>CM070660.1:10032500-12741421 GCA_036346575.1 Dendrocalamus sinicus | reverse complement strand
CAATTAAAAAACATAGCAACATTTAGTATGGACAAGTGTAACATTTTCAAATAATGTTGACAACATTGTAAATATATTTAAAAATATTAATCTCTCAACAATTTCAAAAGATTAAGAGTTGTATTAGAGATGAAATTCAACATAAGCCTTGTATTTACATGATGATTAGCAAAACAAAAAATTAAAACAACGGACCAATTTTAGAAGATGGTAGCGTAACAAATCAACAACCTAATGTAGCAAAAAAAAAAGAAGGTTGGAACAAATTCACAAAACTAATACAACAGATATTCCAAACAAATATTTCAACCTAGTTCAAATCCTAAAATAACAAGCGAACACAACAAAATGATGCAACAAACGGACAACTCCCTTTGTAAGAAAATAGATACTCTTGTGTAACAAATCAATGAGCTACTATAACAATAACCTAGAATCAATCACCTCTACACCTTCTCTCCTCCTCTTTAATAACCAGCAACATCCCTAATGGGTCTAAGTCATTAAGCCTACTAGGAAACCCATTAACCCCACTAACAAAGGTTTTACAAACTCACGCATAATTCTCAAAGTGTTTACAAGGCGCAATCTGCTCACTTACAAGACTCAATCTACTAACTCTTTAGTGTTGATCCACATGTCAATTCTAGTTCTCCTTAACCTAAACCACTTCTCCTTCATGCCTCTCCACGCTTTAGTTTTGATCAAAACACCAATCCGATGATTTGGCCAACTACTAAAATACACTCCTAGGCACCATCACTTAACTCGTTTTCATTTTCACCTCAAAGCATCTCCACATTCTTTGACACATAGCCCATAGTACTTAATGACTAGTCGTCACATCTTCATACATTCGGACTCTCACGAGCCGAGTATCTATGTGTATTAACCTCATCACTTGGCACACCACATACACCAACTCGCCTCTTCATAATCCTTGTCTTCTCTGTGCTTCCCGCTCAAGTTAGTAGTCTCACCGAACTTACATGATTGCTTTGAACCTTAGCTCCTCTACTTAATCTCGGTCCATTGTCGTTAGCGCTCGTTCTTCAAGCCACACGCCTATCAAAAGACCAACAACTATATTGAGCACAAGTTTTATGCACTTGACTCTTGTTAGTCAAAAGCATACATCATGCAATGCAACACAAACCCTCATAGCTCTTAAGCCATGATTCAACCTCAAACCAACTCAGCTCAACTCAACCTGTTCTCTGGGCGCAATCACTAGTCTGACAACTCTCCCCGGGCCAATCGGATTGCATGCTGTACATTCGCGACCATTGATCGATCTGACTAGCAACTGGTGTGATAGCATTTTCAATGATGGCCACACCGGCCACTCACATCTGGTCAGACCGCAGGAGCCCAACTCCAAAACATGCTCTATGGAAAAAGTGGCTGCCAACTACAAATCGGTCATATTGCCCTCGTGGTCGAACCACCACCCAACATCTAGTCACACCGGACCACGGTCGTTGCCATTCACAAGCCGGTATGATCACTTCCTCCCAATGGTCTAACCGGTCCCACCAACCGGTCAGTGAGGTACTGCTGCAGTAACTCTAAGATCTGAATTTTCGACACTTTTGTAAAATCCAAATTCAACTCAACCAAAGTGCCAATTGTTTATCACAAGCATATACTAGACTTTGTACATTGTCTCTCAATCTCCCCTTCTGAATACATTGGTAATTCTCCCAAAAATACAAAGTTGAGTTAGCTTTAAAATTTAGAAGAGAATTTTGCAAAAGAAAACTCAACTTGGCTTAAGAAGAGAATAGAAGTCGAATATGACCAAGTGAGCTAGAAAATAGAATGAAGAAACTAAAAAGTAAGTTTCAATATAAGCACTCCAAAGTCATTCAAACTTGAGAAATTCTTACTCTACGTCTGTATGAGAGAACAATTATTCATTTTGATCTTGATCACGGTGAGAAGTTAAGCAAAAGCAAAATATAGCAATAAAGTTCTCCCAACTTGACCATCATCGGACCACACCGCAAACCATACTCTTAACCATGAAACTATAAACTAGATCATCCACGACCTCAATATCCAACATTTCCGAAATCAACCTCGGACCACTTAATAAAAGCGCTATGACCGCTATGCACGCAGTGGTCGCTAGCTCATTAGTATTTGAAAACACAAGTACTCGGTAACTACTATTGCTCGCTTATAATACTCGAAATCATAAGCATCATAGCACTCCCGATCTCGACTACCAACCATCAACGATCCACGCACGTACTATCGACCACTAACCAGCAGTACAGATCAGGTATCAATCAAGTCCGAATGCGGACTATTGACTCCCATCATCGAGTGCGACCGGTACTATAACACCACCTCACGAGTGCTTAGTACCAGCAGTACTATAGCAGCGACCACTCGGATAGACGGTCGATGCGCCATGTATAGGCGGTCATACCACTAGCTCATCGGACAAGAGTACTCGGTACTCAAAAATAACCACTATTGAAGCACTCATATTGGCCAGTAAAGTCTCAGAGTGCGGCCGTGAATCCTGGCATCCGATCGCAAAGTCTAAAGACAAGCCGATCACAAAGTCTAAAACTCTCGGCCATCAAAGTCTCACGACTTTCGATAAAAAGTCTAAGACTATGATAACAAGCTGTGAAGTCTATGACTACGACAACAGTCCGCAAAGTCTACAACAACAATCCACAAGTCTACAACCACCGACCAACCAAGTCTATGACTATCGAAGCCCGACGGTGCACGTGGCTCCCTCCACCGACTAGTTCGTTCTTGCTTAAGATTGGTTTGCTTTGCACACGACCGGTTCACTGTAGCTCAAGACCGGTTCCTTGTAGCTTACGACCGGTTTACTGTTAGTGGTCGAAGCTGACCGACTACTCTGCTGTGGTCATTCTACTGGTTGTTTCTGGTGGTCGATTTGCCATGCGGTTGAAATGCCGTGGTCGACCGCCTTGGTCATCTATTGTGATCGATCGCCTTGGTCATCTCACGTGGTTGATCTGCCTTGTTCATCGCTGTGGTCAACCTGCCATGGTCATTGCCGTGGTTGATCTTTGTGATCGACACATGCTGACTAGACTGGTAGCTGAAAACTCTAGCAACAATAGCACATCGACCGGAACTCTACAAGCGCAAATCACAATGAAACCGAATATCAATTATTCATTATCACTCATTGTCTGACCACCACATGGTCCAACATACAAAATTCAAATTCAATTCAACTAAAATACCAATTACTTATCACAAGCATATACTAGACCTTGTACGTGAGATATCATCTTTTTTTAAAAAAAGAGATTCATTTGTCTGGCAATCACATAGAAGATGGTGAGTTGCAAAAATTTGCCATACTACTCATCTCGTGTATCCGATAGAATAGCAACTAAGTCCTTTTGCTCCTGTGGTATAGTATAACCAGTTCTATTTCACACACACTTTTTCAACCATCCAGGTCACATTATTCTTTGAAGTAACCTGGTAATACTATGAAATTCAACTGGGATAACACTTGTCTGGCCTCCGTATGAGATGACTTGCTCTGTATGGGAGATTTGTTGGTAATGCTGAATTTATGTTCCTAGTGTTAGCCCCGAAAAAAACACGAAACTAAGGCAATCAAACATGCACACACACAATACTCTGATCACTGCACACATAGACTCACGCTAGCACACATACAAACGAAACACAGAGAAGACTATTTTTGTTTTTCATTTCCTGCACCTACAAACACGCTGATACTCTGGACTCCACCATCCATTGGATTCCTCAATTACTCATGCATATATTGAAGAGGGGGACTACTACAAACTTCTACTGTTGAGAGCTGCTTTGAGCTCCTTTTATAACAATATGAGTAACATAAGCATGGCTTAAAACCAACGCTAACTGATGGCTTAAAACAAACTAATTGCTGCATGCACGATTCAAACTGTATGCATAAAGAGTAATTCCCGATCCGTTTTTTTAGTAATTGCTGCATGCATGAAGAAGTCAAGATTAGATCTAACACCTAGTGTTGTTTGGCTGCATATCAGTTCGTAATCAAATATATCTTTTACTTCAGATACTATCTGATCCTAGGTAGTAAATATATTTGTCAGTGGGACCGTGGGATTAGTATTAATTTACCGTCTTCCCAGGTAATTTGCTGCAGTGCGGCAAGTTGGTTCCAGGAACTATGTGAGCCTGGTGGCTGGTGCTACCGCAGACGCATAAACCTGGTCAAGGATATGGGTGTTTTATTAAGTTATGGTTGATGATTTTTATGCATCTTGTAGTTTTTGTTTGCACTTTTAACATAGTAGCGGATAGTAGAGATATCGATATAGATGACACACGGTTTTGAGTTTGAAAAGCCGTTTGAAGAATCTATTTTAAACAACCGTCCTATTTCGACATTTAACTTTTTGAATTCTAGAAAAATTGAAAGCTAAAAAGAGCAAGGTATATGGAGAAAATGAACAACACGGAGCCTATATTTTTAGGAACAGCTGGCGCTGCTGCCTCACCGTTGACATGACATTACAAGCCACTTGTGGCGCTCCTTCGGCTCCGATCGCCGTGCTCGCGCCGCCGTCGATGCCTCTTCTGATCTCACCGCCGGATTGGCCGGTCTCCGCTCCGCGAGATCTAGCATAAACTAGAGCCATCACATGCACAATCTTAATGCTTCCTATGATCCTATCCATGTACATCTGCCATGATCCATATACAGGTAACCAGTGTAGGTCAAACCAGAGTCCTACGGTGCCATGCCATCCGTCCATAGCATTATCATCGTCTTTCATCAGGTGTCGTGATGATTCCTCCGTGCGTGCCATTATTTTTCTGTGTCCTGTTGCAATCTTGCAATCACTTTGGCTTCACTCTTTCACTTCGGAAAGCAGTAGGGTACATTTGTAGACATCGTTCACGGTGCAGTACTGCGGTGATGAGTTTGGTCTGTGTGTGTCTCCGTTCGTGACTGTGTGTGAGACAGATCCATTGGAAACTGAGGCGAAAAAAGTTCAGAGAATAAGATACTTGGTGTGGTGGAGGTGTATAGAATGATGCAAAGGTTTTTAAACTGCAGGTCTCACATGCTGCTCCTTGAGATGCCACACAAAAAACACTGGTGCATGTAACCAGCCTCTCTCTCTCTCTCTCTCTCTAGTTATTACCATGACCACATAACCACGTCTAGTTATCACTCCAATGTACACGGCTCTACACAGATTGTCTCCAAAGCATTTGCAAATGGTACTATGGTAGTATCAAGGCTCCTTTAACTGAAGAAACTTCTGAATTCGCCTCAGGTTACACGCCTTTAATTAAGCTTTTTACTGGCAACAAGTGACTGCCATGATAGCTTCTTACCGCCTGCTGGGCCCACTTTGAGCTGCGTGCAGCCGTTGACATGTGGTCCATGGCAAACATCAAGTAGGTCGGTCCAGACAGATTAAAATGGGTGTTGCTCCCAGCCGGATGTTCGATTCGGGTGCTAGCATTGACAATTCGGTCAAAACACTTTATGGCATTATTTGCAACATTATTATATAATATGTGCAACATTATCATACAACATTTGCAACATTTTTGTAACAGAGATGCAACAATCGAAAAAATTGTAACAAATCAAGAAAGGGCCACAACAAATCATGCAACATTACAGGAAAGGGGCTGCAATAAAATAAAAAAATGTATGCAACTACTTAGTGGAGAGCAGCGAGAAGCTAAATTTGGAGGAGGTGGGCGATCCCAATGCCTATTCTCTTGGTGAGCCTGGTCATGGGCCAGATCAAACCTTGCCGTGTCCAATTCATCAGGTCATCCATCTTGGAGACCATGAACTCCGCCGCCTTCGACATCGGCATTGGCGCCCCATCGTACAACGTGGGTGTGGTCGGGCCCGACCACGGCAAGCAGAGAGTAGGTGCGCGGGGCAAAGAGAAGCACTAGCCACGCGGCTGCGGGGAGGAGCACCATGGTTGATCGAGGCGGGGGTAGGAGACGGTGAAGTGGCTATGGACTATGGTGAGCACCTTGCGTTGGGATGGTGGACAACCTCTCAGGGACGTGAAATCGCTTTAGGGCATCATGGCGTATGAAAATAGAGGTCTTAAGCTACCTTAAGGTCAACCTTATACATTACAGGGGTGATCTTAAGCGGACTATAAGCAAAAAAGCTTAGGTTGGTCCTCAAGGTAAAGACACGCACAAGTATTAAATACAATTTTCTTTATCTGTAGAGTGGGACCATCTTAAGGTCCTTGGGTTATATACACTATGGAGTCGGTCTTAAGATTTAGATGGGACCCACCTTAAGACCCCTTGGGTTATATATACTATGCATGCCCTTATTGTGCTGTGTTGAAGAAACTCGTTCAGGTTTGGGCGACGAGGATGAAGGTCATCACAAGTTATTTGGATGCACGTGGTTTAGGTATGCACCATCTGACGGAAAAAAAAGTCTGGACCGGATGCATGGACTGTAGCAATTTCCGATTAAAATAGATGGTGGAGGAAGCCTCCTGCCAGGAAGAGTGAAGAGAGGTCAAACAAACGGTTCAGGGCCCAAGAATGCAATAATAGAGAAACATATGAGTTGGAATGGTATGCCCAGTTGAGATTTTGGAGATAGAGAGAGGCAAAAGAAAAAAAGAAACGTATTTGTTATTTCTAAGTCGTTTGAAATTTTCTCAAAGTCATTTCTTGTGACCATTGAATTTGTATAGAGCCTGATGTACCATATGATTGGATGTTGATATAATGGATAAAGATATAACACAATTTCAATCACCTTACATATAGACAGCCAAAAACAAGCCTCCTGCCTTATGTTTGATTTTCCAATAGGAACCTCAATTGAGTTTCAGGAGTTCATTCGTTTGCTCTAAAACAACAGGATTAAACTCGTAGAAAATTTCTTTAAAAATCCTTCGTGTCAAACTCTCCGTGTCAGTTAAATTCGACAACTCTCGATGGCTTATATATATTACAGTTTTTTTTTTAGCAATTTCGGTCAAATAAACAGTTCAGGGCCCAAAACACAAGAATTGGAATACATGTCCAGTCGAATCCATAGGAACTATGGAGCACAAGAATTTGATGCTTACCAGTAAGTGGTAGCGGCTGAAATTATATGGTAGCGGCTGAAATTTCACTGTAGCTGAAGGTGACTTATTTAAAGTAATTAAATCTAAAAAATTTAAAAATAGAAACAATATGCTAGCTCATCACGAACAACGCAAATGAATATGGAAAAAAAAGAACCGACAAAAAAGCTTAAAAAAACCAAAATTTCAGAAAAAAAGAAATTTATAAATAATAAAAAATAAGTCAAAAACTAAAAGCTAAAGCCAAAATAAGTGGGAGCTGGACCAGCGGCCGCCGAACGGCGACCCCGGGGTGGACGGAATGAAGTTTACTCCCCAGTTTGAAGTGAGGATTCAAACTAAAAAACCACCAAAACCCCAGCTCCTCGGTGCTCACTCTACCACTTCACTCCACTCATCCCCAAAATGGGGAGGCTGCTCCCATGCCTTCTCCTCGCCGCCGCCATTTGGAGCTCGAGCTCCGCCGCCGGCGTGCGGTGCGCGCCGGTGTACGGGCCGGACTACCTGGTGGACGGGAACCAGCTGGTGGACATGCAGTACCACATGGGCCCCGTCGTGTCGGGGGCGCCCACCAACCTGTACCTCATCTGGTACGGCCGGTGGGAGGCCGCCGCACAGGCGGTGCTGCGCGACTTCCTCGCCTCCCTCTCCGCGCCGGCGCCCTTCCCCGCCGTCTCCGACTGGTGGGCCCGCACTCCGCGGCTCTACACCGACCAGACGGGCGCCAACGTCACCGCCACCTTCGCCGTCGCGGGCGAGCACTCCGACGCGGGCTACTCCACGGCGCCTTCCTGCAGCGGATCGACATGCAGTCCGTCATCCGCTCCGCCGTCGTCGCGTACCCGGACCCCTCCCGCTCGACCCGTACAACGGCGTCTACCTGGTGCTCACATCGCCGGACGTGCAGGTGCAGGAGTTCTGCCGCGCCGTCTGCGGCTTCCACTACTTCACCTTCGCGTCCGTGGTCGGGGTCACCGTGCCGTATGCGTGGGTCGGGAACAGCGGCGCGCAGTGCCCGGGCAAGTGCGCGTACCCGTTCGCCGCGCCGGAGTACGGCGGTGGCGGCGGGGCAGGTCCTGCGGCCGCCGAACGGCGACCCCGGGTGGACGGGATGGTGATCGTGCTGGGGCACGAGCTGGCGGAGCTGACCACCAACCCGCTGGTGAACGCGTGGTACGCCGGGGACACGCCGACGGCGCCCACGGAGATCGCCGACCTCTGCCTCGGCGTGTACGGCGACGGCGGCGGCACCGGCGGGCTCGTCGGGAACGTGTCCCGCGCCGCCGACGGCAGCTCCTACAACGTCAACGGCGTCAACGGCAGGCGGTTCCTGGTGCAGTGGCTCTGGAACCCCGTCCGCGGCGCGTGCTATGGGCCCAACTCCAGCAGCAACTGACGCCGCCCTCGCTCGGATTCATCATGGCCTGGTTCTTGCAAGGATGGATCAGCTCATGCCATTGTGCTCAATGGCGTAGCAGCAATGGCGATTCGATCGTTGGATCATCATCACATCGCGCTCATTGTGATGTCCGAAACACCAAGACTCCGATTTCGTCTGTTCCTTTTCTTGATCGGAGATTCGGATGGGTTTAGATTACATGAGTTGTATGCATTTTGATCCATCTGTAGGAAGGACAAGATGCAATTTTTTTTCAGTTGTTTGCATTTGCAGCATAAATTGGTATGATCTATTTGGAGGAGTATTGCACTGTTAGAACGTGCATTTCGTTTCAAGCTTATTATTTTCTTTGCTCATACATACTTACACGTTACTCCTCGAATAAAAAAACCCTACAAGTTACAAAGTGGTTGCTTTCTTCTCTACCCTTTTGACTCTGCTTTCATCATGGAAATCTCTGCAGGTTGGTCTCCTTGCCTCGGTCATTGATGAGCTTTCTGCGTGCAGTTTGGTTCGTTTTACAGTGGACTAGACTCTGGAGTGGAATCAGTGTTTCTTTTCGTTTGAAGAAATTCTACTTTTGAAGCACTACTGTACTGTTCAGTGGCCTGGCATTGTTACTTGTTGCTGTGTGACTGTGAGGTGATCAATTTGTGCTTGGATACTGCACATAACAATTTTTCCCGCAAAAAATCTGCTGTGACTTATGTTATTTCTGCAGAAGCAAACATATCTGACAGCTATGGGCCATTCTTTTTAGGCTGCGGCTTTTGGCTATGACTTATGGCTTTTGAGCCGTTTGCACGAGAGATTACAAAGTAATGAAACTCACGTGTAGTTTTTGCCAATATAAATAAAATCATAAAGTATGTACTACAATTAACTAGTAGACCTTATCTAAAAAAATACTCGTTTAAAAGCTAATTCTTGTAGAAAAGCGAAAAACAGTTTTTAGAAGTTGAAAAGAACAGAGGTCATAATCAAGAGCATCTTGAATGTTTTGTTTTACATGTGAGAGAATGTTAACTTGAATTTACAATCTAGAATTCTCTGTAATTCCACCAGTACTATTATTTGGATCGATAAATAATGCACGGATATATTCTTGAACATCAAATACATATCTCACAAAAGCATAACTAATACAATACTAAACTTACACATAGGCCGATCAAGCTGGAACCTTTGAAAAGCAGTAGTGGAAACGGAAACATCACATATGTGGGACTCTCAGGATATGCCCATAGACAACCAATTGGAACTTGTAACCTAGTTCTTAACTTCTTCATCTTCCAGTCTTGTCTTTCTCCTTCTTATTTATTGAATAATGTAATTAAGTAACAATGAGTGCGAAGATACTCGACAGACACAGAATGCAATTATAATAGATATAAGGTTAGCAAAGGAAGACTTGAGGTTCTTTTATTTGCAGAAGGCCACGGTTGAAATACAATAAGTAGAAAGTCAGAGACTTAGCATATTAACTAAACCATGTTTTAAAGAATGTAATAAGATAATAATCTTAGTAAAGATTTCATCCACCTTTTATAGAGTATAATTCTATCCACCATATGCTATTTTTATTTTTTTGTTCTATCCACCCTTTATATTTACTAGGTTATATCCACCTAGGGAAACCAAAGCCAGGTTCTAACCACCAATTGTTTTTCCATTCATCCCACCCACAAATGGTTTTTATAAAACATAGACTAACTCGAGTAAGTTTTCATGCCCTCTATTGACACGGGTGTAGTTGTTCGAATAGTTTTCACTCTGTAGAGGTCGCACACTTTACTTACAAGAGATGCCCAACTTATTCTGCCGCCATGCTACCTTTGGCGTGTGGCTCAGATGGTCACCACAAGGCCTTTAGAATGCATTTTTTCAATGTGACTACACCCACTAAGATTTTCACTACCATAGGATTCTCTCTATCTGCTCCAAAGGCCCCCTCTTGTGCTACATGGAAGCTTTCATCTAACACTCATCCTGTGTTCCATCGGATAGCGTATCCAGTGTGGGTCGATGCGAATTATTTGGCTAGATCGTACTCATTATAGACTTGTAATTGCACTGTTTTACGTTAGGAGCTCATCATAATATTCAATCCTTAAGGTTAGCTGAACGGTTCTGACACAAATCACACTCTCGTGCTTGTACTACACCAACCCCACTTACCATCCACCTAGGTATGAAGCAAGTTTAGTGTCCTGGATTCTAAAATATCCTTTCTAATTCAAAAACTAGCCACTTTCTTGCAGTGTCCGCCTAAACCAAGTTTTCATGTTTGAAGTGGTGTCGGGCAACTTAATGTCCACATGTATCTAAGCAAGGTTAAGCACAAGACCTAGATATGGACTTATCACTAGTATGTACACCATTAATTCTAAGATGACAAAGGTTATGTCCAACACCAAGGAATGTAATTCACTAGCACAATAATTAATAAGGCATTAGCTACTAGTTAGCCATAATATAATTTGCTTAATAAAATAAGCATGCAATTTAATAATTTAATATAATAACTTTGCATTCAAAAGGTAGGTGTAATATGATTAAAGTGATAACTTACCTCGCTCAATTTACTGCAGCCTTGATCTTTCTCAAGTCTTCTCAATCAATGATTTTGAAGCTCTTAGTCTTTATCTTGATCTCGATCTCACTCAATCTGTTTCTACTTCGAGACCCTAAATTCTAGTTCGGGTCTATAAAACCTAAACCCAAACTACGCCTCCACTCCAATGCATAAAACTCTCAAGATGAGTCCACAAAAATCTAAAATGAAACTATCATACTGCCTATTCTTTTGGGCTCTGACTTGGTCCTAGTGCGAGCTCGTGCGAAGCGAACCAAAGATTGATAAGCGCTTTTAAAGGATATCTTGATAAGCTACTTCAAAGCAGCGGTGAAGAAACCATCCTATTTATTTTTTAAGAGAAATCATAAACCATAAGTTAAAATAACAACGTGCTACCACTCTCTGGTGCACTGAGGAGTCACTTCAAATTGGGCCAACATGAATTAGTTGAAGCTACAACAGCCCTAGTGAAGCTACTATCGATGCTAATGCGATAACGTAGATCTTTGGACAAGTGGCCTCTTTTTCAGTATTTAAAAGCTACTTTTCGGTTTTCTATATTAACTAGCTTTCAAATAAAGTGTATTTTCAAGACAGGTCTACAAGTTGATTGTAGTGCATATTACGGTGACTTTATTTATATCGGCCAAAACCTTACGTGAGTTGTCGTTACTCCATAATTTCTCTTATAAACATCTTAAAAGATATAAAGCTGCAGCCAAAAGTCATAAACCAAGCAAAAAATGCCTAAATTCTTGCCTAGCCGCTAGAGTTCTCAAGTTGGGGTGATGACCTCACATGGTTATGTGTATAAATTTTTGAGGCAATCTAACTTTGGAGAGTTCAGTGTAACCTGCATAAAAGACTCTACTCCATTGGCGATTATATCATAGTCATACTCAAAAGAAGATAAAAGGCCAAGTTATTTTTGGCTTATGGCTTATAGTTTATGGTTTCCTTCAAACAAATAAATGGAGCGGTTTCTCCGATGTTTCGAAGTGGCTTATCAGGATAGCCATTTTAAAGCGACTTATCGGATATTCGATTCATTCACACAAGCGCTCGCGCTGGAGCCAAAAACTATAAGCCATAAGCTGCAGCTAAAAAGAACATACCCAAATATTACACAAAACAATACAATTCTGTAGGAATCATTAGACCAAACTTCAATGCTTTAAATTGATTACTACAGACCTGCATGCCCACATAAAATCGAACAATACACATCTCTCCTTCTCCCACTGCCTTCTCCTACCACTCCTGTTAACTCCCTCCTAGGGGTGCAAACATTTCCCGACTGACTTGTACTAAATCTGGTTGGTATCGAATTCGAGAAGGGAGTTCGGTATCCGATCATATTCAATACCAGATCTGGATATTTTTAATCAGTGTGGCTGTTATTCGATCGAATTGCACGGCATTTGATATTTCGGATCTTTGGCTTGTTCTTTTAGCTTCTAAAAGCTATTTTTGGTTTTCTACGGATAACTAGTTTTTAAATGGAATATCTTTTCAAGATAGGGTCTACTAGTTAATTATAGTACATATTGTATCGACTTTATTTATATCGGTAAAAACCGCACGTGAGTTTACATACTATGTAATCTCGCATGCGAACAACCAAAAGTAAGCGCGCGTAAAAGTCATAAGTTTCAGCCAAAAAAACAGGCCCACTACTCAAACGAATATCCACCAGTCATTAACTCAGCACTACAGAGCAGCCGGGCCACTGGCCTGCCCCTGGCGCATAGCGCCTAGCCCATGATGCACCGACCAGGCAACCACCAGGCACCAGTCCACCACCTCCAGTGCATTCTACTACCATCTGATGTCAAAGTTCATTTTAGATGAATTCCCTCTGCATCTCTTGCCAACGCCACCACAATTGCTGGGGGCGCGGCGCACACTGGGATCGGATCCATTGATTGACTCGCCACTCGACCGGCAGGCACGCATCAAAACCAACCGCACGAATGCAACAAATCTAAGCATCCCATTTAGAGGCGGCCACGGCCAATCCGCACGAATCCGATGCGGAGCCGCGTGAATCCGGGCGTCCGCGCACGGCCACCAGCCAGATCCGCGACCACCGCCGCCGTGACTCGATAGTCCACGCATAAATCGAAACCGGATGAAACAACAGAAGGCGTGACTCGAGAGTACTGAGGCTACGAAAATGTCAAAGCGTGCTGGCTAGGGTGTGTGATGACAGCCACCGGAGGCACAGACCCTATGTTTGCTAGTCACTGTTCTATGTTACTGATCTTGCTTGCCTGCCTTTTCTGATGCAAAATATTCAATTGCTATCTCTTGGCTGCAGTGCTGAAATTGAGGATACATTAATTGCTGATTTGGCTGTTGGTTTATCTACGATATGTTCAGTCTGCCCGCCCTTTTTGGTGCGCTTGATAAATTGCCACATTCTTTCTTTTGAAGGAGCTCATCAGAGTGAATCTTAATTTCATGGTGATGTTAATGTAACAACCTTTCTTATGAAATAGGGCTAGATCAAGACCGGTGCACCTTGCAGATCAGAACGTCTTGCCAAATACAACCAGGCAAGAACCTTTCAATCCTATTTGTTTTGTATGTCTTGTTAATTTTGTATGGATTATCGATGTGCAAAATTTTGCAACTGGCATTATCCAGCCCCGTTAGCGCCATTTTCCTATGTACCTGTGTTGGATAATGATGCACTTATAAGGTGCCTTTCTAGTTTTTACTGGCTCCTTTTTTTATTGGTGCAGCTTCTTAGGATCAAGGAAAAGTTTGGTGATGTCGTTCGTGTATTCTTAGTTTCTCACAAAATATTGGTTTTTGCATATTCGTATTATTCGTTTATATTATCCGCTTTTTGGTCTAAAACGTTATGTATCTGTTCCGACAGTATTATATCCGAAACTTCGAATTCGTATTCATATTCGGGTTTACCGTAACCAAATTTGAATCAAGAAAAATATAGGTTAAAATATGGTATAGATAATATCCGTTTAAATCCGACCCGGTTGGACCTTACTCCCTCCCTTCGTTAAGAAATCCTAGCCACCGCTACTTTGGATTTTAGCGTGCTTCTCCTTCAACCTCCCTTTACTTCTTCCTTGTTCATGCCACATCGCACTGCTTGCCGTGTCGTTACCTCATCCCGCGTTGGAAACAACTAAAGAAAATCCTTATCTACAATGTGATTCATCTTATTCCTATCCAATGGATGGCTGTAGAGAGGGAAATGGAAGTGTCGCACCATTATATCAACCATAATCCCCTTCAAATTTGATCGAGGTACTTGCTGGCACCACCACACTCAGCTCTGGCGACCATTTTTCTCCCATGCCTCCTCTGGCGGCCTTGGCTTCGGAGACAACTCTGCAGCCTCAGAGGTGACAGCTCTCCGGTGATCACTTGGCTGGCACGGAGCCGCAGCAAGGTACAACGGGTTGTTCCTACCGTCTTGAGACCTTGTCGATTTGTCAGTAACATTGACGTGAAGACGTCTCATCTTTGCAGGCGTGCAGCCCAGGGCTCGAGCGAGCATGGGAAGGAAAGATTATTGTGTGAGGATTGGGATTTCTAACCATGGAGCCCCCACATGGTCCTGGCCATCTGGTTTTGATCCAATCGTACATTTGTAACGAAATTTTTTCGTTGATGTGTCCACCCCGATTTAAGCCACTTTCTTGCCTCTTTCCTCCTCTCTCTCAATCTCAACTCTCACCAATTCTTCTTCTTCTTCTTTGGTTTCTCCCAAAATTATCCCCTTCTCTCACAAATTGGTGTGCGTCATAACCAGCGGCCTCACCTTCGGTGATGGGACACAATAAGCCAGACCTCCTTCCACATGGAACTCATTCTCTCGTAGGTGTGGAGTGGAGATCCATCACGACTTGGATTGATTTCTTCTTTCCTTGCTAAGCAATTCTAGTTTGATTTGACGGATTGTTATCTTTCTCCCTGGTTCAGTTCTTTGCTATCTCTCCCTAGTTCAGTTCTTTGCTGGTTTGTTTGTAACAAGTATGATAACAGAGAGGGTAAATAATGCCTAAAAAATTCTTCAAATATTTATAAATTCTTTACTCCAGTGTCTACAGGGCTATAAAGATCAAAACTAGAAGCCAAAAACAAAACAACAATCTCAAAAACCCAAGAGAGATTTTTCAACACCCTACGGTCGACCGCCATAGAGAGTGTTGTGCGATTGAGGCTGGTCTAGCGGCAAGGAGTCGCGATTTGACCAACTTGACCAGGTGGTCCGGCCGGTGGTGGTTGGATCGGGCCTTGGCGGTTTGATTGCTCCTGTTTAAGAACAGAAAATCTGCCTAGCCAAGACCAAGAATATTGTAACTCTCAAAATCTTTAACCAAAGAGGTGAAACTTTGCATGCACCTTACTTAGGGTCTCAAAGCCTATTCTATCTAAAGATCGTAAGGATCTTGATCAAAATTCTAACATTTCCCGAGGACAAGAAAGATTGCACCAAAGTCGGGCAAACTTCAAAATCTTGGGATATGACTTGTGGATAGAGGATAGCCAAAATGACTCTAGATGAATTTTCACAAGTCATAGTAAGCTATTTCTCCCGAAGATTCAAAGCAAAAACCTAGGATCAAAAATCTCAATATAAGGTTAAAACCAAGCAAAATCGGGTAACTTCAAAATCTTGCATGACTTGATGCCTAGATAGAAAAGAGTTGATCTACATGAGTCATTTTCATTACTTACACGTCCTAGGTGCATAGCAAGATCGAGAAGGAAAGAGTAGAGATCAAAACCAACAAGAATAAGAGCAAATCAACTAAATCAAGAAGACACCATGAGTGATGAACAAAGTTGATTTAGGGCCTGTTCTTTTTGGCTGCGGCTTGTGGCTTTTGGGCTGTTTGTAAGAGAGATTACAGAGTAACAGAAACTCACGTGCACGGTTTTACCGATATAAATGAAGCGATAAAGTATGTACTACAATTAACTAGTAGACCTATCTTGAAAAAATACTTCGTTTAAAAGTTAGTTCTTGTAGAAAAATCAAAGCGACTTTTAAAAGCTGAAAAGAACATGGCCTTATTACTACTAAGAATGAAGGTTTTACAACCACTCCACCTGGAGGACAAGAGATCACACCACATCACTTATTCTTTTCTAATCGTAACCCTAGAACGTAAGGTTAGAATGTTTGGATGCCTAGATGGTTGGCTTATAAGCTTTTCATCTCTAACCTATTAAATAGATAAGGCAACAGTCCACATCTAGCCCTAATAGATACTATCCACTAGCACATTTGGAGAAACCTATTAACCCTAATACAACACAGTTTTACTCACATACTTACTCATGCACGCTTTTCAAAGCACATATGCCAAATCGCTAAGTTTTAGCTTTTGATCCATTTGATCTTCTCAGTATCTCCTTGACTTAAAGCTGCTCTTCCAAGCGTCGCTCAAGTGCTGTAGTTTTGATCCACGTGGTTTTTCTAGTATTTGGTTTCCTTATCAAAATATCCTTCCTTGACACGGTCTTCATCTTCCCTTATAAGCAAGCGTCATACTTGCCATGTGTAGGTGTACTAATGGCTTGTCATGCATCGGTAAATTTCTCCTATTCGACTTCACCGCATCACGTCTCACTTGGACCTACCAAGCCATTTGGTGCAACATATAGTTCGAACCTTCCTTTAACATTTCCGTTTTCCTTATGCCATGCTTGAGCTCAACCATCTTACCTAGTATCCTTGATTGTTCTAGGCCTTAACTCCGCCATAAGTGTAGCCTGATCCTTGCTATTGACCACGGTTGACTCAAACTTCCTGCACATCTAAAGATAAAGAAATTCTTTTGGACACGGGTACCTCACAACTTGATCCATATTAGCCAAAGCATGCTTTTATGCATGCAATGACCAAACAAAGTTCAACTCAATCCATGACCTATTTCCCAAAATCTCAAACCAATGAGAGGCACACATCGAGGACTAGATTGACACGAGAGACCATGTGGAGGTGACCCGTGTGTGTGATGAGTAATCGCGCGTGTTCGGAAAGTTTGAGTTTGGTTTGTGTGGTTCATGCCATGTCGTTGCATGGTGCGATGGCTCACATCGGACTGGTCGAACTTGGTCAAAGTGCTCGGGCGCTTATTCTTCTTTTCGACCGGTTTGGGCTATTTGGTGTAAATACTCTCTAATGCAATTGTGCGATTACATTATCTCGGCGGTGCTATGTGATGTGTTTCTTATGCGTGATGGCTGCGGGACTTTGAGGCGATGTCGTGGCGAGGCACGGATGACCGGACTAGACACGAGACGGTCTTTGAGGTTGGAGCGGTCGGGATGTCTGAAGATGGCAAGGACTCGAGGTGGTTGTGAGGCTTGGATGGCAAGAAATGTGAAAGCTTCTCGGAAGGTGCGGAGTGGCGTTTTGGTAAATACGTAGGGCTGCAAAGAGGAAGCGGTCGGTTTGAGTTAATGGATAAAGCCTGAGTAGTTGAAGCTATTGAGTAAAGTGTCATGAGGACCCGGTAGTAGAGGCTATGAATGAGAGGAGCACTCTAGTGCTAGTGGAGGGTTTTGTTCTGTCACTCCTCGTGTTGTGCTTGTATGAGTCCCTCCCTCCCTCCGTGTGGTATGGTAGTCGAGCGGATGTAGTCTTGTGTTGTTCATGTTTTCTTTGTGTGAGTTGATGCGTGAGAGAGATGGAATGATATGGGTGTAAACTTCAGCATATTTAATCATTCATGTCTCTGTATCATCTTATGATCTTTGTCTGTTTGAGTGGATTGGATTTCCTTCCTTATGTTCTGTTTGTCCGATCAAGTTACATTTCTTGCCTTCTTGTTCTCTCGTTTGATTTCTCGTAGCTGCAGATTCTTCTTTGTCTTTGAATGGGATATGTTCTCCAGTCATCTTGGCGAATATGTCCAGAGAACAAAGATTTGGATTTGGTAGTGTTAACCGACTTCCTTAGTTCTTTGTTCAACATGACATCTAACTGTCTGAGAGAGAAGCCAGTTGTTCTTTCCTTTATCTTTTGAGAAAATGAGTTCTAGTTGTGTTCTTTGAGTTCTATGACCGATGGGTGCTAGGATCTCAAGTCTTGTTGAAAACAAAATTTTTGATCTTGAGCAATTTAGCCAATGAACTTCTTCATTTTATCCTGTCTAGGGTTTACTATTTGTGTGAGCAGAGGAAGTTTGATTTCTTTGGTGTCTTGGTGAAAAGTAATTTGATTGCTGCAAGGTTGTTCCTGTTGTGATCAAAGGCTCTTAAACAAAAGATTTGATAATCGCAAGCCTTTTTGGTCTTGGTCTCTCTCTTTGTTTTTATTGTGGTTTATCGGACATGAGCTGGTCATCTATTGTCGTCACTTGATTTCTTGCTTTATATGTGACAATTTCAGTGAGACTAATTCGTGTGCCTTTTAGTTTGTAATCCAATTTTTTCCTAAAAGAACAACAATTCAACTACCTTTGTTCTATTTTTACATCCGTTTAAGTTCTTACTATGCTTGCTATTTCCTTTTGTTAGTAACTTCCTTTTTGTTCGAGTCTTTCGTGTGCTTTCTATTTTCTTTTGCTTTCCCTTCTTGCTCATGATCCTCTATGTGTCTGATTTTGGTTTGTTCATGTTTTCAGTCCTTGTAGTCTCATGTCAGATTTCTTGCTTTCGGCCAAGTGCAGTCTTTGGAAGTTTTTAGTTCAACTCTCTTTGAAGTGCTGCAGATTTGTTTTGAGTGCCGACAAGCGGCCATTGTCTGCATTTGCGGCATTCTCGCTTTGACAAATTCGCATACTCTTTTGGGTAGTTTTCATCAGTACTTATCTTTTCTTCTTTTCGCCTGCTCCCTGAATTGCTGCAGATTTCTGTTTTGAGTGCTTTCTTTTTTCTCGGTCTCATTATTTTCTTTGCTTAAGTCTTCAGTTTTCAGCAGAAAAAGTAACTACTGTTCTTGATAGTTTTCAGTTGTCTTACTGATTGTTATCTTCCAATTTTTTGAGTCATTCTCGGTTTGAATTGTGAGGATTTTGTTTCTTTCAGATACCTCTCTCAGGTTGTCTCGGGCAGTAGAGAGGATTTTCAATTTAATCTTTTGATCTTTGCTTTGGTCAAAAGTCTGTGCAGTCAAGTTTCAGTCGGCCACTCTTTGTTCTTATGCCAGACTGTCTTTTTCAAGTTCTTTGCTTTTCTTTCCTTGTTTCTGTTCTAAGTTCAGTTTCCCTTTTCAACTTGTTGTCTTTTGCTGGCTAGCCACTTGTCTAAAGTTCCCTCTGCTATGATTTTGCTCGGTCTACTGTTTTGATTTTTTTGTCTTGTTATTTGTCAAGAGAAGCACTTGATTTCTGTTGTTGCTTTCAAGGTTACTTCATTTCTTTCGTCTCGACCTTCCTCTGTAGTTGCTCTTGTTTCAATTTCCAGTGAGCACTCAAATTTCTTGCTTCATAGCTTTTTAGCTAACGGAGAAGAAATTTCGTGTGAATACTTGGGAGGCATTTTAAAGACACCATTCACCCCTATGTTGCTATTTCCGATCCTACATGACCGCCAACCAAAGGTGGTCGACTGGTTGAACTTCGAGCATACAAACTTCTTTGGAAAATTGCAGCGCTAACAAAACTCTAGTCATATCGTTTGGTGGTTTGATCGCATGACTGGGTGGTCGACTACCAACCTCTTAGTGGTATGACCGCCCTCTTGCCGGTTTGACCACACGCCCTGACCAATCTAACCAATTCCCCTCTAAAGAAATGCAAACTCGGTAAAATCAAACTCCAACTCCACAAACTTGCTAATGATTCATCACACAATATCCTAGACCTTCTCAAGGTTAAAAATATTGAGAAAATCAAGAAAAATAAGGACTTTCATAACATGGTCTCCTAGTTTGCTACGTGGTACTCTTCTAATCTAATCCATCCATCCATCCATGATTCGATTAGGTTTTCCTTCTTCGGAGGCCAAGATCGGCCTCAGTTGACCCCATAGGATGTGTTACCCAAGGCGAGATGGTGCAGTTTCTATTTTACATGGTTGTGCCGATCATAATTTATGTTGTTATGAAACTTTTGCTGTCCCATATGAAAGGCCAAATATACCGTTGTTAATAGCTAATTTGTATGGGCCTTTTTGCACGGATAATCCATTTTTTTATTCAAAATTACAGAAATATACCCGCGGAAATTTTTTTTACAAAAATAGGCTCCAGTCGCCCAACCATTAGGCGACTGAAGCCTTTCGCCCAACCCAGCGGCGACAACTGGAAAATCTGCCAACCGTTGGGCAATTAATTGCAGTCACCCCACCATTGGGCAACTAAAATCCAGTCGCCCAATCGTGTGGCGACTGGGGGTGGGATAAGAGCACAGCGCGCCCGGCCGCCACTGAGCACTGTGCCCATTTCTTCACAGCCGATCATCTAGCGAGTGCGAGAGAGGAAGGAGAGGAGAAGAAGAGAGGAAGAAGAGGAGGGGGAGAAGGGGAAGAAGAGGAGGGGAGAAAAGGAAAGGGAGAGGAGGAGGAGAGGAGAGGGAGAGGAGGAGGAGAAGAGCAGAGAGATCCATGTAATTTTGTTGGTATATTATTTTTGTTAGTGTTAGAAATTTTGTATAATATTTTTGATGCATTATTGTAGAAAATTCAATTTAGAAATTTAGAAGTACAAAATTTAGAGTCGAAATTTTGTATAGTATTTTTTATGTATTATTGTAGAAAATTTAGTTTAGAAATTTTGTATAAGATTTTTAATGTATTATTATAGAAAATTTAGTTTCGAAATTTTGCATAACATTTTCAATGCATTATTATAGAAAATTTAGTTTAGAAATTTAGATGTAGAAAATTTAGTGTCGAAATTTTGTATAGTATTTTTATGTATTCTTGTAGAAAATTTAGTGTACAAATTTAGATGTAGAAAATTTAGTGTAGAAATTTTGTATAGTATTTTGATGCATTATTGTAGAAACTTTTAGTGTAGAAATTTAGATGTATTTTTCAATCCAGAATCCACGGTGTTTCAATGCACTATTCCCTGGATCAGTAGATAGTGCATACAGGTACATTGCTGAATCACATCATACATCGCATAGACGATAATAATATTACAGGATTTAAGTTACACCACATGGGTGTGATTTACAAAGGGCGCTTAGGCCAAATGTCTTTAGTACAATTAAACAGCGGAACTAAAGCAAAAGTAAGTCTATAACCACAGGCAAGCGACTGGGGGTAATGTGTGCATTATATATTACCCAGACTTAGACAATATACGTGCACACCCTGCCGTAGGCCAAACTTGTCTATGTTCAGAAATCGTAGACTACGTCCTAATTTCCTTCATTGCTTCTTCCTTGGCAGCAGGTGTTTTCATGGTCATAATGATCCACGTGTCCACTTTCTTTTTGTAATGCGAGTATGAGCACAAATCCACCGTGCTCAACGAGCCAACACACAATATGCAATAGATAGCATGCAGGGTATATCAAGGAAGGCTCAGGTTTGTTTTGTTTTGCCAAAAACTGCTTTTATATATGATACTTAAAAGTTCCTAAGACTTAGCAGTTTAAAATTCACGACATAAATTTTGGTGAAGTAAGACCAACATATTAGCGACACAGATTCCATCCACCGTTACATGGCATCTGCACCATTTAGCATCATTCAACGTTATAGTCGCTTATCTTACCACTGGGACGACACCCAGGACAATTCAAACCAGGACCATCTGCAGCCCTTCACTTTTTCAATACCACCCACAAGGTTTTTGAAATAGAACTATATCTGGTTAATACCCCATGTCTGCCCTTAACCGTGGGCACGGTTATTCGAATAGTTTTGACTCTGCAGAGTGTGTACACTTTCACCACAAGAGGCAATCAACTCGTTGCCCCAGATGATTCCTAAGTCATGTGGTTGAGTAGACCATCACAGTGACTATTCAGATTATCTAGCTTCTTTCACCATCTCACCCTATGGGCGTTCCCACTTGCGGTGGGTCCCATACGTTGCGGGATGTTCCCACGGTTGCTAGCGCTATTTGGGCTCCACTCGCCTCAACACTAGCACGACTAGGAAACTTCACCTCCACTCGGTGTCCCTTTAGGCCTCCCCTTACCCTTGCATTAACCACACCTATGCACTCACGGTGAGATGGTTCCGGAGTTTCGATAAAACTACTTAGCCAAGTTATATTTTACGGACTTGTGGTTGTCTTGTTTTACGGGATAACATGACAAGATTCGATCCATAGGACTACCTGGATGGTTCTACCACATTTCACATTTTGTCGTCCACTTGCACCTCATACTGACCCCAAACCATCCACCCGGTATTTAAGCAAAGTTGGGATTTTGGGAGCATAAAAACCCATACCAACATACTTGATCATTCCCACCATGACTACCCGAATTAATTCCATAGTTGCAATTGATGATTTTGGGGCATTTAAGTACCCCGTGTAACTAGCAATACTAAGCAACGCAATATAATAAGGACTTATTTGCAAAAGCTACATTTTTGTACGGCGACAAAGTTCATTCATTCAAGGGTCTCAACAGGGTAATACTAACAAGCATAATATTGGGATCATAACTAGCATCTTTAAAAGTGAAAGTAAATAGCCACATAAAATAATAGCATGCACATGGTTAAATTAATAGAAATTAAATTTGCATAAACATGGGTTCAATATGATCAAAGTGTTAACTCACCTTGGTCACAGGGATCTCGGTCTTGATTATCCTGAGCTTCTAGAGTTGCTGCCTCGGCTTCTTCCTCTTGAGCCTCGTACGCTATTTTAACGTGTGCGAAAATTTAGATAAAAATCAGCAAACAAAATTGCACCAGAATTTCCAATGAACTCTAAAAATAATGGTTTTAGTTCCATTGGATAGATCTTGAATTTAGATGAATTTAGAAATTTGTTTCATTCAATTTGGAGTTAAAATGAATAAGTTATGGCCATTTAAAGTTCTCAGTCTAATTTAAATCCAGAAAATATGAAATTTTTGACAGGTGGGGCCCTCGTGGCAGTGATGCCCATTTACACTCGGTTACTGACAGGTGGAACCCGGCTGTTAGTGGGCCTCTCGGACGTTAAGTCACTGACAAGTGGGGCCCACCCGAGTTAAAGGAAAAAGTCGAGAAAACTCGACCTCGGCTGTGAGCCGGTGGCTCGAGCAGCATGCCGAGGGAGTTGAGGGGGAGAGAAGAGTTAGCGCTGCTAGCCAGGGGAGGTCTCGGTGTTACTTGACTGTATAGGGCATGCATTTGTTTTATACCATTTCTGTTGCACCTCGGGGCAGAGGAGTTCGGGGCAACGGTCGGGCGGTAGGTTCGTCGGTGAGGGCGGCCGGAGGGTCGGTGGTTCGGGTGCGAGGAATCGGACTTTAGTGGCTTGGATCAACGGAAAAAGTGGTCACCTGAGTTGGGGAAGGGGGCAGGCTCGCCGGTGATTTAAGGGCGCTCGGTGCAATTGGCTTCGGCAGGGGGAAGGGTGTGGTGTGGCGGAATGAGTGGGAGGTTGTCCGGGTTTTATAGACGGCGGGGTGCGGCTGGCCACACGCGATGTCGTGTGCACACATCGGGACGATCGGCGGTGGCGGCGCGTGTCGGCCGCGGCAGATGGGCGGCGAGCATGTAGCCGATTCAAGCGATTTCCCACGTTGCTACTCAGCTGGGAACTCGCGGCCGTGTCTCTCGGCTTTTTGACCGGAGCTGAGCGGAGGAGAGGGGGACCCGGGCGTGCAGGGGAAAAGGAGGAGGGAGCAGCTGCGCGAGGTCGAGCCCACGGCCGAGAGAGGAAGCGGAGAGGCGGGGCACAGGTGGCGAGAGGATGAGCGGAGGCGAGTTGGGCGGGCCGGCGGAAAGAAGGGCCGCCGGTGAGCGAGGTGGAGCGGGAGATGGGAGTTGGGCCAAGTTGATGGCCAGCCTGACTCCATCTTTTTATTTATTATTTATTTTGTTTTGCTTATGTTTTTGTGTTTGTATATGGTACTCATTTTACTTGCTTCTAATGTTATTCTTGCCATTATTTTCAAAAATGACATTGTATATTTTTAGGTCAAGTTTCTCCTTTATTTTTGTGGATCATCTTTTCAGATTCAAATTTTAAATTTTCATTCTCTATTATTTGAACATATTCGTTCCTTTCTTGAACTTTTAACTTTTTGGAACCTCAACCAAATCTTAGAAAATACCATAAAAATCCAATCTCAAATAAAATATATTGCAAAAATAATTCAAAAGCTTCACATTTTATAAATTTAAATTTTCAGGATGTTACAATCCTCCCCCCTTAAAAAGAATCTCGACCCCGAGATTCAGCCTAGCTAGTGAACAAGTCGGGATAATCTCTGCGCAGTTGATCCTCGCACTCCCAGGTGGCTTCTTTTTTCGAATGATGGCTCCATTGCACTCTGCATATGCGAATGGTTTGGTTCCTTGTCTTCTTCTCCACGGTGTCCAAGATTTTAATCGGACGTTCTTTGTAGGTCAGATCATCTTCGAGCTCGATTGCCTCCAACGGAGCTTGGTCTTCTAGTACTCGTAGACACTTCTTGAGTTGGGATACATGGAAGACGTTGTGTACATTAGATAGATTCGGGGGTAGTTCTAGCTGGTAGGCTACTTCTCCTTTCTTAGCCACAATTGGAAATGGTCCAACATATCGTGGGGTAAGCTTGCCTTTGACCTTGAATCGCTTAACTCCTCGCAAGGGTGATACTTTCGGTAGACATGGTCCCCTATCTCAAAACTCAGCGGTCTTCTTCTCTTGTCGCATAGCTCTTACTGCCTAGGCGGGCCGCTAACAATCAATCTCTGATAAGGCGAACTTTTTCTTCAGCCTGTTTTAGTGTGTCTGGCCCAAAGATGTAGCTTTCCCCTACTTCTGACCAATGTAGTGGGGTTCGGCATTTTCTTCCATATAGGGCTTCAAATGGGGACATCTGCAGGTTGGCTTGGTAGCTATTGTTGTAAACAAACTCGGCATATGGTAAACATCTATCCCAATCTTTGGAGAAATCTAGGGCACAAGCCCGAAGCATGTCTTCCATTATCTGATTCATTCTCTCTGTTTGACCATCCGTGCAGGGATGGTAGGCGATACTAAAATACAAATGAGTACCGATGGCTTCATGTAGGCTAGCCAAATCACGAGAGTGGCCGGGAATCCCGATCTGAGACTATCCGTTTTGGTACACCATACAAGCACACGATGCGAGACATATACAGTTCTGCCAACTTGTCTCCCTTGTAGGTTGTCTTGACAGGGATAAAATGTGCAATCTTGGTCAACCTATCAATTACAACCCATATGGAGTCGCATCCTGATTTGGTTCGTGGAAGTCCTGTGATACAATCCATTTTGACTTCTTCCCACTTCCACTGAGGTACTTGCAATGGCTGTAGCAATCCTGCTGGCCTCTGGTGTTCAGCCTTCACTCTTTGACATACATCACAGCAGGCAACATGTTCGGCGATGTCCCTCTTCGTACGTGGCCACCAGTACCACTGCTTCAGATCCTAATACATTTTGGTACTCCCGGGGTGGAGAGAGTACGCGGAGCTATGAGCTTCTCTGAGTATCTGGTCCTTGAGATCCATCTGATGGGGTACAAAGATACGTGTCCCATATCTCAGTACACCTTGTCGATCCACAGTCATCTTGGGAGCCTTCCCTTCTTCCATTAGCTCTTCATCCTCAAGGCGGTTGAGTCTTCCTTTTGTGCAGCTATAATTTTCTCTTCTATACTTGGTTGCACTTCCATTGCGGCTAAGGTGTCTTCCTCTACTATCTCCAAGTTCAGTGCTGTTAACTCCTTGTATAGCTCAGTTCTTTGTTCTTGAATCATGAGGTTATTGCAATAGGCCTTATGGATTAAAGCATCTGCTACCACATTAGCTTTTCTGGGTAGTAGTGGACATTTAGGTCGTAATCCTTAATCAATTCCAACCATCTTCTCTGTCTCGAGGTTAAGGTGTGGTGTGTAAAGAAATACTTGAGGCTCTTGTGATCATGTATATATCACAATGGTTGCCAATCAGATAATGCCTCCAAATCTTTAGGGCATGTGCCACTGAAGCTAATTCAAGTCATGGGTTGGGTATTTGCTTCATGAGGTAAGCTATTTGGATGCATATGCCACAACCCCTGTCTCCTTGCATCAGTACACATCCAAGCCCTTGATGTGAGGCATCACAGTATACCTCAAAGTCTTTGCATACATCTGGTAGGACTAGCACAGGAGTGGTAGTCAATCTCTTTTTCAGCTCCTGAAAACTTTCTTCACAAGCCTTGGTCCATTCAAATTTCTGCTCCTTCTTGAGTAGCTGAGTCATTGGCCTGGCAATTCGGGAAAATCCCTCTATAAACCTTCTGTAGTACCCTACCAATCCAAGAAAACTCCTCACTTCAGTGACAGAGGTGGGCTGCTTCCATTCCATTACTGCTGCTATTTTGGCGGGGTCAACGGATACTCCTCCTACTGACACTATATGCCCCAAGAAGCTGATATCACTTAGCCAGAATTCACACTTGCTATACTTGGCATATAGCTGATGCTCCTTTAGCTTCTCCAATACTAGGCGTAGATGTTCATCATGCTCTTCTGCGTTCTTGGAGTAAATAAGAATATCATCAATGAACACAACTACAAACTTGTCCAAATATTCCATAAATACCTTATTCATGAGGTTCATGAAGTAGGCTGGGGCATTTGTTAGACCAAAAGACATGACCGTAAACTCATACAGTCCATATCTAGTGGTAAAAGCTATCTTGGGTATATCCTCAGCTCTAATTTTCAGCTGGTGATAGCCCGACCTCAGATCTATTTTGGAGAATATGGTGGCTCCACCAAGTTGATCAAAGAGATCATCAATCCTGGGAAGGGGGTACTTATTCTTGATGGTCATTTCATTCAAGGCCCGGTAATCTACACACATCCTAGCGGTGCCATCCTTCTTCTTCACAAACAATACTGGAGATCCCTAGGGTGAGGAACTAGGTCTGATGAATCCTTTTTCCTGCAGTTCCTGAAGTTGTTTCTTCAACTCTTCCAACTCCTCTATTGTCATCCTATAGGGCCTCTTGGAGGCTGGAGCGACTCCGGCCAGGTTGATAACAAACTCCAGATCTCTATGCGGGGCATGTGATAGTTCTTGAGAAATACTTCGGGATAGTCTTGCACTACTGTCATTCCTTCTAGGGGTATGTCCTCACAATAATATACTGCACGACCCCATCGATATGGTCGGTCCACTTTTACATTTATGGTCATTCCGGGACACTTGGTCAGTTTCACCGTTCTGGTGGCACATTCTATGACCCATCGATGTCTAGCTAACCAATCCATTCCTAGTATGGTATCTAGGGTCTGGGAGCTTAGTACTATCAAGTCTGCTAGAAAGTCACACTTCTCCATAGTAACTTCTACCTCAGGGCATACCAGGGTAGCAGTGATTATACTAGCTGGTGAGTTAAGTCCCAGTGGTTTCTTTAGAGGATAGACAGGTAACCCCAATTTATCAGCATACCCTTTTGATATAAATGAATGTGAAGCTCCCGAATCAAATAGTATTTGTGCTGGTATGGACTTGATAGAGAACGTACCTATGAGAACTCCCACCGCTTGCTGGGCTTCCTCGGCCGTGATGTGATTAACTCGGCCGCGGTTGGGCGTTGGGGTACTCTTTGGCTCGCTGAGTCGATGCCCTTGTTGGGTATTTAGGCTTGCGGACGGAGGCACTCTGCTTGTGTGGACATCGGCTGGCGAAATGTCCCTTCTCACCACAGCTGAAGCATTTGTAGTTTGCAGCATAATTTGTCCCAGAGGACTGACCGCCTTGCATGGAGCTACCCCCCTGCACGGGGCGATGGTGTTGAAGCCTTGAACTAATTTGGCCTTGATAAAGAAGATGAGTTGTTGAAGAGTTTTTGGACAAATCTTCCCTGTGGCCGCTGAGCTGTCAGCTTGCGCTTGTGGCTGGCTTCTACATTCTTCTTCTCATTTTTCAAGATCAAAGCCTTGTTCACCAACTGGCGGAAGCTGGCGAAGTCTTGGATAATCAGTTGTACTCTTAATTCTTCATTCATGCCTTCGAAGAATCTATCGATCTTTTCTTCCTCTTCCGCCACATCCTTCGGGGCATAGCGGGCAAGCTGTGTGAACTTTGTAAGATACTCATTGATTGACATGTTTTCTTGCTTAAGGGTGCGGAATTCATTTTTCCTCATCCTCATCACCCCTGTCGGAATGAAGTTGGCTTTAAAGGCTGTCTTGAATTCCGACCATGGAATGGCTTCCATGTCATTCCCCGTGGTCGCATCTTCTTGGCCTCTGGTAGCTAAGTAATTTTCCCACCATGCTGTCGCAGCTCCTTGGAGCTGATGTGCGGCAAACACAACCTTGTCCTCTTCTGCGCTCTTGACCAGGCGTAGTTTCCTTTCTGTATCCCGAAGCCAATATTATGCTTCGAGCGGCTCATCTGTCAAGGAAAAAGTAAGTGGCCGGGTTCTTTGAAAATCAGCTAGGTCAGCTCTATGCCCACCGGGGTTGCCTTGTTGTCCGGCGTAGATGGCCTGCAGCAGCTGGGTCTGCTGCGCCATAACCTGAGCCATGGTAGGGTCGGTCGGAGGGGGCGGAAGATTGACGCCTTGATTTTGGCCTTGACCTTGCCTGCAGGTGAGTCTCTGCGTGGAGTCCACCTCGGCCTAGTTGCGGCTAGCTTTGAGCTCTTGTAATCCGTTGGCTGGCCATCTGCAGTCATAGCTTTGCAACTTAGATGCTAGTACTAGGCAAACAAAAGGGATACCATCCCGTGCTTAAAAGCCAATAAGATAAACGACAAAACAATCTTCCAACACAAGGCCTACATCCGGCCATACATTAAGCATAACCACGGTTACATAGCCAGCTTCTATGGCTGGACTTCACAGTTACAACACAGTAATTAAAGTTCTTGACACGAGTACATTGTCAAGGGTACTACATAGCTAACACTACTAAAGGGACTAGTATTTGCTAACACTAACCAACATATAGCAAGCACTATACTAACCAAACCATAGGTGTCTACTCCATAAAACTTGCACCGGGGCAGGAAGGGTTGTAGTCTGGCGACTGCGAGCGGGACCTGCTGCCGCTGAACTCCGAAGGGTCAGAGTCAGAGTAAGAGCGTGAAGTGCTGCGGCTGGCGAGTCTCTTCCGACGTAGAGCGGACTATGGGCACAGGGCCGCACACTCATGCGGCGGTGAGTCTAGCACGGGTCCTCGACCTTGGTGGGGTGGTCTTTGGGGTTGCAAGCGGTGTGGTGGCTCTGCTGGAGTTGGGCTTGGGCGGTTCTTGCCTCCCGCCTTGGCCTCTGCCAAGGCCTTCGCACTAGGCAAGTTGCTCTCGGAGGGTCGCCACCTCGGTGTTTACGGAGACTAGGTGTCTGCTGGAGGCGGTGATCTCCTCTAGAGGCGGCAATGTGAGCCACCCCATAGCCCCTGGTAAGGTCGACCTGATGCGTGAGCATAGGGTCATCCTCGGTGGTCGGCATGTATGTCGCGTTATATCGCGCACCCTCCGGCGCGACGGATGGTAGCGATGCGGAGTGCGCGCGAGAGAGGTCTATATATATCACAGAGCCGTGCGGCGCTAAGCGTCGCGGCATACGGAGGCATTGCTGGGTGCTCCTCGGATGTTCAGTCCTGAAAATATGGGGCAAATCTTGTTCACTCTTGGCATAGATGAACACCTCTATCAGCCAGGATTCCACCCCTCCTTCGGCAGTCTTGAGGCCACGATATATGGGCTGCTTTTTGTAGCCCAAATAGTGCAGGAGTTTGCGCAAGATGCTAGCAAACTCCCCCTCATAAACTCCATGTGCCAAGAAGTCCCAGTTGCCCTCATCTGCTACTCCTGCCATCTGTAGATTAAATTACTAGTGTTAGTAATTTTTCAAAATATTAATGAAAGGTAGAGTAGAGCAGATCTAAGAAGGATACGAAAAGAGGTATTATGCTATATTTTCAAAAACATTTTTATAAGTTATTCAAATATTGTGATCCTAGGCCCATCCTAATACCCATCCTAAGGCTTTTACCCTACAGTCGTATGCTCTGATACCAGCTCTGTCAGATCCGGATTTTTCTATCCAGAATCCACTGTGTTTCAATGCACTATTCCCTGGATCAGTAGATAGTGCACACAGGTACAATGCTGAATCACATCATACATCGCATAGACGATAATAATATTACAGGATTTAAGTTACACCACATCGGGTGACAGTTTACAAAAGGGCCGCTTAGGCCAAATGTCTTTAGTACAATTAAACAGCGAAAACTAAAGCAAAAGTAAGTCTATAACCACAGGCAAGCGACTGGGGGTAATGCATGCATTATATATTACCCAGACTTAGACAATATACGTGCACACCCTGCCGTAGGCCAAACTTGTCTATGTTCAGAAATCATAGACTACGTGCTAATTTCCTTCATTGCTTTTTCCTTCAGAAGTAGGGGTGTTTTCATGGTCATAATGATCCTGTGTCCCTGTTTCTGTTTTGTAATGCGAATGTGAGCACAAATCCACCGTGCTCAGCGAGCCAACACACAATATGCAATAGATAGCATGCAGGGTATATCAAGGAAGGCTCAGGTTTGTTTTGTTTTGCCAAAAACTGCTTTTATATATGATACTTAAAAGTTCCTAAGACTTAGCAGTTTAAAATTCACGACATAAATTTTGGTGAAGTAAGACCAACATATTAGCGACACAGATTCCATCCACCGTTACATGGCATCTGCACCATTTAGCATCATTCAATGTTATAGTCGCTTATCTTACCACTGGGACGACACCCAGGACAATTCAAACCAGGACCATCTGCAGCCCTTCACTTTTTCAATACCACCCACAAGGTTTTTGAAATAGAACTATATCTGGTTAAGACCACATGTCTGCCCTTAACCGTGGGTACGGCTATTCGAATAGTTTTGACTCTGCAGAGTGTGTACACTTTCACCACAAGAGACAATCAACTTGTTTCCCCAGACGATTCCTAAGTCATGTGGTTGAGTAGACCATCACAGTGACTATTCAGATTATCTAGCTTCTTTCACCATCTCACCCTATGGGCCGTTCCCACTTGCGGTGGGTCCCATACGTTGCACGGGATGTTCCCCACGGTTGCTAGCGCTATTTGGGCTCCACTCCCCTCAACGCTAGCACGTGGGAAACTTCACCCTCCACTCGGTGTCCCTTTAGGCCTCCTTACCCTTGCATTAACCACACCTATGCACTACCAGGTGAGATGGTTAGGGAGTTTCGATAAAACTACTTAGCCAAGTTATATTTTATAGACTTGTGGTTGTACTTGTTTACACGGGATAACATGACAAGATTCGATCCTTAGGACTACCTGGATGGTTCTACCACATTTCACATTTTGTGCGTCCACTGCACCTCATACAGCCCCCAAACCATCCACCCAGGTATTTAAGCAAAGTTGGGATTTTTGGGAGCATAAAATACCCATACCAACATACTTCAGTCATTCCCACCATGACTACCCGAATTAATTCCATAGTTGCAATTGATGATTTTGGGGCATTTAAGTACCCCCGTGTAACTAGCAATACTAAGCAACGCAATACAATAAGGACTTATTTGCGAAAGCTACATTTTTGTAGTTTTACTTATTTGCGAAAGCTACATTTTTGTAGTTTTACTACGGCGACAAGGTTCATTCATTCAAGAGTCTCAACGGGGTAATAGTAACAAGCATAATATTGGGATCATAACTAGCATCTTTAAAATTGAAAGTAAATAGCCACATAAAATAATAGCTTGCACATGGTTAAATTAATAGAAATTAAATTTGCATAAACATGGGTTCAATATGATCAAAGTGTTAACTCGCTTGGTCACAGGGATCTTGGTCTTGATTATCTTGAGCTTCTAGAGTTGCTGCCTCGGCTTATTCCTCTTGAGCCTCGTGCGCTATTTTAACGTCTTGTGAAAATTTTGATAAAAATCAGCGAAGAAAATTGCACCAGAATTTCAATGAACTCTAAAAATAATGGTTTATGTTCCATTGTATAGATCTTGAGTTTAGATCAATTTAGAAATTTGTTTCATTCAATTTGGAGTTAAAATGAATAAGTTATGGCCATTTAAAGTTCTCAGTCTAATTTAAATCCAGAAAATATGAAATTTCTGACCGGTGGTGCCCTCATGGCAGTGATGCCCATTTACACTCGGTTACTGTTAGGTGGGACCCGGCTGTTAGTGGGCCTCTCCGACGTTAAGTCACTGACAAGTGGGGCCCACCCGGGTTAAAGGAAAAAGTCGAGAAAACTCGACCTCGGCGCTGCGGAGACGGGGCTCGAGCAGCGCAACGAGGGAGTTGAGGGGGAGAGAAGAGTTAGCGCTGCTAGCTAGGGGAGGTCTCGGTGTTACTTGACTGTATAGGGCATGCATTCGTTTTATAGCTTTTCTGTTGCACCTTGGGGCAGAGGAGTTCGGGGCAGCGGTTGGGCGACAGGTTCGTCGGCGAGGGGCGGCCGGAGGGTCGGTGGTGGCGGCCAAAATGGGACGCCAGGGCACGGGGAAGCCAACGGTGGTGGCGGTGGAGGCTGCGAGGCACCGGAGTTAGGTCGGCGGCGTGCGGCGGCGGCTCAGGAATGCGTTCGGTGACGGCGAGCTTCAGGCGACGAGGAGCTCGGGCGAGGCCGGGAATGACTTCACGGCGTGCTGGAGGTGGTTCGGGTGCGAGGAATCGGACTTTAGTGGCTTGGATCAACGAAAAAAGTGGTCACCTGAGTTGGGGAAGGGGCGGGCTCGCCGGCGATTTAAGGGCGCTCGGTGCAATTGGCTTCAGCAGGGGGAAGGGTGTGGTGTGGCGGAATGAGTGGGAGGTTGTCCGGGTTTTATAGACGGCGGGGCACGGCTGTCCACACGCGACGTTGTGCGCGCACGTCGGGGACAGTCGGCGGTGGCAGGCAGCGGTGTCAGCGGCGACAGCGGGCGGCGGAGCATGTAGTAGGATTCGGGGCGATTTCCCCACGTTGCTACTCAGCTGGGCACCCGCGGCCGTGTCGCTCGGCTTTTTGACCGGAGCTGAGCGGAGGAGAGGGGGACCCAGGCATGCAGGGGAAAAGGAGGAGGGAAACGCTGCGTGCGGGGTCGGGCCCGCTGGCCAGGGAGAGGAAACGGAGAGAGGGGCGGGGCCCGGGTGCCAGAGGGATGAAGCGGAGGGGCGAGCTGGGTCGGCCGAGGCGGGAAAGAAGCAGGCAGGCGGGTTGGGCCGCTTCGGCCGAAGCAGGGAGGAGTGGGGGAGATGGGAGTTGGGCCGGGTTGATGGCCGGCCTGACTCCATCTATTTATTTATTTTTATTTTGTTTTGCTTATGTTTTTGTGTTTGTATATGGTACTTATTTTACTTGCTTCTAATGTTATTCTTGCCATTATTTTCAAAGATGACATTGTATATTTTTAGGTCAAGTTTCTCCCTTATTTTTATGGATCATCTTTTCAGATTCAAATTTTAAATTTTAATTCTCTATTATTTGAACATATTTGTTCCTTTCTTGAACTTTTAAATTTTTGGAATCTCAACCAAATCTAAGAAAATACCATAAAATCCAATCTCAAATAATATATATTGCAAAAATAATTCAAAATCTTCATATTTTATAAATTTTAATTTCCAGGATGTTACACCTTCCTATTGGAGGCCCCGGCCGAGTGGTGCGCTGACGTGCTCGGCAGATTCGAGGGGGTCCTTCCACCGGCCGATGACCACGACATCTTTGACGAGAATCAGACCCACGAGCCATCTTTTAGGTGGCTCGCACAGTACCGGGTACGTGGTCTTTAAAATCGATCATGTCTTCGAAGCTCTTACTTGCGCTATTACATACTAATAACAACTTGTTTGCATTCAAGTGGAGCGCATGGATCCTGGTGAAGCGATTACGAGGTCTCGCGCCACTTGGAGGCGTATGTGTTGTGGCGAGTCGGTTGGCTGCTCTTCACCACCAGCCACGGCAACTCCGTGGATGCGCGCCTTATCACTTATGCGAGGGCGATTGCGGACGGCGAGGCCCCCAGTCGATTGGGGATCGATCGTACTTGCCGCGACGCATCGCACCTTATGCGATCGTACCACGAGATCAAGGCAAACTTGATCCTCACGGGCTGTCCCCTCTGCTGCGATTGTGGTCGTTCAAAGCGCCGGTCTCGGACGACCTGTGCTAGACGACATGTGTCCGTACGGGGCCGAGATGTATCCGGGGGGAGACGTCGACCAGCCAACGATGGGTTCTCTTTGGTGCCGTCGACGAGTAAGTATTATCACGGTCAGCTATTTCCTTCTTATTAACGATCGTCATACTTAACAACTTATCTTTCTTGCAGGTACAGTTCGCGCACGTGCAGGTCACGCGGGTGTACCTGCCCTTAGTGGAGCAGTTTGACCGCCTCACAGACTCCGACGTGCGCTGGGGGCCTTATGCAGATACGGTAGTGCAGGCCTGTGCTCCTGACGGGCTGTCCGCACTATGCTGGCATGACCAGGCTTTCTGGCTCACCCACTGGAAGCTCGTGTACGATATCTACGTGGAGGACTACGCACCCCAGCGAGTCATGCGGCAGTTTGGGCTACGGCAGGCGCTTCTTGTACCAGTCTGACCACCGTTTCCGCGGAATGTGCACGCCTGAGTGATCGCTTCTCATAAATATGTACGTACTTACTACTGTGTTCGCAACTACTCACATTACGTAATGGTCCTATAAGTAGGCACAGCAGGAAGGGAGTTAAACGAGGCACGGCCTGGTCGACGAAGATGCAGCCCTAGGTTGCGCAATGAGAGGGTGCGCTCGACGACCACGTGGAGGAGGACCGCCCATACGACAGCAGGGACTACGCAGAGTACCTGCGCTGGTACCAGGCGCGAACATGTACTAGGCTCGTATATGTCGTAGACCCGCCTGCCACACACGTCGCCGCTCCGAAGAAACATACCCCGTGCACCTCGCGCGCGACGCTCACATCGCGGTACGTCACATGTAATTTCAAAGATTCCCAAATGGCAATGCCGTTTCGATGATGAACCATTTTATGTCTTTTTGTCTAGGCAGACGTCGGTTCTGTCCTATGGACCGAGTCCATTTCACTACTGGAGAGGATCGCCACTGGTGCGGAGTTGACCCACGAGGAGAACGTCAGCTTTCTGCGTCGGGTGGAGGCTGGGCGTAGACGTATCGTTAGCCTGCTGTCCTGCACGAGGCTACCGGCGGTCTCCACACCCACGCCCAGTGCACAGACGGGTCATCCACCAATGGTACCCCGACCAGCGTGGCACTACTCCGGAGGTAGTACGTGGACACATCCTACACCACCTCATCCGGACCAGCCAGGGGGCTCTGCCTGGGGACGGCCTCCTACACCACCTCAGCAAGTCTTCACGCCTCCTCCGCACATCCCCGGCTTCCACACGCAGGGGGTGTACTCTGAGCTGTACGCCCCTCCTCCTACCTCGATAGTGCCAACTGCGGGTACGCATTGTCGGATCTCATTTTTATCCCAAGGCGACATGCAACGAACTAATGACATTACTATTGCAGGTCCTTACCATCAGCACGCACATGGCGTCTCCCCGACCCAGGACGATGTAGACCAGTATTTTTCGGAGTGGCCCGGGCCGTCCTCCGACGCAAAGACGGAGGTTCTCTCGGCGATGCCCTCTCCGGTGCACCGAAGGGCACACACCAGCCAGTGCGGTGACTCCACCAGTAGCGAGGGCAGGTGCGACATGCTCTGATCGTTTACTTTCGGCCGACGGCCAAGCGGGTCATGCGGGAGGGCGCGGCGCGGTGATGAGGGCACGCCAGGGTGGCGAGTGAGGGGTGCTGCCGATGCTATATATTATACATGTAATGAAAAACACGCGGCATGTTACTCACAACTATATTATGAAGTTTATTTAAATTCAAACAAGCCTATTATCTCTTCTTTTCGCATTCAATCATTCATATATCAAGTCATCTAACAAATATTAACATACCGGTTCTCCGCACAGGAATTCTCAACGTATGTTACTTAACAGTGTATGTACCGGTCATTCTACGGTCAATCTTTCATAAAAAAAAGTTTCTAGAATTTTTTACGCACCTATAACATACAATGAACATAAACTTTTATTACAACTCTAGCACATTTTTTACCAGTTTAAAACTACAAAATTCACAAAATTTAAAACAATCACCGGGGGGGTGGGTGCAGTCGCCTAAGGGAAGGGCGACTGCATGACAGTCGCCTAATGGGAGGGCGACTGCATGGCAGTTGCCCAATGGGGAGGCGACAGGTATTGTGTCGGCTGCTGGTTGGGCGATAGGCTCAAGTCGCCCAACCATTGGGCGACTGGAGCCTATTTTTGTAAAAAAAAATTCCGTAGGTGTATTTCTGTAATTTTGAATAAAAAATGGATTATCTATACAAAAAATTCAATATTGTTTTGTCCAATCATAGATCCTATTGTGTGCTTGCTTTGATGATGAATGGGATTTTGTTCACATTGTTTTGGGCCATGCAGTGCCAAGCCTGGCTCTTTGGCATTCAGCTATCATATATTTCACCAACACATACAATGTTGTCATATTTAAAAATAAATCACTTACAATTAAATATCTTGAAAGAAAAGACACTAGATTTTCGAGCCAGATAGTTTAACTCCATCGATTGTCATGAATTCTGGGAGGTAAGTAAGAAAACAAATTAGGGAGTACTTGAGTTGTATCTATCAGACACGTACACATTGTAAAAGTTTGATGGGATCTGGTTTTGAGAGGTGATTCTATATTTTTTCAATAGTAATTTATATAATTTTTAAAATATGATAAATAGTGAATAGATGTTACTTATCTCTTTATTTACTTCAAGATTAGTGCTACTCTTGTTAGGGAGGAAAGTATAGAATCACTGCTCTCTAGTTTTTTTATGCTATGGTTTATGACTGCGTTCTTTTCAGCTTAAAACTGGCTTATGCTTGTACTGTTTACAGTAACTAGTTTTTAAATGGTGCGTTTGTTCAAGACGGGGTCAATAAAAAGATTGTAGTAAAAAAATGTATTGAGTTTAGTTGTACCGGCTAAAATCGCATGTCACTATTTTTTATATGTACTATCTCTTGTAAACAATCAGAATTCAAATATTTAAACCATAAACATCAGTTTAAAAGAACATATTCTATAGTTTTAGTTATAATTTGTCAGTTTAATTATTGGGAGAAGTTAAAAGCCGAGCCGCTGAAATGAAGAGAGAGAGAAAAAAAGACGCCGAAGTACCTCTATGAAGGAAAGGACATGCGGAAGTTTTTTTTTTGTAGGTCCACGATGCCATAGATTGACGGCGCCTATGTATCGTACTGATTCCCTACTGAAGAAAGCCCCTATGAAACGCGATCCTTCGCTGTTCTTCCTTCCTCCTCTCGCCTATTCTTCCTTCCTCCTCTATGATTGCTCCGCAAATTATTCCCTTCCCAATCTCATTTGTTGTTCTTTTCTTCCTTCCTCACAATTTGTTCTGCCTCATCACTGGGGACCTCACTGCCGGCGACGGCACAGAGCAAGCGAGACCTCCTTCCGCACCCAAATCTTTTACCGTAATCGTGGAGAGGAGATCCGTCCCGACTTGGATTAATTTCTTGTTTTGCTGGTAAGGAACTCTAGCTTGTATGGATTGCTATCTTTCTTTCTCCCTGTTCAGTTCGATGCTGGTTTGTTTGTGGGGGCATTGATCATTTGCCACTGTCAAAGATGTGTCATTTCAGGATTTGATTAGGTTCTTCTTCTTCATCCGTCCATGGTTTGATTAGGTTCATCTTCTTCAGGGTGCAAGAGCGATCTCAGTTGAGTAGTCGACCCATAGGATTTGGTACCCAAGGTGAGGTGGTGCCGTTTACTTTCCAGAGATTTTGGGGGCTCAGCTGAACCCGCATGCCCCTCGTCAAGTTCGGCCCTGGAACTGAAAGATTCAGTGACCATCTCCAATGGATGATACAGTAGGGAACATTCTCGCGTCTCTCGGCCGCGTACGCCTCGGCGACCTCGCGGCCTTCGAGGGCCTCCACATCTACAAGATGGGAAAATTGAATATATAAGATCAAGTTGAGAGTGCTTGATAAAATAGGATCAAGTTTATTGTCCTTATAAATATAGGACTGAGTTGAGTACCTTCTTGCAAATATGGTATTTTTCCATTTTAATTTCATTTTCATTTTCCAGCTCATTTTTCTCTACGTGAAATGACTCTTTTGCCCCAAATGAACCATCAGACAAACGGGATCTCCAGACCGTTCCGATCCGCCGATTCCTCCCCAGCGAAAGAAAAAACCCTAGGCTTCACTCCAGGTGGCGCTCGCGGGGCAGGCGAGGAAGCGGCGGCGCAGCCTGCAGCGCTCGCGGGAGCGCGCTAGGGAGCGGCCGGTGGCGTGTAGCGCCAGGGAGCGGCCGGCGGCGGTGCATCCCTCCTTCCTTTCTTTGGTAATCTCTCCTCCCTCTACTCTATGCACTGAATTCCATCAGACAATATCTTGAAACTCAATGGAAAATGTGTAACCCTAGATTGCTTAATGGGAAAGGATTGACTTGGAGGGAGGTCACCATGGCTAAGAATCATCATGGAAAAGGGTATGTATCATCTGATCTTACACCTAGTAATTTTTTTGCGAGGCATGGTTGGCACATAAAAGAGGGACAATATAGCAAGGTTCTAACTCGTTATTTTCTGTTTGGGCATGTAGGATTGATCAAATTTCTCTAGTAGCTACGGGTGTTGATTGTTTTATTGCTGCTGAGGATGCCTCTCAAGCAAGGCAGTGCAGCACTGCAACATTTGAAATCAATGTGCCTGGGATAGGTATTGACCAATCGTCGTCTAAGAGCATTGGCACTAGTGTTTGTAATGCACCTCTTTTGTTGGAGGAGCATGCTAATAGCAATGCTACAGAAGTAGAGGTTCCAACGAATGTGTGGTCAGCACAAGGCGTTGTGGATTGGTCATCTCTGATAGTCACTAACGTGTCTGATGAAGATGATAGTGGTGTACTAATGACCGATGCAGAGATGTGTAATCTTCTGGGTATAACAATAGACTCTGATAATGTAAGGGAACAAGTAACTCCAAATGCTCCTATGGCTCCCAAGGTTGTTCAATCTAATACACAAGAAGATGACACCATAGGAGCAGCTATACCGGTTGATGATTTCATCCCGGAGGAGAATCGGCCTATGTATGATAAGGATCATCCCACAATGAATTTAGGCGACATGTTTCCTTCCATGGATGAATTTAGGATGGCTGTTAGACAATATGCTATTAACAAGGAGTTTGACATGGATATCGTGAGGTCTGAATCTAAGAGGTTTGTGGGCAAATGTAAAGGAGAGGGATGCACGTGGAGGATCAATGCTCATAGGATGTTAGATGAGAAGACTATCAGGGTACTAACTAATTTATGTGCAATGAATCACCATTGGAATATTTTTTGGTTGTGTAGCTAACACCTTTTCTTTTATGCAGGTTACCAAGGTTATAGATGGACACATGTGCTCATCAAGTAGTAGGATCAAGTCAAGTATGGCATCTCGATCTTGGGTTGCTGATAAGGCAATCACAATATTGAAGAATACTCCCAATGTAGGTGCCAAGCAGTTACAAAAGCAACTACAAGATTACTACAAAGTTACCATTGGGTATGATACCGTATGGCAGGGAAGAGAGATAGCTGTCAATAACTTGTATGGCAATTGGGAAGAGAGTTTTCAGAGATTGTACAATTTCAAGGCTGAGGTAGAGTTGAGATCACCTGGGAGCATAGTAGAGATTGACACTATAAATGTGCGAGGTAATGTGCATTTTAACAGATTCTTTTGTGCATTTAGGCCTTGCATTGAAGGTTTTATTGTAGGATGTAGACCATACATCAGTATAGATTCAACAGCATTGAATGGCAAGTGGAATGGACAATTATGTGCAGTTACAGCTCTTGATGGGCATAATTGGATGTACCCGATTGCTTTTGGGTTCATACAAGTTGAAAACACAGAAAATTGGACTTGGTTTATGTTGCAATTGAAAAAGGCTATAGGTAATATCCCCACCCTTGCTGTATGTTCAGATGCTTGTAAAAGTCTAGAAAATGCTGTTGTTGAGGTGTTCCCCCAAGCTGAGCAGAGGGAGTGTTTTAGACACCTTATGCAGAATTTTATGAAAGAATTCCATGGTGATGCTTGTGAACATATGTGGCCTGCAGCTAGGGCATACAAGTATGATATATTTATCATCATTTTCAGAAGGTCATCTCAGCATCTCCACAGGTTCATGGGTATCTTACCAAATATCATAGTTTACTTTGGATGAGGTACAAGTTCAACCCTGCAATTAAGTGTGATTACATTAACAATAATCTTGCAGAATCTTTCAATAGTTGGATCAAGGATATTAAAGACCTTCCTATTGATGAGCTAGCAGATAAGCTAAGGGTTATGATCATGGAACTTTTTGACAAAAGGAGAAAGATTGGTGATAGGCTGCAGGGTACAATACTACCAGCTGTCATACATCAGTTAAATGGCAATACAAGAGGATTGGGGCACTTAAAGGTTAGCGTTTCTAACACATTCAATGCAGAAGTGACAGATAGTAGGAGCGAACAAGATAGGCATGTAGTGAAAACACATATTCATGAGTGCACATGTCTTGAGTGGCAGCACACAGGAAAACCTTGCCCACATTCATTGGCATTTTTGACAACTCAGAAAAATGTTAACATGGAAGACTATGTGCATGAGTATTATTCATTACAAAAGTTTAGGGCTGCATATGAGGGTGCAATAGAACCAATGACAGGTAAGGCTCAGTGGCCAAGGGTGGAACTTGGGTTCATAGTTTTGTCACCAATTGCCAAGAGAAGTGCTGGTAGACGTAGGAAGTAAAGGATCAAGAATTGCTTTGAAAAGGGGGTGAAGGTGAAAAGGGTACATAATATGAACAAGTGTAAGAGGTGTGGTGAGTTAGGTCATAGGCAAGCTGGTTGTCCACTGAATGGAACAAAAAAATGTTACATAATTAATACAAACTAATTTATAATTTCTTATTAATTGCATCTCTTTTAATATCTAACCTACATTTTTCTCATGTTAGGAAAAGAAAGAGCAGAACCGACACAAGATCAGAAGCTTCAAGTAGAGGCAAAGGCAAAGAAGCTCCCAGCACACCTATAAAGTCCACCATAAATATCCCTTCTTCACTGAGTGGAAGTCCTGGACCTATCACAAGGAGGTGAACCACTCTAATCTTAGAACATCTATTTAATGTGCAACACAAACTACTAACACTTAACATGTGTGCAGACAACTAGCACTTGCCATGGCAGATGGCCCATCTTAAGTGGCTTTACCTACTTCTTCACAAAGGGCTAGGACATCTCCAGCAAAAGCAAAGAAGATTACCCCTAAGAAGAAAAAGAACTGATGTTGGACTGCTAATTATTAGTACTTTTGTGTATTGTGGTTGTGAACCACTATGTTAGATTCCTAGTATTTTGCTAAAGATGATTTGGCTTGTAGCTGTGAACTCCTAAGTTGGACCCCCTAGTATTTTGCTAAAGATGATTTGGCTTGTGGCTGTGAAATATGTTGGATCTCTAGTAGTTGGCTTATGTAATCCATACTCATTAAATGAGCTCCTAATATTAGTATCTTGCCAATTTGGTCTGGAAGTTCTAATGGATAACATGGGAATCCCTGAGATCATAATGGGAATGGGTGATGGTCAATTGATGTGTTGCCTGGAAGGGGCACTATTGCCTGGAATGGGTGAAAAAAACCTTTGGTTTATATGCTCTATTGCTCTAGTATGTTCAATGTTTGTTTTGTTCTCCAAGAAACCATTGATGTTGAGAATTCATTTACATTGTCATGAGAAATTTATTCAAGTGACTCTAGCTTAATTTTAGTTACATGCTGCTAGTTAAAACCTTTCATTAATATAACTAGCATTGAATGGACAGTTGCTGAGTATGTTCAAAAGATGCCTATTATTTCGTGGATTTCATATTGTAAATGTGAAAATGTTGGCCATGCTTCCTTTCAGACATTCTGTATGAGTTCCAGCCAGGGCATTGGTTGGCTAATTTTAGTTTAATTTATTCAAGTTCTAGCCAGACCTTTCAGAAATTTATTCAAGTGACTCCAGCTTAATTTTAGTTACATTGAATGCTAGTATAGATTCAGTATATACTCATTTTAGTTACATGTTGCACGTACTGGACAACAAACTGGGGTGCCCAAGCAGAAATTGACGCAGTTACAGCTATACCAGGGCAAAAGAGTCATTTCGCGTAGAGAAAAATGGGCTGAAAAATGAAAATGAAATTAAAATGGGAAAATACCATATTTGCAAGAAGGTGCTTAACTCAGTCCTATATTTACAAGGACAAAAAATTTATCCTATTTTATCAAAACACTCTCAACTTGATCCTATATATTCAATTTTCCCCTACAAGATATGCGCATCGACTCTGACGCAGTCGCTGGCTCAGTATTCGGCGGCCATCATTCAGCTGCCTCCGGCTGAAGGTGCCCTGTTAAGGTCCGGTTTGGACTGCGCTCGCCTTTTCTTCCATCAGCGCGGGTATAATCCGAGCGAGGTTGTCCACTCCGATGACGCCCGCGAGTGGTGCAAGACGTCTGGTTACTATGCAGATCCTCAAATGTGGCTGGAAATGTATGATTACAGTTCTGGTATTACTGTGACGGAGCCCAATGGTGCAATGGAATTGCCCCCATCGGGGCTTCCTGATATTTTTTCGGTGCTTGGGAAAATTTCTCGAGATATCTTGGATGCGATTAACTTCTCGTTGAGTCTACGAAGCTGCGCGTTTACTGGGATACTTGACAACATGCCCTCGAGAAGCCAGGAAGTATCGTCCTCTGTTCTTTCAGCATGTTGCCATTCAAGGCCGTCGTTTGAAGGAGCACGACAACATAGCATTGCTCCTCAGGATGATGGGCAATTGCTCGTGTTTTCTGAGCAGGAGCAACAGATTGATAAGACTTTGCTTACCCTAGTTAAGTCAGATAGGTCAGGCCTATATGTCAAAGATTTGCACGGCACTGGATTCTTGTTGATGGGGACCTTGGTCCAAATGATGTTGTTGTCTATTCTGGCCTTGCGCTGTATCAGGAAACTGCTGGCTATGTAAGTCCAGCTGGAAACTTGCAGGGATGTATGTTTGGAAGGTGTTCTTTTGTGTTCAAACTAATGCCTAGATCAGTTGCAAAGCTGAGTGGTTCAGAGATAAGAGCTGCTGGCCATGGTGTTGATGCTCAGTTTCATGTCCCAATTACAGTTAATGATTTCATGCAGACAGATCATTCTGCTGATCAACTTTTTCCCAAGAACAATGAACCATCATCACATGTAGAACAGGATGGTAAGTTAATGCCCCCAATCTTTACTATGTGAACTATACTTGAAGCTGCTGTTGTTCCCCCATACCGTTGCTATTTCCTCCAGGCTGGCCTCCTTAAATTAGGATGTGTGATAATGTGTAAGATACCATTTGTTCGTTCAAAAGAAGGAAAAAAAAGGCTCAGTGGCACCAATTGATCCTCCTCCCTCACATGTAGCCATTATTAATTTCTTTCTTTAGAATTTGCTATATTCGGTACATCTTGTCATTAATGTGTTCCCGATAATCTATCCGATACATGATAAGATGCGGTCTCACAAAAGTGTAATTCGCCAAATATGAGTTCTGGGTGGTGGAGTTTTGGGGTGCAAGTGTGAGGTCCTGGGTTTGAGAGGCCATCAACGAATGAGGCTAATGCAGGCTTTAACGTTAGTTATTCAAACTCGAATTTTATACATAACAAACTACACACTAAAACTTCTCTATTTGCTAAAGATAATAAATGTGTTCTTTACAGGCTGCTTCATGAATACTATTATATACTTTTTTTTAGGTTATACTCTTCACTCTTATTGATTAACGTTATAGGACTTGAGGAGTTCCAAGGGCATGTCAATGGTATAATAAACCTGTTTTGAAATAAGGATACTGTGCTAAATATTGTATGCAGTGGATCCAATTTTCATGACTTCATGGATTACAAAACTTGGGGTCTCATAAAACTATATTACTTTAGTTGGAATACCATGAATTGATAACTTGCTGAATTGTTTGGTGTAGCATCATTTAACTCTGATGAAGAAAAAGAAGGGAAGTACAAGAACAAAGCCATTCCCTCCTTCCAAAAGACTTCGCCTAGAGGCGCAGAGGGTGCTCAAAGAGCGTGTCCAGGATTTTGCAGACAAGAAAGGCATCAAACTAAGATTTTGCAGTCTCAAAGAATGTGAAAGCCACATACGTTCGTTAGACAGTCCATGTGAGAACATTAGAGTTGAAATTGGATGGCCGCCAGGGGTTCCATTTGTCCATCCACATGACCTCCCAAACAAGCCAAAGCTCGGGTTTCTGGAAACTTATGAACCTGGGTGGACTGCCTCCCAGCAAGACATGGAGTTAAGTTTTACTGAACCACAAAAATTGCCTTCTCGTTTAACTTTCTTCATGATGGCATTGCTGAAGGTTTAATAGTGCTTTTTAGGTTGTCGAATCATTTCCATTTTTGAAGGTACAACATACAAGCAGGAGAAACGCTTGGTTTTGGTTGATAGGGAAAGAAGTAATTTACATATATATTAGGGACAATAGGTTGTGGTTACCACCCAAGGCTGTGACCTACCCTATTATCTGAGCTTAGTTACATCTTGGCCCTGTGCTACCACTGTCCATAACCTGTCCTGGAGTGCCAACCACACTAAAAACATGCACTTCAACGTCACCCAGCCACCCATGCCTTCCAAATGAGCATTTTAAATGGAGTTCTAGTCGCATCTTGAAAAGCCCCAAAATTTCAAACCAAATTTTTGCTGCATTTTTGGGTGTTTTTCAGAAACTTTCCCTTTTGGGAAAGTTCACCCTCTTTGCCGCTTTCCTTTCTCGGCCAGGCGCCTCTTCTCTCCTCCGGCGCCCCGCCATTTCCCGCCTCCTCCCGTTACCCAGCGCCTCCTCCTTCCTCCCTTCGCTGGCGCCGCGTTCCCTCCCCGCCTCCCTCCTTTCCCGAGCGCCTCCCTCGCTCTCTCCCCGCTCGCGCCTCGCCCCCTCCCCGTCTTCCTCTGCGCGCACGCGCCACACGTGGGACGACCGAGCCGCGCCCGGTCTTCGCCCGCGGGTTCGTCCCCCCTTCACCGTGCTGACGCCGCCCGCCTGACGCCAGCACCGTCGCCGCGCGTCGCCGCCTCCTCCACTCAGCCCCACCTGCAGCCCCTCCCTTCCCTTCCTTCTCCCCTCGCCAGCCTGGTCGTCGCCCGGTCCTCCCCCTTGACTGCCTTGACCATGCCGTGCCTCCTCCCCCACGAAAGCCCCTCCTCCGCCCGGGTATAAAACCCGCCACTGCCCTCCTCACTCTCCCTTCGCTTCCCGAGCTCCCCCGCCGCCCCCATTCGCCTCCCACCGCTCCGAAGAACCTCCCAGAGCTGCCGATTGAGGCCGCATCGCCCGAGTAGCCGCCGCCGCTCTCCCCTGCGCCGGTGACCCCCGTAAGCCGTTCCCTTCGCCCCCTTGCTCATTTCGCAATTGCATTCGTCCAGAGCTTCTGCGCCCTCCCCTAAACCCGTTGACACCCTCCCCTGGCCAGGTGAAGCCCTGAGGAGCCCCGGCGTCGAAGCTCCCCTCCGGCCACCGCACCCCTTCCGTGGCCAGCACTCCAGGAGGCCCCCCAGCTACCGCCACCACCACCAACGTGAGCTCCCAGCTCCCCTTAGTGTGAAACCACCGCCAATTTGATCCCTTCGCCACCGGAGAGCTCCCTCACCACCGCAAACCCGAACCACCCGCTTCTGCCTCCCATCCCCTCCATTGATCCCCTTCTCCTCCCAAGCCCCAAATTGAACTCCCCGTGTTGAGCCGCACCCAGTGGTACCCCCCTTGCCGCTGGAGGCCATCGCCGTCGCCGGAGTGCGGCCGCTCCATCGCTCTGCCTCTCTGTTGTGAGCTCCCGGCGAGAGGTAGACGAAGGGGAGACGTGGCCCCTCCTCCGCCGACCGATCCTCTCGCCACCTTCTAACCACAGCCGCCTGATCCAGAGATCCCCGCCACCGTTGGATCTTCATAAACATCACCCCTCGCCTCCGTCGGATCATCACGTACCTCTTCATCCGCTTTCCTTGTGTTGCTGCCGTCCGATTTCCCCTCACCGCATCCCGTCCGTTTGCTCCCGCCCCTCGCAACCATCCGCCTAGGACGCGCGTCGATCATCCAGGCCGCGTGGTCGCGCGGACGTGGGCCGAATCCGCTCTGGCCTGCTTTGCCGCCGTGCGCGCTCGCGCACGAGTGGGCCGCGCGGGCCGCACAGTGCCAGGGCGCGCTGGGCCAGCCCAAACACTGTTCACCAAATTCCTAGTGACTTTTCCAATTTCTAAAATCTAGAAAATCTAAATAAATCCTAGAAAATCACAGAAAATCCCAAAAAATTCCCAAATTTCACCACTTTGCTCCAGATAATATCCTGGACCCATTTTTGGCCTCCACTTCCACAGATTCATCCCAGATAAATTCCTAAAATTCCCTATTTGCGGATTTATGCATTTTACTCCTTTTTAATAGTTTATTTTTCCCTCGCTTGATTAGGCTCAAGCCGGACTTATTTATTTTGTGTGTTTGCGCTAGTTTCGGAAATCTCGAAAATTCAAGAGCAGTCCCAGGATCCAGAAGCTTCTACGTTCGAGCTCGCCAGGATCATCCAGATTAACGGCAAGTCACAAGTCCTTGACTATGTTGAAATCCCATGCCATTTAAATTATGTTATTATGCTATTTGCATTAAGCTAGTTCTGAAAGGTTAGTTCAAAGTAAAAATAAAATATTTAGAATGACATGATATGTAGTTAAACCTACCACCATGAAATGCCATGTTAAACTTGTAGTCATGCCTTTGTAACCCTAGAAATAATTATCTGTTAATCTAGATAAGCGTAGATTATTATTATCATGCAAAGTCTTTACACTAATAAGGTTGTGGCTGCTGGCCAATAGAATTTAGAAAACCCGACTCTAGGGTAGGGTGGGATGGGGCACCGTGCCCTAGGGCGGAGTATGTCGACGTGCAGAATAGGGTAAGGATTCTTACCCTAGGTTGTAAGGTCGTGGACCTGGCAGGGGTTGCAGGCCCCTGGGGGGAAAATATAAGGACCAGACCTTACGCTGAGCAAATGACATGGTGACCGCTCAACCACAGGAGTTGACTTGTCAACACTGGTTTAGTAGCTGCTCAACTCGATTGAAACTCTACAGGTGTTGTGGAGTAGGTGTTTGGGTAACAAAAGTTAGGCAGGCCGTGCTACGGGTGCCTAACAACGGTAGAGTTCACTCGAAGCGGACGTTTGTTTTCTCTTTTTGTGCGCGCGTGTGTGAACCAGACCCGAGTGGATTCTACTGGGTAGAGCCTATATAAAGAGTTGAGCAGTGAAACGACCTGGCTTTCTTAACTCTGTCGTGGGAGTTAAGGGATCGTGTGGGTAAAGCTGAGCAAACTCTGCAGAGTCAAATAAATGGTATTCGAATACGCCGTGCTCCCGGTTATTGGAGCTGTGTCACTTGGGTGATTCCAGCAGCGAAGCTTAAGTAGATTTGTACATGCTTTAACTTGTTCAGTTGGTTAATTAACTCTTCATGAAAACCCCTAAGATATTGAGGAGTAGTTTTGGGTCCGTTTTATCAAAATGTTTGCAAATAAAACTGCATCCACTCAAAGTAATAAACCAAGTATACTCCCTTCCTTTGTTGATCCGTGCATATAGTTAAAGTAGGGCTTCCCTTGTGATTTGCTGAGTACGGGGTTGGAGTACTCAGGCTTGCAAAATTCCACAGATACCAGAAGAAAAGAAGGCAATTCAAGATTTCGTGTTAAGAAGGTCTCCCCGTCGAGGACGTCCCAAAGGATCTCTTCTTCGACGAGGATCGGTGGCTTTAGGTCTTCGCCGCGCTCAAGCGGATCTTGGAGCTTTGTAATGTAATTATACTTTGGGTTTGCACGCGCCCACTGTCAAAACTCGATGTTATTCCATATGTGAAATATATGCTGAGTTTTTGTTGTAAGCATGCAATGGTATGCTCTTGCGCGACACTCCATAACTGTTCATGCGTGAATAGTTGCGGAATGCCGTGTCCGTATGCGCCCCTGGAAACGGGGGCGTTACACATCTGCACACTGTGTAAGATATGCTAATTTTGCAGATTGTTGACTGTAGGTTGTCCAAATCCAAGTGATTTTGTTCTGCAGTCCTGTTCGCAGCACAGTGGCCCTTAGTTTTCCCTAGATTTCAACATAGAATTAGATTGTGAGGCTGTGCCTGATGTCATATATCCATCTATTGTCAGCCATGGCAATTTGTATTGATTTGTTTTTTCAACTGAAATGCTCTTAGAGGTTTAGCACAATTATACTAATGCTTGGCCATCTAGCCATCGAGTGTGTTCCAATTGCAGTATTGTTGACTATGCATTTTACTAACAGCTTAAAAATTATACTGTGCTTTTACATGTTACTATGTACTAACATTCCCACATCTGAATTCTCTCTTCTGCAGGAGCCAGTCTCTGTAAATTTAGATGCATTGCCAACCCTGGATATGTTTTGAATTGCCAAGGTTGGCCAGTAGTTTGATCTCACCTACATGTTGAGGAGGTAGGACTATATACTGACACCCAAATGGCGTTGAAGATACATACTTGTAGCGCTCAGGCATGTTAAAAGTGCAACTGCCTGCTGTTGTGATTGTAAATGGTGCCTGTGGTTGTATGAATCCGTTACCAGCTTGCAATAATTTCTTCTTTCATTGTTCGTTAACAATTGGTTAATCTGAATAACGAGGAGAGACGGGCATCATAGTGTGTACAAAGATTTTGGTAAGGTAATCTGCAACAGTCACCCAAAGCTGAAAATTGTAGGCCCGCGGGAATTGGGAAAAGTTCATGTGTCCCTAGCGGGGCCTCGTGGAAGTAAAGCCTTACTATTCAGTATTCAGTAGAGGTGTAAACAGTACGTGTTATTTCTGACCAATCCGATATCGAATCCAGTCGATACCGATTTCAAAAAGGAAATTTGTTATCCGGTTGGATTCGGTATCGGTATCGGATAGTTATTTTCAGATTCGGTAGCGAAATTAGAATAGCTAAAATCCGACTGAATAGTGTTGGTAAGCGGTAAACTAGATAATATCCGATTGGATATTTGGCACAATGCATGAACAACGGCACAAACACACCGATGCGCCACCAAGCAAAACACGCCATTATGGCCGCCCTCTCTGAGAAATCCAAAAATCCCCATCCTAGCCTAGGGTTCCGGAGATCTCTCTCCCTCCCGTCGCTAATGTCATCGCCTCTCCCATCGCTTCCCCACCCAGATCTGTCACCATGAGGAGTCATCTTTGCACCGCCTTTGCTCCCTGTAGCTGCTGACTGGTGCATTGCTGACCACTTTGACGACCAGCCAAGCTCCTCTTGGTAATCGCCAACCACTTCCTTTTATGCTTCCCTTCTCTCACACACGAAAAATTTTAGATTGGGAGATTGGATCATATACCCTCCTTTAGTTGGGAAATTGAGGATTTACCCTCCACATCTCAATGACACGTGGGGTCATCATAAGTCACTGACACGTGCCCCAGGAGGGTAAATCCTCAATTTCCATCTAATGGAGGGTATATGATCAATTTTTTCTTTTAGATTTAGTTTACCCCAAAACGTCTCAATCTATTGCTTCTTGTCCATGTAGTGGCAGCTCCGCAATGCAGATGGGCACGAGTCAGGCGAGTGACCTCCGCTGGTAGGGGTGGGAAACGGTAACGGATAATCCGTTTTATCCGATATTCGTATCCAAGAAAACGCGAACGTGGAAAGCAAAATCCGAATTTGAAAATGTTCATATTCGTATTTGAGAATATTCGTATCCGTATTTGAGAATATTCATATTCGCATTCGTATTCGAGATTATTTGATTCGTATTCGATCCATTTCCGGAACCCGGGAAAAATCCAGATGAATTTTGTGATTCGAAATTTGAATTTGGACGGTTTGAAACCGGTAACCGTTCCGGTAACCGGTTAAAAACCGGCAAAACCGCTAGAAATTTATTCTACCGAGATTTGTCACAGAAGTTGTAGGAAGATATTAGTATTCGACAGAATTAAGTACATATTCGATTCAAATTTATATCCGTTACGACATTCGATTCGTATTCGAGAATATTCAAATTCGTTTTAAAAATATGGATTCGTATTCATATTTGCGACTATTCAATTATATCCAATCCGTTTCCATTCCTATCAGCTGGTAATGACCATAGCCAGAGTTCTATTCTCCTCTGCTGCTTTGTTTGTGTGCTTGTTAATATTTGAAGATCCTTATTTGTAGTTTCATGATCTGATCTTACGTTGTTGTGTGCGCAAGTTGTTTGCTCAAATGCCCAGGTGGTTTGGTTTTGCAAGCCTTCGTATTTACTAAGCACACAATTATTTATAGAAGTTTAATCAAGGTCGGAGACAAGAAGAAGCATGGATTAAACAACATCATAGGGCCATTTCTCTGTTTTAGTTGATTGGACATCTTATTAGCTTGCTATATAGGACATGCACTACTTTGAATAATCCATATATATTTAACTAAGTAGCATCAACTATTATAGGCGAACATAGCAATTAACTATTCTTGTGTACAGGGTATAACTACATTTTAGAGCATCTTTAGCTGATGGTAGAATATACAAGTTCTGTTTTGAGTCATTGCATACTATGGACACTGTTGAGATAGTAGCTAGCAATTTGATGTTATCGGGCTGTAGTTTGCTATGATGCTGTATGATCAGGTTTAATTTAGTATAGACTAAACAAGTCCTCGTTTAGTCTTGTATCTAGGGTGAAATTGCTTAAGGCATATGCTGCTATTCCGATTTTGTGTAAAGTTAAAGGCACTAATGATGCAATTTAGTTTTATCTGGGATGTAATTTGCTATGATGATTAAGCGTCTAGTTTGTATAATATGGTTTAATTTAAGTTAGATGAGTATTTTATAGCTATTTCATGGTTTCTGTGGCTAGCTCTTCTGGTTGGATTTGGATGAGGATTATGTGTTTCCATTTTTTTTTTGCTGAAATAAATATCATGTCTTCTGATGAATTGTGTTTGTTGGTTGGTTTTTACAGGTTAAAGCTGTTAGGAGCCTATGGGTTGGTGGCATTAGTCCATCAATTTCGAAGGTGGAGCTGGAGGAGAAGTTCCAAAAGTTTGGAAAGATCGAAGGTGGTGCGTTCTCCCACGATTAGACTTTTGCATACGTTGATTTTGAGAAGCTGGAAGATGCAATTTCTGCACATTGAACCTTGAATGGAACAGTTAGGTGGCAAAGAATTGTGTGTTGATTTCCAGAGGTCAAGGGGTAGACCGGTGTGTATCCATTGTTGTTGATTGACTTAGTGAATTGTACTTTGGTGATTACAAGTTTATGAAGGGGCAGACCGGTGTGTAGTTCGATTTGCTATTAAGTTGCTATGGTTATGCACTTGCCATTTAATAGAACTATTGACTATTGCAATTGCCATCTATTGGGATTTAGGAATTCATGCCTATTGAATGGTGTTACTCTAGTAGCTAGGGGTGGAAACGGATCGGATACGATCGAATAGTCTCAAATATGAATACAAATACATATTTTTAAAACGAATACGAATTCTGTAGAATGGAAGGTTTGGCACACAATCACCACACTGCCAGAGGTGGGGGTGGCATTCTATTAATAGCCATGAGAGAGGGATTACAATAGATTACAATCCTCAATTAGAGGAGCTAAACTAGGAAAGTACAACAATATAAGGAAGGACTGATATACAGTCCAAATACTCTAATACCCGCCCGCAGTCGTAGCGGGAGGAGTTCGGACGCAAAGACTGGACCGAAACTCCTGAAAAAGCTGGGTCGGGAGACCCTTGGTCATGATGTCCGCGAATTGACGAGATGAAGGGATGTGCAGAACGCGGACCTCGCCGAGGGAGACCTTCTCGCGGACAAAATGAATGTCGATCTCGATGTGCTTTGTCCGTCGATGGTGGACGGGATTGGTGGACATGCAGACGGCGCTGACGTTGTCGCAGTACGCCACGGTGGCCGAAGCAAGGGGAACGTGAAGTTCCTGAAGAAGTTACCGCAGCCAGCAGCACTTGGCGACAGCATGTGCAATGGCTCGGTATTCAGCCTCGGCACTCGAGCGAGACACCGTGGTCTGGCGCTTAGAGGACCAAGACACAAGATTGTCACCAAGGTAGATGCAGTAGCCAGACGTAGAGCGATGAGAGTCCGGGCAACCAGCCCAGTCAACGTCGGAGTAGGTGGTGATGGAGGTCACTGGTGAAAGACCGATGTGAAGACCAGCGTCGAGGGTGCCCTTGACATACCGTAGTATGCGCTTGATCAGCGCTAGATGAGGCTTCCTCGGATCATGCATGAAGAGACACACCTGCTAAACAGCATACGCCAAGTCTGGACGGGTGAGTGTGAGGTACTGCAGTGCTCCTGCAAGGCTCCGGTACTCCGATGGATCAGCAACGGGGGCACCGTCAAGGCCAGAGAGCTTAGCATGGGTGTCCACTGGCGTAGTAGTGGAGTGACACTCAGCCATGCCTGCCCGCTGGAGAAGATCAACGGCGTATTGTCGTTGGGACAAAAACAGACCGTCCGAAGAGCGTGTGACGGAGATGCCGAGGAAGAAGTGTAGGGCGCCGAGGTCCGTCATGGCGAACTCCGAGCGAAGCTGGCTGATGATACGCTCAAGAAGTGAGGTAGATGAGGTGGTGAGGACGATGTCGTCGACGTACAAAAGAAGGTAAGCCATGGCGGTCCCCTGGTGGAAGACGAACAGGGACGTGTCGGAGGAGGATGCAACAAAGCCGTGCTGACGTATGTAGGTGGCGAAGCGGTGGTACCATGCCCGAGGAGCCTGCTTCAAGCCATAGAGTGACTTCTGAAGGAGACACACATGACCAAGGTGAGCAGGGTCCACAAAACTGGAGGGCTGCTGACAGTAAACCGTCTCATCAAGTGTGCCGTGGAGAAAGGCATTCTTGACGTCGAGCTGATGGATCGGCCAAGAGCGCGATGTAGCAATAGAGAACGGTGCGGATAGTCGCGGGCTTGACCACTGGACTGAATGTCTCATCATAGTTGACGCCGTACTGCTGGGAGAAGCCACGAACAACCCAGCGCGCTTTATAGCGAGCCAAACGACCATCGGAGTGGAACTTGTGTTTGAATATCCACTTGCCGGAGACGATGTTTGCACCAGGTGGACGAGGAACGAGACGCCAAGTGTGATTGTCCACAAGAGCCTGGTACTCATCTCCCATCGCAGCGCGCCAATTTGGATCGGCAAGTGCGCTACGGTAGTTGGTTGGGATAGCGGACAAAGGAGCATGCTGGGCCGTCAGGGAGAAAAATTCCACAGAAGGATCAGTGGCAACCGGGACCGCGTGACCATCTGGGATGGTGCCAGTGCAGCTGTAGTAGGGTAGACGACCGGCGGGACAGCAGGCTCGTCCAGGCGTGTCCTCACAGCCGGCGGGGCAGCCGGGGCAGGGAATGCCGCACAAGGCCGACGACTGTAAACCAGGCGCACAGGCGGTCGGGACGCCGCCGTCTGGAGGGGCAGCGAGTGCTCGACACCGGAGGGTGGAGCTGTCGCCGGGGAGGCAGGCGGGGCGGCAGGGGCAATGGGGACCGCACAGGGCCGGCGGGTGTAGACAAGACGCACGGGCGGTCGGGACGCTGCCGTCTGGAGGGGCAGCGAGCGCTCGACACCCGAAAGTGGAGCTGTCGCCGGGGAGACCTGTAGGGGTGCCGCGGCAGCAGTGCAAGGCACCGGCATGACACAGTCGTCGACTAGGAAATCCAAGTCGGTATGAGTGACAGTAGAGGATACAGGCGCATGACCACTGTTGGCAAACGGAAAGATACTCTCATCAAAGACAACATGACGCGAGATGATGACTTTGTTGGTGGCGAGGTCAACGCAACGGTATCCTTTGTGGTGAGGAGGATAGCCAAGAAAGACACAGGTCGCAGAACGAGGAGCAAGTTCGTGAGCAGTTGTGGCTGATAAATTGGGAAAGCAAAGACAACCAAAAACTCGAAGGTGATTGTATTGTGGTGGTTTTTGGTGAAGAAGTGTGTAGGAAATGGCACCGCTAATGGAGGAGGAGGGGCGCCGGTTAAGGAGATAGGTGGTGGTAGCTAAGGCCTCGGCCCAGAATCTAGGCGGCATATGAGCATGAAGGAGAAGGGTGCGAACCATATTATTAAGTGTGCGAAGCATTCGCTCAGCTTTACCGTTTTGCGAGGAGGTGTATGGGCAAGAGAGACGCAGGGTGATGCCACGGGAGGCAAAAAAGGATGTGTTGGCGTGGTTAACAAACTCTCGGCCATTGTCAGCCTGAACGGACTTGAGGGGGAGGCCAAATTGCGTACTGGCATAAGCGGCAAGATCAACAATGTGTTGATGAACATCGGATTTTGCTTTAAGTGGAAAGGTCCAGCAAAAATGAGAGAAATCATCAACGACTACCAAATAGTATAGTGAACCAGATATGCTAGCCACAGGTGAAGTCCACACATCACAGTGAATGAGTTCAAAGGGTGCAGAAGTGCGAGAAACAGAGGTAGCAAAAGGTAGACGCGCATGTTTGCCGAGCTGACAAGATTGGCAAAGTGAGCGAGCTACATTATTACATGCAATATGCGAATTGTTATGTAATGCGGTGATAGAAACAACTCCGGGATGACCAAGACGCTGGTGCCAAAGATGGGAGGAGACAGCGAGGTGAGCACTGGCAATGGAGGGTGGCTCAGCAGCAGGGATGGTGTAGAGGTCGCCCTCACTATTGCAGCGAAGCATCACTCGTTGCGTCGGGAGATCCTTAACAGAAAAACCATGGGCGTCAAACTCCAGAGAATAGTTGTTATCTCGAGTGAATTTGCGAACAGACAGAAGATTGCGGACTAAATGAGGAACAACAAGAACATCACGAAGAGAGAATTGCGTGTTTGGTGTATGGAGAAAGGAATGGCCACTGGAGATGATGGGTAAACGAGAACCATTGCCAACAGTGACAGCCGTATGAGAAGAAGGTTGGGAGGAGAGTAATATACCGCCGCGAGATGTCATATGGGAGGTGGCGTCGCTGTCGACGACCCAGCCGCCGTGCCCCTGGACGGCAAGTTGATTTAGGGCGGTGATGAGCCCCTGCTAGTCCCATGTCGGAGCAGGAGATGACTGGAGTGGTGCAAATGCGGCATGTGCCTGCGGCGAAGCGCCGAGAAGGCCTGGAGCGGGCGATGGGCGCCACTGACCACCAGGGGCGGCCCACTGGTTGGCATTGGGAGGTGACCACGGATTGAAGCAGAACCAGGGACCGGCCGGCGGAGGCACGCGACCACCCTGGGAGCTGGCGCCATTCTTGCCGCGGCGGTTGCACCCGCTGCGACGACCATCACGATGCCCGCCAGTTGAAGCAGAGGAACCGGACTGGATGGTTGGGGCGGACGTTGTGGTGGAGCGGCAGCCGGATTGATTACAGAAGGGGCCACCGGTGAGGAGGGCCGTCTCGGTGGCGACTTTTGTCTCATTGGCGAGGCGCGATTCCTTGAGGACAAGCATGGAGCGAGCCCGAGCGAAGGAAGGGAACGGCGTCGAGTTGGCGATGTCATCGGCGGTGCTGGAGTAGCGGGGGTTGAGACCGCGCAGCAGGTTGAGGACGAGCTGCGAATCGGAGATGGGGTGGCCGACGTCGCGCAGAGCATCGGCTAAGGTTTTGACGCTACCGGTGTAGTCGGCAATGGGTCGATCACCCGCAATGAGGAGTGGCGGGCTCGCCGAGGAAGACGGCGCGAGATTCCTTGTTATCGCGGAATAGGCCCTCAATCGCGAGCCACAAGTCACGCGCGGTCTCGTCGTCGGCCATCGCTGAATCCAGGATGTCGTCGGCGACGGAGCCATACATCCAGCTGAGGACGGCAGAGTCGGCAAGGATCCAGGCGGGGTCGTCCGGATGGGCGACGTCGGAGCCGTCGATGTGGGAGATCAAGCCGAACTTGATGCACATGGTCCGGAAGAATTTGGACCATCGGCAGTTATTGGCTGCCTTCATGTCGAGGGTGGTCGGAACGTGAGATTTGACGGCGATCGTGCAGTAGGGGTTGAGGACGACCGGCGGAGCAACAAGTGCCCTAGCGCTGGAAACAGAGCCGTTCTCGGCGGCGGCGGCCGAACTGTCGTCGGGGGAGAGGGCCGACATGGTGGAGTGGCGCAGGGAGGGAGGGCGACGGGCGGCGGAAGAAACAGAGGAAGCAGCGGAAGATGCTGAGCGGCGGAGGAAGAAAACAGAGGAGGCAGCGGTAGAGGCTCAGGATGGAAAATCTGATACCATGTAGAATGGAAGGTTTGGCACACAATCACCACACTGCCAGAGGCGGGGGTGGCATTCTATTAATAGCCATGAGAGAGGGATTACAATAGATTACAATCCTCAATTAGAGGAGCTAAACTAGGAAAGTACAACAATATAAGGAAGGACTGATATACAGTCCAAATACTTAGAATATGCTCAAATACGGATATGAATATTCTCGAATACGAATACGGATATTTTTTTAATATGGATTTTCTCGGATACGAATATCAGATAAAATGGATTCCTAGCGGTTTTGCCGTTTTTCACTGGTTTTTGACCGGTTACCGGTTTTAAACCGCCTAAATTCAAATTTTGAATCACAAAATTCGTACGGATTTTTCATGGGTTCTAGAAACGGATCGAATACGAATCAAATAGTCTCGAATACGAATATTCTTGAATACGAATACGAATACAGATATTCTCAAATACGGATACGAATATTCTCGAATACGAATATGAACATTTTCGAATACGGATTTCGCTTACTACATCGTGTTTTCTTGGATACGAATATCGGATAAAACGAATTATCCGTTACCGTTTTCCACCCCTACCAATAGCTACTTCAGCTGAGAAAGGTCATCACTAAATTATGTAAGACTACCTAACAAGTTACTTAGAGAACAAGGATGTTCATCTTTGATTGAGGTAAACATCTATTATTGTCGTGTATATTTGTTGTAACTCTGGTTCATTATGTATATCTTTTTGTATGTCCGTGCTATCCCTTATATTATCCGTTTTCGATCCGAAACTGTTATATATATCCGTCCCATATTACCGTATCTGAAACTCTGAATTCGTATTCATATCTAGCCTTACTGTATCCAACTCCGAATCTGAGAAAAAATAGATTAAGATATGGTATAAGCAATATTCATCCAAATCCAATCCGATCGCACCCCTACTGTTCAGTTTAAAAACCGGGGCTGCCCCTTCTGCTTTTGCAAATGGTTTTGCTAGTATCACAAAGCAATTTTGCTGATGTGCACATCAATGTGTCACACGACATGGTACTGTTGTATTTCTGTCAGAACTGGGAGGCACCGAGCACACCAGATTTCAGGTATTTTACACCCATTGAAACGTAATGCTGATAAGCATTATGCGAGATGCATTGAAGGAAAGCAAAACAATGAACACGATGAGAAAAATGAGAAAAGAAGCTGACCGGTAGACCACTCGAACCGGGCGGTTACCAGCTCCCAACTGGGATGTAAGACATTTTTTCTCTCTAGAAAAACATGTATTTGTAACCCTGGGTGGTAAAAGGACTGACTGACTACCTTAACCGTACACGCATAAATAAATGAATATACTTGTCCACACCAGGTTAGAAAATATACATTTCACGTATATAGAGGCTTTAGAGAGTTGCTCCCGCTGGACTAGTTCTGCCGAACTAGTCCTGGATTTTGCTCTATCCCGACTAAGAGTACAAACACAAGGTAACCCCCACACTGGAAACATTGGGAAAGGGAAAATCCCAGCGCTAGATGGAAGAAAAAGAAATATCGAGCCCATCGCTCAAGCCTAACACTCGTCTGAGACGATTTCGTCCACTTTATCCTCTTCATCTATCTGACCCGAAACTGAATGCAATGCGCCTGAATCTGCACTCTCATCTACAGGCGTCGGTTCCTCCGTGAGCTTATCTTGGTCGCCGATGCTTCTGGCGTTGTCGAACACATTCTCTTGTTCCGACCCATCATCATCACATGATGCAGGCGCGACAGCTGATCTGCTGCTTGTCCCAGGTTCATCCACTGCTGGCAATACAGAAAATTCTGTAGGTGAATTACCTGATCCAGACAATTCGCTTCTCAGAGCGCTGGGGTCAGGGGTATCCCTCACAGGTGATCTACAAGATCCATTAGCCATGTTATCTACCGCAGGGAGCTCAGTTCTCTGACAACCAGTTTCAAGAGCCTCTGAGCTGGACGTGCAAGTAGCAGCAATAGCTTCTGAACCTTCCATGGTTTTGTGTGATTCTTCAAAAGCGGAAGGAGGTAACCCATCTTGCCCCTGACTGCCAGCTGAAGATGATGATGGAGAGTTCAGGTTGAGTGAAGGGGCACTATTATTGTGATCAACTGCAGGATACGCAGGTGTAGCTTGCATGAATGGTGGTGCTGAAGGAGTAGAGCTGTGATCACCTTGCCCAAATCTAACTTTGAAATGCTCTGTCTGGGGGGAAACTTGCTGAACCTTGTGGACTCTCCTCTTCTTTGGAGCACTCCTTGGGTCCTTTGGGCGAGAAAGGCAAGGTCCTGGGATAAGGAATGGAGGTATTGATGGTTTTCGTTCTCCAAGAAGTAGGCAAACAGACTGAGCAATTGCTGAAACAGTAGCCGGTAGCTCACATTCAGGTGGCTTAGATGGAGGAGCACGCACAGCCTCCTGAAGCCAATGTGGTAGCTTGTTTGATTTTGAACTTCCAATGTCACCGGAGTTCTCAAGTAGAGGATTTGAGTGCTTTGTTTGATTCAGATTCATCTCCACGGGTTGTTTGCCTAAATTCACAAGCCGCTGCATCTCATGAAACAAATTGGACTGCCCATCTGAAACACCATGAAGAATGTTCTCATGAGAACTTGATCCAAATTTTTTCTGCTGAATGGAACTACTGTCTTGTCTGTTTATGGGCAGTGAGCCAATGCTTTCCTTCATAAAAGGGTTTGGCATAAACGGTGGGACAAATCCAACATCAGGTTTCTCCCACTTGTCAAATGTGCTGCCAGGAAAATCTCCACCATAACCCTGTTTATGCTTGAAATCCTGCCATGGTGTCAATGATGGACCACACTCACTTGAATTCATGTAATTAGTAGGCTCAACATGAGGAAATCTGGATGGTATATCACTGCAACCTAATTGAATATCAGTTAGGTGGGAGTGCAACCTAGGCGGCTCCATCCTCAGTTTGGAGAAGTTACTCCCATTCAGTGCACGAGACATCATTGCATCAGATATTCCAGGAAATGATGTAGAGTTGGAACTTCTGGTGGCTGTAGACATTGGTTCCTCTATAATTTTCTGCTCCTCCAAAATCCATCTCGAAGCCAGCTCTTCATTAGTTCGGTGATTCAAAAACTTCAACTTTGGATCTCTAAGCATGGCATCCCAATTACCCTTTCCATGCCTACGAACTCCAATCCACAAAGCATCAAGTTCATCTTCTGACCAATAATCCGGTTTTGACCTCCTCTTCAAGAATTTGCTTGTGGCATACTGAGCACGCATCATTATATTGTCCAAGACCTTCTTGTGATTTTCAGGCATGGCTGAGTGGATTGATTGAACTGGACTAATACCCAGCCCTGGAAGAAGGCCAGACATGTCTGCCATGAACTTGTGCTTTTGCTTTGAAGTTCCAGCAATATCTGCCATCATGTTTGGTAGCAATGAATTATTTGGCAACTCTGGGACAGAATTACGAAAATATTCCTTATTGGTGCCCAGTGACAAGTTGGGAAATAGATCTGGTACCAACTTCATATGCTTCAGTGGAATACTGTCTTCCATACGAAAGTTCGGAGGACCCAATTTGCCTTGAAATGAAGCAATGGAAGATCCAGGATTTTCGACAGTATCACACAGCCCCTTCCCAGATATAGGAGGAATCTGCACACAAGAACTTTGTTGTTATTTTTTTCTGCTAATCAATGTAGCTTTTAACTTGATTAAAAGCAAATGGCATGCTCTGCTCAAGAATGATTATTCTTTGCTCTAGCAACAGTATACCCACAAAATCAAATTTTTAAAAAATATATCAATCAGGTTGCTTGCAACATTTCCTCCTAATATAAATAGATTAGGCTAGTATAACTTTTGACTTCTGAATAAAGAAACATTTACAATGTTTAAGTGACTATATGAAATGATGCAGAGGACAGGCGAGTAAAAGAAAAAGGAGCATTGCCAAATAGAGAAGACATACGGGATGGAAGGGGAAGTAACTATCTGGAATGGTGCTGTTCAGCCTTCGCAAAGCCTCCTCGGATGAACCAGGAAACATAGGTTTACTAGGAGCTGATTGGACATCATTTTTTTGTTCACTAGAATGGTCAGCACCAAGAGTTGACAGTGGTTTATTGGCTACTTCACCACTAGCTCTTTTTAGCTCCTTCACGCTTGGCCCACCAACTGAATTTTTGTATGAGTTCATCTGATCGGCATTTGGAGCACAAAGGCCAAGGACGGGTAAGAGGTGATGTGGAGTCCCTTGATTTAGGACATCTTTCGCCTTTGAGTGGTGCTTCGATGAAACAGCATTTCCGGAAAGTTTGGCATAAAGCTCTTGAGGGATTTCAGGATATCTCTTTGATTTTTTCAAGGATTGCCTCATTTCTGCGGTAGATTCACTGAAACGTTTAGCCCCAGATGGCTGTGCAGAATTGGGATCTTCTACAATTCTCAAAGGATTTACACCATGTTCATTAACACTAGAGTCATATACTTTTATGAACTCTTCAAGCTTATCATCACCATAGTTCTTGATTGTGTGCCGCTGAGCAATCCTTTCCTTTTGTCTAGCTCGGAGCTTTCCACTGTTACAATCAGAAGTAAATCAATGCCTGAAGATGAAAAATGCACATGCAAAAGCAAGTATATGGGTCCCCAGCCTGTGCATGAGAGAAGGGGGCGGGGGAATATGGAGAGAGGGAGGGTAGGGACATACTATTTTTCCTTCAAAGCCAGTCCAGCTGCAGTGTATTCTCGCTTTGGTTCATCCCCCTCATCAGAGTCCTGTATACCAATATCAGCAAATCATTGCGCAACTGCATACACTATTGAAATATAAGAGTGCAAGGCAAATAGCAAATGGAAAACCACAATGTAGTCAGATATCTTTGGGAGTCTCAGAATGTTATATTTACATGGAAATCATTCAATATTACCAATGTTCAAGAAGACGTTAGGCGCTAGACAGGCGGTGAGGTGGGGCCTAGTGTCTAGGCAGCCTAAGCGGGGTTTAGGCGGAACCTAGGCAGCCGAATTAAAAATGAGAACAACAGGTCGAAGATAAGCAATCATACATATAACAATTGTGCATTTCTATTCTACGGCGGACCTTGCGTGGGTGTACCTAACTAATAGCACTAACATTTCCATTTCAATATAACTATTGAGCATTTATAACTAGTGCTTCCCTAGCTAGCTAGCTAGTAGTCCACTTTCTCCACTTCCCAACTTCCCAGTCCACTTTCTCTTCTTTCCTTCTCTCTCCCCAAAATCCCCGTCCACTTTCTCCGCTTCCCTACTACCATGAATGCACCAGAACCCGCCGACACGCCACCCCAATCTGCCTCAAAATTTGCTTGGATATAGCTGAGAGGAACCGTAAGGAGAGAAGGGCATGGCTGTGTGCTAATGGAAAGGGGTCATGGGGATGAGGAATAACTCTGAAATCATGGTTGGGAAAACCGGCGGTTACCGGCCGGTAACCGGAAATACCGGTGGCAACCGGGTTTCGAAATACCGGCCGAAATTTTTTGAATTGAAGATTTGAATTTTTGACTTGCTAATGCAGTGGGTATATTAGTTTGGGTATTGTTTTTGATATATTAGGTTGATTAGCTGCTGTTGGAAGTAAAAAAGGGTGAATTATTGTCATTGACAGCTAGTGTTGATTGGAAGCAAACATGTTGGGCCCATTGTACTGGAAAGGGCATTGGATGCTTGTCTTTGAGAGTGGTTTGCAACACTTTAGCAAACTCCAAACATTTCCACCACAAACCAAACTCAAAAATGGTTCCCAAGTGAGTTCTTGAAAAATGAACCACTTCTCTAAGATTGCCCAATCAATCAAGAGTTATGAAGCACAAATAGACAGGGGCCAAGGATCTACTCATCTACCAGGAAACAATAGATTGAGAAACCACTTCAACATCAAAGTTCAAAAATCTCAATTGAATCAACAACTAGATTAGCCAAACCCCTCTCACCGGTTTTTCGGTTTCTCACCAGTAAAACCGTGAATCGATTCTCGGTCCGATTCGGTCTTCCGCCCACCAAAAAAACATTTGACAAATTTTGACCGATTAGAATCTGGGATTTCCGTTCATCGCGCAGCCGGCGATTCACGATGCTGCTTGGCGGCCGGGATTTGTCGGTGCCCGCTTTTTGATCCTCATCGAAATCACGAGTAAAGAAACCACTAGTTTTATTAGCAAATTATTAATAAATGTAACCATTTGCTATGTGGTTAAGGTCCTGTTCTTTTCGGCTTTTAGCTTCTACTTTTGGCTTCTCCGGAAGTCAAAAGGCCAAACGTCCAAATAGAGCGGTCTCTTGAAACGGATTCTTCAAATAGCTTCCCGAGTCTAAAACCGTGTACGTTATCCGTGTCAAGGTCTCGGCCTTCCGCTACCGTGTCAAAAAGTACAGATAAAAGTCATCAGCCACAGCCCCAAACTCTGTAGCACAGACACGTGTCAAAACAACCGTATCCGTGTCCGACACGTGTCAGACACGGCCACATCTCGGACACGTGTCGGTGACGTATCTGCCGATTTCAGAATTAATTTTAATTATTAAAATTCTCGACACGTGTCGGACACAGTAAATATACGAGTCAGACACAGCCTGGACATAGTCTGCCCAGGAATGGCCTAGGACACGGCCGGCACATCCCTAACCCTAACCATAAGCGCCGATTCCCGAGCGCATCATTCCCATCGCTCGCTCGCGCTTCTCGACGGCGCTATGCGCGCCGCGCGCTCCGCGATCTCGCCGCGCCGTCGGCTCCGCGACTCGCCATCGCCTCGGCTCCGCATCTCGCCACCGCTCCATCTCTCGCTCGCATCTCTCGCTCGCGCGCGCTCCGCATCTCGCCGCCGCGACATCTCGCATCTCACCGCCGACTACATCTCGCATCTCGCCGCCGACTATATCTCCGTGCGGCGTCGCCGCCCCGCATCTCCTCCCGTGTAGTCTTGCTGATCTGATCATGTTACTTTTTCCCAGGTTAATCGAGTTCTTATTTCTAGAAATGGTATTCACATGAACAATTGTCGCCAGAATTAACAAAACAATTCATGAGGTACATATTCCGAGTATACACTTTACAAATTACAAGTTTATAATTTACATTATTTCAGATAATAAGCATGTGGAAACATAGAAAATAATACATATATATATATATATATAATTTATTTATTTATTATTTATATATATAGCCGTGTCGGCGTATCGGTATTTTTGGGAAAACGGCGAATTCCCGTGTCGACGTATCCGTGTCCGTGCATCATAGGCCCCAAAGAACACATCTAAAGTATTGTGGCTTTTGGCTTTAGGCTAAAATTGCAATGTAGCGGCTGTTAGCTTTTTTGAGATATTCAATTAAAGAAAAATGAAGAAAAAATAGGAAAAATGAAAAACACAGGTATATCTCCACGGATAATGCAAAGGAGCAAAAGAAAGAAAAAAAGAAAAAGTGGGGGGAAAGCCATGTTAAGAAGCCAATGCGTCCCAAACGACTTTTGACTTCTAAAAACCAGAAGCCATTGTTGTTTGGAAAGTGTTGTGGCTTTTGGTTTTTGGCTGAAATGAAACGGGCATGTTCTTTTTAGCTGAAACTTATGGCTTTTGGACTGTTCGTGCGAGAGATTTTAGAATAACAGAAACTCACGTGCGGTTTTTGCCGCTATAAATGAAGTTGGTACAGTATGTACTACAATTAACTAGTAGACCCTATCTTAAAAAGATATTTCGTTTAAAAGCTAGTTACTGTGGAAAAGCCGAAAAACAGTTTTTCAAAGCTGAAAAGAACAAGCCCTAGTGGTTGTTAGCTTTTTTTTAGGTATTCAAATAAAAAAATGAAAAAAAAGGAAAAATAAAAATACCGTTATATTTCCACGAATAACGCAAAGGGAAAAGGAAGGGGGAACCGTTTTAAAAAACCAATGCATTCCAAACGGCTTTTGGCTTCTGAAAGCCAGAACCCATCGCTGTTTGGAACGGGGACTAAATAGTCTATTGTGCCATCCGTTAAGTACCGCATCAGATTTCCATCCAAGTCTTCATTAAGCATGAGTAGAGATGGCAACGGGCACAAACCCGCTGGGTTTTGCTATCCCAAACCCGTGCCCATGAAAGTAAGATGTGCTCGCTAAAAAACTCATGCTCGTGACGGGTGCAGATTTTTACCGAGACCCATGCCCACTGGGTTAGCGGGTACCCACGGGTCGCCCGTGGGGTCAGTAATACGAGCTGCAACAATGGTTAATGAAGAGGAGGAAGAAGTTCACCGGCCATTTTCGTTGGAGCGGAGGCGCGCCATGGCCAAGGGCCTCATTGTTGCAATGCGCGTTGGTCGCGCGTGAAGGGGCGGTGGCCGAATCGAAGGCGAGGCGACGGCGAGGGCGCGCGGGAGGACGAGCATGCGGCGAGAGTGGCGGGAGCAGGAGCGGAGGCGCGGGACGGGAGGCGAGCGTGGAGATCGCCGAGACCGAGCGCGAGTGCAGATGCGCGCGCGCTGCCGCGCGCTGTTGAATCGGGGTGGGACCGGGAGGAGTGAGTAGCGATCAGTGACCGAGAGTGCTAGCTAGGGCTAGCCGTATGGGTAACGGGGCATTGCCGCATTGGATTTGGGGGCTTGGGGCTAAATGGCTAATGAGCTATAGACTGGGCTGGTTTGCCTGGGAGCCTGGGTTTATAACTCCTATGGATCGGGTTTATATTACCCATGGGTTTACGGGTTTGGGTACTATAGGAACGTACCCGAACCCGGCAGACCCGATGGGTTGGGCTTTTTGCCCATTAAGAGACCCATGAGTTAGAAATTGGCTCAGACCCATGCCCTAATAGAGCAAAAACCCATCGGGTATCGGGTTTCGGGTACCCATTGCCATCTCTAAGCATGAGCGAGTAGTAGAGGGATTCAAATCAAGAAAATCATATTGCTGCAGACAAAATTGAATAACATGGGGCCTGTGGTGAAATTTTGACTTACAGATTCAAATTTTGCAACATTAATACTCAAGAAGCATCGTAAAACCATACAGTTAAATAGTTGATGTTTCCTAAAGGTCAAAATGCATATATTGAGAAAGGACACTTTTGCAAAGGGAAAGCTTTGGCTGAGCTCGAATGTACTACATCCTTTATCATGACTGTCCAGAGTATTGTGCGATTGGGAACAACAGAATCTCTTGCGTGTGCCTTTTTAACTTTTTGAGGGTTTACAGCTCTTAAATTAGAAGCTTTGTTGTCTAGGCGCACAGTAACAACTCTAGGCCTAGGCGTACAGACATCTTTTTTCTTTTCTCCAAGCACCACCGTGCTGTACCCAAGGGCAACAGCGCTCAAGGGAAAGCCTGTGAACTTCATAGCATGTGCCAGAGAGCTAAACATCCAAGAAACATGCAAACATGAAACAAGAAAAAAAAAAGCTAAGAAATTAATTTTGTGTTTCAACAATTGAGCCAGCAAATTTCCATTTCATCTTGGGCAATTTCTGAAATTAATCGTGGTTCAAATTTAATGCAACACATTCCTCAATAAAAATACACGAATGAACTATGGGGGCATAGCTGGTGAAAATTGCTAAATTGTGAATATTCCATGAAAATTTGGTGTGAAAGTTTTCAAAAAATCACAAATAATTATCAGAGATAGGGGAGGACATTTCCTATGACCATGCAGAATTTCAAGATCAAACTCAATTGCATTTTTGAGACACAGAAGGACAAATACTAAGTGAATAGTGAATCATATCTATCAAATGAGATTTGAGTTTTCGAATGAAATTTGTAGAGATATAGATGATGTCTTTCCCTATCACTGTTAATTTTTTTAGAATGTTTTAACTTACACCCAATTTTCATGAAATTTGCATAAAATTGGCTATTTTCACTAGACATTGACCTGATGAAATACTGCTTAGTAAATTACAATGGATCATGCATGTTTAACTGACATGAAAGCACTTGTCCCATATGTCTCTCCTTTTATGTTCTATATTACCTAAAGTGTGTTGGGTGCTGGGCCTCACCACACCTGCCTCAAGGCTCAGAGCCAGCCAACGCAGCCCCCTTGCCTTGCAATGGCTGTCTGACAACTGCAATAACCTATATGCCATTTTACTGTTCAATAATGCAAGTCCCACCACATACTTTTTCTTAAAGTTTGCTCGAATCTCTAGGAGATAAAACAAATAGACGGTGCTGATATCAGTTGTACTACGCCCACGCTTAGAAAGTACGTGTCCTTTTTGCAAAACTATATGTTCATAGGGTTGTAACATTATTATGCCACAATCCAATGGATTATGGTGGCTAAAATTATGAAGATCTATTCACTACTCACTTGCTAGGAGAATAGATCTCCTATGTGATGTTTACCAGCCAGGTATAGTTTTCATGTTGTTAGTAGTAAAGCAGTAAATGAACCAGCAGTGTTTCCTGATCGAAAGAAAAAAAAATATGCGAAACAAGGTTACGTTCACCATGAAAGTACCTCACTTAAAGCTTCATTGGGAATTGTTGCAAATGTTTCCCTGTAAGAAACAGCCTTCCTTAAACGCTTGCCTCGACCAAGAGATGCCTCCTCCTCAATTTGATACTGCTCCCATCTGAAATGCCAATTTGCAATTAGTAACCAATCATCATGCTGTGCGTGTAGAGAGAGAGAGAGAGAGAGAGAGAGAGAGAGAGAGAGAGAGAGCACTAAGCACCAAATTATAGCAAATAGTAAAGTAACAACCATGGCCTTTCATTGTCTCACTTAGACCTTGTTTGGGTGGGCCGGGATCCTGGGCCATCCTGAGTTCAAAATTTCCTGGCCTTAATATTTAAGTACAAACAAGAAAGGGTCTGGCTGTGAAATTTTCCTAAGTTCAAATGAGGTTTTGGTGAACATATGGGCACCAGACCCCATTTGTTCTGCATAACTGCAAAATTTTAAGTAGTGCATGATGCACTTTTCACAAATGAGGGTTCGTGCTACCACAAAATTTGGCTCCACTGTGATAGAACATAAAATTTCATAAGCTGGTATGTATCGTGTGCTAACCTATCCAATTGCATACATGCTAGAATTTTGTTTTCCTTTCCAACTTCTCAAGTTATGGAGTAAACAAGAAAAGAAAAAAAACATAAGGCAAAAGACCACCACTGCCAATACATAGCCAAGAGAAATAACAAGTACATGGCATTGTAGAGCACCTGACACGTAAAAGTTTATCCCATTCATTTTCTTCCACATGATTAGCTGCATCCTGCTTTGGTTCAGATGCCTGCTCGCAACCATCATTGTCAATATTTGGAATATCCTCAGTGGCACCAGGATCATCATTCAGCTCATCGTTCCAATCTATTGACTGCTTAACAGATGGAGGTACAAGAAAGTATTAATTGGGACATCCAGAGAGAAGCTATCCATTGCACAAAGTTAAAACCTACATCACAATAACAGTGGTAACCACCATACAAAAGGAAAAAAAGAAATGTAATTGTTAAGGCGGTCTAAGAACTACAGACCAAATTTAGTGGATGAATCTGTCTGTAACAGAATACTGAACAAAATCTAATCGAACGATACTGGTTAGGATTTCCAAACTATTAAGCTTCCCCAAGTGAACTTCAACAATTTGGTTAAACATGGACAAGATGACATTCATGGTACCATAATCTACCAGGGAATCATTGCATAAATATTCATTATTAGAAGACAACAGAACATGAATTAAATTACCTTAACAGTGCCAAGCATATCGTTGTCCAAGTCTCCATCAGTGCTTTCAGCAACTGTTGATGGAAGGTTGGATCTATCAAGAAGCTTCATGATAGCATTTTCATCCCAAATAAGTTTAGTAGAACCACCAACACATTTGTCCTCATAAACATCACCTAGGCCACCAGTTCTCCTCCTATGCTTAAACTCAACATCAGCTACATCATGTTTAGCACCAGAAGCTTCATTATTATCTTTAACATTCGCACCATCGCTATTCCTGAAGAGTTCCTCTGTTCCCCAGCGAATGATATCTTCCACTTCCTTCTGTGATTCTGATTTGTTAACAAAAAGTTGATCAAGCATCAATTTCTTCTTCGCGAGTTGCAAGATACGCTCCTCAACACTAGCACGTACTACAAGCCTGTAAACTAAAAGCCTGTTTGACTGTCCAATTCTGTGTGCCCTATTCATCGCCTGTATATCAGCATGTGGATTGAAATCAGAATCATATATAATAACAGTGTCTGCAGTTGCCAAATTAATCCCAAGCCCACATGACCGTGTAGATAGCAAGAATACAAAACGAGTCTTGTCCTGATTAAAACGAGCAATCGCTGCCTGGCGGTCTGCCACAGATACCGAACCATCCACTCTTTCAAATGTTTTAGGACCAAACTCTAAAGTCAAATAATCTTCAAGAATGTCAAGGAGTTTTGTCATCTGTGAAAAAATAAGAACACGATGACCATCCCTGTGTAACATTTTAAGCATAGAGTGCAACAAAGTTAACTTTGCTGAGGCCTTTATTTGCATTTCGTGCAAAAACTGTGGTGAACCTGATTCAGGTTCAGTTCCAGGAATAAGATACGGATGGTTGCAGACTTTCCGAAGCTGCATCACTATGTTGAGCAATGACTGATGAGCGCCACCTTTTCCAATGTTGCGCAGTACTTGGTAGTTCTTGGTAAGCATAGCACGATAGTATTCAGCCTGGATTGATGTCAATTCAACAGGTACCATTCGCTCGGTCTTCGGGGGGATATTTTGCATTGCATCCTTTTTCAGCCTTCGAAGCATATGTGGAGCTACAAGTTTCTTCAGTTCCTCCACTTTCTCTGCTGTTGTAAGGTCGTTAAACTTCTCCTCAAACGATGCTAGAGAAGGGAACGAAGCAGGTTGTAAGAAGTTCAATAAATTATACATTTCACCAATGTTGTTCTGTAAGGGAGTTCCAGTCAACAAAACCCTGTGCCGAAATGAAAATGTATTGAGCAAACTGAAAAGTTTGCTGCTAGAATTCTTCAGACGATGGCCCTCATCAACTATAAGAACTTCCCATGAGACAGAACGAAGATATGCAGCATCAACAAGCACCATTTCATAAGTGGTGAGCAAAACATTGAACTTATGAGACTTCTTGGTTTTACCTATGTGGCTTGCATCCCCTGCATGCCACTCATATTGACGAATGATAGATCTTGCCCGTGCAGAACCATGATACTCCACAACATTTAAATCAGGTGCCCAAGATGCAAATTCAGCCATCCAGTTGGGCATAGTAGAAAGAGGAACCAAGACAAGACATGGCAAGTTAATCTTAAATTCACAACAAAGGGATGATAGAAAAGCACAGGCTGACACTGTCTTTCCGAGACCCATCTCATCAGCAAGGATAACATTTTTTGACTTGTGCCAACATTTACGTAGCCAGTTCAATGCTTCCAGTTGATGAGGGAAGAGCATGCCGCCCTGAAGTTCTTTTGGCTGCTCAACCAACACATTGAGCTCTTGGCAGTCTCTTGCATTTGCATAGCCACCTTTCATATCCTTATCCAAAACCTGGCATTCAAAATTTTTGAATTGAGCGACCAAATGGACATACTTCACCATGGTAGGTTCATCTAATCTTTCCCAAGTACATTCGTCATAAGGAAGGCTACACCATTTGATCAAAGCCTCTTCTACTTCATCTAAGGAAACACGCAGAGCAATAACTCGTTGTGGTTGGCACCATTGTTCCTTGCAAATGTTTATCAAACCTGTTCCATACTTTGCTTTGTAATTTTCTAGTTTCCTTTTTGCTAATGTTTTTAGTTCAGATTCAGAAACCCAGCTGTTGTGGATGTTTGATTTTCCAACCCATTTGACCAAAAATTCATACGCAGTATCATCATGGTCCTTTCCTGCAATTTCTTCTATTTTTCCATGTACTTTACTTTCAGGTGCATGCTCTTGTTTGGTCTGGACTATTGGATCAACTTTGGAAACTGGAAGATCGATGTCATCCTTTCCTGCTGGAATATCAGATACTGTCTCATGTTCTCCATTTATTGAAGCTGTCACATTTTCTCCTACTATTCCAGCATCTTTTGCTGTGATGGTTTGATCAGTGGAAAATACTGATGTTGTTTTCATGATTTCTTCTGGGTTCAGCAACTTCTTATTTTCACGGGATTTATCATTACTCTTCTTTTGCTCTCCAACACCATCCAAATGATTTTCACCACCACGATTTGCAGATTCATCAACATATACATCCTCCAGAGTGGTATTGGTGTCATTGTTAGAAGACTGTGTTCCTTCATGGAATCTATTTGGAATGACGTGGCTAGTTTCTAGTGCACTGGAAGCACCAGGAGGGGCCATATCTTCCAGCTGCAAATTACTTGATTCAATATGCTCTGATGAAGCATGGAGCGGTGAAATAATTTGGCTTGTCTGAAGCCGACAGCCTAGGATGCGATCAACCTAAGCAAAGAGCAGTTTTTTTTTTGTGATAATCAGAAAATATATCATGGGACAGCAAAGCTGGAAAAATGATTAGATGAAGATACAGCGTATATAGATAAGGTAGTGGCATAGTGCAGCTACGGAGCTACCATACATCACTACCTACAGTAGTAGATAATTGCCAAAACGAACCTGCAGATCCTCCTGAGGAGCCATTATTTTGTCACCTACCACCCTTTGCTCCTGCACCATTTTTTCATGTATATGAACAGCATTCTGAACATAAGTACGTCAGAAAATTAGGACATGGGATAAGGGTGCAAGCATCAAATAAGGTGTTCATCATGTGACAGAAAATTGCATATAATAAGACACCAACAGACATCAGAAAAGCAGTGAAGGCTAATAATGGAAGCAACCAAAAACAGATGATCAGAAAACGCTGCCATGGGAAAAAAATTATACCCGATGATAAAAGGAAAAAATAATCATGCCAGCTTTATGTTCGGGAAGTACAAAAGCTACCATTGTTTCTTTGTCTGTATGCTAAAAAAGCAAAAACATCAGCACCTCTGAGAAAATTGACAAGATGACTTTAAAAGGCCAAACATTAAAGGAGCGCATATACAGCTAATTCCATGTATTTTCCAGGTGAGATCAAAAAACATTATAAGATATAATATTAAAGAATTGTTAATACTGGCAAGCTTGCTGAGAAAATTTTGCGGCTGCCTGCTAGAGCTTAAGCAAATTATAACAGAATGGTGCCAATTCTAACAAAAAGAAAAAGAAACCACAGAAAATAGAAATTGTAGTAAAAATGTACATATAATAAATAGTGGCAGAATTAGAAAGAAAGAAACACAAGACAGATATCTTGAGTGGACAACTAACATAACGAATGTGTTCGCCAAGGTATACCAACGAGGAAATCACTCAGGAGCATTTCTGGAAAGGCGCAATATACAAAAAATGCATTTGCCAGGTGAATATTAGAACATAACAAAGTGTTGTTTGAATACCTCAGAATGTCTTTTATCAACAAATTTCACTTTCTTTTTTCCTTTCTTGGTGCTAGATGTAGGTGTTCTTCCATCCAATGATTTTCTTTTTGGCGGTGATTCGCTGTGATCAAGAGATGTAGACGGTTCCGTTGAGGAAACACTGTCAACATCCGTAGCCAAATATTTGAGTTTTTTTGCTTCAAATCTTTTGCTGTCTCTGCGACTATGTTGCCTCTTGCTTTTAGATTTCTTTGGAGACAAATCCATGGGGTGCAGATGTTTCTTCATTTTCAAAGCACTTCCATGTTTCTCCTGTTTCTCTTCTGAAGACTTCCCGAGGAATCCTGACTTCAAGGGCTTGCTATTTGCAGATAGTTCCTTGGTCGATCGCCTCTTCAAATGTAATATCAATGGCTTCTTTTTCTCAACTTCATTATCCTTCATACTGAGGTCACCCTCCTTTAATGCACCACATGACAGTTTTCCTTGTTCATTTGATTCACTTTTCTCTTGTGTGGGGCTCCGGGGGCTAAAAGAGACTTTGTTATGGGGAGATGGGCTATTTGATGTATTACTTGTACACATTCTCCTTGCCCTTTCACGTTTAGAAGTGTCAGCATCTGCATTGCCTAACAGCTTCAAGCTAACTTTTTTCGTACGACATCTTGGACATTGCCACTTCCCAGGCGGTGCACGCTATAGAAATGGAAGAATGCAAAGAGATAAAAACTGATCAGTACACCCCAAAAAATATCTAATCAAACAACAGAAATGATTCAAACCTTGAGAGGAGGATCAAGACATTCCAAGTGGTACGTTCGTGGACAGCTATCACAACACAGCAAATTGCCACCAAGATCACATTCTACACACTCATAGAAATACTGAAGACACAAAAGGAACATATGTGTAAGAAGACTTGAACAGCATAACAGAGGTGACATACAAAGTAATGCGAAGAAAATAACAGTGTATAAAGCCTTGAACTTGCAATAATTATGTACTTGCCACATGGATCACCGGAGAAAGACGTAATTGCTCAGCTGAAATTCAGTATTTATAACTTTATGTTAAAAAATTGCAGTTGAAGTTGACTAGAAGCCCACACAGATGTATGGTGACCTAATAAGATCTTTGATTCCAGTATAGTTTGTAGGCATGTAGCTTGGATGCAATGACACCACAAGAGTTCAGCCATATCCCCATTACGTGTCAAATAAGCAAGCGTTAACATATCTGACTTGATTGTTGCAGGCATGAGAGAGCTCACAGCCTCACATGTTAATAAAACATGCAAGCTCCTATTTCAGAAAATTTTCTCTTGACTTACAGTATTTGTGTGAAGAAATTTCCTGAACTCTTAAAATCCAGGTGCCTCACCTAAGCCATAGTATGTGTGATCAATGAGAAAAGTATTTTGTACATTGGTTGCGTTGGAAATTTTGATTAAATCATTGTTTTAGCCTTTAGCTTGCATTTACATGGAAACAAAACACATGCAAGTACCTTAAGAAGTAAATCACAAACAGTGTCAACGTAACAGACAAACAGGCAAACTACAAATGAAAAGGTATTAGAGGAGAAATTCACCCCATCACGCCCTCTTATCTTCTTGGCTGATGGAGAAATGTTAGTGCCATGCTTGAGCTTGAACTTCTTTTTGATGGCACCATTGTTCATTGGAGAGTCCGATGTTGGTGAGGTAGCCTCATGCTCATTTGATGGGCTAACTGTTAACTTGCTTCGTTTTCTTTTGTATTTCAAAACCCAATTTCCATCTGCTGCACTATCACATAAAGAGCTCCTCTCCTTCATCGTCGGAGTATCGCCGTCACATGCTGCTAGAAACAGAAGAATGTATTTCTGTATTAGTAGCTCAAAAATGTCAAAATATACACCCTTAATTCAATAAACTAATTACATGTACAGTTAGAAATACCTATGCACTAGAATACTAATCTCAAGTGAGATCAAGCATTAGAACACACCGCTGATGTATTAGAACTACCAAGCACTTGAGGTATATGAATTACTCCAAAACTATTTGTATAATGTTATTATATCTAAATGAAGCATTAGTTGATGAACAGTTCTACTCAAACTGAAGGTTATTATCTGTTTTCGTTAGAATGTGATCTGAGGATAAACACTTACTGGAAGCCAAAAAAAAAACAGCCACCTATTGCAACATACAAGAGGCAATACATGGGTTATTGGTTCCAGTGAATGCTTTGTTTTTTTTATACCATATTATGAAACAGCAAATACACATATACAACACAACAAGCCGAAACTCATGGTGTGCAATAAAATGAACAAAGCAAAACTTTTTTTACCATGGAAACTCCCGTAAGAAAGCTAAACCACAGCAAACTAGGCTAACCAGAACATAATAAGACAAAATCGCCGGCTGTCACTTGTAACTAATATCACACAGTTAAAACATTACCTATAAAGGAAGCATGCAATAAATAGCCAAATTCCACTCAGAAACCTCACACAAAACCTGCCATCCTAATCACCAATACAAAACTGGCCAGCATTACTCACATCCGTGATACGTTACTACCAAACCTACCATAAATTCCCAATGTTGTGTGCTTTTAAATCCACGTTAAGAACCTACCATAACCGTAACCTAGCACACCACACAAGTAGCGCTCAAATTGGATTAATGCAAACTCAAGCATCACGATTCGACTCCATGGTTCTGTCATTAGCCCAAACACCCCCATGCTTCACCCCGTGCGCCTATTGCCATCACAAATCTCCGAAATTCCGCCGCTGTTTGCTCTCTTCCAGACCCTAGTACAGAAACCTAACTAATGAACAAGCTAGCACGCAGGCAACTACGACCAGCTCCCCGTCGGATCACACGAACAGAAGCATCGCACACATCGCACTTGCTCACACAAGCTCGCCGCCGGCTAACAAATTACAAACCTAACACCCAAACGCGCCACGCCCAAACCCAAACCCAAATCGGAATCTCCGCCCTAAGCCCGCACCACTCCATCCACCGGTCAAACGCCTCGACAGACAAATTCCTGAGAAAACCCCCACGTCAACCCACCCAAACAGATGCTGAATCGCAGCGCCGAGACGAGAGAACCGGCTCACCTCCCGAGGCCGCCGCAGCGCCCCCCGGAAATCGAGCCGGATCGACGGAGGCCCGGCGGATCGCGCGGCGCGGAGGCCCCCCGGAGCGGCGCGGAGGCGGGGCCGAGCGGAGCAGAGGCGGCGAGGGCTAGGAGGCGGTGGGGGGAATAGATGCGGAGCGGAAGGGGGCAAATGGGGAACGGGGGCGCAGAGGCAGCAGAGCAGCGCGGCTATCGAGGGGTAGGGGGGTCGTAGCGTGCGTGAGCGAGCGCACAGCCAGCGCTTCCTTCACGCGTCGCTTTCGCTGCCCACCAATGGGGAGGGGTGGGTGACAGGCGGGGCCCGCGGGCGGCAGGGGAGGGACACGTGGGGGCGGGCGCGAGGGGTGGGTGCCGGTTTCCGCGGTGGCGTGAGACAGCGGGGTTGCTCGCCGCGGCCCGCCGCTCCAGGCGGGGGCGGCGGCGGCGGCGGGGGGCGGATGCGTTGGGATCGGGTGGATCGCTCGCCGCCTGTGAGGGGAAGGGTTGTCGTAGTAAAATTTTTTCGAGGTTTTATACGTTGACAAATTGAGGTTTTGCAAAGAAGATGCCTCGCGCTTTTTGTTCTTTACATTCTATATGTTACTTTTTGTTGCTTTTCAAACGGTTAGGCTCTTTTTAGGCTGTAGTTATAGTTTTTAATTTATGATTTTAAATTCTAACTGTTCATAAAAGATAATATTTAAGAAAAATAGTCATATACGATTTTTAGTACAGCTGAATTCGCTATAATATCTAATATAATCTATTTATAGATATTATCTTAAAAAGATACATCATTTAAAAGTTAATTATTGTATCTAAAAATGGTAAACCAAATTCAAAGTTAAAAAAAACTATCTTATTTGTTTGTCTTTATTAGGACTCTGTTTTCTTTTCAACAAAGTACAGCAACATAGTATATCACGCGTGAGCTAGAAGCTAAGCAAGCAGGAGATCAAATGAACAAGACAGAGCGGGAGATGGCGTGAGCCTGTGTAGTGGGGCTGATAGGGTCGAACTGAGTGGAATGGCCCACCGCTTAGTGTCTGTAAAAAGAGCTTAAAAGAGAGAATCATGTACACAAATACACAATTGACTCGAGGTATGGAATGAAATGAATTGAATTTGGGCCTGTTCTTTACCTCACAAGCCGGCGGCTTTTGGCTTTTGCTACAGTACCTAACTTTCAAACGGAGTATTTTCTCAAAACGGGATCTACAAGTTAAACGATCTACACGTTAAAAGCCCAACATCTGTACCAGCCAAAATCGCAAGTGGGTATCTTTTTCTCCGTAATCTGTACCGTGAACAGTCAAAATTCAAAATTTTCAACCAAAAGCTAAAAGCCGCAGCCGAAAAGAACAGGCCCTGCTTTTCCGCACCTGTATTGTTCCGTTGTCTCGTCCCAATTTTCTTTTGTAAGGATGTTCATGTTAGTTTTTGCTCATATTTTTTAGCTGTGTCTTATAATATTGACTGAAAATAAATAACAGTGACTAAAAAATGATTTTAAGAAGGATAGCGCAGGGGCAGTGAGGGAGAGATGCGTGCACGTGATAGGAGCAAGATGAATGAAGTGCGTGTGACTCTCTATCTTATCTTCGGAGCAAAACGATAGCAAGATGAGTAAAGAAACCGCTTCAAAAAACCAGATGGTTGTATTAACTATTATTTTAGTTTTTCTAAGCATAAACCAATACGAATAGATCCTAATCCGCACACAATTTTTTCGGTTATCCCAGTTATCCCTGACTAAAAAATGATTTTAAGAAGGATAGCGCAGGGGCAGTGAGGGAAGTGAGGGAGAGATGCGCACATGATAGGAGCAAGATGAATGAAGTGCGTGTGACTCTCTATCTTATCTTCGGAGCAAAACGATAGCAAGATGAGTAAAGAAACCGCTTCAAAAAACCAGATGGTTGTATTAACTATTAACTTTTAGCTTTTCTAAGCATAAACCAATACGAATAGATCCTAATCCGCACACAATTTTTTCGGTTATCCCAGTTATCCCAAAATTTGGTGTTGATTTGTACTACTCGACCATTCTCTCCAGGTCAAGTTGTTATAATATAATATGGCTGCATTACTTGCAAAAATAAATAAATAATATGGTAAAGGTGGTGATCGGTTCAGCTGAAAAGCTCATAGCTTATGGCTGAAAACATCAGAGTTGGTGAAAAAAGCATCAGAATCGACAGAGGCTTATTTAGCATAATTAAATTTAAAAAATTTTAAAAATATAAAAAATATGTTAGCCCATTACGTATAATACAAAAAAATACGGGAAAAAAAGAACCGGCAAAAAAAGCTCAACAAAAAGTCAAAAGTTCAGAAAAAGACGAAACTTATGAATAGTGAAAAATAAGCCAGAAGCTAGAAGCCGAAGCCGAGTTGATCAGGGCGTTTATTTGCCGTCGCTCGACCATTAAAAACCTTGTTTTGAATTTTGATACAATAGGCGCTTTGGAGTAGTATTCACCTCTCCAATCTTGTCTTTGGACTTGAAGAGTAGTATTTTTCTGATGGTGGCAAAACAGATTCGAGAAATTAACATATCTAATTGTTGATGACGATGTCTCTTAATATAAGAAGAGGAATAAGTAACATACATAAAACATGAGAAGAACCATCAACAAGAGTTACAGCCTACTCACCATAGAGAGCTTAAAAAATAGCTTCCAATCTATCAAATCGTATCAAGAACTTGTATGAATAATAATAAAAAAGAAACCAATGGTTGCAAGACTAACAAAATAAAGATATGAAAGGTGATGTCATCTGTATACAACCATCTTTAATTTTTCTATGCTCGTGTGTTACTTCCACAAACACCAAACATAAAACCACCAAACAACCATCCACAGTAGCATCGAACAGAGAAAACCACAAGGTCACCATAATAGAAAAAGGTCAAGAGTTGTGGCTATTGGAAGACGATCATTAGTGATTAGCACCTAGACAACGATATGCAGTAGCTTGCGACGTATGGCATGTATACAAGAGTCAAACATCTACTACAAAAGTGGTCTACACGCCATATAGCAACTAGAGTGACCGGTATTCTTTGTGCAAACTATACGTTGTACAGTTTTAATTCACTTGGTAATGGTCCATGTATTATCAAAATAGGAATCAAAACCACCTCTTAGTCCGCTAGGAAAGTCACCAGAGTACAGCTACACCCACTAGATTCAACATCCTGATTGCCACCTTTATGCACACATAAGCACGCCACACTAGGGAAGCCCACGTTTATACTCCACGAGGTCGCTAGTTTATCTTTAATTCCTATAATCTAGGAATGTGCCAAAGGGTGCACTCATGCAATTTTTATCAAAGCCCTATGTAAATCTAGCCATTAGGGACCACTCTACAAATGCCACCTCTCAGGCTGTAATTGATTTTTTGCTACTCTTTAGATTGGATCCATGATTATCTGCCACTTTCACACTATTTAAATAATTTCCACTCAAAAACCACCTAAATTGTCTTTTTGCCCCTGCCCCATCTCCTTTCCTTCGCCTTCTCCAACTTCGACGAGGACCTTCGCCATGGGTGACTACCATGTTGATCTCCGGCTACCCCCAGATCTTCTACAGCATGTATTGCCCACTATTCATCAGGAAGATGCTGCACAACAACGGGTCCTTATACAGACATGACTTCATCTCATGGTTCCCGTGGAGGAGCTTCATCACCTCCATCAGCTTTGCTACGAATAGGTTGCTCTTGCCGGACACGTCATGCCTTCAGGCATCATTGGAGTCCGGTCAGCGGTGCTCCCAAAACACCTGCTCGAGCGTGTTCTTTTACTCGCACACATACTTGAGGAAGTTCATGAGGTAGTGGATGAGCGGGTGCAATGCGTCGCCAAGGACTGTGACTGCTTGCCGACGTCGGTGTGGATGGAGCTCTCGAGGTCGCAGAAGGTGGCGGCAGTTGGAGAAGGTGAAGGAGACAATTTAGGTGGGGTTTTGAGTGGAAAATTTTAAAATAATGCCAAAGTGACAAATAATCAAGGATCTAATCTAAAGAGTGGCAAAAAATCAATTATAGTCCAAGGGGTTGTATTTTATAAAGTGACAATCTATTGAATGGTACATTGTTAATTTCCTCTACTTCGTATATACATTACATGTAATGTGGTGCTTGATGGTGTTTGTGGAGCGTGTGCATCGTTTCTGGTTAAAAAAAGAAAGAACCGTTTGGACCTAACAGCCTAACACAGCTTCGGTCAACACCAATCAAAATGGTAAAATGACCTACGGCAGACCATGGGCGGTTAGGAGTAGTAGGAGGCAGTCAAGTAACCACCTGTGCTGCTTCAGTGCCTTCCCTCACTTTGGCACCCACTATTTGTCATGCAAACCCTTTCTTCCAAGGGTGGCCTCCACGGCCTAGGTCCACAGAGAGGGAACGCGATGGTGGCTCGCCAGTTCGTGCTCCGGTAGGCCACCTGCAGTGAGGGGGAGGGTGAGGAGCACGCGGTGGAGTACAACATGAACCACGACCTCAACATCCTCTGCTTCCAGATCTTCTCCCTCACCTCCGTCCCACTGACCTCCAGAAGGTTCGCTTCCCAACTCTACTCTGATGCGATCCGTGCGTGCATGCAGATTGTGGTGGAGGCGGATGGGTCCGTGGTAGATGACGGCACTAACCTGGAGTCCATCTCCGAAGGCCTCCCCCTCGTGGCCATCGACAAGGAGGAGGGGGATGGCTAGGCCAAGAAGTAGAGGCGGCGAGGGCACAGGAGAAGTTCGGCGAGGAGCTTGCAAGGATGATTCAGGTGCGGCATCATTAGTTAACATCCCTGATAGTTGATGGCTTTTGCGATTGGAATTGGAGTAGGGGTAGGCCGGGGATAGCGTGGAAATCAATCTAGTTTGCTTGGTTAATATGGATGGATCGTTTGATGATTTTAAATTTTGGTAGTGGTTGGTAGGGGCCAATTGGTTTTGTTTGGCTTGGTAGGTCCGGGATAGCGTGGAAATCAATTCTGATGCGATGCGAGGTGGTGACTGAGTGCAGATCAAGGCGGAGGGGGATGGTCTGTGGTGGACGACACCACCAATGTGGAGTCCATCTCCGCGGGCCTCCGCCTTGTGGCCATTGACGTGGAGGAGGTGGATGATGCGGACGAGGCTACAATGGCGGCTACGAGGGCACAAGGGAAGTCCGATGAGGAGCTTGTGAGGATGCTTTAGGAGCGGCATGATTAATTAACATCCCTGATAGTTGATGGCTTTGTGCGATTTGGAACTGGGGTAGGTGTTTATCAGGGATAGTGTGAAAATTGATCTGGTTTGCTTTGGTTAATTAGACAGATTGCGCAATGATTTTGATTTTGGTAGTGGCTGGTAGGGGTCACTTGGTTTTGTTTGGTTTGGTATGGTAGTGGCCTAGTGGGTTGGAGGTTAGAGGAAATGAGTGTTAAATTAGCTGCATTTAGCTTGAATGGCATGCAATTTTGTTGCACTCTAGCTTGGATGTTACATGGATTTATAGTATTTAGAGTTGCTTCACATGATTTTGACACCAAAGTTTATTTTTAAGTTTCGCTCAGGTTTGAACCAGGTAGGAAGTGTCTAAGTCCAATTCAGGTGCAAAGTAACCAGTGTTAATCTAGGTTCTTAGGTATAATACTTGGGTGCTGTTATTCAATTGGGGAGTGAGGTGGAGCAACAAACATGTCAATTTGGTGGAACATGGGGTATTGCATTTCTCCATTGTAGTTTGGATGGTGTAGGTAGTTTTTATACTGCTTGCAATGGTTGGGGATCTATTTTGTTTGATTGGGCATGCACTGGAAAGGAGTAGATGTAAGTTTGGTTTAGGCAGGTCTTAGACTACATTTTGTTCAAGTTTGATGCCCTCTCGCAATTTGAGGTGGGCCAGGTGGCCAACTGGCCCATGTGTGGTTTTGTGCGTGACTTGTAGTGGCCTCATTTTTTATGGGTTTGATTAGGTTCATTTGGTATGAAGTTGGAACAAAAGTTGGGTATATTTAGTTGAATGTAGCAGGAAGAGAACTGTATTTGCTCAACTCTGCTTCAGATTTTTCAGGTGGTGTGGAATACCATATTAAATTCAGTTAAATTGGGTTGGTGTAAGGTAGTAAGTTATATCTAAATTTTAGTTGGCAATGGATGGAGTTTTTTTGCATCTATTACTTTGCTTCGATTGTTCTAGGAGGCACTACGAGCCCACTATAATTTGACGAGTGATGCTATATATCTATCAGTCGTGCACCAGGTGCACTCTCTTCAGCAGCTTGATGCCACTATCGACACCTTCTACCAGAAGATGTCCGCGATGTGGCATTAGCTTGACTCTCTGGGACCGGATGTCTGTCGAACCTGTCCCTGTTGTGTGCATTAGAATGCTCATCTAGAGACTCACTGTCTCTATGATTTCCTGACGTGTCTTTGGTCAGAGTTTGAGCCTGTCTGTACTCACCTCCTAACTTGTCAGCCACGTCCGTCCATGCTAGAGGCTCTCACAGTTGTTTGTGCTGAGGAGACTATCTTCGTAGTGTGGGCCAACTGCAGCCCACCTTCATTCTAGCTGCTCAGGCGTCTCCTCCAGCACCTGCTCCCACTACATCGGTGCCTCCAACTGCACCGATGGCAACGACATCTACTATGGGTCTTCATTGCACCTTCTGTGACCGTAATGGTCATACATTCTAGCAGTGCTACAGGCGAAAGAACGAGGGCCATAGGGGTGGTCACCCTCCCAAGGGCACTAATGGCTCTTCCCAGTCTGGTGGTTCTTCTCAGTCCGGCTCTTGCCAGAGCTCCCCTACTGAGGTTCATCAGGAGATGCTCACACTGCTCTGACACCTTACTGTCTCAGCTTTGTTCAGTTCTGCTGGCTCTGCTGCGCAATCTTCTGGTGCTCCATTGCCACCACCTCCTTCAGTGTCGCTTGTCCTTAGATTTTGGATTCTGGTGCTTCATTCCACATGACACCAAATTCTACTCACCTCATTTTTGTGAGTCCTCTTGTTCTTCCTTACACGGTTACGACTGTAGATGGTATCTCTCTTCGTGCAATAGTTTGGTATTCTGTTACCCTTATTCTTAATGCGATAGTTTTGGAATATTTAGATGGATGCACCTAGATCCATGCGAAGGAGTCTATGATAATCCCCTGTTGTATGAGAAAGGGTAAAATGTGTTTCTTTTCTCATAATCATATTGCTTTGCCATAAAGTGCTTCTGAGAGTTCATCTAATTTTTTAGTGCATTTACTGATGTTGTGTTGCATGAATTTTCTAGGTGGACCAAGAAGCTAGATTATCCCATCGCTGTTTGAAAAGATGGAGTACATGATGTAACAAAATGCTACACCAGAAAGTGGAACATGGTAGAAAATTTTGACTTGGTTTGTGCCTGTGTTAGGGGTGGGTGGGATATCTTTGTTGTTTAGAAGAAAGTGTTTTGATTTTTATCTCATGTGTCCTGCCTTTCATTTGCATATTCTCTCTAGGCGCACGATTACCTCTGAAGATACAATTTCAGCTATTCTATCATCTATAACAGGGAAGTATATTAGTGGATTGTCAATTGATGCACTCTCAGTCATAGAGAACCGTGACAAGAAAGAGTCCGATGAACTTAGTAAAGCTGCCTATCTTGAAGTTGACACTATTGTATCTTTACCTGGAAGGCAAAGTGGTTCTGTGGAATAGAGAAAAGAGAGGTCAGAATTGGGCCAAGTAGACTCACTTAGTTGCTCATCATGCTCTGTTCGGATATGTGTGGATGATCATGTTTCAAAATATATGATTCTCTTTTTGCTATTCTTTTACATTGTTGTGATAGAAACATCCCTAAAGAAAGAGTTACTAAAGTTTTCGACACATTGAAGAGTTTGATGCAAAACCTTAAAGATGCCAATTTCAAAAGTAGGTGAGATACATCAGAACAAAAACCACAACAATTTTTTGAGGAGATATTTCCTTATGTTGAAAGATTGCTTTATGCTATTTCCTTGAAAACAGAGTTGGGTACTGATGGAGAACAATCTATGGCTACAGTTGAAAATCCAATAAAAATTACTAGTAGCATTGGATGTAGTGGATGAGATATTGAGTAACTATAAGAACAATATCTTTTACACAAATGGTCACCAATTCCCACGAGGCAATAGACTCTGTTCAGGTTAAGTCCTTGCAAGCAGTGAGCAACTGCCAATTGGAATTGTATGTGTTGCAAATTGTGCTTTTTTTAAAATATCAATTCACCAAGGCTTGCCCTACAATAGTGTGTTTGAAATTATTTCAGGTAATAGCAACATTTGATGGCATTCACTCGTCCAATGGGAAGAACTTGATGGAGCCAAAGGTAATCTTATTGTAGCAACTGGCAATATAATTTTTAGGCACAGTCAGCCTGATTCACATTGATGGGTGCCTCGAGTCTAGAGATATACTTTTTTTATAGAAGAAACTCTCGTTTGTACTATTGTGCTGGTTTGCCCCATGCTTGTTGATTAATTGGATATGTACCTTGATCTGTTGAATTTATATAAATGTAGGTTGTACACTTAGAAGTATGAACCAAAATATCTGTGAATCTTGAGCTTTGATTTGCTTGGTTCATATTTTTGCTATTATTCCAACTTGGTCTAATGAAAATGGTTGTGCCCTGTCAAGACCCGAATCTGCTGATCCGGACTCTCCTGTGTATTCTACACTAGTCTAAGATCACGCTAGTGCACACAGTATAAACAAAAATGAAATACCGACCATATCACAATTTACTAAGAAAAGACTCAAATATTATTAATAATTATTAAAGTTGCGACCTTATGGCCAACTTACAGATAATAGCCTGAATGACTTAAGAAACTTGCAGCGGAAAACAAAAATAAGTGTAGTAGCTATTCACACGCTCACAGGAAATCGACTATGGAGCAAAGTCCTAATCCGCAATATCGTCGAAGTATCCTCCTTCTAGTACCTCCTGTTGATCTAGTCCTTCTTTCGCAACTAAACAAATATGGATAAAGCCGTGAGTACATAGAGTACTCAGGAAGTTATTTGTAACAAAGATGCAGTATAGTATGTAGGGCTTATCAAAGGATGTCTGAAAGGTTGTAACATCCTGATTTTCAGAGCCTTTTTGAAGCTTTTAAAATAAAAATTCACCATTTGGATTTTTCTGGAATTAATTAAAGCTTAATTGGAATTTTATCAATTAAAAAAGATTTAATATGATTAAGTTAAACATTAACATTTGCCAAAAATATTTTATTGAGTTCCTTGAGCCTCAAGGGCTTTCTTGGAATTTTCTGGGATTTTTTTCTGGATTTATTTGCTATTTTCTAGAGCTTAAAAGGGTTTATTTGAATTTCTGGAAAAAGGAAAAATCCTAAAATCCCTAATTAGCCGGTGGTAAAGCTCACTAAGCCAGCCCGCCCGGCCAAGCCGCCCCGCCTAGCCCATCCGCGCATCGCCACGCGTCGACCATCGGAGGCCTCCCGCGCCCGCATCTCTGCCGCTCGCCCGGCACATCGGCAGTGGGGCCCTTTGTCGGCGTCGTCTCGGCCGGACTCCTTCCCCGTCTCCGATCGGGAGACGCCGCCTTCCTTATCCGCCGCCGCCTTATCGCGCGCGGCGCCTCGCCAGACTCCTCGGGACCCGGGTATAAAAGGGGGGCCGACCCCCGAGGTTCTCCTCATCCCGCAGCCGCCGCCCTCGCCGCCGCTAGTCGCCAAGCGCCGGCGCCGTCGCCGAGCCGTCGTTCGCCGCTTGCTTGCCGACGACGCCGTATTCCGTCGCCGCCGCCTCCGCCGCCGCCGGTCACCGTCGGCGCACCCTCGCCGCCGCCGTCGCCGCTTGGCCGCGCGCCGCCCCGTCGCGTCGCGTCGGCGCTACGCCACCGAGCCCCGCCGCTTCTCCTCCCGCGGCGCCGTCCGCGCGGCGCCGAGCCGCCGCCATGTGGGCCGCTTGCGGCCGTGAGCCGTCAGACCGGCCACGCCCGGCCCGACACGCGAGCCGCCACGTCGACCCTAAGCCGACGTGTCACGCCACGCCGGTGCCACTGCCGCCCACGCCGACATCCGAGCCCACCACGGTGCCACGTCGGCATGCCACATCACCATGCCTCGTCCACCGCCACGCGGCCCTAACCGCACACGTGTCGGCCCGTCGGTATTGGCGTCGACCCTAGCGCTTGCGCAGCAGCCCGCCGCCGCGCAGACTGCTCGCGGCGGTTCCACCGTGAGACTCGACTCCTCGTGCGCCATCCACAACACAGTGCAATTTTCTAATTTCCCCGATTTTTCTTTAGATCCAATTTTCAAGGGCCCGTTCTCCCTCGTCCTAGCTCCGATTGACCCGATTCTTTTTCCTAAATTCATCTAAAATTGAGCTCTTCCTTTTGGTCCAGGTTTGGAAGTTTTTAGAGTTCATTTGAATTTTATTTGATTTTATTTTGTCTTTTCGATTTGCTTTCTCTCTCGTTAGATCACGTGTTCGAGGGAGCGGGAGTTGAATTCAAAGATCAAGAGCCCTCAGCTGAGCAAGGCCAAGGCAAGTCGTGTCCTTTGATCATGTTGAACCCAGTTTGCAATCTATTATTTAATTATTTTGTTTTAAATTATCATGCATTGCTATTTTATTATAAAACCCTTGTATTGGTAGTTAATGACCTAATTGATTATTCCTCCTTGATAATTTGAATGCCCTGATTCCATTGTCACCTTAGGTTGGGAATTTAATTAGTGATGCTATGTTATTTGTCACTTTGGGTTGGTACGATTAGAATGCTTAGCCTTGCTTATTTTTGCGAAAGGGTTCATCATCACATGTGATTAATTTGACTTAATGAGATATTGAATTGTGGTTGGTGCCACTGTTATAAAATTTGTGCCGTGACGTTGGTGCGTCATTGGCGGTGGTTATACAAAATTGGTTTTCGCTTGGGCGATTGATCGTGCAGTAAAGGGGGTGCGAGAGGCACATGGGATGTGGATGTTTCGCCTGAGTAAATTTAAGGACTTAACTTTGTGCGCCATTGATCTGAGTCTTACCGTACTACCACACGTCCAGTATGGGATGGACCTGGCTAATTAATTTGGGATGTTTCAACTTCGGTTCCGTCATTGTGATGAGTGTGGTTTGGCGTGGCCATGGACCCACATTGGCGCAAGAGGGGGTGAGAGGCGAAACCTTAGCGAGACGGAACTGGGTTGAGATTGAACATTGTAAAGGCCTTGTTATGATCTCCTCGCTGCACACCAAAGAAAGTGTGTTAATCTAGTGGCAATATGGGATGATCATGTCTTGTGGGTAAAGCTGTACAACCTTTGCAGAGTGTAAAACTATTCGAATAGCCGCGTCCTCGTTCATGGACAATGCTCGGTGATTTCACACGAGGTATAGTTATTTCTAAAAAGTTTTGGACAGTGGATGATTAATTCACTGTTGGTTTAGCTTAGGGATGGGAGGTCCATAAGTGGTTGGTTTAGCTTCTGGATGGGAGATCCATAAGTGGTTACTTCAATTCCTTTGATTATTATTTATTATTGTTTTACTTCAAATGCGCCTTCAATCTATTTATTGTATCTTCAAATGCCGTTTTATGCAAATTAACCTTTTAGCCTTCCTTTGGTAAGCCTTGCATATTATATTGCATTCATTTGTTACAAACGGCTTGCCGAGTACCAATGTACTCACGGCTTTATACCCCTGTTGCTCAGTTGAGGAGGAGGAGTATCACCAGCAGGAGGTTCCAGAAGGAGAGTACTTCGACGTCTTCGCGGATTAGGACTTCGCTCCCCAGTCGATTGCCTGTGGGCATGTCGAATGGCTACTACGCTTATTTCTGGTTTTTCCGCTGCTAGTTTCTTTAAGCCCTTCAGGCTATTAATTGTAAGCTTGGCCATAAGGTCGCACTCTGATAATTATTAATAATATTTGAGTCTTTTCTTAGTAAATCGTGATATGTTCGATATTTCATCTTTGTTTATACTGTGTGCACTAGCGTGATCCTGGACTAGTGCATAATACACAGGAGAGTCCGGATTTGCATATTCGGGTCTCTACAAAGGTTAATTTTGCAGAAAGCAATAATTTAAAGTAAATACAATAAATAGATTGAAAAAAACTTTGAAAATGATTAATAAATAAGTAATCAAATGAATTGAGACAAATCACAAGTGAACCGACCATTCACTCTAATGAATCACCCGTGAACTAAGATTCACGTAATGAACCACCAATGAACTAACCATTCACCCACCAACTTAACCCAACCAGATTTTTATGAAAACTCTACCCATTGTGTGAAATTACCGAGCATTGTTCATGACCGTGGACATGGCTATTCGAATAGTTTTACACTTTGCAAAGGTTCCCATAAGATATGATAATCTCATATTGCCACTAGATTAACACACTTCCTTTGGTGTGCAGCGGAGAGATCATGACAAGGCCTTTACAATGCTCAATCTCAACTCAGTTCCACCTTGCTGACGTTTCACCTTTGAGTAGGCTAACCACGTAGTTGATAATTGCCCCTCTTGCGCCCTATGGAATGTACAATGACACCCACTGACATCTCAATGGCGGAACCAAAATCGAAACATCACAAATTAATCAGCCAAGTCCATCTCATATTGGACATATGGTTGTACGGTAAGGTTCAGATCAATGTCGCACAAAAGTTAAGTCCTTAGACATTACTCAGGCGAAATATCCACATCCCAATGTGCAAACTGCACCCCCTTTACTGCACGATCATTCACCCAAGTGAAAACTAATTTTGTAATACCAATACCAATGACACTACCCATGTCATGGTACTCAAATTTTATAACTGTGGCTGACCACCACGTTACAATATATCATTAAGTCAAAGTTAGTTAATCATATGTGATGATAACCCAACGTTACTATAAGCATGGCTAAGTATAATAATCGTACAACCCATGTGACTACTAATATTGCATCACTAGATAATTACCCATCCTAAGGTGACAATGGAATCATGGCAAACAAATTAGCAAGGAGGGATTAGTCAATTTGGACAATAACTACCAATACAAAGGTTTATAATAAAATAGCGATGCATGATAATTTTAAAAAAATAATACATAATAGATTTGAAAATTAGGTTCAACATGATCAAAGGACATGACTTGCCTTGGTTATGCTCAGTTAATGGCTCTTAGTCTTCAAATCTTGCTTTAGCTCCTTCGAAGGCATGATCTAACGAGAGAAAACAAACGAGGCACAAAATAAATTCAAATAAACTCAAAAAACTTCAAAACCAAAACCAAAAGATAGAGTTCAATTTAGATGAATTTATGAAAAAGAATCGGGTCAATTGGAGTTAGGACGGAGAAGAACGTGCTCTCGAAAAATCTAATCTAAAGAAAAGGTTGAAAATTGGAAAAAGCTACTGTACTGTGAATCTGGTGCATGGAAAGGCTAGTCTACTGTGAACCCAGCTCACAAAATAGTGCATGGTTACTGGGCTTGCTGACGTGGTGGCTGACTAGGCAACTAGGGTTGACATGGTAGGTGAGGTAGCAGGTGACGCAACTCGCTTGACAGGCGTGGTCCATGGTCTACGGCATAATGCATCTGACATGAGGGCCCAGGTTGTCAGCGACACGGTGCGCGGTGGACTGGGTGCACGGAGAAGACGAACTGTCGGTCGGGCGCGGGGTGAGGGGTGACGTGGCAACTCACGAACCGAGGGAACTAGCACATGAACCGAGGCGACGTGGAGTGGGCAAGGTGACTGGCGGCGGCGGGGTTTGGTCGATGGTGACTCAGACAGCGGCACAAGATGGCAAGGTGGGACGGGTCGACGGCTCACTAGCGAAGACGATGGTGGAGGTCGACGGTGAAGCACGGCGGCTCGGGCTCAATGGCGACGAAAACGACGGTCGAGGCGAACTCCAGTGAGGACGGCAACGCATAGCGAGCTCGGCTCAGGGATGAGGAAAATGAGAGGAGGGGCACAACTTTATAGGCACGGATACTGAGGAGAAGGCTCGGGCACGGCTTAGAGTCCGGGGTGGGCACGCATGTCGAGGCGGGGACGACGCGGACAGCGGCGGCAGAGTTCGAAACGAACACGGCGGCGAGCTCTCAGGAGGAAGACGACTGATAGGTTGGCCCCACCAGTCAGTGGCTCAGAAGGGAAGAACGGCCAGGATTATGGCGCGGCGAAACAATACGGCTGATGGTCGACACGTGGCAACCATCCAGCAGGCAGGCGCGAGCTCGAATGGGCGACGCGTGGCCAGGGCGGGGCAGGCCAGGCCGGCGGGCGGACAAGTGGACCAGTTGGGAGTGGGCTTCGGCCCAACTGGCTTTTGGAGATTTTTTGGATTTTCTATTTTCAAAAATTCAAATAAAATCTCTTAAGCTCTAGAAAATAGCAAATAAATCCAGAAAAATCATTGAGACTCAAAGAACTTGAATAAAATACTTCTAGCAAATGTTAATGTTTGGTTTAGTAATATTAAATCCTTTTAATTAATAGAAATTCAATTTAAGCTTTTATTAATTCCAGAAAAATCCAACTGGTGAATTTTATTTTAAAAATTTTAAAAGGCTCCGAAAATTAGGATGTTACAGCCCATGCTTCGGTACCCAGGTTGAATCCTTTTTTTGTCAATCATAATAACCATGCAGAAGTTTGGCATTTGATGTCATTTTCCATTACTTTCATCTCATTTGTTCCCTTGATGGATCTATCCACTTTTCTTTTGCTAGATTGGAACTAAAATTATGATGGTTCAGTTAGGAATGTACTTGTTTTAAGAGTTCATTCTTTAAATTGTTGCAGAAGTTCATTATTTGCACGAACTAGTTAGATGCTAGATGGTAAACCTTTTCTGCTCCCCCCATATCCTCATTGCCAATACCCACCTTGAAATTTATTCTAGTTCTTCTCACATTAGATACTGTTCATCAACTTTTGGCAGTAGTGGTCAACTATTTTGATGATGTTCTGCAGAATTTTCATGTTGTGCTAAAGCAAGTTGTTTAAAGTATTTCAAATACTTACAAATTTGGAATTATATTGATTTGTTATACTGGCTAACAAAATGCCAAAATCAATTTGTGGGATTTTGGCTAATTTATAAAATGCTTGATGGCCAAACTTGCGAGTTGGAGTCATCACCACCTCGACCTATAGAGCATCTAGTCCATTGGGATCAATGACCTTCTGAGCAGTTCAGCTAAAGAAATAACACAGCCTCATGATTTTCGCTCGGACCTTGTTCAACAAAATACTTCTAATTGTAGCATGATGCATTTGAGTCATCAGCACATGACAATCATGAGACTTCATACCAAGTAATTTCAAATCTTTGATATAAACAAGTTTCTTCATACTGGCTGAATAACCGGATGGAACTTACACACCATACAAGCTCTGGCATAGTTTATTTCTCTCAGCCTTGGATAGAGTGTAGCAAGCTAGGGGAAGGTACGTTCAGCCTTTATCGGTTTCTTTCGGTGCTAACTCGGTCCTTATGTTCATATCAACTAAGTCACTTCGTGCGTTGACACCATCCTTTGTTTCGTTACAAATATTCAATAAGAAACTAATCAAGCTATCATATACATTCTTCTCTACGTGCATGACATCTATGTAGTGGTGAACTTCTAAGTTGTCGAGACCCGAATATACAAATCCGGACTCTCCTGTGTATTCTGCACTAGTCCAGGATCACGCTAGTGCACACAGCATAAACAAAGATAAATATCATCCACATCACGATATTCTAAAGAAAATCCAAACTATATAAATAAAATATCAGAGTACGACCTTATGGTCAAGCTTACAATCTCAATAGCCTGAGTGGCTAATAAGCTAGCAACGGAAAATCCAAAGTAAAACGTAGTGGCCAATCGACATGCCCACAGGCAATCGAGTGGGGAGCGAAGCCTAGAACGCGTAGTCGTCGAAGTACTCGCCTCCTAGAATCTCCTGCTGGTAGCACTCCTCATCCTCAACTGAGCAACATAGGCGTAAAGCCGTGAGTACATTGGTACTCAGCAAGCCGTTTGTAACAAATGATGCAATATAGTATGCAAGGCTTACCAAGGGAAGGCTGAAAGGTTAATTTGCATAAAACAGCATTTGAAGATACAATAAATAGATTGAAGGCGCATTTGAAGTAAAACAGTAATAAATAATAATCAAAGGAATTGAAGTAACCACTTATGAATCTCCCATCCATAAGCTAAACCAACCACTCATGGACCTCCCATCCACAAGTTAAACCAACAGTGAATTAACCATCCACTGTCCAAAACTTTTAGAAATAACTATACCTCGTGTGAAATCACCGAGCATTGTCCATGACCGAGGACGCGGCTATTCGAATAGTTTTACACTCTGCAGAGGTCGCACAAACTGTACCCACACGATGTGATAATCCTCACGTTAAAGACAATCACAACAAAGCCTTTACAATGTTCAATTCCAACCCAATCCCGCCCGCTAGGGTTTCGCATCACACCCCCCCTTGCGCCTCATGGAAATCAACAACCATGTTCATCCCAGCGAGATTGAAATTGAAACATCCCAAATTAATCAGCCAGTCTGTCCCATACCGGACATGTGGTTTGCAGTAGGACTCGGATCAATGGCGCACAAAGTTAAGTCCTTAAGTGTTCTCGCGAGACTACCACATCCCTCGAAGTGCTCCAACACTTCCCCTTTCTTCGCACGATCAATCGCCCAAGTGAAAACCAATTTTGTATAACCACCGCCAATGACGCACCAACGTCACGGCACAAAATTTATAATAGTGGCACCAACCACGATTCAATATCTCATTAAGTCAAATTAATTAATCACATGTGATGATGAACCCAATCGATAATAAAAGCATGGCTAAGCACACTAATCGTACCACCCCAATGTGACAAATAACATAGCATCACTAATTAAATTCCCAACCTAAGGTGACAATGGCATCATGGCATTCCAAAATATCAAGGAGGAAAATAACCAATTGGGACGATAACTACCATACAAGGTTTGAATAAACATAGCGATGCAAGATAATTTAAAACAAGATATTTAAATAATAGATTGCAAACTGGGTTCAACATGATCAAGGACACGACTTGCCTTGGCCTTACTCGATTGACGGCTCTTGATCTTCAAATCGACGGCTCCTCGAACGCGTGATCTAACGAGAGAAAACGAAACAAAGAGACAAAATAAATTCAAATAAAATTCAAATGAACTCCAAAAATTCTCAAGCCTGAACCAAAATATAGAGCTCAAATTTAGATGAATTTAGGAAAAGAATCGGGTCAATCGGAGCTAGGACGAGGAGAACAGGGGCTGGAAAAATAAATCTACGAAAATCGGGAAATTAGAAAAGTGTCTTGTCTTTGTGGACCGGCGCACGGTGAGATGGGTCTACGGTGGGCTCGGCTCACGAAAACAAGCATGCGGGCGCGCTTCTTTGGCGTGGCGGCTGGGTCGGCGTGGCATGACACGCGGCCCTAGGGCCGGGCGTGGGCTGCCGATCAGGCGGGTGACGGGGCTCGGGTGACGTGGCGCCGGTTCACGGTGCACGGCTAGCGAGTGGGCCCCAGACGGCGGCGACTCGGCTCACGGCGGACGACGCGAGCGAAGCGGCAAGCGTTGCGGGCGGCTGGCGTCGGTGACGACGCGCGCGCGGACCGAGGAGGCGCGGCGCGGCGCGGTTCGGCTGGCGGCGCGAACGCCGGCGGCGCGGCTGCGGCGGCGGCCGCCGGCGATGGATCGGGACGGCGGCGACGGTTGGCGGCGGAATCCGAGAGCGGCGGGGGCTCACCGGCGACAACGACGGCGGCGGTCGAGATGGCGAAAGCTGGCCGACGGCGGGCGTCGGCAGCGACGCGGCGTCGGCGAAGCGGCGGTGAGCGGCGGCAGAGGCGGCGGCTGCGGTACGGCGGAAACCCTCGGGGGTCGGGCGCCTTAAATACCCGGACACCGAGGTGTCCCGAACGGCCACGACATGGAGTTCGTGTCGGGCACGGACGCCGAGACGCGGAAGGCGGCGGAGAGACCGTCTCGGAGACGGGGAAGGGAGTCCCGCTCGGGGACGACGCACCTGACAGGTGGGCCCCACCTGTCAGCGGTTCGGACGGCGGGCGGCGAGGATGGCGCGCGGAGAGACGACGCGTTACGGATGGTCGACGCGTGTCGCCATCCCGCGGTCAGTCAAGCGGAGCGGCGCGCGGCGTGGATGCACGCCCGCGTGGCGTGTAGCGGGCAGCAAAGCCGGCGCGGTGGGCGGTTTGGGATTTTTCTTTTCTTTTTCTTTTCCAGAAATTCAAATAAATTCTTTTGAGCTCTAGAAAATAGTAAATAAATCCAGAAAAATCCCAGAAAATTCCAGAAAATTCCTTGAGACTCAAGGAACTCAACTAAAACAATTTTGGCAAATGTTCATGTTCAGATTAATCATATTAAATCATTTTAATTCATAAAAATTCCAATTAAGCTTTAATTAATTTCAGAAAAAATGCAACTGGTGAATTTTATTTTAAAAGCTTCAAGAAGACTCGAAAATCGGATGTTACAGACCTTACCCTTAACGGATCTCACCCGAGATCCGGCTCACTACTAGAATAGGTTGGGAACTCGCTTGAGATCCTCTTCGCGCTCCCAAGTGGCTTCCTCCTCGAGTGGTTGCTCCACCGAACTTTGCAAAGCGAACAACTTTATTCCGGTGACTCTCTCGACACATCCAAGATTTTGATAGGACGCTCTTTGTAGGACAGATCCTCCCGAGATCAATTGCCTCAATCGCACACCTCCTCTGGCACTCTCAAGCACTTCTTGGTGGGACACATGGAAAACATCATGTACCCCATCAAGGACGCAATTAGCTCCAATTGATAAGCAACCTCTCCCTGCGTTTGAATTCGAACTGACCGACATACCTTGGTGCAAGCTTCCCTTTGCTGAAACCTCTTCACACCTTTGAATGGTGTGATCCCGAGATACACAAAATCATCGGCTCAAACTCGGTTCTGGCGTGCCGTATCCGCATAGCTCTTCCGCGCTGGCACAGGCGATCCTCAACCTCTCTGAATCAAACGGACCTTGTCCTCTGCCTCTTTTAAACAATCTGACCAAACACCGACCTTCCCGGTCTCTTTCCAATTGAGAGGGTCCGCATTTCTCGCCATAGAGGGCTTCAAATGGTGACATCTGCAAACTTGCTCGATAACTATTGTTGTAGGAAAACTCGCAAAAGGCAAACAAATGTCCCACTTAGGTCCATGATCTAGCACACATGCTCTCAACATATCCTCAAGAATCGATTGACTCGCCTGCGACCATCATGTCAGGGATGATATGCGGTATCGAAATTCAGTGCGTTCCCATAGCCTCATGGAAACTACCCCAAAACCGAAGTGAACCGGGATCCTCGATCGACACTATTTTCTTGGGCACTCCATGCAAACCGACGATCCTCGACATATACAATTCTCGCCTAACTGTCACAGGTATAGGTTGTCTTTCTTTGGAATGAAGTGAGCAACCTTGGTCAATCGGTCCACGATGACCCAAATCGAATCATAGCCTTCTTTGGTCTTAGGCGGACCAACTATGAAATCCATACCAATCTCTTCCCATTTCCACTCGGGGATTTTCAACTACCGAGCAAACCTGCTGGCCTCGATGCTCTGCCTTAACTCTCGACAGACATCACAAAGTGCCACATACTCGCGATCTCCGCTTCATGCTAGGCCACCAATATTTTTCTTTAATGTCTGGTACATCTTGGTACTTCCAGGGTGTATCGAGTACAACGACTCATGAGCTTCTTTTAGTAGCAGATCCTTTAGCTCCTTATTGGGCACACACAAACGTCGCTTGAACCATAGGGTTCCTTGGGCATCCTCTGAAAATCCTGACTCTTTTCCTTCACTCATATTCTTTTTGATACGCCGAAATGCCTCATCATCCGTCTGAGCCTCGATTTAACTGACCAGTCAAAGTGGGCTGCAACTCCATTCTTTGCCAAAATCCTTCCTCAACCAATTCCAAACCGAGCCTTTGGAATTCCTCATGCAAAGTGGTGACTCTCCTTGACCATCACGGAATTGCAATAAACCTTTCGCTCAGAGCATCTGCGACTACATTGGCCTTTCCTGGGTGATAATGGATTCGACATCATAATCCTTTATCAACTCCAACCACCTCCTCTGCACGAGGTTAAGCTCGGATTGGGTGAAAATGTATTTCAAACTCTTGTGATCCGTGTAAATCTCACATCTATTACCCAAGAGATAGTGCCTCCAAATTTTCAAAGCATGCACTACATTGCTAGCTCCAAGTCATGGGTAGGGTAATTCTCCTCATGCGGTCTCAACTGGCGTGAGGCATACGCTACCACTCTCTTTTCCTGCATCAGAACACAACCCAAACCCTTGCGTGAGGCATCGCAATAAATCTCAAAATCCTTGTTTAAATCGCAACACTAGCACCGGGTGTGGTCAAACTCTCCTTCAACTTCTGAAAGCTTTTCTCGCACTCGGGCGTCCAAACAAATTTCTTTTCCTTTTTGAGCAATTGGGTAAGTGGCTTGGCTACACTGGAAAATCCCTCGATGAAACGACGGTAGTAACCCGCCATACCAGAAAACTCGACTGAGTCAGAAGAAGGTGATCGCCAATCAAAACATCCTTGACCTTTCCGGGATCAACAGCAACTCCCTCTGCGGACATCACATGGCCTAGGAAGGCGACTTCCTTCATCCAAAACTCACATTTGCTAAACTTGGCATACAACTGATGGTCCCGTAATTTCTGCAATACCATCCTCAGGTGTTCCTCATGCTCTTTCTCATCCCTAGAGTAGATCAGAATGTCATCAATAAACACAACGACAAACTTATCCAAATACTCCATGAACACCTTATTCATCAGGTACATAAAATAGGCTAGAGCATTGGTCAAACCAAAAGACATCACTGTGAACTCGTACAAACCGTAACGAGTCGAAAATGCTTGTCTTAGGTATGTCCTCCTGTCGAATCCTCATTTGATGGTAACCTGACCTCAAGTCAATCTTGGAGAAAACTCCTGCTCCCTTGAGTGATCAAACAGATCATCAATCACGGCGAGGGTACTTGTTCTTAATGGTGACCTCATTAAGTGCTCGGTAGTCCACGCACATGCGCCGATCGCCATCCTTCTTTTCACAAACAAGATCGGCGCTCCCCACGGGATGAAGCGGGCTCGACATAACCTTTGTCCAAAAGCTCACGATACGCTTCTTGAGTTACGCTAACTCATTTCTTTGGCATCCGTAGGGTCTTTTGGATATCGGAGCGCACGGGTACCAACTCGATCGAAACTCAACTTCGCCTCGTGGCATCCCCGAAGATCATGCGGAAACACATCGGGTACTCACGACAATTGGCACATCCTCCAACTGAACTCCCTTGATTTGGCAAACCATCACCGCTCTCGGTGACTCATGCTAGCTGAAAATCGCACTTTCTTCCCATCGAGTGGTCAAGGTCACCGCTCGCTCCCAATCTGAAGCGCACTGGTGCTTCTTGAGCCAATCCATACCCAAAATCACGTCTAGGGACTGGATATCCAAGATAATCAAGTCCGCTCTGAACTCAACTCCACGAATGTCTATCTCGAACTCGGGACGGCCTAGGTTGGTGCTCAACTCGCACTGTGGATTGAATCAAATGAATAGATCCCGAGTAACAATTTTCAAGCGATGCTTTAAAGCAAAATTCAGAAACAAACGAATGGGAAGCTCCGAATCAAATAAGACTGCGTGCGCATTACCGAATGGGTGGGAACTTACCGATCACGACATCCGTGCCGCTGGGCCTCTCTGCAGATGACGTGGTTCACCTGACCTCTCACCACCGCGGAGTTCTCACGACCGACTGGCGCTCGGGTGCTCCACGCCCGCTCCCGAGTAGGTGTACGTCTGGTGTGGCTCCCAAGTCGGCGAACAGAGTGGGGCCACGCTCGGGGGCACTTGCTAGCATAGTGTCCCGGCTCATGGCACTTGTAGCAAGTAGTGGACGCTGCTGGATTGGCGATCCTTTGCTGCGACCACAGATCCACCGTGTCTGCCTCGCCTCGCTCGCTGGGACGTGGCGCTGGGCCGTGTCTCAAGATCGATCTGCTTTGAGGCACTCGAGCGGTGGTAAGTCTTGGCTGCCTCGAGCTCGATGAGATCGTAATCCTCGCCGAGCCATCCTCCTCTTGCGAGTCTCCTCGAGCTCGCGGCGCATCGCCTCAATTAGGATGACCTTATCCACCATCTGCTGAAAGCCGGCATAGTCGTTGCCCACGACTGCACCTTCAAACACAGGTTCAAGCCTTTCAAACCTCTTCGACGGGCTTCACCGGTGGCTACGTCCTGCAGTGCGTAGCGAGCTAGTGAGTGAATTTATTGAGGTATTCACTCACCGACATGTTCTTCTGCTGCAGCTCACGGAACTCCTCCTTCTTCATGTCCATCACCCCATCTAGGACATGGGCGTGACGGAAAGTCAGTATAGAACTCATCCCAAGTAATCTTGCTCGGTCCTCGTGGGCGTCGCGAGAGTTCTCCCACCACTCGCTGCAGTCCCTCTAGCCGGTGTGCCGCATACAAGCACCCTCTCCCGTCGTGCCTTTGGGCCAAGTTCAGCTTTTTCCCTACCGAACGGATCCGGTCGTCGCCTCAAAGGTTACAAGAAGCTGGAGTAGGTAGGCGGCCTCGTCCTCATAAACTCGCAGCGGACCGATGGTGGGCGGCACGAGGTGCCGCTACCACAGTTGCTTGACGCTGAGCCATATTGTTCATATTCTCGCATCATTGCTTGCATCATCGAGTCAGGCCATCAGAACCGGCGAGGCGGGTCCAGTCGGTCGAACGGGGTGGTGAGTGGAATCGCTCCTGGGTTCGTTTGTTCGCTCACGACCTGCGGAGTTCCTGGTTTCGACCATCTTGCTGCTGCTCTGAAAAGAAAGACCATCTGCTGAGAACTGACATTCTGAGGCTCAGTAGATAAGAGGGAAAAGCAAAGGAAAGCGGTAAACTCGTCTAAGGGGAATAACTAATGGCAACCTAAACTAAGCAGACACTTAGCCGAAAAGGCTAACAAAAGAAGCAATAAACTCCACAAAAAGACTTTTGACATGACTGCATCATAATGCTAGAAGCAAAACTGCAGCTCACATCACACACAATGGCAAATAAGAAGCAAGACGATCTATACGATACTAAAAACTATAACAAGGTTCTAATCTAATGGCTGCTAATCTTCACGGAAATCTCCAATCCTTTCTTGACATATTGGGCGCTTCCTTGAGCCAAACTTCACAGCACAGCTTGAAGAATTCCATGCCAACTTTCGCTTTGGTTGAGGGACACTCGAGACATCTATGGACATTTTAGGGATAAGAAGTCACATTGAGTTTCGAAAACAAGTTCTCAGAGGAGACAAGGAGCAAGAATCCTAAGAATGAGGTAAGAATAAAGAATTACTAGTCAATCATTTGGTTGATTTGATTTAGAAAATAAATTTTGAAATATTCTCTAATTCGACCACTCTAACTAGGGCTTCGTCCTGCAGTCGATTTGGCTCTGATGCCATCTCTGCCGAGACCGAATATACAAATCGGACTCTCCTGTGTATTCTGCACTAGTCCAGGATCACGCTAGTGCACACAGCATAAACAAAGATAAATATCATCCACATCACGATATTCTAAAGAAAATCCAAACTATATAAATAAAATATCAGAGTACGACCTTATGGTCAAGCTTACAATCTCAATAGCCTGAGTGGCTAATAAGCTAGCAGCGGAAAATCCAAAGTAAAGCGTAGTGGCCAATCGACATGCCCACAGGCAATCGAGCGGGCGAAGCCTAGAACGCGTAGTCGTCAAGTACTCGCCTCCGGAATCTCCCGCTGGTAGCACTCCTCATCCTCAATCGAGAAACATAGGCGTAAAGCGTGAGTACATTGGTACTCAACAAGCCGCTTGTAACAAATGATGCAATATAGTATGCAAGGCTTACCAAGGGAAGGTGAAAGGTTAATTTGCATAAAACAGACATTTGAAGATACAATAAATAGATTGAAGCGCATTTGAAGTAAAACAATAATAAATAATAATCAAAGGAATTGAAGTAACCACTTATGAATCTCCCATCCATAAGCTAAACCAACCACTCATGGACCTCCCATCCACAAGTTAAACCAACAAATGAATTAACCATCCTTTGTCCAAAACTTTTAGAAATAACTATACCTCGTGTGAAATCACCGAGCATTGTCCATGACCGAGGACGCGGCTATTCGAATAGTTTTACACTCTGCAGAGGTCGCACAACTGCACCCACACGATGTGATAATCCTCACGTTAAAGACAATCACAACAAAGCCTTTACAATGTTCAATTCCAACCCAATCCCGCCCGCTAGGGTTTCGCATCACACCCTCTTGCGCCTCATGGAAATCAAAGCAACCATGTTCATCCCAATGAGATTGAAATTGAAACATCCCAAATTAATCACCAGTCATCCCATACCGGACATGTGGTTTGCATGTAAGACTCGGATCAATGGCGCACAAAGTTAAGTCCTTAAGTGTTCTCGGCGAGACTACCACATCCCTCAAGTGCTCCAACATTTCCCCCTTTACTGCACGATCAATCGCCCAAGTGAAAACCAATTTTGTATAACCACCGCCAATGACGCACCAACGTCACGGCACAAAATTTATAATAGTGGCACCAACCACGATTCAATATCTCATTAAGTCAAATTAATTAATCACATGTGATGATGAACCCAATCGATAATAAAAGCATGGCTAAGCACACTAATCGTATTCACCCCAATGTGACAAATAACATAGCATCACTAATTAAATTCCCAACCTAAGGTGACAATGGCATCATGGCATTCCAAAATATCAAGGAGGAAAATAACCAATTGGGACGATAACTACCATACAAGGGTTTGAATAAACATAGCGATGCAAGATAATTTAAAACAAGATATTTAAATAATAGATTGCAAACTGGGTTCAACATGATCAAGGGACACGACTTGCCTTGGCCTTGCTCAGTTGACGGCTCTTGATCTTCAAATCTGACGGCGGCTCCCTCGAACGCGTGATCTAACGAGAGAGAAAACGAAACAAAGAGACAAAATAAATTCAAATGAACTCCAAAAATTCTCAAACCTGAACCAAAAGATAGAGCTCAATTTTAGATGAATTTAGGAAAAAGAATCGGGTCAATCGGAGCAAGGACGAGGGAGAACGGGCTCTGGAAAATAAATCTCTAAAATCGGGAAATTGGAAAAGTGTCTTGTCTTGTGGACCGGGCGCACGGTGAGATGGGTCTACGGTGGGCTCGGCTCACGAAACGATCTTGGGCGGCGCTTTTTGGCGTGGCGGCTAGGGCTGACGTGGCATGACACGTCGGCCCTAGGGCTAGCGTGGCTGCTGACTGGGCGGGTGACGGGGCTCGGCTGACGTGGCCGGTTCACGGGTGCACGGCCGTGGGCCCGCCGCGGCGGCGACTTCGGCTCACGGCGGACGACGCAGGAAGCGGCGCGCGCGGCGGCGGCGTCGTGATGACGCACGCGGCGCGGCGCGTTCAGCTGGCGGCGCTGACGCGGCGGCGGCGCTGCGCGGCGGCGGCGGCGGTGGATCGGGGACGGCGGCGGTTGGCCGTGCGGAATCGAGATGGCGGCGGGGCTCACCGGCGACGATAACGACGACGGCGAAGTCGAGATGGCGGAACGGCCGACGACGGCGGACGCCGACGCAGCGACGGCGTCGCGGACGCGGTGGCGGCGGCGGAGGCGGGCTGCGATGACGGCGGAAACCCTCGGTCGGGCGCTTAAATACCGGACACCGAGGTGTCCCGAACGCCACGACATGGAGTTCGTGTCGTCGCACGGACGCCGAGACGCGGAAGGCGGCGAGAGACCGTCTCGAGACGGGAAGGAGTCCCGCCGGGACGACGCACTGACAGTGGGCCCCACTCGTCGGCCGTTCGAGCGGCGCGCGCGAGGATGGCGCGCGGAGAGACGGCGTTACGGATGGTCGACGCGTGTCGCCATCAGGCGGTCAAGGCGAGCGGCGCGGCGTGGATGCACGCCGCGTGGCACGCAGGCGAGCGAGCAAGGCGTGAGCGGTCGGGCTGGGCGGTTTGGGATTTTCTTTTCTTTTTCTTTTCCGAAATTCAAATAAATTCTTTTGAGCTCTAGAAAATAGCAAATAAATCCAGAAAAATCCCAGAAAATTCCAGAAAATTCCTTGAGACTCAAGGAACTCAACTAAAACAATTTTGGCAAATGTTCATGTTCAGATTAATCATATTGAATCCTTTTAATTCATAAAAATTCCAATTAAGCTTTAATTAATTTCAGAAAAAATGCAACTGGTGAATTTTATTTTAAAAGCTTCAAGAAGACTCTGAAAATCAGGATGTTACATAAGTGCTCTGAATAAGTCTCAAAAAATTGATCTATTCTCCTAGATCATATCATAGATATCCTTAATCATATCCTTTATCATAGACCTCTTTTTCGTTAAAAGGCCTTGAAACTGAGTCATCCTCTTTTTTATCAAATCATTTCTTCATTTTGTGATATGGATGATACTTGGGAAGGAACATATGGTGATGCATATACACAGTTTTGCATGAGTTATTCAACCACACACTCTTAGTATCATCTAAACAGTGTGGACAGGCTTTGGCTCCTTTTGCACTCAACCCCAATAGATTACCAAAAGCAGAAAAATCATTGATGGTGTAGAACAACATGGTGCGTAGAGTAAAGTTTTCTCGTCTATCCGCATCCCATATCTATACCCCTTCATTCCACAGTATCACAAGAGCTTCCAGCAATGGTACTAAATACACTTCAATATCGTTCCCAAGTTGCTTCGACCCTTGAATAATTCAGATCATGGGCTAACAAGACTAAAAATTTGACAGCAAAAGACACTTACTAAAGTTCTATACATTCTCTGAAATTCAGAAACTACATTCTGAATTTCAGCCCAGTATTGAACTTATGCTTTGTTATTCTATACAGAACACAAAATCTAGCCTAACATGAACACAATAAGATTATTACCAACAATTACCTCTAATCTTGTTGTCGTTTTGCCATATCCACCATGCCCAACTTCTCCCTCATCTCAAGGAACTTGACACGGCCGAGGGATTTTGTCAGAATGTCGTTAAGCTACTCCTCAGTTCTGATGTTCCCCACTTCAATTTTCTCACTCTCCACACACTCATGAATGAAATGATATCTTGTATCGATATGTTTGCTCCTGTCGTGGTGCACTGTGTTCTTACACAACGAGATGGCTGACTTGTTATCAACTAGCAACTTGAACATCTTTTGTTCCTGATTCATCAAATCTCCAAGTAAACGTGCAAGCCAAGTGCCTTGGTAAGATGATGTTGTTGCTACAATATACTCAGCCTCACACGATGACAGAGCCACCACCTTCTGCTTTTGTGAGATCCAAGCGACCAAGCTCAAACCAAGATAGAAAACAACCCCAGAGGTGCTCTTGCGGTCGTCGATGTCTCTGGCAAGATCACTGTCACTGTACCTAATCAGCTCCATCCATTTGCGGCTTCTCCTTCCATAGAAACACCCCAAATTGAGTGTACCACTCACATACCTGAGAATGTGCTTCACGGTAGTTAGATGTTCAGCAGTGGGATTCTCCCTATATTGGCTGACATTGCCAATAGAGTAGGCAATGTTAGGTCGGGTGTTCACCAAATATCTGAGGCTTCCAACGATGCTTTGGTACATGGTGGCATTGACTAGGGGCTCTTACTTTCCTTCCTCAGCTTGAGTCTCTCCTCCATAGGAGTGGCACAAGGATTACACCCATGCATGCTAGTTTCTTTGAGTATCTTAGCAGCATAGGTGGATTGACATAAGGTGATTCCATCACAGGTCTGTTGGACTTCAATCCCCAAATAATAACTGAGCAAGCCAAGATCATTCATACTGAATAACCACTTCATTTGAGTCTTGAATTCAGCGATGTCACCATTATTTGACCCAGTAATGATCAAGTCGTCAACATAGACTCCCACTAGCAACACCAACGTGCCACTCACCTTCTTGTACACGGCGTGTTCCAGTGAGCTTGCTCAAAACCGAGTGCCACCAAACTCTTATCTAGTTTGGCATTCTACGCTCTTAGTGCTTTCTAGAGCCTGTACAATGCCTTGTTTAACTTCACACTTTGTGCTCTTGTCCTTATATCTCAAAACCAAGCGGTTGGAAGACATACACCTCTTCAGCTAATTCACCATTCAAGAATGACAATTTGACATCTATATGGTGAACTTGCCAACTCTTCTATGCCGCCAAGCTATCCATCCTTGCAATTGAGGTGAAGACCTCATCAAAATCTACTCCATGGTGTTGGACATAGCCCTTCACGACCAGGCAGGCCTTGTGTTTAACAATGGCACCTTGGGGGTCTTTCTTTCATCAAAATCCTGATAACTCCACAAGCTTCCAGGTTGCATTATCTTCAATGAACTTTAGCTCTTCTTGCATAGCACACCTTCAACACTCTTCTTTCATAGCCTCCTCAAAACTCATCGGTTCTTTTGATGCTATCAAGCACAGGTCCAAATGCTTGGACTGCAGCTCATTGGAATTGGTAGCGTCGTAGACCTCCCAGAGTGAATGGAACCGACATGGTCCTCAAATGACGATGCACTCAACATCGTTGACCCGATCGGCATGACTAGTGTAATAGCTCCCAGTTTGTACCATGCAACTCTCAGTCTGCACCACTTTGCACTGGTGTGCTGCTTTTGCCACTGATGTCATTGTTGTCACCAGTACTTCTGTCAGTGTCAATGTTGCCACCAACACCGGTGCTACCAATGCCTGTGTCCCCAGGCGTGTCATCCATAGCCAGCATATGTTCCCTCTGGTTCTCTACACCACCTGAATCATCATTAGTTTCATACTGAATGGTGAACATGTCGCCGTGGTTGGATTGCGAGGCGCTCTTGTTAGTGCATGCTCCCTAGCTCCATTCCCTTTCTTCTTCAAATATCACATCACGCCTCACGTGCACCTTCCGATTCTTGGGGTCGTACACACGATAAGCCTTAGAACCCGGATCATGCACGACGAAGACCATGGGAGTGCTTTGATCTTGTAGCTTGTTGAGATGTGGTACAGCCATCTTCACATGAGTACACACACAAAGGTACGTAGATGGTGTACCTTGGGCTTCCTGTTGTACAAAGCCTCATACAGTGTGAAACTTTTAGTTGATGTCTAGTTCAGTAGATACGCTACTATGGTTGACGCCTCACCCCAAATCTCCCTGACATCTTCTTACTCTTTAACAGGCTTCTAGTCATTCCGACGATGGTTTGGTTTTGCCACTCGGCCACCCCATTCTATTGGGGTGTATAGGGAGCGGGAGCCGCCAGGAACCACTTTAGCCCCAAATTGTCATAGAATGCATGGAAATCATTTGAGGTGAACTCTCCTCCCCAATCAATTCTAAGTGCCTTCACTTTTAGTCTGGTCTCCAGCTCAACCTTGCCCTTCACAGACTTGAATGCAGCCAGGGCCTCATCCTTTGAGTTGATAAGCACTATCCACATGAATCTAGTGCAATCATCAACAATTAACAAGAAATATCTCTTCCCTGATGACGTAGTTGGTGATATAGGTCCACATAAATCTGCACGAAGTAGCTCTAAGGGTGATTGCACGTGGTATGTTACTGCCAAAGGAAATGGCAGACGGTGCTGCTTGCCTGCCAAGCATCCTTCACACAGCTACTTGACATGATTGATCTATGGCAACCCCTTGACCGTCTGTTGCTTGGACATGTCCCTTAGTGCATGGAAGTTCAGATGGCCAAACCTCACATGCCAAAGCCATTCCTTCTCCTTGTGGACTGCCATTAGGCACATAGGTTCCGTCAGCTACAACTTCAACACATACAACCTATTGCTCGACCTTCTCACCTTTGCCAACAAGCGACGCTCTTGATCATAGATGCATAAAGTCCCATCCTCTAGCATGGTTTTTCAACCGTTCTCATTAAGTTGTCCTAGGCTTACAATATTGCTTCGCAACTAAGGGATAAAGTATACATCAATGAGAACCTTGTGCTCCTTGGTTTGGCTCTGGAACAATGTAGTCCCGCAGCTGTGGATCTTTGCAGCGGATCCATCACCAAACTTCACCGTACCTGACACCTTCATGTCTAGGTACGTGAATGCATCACGCACCCGTACATGTGATTGCTTGCCCCTGAGTCAAGGTACCATGTGAGGTTCTTGCAAGAGTCCCCATCTCCAAGCTTGGGAACTACTTTCTCTTCATTGAGAAGCACTATTGTAGCTGGAAGGTTCGTGAGCTGCAAAAGCTTACTCCCTTGGACCATCAATAGGGCCAGTTCACCATCATGCTTCTCGACAAGGTGTGCCTTCACCTCCTTCTTCTTTGATCGGCACTCCGATGAGTAATGCTCGTAGTTTTGACAATTGTAGCATTGCACCTTCATCTTGTCAAACTTGAACTCCTTGTCATTGCCACACACGCCATCACCATGGTCATGATCTCACCCACATCCGTGGCCTTTGCCGTGACCATGGCCACAGCCGCCTCTCTTGGTGCTACTCCTAGACGCCTTGCCTCCCTTCTTTTCCTCTTTGGCTTTCCACTGAGCCGAAGTGAGCAATACATGCTCATCGTCTTCATCATCGGTGTTGCACAGGCGCTCCTTGTGCGCTTTGAGGTGCTCGATGAGCCCTTCCACCATCATGGTCTTGAGGTCTGCAAATTGCTCGATGGAGCTAACAATCTGTAAAAATTTGTTAGGGAGTGACAGGACCATCCTCTTGACGACGTACGAGTCCTCCACATCTCGCCAAGTTCATGAATTTTGTTGATGATGGTGCCGACCTTGAATGCATAGTCCTCGATGGTCTCGATGCTCTTCATCTTGAGCCTGTCGAGCTCCTCTTTAAGGGATTGTACCCTTGCTTCCTGGATGCATTCAGCCCCAAGGAACATGGTCTTCAGGGTGGTCCACACCTCCCTTGCACTCCTCTTCTTCGTGACAAGGAAGAGCACATCTTTGGGGATGGTGCTGAAGATGGCTGCACGTGCCACCTTGTTCAGCTTCACATCCACTGGCTCCTTTAGATCTACAGGATCTACCGTGTCCCACATCTCATTTTCCTCCATCATGGCCTGCATATTGATAGACCAAGCCAAGAAATTTGTTCATGTCAGCACGGGATAAGGCAGCCCGGCCGAACTCTCCTTCCCTACACCTTGATTGGTCCCCATCTTGTCCTCTGGCATGTACTTGGGGTGAGGATGCCCGATTCCCCATGCACGTGATAGATGGACACACCTGATCACCAAAGATACATAGAGGAGTCATAGAGAGCAGAGAAAGCACACACAGGAGTTGTGACACACTCTAGAACTAGCATCAGTTTTCTGCTACTCTGTTATTCCTCTATTTTCATATGCGCTACAACACTCTGACGAAAGATAGGCAAATGCTAATTTAACTCACACACTCTCCAGACTCCAATAAACAGTCCGGATTCTAAGCCAACTACACACGCGTGACTCAGCCACAATCCTGACAATTCGGATCATGGGCTAACAAGACTAAAAACGTGATAACAAAAGACACTAACTGAAGTTCTGTATATTCTCTAAAATTCAAAAACTGCATTCTAAATTTTAGCCCAGTATCGAACTTCTATTCTGTTATTCCAGATAGAACACAAACACTAGCCTGACATGAGCACAACAAGATTAGTACCAACAGTGGAGGTGGATTCTGATGATGGGGGAGGCGGATTCGATAGTGAGGATGCGGATTGAGAGGCAAATAGCTAGACCCAATGGAGGGGAGCTCAATTCAATGGATTCCACTGGCAGTGAGCCGAAGGAGGAGGCAATGAATCAAATTTGGGACATCCAAGAACGCGATGCTTGGAGCTGGAGCGATAGGGTTGGCACGCTGAAGAGAGGAGAGGAGGGGACGCGGTGCGCCGCTTGGGACAGCAGTGGGGGCTGGGGCGTCGGGGCCTCAGGGGTGGTGTAGTAAAGAGAGGAGGGGAGGTGCACGTTGAATGGATGGGGCGGCTTGGAGTTTGGGAGGTGGTAAAGACTTGTGTGGCTTTGGCGCAGCCTGTGAAAGTTTGTATACCTCAGCCCATCAAAAGGGGCTTTTGGCTTTAACGGAACCCTTGTAGATGATGTGTCCCATTAGTCTTTCTATGGTAGAACAGAAGACCCCATATAATAGGCTATTGCCGGCAGTTAACTTGTTCTGAACTTTATTTATCCCCGACAAATGGTGTGAACTATACTGTATTTCCCATCAAATAGTATATTCCTGACAGAAAACCTACCAACCTACCAGCCATCTGAAATTTTCCCCGGCGGATCATTACCCTCGATGCAGTAGGTCCGTTCATATTGGATTTTGCTGATGGCTTTTGACTTTAGCTGATAAATAGTAATAGTTTGTAGAAAACCATACGGAGAGATAGAGAAATTCATGTGCAATTTTTATCGATATAAATAAAGTCAATACAATGTGTACTACGATCGACTAGTAAACCCCACCTTAAAAAGACACTCTGTTTGAAAGATAGGTACTATAAAAAAAAGCCATTTACTATATAAAAGCAATTTTTAGAAACCAATATAAATAGGGCTAGGTGTAGTGTTATCCTGCGTCGCTCTCAGCTCCAATCATGGTGAGACTTCCAATTTGCGGTTTAGGGCATGTTTGGGAGAGCTCCACGAGCTTCAGATCCACGAAAAACAGATCCGGATTCAATTTTACTAGCCAAACAGTTCTAGCTCCAGCAGCTCGACCGTGGATCTGCTCCACCAAAACCATGGATTTGGCTCCAGATCCACCAAATTGGTGGAGTACCTCAAGGGGTGCTCCACCAAACTCAAGTTGGTGGAGTTGGGGAAAATTACCCACTACCACTGGTTACACAAAATACCGGTTCGTTCTAATTTTTTCTTTCTTCTTCCCGTCGCCGACCAGAGCCTTCCCTCGCCGCGCGCCGCTTCTCCGCCGCCGCCCACACCATGGCCGGCTAGCCCTCGCCGCATGCCGCCGCCGCGAGATGGGCCTCGCCATGGCCGTGCCCACGCCCGCCATGGCCATGGCCGCCGCCGTGCGCCTCACCCGCGGCGCGCCGCGAGCCGCCCGACAACCCGCCGCTCGCCATTCGCCCCGCCGCTGCCGCGCCGCGGCGGGCGGCGCCGCGCCGCACTCGTGGATTCTTTTTTTTTCCCCTCGCGCCCGAGCCGAAGGAAGAAGAAGGAAACCCGTTGATCCTTTTTTTCATTTTGCCCCCTGACGCGTGGGGCCCAGGTGGAAGTGAGATAGAGAGGGAGGTGGAGCTGTACCAAACACTTTGACAAATCCCAGATCCACGATGGAGCTGCTCCACGGTGGATCCAGGTGAATCTGGTGGATCTGGAGCTGGTGGAGCTCTCCCAAACAGGCCCTTAAACAATTAACTCGCGTACACAAAGCTCACCTAAAAGGAGGAGATTAGCCTAATTGAGCTGTCAATTGAAGTGTACCGCTTTGCAAACTCGCCATCCAATAGTTGCCTATTCCAGTAGGTTACTTGCAGCTTCATGGATATGAATCTTGGTGTGTGGTTTGCTTCTTGTTTTCCAATGCTTTTCTTTGTGCTTTCTTGAGCAATGGTTCAAACAAAAGATGTGGTAGAGTAATAGTAGTTGATTTATTGTTTTCTCACGGCTCATTTTCTTGTTTTCTTGTGCCTCTAAGAAGGCTTGATCAACTCTGGAAAATAGTGTGTAATTTCTAATGTTTTTGCATGAGAATCGACAAAAGTTGTTTGAATGCACACCCTCGGTAGCAAAGATGGCAGAAAACTGGCCGGTTTTGCTATGTGGCTAGTCCTGATTCTAGGATAGTAAAAGTAATGCCCGCAATTTTTTTTCTAAAATCTTCACATTCAATTGACCATATTATCACGTCGTATTAAAAGCTAGCCTCTTTTTTGTTACGCCTTCTTTGACACGAGCTGGAAGATTCTACGGTTCCTTTCTTTCCAAATGTTCCACATTATGTAAATGGCCATTATATTGAAGTCCCTCTTTTAATCTTTTGGAGTTAAGAGGTGTGCCTGTTACCACTAGTTGAGGATGTTAAGTCAGAGAGAGGACTTGTTGACGTATGGTGCGGTTGGCCCATGAAAGGTGTAAAGGACTGTGGTCCACATGTCGGTCGTAGAGGGACAACGGAGGTGAAGATGTGCGCTTGTTTCACTGATTCCCGAGTGTTTCGTAAAGACACTCGGGAATTTTCCGTGTGCGAACGCAAATACTCGGGAAGGCAGATTCGATGGACTATAATTTCCCATGTTCTCACAGAGGAACCCAGGAGAGGTTTGTCAGGGGAGGGTGTAGCGTGCAAGCTTCCCGTGCGTGTGGTTAGTGCCACATGGGAGAGTTCAATGGCGTGATCTTAGCAAACGGGCATTACAGTCTCCCGAGTGCCTGCGAAATGGTAGCACTCGGGAGAAAAAAAGGGATGGCGTGGCAAAAATTTCATTGGTGGGGCATTCTTTTGGGGGTGCTAATATTTCACCAAGGAGCGTGTGTTCCGCCCTACAGCTCTGCCCGGCTTCCTCACACCACACTCACCCAGCCCACACCCATCCTGCTAGTACCGCACTGTATCAGTGAACTCTACCACCACCGAACAGCATTTTCCCATTCCGCTCGACCACTTGAGCACCGACATCGGAGCCGTGGACCACCGCCACCGGTTCCGTGGACTGCCGCCGCTGCAGCAGTCGGTGCGCCATCGGTTCCGTGGACAACCGTTGCCGGTGCCGTGGACCACTACCACCACCACAGCCAGTGTGCTCCAGCCGTATTCCTAGCTCCTCCTCTATCAAATCTACTGGTGCCATCCTCATGTCACTCCACCGCCCGGGAATCGTATTCCCAATCCTCACTGTCGCTGGTGTCGCCCTCGAGAGGTAATTGAGAAAGGGGAAAAGAAATTTTTTTGCATTTTCCTCTTACTGCATTTAGATTTGTAATTCCTTAATCTGTAGTTCATATGCATTTGCCTGATCCGGATGTGTTAGGGGTCAAGCCAAAAATCTAGGTGGAAGGATAGACTGACGCACTACTACTAGTACAAAAGAGGTTGTACTGGACGGGTACATCACAGACGGTTCATATAGAACCATCTGTGTTTAAACTATCACAGACGGTTTATACTAGCAACCGTCTGTGATATTTTCATAGACGGTTATTAATATGAACTGTCTATGATGTCTCAATTATCACAGGTTTGATGAAAACATATCGCTTGTAGATCTATATACGTCTTCTTAGTGATCAGAGGTTAGTACTCAATTGCTTTTAATAACTTTTATGCCCTGTAATTAAAAGAGATGATAACTAGATTTTTGTTTAGATCTAGCTAGCTAGATTTAGAAAGATAATAGTACTTTTCTCAATTTCAAAATGGGTAAGTACTCCTAGTTTACTTCAATATATTCTTACTTAATATTATTGTGTCATGAATACGTAACTAGTTAGCTAGCTACCTAATATAGATGTCATGTGTAATTAAGTATAGCTAGTCTGATTTGCTATAGTAGCGCTAATGATCTTCCTGTAATTCCCCATTTGAAGCGTTTATTTGCAAACCTCAAGGATGTAAGATTGATGCGTTGGCACTCGGAGCAATGTAAGAAAGACGGAATGATACAACACGTTGTTGATTATGCCCAATGGAGAAACATCGATAGGATGTTTGTAGATTTTAGTGTGGAACTGAGGAATATAAGGTTTGGGTTGAGTACAGATAGAATGAATCTTTTTGGTAACATGAGCAGCCGACATAGCACCTGGCCCATGACTCTGTGCATGTACAACCTTCCTCCTTCGCTGTGTATGAAGCGGAAATATATTTTGATGTCACTACTTATCCAATGGCCGAAGCAACCTGGGAATGATATTGATGTGTACCTAGCACCATAGGTGAAAGATCTTGCAATACTGTAGAACGAAAGAGTACATGTATGGGATGTGGACAAACAACAGAACTTCACTCTATGTGCCATGTTGTTCTGCACCATTAATGATTTTTCTGCCCTTGGTAACCTGTCAGGATTGAGTACAAAAAGAGCCAAAGCTTGTCCGCACTGCATAGATTATACCAAAAGCGTGTCGTTGAACAACTTGCGCAAAATTGTGTACATGCGTCACCGTAGGTTCCTTCCAAAGTATCACCTATACCGCAAGATGAAGAAATAATTTGACAGAAAAAAGAGAATGACTCAGTACCAAGGCCCTTTAGTGAGACAGAGGTGTATGATATGGTCAAGGATATCGATGTTGTGCTTGGAAAGGGACGTAAATTGAGAACCTGTCGGAAGAACATGTGGAAGAAGAGGTCAATATTTTGGGACTTGCTTTATTGGGAGCACTTAGAAGTTTACAATTGCATTAATGTCATGCACGTAGAGAAGAATGTATGTGACAATTTGATTGGTCTCTTACTGAACATTCCTGATAAAACAAAGGATAGTGTCAACACAAGGCGTGACTTGGTCGCTATGAACATCAGCACCGATAGAGACCAATAAAGTCCGGACGTACCTTCCCCCAGCTTACTACACTATGTCTAAGTCTAAGAGAACTAAACTGTGCTAGTGCTTGCATGGTGTGAAAGTTCCACCCGGTTACTCCACCAGCATAAAGAAACTTGTTTCCATAGAAAATTTGAAATTAATCGACATGAAGTCTCATGACTGTCATGTACTAATGACACAAATGCTTCCTGTTGCATTTAGAAGTATTTTGCCGAACAAGGTTCGAGTGACAATAATGAGACTATGCTACGCAATTGCTCTAAGGGTCATCGATCCCGATGGACTAGATGCTCTGCAGACCGAGGTGGTGATGACTCTATATCATCTTGAGATGTATTTTTCTCCATCATTTTTTGATATCATGGTCTATCTCATAGTCCAGCTTATGAAAGAGATAAAGATATGCGACCTTGTGTTTCTACGTCATATGTACCCGTTCAAGAGGTACATGGGAATTCTCAAATCCTATTTACGTAGTCAATCTCAGCCAGAGGGTACCATCATTGAAGGTTATGCAACCGAAGAGGTCATTGAGTTCTGCATTGATTATATAGTTCAGGTTAAACCGATAGGTGTACCTCTATCTCGTCATGAGGAGAGGCTAGAGGGTATCGGGACCATCAAAAGGAAAGCAATAACTCCAGATCTAGATATGTATGCTCAAGCCCATTTCATGGTTTTACAACATATGACTGAGGTGACCCTGTATATTGAAGAGCATAAGCACATGATACGCCAAGAGAATCCAAGCCAGTCAGAGGTTTGGATCATGAGACAACACAACCGTCGGTTCGACGAATGGTTGAAGGTGCGATTGACTGGGAGGTCGTCAAGTGAAACACTATAATGGTTGGCAAAAGGGCCAAAATTTACAATTGAGACATGGCAAGGATACGACATTAATGGGTACACATTTTGTACAATAAATTAGGATAGAAAGAGCATAGTGCAGATAATAGGTGTCCGCATAGATGCATTTCATGCACACATCTATACCACTGGCCCAAGTACTATGAGATTGTAGAGGAGATTTGGGAGCTTTACTACATAATTTTCAGGATCCCTCTATTTCGGTGCCATTGGGTCCGACTCCCACGAGATGTAAAGGTCAACAAGTTCGATGTCACTACTGTGGACCTCGAATATGTAGGATACAAAGATGAACCATTGTACTTGCGAGACAAGTAGTTCATGTTTTTTATGTAACCGACCCAGCAAATAAGAAGCGCCACGTAGTTTTTCATAGAAAAAGAAGAATTGTCGGAGTTGAGAATGTCGTGGATGAGGAAGAATATAATTAATTTGACGAGTTAACTCCATTCAGAGATGGCATCAAGCTCGAGGAATAACAAGATGATGATGAAAGCTATATGCGTATCGATCATCGTGAAGGGCTTTATTTAAAAGGAAATAGCCAAGTGTAATCTATGATCTCACACAATAAGCACCTATTTAGAAATTATTGCAATGTAATCAAAATTAAGAAACTTGGCATGTAATTATGGAACTATTCCATTGTAATTGATTTAGTAACTAAGAAATAATTACATTTTATGATTATGCTTGCTTTTTTATATTGCATAGCTTACATGCATTTCTTGAGGCTAGTTGAAAAATAGGAAACTATTACAAGCGGTTTAGCGGAAAAACCGTCTGTGATATGCCACATATCACAGACGGTTCAGTAATGGGACCGTCTGTGACAGTTCCTCTATAAATAAACCGGCTATAGATTTTGCACTCACTCCTCACTCACGCACTCCATCTCCGCCACTCCTATTAGGTTTTGCTCCCCCACGATGCCGCCTCTCCCTCCTGATGCCGCCCGCCTCTCCCTCCTGATGCCGCCCGCCTCTCCCTCACGATGCCGCCTCTCCCTCCCGATGCTGGCTGCCTCTCCCTCCCGACGCCGCCACTCCTCCCAATGTCACCTCTCCCTCCCGTCGTTGGCTGCCTCTCCCTCCCAACGCCTCCTCTCCTCCCGACGCCGCCTCTCCTCCCTAAGGTTTGAATCTCATTTGGTATATCCAATTAGTGAAGAGTATAGACTAACACTACATCTGAGAGCACTAAACTAAAATTTGAGCTTTATGCTTTAGTTGATTCTCTGTTCTTGAGAATGCTCTTTATGCTCATTTCAGCAGTCATCATGCTTCCTACTCTATGTTTATGCTTTTAATGACATGGTAGAATTACATGTTTATATGCAATTTTTGTCATTTATATACTACTACAAATGTGCTTTGATCATATTTAATTATGCTAGAATTAAATCTAAATATACACATTACTACAAGAGGAGGATTTCATGTTGTTGCTACAAGATCTATTTAGAATGGCATATTACCCTTCCAAAGGGATCTTTTAGCAATAATATATGCCACATAGACCTTTAAAAGGTATAAAGAAAATTACACACTTCAATGTATTAGGTTCAATGAAGTAAGTTATGGCTCAATGAGGAGGAAAAGACTGTGGCTATAACCAACTTCATTGAACTTGAGACACTAGTGTGTGTCATTAGCTTCATAGAACTCATCGTTGTCATCACCTGGGTCTGATGCTCCAAAGACCGAGATAACTAAGTGTGCCAAAGGAGTATCGAAAAGGCCAGAGGGCCGAATGACCATCATGATGACCTCTCCAGATGGAGTCCCTCTACAACCGAAGAAAGCAGCGGCAGCATTCCTAGTACATGCAGAGGTCCAACATGAAGCCAAACTAACATAGTGGATTCACCGTGAGATACACGGAGGCGCATTTTCTCCATGACTCAGGCTACTTCATCATGACGTTCAAAAATTATTTTTACTATTCAACCTCGACGAACTTGATGTCTCACTTCTACGATGCTAGACACTGTAAGTGTACTGTACAATCATATTCTACATTCACGTAATACCGATAAATATCATAACTCATTGCTTATTTATAGATCCATGATCCAACAAGTCCGACAACGGCAAGAACCGATGGGTTTTCTTGACCCGCACATGGTCTCTAAGCAATCCATCAATGATAATACGTCCTTCATCCAAGATTACATAACAAGGGGATTGATTGCTCATAGTAACAAGGAGTACATCATGGTACCCTTCAACTAAGGGTAAGTGCTTCACTAGTTGTCATACAAATTTCATTTATAGTAGTAAATGAACTTAGTATTAATCACTATGGTGATATATATGATTACGGGTCATTAGATTCTGATCGTGATTGTACCAAAGTAAAACAAGGTAATATACCTTGATTCCTTACTTATTGGCAACCACGGCTTCACCCGTGTGCAACAAGCAATTGACAGGTAAACTCATTTCCCCCATACATAACTCTATTATAATCTTCCCATCGTTTGCAATGGTCAAGACTAACTTTTTGGAATCACGTAGGTCGTTCAGTGCTTACGTTGCCCAGGAAGGGAGACACAAGGAATCCAACGCTACACTGCGACATAGGATGCGATTTTCGATACCCACTATAACACAAAAATCCTATATCATACTTCATTACAATGTCTCTAGAATTGACAATACCTATGTATGTAATTCTATTTTAACAGTGCCACCAGTAGCTACAAGGCAACGTATGTGGATTCTACATTTGCCGCCATATGAAGGAAATCATGAATGCTAAGACGAATGATCCAGAAGTTTGTCAACCTGCTAATAATTATTTTATGATTATCATATATATATATATATATATATATATATATATATATATATATATATATATATATATATATATGCACTAATGAATTTAACTACTCCTAGCGACAGCGTGTGGAATTCGACAAAAGTGCAATCGATCTTGACAAACTCATCGAAATTCGAGGAAAGCTCTTCCAATTCTTGATAGCAGAGGTCATAAACAACACTTGAGAGTTTCACCTCAGCAATGATGATTAGATGTTAAAACATTGGATACAATTGTTATCACTCAATTATGCTTAATCAAACAATTCATTAAGTTGTTTAATTTATTTATGAGATCTGCGCAATGATTGTCATGTGCTATACATGTGATCTGCTTGCGTTGTTTAATTCATTTATGACATTTGTGTAATAATTATCCTGTGCTATATATGTGTGATCTTCTTGCTTATTTTCAGAGTGCATGGCTAGCATTTCCTGAAGCTAGCCCAAAAATAGAAAATAACATAGCTTTTGGAATAGCTATCACAGACGATTTGGTATTCCAAGCCATCTGTGATATATAGATATCACAGACGGTTTTTAAAACACAATCGTCTGTGATATGTACGATATCACAGATGGTTAGTAACAAAAACTATCTGTGATATTCTGCTATCACAGACAATTGTTAAAAATAATCGTCTATGATATATACGATATCATAGATGGTTTTTTGAAAAACCGTTTATGATAGCGGAATATCACAGACGGTTTTTCAAAAAACCGTCTGTGTTTTAATTTATCATAGACAGTTTAGGAGCCGTCTGTGATAACCACATATTATTACTGACACATAAATGCAGATAGTTTAGAAACCGTCTGTAATGATGGTTTTGAATCATCTGTGATAACACCATTTGTAGTATATGAAATGGTGTTTGTTGGTTGGGCTATGATATGGTGTTGTTGTTTGTGCTATGAAATGATAGCTTTTGGATGTGTGCTTGCCTGGATGGGTACCTAAACCCATCACCGTGAAATTGCCTTCGTGTGTCGACACTTGGATACAAACACACGGGAAAGTAACCTCTCCCTAGTGTTTGTGGGCCAACATACGGATAAGGGTGGAAAAATAGCTCGAGGCTCACAAGCCGGCTTGAGCTCATTACGAGCCAAGTCGGGTCGGCTCGAGCTCGTAAATTGTCAAGCCAAGCCAAGCCTCCTTCTCAGCTCGCAAAAAAATGAGCCGAGCTCAAGCCGCTTGTGTCTACCGTCGGCTCGACCCACTAGTTCCCTCCCTAAGTCTCTCGTCTCACATCTCTCCTGTGAAATTGTGATCCCGATCTCGATTTGCCATTCCCCATATTCCCCTCCCCTACCATCCCGATGGCCGACGCCAACGCCAACGCCCCTCCCTCGCCACCCCGCCCACGATGCAGTCCAATGCCTCCCTACCCGGCCATGCCCACCCTCGTCTCCGCCTGTCTATACCCGACCTCTGACGCCACTCCCGCCATCACCAAAACCCCCAATCTCCCTGACACCCCCACCTCCGTGAACCGCGACACCCCCTTCTCCGACGCCAATGCTTCTGTCGTCACCTCCTCTGATGCTGCCGTGGATGCCCCCCTCCCGGCAAGGGCAAGAAGAAGGCCAAGCAACCAGCCCACGCCCCACTAGCGCCAACGGTGTAGGCTTTGGCTTTGGGCATCCCTTCTCTCCTTTCCTACCACTACCACCACCATCCAGCACGAGAGCCTCTCTCTCCACCGAGCCGCCGCCTTCTTCGAGCATCAGCCATGGCAGAGCAGGTTAGTCGCCTCTCTTCTTCCACTGCATGTGCCCTCCGTCCGATTGCCTTGGAGACGTTCGAACCGCTCCGAACGTTCGATCATTCCACGGTGTTCGATTGGTTTTGGATGGTCGATGGTGACAGTGACGTTCAGACCAGGCCGAATGATCCCGCCATTGGATTGGCGAGAGACGCTTGTAGCCGTTTGATTGACTTGAAGGTGTGGTTGCGGATGAGTTGATCCCTTAACCTAACCCTAACCCTTCAGCCACCACGCCCAAATTCCCATTCCCAAATTCCTGATCTGCATTCGGTCGATCCCCTTCCACCGCGCTACGCGCCACGTCGCTTGCCCCTCCCACCGCGTTGCCCGCCCCAACCACCGCACCGCCTGCCCCTCCCACCTTGCCACCACACCCCGTCCTCCCCTGGCCGCGTGCACTCCCCGTCAACCCGTCCTCCCCCTGGGCCCTAGCTCCGTCCCCATGCTATCCCCCCTTGGCAAACTCGGTGAGGTGTTTTTAATTTTTGTTGATGTTTTGTAGTGTAATGTCTCTCATTTTTGTGAATGATTTTGTAGTGTGACATATCATAGCTATTTATAACTTGCTTCCTATGTAATCCTCATAAAGGAATTTTCTTTGTGAGAACTGTTTATGACATAATGTATGAACTGTGTCTGTGTTGTGTGATTGTCGTGTAATGTTCTGAAATAATGTATGAACTGGCAGTAATAATATGGCAATTGTTCAGGATATTACAGAACTGTTTTTGTATCTTGAACAACTCATTTTAGTATTAACAATTTTTGTGAATGATTTTTCTCTCATGTATTTATATGTTCGTAAGTCATGACTCATATGTATTCAATTACTATATTGTGTTGCTGCCTGCTGCAGTGTTGTGTTGAAACCATACAAATTAAAATGAGCTAAGCGCTGTGTTGAATTGTGTGTTTTCTGTGTTGAATTGTGCGGCTCGCGAGCCGGCTCGAGCCAACTCGAACCGAAAAATGAGCCAAGTCGAATCGGTCCTTTAGCTCATTTCTTAAACGAGCTGAGCCACAGCTTCGAGTGAGCTCGGCCGAGCCTAGCTCAAGCCGACTTGGCTCGGCTCATTTTCACCCCTACACACGGGGAAACGTATTTGGCCGACGCAATGCTCCCGTGTGCCCTTCTCCGACGGCTAACCTTTGGAGAAATTGTTTACCAAGCGTGCTATGATTGTGCCCTTTGGAGTCCCTCATGCATGGACTTTGAGAAAAATGTTTTTCAATTAATGTTTGTGCTATGATTGTTGGAAGAGATTGATACTCAAATAAGGTTTTGTAGGATAGGTGGCTATAAATTTGATGACCAAATAGCACTACTGTTTGCTAAAAAAAATCCATGACATTCGTTAATGTCATAGAAGTTATGTACAACCCGCCAAGTGTTGTGCTGGTAGAAATTTTGTAGGAAACAGTACAGATCATTTAGATTTCCTTTAAAACTCCTTTCCGAACAGTCTTACATTTAGAAGATAATTTAATGCAATGCAACGACATATTTAGATACTTTGTACATACTTCCACAAGTTGAGTGGATTGTAATTGCTTTGTACTCTAGTGCTTTGTTTCCAATAATGCACGGAAACAAGGGTGTTTTGTAATTGTTGGAAAAAAGGAACTTCCGAGTTCGACTCTCTCTGTTGTAAAATCCGTCGGCAATTGCAAGACAAAATTAATGGGACTGGTCACAAAAGCATGTATCACACTAAAACCATTAGTAAACATTCATCTTGTAAGTTCATCTGCACGACTAAATTAGTCAGTCTGGTGTAAGGTGGTTATTATATGTAGGTCACATATATGTATTTTCACATAGAAGAATTTGAGTGATCCAAGATATACAGAAATATACATATTCCATTTCTCCTTAAAGAATTAAATTTGATTAATTTAAATTAGATCTACACATATAGTACATATGTATTAGTTATACTTTTGCATTACCAAAAGATCTCATACTGGATAATTGAACGGAAATATCCAGCAGCCGGCAGTGTATATGACACATATATGCTGAAATGTGCATTATTTTATGTATTTCACATTATTGTTTTTTAAACAAAAGGTCTTTCAGCAGATTGTTGACACATGCATGGTGTATCGTTCTAAATGCGGTAAAATTTTACTTTATATTTCATATTCTAGTATCAAACCATTTTATTTCAAGGCATTAATTGTTGCATTTGTTAAAATGGCGGAGTGCAGTTATAGGATAATGCCACATTATGTATACTAAAATTTCATATCTGAACTGTTTCATACCCTGGCACTTGAAGACAAGAAAAAAAGGAAGGTTACTCTGATACTCTCCATGTGGAAAAAGAGAGGAGGATTAGCATATGCAGCGCTATTTTCAGTACCCCTTTTAAGATTACACCAATGCTTCACGTTATACTTTAATTAGCTGACAACATGGAAATCTTCTCGTCATAAAATATGGCTCAGGGTGGCCTTCTACTTCCATGTACACGTGTGCTTGCAACGCTCGCTTAAGTTATCTTCTAATTTCCAATATATATGGAGACAAAATTAAAGGTGTTACTGCAAGCTTGCAAGGTGTAGTGTATGTTGGAGAATGCTTGAGAGCTTTTATTTCTTGTGTAATGCATGCATGGTTATCCTTTTCAAGATGTATACATGGAGACAAAAGGTGTTATTGCAAGCATGCAAGCAAGGTGCAGTGTTTGTTGGAGAAAACTTGTATGCTTCTGCATACATCGACAAAATTAAACAAACTTTTCTTGCACTAAAAGATTGAAACGTATGTATGCTTGCTAGTAACTGACTTGTTCCTTTGCATGGGTTTGACCAAAGAGCAAGAAAATGATGCAAAAAAAAAAGATACAATTTAAAGGGATTTATCTGTGCTAAGACAAATGTACTTTTTCACCATGTGAATAATCAGCTTGCTAGAATATTTTTTTTTAGATCAAGGGAAAATTTCATTAAGTGAATGAAAAAGGTCCCAGCCTCTACAATCCGAAGATCGTACGCAGCTTAATGGATACAACTTGCTAGAATATTTGAAATGAAACAATTGAAGAGACCACAAACATGTGAATAACAACATATCACGAATGGTTATTACTAGCTAGAAAATAAATTTAAATAGCTTAATTTATTGATATGTCAATCAGATCGAGTTCAATGCGTCACTCGGCTTAGGATGCATTTCTAGGGGATAGGACGATCTGAATCAAGAATTAACTCAGGAAATGAACATCAAAAGGGAAAGAACGCATCGAATGAAAACATGGAAATAAACTAATTAGGGGTGAGGATAATGAGATTAATTAGCAATCCCATTGCAGCTGCTCGATGGCGTTGCCGGCGCCCCCGCAAAACATCCCGCACGACTCCATCAGTTCCAGATCGAAGGCCGTCGTTGCACCGGCGCCGCCGTACACCGCCGACGAGACGTCCATCATCTCCACGCCCTTGCCGGCTGCACCACCACCGTTCATCACCATCGGCGGCCCAACCACCGCCTCCTGCACTAGCCCTTGCTGCTGCTGCTGCTGCTGCGCCACCTCCATCCCTGCACCCATGCCCGGCTCGACGGTGGTGGCCCACATTGCCGCCGTCTCGACCATGAACGCTGCCATGCCCGGGTTGAAACCATTGCCGTTGGGCATGCCAGCGGCGAGCTCCATGGAAGAGGAGGAAGAGGAGGCGTTCATGAAGTCCATGGAGGAGTGGACACCGGCATTCTGATCCCTGAAGCTCATCAGCACGTCGCCGCTGTTGTCTGTGTACGGGTAGCCCGGCATCGCCACGGCGGCCTGGTGATCGTGTACCATCAGCATACCGGGGTCAGGGACGTCGTACAATGCCGGCGGCATCACTGGCAGTGCGACCGTGACGGCGTCGAAGGCCGCCTTGGTCGGGGAGCTAATGGTGAATGGCGTGGTCGTGACCGCGACGTTGGCTACGGCGCCATTGGACAGGAACTGGGCAGGATTGCTAGGGTTTGCGGTGTTGCCATGGAGGAGGGTCTTGGAGGCCGGGAGGAGGTTGTGGGTCTTGGGGTCGAGGCCCTGAGCGATGAGCTTCTTCTTGATGCACGAGTTCCAAAAGTTCTTCACCTCGTTGTCCGTGCGTCCTGGCAGGTGCTTGGCGATCTGTGCCCACCTGCGAGCTCAAACCGGTCGAAATTTCTGAGTTTCACGGACCGATCAACTCACCCAAAAATTGAGAAGGCATATGTAGCGTGTATATGCAAGATTAAAAAAAAATAGTCCGATTTTCGAGAAAACTGGTTCTACAGGAATTAACTTTCAAATCGGCAAAAAAAAACAGATTTACTAGTTTTTTGCCAGATATAAAGGAAATTCATAACAATATTCACTGCTACAAGAAGCCTAATATTAGACGGTCATCACAGATGATTCCTGAAAATCATCAGTATTAAATACAAGCACAGACGGTTTTAGTTTAGAGACCGTCTATGATGCTGTTAGCATCAAAAACCGTCTGTAAAGACATAATATCATAGATGGTTCATGATGAGAACCATCTGTTATACTTCATAGACAGTTCTTACCAAGAATTCTTGGCAAGAACTATTTGTGATACATTATAGATGGTTTTTAATACAAACCGTCTGTGATAATAAAGTTATCACAAATGATTTGTATTAAAAACTATTTGTGATAATTCCACTATATTAACTGCGCGCAGACCAGTCAACCCTCTATCTTAAATTCTAGATCTAGCTATTGCTTTAAGTTGGAGGCAGGGGCTTTGAGGCGGCAATTTGGTGAAAGGAGACTATTTGGCAAGAGTGATTTTCGATCTATTCATTTCTTGACTACGTATGGTTAGTAATTTGTTCCTAATTGTATTATAATTTAGATCTATAGCTTTTGGTGAAATAATAATTGAAGATGATTTAAATCGAACTAGCTTGATCTAGATAGAAGTTTATTTCCATCTAGAGAAAAGTTTATTAACCATAGGTAGTTTATTAACCATAGATTAGAGAGAAATTGTTTACATCTAGCATGGTTTAGGGTTTAGTCAATTTATAGTTTATTTCTACTTAATTTAATTAATTAATTATTCTTGCTAAACTATTATTATATACGTAATGTAGGACCGAAGCTGCATGTACACTAGGAACCATGTGATTAAAGAGTACATTAATGGTGTATCTACTTTCATAAGAACTGTCGAGGAAGATATTTTGAATAAGGGGGTGGAATATGTGTACTATCCATGTATTGACCGCAATAATATAAAGATGTTTAAAAACCGAACGCAGATTGAAGCACACTTGATTTAAAGGAGTTTCAAAAAGGGATATGTGTGTTGGACCAGTCATGGTGAAGAGCAAACTACATAGCAAGATAGTAATAATGATATCGCCGACGAAATCAATGATATACTATCGAATGATGTCGATTGTGGTTCTGATTCAGATATGCTGCATGATGACAATCTGAATTAGATGCTTCGTGATTTCGCAACATGCAACTACTCGTCGATTTCACGAAGATCAATATTGATCCTCAGGTTAATTTGTCAATCTTACAATAATTATTTCATACTTATCAATTTATATATGTATGCACGACATTGATCTTCCTCCCGACATGTTCTGTCCATCGCCACAACTCTGTTGGAACAGCCCGAACTCTCAAAGATTCAAGGACAGTGTGTGCACTTCTTGTGGTCTAAAGTTATAAAAGAAAATAGAGAATTCCACAATGTATAACAAATTTCACTGGGATAAGATTGAGCTTAATTATTCATGTATACATGTATTTGCTCATGGATGAACAATTTATTTCATTTCAGTTAATTGATTTATGAAATTGATTTCTTCTTTCTGAAATGAATGAATGTAAATTGGATGTATATATACGGTGTTGATATATTTGTTTCAGATAGCATAGCTAGCATTTCCTAAGGCTAGTCAACTAATAGAAATAAATTTGTGAATAGAAAAGAATATTACAGACGGTTTTAGCTACAAACCGTCTGTAATTTCTACTATCACAGACGGTTTGTAGCTGAAACCATCTGTGATATAAGACTTATCACATACAATTTCAACTACGTACCGTCTGTGATATTTAAGACGGTTCGCAGTTGAAACCGTCTATGATAAGTTTTATATCACAGACGGTTTCGAAATCGTTTGTGAGTAGACTATCATAGACGGATTGTAATTGAAATCGTCTGTAAAATACTACATCACATATGGTTTGACAGACACCTGTGATGATCTCATATTATTACTAACACATTAACTTTGACGGCTCACGAAATCGTTTGTGATGACGTTTTTAAACTATCTGTAATGACATATTTTGTAGTGGTGATTAAAGTATAAGTGTGCATACGCTCTCGTGGTACGTAACCTCTCTTGCCTTGGGAAGAGAGGCTTGGGTTTGAACCTCTAAAACTGCACCTTTTTTTGGCCTTTTTCATTTTAGCTTCAAAAATTTCAGATTTTAATTTGAAATTTTTGGCTGAAGTTTTTTGATAATCAGTAAAAATTGGTTCTTATCGGTGACCGCCGACCTCCGGTAAAGAATAAAAACCGATTTTCAAAACCTGCGTATATGGACATACCGGTTGCCGAGGATGCGGTGGACGTCGATGATGGTGCGCTCCTCCTGCTCGGAGAAGGTGCCACGCTTGAGGTCCGGTCGGAGGTAGTTGATCCACCGGAGCCGGCAGCTCTTGCCGCACCGCTGCAGCCCTGATGATCGATTCGGCAGCCATGAAGAACAGATGCAGTAGGACGGATGGATGCATGGAGCCATGGAGCGGTTCACCCTACCGGCGTGCTTGGGGACGGAGCTCCAGCAGCTGTGACCGTGGGCGATGATGTACTTGACGAGCTTGTCGTCCTCCTCCGGCGACCAGAGCCCCCGCTTCACCTTCTGCTTGCTGCAGCAGTGGTGCCCCATAGCCGGCCGGCGGCGGCTGTCCTACCTCTCTCTCTCTCTCCCCTCCCCCTCCCAACAGTGTATGTAAAGCCTCGCGCACGCGCAAAGACGCACCCCCTGCGTGTGTGTTGGTCAATTGAACTTTATGCCTCTGCGTGGGGGGGAAGGAAACACCAAATAAAGTAGGTTAATTGTCCGATCCATCAAAAAGGTACAGAAATTAATTAACTAGCTAGGTAATTTAGCGATAAGAACAGTAGTAGTGAATAGTAGTGATCAGTGAGTGCATCAGGATGGCGTCGTTTGCACTCAACGAGCCGGGGGATCTTTCTTGTATCTTTGCCATGCCCTAGAGTACCAAACGATCACTGGTAATTGTAAATTCTAATCATCGGTTGCCAAAACTTGTGAGAGCGAGACGCTTTGCATGGAAGCTGCCGGGAATCTTGAAGCACAAGAGGTGATGCTGAAATGCCTGCTCGCTGTCGGTGCATCGGACTACATACAGATAGAAGTCGAAAATAAAAATCAGTTAAAAAGCCAGAGAAAACGGGGCCATACTAGGTCTTAATTTGCTGCGGTCTTGCGTCTTGCTAGCACAGTGGAAAATGGAGGAGAATGCTTTGTACAGTGTTTTGATCTGATAATGCTTTGTACAGTGTTTTGATCTGATCCATTGATCCTGTGGTCGAACGATTGCACGCAGTCTTTCGCACTACGATCTTTTTTAAGGGCACGCTACGATTTATTGAAACTATATAACCCCAACCTGAGCATTGCTCTGGTGGCCAGCGATTTAGCTGTTGCCTCGGCTTAATGGAGTTTTGAACATCCTCCTAGGAATAAAAAGGGCAAGGTAGTAAGGATGTATTCTGCTCCACAAGTCAATGCTTCCTACGGCAGCAGCTGGGACTGGGAGAGAGTTGTCATATACGTCATTTGATCCAGTAAGACTGATGCTTGCTCATTCAGAGTAGAAACGTCCCTCGCTCATATATTTCGGTCACGTTGAGTTGGGTCTACTTTTATGGCTACATTGTAAGTTGTTAAGGGTATAAGTCACTAGATTAATTAAAAATTAAGACTTTACTATAGAGAAGGTCATCACAAACGATTTGTAATCGTCATCAGAGATGGTTTCTAAACCGTCTGATTTATTGCGTCAGTGATAATAGATGATTATCACAGACGGCTCTTAAACTATCTATGATAATTCACAACATAAACGATTTTGTTTAAAAACCATGTGTGATATCCAATATATCACAGGCAACTAATACCAAAAAAACTATCTATGATGGTCTATGTATCACAAATGCTTTTGTATTAGAAACTGTCTATGATAGTTCTTTGTACCCTTTGAAAATAAGCAAGTAGAATACAGATAAATAACAGATAAGTATATGACAGTCAGAGTAATAGTTATTTTAAAACATCATTCCAATAAGATCTTATAGCAACAATATATGCTAAGATGAGAAAAAGAGATCCAATTGTCCACAAATTCTTCTAGAAAGTAGTCAGACTGCTCATATTAGTATTTTTCAACAACTACAAGAGAAATATTAAACCACTATACACTTAGGCTTCAAAGGACATAAACAAATCATATACTACAGTGTGTCAGGTTCTATAAAGTAGGTCACATTTGTTGTCTCTTTCTCCTCATCATGCTGCGTATTGGGCAAGACAGCGAAGTGTGTCGCAAAAAAGGCGGTGAAGTATACTAAGACAGCAACCAAGCCCAACATGCAGCATGATAAGGAGGAAGAGACAGTAGCCATGACCTACTTCATAGAACCTGACACATTAGAGCGTGTGATTTGCTTCATACCCTTTGAAAACTAAATGTATAGTGCTTTAATGTTCCTCTTATAGTTATTGAGAAATGCCAACATGAATAACCTGACTACTTTCCAGAAGAATTTGTTAACAATTTGTTATCCTTTTCTCATCTTAGCATATATTGTTGGTACAAAAACTCATTGGAATGGTATTTTAAAATAACTACTACTCCAACTGACATGGTTTTAAAACACTAACAAAGTCTTGCATGCCCCACAATTCACTTTGAGTTATAATTCACTTATATGTCATTTATTTGTATTCTATTTACTTGTTTTCAAAGGGCATAGCTAGTATTTCTTGAGTCTAGCCGAAAACAGAAAAAAAAGCTTTAGAAATAACTATACAACCTCTCTCTTAGTTACTCCTTTGGTCTAGTCATCAGACGCATTCGGCGAAACTGAGTCCGAAGAATGAGCGGACGTCCTCTCGCTTGGTAACCTGACTAATATCGGAAAAGCTTAATAACTAGAATTTACACAAAGTGCATGAGCGACACTTAATATAATTTTTCATACCTACCACATTAATATAGACTAACACATTATAGGTATGACCACACACACTTTCCACTTGGATTTCTCTTGCATTATCAAGTTAATCATTATCAATTCATCATATACCTTCAGTTTAAATGATTAGGTATAATTATGATGCCTTAAAACAATGGGCTAAGAACTAAAACAATGATATCTAGATAAATGTAAATCAATCCATAGCAACTATATGTATTTCTTTGACAATTTATCCAAAGTATCACACACTGACACACAAAGATACTATGATAAGAAATGAAGTAAAGCTCAAATACTATGCCAATATATGGTTTACATTAATCTAGACAGAAAATACCATGCATCTCAGTGATTAGCTAATGTCTACCTATCAAACTAAGCTAAGAGAAAATATATCAGTAGATGTCAGTATCTACCTAAAGCTAACAAATATGCACTTGTGACTTATGACTTGATACAATTATACATATTAGGCTATCTCATACACTATTTTTTGGAGCCAGCTATTTCATACACCCTTGAAGAAAGAAGTCAATTATAAAATAAAACCATGAGGAAGAATATGAGACCTAGGCCGGTGGAGATATGGTGGTTGCCATAGAGGAAGATGAGGCCGAGGACGGTCCACTTGGCAGCGACTAATTAATCAAAGCCGAGGAGGGAGGGGGCTACGCTTGGTGAGGTGAGCGGCGGCGCGCTGGAGGGAAAGAGCCGTCACTACTACAAAAGATGCTATACTGAACGGTTACATCACAGACGGTTCATACGGAACCATCTGTGCTTAAACTATCACAGACAGTTTATACTAGCAACCGTCTGTGATATTTTCACAGATGGTTATTAACACGACCCATCTGTGATAATTGAGACATCACAGACGGTTTTTAATACGAACCGTTTGTGATAATTGAGACATCACAGACGGTTCGTGCTAATAACTGTCTGTGAAAGTTGCGGACATCACAGATGGTTCATATAAAAAATCGTCTCTGATATTGTGGACATTACAAATGGTTCTTATAACAAACTGTCTGTGATACTGTGGACATCACAGACGATTTGTATGAGTAACCATCTGTGAATTATCGCAGATGATTATTAACAAAAACGGTCTATGATAATGTTCGTATCACAAACCGTTTGTGGTTGGAACCGTCTGGGATAATCTGTGCTATTAAATACCGGGTGTACGTGGTCTCGACACATATCTGTTTTTCATTGCGCTGTATCAGTGGAGCGAGGTGGGCGGCTTTGGGGAGTTTAGTGATAACATATCACTTGTAGATCTATATACGTCATATTAGTGACCAGGAGTTAGTACTCAATTGTTTCTAATAACTTATATTCCTTGTAATTGAAAGAGATGATAGCTAGGTTTTGTTTAGATCTAGCTAGCTAGGTTTAAAAAGATAATGGTACTTTGCTCACTTTCAAAATGGTTAAGTACTCCTAATTTATTTCAATATATTCTTGCTTAATATTATTGTGTCATGAATACATGGCTAGCTAGCTACCTACCTAATATAGATGTTATGTGTAATTAAGTATAGCTAGTCTGATTTGCTATATTAGCGCTAATAATCATTTTTTACACCCATTTGTTACATGTGTAGCATAGATGGACCAAAGTTGGATATACGTTAAGAACCGTGTGAGTGATGAGTACATTAATGGCATGTCCGCTTTTAAAAGAGCTGTCGAGCTGGATATGTTGAAGAAGAGGATGGAATATATGTATTGTCTATGCATTGATTGTGATAATCTAAAGATGTTTAGCAACTTAGCGCAGATCGAAGCTCACTTGATTTGAATGAGTTTCAGAAAGGGATACAAATGTTGGACCAATCACGGTGAAGAGAAGATTACACAAGAAGCTAGTTATGACATCGTCGAGGGAAACAACGATATGCCGATTGTGGACTATGCTTTCGATCATGAGGATAGGTCACAGAATGACAATCTGGATCAGATGCTACGTGATACAAAAGGGAACTATAGTGAGAGAGAGTTTGGTAAATTCGAGGGCTTGATGGAGGACTCAGAGAAATATTTATTCTCAGGCTGCAAGCCGTAATACACGAGGTTGTCATCAATTTTAGAACTGCTAAAACTGAAGGCAAACAATGGTTCGTCCGACAAGAGTTTCATAGCATTATTAGGTCTCCTAGCGGACATGCTTCCAAAGGGAAATATGTTGCCGAGAACTACCTACCAAGTCAAGAAGATTCTTTGTCCATTAGGAATGCAAGTAGAAGTAATACATGCATGTCCGAATGATTTTATCCTCTATCATAAAGAGTATGCTAGCTTATATGTTTGTCTGATGTGTAAAGTATCCTGATACAAACGTAAAAATGACTCTGATGATAGGAAGTGCATCGAGGTGAAGCAAGAATCTCCTACTAAGGTGTTGTGGTATCTTCGTGTAATTCCCTGTTTGAAGCCTTTATTTGTAAACCGCAAGGATGCAAGATTGATGCGTTGGCACTCGAAGCAGCGTAAGAAAGACGGAATGATAAGACAAGTTGCTGATTCTGCCCAATGGAGGAACAATGATAGGATGTTTGAAGACTTCGGTGTGGAACTGAGGAATATAAGATTTGGGTTGAGTACAGATGGAATAAATTCTTTTGGTAACATGAGCAGCCGACATAGCACCTGACCCGTGACTCTGTGCATGTACAATATTTCTCCTTGGCTGTGTATGAAACGAAAGTATATTTTGATGTCACTACTTATCCAAGGGCCGAATCAACCTAGGAATGATATTGATGTGTACTTAGCACCATTGGTGGAAGATATTACAATACTGTGGAACGAAGGGGTACATGTATGGGGTGCGGATAAACGAGAGAACTTCACTCTACGCGCCATGTTGTTCAGCACCATTAATGATTTTTCTGCCCTTGGTAACCTGTCAGGGTTGAGTACAAAAGGAGTCAAAACTTGTCCGCACTGCTTAGATTATACCGAGATTGTGTGGTTGAACAACTCGCGCAAAATTGTGTACATGCGTCACCGTAGGTTCCTTCCAAAGTATCACCCATACCGCAAGATGAAAAACAATTTGATGGAAAAAAAGAGGATGGCTCAGTACCAAGGCTTTTTAGCGGGAAAGAGGTCTATGATATGGTCAAGGATATCGACGTTGTGCTTGAAAAGGGACGTAAATTGAGGACCTGTCGGAAGAACATGTGGAAGAAGAGGTCAATATTTGGAGACTTGCCTTATTGGGAGCACTTAGAAGTTCATAATTGCATCATGCATGTAGAGAAGAATGCATGTGATAGTTTGATTGGTTTCTTACTGAATATTCCTGATAAAACAAAGGATGGTGTCAACGCAAGCTATGACTTGGTTGCTATGAACATCAGGACCGAGTTAGCATCGATAGAGACCAATAAAGGCCAGACGTACCTTCCCCCAGCTTGCTACACTCTGTCTAAGTCCGAGAGAACTCAATTGTGCTAGTCCTTGCATGGTGTGAAAGTTCCGTCCGGTCACACCACCAGCATGAAGAAACTTGTTTCCATGGAACATTTGAAATTAATTAGTATGAAGTATCATGACTGTCATGTGCTAATGACACAAATGCTACATGTTGCAATTAGAAATATTTTGCCGAACAAGGTTCGAGTGACAATCATAAGGCTATGTTATTTTTTTAATGCAATTGCTCAAAAGGTTATCGATCCTGATGGACTAGATGCTCTGCAGACCGAGGTGGTGACATCTAGAGATGTATTTTCCTCCGTCATTTTTTATATCATGGTCCATCTCATCGTCCACCTTGTGAAAGAGATAAAGATATGTATCCCCGTGTTTCTACGTCAGATGTATCCGTTCGAAAGGTACATGAGAATTCTCAAGTCCTATGTACGCAGTCGATCTCGACCGGAGGGTAGCATCATCGAAAGTTATACAACTGAAGAGGTCATTGAATTCTGCATAAGCTACATGGCTCATGTCAAACCGATAGGTGTACCTCTATCTCAACACGAGGGGGGATATAGGGTATCAGGACTATCGGAAGGAAAGTAATAACTCTGAATCGATATACATATGCTCAAGCCCATTTCACGGTTATACAACACATGACTGAAGTCACCCCATATATTGAAGAGCACAAGAACATGCTACGCCAAGAGAATGCTAGCCAGTCAGAGGTTTGGATCACAAGACAATACGACCATCAGTTCAACGAATGGTTAAAGGTGCGATTGACTGGGTGTTGGACCGAAATGGCGACAGAGGGGGGTGAATGTCACTTTCAAAAAAAATTCGCCCCTCAAGAATCCACACTTATACTTCTTCTCTAATAGCTATAGAAGCTATAAAGAAAGAAGATAGACACTATTGGAAATCACAGCAACATGGATAAACCAGATCCAGAAAAAAGCAGTCAAGAAAAATAATTTCAGAGCAAGTCAGACTGCAAGCGGTAGTACCGCTGGGCGGTAGTACCGCTGGGCGGTAGTACCGCTATGCCGAGCGGTAGTACCGCACGAAGAATTTCAGCAAACAGGATTTTCAGAAAACTGAGAAATTCGCAAGGATTCTTGGATTCTTGGCTTGGGAAGCTTTGAGGATACCTAGAGTACACTCCCAGAAGAATAAGACAAGAGCCAAAATCAAGAATCCACTAGATAATCAAAAGGATTTCAGATTCATGCCCAAAACCGAAAATATTCAGAGAGCTGCGCAAAAACTCAAATTCCCGTTTCATCTTTGATCATTTGGCTACGAAACTTTGAGGATAGGTTAGCAATAGCCTCTGGACCTCTCATGCCAAGTTTCATGCCATCTCGTGAAGGGAAACGAGATTTGATCGAAACCCTAGAAACTGAAAACTAAAAACAGAGGAGCTCAAGAATGAAAAACTGAAATCAAAAGTGGTTTGCTCTTAGGATTGACTAGCCAAATGGCTTTGGGGCATCTCCTAGATCACAGCAACCCATTTTGCTACTCCTCAGCAACCAAGAACTCAAAAACAGAAATTCAAGAAATCTACCACATAGAGCATCGAAGGGAACAGGCAAGAACAGAAATAAACTTCAGATTTTCATTCAAGGAAACGTGAGATTTACAAAGAGCTACGTCCCCATACGCATGGACATTCGAACAAGATGGAAGATTACATGGTTTCACCTCTACCTCTCCCTCTCCAACTCAATCTCTCAACCATACATGCTTGGAGGAGGGGATGAACACACTCAAGAAACCATTGAAGGAGACACAGAGCCTCTGCCCTCTCCCTGCTCTCAACCACTAAAGAGTCTCACCAACTAAAGCCTAAAGCACAACCACTTGCCAAAGGCTCTTTTGACTCAAAATGAAACCCTAATTCTCTCTAGAATCCATGTTGAGGGCATGCAGCCCCTCCACCTATTTATAGCTTTGGCTAACGGGTCTCCAACCCGTTACACCTGCTATACCCGAACGGAACCGTCTCCCACTTGTGCAGCCTAGCGAAATTCCCGATTCGCCCCTCCTGCACCTTCCGGGAAGCTTCCGCGCTCCTTGCCTCGCACGCCTCGCAACCACCTCGAGTCAACGTCATCTTCGACACCTCCTGACTGTTCTGACCTCAGCGCCACCTGCGCCTAGTCCAGTCCTCCGTGTCTCACCACGACTCTGTCTCGACGTCCTGCAGTCACACAGACAAGAAACACGTCAAATAGCACCGCTCGATACATGAAAGCGTAAATATCATAAACACAACATGCTTACCTATGATGAAGTCCAAACCTGTCGAATCAAAGGAATATGCATCCTAAAACCATACGACTAAGTTTGACCAAGTCCGACCAAGTCCATTGCATCACGCAACGACATGGTCCGAACCACCCAAACCAAACTCGACTCTCATAAACCGATGTCAATTACTCATCATACACACAAGATGACCTCCACATGGTCTCTCAGAGGTCGTCAAGTGAAACACTACAATGGTTGGCAAAAGGGCCAAAATTTACAATTGTGACATGGCAAGGATACGACATTAATGGCTACACATTTTATACAATAGATCAGGATAGAAATAGCACAGTGCAGAACTCAGGTGTCCGCATAGATGCCTATGATGTGCATGTTAGTACCGCTGGCCCAAGCTTGTACTACGGGCTTGTAGAAGAAATTTGGGAGTTTGACTACGTAATTTTCAAGATTTGTCTATTTCGGTGCCGTTGGGTCCAACTCCCACGGGGTGTAAAGGTCGACAAGTACGGCGTCATTACTGTGGACCTCGAATGTGTAAGATTAGACAAACCATTTGTACTCGCGAGGCAAGTTGTTCAAGTATTTTATGTAACTGACCTGGCAAATAAGAAGTGTTATGTAGTTCTTCATGGAAAAAGAAGAATTGTTAAAGTTGAGAATGTTGTGGATGAGGAAGAGTACAATCAATTTGATGAGTTGCCTTCATTTGAAAATAGCATCAGGCTCGAGGAAGAACAAGACGATGAAGCAAGCTATATGCGTGTTCTCATCGTGAAGGGCTTTATTTAAAAGGAAATAGCCAAGTGTAATAAATGATCCCGCACAGCCATCACCTATTTGGAAATTGTTGCAATGTAATCATAATTATGAAACTTGAATTGGCATGTAATTATGGAACTATATTCCATTGTAATTATAATTGATTCAGTAACTAAGAAATAGTTATATTTATGATTATGCTTTCATTTTTCATATTGCATAGCTAGCATGATTTTTTTGTGGCTAGATGGAGCGAGCTGTCACAGGCGGTTTATCGGAACAAACAGTCTGTGATAATACTATCACAGACAGTTCTATAAAAAATATCACAGACGGTTCCATAAAAGAACTGCCTGTCATTGTATTATCATAGACGGTTCCATAAAAGAACCGTCTATAATAGTATTATCACAGATGATTCCATAAATGAACCGTCTGTGATAGTTTCCATATAAATATACCCCAAGGATAGGTTCTGCTCGCAGAGTCCTCACTCACATACTCCATCTCCACTGCCCCTAGTTGATTTTGCTAGATCCGGTTGCTCAGTCGCGCACGACGTTGCCTCTCCCTCCCATCGCCGTCCGTCTCTCCGTCCCAACGCTGACCGCCTCTCTCTAACGATGCCGCCTCTCCCTCCCAACACCTCCTCTCCCTCCCGTCGCCGTCCGCCTCTCCCTCCCGACACCGGCCGCCTCTCCCTCCCTCACGCCGCCGCCTCTCCTTCCTGACGTTGTTCGCCTCTCTCTCATTTGTCTATCTTGTGGTCAGTCTTAATAGTTGGCTAATTTATTTTGTGATCTTCAGTAGTTGGCTAATTTATTTTATGACCTTTAGTACTTCATGATATATGCTTCACTTGTTAGCTACAAGCTCTAATACTAAAATTGGATATTCAAGCTTAAGCTCTAAATTTTTAATATTACTGTTATTTGTCAATCTTATGGTCAGTCTCAATAGTTGGCTAATTTGTTTTATGATCTTCAGTAGTTGGCTAATTTGTTTTATGACCTTTAGTACTTCATGATATATGCTTCACTTGTTATCTACAAGTTCTAATATTAAAATTGGATATTCAAGCTTGAGCTCTAAATTTTTACTATCACTATCATTTGTCAATCTTGTGGACTGTCTCAATAGTTGGCTAATTTGTTTTGTGATCTTCAGTAGTTGGCTAATTTGTTTTATGACCTTTAGTACTTCGTGATATATGCTTCACTTGTTAGCTACAAGATCTAATACTAAAATTGGATATTCAAGCTTGAGTGATAAAATTGTTACTATTACTGTCATTTGTCAATCTTGTGGCCTGTCTCAATAGTTGGCTAATTATTTGTTTTGTGATCTTCAGTATTTGGATAATTTGTTTTATGGCCTTTAGTACTTCATGATATATGCTTCACTTGTTAGCTACAAGATCTATTTGGAATAGTATGTTACTATTCCTAAGGGACCTTGTAGCAATAATATATGCCATATAGACCTTCAAAGAACATGAAGAAAGTTACACACTCCAGTGTGTTAGGTTCAATGAACTTGAGACACCGGTGTGCGTAATTTGATTCATAGAACTTTTTTTACGCCCATAGCTCACTACAGTTAGTTTTTTCTTACAAGAGAGATGACATCCACACAGTCATCATCATCGTCATCTAGGTCTCACGCTCCCAAGATCGAGATAACTAAGTGTGGCCGAGGAGTATCACAAAGGCCAGAGGGCCAAATGACCATCACGGTGGTCTCTCCGGATGGGGTCCCTCTGCAACCGAAAAAAGTAGCGGCAGCATTTTGAACTACCTACGGGATAATTGGAAGGCAACGGGTCCACATCACCATAGCAAGCTAGAAAGATTTGGCAAAGGATCAGAAAAATCTGCTGTGGGAGGAAATAACAAATTCGTTCGAGATCCGAGCAGAAGTACAAGGACTCATGCAACGGCAGGCGCTCCTCACAATGGGAAAGCATGGAAGAACTTTCAGAGCACTCTTGTCACGCAGTACGTGGCCAAACATTTCATGCCCTTCACGAGGTATCCTTTCATGTCGCTGGAAACATGGGAGGCCTTTGTGTAGATGAAGACAACGAACGAATTTGAACAACAAAGTGCGGCGCACAAGGCTCTTCAGTCACAAAACATTCACCCTTACAGACTATGCACCACTGGGTACACGGGTAAAATCCCGCGGTGAAGGATGTAGGACGAGGTCGTAATCCGATCGAAGGCCTCCCCGCCATTTGCCAAGATCGCAAATGAGCGTGCCCGAAACTGGTCAAGAGCGAGGTCATCAACCACATTTTCGGGTGTCTCCTCTTTCAAAAACCCCACAGATGAGGAAGTGTCTCAATGCCTACTAAGATATGTTAAGCTACATAATTGTTAATACCTCTTGAACTTCATGGGTTCGAAAATAACATGATTGTCTCTTGCAGCAATCATTGACTATCGAATCTTCCTGAGGCTCCTTTCAAGAATACAAGGAGAGAGATATACTATCACAGGCCCTAGGAAACAAGGAGCACCCAGGTCGCATGCCAGGCCTGGGGGTTTACGTATCGTGGAGGCATGAATTTCTAAATGACTCCGAGACATATAAGGAAGAGATCCAAGGCCTATCACAACGAACAAATAAAATAGGAGCTTCGTGTACAACTTAAGGAATAGTTATCTGCCTCGCTTCAAGAGAAGACTGCTTTACTTTGAGAAGAGATAGATTCATTGAGGGAAGAACTGAGACAAGTCCGCAACTAATCGCAATTCACCCCCGTTAATGCGGCACCCAGTCCCCCTCAACATCGGAGTAGCTGCGTGTCCACGCCAATTACTGAATATAGCGACTCGCACTTACCTATCGATGACATCCAGCTAATGTACCTCTTTAGAATGCTACATAGATAGATCTCCCTAGTGGACGCATTAGCTCATCTTGTATTGTTATGTAGGAGCCCACGCCTTGCATTTTCAGAGTCAGGTTTGTTGGCTCCATTCCCATTAACGATGGGCGTGGGATGGCGTATTCATGGCTGTCAGGGACGCTGGTGTACGGTGTACAAGTAGAGACCAGTTTCGTGAAGGTTCAGGTGGACATGATTAATGATGTTTTCAGTACCGTCCCTCTTGAGAAGCCCCCAAATGAAGAGATTACAAAATTAGGGGATGTCGTCCACACATTCATCCAGTGACCTAAGAGGGACACCGCCTTGGACTCGTCCGTGCCACGATCTCCACATCCAGTGGCCCAAGAGGGACATCACCCTAGACCTATCACATCGGCTCCGGTGGCTTCACCTCCAGCACTGGTTCTAAAGCCTATTGCATCAGCTCCCATGGAGACGCTGCCGAAAATGTATCATAAGCGAGGCTCTAAGACCCAGCCGAAGAACATTAAGGCACGTCCCAAGCAATGGAAGTTCATTCTCGGATTGTCGTTAGTCCCCAAGTCACAATTACCCCAGTTTGGTCTGGTTTGCAATACATTGCATACCTGTACATGCAGAGGTCCAACATGAAGCCAAACCAGCACAGTGGATTCACTGTGAGATACATGGAGGCACATTCCTCCATGACTCAGGCTACTTCATCGTGTCCTTCGAAGACTTATTCTTACTATTCAACCTCAACAAACTCGACGCCTCACTTCTATGATGTTGGACACTGTACGTATACTGTACAATGAAGTTCTACATTCACATCATAGCAATAAATGCCATTACTCTTTGCTTATGTATCGATACATAATCCAATAAGTTCGGCGACAGCAACAACCGGTGGGTTTTTTCGACTCACACTTGGTCTCTGAGCAATCCATCAATGAAAATGCATTCTTCGTCTAAGATTACGTAACGAGCGGATTGATTGCTCACAGTGACAAGGAGTACATCATGGTACCCTTCAACCAAGGGTAAGTGCTTCACTAGTTGCCACATAAGTTTCATTTGTACTTTATACGCAACATGAACTTAGGATTGATCACTATGGCGACACACATGACTAGGTCTCACTGGATTCTGATTGTGATTGTACTAAAGTGGAGCAAGGTAATATACCTTGATTCCCTACTTAGGAGCAACCATAACTTCACTCGTGTGCGAGAAGCAATTGACAGGTAAACTCATTTTCTCCATACATAACTCTATTGTAATCTTTCCTCCGTTTGCAATGGGGGAGGCTAACTTTTTTGGAATCACATAGGTCGTTTGCCGCTTATGTTGCTCAGGGAGAGAGGCACAAGGAATCCAGTGACACTTTGCGACACAGGACGCAATTTCCGGTACCCACTACAACACAATAATCCTATATCACACTTTGTTATAATGCCTCTAGAATTGACAATACCTATGTATATAATTCTATTTTTACAGTGCCACTAGCAGCTATAGGGCAACGTATGTGGATTCTACGTTTGCTGCCATATGAAGGAAATCATGGACACTAAGAGGAATGATCCAGAGGTTTGTCAATCTTCCAATAATTATTATTTTCTGATTGTATATATGTATATACACACACATGCTAATTAATGACTTAACATTGCTCCTAGTGACAGTGTGTGGACTTCGACGAAAGTGCATTTAATCTTGATAAAAATTGTCGAAATTCGTAGAAACCTCTCCCAATTCTTGCTAGCGGAGGTCATAAATAAGACTAGAGAGTTCCACCGCAGGAATGGTAATTAGATGTTGGAACATTGGATTCAATTGTAATCACTCAATTGTGCTTAATCAAACAATTATTTAAGTTAATTCATTTGTAAGATCTGTGTAACGATTTTCATGCTACATATTGATCTGTTTGTGTTGTTTCATTCATCTGTGTGCTTTGTGTAATGATTGTCATGTGCTATATATACGTGATCTTACTTGTTTTCATAGGGCATGGCTAGCATATCTTGAGGCTAGCCGAAAAAGAGCAAACAAAATCACTTTTGAAATATCTATCACAGATGGTTTAGTGTTCCAAACTGTCTGTGATATATATCTCAGACGGTTTCAAACACTGAACCGTCTATGGTATGCACATATTACATACGATTTTTGTTATTAACTGTCTATGTTATGGTGTATATCATAAACGATTCAGAATACCGAACCATCTGTGATATGAACCATATCACAGACGGTTAATAACAAAAATCGTATGTGATATCGTTCATATCATAGATGGTTAATACAAAAAACCGTCTGTAATAGTCGAGTATCACAGACGATTTTTCTGAAAAACCATCTGTGTTGTAAGTTATCACAGACGGTGTGGGAGCCATCTGTGATAACCAGCTATTATCACTGACACATAAATGTGGATAGTTCAGAAACCGTCTGTGATGACGGTTTTGAACCTCTGTGATAACACTGTCTATAGTAGTGTGGGCGGCCGGTGGTGAAGAGGAAAAGGATGAGCTGGACGGTGGGATTTGGCGGAGGCGCAGCGAAGGTGCGGCGGCGGCGGCACCAGAGGTGGAAAAGGGGAGAGCTGAGAAGGCGCGCGGGTGTATTGAAAAACCTAATTAAGTATGCGGCGTAGTAGTAAGTTAGGTTTTTGCCCCTGTATATATGGAACAATATTATCACAGATGGTTTTTAAAAATAACATCTGTAACGTGTACGTATTACATATGGCTTTTAAAAAATTGTCTGTAATGTATCACTGATAGTTTTTCACAAAAACCGTCTATGATAAGTTTATACATCACAGACAGTTTTTATTACGAAATGTGATTTATCATAGACTATTTGTGAAAAAACCATATGTGATAAGTAAATTATCATAGACGGTTCTTACCATCAGTTATAACATAGACAACCACGCTAGTAAAACTATCTAAGATAACTACACTGTAGCTTAATACTGACGGATTCTATAGAACTGTTTATGATAAGATGTCAAGTATAACATTCTCTGTGATGGTAGATATTTACCCCTTTTTCCTCGCCACCTAGCCAGGCCGGTTCTTCAACCCATTCCAAACGGCTCAGTTTTTGGAGGGTCATCTGTATACAACTATATACCGTCAATTAAACCGATCGGCTCCTTGCAATGTTCGGTTAGATGCTCTTCAGATTTAGCAAGGCCGAGTAACTTGCTTCATCGTGTGCTACTTAGATCATTCGCTAACTATATTATTTATGAAAATGACGTATGGCACATAGGTATCGTCTTGGTCCTATTGGCACCAGGAAAATGAAAGCAAGGAAATCCAAGCAAATTAGTGATGTATAACTTTTGAAGGCATGAATAGATTTCGAAAAAAATATTATAATGCATGAATCGTAGTAATATTAGGAAATGTGACATAGAGAACAGACATCAAATGTATATCTACGTACGCATATGCATACACACATGTTACACGTGTATCCCTCTAGATTTTTCTTGGTGCAATCTCTAAAATCGAACTTTGATCATTAGTTTTTTTACAATATATTGTTCATAACTACAAGATTATGATCATATGAAATTCCTTTCAAATACGATCCAACAGTATCACGTATGTGCCACACAAACTATATTTTCTTAGACTAATTGTGTTAATAAAAAAATTATGAAGTTTGGATCTTAAAATGTGTCGTGAGTTAATGGTTCTGTTTTTGCGTGAGCTCGTGCAAATGAGTAACAAATAAAAATTCTCCAATGATGTGGCTTAACTTGAGTGTAACCCACCGTAACATTTCCTGCATCTGTGGGGGCAAAGGCCCTAGTGCAGCTAGTATTGGGAGAAAGAGTGCTAAATCCAGCTTCGTAAAGAATTGCAAGATCGGAATAATTCAGTAGAGTTCCAAACTACTACTAGCTAGCATGTGGTTTTTGGTAACCAATGGCCTTCATTGTCTTCTTATATAAAAAAAATTAATACTAGCTAGAAATTCAAGGTCTAGCCATGATTTCAATCCCGGTTAAGAGCTCCTAATTAAGACTCTTGTTACATTGGGATTACGAGTCAAATTTTCAGACGACTAAGTAGAGACCAAAACCTCCAAGCAATTAATATTGCTTAATTTGCTTGACATCGGCCATTACTTGCCATGACAAGTAGCTCTTGTCCATTGGCCTCTCTTTCTCTACCTCTTTTCCATACCTTTCTGTTGTTTTTTTCTCACTCAAGATCCTGCAAAACACTGTGCAGTGTGCACACGAAACCTCCTGCACCCGCAGTCCTATCCTTTTCTTTTCGCAGCCTAGCTAGCTAATTAATTAACAAAAAGCAAAATAAAGCTGGCCAAAATCTTGTGCCTTAAGCTGCCAGTGCATGAAGAAGTTTTAGCCTTTCTTCTTCACATCGTCATTAAAACTGTCTTTTCTTGTTGCAAGCATGTAACTCCTGGGCCCTACGTATATGCAATTTTGTCTGATGCAATGTCATGACATACGTGTCGGATGCGACACAATCACACAAACATAACTGATGAACATGAGATATTGCGGAGTGGCAATATATGTCTTTATCGATCTACCCAATGCTTTACACGTTGGCCAATGATCTGTTTAATTAATTAAATCAAAATCGTGTGTTACTACATGGGAATTTGTTAAGAGCATATACTCTCAAGGATAGATATTTGAGCTCTAGCAGTAAATCAACAAATAGCTTGCTAAGTCTTCACTTGGAAGGGTCGGGAACTGCAGTCCGGTTTCTATTTCATGTGGATATATATCGTATTCTCCTTTGGTGTTGATGTAAGTTTGTGGATCCCACTCGATCTGTCTGATGAATATTCTGACTCTGTCAAAATATAACAAACCGCCTAGATGACTGAACCAACGCCGCTGTCACAAATTCTTGATTCTATTTTAATTTCATTGAATATTCCAAGCCAAGCCATAGACGTAACTCAAATTATTAGGGTTTGTTGTTTGAGTAACATCTTCAATTGCTAACTCTATCTTTTGGGACATCCATGAACAATATTTTAATTTGTATGTCGTTGTCTCGTTTGTTGTCCCTGCACCCTACGAACGTGTAATTTGGACCTCACAAATACGTCAGTTTTTTAATACTAAATTCGTATCTTTAGACAACTACTTGACACCAACAGTGACTGTTGCTAATGTTATGAAAGCTCGAGACCTGTAACATGTCGATCGATCAGCAACTGCGCTGTGTTGTCTGATTGATCCTAGAAGTTGTCTGATTGATCGAAAGGAGAAGCATCTAAACCCCTTATTTTGTTGGGCTATATTATAACATTATAGATTAATCAGATTTGTATAGCAGTACAATAATATTTCTGAATTTAAACATTTGTCTAGCCACGCAATTGCGTGAGTAATTCAACTATAGTTTGGTGGAATAGCGGACATATACAGTTCTAGGAATTAGTAGCCTATTGTAACATGTATTTAAGATTATATTCAATTTTAGTTAGATACTCCATTTCAAAAATATGAGGTATATAGTTTCTGCAATCTTGTTTCAAAGTATAAAGCATGCATGTGAATTTATTGACAGTTTTCTTGTTTGCTCTTATTTATCATATATTCTCTCTCTCTCCAGCACTTGTAAAACTCTCAATATATACCTATTCAATCACTTTTCAGGTATTCATAGCATGGATAACATGGTCATTTTCTCTTGTCTTTCTGCTTGTTTCGGAACCTCCTTAATCCACACGCCTAGTCAAAATACGCCTTACAAAAAAAGAGGGAGTACACATTTTATTCTTTCGGTATAATGTTTTTCCTTACCATTCCTCTTAAATTAGTGCGACATACATATACGACACGATGCTATTGCAGGGTTTCTTAAAAGGCTTTTACAAATTAGTGCAGATTATTTGCTTTAAATTGCAAGTTATTGAGCTTGTAAGGCCCCGTTGAAGTCTCCGGCAAAAAGTATAAATCCGCTGATGGCATTCACCAGACCCTTTTTTAGATAGAAAGCTTCAGTTTACAACTAAAGTTGCTGACCACAAGAGAAGATACACATTCAGGAACCGAGTCATGCCAAAACACAGCGTCTCCCGGATTCATAGGATAGGATCACCCTGACTGCCCAAAGTATGGGCAACTTGGTCACAAGACCGATTACAATATTCAAGTCTTAAAATCAAGAAAAGTTACATAAAAGGCAAGAACTTTGCTCCTCTGAAAAGGACTCCTCTGCTGGACATATCATGATCAATTACTTGCAAAGCTTAAATTAGGAAAATGAAACAATTTACTCAAAAAAAACAACAAAGAAGAAAAATAAAAAAAAAAACTAGTTCACTCCAGGCTATGGAAAGTTACGGCCCATGGGCTTTTCTTTTCGCTCACTTCGACCCGGCCGGTCGCAGTCACCTCTTCGAGCTTGCCGTCCACGCCCACGACCTCGCCCGCACCACGCCGTCCGGTCCACCCCGAGAGGAGAAGCGAGCGCAGCCACCCCCTCCACGGCGAGATGCCGGCGACGCCGACCATCATCGGCGCCCTGCTGGGGCTGGGCACCCAGATGTACTCCAACGCCCTCCGCAAGCTCCCCTACATGCGCCGTATAGCCCCCCTCTCTCTTCCGCCCCCTCCCTGCCACCCCATTTCTTGATCTCTTGATCTGTCTTCGCGTTGCGTCCTGCCATCCATCCTTCGTCCTGGTTCTTGGTTTTGTCTGATACGCAGTGCTTCGTACCGGCACTGTGGTATTTTGGTCGTTTCGGGCGTCGCTGTTGGTCTTAGGTGTCCTAGATGTGATGCGGTTCTTGATTTAGGTTTAGTGATCTCTAGATTTGGTGATTGGTCGTTGGCTTCGCCTGCTGAGACCTACTGTTGGTATTAGGTCTAGAAAGTTTGTAGTGATTTTGGGTTGCAGAAAAAGTGATGATGCTATAAATCTACCATTTGGCTTGATTTGAGGGAGCATGCTCTCAGTGATACTGTGATAGTCTCTTTTGCTTTAGAGTACACCCCCTCTCCCCATTCTAGATGTTATTATACGGATGTGTCCCTAACCTTGTTAAGATCGATTCATCCTTGTATGGTTTTCTTTCCACTATTTTTAGATCCTTGGGAGCATGTCTTGGGGATGGGGATGGGTGCGGTGTTCGTGAACCAGCTGGTGAAGTGGGATGAGAAGCTCAAGGAGGACCTCGACAAGATGCTTGAACGTGCAAAGCAAGCCAATGAGCGGCGCTACTTTGGTTCGTGCTCATTTCCTCCAACATTTTTGGAATTTGGATTTTCATTTTTTTTATTTTACTATGCTGTTATCAGGAGTGCCCGTTTGTGACTTATCCCATCATCTCAGTAATGCAAACTTGAAGGATAAGTAGTAGACTATATTTTCCAAACTCCCCTAGGCATTTTGACTTTGCATTCTTGATTATGCTACACTGTTAGAAGAATTAGTGGCGCATCCTGATCTTGGCAGTGCTGTTAGAGGACTTACAAGTATATCACAATAATATTTTTTAAACTCCTTCATCAACTCTGATATGGTTCATCAATAATATGTTTTCCAATCAGCTCAATAAGCTATGCATGATTGATTCAACCAGCCATGTAGACAGTAAAGATGCAAGATTTACAGAATTACTAACTTCCCATTCTGAGTGGCATGCACAACTGATGTATCAGAACTTGCTTGAACTTGGAGATCTTTTCTTGATTGTTGTGTTGAAGGCTTGAATTGGAATTGATAACCTTGGAGCTAGCTTGGCGAAATTCACTCCCAGCCTTCTTTTGGAACAAAGGAATACTATATGAATTTTGAGGATTCAAAACTCTGAGATTTTTCAAATGATATGGAGGATTTAGGATGAGCTTTAAAATCTTTCTGAAAAATACCCAGATATATCCACTTTTCCCATAAAATATAGATCTCTCTGCCAAAATCCAATTTGACCCAAGTGCTGCACTGTTGCACCTGAAGTTAGTGGATGGCAGTGAACCACAGGGGAGTGAGGGTCTCAGGAGAATCCCCCAGATGGGGGTTAGTATGAGCTTGGTTCATTTACTCCTAGCTTCATTGTTTGCAATGGAGGAACACCCACAGTTATCCTTGCAAATGCCATGTATTTGTTTGTATTGCTGTGTGTGACATAATCATCAGTACAAACAAATAGAATAAATCGTATTATTGATTGTGTTTTAGAGATCTGTATACTTCACTTACTGCTTGTTTTAAATACAGTTCCTTTAATATTCAATCTTGTGTTAGATGCATGGAAGGATGAACGCGTAAAGGTTAGTTGTATTGAACTCAACCCAAAGGGCTGTATATAGAGTACATAGAACACGCACAAGATTAAACCCTAGAACTAAGAAATACCATAAATACCCTTACATCCTTAACACCCCCCTTAAATGCAAGACGTATGCAATAGCATTGCATTTGAAAGAGTTGATACTAAAATAGAAAAAAAATATAAAATCCAAGTCTTAAAAATGTTGTTGTAGCGTGCAGCTCTTGAAAATTGTGTCGAGTACCAAAAGATCTCTATCCAAGGTCGTGTGGTAGCCCATAAAACATGGTGGCGTAGATGGAAGTCCAAGACGATGGCGGCACGGATGGAAAGCACGGTGGCCTTAAAACTCAGGGCGGCGGCTTAAAGAGAAGTAATGACTTTAAAACTTCTACGATCTACAGCGGCTCAAAGAGAAGAGCGGTGACTGCAACCATACGAAAAGAAAGAGAATACCACACTCGATACAAGAGGATAGACCGTTGCTAGCAAAGCAATCGGTTGACTAATACAGAAATTTGTGGACTCGAATGGCTTTGACGAACTGAAAAAGATCTGGATTTGGAAAAAAGACTCAAATTATTAAGCAGCAGAACTGGTAGCTCCCAACACCAACACAAAAGATCTGACATATCCTAGCTAGGACTACGGCTGGAGAACTCCAACAAAAAGCTTCCATAGCAGGTCATCAGACATAAACGCCACTTGCAAGGAGCACGAACAGAGATCCAAAGCCCAGAAAGACAGAAAAAATGGCCGCTGTGATAATCTCCTTTGTAGGCCAAAAGCAGCCCAGTGCAGTAGGCTGCAGCATAGTTAGTGAGACCAACTTCAAGACCATATCGTGGCAACTCATGAGAATAGGCAGCAGCCATCTAAAGCTCCCTTAAGGGCACCAAAGACACGGTTTCCAGTAGTGGTCCTAATAAGGCCAACATCCAAAAGTGCACGCGTAGGAGCTCGCCAAATCCAGCATGTCAGCAGCGCAGCACAAGCACGCAAGCATGAGCGCGGCGGCCTGGCGGCGACGTGAGAAGACCAACACGTGATAGGGAGAAAAGTCTTGGCCAGCACAAGAGATCCAACAAGGCGGCGAGCGGATCCGGTCGGCGTGACAGGGAGCTTGAGGCCGCTGGATCTGGCGTGGAGACGACTGGATCTAGGCCAGGGAGGCAAGGATCCGGTCAGGATGGAGATGGCGACTAACATTGCCTCCCTTGCAAGCGAAGATGGCCCGGATCCGCCTCGGTGAGGGCCAGATCCGGTCTTGGCAGCGGTGGAGAAGCACGGACAACGACACAGATGACAGCGCGGGCGACGGTGGCCGCTCCCAGGAGCACTGATCGCTACTCCCTGGGACAACAGATGCGGAAGATGAGCGGAGGTGTCGGCCTGGCGATAACCGCCCCTGGGAGCATAGATCGATCCTCCTAGAGGCAGCAGCAACAGAAGACCCGATTGGCGGCTAGAGTTTGCGGCTGGAAAACCTAGGGCTTTGATACTATGTTAAACGTGTGGAAGGATGAACGCATAAAGGTAAGTTGTATTGAACTGAACCAAAAGGCTATATATAGAGTACATAGGATAAGCACAAGACTAAACCCTAGAACTAGGAAATACCATAAATACCTTTATATTCTTAACACTTAGTTCTCAAGGGGAATGTAAATAGTCACACCCATGGGGATCCCCAACCCTTATTACTATCCAGGCTTGATCTCTGGTATTGTTTCCTTGCAGGGAGGGGGTTTTGGTTCTCTGCTACCTCTGTCCCTATCTCCATTCTAAATCCAGTACTTGGGTTGTGTTAGATTGCTTAAGCCCGTTGTAAGTTGTAACTGCATTTTCTGGACGAGTCTGAAGCTAAACTTGTCTTGTTGTGAACTTGTGAAGATTTTGCATGATCTCATGAGTATTTTGTTTATTTTATATTGTTAATGTTCTGTTTCGCCTTATGTTTAGTCTAGCCACAGAACTTGTTATATTAACTGTCCCATGGTTCATCAGCTGTGGCAAGAGCATTATCTATCATTACTTGCAATGCTCACTAGCATAATATTTCCATTCCATGTATGCATGTTAATTCTGATCGAATTATTTGTATGGAGCCCTTAATGGACTAGAACTAATGGTCACGTTTCTTACATTGTTTAATGTCAATCCTCCTATGTTATCTACCTGTCACTCTAAAATGAGGGTCGCAGCACATGACAAATAGCTAACATCCGTAACCAAGAAATGGATCTCATAAAAAAGAAACAATTTTGCGATTACCTTTTATTGGCAGACAAAAACTAAATAGGTGTAGTAGCAGGAAAATTTTGGATGGAGAAATGGAGGGTATATGGAAACAAAAAGGATATCTTTTTTTAAAGGTTAAAAATGATATCTTGATAAATCTTCTGATAGCAACATGGTGGGAATTAAACACGAAGTATAGGTTATAGCCATGATGTCTGGTTTTGAGATGCGGGCTTGGATAATCAATGTGAAGAGATTAGATTTCTTTTTCTTAATATAGGCAAACTGTATTAACCCTTACCGTAGAAACGACGATAATTATTCAACTATCATTTAATGTCCAACAGTTGTAGAGCTCAACAATGTTTTTGTACCTATGCTTTCTTGGACGTTCAACTATTCTGATCACAAGTTACATCACTTTCAGAAGTTAGTGCACTGCTTGTTTGTGAGTGAGTTAAATGCATTTCCAATTGAACCATTTTCTTGATGCGCACTAACTTCCATAGCTACAAATATGAATATATGATACTCTGTTTGATATCATTGTGCTTATTAACCTTTTGTTCTACTTTTCTGCAGATGATGATGAAGATTAGCTATTCAAATTTGTTTGTCAACAACCAGTCTTTTTGCAGTTTGCTTTTGTCAGTACACATGGTCTGGACCATCTATCTGTAGTTGCTGTATCTACACTTGGTTCCGCATATCGGCACTGTAATAAACTGTTGTTTCACAAAGGATGTGATCGTTTGCTTGTATAAGAAACCAGTCATGGTACTTGAATCTGATGGCTTACCTTCTCTGATGCAAAATTATTCAGCTCCAATAATTATGCTTTTTACATAGTTAACATTGCTGCTATCCAAGCTGTGAGATTCTACTGATGCGAAACAACACTTTGCTCGTTCATTCATCTCCCTATCAGTGGACATCATTCGTCTCCCTATCACGAGACATTTCTTTTCCTCGTTGCTCTTTTTGTTCACCTCAATGATTCTCTGACTTGCAACTGCCAAGCCTTCCTATTAAAGTAAAACTGCTCTTTCACCCTATCAGCGCTTCATTACTGTCCCTCATTTTGCAACGCGGTACTGTTACACGTCTGTTTCAGCTACTTGCACAATGACATTACAAGAATCTCAACCGTCACTGACTTTTTTTCTTTACAGATTCTATTTCGTGGACATTTTCAGATGCTTGTACAGACAATCTCCAAACCCAGTCAAATTGACAGTTAAAACAATCCAATTGAAGGGGATTCTTTGCTTGATTCGATGTGCACACCCTAGAAACCAAAAGTTTTTGTCACTTCTTTCATGCAAGAAAGACAGGCCAATTAGCCTTTTGAATCAAGAAACAGAGGGAAAAGCTCCTAGGACACATTCCGGCCTTTGCAATCCTAACGCTTCTGCTCGCCGGCGCGGTAATAATCGAGCGAAATGTGGAGCAGCAGGTCGGAGACCTGCCGGGCCGTCGGCCTCTCCCCCGGCGCCGCCCTCGTGCACCGGAGCGCCACCTCGAGCACCTCCATCATCGACGACTCCTCACGCGGCGCTAGCGGCTTCAGAGCGGGGTCGAACACCTGCTCCCGGGCCGGCAACGGCGCGTCGGTCCGGGACTGCACCCACCTCACCATGTCCACGTCGCCGCCGAAAGTCTTGTCGGTCGGCATGAGCCCGGTGACGAGCTCCATGAGCACGATGCCCATGCTGTAGACGTCGCTCTTCTCTGTCGCCTTCAAGCTGTAAGCACACTCTGCACAGAGATGCAATGTACACACATGGTCGGTACAAGATATCTGTGATGTCTCAATTTTTTCGTTTCTGTAGCATTTCAGGTACCGAAATCACCTGGGGCGATGTACCCGTATGATCCGGCAAAGCAGGAGGCTGACCCGGTGCACTCTTTGCCGGCGTGCCGGTTCTCGGCGACGGCCTTCGCCAGGCCGAAGTCCCCGAGGTGCGCCTCCATGTCGCCGTCGAGGAGCACGTTGCCGGACTTGATGTCACGGTGCACGACCCGCGGCACGCAGTCGTGGTGGAGGTACTCGACGCCCTGCACCAGCCCCGCCGCGACCTTGAGGCGCGCGTCCCAGCTTAGCACCCCCTTCTTGCGGTCGCCGCCGTGCAGCCAGTCGTAGAGGCTGCCGTTCTCCATGTACTCGTAGATGAGCATGCTGCCGCCGCGTCCGCCGTCGTGGCTGACGAACCCAAGCAGCTTGACCAGGTGCCGGTGCCGGACGCTGCCCAGGATCTTGATCTCCCGAGCGAAGCTCTTGTCGTGCAGCAGCATGTCGCTGTCCATGTGCACGATCCTCTTCACGGCCACCGTCTCGCCGGTGGACAGCTCCGCCCTGTACACTGTCCCCGACCCGCCGGAGCCGATGGCGAACTGGTCGCTCAGGTTGGCCGTTGCCTCCATGATCGCCTCCCACCGGAACTCCCGCCGCGCCGAGCCCTTGACGACGAGCTGTCGGTTTGTGTTGCCCAGGCTCGACGAGAAGACCGTGCAGTTCACCTCCCCCGACCGCCGTCCCCGCCGCCGCACCGCCATCAGCACAAGAAAAATCACCAAGAGCACTATCGTCAGCGTGACCGCCGCGGACACAAGAGCGATCGACGCCGAGTGCAGCGCCGACCGGCCATCCCCACTGCTGCATCCTCTCAACGGGCTGCCGCAGAGCCGGGCATTGTCGGCGAACGCGCCCTGCGGCCACCGAGAGAACTCGGCGCCCAGCCTCCCTTCCAGCCGGTTGCTTGACAAGTCCAACTGCACCAGGCTTCTCATTCTGGCGATCTGCGACGGCACTACTCCGACCAGGGCATTGTGAGAAAGGTTCAAATCTTCCAGCTTGGACAGTGACCCGAGTGATGCAGGGATGTCACCACTGAGATTGTTGCTGCTCAAATCCAACAAGCTCTGCAACTCCTGCAGCTTGCCGATGTCAGGAGGGATCGGACCGGACAAGTAATTCTGCGACAGATTCAGCTCATACAGGTTGCTCAATTTTGCCACGGTCGCCGGAATCGTGCCGGAGAGCTGGTTGTGCGCAAGATTCAACACGTTGAGGGAAGCCAAGCTGCCCATTTCAGGTGGCACTGTTCCATTGATCTGGTTGTCGTCGAGCGAGAGCTTCAGGAGCTTGGAGCAGTTACTGAGCTGCACCGGCATTGCTCCGGCGAACTCGTTGGCGGAGAGCGTCAGCTCGCCGAGCAGCGGCAGCGTGCCCAGCCAGGCCGGCACGGGCCCTGACAGCCGGTTGTTGTTGAGGACGATGTGGCTGAGCTGCGTGCACCGCGAGAGCGCGTCCGGGATGCCACCGGTGAGCGCGTTGTTCGACACGTCCAGCAGCCTTAGCGCCGCGATGATGCCGAGCGACGGTGGGATCGGCCCGGAGAGCGCGTTGCTCCCGAGGCGCACACGCTGGAGCGACGGCGACCGCCCGAGCTGCGCCGGGATACCGCCCTGAAACGAGTTGTTGGTGGCGTCGAACGACAGCAGCCTCGCCGAGCCGCAGAGTGGCAGGAGGCTGCCGGCGAGCCGGTTGTGCGCGATGTTGACCCTCGTGATGTTCCGGCACTCGAACATGCCGTCCGGGATGGCGCCGGAGAGCGAGTTGTTGTACAGCATGAACTGCTCCAGTGATCGGAGCTTCCCGAACGTCCCCGGGATCGTCCCCGACAGCGCATTGTCCGCCAAATCAAGGACCACGAGATTCCGGCACTCTCCGAGCTCCGGCGGTATCCGGCCCAACAGCTCGTTCTGCCGGAGGTGAAGGAAGACCAGCTCGGACAACTTCCCGATGGACGCCGGTAAGCTCCCATTGAACTGGTTCCCAAAGAAGTCGATCATTTGCAAGCTCGCGCACTCCCCGATGGTCTCCGGTATCTCGCCGGCGAACTGGTTCTCGTACAAGTACAGCACCTCCAGGTTCCCGAGGAGGCCGACGGCGTCCGGCAGCCGGCCGGTGAGCTTGTTGTGATACAATGCCAGAGTCCTGAGCTCGGTGAGGTTGAAGAGCTCCGGCGGCAGCTCCCCGGAGAGGCTGTTGTTGTTGAGCAGCAGGTCCGTCAGGTTCCCGAGCTCGCCGAGCAAGGCTGGGATGGCGCCGGAGAGGCTGTTGTTTGCCAGGTCGAGCTGCGTCAGCGCCCGGCACCGCGACAGCCCCTCCGGTATCTCCCCGGAGAAGTTGTTTGTCGAGAGCATGAGGTGCTCGAGGCTAATGGACTCTGCTCCATCGCCGCCGCCGCACAGGTCTCCCGGGAGGCGGCCGGTGAGGCGGTTGTCGGAGAGCGCCAGGAAACTGAGCTCCGGCAGTTGGCCGATTTCGGCGGGGAGATCGCCGGAGAGCATATTGCCGGACAGGTCGACCGTGCGCACGCGCGAGAGCGCGCCGAGCGCGCGCGGGATGCGCCCAGAGAGGCGGTTGTTCATGAGGTTGAGGTACTCGAGCTCGCCGAGCGCGCCGATCTCCGGCGGTATGGCGCCCTCCAATGAGTTGTTCCCCAGGTTCAGCTTCTGGAGGCCGGTGAGCCTCCCGAGCACCGGCGGTATCGCGCCGGTGAGCTGGTTGCCGGCGAGCGAGAGCACCACGAGACTCGCCATGCCGCCGATGTCCGGCGGTATCGTCCCGGACAGCGAGTTCTGCTGCAGGTTCAAGGCCGTGAGAGCTGCGAGCCTCCCAAGGCTCCTCGGGATCGCTCCGGTGAGGTTGCACGACGCGAGGCCGAGCACGGTGAGGTTCCCGAGCTCCCCGAGCGCGTCGGGTATAGGCCCCGAGAGCCCCGGGTTGTCGCCGAGGCGGAGCACCTGGAGCGTGGCGAGCTTGCCCAGCGACGCCGGTACCTCGCCGTTGAGTTGGTTGGAGTAGAGCATCAGCACGGCGAGCCTCCCCAGCCCCCCCAGCGCCGCCGGGACGGGGCCCGTGAGCCTGTTCGACGACAGGTCGATCTTCTTGAGCCCGTCGAGCCGCGCGAGCGCCCCCGGCACCGGCCCGGCCAGCCCCAAGCCAGACAGGTTGAGGCCAGTTACCCTGAACCCCGCCGCGTCGCACGCCACGCCGGCCCAGGAACAGAACCCCGACGAGCCGCCGCCCCCTGACCAGCCCTCCAATACCCCCTCGGGATCCTCCACAAACGCATTCTTCACCTCCAACAGCACGTCGCCGTCACCCGCCGCCGACACCGTCACCACCGCCGCCGCCAAGCAAGAAACCACAACCACCAGCAGCCACTCCGGGGCCAAGAACCGCCGCACCGGTGGCGCCATTACTGTACTTTCTCGGCGCGCCCGCCCACTTCTCACTAGCCACCACCACCACTTCTGAGCAGAGCAGCTGCGTTCACACGCGCCCGAGCCGCATACACGCATGCAGCGCGGGTGGACATGTGCATGGGCGCATCGGTTCCCGCGCGCGCTAGCTGCGCGAGTCCGCGTCGGGAAGTGGAGACGAAGGGGAGCTAGGACGGTAGAGTTAAGGGGGTGGCGGTGTCCGTGCTGTGTCAGCGCATGGCATCGAATGCCACCGACTGCGTCGGCCTCTAGAAGGAGTAGTTGCGCTTGGGAAATGGCAGAGCTCAGCTCAATTGCTCAAACACGAGGAGAGGAGAGAGAGAGAGAGAGAGAGAGGCAGTTGGGGAGTGAGTAGAGTTGATCGGGGACGAGGAGAGAGAGGAGTTCGTAGAAAGGGGGTGGTTGGCCGCCCTTTTTATGGGTTTGAGGATCCGCCATGGCTGGGGACTTTGTAGGTCTGGGTAGGCTGCGACGATTTGACGAGTTGGGGCCCCTGCCCGGGAGGGATTTGTTAATGCCCCACCGATTAATGATCGTCTTCATCCTGATAGATTGATGCACGGTGGACGGAAATGGAGTCGGCAAGGTTGAGGGCGGGCGTGCATGCATGGTCGGCCGCAGGAGGAGTACCGGGACTAGCCTAGGCCTCCGCGTGCAACGGATGCTGTTGGGCTTGGGAGTTAATGCCAAGCGAGCGTGCCACTGAGAGGAACATAGACGAGTTAATGACTGACGCAACAGAGTACGGCCCGTTTCAAATAGGATCACCTCTGACTTTTGGTTTTTCGTACCTAAAAGTCGTTTAAAACAAGTTATTTTTAACTCATTTTTTGCTTCTTCTTCTTCCACGTTATCTGTAAAGATATAGTAGTATTTTTTAATTAAATACATCAAAAAACTAATAGCCATTATAATAATATTTTAACTAAAAGAGCTGCAGTATTTTAGAACAGGAGCTAAATCTCGTTTGTTGGGGATACGGCGCCAATTTGACTTCATGCATCAGTTTTGTCCATTTGACCCCTTTTAACATATGCACGCATAAGTTTTACAGGAAACAATTCAGCAGGAACAAGAGCAACTCCCCCATGTAGCTCGTACCAGTAGATAATGTCTAGATAGGCCACTCGTAAGCCAAGAAGTATGCAATGGTATAGTACTGCCTCCTTTCAAAAATCTTTGCAGCCAAACTTTTTTTAGCTCTAACTACTTACATATAAAAAACTATTTAGATTAATCAAATGAAAATGGTATCACTAGATTAGTTATGGAAAATATTTTCATAGTATAATAGTTTTGTATTTTTAATGAAAATATTCATATAAAAAATAGTAATCAAGGTTGTATGTTAGAGAATGTGTCAATTTCCAGAATGTTGTAGTACGTTATTTAATAGAAGGAGTACTATTTTACATTTGGTGGATTTCCTTACATCACACAGGAACTTTGCATTATCTCTTACATGCCACTTATTATCTCACTGATATATGGCCTGAACCCATCTTGTCATTTAGACAATAGAGGGATTTCGCAAAATATTCAATGACATATAAGAAATTAATCCTATTTTTGAAAGCTTTTTTACCACTGCTACTACCTATTATGATTGAAACCAGTAGTTCCTAGCCGTAGTTGAATTTTGAGGAGAAAAGCTCACAGAAAACACCTTACACATCTAGGATGAAAGGATCGACAAACAGTGTGGTCTATTCGACTATTCGTGGGAATCTGGGATCTCGTTTTCACTAGGACCTACGGCGACGTTTGCAGCAGGATAGGCACATGGACCGTGCTAAGCTGTAGGAAATGAATAATGATAAGGCAGGCTATCGCTCCGCTAATTTCGATTTTAGTTTCTAGTTTTAACTTATTTTATTATTTTTAAATTTTATTTTTTTTTGTGTTTTTAGCTTTTTTTAGTTTTTTGCCCGTTATTTTTTCTGTATTCGTTTACATTGTCCGTGATGTGCCAACCTATTTTTTTTCATTTTAAAATTTTTTAAATTTAATTATACCAAATAAATCACCATTAACTACAGTGTAATTTTAGCTATAAGTCATATTTTTTCATCCCAAATGACCGGGTTGTATAACGAACCGATTATTTTCTTTGCACGAAGAATTTGCATGTGACCCACAAAAAAAAAGGAAAAATCTTTTGATTGATTTAGGGGATAAAATTTTTAGATAGATTAGGCCATGTTTTTCGCTTAACCAAGGGCAGGAGCTTCGCCAAGATCAAAACCCGATAGGAAGATGTTTTCACGTATCAAATGCATAATGAATTATATTAATATTGATGTAGATTTAAAAGATGATTTTAGCTATTTATCCTTTGAGTATATCAATATTAGTACAAGCTGTTACATGGATGGAAAGCACGGAATGGCTCTGTGCGATCGTAAAATATGACCGAATCTACCTGAAGGCCACTTTTACATGTGTGGGATACGCGGGTTGCCTTCCCGTGGGAGCACAGGAGATTTCAGTTCGCGCCCTGTTGTTGTTCCTTGGCAACGTGGGAAGATTGCAAAGTTGGTGCGGATGCGATGCGACGACGGGAAACTCGCGTAGCAGCGACCACTATCCTTGGTTGCCCAGTTCCAGTTGCCCCTGGCCCTGCACAGCGAAGCATGCAAGAGCGCTCTGCATCCATATACCATGGCCCATGCATGCACACCCAGCACAGGGTAGAACCATCTGCAGTTGCGACTGTATGACAGTGTGAGTGACTAAGGCCGTGGTCCACCTATCTTTTGGTTTAAGTTTTTTGTTGTGTTTTCTAACTGAAATTATAATATAGCAATGATTAGTTTTTTCTAAAGAAAAAATTGAAAAAATGTATATTATCATGATCAATACAAAAGAATAAGGGAAAAGCCTAAAAAGCCAAAAATAAATAGAATAAACCAAAATTAGAAGTCAATGCATATCAAATAGCTTCTAACTTAAATAAACCGAAAACTAAAAAAATAGAAACTGAAACCGTTTAAACCGGCGCCTAAACTAAACTGCCTTTTTTCATTGCAACGAATAAGACTTATTTCTCTCGCACTTTGAACTTTAGAGAGAAATGAGACTCAAATTTAAGGAGACTAGAAAATTGGGCGCGCTTTGCGTGCCTTGTCATGACTTTAATTGCCATGAACATAATCCATTTGCCCCGCTCGACATGATTAAGAATGTACATAAGTAGATAGCAGCAACTTAAAAGTATGTGAATGAAACAATTAGTGAATATATAAAAAAGAGCAATCCAAGTGGCAAACCTCAGCATGGATATACTGGACATCCTTGACTTCGAATTCAGCATCTTTTCTCAGCTCTTCTGATTCTAGAACAGCTCGTACCTCATTTGCTAGGTTTTCATCAAAACTTGTAGAGCCAAATGCAGTCAAGTCAATATCTTCAGAGTGCTGATTCTGGCAATGAAACTAGTAAACAACGCCCCTCTCCTGCAATTTCCCCAGTTCAGAGTTATAAGCAAACAATGCAATGCTCATAAGACAGTGGTAAGAAAAAGAAAATGCGGTAGCAAAAGATGGTGCCCCCATGTATTAATCATCAGGCATGTTACCATGTTACTATGTTATATCCATCCATTTGGTTAGTTCAATTCGCAGTTCTTGTGCCGTATAGCGACAAGCGGCAGAGTATTTTCAGTGCTCAAAATTCAATTTTGTCAGTGGTGTAGAGCCAAAGAATGATCCAAATATTATCATCCAGATCTGCAGTAAAACAATGCATAAATAATTTAGTGAAGGATGAATAGTCTAATTTGATCACTACAACTAGGAATCCTTTATAGCCTTGGAAGGGAGAGAGAGGCCATGCGGTGAGATGTGGCTGAGCTCAGCATGGCATGGGCGGTGGAGTGGACGGCGCATGGCCGGAATGCCGAAGGGAGTGGGCGCGGCAGGGTATGGGCGACGACGGGACGGGACGTGAGAGAGAGAGAGCAGGAGCAGGGCGGCCCAGGCTCTGGCTCTCCCCCTCCGCCTCGCGGCTCCCCTCCACCTTCGTGCCGACCGGATCCGGCCTCCTCCTCCGGCCTCGGCTCTGGCCTCCCCCCTCCGGCCTCGCGCCGGCCTCCCCCTCGCGCCGATCGGATCCGGCCTCGGCGCGCCTCCGCCTCCGCGCCGACCGGATCCGGCCGCGCTGAGTCCATCCACCTCGCGAGCATCCCATCCCGGCGCGCGGGGGGAGGGAAGGGGAGGCGGGAGGCGGGGAGGAAGGGGAGGCGGGGGGAGCGGGAAGGAGGGGGACCGGGAGGAGGGGCGGGGAGGGAGGAGGAGGAGGCGGCGGGGAGGGGGGGAGGAGGAGGGAGGAGGGGCGGCGGGGTAGGAAGGGGGAGGGGGAAGCGGCGGCGGTGGCGGGAGGGGGGAGGGGGGAGGCGGCGGGGGAGCGGGGGAGGAGGGGGGAGGCGGAATGGGGGCACAGCGGCATGGGCAGGCGCGCTGCACGCGCGCGAGACTGCGAGAGGGAGGAAGGCGGGGTTCGGGCGGGCGCCAGTGCGAGAGAGAGCAGGTCGCCAGCGGGAGCCTCGCCACGCGTCGCCGCCAGGGCTCTCTCGCGCGCCGTGGCACGCTGTGGTGCGAGGAAAACGCAGCAGGTTTTAATAACTCTGATGTACTTACAACCTTGTGTCTATTATTACATCCTAAGAGAGTTCTCAATTGGTATGATTTTACAGTTGTTGGTGCATAAAACCGGAAAAAATCGTGAAAAACCGATCTCTTTGTGACAGGAGCCTTGCCGCGCGTACAAACAATTTTGTAGGAACTCGAGCTGCTGACAGTCGGACTCTTAAGCGCAATGGAGCCAGTGCACATTGTTGATGGTAGGTCCTTAGTGGCTTAACCTGATATTACAAAAATAAATGTATGCACACGAGAACTATAAAAATGCCACTTCTGCAGCAGGTCATCGAGAGGCAGCGGCATGCAGGCGACAAGTGGCGTCCCGGCACTTGCCCGGCCACCGGACAGCCGCGCGCCTGCTGCCCGGCCACCGACCGGTAGTAGCCTGCCGCCCCACCATAGTACAACAGGTAATTAAGCCAGCTAATTAGCCGACTTAATTACCTGTCTAAATATTATTTTATGTGTCATATTTGTTCAAATTTTTAAATAAAGAAAATGATCTCAAAAACTTCCAAAATTTTATGTACAACTTTACAACACAACGTACTTTATTGTGTAATTTTTTGATAATTTTATCCACTTTGAATGTTGCTTAAAAATTCGTAATATTGAGATAAATGCAGGAGTTGTTATATATAGCAAATGAGCTCCAAAAATTATGAAATGTTATTTAAAGCTTTATGACATGGTCCACTTAATTGTGTAATTTTATGGGAATTTTATGTACTACAACTTTACCGTATTAATTTATGTTAATTTAATCATAATTAGCGATATGCGATGCATTTTTTGCAATGCATGACCTCTGTTCTTCGCACATATGTCAGCCCGTTGCTACTATATTTTCTTTCCCACAACGTCCTTCACATAATTGTTACTCTGTACATGCCGTCCCGCTTCGCGCGCTCCCTCGCCTGCACTGATGTTGTTATGTTTGTGATGTCCCCCGTCGCCCACACAAATGTCAGTTTGTCTATATCGTCCTGCCTCGCCCACTCTCTCATGCGCACATATGTCAGTCTTATCATGCTGTCCCCCGTCGCTGCGGTGCTGCGTGTCGACAACGCGAACATAATTTCTAGTGGCAACGCACCGGGTTCCCTTTTCTCCCAACTTCAAATACGGAGCTCTCGCAATCGCTCATCGCTCATGTAAATTATGTTTTGTTTCTTGGGGAAAAAGAATCTTCTCCGTCATACAGTAACATAGCATGGCCGATGCCGAGGGGCCAATCGGAGCAGGGTCGCCTAATGAAGACCTTCCCTTGGAAAAGAAAGAGGACTTTGGCCCTAACCACTGCTTGATGCCAAATAAGTGGGCTCAACCAATATAGCCAAAATGCAGACACAGGGAGGACGTGGTCGTGCAACTCATCGAAGGCCATTTCAATAGAGGGCAACGTTTCTTTTGATGCCCACACTCTAAGGTACAATTAGCCAATAGTTTATTTTCTCTTACTGCTAATAGAGCTTCCATATTAACTCTCCTTTCCAGCAGATGGCAAAATATGACTTCATCTACTAAATCGATCCTCTCCTTGAATGCTATGTTGTGAGGTATGTGGATACACTGTGGAAGTGAACCTTAGAGATGGAGGCACAGGTTGATAGTCTCAATGTGGATAACGATGACCTCCGCCAACAAATGCAACGCGAGAGAGGCAATGAGGAGGTTGTCAACATAGGAAGTTCATATGATCCCACATGCTGCTACATGAACCCTAATTGTATATGTGCATGCCACTACAATGATGACCAGCCACATCCGAGACACCCCACTACAACACTCTATGTGGATAGCGCGAGGCACCTTCTACTAGTAGGCACGCATAGAGAAGCTTGTAGCATGGTACTCTCCCCTATAGTTCGCAATTATATTCAATCTCGTAAACCATGTAACTGAATGGTGTACACGTCATTACAGTTGGTATTTATTGAGTGGACTGTTCAAACGTTGTGTCGTGTGCACTAAGCTAGAGGGGTCGATATGCATTGAATAAACGTACATCGTACAAAGGAATACAAATAAGAACGTAATAATATTACACACCTCATATGCGATAATAGATTACGGAGTTAATCATTCAGGTAATAAATTGATTAATTACCAATTACATCTCAAATTGGTACAAATATGAATTAATGCGATACAGTAAAAGATATATGAAATTATGACACTGAATGGCGACCAGACGAGCTCGGTCAGTTGGAGCAATCCTTCATTGATTGCCCGGAGGTCTTTCATATTCTGTATTTCACTGTGCGGGTAATGCTGCTACGTTGGCTCGCATCTATATCATTCTGAAAGCGCTGTGTCTGTCGACGTCCCTTCATAGTTATCTTTAACTCCTTGTTGGGGGCCCATTGTAGCATGTCTAGCCAAAGATCCATGTAGTTCATGTCCAAGCCGTAAGAATGAAACTCTACACTCCATATACTAAAAAGGTGTTGCATGTCATAGTACTTTGCGATGTACATCTCTGACATCTACCTCATTTGCGCACATGCCTTGTACACATGGGAGCATGGCTTGTGCAGAGCTTCGGCTTGTTGCACGTGCATGTTGCGACATCACCCAGGGCACATGCCTGTTTCATTTCACTCCTAGCATGACTGTTTACATATTTTTGCTAAAGCATGATCTCATACTTCCTCTGGATGCTATCAATTACCCGGATGTTGTGCATTCGGGCCTTCTCCATCTTATGGTCCATGTGCCTCTGCATGTTCTCAGACCATTTCTTGCCTTCATCTATTTGTCGCCTGGCCACAATAGCTCTATTGATGAAATAACCAACAGTAACAAGTACATGTCTCCTCCACGTTCACGGTGATGGGGAGGCACCGCACGTCTTTCAAGATGCTGTTGTACACCTCGGACATGTTGGTCGTCATAATCCTATAACTCGCACCTCCGTGTCATAGAAGGGACTATTTTCTAATTCAGGAGCGTGGCGACAAATCCACTCCAACAAACTTATGGCGTCGCAGGTTGCTTTCCCTCGTAGTACGCCTTTCTAGCTCTGTCCAAATGGACTCAAACTTCCACCTCTAGTTTTGCAGACATAACACCTTGAACATTTTCAGAACTTCCTAGCCGCGGAACTGTGTGAACAACTAGATGCCTCATGCACCACCGGGTTCATACGTCATTCCACTCCTAAGGGGTTTGGTCCCATGCTGCATGGTGTTCAGCGCGGCCATCAACCCAGCATTGTGATCTGTGATGACACAAACATTGGGTTGATTACCAACTACTGTTTGCTTCACGTTTGCCAGGAACCAGAGTCAACTAGACGTGTTCTCGCTCTCCACAATGGCAAATGCCACTGGGAGAAGCTGGTCGTTCACGTCGGCCACCACCGCGATGAGAATGGTTCTCTTGTACCTCCCTATGAGAAGAGTGCCATCCATCGTGATCACAGAATGACAAAACTTGAAACCCTTAATGGCCTGGGCGAAAGCTCAGAATAATCGGCCCAATATGAAGCAGTTGGGCCCCCTGTCAACATATGGACCCTCTTCGTACGTCCCATACATGGACTTGATGACCTTATGTTTGCCTCGTCAGACCTTAGTATAGCTAACTAGATAGCCAACCATATTGGCGACTTTCGATATGAGCATCTTTGGGGAGACGAACACATCCATCGCAACTAGGTGGCTGATGATGCTTGCCACATATGCGAAAGTCACGTTTCGATGATGGCGTAGGGGCTCGCTGAGTACACAAGTGTGGTCGATCATCATCTCGATCGAGAAGACCGAGCCAAAAATCTTATCTCATTGAGCACTGACCTTTGCAGGGTATCCTTCCACTATGCACTTCACTGCGTAATTGGCTCGGTTGGACTGGTGCACTCGGTATACACGACTAATAGATAAGGTGTACCGTGCAATAGCTTATGCACAACTGTCTTGCTATGGAAGCATTGCTCAACTAGGAGGGTGTTAACTTGAAACTCCAACTATGACCCTTCTTCTTGCGGTAGTATGAGGGAACGCACCGCAACATCGTTGAGTCTGGAGGACACATAGGGCACCTCCGATGACACAATTCCCCTAGGTGGACCAGCCGTTTGCTGTGAGTCATCGTCAGTATCATCGGAGCCTAGGTCAGTGTCCTCGTCGGACTCCAACTGAGGTACACCATCGGCCTCCCGTAAATGGCTGCCTTGGGTTGAGAGGCAATTTGCATGTAATGTCTCCATGCTACGATGCCATTTACCTTCATGAGCTCCCACACGTCATTCGTGCAGGTGATCCCCTCGATCGAAGTTTCATCGTCATTGCCTCAAGCGTACTCCTCTCGGATGTAGCTTCGTTGCTCGTAAATATTCATGGCATCGAGCCCCTCAACCCAGAGCACCTTGTACTAGTATGTCGATAGGTCCAACCCGTACAAGACCATCGATGTAAAACATTGTCAAGTGTTCCATATATGTGACTACCTAAAGTCACAACAACTAGATCCGCAGTAAGCGTTACAACAAAAAATCATGACAAGTAGCATGTAAGTTAATGATTACATGTGTATAACTACATACGAATAATTCATTAATTACCTAAAATTTGATTAACCGTCCAAAAATTACGAGTGATTCATTACCATCGTATGTAGTACTTAATTACTAAACACTAACTCATTACTTAACCATAACTAATTGCCACTACAGCATTATGACTGCTTAATTATACACTACCATACAATTACAAATTATGGGTACCGTACGTACACAAAAATAGTAAAAACTATATCTAAATTACTATGACCTACTTACTTTATAATACAAACTACATTAATTAAGACTAACTAAATAACACTAATTAATTAGGACTACGAGAATAATGTCAGAAGGGTGCGACAAAAATTTACCTATCTTTCGGGAGAAGCAAATAGCACTGCCACGTCCTCCTGCCGCATCCTTAATGAGCTACGCACTAGCTTCTCAAATTAATTATCTATACACTCTTAATTTTAAGCGACGACCATGAGAATGAGCTTTTGCGATGAGTAACTAAGATGACCGATAACCAACTGCGAGATGTTCGTATTTATGACCGAGCAAAAAGGGAATCTGGTGCGCTCATCCCACAAATTGTAACACTGACAAAAAGGGAACTCCTTGTCGACACGTAGCACTGCGGGCGAGGGGACGACATGGTAATACTAACCAATGTGAAGACGAGGGAGTGGGCGAGGGGGGACAACAGAGACATAACAACATTAGTGCGGATGAGGGAGTGCGCGAGGGGGACGGCACGAACAGAGTGACAATTGTGTGAAGGATGCAGTGGGAAAGGAAAAATAGCAGCAACGGGCTGAAATATATGCGAAGGACAGAGGTTGCACACTGCAAAAGATGTATCGCATATAGCTAATTACGACTAAATTAACAAAAATTAAGATGATAAATTTGGAACGCATAAAATTTCTATAAAATTACACAATTATGTGGACTATGTGGGAGGCTTCACATAAAATTTTGTAATTTTTGGAACTTGTTTGCTATACATAACAAGTCCTGCAAATATATCAATAGTATGAATTTTTAGCTATATTTAGAGCAGATAAAAATTGTTGAAAAAATTACACAATGAAGTACGTTGTGTTGGAAAGCTGCACATAAAAATTTCAAATTTTTCGAGTTCATTTGCTATATTTAAAATTTTGAACAAATATGACACATAAAATAATATTTAATCAGGTATTTAAGCCGTCTGCTGTATTGTGTTGGGGCGGCAGCCACCTACCATTCGGTGGCTGGGCGGTAGGCGCGTGGTCGTCCGGTGGCCAGGCGGTATGCGCCCGAAACACCACGTATCACCTACAGGCCGCTGCCGCCCGACATCGAGCGGCAAAAGTGCTATTTTTACCATTCCCATATATAGCTATTCTTGCAAATACAGATATAAAATGCGCTATATATTCCAAAACTCGTGTGCATTGGTTTTACACTCGTGCAATGGTCGATGAACTTTAGAGCATAGGAAATTCACAGGTTTTATATGCTATTTGGAAAGCGGGAATTTTACAGAAATTTCACAACAATTAGATTAATTCCTGCAAAAAAACGTAAATAAATTTCCGTGTTTGAAACGGGTGTCGTAGGTCCCGTTCAAAACTACTTGATGGTGTTTAATTGTGACTGCTATCTTTTGATTGAAATAGGAACTATAGCGGTTGTTAGCTTTTAACTATGACATTCAATTAAATTAAAATAAAGAAAATAAAAATTATTATATCTTTTAACAATAAAAAAACCAGTCAAAGATTTAACGCATTCAAAAACCAATTTCCACTCCTGCGTACGTGTGGAGCCAAACGGCGGTGCCGTGTTTACGTCGCGATTCGGGAACTGTAAGGCTTGGTGGGCCCACCGGACAGCAGGGGTGGGAAAGAAAAGGTGACGCGACGGAAGTTTCCGTGGTGGCGGGGAGAGGCAGGGCCGGCGGTCAAAACGTGGGCCCGACACAATATTGTCTGCTTCTGACGCGTCGCTGACGCCGTGGGCCCGTCCCATTATCCCGCCATGGCTGCTACTACTGCAGCAGTACTTCATTCTCCTCGCATGATACCACAAGAGATATAGTAGGTTCATTCGTATTAGTTTCAGGTATTATCTTTTAACTTTGTCTTATAAATAGTATTTAGTTTATAAAAAAATTATAGAAAAATCTTCACGTATAATTTTAGCCGATATATATAAAATCACTATAGTGTATATTACAATTAACTAGTAGATCATATCTTAAAAAGACACTTAACGAGGATATAACAATCCTCAAATAATTATTTATTTGTAAATGATATTTTTACATCATTATACTCGTTGAGTATACCGCTTATCTATGAGAAAGCGATTTTACAGAGTAGTCATAAGCTCTTCTACGATCACTCCTTAGTCGTAAGCTCTTCTATGATCGTTCCTTAGTCGTAACCTCTCCTATGACCATGACTAGTCATAAGTTATTCTATGACCACCTAGTGGTCGTAGATCCTCCTACAATTAAGCCAATCTTGGACTGACATGTCTATGACAACCTATTACATTATGGATTTGTCTGACGAGGCAATTAGCACGTGCCTTTATTCTCTGGAATAACTGCACGTAACCTCTATCTCTCTGATAATAACCACCACACAACACATGAGTTACCATGTCTCTTTGACAATAACTTCCATTGGATGGTTATCATCCAAAACGTGAAGGCGTCTCTTAGCATGGAACAACTGCCACCGTTCGCAAGCTATATAAAGGTTGACGTTAGGGGAGAAGAATGGGAGAGATCTGAGACAGAATGGGAGAGATCTGAGACAGACCCAAGAGAGAATAGAAGTAGAGCAAGACATTTCGTATTTCCTTTCTCGACTGTAATCAACTCATTGAAGCAATAACCACACAGGAATATGGTTGTTATTCTCTCAAGAGAAAACCCAAACTTGTATAAAAATCTGTCTTTTCTCTGTATGATCATATCCAGGTTGTAGCAAGTGATCCCCGAATCCAAGAAATCATACATAAGATCGATACTAAAACATTGATAACACTCTATTTAAAATCTAGGTGCTGTAAAAAAAATATTTACTATAAAAAATAGTTTTTAGAAACTAATATGAGCAAGACCATAATCGTGTAACAGGCACCCTACACGCATGCAGAATATCATTAGTTTAGAGGAGCTTGACTAAACATTTTCAAGTACTAGCATGAGCTAGCTTCCATTTGGAGGACCAGAGGGCTAAATGTGAGACAAGGAGCATGCTTTATTGGCCTAGTTTTTTTAGTTTTTAGTGTATGATTTATGGTTTTTTAATAAATAAATAAAACAGCTTCTCTACCTTCTTTTCGAAGTGGCTTATCAGAATAATCTTTTTAAAGCAAATTATCGGTATTCGGTTCATTCGTACAAATACTGCACTACGATCAAAAGTCATCAACCATAGTTATAAACTATCCATCGCAACTTCCACGTATTTTTTACCCTATTTTAGGACTCCAAGGAATGGATCAAAAATCGTACCGGTTGCTACCGAAAGCTAGCACTGCCCAACAATATTGTCTGCTTCCGATAAAAATTTTACTTCTGGAGAGCTAAATTGTTTTAAGATAATCTGGAGAGCTAAAATTCCTTTGAAAGTTAAAACCTTTTTGTGGTTGACTTGGCGTAATGCAATCCTGACAAAAGATAATTTGATCAGGAGAAAAGGGAAAGGCAAACCAATTTGTTGTTTTTGCAGTGAACCTGAAACAGTCATGCATCTTTTCTTTGAATGTGTTGTTGCTAAACATGTGTGGAGTATAGCAGGTATTGTCATTGGGGCTAACTGTAGGCCAGTTTTGCTCAATATTTTTGGTGGATCAAAACTTATTTGACCAAGGATACCAATATGTAAGTGGTCGACCTAGCAGCAATTTGTTGGGCTATGTAGAAGTTAAGAAACAGAGCTTGTTTTGAAAAAGAAAAGTTAATTCGATCTCCTGCTAAGATCATTTGTTATGCTTGCTCCTTTTTGAACTTCTGGGCAGGACCACAACAAGAATGTCAAAGAGGCTGTTGCGGTCGGTGCTGGGCCTCCACAGCATGAAGCACTTCGATCGTCACCATGATCAAGGAGGAGGATGTCCCGGGGACCAAGATACCGTCATGCAGATTTCCAATGGAGAAGAGGATGCAGTACCGGACGAAGAACAGTGACATTCTCAGAGCAATGGGGGGAGAAAGGGAACAATCTGAAGGCTGACGAAGACCAAAAAAAGAAGAAGGAAGAAATGGCATTCACAAGTTGAGACTGGATGAAGTTTGTCTGTGATTGATCGTGGAACTACATAGTTAAAATCGTTACTATGCTGTCAAAAACTGTAATTTTGTTTTGTTTACTCTTCTCTTCCCAGTTTGCTGTAAATGATGCTTGGTGCATTTATTTACAGATAGGCCATATTCTTTTGGCTTTTTAGCGGGTTTTATCTTTTGGTTTCTCCTAATAATCACTATTTATTAAATTAATAAGTCGTAACTCAAAAGAACAGATCATAGTAACCTGAACCATGTACTTCTTCCGCTATGTTTAGGTAATGGAATCCGAGTTATCGTGTGGAACAAAAAAAAACGTACCCTTCCTTTTTTGTTGTAGCTTGCTTACATCGAGTTAGATCTGTCACCCTAGTGGGAGATCCAAGACCCGTTAGCTAAGTAACTGGGGTAGCTTGTCACAGGCGACCGAGAGGGCAAATGGTGTTGGGCAATATAGGAATTTTCCTCATTTTTGGATTAAAGAAATCTCAGCGTGGGGACCACCTATAAGAGATATGAGGGAGAGGGATGTGATCGGTTGACTGATCAGCCGAGAGAAGGGGTCAGATCATGCTCTCTTCTTCTTACGCTAGACTTGGTCCGACGGCTGGTGCGGCGCCGTTTCCCCTCTCCTCTTATTTCAAATCTTCCCCATCTTCTCTTTAAAATCGAGCCATGGGAAAGATTTTGAGCAACGGCAATAGAGAGTAATAAAGAGAACATACCAAGATCTAAGAGCAAGTGGCAACGGTCGTTCCTTGTCTCCTGTGCGGTTTGCTTCGGTGAACTCATTGGGGTCTTGGTGATTTCTACGTCGGCAAGGCTCTGCTGATTCTTTGTGGTGTAGTCAGCCTTGGTTGTTGGTTGTTCAGCTGTAGTCGTCCAGCCGCGGTCGTCAAGCCGTGGTCGATTTGTCATGGTCGGTCAGTTGTGGTTGCTTTGCCATGGTCAGTCGGCTATGATCAACCTGCAGTGATCGATCTATTGTGGTCGAGTTGCTTCATCCGATTAGAGATTGCGTTGGCTTTGTGCGGCAACACTTGCTTCTCAACTTCACGATTTGGTGAGTACTGATATGTGAAGTTGGGCATTGTATCTCCGTTAACCTCTCCGGTGATATCCAGGCATACAACGATGATTGATTTTCTAGGATATCGTCCTCGCGATGAGCCTTGCCCTTACTGTCATCTCGGTGGCTTAGATTACCACCACCCAATAAGCTATTTTTTTACATTCTTAGGGCATGTTTGATATGGCCTTTGCTTTTGGCTGAAATTTTTGAATTTTAGCTGATTGCGACAGAGATTATAGAGAGAGAGATACTAGCTAGCGATTTTGGTTGATATAGATGTTGGGCGTTTAACGTATACTACAATTAACTTGTAGATCTCGTCTTGAGAAAATACTCCGTTTGAAAGTTATATACTATAGCAAAAGCTAAAAGCTGCTTTTAGATGCCGTTAAAGAACATGCCCTTAATTCCTATTATGCATATGTTTACTGTACTAGTGTGATATCTTTGTTTAATTATCTCTAAAATATATGATAATTACTAGCACCGGGAGTACTTTGCATAATAAATTGTGGGCTTTTAAGATTGCTCGATGAGGAAACTAGTTATATTTGATATCATAGTGACAGTTTAGAGATATTATGCTAGTTTGATTTGTTGATTATACACAAGAGTTGGTGCACATTCTTTGCTATTTCGTTCTGGTCTTAGCCTGAAGTCTACTGATTCAGCTATAATACATTTTGTCTCTATTCTGAATATTGTCGACAACAGATTAATGTTATAGTAGTTCATTTCTGCTATACGTTTTGATTAGAACAAAATTGATTCAGTCACTATTCTAAAGTAATGTTTAGATTGATAAACTAATAGAATATAAAAGGATTGTCACTTAGATTGTTGATACATTGACTAGAGTTGAGAAGGCCAAGTTGAGAACTTGAATAACTCCTCTGCTGAGAGCAAATTCACACTAAATAGCATGTGTGCTATGTAGACTTCAATTGCCCCACTGTCTTGATCAGTTAAGCATATTGTTTTGTCTAAATGACTTGGATGCTATGTCAGTCTCAAAAGACATTTTCTTCATGTCATTTATTTCCTGCTAGTCATATGCTTTATTGCTATTGCTTATATCATAATTAATCTAAAAATAATGCTAAAACTACTTAATCTCCAATAATCTAGAAAACCAATTCTTGTTGAAATAGCTTCATCATCTGATTTCATTAAAACTGAAAGTATTTGACGGCGCTAATTTTAAGCATTGGCAAGCCAAGACAAAGATGTGATTGATTGACCTAAAATTATTTTGGGTCATTTCGGGTCCTCCAGTCCTTCCTTTGGAAGGCGAGAATCTAACTTGTTGGGAGGATGCGAACCATTCAGCTTTGGCTAGGCTGTTGGCCGTTCAGCTTTGGCTAGGCTGTTGGCCGTTCTATCAAACTATCTTTTCGATGTCTATGTCAACTTTATAGAGGCCAAAAAGTTGTGGGATGTGCTGAATGAGAAATATTTAGAAGGAGATAATGGGAATGAGTCTTTCATTACTGCAAATTACTTGAATTACAAGATGATAGAGGGGTGGTCAGTGATGGAGTAGCTTCACGAGCTACAGCTCCGTATGACTATCTCCTACTAGAGAGTTTTCAAGTAAATGTCATATTGGCCAAGTTATCGCCTTTGTGGCAAGACTTTGTGATTGCTCGGAAACACATAAAGGAGCAGATGATAATCAATGAATTGTCAGCCGCTGTTAATGTAGAAGAGTGTGCCAGGGCCAGCGGTGATGAGAAGTCCCATGTCCAAGCCCACTAGGTGGAAGTCAAGAACTTTAAGAGCAATGGGAAGAAAGTCAAGAAACATCTCTAGAACAAGCCTAAGATCTAGCCAATGAAGAAGGAGAAGGTGATCTTTACTTGTTACGTGTGCGGCAAAGAAGGCCATAAGGCCAACAAGTGCCATGATCGTAAAGGCAAGGGACCATCTCCAGATCAGCACGAGAGTAAGGCAGAAACCAATGTGGCTATAGCTAGTCCCATCTCAAATGGGTATGTACCTCAGATCTTTATGGCTAATTTATTAATTGATTGGTGGATTGATAAGATGCAAATAGACATATCCGTGCTGATCGTTCGTGTTTCTCTTCATTTCATGATGACGCTAGTGGCTTCATCCTAATGGGCAACGACGCTGCTGCTACAGTACGTGGGATTGACAAGATCTTCCTGAAGCTCACTTTTGGCAAGACGCTCATCCTTGGAGATGTACTGTATGTGCCTACAATGCCCCGTAATCTAATAAGTGGGTCCATGCTTTGTAGGCAAGGAATAAATCTTGTTTTTGAGTTTAATAAGGTCGTGTTGACCAAATTTAGTACTTTTATAGGAAAAGGCTATGAAAGCAGGGGTATGTTCCGTTTATCCATTCTTGGCTTCAATAATCCAAACATTTTTAATGTTACTCACCACAATAAAGTTTATGATATTTGGCACTCTCGTTTATGTCATGTTAATTATGAAGCCATAGAGCGGTTAAGCAAAATGAGTTTAATTCCAAGTTATAAGTACGAGAAGGGCTCAAGGTGTGAAGTGTGCGTGCAAGCAAAACAGCCTCGAAAACCATAGTGTTGAGAGGCGAGACATTTCTCTACTTGAGCTAACACATTCTGATCTTTGTAAGATAAATGACATTTTAACTAAAGGTGGCAAGCGTTATTTATTTACTCTCATTGATGATGTGACTAATACAATTATATGTACTTACTTAAGTCGAAAGATGAAATACCAGAACATTTTAAAATATATAAGGCTGAGGTGGAAAAGTAACTAGAAAAGAAAATCAAATGATTGAGATCAGATCAAGGTGAATACATCTCTAATGAATTCACTTAATTCTATGAAGAAGGTGGAATAATTCATGAAGTTACTCTACTGTATTCTCCCTAATCAAATGGAGTAGTCGAATGTAAGAACCGAATTCTTTGTGACTTGGTGAATGCCATGTTACAGAGTTCAAGTATATTGGACTCATGGTGGGGTGAGGCAGTTCTCAAAGCCAATTATATCTTGAATAGGGTGCCTCTCTGTAATAGCAAAGAAACATCTTATGAAGGATGGAAGGAGATAAAACTAAATATCCTTTCTTTGTACATGGGATTGTCTTGCAAAAGTGCACATATCTTTGCCGAAGAAAAGAAAACTTGGTTCCAAGACTATTGATTGTGTCTTTCTATGATACGCCTACCACAGCATAGCATACAGATTTCTCGTAATCAATCCGAGGTTAGAGAATTCGCTAATAATGTCCTTATGGAATCTCGTGATATGACTTTCTTTGACAATGTGTTTCCTATGGGAGCAAATGAAGTCATTGTTCCTGATAGTTCTAATGAACACTCTATTCCTCCTAGTGTGGATGACATAGCTCTTGAATTGGAGTTAAGGAGGAGTGAGAGATAGAGGACTGAAAAGTATTTAGGCAATGACTATGTCACCTATCTCGTGGATGATGAACCACGTACCCTTTCAGAGGCATACGCATCCCCAGATACAGAGTACTAGAAGGATGCAGTCCGTAGCAAGATGGATTCCATCATTGCTAATAAAACTTGGGAGATTATTGATCTTCTAAATGGATATAAGCCGGTGGGTTGTAAATGGATCTTCAAAAGAAAGCGAAGACCCGATGATACTATTGAAAAGTATAAGGCCCGACCGGTGGCTAAGAGTTTCACTCAAAAGGAGGGTGAAGACTATTTTGATACATACTCGCCTGTGGCTCGATTACCCGCAATTCGAGTGCTTCTAGCACTAGCTACTATATGTAAACTCCATGTACATCAAATGGATGTTAAGACTGTTTTTCTACATGGAGAGTTAGATGAGAAAATTTACATGCAATAGCCTGGTGGTTTTATGGCTAAAGGGTAAGAGAGGAGAGTATGTCACTTGATTAAATTTTGGTACGGTCTAAAACAAGCTCCCAAGCAATGGCATGAGAAATTTGATAATACGTTAATTTCGGTTGGCTTTTGTGTTAACGAAGCCGATAAGTGCATATATTATTGATTTAATGGGAGTGAAGGTGTCATCCTCTATCTTTATGTGGATGACATATTGTTGTTCGGGACCAACATGGATGTAATCAACAAAACCAAGCCGTTCATCTCCCAAAACTTTGATATGAAAGATCTTGGTGAAGTTGATATTATTCTAAGTATCAAGCTGTTAAATGGTGATAACGGGACTACCTTAATATAATCTCATTATGTGGATAAGATCCTGAGCCGCTTTGGATTCATGGATGCCAAGCCTGTAGCCACACCCTATGATCCAAATAGTAAGCTACATAAAACACTAGACATGGAAAAGACCAGTTTAAATACTCTCAAATAATTGGGTCCTTGATGTATTTAACTAGTGCAACAAGGCCTGACATCTCATATGCCATAAGCAGATTGAGTGAATACATGGCCAATCCAGGATATGATCATTGGATAGTACTAGAAATGGTACTTAAGTATCTAAAAGGAACCAAGAATTTGAGGATACATTATACTGGTCATCCGCAGTCCTTGAATGATTCAGTGACTCTAACTGAATCAGTGACTCAGATGATATGAAGGCTATAAGTGATTATATATTCACTCTAATAGGTGGGGCTATTGCATGGAAGTCCTCTAAATAGACTATCCTTACACAGTCTACCATAGAGGCTGAGCTAGTAGCTCTTGACTCAGCAGTAGTAGAGGCGGAATGGCTCAAAGAGCTTCTTTCTAACCTACCAATATTAGAAAAGCCAATACCAGCTGTCTTAACTTATCGCAATAACCAAACCATTCTGGTTAAGATTAAGAGTACGAAAGACAACATGAAGTCTTGAAAACATATTAAGAGGTGACTTAAGTTAGTTTGGCATGCCAGAGAGACTGGTGTAATCACAGCAGAATACATCCAGTACGAAAGGAATCTAGTAGATCCTTCCATTAAAGGAATGGCGTGCAAGGTCATTCTAGCTGTATCAAAGGGAATGCAGCTCATACCCATTTGATGGTCTTGAACGGTGGTAACCTATCCTAGAAGAGTGGAGATCCCGTAAACTAGGCTCTAGGAAACAAATTGTGAAAGACTGGGAGTACATATTAATTAGAGTCCCGTGAACTGCAGGACTCTAAACTGTATGGCAGGTTGAGCAATAGTTCTTAATGAATTTGATGCCTTATATGACAACGGGAACTGTCCTACAGAGTTCCCTAGATATTTCACCTAAGTGAGTATGGCCGTGGGATTGCGATCAAAAGAAAGTAATGGTATGCTTTCTTGAATCCTCATGAAAAGATACGGGAACACGACCGTAACATTCCAACCCGAGAGGTGCGGTTCAGCTGCGCTGTACAGAGTGCAGTATAAGTAAAAACTCTCACACCAAGACACTAGATCAAGACGTAATCCTCCATTATCAATGCAGAGTCATAGCTTTTGTTGCTAGGCATTGGGTTCAAACCCGCAATGTACACTTTGTCGAATGATTATATATCAAACATAGCTACTTCAATCCTATTTGAGATGTGGAAAATTGAGGAAAATTGGTGGGGATTGTTGGGCAATATGGGAATTTCCCTCATTTTTGGATAAAGAAATCCCAATGTGGGGCCCATCTGTAAGAGATATGAAGGAGGGGGATGTGATCGGTTGATCGATCAACCGAGAGAAGGGGTCAGATCGCGCTCTCCTCTTCTTGTGCTGGACTTGGTCCGGCGGCTGGTGTGGCGCCGTTTTCCCTCTCCTCTTATTTTGGATCTTTCCCTTCTTCTCTTTAAAATTGAACCATGGGAAAGCTTTCGAGCAACAGTAATAGAAAGCAATCAAGAGAACATACCAAGATCTAAGAGCAATTGGCGGCGGTCTTTCCTTGTCTCATATGCAGTTTTCTCTGACGAACTCACTGCGGTCTCGGTGATTTCTACGTCGGCAAGGCTCTACTAATTCTCTGTGGTGTGGTCGGCCTTGCTATTGGTCGTCCAGCCGTGGTCGTCCAGCCGTGGTCGTTCCATCATGGTCATCCAACCATGGTCGATTTACCATTGTTAATTTGTTGTGGTCGTTTTACCGTGGTCGGTCAGCCGTGGTTGATACGCCATGGTTGACTTTTTGTAGTCGATTGGCCATCATCGACCTGCAGTGATCGATCTGCCATGGTCAAGTTGCTTCATCCGATTGGAGATTGCGTTGGCTTTGTGCGGCAACTTGGCTTCATGATTTGATGAGTACTGATTTGTGAAGTTAGGCACTGTATCTCTGTTAAGCTCTCCGGCGATATCCGGGCACATGCTGGTGATTGGTTTTCTAGGACATCGTCCTCATGATTAGCCTTGCCCTTTCTTGTCGTCTCGGTGGCTTGGGTTGCCACCGTCCAGTAAGCTGTTCTTTACATTCTTAATTCCTATTATGCATATATTTATTGTGCTAGTGTGATATATTTGTTTAATTATCTCTGAAATATGTGATAATTACTAGCACCGTGAGTACTTTGCATAATAGATTGTGGGCTTTTAAGATTGCTCGATGAGGAAACTAGTCATATTTGAGATCATAGTGACAGTTTAGAGATATTATGCTAGTTTGGTTTATTGATTATACACAAGAGTTGGTGCATATTCTTTGCTATTTTGTTATGGTCTTAGCCTGAAGTCTGTTGATTCAGCCATAGTACATTTTGTCTCTGTTCTGAATATTATCGACAACAGATTAATACTGTAGTAGTTCATTTCTGCTATATGTTTTGATTAGAACATGAAATTAATTCAGTCACTACTCTGAAGTAATATTTAGATTGACAAACTAGCAGAACATAAAAGAATTGTCACCTAGATTGCTGGTATATTGACTAGAATTGAGAATGCCAAGTTGAGAACTTGAGTAACTCCTCTGTTGAGGGAAAATTCACGCTAAATAACATGTGTGCTATGCAAACTTCAATTGCCCACTAGCTTGATTAGTTAATCATATTGTTTTGTTTAAATGACTTGAATGCTATGCCAGTCTCAAGAGATATTTTCTTCAAGTAATTTATTTCCTACTGGTCACATGCTTTACTATTATTGCTTATATATGGAATTAATATGAAAATAATGCTAAAACTGCTTAATTTCCAACAAATGGCCCCTTGAATAAGAAGAATGGAACAACAATGATTCTCTAATCCTTAGTAAATCATGCTAATAGTACTAGCTTAAGCACTACCCACAGTCTATTATTCCCTTCACTGCTCACCGAAGCATATCCATTCATATTGGCTTTGACTTATAAATAGTAACAACTTGTAGAGAACCTTATAGAGATAGAGACACTAGAGTGCGATTTTGACCAATATAAATAAAGTCACTACAATGTGTACTACAATCGACTAGTAGACCCCCACATTAAAAAGACACTCCGTTTAAAAGCTAGATACTATAGAAAAGTCATTTATTATTAAAAATAACTTTTAAAAGCCAATATGAATAAGGCCTATAGTTTATCATTATGTAGGTTTGGACGTCTGATGCTGAATTGAATTGATTAACAGCGTTGCTCAGGTAAACTAACATTGGCGGGCGAGTATCACTCTCAAGCCCAACGCACCAGGACCTACTTGTCAGTGATGGTTTGTATTGCTGTACATGAAGGCGTGTTCGTGCCACCGAGAGAGTTTCCGCTAGACTAGTCTGCAATTAGGCCCCGTTTCAAAAGGCTTTAGCTCCTGGCTTTTTTTAGCTTTAAGCTTATTTAAACCAGAAATCACTTGAAATGCATCAGCTTCTAATTTTAGTTTATTTTATCTTTTTTTGCTTTTATTTTTCTCCATATTCCTTTGCATTGTGCGTAACGATATAACGATTTTTTTAAAAAATTTTAATTTTTCTCAGAAAAAGCTAACCGCCGCTATAATATAATCTCAGACAATAGCTAAAAGCTAAACCCTTAAACCGTTTTGAGCAGCCCGGTGTCATTGGAGTTGAGCCACCTAATGACTGTGTCCTCTTGTAGCCGCGATTTCTCACCAAATTAGAATTTGGATGGGAATTTGCGGGGTGCTTTGTATGTAACAAGATTTGGATCCTCTCCAAGGCAAGTCGGACAAGCACAGTAGCGTGACCTCAATTATTCTGCGCCATAGATGCTACGGTACCCATGCTGCAGAACTATTCGCTGCAATGATTTCCAACCGTGCTGCACAGTACCTGCTATAGTGATTTACAATTTCTCCTCGCTATTTACCACTGGGAGCCGGTTCCATATGCAGCAACTCTAACTGGCTAGGGCTGTCCTATATATATTTCTCGTGAGCTAGGCATAAACTAAAGTATATATGTGGTACTTGTTGCTTTGTGATACCCAAGTGTTCGTGTAATTGAAGCATGTCAAAGCATAATCCAGTTGTGGGGTTTTTTTAATGATCCGTACTTATTGTAGTACTGTTTGTTTGGTACCTGAAAGTCTTGCAATGGTCACAGCAATTCAAGTACTTGATGCTCTTGTAAAAGTCCCATTCAAACTGGTTTGGGCTTTTGATTTTCGGTTTTCACAAACCGAAATAAGCGCATCAGCTTTTCAATTTTAGTTTTTTTAGTTTTTTAGTTTTTAGTTTTTTCCTTTGTATTGTCTGTGAAGATATAACAATGTTTTTTTATTTTTGTTTATTTTTTAATTGAATGACTTAGAAAAGTACAATTTTAGTCAAAAGTTAATAACCGAAAACACCAGCTGAAGCCGGATTAAACAGCCTCAAAGTCTTTTGGGAGTTGTATTGCACTATAGGACACTAGAATTCAGCTTAGCTTTAATTAAAAACAAATTGTCAAGTAGTAATTGTTAAAATTTGAAGTTATAAGGGATTAACATTGAAAATGAGGAGGTGGATGAAGATGCCATTGGCAGATGCCCAAGGTCCCTAGAGGGATAACGTCAGGAAGTTGAGATCAACACCAACGCGGCCCTGATTGGGTTGATCAGGCCGGCGAGCTGAGCTTCGCCGTGGTTTGCGGGGTATCTTTGCCAGTTGTAAGAGCTCCTATTCTTTTTTTTTAAAAAAAAATCTAAATATCAATTGACGAAACTCTATACTAAAGGCGTGTGAGAGCATCTCCAAGAGATACTCTATATGACTCTTAATATTTAAATTTTAGAGTTGAAGGGTAAAAAGTAGCTCCAACAGATTCCCAAATAGACTCCCAAAAATAGAACACACCTAAAAAATGGCTCTCGCTCTCTACTTATAGAGGATGATCTAGGCTCCCAATACTGTTTTTCTGGTTTAGGGTATCTGTTGGAGGGAATGATTATTTTGGGACCTTATATCGTGATTAGGATCTGTAAAAAGAGATTTAGGGTGTAAATTTATTGGGCATCTCTTGAAGATGCTCTGACTGGTAATTTTTTCAGGATTATGTGACTGGGAATTAATTTCATGATCATTCAATAATTAACATCCCAGCACATAAATTTTGCAGGAAAGTTGTACAACTTATCTAAAATTCCTACCAAAATGGGGCCTAAGATTGTCCACCCACTGCAAATTCGAAATCGAGTGAAAGCTTGGGAAAAATAGTTTGACTCAAATAAAATCTCCTTTACGTTTGAGTATTATAAATATTTTGCCAATTAACCAACTACAGTCTGCACATCTAGTAGACAGTTCACTTGTCCATTGGCCAGTATTCTGTAAAGTCAGGTCTGTATTGTACCATGACATTGTTCATGTGTACCTGCCGTAGATAGGTGTGGTGGGGATAAACCCAAACTTTTTATTAAAAAAATATTAATTTTGTGGTTACATGAAGATGAAGATTCTAGTTTGTTAAGCTAATCCTCTTTCTCCTCCCCTCCTTCCCTTTACTATATCCATCTAGTCCATTGTGTACTTGCTGATAATTGAGCTAGTAGCATCTGCTCTGCCTTTATGTCACTAGCTTGTTCCTCCCAAAGTGCACCCTTTAATTTCCTTTGTTTATGATACTTATTTAACGTGATGTGTTTGACACTTAAGTCAAACCTAACATCATAAACAAAATCTAATACGGATGACACCTCGACAAGCGTGTGATGCGTATGTATAACCTGGACAGAGGTCAACCCGACACAAAAGTAGTAGGATGGAAAGGTAGAGCAGCAGTATATATGTTCATGCGCAACTTTCTGGAGGCAAAATGGAGTACAAGAAAGGTGCCTGCGTATGCATGATCGTAGCTATTGGACTGGTTATAACGAATGTATGTTACCTGAAACACTCGAGCTCTATGAGAAAAGTTGTCTAATTCAATGTATTAACTTCTTATTGGATAAAGTTGCGTAAAGTTTAGTTTACTTTTAACTATTTGGAAATTCTCAAGAAGAGTATTTATATTCGTTAGTGGTCAACAGAGACGTCAATTTACTGGGCCAAATTCATGGCATGACTCAATCTATTAGATAGAAAACTAGAGACAAAGAAATAGTTTTTTTTTTCTATCATCGATCTGTTCTTTTGTTTATCCTTCTCTTGTCTCGTGTTAAACCATAAATTTTGGCTACACTTTCGCCGACTCGCGCCCAACCCTAAATGTAATCCACTGTAGTGACGAATTTTATCTCTACCAAAGCTGATGCAAAATATCGTGCAAGAGGACGCCACATCACCGTATTTTTTTCTCTACCGAACACAAATGTATACTCAATGGATTATATGTACAAGTAATATTCTAGAACTCAGTACAAAATCCTCGAATTTTAGGAGAAAACTAATGGGAAAGTGGTGGACTGGTGGCGAAAGAAAATGATAAGACCTTTTATCCTCTATAATTATCTCCCTCTAATACTAAATTATTACAAAAAAGAATACTCGATGGAATTTCCAAGCGAAGTGCTAGTTCAATTCCAATTCCTTCGAACACTTCAAACCATAACCTTGGTACTTCCTACTAGAAATGTTAACCAGTAACAAAAATTAGGAATAGAAAACATATACCTACACAGAGTCAAAGAGTGCTCTTCTGGCATGTTCATATTGATTGCAGTTGATGGTTTTTTACTACAGTTAATATTTTTTTGTTAAAAATAAATAGTAATAGCTTAAAGAAATGACTTTTAAAAGGAGGACGTGAGCGGTAGGGAAAGTGAAGAAGAGATGCATACGAGAGATGGAAATAAGAGAAGTGGAATGCGTGATGCGCATGTGACCCTTTACTTTATCTTCGAAAGAGGAGTGGGAAAATTGTTTTGGAAGTCAGGTATTTCCATATTATCTTTTATTTAGAAATAAAAGCTAATATATAATATATATATATATATATATATATATATATATATATATATATATATATATATATATATATATATATATATATATATATATATATATATATATATATATATATATATCTTTTCTACTATATATGTAATTACACCCTATATATATCTCACAACATAGGTAGTATATATATATAATAGGTGTAATTACACCTATGTAGTATCTATGTACGTGAGAGTATAGTATATAGTATTTAAGACCATATAAGTGGTATGAATAATTTTTCAGAGGTGGTATGTATATTTTTTTGACATACTCCTTTTTATGTGCGTATATGAAGGTATTTATAAAATACGCTAAAAACTATGGACTCCCTTGTAATTTTTTCGTATGATTCATATTGGAGTATCTTATAATTAGTATATGACTATACTAAAGTGATAAAGGAGTATTTCAAGTTTGTTTAGGTGGTATATTAGAGGCGGGTATAATTACACCCGGGAGTAAAAGTATTTTCTATATATATATATATATATATATATATATATATATATATATATATATATATATATATATATGTGTGTGTGTGTGTGTGTGTGTGTGTGTGTGTGTGTGTGTGTGTGTGTGTGTGTGTGTGTGTGTGTGTGTGTGTGTGTGTGTGTGTGTATGTACATCTGTGTGTGCGAAAGGGTCTCTACCCAGTGGTTAGAGCGCCTCAATAGCACCTCCCAGGTCCTGAGTTCGAATCCCTTAGGGCGAATTTCAGGTCTGGGGTAAAAAAATCCCCTCGCCTGCTACCACACCAAAGCATGGGTCAAGGCCCAGCCCGGTCATTGGTCGTTCTCACCCAGGCAACGGTGCTCCTGTGTAAGAGTGGAGCAAGGGTTCAGGGGTTTTCTCGATCTGCATGAGAGGATTTTCTCTTAAGCTGAAATACCCAGGGGTCGTCTTACCCCCGCAGGTCGAGTTTTTTTTTTATATCTGTGTGTGCGCGCAATGCTCGTTAACTTGATTGGCAAGAGAAAGGTACAATTCCATCGACCCAGAATCCAGATAATAATGCGCATGAATCAGGCCCATGCATGTGCACGAAGCTCGCTTGGTGGCTGCTACTAGGGGCCAATGCACCAACCGGCGGGCTAATTGAGCCTAATTACAGGTGGGTTATTTTTCGGTGATTGACGGTTTATAGCTGTGATCATAGTTTTTAGTTTTAGTGTAAATATATGTATAAATAAATTAAATATTGATAAATTATTTTAAAAATTATTCCGGTAAACCGTTTAAAAAAAGATAAAAAAATCATTCTGTTTATTTATTTGAGAGAAGTTATATACTATAAATTATAAGTTAAAAGGAATGGTCTGCTACTATCCGGCACAAAAAAAAGCAGATAGTCCCAAGTTCAGCTACGGTTCAGAAGGTTTTCTCTTCAGCTCACTGTGCCGATCGATCAGACGAGCTTGGCAGATACTTCGATACGATACGTGAACAGCAAACCACACTTTACTCAAAGCTTAAATTGCGTGGTCAGGGTTCATAGGAACCTACTATAAATTTCGATGTAATTGCACCGTGCAAATTAGCCTTTTGTTATCTGTTGCTGCTGGTGCAGATGCTGATCCGTACTTTTGCGGGGACGCTGCCCGCTTGGAACATCCGGGTGTTCTTGCATGGCTTGAACAGCGCCCTGACAGCGATGGGTTAACGGCAAGGCTTGGGCGATCCGGATTCTAGGGTTCTTCGATCCCTTGTGCAATTAATTAAAGATGGTTGCGAGACAGCAATGAAATTAATTTTTGTTAGTGTGAGTGAGCTGATCGTTGTATGAAATTATAATGTATTTGTTTATTGGAGTGTTCCGATAATTGCTTGCCTTTGTGTAGAAATTTGGCGAGCTGAATTACTGACAAATTTGATCTTTTTGAGAAATTGGTAACAAGAAAACGAGAGAAAAAAAAGGTTTTACATGGCAGTGGTTTTATGTGGCACGTGCCTAGTTCTGCCTTTCCCTGAATCTTGATTTTGTGATAAGCCAGCACGCACTCTGTGTTCAGGTATTCAAGATATATGAGAAATTATCATCTAAAAAAGATATATGAGAAATTGGGAAGTGTCTTTGCGTCCTTTTTCATATGGTTACTGTTATGCCCATGAGAAGAAGTGTTTGACGTGAGAAATCACTGCCGGATTTCTTGCTTCAGGGTATAAGGTGCGGGCATATACTAAAGTACTAAAGTACACAAAAAAGATAGGAAAAATATGTTTTTATTCATTTATCTGAGAAGAACAAAAATTGCATATTCCCTTTGTGTGTATGCGCTCCATAGCCTGTTTTGCGTAGCAGATTTGACATAGACAACATGGTCTCCTGGTCCCCGGGGCCTCGAAAGACTCTCAGTTAATTGCATCTGCAGGGTAAACCTACAAAATACTTCATATTAAACTACGCATTGGTCGTTGTCTCTAGTCTTCGCTTCACATTCTCCATGCATGTGATGAATGATCAATATACATGTGGGCGTTGGCATCACTCATAGCCTTATCAGTCTATAAGGTTGTTGATAGCGTAGCCTTTGTATTGGCAGCGCCTGCCTATGTTGTTCGACCTCGTCGGTATCGAGCAACACAAGGGAATGGGGTGATTAAAAGTGTTCGTGGTTCACATCAAGTGTGACTGATTTGACGGTAATAGCGGCAGAATCAGTATCATAGACATAGCCTGGTTGATGAGATTGGCAGAGCAGGACACCAGGGTCGAGTATCGATATGGTCAAAATTGACCACTAGGACCAACTCTGCGGAAGCCGAAAGCTATTGGGAGTGGTCGGTAGTCCAAAGCCGGAAACCCTTAGCCTTCGGGAGTGGTCATTGGTCAACCACCGGAAACCATCAGCAATCGAAACGCAATAGGTGGTCGAGAACCATCGAAAGTCGTTCGTGGTTGAAAATCATCGAAAACTATCTATGGTTGAAAGTCAACGCAGTCGAAATCCATCGAAAGTGGTTCATGGTCGAAAGCTGTTGTAGTCGAAATCCATCGGAAGTGGTCCGCGGTCGATAGTCATCATGGTCAGAAGCCATTGGAAACCGTCTGTGGTCGAAAGCCAACATGGTCGAAATCCACCGGAAGTCCTCCATGGTCGGAAGCCATCGAAAGTGGTCCATGATCGAGAGTCAATGTGGTCAGAAGCCATCAAAAACCATCCGTGGTTGAAAGCCAACGTGGTCGAAATCCATCATGCTCAAAATCCAACGGAAGTTGTCTGTGGTGGAAAGCCATCGACCATCACTCGTGATCTAAAGCCCTCATGGTCGAAATCCAATGGAAGTTGTCCGTGGTCGCTCGTGGTCGATAGTCGAAAGATAAAAGCCATCGATAGTCAATCATAGCCAGTAGTTGAGAGCTATCAACCATCAGTCGTGATCCCTAGTCAGAAGCCATCGACCATCGGTCGTACCTGGTAGTCGGAACCCATCGACTATTGGTCATAACCGGTAGTCGGAAGTCATTGACCATCAGTTGAAATCCCTAGTCAGAAGCCATCGACCATCGGTCGTAAGACGGTAGTCAGAATCTATCGACCATCGATCATGGTCAGTAGTCGAAAGCCATGGACCATCGGTCGTGGCTAGCAGTCGGAAGCCAACGATGATCAGTCGCAAGCCGGTTGCTGTAGAAGGACCGATTGCTATAGCATGCCTCGTCTGAGTATTGCTGGTGATCGACGGGCGTACGAGTACAATGGACGGTCGAAAGTGTCAGAATACAACAGGTCATTGGAGGCGATCAAGTACCAAAGGTGGTCAACGACACTCGAGTACAACGAGTAGTCGAAGGCATACGAGTGCCAAAGGCGGACATGAATATCCGAGTATAAAGGGTGGTCGATGACGCTCGAGTATACTGAGCGGTCGTAAATGGCCGAGTATTAAAGGTGGGCGGAAGCATCTATGTCCGATAAGTGGTCGAAGGCACTCACATATGAAAAGCAGAGTAAGGCGTTTGAGCTTGAGAAACAGTCAGAGACGTTCATCATTGGCAAGCGATCAAAGGCACTTGTGTACGATAAGCAATCAGAGGCATTCGAGCTCGAGAAGCCATTGGAAGCGTCTGCCTTCGACTAGCGGTTAGAGGCACTTGTATACGATAAGCAATCGGAGGTGTCCAAGTACCAAAGGCAATTAGAGCTGCTCGAGTATGGCGAGCTATCGTGGATGACTGAGTATCAAAGTCGTTTGGGGACGTTCAAGTATGAAGAGCCGTTGAATGTGTACGAGTGCCAAAGGCGGTCGTGAACGTTCGAGTATGAAAGACGGTCCACAACGCTCGAGTATAGCGAGCGGTCATTGGCGACCGAGTATTGAAGATGGTCAGAGGTGCCCGTCTTCGACAAGTGGTCATGACAAGTGGTTGGAGACGTCTACCTTCAAAAAGCGGTCGAAGGCGTCTATCTTTGACAAGCGATTGGAGATGCCCATGTACGACGTGCGGTCAGACACATCTAGGCACACTAGGCGGTCGTAAATGTCAGGGTACTATGGGCTTTCGATGGCGCCTGAGTGTTGAAAGCAGTCGATGACGTCCGGGCACAGCAGATGGCAATAGATGATTGGGCCCAGTGGGTGATTAGGGACGTTCAAGCACTGAGAGTGGTCGATGGCGCCCGAGTGTTAAAAATGATCGTAGACGTCAGAGCGCAGTGGATGGTCATAAGCGACTGAGTATCAATGATGGTTGATGATGTCCGTGCATGGTGGATAGTCGTAAGTGACCAAGTATACGAGATGGTCGTGAGCGATCAAATATCACAAGTGGTTGACGACATCCAAGCACAGCGGGCAGTCGTAAGCTCCCTGGCACAGCAAGTGGTTGATGATGTCCAGGTACAGCCGGCGGTCGTAAGTGACCAGGCATAGCAGGTGATCGTACATGACTGAATATCACTGGTGGTCATAAGCGACCGAGTACGGTAGGTGGTCGTGAGCAATCAAATATCACAGGTGGTCAACGACGTCCAAGCACAGCGGGCAATCATAAGCTTCCTGGCACGGCAAGTAGTCAATGACATCTAGGTACAACCGACGGTCATAAGTGACCAGACATAGTAGGCAGTCATGGGTGACCGAGTATGGTGAGCAGTTGATGGTGCCTGAGGAGGTCGATGACGCCTAAGTATAGCGGGCGGTCGATGGCAACCGAGTACTGTGGGCGGTTGATGATGTCCAGGTAAGGTGGGCAGTTGATGGTGCCTGAGGAGGTCAATGACGCCTGAGTATAGTGGGCAGTCGATGGCGACCGGGTACCATGGGCGGTTGATGGTGCCTGAGTGCACAAAATGGTCGGTGACGTCCGAGTACTGATGATGTCCAAGTGATGTGTGCAGCCGATGGCCCCGGGTGTTGAAAGCAGTTGTAGACGTCCAGGCCCAGCGGGTGGTCGATGACGCTCAAGTGCTGTGGGCGATTGATGATGTCCAAGTACCGTGGGCTGTTGATGGTGCCTGAGGAGGTTGACGATGCCTGAGTACAGTAGGCGGTCGATGACGGCCAGGTACCATGGGCGGTTGTTGGCGCCTAAGTGCAGCAAATGGTCAGTGACGTCAGTGCACTAATGATGTCCGAGTGTTGTGGGCGGTTGATAGCCCCGGGTGTTGAAAGCGGCCGTAGCCGTCCAGGCTTAGCAGGTGGTTGATGACGTCCGAATGCTGTGGGCAATTGGTGGTGCCTGAGTATTGAAAACGATCGTATGTGACCGGTATCAGCAGCGGTTGGTGATGTCTGAGTACATCAGACGGTCATAAGTGACCGATCACAGAATGTGGTCATAAGTGATCAAGCACAGGAGGCGGCCATAAGCGACGGAGTATCAAAGCCCAGAAGGTAGTCGACGACATCCGAGTATCACCAGCGATCAATGATGCTCAAGTACGGTAGACGGTCATAAGGGACCGAGCCCAGAAGGCGGTCTACGACGTCTGAGTACAGCTGGTGGTCGTAAGTGACCGAGTATCACCGGCAGTTGTAAGCGACCGATTATGGTAGGTGGTCGTGAGTGACTGAGTATAGCAGGCAGTCGTAGAAGACCAAGTTCAGTGGGTGACTGTGACAACTTCAATGTAGTGAGGGCATACAGCAAGAAGGATGCCAAGATCACAAGGGTAGACCATCTTCATTATATTGGAGCGGCGGTTGGTGACATCACGTCCTAGGCGATGAGAAGGACTTGCGAGCAGCACCATCCACCTTGCCCTGTGGAGCTATCATCAGATTAGAGGTACGAGCGGGACAAACCTGGTACATGGAGAATCATCGCGGTCGCATAGCTTGGTCGGAGCATGCGCCACATGCAAGAGTGAGAGGATTTCATGCTTCAAGTCTAATGAGATGATGGCAATCTTGCTAGCCCCATCGTTGTGGCCATAGGCTGCCCAATGGCGAGCTCCAAAGCACTTCCTGGACAGCATCACCAGCAGCGACCGTAGGCGTTTGCAGCCGTCCTGCTATTATCATCACCTATCGGCACGTGAGCTAGCTCCGTTTGTCCCTCTCTCCGGGGTGTACAAGTGCAATCAGTGTTTCCGTCCCTTTCCCCCGTCTGTCAGTGTTCGTCTCTATGTTCCTCCTCTACGGCTTCCCCCTACTTCTCCTTTTACAGGCATGAGCGAAAGGTCGCAGGCAATATACGTGGCTCCCACACGGTGCCAATCATGCCATTAATTTTGAGATCGAATTTCCGATTGATTAACCTATTTCTTACATTCTAAACCTTTGCTTTCCATATTAAAAAGATTTGTTCAGAATTACTTCCATTAGATGGAGATACGGTGCAATCATCTTTCTATCATGAAGTCGACACGCCAGAATCAATTTTTTCCTTCCATCTCAGTGCATAGGCTGCCATAAATTGGCCACACACCTTGCGATCGGCTGAGAACATGCGATCGTATGAGGCATGGCGCAACGACCGGTTGAATTGGACCGTAGATTGTGTTGGGAACTAATCTTGTTGTTGATAGTCGATAAGCCACGGTCAAGCAACCACGGTTGACATAGTGTAATCAAAGACGAGCGATTGATCGAAAGCTGAAAGTACCGGATTTGTGCAAGCAGTATGACTGAACTTGCAGTAGAATCAATATGGTCGATGAGTTGTGGAAGACACAATGTGATTGTAACAACGTGGTCGAAATGACCGTGGTCAAGCAGCCCTGGTCGACACAACATGGTCGTAATAACATGGTCGACAACACATGGTCATCTCAATATGGTCGAAGACCGATGAACTCACAAGATGATCTTGGTGCATATATTTCATGGTCAGCTGGGACTTGCAGCCATATGAGATGCAACGCATCGACCATGCATCGACAGCTTGAGGACCAGGTCGTGTGCCGTTTCATTATCCGGTCTTAAAGAAATTAAATCTTACGTAGCACGTACACATACCACAGTTTTCTTCCCAAACACGTGTCTCTGTATTTGCTTTGACTTAGTATATTTGTACGAAAACTAATCAAACAAGAGGCATGGGCAAGTGTCCACGCTTTGGTGTTACAACAGCGACTGCACATTGCTGGATAAAGAATTATCAACAGAGTTTCGTGCATGTAAACATTCTTTGAACAATACCAGATTGAACAAAAAGGTCTCGAGAATATGATACCTTAAATAGTAACAGAAAATTGACTATGACAAATCAACAAGAATTACCTTTTTTTTTTTGCAGGGATTGTCGTATTGAAGCGACGAAAAAGTGAAAAGAAAAACGTTACATATTTCTCTGAATGATCATTCACATTGTCAGTCGTTTATAAAGTACTGGGAATTATCTCCACTGTTGATCTTGATTACTGGCCTGTCACTTGATGTTGATGTTTAAATACTTGCTGAATTGAACAGAGAAATGAAACAATAACACTTTTGTTGATTATCACAGATCTGTTCCTCTGATGTGGTTCCTGTTGACTGCTACAATGTGTATGATGGAGAACGAACACCTTAATTGCCGTTTGTACGACTTTGCTAGTAGATATGGACATTAAGCCGGCAACTTCTGAAAAAAAATTCAGATTACAGAATCTAAAAAAAAGTAGTTGGTGATCCAACAAGCAAGTCATGTTGACATTCTAACGCATTTCGTCATTTGATCTTTGAACAAACTTCGTCGCGAATAATCTTCCACGGCCGAATTGGACAACGAAAACTCTTGATCGAAGTAAACCACGAAACGGACAGATTTCCCCTCCAAGCTGCAAGCTTCATGTATATACATTCTTGGTCAGATGGAAAATGAACATCAAGTGTACACTCAACAAAAAGGATGCAGCACATGTAGGATACAGGACAGAAGTAGCAACATCAAAACTTGTTGCATGATTTCGATCGGGAGAACAATGTCAAATGCTGCAACCTTGCAAGGCTAATTGTGACTTCGCTTGTATGAACTGCTGGATTCGGACATAAAAGTTAGGTCAAGTCGCTATTTTAAGATCTCGCAGTTGAAAAAACTGTAACCTGCCTTCTGGTTTGCCCTGCTGGATTTGTCCTTTGCTCTAATTTCATGCAGCAAAAAAAATAAGGATTCCATTCAGAGTACCGACACTGCATACATCAGATGCGTTTTCACATTATTGCCGAATGTTTCAGATGAAGAGTGCTAAATTCCTGCAACATTGCATGTATCAGTATGAACGCTAGACTGCTAAATTGATTGTTCTGCAGATACTACCACCCTGAAATTCCTGCAGAGTAAATGAGGCAAAGTCAGACAAGGAAGCTGAGAATAAAAAGAACTGAACATATTTTCTTCTCACCTTGATAAGATTAATTTCTCTTGCACAAGATCCACTGTTCACACACAAATCACATTAGTCAGGTGTTTGTTTGTTTGTTTTACACTAATCTTCTCACCTTTGAACGGTTTAAACTGAGGAGTGCTAACTGCCAGCTGCAACACTGAATTGACCAACATGACAATAGTTCAGCCTTGGCTACCGAATTCAGATATACATCAACACGAGCATCTTCAGAATTCTGATTACACATCATATATTTATGAGACAAAGTCAAATTTGAGAACTGGGAGTAGAACCACAGATGTCACATACATGGCAATGCGCTTTTTTAGCTGGATTTTGTCCTTTGCACTGGCTTAACACACTACTAAGGCCACCCTCCATCCAAAGAATCTGCTAGGCATCTTGGGCTCGCTAGGGGCTCAACCTCCTCAAAGTCCAATCTCCTCACAACACTCCTGGGATCAATATCAAGCTTAGCACACCTAGGGACCTCATACCCATTGCCGAACAGATTTGCAGAGGCCTCTGGCTAAAAAGCAAAACTCTAAGATCACTTTGGACGAAGACCAAAAAACTCAATTTTAAACTGAAGCATGGGTACTAGCCAACCAAAACAAACCACAGGGGTTTGAACAAAAGAAGGTTTGAAAAAACTTTGAATTTGGGAAGCCATTTTGTAAATAAAGTCCTAGAGAGCAACATCCATCAGAATACCATCCTGGTGTTTATCAGACTCAAAAATCTGCGACAGTTGATGAGAACCAACAGGAACAATTTGCAACTATGAATCAGTGGTCTTTTGTGGAGGTACACTGATAGCTAGAACTTGGTTAGAGGTGGAATCAGATAAGCCCACATCATGCACTAGATTAGATGAAATAGATGCGGACTCCTGGGGATCCATACTAGGAGGGACTAACCGATGATCCCAGCCTGATCCCAGCCCTACAAATTCTGCTGCTGAGGCTCCCATTCTCCCCATGGGACATCTTGAGGAGGCTCCGGTGCTTCACCCTAGGGAGGGTTTCCTGGAGGCCCATCATGATGAAAATCCACAAGTTTCTAGAAGGTCTTCATTGGCAAGACCAACATCTAGGAGGTCAGAATTCAAAATAAAAACTAAGACAATCTTCATTGTGGAGATGCAAAAAAACTGATCCAACTTTGATTGGAACACTATGTCAATAACCTTAATAGAAGGATGATCAACAAAGGACTCTCTTGGTACTGAATTTAGATTTTGAAGAGAGAGGTTTCTTATGCAAGGAAACCAAAGTCCACTCATTCTGATGCTCCCACAACCATAGCTAATAATCTTTACGATAATTCGGACCTCCATCGTGCCATAGGTGAAAATGAACCGAAAAAATCCTTTGTAGCACAATGCTTGAGAGCGTAAACTAGAAATCCAACTTCTTTGGATGCCATAGAAAAATGATAACCATAATCATAAGCTCATTTGACACAAAAATTCGAGGCTAAATCTTCAAGACAACATTGAAGTACAATGCCAACCAAAACCTCTGACAAATGAAAAGTGAAACATGAGAAAGAAGCTATCAACAAGAATTTTGTCCCAGAAGAGGTCGGATGAACTGTCATACTAAATCTCCGAAGAACTTTTGCCTCAAATCGTTTGCCACTCTTGAAATCCCAGTCATGATGTAGAGCTGGCAAAGACATGATCAATCATGGAGAAGGATAGCATCAGGAAGAAGCAGGAGACCCAGATCACCCTTCATCTCTCCACCGTCCACCCTTCGTTAAGTTCCCCCTGTGATTTCCTTTGAATGTGCCTCCAAGTTTGTTGTTGGATCTTCTTGCTTTTTTCTTCTTTTTTGAAAGGTGGTCTCAGAACATTCAATTAAGTAGTCTAAAAAAATCTTACAATTAAATGTTATCCACTATACCCCTTTAATGTAAAATCAGTGATGTTTTTAGCAAAAAAATACGGATTTGCACGACAAGCTGTCATCTCCCACTGTTATACTCAGAAATCACTTTGGTAACTAAAACTGAAAATTACTTTGTCCATGGTGTTCAATCCAAATCACTAATTCTTCTTATCTAGTCAGAAAGTTTGCACATACATGGAAGTAATCGTGCAACTGCAGCAGTTCCTCTAGCTCTACAATCGTTAGAGCTTTCTTGGGACACAAGAATTTCACCAGAGACACTTCAATTACCATAGAAATCTATAAATTTTCCCCATTCCAAATGGATCTTTTATGGCAATGACTCCTTTGATCAAAACTCGAAACCAATAGTCCAAATACTCCCCCTGCCCATCGTTTGATGAATAAAGTCTATTGTCCCCCCATACATATGAAGTCAACGCCTTAACCGTATAGTCGCCAAGTCAACGCATACATTGGCTGATGAGGACATCTTTGGCTGTGTTGTTCCACATGTTATTTTCAATCCATCTACTTTAGAACAACATGAGCTTACAAAAAGTGCTAAAACATTTGCCAAGAAGATTAACATTGAAGTGAACTCGTTTCTCTCTATTCCTACTAATGTTATTCATGATAATGGAATACTACCTCATGTCACTATTTTATGTATTATCAGGTTTGACAAATAGAAGAGTTTGAAACCGAGAGGGAGGCTGGGGCCAAAGCATTGGAGGATCACAAGGAAGAACAATAGATTTCATCTTGCAAACTTCAAGGAAGAAAGTACCATACAACCATAAGCAAAGAATGAGAAAGCCCACTCGGCCAAGCATACATCACAACCCATGCGGCCACCAAGAAGAAGCCCGTGTCATGAGAAAGCAAAAGGGGAGAGGTCCAAAAAGCTCAAGTTTTGGTTGGGGCTTATAAACCCAATTTGGAATTTCTTCAAGCCTAACCGAAATCAAACTCGAAATCCACTCAGAACTCAGTTCGGATTTAGTTTGAGACAGTCCACAGGCCTATAATAAAAAGGCCATAACTTTCACAAACGGAGTCCGATTTGTGTGTTCTTAGGCTTGTTGGAAAGCTTATTCTAAGGCCCATCCTATGGGTAAGATGTCAGCATTGCATAGCAACTAGAGAGGGGAAATGGGTGTTTCTTTTCACGTGTTCTTGCTTTTCCCTTCGGCAATTGCAGGGTACATCTTCCACTTCCTCATGGTCGGGTGGAAGAACCATTAATAGTGTGGTTGGGTGAGTTCATACGCCGCATGTTATTGCACGGGCAGAAAGTTGGCCACACCAGACGCATCAGGTTGCATTAGTTATCCTTGATCCTACGTTAAGAAGATCAGACCTTCATATCATCTTGGTATCAGAGCGCGGTTAACTCGGTAGGATTATTTACCCTTGTTTTCATATTGATTTATTTCTATCCTAAGTCCAACAAAACCAAATATTGCAACAAAAAGAATTTCAAACCCTAATATTTAATCTATTATTATTCGTGAGTTTTGCTAAGTTTTAGTCCATTAAATTTTTGTTTAATCCTAATCGTCATGTTCTTTTACGTAGCTTAATCCTTATGTTTCACCTAAACCCTAAAATTCGTTGGTTTTGAACTCTTTAAAACCACACCAAAAATAGAAAATTCATCAATCTGCTACAATGCCACATGCGCTGTAGTACCATGCAAGCTACACAAAATTTTGAGCTACACATGGTGAACATCACATAATCGCTATAGTATAGCCGTTGCTACTGTAGCCCCCCCCCCCGGCGCATTGTATGTCCTGCCTTTGGAAGTTAAAATAATTTGAGCTTCACTTATATCTTTCATCTTTTAAGACTAGCTATTGATAATTGCATTTGGGGCTATTCTTAGAATTATTTACACCTTGCTGAATCTAGTTGGGAGTTACGAAAACAAGAGGGAAAGCAAAACCCTAGTTTTGGCTGAAAGAAAGAAAGAGAGAAAAAGGCAAGCAATCCAAATCAAAAGCCACGGTAAAAGAAAGAAAAGGGATAAAAAATAAAAGGAAGTTTAGACTGCATACATACCATACCACAACTCTTCCTTTCAGTTGCCCTAATAACCAAAGGGGGGAGAGTATTGTTCATGCAGATGTGAGCAAGAAAAGTAAAAAAGAAAAGCTTTGGCAGAAACTTGGTGAGTAAACCCTAGTTTGTATTTTCAGATTGTGTATTTAATTTCTTTAAGCAATCTTGTGCCCTTATTTTCATATCATTGTAATTGGTTAGCGTCTCTCTTAGTACTTAATGCAAAATGAGCTAGTTTAATCTCAATTTCACATCGCTTTTCACTAGTTCAATTTCTTTGTTTGTATTGAGCCACGTTTATCTTTGCGTATGCATTCATATACTTCGCTTAAACCTTTTGGATCAGCACATAGGCAAAATATCATAGCTTGGATCATTACTTAGCTTTACAATAACTTGAATTTCAGATTGCATAGGTTATACACTTTCATACCATGCTCCACTAAATAATCGTTATTGTGTAATTGAGAAACACTCTTAAATTTGCTTGACCATCATCATTGCTGGTTGTAACTACTACCAAGTATTAAGTTTTGGCCTCAACTCACTTCGGAACGGTAAGAATTTTTCGTTGGTAAGAAGAGTGAGATTGAGTGTTTTTCACACATATGTAAATTGCACAACTAATCACTGTAGGATATTCAACAATTTGTTTCTCTTGGTGCGAGTAAAATGGGAATGGATCTTCAGTATTTCGTTCCTCTTAGTGCAATTTCGAGCCCATCAAGTTGTATTTTTCTTTCTATAAAAGTGATGATCTAAAAGAGTATCCTGAGTGGGAATAGCGAATGGAGAAAGCATTTAGATTTTAGAAACTTCTCAAATCTCAAGAGGTGATGCGAGCCACTGTGAAGTTTGAAGACTATCCTTATAGTTGGCGGCAACAACTATTTGAAAAACTGATTCATTAAATGTTGGGTAGATTTGATGGCATTCATGAGGAGTGAATTTGTGTCATCCTACTATGCATGGGACTTGCTTTACCATGTGGAGAGTATCATACAAGAGAGTAATATTGTTTAAGATTACTATTTTGAGCTGCAAAGTGCATTGCGCCATGCCAGTGTCACTAGTGCATTAAGGGAGAAGGCATACTTGAAAGGTGGCTTGAATTCTAATATCAACACAACACTTTCACATAAATATTTTAGCAGTATGCATGATCTTGTGAATTGTGCTATTGAGAAGGAGAAGAGAATTAATGAGTCATGCACAACAGTTACATGTGAGCTAACCCTTTCGTTCTTATACCTCTACTAGTGTGACACAGGAGAAGATGAACGAGCATGAGACTTTCCCTTCGGTTAAGGAGACATTTGGTGTTGCCCCAATGCCACATACAACACTTGAGATACATAAAACCCATATGATGATGAGAGTCACATAGCCAAATTGAGTGAGAGTGATAGAAAGAGTGGGCTGTGTGATTCCACCATATGTGATATTGAGAGCATCCAAATTAAGTGTGAGAGAGGAGTAGATGATAATAAAAAGTAAGGATATTTCTGAAATTAATGATTTACTCTCTACTTCTGTATTGTTTTTCTATTGTGCAGGTTGACATTGAAGACAAGTAGTTGAATGTTCAACAACCGACACTGTTGAAAACAAAAGATGAGGTGATAACCACAATTGAGGATGAATTACTTGCTGCCCCATGGATACATCGTGATCATTTATACCTATAGCACCTACATCATCTGAAGGGGGTAATAAAGATAACAATATTGATGCTGAATTTAATTGTGAAATGGTGAGTAATTGTGAGAACTCATGTATGAAAATAGAAATTTCATGTTCTGAATTTGATATGCTTAATTTATATAATGTGAAATTGATTACTCATAAGTAAGTTCTTAATCAGATATCTTCTACTGATTCTTTGTATTATATCATGTTTGATAATCCTAGAGCTATCTAGTGTGATTGAGAATATTGCTAAAATTTCAAATTTAAAATCATTAGTTAGTACCTATGCCTATATATATATATTCAATTTGATTGGAGATTATAGAGTACATGACAAGTTCCATGTTTATTGAATATGCATTATATGTGATAAGCTTGCTAAATTAAAATTGTATATTTTGTATAAATAATCTTTTGTGTCATGTTATGATCATAATGAAATGAGTTTCAATAATAGTGCTTACTGTTTTCAAAAATTTCTTAAGCCGAATGTTTACTCTTTCATGTGTAATTATGTACAAGTAATCAGAGTAGCGCAGTTGAAGTATGGAAGATACTAAAAATTTTGTCCCCTATATTTGAATATCTTAATCTGGTTTTGCCCATTAATATCTTGTCCATGTACTTACAAAAGTCGAAAACGATTTTTCTCAAGGGAAGGAGAATGGTGTGAAAGAAAGTATTGCAATGTATACATCAAATACATCCTATAGTTGCTATTGAACTAAATAGTTTATCCAAAACAACGAGAATGACATCATAATTGATTCATACATATACCATGCATATGTATTATTCTCTTTATTTACTACACCTTCAGATGTTCATGATATGCTAAATAGGAGAAGTGTGGATGATAGATACACATACCATGCATATATGATGTTCTCTTTGTTTAGTACACTTCTAGGTTATTAAAAGCTAAGGACGGCTTTTTGTGAAGATGGGGAGGATGGTGAGGACATCCTTAGCTATATTGTTCCATATGTCATATGCAACCCATCTACTTCAAAACAATATGAACTTACTAAAAGGGCTTAAGTTTTTGCCAAGACGAGTAATATTAAGGTGAACTCATTTCTATCCATTCCTACTAATGTTATTCATGATAATAGAATACTACCTCATGTCACTACTTTATGCATTCTTAGGTTTGACAAATAGAAGACTTTGGAACCAAAAGAGAGGAGAGGGAGGCCAGGGCCAAACCATTGGAGAAGCACAAGGAAGAACAAGGGATTTCGACTTGCAAACTTCAAGGAAGAAAGGACCATACGATCACAAGCAAAGAAGGAGAAAGCCCACTCGGCCAAGCATACATCATAGCCCATACATCCACCAAGAAGAAGCTCGTGCCATGGGAGAGCAAAAGAGGAGAGATCTAAGAACTTAAAGTGTAAGTTTTGGATGAGATTTTTAAGCTCAATTCAGAATTTTCTCAAGCCCAACCAAAATCAAACTCGAAATCCACTCATAAGTCAGTTCAGATTCGGTTCGGGACAGCCCACAGACTTGTAATAAAATGGCCATAACTTTTGCAAACAGAGCCCAATTTCGGGTGTTCTTGGGTTTGTTGGAAAACTTATTCCAAGACACATCCAATGGGTAAGGTGTTAGCTTCAGAAACATTATGGTCATGCTGCAATATCTAAAATAATATGACGGTGGTAAAATTAGTATTTCCTTTTTATGTGAGTTTGAGTTCAAAACTTGTTAAGTTGGGATAAGTTTGTGTGCCTTGTGGCTGACCCTAGGGGTCATATATACTCTTGTATTCGTCCCTCTTGTGTTCTAAGACAACAATTAATAGATTGATTTCAAAAAAGAGAACATATAGCACTTGTTCTTCTTCTAGCATTACATAGCAACTAGAGAGGGGAATTGGGTATTTCTCTTCATGTGTTCTTGCTTTTTTCCTTCAGCAATTGCAGGGCACATTTTCCACTTCCTCATGGTTGGGTGGAAGAACCATCAAGAGTGTGGTTGGGTGAGTTCATACATCATAGATCGTTGCACGGGCAGCGATTAGTCACACCAGACTCATCAAGTTACACTAGTTATCCTTGATCCTACATCGAAAAGAGCGAGCCCCCGTATCATTGGCCCCCATAAGTCGACCAATGACCCTTGCTAGTTGTTGCCACAGTTGGGTCGAATAGGCCGGAGCTCCGGTCAACGTAATAGCACTTGATTATTGGCCCTAATTGCTTCAGTAGTTGCAGTAGAGCTACTCTTTTTCCACGCACAGCTAACGTTCCCTTCTCGGTGCAGTGAGTAGCCCTAGCTAGCAACTAGCAAGGTGACCTAACTCATTTGGGTTTTTTTGGGTGGTTTAATAGTTTATTTTACACTGTTTGACACTATATATGGTTTATTTTGCATTATAGTTACTAGTTGTTTTTTTGGCTTAATTAAATTTAAAATTTTCAAAATAGAAAAAAGGTTAGCCACATCACAGACAATGAAAAGAAATACGGGGAAAAAATAAAAAAAAGCTCAAAAAACTAAAAAAACCAGGAAAAATAAAAAATAAAAAATTAGGAGCCAGAAACTAAAAAGTGAAACCAAAAGAGCAGTGTCGATGCAGCTTGCAGTTTCGGCTCGTTACGCGTTCCTTCCCGTCGTCCGCAGGTAGCCGCGCGCGCAATTGCACGTACCTACCGGGCAGAGTACATCGGACAAAAATGAAATCGGTGGTTCCCCCCGTGTGTCCGAGGGTAGTTCAACTTCAACATCGCTCGATCGATTTTACGATCGGACAGTACAGGCGCCTTACTTAGCTAGAACTGCGCCGTAGCTCTGCCAGATAGCGGTGGGAACGGAGGGCTCCGCTTGCGTTAGATCACGCGCGCTTGTGGCAAGGCAACGTCAATGCCCTGGCTCGTCCGGTTCTGGCAGGGACGAGTCACATGTGAGATGAGGCCAAGGGGAAGGTGATGATGCCGAGGCCAGCTGATCAGACGGCGAAATGGCCTGGGTCACATCGATCTCACTATCTCACAACCGGCAACGGAGCAGACACAGCCAGGGACTGAAGTGATCCTGAACTGACTGAATGAAATGTGACAAATGACAATGTTGTCAGCGGATCCTGTGAAGCCACCAAACTACCTTTTGACTCGCCGAGGAAGGTGACAAGGGCTGCACGGCGCACATCATGCAAGTACTGCGGCTAGCTTGAGTGAGCCCCGGTCTCATGGACACCGTCACGGGCTCAACAGTGATCAAGTCATGCATCATTCTATTACGATGCATCCTGTCAAGAGTCATTCCAGTACATCCTTTTTCTTTTCTGAGATCACCATTCTATTACATTAGCTCCCTGATCTTGCAATGCATCATGGCATCCGGCAGTTGGCACAGTGCAGCAGTCTACCGTGAGAGAATGTAGGATGGCTTCTTGCTTAGGTTGCACTGGAATCTGAATTACGATGGGGTCAAGACTTCTGAGTTTCGCTTGGCGACGATAGCCTCATGAATACGGCGTGACCGGACTGGGAGTAGGAATGAGGGCACAGTTTGATGTCTGAGATACATCCATGAGGGCATTTCCGTTTCCACTCCCATTCGGTTGTCGGATCCTGACTGATCTCGCGGACTGCAAACAGCTGGTCAGCGAGGACGTATGCATGACTCTGGGATGATGGAGCCGTCGCGCAATATAAATCTGAAATCCAGCGCGTATACTAGGAATCATATTATTTTAGTAATATTTAAATAAATTAGGTTATATTTTTTTATTAGATAAGTATAGTACTATTTTTTTATTAAAGACAAATATAATCTGATTTTATTAAATATTATTTAAATAATGTACCTTCTAGATATACGTGTTGGAGATGTATTGTGAGGCGGAGAGAGTATTTCATTCATATGTTGCGCTAGCTCTGACAATACCGCATTGTTTCCTCTTTTCTCCCTTTCACCACTGGCTTCGTCTTTGAGAAACTTGAGCCGAATGATCACTAGCTATTGGTTGGGTTATTTTGGCTGTGGATTTTGTCTTTTGACTTATAATTTTTGAATTCCCTTTGTTCGTGAGAGAGAATATAAAGAGAGATAGTCGCATATGATTTTGACCGGTATAGCTAAAATCGGTACAATATTTATTACTATCAACTTGTAGACTCTGTCTCAAAAAGATGCACATTTAAAAGCTAACTACTGTAGCAAAAGACGAAAAACAAAAGCTAAAGCCATCATATATGCTTGCAGATAAATATATATGATAATACCCTAGTAGACCAAAAGACAATCGACATCAACTTGTTTAAACGGCTTTGCTACTTGTAATTTGCCTATTTTTTTAAGAAAAAAGTGTAAGTCGATTTTCCTAACCATTAGATCAGCTTTGAGGTGTGTCTGCGAATTTTTTTTCCTCCAGTTGTCAAGAGAAAACCGGTCAGTCACCTTATACTGATACAACTCTTTTTAAAGAATGCAAGGCATACGATTTTAGTTGTAACCTTGTAGTAGACAACTCTTGTTTTAGAATGCGAGGTATACGATTTTAGTTTTGGTCTTTCACCGGAGCAAGCCAGTGTCTTCCCAGTTATACTATGGGGCATATCTTTCACCGGACACAGCTACCTTTTACTACACGTTTTAGACATCAATACAGTTCTAAAAATATAACTTTAACGGTTAATATTTATTATAATATATTTATAAAATTTAAAAAATATATTTTTGAGGCATATCTACATCTATTGTTTTCATATATTCAATCTAAATATTGAAAATATATCGATAACCAAAATGTAGAATATTTGACTAAGTGTACCACAAAATGACATTTTTAGTGCAAGGGAATACTGCTTTGTTGGCAAAAAGAACTGTCCAATTGTAGTTACACAGCCCAGCCCAACAGGTATAGGGCCTAGGCTGAAAAAGCCTATTAAGCCCAATATATAGGCCCAGAAAAATATGGGCCTTACATATGTTTAGGCCCAGTCCAGGTCTGTTGACCAGTTCAGGCCTAAAGCAGAGCTTGATTCGGCTCGCCTCACTCCGCCGCCTCGCCGGCTGGATTCCCACGCCTCCCCATGCCGCCGGCGAGGAGCCTGGCTGCCATCATGCGGCGGCCCGGACCCCTCCTCCTCCTCCTCCCCCTGCTCCTTCTCCTCCTGCATCTGGCCTCCTCACCTCGCTCCATCCCCGCGCTTCGCAACCCCGGCCAGACCTGCGACTACTCCGCCGGCGAGTGGGTGCCCGACGCCTCCGCGGGCTCCCGCCTCCGGTACGACCACACCTGCAAGGAGATCTTCAAGGGGTGGAGCTGCGTCGCCAACGGCAAGCGCAACGGCCGCGCCCTCCTCCGCTGGCGGTGGAAGCCCGCGGGGTGCGAGCGCCTGCCCCGGCTCGACCCGCTCCGGTTCTTGGAACGCCACAGGAACACCAACATTGGTTTGTACTCGTCCCCATTTCGATATTTCTGGTGATTAGCACTTGAGATGCGATATCGTGTGCAGAGTGAAGTCTGTTGGTGTGCTGCTGCCTTGTAGCTTTAGATGCAGTTGACCCGGGAGTTGGGGCCCCGTTTTTTAGGGGCGTTTGGCTTTCGGCTTGCCGGAAAGTCAAACAAACGGGGCGAATTTTTGAAGTGAATTCTTCGAACATCTTCATCGTTCATTGCCTTCTTAAAAAGCTATCAGCCACGCCAAAAACTATCTTGCCGTAACCCAAAAGAACAGGTTTGCTTTGTAGAATGTGGCAATGTGCCCTGTGCATACTGCTTAGTTACTGACCGATCAGCATGCGATGAATGTGCCCGAGCCTTCGAACGGGGGTAGCTTGATATGCATTCTTCCTTTTAGAGCAATGGGACATCAAAACAGTAAGCTGGGTTCTTCTTGGTTTATCACTTTCTGCTACAGTTACTAGCTTTTAAACGATCCGTCTTTTTTAAGACGGGGTCCATAGGTAGATTATAGTAAACATGGTATCGAGTTCAGCTATACTGGTCAAAATCGCATTCAATTGTTTCCTTCTGCGTACTGTCTCTCGTGAACTGCCAGAATTCAAAAATCATAAGTCAAGCTAAAGCCACAGCTCAAAAGAACTCACGAATGCCCCAGTTCCATTTTATTGAAACTGGCAGCCAGTTCACAGCGCATGTGTTTTTTTTGCAGCATTTGCTACAAATCGCCTGTTTTGCCACAAGATTACACTCCTTACATTCTCAGACTCCCACGGAGTCTATTTTCTACTCACCAGACATAAAGATCATCATCCATCATCTCGACTTGATCCCCCTCTTCCTTTGCCGTACACGGCAAGGCTCCCTTTCAGCGCACAGTATGTCACATGCTCATCAAAGGCATTGGAGCCTGCGGCTTCTTCTCCAACATAGTAAATTGATCCATCTTGAGAAACATGGCCTCCTTGAAAATAGGTCGCCAGTTCCAGAGCAAGTTCAGTAATCGCCTCCACACTGTTTCATACTTGACCAGGGCTGCAACTGAAAAACCATGTTATTTCTACAACGCCAGATACTCTAAAATGTTGCAGCACAAACAGTATTCAGAACAGAGTTGTTGGAATTACTCGATCAAAGCTTAGCAGTAGATTCATAATTATGACTGATATAACCTCAAAAACATGGGAAACTATGCCCCCAAATGTTCTTAGCAACCACACGTTCAAAAAAGAGATGTAAAACAGTTTCATTTTCATTCCAAAAACTACAAGTTGTTCCTCTGTTGATACCTTTTTCAACAAATTATCTCTAGTCATGATTTTCGACTTGATATGCATTCTTGGTGCCCTCTATAGGTGAATGTACCGAGATTTACATGTAATTGTATGGCTGCCATCTTGTAGTACTGGTTATGTGGGAGAATGTTCAATTGTCATGATTCCTTCTACATGCTTGCGATTATAATGATATAAGGAGAAAGTTGGGTTGATGCAAAGTTTAAATGTTGAAGCCAGTTGGTTCAAATTTGTCTCTTTTGCTAGGTGTACTGTATTCAGAGACCCCTTGAATCTGCCATCTTATGATGATGTATGTCCGATGCTTTTTTGTAGGATTTGTGGGCGATTCATTGAACCGGAACATGTTTGTTTCATTGGTCTGCATGCTTAGGGGAGTGAGTGGAGAGGTTCGCAAGTGGCGTCCAGCAGGGGCAGACCGAGGTTTCACATTCCTTCGTTATAATCTCACCCTGGCATACCACAGGACTAATCTTTTGGTACGCTATGGTAGGTAAGGATTGTCATTTGTATTAATACCAAATTATGGTCCTTTGGAGATATGGCTAACTTCTATTGTTGTGAGTTGTACAAATTATCTTCTGATACTTGGGGCATCTTGCTTTCAGTCTAGGACTCTAGGTGTAACTTAGTATTGAAATGCTTCAAGTAGACCATTCTTGCTGCCCATTTTCCAAAATATTGGATTACTATTAATAAACTTTTCTCTTGTCCGTTCAATATTTTTGCTCTAAATTTCCTTTGTTTAATCTGTTGTTATCTACTGTTTGCCTCACCTTCTTGATCTGCATTAGATGGTTGTTCATAGTTTTTTTTCGTACATGACACTGCTGGCTATCTATTTGGTCATCATTGATCAAAGCCATATTGCTGGTTGTGTAGGTGGTCAGCCAGTCCAAATGGAGGTCCCCTAGAATCTCTCGGATACAAGCAAGGCTACAGGGTTGATGTTGATATTCCCGACCAAACATGGGAAGAGGCACCAATCTTCCATGACGTTCTTATTTTTAACACGGGGCATTGGTGCGTGGACATCATAATTCGTAAGCCAGATAAGCATTAAATCAACAATGTTATCACATACATGCTGAATTGTTGTGCCCAAACGATCAATATTCAATGCAATCCTGGATTTTATGTTGTAAACTCACTGAGTAATCAGTTAACAGCTCAATATTGTTATGTTACTCTTCCATTTACTGTAGTCGCATTATTTGTCTTCTCCCACAATCTCAGTGCACTCATCTAGATATCATTCACAGTTTGTGCTGCTATTCATCTATTTTATTTTTATCAGATCTACTTTGCCTAGGCACATAATTACATCAGACAACAATGGTTGTGTTGATAGGTTGCGTACATGATCTGACTGGTGCTACTAAAATATCTTGGTTGACCTATTAGTGATGGAAGAGATTTGTGGTGTTATCAACTTACTGTTTATCTTTCAGAGTGCAGAGCAGTCATCATGAATTTTAGTCACGATGAGACATGTTATCTTCTGGCTGCATTGCTTAATTAGTTTTTGTCTGAGCTAGACAAATCTACTGATACATACACTCTACCACGTGACAAGGGCCAATTTACCAAGTTGTCACCTGATTTCCTGATCCTTGTTTTGTTCTGTTGTAATGCATATGTATTTCGTATTACTGGGCTCAACCTCCTTTGCTTTATACAGGTGGTGGGCTCCTTCAAAGTTTGATCCAATACAGTCACCAATGTTGTTCTTTGAGAAGGGGATGCCAGTTATACCTCCTTTGCTGCCACCTGCAGGACTAGATTTGGCTCTTAGACACATGGTACGCTTATAGTTGTGTTTGTTCACTTTCCTGAAAATTCCTGTTTAGTTTTCCTTGCTAGGTAACGCTGAACCAATAAGTATTTTAGCCATGCGTGAACCTCGTATGTAAATGAATCCTGAAGTCATTCTCTGATTATGGGATGAACTGGCATTTTCTGCGAAACAATACATATCATTCAGTGGGTTATTACCTCAGCTATTAGTCTATGAGAGGTGGATATTGTATTTCATGTAGTTGACTGGTTTGCGTCGCCTTTTCCTTAAATGTTCACCCTGTGCATTTATTCTGAATGGCTTAACTCAATATCCTGTGAACTCTACTAAAGAAGAAAATTACTGCCTTGCTATTTTCTATCATCATGATGTTCAACTTATCTTTCTATTTCTATGAATAAACAATTTTCATCAGATAACATTTGTGAACAAAGCAATGAGACCTAACGGGGTGAAATTCTTCCGCACTCAATCTCCTAGACATTTTGAAGGTGGTGACTGGAATGAAGGTGGATCTTGTCAGCGAGACCAGCCCTTGTCCTCGGAAGAGGTACTGAAACTACAGTGCATTGAAATCTTGGATAGCAGTTTTTCATCTTTTCTCGCATGCTTTTATTTTCTTTCCCTTTTTTCTTTTGACATCATGCATATTATCCTGACATGGATCTCTACCGAGGTACATCCTTCTACTATGTTCAAGTGTTCTTAGGTAGTCTTAATCTGGTGTATGACACAAGTTGTTTAAATAAGGACTCGCAGTTGTAATATGGAGTGAAAAAACAAAGGCTCTAGCAAGTGGATACTTGGATAGTGTGACGGCACCAGTCTTGTTTTCTAACAGCATATACATGTCTATAAGTTGGCTTATTAAACTTAGTTTTAAGGCCAGTAAGCTAAGTTATTGTACGAGTATCCGCAACTGTTTGGGTAGACCTATGTGTGTGTAGGGCAATGAAAACTTTGTTTTGAACTAGCACAATAAAGGGGTAATCATCTGTCGGAGAGAGGTCAGACGGCGACGATTTGAAGTAGAATGGCGCTAGGTGAAGAGAGCACCGATTGAAGGAGGAATAGATCTAGAATAGCTGATCAAGGAAACAATCACAGTTGGACTTTAGGTACTATGAATATGTTTATTCATCTTTACTTTATTAAAGATTATATAATGCTATCCCGTTTATAGGGATAACTTGAACTCTAAAAAATAATATCTAACTTAAAGAAACAAACTAACTAAAAATAAGCTTCCAAACTAATCAAATCAATCTAATCCCTAAGAAAGAAAACTAATCACTGTTGCTATAGTAACCATGGTAAACAGTATACGCGTGCTGCAGTAACCGCGCACGTAACATTACACCCTTCCCGGTGAAACAACTTGTCCTCGAGCTGTAACATAGGGCGACAAACTTCTCTGATAGGGGTGGGGGAATTTGTTGGTACATGATCTTCAACATCATCGTCATCTGCTTCATTAGGTTGTCTAGTAGGGATAACTCGGCAGCAGAAACCATGGTGGCTCTGATATCAATTGTTGTGAACTAGCACAACAAAGAAGTAATCGTCTATCAGAGAGAGGCCAGACAGCAACAACTTGAAGTAGAACGGCGCTAGGTGAAGAGGGCATCGATTGAAGGATGAATAGATCTAGAATAGCTGGTCAAGGGAACAATCATAGCTGGACTTTAGGGACTAGTGACTTGTTTATTCATCTTTACTAGATTAAAGAAGATACAATGATATCCCTTTTATAAGGATAGCTTGACTTGACTCTTAAGAAACAATCTCTAACTTAAAGAAACAAACTAACCGAAGATAAGCTACCAAACTAACCAAATTAATCTAATCCTTAAGAAAGGAAATTAATCGTGGTTGCTACAGTAACCAGTAACCACGTGATCAGTACGCCCGTGTTGCAATAACCGTCCACGTAACAAACTTATATATCTGAACAATACAGTTGCAATCTATTTTATCCCAACAGAAAGAAATAAAAATTTGATTCCTCCGATTGCCTGACTTTTCATAAAGTATTCTAAAATATTTTTCAGCCACTTTTGAAATTTTTTATGCATGCTTTTATATTGACCTAGCCATTTCAAGCACAAGCAGAACACCTAAAAAGAACCAACATTCACATGACATCCAAAATAGTTGCAAATCTCAACATTTATCCTCTGCGATCATCAATCTGCACAACGGATTCCAATGGAGCAGAGTATTTGCACCGTAAATGTGCAGTAACTAACAGGCGAGCAAACCCATACTTACCAGATTTCATTTAGCTTATTTGGAATAACACTCTTCTGCTGAACCTGCATTCTGTTTTTGAAGGTGATTGAATGGTTTAATGTTTCAGTGTTGCTGTAATATTATGCTTTTTTTCCTTTGGTCCAAACACCAAATTTAGGGCTTTAAAAATTGATGATTCTTTGGCACTTGGAGTTTTTAGACTAATATCTTGGACCCAAACTTGTTAAGGTTGAAGAACTTTTCTCTTTGGACAACAATGGCACAAACATAGAAGTACGCGTGGTCAACCAGCACTTGATGAAGGCTATCGGGCAGTCTACTTTCAGAGTTTTGAATGTCACTCGCATGAGTGAATTCCGAGCTGATGCTCATCCTTCGACAACTGGCGGGAAGAAGCACGATGATTGCATGCATTGGTGTTTGCCAGGACCAACGGATACATGGAATGATTTGCTAGCAGCAAATCTTGCTGCAATTGAGAGCTAATCTGACGAAAGTCGAGCACTTGTCTGAGAAGTTTTCCCCAATTTTTTCCTGCGGCATGAATACAACGAAGCATCAATTCGTTGGGTAAAATAGAGATTTGCTCGGAATACCGAGCTGGTATTCCCTGCATCTTGTTCATATAGGCGAGATCATTTTTTCCAATATATTATTTTGGACCCTGTAAATTTAATCCCATTTAGGAGTTTTACTGATACGTACTCCTAAATCCTAGAGTAGGTTAAATTGATTTGTTCTCAGGTCACGCCCCACCAGAATACACTTGTGCATTATTTTGTGCCATTGTATTTGCAAGAGTAGGCAGGAAATTATTTTGTGGCAATTGTACTTTGGCTTTTGGTATATATATATGCAAGACATGCACGAGTTGTCGACAAGATGCCATGCTTGCGTTATCTCCCGACATGTGAAGAAGCTCAACAAAATTCATGCCGACTTGCTTTGCTCGTGCATGAATTTTGTTGTATGACGAAACCAGCTCACAAGCTATATATATAACCTACATTGAAACCCCAGGTCATCCATCACCCACAAAAGAGAGGCCTTCGGTTCCTCCGACGAGCAAGATGAGGACGTCGTCGGGTCTATCTTTCCTTGCCCTCTCGGGGTTCCTCCTCGCCGCGCCGGCGGCGGCAAACGACTACGCCGGCGGCAACGTCGTGCAAGCCGGCCGGCTCGCAGCTGCCTGCCTACCTGAAGCCCGTGGAAGGCCTCGACGCCGCGTACCACATACACATTACACCAGCTGCATCAGGCATGAAATGAACTCCTCGGACTTGATTTCCCCAAGATTTTATTAGCCTTGCATGCTTGCATGTATGTGGCTCTCTCATTAGGGCTCTGACGAGTCCATCGTGATTGACGCTCAAGGGAGCGAGAAGTACGCGGCAGCGAGCAAGACGCTCCGGGGCTTACAGCTGACCGAGGCCATCAAGACGTACGGAGCTGGAGGCCAAGTGCCCCAAGACAATCTCCTGGGACGACATCCTCACCGCCGCTGCCCGTGACGGAAGCACATAGGAACGTAGCAAGCACCTCGTTTCATGTATTACACACGTGCAGTCAAACTTTTTAAATTTTTGTCTATAAATGATCGACGATTAGTTGCGTACGTGCAGGTCGGAGTGGACTACCGGCCGCTCAAGGATGGCCGCGAGTCCCGCGCCGAGGAGGCCGACCGATACGTTCCCATGGGCCGCGAGAGCATCACCGACCTCATCAACTTCTCCGAGTCCAGGGGCCTCAACATCCTCGACCTCGTCGTCCTCTCCGGTACACCCCTCTCTCTCTCTCTCTCCCTCCTCCCTCTCTCTCTTAACAGACGCACAAGAATGGAGCAGGCGACTGATTGACATGCATGCATGTTGTTCGATCGTACGTGATCGGCGCATGGAGGAGCGCACACGATCGGGCGCGTCACGTGCGGCGCCGTGAAACCACGGCTGTGCAACTACCAGGGCAGCGGCGAGCCGGACGGGACGCTGGACCGCCGGTACGATGACTTCCTGCGGCGCAAGTGCCACCGCGGCGACGCCGACGTTGGTCCAGGATGGAACCAACACTACTACAAAAGGCTAATAGTAGACGGCAAATCACAGACGGTTTTGTGAAACCGTCTGTAATGTAAACTATTACAGACGGTTTTAATTTGAAGGCCGTCTGTGGTATTTGTGGCGGGAAAGGAGTATCACAGACGGTTCTTCTGCTGAACCGTGCGTGATATCGAATATCGAGCGGTTTTATTAAAACCGTGCGTGATATCTGGGATTATCACGAGCGGTTTTTATTAAAACCGTCGTGTTGTGTCGACTATCATAGCGGTTGTTGTTAAGAACCGTCAGGAATGTTCACGACGGTTTTTCACAAGAACCGCTATGATGTCCCTTTGTCTGTCGTATTCTAGATCGAGGTTAATATATAAGTACACATTGCTTCTAATAACTTAACTACGAACAAGCGAGACAAGAGGTCACAAATTAAAGGCAAATTTATTAATTTCAATTAGAGGCAAATTTATTACAAAAGTCGCATTGTAAAGAGTTTCCAGATTGTATTCTTTTGGGCTTTGTAAGCTTCTTCTTCAACTTGGGGACTTGGAGGATCACCGCTAAATTCTCGAACGCCGTTAAGATTACCCTTATCCTCGGCACTTCCTCGTGCGGCTGGGCAAATGATCGCAGCATCCATAATGTAAATGCAGGATAGTATGAAAAGATTCCTCGAATCTGCCGTTTACGCTTGATCGGCAAGGCTATCCATCGATCTCGCAATGCGTGTAGAGCTTCTTCCGCATTGCGCACATTGTGGAGAAGAACCGGGGTGAGGCTGTTTCCCTTTCTTGAGCGGCGGCGAGACGCCTCCGTTGACGGCGGAGGATCAGTCAAGCGACGGATGCAAGAAAGTCGGGAAGGAGAGCAGGGTGGTGCGAAGAAGTCGCTCCAGATGCAAATTGCTGGCGCTGTGTAAGGTTCCGCCGAACAATTCGTGATGAGCAGATGAGAGGAAGGAGATGATCACAAGAACGATAGTAGAAGCCATGTTGTATTAATTGTATATTGTACGACGTAGAAGCTAGCTAGAGACACGGATTAAGAGCGCATATTTAACCTTTAGCACAAGCGGTTCGTATACCCAAACATGAATGATATAGGCGCTTCGTATAATGATCGAGAGGCGTTAATTAGACGATCGAAACACGGCGTTCTCGCATCAAACACGCGAAGTCGTTTCAGTATGAAGCTTATCACGAGCGGTTTTAGTTAAAACCGTGCGTGATAATGACTAAGGCATTTATTGCGCCGCTCGGACCGCATCGTCTTCATTTCGATCCAGATCTAGCCATCTGCTGCGCACTTTTTCACTCGGGAGGAAGCTAGAGCGATTTGAGCCGATTAATTTGGTGGGAAGAGGCGAGATTGAGCTTTGAATTAAGATTCGACTTTCTGGTTCTTTGTAGATATGGTTAGTAATGAAATTTATTTATTTTTAATTGCATTGCAATTTAGGTGTAAGTAATCCATGAGTGGTTATTGAAGATGGTTAATTAATTTGCAAAATTGTTGGTTATATAATAGCTATTGTGTTTGTAATATGAATTGAGCTAGAAATTAAGTCTCAATATAATAAATGTGGCCGGTATATATGTAGTTATAATTAGTTATTCTAGATTTTAATACTAAGTTGTTATATATGTACGTAACGTAGGACCGAAGTTGGATGTATGCATGAGCCGTGTGAGTGAAGAGTACATTAATGGCGTTTCTGCTTTTATAAGAGCCGCCGAGGAGGATATGTTGAATAAGGGGGTGGAATATATGTGCTGTCCATGCACTGATTGCGAGAATTTGAAGATGTTTAAGAACCGAGGGCAAATTGAAGCGCACTTGATTCGGAGGGGTTTCAAAAAGGATTATACGTGTTGGACCAGTCATGGCGAAGTGAATGATCATATGACGCCGGATGACATCGCCGGTGAAGTGAATGATATGCCCCCGGATGACATCGCAGGTGAAGTGAATGACATGCCGCCGGCTGATGTTTGGATCATGAGGCAACACAATCGTCGATTCAACCAATGGTTGAAGGAGCAAATCGCTAGGAGCTCGCCGAGTGAGACGCTGACATGGTTGGCAAAAGGGCCGACATTTACAGTTGTGACATGGCAAGGATATGACATAAATGGGTACACATTATATACGCAGTCTCAGGATGTCAAGAGCACTAACGAGCAGCGGTGTCCGCATAGATGCATTCGATACCGATGGGTCGAGAAACTCATACTATGGCTTCATAGAAGAGATATGGGAGCTCGACTATGTGGTTTTCAAGATCCCCTTATTTCATTGCCGTTGGGTGCATCTCCACAGTGAAGGTTGACAAGTACGGTGTCACGACCGTGGACCTCCAACGTGTCGGGTACAAAGATGAACCATTCGTACTCGCCAATCAAGTTGTTCAAGTTTTCTATGTAACCGACCCGGCAAATAAGAAACGCCATGTAGTTCTTCATGGAAAAAGGAGAATTGTCGGAGTGGAGAATGTAGTGGACGAGCAGGAATACAATCAATTTGACGAGTTACCTCCTTTTGGAAATGGCATAAGGGTCGACGATGAACAACGTGACGAAACTAGTTACGTACGCATTGATCATGATGAAGGGCTAATTTTTAAAGGAAATAAGCAAGTACAATAAGAATGTATATGTGAAAATGTGTGATGTAGTCAATTTTGAGATGTATATGTGGAAATGTGTGATGTAGTCAATTTTGAGATGTATATGTGAAAATGTGTGATGTAGTCAATTTTGAGATGTATATGTGAAAATGTGTGATGTAGTCAATTTTGAGATGTATATGTGAAAATGTGTGATGTAGTCAATTTTGAGATGTATATGTGGAAATGTGTGATGTAGTCAATTTTGAGATGTATATGTGAAAATGTGTGATGTAGTCAATTTTGAGATGTATATGTGAAAATGTATATGTGTGATGTATTTGAGAATGACAAAATGTATCAAGAAATACACTGTGTGAATGCAGCTGGTTGGTGTTGTATATGAATGCAGCTGTTTGGTAGTTGATATGAATGCAGCTGTGTAGTTATTGGTGTTGTCTTAATTGCAACAGCCGGCAAAGGCTTATCACAGACGGTTCTAAACTTAGAACCGTCTGTGATAACATATCACAGACGGTTCTAAGTTTAGAACCGTCTGTGATAGTAAACTATCACAGACGGTTTTTAACTCATCTTATCATAATAGACCCACAAAATGAGCAACATGTCACCCGCTCATTCTTCAACATCATCGCCGGAGGCGTCCGCTCCAACATCAAGACGCCAAGGAAGAGGCCTATCAAAGAAGCCTGAGGGCCGACAGATCATCACAGCGGTGAATGCATCTGGGGTCCCTATCCTTCCTCAAAAAGTAGTAAACGCATTCCGAACCATGGTCGGAGTAGTTGCACAAGAACGAATTGAGATCACATACAATTCGTGGAAGAACGTGCCTAACACTCGGAAACGTGAGCTGTGGACCGAAATTTTGGCATCGTTCGAGTTCCCAGAAGAACACCTGGACGCTGTGCAACAACAAACCTACAAAGCGGCGTGCAAACCATGGAAGAACTTCAAGAGCACGCTTGTCAAGAAATACGTGGAGACGGACGAAACGCCTGTTCATAAATACCCATTCCTGCAACCACAATGGGAAGAGTTCAAGGCGATGAAAACGACCGAAGATTTCAAAAGTATAAGTGTGGCGCACAAGGCCCTCCAGGCAAAAAATACACACCCTCACGGACTTGGCACAGTGGGTATGCGGTAAAATCGCGCGATGGATGAAGGAGGATGAGTGGCGGTTGCACAGGACATCGCCCGCCGTTTTCCAATACCGGACGGCCGCGCTCGAAATTGGATTAGAGCAAGGTCATCTACAACGACATCGAGGACATCACCTTTGAAACCCTTCGGACCAGCAAGTGACCGGCGCTGGTAAGATATCGATCGAACTACGTAGCTTGTAATTACTCCACAACCGCATGCAATTGAAATGACATGTCGTGCTCTTGCGGAAGAGTGAGTTTTCAATCTACCAGGATCATTCCGGGAACAAGGGAGAATGATATGCTCTCCGTGGCCCGGAAACAAGGAGCACCCGGGCGCACGAGAGGCCTTGGGCTTACGTTCCTTGGAAACATGGTTTCAAGATGACTCGACATGTATCGGCGCAGGAAGAGAAACAAAGCCGGCGTGACGCACGGCTACGAGAAGAGCTCAAGGCATCTCTTAAAGAGGAGATCTGGATTCGATGGCTGATATAATCGAGAGATGAGGTGCGGAAACAGCGAGAGAAAGTCGTGAGCCGCCACCGCCGCTCTGTGCTAGCTAGCCCGCACAACCATCCGAGTAGCTGCGCGTCCAATCCGACGCAAACCAGTCCAAATTTCCCGTGGACGACATCCGGTAATAATTATTACCTCTCGAATGCTTGCTCCATTGGTAGGCCTATTCGAGTAGCTAATTTTGTATCGTTATGTAGGAGCCTCGACATGCGGGCTCCAAGTGAGATATGGCTCCATTCCCTTGTACGTTTGCTTGGGGCGGGCATATTCATCGTATCGGGGCCATGGTGCACGGTCAAGCTTTAGCGCCAGGCTTCGCAAAAGTTAATGTGGATGGTGTGTATGCCAATTTTGAGGTGGTCCCGCTACCGAAGCCCCCCAACGACGAGATCGTGAATCTAGGACAGGCCATTGGAACATTCATCCGGTGGCCCAAAACCGACATCTCCCGGAGGCTTCTTCACCGGTGGCGGGACTGAAGTGCGGTGCGAACCACAAGCAACTTGCACTGGTGCCATCTCCACACGGCGGTGCGAACCACACTACCTGCACGGTGCTATCTCCACGGTGTTATTCTCGCGAGCAACTTGCACGGTGCCATCTCCACACGGCAAGGCGAACCACGCTACTGCACGGTGCTATCTCCACGGTGCTATTCTCGCGAGCAACTTGCACCGTCTATACCATTACGATCGACTAGCATAAAGTCGACCCACAATTGAGGCGATGGCGGGGCAAATCAAAGACGAAGGATGATGACGATTTCCCATCCATGCCATTGGCCCGCAAATTCGTGCTAGCTCACCGATGGTAGTCGAGAAGAGCTCCAAAACTAGGACTTGGTTGCCAAAGATTCCACCTTTGGTATATGGAAGAGTCCAATAAGCCAGCGGCAGAATGGCGCTCATGTATAATGTCAAATTCAAGCCGGAACATTTCTTGCACGAAGTTCAGGAGTGTGTCTTCGCGGTGACCTTTGACGATATATTTGAACTTTTCACGCTCAACGCTCTCGACGCCTCACTCGTTCGATCTTTGACGCCGCTGTAAGTCCTGCATACAATCACGATCTCTGTTCACGTATATCGATATATGTCACAATTTGTTGCTTTCCTATGTTATATATAGATTCATGCTGATCGAAGCTAGATCATCGAAATCACAAATTGGTTTCCTGGACCCACGCTTGGTCGCCATTGATACCATCATCGAGAATGCATCCTTCGTCGAGGACTATATTAGAAAAGCACTGCTGGCTCACCAAGATAAGGAATTTGTTCTTATGCCATACAATGAGCATTTCCATTGGATTTTAATTGTAATTATACCAAAATGGAACAAGGCTATATACCTTGATTCTCTAAGGTTGTGTTTGGTTTAGAGACAAGGTGGGATGGGATGGTCCTGTCCCTGGTTTTGTGATGGGATGATCCCATTTTTTGTTTGGTTAGGGGGATAGAGTCATCCCTGTTTTTTGTTTGGTTGGAAGGATAAAGTGGGATGGAATGGTCCCATCCTTTGTTTGGATGGAAGGATGAAAGTGGGACATGTGTGGCCTTTGAGTTTTTTTTTTTAAAAAAATTGGAGGCTATTGTTGATATGTTTGTACACATAAGCCTTTGAGTTTTTTTTTAAAAAAATTTAAACAAAATAGTACTTAAAAAAACAAAGAGGTGGGATGACTCTATCCCACGTGGGATGACTCTGTCCCATGAAAAAAAGAGGATTGCCTGGTTCCGGATCTACAAGGAATATTCCTAGTGGGATGTCCTTGACTCTGCTTGTCCCAGAAGCAAACACCACCCCGAGGTGGGATATCCCACCTGGGACGTCCCCGTCCCTCGAACCAAACACTGCCTAAGTAAGAACAAATCCAAGTACACAGCTATCGCCCGAATACTCGATAGGTACGTACATTGTACATTATACTCTTTCTTTCCTTCCGAATAACTAATCTAACTTTTTCGAATAACGAAGGTCGTTCGCCACATACGTTCAACAAACACGTGACTCGGCAGCGGGGCCAAGGCCTTGAAACATGATCGCAAGTTTCGGGTATTCGCTAGCTACACATTAATTAATCATATACAACACATAGTAGTAATGCCACTTGATTTAACACATTATATTTTTTGAAGTGCCACCAGCAGGAGCCGGGCAATACGTGTGGATACTACGTGTGCCACCATATGAGACTACTCCTCGATTCCACCAAGATCACTAATTCTAAGGTTTGTCAATCTTCCCACATTTATTTCATACATGTCAGTTTTATATATGCGCGCGTTGATATTCCTATCGACAGGCTGCGTCCATCTCTATATCTGCATTGACACAGCCGGATTTTGCAAAAATTCGAGGAGAGCTCATTTGGTTTTTGTGGTCAAAAGTCGTAAGATCAGATGGAGAGTTCCACTGCCCAGAATGATTTTTTATTGTAATTCTAAGTGCAAATACAGTGTAGATCTTTTACAATTGTGTATTTGTTAATGGATATTTTATTTCAACTCAATGAATTGATTTGCGAAATGGATGCTTTATGTTTGTGAAATAAAGTGCGTTGTTAATTGGATGTTTTATGTCTGTGAAATGAATTGAGATGTGAAATGTATCTGAAATGAAATGAGATGTGTGAATTGTATATGTTTATGTCTGTGATTATCTGCTTGTTTCAGAGGGCATGGCTAGCATTTCTTGAGGCTAGCTATAAACAGAAATAGATTCTGCTGGGGGGGGTGGAGTATCACAGACGGTTTTTCATTAAAAACCGTTTGTGATTATGCGATATCACAGACGGTTTTTCATTACAAACCGTCTGTGATTATCCGATATCACAGACGGTTTTATACTAAAAACCGTCTGTGATTATCCGATATCACATACGGTTTTTTTCTAAAAACTGTCTGTGATATCGGATAATCACATACGGTTTTTTATGAAAAACCGTCTGTGATATCGAATAATCACAGACGGTTCAAAAACCGTCTGTGATAACTTGGATTATCACTGACCCATAATTTCAGACGGTTCAGAAAACCGTTTGTGATGACGTTTCTGAACCGTCTGTAATGTGGTTTTCTGTAGTAGTGCAAACGCACACACGATGGTCAAAACTCACACGAATATCTCTACACAACTCAAGACACACTAGAGATTTACGCTGCGTCAATCTGCCACTGATTTTTCATTTTCTCATCAATTTTCTAGACTCTGGTTACAATTGTACAAGCTAACACTACCGACTCTTCCGGCCATGATTTTCATGACTCGCACATTCCTCACTACTCGTACGACTTGCTCCACTAACCATCACACTCAGTTTAGTGGACATGACCAGTTATATGTAGACTAATTGCTAACTTGCCCGGTCTATGATCGCACACAATCTTTTGGGTTTTACTTTGGATCCATTCACGAATCCTTCGACCATGTCCTGTAAACTACGGAACCTCGACCATGCCTCATGACCACGGTTGCTTTGACCATAGAGCCTTCGATCATAGTGCTTTCGACTGCTTCACCGACCACGGCTTGTCGACCAGCATCTCTGGCAGTTCCGCTCACACAGACAATACTACCAGTCTTCAAGCACGGCCGAGTACTGTAGCTTATGAGTATCGACATATGCAGCTCGACTTACGACTGCGACTTCTACGACTACTGTGCTACGACCACTGTAGCACGACGACTGCTACAGTACTGCTCCGAGTACTAACTACATCGACTTAAGACTAAGACCACTTCACAGATCGACTTACGACTACGACTATTGCACAGTTTGACTTACGACTATGACAACTACGTAGTTCAACTTACGACTACGACTAATACAATCGGCCTCCTACTACGGAGTCTCCGACTGCTCTCCGACTTCGGATATTTGACTTGCACTCGACACACGACTACAGAGTACTCAAACACACCAAGTACTCGACACGACTACGAAGTACTCAACACACAAGTACGACCATACAATACTCAACACACGAATATTCGACACGACCACACAGTATTCGAACACACCGAGTACTCGACAAATGACCACTAACAACAACACAACAAGATTACTTCCAACAATGACCCCTAATCTTGTTGCCATTATTCTTAAGTACCTTCACTTCGACCTTCAGAGCAGCGTTGGTTCGTCATCGGCGTCAGCCATCACGAGATACGCCTCCACCTTCTCGGCTTGCAACACTCACTGGCAAAGTGCTCTTGTATGCCACAATTGTAGCACTTCACCTTCTTCTTGTTGGACCTCCGCTCACTGGTCTACGAGTCGTTGTCATCCTCATTGTCGTCTCTACGACCACGACCATCTTTGACGCGGCTACCACCACAATCATGGTTCTTCCTCGCACTGCTACCTGACCCTTCATTTTTCTTCTTGTCGAGGGTCTGCCACTACACGTGAGCAACAGATGCTCGATCTGTTTTGTGTCGATTCCGACGCGCTCATCATAGGCCTTGTACTGCCTGACGAGGATTTCGACTGTGAGGGTCTTCAAGTCCATGCACTACTCGATGGAGGTCACAAGCTGCATGTAGTGCGATAGGGTGGCCCAAAAAACCTATGAACAACAGCAAATTCATCTACTGTGGTGTTTCCCAACGCTCAGATGCTAGAGACGACCGACATCACCCGACTGGTGAAGTCTTTAACGGACTCCCTTTCCTCTATCTTCAGCTCTTCGAAGTCTCTTTTGAGGGATCAGAGTAGCAGCCAGCGCTGCGCCGTGCCCCATGTGCACCATCTTGACCTGGCTGACCTGGCCGTGTCCTTCCCCGATACCTTCGACCACGATACCTTCGACCGTTTCACCGACCACGGCTTATCGACCAGCATCTCCGGTAGTTCCGCTCACACAGATGGTACTACTGGTCTTTGAGCATGACCGGGTACTGTAGCTTACGAGTACCAACCATTGACCACTATGTAGCTCGACTTACGATTGCGACTTCTATGACTATCGTACTCACGACCAGCGTAGCATAACTCTCGCTACTGATCTTGCTCCGTGTACCGCGCATCAACTTATGACTACGACCACTGCGCAGTTCGACTTACGACTATGACCACTATGCAGTTCGATTTACGACTACGACCACTGTGCAGTTCGACTAACGACTACGACTACGACTACTACAACCGGTCTCCGACTGCTTTCTGATTTCAGGTCTTCGACTTGCACTTAACACACGACTACAGAGTACTCGAACACACTAAGTACTCGACACGACTACACAGTACTCAACACACGAGTACGACCACATAATACTCAATACACGAGTACGACCACATAATACTCAATACACTAGTACTCGATACGACTACGCAGTACTCAAACACGCCGAATACTCAACAAACGACTACTAATAATAATACTACAAGATTAGTTACAACCGCTAACTACATGGAGCTCGATGCCGAGACGCCGACGGCATTTGACAACAGGTACTGCCAGAACCTGATGCGCGGGATGGGGCTCCTGGAGACGGACCAGAAGATGCTCCCGGACTCCCGGACGGGGCGCTTCGTCAGGGACATGCCCAACCAGCCCTGCCTCTTCAAGCACCAGTTCGCCGAGTCCATGCGCCGCCTCGGCGTCGTGCAGGTGCTCACCGTCGACGAGGGCGAGGTCCGCCTCAAGTGCTACTCCGTCAACTACTGATACCATTGAACAAAGCATGCGTGCTAATTCGATGGGTTCTCGCCTTTTCATTTTGGTTAATTCCTTGGTTAATTCAGGGGGAAATGCATGTGTTTTGGGTTTAATTCACTTCTTTTGGTTAATCTTGTTTTTTGAGCTGGTGTTTGTGGTGTAAAATCACGTGTGCATATACATATGGCTCAGATTGTTTGGAGCCAAGGTAGCATTTGCAGCATTCTGTGCATTTTAAGCTTGATGAAATGTGTGCACTGTTACTATTGATAAGAACCAGCAAGTAGATACAATGTTTGGAGTAGAGCTGAGGTAGGAATGAGGAAGACGAAGCAGGGGATCCGGGGATGGTGAGACCGAGGAAGAAGAGGAGGAATTTTGGGGAAGAAGGAGACTTAGGAGAGGTCCGCTGTTCCTTGTCTGATCCGATGGGTGCCCTTCTCCTTGCCCTGTCTTTTGAGTTTTTGTACTGCATGCCCAATCGGCTTGTGACTTGGGATCAGCCCATATGCAATTCCAGTACTTGGTGGGCCCATGTACTACTGGGCCCCAACGTTCTTCCCCTGAAATTCGACTAGTCCCCAAGCCAACGTGATAAAAACCCATTTTTTCATCTTTCCAGTCTGTTTTGATTTCGATTTCTTTAATTAATCACTATTTATTAGACTAATAAGACTTAGCTAAAAGATATAAACCACAGCTAAAAAAATACCACCAAACTCGGTGCTACTGAGATCCCAAGCCACTTGTAATTATTTCCAATGTAGTAAAAGCCTCTAGGATGAGCTCCATGCCTAGGATCTCATACCACTTGAGCTTATTTATATTGACTTTTAGTTTTGGATTTTACTTATAAATAGTAATAATTTATAGAGAATTTTGTAAATAGGGATAATTGTATATGATTTTAGCCGATATAAATGAAGCTACTACACTGTGTAATACAATCGACTAGTAGACTCTATTTTAAAAAGACACTTCGTTTAAAATATAGATACTATAGAAAAATCATATATTATAAAAATAGCTTTTAGCACCCAATACAAAAATGCGTAATTGTTTGATACCAAGCGTAAGCCCGCCATCATCAACACTGTTTAGCCTCTATGTGTGTGCACGCTAGTACTAAACAAACAAAAATGCTATTTTTCAGGCGCCCCTAGCTTCCCTTTCTCACGGACGTGTCTCCGATCCGTTGGATCTCTCAACGAATGCCATCATCCGTCTAATCGTGCAAGTGGGGATTTGCGGGATGTTCGTGAGTTGGGTCTTTTTCCTCCAATTTTTGTCACACGTTTGTGGAGTATACCTGCATCACATGTCGCCTTCTCCTCACGGTCTCGACTGCACGCGCGCGTAGTCCACCGCCGCGCCGGCTCACCGTCGCCGTCCGTCTGCAACCGTACCACATCACCGTTGACCGCATCACCTTGTCCTCTCGCGACCCCACTCGCCAGCCCCTGCTCCTTTCTCCCTCCTCCGCGCGTTGCGCCGCTGCCCATTCCTGCAGTTGAACTGCCCCCGCGCTTCATCCCGCGCCGTTGCGCTGCCCCATCCCGTGGACTCGACGCCCAGTCACCTTCCTCAGCTCGCCCGTGTCGCCCTGCTAGCGTTGTAGCTCGCCCATTCCACGCCCACACCCCGCCTCGGGCAGCGTCGATCCACCCCCTCGTTGTCCGCTCTTCTCTCCTCTTTTTAAGCTCGACCAACCTTACCAAAACCTCCACGCTACTCTCTAGACCACACCAGAGCCTGAAAACATCTAGGCCCCTAAAATTGGTTTTGGTAATTAATGAATTTATGTGAATATGGGACTAACATGCTTTAATGAGCATGCGAAGGTTGTGTCCATTTGTGAGCTATAAGATGCAAGCTAAAGGATGCAAGAGAAGACCCAAGATTGGCTAAAGGTAAAAGTATACTTAGAATATGATCACTTTTATTTTTGCCGGTCTTAGGAGAAATGTGGAAAACCGAGTTATAGAGTAGATAATCGTACCATCAAGAGGGATCTTGGCAAGTAGCTTGATAGCAAATTTATGTGCCACTTGGATCAACTTAGAAGCTTGCATTCATCAAAAATTGGTTTCAAAATCAAATCTGTGCTCTGTCTGGACGAGCGGTAGTACCGCAGTTTTGAACGTCGAAACTACTGGAGAGCGGTAGTTCCGCAGCTAGAAGCGGTAGTACCGGCGAGCGGAAGCTCCGGGTGTTTGAGCGGAGCCTTTTTTCCAGAGAGCACCCCCGGATGCATTTTAGATTTTATGAGAGCGGACGTACCGGCGGTTCCAACGCCGGAACTACCGCAAGGGGCGGTAGTTCCGCATTTTGAGGCGGTACTTCCGGAGTTCGGTAGATCCGGAGGGTGAGCGGAATGTTTTTTCCAGAGAGCACCTCCGGATGGTTTCTGAAATTTCGCGGAGCGGAAGTACCGGCGGTTTTAACGCCGGAACTACCGTAGGGAGCTGTAGTTCCACTATCCAGATCGGTACTTCCGGGGTTCGGTAGCTCCGGACTCAGAGCAGAATGTTTTTTCCAAAGAGCGCCAAATTTGGGACCTTTCGGATTTCGGCCAGAGCGGTAGTACCGCGTCGACTTTGCGGAACTACCAGAGAGCGGTAGTACCACAGGTTTCAACGGCGGTAGTACCGCGCCGCCAAATCCAACGGTCACTGCAGAGTTCTGACATAGCCGTTCTGCCGCCAAATCCAAATCCAACGGTCACTGGCCCATGGGGGCGGTAGTACCGCTCATCCTGAATTTTTCAAGAATTTGTGCCAAATGGCTAATTTTGTTTGGTGGAGGCTATAAATACCCCACCACTGCACAAGGGCTAAGGTTAGAGACTCATTGCATATTTCTTGAGCTCTAGAGCATTCATTCCACCCTCATTCTCACTTTGTGCATTAAATTTGAGGTGGTTGAGCAAGTAGTGCTAGAATTCATTAGTTGATCCATTTGACACTAGTTTGCATTCAAGTGAAGCCGGATTTATTACTCTTAGTGCTTGGCACTTGGGCGATTGAGCAGAGACTCGATCGGTGATCTTCTCAAGGAGCTTGTGAGAAGACCCGGTGATTTGTGAAGGTCGGAGCTCACCTACCCGGAGCGGGGAAGAGCTACCACTAGTGATCGAGGTGCTTCGGCTTAATTTGTGGAGCCGGTCCGATTCATTCGAGTTAACCTCAACGTGGACTAGGGGAAACCGGCAAGTTTTCGAACACCACAGTAAAAACATCGGTTGTGTTCATCTCTTTCTTAGTTCTTGTTTATTTACTCTATTGTGATCATTTACTTGCTTAGAGCTAGGATTGATATATTCTTGAGTAGAATTGTGTAGGATTAATTGCTTTACATACTTGCTATTTAAATTGTAAAGAATTAATCAAGTGAACAAAAAAATTTAAAAACCTCCTATTCACCCCCCTCTAGTCAGTATCCTTGATCCTACAAGTGGTATCAGAGCTTGGTCTCTCACAATTAGACTTAACCGTCTCGAGAGAAAAGGATGGCTAGTGAGGGGATTGCAGTAGGCAAGGCACCACTATTTGATGGCTCTAATTATGCTTATTGGAAAATTAGGATGTCAATTTATTTAAAGGCCATGAGCCCTCATATTTGGAAAATCGTAAATGATGGTTATATCATGCCTCTTGATCCCGAGCATCCAACGGAACAAAATGGGCGTAACACTCATTTAGGCGCCCAAGCCATGAATGCTCTCTTTAGAGCCTTAAACGCAGATGAGTTCAATACAGTGCGCAATCTTGAGACGGTTCACACTATTTGGACTATCCTTTCGGAAATACATGAAGGGACATCCACGGTTAAGGAGGTAAAATTGCATCGACTTAGGATCAAATATGAGACATTCATAATGTTGCCCCATGAGGACATCAATGAGATGTACACACGGCAAAACAACATTGTGAATGAGTTCAAAGGTCTTGGAACTAACCTTTCCGATCTTGACATTGTGAGAAAGATGCTTAGGGCCTTACCGGAGAAGTACGAAATGTTGGTGACACTATTTCTCAACTCTTTGGAGTTGGCGAGGATGACGCCAACATAACTCTTAGGTAATCTAATTACCAATGAATTATACAAGAAGGACAAGGAGGAGCTTTTGGAGCAATCCACCTCCAAAGGAAAGAAGATCACCGCCTTCAAGGCAAAGGCGGTGGCAAATGAGGAGTCCGAAGATGAAGAAGAGGATTCCGAAGAGAAGCTTGCCCTTCTAGTGCGAAGGATGAACAAATTCATGAGAAGGCGCTCAAACCGAAGCGCAAGCCATGAGAAGACCAAGAAGTGGCAATCCTCCTCCAACAAGAAGTATAGCAACAACCGTTGCTATGAATGCGACTAAAAGGGGCACATCGCTTCACAATGCCCCACCAAGAAAGATGACAAGGAGAAGTCATCTAAGAAGAAGGGATTTCATGGCAAGAAGAAGCTCTTCAAGAAGCTTCACAAAGATGGGAAGAACGAAGCCCACATTGGTGAGTGGGATTCCGAGGCGGAGTACTCCGACTCCGACTCAAGTGAGGACGAGTCTTCCAAGAAGAAGGGACTTGTCGGCATCGTCATCAAAGAGGCTCCATCGCTATTCGCCACTCCTACATGCCTTATGGCAAAAGGAGAAAAAGGTAAAACTCCTTGATGATGATGAGCCCTCTTATGATGATTTAATGGATATGCTAGTTGAATTGAATGAATTTCTTGAAAAAAAGAAATCAAAATTCAAGGTCTTGAAGAGGGAGCATATGTCACTTCAAGAATCCTATGAAGAGCTAAAGGAAGCTCATGATTTGCTTCTCCAAGAAAATCAAAAGAAAACTAGTACTAGCATTTTTGTTACTTGTGATATCTCAAATGAAATGCCTAGTATAAAAATTCAAAAATCAAGCATGTCTACGTCTTGTGATGATCTTCTTGCTATGCCATGTTCTTCAAATGTTGATTCCATTATTGCTTCAACCCTTGAATATGATCATGTTCTTGTTAATGAAAATAAAGATCTAAAAGAATAAGTGCTAAAATTAAACAAAAATTTGGAAAGTGCATACAAGGGGAAGGCAACCCTTGATAAATTACTAAGTGATCAAAGATGCTCTTTTAATAAAGAAGGACTTGGGTATGTTCCCAAGAAAGGTAAAAAGCTGACATACAAACCTCCAAGGTTTGTAAAAGAAAATGGTAAGTATTGTACTAAATACCGGAATGTAGGACATTTGCAAAATGATTGTTCTAAAAATAAAATGTATTCCATTAGCTTATATGATTCTTGTTACATGCTTAAGAAATCTAAGAATGGAAATGTCATTGCTCATTTTATTGGCACCTCGATTTTGGGTGCTAAAAAGAAATCTATTTGGGTGCCCAAAACCTTAGTTACTAACCTCCAAGGACCCAAACAAATTTGGGTACATAAAAGAACTTGATTTTCTTTTGTAGTTAATTATAAAACCGGTGGAAGACATTGGGTGTTGGATAGTGGATGTACTCAACACATGACCGGAGACCGGAAAATGTTTACCACCTTTGAGAGCGGGAGCAATGAGAGAATCATCTTTGGAGACAATAGCAAAGGGAATGTACTTGGTTTGGGTAAAATTGTTATATCTAATGACCTTTCCATTTCTAATGTATCTCTAGTAGAAACATTAAATTTCAATTTGCTATCCGTTGCTCAATTGTGTGATTTAGGATTAACTTGCTTATTCTCAAAAGAAAATGTAATTATTTCAAAAGAAAATAATAATGAACTTGTTTTCAAAGATTTTAGATTTGGAAATCTCTATTTAGTAGACTTTACTTCAAATGATTCATGCTTTAAAACTTGTTTAATTTCAAAACTTCTTTGGGTTGATATGGCATAGAAGGCTAGGTCATGTGGGTATGGTACAACTTAGAAAACTTTTCAAACATGACTTAGTTGTTGGCTTGAAGAATGTGAACTTTGAGAAAAATCGACTTTGTAGTACTTGTCAAGTTGGAAAGTAAGTCGCTAATTCTCATCCTTCCAAAAGTATCATGTCAACCTCTATGCCATTGGAGCTTTTACATATGGATTTGTTTGGGCAAACAACCTATAAGAGCATTGGGGGTAATAACTATTGTTTAGTCATTATGGATGATTACTCTAGATATGCATGGGTATTCTTCTTAAATGACAAAAGTGAAACCTCCGGGATTTTCAAAAGTTTTGCAAAAATGGCCCAAAATGAATTTGATTTTAAAATAAAGAAAATTAGGAGTGACAATGGTTCCAAGTTCAAAAACACCAAAATTGAAAATTTTTGTGATGAACTTGGAATAAAGCATGAACTTTCTACAACCTACACTCCGGAGCAAAATGGAGTTGTAGAACGAAAAAATCGCACATTAATTGAAATGACTAGGACAATGCTTGATGAATATAATACTTCCGATAAATATTGGGCGGAAGCTATTAACACCGATTGTCATGCCATAAATCGGCTTTATCTACATCGTCTTTTGAAAAAGACTTCCTATGAGCTTCTAATTGGAAAAAAACCGATCATTTCCTACTTTAAAGTATTTGGTTACAAATGCTATATCTTAAGAAAGGGTGTTCGGCTTTCAAAATTTCAAAGTTGATGTGATGAAGAATTTTTATTAGGATATTCTTCAAATAGCAAAGCTTATAGAGTTTATAACAAAAATTCGGGTTTAGTAGAAGAATTTTGTGATGTACAATTTGATGAAACTAATGGCTCTCAAGAAGAGCAAGAAAATCTTGATGATGTAGGGGATGAAGGATTACGCAAGGCTATGGAAAACATGCAAATTGGAGGCATCAAGCCAAAGGAAGATCCAACATCGCCAAGCTCATCAAGACAAGTGGAGCATCCACCTCATCTACTACAAGCAATGTTCAAGTCATTGAAGAAGAAAAAAAGGATCAACAACAAAATAATTTCAAAATCCACAACGCAATCACCAAGGATCATCCAATAGATCAAATATTGGGTGATGTGAGTAAGGGTGTTCAAACTCGCTCTAGAGTAGCTTCATTTTGTGAACACTATTCCTTTGTGTCTTCTCTTTAGCCTAAACTTGTAGATGAAGATCTAGATGACCGGATTGGGTTAATGCCATGCATGAAGAGTTGAACAACTTTGCATAAAATGAGGTATGGACCTTGGAGTAAAGACCCGAAGAGCACAATGTAATTGGCACAAAATAGGTCTTCGGAATAAACAAGATAAAAATAGAGTTGTGGTAAGGAACAAAGCAAGGTTAGTCGCTCAAGGTTATACTCAAGTCGAGGTTTAGATTATGATGAAATATTTGCACCGTTGCTAGACTTGAGTCTATTAGAATCTTGCTTGCTTTTGCATCTAGCTTTGACATTAAATTATTTCAAATGGATATTAAAAGTGCATTTCTAAATAGAACCATCTCCGAACTTGTATTTGTTGAACAACCACCGGGGTTCGAAGATTCTAAATATCCTAATCATGTTTATAAACTTTCAAAGCCGCTATATGGTTTAAAACAAGCTCCTAGAGCATGGTATGAGCGCCTTAGAAATTTTCTTGTCTCAAAAGGATTTAAAATTGGTAAAGTAGATACAACATTATTCACAAAAATCATTGGTGATGATTTCTTTGTATGCCAAATTTATGTTTATGACATTATATTTGGCTCTACTTTGTGAGGAATTTGGAGAAATGATGTCTAGAGAATTTGAGATGTCCATGATAGGAGAATTGAGCTATTTTCTTGGACTCCAAATCAAGCAACTCAAGGATGGGACCTTCATAAGCCAAACAAAGTATATTAAAGACTTCTTCAAGAAGTTTGGCATAGAGGATGCAAAATCCATCATGACACCAATGGCAACAAATGGGCATTTAGACCTCGACGAAGGAGGTAAGTCGGTAGATTTAAAGTTTTATAAATCCATGACTGGTAGTTTACTTTATCTTACCGCATCTAGGCCCGATATCATATTTAGTGTATGCATGTGTGCTCGCTTTCAAGGTTCACCAAAAGAGTGTCATTTAAAAGCCGTAAAAAGAATTTTGAGATACTTAAAACATTCCCAAAACATAGGGCTTTGGTATCCTAAAGGTGCTAAATTTGAATTAATTGGATATTCGGATTCCGATTATGCGGGTTGCAAAGTGGATAGAAAAAGCACCTCGGGGAGTTGTAAATTTTTGGGTAGATCTTTAGTGTCTTGGTCCTCAAAGAAACAAAATTACGTAGCACTTTCAACCACCGAAGCCAAATATGTTTCCGCTGGAAGTTGTTGTGCTCAATTATTGTGGATGAGGCAAACCTTGATGGATTATGGAATTAATTTTGATAACGTGCCTCTCTTGTGTGATAATGAAAGTGCCATCAAAATATCCAATAATCCTATCCAACACTTGAGAACCAAGCACATAGATATACGCACCATTTCTTGAGGGACCATGTTAGCAAGGGAGATATTTGTATTAGCCACATCCGGACCGAAGACCAATTAGCAGATATTTTCACCAAACCCTTAAATGAAAGTCACTTTTGAAAACTAAGGAGTGAATTGAATGTCCTAGATTACTCTAATGTTGCATAAATTTACAGCAAAATTAAATGCATGCTCATTTGTAAAAGATTGAGAGTCTGTGTGCAAAAGATTTTATGGAAAAGGATTTTGGTTTAAAATAAATGTAAAAACTATTTCATGATAATATTTTGGTATATTTAATTAATAATGATCCTTAAAGATTTTAGTTGAATGCAAAAACTAGGGATCATTTGCATCTACTCTCATTCCACTCAAATTCCTCCAAGTTCCGTAATCATCGAGGCTCGCGCGTGTCTCTGCGGTACTTCAGGTAAGCGGAACTACCGGACGTGGAAGCGGTACATATCGGCGGTACTACCGCTTATGACTTGAGAGGGGTAACCGCCCACGCCCGAGGGTTTCTTGTACGGCCCCCTCTTCCTCTCTCTCTCTCTCTCCTCACCGGTTATTCCGCTCCTCACAACCTTTGCTCCTTTTCCTCTCTCTTTCTCTCTCCTTCCTCAAAGATCCACCAAACCGCCCCTAGATCTTTGAATCTAGCGGCATTTTCTTCAAATCTTCAAGTCTAATCATTTCTAAAAGGTTCAACTCCTCCAATCCTCAAGGTATCTCGGATCAAAACCTCCTTTGTTTATCTCTTTTTTGAACCCTAGGTCATATTTTAGATTGATTTGAAATATAGATGATTTTGCTATTTGATTCTTGGGTAAATTAGTAGATTGGAGTTTAAGGGTATTTGCACACCTAACTCATGGATTCAATCTAAGAAAACTCCAAAAATCTATGTACATTGTCAAAACCCTAGAATCTGCCAGGGAGCGGATCTACCGCCCGATAGGCGCGGTACTACCGGCCCAGAATGGCGGTACTTTTGATTTTCCTGACAGTGCAGCAAATTCACTTCACTCTTTTTCAATCTAGTTTTATCTATTCTTACTTGATCCTCATAAGTTATTTTTCCTTGTTCTTAGATGGTTAGAACAAGAACCACTGGCAGGAGGTTGTACTCCTCCTCTGGGGATACTTCTGGCAGCCCCGCTCTTCCTCCCCCCGAGGCAGCATAGAAGGAGGCTCAGGATAAGGGGAAGGCCCCGGCACCTCAGTCTGACTCAAACACCGAGTCAGAGCCGGCACAATGGGAAAGTTCTCCCATGGAATCATCTGAGGAGGATCTGGCTGAGCGGGAAAATCCCGAGATTGATCTTAAGAAAATCACTGCCGATGAGTATGCAAGACTACGGCACAGGAATCAGTTCGAACTTCCTTGCAACTCCATCAATCCCAAGTTCCATACCAAGTTCCAAGAGCAAGTCTTTGATCAACTGTATGGACATGATAGGCAGTTTGCTGATCACAAGTATATCGATTGGGATCACTTGGATTCCATTGACAAGTATGAGGGGACATATAGACTTTTTCAGAGGGCAGGCATTCACCAACTAGTATCTTTACATTGTGCCTACAATGAAGAGATAATTCGCCAGTTCTATGCCACGGTATACATCTCCCCTGATTTTCAGTACCTTACATGGATGACAGTATGCACCAAGCTGGAGGCCACCAAGCATGACTTTGAGTTGGCATTGAGGGCGAAGCTAAGTGCTTATGAGAAGGTATATGATAAGCCTGCTTTTGATGTTCAAGCCATGTCCATCTACTACAACACTGCAGAAAGATTCATCCCTGGCAAGCTAATTGGATTGCTTCCTATTCCCAGCTTGGTCAACCGCATAATCAATCACACCATCTTCGCAAAGAGCGGTAATTATGATGCCATTCGAGGTCACGCTTGGAACCTCATAGATTACATCATGAAGGGGGAGAGATTTGATGTGGTTGGTGTTATCATTTGGGAGATAGCCTCTTCCAAGAATGATCGCATCAAGCACATCAACTATGCACCCTACATAATGGCACTCATAAGGACCAAGTTTGAGTTTCGTGGAGGATGTGGTGGAGTGCACAAGCCATACAAGCCCAGACCTGAGCCTCCCATTCCCACTGCTGCGAGAGCTCGACAGTCAGACCTGGCAGCTCCAGGGTCTTCTTCAGGTGCAGCAGGTACAGCAGTAGCGCGCGCAGGAGCCTGGCCAGCTTTCCCTCTCACAGATCTACTCGACCATGCTCAAGGGGTTCTCCACCCTCAACTCCAAGATGGACACCATGGACGAGAGGTTGACTTCTATTGATGGCGAGTTACTGACCATAGAGCGAGATCTTATCCCAGTGCCTCCGTCGCCTCCTCGCTACACTCGCGCCACCTCCGTCATGATCCTCCTTCTCCCTCCGGACCTCGGGAGTGACTCTTTTGGTATTTGATGCCAAAGGGGAGAAGTGTGACTAGTTGGGCTAGTTGGGCTATCTATCTACTTTATTTTCTTTTGGGCTGTAATGAACTATTTATGCTTTGTGTTGTAATGAACTTGCTATCCTTCTATTTCGCTTGGATGTAATGAACATTATTATCATGAATGTTTATCTTAACTTTTGTTGCTTAAATGTCAACTCACCTCCATGATTATGATATCTCTTTGTCTTGTGCATCTTGTCTCAAATGTCATCATTTTATACATGCACATGTTTAGAGGAGTTCTCTCCTCTCTTGGACTTTTAAATGAAAATAGTTCATCTTATGACAATACTGAAACCTTATTGCAAAGAACTACTTTCATTTAAAATCAAATAGATTATACAACTTGTTGCCAAGCAATTGGTATATTCAAAAACATTTCTCTCACATAAAATTGGGTTGTCATCAATTACCAAAAAAGGGGAGATTGAAAGCATCTAGTCCCCAAAAATTGGTTTTGGTAATTAATGAATTTATGTGAATACGGGACTAACATGTTTTAAAGAGCATGCGAAGGTTTAGTCCATTTGTGAGCTATAAGATGCAAGCCAAAGGATGCAAGAGAAGACCCAAGATTGGCTAAAGGCAAACGTATACTTAGAATAGGATCTCTTTTATTTTTACCGGTCTTAGGAGAAATGTGGAAGATCGGATTATAGGGAAGATAATCGTACCATAAAGAGGGATCTTGGTAAGTAGCTTGATAGCAAATTTATGTGCCACTTGGATCAACTGAGAAGCTTGCATTCATCAAAAATTGGTTTCAAAATCAAATCTGTGCTCTGTCTGGATGAGCGGTAGTACCGCAGTTTTGAACGTTGGAACTACCGGAGAGCGGTAGTTCCGCACCAGCGGCGGTAGTGCGTGGCGGAAGCTCCGGGTTTTTGAGTGGAGCTTTTTTTCCAGAGAGCACCCCGGGTGCATTTTAGATTTTATGAGAGCGGAAGTACCGACGGTTTCAACGTCGGAACTACCGTAAGGGGCGGTAGTTCCGCATTTTGAAGCGGTACTTCCAGAGTTCGGTAAATCCAGAGGGGGAGCGGAATGTTTTTTCCAGAGAGCACCTCCGGATGGTTTCTGAAATTTCGCGAAGCGGAAGTACCGGTGGTTTCAACGCCGGAACTACCGCAGGGAGCGGTAGTTCCGCTATCCAGAGCGGTACTTCCGGGGTCCGGTAGCTCCGGACTCAGAGCAGAACGTTTTTTCCAGAGAGCGCCAAATTTGGGACCTTTCGGATTTTGGCCAGAGCGGTAGTACCGGGCGACTTTGCAGAACTACCAGAGAGTGGTAGTACCACAAGTTTCAACGGCGGTAGTACCGCGTCGCCAAATCAACGATTCTTTGCGAGCTCGACATAGCCGTTCGCTCGCGAAGATTTGTAGCGATGAGTACCGGCCCATGGAGGCGGTAGTACCGCTCATCCTGAATTTTTCAGGAATTTGTGCCAAACAGCTAGTTTTGGTTGGTGGAGGCTATAAATACCCCCACCACTGCACAAGGGCTAAAGTTAGAGACTCATTGCATATTTCTTGAGCCCTAGAGCATTCATTCCACCCTCATTCTCACTTTGTGCATTAAATTTGAGGTGGTTGAGCAAGTAGTGCTAGAATTCATTAGTTGATCCATTTGGCACTAGTTTATATTCAAGTGAAGCCGGATTTATTACTCTTAGTGCTTGGCACTTGGGCGATTGGGCGGAGACTCGATCGGTGATCTTCTCAAGGAGATTGTGAGAAGACCGGTGATTTGTGAAGGTCGAGTTCACCCACCCGGAGCGGGAAGAGCTACCACTAGTGATCTAGGTGCTTGGCTTAATTCGTGGAGCGGTCCGATTCGTTCGGGCTAACCTCAACGTGGACTAGGGAAACAAGCAAGTTTCGAACACCACAAGAAAAACATCGGTTGTGTTCAACTCTTTCTTAGTTCTTGTTTATTTACTCTATTGTGATCATTTGCTTGCTTAGAGCTAGGATTGCTATATTCTTGAGTAGAATTGTGTAGGATTAATTGCTTTACATACTTGCTATCTAAATTGTAAAGAATTAATCAAGTGAACAAGAAAAATTTAAAAACCTCCTATTCACCCCCCTCTAGTCGGTATCCTTGATCCTACAGAGCCGACGATTGGAGTTTGAGCCACCGCATCGCCGCCGGCAAGCTTCCTTAGCTCCGGTGATCTCTCGAGCTCAAGTCCTTCATTTCTTGTCTAAAGTCCGATTGCATTCGCTAATACGATCTCCTTTGCTTCCTGATCTTGCTGGTGAACTCCATTGACCGAGAGCTTTGCTCTCCTACCCTGTCGGCGGAGCTCGCCGTCGGCCGAGAAGAGGCCGTCGCGGACAACTCGGCAGAGAGCTCCTCCGCTCAAACCACCTCCACCATTGTGAACCCCTCACCCCAGAGATGCTCAAAACCCCATCGATTTTCCCGGAGCGCCGCTAATGGCCTCTAGTGCCATAAAGTCACCGTCGGCTTCACTTCAGCCATTCGCCGCCGTCGAGCCTCTCCTTCCGTCCCAAAGCCCCAAAATGAGTTCCTCGTCTCCTAAGTCACCTCATGCTACCCCTGGATTTTGCCGGAAGGCACCGCCAGTGTCGTCGCTCTCTGCCTCACGGCGAGAACGACAGGCGAGAGGTTGACGACGACGATGTGGACACATCATGGTCGTCCATGTTTTTGTTGCCATCTAACCTTAGCCATCGGATGGTTCCTCTCTATGGTCATCCGATCCCACTTAACGTCTTCAATCCAGATCGTTCACCGTTGGCGCATTGCCACCGCCCGTGCTGGCCACACGTCGGCCATCCAGCGCGGGAAGGTGCGCGTGGGCAGCGTGTGCAACCGCTTGGCGCGCCGCCATCTCACGCGTGGGCCGTGCGGCCCGCTTGACCGTGCAGGTCGATTTTTGCGCCTGGGCCGCACTGTCGCGGTGGGTCGGCCCAGCACTGTTCCAACAATTTCCAAGAATTTTTCCATTTTCCAAAAATCCAGAAAATCCCAGAAAATTTTAGAAAATCCTAAAAATTCCCAAAATACACCATTTTGATCGTTTCGACTCCACAAACCCATTTATGCCCTCCAATCTACCAAATTCTTCTCCAGAAAAATCCAAAATCCCTCTTTTGAGTTTTATTTGCATTTTACTCCTTTTTTTAATTAGATTATTTTTCCTCGCTTGATTAGGCTCAAGCCGGATTTATCTTGTTTTTGTGTTTGCGCTAGCACCGGAGTATTTGGAGGCGACAGTGCAAGGTAGGACCAAGGTACCAAGGTTTACGAAGTCGCCGAGCTCATAGAACATCAAGGCAAGTTACAAATCCTTGATCATATCAGAATCCCATGTCAATTAAATTATTTATTTATGGTTTTGCATTATTATTATTTGTGAATTGTTAATTGCTTAAAATAAAATATTTAGAATGACTTGTTAATTAGATATTTTCTACCACCGATAAATGCCATATTAAATTGTAGCCATACCCTTGACAGCCCTAGAAATAATTAAAATATTGTATAAATAATTGTAGCATACCTCATGCAAAGTTTTACGCTACTAAGGTCGTGGTCGGGTGGTAGATTTGGAAAACTTGGAACTTGGAGCTGTGGGGCCTTTGCAACACGTCTTTGCCCACCACTTTACCCTAGGGTGGAGGCTAGTGTGGAGATGGTGGTAGTGCCATCGTGCATAGTATGGTATGTGATTGGTTGCCTCGTGGAAAATGTACGGATTAGACCCTTACGCCGAGTAGATGACATAATGATCACTCAACCACAGGTGTTGACTTGCAACCCTGGTTTAATAGCTGCTCAACTCGATTGAAACTCTACAGGCAGTAAGATAACGGGAGTTGGTATGTGGTCCGAAAAACCCATACCTAACAACGATAGGTCTCCACAACTCGGGCTCGGCGTTCCGTGCAGGCCAGCGGATACCCAAGGTTATGTGGGTCCCTAACCTAAGGATTGAGCAGTGAAACGATCTGATTCCTTAACTCAGTCATGAGGTTAAGAATGCTTGTGGGTAAAGTTAGGCAACTCTGCGAGTCAATTAAATGGTATTCGAATACGCGTGCTCCGGTTAATGGATCGTGTCTATTGGTTGATTCTAGCAATGAAGCATAAGTAGTTTTCACAAGTGTTTTAAATTGAATAGCTGGATAAACAACTTTGAAAGAAACCCCCCTTAATCTTAAGGAGTAGTATTTGGTTTTGGGTTTTCAAAAATGTTTGCAAATAAAAGTGCATCCACTCAAAATAATAAAACAAGTATACTCCCATCCTTTAGTGAACCATGCAATTAGCTAAAGTTAGGGTTTTTCCTTGTGACTTGCTGAGCTATTTGGCTCACAGCTTGCTAAACCCCTTCAGAGTATCAAGAAGTTAGTGAATGCTTGGCAGTCAAGGACGTCCCAAAAGAACCGTTCTTCAGTGAGGATTCGTGGTTCTAGGTCTCGTTCGCGCTCAAGCTTCCTAGTGTTTTGTGTGATGTAATATATTTCGGGTTTGCACGTCCGCTGTAGTAAAACTGATTAGTAAACCCTATATTGTAATATAAGTTAGATCTTTTGTTGTAAGCATGTTCTGTTGTGATATTCTCTTACTCGATGCTCCGTAACTGGCCAGGTTTGGGTAGTTGCGGGACATCGAGTCCTGGCGCCCTGGAAACGGGGGTGTTACATGCGCCTCCTCCGCGTTATATTTGCATCGAAGAGGAGGGCAGACGACAACGACTTGCAATTTTAGGGGAAGGGGGGTTGGGGGAGCTGTAATTGATTTTTTTTATTTCAAAAGAATTCTTAGCTGATTTTTTGTTTTAAATTTTTAGTCAACCTTTCTTAATTGAACTCCCTAACTGTTTTTATTCGAAAAAAATTCTTAGTTGATTTTTGTTGGATTTTATAACCGAATTTTGTTCTAAATTGAATTGTTCTGAATCGAAATAATTTTTTATCAATTGTTTTTTTTCGAATCAAATTTTTTTCTCACTGGAAACACGGTCCTCCGTCGCAAAGCCCAGAAAGCAAAGGGGAAGGTCTGGCCCAACGGGTGCTCGGCCTATAAAGGTAAGGAGCTTGGCTGACCTCGTCACAGACGCCCGTAGGCTAGTTGCACTCCTAAAAAAAATACGGCACAAATAATAGGAGGATGGACAAGGGTGGTGAAAATAGGCCATGAGTCCTTGCCCATCACACATACACTCCAGGCCAATCATGAAGCCGCAAGAGCAACTCAAGATCTTTCGAGTTTAGGGTAAAACCAAGGCCTAGCGCCAGCGTGTATACGAATACGGTTGGTGACTTATGGTAGATCTTTTATAACCTTAGCGTAAACGTTTGTGCGGATAAACCAAATACTAATAAACTGCTTTGAAAATACTGTCTCGATAAATTATTTTGAAAGGACGACAAAGAAGTTGTTCGACTTGTTTGTTCGAGAGGAGCTGTTATTTTGAAAGGACGACAAAGAAGTTGTCCGACTTGTTTGTTCGAGAGGAGCTGTAACCTATAAATCATAAGTCATAAATTAAAAAAAGAGTGGCCAATATGGTGGTACCACACCACTTGGACATCAACGAATAGTAAAGAAAAACAGTGCCGCGCTTGAGTACAGCAGCATATGACATGGCGGCAATTTATTGAGAGATCTAGTCCAGCCACTTTGGTCCAAGATAAATGCTCTCAACAAAAGGAGAAGAACAAATAGAATACTTGGGTGATGATGGGCGAGAAACGAAAGAACATGTGGAGGCAATGGTACCGAGGAAGAGGTCCATTACGGTTTAGGTAGCAGGGCCCGGTGCAACCTCCATGCACGTTCTTGAGCAGGACTGAAGATTATACTAGAGAGGCGCCGAAGTTATGAAATTAATAAATATAGGTGAAGAATTCTTCGAATGTTTTGTGCTGTTAAACTTTCCCAATGTCTCGTAGCATTTCTAATCTATCGACACGAAAGTTCAGCAACAGCCATTGCTGAGAATTCGTAGTTTTGGTAATTCATACGTTAGAAGTGCTATCACAATAGCAAGGTAACTTTTTTCTTTCTAGCAACTAGGGTAAACACTCCCAAGTTCTGACATCAGTTGAGTTTTTGGATGCATTATTTCATTTCATAATGAGCAATTAAATAAATACTAATATATAGTACTCCCACCATTCAAAACATAATGCATGTAATTTCCGTTATCTTGTTTTAAAATATAGGACGTGCATGCAGTTTTAATGTTATTTTCTCTCTTTTGTCCTCATAAATCTTCACTCTCTCTTCAGAAATTTATGAATAATTCCCAAGACATTATCGCCATGAACATTATGGTCATTTCCCTCTACCACTTCATTTGTTTTATGCACTCCTTATCTCCCGTGCCCAAGTACAATACACCTTATAAAAAGAAACGGTGGAAATATTGCATTTAGAAAGTCATGGCCGTATTGCGTATTTAAAGGCCATTTCATTAGGCGATCAGGTACACAAGTTATTTTTCTCGAGAACACGCAAAAAAAAACTTATGTACCATTTCATTAATAGAAGAAGAAAGAGTATAACTAATCACCTAACTAAATTAGTCTCATGAGAAAGTATAATAGAGCTTGCCTAGACCTCTTTTCAAATCAGAAACCGAAAAAAGAAAACATAAGAGATTAGAATAACATCAACAAAGGCAAACACAAGGAGAGGCTCCTCCAAAGCAGCTATTTTGCCGGGCGGGGGGAAGCAGGCTGCGTGCCTCGCGGCAGAAAGGGACCCGGATGGCAACCTTTTTCGCTCGGTGTATGCATAGGAACGGATGCTACCTTACAACTACATGCATTTTGCTCATCCCTCGCTAGCTACCTAGCACCTTGGCTCTTTCATCCTACAAGCAATAATTCATAGACAAGGGAGCACAAACTTAATTTCTATTGGTCTCTCTCGATTGTGGAACAGGAATAGTAAGGAGATCAAATGTTTCAAATTCCAATTCTACATGACATGGTGAATGATTTGAACCATGACATCAACTAGATAATTGAGTGGGAAAATCGATTGGACTACTGACTAAAGAACTGTTTGGAAAAAAACAACTACATAATGGGATAGGAAATCGATTGGCTTGAGCAAGGTCTTGTTTGAAATAGAAGATTTTCCATGAGTTTTGTAGCAATGGAGTCCCTTGTAACTTTTTCTTTTATATATATATATATAAGGACCAGTCCAGAACACGAACAAAAAAACCCACATGAACAGGAAAAAAAGTAGAAATTCAATGTCATGTATAGAGGAATCCTATAGGAATTGAAAAACAGGAATCGCTCACAAGATATGTTTGGATGCTTCACAAAAAATACAGGAATTTTGGATGCAGATGTTTGTTAGTAATTAAAAGAGAGAAAGGGATAATGCGCATCAGAATTGTTTTGACGCAGTCCTAAAAGGTGTTCGGGTTGTAGAAATTGCTCTCTAGAATCCCATATGAAACTTTCCATTCCGTACAAACTTTGGAGGAATTCAATCATGCATGAGATCTCTGACATCATGAGAAAATTTTCTTATCACGAGGATCCTCTATAATCTTTTCGATTGCTCGTTCGAGAACTACCATCTTAATTTGACTCTAGAACTGAATCATTTCCTTGTATCTTGAGTTGTCCAACAGCTTTTCTCTCCTATATATATCTATATGCAACTATTCTATCCCCGATTAATATTCATATTTCATCTGGAGCAACCGAAGAGACCTCCTTGCAACTAATCATGCGTTTTAAGTTAAATTCATTTTGGATTCTACTACCTTGGCACTCTCTATTATTTCTCAATCTCTTTAATTATTTTCCATATTATTTTTCCTTGAGTTCGAGACGGCCCTCACGACCTGGCTGTTTCACTAGGAACTCTTAAATGTCGGGTAATTAATTAGCTATTTTACTTTGGAGTTCTGACTATATATGAACGCATGCATGGTATGCATTATGCTACATTGCGAGGACTGTTCCTTTCTCAGGATAGGGGAGCCGAACCCGGCCGGTACGTACGTTGGTTGAACATGGAGCTAGCTATGAGAGACAGTAGCTGCATGCTAGCAAGTAGCCAAAGATGGCTAGCTTTTGCGTGTGGCCGGATCTGAACGTGATTGATACGGCTAAGCACCATAAGCTCCGAAAAAAGGAGGTGAAGAAATATCCATGTAGATGCATGCATGCACATCTATCTAAAAGTTGCGAATTATGTGGTGTATGTGTGATAGCTATATAACTCCATGGAAGGCAGTTATATATAGTTTGTAGAGACTCTTTTATATATGCAGGATTGATCGATAGTATATGAAAAGTTCTCTTTAGCATATATCTAAGCAAAAACCAACAAAAACAAAAGGGCAAAGATCTCCATGTGGTCAATGCCTACTCTAACAGTGATGTGTCTGTGATCGATCAATATGTTTCTGAAAGATAGCACTGATCCGTTCATCTATCATCAAACAGGTTATGACAATATACACTTGTATTTTGAAGCTTGATACATATACATTTATTTAGAGATAAATAGTATGAGGAAAAACTTAAAGTCTCACTACGATAGAAAGAGTCATCACAGACGGTTCACAACTATCATCACAGAAGATTATCAAACCGTCTAAATTTATGTGTCTGTGATAATAGGTGGTTATCACAGACGGCTCTTAAACCGTCTGTGATAATTACAACACAGACAGTTTTTTTAAAAAAACCGATATCACAGACGGTTCTTAAATATAGCTGTCTGCGATATACCAATTATCATAGCGGTTGATGCCAAAAATCGTCTGTCATATGTCATATATCACAGACTCAAACATAGCCGTCTGTGATATCTTACATATCACATACGGCTAATACAAAAAATCGCCTGTGATATTCATATAGCATAGACGGTTTATTGCTACAAACCGTCTGTGATAGTTATTTGAATATCTATATTATTTTCTATTTTTCGGCTAGCATTAGGAAATGTTAGCCATTCCCACTGAAAACAGGCAAATATATTACATATATAGCATACGACAATCATTACACAGATCTCACAAATGAATTAAACAACTAAATAAACCATGTTGAGACTTTTCATCCATGCTTAAGACTTTCCATAAATCAATGACTTCCTGTCCAAACCGATGCCTTTTCGAATTAATGAATGTTAACGGGTTTGCTTGATATATTATATACCATTGCACTAGCACGTATGTAAAAGAAATCCAAAGGCAGGGAGCCTTGGTGACAAATTCTGAATGATTCGTCTTAGTGGGCATGATGTCGTCTATATGGTGGCAAACATCGCCTTAGTGGGCATGATGTCGTCTATATGGTGGCAAACATAGAATTGACATATGTTACCTTGTAGCTGCTGGTGGCACTGCAAAAATAGAATTACGTACATAAGTATTGTCAGTTCTAGAGGCATTATTACGAAGTGTAATATAGGATTGTCGTGTTGTAGCGGGTACTGAAAATCGCGTCCTGTGTCGTAGTGTGGCGCTGGATTTCTTTTATCTCTCTCCCTAGGCAACATAAGCACTGAATGACCTACGTGATTCTAAAAAGTTAGTATTAGCCATTGCAAAAGAAGGGAAGACTAAAATAGAGTTATGTATGGATCAAGAGGAAATGAGTTTACCTGTCAAGTGTTTGTTGCACATGGGTGAAATCATAGCTGCTCCTAAGTAGGGAATCAAGGTATATTACCTTGCTCCACTTTGGTACAATCACAATCAGAATCCAGTAACCCCTAGTCATGTATATCACCATAGTGATTAATCCTAAATTCATATTACATATAAAGTACAAATGAAACTTATATGACAACTAGTGAAACACTTACTCCTGGTTGAAGGGTATCATGATGTAGTCTTTGTCACTATGAGCAAGCAATCCTCTCGTTATGTAATCTTGGACAAAGGGTCGGTTATCGATGATGGATTGCTCATAGACCAAGTATGGGTCGAGAAAACCCACCGATTCTCACCGTCGTCAGACTTGTTAGATCATGGATCTATACATAAACAATGAGTTATAACATTTATCAATATTACATGATATATAGAACTTGATTGTACAGTACACTTATAGTGTCCAGCATCATAGAAGTGAGTCGTCGAGTTCTTCGAGATTGAATAATAAGAATAAGTCTTTGAAGGCCATGACAAAGTAGCCCGAGTCATGGAGGAAATACGCCTCCATGTATGTCATGATGAATCCGCTGTGTCAGTTTGGCTTCATGTTGGACCTCTGCATGTACAAGGTATGCAAAGTATTGCAAACCAGTCCAAGCCTGGATAATTGTGATTCGAGGATCAATGACATTCTGAGCATGAACTTCTATTCCCTGGAAGGCGCATTACTCTTCTTCGATTGGGCTTAGCGTCTTGCTTGCGATACATTTTCGGCGTCGCCTTCATAGGAGCCGGTGCGTTGGCCTTCTGAAATGGAGCTTGAGGTGGAGTCATATAGCATTCTGTTTGATAGGCATGGTCGTGTGGAGATCGTAGTACAAAAGGGTCCAAGGTGATGCCCCTCTTAGACCACTGGACGAATGTGCAGACGGCATCCCCTGGTGTCATGATTTCTCCGTTTGGGGGCCTCTCCAACGGGACGGTCCTAAAGACATAATTAATCATGTCCACCTGGACCTTCGCAAAATCGTTCCCTAGCTGGGCACCATGCACCAACGTCTGTGGCAGGCATGGATACGCCAACCCCCGCCCAGCGTCAACAGGAATGGAGCCAACAACCTTGATTCTGAGGATGTACGGCGTGGCCTCCTACATAACGATACACGATGAGCTAAGACTTCCACCAGGTCTATCTATGTAGCATTTTAGAGATGTACGTTATCTGGATATCATCGGTAGGTAAATGGATGTTTCTATGTTTAGAAAGTGGCACGGACGCGCATCTACTCCGACGTTGAGGGGGAATGGGTACTGTAATGACGGGTGGCTTGCGACTGGTTGCGGACTTCTCTCAGTTATTTCCTCAATGCATCTATCTCTCCTTGAAGTGAGGCAGTTATGCCCTTAAGTTTTGCATCAAAGTCCCGTTTCATACTTCCCTCGCGCTCAGCCTTGGATCTCTTCCTACTCCTATATGCCTCGAAGTCGTTTAAGAATCCGTGCCAACAAGATACGTAAAACCCTAGGCCTCACGTGCGACCTGAGTGCTCCTTGTTTCCAGGGCCGTGGACAGTATATCCCTCTCCCTGACTGCTTGGAAGGAGCCTTCCGAAGATTTGGTAGTCAATGTTTGCTGTAAGAGGCAATCATGTTATTTTATACCTAATGAAGTTATGGACCTATTAACATCTAGGTAATTTAACATATCTTATCAGGCGTTGGGACACTTTTTCATCTGTAGGGTTTTTGAAAGAGGTGACGCTTGAAGACATGGTTGGTGACCTCGCTCTTAACCAGTTTCAGGTGTTCTCCTTTGTGATCCCGGCAAATGGTGGGGAGGCCTCTGATCGAATTGTAACTTCATCCTCTATCCCCCATTGCAGGATTTGACCTGCGTTCCCAGCGGTGCCAAGTCTATGGGGGTGAGCGTTTCGTGCCTAGATAGCCTTGTACGCCGCACTTTCCTGTTGAAATTCGGTCATCGTCTTCATCCGCACAAAGGCCTCCTATGTTTCCAGTGACACAAAAGGATACCTCGTGAAGGGCATGCGATCCTTGGTCATATATTGCATGACAAGCGTGCTCTTGAAGGTTTTCCACGTTTTTCCCATCGCGAGGAGTGCATGCTGCTGCACATGTTCCTGGACTTCTGCTAAGATCTCGGACGAGTTTGAAATTTCCGTCCACGACACATTTCTCTCTTTTGTCAAATCTTTCCAGTTTGCTATAGTGATGGGGGCTTGTTCGGTAAAATACTTTTAATTGCAACAGGAAGCAATCATGTCATTAGCACATAACAGTGATGAGACTTTATGCCAATTAATTTTAAATCTTGCATAAAAACAAGTTTCTTCATTCTGGCAAAGTAACCTGGCGGAACTTTCACACGATACAAGCACTGACACAGTTTAGCTCTCTTAGACTTTGACAGAGTGTAACAAGTTGGGGAAAAGTACGTTCGGTCTTTAGTGGTCTCTATCGGTGCTAACTTAGTCCTGATGTTCATAGCGACCAAGTCACATCGTGCGTTGACACCATCCTTTGTTTGTCATGAATGTTCAGTAAGAGACCAATCAGACTATCACATATATTCTTCTTTACATGTATGACATCGATGTAATTGCAAACTTCTAAGTACTCCCAGTAAAGCAAGTCCCAAAATACTAACGTCTTCTTCCATATGTTCTATTGACGGGTCATCAACTTACGTCCCTTTCCAAACACAACATCGATATCCTTGATTATATCGTAGACCATTTTCCAGCTAAAAGGCCTTGGTGCCGAATTATCCTCTTTTTTCGTCAAATTATTTTTTCATCTTGCGGTATGGGTGATGTCGTGGAAGGAACCTATGGTGACACATGTACATATTTTTGCACAAGTTGTTCAACCATACACTCTCACTATAATCTAAGCAGTGCGGACAGGCTTTGACTCCTTTCGTACTCAATTCTGACAGGTTACTAAGGGCAGAAAAATCATTGATGGTGCATAACAACATGTTGTGCAGAGTGAAGTTCTCTCATTTGCCCGCATCCCATACCTGTAACCCTTCGTTTCACAGTGTCACATGATCTTCCACCAATGGTGCTAGATACACATCAATATCGTTCCTAGGTTACTTCATCCCTTGGATACATAGTAACATCAAAATGTACTTCTGCTTCATATACAGCTAAGGAGGAAGGTTGTACATGCATATATTCACAAGGCAGGTGCTATGTTGGCTGTTCATGTTATCGAAAGGATTCATTCCATCTGTACTCAACCCAAAACTTATATTCCTTGGTTCTGCAGTGAAGTCTACAAACATCCTATCGATGTTCTTCCGCTGGGTAGAATTAGCAATGTGTCTTATCATTCCATCTTTCTTACGCTCCTCCGAGTGTCAACGCAACAATCTTGCATCTTTTCAGTTCTCAAATAAACACTTTATGGAGAATTATAGGTAGACACCACAATATCTTAGCAGGAGATTCTTGCTTCACCTCGATGCATTCGCTGTCATCGGAATCATTCTTGCGCTTGTATCGGGATGTTTTGAACACCAGACAAACGTGTAATTTTGCATACTCTTTACGGTAGAGGATACAATCATTCAGACATGCATACATTCTTTCTGTTTCAATTCCCAATGGACAAAGAACTTTCTTGGCTTGGTAGATGATTCTCGGTAATACATTTCCCTCTGGAATGATATTCGCTAGGAGACATAACAATATCATGAAACTCTTGTTGGACCAGCCATTACTTGCCTTTAATTTTAGCAATTCAAGAACAGATGACAACCTTATATATTGTGGGTTGCAATCTGAGAACAATGGTTTCTCCATATCCTCCATCAAACCCTCGAATTTACCAAACTCTCTCTCACTATAGTTTCCTTCTGCATCGCGTAGCTTCTGACCAGATTGTCATCTACGACTTATCCTCACTAGTAGTGTGCCCGTGCTAACGCTACGATAAAATACAAAACAAGATAAAATTTGTAAAAAATAAAACGAACAATCAGATTCATTAAGATTCACGTCTCATATTGCAGGCAGTGCAATGCTTAGCAAGTCAACAATAAGTTCAATTTATATACTAATATGCATGAAACAAGCAACGACAAATCCATAATGTGCAGCTCGGTACTCACAACAGTACACTTGATTCTATCATGTATTAGGAAGAATCTTGTCTAACATTCTCAAGAGTACTACGTTACGAACGAGTCTAGGAAGATTTGTCACAAGGGTTGACGAATAGTCATATCGAAATGAGAACCTAAAACGAGATAAAATACAGGTATATCTCAAAACCACATTCTTCACATGTATAAACAACCACTGCATTAAGGGCTTCACATCCGAGCGTGAGTCACAATTCAGATATTTTCACAAGTTGCCCGATGTTGGATGCCTTCACTTGCCTGATGGTGATTCATATCATATATGCAACATTAGTATGGTAATTTGGTAAAAACAATATCCAAATATATTGCATGGTTTCTTATAAACTTATCTGCATGTGATTTATATCTTATTTATACTCAAATTCACATTGAAAAAAGAGACATAGCTGAACAATTATATATAGATGTGAGCTTGAACACATATTTAATTACTCATATCCAAAGAATAAATTAAAAGAGAAGAAAATATGCTATGGCACCTAGGAGAAAGAGAAGATCGACACAATTACCAATCCAGTGGTGCATTTTAAATTTAGCTGATGCACTAAAGCACTAATAAGGATGAGTGGGATTAGATGATGCTTACCATCTGATGGCAAAAAATGGTGAGTAGCCCTGGAAACGAAAAAAATAGAAGAGGAGGCAAAGAAGAGTAGCAGCAAAGAATAAGGTGCCCATGCAATAGACTCATAAACATTATACAAGCATCCATTAAAAACATAACCGTGCTCTTTAAAACCTATTTGCAATTAGAGGACATAGATGAGGATCTTAACAAATAGACCAAAATTTAAAAATTACCTTAGACATGCACATACATATTAAATAGGCACTTTCTTTCTCGCATTTCTTGACCACGGTCCAAGATAGTGGCAAGCCTCTCTTTAAAGCTATCTGCATTTGCATGATCAGATTTTAACCTATCCTTTGCCTCCGAAACCAATACCTCCATCCTTTCTTCTGAAGAAGTTGCTTCAGGTTCAGGTTCAACAGCAGCATCTTCCGCAAGACAGAATATTTCCTCCAGTAATCCAATATTATGTGTATATTTTTCATATGCTTCATTCTCAACATCGATATCTCCTTGCATATGTTCCTTTAGCTTCATAAACCTCCACTTGTTCATGCCCACAACATCCTACAAGATAAATACTAAAAAGTTTTTCATCGCGATTGAACAAAATGATTCTAAACAATCAGACAGGATAGAACAGCCAAGAACCTTTTTGGCAAGGGACTTTCTAGTTCGGAGTGAATTCAGAAAATGATGGGGAAGTTTTTGTAGGGAAGCCAGCCTCAATGAAGAACTATGGCAAATGGCAAGCAAGCATTAGAAACAATGACAGTTGTTTGCATAAGGTGAGTATGGGCTAGTGGTTTCTAAAGGTTACCCAGTTGAAGGTGAATTTGTTGATGGTTGTTCGACAAAGGCGGTAGTTAGTCTTTGGCTTATCCGGCAATGTGTTGTTCTGTTTCAGAACTGTCATGATCAGTGAAGCAAGAAAAAAATTAGTGGTGTTCTTCAAAATATTCAAAATACAGAATCAAAGACAAACCACAAAATTATTTAACGCAGACATGATACTGCACTAAAACAATGTAAAAAAAAGCAGAGACAAATATAAATGAAGCTGACAAGAAGACCGACGTAGTGTCATAAATACAACATCAAGCAATTGCTCTACCATTGCTATTAACGCTGCTGTAATGAATAAATTCGAACTTCAAACAAGTGAGGCTCAACCAGGTTTTAGTTCTGGAGGCCAAAAACAGGTCACCACGTGAATCGGAAATCTGGGAAAATGTCGCCAAGATTTTTGTTTGAATTTGATTTTCAAACTTAAATGTAAGGGATAAAGAGATGCAACCCTTCCTTTCACAAGAATTGAGGTCTTTGCTTTGGCAACAATCAAAAGATGTGAGAGCGAGGGTGTAGGTTCGAATCCCACCCACTGCAAAGGTTTGTTGCATTTATTCTGAAATATTTTCCCCTTTAAAACAAAAGGGGGAAGGAAGGTACAGCCCGGCATATAATAGGTTGGACCAAAATAAAGTGGTTGTGCAGATATTTAGACATCGGCTTTGCAAACTGCTTCTGAGTCACTAACTACAACTGCAATCCATTGTGATTGTAGAAGAGCAAGTCTATTTTCAGCTAGTGGCAACATTACAAATACCGTGGATTTGGCAAGGATTCTGAGCTTTGTAGCAGCAGCTCTTGCAACACTGGAACGGGCACCTGAAAGACCAAGCAAATCATAAATTACACAAATCCGAGGGCGATACAAAGCTCTACGACAAACATGCAGGTATACACAGGTGGAAATTCAGTTGCTTCCAGCTGCTACCACCCAACTACAGCAACATGAGTACGCAATTTTGCTTTAGAAATCTTGATCTTCTTACCGGGAGCGGGCAACATTGCCGCACTGGATACACTTGGGCTTGTTGAGACCGCGCAGGTTCGGCTTGGGCATGTCGAAGGCGGCGGCGGGAGGAAGCTTCTGTGGCGTCCCATTACCGTTGGTGACCGCGGGAGTGGGAGCGGAGTCGCTAACCGCCTTGCCGCGGAGCGGCGACGACGCACCATTGAACTTTGAGAGAACCACTCGTAGATGCGGTTCAACGTAAGCAAGCGGTAATCTGGATGGAATCTCGCGAGAGAGATTTGCAATTGGGAGGAAAGTGAATGAAAGGAAGAAAGAATCAACAAATTATAGAGCTTACCAAGAGAAGAAGTAGCTTGATGAAGGTGGCGGAGAAGAGCGCGGCGGGGTTGGCGGCGGCGGGCGGGGTTGGCTGAGGGCTTCTTCGCCCTCTACCTTCGGCCGATCCCAGCGAGTGGAAGGGAAGGAAGAGAGGAACAAAAAGCGGATCCAAGCCACCACAGATGGAGGTCGCGCCGCCTCCTTCCTCCGCCCCCAACCGGCGCCGCCCCCGCCGTCGCCTCCTTCCTCTCCTCCGCCCCCAACCGGCGCCGCCCCTGCCGTCGCCTCCTTCCTCTCCCCCGCCGCAGCCGCGCCTCCTCCTACCTCCGCCCCTTCCTCTCCGAGCCAGTCGCACCTCCTCCTCCTCTGGATCCGTCCTTCCGAGGTCGTCCCCACACCTCGTCGTCGCTTGCCCGCCTGCTAGGTCGTCGCGTCCTCCACACCGCCGCCGGATTCGTCCTTCCGAGGCCGTCCCCACACCTCGTCATTGCTTGCCCGCCTGCTAGGTCGTCGCGTCCTTCACACCGCCGCCAGAACTGCAGAAGCATAAGACCAATCTTCCATGACGTGCAAGAATAAAATGAATAAACTTGTTTATTTAAACAACCTTGACGCCCTCACCGTGTCCTCCGCCGCCGACGCCGCAGCGGCGCCAGCCTCCTCGTCTGTTCGTAGGATCTCATCGTCCGGAGGAGACGGCGCGTGGGGAGGGAAGGAAAAGGAGGAAGGAGGAGGCGCCGGCGCGTGGGGGCGGAAGAGGAGGCGGTGCTGGATGGGGAGAGGGAGATGCGGGGTGGGGAGGGAAGGAGGCGGCGCGGGTGGGGCGGGAGAGCAGTTGTGTGAACCTAGATATCAGCAAGTACTTAATAAATGATCATTCCTACAAAGTACTTCAAGAAATAGTGAAAATTGCAGAAAACTAAGAATACAAATTGCAAAGCCAAGCATCCAGTGCACACAATAATATAAGCGTCATTAAAACAACAAATGTCAATATGCTCTCACATTTGTTCGTAGAAATTCCTTTCACTAAAACCAACGATCTTGTATTCCGTATTTGTTGGACTTGTTTTTATCCTTAAATTCTTCAATGCACGCTTGGCCTACAAAATTAAACAAGGATACAATTATAGATATCTAAGAGCCTGGTCCAATGGTTTTGTCCTTCGTTCTTAAACTATTGTTTTCATTAGCAACGTGAAGAAAACTTACCTTAGCCTGATCAATTTTGTTGGGTGATCAACCTTCGGTTGGCAAGTAGAAAATCAATAACGGGGCAGAGTTTCACAATCATCGTTGTGGACACATCTGCACAAGCAAGCAGTACATATAAATATGTCTTATCACAACCGCATAAGTGATCACAATGCTATGCAAAATTGAGCTTATAGATGATAAACACACCGATATTACAGAAAGCCCGCTCTGTGGCACGGAAGCTGGAATGGAATCCTCTGACCCATCACACCACCTCCCAAGTCGACAAAATTTGAAGGATTATTATGGAAAAAGATTGGCGAACTAAAAGGCAACCCTGCAAACATAAATAAAACATTAAAATGAAAAGTTATACAATGAAGCCATGGTGTAAACGTTGAAAATTAAGAAGAAGAAAAAGAAGCGCGAGCGAAGGGGGAGGAGGAGGCGCGCGCGGTGGGGGGAGGCGGCGCAGAGCGGCGGGGTGGGGGAGGCGTTGGTGGAGCGGAGGAGGCGGGGAGGAGGGGCGGCGGGAGGAGAGTGGGGAGGAGGAGGCGGTGGCGGCGCGGGGGGGAGGAGTAGGCGGGCGGAGCGGCGGAGGAGGGAGGAGGAGGCGGCGCGAGAACGGGGAGGACGGGGAGCGGAGGGTGGAGGCGCGAGAGAGGTGGAGATGGGGAGCGGCGCGGTGAAGGGACGGGGCGGCGGGAGTGGGGCGCGGGGAGAGGCGGGAGTGGAGGCGCGGGGGAGGAGGCGGCGCGCGGTGGGAGGAGGCGGCGGCGCAAGGTGGGGGGGGAGGAGGCGGCGAGGAGAGCGGAGGATGGGGGGAGGAGGAGGAGGTGAGGGGAGCGGCGGCGCGGGGAGGCGGGGAGCGGCGGGAGTGGAGGCGCGGGAGAGGCGGAGATGGGGGCGGCGGCGCGGTGGAGGATGGGGAGCGCAGAGTGGAGGCGCGGGGAGGAGGCGGCGCGCGGGGTGGGGAGGAGGCGGCGGCGGCGCAAGGTGGGGAGGAGGCGCGCGGCAGAGCGGAGGATGGGGCGGGGAGGAGGAGGAGGCGGCGGCGGTGGGGATGAGAGGCGCGGCGGCGTGCGTGTGGGTGGAGAACGGCGCGTCGGGCGTGCGGCGTGGGTGTGGGGTTCGGGCATGATCCGGATGATTTTGGCCTTAGGATCTTCAATGAGTAAGAGAAGAAGGTTTGAGGAGAGATCCAGACCATTCATTTGTATGAAGTTGGATTTCTTTGGTACATAAATCCGTGTGGACTTAGATTAGGCATGACTGTGGGGGTGGTTGAGGGGGTGGATTTAGAAAAGAAAATTTTGGTGTATTATATAGTAGGGTAGATTAAAAGTACAGTCCACAACCTGTATATTGTTGTCTCTCTCGACACCTTCCTATATAATCTTCTCTTCACCGTGACTGGTCCAATATGTATACCCCTTTTTGAAACCCCATTCGAATCAAGTGAGCTTCGATCTGTGTTGAGTTGGTAAATATCTTCAGATTATCGCAATCAATGCATAAGCAGTACATATATTCCATCCCCTTCTTCAACATATCCTACTCGGCCGCCCTTCTAAAAGCAAACACGCTATTAATGTGCTTTTTACTTACACGATTCTTAATGTACATCCAGTTTCGATTCATCTACACTACACATGTAATAAATTAGTGTTAAATTAGATTACTAATGCTACTATAGCTAGCCAGGTACGTACTATTCATGAAGTAATATATATCAAGCAAAAATTAATATATTGAAGTAAATTAGGAGTATTGATTCATTCTTAAATTGCAACAAATTAATTAAGCTAGATCTAAATCTAGCTATAATCTCTGTTTATTATAAGGCATATAAATTAGAAACAAATACTAACCTCTAATCAACAAGCTAGAATAAATCGATCTACAAGCAACTATATTTACAATCGGAATGCTTCCTCAAAGCCGACCGCCTTCTTCAATGTAGCGCAATGAAGATAGATCTGTTGTTCCTGGTTTGGCTTTGTATGAATTAATAACGCGGCGTATCCCAAACACATCTAACCACAAATTGTCTGTAATATGTAATTATCATAGACGGATTGTGTTAATAACCGTCTATGAACTATTACAGACGATTCGTATTAATAAATGTCTATGATATGTGCAGATATCATAGACGATTCGTGTTAATAATGTCTATAAACTATCACAGACGATTATTAATATAAACCGTCTGTGATAGTGGCTCATCACAGATATCACAGCCGATCTATATTAAAAACCGTCTGTGATAGTTCATAGATGGTTATTAACACGAACTATCTGTGATATTTGCACACATCACAGATGGTTATTAATACGAACCGTCTATGATAGTGGCTGTAAAACTGTCTGTAATAATAATAGCGCAGACTGTTCCTTATGAACTGTCTGTAATGAGATGTGTAATATAGGTTATTTTGTAGTAGTATCTTTTCCTTCAAATAAATCCTTTAAAGTCCTTTCCAAACGCAACAACTATATGATTTGCAAACCAAAAAAAAAGTAAGTGACCTATTTTTTGTGGAAATTTTCCTTTTTTTTCAAGAGTACATTGAGAACGGACATGCACCATATTTCGAAGAGGGAAGCGCAGAAGCACTAGATACACTCTCATAAAGCCCTATAGCGGATACATGTTAGTTATATATGTAATCGAAACCTATTTCATTTTGAATAGTAATTTTTTAAAAAATCTTTGGATTGTACATATGAAAAAATAATAAGTAACCCATTGTGAAAAATATTTAATTTGCGATTATAAGGAAAATGCACACGCGCACACACGTGAGTGTGTCCCTTAGTACACACATAGAAAAATAGAGACTGGATATAAATTCACGACCTTACAAGATTTCTACTGAAGTACACACATGCACAAAGATTAACACCAGGATTTGAACCCTATTTAGAGAATTCGTACATCCACAACTCCTTGTCTCTACTATCCCAATAAGAGGTGATTTCCAAATATTTTTAACTGTTACATATAATAATTTACTATAATAAAAGCTAATGACCAAACTATGACATATGTTTGGAACATGGCAATTTTGTGAGAATTTCGAATAAAATGGTTCAATTTCCACGGAAATTACCTTGCAAAAATTCAACGCATGCCTGGTAACCTGTGACTCTAATAATTTTTTATAGGGAGTTTGTCACATCTGAAATTCAAGTCATAAGTAAGAATTGAAGCACCTGAATGATGCATATGTTATATTCCAACATTAATTTTACATAACCAGGATGTGTGATGCACGCAACTGCGACTCGCACAGGCAGACCTTCGCCGGAAGCGTTCGCGGTTCGCCACATAGAAGCAACCTATCGTCCAGAGAACTGAAGACCGTAGCTGCCACGTTTAGAAGACACCAAGCCGCCACGTGCATGTCCTATGTTACGATGGTGACAGCAGGGCGTTCTTGAGGCGTCGAGCGATAGTAACAACATTTTCTCTGCTGTCATAAGAAAAACATTTTCCCTGAGCGAAATAGTAAGTGACAACGTTTTTCTTTTTCCAGTTATGCATGAACTGGCACAAAATGCTGTTTGACAGAATGGAATTTGATCGCTGGGTAGTCCATTCTTCGATTGCTTCCAAGCCAAACCATTTATTTTTTTCCTCTGACCAAGTTGTTACAACATGAAAGCAACACGAAATTCTTTTTAAGCTCCGCTTATTTTGGTTTGAGCTTTTAGCTTCTAACTTATTTTTTACTATTTTTAAATTTCGTTTTTTGACTTTTTGGCTTTTTTTAGTTTTTCTGTCGATTCTTTTTTCTCATATTCGTTTACATTATCCGTAATTAGCTAACATATTTTTTCTATTTTTAATTTTTTAAATTTAATTACGTCAAATAAGTCACCATCAGGTACAGTATAATTTCAATCAGCTACAGTATAATTTCAGCCATAAATCATTTTTTTCAGTCGAAATGAGCGGACTGTAAAGCCCATCGGAAACAATAGTTTGTGACGTCATTTTTAAGGGATTTAACTACTGTTTTTACGTATAACAGTATAGCACAAAAGCATGCTGTGTAGGAATTGCTATGTATATATAAGTTTTGAACGTTGCGACTCACATCACATGCATGGTCAATTCCACAGAAAACCTGAGAATTACCGCGCGAGTTACTCCAAGCATTGAACATGGAGTACAGGAGTAGCAACTGTTGAAAAGCTACTTTAAATGATGATTGAGCAGTGTCATATACATATGCGCACCAAGGAATCGTATCCTCTGATACGCACACAGTTCCACGCCTTGGTTATGTAGATCCCATATGTTTGATTTGCAAATGAACGCTCTAGATCAACTTCTGCAGTAAAACCGCCGTAGTCTTTTGCTACGATACTTTTCACTGTAATCCTGGCTATATAGTTCTCTGTCTTCCCACACCTTTCCCACTCTTTTATGCGATTCCGCGAACGAATATTCCATGTAAAAGATAGCTCACGTGGCGAGCATTCTCTTTTACTTGTCTGTCAAGATATCAGGCCTATTTGATATAGCTGCAGCTTATACCTTTTAGCTGAAATTTTTGAATTTTAACTATTTGTAATAGAGATTACGAAGAGAGATATACTCGCTGGTGATTTTGGTTGATACAGATATTGGGCTTTTAACGTGTACTACAATTAACTTGTAGACCCCATCTTAAAAAATATTATATTTAAAAGTTATATACTATAGCAAAAAACCAAAAACCGCTTTTAGAAGCGAACAAGCCCCTTGAGTCTTCTTAATTTTACTTGCCAGCTAAGACATCGACATAGTTTTGATATACACCTCTTAACTTATATTGCTTCTACTTTCTTCTAATTATATGTCATAGAAAATATAATATATATATATGGCAAATATACTATATTATTCTCAAGTAATGAATCTAAATGCTTTTTATAATAGTGATCAAATTTTATAATTTTAGAAGTAGAGCTATGTCTCATCTATTATATACTAAAACTAATGACAGATGATTTCCAGTTGCAAAGAAAAAAGAAGTAAAATGTTAGAAATTCTAAAAAAAATCAAAATGTCTAGCCCTCAATTGGTGGGTTCTAATTTTAAAGAATTGGATTTAATAGTCATAAAGAATTTGATTTAATAGTCAGCTTAGAGGTATAAGATTCTGAAATAATTGTAAAAATTAAAAATCTAGCCCTTAATTTGGTGTGACCTAATTTTAAAGACTTAGATTTTTTGAAAGATTTAATTAAAGGATTAGATTTTGATAGTTGGCTTAGGTATATTAATTTGAGATAGTTTTGAACATAAGAAAAAAAACATCTAACCCTTAAAATTTGGTGGACCCGAATTTTAAAGGATCATACTTGATAGTTAGCTTAAAGATATACTCCCTCTGTCCCGCGATATAAGTTCGACGTGTATATCTAGGAAGCACATCATTTTAGTAATATTTAATAGAATTGAACCATAGATGCTTCTATTAGATAGCATAGTACCACTCTTTCTATTAGAGACAAATAATCTAATTTTATTAAATATTACTTAAATAATGTATCTTTTAGGTATACATATTAGACTTATATTGTGGTACAAAGGGATTATTAATTTTAAAAAAAGAGACAAGTATGACGATCTATATATACTAATCGGCTAGTTATGCTAAAAAAAGAGCTAACCAACCGATGGCTAGTCCAACTAGTAGGATACTTACCAGTCAAGCTTCAAGTCTCGCTAAACATGTTAAATGGGTTTACTGTAGATTTTTGGTATTTGATGGATTGTTGAGTCTCGAGGATACCAACTGCACACTTGGAGAAAAAGGAATTAGTAGACTGGTGGCTGGCTGGTTGAAGCCATGAGGTCGAATTCGGCGCGATCATCGACTGCTAAAACTACATGGGGACATCCATGAAAAAACAAATATAACGAAACTGTCTTAGGAAATAAGAAGCTTCATAATCAGATCAGCCACATACAACTTTAGAGTATATAAAAAATAATCTCTCCTTTGCTCATGAACTACAAACCGATACAGATAAACACAACGCTGCCCGCAAAAGTCGGGGCAGAGTTGAGAACTCATCAAACGGAACGCTTCTGGATCTTGACCAGAGATGTTGTCATATTTTTTTTTTTAACCTAGAGAAGATGTCATATTGCTAGTCCTATGAAAAGAAGTTTTGTTCGAGCAATGTTCCTGCCTTGAAGAACAAACAATTCTAACAGAATCCACTCCAACTTAGGGCACTTTCAATAACACCATCTCAACAGTCTATTAGCTATATTAAATAAATAAAATCCTATATAAAGGAGAGAAAATATGATGAGAGATAATGTGATGTTTCTTATACAAGGGGTGACATGAGCTCACAAACCAACGCAAATAGGGAGAGAGTGTGAGGCAATAAGTTATGATAAAAATAATATAAAATAATTAGAGAAATAATCTACTGATGAAGAAATTATCTCTAGTGTTATTATTAGATAAGGTAAAAGTTATATAAACAATCTTAAGAAGCACCCAACTTCACTAAAGCAGCCTATGAGAAGCTAGTAAAACTAGTAGTGAAAAGGTCGGTCCGGGCATGCATGGCTATGAGCTGCATACAATATGTACCTAGGGCAAGCATTTCCAGCATCTAGCACGTACTTTTGCAAGGATCCTATTGGCCGTTACAGGAAAAGGTTGCATCGAGCTGTGCGCAGATCGATCGTCAAAACGGCGAGCTGGTGTAATCCGGGCAGGATCTCCGGTTCCCGGTCTCGTAGCACTTGAGCAGTTGAACGCCGTGTTGCCGTGCAGGCATGTGAGCACCACTTAGCTACCACTTATTGCCCGCGGTCGATCCATGGTGCTTGTACACGTATATATACCGGCAGGTGCAAGTACGTACGAGTAGCAATAAATCTGTACGCGTGACTGTCTTGCTGATTGTACTCCTCCCAAATGCAAGGCATGGTAATTTGCCTCGATGCGGTCTCTAGCTAGGATTAAGTTTTTTGATACTTAATTTCTTTTACAATATTTTATTCATAGCTACAAGATCATAATAATAATAAGAAAGTGCTTTTAAATACGAATTCAACAGTACTATTTTTGTTATATATATTGTTGGATTAATTAGTGGTTAAAATGTACAAACTTTGTATCTCGTAATATGTGGACATCCTACATTTTTCTACGGAGAGAGTATTTGGTACTCCATCCATTCCTGAATACATATTATTATAGCTTTCAAATTTTGTTCCTAACATGTCATTCTACAATTTTGTGAAGACTTTTCACCCTCTTGTCCTTATATATCCCTCCCCTTTGGCTATTTTCAAGATCATTTAATGGTATAAACTAGAGTAATACACATTATCCAATAGCAATAAGTGGCCTAATAAAAGAGGGTAGTTTGGTCTTTTGTACACATGCCTTGGTTGAAACGTAAAATCCTAGGACATCATCTATTCATTAACGGAGGGAGTAGATACTTCCTCTGTTTCATAATATTTGATCACAACCCACCATACATATAGATTAACTATAGATTAGCGAACCATTAAATCTAACGAAAAATTAAGAAAAGATTATACATATCTCTATTAAATGATATATCATAATCACTTAACCATCTTTGAAAACATTTAAGTAGGGGTAGAGAGTGAAAACATTATAATAACTACCACTTTTATTCTCTCAGTAAATATTTTGAAATGGATACTGCCGAGGTCATAGATAAATATAGTGAATAAAAGGGAGTAATGAATTGGAGCTAGCCATGCCATTTTTAGTGTCCAGGAGCACTTGATTTTCTTTTCTTTTATGATTACATGGAAGACACATATGTACACACACCAGCACACATGCACATCACACACACACACACACGAGTGCACTCTTAAGCACATGTCTAGAAACACGGAGTCTAGGGACAATTCTGCGATCTCACAAATTTCTTACTAATGCGCATCCGTGTGTGCGTAAAGGTAAGTAGTAAGATTTGAACCAAATCGTACACCCATATTTCAACCACTCTACTAAGAGGTAGTTCTCGGAGCACTTATTACTCTTTTGTTAAAAATACTTAAATGTTGTCCATCAAATTTGCATCGTTTCTTAAAAAATCTAATTGAAAAGGAGCAAAGTTTTGAGTTGGAAATTTCAAATCATTGGAAAGTTTTCGAATCAAAAGTTTTTTTAATCATTTGAATATTTCAAACCGTATTTTTTAACCAGTTGAAAGTTTTTCGAATCAAACGTTTTTTTTAAACGAGCATCAATCTTGACGGAGATCAGAAAAATCGAGTACTCTCAACCCAACAAACACCTGAATACTCCTTAGCAATTCAATTTTTAAAAAACGAAAACAATGTCTGTTTCTGTATTGAGCGGAGAAATATGGCTCATTTTTTCACCGAACAAGTACTCATGAGTTTTCTATACACCCAAAACTAAACTGCAGAAATCCTAAAGCATTACTGGTAGCGCTGGATCAGTGTTGTTTTCAAGGAGCACTAGAGGGTGGAGTGCTCGTGTATACTACTACGTCGACGTTAACCAAGTACTTGCATTTGGTAACTGCGGTGCCACAAGGCCGTCCCGCTCATTTCGACTTGAATTTATAGCTTTTGGTTTATTTTTCATTATTTAAAATTTTCGTCTTTTTCTAAATTTTTTATTTTTTGAGCTTTTTTGCCCTTTTTTCCGTATTTGTTTGCATTGTCCGTAATGAGCTAACATATTTTTTCTATTTTTAAATATTTTTAAATTTAATTACTCAAATAAGCCATATTCAGATACAGTATAATTTTAGCTAACTACAATATAATTTTATCCATAAGTCATAATTTTTCAGCCCAATCAATCGAGGCTGAAGGCTTACCTGCAGATGCAAATTCATTGTCGAGCTACCGAACATCAATTTCTCGTCGCGTAGCTGCTGGTTGGTTAATGCAGGCGCGGGTGCCGCGGCCGTTACCGCGACCATCACCCGTGACTGAGCACCACCAAATCAAAAGGCATCGGCATAAATTCCCCCTCCTCTCTTGGAATTCCATTTTCCAAACTTAACCAAAACCTCCAATCCTGCGCGATCAATTTCAAGTTTCGAAATCTTCTTGGCTCCAAACAGCCATTCGGTACCACCTGTGGGGATCAAGCGTTCGCACATGGTAGATGAACTGAGTAGCTGCCTGTGCCTGGAGAAATTCACCCCTACGAAATGTGCTGGTAGTTGCATGATGTACTTGGAAGTGTTTAAAGTAGTGTTGTTTGGGTCTAAATAACAGGAAATTAAGGGCTTGGTCTTTTTCAGCTTTTGATTTCAGTTTTTGATTTTTCTACAGTAACTAGCTTTTCAACGAATTGTTTTTTTAAGATAGGATTTACTAGTTAATTGTAGTACATACTGTACCGACTTCATTTATATTGGCAAAAACGGTATATGATTTTTGGTTACTCTGTAATCTCTCGTATAAACAACTCAAAAGTCATAGCCGCAGCAAAAAAGAACAGATCATTAATTTGAGCCTAAACTGATTGTCACAGGCAGGGAAAAATCTTTCGGCTGAGAAAAATTTGCGTTGCCCAGCGAAAGGACCGAAAGCAATGAAAATTTGGAATTTCGTCTAAAATTTCGGATGAAATTTTCAAATAGCATTTGAATTTTGATGAAATTTAACTAATTTTTAGATAAAATTTACATAAATTTCAAATAAGACCAAATTGTTTTGCCCAACGAAAGAGCCGAAATTTATGAAATTTCATTCATGTTCGCATGAAATTTTAAACCCTGGTTACAAGTATGAAAAAAAACCTAGGAGGAGCAGTATATAGAGAGCTCCGGATTCTTTAGCAACTAGAAACCAACCATATATAAAACCGCCCCGTGGTCGTTCTCAGTTTTTCTTCGGTTGGTAGCCACTCAAATTAACCGTACGACAATTTGAATTCAGAAATTTGTAAACTTTTCTGGCCCAGGCGGCAAGGGAAACCCAATGCTAGCCGAGATTACCGAAAACCGATGTTAAACTGCTAGTACTAAGCGATAATTTTCCTTTTTTAGTTCTTTTTAAGGATTTAATGCTATGATACCTGTATTAGGGAAGTCCTAAAATAGCTAGAATTTTTTTATAGCTACCTAACCATATATTCCATTCTAGAGAAACGATCAAGGGAATGTTAGAAGATACTATACTGGACGTACACCTCGTTATTGTTGCTGGGCTCACGAACGAAGTCGTGCCTTGTGAGCTAGCTGACCACGCGTTCTGTAGAACATACATGACCCACACCACTACCCGCACACGCAGCCAGAATCAAAGTCACTTCTAACACTATTTTGCACCATATTTATAAAAATAGCAGTACGATAACAGTATTGACAAAAATGTCGCACAAAAATATTATTTTTACCGTCCGGCGGCCGGGCAACAGTGGTCGAGAGGTGACGCATGGCGCTTGCCGCATGGTGGGTGGGCGACAGGCAGCCTATCGCCCGGCCACTGGGCGGCAGGTAATTAGACCGGCTGATTAGCCGGCCTAATTACCTGCCTAATCTTTTTATTGTTTGAATTTTTTTGTTAAATTGAGGTCCTAATGATTAGATCTTGTACTTGTGGAAGAGAAAGTAATAAAGAAATAGAGTGACTATTTCACAGGCAACTGTTTTTCCCTTTACCTTCAGTCACTTTTTTATACTGCAACTTTAAGTGATTGAGAGTGCAACTTCAGATCAGGAGGAGTAATACATTGCAACTTTAGGTGACTGAGAGTGCAACTTCATGTGACTACGAGATAAAAAATTATAGTTGATTATGCAATAGCAAAATCGATAAAGAAAAGGAGTTTCTCTATCTCACTGTATTCAATTTTTTATTATTTTATATTATCTATGTTTAATTTATCTTTTTCATATTTTGTATAAGAGTAATCGCTCATACTAAACTAGCTAACGACAGTTTCTCAAAAGTTATCCAGCTTTTTCTTACGAGAGAGAAACGGAAAGCGCCATTTCATCTTAAAAGCTAACACCAAAGCATCCGTTTTACACGTACGTCAGAATCCCGTGAGTAGCAGATGTGCATAACAATCAACGTGTAATGTACGGTGTAAATGACAAATTGACACGCAGAGGTAAGCGCCTGGAGTTTTTTGCTATTATGGTACCCTCTAAGTTGGGTTTCGCTGAAACGGTACTTATACCGTGGGCTTCTCTCAAATAGTACCCTTGTTGTTAACACCTCTCTAAAATAGTATTCTCAGGGATTTTAACTTAAATAATTTGATTTTCGAATTTGTACTCCCTCAATTGACTGTACTGCCCCTGCTCAATTTGTTTCTTCCAGTTCCTCCCTCCCCTGCTTTGACCTTGTTGGCTTAATCTGCCTTTCCCCGCCGTTTCTTGGATTTTAGGATCCAAGAAACTCCCTTGCGAAGTTGCGTAGTAGTTCTTGGATTGCTGCGACGAGGAGTTCGGAGTCGTCCGGGCATTCGGTGATCCGGGGGCGTGTTTCTTGATTGATTCCTTGGCGGCGGTGTTGGGTTCGTGGAGGAGGGGAAGATGACCGTGGAGGCGAGGAAGGGAAGGTGAGCAGCATGGGAGGGAGGAGGACGGTTCCGTCGGCATGCGCGTGCTCGCCGTCGACGACGACCCCACCCGCCTCCCAGTCCTGGAGAACCTCTTGCTTCGGTGCGATATCATGGTATAGTAAATTCCCTCCCCGTATTTTATGATTTGTACTGCTCTGAACAAAATTGTTGCTTGAGTACTGCTGTAATATTGAGTTTTTTTCTCCTGATTTATTTTTCGTTGTTTGCGTGATGATATAGCAAAATTTAATCTCTAGAAAATGGAAAATTTCCCATGCTCCCTTGTTAACAAAATGAGCAGGGCAATTCAGTCAATTGGAGGAGTACAAATTCGAAAATCAAATTATTTGAGTTAAAATCCCTGAGAATACTATTTTGGAGAGGTGTTAACAACAAAGGTACTGTTTGGGAGAAGCCCACGGTATAAATACCGTTTCAGCAAAACTCAAATTAGAGGGTACCATAATAGCAAAAAAAAACTCAAGCGCGTGACCCGAGCATTCAAGGCTTCTACCGCGACGCAGCTCCCAGTTGGAAAGCAACGTGTCGTGCCCGAGACAGGCTTTGTCCTTTCGGGAATACCCATGAGTGACTCAAAACTCGAACCTCGTTTATACTGAAAGAACAAAAAAGAAAGGCTAAAGCCGTGATGGCTCTGGCTCGTGCTGCAGCTTTTGAGACGACTTATACCTATACAGTGGTGGTAGCACGCCTAGTAGTACTAGCCGTACATTCTCTCGGAAGGCGAAGGCGCGTACGTATTTTTCCGACCCATAGCACTGATAGCAGCGTGCACACCACAACGTATGCACCACCCCGCATTTGAGCATTTTCCTCACGGAACCAAGAGAAATCCACGCTAGATGGGAGGCTGTTCGTCCAGTCTATTCGCATTCGGGTTAGATTCTCTATATCTGGGTAATTAGAATATGATATATATAAATTTATGCGTTGTTCGTTGCATAAAGTGGTATGGATGAGATACGACTTGTGCGTCGGCCTCGCACCTGAGGAAAAAGGGTAATCCCCGGGCGCACGCACAACGCACATGGCACGCCGCGCGGGAACACCAGACTCGCTAACCTTAGCCGGATCGGTGGCCCACGAGAAAACGGCCCCGAAAACGCGAAGACTCCCCGTGGCGACGGCGGATTGGCCGCGCCGATGGAGTCGCTGCCGTGCCGGACCGTAACCGGGGCGCCGAGCCGAGCGGCCGCGGCAGCACCAGCAAATGGGACGTGAAATCGCGCCAAAGCCACGTAGAAACCCACGAGCCGCGCTAACGCCGCGCCGCACCGCAGCTGCAGTTATGTTACGTCTTCCCCGCTGCCGCCTAAATTTAGCAGCCGAGGCACCAAATTATCTCCCTGCCCTTCTCTCTCCTCTCCCGTGCTCAACGGTTCAAGACCATCTCCTCCCTTCCCTCCATTTTTAATCCCGTCTCTCTCGACAAATAGCAGGCGCGAACAGAGGAGGATCGCGACGCCCGCGGCGCTTACGTTACGGTCCACACACGCGTCCCCCCGCGAGCACTGGCCATTCTTGGCGTGGCGTGAGGCTCTCTCCTGCCCTTGCCCTCGGGTTTCTTGGCCACGGCTATGGCCTCTTCGGTGGCCGCCATGCCCCGCGAGTCCACCCCATGGAGGGACCCCTCCAGGCCCGGAGGCTTCTTTAACATCCTCATACCGCCGCCGCACCCGCCCTTCTCCGACGAGGGCGCGGCGGCCGAGCCCACACCGAGGCGCCGCAGGCAAATCTTGGAGCGCTGGGCGGCGGCCGCGGCCGCCGCCACGGCGTCCTCGGCGCCGGCGCCGCCGGACTCGCGGCGGCGTGCGAGGGAGGCCGAGCTGTCCGCGCTGGCGTCCGCCACGCGCCCCGTGGCAGCCCGTGCTGCGGTGTTCCGGGAGCCGTCCCCGGCGCCTTCGGACGCGTCGTCGACGGCGACCGCGGGGCCGGAGCTGCAGCTCCCCCCGGCCGGCCCGCGCGCGTCTTCGCTGATCCAGCGGTGGCGCGAGATCGAGGCGGTGGGGCCCACCACGCCTCGCCCCAGCGGCGACCCTGCATCCGACTCCGACGGCTCGCCGCGCGGCCGCGTGGGCTGCATCGTCAAGAAGCTCAGCGGGGCGTCGTCGCTCCCCGAGGATGACCTGGACGCGGCCAAGAAGGAGCTCGCACTGTCGCAGTCGGCGCCCCCGTCGCCCGCGCCAATGCGCGACGCGGTGGAGCCTCCTTCCGCCGGCATCAACGGCGCCCGGCCGCCGCAGCTGGTCCTCCGGACGGTGCGCGGCCGCCGCGCAATGGAGGAGCTCGTCGCCAGGATGGCCCATCGACGGAGGCGCGAGCTCGCCGCGCTCGCCGAACGGCACGCCGTGTCTCGGTTCGCGTACAAAGGCAGGATCCAGGTGAAGCTCCCAAACTCTCATGTGGATTATTTCTTGCAAAACACACATGGCTGTCTTAATTGCCGTTGCCTAATGCATTGGATCAAATTACGCATATTAATCATGGATCAAAGTACTACTAGTGTATATTTATTAATCTCTCGGATACTGTTCTGTTTCTTGATCGAGAAATCATTATTTAAGGCGAGCCAAGAAGTGTGAGTTGTTGATTTTGACCCCAAGGATGGGGTCGGATGACTGTTTGGTAGATCGGTTTCCCAACTGGCACCGCTGATCGATGTCATGTGCAAAGTCCATAATCATGCTTCGTTTCCGCGGGTTCCATAGTATGCCAGTACAAACCAAAATAAGATGAAAATGATCTGAATTTGTCACCTGCATGATCTAAAATGACGCCGAAATTAGTCAATTATTACTCTTGTTTGTGACTCCGATTCAATGTTTAGTACAACAGTGACGAAAGCTCCACCACCGAAAGATCCAAAAATCTTGTGGGAACGTTAAAACTCTACAGCCTTGTGCATCGCTTTTAGAGATCTGTTAGTATGTCATTGTGAACCAAAGAAAGGAGATAAGAAGTTGCGAATTTGACATAGTACTTTGTGAAGGCAGAGATATGCAACTAAAAGTTTGCCTGTGACCTTGGAGCAATGTGCACCACAGTAGATTGGTTGTGGCTTGGCATGTCTAGTGGATGAGATGTCACGAGTGATTAACATCGCTCGTTTGTATGGTTTCTTCTAATACGTCCAGAGTCTGGCATCTTGTGGAGCCACGCGAACCAGACCACATGACTTCACAGGTTGCTTGCTATAGCATGTATCTGTGGCACATAAATATGAGTAATGGCTGGGCAGTTTGTTCATGGGAAGTACGACAACACAAATTTCAACTGTTCTTAATGGCATTATCTTTTTTAGGCTGGTTTTGCTGTTACCAGCAATCTATGTAGCACGGACACACACTTGTCCGACATGACATGATACAGAGACAGGGTTCATCATTTTGCCAAAAAATACCGATATGGAAACATGGCTATATATATATAAATAATTATTATTACATATATATTAATATAATAGTATAAGATGTAATCAGGGAATATGCACCAATACCTCAAGGATGATCTATTGATCCTATTTTTCAGCAATCAGCACACAATAGCAAGCAGCGTGATTGGCCAAGAAAATCATCATAAATTCATAATCATGCCAATATGTCATTAACTTGAGTAGGAAATAATATAAATAGTGCAGCAAATTTGACATGGAGAGTCTTGAACAACCAAAACACAACAAAAGAAGGTGATGACTAACGAGGAAGCAACATGTGGGCTGGGCTAAATGGGTTGGGCCGTGTCCTATAAATGTTTCCATACGTATCCTTACTGCGTCCAATACGTATCAGAAATACAAATACATTTTTTCGCATGTCAATATTCTGACACGCGGTAAATACGTGTCGAGCCATGTCCGTGTCCGACACGGACTCGGTGCTTGACTACCGTGTCCATGCATCATAGCCCGCAATTACTTGGAACACTTTTGGTTATTCTTTACTCCAACTCCAGCGTATATTGATGTGCATGGTACCTACGAAAGAAGAACTTTTGCCTAGAGAAAGACATTGACGGTGTGTTGCTGAAGTATTGCCATCTTTGGAAGCAATTGTTCTCGTTCATTGGATCAAGTATTTTGATTGCTTAACGCTCTTCTGTATATTCCAGGCATTAGCAATTAACATAAAGAAAATAAACTTTTGTGTCATGATTCTTTCCTCAAATAAACTGTTGTGTCATGATTCTTTCCTCAAAAGACAATATTATTCTTTCCTGATATTGAAATGTTCTTTGATACCCTGCAGTCCATGCTTCGCCTGAGGCTGTTGCGTCAGGGAGTTACAGTAAAGGATCAAGTGTGGACTCTACTAAGACCGGTTAGGCCACACCTACCAAAATGTGGGCCTGAGGCCTCTGCTGTGAGGTATTATCACATTTTTTTCTCCAAAAAACATCCATTTAAGATGTTTTGAGAAAAATTTTGGTGGTTATAAAAAAGATAATATCTCAATGGATTATTCTTTTCTACCACATTTATCTTTACATGTTGGCCTTCCTAGTCTGTTTCTTAGATTGCTATAAAAATCATAATGATGAACGACATAAGTTTGTACTTTGTTATAAGGTGGCAAAAGTAGTAAGGGAACTTCTTATCCATTACCTTTCTTAATTTTTGGTAGTTGATTTTGTTTCTCCAATTAATGGACAGAAACGATACCAGGAAGTCAGACTTACAAGAAGAAAATAAATGTAATCAGCAAAATAATAGGTAAACAACTGTTTTCAATAGCTTACGTAGAGACATAGTTTGACATTTCTTATAACTATTTACTGTTTTCCCTTTACTGTCAGCCTATGCCTAAAGCAACACTTGTTTTCAGAATGTGCAGGGCTGATGAACATCACAACGATGACAGAATTCCAGCTGAGGAAAAGTTTATCGTGTATCTGTTGAGAACCTAGTTAATTCTGATGGTTCAGGGAACCAAGAATATGATGAGCAGATGAACACCAATGGAAACCAATGTCAGGAAGATTGTGCAAAAGTGGTAGACTTGTGTGTTCACAATCAGGAATATTCGAAGCATCAAGCTTTGCAAGGTACGATGATCGTAGTACTGTCGATGACAATCAATATGTTGGTGATGTCTCCCCAAGTACCACTAGCACATTGCATGAACTCCAACACACTCCATCATCGAGAGGTGATAATCTACGAGAAGACAACCAAAGCCTAAATGGTACTTGGGAAGAGAGAGCATTATGGATAAGTAGTCTTGGTTGGCCTGCACCAGTAGATTCCATGAGTCCAGACAGCTGGCATCAGGATGCAATTGGGGATATTGAGAATCACACTCAGATTGAATTTAATGATCGACCCTGGATAGACTCCTAACTCATGGAGATCATTGTGTGTTGCCACACAAGCAGACTTCCGTGCTTTGTCTGGCAATGCTGACATTTGTAATCTTCTTGAGAGGTAATTTGTATTTAATTCCCGTATAAATGTTTTTGCATATTTGCACCTGCAAAATTGGATGCATTTAAGTCACTGATCACTCAAAAAAAATCGCTTTTTATGGTAGAAATTACTGGGATGCAAATGTTTCATAAAGCTTGGCTAGTTCACCAATCATTTCCATGATACCATTTGTAATTAATGTCTTGCTAATATTTGCTAGCTAATTAGTAAAATTTAAACATAACAATCATTTTGTCGTCTTGATAAACAAGGTTACCACTTAATACTTCCTTTGCATTTGCTCTTTGGTTCTAAAACTTACTTTGCATGTGCCAATAAGAATCCATAATGAGCATGACCTATTTTTATTTACTGAAGCAATTCAAGTTTTATGTAGTACATACCAAGGTTAGAAATCTCGGGAATATCGCCTGACGGCCGTAACGATTACCGACCAGTAATTGGAAAAACCGGTTAAAGTTTGAATCTAAAATTTGAATTTAAGATGTGTTCGAAACCGGTAACCGGAACGGTTACCGCCCAAAAACTGGAGAAACTACTAAAACACCGAAAAAACCACTAAAAAACCGGGAAAAACACCTAAAAATTTGAATGTAGGATGTTTTGAAGCATATTTAACTCATACAATAGGTAATCTAGTACAAAAAAGGGCTAAATCAACCTAGAAGATGCATTATGTAGTCACAAATTTAAATGTATATCTGCAAAATCCGGCCAGTTTTTCATTTCTGTTACATACTACCTCAACCGTATTAAGCTGTGATACATTTCTTTCTTCCTGCAGCAAAAGGTCTCAAAGTCTCTCTCGAGTGATTTTAGCAATAAAATGAACCATCTCCTGCTAACAATCCTGCAAAAACAAAGGCAACAACGCATGATTGATGATTTTGGAGGATACTATGACGAACGCTTATACTGGAGGCAGAATGATGAGCCCCAGAGTGAAGATCAGGTGGTATCTGCACCGTGTTCATTAGCACCAGACTCCCATCTTTCAGCCCACCACCAACGGAGTTGGCAGCATTCTTCATTTGAACAGCAACATCATGAAAACCAAAATTTCCTTGTAAGTCAGCTGCTGTTCAATGTCAGTTGTGGAAAAGTCATATTCTTACTATACTATATGTTATAGGAAATGGAGGTCAGGGTTAGAAGTGAAATGTCCCAGATTCATCATGAAATATATGAACTACGGAAGTTGGTGGAAAGTTGTATTGCATCCCAAGTAAAGATGCAGCACTCCATTAAAGAAGAGGTGTGCAGTGCACTTCGTGAAGCAGGTGAGTTGTGATACAATTTTCTAAGTCCGTGGTTCCTATCCGCAACAACCAAAAATTTAGTCCAGAATATGCTTGAGACTGTATCTAGCCTACTTGTTCAAATACTGAAACTATGACAAAATTTTGAGCCTGTTTAGCATAAAATCATACGGAGTTGAAGTCAAAAGAAAAATTGCATTGAAGGAAATATGAGGTGCGACTGCAAGTGAGCTAGGTTGCCTTAAAAGTTTAGTCCAATGAGATCTTGAAAAAAAAGGACCACAACTACCTTGGAGTGGCACTATTCAGAAAGAGTTACTCTAGTCTTCTAAGCAAAACTATGTATTCTAGGCTTTTTGCTTTTAAATCTTAGACTGGACCAACTCTCTTTCCATGGTACCTTTTCGCTGCTTTACTGAATAACTGATTTTGTAATGCATACTGCTGAATACCATATGAACTTTGATTTGTTCTTTTTTCACTAGTGCCCCACTGCACCTTTTTCACATCTTAATTTTACTTCATTTGTAATCATTGATGAGCACTTTTGTAACATGCTTTCTTCCTAATGCCATTTTTTGAACAGGGTTGATGCCAAGTGAACCCGACACAACAGCAAAAAGGGGCAGCTGCTGCATCTGCCATCAGATGCAAGTTGACTCTCTACTTTACAGGTAATGATTTGCAGGGACAAATTTATGTACTTTGACTCACTTTAACCTAGAATACACATCTCTGTCTTTCTTAATAGTGAGTAGTAACACACTAGTTCACGCAAGAACCTCACATCTTAGTTCTTATGCTATGCTTACTAATAGCATCATGAACGGATACAACCTGTAATGCTGTGTGGAATCTCGCTAATTGAGTTGCTTATCATCATCCATTCAGGTGTGGGCATATGTGCACCTGTTTCAACTGCGCCGATCAGCTGAAATTGAGCAATAGGAATTGCCCAATCTGTCAATCTCCTATTGATGATGTTGTTCAGGCACACCCGAGTTTTTGAGCTTTAGGATTTAGGAAGAAAAAGAGCTGCCACTCCCAGCTTTAGATTTGGAGGTTGTGAAGCCCTGATTTTGAGGAGGCTTCTTACTTTTGTTAACCACTAAAAGTATACGAGCTAGCCTTTCTTGAGAAATGTAAATATGTTTTGTGCAAGCGCAATGTGTATTGACCGAGAGGAAAACAGAGATCTCATCTAATCGAAATGCTGATCTTTTTTCTGATCGATGATTCACTTTTCTCATTTTCAGTTGCGTTTTTTTCCCCGGTACACACAAGTGATCCTCACTGGTGACAATGTGGCATCTTTCTTTCTGAAGATGATTGTACTTGCGGGAATGGAATTATCATGTTGAGATCTATTCATGATCAGTATGCTCATATGCTGAGCTTACTTCATTTACAATGTCTCAGATTTTTGTGTTCTCGAAATATAATGTCTCAGATTAAAGCATTTCTAAGCATAGAAAGGAAGTTAACAGTTGCAAAACATATTTAAAGTCAGAATTATTATACTACAGTGTTGTTTTTTAAAAAAATCAAGGGATGTGTCTGAGCTTAAGAGTTTGCTGGACATTTATATTGTTCCATGGACGTGAGAACAACGAATGATCCATCTTTGTTTAAACAAGTCACACCTCTCACTTCTCAGCACGTACTTTGCCTTACGTTTCTGTTTCTTCCTTTTCATTTTTGTGTGTGCGTCCTGTGGAAATAGTTTATGCATTTAAAAAAAACATAAGAAGATGAATTTTAGCATATGTAGCTTATCAACCATGAATAATGTAGCGTCCAGAGAATTACTGAGATACTTGTTTTTAAGAGTAAGAGATAACATTCATCATCATAAAATTATATGTAAAACGATTAATAAAACGCACAAATTAAGTCACGCGCCATTGAACTCCTCCTTGGCCTTCCTCTGCCTCGGTGAGATGCTCGACGTCGACGGCGTGGACACGCCTACGACGCCGCCGATGTCAGTGCAGATCCCGACGTCAATGAGAACCTCACGCGGCCAGCCGAGATCTTGCCGGTGCCGGGCGCGTCAGTTGACACCTTCCCCAACGACTGCCGCGGCGCCGCGCGGCCCACACCCTTCTTGAGCACGCTCTTCCGTATGCCGTCGCTGTCGAACATGAACTCGGCGTGCACCGGCAGGTCGGTCTCGTCGTCGTCGCAGCCCAGGATGAGCTCCAGTGGCAGGTCGAAGTACGACGACGAGGCCTCGCCATCGAGGGCAAGGCTCGAGGTCGAGGGCGTCGACCAGGAGCCGCACTCGAACCGCTCGAGGGACACGGCCAGCGACATGGTGCTCGGCTACGCCGTGCTTGGGTCGGACTCGACGGCTGCGCTGCTGCGGAACGTCGCCAACCCCGACGACGAGGGCACCGCAGCTGCTGTGGGCGGCGGTTTGTCCCTCCTGGTGAGCCCCGGGAGGTAGAGGCAGCAGCTGAACGGCGCTTCGTTGCAGTGCTTCGCCTTGCGCCGGCCGTTCTTGCCGCTCACGTTCGCGATGAGAGGCACGTCGCTGCCCCACCGTTGCGGCGCGCTCGCCCTGAGCTCGGGCGACGAGAGGATGACGTCGAACTCGTCGTCGGCCAGCTCCGTCTCCCCGCCGGCGCAGGGCGCCGTCACCGATTGCGCAACGGCGAGGTGCGCGTCCCACCTCGTGGGCGCGGCCGCGGAGGACGCGGGGGCGACGATGGCACGCTGGCGCTGGCGAGCCGAGGCGGAGACGGAGGCCATAAGCAGCGGCCTGTCGATGTTGAGGCGGGAGAACGGCCAGAGCGAGAAGGGGTCGACGGCGATCTGCCTCTCCTGGGGCTCTTCTTCCGGGTGCTCTGCCCCTGCCATTGGAAGACCGCCTCTTCTTGGAACATGGTGTTTCTCGCCATGGTCGATCGCGTACGTGTTGCAATGGCGATCGAAGGAGGAGAAGAGGTCAGGAGGACTTGCAGATTTGCGCGAAACCAACGGTGATCTGTTCGTGCATGGCTCTACCAGTTTGAGGTGAGGGTTTGATGCTACGGAGTGGTGCCTGGGTGGCATGGCATGCACGACAGCACGCATGCATGTGCGTCTGTGCCCGGCCACTACTCATAGGCGGCTTTGCTGCTCTCGGATTCAGAGGTTGCCGATGACCTGATTCCTGACGGAGTCGATGAGGATGCCGCATTGCCATCTTCTTCTTGGGCTGGGATGGGGAGAGGAGGTGCTGCTGCCCGGCCATCCCATCAGGCCATGGCCATGGCCTCCCACCAATCAGGGATACAAATTTTGGACGAAATTTTGTGAAATGGACAAAATTTCGTCCCTTTCGGAGGGCACCAAAACAGGTTTTATTCGGCTAAAATTTGGCCGAATTTGACTCTATTTGAAATTTGTTCAAATTTTATTTAAATTTTAGTTAAATTTCATCAAAATTTGATTTTTTTGTCCAAAATTTCAAACGGAATGAACGAAATTTCATTCATTCGTTCCTTTCGCCGGTGACCGAATTTTTTTTGCATCCGAAAGTTTTAACACTGCCGCCACTTGAAGAATAAATAGCTGAATAGGTTCGGGAATTTCGCTCGTTCTGGGCTTAATTAGTTGGCAACCTGCCCGGCAATTCTGGACTGCCATGCACGAATTTTTTTGTTTCTCGGCTGGCGCCCATAGATTAGGCTAAGAACAGGTTTTTAGCCCACTTGGAATGCAGGAATTTTTTCCAACCTACAAAATCTTTACAAAGTCCGTGTGAAATCGATGTGTTCCAAAATAGCCCTTAGAATTTAGGCTATCGAATATGTGTTCCAAGTAGGCTCTATTCTTCCCATCTTTACAAAGTTCTGGGCTTAATTTGTTGTTTTGAACACAACATTATTTGGCAGAATAGTTGACATTGGGATTATTTTTGTGCATCAGTTAAATGGCAGAGAGTAAGTCATGTCCTGAACGCTGATCGCCAAGTCATGTACCTTGATTGAAAATGGGAGAACTGGTAGGAATGACCCAATTAATAGGGACCTCCACCGAGAACGTGTATCATGTACACATTTTTATCCATAACAACGAATGGGCGTGCAGAGTTCATACCATTATTCGTCCAGCATCGTTTCTTCAGAGTTCACAGTGGACAGATAAGAGCCTAATTAATCGGTAATGTACCCTATCCATCTCTTCTTTATGTTCTAATCAAATTTAATCTAAAATGTTTGCAAGAATCTTGCAACATTAGGCACTTTTAACTTATCTTGTTTGGATCGATATACAACGCATGCGAAGTATCTTCAGGGTGCACATGCTAGTTTTCAAAAAGAAAAAACAATAATGGAGACGCCAAGCTTCGTATGATAAGTTCTACAATTTGATCAAATTCGACGCAACAACTCATCATATAATTGGAGAACCAAAGAGACAAATCCAGCAGAAAATTGGCGAAAACTCTAAAATTGGAATATTGCTTTTACGAGAGTAGCTTGTACTAAGTTCCTCCAAAAGAGTAGCTTGCACTTGGATACCAAACCACGACATTGTCCATTCTTTGGAAAGGCCTCGCTCCAAGTGGCTCATGGTTTAAGTTTCTAATTATAACTTTTAGCTTATACCTAAAATTACACTATACGATCGTTAGCTTTTTCTGAGAAAAATAGGAAAAAATAGAAAGAAAAATTCATTATATCGTCACAAACAATACAAAGGAATAAGAGTAAAAAGACAAGGCTAAAAGCCAAAAAAGCCAAAATTAGAAACCGGCACATTCCAAATAGCTTCTGGTTTAAATAAGCTAAAAGTAAAAATAAGACAAAAGTTAAAGCCATTTATAGCGAGACCTAAGGCTCACTACTACAGAAAGGCTAATAGTAGACGGCAAATCACAGACGGTTTTGTGAAACCGTCTGTAATGTAAACTATTACAGACGGTTTTAATTTGAAGGCTGTCTGTGGTATTTGTGGTGGGAAAAGGAGTATCACAGGCGGTTCTTACCGCTGAACCGCTCGTGATATCGAATATCTGACGGTTTTATTAAAAACCGTCGTGATAATCTGGATTATCACGAGCGGTTTTTATTAAAAATCGTCTGTATTGTGTCGACTATCACAACCGGTTGTTGTTAAGAACTGCTCGGGAATGTTCACTGACGGTTTTTCACAAGAACCGCTGTGATGTCCTTTGTCTGTCATATTCTAGATCGGAGGTTAATATATAAGTACACATTGCTTCTAATAACTTAACTACATAACTATGAGACAAGAGATCACAAATTAAAGGTAAATTATTAATTTCAATTAGAGGCAAATTTATTACAAAAGTCGCATTGCAAAGAGTTTCCCAGTTGTATTCTTTTGGGCCGTAGCTTCTTCTTCAACTTGGGGACTTGGAGGATCACCGCTAAATTCTCGAACGCCGTTAAGATTGCCCTTGTCCTCAACACTTCCTCCGCAACTGGGCAAATGATCGCGGCATCCATAATGTCGTAGAGGATAGCATGAAAAGATTCCTCGAATCTGCCGTTTACGCTTGATTGGCAAGGCTATCCATCGGTCTCGCAATGCGTGTAGAGCTTCTTCCGCATTGCGCACATTGTGGAGAAGAACCAGGGTGAGGGCTGTTTCCTTTTCTTGAGCGGCAGCGAGACGCCTCCGTCGACGGCGGAGGATCAGGTCAAGCTGACGGATGCAAGAAAGTCGGGGAAGGAGAGCAGGGCGGGTGCGGAGAAGCTGCTCCAGATGCAAATTGCTGGCCGCTTTGTGTAAGATTCCGGCCAAACAATTCGTGATGAGCAGATGAGAGGAAGGAGATGATCACAAGAACGAGTAGAAGCCATGTTGTATTGTATATTGTATTGTACGTCGTAGAAGAGACTGGATTAGGAGCGCATATTTAACCTTTAGCACAAGCGGTTCGTATACCCAAACATTAATGATATAGGCGCCCGTATAACGATCGAGAGGCGTTAATTAGGCGATCAAACACGGCGTTCGCATCAAACACGCGAAGCATTACGGTATGAAGCTTATGATGAGACGGTTTTAATAAAAACCGTCGTGATAAGTTGAAGTTATCCTGACGGTTTTTAGTTAAAACCGTCGTGATAATGACTAAGACATTTATTGCGCTGCTCGGACCGCATCGTCTTCATTTCGATCGAATCTAGCCACTGCTGCGCACTTTTTCACTCGGGAGGAAGCTAGGCGATTTCAGGCCAGTTAATTTGGTGGGAAGAGACAGAGATTGAGCTTTGAATTAAGATTCAGACTTTCCTTGTTGCTGTAGATATGGTTAGTAATGAAATTTATTTTTTTTAATTGCATTACAATTTAGGTGTAAGTAATCCATGAGTGGTTATTGAAGATGGTTAATTTGCAAAATTGTTGGTTATATAATAGCTATTGTGTTTGTAATATGAATCGAGCTAGGAAATTAAGTCTCAATATAATAAATGTGGCCGGTATATATGTAGTTATAATTAGTTATTCTAGATTTTAATACTAAGTTGTTATATATGTACGTAACGTAGGACCGAAGCTGGATGTATGCCGCGAGCCGTGTGAGTGAAGAGTACATTAATGGTGTTTCGCTTTTATAAGAGTGCGAGGAGGATATGTTGAATAAGGGGTGGAATATATGTGCTGTCCATGCATCGACTACGAATTTGAAGATGTTTAAGAACCGAGGCAAATTGAAGCGCACTTGATTCGGAGGGTTTCAAAAGAATTATACGTGTTGGACCATCATGGCGAAGTGAATGATCATATGCGCGGATGACATCGCGGTGAAGTGAATGATATGCCCCGGATGACATCGCGGTGAAGTGAATGACATGCCGCCGGTGATGTCGATTGTGGCTTGATTCGGATAGGTTGCACGATGATAATCTAGATCGGATGCTTGCGATGTAGAAGAGAACTATGATGAGAGAGAGTATGTTAAATTCCGTGGCTTGATGGAGGACTCGGAGAAACCTTTGTACACGGGCTGCAAGTACACGAGGTTGTCGGCCGTGCTTGAACTGTTGAAATTGAAGGCAAGCAACGGTTGGTCCGACAAGAGTTTCACGCGCTGCTAGGTCTTTTAGCGGACATGCTTCCGGAGGGAAATGAGTTGCCTAAAACCACGTATAAAGCAAGAAGGTTCTTTGTCCATTGGGAATGGAAGTAGAAAGAATACATGCATACCGAATGGTGTATCCTCTACAGTAAAGAGTATGCAAACATGCATGTATGTCCGTGTGCAACACATCCCGATACAAACGTAACAATCAATCAGATGATGGCGAGGGAACAGAGGCGAAGAAAGAACCTCCTGCTAAGGTGACATGGTATTTTCCTATAATTCCCCGTTTGAAAAGATTTTATGCAAATCCAAAGGAGCGCAAGAAGGATGGAATGCTAAGACACCTTGCTGATTTCGCGTGATGGAGAAACATCGATAGGAGTTTTGCAGAGTTCGGTGCAGAACCAAGGAATATAAGGCTTGGGTGAGTACAGATGGAATGAATCCTTTCAAGAGCATGAGCAATGACATAGCACATGGCCCGTGACTCTCTACATCTATAACCTTCCTCCTTGGTTGTGTATGATACATTTTTTGTCGATACTTATCCAAGGGCCAAAACAACACGGAAATGATATCGATGTGTTCCTAGCACCGTTGGTGGAAGATCTAAAAGTCTTGTGGAGCGAAGGGGTGCAGGTATGGGATGCATACAAACGAGAGAACTTCACTCTGCGCTCCTTATTGTTCTGCACCATAAATGATTATCCCGCCCTTGGTAACCTATCGGGCCATAGTATAAAAGGTGCCAAAGCTTGTACTCACTGTTTAGATGGTACCGAGAGTGTGTGGCTGAGACACTCACGCAAAACCGTCTACATACGTCACCGCCGGTTCCTTGAAGGCGCACCCATACCGCAAGATGAAGAAACAATTTGTGGAGAGAAGGAAGACGGTTCAGCTCCAAGGCATTTAAGGGGACACGAGGTTTATGATATGGTTAATGATTTAGATGTTGTCCTCGGAAAGGGACGTAAATTGAGGGCTCATGAGAAGAACACATAGAAGAAGATATCAATATTTTGGGATTTACCTTATTGGGAGTACCTAGATGTTCGGCACTGCATCGACGTCATGCACGTAGAAAAGAATGTGTGCGACAGCTTGATTGGTCTCTTACTGAACATCCGTGATAAAACAAAGGACGGCGTCAACGCACGGCTTGACTTGGCTGATATGGACATCAGGCCTGAGTTAGCACCGACATGCACTGATAATGCACGAACGTACCTTCCCTCTGCGTGTTATACTCTGTCCAAGGCTGAGAAAACAGAACTGTGCCAATGCTTGCATGGTGTCAAAGTTCCGTCTGGTTACTCCGGCAATGTGAAGAAACTTGTTTCGATGCAAGATTTGAAGTTAAATGGCATGAAGTCTCATGATTGTCATGTGCTGATGACACAGATGCTCCCTATTGCAATTAGAAATATTTTGCCGATCAAAGTCCGAGAGACAATCATGAGGCTATGTTATTTCTTTAACACAATTGCTCAGAAGGTCATCGATCCCGAAGGACTAGATGCTTTGCAGGACAAGGTGGTGATGACTCTATGTCACCTTGAAATGTATTTCCCTCCTTCATTGTTTGATATCATGGTCCATCTCATTTTTCACGTTGTGTGGGAGATAAAAATGTGCGGGCCCGTATTCCTACGTAGCATGTACCCATTTGAGAGGTTCATGGAATTCTCAAGTCCTACGTGCGGAATCGTTCTCGGCGGAGAGCGACATCGTCGAAGGTTATGCAAGCGAAGAGGTCATTGAGTTTTGTGTCGATTATATGGCTCAGATTCAACTGATAGGTGTCCCTCAATCTCGTCATGAGGGGAGGCTGAAGGGTCTCGGAACTATCGGAAGGAAAGGAATCACTCCAGATATGGACATGTATACTCAAGCCCATTTCATGGTGTTGCAACACATGACTGAAGTGGCGCCTTATGTGGACCAGCACAAGGGTGTGCTTCGGCAACAGAATCCGGAGCGGCCGGATGTTTGGATCATGAGGCAACACAACCATCGGTTCAACCAATGGTTGAAGGAGCAAATCGCTAGGAGCTCGTCGAGTGAGACGACATGGTTGGCAAAAGGACCGACATTTACAGATTGTGACATGGCAAGGATATGACATAAATGGGTACACATTCTATACGTGATCTCGGGATGTCAAGAGCACTAACGAGCAATGGTGTCGCATAGATGCATTCAGATGCGATGGGTCGAGAAACTCGTACTATGGCTTCATAGAAGAGATTTGGGAGCTCGACTATGTGGTTTTCAAGATCCCTTATTTCACCGCCGTTGGGTGCATCTCCCACGGTGAAGGTTGACAAATGCGGTGTCACGACCGTGGACCTCCAACGTGTCGGGTACAAAGACGAACCATTCGTATTCGCCAATCAAGTTGTTCAAGTTTTCTATATGGCCCGACCCGGCAAATAAGAAACGTCATGTAGTTCTTCATGGAAAAAGGAGAATTGTCGGAGTGGAGAATGTAGTGGACGAGGAGGAATACAATCAATTTGACGAGTTACCTCCTTTTGGAAATGGCATAAGGGTCAACGATGAACAACATGACGAAACTAGTTACGTACGCATTGATCATGATGAAGGGCTAATTTTTAAAGGAAATAAGCAAGTAAAATAAGAATGTATATGTGAAAATGTGTGACAATTTTGAGATGTATATGTGAAAATGTATATGTGTGATGTATTTGAGAATGACAAAATGTATTGGCATTTATGTATATGTGATGTATATGTGTGATGTATTTGAGAATGACAAAATGTATCAAGAAATACACTGTGTGAATGCAGCTGGTTGGTGTTGTATATGAATGCAGCTGTTTGGTGGTTGATATGAGTGCAATTGTGTAGTTATTGGTGTTGTCTTAATTGCAACAATGGCAAGGCTTATCACGCAGCGGTTCTAAACTTAGAACCGTCAGTGATAGTACTATCACGCACAGTTCTAAACTTAGAACCGTGCGTGATAATCTCCTACATATACCCTCTCGCTAGGGTTTTTCGTAGCGCTGCGTTATTCGATTAGATCTAAATCCCGAGCCCGCTGCCGCCGCGCCTCCCGAGCCCTCGCCGGCTGCCTCCCCGCCCTCGCCGCCGCCTCCCGGACGAAGACGCCGCCGCAGCCTCCTCCTCCGTCGCCGCCTCCCGAGCCGCCGCCTCCTCCTCCTCTCGCCGCCTCCCGAGCCGTCGCCTCCTCCTCCTCGTCGCCGCCGCCTCCCGAGCCGTCGCCTCCTCCTCCTCCGCCGCCGCCTCCCCGAGCCCGTCGCCTCCTCCTCCTCCGTCGTCGTCGCCTCCTCCTCCGTCGCCGCCGCCTCCTCCTCCTGCGTCCCTAAGGTCACCAAAACCCTAAGGTCATAAATCCCTCCTCGAGCTTCATGCTTATTGTTAGTGTTTAGGGTTGATGCTTCATACTGTTATGGTTAGTTGCTTAGTACATATTTAGGGTTGATGCTTCATGCTTACTGTTAGTGTTTAGGGTTGATGCTTGATGCTTCATACTGTTATGGTTAGTTGCTTAGTACATATTTAGGATTGATGCTTCATGCTTACTGTTAGTGTTTAGGGTTGATGCTTGATGCTTGGTACATATTATATTGGTACATTGTTTACTGCAGTAGCTTAATTAGTTTGCTATTTGGTACATATTACATTGGTACATTGTTTACTGCAGTAGCTTAATTAGTTTGCTATTTGGTACATACTACATTGGTACATTGTTTACTGCAGTTGCTTAGTTTACATTGGTACATATTACATTGCTTGTTGTGTTAGTATATAGTATATAGTATATGCACATAACCCCTCTCTGTCCACATCACCCCCTCCCTTCTCCTCCTTCCCTCTACTCCTCTCCTCCTAACATTGAGCATCATGTATCACTTTTCTTGCTTCCTCATCTTATCATGTGCAACCCTACAATTTGAGAGCACAAATTAACCAATCAAGGAAGAGTATATGATCAAAGGGCATGAAGAAATCTTGCGATTATTGCAAAAGATACATTGACCATTTGGGTGGAAAGAAATACATTGTGTCGTCAGGCTCATGACTGCCAATTTGAAGCATAGCATAGCATCCGAGGCACATCCGAGGCTGCAGCTGTGTCTTGAAGAATACCAAGAGTGGTCTTCGATGTGGCATTCCTCAAACTATAAATTATGAATCTTATTCTCATAACCCATCTGAATACCAGCTCTTAGCATTCCTCAAGACACAGCAGAGCCTCGGATGTGCCTCGGATGCTATGCTATGCTTCAATTGGCGATCATGCGCTTGACGAAACAGCTTGATCTTTCCACCCAAATGCTCCATGTATCTAGACAAAAACAGCAAATGAAGTAAGTGACATACTATAGTGTTCCCGTTCAATGAACCGGATACACTAGTTTGTGTCATTTGCTTCATAGACCTTTGTTTAGGGACTTTGCTATTTGGTTTATAGTATTAGCAACTAAAGTAGGTGCTAGGATAGACACTTTGTTTAGAGACCTTGTAGTAATAGTATTACAAAATTCAAGGAAATTTTAGCATGAAGTTCAAAAAAGAATTTCAGTTCTTGGTGGCGGTGATATAGCGACTTCTTGGTGGCGACTATCCATCTGCTTCTTCCACTCCTTCTCTTCATCTCGATCTACGGATCACGTCGCGATGCGATGATTGATTAGATGAATCATCGCCATTGGCGCACGTGATCCGGAGACCGAGAGATGAAGAAAAGGAGTGGGAAGAAGCAGATGGATAGTCGCCACCAAGAAGTCGCTATGTCGGCTGCTCACCGAAGAATCTGGAATGTCTTTTTTTTCACTTTTGTAATAAAATTGACTTGAATTTTACGGGAAAAAGAAGGACTTGATACATGGGTAAGATAGGCACATCACCCCCTCTCTATGTCCATATCACCCCCTCCCTTCTCCGCTCCCCTCTACTCTCTTGTCTTGCAATTCAATATGATTACTTTCTCATCTTATCTTAATAGACCCACAAAATGAGCAACATGTCACCTGCGCATTCTTCAACATCATCGCCGGAGGCGTCCGCTCCAACATCAAGACGCCAAGGAAGAGGGCTATCAAAGAAGCTCGAGGGCCAACGGATCATCACGGCGGTGAATGCATCCGGGTCCCTATCCTTCCTCAAAAGCGAGAACGCATTCGAACCATGGTCGGAGTAGTTGCACGAGCAATTAAGATCACATACAATTCGTGGAAGAACATGCCTGACACTCGGAAACGTGAGCTGTGGACCGAAATTTTGGCATCGTTCGAGTTCCCAGAAGAACACCTGGACGCTGTGCAACAACAAACCTACAAAGCGGCGTGCAAAGCATGGAAGAACTTCAAGAGCACGCTTGTCGAAATACGTGGAGACGGACGAAACGCTGTTCATAAATACCCATTCCCGGAACCACAATGGGAAGAGTTCAAGGCGATGAAAACGACCAAGATTTCAAAAGTACAAGTGTGGCGCACAAGGCCCTTGAGCAAAAAATACACACCCTCACGGACTTGGCACACTGGGTATGCGAGTAAAATCTCATGATGGAGGAAGGAGGATGAGTGGCATTTGCACAGACATCGCCCGCCGTTTTCCAATATCCCGGATGACCGCGCTCGAAATTGGATTAGAGCAAGGTCATCTACAACGACATCGGGACGTCACCTTTGAAACCCTGCGGACCCAGCAAGTGACCGAGCGCTGGTAAGATATCGATCGAACTACGTAGCTTGTAATTACTCCACAACTTCGCATTTAATTGAAATGACATTTCGTGCTCTTGCAGAAGAGTGAGTTTTCAATCTACCCCAGGATCATTCCAGGAACAAGGGAGAATGATATGCTCTCCGTGGTCCTGGGAAACAAGGAGCACCCGGGCCGTACGAGAGGCCTTGGGCTTTATGTTCCTTGGAAACATGGTTTCCAAGATGACTCCGACATGTATCGGCGCAGGAAGAGAAACAAAGCCGAGCGTGACGCACAGCTACGAGAAGAGATCAAGGAATCTCTTAGAGAGGAGCTATTAGCTCAGATGGCTGATGTAATCAGAGATGAGGTGCGGAAACAGACAGAAAGTCAGCAGGCCGCCACCACCGCTCCTGTGCTAGCTAGCCCGCACAACCGTCCGAGTAGCTGCGCGTCCAATCCGACGCAAACCCAGTCCAAATTTCCTGTGGACAACATCCTGGTAATAATTATTACCTCTCAATGCTTGCTCCATTGGTAGACCTATTCGAGTAGCTAATTTTGTATCGTTATGTAGGAGCCTACGACGTGTGTGCTCCAAGTGAGATATGGCTCCATTCCTTGTACGTTGCTGGGGCCGGGCATATTAAATCAGTATCGGGGCCATGGTGCAGTCAAGCTTTAGCGCCAGCTTATAAAAGTTAATGTGGATGGTGTGTATGCCAATTTTGAGGTGGTCCCGCCATCAAGCCCCTAACGATGAGATCGTGAATCTAGGACAGGCCATTGGAACATTCATCCGGTGGCCCAAAACCGACATATCCTGGAGGCTTCTTCACCGTGGCGGGACCGAAGTGCGGTGTGAACCACGGCAACTTGCATCGGTGCCATCTCCACACGCAGGCGGTGAGAACCACAGCTACCGCACGGTGCTATCTCCACGGTGCTATTCTCGCGAGCAACTTGCACCGTCTATACCATTCTGATCGACTAGCATAAAGTCGACCGACAATCGAGGCGATGGCGAGCAAATCAAAGACGAAGGATGATGACGATATCCGTCCATGCCATTGGCCCGCAAATTCGTGCTAGCTGAGCCGATGGTAGTCCAGAAGAGCTCCAAAACTAGGACTTGGTTGCCAAAGATTCCACCTTTGGTATATGGAATATCCAATAAGCCGAGGCGAACGGCGCTCGGTATCATGTCAAATTCAAGCTGGAACATTTCTTGCACGGCTCGGATCGTGTCTTCGCGGTGACCTTTGACGATATATTTGAACTTTTCACGCTCAACGCTCTCGACGCCTCACTCGTTCGATCTTTGGACGCCGTAAGTCTGCATAATCATAGTCTCTGTTCACGTAATACCGATATATGTCACAATTTGTTGCTTTTCGTGTTATATATAGATTCATGCCGACCGAAGCTAGATCATCGAAATCACGAATTGGTTTCTGGACCCACGCTGGTCGCCATTGATACCATCATCGAGAATGCATCCTTCGTCGAGGACTATATTACAAAATCACGCTTGCTCACCAAGATAAGGAATTTGTTCTTATGCCATACAATGAGGATTTCCATTGGATTTTAATTGTAATTATACCAAAATGGAACAAGGCTATATACCTTGATTCTCTAAGTAAGAACAAATCCAAGTACACAGCTATCGCCCAAATACTTGATAGGTACGTACATTGTACATTGTACTCTTTCTTTCCTTCCGAATGACTAATCTAACTTTTTCGAATAACGAAGGTCGTTCGCCACATATGTTCAACAAACACGTGACACGACGACAGGGGCCAAGGCCTTAAAACATGATCGTAAGTTTCGGGTATTCGCTAGCTACACATTAATTAATCATATACAACACATAGTAGTAATGGCACTTGATTTAACACATTATATTTTTTGCGGCCACCAAGCAAGAAGACGGGCAACACGTGTGGATACTCGTGTGCCACCATATGAGACTACTCTCGATTCCACCAAGATCACCAATTCTAAGGTTTGTCAATCTTCCCACATTTATTTCATACATGTCAAGTTTTATATATGCGCGCGTTGATATTCCTATCGACAAGCTGCGTCCATCTCTACATCTGCATTGAAACAGCTGGATTTTGCAAAAATTCGAGGAGAGCTCATTTGGTTTTTGTGGACAAAAGTCGTAAGATCGATGGAGAGTTCTCTGCCGAGAATGATTTTTATTGTAATTCTAAGTGCAAATGCAAGTGTACATCTTTACAATTGTGTATTTGTTAATGGATATTTTATTTCAATTCAATGAATTGATTTGCGAAATGGATGCTTTATGTTTGTGAAATGAAGTGTGTTGTCAATTGGATGTTTTATGTCCGTGAAATGAATTGAGATGTGAAATGTATACAAATGAAATGAGATGTGTCAATTGTATATGTTTTATGTCCGTCATTACCGCTTGTTTGAGAGGGCATGGCTAGCATTTCTGAGGCTAGCCAATAAACGTAAATATATTTAGGGGTTGAAGGGAATATCACGACGGTTTTTAGTTAAAATCGTGCGTGATCTGATAATCGCTGACGGTTTGCGTTAAAACCGCTCCGTGATGATCGATATTCTGACGGTTTTGCGTTAAAACCGTCAGCGATTATCGATATCACGAGCGGTTTTAACGCAAAACCGTCGTGATTATCAACTATCACGAGCGGTTTTAACGCAAAACCGTTTGTAATAGCGATAATCACTGACAGTTCAAAAACCGTCTGTGATGACCTTCGATTATCACTGACCCATAAATACAGACGGTTCACAAAACCGTCTGTGATGACGATTTCGAACGGTCTGTGATAACCTTTTCTGTAGTAGTGGCTTAACTGTCGATAAATTACAAGTTTAAATCACGGAAACACCACAATTAAATCTAGTTAGTCAGACTCGGACACAACATGTAAGCTGTAGCTAGACAATATATGCATGTCATACCAATTGTACTAGCTATTGGCCGATGAGCATAATGTTGCCCTTGCTCTTTGTGGTTTATGATTTTCTCTGAATAAATAAATTGATCAATTTTTTGTTATTTTTAAAAACGATTTATAAGGATAACCTTTTTAAAATAGTTTATCGACTTATTAATATTTGATTTATTCATATAAATACTTGTGCTATTACTAAATGCCATCAGCCATAAATCGAACGTGATTGATGAACTGAAAACGCCGTAAGAAGGCTATCACGTACTCTCTTCCATCTAGTCTACCAATACTAGTATCATTAAGCAAGCTAAGGTCAATCAGTCCACGGAAAACGAGCTGCACAAGGCCGCAAAAATCTACGCATCCAACCAGCAACTTTCCTGTCCAAGCAGCACGTGTACGCATCTCAGTGCTCATCACCAGCATCAGATTGTCAAATTAATCTTTGCCGTTGCCATGTCAGGGTCTGCAACATAAGGGCATCCGCAATGGTAATAGCTAGTACTAGCTATATAGTCAGCTGACGTGGAGGTGAGAGACAAAAGTAAAGACTATTTTATACTGTTGGACCCACATACTCCTCTCTCATGTTCTTGGACTACGTGAAATAGATCAGCTATTTGCTCGTCGCTAGTGACTACTCTCTCTCCTACTTTTTCCTTGCCACATCAGATCTAGCTAACTAAATAGCCAGCTGTTGGAGACGCCCTAAGCGAAGAGGGGAGAGCTTGAGTAACATGTGTGCGGCCGAGGTGAGGTCTCTCTCCGTAATCAATTCTGCACGTAGGGGCCCACATGGCAATAACAATTGGGAGAAGATTATCCTGGTGATTGTACCGTGATCCATGCTGAAAATGACACTGTCGATGTACCGTGCCTGCCTGTGTAATTCAGGCCTGATATTTTTGTTTTTTGCCTGTGGATGAGGGAGGAGCACAATACTGTTACTGGTCATGATCATTTAGTACATGATAGTACTTTTGTCATCATCTTCGTTGGTGATCACAAACTAACCATGATATTTTTTGCTCATCTATTCCAGAACTTTCACAACAACTGCACATGATAATTCATGCAAAAGCTTCAACGAGAAGACTACGCATCATGCGATTGGAGAATAAGGCCAATCATCATGGAGATTAAGGTCCGTCCGTTTTGGCTTCAACTAAGCTAAAAGCCAGAATAAACATACTGATTTTTTAATTTCGATTTTTCGATTTTTTTATTATCCGTAAAAATATAATAGTGTTTTTTTATTTTTAATTAAAAGACTAAGAAAAAGTAACAACCGTTATAATATAATTTTAACCAAAAGCTAACAACTAAAATCCAAACACTAACTACACTTTGTAAGTCTTTGTGGTGTGTTAAATACACACAAAATAAAACTGCATGTGAGATCTAATTCTTGTAATGTATGCTCAAGTTTTTAGTATACTCTCCTTAATTACCCAACATATCTCAAAAGCTCGCGGAGCCTCTCAAAAGCTAGCCGGTGCCCACGTCCTTCCGCCACTGGTTAACCCCTGGTCACGTATCCTTCTAGAACAAGAGATCTTAGCCCAAATCACCCTTTGTAACTAGTTTGGATGGTGGTTTTTATGTGCTATTCCCATGTAATATATGGATTGGTCATCAGTTCACACGTATAAAGTGCAAAAGCTTCACAAAATTCCAAGGAAACTAAAACGAAGCTATTCTGAGAGTAGGCAAGAAAGGCAACTGGTTTTTGAAAATCCTTTGGGGTTTAGGAGTTGTTTTTTTAAAACTTGTTTGGAGGCTAACAATTTTTGTTAAATAACCCTTTTGTCAACAGTATTTAAAATAACATCCACCATAACTTTTTTTTTTTAAAGAAAAACCTTGCTCATGACAAATGAATGTTGTCACACAACGGATAAACACTGCCACACCATCGATGGTAGCGTGGCCAAGGGTTATTTTTGAAAATAAGTTAAGCATAGTTAATTCTTCAATTATTGTTAAAAAAAGGTCAAATGGTAAAAAACAAACCTTGGAGCCTTAGGGCAAACTGCATGTCTCATGCTGATCTTAAACTCTCCCGGTGCGAGGATCTCTGCCGTTGTGTCCTTAAGACAGCGACATACTGACATGATGCCCTTACCATTCTAAGTTTCTAACCCTTGGCGCTAGCTTGCTCCCGATTAATTTTCGTAAAAAAAAGTCTTCTGTAAAATTACCAACTAAATAATGTTTGGCGTTTCTTTACCACACGAAAAGTATGAAATAATTAGCTGCAAAATTGTCTACGAGCAAGCCGAGAGTCTCCCGAGTGTAGGGGTGCAAATGAAGTAGATAATTTTTATCTGTCCAACCGACCAACTAAAGACTCGTAGAGTAAATACGAAAGAGGTAAATGGGTATCCGGCATCATCCATGTCTGACTTTAACTCTGAGAAAAAAAAGAATATAATACATGATCAATGATATCTGTCCATATATATATATATATCTGTATATTAAGTGATATGAGGAAGTTTACTATGACTTTACTAAGAAATAAAATAACATATAGGTGGATTACTACATCTTAATATGCTGGAGAATAAGAATACCGAGTGATTTTCCTTCGATATCTTGACGATTAGTCTCTCTGTGTTTATTCTGATCGCACTCTACTGTCAATGTCCTATTAGAAGTGTAAAAGAAGTGGATAATTTCTGTTTGATCGGAATTCTGAAAACTTATGAAATGAATATAGAATAGAGAAATAATAAAAAATAATAAAAAATAAGATACGCACCGAGTGGGCCGAGCGGGCTATATTACCCGGTGCCGGCCGCCTGCCGTTGGCCGCATCCAGCCTTCCCACCTGCTCGACCTGCCTGCCCCCCCACCCCGCGGCTGAAAACCAACACACCGCTTGCCATGGCGGCGGCGAAGGAGGAGGTGATCGGGAAGCTCAACGTCCGTGCGGTGCGGGGCTCCAACCTCGCCATCTGCGACCCGCTCACCCACACCAGCGACCCCTACGTCGTCCTCTGCTACGGCTCCCAGGTCGAATCCCCCCTCCTCTGCGCCGGTGACCACTGCATCCTACATACGCGTAGGCCATGACCAGCACGGCATTCCGAGGATCGGGTCGGGGAGGGCGGCGATCTCCTCCGATCTCCTTTTGTGGAGCCCTCCAGAACCAAGAAATGGTGTCTGAGTCGTGAATCGTGCATTCGTACTTGTGTGCTCACGAGATGTTCGATAAAAGAACGTGCTTGCGGCTTTTCATGCCCCAGATACTATTCGTCGCCGTTTCATTCTAGGTTCTTGTATCGGTTCTCTGTCTGGAGATTGGATAGCCATCGGCAGGGTCTTTGTTTAGCTGAACTAGATGCCATATATTCTGCTACTGTTCAGATGTTAGATAAGTACCAAATGCTGCGATAAGTTCACCTTGAAATGAGAAAACTATGATGGCATATCTACTTGACCAAGGATGAATCATGTAACAGCTATGCAAACCGGTAAAATAAGCAGTGCTTTTTTTATTCCTATACTATGATCAGAATGGCACATTCTTCAGAGAAATGGTCTGTTTGTCGGTAACTCATGATGTTTAGCTAACAAGACTTCCCTAATTTCCTTTGTGTTATACACAATTGTCATTATCTTAGATAAATCATGGAGTATCGTACTTTTAATTTCTTTAAGATTGTCTTATGTGTTATCAAGGACTTAGCCTATTGTTGCTGCACTGCACGATTACCAACTCAAAGCCTACTATAATGCACTCAATAGTCTTGCTGGAAGAGGTCCTTGCTTTATTTTATTCCCTTATGGAATTGCTTGTTTGCCTTTGATGGAACGGTTGAATGCTATGAATTTCATGCCGTAGCTTTTTGCATATAGTGAACACTGAGCACTGAGTCAATGACTGCACACCATAGTCTTGATGATGACAGATTGTCAGTTTGATATTACGCACTCTTGATTACACCGTAGTTTCTACAGTTGGCTTCAGGTTCTGCGACATGGATGCCCATCCAAATTTCATTATTACTACTAATTTCATTCCGTATTTATGTCATTGAAGTTTTCCTTTTCACATGGCGCAGAAGGTGAAGAGTAGTGTCCAGAAGAAGAATCCCAATCCAGTATGGAATGAAGTACTGCAGCTCTCCATCACAGATCCTATGAAGCCAGTGAAACTTGTAAGTTTGCTATTTGAATTTCTTCATCACAGTGATCTCTCCAAAAACTATATGGGCATAGAGATATGTATTTTGATGTTTCACTCTTCAGATAGAGAGAGACATGAACACAGAAAAATTATTCTTAGGAAAGTCATGAACAACAGATAGGGGACCATTTCCATCATAGGTCCATGGATGGTTGGTGCAGCTACGAACTGAGCACTTACTGTGAAACGACCAGGAAAAGAGCTCTTGATTTCTGAATTGCTAATAATACGCAGGAGGTTTTCGGCGAGGACAAATTCACAGCAGATGACAGCATGGGCATGGCTGAGTTCAACGTAATTGACATCTATGATGCTGCAAAGCTGGATCTAAAGCATGCCTCTGACGGGACCAGGATCAAGACAATCTACCCAGTAGGTGTAAACTACCTTGGCAGTGAGCCACGTTTCATGGAAGAATGGCAAGGTCGTCCAAGACTTGATTCTGAAGCTGAAGAATGTTGACAGTGGCTTGATCGAGCTGCAGCTGGAGTGGGTTCACGTCCCAGGTGTTAAGCTGTAAGCCATGTCTGAATGAAGGTCATCGCGATGAATTTGGAGCTGCAGCTGTAGTTGGTTCCCGTTCCCAGTGTCACATTGTAAACTATGTGTGGATGTTGTGATTTGCAGTGTATGTGTGATGTGTGCTCTTTTGATTTGAGCGTCATGTACTCATGTTTGCATCATTCCTGTAGTTTCCTGGTGTTGTGAAGTTTTGTGTTTCAATAATAAGAAACACCTTGTTCAGGTCAGCTTGAGTCAGGTGTAAATTAAGGGCTTGTTCTTTTTAACTGAAGTTTATGGCTTTTGGCTGCGGCTTGTGGCTTTTGGATTGTTTGTGTGAGAGATTACAGAGTAATAGAAATTCACGTGTGGTTGTTGCCGATATAAATGAAGTCAGTAAAGTGTAGTAAATACTACGATTAAATATAGATTTTATCTTGAAAATATACTTCGTTTAAAAATTAGTTATAGTAGAAAAGTTAAAAAGTAGCTTTTAGAAGCAGAAAAAAAACAGGCTTAAGAATTTTCAGAGCTTAAACAGAAGAGTATTCGTATCGGGTGTTCGTCGGTTTGCATAAATTTTCAGTTTGATCCTGTAAATGTGCTTGCTGGCTCCTATAAGATTTTTCTTGAAGAGAATGAAGGGTGTTCATTGAAAACTGAGGCTTACATGATGGAGAAAATCTCGTATGTCCAAATTTTCTTTTAACATGAAGAAATTGGTCAATCTGAAAACTGAAATGATTTGTCACACAGTACCATGCAATGCATTTTGAACCTCGTTACTTTTTTTTTTGAACTCTTGAACCTCGTTACTAACATCAGGTTACATATAGTTTTTGGAGTTCACTGATAAGGCTCCATTTGGAACGCCGAAATCCCCCCCCCCCGATTCCTACGATAAGTGAAATGTTTCGTGCGAAATTAACTGTTTTTTTTTGTGAAGCTCTTGTGAATGGTTCAAGTCCACGACAGAGATATTTCGAGTTGACGATAATAGTTTGGTCACATGGTTCGACTATGATATTTTGATCACGTTGATCGATCACCATATTTCAACCGTATTATTTTTGACCATGTTGGTCAACGATATTTTGACCACATTGATCGATCATGTTATTTTCGGCCATATTGGTCGATGGTGATATTTTGACCATGTTGGTCAATGATGATATTTCAACCACGGTGATGACGATGATATTTCGACCACGTGGTTTGACCATAATATTTCGACCACACTAGTCGACCACCATATTTTGACCATATTATTTTCGACCAAGTTGATCGACTGTCAAATTTTGACCACGTTGGTCGATGATAATATTTTGATCACATGGTTCGATCGTATATTTTGATCACGCTGGTTGACCACCATATTTTGATCGTGTTATTTTCGACCACGTTAGTCGACGGTGATATTTCAACTACGTTGGTCGATGATGATATTTCAACCACATGGTTCGACTATGTTGATCACACTGCACGACCAGTATATTTTGACCAAGATGTTTCGATCACGTTAGTTGATAATATTTCGACCACGTTGGTCAACGGTGACCACGCGATTCGACCATGATATTTCGACCACACTGGTCAACCACCATATTTCGATCATATTATTTTCAACTAGGTTGGTCGACGGTGATATTTCGACCACATTGGTCGACGATAATATTTTGGCCACGTGATTCGACCATGATATTTCGACCACGCTGGTCGACTACTATATTTTGACTATGTTATTTTTGACCACGTTGGTTGACGATGATATTTCAACCACGTGGTTCGACCATGATATTCGACCATGTTGGTTGACTAGTATATTTCGACCACGTGGTTCGACTATGATATTTCGACCACGTTGGCTGACGATGATATTTCGACCACGCTGGTCGACCACCATATTTTGACGATGTTGGTCGATCATTATATGTCATCCACGATATTTGACCACATTGTTTTTTAAAAGCGTGCAGTGAACGACACACTAATACCTCTCACATGTCGATGGGAAAATGGTGCCATAACTGCATGCATGTAGAACCATAATACTCGAAAATCAAAAGAATGCCTGGAAGTCCCAGATAATGCACGTTCAACAACCATCAACCGCGACTGGAGCAATGCGTGTTCAGTCAAGTAACTGATGGATGGAGTCTAAATAGCTACGACGCGACTGGAGCAATGCGCGTTCAGTCAAGTAACTGATGGATGGAGTCCAAGTGACTGGAGCAAGCGAAACTGGCTACGACGCTCCAACCGCCCATGTCCTGCCATGCCCATGTCCGACACATCTATATGCCTTTGCGTGCCACATCGGCAATTTTCAAAAAGAAATTTCAGTGAAAAGAAAATCAAAGAGGAGTTGGCATAACCTCTCATTCTTGCTTTATAAATAGGGACGCAGGGGTAGAGAGAAGATACACACGAAAGGGGACATGGACAGGAAAAGCTATTGGAAGAGGAAACATTGGACAGACGCTTGGAGAAGGACATGCAAACACGCCCAAAAGCAACGAAGCCAGGGAAGAAGATGAAGTCCGAGCCCTTCTTCTTCATCTTTTCCTTCACCACTTGGTTCGGCCATCGTGGTATGAATCAAGATACTCCTTTTTTTATCTATGTTCTAGCCCTCTTTGATTCGGTCCCTGTTGTAGGGGTGGCCCCCACCTAAGTCCAGCCGGCCTATTAGAAGGCTGTAAGGCCCAAAATGGGACATGTATAATGGCATAATGCCCTTGAGAGGGATACTCAAATGTAAGGGTACTATTGTAAAAACACTCCCCATGTGAATATATATATACCAACCAAGCCATGGGGGAAACCCTAAGCATTGCTCACCTAACTCTCCACTACCATACCTCTCTCTCTCTGTTTGGTCTGTAACCACAACAGTTGGCGCCGTCCGTGGGGAGGACGAGAGCAAGCCTCAAGATCTGAAGAAGGATGGCATCGAAGAAAGCTTCATCATCGGCGGCTAAGAAGAAGAAGGGGGCGCGATGGAGTCCCGCGTCAACACCAGAGCCTTGGTGTCAGCAATCGCGGGCGTGGACGACGACGTGGGCGCATCAGCCACGAACATCGACGCTCATGGCGCGACGATCGACCCTGCCACCGCTGGCACGACGGCCCGACCCCGCCCCGCGCGCGACGATCGACCCCACCGGGCGCGGCGGTTGACACCGGCGGCGATTGACGGGTAGTCGGGGCGTGCGCCCGGCGCCCATGTTGACATGGCCGCCGTCCCTACACCCGGTGCGGGAGCGACGGGTGGTTCCGGCAGCAACGTTGGCCTTGTCACCGACTTCGGAGTCTACCGCGCCGGCGCATCGGGCAACCCGGGAGCGCAGGCCGTGGTCGCCGCTGTCCCGGCAGCGCGACCAGGTGCGCCGATTGCTCCGGCTTTGCCAATAGTGGAGAGCGCCCTGCTGACGGCCATCGGCATGCTCCAGCGGGAGTTGGCGGATCTCTGGGGAGCCGTGCGGGATATGCAATAGGCTCGAAGTCAGCAGACCCCGCCGGTGGTCGCGACGGAGCCCACGCCAGAACGGGTAGATAGCCGCGACGCCCCCACGTCTAGTCGCATCCCGCTGCGACGTGTAGACCCGGAGTCCCCACTCTGCGGGCTGCAGCGATCGGCATGGCGGAGGACTTCAAGTTCCCTAGCGCCATCGAGCCGCGTAAAGCGCGACATGACCCTCGGGAGTTCGTGCGGCGTGTGCGAGGCGCCATCGGCTGCGGTCGGGGCGACATCACGAAAGTGAAGGGACTCCACCTTGCGTTACGAGGAGTGGCGCTCTCTTGGTTTTTTTACTATAGAGCCAAACTCCAGCTACGCATGGGAGCAGATCGCGACCACCTCTACAACAACTTTCAAGGAACTATATCGAGCGCGCGACGCGGATCAGCTCTTCATTTGTCAAGCAAAACCTTCGAGAAGCTCGGGAATACTTTAAGCACTTCGAAGGTCCGCTGCCAGTCAAGGATGTCAACGAGACAACCATCATCAACGCATGGTACGGGGCCTCGCCCGGGCGGCGGCGAATACAACGCGCGAAAGCCAATCAAGATGGTGGCGAAGCTCTTTGACAAGATAGAAGAGTACGCCAGAGCAGAAGAGGACGCGCGGCGGTGCCAAGGTGACGACTCCGACACCAATCAGGCAGAGGGCACGACGAAGAACGGAGTCAACGGAGACTCGCCAAAGGAGCCTCCTCGAAGGGCAAGCGCACGCAGGAGCCGTCGAAGGATGCCCAGCACAAGGACTCGTCGGGCGACAAGCCTAAGCGTGGCAAATAGAAGTCTTAGAGAGCCCGCTACATCTTCAACATTGAGGGTGGCTCCGAAGACAACGCCTGCGCTGGCCGCGGTGGCAGGGCTCGCCGAGGCCGAGGGCGGGGGCGTGGCCGGGGTCGTGATGATAGGACCTGCGCGGAATACGACGACGAGCACCACGGCCAGTGGTGCGAGGTACATGGTCGAGGAAGCCATGACACGCGCACATGCACCACCATCGCGGTGCTTCGCCAGAGCGTCGCCAGGGATAGAAACCTCGAGGTGCGGCCGCCTATCGTGGCCCACGTCCAGCAACCCCTGGAAGGCCCCAGGCGGATCCAGGATCAGGGATTGCAGCCTCAGGAGGGCCCCCTACGGATTCAAGCCCACGTGCAGCAACCTCAGGAAGGCCCCCTGCAGATCCAAGCCCCGGAGGGAGCCCAGTGCAAGGTTATAAACGTCATCTTTGGGTGCTCCTCGCTGGAGTTCACCTCAGCGCGGCAGCAGAAGGCCTACGCACGGAGGCTACATCACGTGGCGGCATACCCGGCGTAGGCACCGTCGGACTGGGCGCAGCACGAAATTACCTTCATGCCCGCTGACGTCAAGGGCGTGGAGTTCCCCCACCAAGATCCCCTGGTCATCCAGGTCGCCATCGCAGGATGTGACGTTAAGCGTGTCCTAGTTGATAGAGGAAGCTCCGTGAACATTTTGTTTGCAGCAGCCTTCGACCAGATAGGGATCCCCCGAAGTCGCTTGGGCCCCTCGGGAATCCCGCTACAGGGCTTCGGAGGTCAGCCCCTGAGGGCGCTGGGCCAGATATGCCTGCGGGTCTCCTTTGGCCGAGACGACAACGTGAGGAGCGAAGACGTCACCTTCGACGTCGTCAACATCCCATACCCTTAGAACGCAATATTGGGGTGACCAACCCTCAATTCCTTCGGGGCAGTTCCACACCATGGCTTCCTATGCATGAAGCTCCTGGGCCCGCGGGGTACCATCACCACCCACGACGATCAGGATATGGCCCAGCGCATAGAACTCGGTACCCGAGGCCCGCACCGTGAGGCTCAACGGGATTCTTAGTGGGCACGACAGCACAAGGGCCCTTGGCGGCCCCAAGAAGCGTCCCGCCGGGCTCCCACGTGGATCGCTCCAGCAGTAGAGGCTCCCAGCGTGCCCTACCTCGCCGCCACGGCAACGGTGGTTGCTGCTATTCCCGCCCTCGAGCGATTAGTGGTTAGTACTATGTTTTTTGTAACCTCTTACCCGCGCAACCGGGAATTCAATAAAGTTCACCGTTTGCGAAACTAGTCTTACTTTCTGCCAAGACGCAAGGAGGCTCGCCTCCGCGCGCACTCTTCGTGAGTATAAACAAAGACACGCGGTAAACACGCGCACTCTCCGTGAGTATAAACAAAGACACACGGTAAACGCGCGCACTCTCCGTGAGTATAAACAAAGACACGCGGTAAACGCGCGCACTCTTCATGTGTATAAACAAAGACACGCGGTAAACGCGCGCACTCTCCGTGAGTATAAACAAAGACACGCGGTAAACGCGCGCACTCTCCGTGAGTATAAACAAAGACACGCGGTAAACGTGTGCCCTCTCCATGAGTATAAACAAAGACGCGTGGGGGGACACCTCCGCGTGCACTCTCTGGAGTATAAAAAGAAAGACGCGGATGTTGTTCCCGCGCACACGTGGATGTTGTCCCTACGCATACTCTCCAGAGTATAAAGAAAAAGACGCGGATGTTGTTCCCGCGCACGCGTGGATGTTGTCCCTGCACGTACTCTCCGGAGTACAAAGAAAAAGACGCGGATGTTGTTCCTGCGCATGCGTGGATGTTGTCCCTACGTGTACTTTCCGGAGTATAAAGAAAAAAACGCGGATGTTGTTCCCGCGCACGCGTGGATGTTGTCCCTACGCATACTTTGCGAAGTATAAACAAGACGCGGATGTTGTCCCTACGCACTCTACGGAGTATATAAACAAGACGCGGATGTTCCCGCACATGCGTGGGTGTTGCCCCTACGCGTACTCTCCGGAGTATAAATAAGACGTGGTAGATGTTCCCATGCACTCTACGGAGTATAAATAAGGCGCAGCAGAGGCTTGCCTCCGCGCGCACTCTACGGGTATAAATAAGATGCAGCAGAGGCTCGCCTCCGCGCGCACTCTACGAAATATAAATAAGGCACAACAGAGGCTTGCCTCCGTGCGTACTCTGCCGGGTGCAACTAAGACGCACAGATGTTGTCCCCGTGCGCGCTCCACGATAGAAAGTACGGAAGCGCTGGGAAGCAGCTCAACCCGTGGGTTAGCCTCCACTGCTACCACTTCGAAGGGTAGGGGACGGAGGACTCGTGCGTCTACTTTGACTAGGCGCGGCCGCGCCGTCACCGAAGGGTAGGGACGAGCGCCGGCGTCTCATTTTGACTAGGCGCCGGCTCGCCGCCACCACCGAAGGGTAGGGGACGGAGGCTCACGCATCTACGCCGACTGGCGCCGCTCTGTTGCCACCACTTCAAGGGTAGGGGCGGGCGCGCGCGCCGCGCCGACTAAGCGACAGCCAGCTGCCGCCACTTTGAAGGGTAGGGGATGGAGCGCTTGAGCATCTACTTCGACTAGGCGCCAGCTCCGCTCCCACCACTTCGAAGGGTAGGGGTCGGAGTGCTCGCGTATCTACTTTGACTAGGCGCCAGCTCCGTTGCCACTGCTTCGAAGGGTAGGGGACGCAGCGCTCGCACGTCTACTTTGACTAGGCGCCAGCTCCGCTGCCACCACTTCAAAGGGTAGGGGTCGCACGTCTACTTTGACTAGGCGCCAGCTCCGCTGCCACCACTTCGAAGGGTAGGGTACAGAGCGCCTGAGCATCTACTTCCACTAGGCGCTAGCTCCGCTGCCACCACCTCGAAGGGCAGAGAGCAGAGCGCGCGAAGGTCTACCTAGCGTGTAAGCGTTGGCGAGACACAAGTCCCACGAGTCCACTGGAGTTAAGCGCGATCGTGAGAAGTGATGGGGACATGTACTTCAACCAAAGTCCTTTCTGCATTCGTCAAAGAATGTTTACAAGGGGGTTCGGTAAGGGCCAAGTGTACAAGCATCCTCGGATGTTCACAGCCACTGCTCGGTCGGCTCCTGCTTAACATACGTTCGCGCCGAAGCCCCGCCTGAAGATGCCTGGGTCGCCCAGAAGTTCAGCGATTCTTCGGTCCACCGCCAGTGCCGAAGACATCGTCAGGTCATGAGGTCAGAAACAAGCGGCCGGTCCCTATCAAGTAGCCGCCTAGAGCATAGTAATATGAACGGTTAAGACACCAGGACAGCCTCCACTTTATTCATAAAAGGGGGGCGAATACATGGGAACGCATGCCTACACACCAGGACCCAGGCATCACACCTGTGGGTCCGCGCCCTGCCCCGCGGCGGCAGTGCCGCCTCCGCCGCGTCGTGGCACTTCGTCAATCCATTGGCCGAAGTTCCCCTCGCCGCCCATGGTCCGTCGCAGCTCTAGATTCATCGTAGCCTCCCCGATGTACTCCCAGATTCATTCATGGAAGGCCCGGCTCGGCGAATGGGCGCGACGGCGCCGACATCACCCGGCTCTCGTAGGCATCTCGGCTGGTCGACCAACCCGTCGACATGCCGACAGCCTCGGTGATGGAACAGCGTGAAGGCCAGGCGCGAGGTCACGAAGGAGCAGTGATTGCTGAAGGACTTGAGAGTGAGGTTCGAAGCCTCCGTGATTCGACGAAGCATCCGGGAAAGCTCTTCGGGGCCAAAGGAGCGAGGGGGGACTTCGACGACAAGGTCTTTGAGGGCACCTTCCAGAGCCAGCATGGCATCCCACACAGCCACCGAGGTGTCGCCCAGAGTCCGGTCCCGTTCCCAAGAGTCGCAGTAAGGCGGCCCTTCTCCTTTTCCAACGTGGAGATTTGCTGCAGCAGGCTGTCCCGCTCCTCCGCTACCGCTCGTCGCGCCGCCTCTGCTGCCGCTCGCCGTGCCGTCACCACGAGCGTCTCGGCGTATGAAATCGCCTCCGCACGCTCCGCCTCCAAGCGTCGGATGCGGTCGTCCTTAGCGGAGTGCGCCTCCTCGGCCGCGCGAAGGGCCTCCTCGGCAGCGCGCAGCTGGTTCTCTAACCCCCTGGCTCACGGGCGTGAGCCGCCTGCAATGCCCGGCCAAGGGCGAGGGTCTGCACAACGCTGTAGTCAGCAAGATCCTATATGACGACATCGCTAAAGGTCAAGTAACTCACACTCATTTCTGAGACCTCCAGTGCGCCTCCCAGGAGCTCCGACACGCATGTCAGCAGCGCCTGGTGATCCAAGTTCACAGCCGCATTATCTGTGACCCCCCGCCATGCCCCCAGCACCTCTGGTCAAGGGACGAAATCCTCTAAGTTTGGGTGCGCGGCCTCCACGATGACAATTTCGGGAGCGGCGGGCGTCCCCCAAAGAAGTGTCCCCGCGCGCCGGAGACTGTCCGCGCTCGGGGAGCCTTGCCACTTGTAACATCCCAAAAATCTAACTCTGAAAAATTTAATTTAAAATTAATTATTTTAAATTGTTTGGATTTTATTTAGCTTTTGTTTGGTTTTTTGGATTTTCTGGAGTTTAAAACCTATTTTTAAAATTTAAAAAGTATTTTAAAGTATGAAAATTAAATATCAACAGTAGTTGGAAATAATTTTATTAAGTCCAAAATGTCTCCAGAAGCTTCTGTGAATTGTTCTGGAATTTTTGGAGGTATTTTCATATTTTTCTGAGACCTAAATAATTTCCTAGCCTTTTCTGAAAATCAAACTCAAATTCTAAAACCAAAAATCCAAAACCCTCCCTCCGGTCGACGCGTGGACGGCCTAGGACCGCCCACGTCGTCGCCCGCAAAATCCCGGCCGCTCTTCCCCCTCTCCCTCCGCCAAGTGGGCCCAGCCCGTCAGCCGGCTCCGCCTTCCCCTCCTCTCTGGCCGACGCGTGGCCGGCCCGATGCGCGCCGCGTCACCCCACTTGCCATCCGGCTGTCCCATCTTGCTTAACCGTACCCGCCGTTGGATCCGCCTCCCAGGCCACGCTGCTTCATCCGCACCGCCCGCCGCTCCTCTCTCTCTCACGCGCCTGCGGCTCGCTTGTCGACCACCCGCGCCCGCTCCGCCGCCGCCGTCCGCTGTCGAGCCTTCCCTTCCTCGCGCCACCGCCTTCCTTTCTCTCCTCCCCTTTCCTTTCTTGCTCCGGCGACCGAATCCGCGCCCAATCCGGCCTTCCCTTCGCTCCCTCTCCGGCTTTGGAAACCCCGGGCACCACCGCGACCAGATCCCCCTAACCCCGCGCCTCTTTTTCCTTCTGCGCCCCCCTTTCCTTCCCCCTCCCCTTCCTTTTCCAGCCACCAGCACCGGCGAGCGATTGCCGCGCCTATGTTCCCCCTCCGTCCCTATAAATAGTCCCATCGACTCCGCCTCTCTCCGCACCGTCTCCCACCGCTCTTCCCCTCTCTCCCCGAGACCCGAGTGCCCCGCACCAAGAGCTCCCCATGCGCGCCCCGGCGAGTACTCCGGCGAGCAATCGCCGCCGCCTCGGTCTTCCCCAGAGCCCGCCGCCGCCACCCCGAGCATCCTCGTGGCCGTGCGGACCTCCCCGACACCTCGGCCGCCTCTCCCCACCGCCGGATCGCCGTCGCACCGGAGTACCCGTGCTGCGCCGCCGCTCCCTCCATCGCCGGCCACCTCCGCTCGTCCCAGAACCTCGCCGACCCCACCGTCAGATTCGCCTTCGCACCGGGACCCCGTTTCGGACTTCACCCGAACCTCTCCGGCCACCCCTCGCCGCCGGCAACCCCGCCTCCGGCCATCTCTGCCCGGCCCATCCAGCAGCCCCAAAGGGATTACTTACCCTATGTGGGTAAGAAACACCCGAGCGGCATACTGGCTAGCAACGCTATCTCTCCCCTCCCCTGGCTCCCTCGGCACGCGTTCGAGCCCCCAGCTCCGCACGCTGAGGTTGAGCCATTCTTTAAATTTCATGACGACAGCAGGCCCCACGCGTCGCGTCCGCCCGTCTGCGGCCAGGCCTGCCGCTGCCTGGCTCCACTCGTCTCACGCTGCCATCGACATATGGGCCCAGAGCCCAGAGGGGTCCCACATGCTAGAGACCGAGCACAGTGGGCTTACTGTCAAGTGGGTCCCACCTGTCATAGTCTCAGAGTAAAGAAATAAAATAAAAGATTAAAAATTAAATACTGCCAGTGGGTCCCACCTGTCAGAAATTTAATAATTTCTGGATTTATTCAAACTGAAATCTTTAAATAAGCATAACTTTCTCATTTTAACTCCAAATTAAGCCGTTCAAATTTCTAAATTCTTCTAAAATCATAATCTATCCAAATATGGCATCTATTTGAATTTTTGATTTTATTTAAATTTTGTTTGTATTTATTTGCTTTGTTTGCTTCGTCTTTTTCGCGTAGATTCCACCGTTGTCGAAGATCTCTCCACTCCATGACAAGAAGACCCAGAGCGTGCAAGAAGGCAAGTCTCCTTTGACCATTTTGAACCCATGTTTGTGAAATGTTTTTAAATTATTTTAAATTTATGTGCATCGCTATTTAATTAGAACTCTAATTTTGGTGTTAAGGCATTAGTTAAATCCAACCTTGTAATGCCATGTACCCTTGTAACCCTAGTATTACCTTTGTCTCAATAATGAGAATTACATAATCCTTTGGTAATATTAGATGGTAGTATAATGCTTAGTCATGCTAGTTAATTCTTTTGTAACCTTGAAATGGGGAAATCATATGTCATTCAACTGGTAATTGTATTTAGAAGTAAGTGGTGATTGGTGTTGCCATTGTTCTTTTAAAAATAAAATAAAATGTGAAAGTTGGTTTAGACTAGGGTGGATGGTTGGTTGGGATTGGTGCGGGAAGCACGAGATCTTGTAAAGTATATGTTCCACCCTAGTCGATTAAGGACCGACGCTTGTGATTGTCCAGACTGAGCATTACCGTACAACCCTGAATCTATATGGGTATGACCTAGCTGATTAACTCATGATAGACTAGTTTAGGTGCCACCAGTGGAAAGTGGGTGCCAGGGATTTACTGGTTATTCACAGTGAGGGACAGGGATTTACTGTACACATATGGCGCAAGAGGGGCTTCGGACTGGGTGGATTTAACCCTTCTACGGTGAAACCTCAGCGGGTGGTGTCTAGCTAGACTAGAGTGAGGTAAAGGCTTTGTGATATTTTATCTGTGTCTCATGCCAAAGGAAGCGTGGTGACTATTAAGATAATTTATCTCTTGGGGGTAAAGTTGTACAACCTCTGCAGAGTGTCAAACTATTTGAATAGCCGTGCCCACGGTCAAGGGCGGGCAAGGAATGCATTCACATGGTAGATTTTTGGTTTTGGTTTTAAAATCAAAGTTTTGGTATTCCGAGAGTGGAGGGAACTCTCGGAAGGGAATCCTGGCGGTTGGAGCCAGAGAGGGTAGATGTAACCCGCAGTTTTAAACTTTATTGGTTAGGTAGTGTTGGTGGATGGAACCTTCACTATAAAAAAGTTTATTAATTTCAGTTAATCAAATTACCTTGTTCAATCAATGCCTTCGAAATTATCTAGTAGTAATTGAAATAAAATATTGCTTTGTGCAAAAGAACCATATAACCCTCCTTTGTTAAGCCTTGCATCTATTGCATTTTTTCTAAGACATGCGGAGTACTTTATGTACTCACATGCTGCACTCAAAAATAATACTCAGAGGAATACGAAGCTCAAGAAGGAGACTACGACTACTTCGCGGGTAGATTCGATGAAGGATTCCCGGAGTTCTAGGTCGCGCTTCCCCAGTCAATTGCCTGTGGTGTATTGATGGGTCTCCGCTGAATTTATTTCGCTCATTGTGCCAGTGTGTGCGAGGCCTTGAAGCCTCATTTGTAATAATGAGACCTTTCGGTCAGTACTCTTTAATATTATGATAAGACGCTGTTGGTTATGAATCATTTCTGTTTAACTGTGTGCACTAGCTTTGATCTGGGACTAGTGCTGTAATACACAGAGGGTCCGGGTTTAGAAATCCGGGGTCTCGACACCACTGCGAAGGGACGGAGCTGTTAGAGCCCTACGAACACACCAAGGAAGGTGAGTTTGCCTTCGGCATCTGCTGCTGGACTCCGCCGGGGTGTCCCCTCAACATCAGAGGGAACCGCAGGGAGGCCAGCGAACCCTGACGATGCTGGCCCTCCGGACCGGGGGCCTCCGTGTTGGAGTCTAATTCCGGCAGGCTCCTGACCCCGGTCGCCTCAGCCTCGGAGGGAGTCACGGGGACGCCAGGCCAGGGGACCTCAGTGTCAGAGTCGGACTCCCACAGGCCCCTAACCCTGGTCGCCATAGCGAATCCCCTCTTCGGGCGAGAGGGGGATTGCGTGCGCGGTCGCTTCACCTTCGGAGAGCGAGGCGGGGACTCCGCCTCGGTAACCGCTGCAGGCGGGGACTCCGCTTTAGCAACTTCCATGGGTGACGGCTCCGCCTCGGTAACCGCTGCAGGCGGGGACTCCGCTTCAGCCTCGGCGATTGCCACAGGCGAAGAAGCTTCCCCTCCCGGTCATCCGCACTGCACTCTTGGTCCTTGGCACCACCCAAGAACCCCTTTTCTTCATCCTCCGCACCTGCTTTCAGCTCTGAGTCGGAGTCGGCGTCCGCCGTACTGTCGACAATGAAAAAGTCAACAGGAGCGGTAGCCGGCTCACCAGGTACGGTCGCGGACGACCGAGCCCTCCGACGAGATGGCAGTCATTTCCCCTTGGCATCATCGTCTCGGTGGCGAGGTTGGCTCGGGGTCGGAGTGGCGCTTCGGCACGCGAATGCTCAGGGCTTCGCACACTCGGTTTATCCGCCCCAGCTTCGCCTCCACGGTCATAGCTGTGCGCAGGCCATGCTCCTTGGCCGTATACGGCCCCAAGAACACGCCCACCGCATGCTCTGTGTCCCCCAGGAGAGGCCCTATCAGCGAGAAGAGGCAGAGTTAAAAAGGTAGAACCCAATAGGGGAAAGAGAATAGCAAGGCTCCACCAAGACTTACGAGGGCCGTAGGGTCTCGGCAGCGAGGACATGGACAGGCGGACGTTGTTGTGCCGAAGTCCCCCAGCTGTGAGGCACCATCCATCGGCAAGCGGCGCCACGCCATACATGACGAACTCCTCGGCGAGGTCATGCATGTTGAAGCGGGCGGCGATCCCCACGAGCCTCCGTGCCCTCCGCCTGTCCTCGTCGTCGATCGACGTGCCAGGCGTGGTATTAACGCCACCGATCGGCCTCGACTCGAGGTCGCATCGCCACCACACGATGGTAAAGCGCCATTTCATCGATTCGCTCCCACTTCGCCCGAGTTGAGTTGGCAGGGAAGATCTTCCCACACGACGACTGCTAGATGAAGTTGACGCTGCTGAAATTGGAAAACATTTCGTCTCTCTGCCTCTTTGGCTGACATAGTGCGTCGTGGAGAAACGCGAAGAGCGAGGCGCTGGGCCAGCATGCCTCCGTACGCAGGGCCCAGCTGTACACGGCAAGGTGGGCTATCGCGTTCGGAGTCATCTGCGCCAGCTCAAGCTCGAAGGTTCGCAAGACGTCCAGAATGCGAAGCCCAGCTTCAAAGTACGCGACGAAGACAATCGCCTCCGACTTCTCAGGGTGCGGTTCTGTCTCGTCGCTGGCGGGCAGTCGCACCTCCTGGCGGTCCGACAGCTTCCCTTCACGCAGCAGGGTGCAGATCGTCTCCTCCGTCGCGAGCGTCGGGCCCAAGACGTGGGAGCATGGACCTTCCATCCTCGCCGTCGCCACCCACCATTTGTCTACCAGCGATGACTCGCACCCCTCGAGCGTGTACTCCACCTTGAGCGGCGGTGACCGCCGGGATGAGGAGCTACCGCCGGCCAGTTGAACGCGTTCTTCGCCGGGCGCCATCGTTCTCCGGGAGCAGGGTGACGACGGGGGCAGCGCGGCGGCAAAGAAGGCGAGAGCACAGGGCGCAGGAAAGGAGTCCAGAACGTGTGAAGAGGGGAGCGCAGACACGGTGCTGCAGGGGGTATTTAAAGTCCCTTTATCTCCCACATCGCCGGTAAGCGTAACCGGCGGGAGGCGAACCGCTCGCCTCCCCACGATTGAAGTCGAAGCGGCACAGCCACCCACACGCGTTGTGCCCTGTCAAAAACGGACGCACGACGCGCCAATCGCATCCCGCCACGCGTATGCTTCCTCGGGAATCCTCAGGAATGAATGCAGGTCACACGACGTGGCGTATCTGCTGGCGTCAGCACGATTCTCGGGGCCATCAATACAACATCGCAGCCTTCGACTACCAACCTCGGCTTCAACTTCGGCGTGGACTTCGCCTTCGCAGAGCGACTCCGACTCCTGCTTCGGCTCCGTCCCTACAAGGGGGCACCTCACCGCGTCTTCATAAGTCTATGCGGCGAGCTCAAAGACCACCTCGACTTCGGTTGCGGGTCGACTTCGGCACATACTCTGGCCCATACTCGTGGGGTCCCGTCGGACCTCCGGCTCGGCCTCGCCCATGGAGGGCAGCTTCGTGTCCCGCTCCCAATGTTCTAAATATCGTTGCGCGATTAACATCTCACAAATAATACCCGAGAGTCGGTCGGTGCAAATTTGGCCGACCAGAGGCGCCCTTGGCGGGCGAGTCTCGAGACGTGCAAATGCCGGCCTAATACACAACGACAACACAACATCGTCTCCAGACCGCGCGAAGGCTCCGGTGTCGGCCCCGATCGAACCCGTGGTGCAGTGCCGGCGGCCACCTCAGCTTCGAAGAACGCGCGACAACCTCGCAGCCCCAACCGGTGGGGATCCAACCGCCTGTGTTCCCCACATTCAGGGAGCGCGAATACTGATTTACAACAGGTTTTGACTTGTTCTCATAAATAGGTGATGTGACCACACCACCAACACATATGACCCTAGCGCCCAATATCAAGATTGAACTACAGGTGAATTCATTTCTTTAGTTTCAACATATTTTAAATAAGAATATGATGCTACCTAATGATGAAAATATATATTTTTGTAGCACCACATCATGTTTGCACCAATTCAAGCAAGAGTTCAACTTGGACACGTTTTGGAATCCACTTCGGCCTCCAGATCAGTTCGGATTCAGCACGACGGCCCAACTTCAAATGTGAATAACTTTCACATACGGAGTCCGTTAGAGATCCACGAGTACTCGATGGAAATATTTTCTCGTCCTCTATCCAATGGATCTGGCCTCATCTCCAAATTCCTCCTGTGCTTAATACAATCACTCAAAAAGGTGCTGCATCACCTATTTGGGTCAAATTGGGCCTTGTAATGTTTGGGCCCAAAGGGGAGGCGTTCCCCCACCTAGGCCCATACTGTTCATATGTTAATATTTATGTGAATAGTACCATGAATATTACCACCCCCTTTTCCTTAGTTTTGTGTGGCTTCCCCACCCCTATTTAAGGAGGTTGCACCCTTCTAGTTTTCTGGGATTTCGTTTGATTAGTTTTTCTATTGTGAAAACTTTTGTTTTTCGCTTGTGTCGGCTAGACCAACCGTAAAGAACCTTCTGCGGAATCCCACCTTTTGAGCTTAATATAAATATTTGCAATTTCCGATTGCTTGTTATTTTGTTCTTGCGTGTTCTTCGGTTGCATGCAGGAATAGACCTTCGTGGTCAGGTCAACCGCGTTTTTGGCACGGTTGATAACGACTTGGAGTGTGGTTCAGCGATTGCTAAGGCGCAAGCGACGTCGTACGATTGTAGTCGGGTCACAAGAGTCACCTCCGCCAAAATCAAAGTTATCATCCTATCAGAAGATCGGGACCCCATCGCCTCATCAATAGGCCACCTTCAGTCCATCAACATTCTTTGATAGTAGCGCCAACTGACGCGATCAAAGAACGTGGATGAACTCAAGAGGGCCTACTTGTGAGAACAGGTCAAACCTTGCCATTACGTGCAGGAACGTGACCCGTCCAAGCGGGGAGCAACAAAGCAAATAGCCAGAAATGCAGAAGGGTGATGCTGCGGTAGCGACACTTATATATCCACCTCCCCATCGGCCGGAGAGCAGCCAAACCGGCGGAAGTTCAACCGATGGAAGATTAGCCGGCGAAAGACGAGGCGCTGCACTCAGGTATGCGCACCGCACACCTATATTGCCAGGCCACGTGTCCCACGACTTCGGGAAGATGCGTACGGCACCCGTTACCGGGTCGCACGAGCGCGCACACGCCTCCCCCGAGGCGGCTCCTGACAGCGCAAACGTCCTACTCAAGCTCCGCCACGTGTCCAGATGCCTCGAAAAGCGTGGGTCGAGGAGGCCCTGTCACCGCGGTGCAATTCTTGGCGCCAGCAAGGCACGCGACATGTCCACTTCGAATCCCCCCAGTAGGGGGCCAACCTGCCTTTGGCTCCGGCACTACGCACGTGGGGTCGACCTGCCTTGCGCCTTGATGACGTTTTGACTTTGTCGGCATCCCCGGCTCCACGACTAAAAGACCCCGAACTCGAAGTCAGCCTCGGTAACCAGCTCGGCTCCATATTATCGATGCGAAGTTCAGCTGCACCGCCAAATAAGAATTCTGCCCAAGGTCACTGAAGGTCACAGGCTGTAGGGATGGAGGGGGCCAAATGGCTAGGCAACATGGCTTCGGCCCGTGAAGCCCTTCACCATGAGAGGCTCCTATTGTAGGGGTGGCCCCCACCTAAGCCCAGTCGACCTGTTAGAAGGCTGTAAGACCCAAAATAGGACATGTATAATGGCATAAATACCCTTGAGAGGGATACTCAAATGTAAGAGTACTATTGTAAAAACACTCCCCATGTGAATGTATATATATATATATATATATATATATATATACCAACTAAAGCCATGGGGAAAACCCTAAGCATTGCTCACCTAACTCTCCACTACCATACCTCTCTCTCTGCTTGGTCTCAGAATCACAACAGTCCCATTAGCGGATACAAACCCAAAGAATGAGTGCTTGATCCCTTGTTTCTTAGGTTTAGTCCCTACAAATGGATATGAATTAAGGCAAGGCATGAAGACTTTGTCCTCTCGGTTCGGTCCTCAAAACGGATACAAACCAGAATGAGAAGTTGAAAGAGCACCCCACCTTCTCAATTTGGTCCTCTCAAATGGATACGAATTAACAAAGTGGATACTTGCTGGCAAAATAAAATATAAAACACAATCTTTGCCTAGGTTACGCTGCATTTGCGAGCACTATGTAGTGCTAGTAGTAACACAAGGTGGAGTAAAACAATAAAAGATGGAAAAATACTTTCTTTTTATTATGTACATACAAGCGCTTGATATTTACAAGCACTATGTAATTCTGTAGCTACAACCATCTCCAAAATCCTGTAGCTACGCCATCTCTAAAAACTCGTAGCTACAACCATCTACAAGATCTTGTAGCTACAACCATCTATAAATCCGGTAGCTACGACCATTCTACAAAATGTGGTAGCTACGACTATCTCTAAACCCGATAGCTCGGGCCATCTTCAAAACTTTGAAGCTATGACTATTTGCAAATCCGATAGCCATAACTATCTCCAAAACCCGATAGCTCTGACTATCTCCAAAAATACCGCAACATCTACATGCACTGTAGCTACAACCATCTCCAAAACCCGGTTGCTACAACTATTGCCAAAACCTGATAGCTGTGACCATCTCTAAAACTCGGTAGCTATGACTATCTCCAAAACTCGATAGCTTTGATCATCTCTAAAATCCTGAATCTACGACCATCTGCAAATTTGGTAGCTATAACCATCTGCACCTACCACCAACAAACTGAGTAAACGGATATCATCTACTCAGATCATCTACATATGTCAAGAACATTAGAACACAACAATCGTAAGATAGTTACGGTTACGGATATCATGGATTATCTTGAGACTGCCGATCCTGTCATTTGGAGACGAATCGCTAGGATCAAATGGACTCCTTTCTGCTCGGGTTCCTTCGCAGATTGCCCTCACCCTTTTCTTATATCAAAAGAGGATAAGGCTACAAAATAAAAATTGAACTACAAATTCAGAAAAAGCACTATTAAAAATTTTCAATTGTCGAGTCCTTGATGCTTACCTTTGAGGAGTCCTTGGTTGAATCTTTTGCACTCTCATACCATAGCATGATATGATTGCGCAATTTCAAGGGACTAATTCGGTGAATGGTGAAATCTTTCACCATATGCCGCGACGCCAATCTCTTAGCCTTCAAATACATGATGGTATCAACCGGTCATTATATACTTCCTCATTCTTAGGAGAGGATCTCCACTGGGCTCTCCACAAAGAACCCTTCTCACGAATGATAGGTCGCCTTCCTTGCTCACCATCATATAGAACTAAAGTTTCCTCCATAATGATCAGGAAGACTTCAAGTACATCATAATGTACTCTTTCACCTTTCTGTTGTGAAGGTATAGAGAGCAGTTCCTGGGTGACGCTCCCACCTTTTCAACTCTTCCAATCATCCGATAGTAGTATCTAAAGATCTCCAGGCTTGCTGGAATTCCCAAATATGTTTCACATAGATACACAAAGATATTATGGCAATTGAATTAGGAGCTAGATTCACCAATTGATCCTGTAGAACTTGAGCACTTCTGATAGGAAGGGGCGTGCCGGGATCCTGAACCCGCATTCTACAAACACCCAAAACATAGGTAACTCACCATCTCCACCATTTGAAAAGTTCTCCCCATAGCTGACTTCCATGGGTGGAGAGCAATAGAGGAAAGATGAGGAATTCAAAAGGTTTTTTGAAAAGTGAGAAAATCGATTGGTACCACTTTGGTTTATAAAGGCTTCATCCACGACCAAAGATAGTGGTTATGGTAACTATGCCAAACTGATATAAACCCTTCAGTTCCATTTCCCTTCTAGTTGACTCTTCAACTTCAAGTGAAAATCTTCTCTATCTTTCTTGACTAATGTCAAAAAGACCTCTTGACTTGCATTCTAATCGAAGGATTATAAGTCATGAATTCTCTTAAAGTTTATAGGCTAACTGACGAGGATTGAATAATCCTTTAAATGCAGTTTTAATACATAATTAAAGCTCTAAGCTATTGTGACCATAGGTCACCTGAAACAACACTGTCCGAGTACCCCTGGTCAGAGGATTACTATTCATTTACCAGATCAGCCGCTACTCAAAGATCCTATGATGCAATAACTGAACTTAACTCTAGGTAGCCTCCTGTGTAGTAAAATAGAGTACATGCGCCTCTATCTCCAATAACCTCATGATAATTCAGCACACTGTCTTCGACAACAACCACCTCATGATTATCTCTCACTGACAATAACCAATCAGCAGTTATTGTCAGGCTTCCCTCAGTGACAGCAACTACTTGCTCGATCAGACACGTGGAATCGACAAGACGCCTATTTGTTTGGACAATTGACACCTTTTTTTGGCACTATTTAAGCCTTACGAAGAGAAGATGAAGAGATAGGTGGAGAAAAATCGACCAGACGAGCTTGAATGAATTCATAGTCAGAACCAATGCACAATTCGAAACATAGTCAGGACTGATTTCAATCAGAGGTAAAAAAAATTATTAAATCGATACCAGAACTCAAAAACGTGATGAAAGATTTGCGTATAGCAATAAACATAGTCCCCTTTCTCCTTTTTCAATCCTTTTGTATGGCTTGGTTTTTCCCTACAATTCATAAGATCGACGATTTGATTGTCCACACCTCAGTTGGCTACTTTTTTATCACAGGATTTGGTGATGCCGACGTTGATTACTAGGTGTTAACTCCAGTCGGTTGCCTGTGGGAATGAGGCAAATCACTTGGGCCATTATCCTTTATCTACCGTTTATTTCCGCTATAAGTACTCTTTATGTGAACTTTTGGCTGGTTGGCCCATTTTGCGTAAAATTCAGTGTTAGACTTATGTATGGCTACTTAGTATTATGTGCTATTCTGTTTTATTTAATTGTGTATAGATGTGATGCAACGATGTTCATGTGTGTGCTAGTTACTAATCATGGGACTAGCACGATAAACACATATAATTCAGAATTAATTTTTAGGGTCTGATAGGCAGCTTGAGGGTGGGGATTAGGGTTATGGGAGGGTTGATTGTTTATATATGAGATGGGGAGGGATGCAGATGGTTGGATCTAAATCCAATTGATGGAAATATTGACTAAAAGTTAAAAATTTCAGACTATTGTACAATAGTAGGCTCCTTATAGAAAATATGTAAAAACAGAAACCCCAAAGATGACGCCAAAGAATCAAAAGGACAAGGAAGGTCACCCGCTAGGACCAAGTTCTAGCCACTTCCTTGATATTGGCGACCAAAGAGGTGGGTGTTGTCGCTATCGATCGAAAAAAACTTGCTAACTTATATTTTTAGATAAAGGATATAAAATCCGGCCTCTATATCCATGTGGGATATATACAACCAAAAGTTACACGAGTTCTTAGGCTCAAAGCCTCAAAATTGAGGGGCATACAACAACAGGAAAGATAGCTTAAGGACTATGAAAAAAATTGGAAAGGCTAAGCTTCGGCACTTTTTCTCCGTCCTTGCTTTCAACCAAATCCCTATCCTCATCCGACTGTGCCATCCAAACTTCGGTCTACTTTGCGTGAAGGTGGACCCCCGAGGCGACGTCTCCAAGGAGGCGACGAGAGTCGCCGACGCCGCCCGCCTCACCGAGGCAAGGTTTTCACCTGGAGATCAGTAAACATGAGAGCTATGGAGTGCCACGACACACCTCCAGTAAGGATAATGGCGCCCGAAGGCGTCATTGTTGTCGAGACCGGTAAGATCACCGGCAAGGCTTTCGCCAGCACCCACGCACTACCCACACACAAAATAGACCGCCACCAACACTCTGGGATCCTGCACGCCTCAAGGCCATGGCATAGCCACCCTTGAACTCCCCGACGAGCCGCTTCCAGCAAAGTCCACCACTGTAGAAACCATTATGCGACGCCTATGCGCCACCACTGAGCAGATCCAGGGACATGAGCCACATATCAAGCCTACAGCAATACAATGGAAGAGCCTGACATGCATATTCCTGAACGCCTTACGGAGCCTGTACGGCACATGGATCACCACCGCCTTCTTGCTCCCGGCCACATCCATGCGGAGTTGATGAAGATGTCCTTGAGGACGCTATTGAGCTCCTGGTTGCCATTCTCCAGGACGAAGAACGCCTGCGCGACAGAGTCCACGAACTCCGAGGGCTCGAGGCCCTTGTCCTTCTGGATCTTCCTCCTTGCCGTGAACATGGTGCCATCTTCCTTCCTTTCTTCGCCGGAGATGAGCGCGAAGGTGAATGGAGCAGTGACGGTGCCGGTGAGGCGGCTTCGCGCGTTCGCCCTGCACGACCAAATGCGCGCCCGCTGCCTCCCCGCCGACGAGCACACCCACCCGCCGCTCCTCAATCCCCCCGCGCTCCTCCGCTTCCCCCAGCGCGCTCCACGCCCTCCTCCTTCGCGCGGACCTCGCCGGCTCGGGAGCCCGCCGCAGCGCCGCCAAGACGTGAAGCCACCGAACCCTAGCAGATCCACGCCGAGGGACGCCAGATCCGGCCACCAGGCCACCGGATCCGCCGCTGGTGAGGGAAGCTGCAGCCGGAGAGCTTGCGACCAAAGCACTGCTTCCCACTGAATAGATCTGGAGAAGGGAGAAAAGCCCCGCCGCCGCCCTCCTTGCGTCCATCGGTGACCGGTGGCACGCTCCGGCGATGGCGAGGAAGAGGGATCCGGGCAGGGGGTGAGGGACGGGGGACAACTTTGGGCTTGTACTAATTTCAAATTTTTTTGACACCTGGATCCACAACGATAGTGTAATTCGGACCGGTGCAGGTGGCCAAAAATGCTAACTTATATTATTGAGATGCTTAATTGAAGAATTAAATGTGGTTCGTGAAAGATCAAGATTGAATGGATCTATCCATTAATCGGTGGAGATATGAAACGTGCATACATGTGCATATCTGTTGTGGAGTCAGCACGCCCAGCAGCAGTGAAATATCGCGAGAAGGCAGTTTCAGATGTTCCGGTTATACTCCCTCAGGTCTGAATTAAATGGCATTTTAATTAACCTCACACATACAAAACCGTAAATCGATAAACTGGTGCCAGATTTGGACTTGCTTAACTTATAGAAATACTTAATTTAAAGAATTAAAGGTGGTCGATCTATTATCCATTAATCGGTGGAGATATGAAACGTATACATATGCACATCTGCTGTGGCATCACCACGCCCAGCAGCAGTCAAATACGTTTGCAGCATTGAAGCTTATCTACGAATGCACATCCCCATGGTTGGCATGACATCGCTGCGGATTGTGTCGTGGATTTGCACGCGCCCATCCATTTTCGCCTGATTTTCGTCGTACGAGTTGACACTGTGTAGGACCGAAATAGCGATAAAGGGGGGTGAATGTCGCTCGCTTCAAAACCGCCCCCGAGGATTCGTACACAGATTTCGCAGTAAAAAGCAACTTACAAAAAAAATATTTATGCTGAAATCTTGAACGCATGCTATACTAAAAAATTCAGCATAAATCAGAGATTAATCAGTAAAAATTTCAGCTGAAAATAATGCCGTTTGATCTGCATGCAAAATGGAAGAAAATCAGCACAAGAGAAAAAAAATAGGCTTTAGAACCAAAGATCGTGCTAAACGGCAGTAGAAGCTAGCTGAACAGTGCGGACTGAAAAATGGATCAATACTATTCCTTTTACTGCCGACAGAGACACAAAAATGGTAATTAAAACTGAAATTAACAGAAAGAAGGAAACTGCACCTAACTTCTTAAACCAAGAGACTGATCTTTCTTTTGCAGAGAAAACCAATGGAGCAAAGCAGGACATCGGCTACAGAGAGCAGGGCAGAAACTGTAGACTGAAGATATGAACTGAAAATTCAGAGGAGGCTCAAAACAAGGATAATTGAGAAAAAGAAGTAACTCTCCTCAAACCAAAAGCTCAAGACAAAACTCCAAATAGTCCTAGGACCTCTGGATTGCAAAGATTTTAACCAATGAGCAAGAACTTCAGATTATGGTGAAAAACCTGAAACTTTGCTAGAGCTGCACTAAAAACCCAATTCCTCTCCAATCCTTGATCTATTGCTCATGAAACTTTGCAGAAAAATTAACAATAGCCAAAGAACTCATGATGCCAAGTCATGAGCCATCTCATGAAGGGAATAAAAAACGAGCTCAAACCCTAGACTAGAAACTCAGGAGAGACCAAGAACAGAGGAGCCCAAAACTTGAAATCCGAGATTTAAATGAAGTTTGCTCTCGGGAAACTTGATCAAATGATCTTGAGACACTATCCCATCAAAGAGCAACCCATTTTAGGCCTTTCCAACAAGAACTAATGAGAAAACGAGAAACTCTCAAATCAAGCCAAAAGAAAAACGAAGAACAGAGAGGAGCACAAAACAGGAACTTCAGATTTCATTCATTGAATCAAAAGAGATACAGAGGAGTCCCGATACGCATAGACATTAGGACAAAGAAGTGATTACAAAACTCTCCACTCAATCCTCTCCTATCCCTCTCATCTTCCCAAGAGAATCAAGAACACCCACTACATAATTGAGGAGGGGATGAACACAGAGCACTATGAAGAGACAACCAGGGGACACTCTCTGCCTCTCCAACAAACCTCACCAACTAAAGCCTAAAGCCAAAACCATCTCTAAAGACTCTTTTGACTAAAGGAAAACCCTAAAATCCTTTCAAGTGCTCAAGTGGGCATGCAGCCCCTCCTCTCCTTTTATAGCGCTTGGCTAACGGGTCTCCGCCCCGTTACGCCCGCTACGTCCAACGGAGCCCGCTCCTGCTTGTGCAGCCTTGCGAATTTCCCGATTCGCCCCTCCTGCACGTTCCGGGAAGCTTCCGCGCTCCTTGTCTCGCACGCCTCACAACCACCTCAAGTCCACGTCGTCTTCGACACCTCCCGACTGTTCTGACCTCAGCGCCACCTGCGCCTAGTGCAGTCCTCCGTGTCTCACTACGACTCTACTCGACGTCCTGCAGCCACACAGACAAGAAAACACGTCAAATAGCACCGCTCGATACATGAAAGCACAAATACCATTATACTTACCACAGATGAAGTCCAAACTTGTCAAATCAAAGAATCAGCGTCCTAATCCCATATGACCAAGTTTGACCAACGTCCGACCAAGTCTGTTGCACCATGCAACGTCAAGGTCCAAACTACTCAAACCAAACTCGACTAACCTAAAGCGATGTCAATTACTCATCATAAACACGGGATGACCTCCACATGGTCTCTCAGACTGAGCATCCTCTGATGTTCTTCTGTTTAAATTTTGGGGTAGCCCTTGTGATCTGAAGTCTGAACCCACGTTGAACAAGGAATAGATTATCATGCAGGTTCTGAACTGTTGGAGGCTTGAAAATGCACAGGAGGCCGGGCCTTCGACAAATTACAACCCAACTTGCCTACATGGAAAATTAAGAAGCTTGAAAGGGGCCATCGGTCTGCTGTAGTAAGGAGCGAAGAGAGAGGGCAAAGGTGGCTGGACTGATGATCTCTTTTGTTGGCTCGATTAGCACGTACAATGCGTGAAAAATCGCGTCGTTGCTCATATCACAATTGTTGGAAAAAATCTTGTTTAGAAGTCGTGTGCAAGTTTTGGTAGTGATCGAAGTCGGATTGTAATCATAGTCCGTGATCGAAGTTGAGTTGGAGTCGTAGCCGAAGTCAGTTGCAGTTGGACTGGTCAGACCGAAAACGCAGTTGTAATTGAAGCCGAAAACCAGTAGAAGTCGTAATCGAAAGTTAGTAGACTTTGAACCGGAGTCGGAGTCGGATTGTAATCGTAGTCGAACCCGAGCGCAAGTTGTAGAGCCGGGTATAAAAGGGGGTGGAGTCTTGTAACCAATGTATGCCGAAGTATTGTGAGAAGTAGAGAAAAGAATAGCCCTGAGTATCGTCTCCATTGTGTGATCTTGTAGACGTGGTCGGAAGCCATTATGATCACGGCAAACGTGGTCGGAGGGGCTTACGACCACGGCAAAGTCCCAGCGGACGTTGTTGGAAGGTGTTCGACCGCGGCAAAACTAAAGTAGGCGTGGTCAGAAGGACTTACGACCACGACGAATCAGAGGCAGAGGTAATACATTCACGGCAACAGGAGTTGAACGTGGTCGGAGAAGGCTACGACCACGTTGTGGAGTTGAAGGTGTTCGAAGGTGGCTACGACCACGGTAAGACAGTATTGAATGTGGTCGAAGAGGCATTCGACCACGTTGAAGGAGCGCTGAATGTGGTTGTAAGGGCTATCGACCACGGTATAAAGCGTTCGACCACATTGTGAAGATTACAACCACGGTGTGAGTGGTCGAAAGGAGCTGCGACTATGCCATGAAGACCTGAACGTGGTCGGAAGGGACTCTGACCACATAGTAAGGAAGTGAACGTGGTCGAAAGAGTATTTCGACCACGGTGAACAGCGATCGCCAGCATCACTGCGTGATCAAGGAGAAGTACGATCACGGTATCTCGAGAGCGGCTGAAGGAAGGGCAGCGTAGCGACAAAGAAGAGCGGTCGAAACCTCAAACAGCAGGTTTCCGACCACGAAGACAAAGCGATCGGTAGAGTGATTAAGCGATTGATCGGTGGTCTAAGTAGTTGTAAGCATTCGGGAGGCGCTCGGAACCGGTCGTAAATGATCGTGAGCAGTCGTAAAGATCCTGGGGAAGTCGTAAGATTTCCAACAACAATAAACCTGATGACCGGAGACGTCGAACGCTAGCTGAACGGCTCCGCGCGTGGCAAACTACATTGTCTAGACAAGTCTCTACATTTCGTTGAGGGAATGCTTGGTTAGGGTTGTGAATTATTCATGTCTAGACAAGTCTCTACATTTCGTCGAGGGAATGCTTGGTTAGGATGGTGAATTATTCAATTTTGACATCATTTCACACAGTCAAACAAGAAACGTCTAAGCAAACGATTATTCACGAACGAAAGATGTTTGTTCTGAAGGATAAGGACGCCCAACCTGCAAATCAATGCGATATCTGGACGCACACAGGAAGAATTACAGAGTATCGGCAAAACAGCGCACTCTCGTTTTCTTCAGAACTCAACTCTGTTTTCTGAATTCTGGAGGAGCTACAGTACAATCCGAAAACTGCGGACTGAACACAATTACGAAAGACTCAGTTCAGGCTTCAACTGAAACCCCGATAAACCAGCAACTAATTCCACCTAATCTGGATCACAATCCCAATAACTGGACCATAATCTGACACTACAAACTTACACAAATAAACTGGAAACAGACTTCTGCACTAAACAGCAAACATGCTGCCGAAGCCCAGTACTGCTGCCGAAACAAACTGAAGACTGAACTGCTGTTTTTCCAGACTGCAACAGGATGCTGAACTTCACTTAGTTCACTTATTCAGACTCAACACAAACTGACCCTGACCAGACACAAGCAAAACAAGATTAGCACTAACATATTCAACAAGCAACATGAAGCCATACGAAGCTAGCAGCTAGAGCTGCTAGACTAGGACATTTTCTTTTCGCCATTTTTCCTGCGCCACATGCCTCTCGAGGGTGCGTGCAACACCATCGTCTCAACGGTGATGACTGGCCCGAATGCCATCATCACCCCCCACTCGGGCCCCTCGTCCCCTTCCTTGTCCCTGCGACGTCGCAGCTCATCGAGCACGAAGATCACCGTCACGCCGAACATGTTCCCGTACTCGCTCAGCACCCGGCGGCTCGCCGCTAGCTTCTCGGGCTCAAGCTGGAGCACCGCGTCAATGTGGTCCAAGATCGCAGACGAGCCGGGGTGCACCGCCCAAAAGAGATCGTTCCATCGAGCGCCGATGCCGAGCGGCCCAAACGAGTCCTCAAGGCATTGCTCGATGTTGTCTCTGATGAACACCGGAACCTCTCTCGTGGCGAGGTTGCCACCGAGTCCACCCCTCGTGAGGTGCATGCTGAGGGCGTGCTTGGTCTCCGGTATCACGGTCTGCGAAGCTGACACTATCTCAAAGAGTGGGCGCTCGACGGGGCTGACGGGGTCGGCGCCAACGATGACGGCGCCCGCGCCGTCACCGAACAACACCTGGTTGAGGAGTGTCCGGAAGCAGCCCTCCTTGGGACCGCTGATGAGCATGATGGTGAGCTCGGCGCAGACCACGAGGACACGCGCGCCGCGGTTGTTCTCGGCAAGGTCCTTGGCGAGGCGCAGCGCGGCGGAGCCGGCGAAGCAGCCGTTGAGGTAGAGCATGCTGCGACGAACTGAAGGACGGAGGCCGAGGAGCGGAATCAGGTGAAAGTCGACGCCCGGAATGTGGGCGCCGGAGTTGGTGGTGACGACGAGGTGGGTGATGTCGGTGGCTGGGAGGCCCCACTCGGCGATGGCCTTCTCCGAGGCTTTTGCGGCGAGCTCTGGGACGGCGGTGGCGACGATGTCTAGTCGGGCGTCGAGGGACGTCGATGTGTGGTCAAGGAATTCGGGATGGGCGCTGAGTAGCTCCTCCGTGTGGTGGAGGTAGCGTTTCTGGACGCCTAATTTCTGACCTGCGATACACGGAAAGCACTAAAGCACATAGGCAAGAATTTTTATGCCAAAATAACAAATGGAAATAGATGGAAAAAAACTTTATCGAAAAAACACGTAAGAAATGGACGGAAACATCAAGGAGGCTAGAGATGGTTGCATGCTTACAGACTCTCTTGAACTTGTCCTTGAGGCCGGTGAGGTGCTCACTCTTGGTGGCACGGAAGTACAAGTCCGGGTACTCATCCTGAGACACGCAGTTCGCCGGGTTCGCAGTGCCGATGGCGAGCACGGCCGCGGGGCCGTCCGCACGCTGCGCGCGCCAGATCTCTCGGACTGTGGCCGGAGCACATCTCATGGTGGCTGCCATAGCTGAGCTCTTCCCTTGGTTGTTTGCACAAAGCCCACCAACGTCCTACGTATATATAGCACATTTGCTGCAGGAGTTTATAGCAGTACATTAACATTTTTTAGCAGGAGCAGCAGTCCCATAGTTGGCATGTGTGTGAAGGCTCATTTATTACTTGACTATTCATTGGTATACAGGGATACACACACATAATGATGACGCTAATATGAATACATACAATAACTGCTAATGCGAATATATGCATCAACCCAAATTAATCTCATCTTGAACCAAGATGCCACATACATGCAGTGAATCGTGGTGTCACATGTATGGTAGGCTAACACCACTAGCAGTTGAAACGGGAGCGGGTCAGATGTTTAAACTGGAGCAAAATTCCTTGAAGGTCGCCGTCGGGAAAGGGGGTTAGCAAGCCTGTGCCTGCCAATGCCCGTGAAGGCGTTGGCGAAGCTTCAGGAGTGGAGAAGAAAGGTCGACGATGGTAGTCCCCGACATTGAGAGATCACTCCAGCAACACAAGTAGAGGGAAGGGGGAGAGAGGTAGGGGAGGAGTTAGTAGACTAGGTGAAGTGGCGGCTATGGAGGTGGCCAACGGTGACGTAGGCAGCCGAAGGTAGTGGATAGGGCTGGTGGTGCCTAGAGAAGGAAAGGGGGAGGGCATGATAGAGGAGAAGAGTGGTGGCTTTGAGCTGGAAGAAGAAGAGGAGGGGCAGTCTAAGGTAGGGACGTCGGCGACGAGGAAACCACCGAGGGCGGTGGATCTAGAGTGATAGCAATCCGAAACCAAAAGAGAGAAAGAGTGCGAGAGAGTGAGAATAAGAGGGAAGGTGGAGGAGCCCGCCAGTGACGGGGATGGCCATCGGCGTTGGCATATCTGAAGGAGCTGCCTAGCCGATGTGAGAGAGAGAGAAGAAGAAGGGGGAACGACAGTGGCGACAGGATGGAGGAAGGAGAGGGGGAGCTGGGGAGGCTACCGACTGTGAGGGAAGCTGCTGGCGACAACGGGCTTGGAGGTGGCACCGGGGTTGTGTAGGGGAGAAAGAAGGAGAGAGGGAGAGGAAGGAGAGGTGGTCGTTGGCACTGTCCACGCCAGGGCGGTGAGGAGATGGCCACTCTTGGGAGTGGATCACACTCCTCCCAGGGGCAGCGCAGTGGAAGATGAGCGGCGGCGCTAGGTTTTAGAAACTAGAAAAATCTAAAGCTCTAATACCATGAAGGCTCATAGAAATAAAGTACTTGACTGATTCATTGGTATACAGGATATATATATATAATGATGATGCTAATGTAAATACATACAGCAACCTGAATTAATCTCATCTTGAATCAAAGTGTCACATGCATGCAACGAATCGAGGCGACATACATGTTAGGCTAACAGTGTGGCTGTCGGCATGCGTCATGAATGTGTCACGCATGCATCCATGTTAGCATGCACGACTTTCCTCCATGTACTTCAGTGGACCGGGTCTTGAGAAAGCAGTTTTGATGTTCCCTTTATACTATCTTGGTTGGGTCTAAATTAAATGTTATTTTAGCTCCATACATACAAAGCAGTAAGTAAATAAATTTATGCTAACTATATATATATATATATATATATATATATATATATATATATATATATATATATATATATATATATATATATATATATATATATATATGGTGCCTAGGCATAATATATATGTATGAAAATGATATATTATGTGTAAGTTTTGAATGTTCAAATTAGTTTGAACTACTTTTGTTCAATGTATGTATGTATGTATGTATGTATGCTTTTTATGTATGTATGTATGTTTGTATGTATTGATATTGGTGCCTAGGCACCATGGTGCATGAAACACTGTATATATATATATATATATATATATATATATATATATATATATATATATATATGTATGTATGTATGTATGTATGCATGCACGTATGTATGTATGTATGTATAGTATAGTATAGTATACATAACAAGGGCACTATGGTGCTTAGGCTCCATGATTGAAAATTTTTATCCATGATTAAGACTTTTCATTTTGATATATTATATATCATTGCACTTGCACCATCTAAAAGCAATTCAAAGGCAGGAAGGCTTGGTGCCCAGGTACTGTTGTGCCCCATTTCAGCGTCATATATATTTATATATATAGGACGACGAAATGGGGCACCAGGCCTCCCTACCTTTGGATTACTTTTAGATGCATGCAAATGCAATGGTTATGAAATATATCAGGCAATCCCGTTAGCATTAATTGATTTGGAAAGAAAGTCGTTGATTTGGAAAGGAAGTAATTGATTTGGCATGCAGAACCATGGTATATAATTAATGGGAAATCAATAGATAATTTTGGCATGCAATGCCATGGTAGGCAATTAATTAGTTTGGCATGCCACATAATTGATAATTAAAGGAGATACTAATTTGATTGTTTGAACTAGCTGATTAGTGGCCATAGTCGTATACTGTACGAGTATATACTTAACAGGAAAATCAATAGGTATGCAATTTAATTAGTGGCCATATACTCGTATGCCAGTATGAGTATATACTTAACAGGAAAATTGATAGGTATGCAATTTGATTAGTGGACAATTATCTAAAAAAAAGGTATGCACTCACAAATAATCTTAAAAAGGGTATATACTCACACATTATCTAAAAAGGGTATATATTTAGAAATTCAATTCACAATTAAATTATCTTTAAAAAGGGTATATACTCAAAAATGGATTCAATTTGCCTGTTAACAAAAAAAATCAAAAGAAATGCATGTAAGTAATCAGCCGAATCAAACACGCATGGAAAGTATCTCTAACAATAGGACCTAAATGCCTAATTTTTGATCGATGATCGGCTGAGAAAAAGCTATGAGATTGTAAGCACACGGGACTGCTACATATATATAATAATCAAACATCATTTTGGATTAGTGAACGCTCACATATTAAGCAATGTATCAACCATAAAAGGAAGCAACATGCACTTTCAAAAAATTTCAAACGAACTTGTGCAATTGGAAGGGCTAAATAAATTAAGAGAAGAAGCATGAATCTCTTTCTTTCTGAGAATTAAATAACAACAAATCGGCCACATGCATAGTAAATCTACCATATGTACATTTTATAGAAAGAATTGTTAACTGGTTGGATCCTATTTCCATTCATGAAATATCCACGATGTTATAGGTATGATTTGCATGAATGTTAAAGCAATTGGACAACTCATAGTATAGGAGCCTAGGCACCGCGATGAACTAAGGGTGGTTCATGAAACTTCGGTGACATGCACAATGAATTCAATGTCATTTGAGCTCCATACATATAAAATAGTAAGTAAATAAATTGATGCCAACTTTGGACTTGCTAATTTACTGAAATACTTCGTTAAAGAATTAAGGTGGTTCATGAAAGTCCAGCGACAAACACAATGAATTATTCCCTCTGTTGCACTATATACATCCATGACCTCGAGAGTATCATTTTAAAATATTTGTCCACTAAGAGAAGCAAGAGTATAGTTATTGCAATGTTTCTACTCTCTATACTTACTTAAATACTTTGAAAGATGTTAAGTGGTTATGATATGTCATTTAATAGAGTTGTCGATGTTTTAATATCGATCTTACGTATGATTTGTTTGGATTCAGGGATTCTCTCAATAGACCTAGAGTATGCACATGTAGAGTAAAGACACGGGAAACATTATCAATGTTTGGGCCTTCTAACCCTACGTCCTATGTGATTGCTAATTACCAAAAAGAGAAATTACAATAGAGAATTATGTGAATGGCTAGCGTTATCTCCTCCTTCGATCAGAATGCCTCCCTATCTCTTTTTGACGTTAACCTTTATATTAGCCAGTGAAGTGACGATAGTTGTCCCATGCCAGAAGACGCCTCAATGCTTCGAATGATAACCACCTGACGGAAGTTACTGTTAGAGAGACATAAAAGGCCGTTCACCGTGTAGCGGTTGTTGTCAAAGAGAGATTGTGTGCGGTTATTGAATAAACGCACGTCCTAACTACCATATCAGATGAACTCATGATGCAATTGTTCATCGTAGACAAGTTAGTTGGAGATAGGTTAGTCGCAGGAAGGTCCACGACCATAATGTGGTCATAAGACAACTTACGACTATGTGGTCACAGAAGGACTTACGACAATGTAGAGTAGTCACAGTAAGATTTACGACTACGTGGTCATATAAGGACTTACGACCATATGGAGTAGTTGCAGTAAGACTTACGACTATTTGGTCGTAGAAGGACTTACGACTATTTGGTCATAAAAGGACTTATGACCAAGGGGGTAGTCGCAGTAAGACTTACGACTATTTGGTCATAGAAGGACTTAGGACCAAGAGAGTAGTCATAGTAAGACTTACGCCTACATTGTCGTAGAAGGACTTACGACTAAAGGATAGTCGTAGTAGGTCTTATGACTATATGGTTGTAGAAGAACTTACGACCATATGGCCGTAGAAGAGCTTACGACCATCCTGCCATATTTATCTCTTATCAATAAGGGGTATATTCAAGGAATATAATGACATAATAATTTGAGAATTATTCTATCCTTGTCATCTAGCCCACCAACATCAAGTGAAAGTAACTTATTCAAGCAAGCGAGGTGTAGATAAAAATGTGGTAGAAAACAAAGCCTTTTTCGACCCTTATCGACTAGGAATTGGCTTTGTCGATTTGATAATTTTGCTTGAGTTGTGAAGACATATAAACATCAAACAGTGGGAATGCAATCAATTTCCCTTTATCTGTCCATCGAATCGGTTCCCAAAGCGAACGTTCGGTTCCTAAGAGAAGTAACCTACGCATTGGTTATAAAGACTTACTGGGGGTAACTTTTGGTTATTCACTTGCCCCATTTGCTCTAATTTGTTCGAGCTCTCCACCTCCAATCTTCCTCAATCTCGCGTAAATCTCTTCTAATCACCTGAAAGAATGACGAAGTCTTCATCAACCTGGGCTGAATCAGAGATGGATTATACCAAGATAAAGGCATTGGAGACTGTAGAGAAGATCTCGCCGTGGTGATTTGTCAGATGGATCGAAGCTGTTGGGCAATGTTGGCCAACCAAACAAATCGGAGAGATTCCGGTGTTCCAGGCGTACTGTGAGTGTGGTCTTCGTCTCCTTGCTCATCCCTTCTTGACGGTTGTTCTCGAGTATTTCGGGGTTGAATTGGTGAACTTGGTTCTCAATTCAATCACAATGCTCAGCATCTTTGTATACCTATGTGAGGCGTATTTGGGTATCCTAGCGGATCTCGAGCTCCTCCAATATTATTATGAGATGAGCCGACAAACGGGGATTGCTAGGAGTTGTGGATTGAAGCTCCATGATGGAAAGACGGAGCTTTACATCCCCATGTTTACCCAATCTTCATGGCCAGGATGGAAGAAGAGGTGGTTCTACTGGGAGATGACCAGTGAAGACAGCCTCTCCTTCGTCGAGAAGGCCATCGAGGAGAACAGTCTTTGGAACTCAGCCCACAAAGACATCACAAGAATAGCCCCCTACATCTCAGCCATTAAGGAGCTAAGGGACAAGGGGCTTATGAGCTGGTATATGGTGAAGGACTTCATCACGCGCCGCATTAATCGCTTGAAGCGTCGAGCACATCCTATGTGGATGTACTCAGGAGTCTTGGATTCAATCCGGGACTACAAGAATGGTAAGTGATACTAGTACTTGTATTCATAACCAGGTTACATTTTCTGAGTACTCTTTATCAACTACCATGTTTATTTGTTTAGACCTTGATTTGGAGGACATCAATTCTTGAGTCAAGGCCATTTGCAAGAAGGCTCTATCACTTGAGGTGGAGGCTTCTCGTATTCTGGTGGATGTTTCTGCTAAAGATAGGGAAGAACACTTAAAGATAATCAAAAAAATTGACTTCATCTTTAAGACTTCTTAGTCGTTGAGCATGACCAAGTGGTATCATCCTCTTCTGCAGAGTGTAGGTATGAATTTCCATTAAGATGACCAAGGGGTCAAATCGATGGTAGTCAGTGGAGAAGTGGGGAAAAAATGGTTAAGTCAGTCGATAAGAAAAAGGGGCACATAGTTGCTACTGTCCCCTTTAAAATTCTTCCTCTGGCTGCCTCGAGCGCTCCTATTCAACAATTTATTGCGGACATAGGCACGACAAGTGACATAGGGACAACCATATTGAAGCAATCGATTCCTAAGATCAAGGTACCCTTCTATTATAACATCAAAACTAATTCAGTTGGGCTTTCCGAAGCCTTTATCAAGTGTCTTGAAAAGGTAAACTGGAAGAGTTTTGTGTCTTTTGTGAAGAAAACTGCCGTGTCAGGAGAACCTGTGATCGAGAAGGAGATTGTCTTGATGATCGAATCTGGTTCCCGCCATCAGGAGGGACAAGAAAAGGAAATAACAGCAACTCTTACTGTAGACCTTTGATCAGATGTGGGCGAAGGGGCTCAGGACTCTCAACCGGAGGTGGCCAAGAAGATCCTCATTCTCCTGCAATTAGATGTGGTTGTGGAAAAGAAATCAAAGAAACCACTCTCTGGGAGGGTTTCTTCTAAATTCACACTAATAGTAATGAATCAAAGGTATAAAAATGCAAGTACGTATATTGTATTTTACCTTTGTCTTTTCAACTACTGATTCATTTCTTGCGATTGTAGTTTAGCCTCTCCATTGCTTAAGGATGCTTCTACTAACAAACCTCTTGCGGCTCTGCCCACCATCAAAAGGACGGTGGAGAAGGTGGTCGAAGAAACGACCTTTGCAGCAACAAAAGCTACAGCTAAAATTGCGAAGACTGCAACTACTAAAGTGGTCATAGCAAAACAAGGTGTTGGAGAAGAAGAAAAAGAGGAAGATCAACCTGACTTCTTCTCCTTGTTTTTTAATCCTCCTTTTGTGGTAGGATGTTCTTCTGGTCAATCTTAGAACCAAGTTTCACACCACAAAGATCTTCCAAATAAGGAGTACATCTTCGATGATGAACGTCTTGAGAAGGTGTGGTGGAGCAGGGTTGAAGAGCTCGACCAACTCAGAGATTCTGGGTGGGTGCTCGAATATTTTTCTCGTAGGAGTATGAATGTGAGTATTGACAACTTGAATATTCATACTTTGCCTCTTCTTATTTCTCATTGGCTTTCCTTATCTAGAGAGCATTAGAGGACATGGCAACCATGGCTGAGTACCACAGATAGCTAACGCTCCTACGACAAGAGAATATCAAACTCTCCAAGAAAGCAGCGACATCATAAGTCTCTTAATTTATGTAGTCGAATTCTATCTTGACCACACATCTAGAATTTTAGGTCTACCTTTAACCTTTACAGGTCTTGGCTAGAGACAGAGGTCTTAGCTGCTGCTCTCGAGAACGAGAAGGCTGATGCATGGAGGCTAAAGGAAGAAAATGCTAATTTATCGATAAGCCTCATAAAAGACAACTCTGTTGCCAAAGCCTTGGAAAAGAAAATAAACAGTAAGCCCTAAAGCTTAACTTTGTTTATCTATGCATCTTTCTACCCTTTCTTTTATCTTTCTCATTTTAACAGAAAAAGAGATTGAATCGAGTAAGCTGCTCACTGAGGTCGAAGAGAAAACTAAAGTGATCGGAGAGCTTACTTGTATTAGCGAAGAGAAAGGCGAGAGGATAAAGCTGCTTGATACTTAGCTATCAGGTAAGAAAAACTTTGCCTTCAACCTATTTTTGAAACAAGTCTTGTAGGACTTACAACTACGTGGTTGTAGAATAACTTATGACCAAGGGGTAGTCGTAGTAAGACTTTCGACTACGTGGTCATAAAAGGACTTACACCATGTGGCCGTAGAAGAGTTTACGACTATAACAAGTATTGCCTTGACCAACTTTAACTCTTTCGCTGAGTCCATGGTCAAAAAGAAGCATTTTTTTGAAGTAATGACTCGTAGTGAGGAAGAAACGAAGTTGACGAAGGCAAACCTTCAAGACTACGGTACTCTTCTGAACAATCTACTCGGTGAGTTTGGTGCAGAAAAGATGATTCCCATTAAGGAGACTATATCCGCTCACACGAGTACGATTGCACTACAAGCCAAGACTTTGGACAGGCACTTTGTTACTCTAACGGCTAATCAGGTGAAGTTGATCAGAGATGCAGTCACGGGCGCTGTGAGCTATGCATTGGCAAAACTCAAGGCATATGACCAGAACCTAAACTTACATCCTATCGAGCATGACTTCACCTGCTCTTTGGAAGAGGCATCTCGCTTGATCGAAGAAGTAGAGCCAATTGGATGAACGATGTTCAAGGAAATGTGTCTTGACTCTCCTTCTTCTTAGAGTAGACTAGTTTGTAAATAAAAACAACTTTGTAAAGAATTATCTTTGGGTGATGAATGAACTTTCTTTTTCCTATAATTTATCTTGTTAAGCAATCAGTACTTGTAAGATAAAAAAATAAAATGAAAGAGAATGGATTTATAGCTAAGTAATAAAGTTGAATAACTCTATTCTAGCCCCCGACTATTTACTTAGTTTATATGAATAAACTAAGCAAATAATACAGAGTGATGTATACAGGGAGCAGAGTAATGTATCCGACCATCGTTGTCGAATTCAATTGTCACGTATTGGCAGCAAAAGTGAGGAATCAGTCGACGCTAGGGAGCTTCTTCTAGTGGGCAGGATCACATGCAGGGAGGAGTGACTCCGACTAGATGATATTACCTCCTTTTGACCAGGTTTAAACAAATCATAGACATGAACGATCAAAGGATAAACACTCAGATTACCTTCTATTATATTCATTCAACGTGTTCGTAGACAACGCAATTGTTGTATGTAGGTAATGAGAGTTAGGAACAGATTGACACTAGAAAGCTCCTTCTAGTGGGCAGGATCACATGCAGAAAGAAGAGACTTTGACTAGTGGTATTCCTGTATCCGACCAGTTAAATAAATTGGATGGACTATAAGTGGTTGAACTAATATAAGAAAAGCTCTACAAGACATACAACAATAAAAATTTGCATAAACTAAAATTGTTATTGAAAAAGGGTAGAAATGTTTACACATAGAATTTGTGTAATTGGTCAATATTCCAAGAGTTCGAGAGATTCAGGCCGTCTTCCATAGTAAGTCGTACAAAGCCAGGGCGTGTGAATTCGACCACAACGTGAGGACCTTCCTACTTGGGGGAAAGCTTATTTCGATTAGATTAGGATTGGATTTTCTTAAATACCAAGTTGCCTACAGCAAGGCTGGGAGGCTGAACCTTATGATTGTAGTACTTATGCATGGTCTGCTGATAAATCACTAAATTGATTAAGGCTTGATTCCTCTTTTGTTCGAACAGGTTGATATCATCCGCTCAAAGCTGTTCTTGGTTAGAGTCATTGAAGTTCTCGACTCTTGCCGACTGGATCTTTAGTTCTGGAGGAAGCATAGCTTCAGCCCCAAAATCTAGGAAAAAAAGGAGTTTCACCTATCGCCCGACTCAAAGTCATGAGAATTGCTCATAATACTGAAGGTAATTCCTGAACCCAAGCTCCCGAGCGTTTTACTAGCTGGTCGAAGACTCAAGTTTTAATTCCTTGCATTATTTGGCCATTCGCATGCTCAACTGCCCCATTACTATACGGATGGGTGACTAAAGCAAAACGTAATTTGGTGCCTAATTCGTTGCAAAATTCTTGGAATTTTGCGGTTGAAAATTGCTTATTGTTGTCTATAATTATCCGACTTGGGACTCCAAATTGAGTAATTACACTTGTCATCAAGGATCTTTTTGTGGCTTCTGTTGTTATCCTAACTACTGGTTTGGCTTCAATCTACTTCATAAACATATCAAAAGCTATAAAGAGGAACTCAAAGCCCCCCAACGCTCTTAGGATTGGCCCCAGGATATCAAGACCCCATGTTGCAAAAGGCCAAGACAAAGGAATCTTTTGAAGAGCCTTTGCTGATTGGTGTATTTGCCGACTATGAAACTGGCATTATACACTTTTCTTAACTAGATTCCAGGCGTCGTTGAGGGTTGTTGGCCAATAAAAACCTTATAAAAAAGCCTTACTGACCAACATTCTATAGGAAGCATGTGCTCCACAGATGCCCCCATGTATATCATGAAGGAGTTTTAATCCTTTTTTCTGCGATATATATCGCATGAGAACTCCCTGAGTACCCATTTTATAGAGTACTCCATCGAACAAGCTATACGTCCTGGCCTTGCAAGCAAGACAATCTACTATGGGATCATCATTGGGTATTGAACCCTTCTGAAAGTAGTCGTAGATGGGAGCCATCCATGTGTCTTTGTACTCTAGAGAGAATGTCTCATTATGAGTTGTTTTTGGTGCTTCTACTAGAGATGACTTCTAGAGCTGTTCCAGGAAGACCCCTGGCGGCACTTGTGATTGGAAAGAAGTTATCTGAGCCAACTGGTCTGCGAGAAAGTTATCCTTCTGAGGGATATACTGTAACTCAAAACTGAAAAAAATACTTTTCAAGCTTCCGTACTTGCAAGACGTACTGATACATGATTGTACTCGAGCATTGATACTCTTTTCTGACCTGATTCATGACTGGTTGAGAGTGTCCTCTCACAAATAGTTGCTGAATCCCGAGACCTTTAGCAGCTTGTATGCCAGCCAACAAACCTTTATACTCAGCGACATTGTTAGTTGTTGGAAAGAGCAATTGGATGGCATATTTTAAGGTCTCTCCCATGGGAGATTCTAGGACCACCCCAACCCCTGAGCCACAAGTACATCATCCACAAGTTGTTGGAATTGTACTGTTGGGGATCCTGAACAGGTTTAGGATTTGTCCATTCGGCAACAAAGTCTGTCAAGATCTGGGATTTAATGGTCATTCGGAACACGAAATGGAGGTCAAAATCTCCAAGTTTGACTGACCATTTTGCCATGCACCTCACTGTTCCTTATTATGGAGGATCTCTCCTAAAGGAAACTCAGACGACACAATTATTTTGTGCACCTAAAAATAATGCCTTAACTTCCTCGAAGCCATGAGGAGGACATAGAGAAGTTTTTGAACTTGACGGTAGTGTTCCTTAGGACCGTGTAAAACTTCACTTACATAGTATATTGGTCTTTGAATGTCCTCGCGCTCTGCAACCAATAGAGCACTTACTGCCTGCGGTGTGGAGGATAGATACACTAAGAGTGTCTTGGCCTATATTTAGAGAAACTAGGACAAGTGCACTCATAAGACATCTCTTGACATCTTTGAAAGCGTCATTGGCCTCTTTCGATCACTCGAAACACTCATATTTCCTCAAAAGCTTAAACAAAGGAAGGCCTTTTTCTCCTAGTCGTGTAATGAAATGACTTAAAGCCGCCATACACTTAATGAGTTTCTGGACCTCTTTCTTCATGGTCAGAGGGCGCATATGTTCGATGGCCTTGATCTTCTCAGGATTTGCTTCAATACCTCTTGCCAAAACAAGGAATTTGAGTAGTTTTCTTGAGGAAACTCCGAACACACACTTTTCAGGATTGAGTTTCAAGCAACGCTTTCTTAGATTGTCGAAGGTCTCCTACAGGTCTGAAATACGATTAAGTTGTTTGATACTTTTTGCAACCACATCATCAACATAGGCTTCCAAGTTTTGGCCCATTTGATGTATGAAGGCTAATTGCATCAATTGCTGAAAAGTTGGACCAGCATTTTTCAAACCGAATGGTATTTTGACATAGCAAAATACTCCAAACGGGGAGATAAATGTGGTTTTCTCTTCATATTCTAAAGATATACTGATCTGGTGATAACCAGAGTATGCGTCTAGAACACTCACAACCAGTAGTAGAGTCTACCAATTGATCAATACGAGGAAGCAGAAAGTTATCTTTAGGACAAGCTTTATTTAAATCGGTATAGTCTATACACATGCACCACTTACCGTTAGACTTTTTGACCATTACAAGATTTGCCAACCACTCTGAGTGGTTGACTTCTCTCATGAAGTCTACTTTTAGTGGCTTGTCTAATTCTGACTTGATAGCTTCTCGTCGATCTGGTGCAAATCTCCGTAATGTTTATTTTACGGGCTTCTTAACAGGCCATAGAGCTAGTCTGTGCTCGATCACATCCCTGAGGACCCCGGGCATATCGGATGGCTACTACGTGAACACAACTATGTTTTCCCAAAGGAAAGTGACTACGCAGGGTTGGAAGTAACCCCGATGCGAACTGTCTTCGAAGGTTCCTCTGGGTCTAGAGGGACTTCTTTGACTTCTTTGTTTAGCTTTAGCACAGCTTTAGGTTTTGAGTGCTTGCTTGAAGGCTGCACCTTGGTGATTTATCGAGTTAGGTAACTTTCTGACCATCTTGAGGGACTTACGATCGCACATCAGTGCCATCTTCTTATCACAATGGACTTTGATGACTCCCTTGTGACTTGGAAACTTAAGACATTGATATGCATAATGAACAAATATTAGAAATCGTGCCAAAGTTGGTCGTTCGAGTATGGCATTATATGCCGAGTTGAAGTCGACCACATCAAAGGAGAGTTTTTCTGTCTTGAAGTTGCTTGGAGAATCGAACGTAACAGGTAGAGAAACTTGGCCATTGGGCTTGGCCGAAGAACCTGGTACGATTCCATGAAATGAATAACACACATGCTTTATTTTGGTACGAGGAATTTGCATCTTGTCCAAGGCACTAAAATAAAATATTTAAAGAACTACCACCATCAATCAACACACGATTTACTCAACAATTGTTGATAGTGGGCTCGACCACGATTAGGAACTGACCAGGTCAAGTTGAGGGAATCAAACAATCACCCTTCTTAAATGAGATGGTGACTTCTGACCACTTATGCAAATTATTGACAAGGGAAGGATCAGCAGAGTTTACCTTGCGCTCGACAGCCTTATACTATCGCTTGGACTCGTATGCGGATGAACCTCTATATATGTGCTTGATAGTGTGCTTTAGATCCTGGAATGGCATGCCCTCATACTTGTCTGAGTGCTTTCAACCGCTTGACTATCCTAACTCCTCAATTGTTGGAAGCAGGCCCTTGCCAGAATAGTAATCCTCGAGTTTAAGCAGGAAAACTCAGCAATTGTGAAGATTGTGCCCCTCTTTCTTATGAAGAGGGCACCATGTAGGCTTGTTTTTCTTCCTCGCGGGTGCCTTGCCTTTGCCTCGGTTGGAGTATTGTTTGGAGTTATGTGGCTCCTTATTGCCCATAGCCAAGACCTCCTTTGACCCTACAGTGCGAGGCTTGTGGCTCTTGGCCTTGTCTCTAGGTTTCTTGGCCTTCTCATTCCTCTTGCTGCCATCACCTTGCTCCTTGGAACGACGGTTGGCCTGGTCAATGGTCATGGTCCATTCGACTGCTTCGGCAGCAGCTGCATACCGATCGGCCATCTTGAAGAGCTCGACGACGGTGGTTGGAGGGTTCAGGGAGATGTCCTCTGTGAACCTCTGATTACACACCCCCTGTCTGAATACCTTAATAACAGAAGTGTCAGAGATCTCTAGAACTGAGCTTTGAACCTAGCTAAAACACTGGATGAATTGCCATAAGGTCTTATCGCTGTCTTGGCGCATTCGATGTAGGTCATCCTCCTTCCGATTAAGGCGATTGTATGTACCCTGGAAGTTGGCCATCATAAGGTTGCAGAGGTGCTGCCACGAGTAGATTGACTCAAAGGGCTAGTTGAGTAACCAAGATTGAGCAGATCCTTCGAGCACCATCGGAAGGTAGTTGGCCATGATGTGCTCGCCTCCTCCCGCTGCTTGAATCACAGTCGTGTAAATCTGAAGAAACTCGATGTGATTCTGAGACTCGTTGAATTTCTCCATGCTCACCGATTGAAACCGCGGTGGCCAGCGCATTGCTTGAAGCTCTGGCATGAATGCTCAACATCTAGCAACAATCTCCTGACGTCTCCTTTGTGGAAACAGGTAGTTAGCATCGCCAGGTGAACGCATTCGGTGATGCTCAACGGTTGGTAGACCGGACCTGTAATAGGTCTCATCCACTCGAGGATGATACTTGTAGTTCATCTGCAACTGTAGATTCCTTTCTTGAAGTGATGATCAAGCATCGACTTGCTGATCCGAAGCAATCCAGGACATTCTCTTCCGGCTGGTATTGCGATCGGGAGTGCGACGTGCCTAATCACCATACCTACTCCTGGAATGTAAGTTTCATGAATGACTAGATATGGTTGTACCTTGTCGACTCTCAGAACGACGTCGACGAGGTTGCTTAAGTCGGGCCATCACGTCGTGGAGCCTTCGTGTAATATCTTCGGTGAAGCAGTCGTAGCCTGGCACTTAAGCAAGCTCTTGAGTCGGGTTCTCAAGCAAGTCATTGATCCATTGAAGCTTATGTGCCTCTTCAGACTGGTACTGGGCCTGCCCAAGCAAAGCACTCTGGGTGGCAAGTTGCCTTTGCTGAGCAGTCTCAGGATCCTCAACCCCCGAAGCAAATTAGGGCTGCTTCAGAAGAGAGCGAGTATTTCTTGGATTTCTCCCACGCTCATCAGAGTACTGATTAGGCTCATCACTGGAGGTCTCGTCACCATTCCCATGAGAGGAGGGAGAGTGTGATCATCTGGGAGCATCCTCAGGCCTTCTTCTGAGAGGATGATGAGAATCTGAGGGCAGGGCAAAGACCTCCTATCTAGAATCTCTACTTCTGAGGGATGCCTCCTCGTCCGAAGAATTGTCGAGTGAGATTGTCTCACGGCCTGGAGTAAATCTTGCTAGGTAGGGGATGATGAGGACATCCCTTCCATGGATATAACTCAGCCACAACAAGTGTTACAAGGACCACTCACTCGAGCTTGTGCTCGTCAACTTAATTACCAGGTGAATTCATTCCTAGGTTCATATATTACTGAGAATAGACCGCTACCTAATGCAAGTGATTTAATTGTGCTTAGGAACCTGGGAAAGGATGAAGGAGAGGGACGTGGAGTCATGGACATGCCTGGATGGAATAATGGAGTTCACCACGTCACTTTGGGGCCAAGCTAAACAAGAATTCGAGTTGGACACGTTCTGGAATCAGATTCGGACTGCTGCGATGGTACCAAGTTCAAACGGGCATAACTTCCTCATACGGACTCCGATTGGGACATTCTTGTACTTCATGGAAATCTTAGGAAGTCTATTTTCCAACGGATCTGACCTTATCATCAAATTCCATCTGAGCCAGCCGCAATCATCAAAATACTCCATATTGGTTTCTGAGTCCGAGTCAAAAAGGGTGCTGCGCCACCTCCACTTGGGCCCATGGGCCTTGTAACTCTAGGGCATGCCCTTGGACGCCCCCTGGTTGTTCTCCCTATAAAGGAGCCGCCGCCTCTGTTGCTAAGACTTGGATTTTGTTGAGTTTAGGTTTAGCAATTGTGCAAACTTTGTTCTTCAGTTGTGTCGGACGACCACCTGTCAAGACAGCTTCGAGATCCCATCTTTGTTATTCGCAATACAATTTATGCTTCATTCATATTTGCAATATCAGATTGCCTTCGTCTTATTCTTGCTAGTTCTTCGATTGCTCGTAGGGATTGAACTTCGTGTTCAGGTTGATCGCGCCTCCAGCGTGGTCAATAACACTTCGGAGTTGGTTCAGCGATTGCTAAGGCGCAAGCGTCGTCGTACGGTTGTAGTCGGATCGTGAGAGTCGCCTCCCCCAAAATTGATAGTTATCAATCTCATCGAAAGATCGGGCACCTCGTCTTCATCAGTAGGGGAAGTCTGGGTTATAACCATCCCAACCCTGGTCTGTTCCTTACGAGAATGTGAATGAACATGAAGTGTGCCCGGCCATCGCCTTCGCCTGGTCATCCGGAGAGTCACCACTAGTAGTTGGCGATGTGCTCCTCGATCGGTAGAGTCAGGGGCTCTCCAAAACTACACGGGGTGATGCTGTGGGATTCGAACACTTTGGAACTGACCCCTTGTCGCATTGCAAGTCCCCATCATGATCGGGTTGACCCTTGCTACTTGGGGGAGATGAGTTCTCCATTGGGCGTACTGCTGTGGGGGACTTTGATCCTTCATTAACCTTTCTAGCAGCGTCAGCTCCGGGATCACCGAAGGAATCTCTAGTGAGATATTCACCATTGGAAGCAAGCACGGTCTGCTCATAGTCATAGCAGGCCTCCATGTTGATACTCGTGTAGTCGGCCAAGTCAAACCAGTTCTCCTCGTTTCATTCATCTGCCATGAGGACATCATAAGGAAAAAGAGAAGCTTACTAACGAGGAAATTACCAGAGTCTTGGAAGAAGAATCCCCGTGGACGATGCCAACTGTCGATATTTTAATATCGATCTTACGTATTATTTGTTTGGATTCGGGGATTCTCTGAACAGACCTAGAGTATGCACATGCAGAGTAAAGACATGGGAAACTTTATCCAGGTTCGGGCCTTCTCCTGAGAGAATAATGACCCTACGTCCTGTGTGATTGCTAATTACCAGAAAAGGGAATTACAATAGAGAATTATGTGAATGGCTAGCGCTATCTCCTCCTTCGATCAGAATGCCTCCCTCTCTCTTTGACGTTAACCTTTCTATAGCCAGTGAAGCGACGGTAGTTGTACCACGCCAGAAGACGTCTCAACGCTTCAGATGATAACCACCTAATGGAAGTTATTGTCAAAGAGATGTAAAAGGCCGTTCACCATGTAGTGGTTGTTGTTAGAGAGAGATCGTGTGTGATTATTGGATAAACGCATGTTTTAACTGCCTTATCAGATGAACTCATGATGTAGTTGTTCATCATAGACAAGTTAGTCGGAGATAGGTTGGTCGCAGGAAGGTCCACAACAATAAGATGGTCACAACAACTTACGACTACGTGGTCGTAGAAAGACTTACGGCCATATAGAGTAGTCGCAGTAAGATTTACGACTACGTAGTCGTAGGACTTACAACCATATGGAGTAGTTGTAGTAAGACTTATGACTATTTGGTCGTAGAAGGACTTACGACCAAGAGGGTAGTCGCAGTAAGACTTATGACTACGTGGTTGTAGGACTTACAACCAAGGGATAGTTATAGTAAGTCTTACGATTATTTGGTTGTAGAAGAGCTTACGACTATATGGTCGTAGAAGAACTTACGACTATCCTGCCATATTTACCTCTTATCGATAAGGAGTATATTCAAGGAATATAATGACGTAATAACTTGAGGATTATTCTATCCTCGTCAAGAGTTATGTATGGTCATTTCTTATTAACTTTTTTTAGATTTAGTTTTTTTGGTTTGTATGCATGGTGGACTATGGATAAAATATGGCGAAACAGAGGGAGTAAATGTCATTATTGCTTCATACATAGTACAAAACAGTAAATGAATAGATTGATGCCAACTTTGGACTTGCTTTCATACTAAAAATGTGTAATGAAAGATTGAGTAATTTCACAAAACTACAACATTACCAGCAAAACTACCAATTTGCTACAACTTTAAGCAAGAATTTTGAGTAATTGCACTATTAAGAGACCAATTTTTGAAAGAAAAAAAAACTACAACTCCATCATGAATAGACTGTCCTGACAAGCCAGGCCCACATGTGGTACACATATACGATGCTGAGGCCATTACAGGGTACCATGCAAGTGTCAACTAAAACACCACGCAAGTACCAATGCGGTTCAAACCTCAGCAGCACAAAAGTTGTGGTCTTATTGATAGTTTGGATAGAATAGTTTTGGTTATACAAAATTTACTCTTTAACATCAAGTCTAACATGTGGTCCTACTAGTTCAGTGATTCAGTTCTTTGAACTGTTTTTAAACTGAACACACATGTGGCCCTCCTGAGCAGTGACACAGAAACAGAGAAGGCATGGTTGTTTGCGAGGAGGTGGTGCCGAGACCAGGGATGGATAGAGGGGAAGGAGAAGATCCTCCGATTGAGTCGCATAGCCTCAATATGGCAGCGCAGAAGTGCAGAAGTGAGGGGAAAAGGTGAAGCAGGATGCGTGCTGCCCCAAGGCCATGCACAATGATGGGATCATGACGTGAGCACTACGGGAATCTAAGCGGCTGCAACATGCTGTGGCAATGCAGAGCTTCTAAGTAAATTTCACATACATATGATTTTATAGCCCAAAAACTATCAATAAACAACAACTTTTATGCTGTTAAGTGTGAGCTGAGTTGGCGCTTACTTAGCACCCTATAACGGCCTCAACACTACATGTGTGTATGACATGTAGGTCTGACTTGTTAGGATGGCCAAGTCATGATGGGGTTGCAGTTTTTGAAAAAGTTAGTCTCTTCAAAGTGCAGCTACCCGAAATCCTCGCTTAAAGTTATAGCAAACTGATATTTTATCCTGTAAAGCTGCAGTTTTATGGAATTTACTTTTAAAGAGTTTTACGAATTGAAGGTGGATCGTCAAGGTCCAGAGATAGACAATGTTTATTAGTGATCATGACTAACATCTTCTGAAATTATTTGAGATCCTTTTCTAAAATCAAGCTCAAAGCTCTTTTAGTTAAACCTCCATGGACTGAGAGCTTCTTTTGTGCAAAGCTTGTGCAGCTTAATTTACCATTCTCCTGGCATATTGGATACTAGTAAGTTGCTTCATTCTTCCCTCCTTACAGAAAAAGCGTACTCGCCGTGCACAACTCCCCCCTCCCCATTCGGCTCCTCCACTCGAAGCCCTAACCTCACACCTAGTTGGCCGCCACTACTGCCACTATCAGCCGCTGATGGCATCCTCCCAGCGCCACTGCTGTTCTCCCCAACCCTACCCACCACTAAGATTATAGGATCGAATACTGCAATCAGAGAGGGGTGAATGATTATCGCCGCTTTTTGAAGTCTCCTAATAGTTAGCGATTTGTTCGACTACTCAATGATCAATCGCCTAATCAATTGCTCCGCATATGACCACTTGATCGATCGCTTTACTCATTATCATATGTTTCAAACCACCAGCAATTACCAGCGCTCTTCAATAAATTCAAGAACTAGATTGATTTAAGACTATCTTTATTGCAGGATCTTTGTGGATTTACAAAGTGCACTCACAAGCACCCCTAAAAGCCCTAGCCGAAAACTAAAACCAAAACCTTCTCAAAATTCTCTCTAAAACTATCACAAAAACCTTCTCTAAACTATCACAAAAACCTTCTCCCTGAGAGCCCTACGAAAACCACCAAAAGCCTCACGTTAATATATATAGCTTCTCCCTGCTTTTATAGGCTAACACACCAACCTATGTCTACATCAAATACGGACTCAAAACTTAATCTCTTCCGAACATGGGCTTTATTCAAACTCTAAACCTTCCAAGTTACGGACTCTATCTGTAACTCTTTGAATCTCAGTTATGGACTCCTTCTAGAACTCTTAACTCACCACATGACGAAGCCTTCAGGATTGCACCTCTTGTACCTTCCTCACGCACCATCACATCACGTATCGAAGCCTCCAGGACAGCACCTCCTGTAGCCTCTCCAAGCATCACCACCTTTGATCTCTACGTGCTCCAGCATGAGCTCGATCACCTCGTGTGACATCCTCGATCACCTGGACCTCATATTTTCCCATCCTAGTCCCGATCCTTCTCATCACCGATCATGATCATCTCTACACCAACCTACACATGCAAAGACCAAAAAACATTTTTCTCGGCACAAATTCTTCGCAACTTGGCCGACATTAATCCACACACTTAAACAATACTTTTATTTGTCCAACAGCATCAACCAGGTCAGCCACGACAACAAATTCTATCGCTTTCAAGAAATCAGCCTTAGACCCTACATTATAATCGTTGTAGCAGCCATGCACAGGCCGGTCGCAAGCTCATTGAGTACTTGAAGTCACAAGTACTCGGTAATCACTATCACTCTGCTGAAAACAGTCACAAATCACAACAATTGTAGTACTCCCAGTCTATGACTACCGACCATCAACCAGACACTGTAGCACCAACTACCGAGTACTGACCTGTACTATAGTAGCGATGCAGACTATCGAGTACCGACCTGGTACTGTAGCACCGACCACTAACTGATTACTGTCACTCTCAAACGGTCCACTGAAGCTCATGACCCATCAGACACGAGTACTTGAGGTACTCAAAGATCACAAAAATTGAAGTACTCGAAGCCTACGTGTACCGACCATGAAACCTATAGCAATTGATCATGAAGTCTAAAACTACAGATCGTGAAGCCTACAACAACAATCCGCCAAGTATATGACTACGACAACAGATTGCGAAGTCTACCCAAATGTCAATTATTCATCATCTACAAAATACACAGCCACCACATGGTCTAACAATCTCCCCCTTGATGAATACATTGACAACACCTCAAAAACTTTTGAATGAGAAAATTTGCGAAAGGAAAAATTGAGAGCTACAAACCATAGCCAAAAGAGCACAGACCACAGTAGAAAATGTAGAAAGCTCAAAAAACTTCCCCTCAACAATAGAGTAAATTTTCAATTTTCCTCCTGAAAACTCTCAGAAAATGCTCCCCTTTTTTATAATTTCTTCCCCATTGGCAATGGAATCATCAAGAGTTCCAGAGAGAGGATAATTCCAAAAAGGAGCAATGAGAGTAAACATCCAATAACTTTGTAGATTATCCAAGTCACCTTTGCATTGATTTAAAAATGTAGACAATCCATCTTTTGAGTAGAGCCCCCTAGATCATATAAAATCATATACCATATAGCAAGTCATAACAAATCTTTAGCATAATTAGGCAACTTGGATTAATGATAAACATCCCAACCATGACCAAACCGATCTATAAAGAGCACAAAGAAATATCACACCAAAAAGAGTAATCCCAAAAGTGAAGCAAATATTAAATCTTGACAAGTTAGTAGTCTCATATAGCAACCTATTGCTCAACACTCAAGTCTTAAGCATGTGGCATGCTTGTAGCATACTTCTTTTCATGATGCCATATTTGTAGTAAACTTTTAAATAGTGGCATGTTTGAAGCATGCTTCTTTTTGTTCGAGCATGTTTTGGCCTTTTCTTTTGTTTAACCATGGCATGCTTGGAGCATACATCTTTTCAATTTTCTTTTTCTCATCATTTTTTTATTAACAACATGCGACTTGAGTGAACATAAAAAGATTGTAAACATACAAGCGTAATAGCCAAGGTTTAAAATGAGACTCATGACCAAGCTAATCCTTTTAGATGCACATTACAAGATGCTATCTACAATCAATCTAGTCACAGTCGTCTACCATGCCATGTTTTAGTATAAGTATAGCAAATTGCTTATAACCTATTACGACTATGACTACAAAGCAGATAAGTAAATATGATAAAGACATCTCTATTATTTATTTGATTTCAAAGACTTAGACTCGAAACATCATTTGCTAAGTATAATAAACAAAGCTTTCAAAACATTTAAACACCAAGCTCCCCCTCAGAATAATCCCATTGGCTGCAACACACCCAATTCACTTCGCAACCGAGTAAAATGGGAAGAATCAAGCAATTTGGTGAAAATATCAGCAACTTGAGAATCGGAATTAATGAAATGCAAGACAATATTTCTCTTTTCCACATGATCTATAAGAAACACGAATATCAATGTGTTTGGTTCTGGAATGTTGCATAGGATTTTTAGCAATACTAATAGTTCTAGTGTTATCAGAGAAAAGTGCAACACTATCCAATTCTAAGCCAAAATCCTTAAGCATAGCTGTCATCCAAAACAATTGAAAGCAACAAGAAGCAGCAGCTACATATTCAACCTCAACAATAGAAAGTGCAACAGACACCCATTTCCTAGAAGCCCATGAGACAAGAGATGTGCCTAAAAAGTGACACGTGCTGCACGCACTCTTCCTATCAATTCAACAACCCCAAAATCCGCGTCTCAATAAGCTTTAAGGGTAAGACATGAGCAAGAAGAGTACCATAAGCCAAATTCTAAAGTTGACTAAAGATACCTGAAAATTCGCTTTACCACTTGACGATGTGAAGCACATGGAGAAGCTTGAAAGTGAGTACACAAACACACAGCAAAGTGTATATCTAGCCTTGAAGCAGTGAGATACAAAAGAGAGCCAATTATGCTTCTGTATTCTTTTTGATCAATAGGCTCTACATCTTTGTCAGGATCCAACACAACCATAGATCCCATGTGTGTGGACATTAGTTTGACTGTCCCTATGTCAAAGCGACAAAGTAGATCGTTGGTGTACTTAGTTTGATGAACAAAAGTACCTAAGTTTGATTGCTTGATCTGAAAGCATAGGAAGAATGTGACCCTCCCATCATACTCATAATATCTGAAAACTTAGAAACAAGAGTATAAGAGGAACCACCAAAGATGATATCATCACATAAATATATACAAGTAAAAGATCATTGCCGTGCTTGATAGTAAACAAAGTCTTATCTACCTTTCCCATTTGGAAGTCATTTTTTTAGCAAATATGATTTAAGATTATCATACCATGCTTTGGGTGCTTATTTTAGATCATATAAAGCTTTTGACAATTTGTAGCTATGCTCAGAGAACTTAAGATTTTCAAAACCAGGTGGTTGTCTAACATAAACTTATTTCTCAATATAGCCATTAAGAAAAGTACTTTTTACATCTATTTGATATAGTCTAAAACCCTTTAATGTAGCAAATGCTAACATAATTCTAATGGCTTCTATTCAAGCAACAGGTGCAAAAGTTTCACTAAAATCAAGACCTTCTACTTGAGTAAATCCTTGAGTCACAAGTCTAGTCTTATTTCGAACAACAAAACCAATAGCACTTTGTTTATTCTTAAAGAAATATTTAGTTCCAATAACATTATAACCATGAGGAGGAGAAACCAAAGTCCAGACTTTATTACGCTCAAAGTTTTCGAATTCATCATGCATGGCATTAATCCAAGACTCATCGAATAGAGCGTGACTTACATCTTGGTGTTCAAAAGAGGAGACAAAAGCAGTATGAGCATATGAGGCATTGGAGTTATACCTGCTGCGAGGAACTCTCTTATTTAACTCACCAATCATTTGTTGTTGGGGATGACTTTATTGAATATGTAGAGGAGTCTGTGAGGTAGTCGTAGGAGTGGTTGTAGATGTAGCCAAAGTGGTCGTAGTGGCCTCTTCCTCTTGAGTGATTGTAGGTGTGATTGTAGAAGTAGCTGAAGTGGTCATAGTGTGACTAGGGAATTCTTTGTTGTTGTCATCAAAATCATAGAAGATGTCCTTGAGTGTGTTAGTTACCTGTATTTCTACATTATCAAGTCTAGTACTAGGACTAGCCTCATCAAGAGTGACCACACAGATCTCAATGATTTTGTTAGTTTTTAAGTTGAGTACACGATAGTCTCGAGTGTGGACTGCATAACCCAAAAAGATGCCAGTTGAGGATCTAGATTCAAATTTATCAAGATTGCCATGTTTAAGTATGAAGTATTGATATTCAAACACACTCAAGTGAGAAACATTAGGAGGATGATCAAACCGAAGCTCATAGGAGGTCTTATGAAGTTTAGCGTGCAAGCATAATCTATTCAAAATGTAACAGGCAGTCAAAACAGCTTCAGCCCAATACTTCCTAGGAGTAGCATGTTTATTTAACATTGTTTTAGCCATCTCAACCAAAGTTTTATTCTTACGTTCGACCACACCATTTTGTTGAGGCACTTGAGCTGATGAAAATTGATGGTCTAAACCCTTTTCAGCATAAAATGTAGCAAATGATGTGTTTTTAAATTCAATTCCATTATCACTTCTAATTGCTCTAAGTGCTTCTAGAAGTTCATTAGCAAGTCTAAGAGCTAGCTCTCAAAAGTGATCGAAGGCTTCATCCTTAGATGCCATAAAGTAAACCCAAGAGTATCTATAGTAATCATCAACAATAATAAGAACATACCATTTATCTCAAACCGACTGAACCCTAGAAGGACCTATTGTATCCATATGCAACAATTGACCTGGAGAATCAGTCATGATAAGTGTGAGTGGAGGATGTGATGATGAAACTATCTTACCATATCGACAGGGTGAACAAATTAGGTGCCTTAAGATTAGGTATTCCTCTGACTAGATTCATATTACTAAGCTAAGTAAGATGATCAAAGGCAATATGACCTAATTTATGGAGCTAGAAGAACAAATCTTTAGAGTCCGAAGAAATAAAACACCTAACATCAGAAGAAGTTGAATACGAAAAGTCACCCTTAAACAAGTGACCAACTCAACTAATTTTGCATACAAGATCACTAAGTGAATGTAAAATATAGCATGAATGCTTTTTAAATTTTATCTCAAGATTATCGTCTACCAACTATAAAACTGAAAGCAAGTTATAGCTCAATTTACTGATGAGAGTGACATTCCTTAAGATGAACTTGTCGTTGATGCGCACAATGCCTTTAGCAAGAACTCGTCCTTGAGAGTTGTCCCTAAAAGTGATCATCTCATCACTGGGGGCACGAGGGAGGGAGGAGAACCATCATGAGTCTCGGGTTATGTGGCGAGAATAACCGGAGTCAATGTACCATATGTTCTCCTTCCTCTTGCGACGAACCTCATCGGGATCACTATAGTCATCGTCGTTGCTACCTGCCATAAGCACATGCCCATGAAGTTGTTTATGTTTTTCTTCTTGCTTTTGACATCATCTTCGTTGTGGTCGTCGTCATCGCAGCTCTCAAAATTACCATCACTCGGATCAAAATGCCTGATAGCTGATAAGACTTTTTTAGCAACATTGTGACGAAAATTTCCACCCTTGGTGTTGTTCTTGGATGGTTAACGATGATAATTCTTGTCTTCCTTGGCAACTTTTCGGCAATCCATCTTAATGTGGCCTGGCTCGCCACACTAATAGCATCTGATCGGTCTTGGAATACCACCGTGCTTTCTTACCCTCAAATTGTTGAGTGTCTTGTATGCTCGTTAGGAGATTAATACCAAGTCTTCTTCAGGGAGCCACTCGAATTATTCTTCTGAAAAAGAAGACAAAGCAGACAAGGAACCACAAGACAGTGCACTCAACAAAGTAGCTTGCATGGGGTTAGTCACAAGTGCTAAAGATAAAGATCTATCAGTTCTAGATGGCAAAACTTCCATCTCATAGGTTTTCAATCTAGAGTACAGATCATCCATGGTTAAAGTATCTAGATTGACGGTTTGATTAATAGTCATGACGACCATCAACCACTCTGAACTTAAAGACCTCAAAATTTTAGTTGCATTATCTCCATCAGCAGGTATAACACTAACTCCATGCAAGTTACTCAAAATATTCTCAAAATGAGTAAAAAGATCATCAATAGATTTACCAGGTTTCATAGAAAAATCAGAATACTCTTTTTATAAAAATTCTTATGCACTTTCTTAATCTTAGTCAGTCCTTCATGATAATCACAAAGAGTTTTCCATATTAAGTGGGCAGAATTAATATGAGCTACTCGATCAAATTCTTTATGAGAAATTTCTTGAAAAGGCAAGTTATGAGCACGAGAATTTAAATCAACATATGTTTTATTTTCGGTAGTAACATCAGCAGGAACCACAAATGGTTGAGAAACTTTTTTTGAAACATCACTACCTTGAGCCTCAATGTAAGTTTGCATACGACACTTTCAAAAGCAAAATTAGTACTATCTAGCATGGGGGACGATTCACATACCTCTCTGATTCCATCAGTACCTGCTCTGATACCACTTGTAGGATCAAATACTGCAATCAGAGGAGGTGAATGATTGTCGTAGCTTTTTGAAGTCTCCTGACATTCGGTGACGGTTTCGACCACTCAGTGATCAATTGCCTGATCAATTGCTCTGTATACGACCGCTTGATCGATCGCTTTGCTCGTTGTCTAAGATTCAAACCACCAGCTATCACCATCGCTCTTCAAACAATTCAAGAACCAGATTGATCTAAGACTATCTTTATTGTAGGATCTTTGTGGATTTACAAAGTGCCCTCACAAGCAAACTAAAAGCCCTAGCCAAAAACTAAAACCTAAACCTTCTCACAATTCTCTGTAAAACTGTCACAAAAACCTTCTCCTCGAAAGCCCTATGAAAACCACCAAAAGCCTCACGTTAACCTATAGCCTCTCCCTGCTTTTATAAGCTAACGTACCAACCCATGTTTACCTCAAACATGGACTCAAAACTTAATCTCTTTTAAAAACCAAGAGACCTAAAACCCTTTCGATCATAGGTTTTATTCAAACTCTAAACTTTCCAAGTTACGGACTCTATCCGTAACTCTTTTAATCTTCGTTATGAACTCCTTCTACAACTCTTAACTCACCATGTGATGAAGCCGTCAAGACTGCACCTCCTATATCTTCATCACTACCATCACCTCACGTATCGAAGCCTTCAGGACAACACCTCCTGTAGCCTCTCCACGCATCACCACTTTTGATCTCCACGTGCTCCAGTGTGAGCCCGATCACCTAGCGTGACATCGTCAACCGTCTGGATCTCAGATTTCCCCATCCTAGTCCTGATCCTCCTCATCACTGACCATGATCGTCTCCACACCAACCTGCACATGCAAAGATCAAAGAACATTTTCCCTCTGTAATCGAAGTCACAAGTACTCTGTAATCACTATTACTCTACTAAAAACACTCGGAACTCACAATAATCATAGTACTCCTAGTCTATGACTACCGACCATCAACCAAACACTATAGCACTGACTACCGAGTACCGACCTAGTTCTATAGCAATGACTGCAGACTATCGAGTACCGACCTAGTACTGTAGCACCGATCACTGACTGGTTACTATCACTCCAGACCAGTCCACTGAAGCTCACGATCCATTAGACATGAGTACTCGAGGTACTCGAAGATCACAAAAATTGAAGTACTCGAAACCTGCGAGTATCGACTATGAAGCCTATAACAACCGATTGCAAAGTCTAAAAACTATAGATTGTGAAGCCTACGATAACAATTTGCCAAGTCTGTGACTACGACAACAGACTGTGAAGTCTACCCACATGTCAATTATTCATCATCACCAAAATGCATGGCCACCACATGGTCTAACAAAGATCCACCTGTGTGATGACGCGGCGCCCCTGCTCCACGCGACACTCCCCGTCGCACTATTCTCCATTGCCTCCCTCACCACCAACGACCCCACTGACCTCCGCCACCCTTCTGCCTTTGCTCCTGCCCTCGCACAACACCCTCACTGCTCCTCCTCTCATCATTGTTCTCTCCTTCAACTGAGAAGGAAATCCACTTTAGCAGATTGTTTTCTTTGGTTGGTTTTGCCTCCCACTACTATGCTTTATCTTCACAAAAGATCATGTCTTGACTTACCACAATTTTATCTTCATGAGGATTATACAACTGGCTAATTTTGGTTCCTGCCTCAACTCCCAAATAGATCAATTCCTTTGATCTATCATCTAATTTCTTTAGATGAGTGAGCACCTTTTTTATATGCCAAGCAACCGAACACCCTCAAGTGTTCTAGGCTCGATTTTCTTCCACTTAATGCTTCATAAGGAGTCTTCCCTTCCGAAGCTTTTGTGGGTACTTGATTGAGAATATACACAACATGTCTTATAGCCTTAGCCCAAAATCTTCCCGGTAGCAGTCTGCTTTTGAGTAAACTTCTTGCTATATTCATAACTATCTGGTTTCTCCACTCGACTACTTTATTTTGTTGCGGACTGTAAGGAGTTGTGAAATATTTTTTTAATTCCTTTCGTCTCATAGATTGATTCACATTCTTGTGCCAAGAATTCACCCCCACGATTAGATCTTACTAACTTGAGTTTGTGATCAGTCTCATTTTTTACTAGAGTCACAAATTTTTGAAACATGTTTTTTGCTTCTGATTTTCTTTTCAGCATGTATACCCACATTACTCTAGAGTAATCATCAACAAGGAGTAGAAAATACTTATTACCTCCATTTGACTCAGGGGTAATAGGACCATAGAGATCAATGTGAAGCAATTCTAAAGGCTGTGAAGCTCTATATTGTGCTTGCGGAGGGAATGGAAGCCTTGTTTGTTTGGTAATAATGTAGCCTTGACATATTTGGGATGATGACTAATAGGTGGCAGACTATGAACCATCCCTTTTTCTATCATCAGTTTCAAAGAGCAAAAATTGACATGACCAAGTCAATCATGCCACAACCACACTGTATTATCCACCTTGGCACTAAAACAAGCTGGTTTGGCTGACTCGAGTTCAATCTTGTACAACCAATTTGAAATTCGTATCACCTTCATTAGCAATTGTCCCTCTTGATCATGTAGTAGCAAGTACGGTCTTATGATGTTGTTACACAATCAAGGTATATAATAGACATTCGTTAATGCTCTTTGCTCTCCATTCTTGCTTTGCAATAAAATAGTTTCCTTTCCTTCTATATGAATGACTGACCCATCTCCAAATTTCACTTTGCCTCAAAAACTTTCATTCAATTCACTGAAGTTTCCTCTCTTGTTGGACCGAAATGGCGACAGAGGGGGGGTGAATGTCGTCTAAAAAAAATTGTCCCCCTAAAAGTGCTTACGAAAGAGCTATCTCTCCAGTAGCTATAAAGCAAGAGACTTGAGAAACTCTGAACCAAACAAAGAGGAGCACTCACAAATAAATTCTTTCCAATAGCTATTGTGAGCTATGAAAAGAAGAACATATGTGAGGTCAAGTACTTACTAGAAGAGCAAGAGGAACAGAAGACCAAGGCACACCAGAAAGGGAAACCCAAAGACCCCAAACTTTATAAAAAAAACAGCAAGCAACTCATCTACCGGGGGGAGGCCGGTCAGACCGCCAAGCATGGGCCGGTCTGACCGCTCTGGGCGATCGACCACCGTTGAACACCGGTCCGATTGCGGTGAACTCGATCGACCGCGATGAAATACGGTCTGACCGCCCCACGATTTTCAGAATAAACAACAGAGAGATTTTCAGCAGGCCGACACAAAACTCTTCACAGCAAGAAAATTGGGACTTTCCCACTGGTTTCTTCAGTCCAGAATTGCATGACTATAACCTAAAAAGCCAGAGGAGCAAAGGGAGCCAAGAAATTCAACACAAAGCAGAGGAATTTAGGAATTGATTCAAAAACTAAAAACTTACAAAGTGCAGCAGTAAAACTCAAATTCCCATCTCATCCTTGATCCTTTGTCAATGAAACTTTGAGGATAGCAAGATAATAGTCTCTGGACTTTACATGTTAAGTTTCAGGCCATCTCAAAGAGGGAAACAAGATTTGAACCAAACCCTAGAAAAGCTTGGAAAAACTTCAGAGAGGAGCACAAAAAACCCAGATTACTCAAGATTCACAAGACCTTTGCACATGAGATTTTGCAATTAAGTTAGCAATAATCCAAGAGCATGCTAGCAAGAATCTCAGGACATTTCCTCAAGGGAATCAAGAAATTCATCTAAACCCTAGAAAGCAAAAACAAGAACAGAGAAACCCAAAATGCCAAATCTGAAATCAAACACTTGTCTCTGGGATATTAGCTAACCAAATGGTCTAGAATCATAACCCCATCACAGAACAACCCATTTTGGCACTTCTTAGAAAGAAACAACAAGAAACTCAAAAGTCAAGAAATCATGCAAAAGGGGTATCGAAGGAAAAACAGGGAGCACAGGAAGAACTTAGAAATTTCATTCATGAAATAAGAAGATTACAGAGGAGTCCCCATACGCATGGACATTAGAACAAGAGGAATGATTACAAGAGTCTCAATCCATCCTCTCCCTTACTCAAAATCACACCCTACATGCTTGGAGGAGGAGATGAACATAACAAAGAGAAGAGATGAACGTGGGAGACACTCCCTGCTGCCCACACCAACTCTCCAACCACTAAAGCCTAAAGCCAAAACCACCTTTCAAAGGCTCTTTTGACTAAAGCAAACCCTAATTCTCTCTCAAAGCCATATAATGCATGCAGCCACTCACTCCTATTTATAGCCCTTGGCTAACGGGTCTCCAACCCATTACGCCCGCTAAATCCAACGGAACCCGCTCCCGCTTGTGCAGCCTTGCGAAATGACCAATTCGCCCTTCCTGCACCTTCCGGGAAGCTTCCGTGTCTCTTGTCGTCCAAGCCTCGCAACCACCTCGAGTCTCCGCCGTCTTCGACACATCTCTACCATTCTGACCTCGACACCGCCCGTGTCTAGTCCGGTCACCTCGTGTCTCGCCACGACTCCGCCTCGACGTCCTGCAGCCATCACAGACAAGAAACACATCACATAGCACCGCTCGACACATGAAAGCATAAATAGCATAAAGGCATCATACTTACCCATGATGAAGTCCAAACCTATCGAATCAAAGAATAGGCATCCTAATCCCATACGACCAAGTTTGACCGAGTCCGACCGAGCCCGATTGCACCTCGCAACGTCAAGGTCCGAACCACCCAAACCAAACTCGACTTTCCTATACCGATGTCAATTACTCATCATACACACGGGATGACCTCCACATGGTCTCTCATCTTTATCAAGTCATGTGATTTGAAGCACCATTGTCAAGATACCAAAGATTGGACTCCACCATCTCTTCTCCAACTTTCAGTAGTTTTGGCTGGATATGATCTTCAGTTAACATCATAATTTGTGTTTACTTCTTCTCACAGATGAACAACAGAAGTGCTAGCTCCTGCTCTGTTTTGGCTTGAATTAAATTTGCCTCCTCTTTCTTTTTCTTGTAACGACAATCAACAGTATAGTGCCCAAACTTTTGGCACTCATCGCACTTGATATGACTTCTGCAGACTGCAGCATAATGACCTTTTTTTTGCCATAGGTAAAATATTTTACTCTCGGCTTGCCTTGGTTGTGGGAGGACTCACCTTACATTGCTTTCTCTCCATGACCAGTTGTAAAGCCACGGCCTCCTCGACCAAAACCACGACTACCTAGTCTACGATTGTGTCCATGCCAATTGCCAGATCCACGACCTCCTCCTTGGCTTGGATTTGATTCCTGCCAAGTTTTATTTTCAACCTTTGCGTCGCTTTTCACTAGCAATGCTTGATTAGTCCTAGCCTTCCACCCTTTGAGCAATTCTTCATGAGCCTTGAGAGATCCTATTACTTCTTCTATTTTCATGTGTTGGAGATCACTTGAATATAGAAGAGTTGTGACCACTGGTATGAACCTCTCGAGTAGAACACACAAATACTTCTCGACGACTGTAGTTTCCTCCAAAGTACCTCCAAGAGATCAAATCTCATTTACCACAGCAGTTAACTTTCCTGTAAACTCATCTACTGACTGAGTTTCACCCATATGCAGCGCCTCATATTCTCCTCAGAGAGTTTGTAGTTGAACCTTCTTCACACGATCCACACCTTCATGCATAGTCCGAAGAGCAATCCAAGCTTCTTGTGCTGTATCTTTTCCGACAAATTGATTGAGCATCAAGTCGGGTATGGCTGCGTAGATGAGTGCCAAGGTAGTTTGATCATTCTTCATGTCGACTTCCTTCACCTTTCATTTTGGATCGACCTTTCCACTAGCGTCGACCCCTTGGACACGCATATTCACCCACATCTTCATAGACCATGCTGGGTAGTTCTCTGAGTTGAGAACTGGATACGGAAGGGAATTTGGTCCTTCCTTCATTGTCAACGAAGATCCATTCCTGCCATGTGTTGCTCCTTCTATGAGTTGATCGGAATCTGCTCTGACACCAGATGTTGAATACGACTTCTCCAAGTTGTAAATGTTGACTATCACTACTACAGAAAGGCTAATAGTATACGCCAAATCACAGACGGTTTTGTGAAACCGTCTGTAATGCACACTATTACAGACCGTTTTAATTTGAAGGCCGTCTGTGGTATTTGTGGCGGGAAAAAGGAGTATCACAGACGGTTCTTACCGCTGAACCATCTGTGATACTGGAATATCATGAGACGGTTTTTATTAAAACCGTGCGTGATATCTGAGATTATCACAGATGGTTTTTATTAAAACCGTCTGCGTTGTGTCGACTATCACGAGGCGGTTGTTGTTAAGAACCATCATGCATGTTCCTGACGGTTTTTAACAAGAACCGTCTGTGATGTCCCTTTGTCTGTCATATTCTAGATCAGAGGTTAATATATAAGTACACATTGCTTCTAATAACTTAACTACAGAACTACTGAGACAAGTGATCACAAATTAAAGGCAAATTTATTAATTTCAATTAGAGGAAAATTTATTACAAAAGTCGCACAGGTAAAGAGTTTCCCAGATTGTAATTTTTTGGGCTTCGTACGCTTCTTCTTCGACTTGGGGACTTGGAGGATCAGCCGCTAAATTCTCGAACGCTGTTAAGATTGCCCTTGTCCTCAGCACTTCCTCCTCCAGCCTGGGCAAATGATCAGCAGCATCCATAATGTCGTAGAGGATAGCATGAAAAGATTCCTCAGAATCTGCCGTATTTGCTTGATCGGCAAGGCTATTCATCAGTCTCTCCAATGCGTGTAGAGCTTCTTCCGCTTTGCGCACATTGTGGAGAAGAACCAGGGTGAGGGCTGTTTCCCTTTCTTGAGCGGCAGCGAGATGCCTCCGTCGACGGCGGATGATGAGGTCGAGCTGACGGATGCAAGAAAGTCGGGGAAGGAGAGCAGGGCGTGTGTGGAGAAGCTGCTCTAGATGCAAATTGCTGGCCGCCTGTGTAAGGTTCCGGCCGAACAATTCGTGATGAACAGATGAGAGGAAGGAGATGATCACAAGAATAGTAGAATCCATATTGTACGTACGTAGAAGAGACCTAGATTACGCGCGCATATTTAACCTTTAGCATCGTATACCCAAACATTAATGATATAGACGCTTCGTATAACGATCGAGAGACGTTAATTAGACGATCGAAACACGAAGCGTTCTGGCAATCAAAACACGAAGCGTTCTGGCAATGGAAGCACGCACGAAGCATTAATGATATAGACGCTTCGTATAACGATCGAGAGACGTTAATTAGACGATCGAAACACAAAGCATTCTGGCAATGGAAACACGCGCGAAGCGTTCTGGCTTGAAGCTTATCACAGACGATTTTATAAAAAATCATCTGTGATAATATTTATCACAGACGGTTTGATAAGCTGGTTTTCACAGATGGTGTTTAGTTAAAAACCGTCTGTGATAATGCCTAAGGCATTTATTGCGCTGCTCAGACCGTATCTGTCTTCATTTCGATCCAGATCTAGCCACTGCTGCGCACTTTTTCACTCGGGAGGAAGCTAGGCGATTTCAGGCTAGTTAATTTGGTGGGAAGAGGCAGAGATTGAGCTTTGAATTAAGATTCAGACTTTCCTGGTTGCTGTAGATATGGTTAGTAATGAAATTTATTTTTTCTTTAATTGCATTACAATTTAGGTCTATGTAATCCATGAGTTGTACGCTATTGAAGATGGTTAATTTGCAAAATTGTTGGTTATATAATAGCTGTTGTGTTTGCAATATGAATTGAGCTAGCAAATTAAGTCTCAATATAATAAATGTGGCCGGTATATATGTAGTTATAATTAGTTAATCTAGATTTTAATACTAAGTTGTTATATATGTACGTAACATAGGACCGAAGCTGGATGTATGCCGCGAGCCGTGTGAGTGAAGAGTACATTAATGGCGTTTCGCTTTTATAAGAGCGCGAGGAGGATATGTTGAATAAGGGGTGGAATATATGTGCTGTCCATGCACCGTGCGAGAATTTGAAGATATTTAAGAACCGAGGGCAAATTGAAGCGCACTTGATTCGAAGGGGTTTCAAAAAGGATTATACGTGTTGGACCATCATGGCGAAGTGAATGATCATATCTGCGGATGACATCGCCGATGAAGTGAATGATATGCCCCGGATGACATCGCGGTGAAGTGAATGACATGCCGCCGGTGATGTCGATTGTGGCTCGGATTCGAATAGGTTGCACGATGATAATCTGGATCGGATGCTTGCGATGTAGAAGAGAACTATGATGAGAGAGTATGTTAAATGTCGTGGCTTGATGGAGGACTCAGAGAAACCTTTGTACATGGGCTGCAAGTACACGAGGTTGTCGCCGTGCTTGAACTGTTGAAATTGAAGGCAAGCAACGGTTGGTCCGACAAGAGTTTCACGTGCTGCTAGGTCTTTTAGCGGACATGCTTCCGGAGGGAAATGAGTTGCCTAAAACCACGTATAAAGCCAAAAGGTTCTTTGTCCATTGGGAATGGAAGTAGAAAGAATACATGCATGCCCGAACATTGTATCCTCTACAGTAAAGAGTATGCAAACATGCATGTATGTCCGGTGTGCAACGCATCCTGATACAATCGTAACAATCAATCAGATGATGGTGAGGGAACAGAGGCGAAGAAAGGACCTCCTGCTAAGGTGGCATGGTATTTTCCTATAATTCCCCATTTGAAAAGGTTTTTTGCAAATCCAAAGGAGGCAAAACTGCTGCGTTGGCACTCGGAGGAGCGCAAGAAGGATGGAATGACAAGACACCTTGCTGATTCCGCGCAGTGGAGAAACATCGATAGGAGTTTTGCAGAGTTCGGTGTAGAACCAAGGAATATAAGGTTGGACTGAGTACAGATGGAATGAATCCTTTCAGTAGCATGAGCAGCCGATATAGCATATGGCCCGTGACTCTGTGCATCTATAACCTTCCTCCTTGGTTGTGTATGAAGCGAAAGTACATTTTGCTGTCGATACTTATCCAAGGGCCAAAACAACCTGGAAATGATATCGATGTGTTCCTAGCACCGTTGGTGGAAGATCTAAAAGTGTTGTGGAACGAAGGGGTCCAAGTATGGGATGCATACAACCCAGAGAACTTCACTCTGCGCTCCTTATTATTCTGCACCATAAATGATTATCCTGCCCTTGGTAACCTATCGGGCCATAGTACAAAAGGTGCCAAAGCTTGTACTCTTTGTTTAGATGGTACCGAGAGTGTGTGGTGAGACACTCACGCAAAACCGTCTACATGCATCACCGCCGGTTCCTTCGGAGGGCTCACCCATACCGCAAGATGAAGAAACAATTTGATGGAGAGAAGGAAGATGGTTCAGCTCCAAGGTATTTAAGGGGACACGAGGTTTATGATATGGTTAAGGATTTAGATGTTGTCCTCGGAAAGGACGTAAATTGAGGGCTCATGAGAAGAACACACGGAAGAAGAGATCAATATTTTGGGACTTACCTTATTGGGAGTACCTAGATGTTCGGCATTGCATCGACGTCATGCATGTAGAAAAGAATGTGTGCGGCGACTTAATTAGTCTCTTCTTGAACATCCGTGATAAAACAAAGGGCGGTGTCAACGCGCGGCTTGACTTGGTGACATGGACATCGGGCCCGAGTTAGCACCGACAAGCACCGATAATGGACGAACGTACCTTCCCCTGCGTGTTACACTCTGTCCAAGGTGAGAAAACAAAAGCGTGCGCTGCTTGCATGGTGTCAAAGTTCCGTCGGTTACTCCGACAACGTGAAGAAACTTGTTTCGATGCAAGATTTGAAGTTAAATGGCATGAAGTCTCATGATTATCATGTGTTGATGACACAGATGCTCCTATTGCAATTAGAAATATTTTGCCGATCAAAGTCCGAGAGACAATCATGAGGCTATGTTATTTCTTTAACACAATTGCTCGAGAAGGTCATCAATCCCGAAGGATTAGATGCTCTGCAGGACGAGGTGGTGATGACTCTATGTCACCTTGAAATGTATTTCCCTCCTTCGTTTTTCGATATCATGGTCCATCTCATTGTTCACGTTGTGTGGGAGATAAAAATGTGCGGCCCGTATTCCTCGTAGCATGTACCCATTTGAGAGGTTCATGGAATTCTCAAGTCCTACGTGACGGAATCGTTCTCACGGAGGGCAGCATCGTCGAAGGTTATGCAAGCGAAGAGGTTATTGAGTTTTGTGTCGATTATATGGCTCAGATTCAACCGATAGGTGTCCCTCAATCTCGTCATGAGGGGAGGCTGAAGCGTCTCGGAACTATCAGAAGGAAAGCAATCACTCCAGATATGGACACGTACACTCAAGCCCATTTCACGGTGTTGCAACACATGAATGAAGTGGCGCGTTATGTGGACCAGCACAAGGATGTGCTTCGGCAACAAAATCCAGAGCGGCCGGATGTTTGGATCATGAGACAACACAACCGTTGGTTCAACCAATGGTTGAAGGAGCAAATCGCTAGGAGCTCATCGAGTGAGACGCTGATATGGTTGGCAAAAGGGCCGACATTTACAGTTGTGACATGGCAAGGATATGACATAAATGGGTACACATTCTATCTGTGATCTCGGAATGTCAAGAGCACTAACGAACAGTGGTGTCCGCATAGATGCATTCGAGACCGATGGGTCGAGAAACTCGTACTATGGCTTCATAGAAGAGATTTGGGAGCTCGACTATGTGGTTTTCAAGATCCCTTATTTATTTGCCATTGGGTGCATCTCCCACAGTGAAGGTTGACAAATGCGGTGTCACGACCGTGGACCTCCAACGTGTCGGGTACCAAGACGAACCATTCGTACTCGCCAATCAAGTTGTTCAAGTTTTCTATGTAACCGACCCGAGAAATAAGAAATGCCATGTAGTTCTTCATGGAAAAAGGAGAATTGTCGAAGTGGAGAATGTAGTGGACAAGGAGGAATACAATCAATTTGACGAGTTACCTCCTTTTGGAAATGGCATAAGGGTCGACGATGAACAACGTGATGAAACTAGTTACATACGCATTGATCATGATGAAAGGCTAATTTTTAAAGGAAATAATTAAGCAAGTACAATAAGAATGTATATGTGAAAATGTGTGACAATTTTGAGATGTACATGTGAAAATGTGTGACAATTTTGAGATGTATATGTGAAAATGTGTGATGTAGTCAATTTTGAGATGCATATGTGAAAATATGTGACAAAATGTATATGTGAAAATGTATGTGTATTGGCATTTATGTATATGTGATGTATATGTGTGATGTACATGTGATGGTTGATATGAATGCAGCTGGTTGGTGTTGTATATGAATGCAGCTGTTGGTGGTGGATATGAATGCAGCTGTGGTTATTGGTGTTGTCTTAATAACTACAGTCGCAAAGGCTTATCATAGACGGTTCTAAGTTTATAACTGTCTGTGATAGTATAACTATCACAGACGGTTATAAACTTAGAACCGTCTGTGATATTATCCTGACGGTTCTAAGTTTAGAACCGTGCGTGATAACCTCCTATATATACCCTCGGCTAGGGTTTTCCTGTGTGCTTTGCGCAGTTATTCGATCTAGATCTAATTAAATCCCGAGCCCATCGCCGCCTCCGCCTCCCGAACCCTCGTCGGCGCCTCCCCGAGCCCCTCGTCGAGCCCGTCGCCGATCGCCTCCCCCGAGCCCCTTGTCGAGCCCGTCGCCGGCCGCCTCCCCCAAGCCCCTCGTCGAGCCCGTCGCCGGCCGCCTCCCGAGCCCCTCGTCGAGCCCCTCGCCAGCCACCTCCCCTCGATTACCGTCTGCATTGTGAGCACTTTCTGTGATGGACTAGGGTTTTGAGTATTGTGAGCAGTTTCTGTGATGGACTATGGTTTTGAGCATTGTTTACTGCAGTAGCTTAATTAGTTTGCTATTTGGTACATATTACATTGGTACATTGTTTACTGCAGTAGCTTAATTAGTTTGCTATTTGGTACATTATTTACTGCAGTAGCTTAATTAGTTTGCTATTTGGTACATACTACATTGGTACATTGTTTACTGCAGTAGCTTAATTAGTTTGCTATTTGGTACATATTACATTGGTACATTGTTTACTGCAGTTGCTTAGTTTAATTTGCTATTTGGTACATACTACATTGGTACATTGTTTACTGCAGTTGCTTAATTAGTTTGCTATTTGGTACATATTACATTGGTACATTGTTTACTCCAGTAGCTTAGTTTAATTTGCTATTTGGTACATACTACATTGGTACATTGTTTACTGCAGTTGCTTAGTTTACATTGGTACATATTACATTGCTTGTTGTGTTAGTATATAGTATATAGTATAGGCACATAACCCCTCTCTGTGTCCACATCACCCCCTCCCTTCTCCCCCTTCCTTCTACTCCTCTCCTCTCTTCCTAACATTGAGCATCATGTTTCACTTTTCTTGCTTCCTCATCTTATCATGTTTCACTTTTCTTGCTTCCTCATTTAGTAGCGGGACGGCCAAGATTAATCTTGTGCAACCCTACAATTTGAGAGCACAAATTAACCAATCAAGGACCACTCTAGTGTATATGCCACATAGACCTTCAAGGGGCATGAAGTAAGTGACACACTGAGTGTTCCGTTCAATGAACCGGATACACTAGTTTGTGTCATTTGCTTCATAGAACTTTGTTTAGAGACCTTGTAGTAATAGTATATGCCGACTACTGCCGAGATGTGATGTCCACTCCCACAATCCATCTTTTTCCTTCTTAAATGCAAGGCAATTTTATTACAAAGTGCAAAAAAGGCATTCCCAGATTCTTCGTGAGCAGCCACATAGCCGACTTCTCGGTGAGCGACTATCCATCGCTTCTTCCCACTCCTTTTCTTCATCTCGGTCTCGGATCACGACGCGCGAGCGATGATTCGAATCATCGCTCATCGCGCACGTGATCCGAGACCGAGAGATGAAGAAAAGGAGTGGGAAGAAGCGATGGATAGTCGTTCACCAAGAAGTCACTATGCTCGGCCGCTCACGAAGAATCTCGAATGTCTTTTTTTGCACTTTGTAATAAAATTGCCTTGAATTTTGTGAAAAAGAAGGATTGTCGGAGTGGAGAATGTTGTGGATGAGGTTCCCAGATAAAGAAATCTTGCGATTGTTGCAAAAGATACATGGACCATTTGGGTGGAAAGATGAACTGTTTGTCAGCGCATGATCGCCATTCGAAGCATAGCATAGCATCAGAGGCACATCCGGGCTCGTTGCTGTGTCTTGAGGAATACCACATCCAAGACCCGATCTTGGCATTCCTCAAGACACAGATGCACTCTGATGTGCCTCTGATGCTATGCTATGCTTCGAATTGGCATCATGCGCTTGATGAAACATTCATCTTTCCACCCAAATGCTCCATGTATCTAGCCAAAACAGCAAATGAAGCAAGTGACATACTCTAGTGTTCCTGCTCAATGAACCGGATACACTAGTTTAGGACTTTGCTACATCACCTCTACTCCTCTCCTCTCTTCCAATTCAATATGATCACTTTCTCATCTTATCTTAATAGACCCACAAATGAGCAACATGTCACCCGCGCATTCTTCAACATCATCGCCGAGGCGCCCGCTCCAACATCAAGACGCCAAGGAAGAGGGCTATCGAAGAAGCTCGAGGCCGCTGCACCATCACAATGTAAATGCATCCGGGTCCTATCCTTCCTCAAAAGCGGTAAACGCATTCGAACCATGATCGGAATAGTTGCACGAGAATGAATTGAGATCACATACAATTCGTGGAAGAACGTGCTCGACACTCAAAGCGTGAGTCGTGGACCGAAATTTTGGCATCGTTCGAGTTCCCGAAGAACACCTACACGCTGTGCAACGACAAACCTACCAAGCGGCGTGCAAAGCATGGAAGAACTTCAAGAGCACGCTTGTCGGAAATACGTGGAGACGGACAAACGCGCTGTTCATAAATACCCATTCTGGAACCATAATGGGAAGAGTTCAAGGCGATGAAGACGTCAGAAGATTTCAAAAGTACAAGTGTGGCGCACAAGGCCCTCCTGCAAAAAACACACCCCACAGACTTGGCACATCTGGTTATGCGGGTAAAATCCACGATGGAGGAAGGAGGATGACTCGCAGCTGCACAGGACATCGCCCATTGTTTTCCAATATCCGGATGACCGCGCTCGAAATTGGATTAGAGCAAGGTCTTCTACAACGACATCGGGGGCGTCTCCTTCGAAACCCTGCGGACAGCAAGTGTCCCAGCACCGTAAGATATCGATAGAACTACGTAGCTTGTAATTACTCCACAACTTCGCATTTAATTGAAATGACATTTTGTGATCTTGCGGGAAGAGTGAGTTTTGAATCTACCTTGGGATCATTCCAGGAACAAGGAGAATGATATGCTCTCGTGGCACAGGAAACAAGGAGCACCGGGTCGTCGAGAGGCCTTGGGCTTACGTTCGTTGGAAACATGGTTTCCAAGATGACTCGGATGTATCGGCGTAGGAAGAGAAACAAAACCGGCGTGGCGCACAGCTACGAAGCGATCAAGGAATCTCTTAGAGAGGAGCTATTAGCTCGGATGGCTGATGTAATCGAGAGATGAGGTGCGGAAATGCAGAAAGTCGGCAGCCGCCATCGCGCTCTGTGCTAGCTAGGCCGCACAACCATCCGAGTAGCTGCGCGTCCAATCCGACGCAAACCTAGGCCAAATTTCCTGTGGACGACATCCTGGTAATAATTATTATCTCTCGAATGCTTGCTCCATTGATAGGCCTATTTGAGTAGCTAATTTTGTATCGTTATGTAGGAGCCTACGAAGTGCGGGCTCCAAGTGAGATATGGCTCCATTCCCTTGTGTTGCTTGGGGCGGGCATATTAAATGCAGTATCGGGGCCATGGTGCACGGTCAAGCTTTAGCGCGAGCGCAAAAGTTAATGTGGATGGTGTGTATGTCAATTTTGAGGTGGTCCCGCCACGAAGCCCCCAACGACGAGATCGTGACTCTAGGACGAGCCATTGGAACATTCATCCGGTGGCCCAAAAGCGACATCTCCTAGAGGCTTCTTCACCGGTGGCGGGACTGAAGTGCATGCGAACCACAGCAACATGCATCGGTGCCATCTCCACACAGCAGCGGGCGAAGCGAGCTACCTGCACCGGTGCTGTCTCCACGGGTGCTATTCTCGCCAAAGCAACTTGCACCGTCTGTACCATTACAGTCGACTACCATGAAGTCGACCTGCAGTCGAGGCAGTGGCCATGGCAAATCAAAGATGAAGGATGATGACGATATCTCGTACCTGCCATTGGCCCACAAATTCGTGCTAGGCGAGCCGATGATATTCCCGAAAGAGCACCTCTCAAAGCTAGGACTTTGTTGCCAAAGATTCCACATTTGGTATATGGAACAGTCCAATAGACCAGAGGCAGAACGGCGCTCAGGTATCATGGTCAAATTCAAGCCGGAACATTTCTTGCACGAAGTTCAGGAATGTGTCTTCCCGGTTACCTTTGACGATATATTTGCTGTTTTCACGCTCAACGCTCTCGACGCCTCACTTGTTCGATGCTGGACGCTGTAAGTCTGTACAATCACAGTCTCTGTTCACGTAATACCGATATATGTCACAATTTGTTGCTTTGTGTGTGTGTGTGTGTGTGTATATATATATATATATATATATATATATATATATATATATATATATATATATATATATATATATATATATATATATATATATATATATTCATGCTGATCGAAGCTAGATCATCGAAATCACTAATTGGTTTCCTGGACCCACGCTTGGTCGCCATTGATACCATCAACGAGAATGCATCCTTCGTCGAGGACTATATTACAAAAGCACTGCTGGCTCACCAAGATAAGGAATTTGTTCTTATGCCATACAATGAGAACTTCCATTGGATTTTAATTGTAATTATACCAAAATGGAACAAGACTATATACCTTAATTCTCTAAGTAAGAACAAATCCAAGTACACAGCTATCGCCGAAATACTCGATAGGTAAGTACATTGTACATTGTACTCTTTCTTTCCTTCCGAATGACTAATCTAACTTTTTCGAATAACGAAGGTCGTTCGTCACATACGTTCAACAAACAAGTGGCTCGACGACAGCTGCCAAGCCCTTGAAACATGATCGCAATTTTCGGGTATTGGCTAGCTACACATTAATTAATCATATACAACACTTAGTAGTAATGCCACTTGATTTAACACATTCTATTTTTTGCAGTGCCACCAGCAGCAGCCGGGCAACACGTGTGGATACTACGTGTGCCACCATATGAGACTACTCCTCGATTCCAGCAAGATCTCCACTCCTAAGGTTTGTCAATCTTTCCACATTTATTTCATACATGTCAAGTTTTATATGTGCGCGCATTGATATTCCTATGGACAGGCTGCGCCCATCTCTACATCTGCATTGAAACAGCCGGATTTTGCAAAAATTCAAGGAGAGTTCATTTGGTTTTTGTGGAGTAAAGTCGTAAGATCAGATGGAGAGTTCCACTGCCCAGAAGATTTTTTATTGTAATTCTAAGTGCAAATGCAGTGTAGATCTTTTACAATTGTGTATTTGTTAATGGATATTTTATTTCAATTCAATGAATTGATTTGCGAAATGGATGCATTATATTTGTGAAATGAAGTGCCTTGTCAATTGGATGTTTTATGTCTGTGAAATGAATTGAGATGTGAAATATATCTGAAATGAAATGAGATATGTGAATTGTATATGTTTTATGTCTGTGATTATCTGCTTGTTTCAAAGGGCATGGCTAGCATTTCCTGAGGCTAACCAATAAATGGAAATATATTTAGGGGTTGAAGGGAATATCACAGACGATTTTTGAGTCAAAACCGTCTGTGATAGCTGATAATCACAGACGGTTTTGACTCAAAAATCGTCTGTGATAATAAGTATCACAGACGGTTTTGAACTCAAAACCGTCTGTGATTATCAGCTATCACAAACGGTTTCAAAAACCGTCTGTGATAATAAGTATCACAGACGATTTTTAACTCAAAACCGTCTGTGATTAGCATCTATCACAGACGGGTTTTACTCGAAAACCGTCTGTGATAGCTGATAATCACAGACGGTCCGAAAACCGTCTGTGATGACCTTCGATTATCACTGACCTATAAATACAGACGGTTCACAAAACCGTCTGTGATGACGTTTTTGAACCGTCTGTGATGACCTTTTCTGTAGTAGTGTATGACCACTTAGAGTTGAGTTACGACCACTCAATGAGATTTCTTGATGAAGAATACAACTTTGCCTTCCTTACGACCCTTTCGTGTATGACCACGAGCCGTTGGCTGCTACAATATTTACGAGTGCTACAGTAACTTTTCGAGCACTACAGTACTCGTGAACAGTGCTCATAATCTTCCATGTACTCGAGTCTCCTCTGCTTTTCGAGTATGCTGAGTACTCGTAATCTTCGATGAAATTCCTTTGTTTTTCAACGACGATGACATAAACAATTTAACGATAGAATAAACAATCTTTTTGGTGGTGCTCAAATCACCACACCTTTTCTTTGGCTTTCTCCACTATTTAAACCCAGCTTTACAAATTAGACTCAGATACACAAACTGACTCTGAATCATAAATTTCTAATTCTAAACAGACTTGGACTCTATACAAATTCTAAAGCGGATTCGGCAGGATTATTTCCAACAAGAAGGATCTCCGGGAAGTTCACCACGTTCGAGTCTACCATGCTCGGCGTGGGCAACACTAGCCAGTTGTAGGTGATGCGCTAGTCGCGGACGAGGCCACCGAAGTCCAATATGAGTTACTATTAACTTCTTATAGTTTATGAATTCAATTATATGTTTTATGAAGTGTTGGCTCAATGCGGTGGTAGTGATTGATGAGGGATTAAGAGTATTCCACTAGAACAAATTTTGCATTTAAGGATGATTTTATCTTTGAGTTAGAGTATTTTAACAACCTCGATAAGAAGTGTGATGATGGTGCTTCGGATGATTGGGAGGGCGAGTTCTTCCCCAGGCATTCCCAAAATCAAGTATGAGGTGGGACCATAAAGTTCAGAACCTTGAACTACGTTGTGTTTTAACAAATTGTTGTGTGTTAAACTTTTGTCCTTGAACAATTGCATTGCAGGTTGCAACCAGCAAGAACCCACTTGCTTATAAGTTGTATAACAGAGGAAGTGATTCCTGGAAAGAAAATGAAAGTATGATTTATGAACTATGTCTTCTGGATAGATCCTTTTAATCCCCTTTACATTATGGGTTATAGTCGGATTATACATTTATTTGCTTGCCGCTAGGATTGGATGAGGTTCAGCATAGCCTTTTGGCATACATTCTGTGGTACTAGAGCAGATCCTTTTGGTGCCCCTACAAAGTCTTGGCCTTGGGAGGATGGCACGAATTCATTGGCCATGGCTAAGAGAAGTATGACACTTACCTGATTATGTTTTTAGGTCCAGGTCATCATGAATTTGCGCTTTTGCTGTAATCAACATCTTCTGTTTGAATTGTTATTGTAGTGAGAGCTCATTTCGAGTTCATGGAGAAGCTTGGTGTTGACAAATAGTGCTTCCATGACAGGGATATTGCCCCTGACGGCAAAACACTTGTTGTATGTCCTTCATTTATGCTATAGTTGTGTTAATGCATGAATTCTAGATCTCTAGAATCACAAAGGGTCAAGTCCCTCATCCCAAGTGTGTTTCAGGCATTCATTTGGTCCCTAACATGCTTTTATTTTCTAGCTCATCTGTGGTAAATTTCCATTTTCTACTTGAACTCAAAGATTCACAGGCTATATAAATGTTTTCTCATAGTGGGTCTCTGAGTCCATGCATGCAAATGAACAGATAATTCTTTGACAATCTGTTTTGCTCATGGCTTTGTGCCCTTGGAGTAACATGATAATTGCATCCTTTGTCATAGAAATATTCTTTTATTTCGAAGTCACTGAAGCATTTACTATTGGCTTCTTTTGACCCAATGGTGACTATGGTTTTAGATTGTATTTGGAGCTTTAAATTCATGTAATTTTAATCTTTTTCTAATCTGTAGTAATGTACGTGCATTAAACTAGTATGATCAAAACCTTGGAAGTTTCGACTGAGAACCCATTTTGTTTCTGTCCATCTGGAAGTCTTTGGATGTTCATGCCTGCTTTGATATGTTGCTGTAACTAAAAGTTTTGAAGTGTATTCAATATGAAATTTGGGATGTTAATTTATTCATTATTCAATTTCTTGTCGCAAAGAAACATCAGACTTGGTACAAGAGAGGCACAAGGAATAATTCTGGTACAAGAATTATAGGATCGATTCACACTGAGATAGGCAATCAGAGGGGGGGGGTGAATGATTGCGGAAGCTAAAAATAAATTTTAAGACTCTCCCCTAAACACAAAACCTATTTAAGTCTCGTTTAATAATTCTGGACAGAATAATATACTCTCACTAAAACTGATCCCAATTAAAAACCGTAACTCCGATTGATCTCAAATTTTGACAGAATAAACTAGACAAAATTATTGAACTAACCCAACTGGAATTACATCAATCGGAGGACTAGAACTTGAGATATAAAATAAACAAGATCGCTGATGCAGAAAGTGACGAGAATTAATTAAGCCCTAATAAAGCGAATAAACAAAATCTGTAAATATATATAAAAAAATAATTACCTTACCTAATCACCTGACACTAATTTTAAGCTTTAAGACTCACGGATGGATGCAACCATATAATTGATTGAGCGAATCATTGACTGATTGGATCTCTCATAATGCATATGCGTACAGAGCATCAAAAAAACTCAATGCAAACTAATTCAACAGCACTCACCAAACACCCTATTGATTAATCTCTCAAATCAATGTCTCGATGAGCACCCACAAAATATTACAGGCGGACATGCATGCAGCCGCGAATCTTCAACTAAAAGCACAGCCGCCTCTTTTTCTTCCGATCGCTAGATCAAAACGACGCACGCCGCCGCTCTGTTTTTTCTCATCCACAACGCACGGCCACCGCACACATGTATACGTTTTATACTCCAAACTCTTACCTATTCAATCTCTAATTAAAACCCTAATACAACTCCAACTAGGACTGGGCCTTTTGCCTCAACCAGGCTTTTGGCCCACTACTTTTCAGGGACCCAAAACCCTTCATAACATGGGTTTTTTAATTCTTTTTACGCTTCCAATTTTTTCAGCCTTCCACGTGTCGAAGCCTCCAGGACCGCGCCTCCTGTATCTTCTCCACACATCATCTCCATGAGCATTGTTCTCTAGCCTGAACATCCCGCATGACATCCTTGACCGATAGGACCTCAGTTCCTCCCTGAACTTAGTCCCGAAACCTCAGTTCCACCCGAACCTAGTTTCAGTCCCGTCATCGACCATGTTCCGCCTCAAGCAACACCTGCACATGAATAAACAAACAACCGCGTACGAGCACAAGTCCACGACTTGACTCAAGTCAATCCGCACAATACCTCACACGAGCGTATCATATAACATTATCATATCACCATGCTATCACAAGCATATAAAGAAGCAACATACTATAAGTAACACCATAACCAACGTTGTCAATTATTCATCATCTAAAATAACCTAGACCTGGCCACATGGTCTAACAATCTCCCCCTTGATGAATACATTGACAACATATTAAATTAACATGACTTCCAACAAATCTAAGTGAAGAATTAAAGCCAAACTTTCAAACTCTCCCCCTCAACACAAGAGTCAAATTTCTCTCCCCCTTTGGCAATGTAATCATCAAGAAATTTCAGTGAATAAGAATAAATCTAAGAAAGAGCAAAGATAATAAAAATCTAGAAGCTTTGTAGATTATCCAAGCCACGTTGCATTGGTTTAAAAACACAACCAAGTCATATTTTTGAGTAGAGCTATCCAGATCATATAAAGCCATATATCATATAGCAATGTCAAAACAAGTTTTCAATATGATTAAGAAATTTATATCAATGACAGGCATCTCAACAATAACCAAACCAATTATAGAGAGCACAATGAGATATCACAACAAAAAGTCAAAACTTAAAAGTGAAACAAATTTTAACTCTAGACGGGCTAGCAGTCTCATGTAACAACTTATTGCTCCACACTCAATTTTTAGGCATGTGGCATGCTTGTAGCATACTTCTTTTCATAATGACATACTTTTCTTCTTCTTTTTTTTTGATGATGGCATGCTTGAAGCATACTTCTTTTCATTTTGCGCACTTTTGTGCCTTTTTTTTTGTTCACCATGGCATGCTTGAAGCATACATCTTTTCAAAAATTTTTTTGTATACTCCTTTTTTAATAACATGCCAAATTGAGTGATCATAAAAATTGGAACATGAAACATGCGAGCCTCATAACCAAGAGTTAAAATAAGACTCACAATCAAGCTAATCCTTTTCGATGGACATCGCAAAGTAATAAATATAATTAATCTAGTCAAAGTATTCGCCATGTCATACTTTTAATTCAAATGTAGCAATTTTATTATAAATGAGACTTGATCAAAGCTACACAACATATGAATAAATATGATAAAAAGAGCTCTACTACTCAATTGGTTTCAATGACTTGGATTTGATAAGTTATTTGACAAGGATAATAAACAAAGCTTCTAAAATTTTAAATAACAAGCTCCCCTCGAATAATCCCATAAGATATAATACGCCCAACTCACTTCGCAAACGAGGAAACGAGAAGTATCAATCGATTCCATGAGCAAATCAGCAACTTGAGAATTTAACAAGATGTAAGACAACATCACCTTTTCCACATAGTCTCTCAAAACGTGAAATCTCTTGCAAACCATCAAAGAGAGTGAAGAACCATCAAGTGTTCCAATCAAGCAATGATGTAAAAGATCGGAACCCAATCTAGCTCATGTTCTCCATTCTTGTCGTTGTTCTTACATCACAGAAACACCGGTCTCAAGATCAAGTTAGTGAAATAAGATCTAGGAATCCAGTACTGAGACACACGACGAACAGGAGCAACAAAGCTAGAACCAAAATCACGTGCATGTGGATGATCATAATGCCAAAAAGAACGTGAATTATTTGAATTTGATCCCAATCTAGCATGTGAAGCAGATTTAAAGCCATCATGAAAGTTCTCTAAAAACATAACTTTCGCATTTGATCTAGGAACAAAAGACATTGCACGTTTTTGTTTCAAAGCATTTAATCTTTCCTTCTTCTCTTTCTTTGCACGTCTAAAGCAAAATTCATATAAGTGTCCATCTCTTCCACAATAGGTGCATTGAAATTTAACACAACCACTAATCTTTTGAGATGATGAGCTAGCACCTATATTATCATTTGATGAATTTTGCACAAAGCAGCAGATTTAAACACGGTTTGTTTTGGTTCAAGTTTCACTTCAATCTTTCCAGTTCAAGAAGCTTAACAATCTTAGGAGGATTATTCTTGGCATGCTCAATGAGAATTAAATCCTAGACCACGATTTTTCACACTTGTTTTTGACTTGTCTAGAATCATATTTAAATTTTTCTCGCCAAAAGAAAATCTCTCTAAAGTGTCTTTTAGGTATTCATTCTCTTTAGCTAGAGTGGGACAAGCTGTGCATTTAATGATTCATTCACAAGATTTTTAGAAGCACTAGACTGAGCCAATATTTCTTTTCAAAAATCATTAAGTTGTCTAGTCAAAACTTTTATTTCAGTGTTTAGCTTGGGACAGTTAGAGCAAGAAGATATCTCATGATAAAGCATCTGTTGAATTGTTTCCTGAGATGAACTAAGTCTAGCTTCTAGCAAATCACATTTAGAGCAAGCTTTAGATTTAGCATTTAAAATACTTGACTCTAAACATGAAGAAGAACTAAACTTGAGCTTTCCAATTTCATCATTAGCACATTTCAATTTTTCATCACAAGAGTCATGTGCTAATCTTAATTCATCAAATTTAGCAGTTACATCTCTAAGTTGATCCATGTTTAAAGCATTAAGTGACCTAGCATTCTCTAACTCAGAATGTAAAATTTGACAAGACTCACAAGATTCATCATCAGGAATTAAAACTCTAAGTCTTGCAATTTCAGAATTTAGAGATTCAATCAATGTATCGTATTTCTTAATCTTTTTATCTTTCTTTTCTAGCAAAGTACCAAGTTTAGCAACAGCTTTAGCTAAATCATCATAAGAAGGTTCTACCTCATTGTAGTTGTCGCTGTCAAGATCATCATTGTCGGTGGAGCTTTTGCTACTTGCCATTAGACACAACCCAGTTAAATCTTTCTTGCCTTTGGGAGTATCATCCTCGCTGTCCGTGTCCACATCACTCATATTAATTTGCTGAAGAGCCGCAAGAACACGATGCACCACCTTGCGATTTATATAGCCATTCTTTTTGTTCTTCCTTTTTTCTTTCTCCATCTCTTCTTCCTTCTCATTTTCTTCCCTTGCAAATTTTGCTAGAAACTTTGGACATTTAGGACGAATATGATTGAGATCACCACACTCATAGCACCTTTGAGGACCAAAATTTCCTCTCTTTCTTGATCTCACAACTGTAAGGCTCTTGTGAAGCGTGTAGAGAGGAGTTCCAAAACATCTTCGGGAGTTGCTCTAGCTGTTCATCGGTTAGTGAAGACAAAGAAGACAAAGCATAGCTAGTAGAAGAATTATCACCATTAGACTTGCTAGATTGTGAAGCTAAAGCAATTGATTTATTACCATTATTTTTCTAGCAAAACATCTAATTCATGAGTTTTCAATTTAGAATAAAGTACATCTAATGTAAGTGTACTCATGACATGAGATTCTCTAATGGATGTAACCTTCATCTCCCATATCGACATATCTAATGCTCCAAGTAATTGACGTGCATTTTCAGCATCAGTATAAATAACATTAACAACACGTAGGTTACTAAGAATTTTATTAAAGCGGGCAAAGAGATCATCTATTGATTCACTAGGGCATGTAATCCTTTTTGTACAGGTACCTCTTTAATAGTAGATGAACCCTCATGATAATCACACAATGCTTTCCATACCTCATACGGATTTAAGAGAATAAACACAACATTATTGGAGTGAGCTCAATCTCCCATATTGCAAAGCCTTGAGCTTGAACTAGAACATTCAAGAACTTGATTCAATCACAACCTGCTGATACCACTTATAGGATCGCGAGATAGGCAATCAGAGGGGGTGAATGAGAAGCTAAAAATAAATTTTAAGACCTAAACACACAAACCCTGGACAGAATAATATACTCTCACTAAAAACAAACTACGGAATAAACTAGACAAAATTATTGTACTGGAATTACATCAATCAACAGAACTTGATATAAAATAAACAAGATTTTAGAAATTAAGACAATTTGTTGTAAGCTTTAAGACTCACGGATGGAGCATATAATTGATTGAGCACCTGAGATGATGCGTACAACATCAAAAAAACTAGAATCTATTGATTAATCTCTCAAATCAAGATGAGCACCCACAAAATATTACAGGCGGAATCCCAATGACATCTAGGCTTCAGATGATTCTGATCATTGCCCTATTCTGCTGGGCCTCCAAGATAATAAAGCATTGTTCTCAGCCTGAACATCCCGCGACATCCCCGATAGGAGACTTAGTTCAGTTTTTCATCGACCATGTCCTTGCACATTGAGACCAAACTTGATGGGTTCACAAGCATATAAAGAAGCAACATACTATAAGTAACACCATAACCAACGTTGTCAATTATTCATCATCTAAAATAACCTAGTGGCCACATGGTCTAACAAGCAGCTCAACTCCGAACTAGAACATTCAAGAACTTGATTCAATTCACGGTTGTGTGCCCAGATTGGTTTTAGAAATTAAGCAATTTGTTGTAGACAAACTTAGAATCGAAGTCATCAATCCCAATGACATCTAGGCCTTCGATATTGCCCTATTCTCTTTGGGCCTCCTTTGAACTTTGAGACTTGAAGTTTAAAGCCCTTTATAACTTTGAATAGAAAGTTTAAAGCTGTTACCAAGGGCCTTCAGAGTTGGAGTGATAAGGCGGTGGGCCAAGTTAGCTTTCAGCTTGCCTTGGCAAGAGAAATTTTGCATCAGTTTGAGATCGCTCAAGACAGCCGCCAGCTTTCTCCTGGAGAATTATGGCTCAAGAATAATCTGAAAAAGCACAGCTTGGCCCTTGCTTCCCTCAAGCGTACAATGGCCCGCTTACGCTCAAGGATCAGTTGGCTCAAAGATGGCGATGCTAATACAAGACTCTTTCATATGCATGCCCGGCACTGAAAAAGGAAGAATTTTATTGGGAAGCTTATTGTAGGAGAACGGGTCTGCACCAGCCATGAGGACAAGGCTGCAGTCTTTGATGATTTTTATGAAAATCTACTGGGAACCTGTACAGTAAGGGAGCACACAATCAACTTGGCTGGTTTGGGAATTAATGCACATGATATGTCAGAGCTTGAACTTCCCTTCACTGAAGATGAGGTGTGGAAGACGATCCAGCAGCTACCTTCAGATAAGGCCCCGGGGTCGGACGGGTACACAGGTCGTTTCTTTAAATCCTGCTGGGCTATTATAAAGAAAGACATTATGTTGGCAATTTTAGCGGTTTGGAGCAGGAAGATGGTAAATTTTGGAATTCTCAATTCAGCTTATATCACCCTCCTCCCCAAAAAAGAAGGTGCGGAACAACCTAAAGATTTTAGGCCCATAAGCTTGGTCCATAGTTTTGCGAAACTAATCACAAAGCTGCTTGCTAATCGCCTTGCCCCTAGGCTGCAACAGATTGTCTCTCCTAACCAAAGCGCCTTCATAAAAGGGCATTTTATACAATATAACTTCATGTTGGTTCAGCAAACAGCGAGGTTTCTACATCAGCAGAAGCAGCCCCGAATTCTACTCAAGTTGGACATTTCGAAGGCTTTTGATTCCGTGTCTTGGCCCTTCCTGCTTGAGATCTTGCAGCAGCTCGATTTTGGACAGATTTGGCGGGATATAATCAGTGAGCTGCTATCCTCCTCTTCAACTCAAGTCTTGGTAAATGGTATCCCGGGTGATCATATTGCTCATCGACGAGGGCTGCGGCAAGGTGACCCTCTCTCCCCGATGTTGTTTATCTTGGTTATGGATGTGTTGGGGCACATGATTTCGAAGGCCGAGATTGAAGGGATGCTTCAGCCACTGTCTAGGTGCAGCTTTCAACACAGAATATCCATTTATGCGGATGATGTGGTTTTGTTCCTCCGTCCAGAAGCTGGTGACATTGATGTAACTTTGGGTATCCTCAATTTGTTTGGAGAAGCAATGGGGCTCAAGACAAACTTACAAAAGAGCAATGTGTTGCCCATCAGATGTGGTGACGCGGAGCTTGCAATGATCTGAGAACCGCGCCTTGTGCACTCACAGACTTCCCATGTAAATATTTGGGATTGCCTCTCTCTTTGAAGAAGCTCACCAAGGAACAAATTCAACCCATTATTGACCGCATTGCTGATCAACTTCGGCCGAAAGCGGATTTGATGACCAAGGTCGGAAGAAAGATTCAAGTTCAGTTTGTGCTCACCGGTATGCTCATCTATCTAGTTATGGCTTTGAATTTCCACCTTGGGCTATTAAAGCGTGGATAAAATTAGCGTGGGTTCCTTTGGAGAGGCCGCAAAGATGCAAAAGGTGGGCACTGTCTCGTGGCTTGGGGTAAGGTATGTCTTCCTGAAGAACTTGGAGGTTTAGGAATTTCAGATCTTAAATCTCTGGGCTGGGCTCTGCGAATGAGATGGGTCTGGTTACAAAAAACAGAGCCGCATCGCCCATGGGCTAATCTTCCAATCCATGTCCCAGAGCAAGTCAGAGCCTTCTTCGCAATGGCTGTTTATTCCGAAGTTGGGGATGGAACAAAAACCCTTTTCTGGACAGACCGTTGGCTCCATAGCCAATGCATCGTAGATCTTGCGCCTCGTCTTTTTGCCGTCATTCCTAAAAGGAGGATTAAACAACGAACTGTCCAGGATGCCCTCACCAACCAGACCTGGATCTCTGACATAAAAGGGGCTCTCACTGTTGGTGTAATTGTGGATTTCCTCCACCTGTGGGACGTCCTAGCGGATTTCTATTTGCAACCGGATGTTGAAGATAGACATTTTTGGCGGTTCTCATCTGATGGGCAGTATTCGGCCAAGACCGCATATAGGGGATTTTTTGTGGGATCTACATCTTTTGAGCCTTGTGAAAGAATTTGGAAGACTTGGGCACCGCCCAAATGTCGCTTCTTTGTTTGGTTGGTGGCTCACAACCGATGTTGGACTGCGGATCGCCTTGCACGCTGTGGGCTCCCTCATCCTGAGCAATGTTCTTTGTGTGACCAGGCTGAGGAAACTATTGATCACCTCCTTGTCCAGTGTGTCTTTGCAAGAGAGTTTTGGTTCCGTTTCTTCTCTCGAATTGGTCTCAAGCTTTTTCTCCGCAACCCACGAAACATCTTTTCATTTTTGGTGGGAGAAGGTGAGCAATGCTGCTAGTGACATGCTAAGGAAAGGAACTAACTCTCTCATAATCCTGGGAGCTTGGACCTTATGGACACACCGCAACAAATGCGTTTTTGATGGAGTAGCCCCAAGTGTTGCAGGTGCGCTTGCTGTTGCTGAAGATGACAGAAGGTCGTGGTCTTTGGCGGGGGCTCGAGGATTATCCCTCTTGGATGCCCTCGCTCCGGGTGGTTAGCGCCAGAGTGTGTGTGTTTTAAGTTGTGTGGGGTTTTTTGGGGTGGGTTTTGTGTGTGTTTGTTGTGTTGTTTGGGTTCTTATCCCATTTTACTTTCTCCTTAATATATTGATGCGCAGCTCTCCTGCGTTTTCGAGAAAAAAAAATCATCAGCTCACACACAGTCCAAGCTAACGAAACCTGCATGGAAGGAACCAAATTAAGATTTCTCTTGAGTATACAACAGCGTCAACTAAGGAAGGGAAGTCACCTTGGAAGATTACCGGTATAAATCTTCAGTACAAACCAAAAGTTACTTTTTCTGGATTAGATTAAAAACAGACAAAAAGAGGAAGAATAAATTATTTATTCTGTGTTAAGATCTTGGTCTACTAACAACGATTGCCTTGTATCTTATATATTATAGCAGCGCTGGGTTTTCCTGCAAAAGAGCGTGACGTGTCACCATTTTTACGAAATCCGTCCGATCTTGCTCTCAGCTGTGAAATGCAAAAGAGTCGGTATTGACCGGTATCGAGCTAATATTGACTGATATTGAGGCCGATACGATACGTAGAACTACTTTGTACTAGTTTAGATGACGGTATGGCACATATCAATTGTAACGGTCGGTACCAAAATGGTATTAACAACTCTAGTTCACAATTCCATTGCCATGTTGTGTGTGGGTGTCATGCGTGCTTGTCAAACGCCCCGCTCACCGTTGTGTTGCGGCTAAGCAGGGTCATATCCTATATTTTTTTGGGGCCCATGAGATAGGAATCGAGAGGTACAAGAATTTATATATAATTTAGTGACGAGATACCGATATCTTCTTGTAATTTTTGAAGGATGGTAAAAACTTAGGACGAACAGCTTCAAAAAATCAATTACAAAACTAAAAAAAAATTAGGTAACATGGCAATGGTAATGCATTTTGTTCTTACAACACTAAAAATGACCTCCGGCCGGCTACATCAAATTTTAAACTACAACTTTGACTTAAATAACCTAATTGACGCGGCACGTATTGCGAGCAGAATGGACTAGCGACAGCATATGGCATCCAAAGGAAATTTTTGTACGAATAATCTATTTTAATTCAAAATTATAAAAATATACCCGCGGAAATTTTTTACAAAAATAGGCTCCAGTCACCCAATAGGAGGGCGACTGGAGTCTATCACCCAACCAGTGGCCGACAGAATTTCAATCGCCCCACCCTCGGGCGACTGAAACCAGTCGCCTCTCCATTGGGCGACTTGCAATGCAGTCGCCCTCCATTGGGTGACTGTACTCAGTCCTCCGTGAATTTTTGAAGTTTTTCAATTTTGTAATTTTAAACTGAGGAAAAATCTGGTGGAATTGTAACAAAAGTTTATGTTCATTGTATGTTGTAGGTGTGTAATAAATTTTGGGAAATTTTTTTAGGAACGATTGACCGTAGAACGATAGGTACATACGATGGTAAGTGATATTTTGATGTTACTGAGAATTCGTGTACGGAGAAAACCGGTATGTTAATATTGTTACATGACTTGCTATGTGAATCAGAAAATGTGAAAAGACAAGATAATAAGTTTGTCTGAATAGAAATAAACTTCATAATACAGTTGGGAGTAACATGCCATGTACTTTTTTATTACATACATAATATATAGCATCATATGCGACTAACCTACCCAACTGCTCGTATGACTTATTGTGTGGACCGGAGCCACTTTCCCTTCCTTGCCCGCTCAGCGTTGAACTCCTCGCGCCTCTTTTGCCTTAGTTGCCATTTCCATCTTTCTCTCGTGCCCTCTCACGAGCCTCCCGCTCCCTACGCGTGCACGCTTCGAGATGAGCTTTCATCTCACGTTGTGTATGCAGGGTTTGCTCGTTCTTGCGGCACTCCTCCTCCCGCAACTCCGTGTCCCATGTGACATTCCACTCCTCGAAGTCGAGGGCCCATTGGTCCGCAGGGTAGATCTCAAGATTGAGCCATTTGCGGTAGGCATATAGGGATTCTAGGGAATGTAAATACAGGGGAGAGATTGTTAGTGTGTGCTGTGAAGGAGAAAAGGTAGGGGAAAATGGTGCATGTGGTCCTTACCGGCTGCCGATAGGTTGCGGTGTCTAGACGGCGATCGGGGTAGTCACTGGAGTAGTTTGCGCAACCCCAGTAATGCATACCTAGGCTGATGCGGTGCTTAGACTTGAAGAACTTGCACGTGTGCCCGCACCAACAAAGGGGGGTGTCTCCCCCTCAGGTGGGAGTTGCGGCGAACGCTCAATGGGAACGTTCGGGATGGGGTTGTTGCTACGCGGCCGCTCATTGCGGGGAGCTGACCTCGTAGCACGCTGGGCTTGTTCTGCCCGGGCCGCAATAGCCCCTATTTTCTCATCGCGGGTAGCAGCTGACCGTGCTAGGTCATGGGTCTCCTCCCATTCCTTCATCATCTTGTCCCATTACTTCTTCTGGCTCTTGTCCATCCCTGTGGGGTGAAGGAAGCGCGGTGTAGTGTGGGGTTTGGAAGTGCCGTGTTCCCTGCGAAATGGAATGCACACCAATTTATAGGGTCAGTTTTCTCTCTACTCCTACGTGTAAAGCTGGTCCGCGTGGTCCTAGCACTGAGTAAAGCTGGACCATGCTGCCATATCATTGTAAAAAGGCTGCGTCGTCATGCCATGTGACTGTGCAAAGCTGCCCCGTTTTGTCATGTCACTGCGCAAAGTTGCACTCTTATGTCATGTGTTTGCACAAAGCTGACATCTTTTGTCATCTCACTGAGCAAAGCTGCCCCGTTTTGTCATGTCTCTACGCAAAGCTGCACTGTTATATCATGTCTCTGCACAAAGCTGGCCTCTTTTGTCATGTCACTGCGCAAAGCTATACTCTTATGTTATGTCACTACGCAAAGCTGGCCTCTTATGTTATGTCACCGCGTAAAGCTGGCCTCTTCATGTCTCTACGCAAAGCTGACCTCTTTTGTTATCTCACTGAGCAAAGCGCCCCGTTTTGTCATGTCACTCCATTGTAGTAAGTTCTCTCGTTCTATATAAAGAGCACGAGTGCCTATAAATCCAACGAAGAAGTCCCTTCTCCGTCGTGCAGGTACATACCATGGCGGACACCGAAGGGCCAGTCGGAGCGGGGTCACCAAAAGAATACCTTCCCTTGCAAAGGAGGGAGGACTTCGGTCCTAACTTCCGCTTGATACCCAGGAGGCGTGCTCAACCAGTGTGGCCAAAATGCAGACACAATGAGCACGCGGTCATCCAGGTCATCGAAGGCCATTTCGATGGCAGGCGACGTTTCTTCCAATGCCCACACTCCGGGTACAAATTGCTAATAGTACATTTTTCGTTAATGCTTATAGAGCCTCTTTGTTTACCATCTTTTCCGTAGATGGCAAAATGCGACTTCACCCACTGGATTGACCCTCCTCATGAATTGTATATTGTCAACTACATTGCATCGTCTAGTTGTGTGCCCCTCCTGACCGCATCGCCGGCAACGTGCACCAAATGTTCTAGCTTGCGATTCGTCCATGTCATTTCTAATACGCCTTCGTCTCCATATACGCCGTAATTTTTTATGAATACAGGGCTCGGGGATTGGCCGCATGAAGTGCGGCACTCGCGTGCCTCTCCCTAAAGTAGCATATTGTGTTGTGAAGAACACCTTCCACGATGGCGACAAGGGGCTGAGAACGGAGGCCCCTGAGAACCCAATTGTACATGTCGACAAGGTTAGTTGTCATTATGTCATACCTTGCGCCATCCATGTCATGCAACAGCGACCACTTCTCCAATGGTTCCCCATCGATCCACTGCAAGAAGCACTTGATGTTTCGTGAGCTCTTCCTTCTTGGACTAGCTGGGTTAGGCTCATCGAGTGCTGGCAAGCATTGCGGTTGTGCAGCCCCAGGAATGACCGGCCCCTTGCTCCTCTCTTTGACGTTCTCCCTGGTGTGCTCATCCAACAACGCCCACAAAGCATCAAATTTCCTTCGCTGGTTCTGCCTAGGCAGCCTCTTGAATAGCTTCATCAAAGATTGTTTCCGGAATTGCTTGAAAAAGTTTGCCCCTAAGTGATGAATGCACCACCTGTTCCTCACGTCCGCCAAGAAAAGGGCTCCTTGGGGTCTTCCTGCAGTTTTTTATAGCCTTTATAATACCGGCGTAGCGATCATGGATTACGCACACACCAGGACGAGTGCCGACAACTCCAACCCTGACATGTCTGAGAAACCACAGCCAGCTCTCATAATTCTCACTTTTCACAAATGCGATGACCAGCGGCAATATTTGGTTGTTGCCGTCAACGCCTATGGCCGTCAGGATCTGCCCCTTGTATTTGCCTGTCAAAAAGGTTCCGTCAACTGAGATCACTGGCAGCATGTACTTGAATGCCTCAATGCAAGCACCAAATGTTAACAAGGCTCTCTGCAACATCGCATATCCTGGTGGACTTGTGGACGGCTTGTCTTGCACGGCGATATATGTTCCTGGGTTCTTGTCCTGCAACACCTTAAGCATACGAGGAAGATTGTCGTACGCCGCCTCGAAAGACCCAAAATGTTTTTCCAACGCCTTCTTTTTGGCACGCCACGCCTTCGCGTAGCTAATCTTGTACTTGAATTTATTCTCGATAGCTACCACGATATGCATGGCCTCCATGTCTTTCTCTCAACTATTTCTCCATACATCAAAACACTGTTGAGAATGCAAGAGTGCGGCTCCATCTTTGACACAATCCAGTGAGTCTCATACTTGGGTCTACGTGCGTGCACCCTCCAAGGACAACCAGTCTGCTCACACTTCACAGTGTACTGCTCCTGGCTTGATTTCACGACACAAATGCCCGCTGCATTGAAAGGGCCCACAGCTTAATGGCATCCTGCAGTGCTGCCTTGTCAGCAAACATAAAATGCAATCGAACATTTGTCTCATGATACTCCCATGCTGATTCATGCTCATCATGTGCAGAAACACCTTCAGCATTAAACCGGTTCCATTCCTGCGGGATAGGAACTTTATCATCATCTGAATTGTCCTCCTCGTTGTCCTGTACAGCTTCCTCTTCAGCCCATGCCCTCTGGTCATCACAGTCCATCTGCTGCACGATGTACTCAATATGCTCCCCTTCATCGGCTTGTCCAGTTCCCTCTGTATGGCTTGACCATTGTACCTCTCCTCCATGTACCACATCGGCTTCATCATGAGCAACTTGATCATCTTCGCCAACATACGGCCCGTTCAAGCTGCTAGCACCTCCCGGAGTAAGGGCGGATGCATGACCTTTCTTAGCTTCTAGTGAGCACGGTTGCACAAGCAGGACACACTCGTATCCACGGCGCCGACACCCTTGCACAAAGCCCTTCCATGAAGTAGTGCGCACCAATGTCTTCAACTCCCATCTGATGTCCATGGGAGACCGACTCCAAAGCCCTTGCACGATGACACTGCACACCTCGAGGTCTAACGAAAAACTCCGGTCAGCCAATACAACACATCTACGGTTCGAGCATTCTCGCCATCCGGAAGTACGAGAGTGACTTGGGGAAAACTGCTCAAATCCACACCATTCAGACCTTCACGAATGGTTTCAGCACCGTAATGCACTCTCAATATAGTGGCTACTGCCATTGATGATGTCGGCCTGCATATATGTTTCAATTTTGCGACATGTCAAATAACATCGCACAATACTAAACTTTCTATACTAAAAATTGTGCTAAAATTTCTATACTACAAAATGTATACTAAAACTTTTCTATACTAACATTTCTAGACTAAAAATGTACTAAATTTTCAACATTTACAATTTTTACTAACACTAACATTTCATAAAAATAATATTGCAAATACAACATAATAAAAATATCCGATCTGAGGATCTAAATGGATAGAATAACTTCCACTCCTACTTCCTCCCTCACCTCCTCCTCTCCTCCTATCCTGTCCTCCTCTCTCTCTCCCTCTTCACCCTCTCCTCTCCTCCCCCTCCTCTCCCTCTCCTCTTCTCCCTCTCCTCTTCTCCCCCTCCTTTTCTTCCCCTCCTTCCTCTCCTCTTCTTTTCTCTTCTTCTCTCTTTTCTTCTCTGGGTGCAGAATGAGTGAAAAAATGGGTAAGCAGTGGATGACGGCCGAGTGTGCTACCTTAAGACCCCCCTGTCGCCTTGGCGTTGAGCAATTGCAATTACAGTTGCCCAACCGTACAACGACTGCAATGCAGTCACCTAACGCTCGGGAGACAGCAATAATTCGCCCAACCGTTGCCATATTCCCCACGTGCCGCCTTTCGGTTAGGTGATAGACTTCAATCGCCCCCTCATTGGGCGACTGGAGCCTATTTTTGTAAAAAAATTTCTGCAGGTATATTTCTATATTCTTGAATAAAAAATAGATTATTCGTATAAAAATTTTGCATCCAAAGGCCCCAAGGTTGCATGCACGTGCTATTGTGGCAACTGAGCAGCATAGAACGGTAGCCCAACAAGGACAACATAGCACCATAGCCGAACAAAGACCTTAACCTGAAATTTGGGGCCCCTAATTTTGTCGGCGCGAGCATGCCGCACCTTGCATTGTATGGGCCTAGCGTTGGGGTAGCTCCACGCGCAACTCACCAACTCTGGCCATGCCATGTCGCATCGACGTCTACGCAGCCAGCTCCCTCACGGACAGATCGGTTTTGACCAGGTGGGATGGGGATATGATACGTTTACAACATTAACTTGTTGGGTGCGTCCAGTATCATCCGGATATTTTCTTTCTAATAATCATTCAAATTTTGAACAGTTAGATTAGAGATCCAACAGTCTCTCTTTTTTAGAGAGTTTTTTAGAGGGGGTGGGGAGAATTCATGACCGTTAACGGTTACAAATCTGAATAATAGTTAGAAAAAAAACATCCTGATAATATTTATCAACACCCTTTAGGAGTAATATACACAGATTGGGAGTTCGGTTGGCCTACTGGAATCACCGCAACAAGCTATCTAGGTGACCCGCACCGCAATTTTAGTCTTTAATTAAGATTTTGCCGTTATGGCTCTAAAAAAATGTACTCTCTACTAATTAATACGTCCAAAAGTAGAAAATAATGTACTCTCAACTAACTAATACATCCAAAAGTAGAAAATAACAAGTGATTTAGAAAACGCACCACACTGCAAGACTGATCAGAACGACGATGTTAACATCATCATTTGTGTTTTATCCAGATCATGCGGACAGCAGAAATCTGTGGTAATTTAAATACACTCAAGCATTTATTTATTTATTGTGGCTGCATAATGAATAAGTTATTGCCATGTTATTACAGAATGAACACACACACACACAGAAGACAATGCACACACGTAATTCAATCGTCAAGCACAGACACATTGTTACACGAAAGACAATAGTGGCGTAGGTTCGGGTGCGTATAATACGTACATACATCGCGCTTAAAGCAATGCATTCCATCTTGATATACTTAAGTACTTAATAGCAGCGATCATTCATCGTCTTGGAGCCGCCCGATCGGTCCTTGGAGTCCGTTTGATCTTCTTATAAAGGTTTTCATCCTCACCACGAAGATTCTCTAAAAGTTTAGGCTTACCGATGATCTCGATTTCCAGATCTTGAGAGTGGACAAGAATATCCAAATCTGCAAGCCTGGGAAGCGCCGATTCTCGAACTTCAAATTTCTTGAGTTCTACCAAGTCAACCGTCAGTCTCCTCAGGCTATGAAATCCACCAGGGGAGAAAACAAGCTGTCCATCCTTGTATGAGCCATCATCCAAAGTGAGACCGGCAAGGAAGGGCAGCTCAGCCAGCTTATTGATGAAGTCCTGTGAAACCATTGTTTTCTCTAGTGATAAAAGAAGAAGATTAGGAAGGCATGATTTGATGTCCTTCGGTTCATATGGCAACTCAAGCTTCCCATCCAATTCCATAACCTCGAGACGTCGAAGGGAGGAGCTAGTGAAGACACTTGACGGAATAGCATCACCATGTATGGTCAGTGTCACAAGGTACTTGAGTTTTTTTAGAGCAACAGATAAAGCCTTCACATCATCACCTTTGGAAAGTTGGCAGATAAATAAGGAATGAAGATGAATCATTTTTGCAAGGGTTTTGCTATCCCAGCCAAACTTATCATCAGGTTTTATGGTATCAAGTGTCTGTAGGTGCTCCAGGTCACCCACCCGTTTAGGCAAGATGAGGTCATGACCAAACATATGCCGTAGTGTTCTAATCTTCCAGAACGATTCAGGTAGCTTCTCAACAGGGGTATCCCGGACATCAAGTGTCTGAAGACTAGTGAGCCTTCCGACTGACGACGGTATCTCTCTCAAAGAACAGGATGTAACGGCGAGGTACTGCAGGTGCACCACATCACCAATTTCTTCCGGTAACCTGTCACCAACTTCAAGGCCTTGCAGGTTAATAACACGGAGGAACTCAGATACTTGAAGGAGTTGCCGTATATAAGATTTAGTGTCCTCCTTAGACTTGGTCCCATTCCCTAAGCAATGTAGACAAGTTGAAAATTGTTGCGCTTTGGGCTCCTCTTCATCGCTGCTTTCATCTTCCTTACTGATTTCTTCTTTTTCAAAATTAGACAAGATGGACCGTAGCTTCGGCATAGGGTTGGTTAGCGCAGCATATTTGTCCATGCGATTCTGTAAAGAAAGGCGACGAGCTGTTGTCAAAGCAGGTATGTCGTCGCCACTATGGATCTCCACAAAATTTGCCTCTTGTGCTTCAAGCTGCAAAAAGGCATGGACTTTGCTTTGGATGGTCACGAGCTCCTCCCCAGGACTGTTCTCATCCATAGGCTCAAGGTTGATCAAATGTCTGGCAATCAACTCCTTCAAGTAACGGTAGCCAACCTTCTCCATTGTCATCCCCTCCTTTGGTCTTAGGAACCCCTCTGCCATCCACATGCACACCAAATCTTGTGCCTCAATCAGCATGTTTGTCGGCAATGCAGCAAAGTAGAGGAAGCAAGATTTCAAGTCATATGGAAGATCATCAAAGCACAGGGACAGTATGCTATCAAGCCGCTTTGATCGCTTGGATTTGAGATGATCAAATACAACTTTCCACTCGACTGGGAACTCCTTTGTTTGTAGAAGACCTGAAAGAAGAACAATGGCTAGTGGTAGTCCTTCCGTGATATCGAAAATGTCTTGCTGGTAATCCTTGTCAATACCATTGTGCACATCTTCATTGTACTTTGGACTGCTTTCTTCCCTGTGTACTCTCTGGTGGAACAATTCCACGGTAGCATTTTTATCAAAACGGTCAAGTTGAATGAATGAATGATCATATCTTCCAGGTGGCTCTTCTGGCCTCTCTTTTGACATTCTCACAACTCTGCTACCTGGTTTATCAGCAGGAAGGGCAGCTAGAATATGTTTCCACTCAGTAGTGCTAACCTCACCATCTATCACCACCAAGTATGTCTTCTCTTTTAGTTCCTCTTGGAGCTTATTTCTGACTTCCTTTTTGGGGCATGTAAAGTCATCTTCTGTGAGATCCCTAAGGATTAGTTGCAGGATATTGGAGGCACTTGAATAAGGTGGGAAAGTCGCCAAAGCCTGGACGTTAAAATGGTTCTTGATTGCCAAACTTTCATACACATCTCTTACAAGAGTTGACTTGCCCACACCACTTTGCCCTATCACAGAGATCACAAGTGGGCGATCAGTGTCATTACGAAGTGCACCATTGAGCTCTTTGTGTTTCTCCTCACGACTCACAAGAGGTGGCTGCAGCAAATTGTCCCTGTGTTCCATTTTTTATTGAACGGTTAATGCACTATTGCACAGTAAAGCAGAAACTAATTCGTACTATGATACTAACTAGCAATGCCTGATATGATCTATCTATTACACCCAACAAGGTAGTGTAACAGATTTAATCTCTCATCAATACAAAAAAAAAGCAATGCAATATGAATATTGGCATAGAAGCATGAAAGCCACAAGAATATTCTGTTTTGCTGTTGTGGATGCATGTTCACTTCCACATTTAAAATACTGTGGTGTCAAGTGTGCCATTGTTCCAAATGTATAATTTCCCAAATAAGGATTAACCATTTCAACCAAACTTGCATTTATCGTTTGAAGAGACCAGGGGTGCATGAAGCCATGAACCAACCCTTTCGCAAGCCTAGCTAGATTTTTCCCCATTTATAAATGTATCCTTCACTCTTGTAATCATTCTTCCAATTTGTCCTTAATGGTTCTTTCTTCGACTTGCCTGTCTGTTGTAATATTTCTTTATAGTTTAAGCGTATCTATTGCATCTTGTGTGCATTTACAAAAATAAACAACATTATAACATAAGAAAGAAGTTACTGCATACTTTGGTAAACTGCCCAAATTGCAAGCTATCGTCCTCAAATTCCCCATCTTCAGAGTGTGTCCTTATTGGTACTTTCTTTGACTTGCCTATCTCTTGTAATATTTATCTTGACATTTTAAATGTATCTATTGCATCTTGTGTGCATTTCATTGCATCTTTCATTTCATTAAATCTTCAAAAGCACTAAAACCTAACTGAGAGTTCCTCCATGTCATGGATTTAGTCAAACATGAACTATGTTTGGCTAGCATATAACTCTCCATGATTAAACCGCACCATCCAAGTCAATCCTTTAGGTTGAGTGCATGGGGAATTCATGTGCTGGACCTTGAAGTGCTATATATAGTCTCGGTATAGAACAATAATGCTCACTCTGCACGAGTGGCGATCAGGTGTACCGTGCACAGATGTCGGTCCAGTGTGCGAACCAAGAGCACGTCAGGTGAATAGGCACATGGATATGCACTGACGGGTGGTTTTGGGCACTTACCAATAGTGGTACACTTATTATGAAATCAGGTCGTTTTATGGGTAATGTATCACCCCAGAAGAAAAAAACTGCTAAAAGAAAATCTAATGGAAATGATTTAAAAGGACAATTATTTGACTTTGATTATCAAGTATCAACATAAGTGTTTTAATCGCTGATGCACCAATACTTCCCTCAACCGGAGTACCAATACCACGATACATATTAGGTATAATACGGCTCTGATACTATTAACAGAACACAGGTTATTTTAACCTACCCATCCTCTTGGACATGTCCGACAGAGATATAATTACATGTAACAAATGGGATTATCAACATAGCAAAATTGAAAAGGTAGTGCTTATGCCTACTTACAATTTGGTTGGGGCAACAGAGATGGTCGTAGAAGCTCTCCATGGTACAACTGCTGTGTTAGTGAAGTCCTCGGTCTGCCACTGCCTGTACTTGTCCTTGTTCTTAATGATGTCCTCAAGCCTTGAGTTGATAGCTTCGATCTTTCTAGAAAGGTTGCGCCGCACCCGTACTTGTGTAGTGAATCCGGCAAAGAACCTTATAGTGGCACGAGTCCAGTTTGGGTACCTTGAGGGCAAAACTTTTTCACTTTACGTGCACTCGTATAGTACATGATGAAATTATGCAAGAGGTAGATAATTACAATTCGAAGCACTACAGCAACTTAAATGGAGATGGAGTATAACACCTTTGTATTCTTGGTAATGTAATGCACTTTCGATTTGTACTCAATTATATTATTGAACAAAATCATAGCATTCAGGGGACTTGTTGGGGGTAGGATTGGCAAGAACTTGGCAAAATTCATGTTTCTAGGCAGAATCACATTGCTTTACTATCTAAATTGTAAACCACCAAGCTCACGCCCAGCTAATTTATCAAAAAAAAAAACTCCCACTTTTTCCCCTTACTGGTACCAAAATGGAAAACTGTGAGAACCCATACGTTCGTTTCTCGGCAGTGAACGCCGCCTCGGTGGGAAGGTGGCGGCGGCGGCGTCACAGCCATGAGGGCCGAGCACCGCGGCGCTGACATGGCCGCGCGGATCAGCCGTCTCGTCGAGGAAGGAGTCGCGCCAAACGAACGCGCACGGCGCACCGTTCGTAGACTCACGGAGCGCCGTTCTTGATTTGCACGCGACGCTGGTGCCGGGAAGGGGCGTGGTGCGGGCGACGGTCGCCGAGCAGGCGGGATTGATGGCATTCGAGAAGGCAGAGGACAGCGTGGGGAGAAGGCGGTTGTGGGGGGCAAGAGCTCGTGCAAATGCGAGATTTCGGTGCCGAAGAAGCGGAGCAGGGGTTTCCAGTGATTTGGGAACGGCGGGCAGAGCTAACAGGGCTTGAGAGTAGAGAACTGAGAAGGGTATATTGGACAATTGATACATGCTTTGCTAATATAAATAGCCCCTTCGTGATGGGGCAAGGTCCTGTTGTTTTTAGTCGCTTATGGCTTGGTTCGAATAAACAAATAAGTTAATTTTTTTATATTTTTTTAAAAATAATTTATTAAGATGATTTTTAAAAAATAGCTGAGCGATTTATTCGAACAAATATTTACTATAGAGTTAAAAAATTATCAACCATAATTAAAAAAGGACACACCCTAGATCATATTTTATTTTTCACAATTTCCAAAACTACATTTTAACTATGCTCTCAAGATTTGTTCGGGGCCGTCTAAAAGAAACTTTTGGATGGAATGACACTCCAAACAACATGGAAGACCTAATGCAAAGGTGGCTGGGTGTATTATGATCCAGGACCGCGCCAAGGTTGAAACGATCAGAACAAAAGTACAGGGCTGGATGCTCAACTTTGCTGCCAATCAAGTTAAGGGCGCAGGGAACAGGACTGGAGAAAATTTTCAAGATTAGTTTCTACATCTTCCTGTTTCTTTCTTTGGGTTTTGTTTCGGTAAATTGTAAGCGGGATGAGTTGTATGCCTTGTATGGTTAGGGTTTCCCCCAGCTTTTGCTGTTTTTTGTCGTCTAATCTTTTGTAAGACCTGGAACTTGCTTTCAATAAAAGCAGGGCATCACCTTAGTCTTAAAGAAACTATATCTATATGGCTACAAATAACAGGTGAAATTCCAAGTACGTCATTCTCTTTTGATGTCTAAAAAATCTCACAATAATCCTTAAACCAGACAAAAAATCTATAAATTCTCTAATTAAATGACAGAAAAAGCGATCTACATCACTTATTTCAGTGAAGCTTGACTATAATAGTTCATATTAATCATGTATATATATAGGACGCTGAAATAGGGCACCATGGTATTTGGGCATTAAGCCTCCCTACCTTTAGATTGCTTTTAGATGCGTGCAAGTACAATGATATATAATATATCAGAATGAAAGTCTTAATCATAGATGAAAAGTCTCAATCATGGATGGAAGGTTTTAATTAGGGATGAAAATTTTTTATCATAGAATCATAAAAAGTATATTTGAGATGTCAAACTCGAAAAATTTAAATTCAACTTCGTTTAATTAGTTTGAACTATTTTTATGGCACCATGGTGTCAAGGGTATAAAACATTTTCATACCCAAACTCAAAAAATTATATACACGTGTATCGGATGTTGGTGCCTAGGCACCATGGTATATATTTTATATATATATATATATATATATATATATATATATATATATATATATATATATATATATAACTATTACAATTATAAAGCAAATACAACCATATGTTCAAAAGACTATACATAACAAATACAATATCTTGCAATATATATAGTTGTGTAATTGCGTAGAAAATTTTGCTAGTTTTTACCAAATTGTACTACCAAAACTATAAAAAAAAATTAATGATTTGTCACTTTTAAGACCCTATTTTAGGATTTGCCACTTTTACATTGATCTTTTGCCACTCTTAATCCACGAATAGATGAGAATTGCCATCGTGGCCGTATACTCATATTCTTGATTTTTTTTGCATGAAATCAATAATGAAAAGTCCATAATGCCCCTCTTTTCTTCCTCCTTTTCTTCCCCTCCCCTGACACCACCTCCTACCCTCTTCCCCCTTCTTCACTACCAGCTTAAGAATCTAAACCCGCCACCGTCATTATGGATTAATGGTATATTTTAGTAATTAATGATAATTATATTGTGGGACTAATATTTTCCATGAGTTAGATGAATAGGCTATGTCCTATGATGATGGAGATTTTGGATGACTTTATGTGTTGATCATTATAAAGTCAAATAAATGATATCATGTGTTGATGGCTAAAGTCAAGGACCCAGACTTGAAGTGAGGATATTTGTCATCAAGCTTGAAAAGGTTGCGTAAGGTAAAGATACAACTAGCATAGGTTAAAGGTGTTTTCCTTAGTCGTTTTGTTGGTCTTGGTGTTCAGAGAAAGATAGTTGCTAGTATAAGTTGTCATGCTACTAAAAAGAGTCTTGACTAGTAGCTTGAGATTCAGGCATGATCCTTGTACACATGTGACTAATTTTTACGAATGTGCTTTGCAAATGGTTCGAGTCCATGTTTCTAATCTTGTGGTATAATTCTAAAGTGTACGAATGTGTTTTACAACTCATCATGAATCATGTTTTTATCCTCATGTGCATGGTACTAAAATTTATGAATATGTTTTGCAAATTTGATTTATGCTTACACTTAGGTGGAACAAGAAGCACGAAGACTTGCTAGTCTAATTGAGGTTTGTCTCCTTTCTCCTGACCACCACTGGTGCGAGCCATAGGTGGTGCATGATGACTTCGATGCCTTGAGCGTGCTTCTGGATGCGTTTGTGTCTGCGCCACACCATCTTCTCCAAGTTCGTTTGTGTATCGCCTCCACCCATCTCTAACTACAACGAACCTCTTCACAAACCAACTGTCACTTTGTGTTCTGCCTCTTTATCCTTGCTTTCCCTCAAACTATTGCATTTCTTTGTTGCTCAGGTCGTCGAAGCATCTTCTTCCTTGAACTCGATGAGCTGCCGCCTTAGGCATTCCTTGACGTTGGTCATCATTTGCTCCATTCCTCTCCCCAGTATCGTCGCACGCCCTTTGTTCCATCACTGCTACTTGTCATCACCATCTTTGATGCACCTCTAACGCCACTAAGACTAGCTATGGACCCGCTCGGTCCCCTCTCGCGCCATCGACAAGCTTGCCCGAGCCATCCCACCATCATCCCTCCCATTGCCGCTGATCGGTGGGCCCCACCTTCTTTAGTTATTATGTTTGAGCCTAGCTAGACTGAATCAAGGGGGAGGGTTGTAATGTACCTTTCACTAATGATTTTAGGCCAAAAAATAAATCAAGAATACCGGAACACACCCACAAATTTCAGCTATTTATAAAAGTGGTAAATCCTAAAACAGGCCTCTTAATAGTGTCAAACCATCAAGTTAACCTTTTCATATAGTCAATCTACACACTTTAATATATATTAATGGCCAAAGTTTTAAAAGATTAACCGCATACATCCCTCAATGACTAATATTTGTGGACAGAGGTAGTATTTTCCCTCAAACCTCATTGAGTAGTGTAAATCAACACCCTGAGAGCATGCCTTTCTCATAATCATTCATGGACGTTGGCTCCCAAAAGACTAAGACTATTTGGTATTGCGGTGGCTTTTGAAAAACACTTATTTCTACTTTTGGATAGAAGAGTTAGCTGAAAACATCTTTTTAGGAGCTATATCAGCAAAATCTTACTAAAATTGGTAAATATATTCCTACAACTAACTAGATTTCACAACACAGCGCAACACAACACCACAACTGCAAACTAGCCCTAACACAACTCTTCAGGTCACATCAATGAATCGCCAAAGTTAGTCGTCCACTGCTCTCCTCCGATTCTGTGATTGACAGTAAACCTAGATCATAACTTGGTGAATCCAAACCCTAACCTTTGATACCACCGCTGAGTCTGAGACCCTTGAGAAAAGGAGCGCACCCCAGCAGGAGTATGAACCGCATGCAGCTAGAACCAGCGGTTAGAAAATTGTTACTTACAAAAAAAATATTGAGATTTCCCACACAGTTGCGCAATAGATATTGCAATATATTGTATTTGTTATACAATTTTAATGTTTATGCATGATAAATATGTTTGTATTTGTTATACGACTGTAACAGTTGTAATATCTACATCTGATTAATCTGCACCATTATATCTAGCCTCACTAAAATTAGATGTGTGTATTTTTATCAATTAATTAGAGAATTTTTAGGAATTTTATTTTTACGAATCAATATGAAAATTTCTAGCACAAAAGAAGTGTCTCGAATCTGATCAGTTGTTTGGACGACTTGAAACTAGCGCAAACATTTCTATCTGTTAGCAAGATCCAGACACAAGCCGGCCTCAGACTAGAATAATGAAGCAGTTAATGAAAATAATTCTGGATCTTGACGCACGTACATGAGTCATGGCGGTGATACGATGCACGTGTGTATACCTGGATAGGTCGACCTGGAGGAAATACTGGTCGACGGCGTCCTCGGCGTCGAAGGCCGCGTCGCGTGTCTGATGCAGCCACACCCTGGTGACCTCGTCTGAGACGACGCGGCGCCGGGGGTCGGCGTCCCGCAGGAAGGCCTGCATCCACATGAGCTTGTCGCGGAGGCTCCGGATGTCGTGGTTCACCGCGACCAGCGCCCGCGATTCGCTGACGGCGAGCTCCTGCAGCTTCCCCACCAGCGGGCCGATGATCGCCTCCGCCATCCCCACTTCCTTTTCCCGTCTCGCACGACCGCCACACAAAGGATCCCAGGGAGACCAGCTCGTATACCGCCGTCGTCTCGTCACGATCGGTTGCCAACGCTCTTGATCTTTTGAGTCGTCGTCGTGGTCCCTTTTTATCGAAACGGTGAGCCGTCGTGCGGAGGAATTGGAATACGTCCGTTTCGTGATCAGCAATTTCGGTCCCCTGTCGAGGAAGGAATAGATTCCTCCATTTCACCAAGGCATAAGGCCAACATGGAAACGATCTATTGCAGGCAAGCACATGTTCTTTTGTCTTAGTGAAGCTCATGCAAGTTGCATGTGGCAGGGATGTTCTTCGGTATTGGTCAGTCGATGCTTTTATTTCTTTTCTGCGCAATGCATTTTTTCCTGGGCTGTCTATTACTTGCACAGTTGCCTCAAGTTTCTTAACTCTTAGGCAATTTCTTCAGCCATTCGAATTATCTATCAACCTACGTATACTACTACAAAAGAGGCTATACTGGACAGTTACATCACAGACGGTTCATCCGAAACCGTCTATACTTAAACTATCGCAGACGGTTTATAGTAGCAACCGTCTGAGATATTTTTACAGACGGTTATTCACACGAACCGTCTGGGATAATTGAGACATCACAGACGGTTCGTGTTAAGAATCGTCTGTGAAAGTTTCGAATGTCACAGACAGTTCATATAAAAAACCGTCTGTGATATTCTGGACATAACAGACGGTTCTTATAACAAACCGTCTGTGATATTTTTACAGACGGTTATTCAAACGAACCGTTTGTGATAATTGAGACATCATAGACGGTTTGTGTTAAGAACCGTCTGTGAAAGTTTCGAATATCACAGATGGTTCATATAAAAAACTGTCTGTGATATTCTGGACATAACAGACGGTTCTCATAACAAACCATCTATGATATTGCAGACATCACAGACGGTTCGTATTAATAACCATCTGTGAATTATCACAGACGGTTATTAATACGAACCATCTGTGATATATTCGTATCACAGACCGTTTGTGGTTGGAACCGTCTGGGATAATCTGCGGTATTAAATACTGGGCGTATGTGGTCTCGACACAGATCTGTCTTCATTGTGTTGCATCGGTGGAGCAAGGCGGCCGGCTTTAGGGAGTTCGGTGAAAACATATCGCCGCCTTCTTAGTGATCAGAAGTTAGTACTCAATTGCTTCTAATAGCTTATATGCATGCTTTTGTAATTGAAAGAGATGATAGATAGATTTTTGTTTAAATCTAGCTAGCTAGGTTTAGAAAGATAATGTTAGTTTGCTCAATTTCAGAGAATGGGTAAGTACTCGTAGTTCACTTCAATATATTCTTGTTTAACATTATTATTCTGCTTAACAAACGGTTGAGAAACTTTTTTTCCAAATATCACTACCTTGAGCCTCAATGTAAACTTGCATACGATACTTACAAAAAAACAAAATTAGTACCATCTAGCATGGGGGACAATTCACATACCTCTCTGATTCCATCGCTACCTGTTCTGATACCACTTGCTGGATCGAATACTATAATCAGAGTGGGTGAATGATTGTCATAGCTTTTTGAGGTCTCCTGACATTCGGTGATGGTTTTGACCACTCAGTGATCAATCGCCTGATCAATTGCTCTACATACAACTTCTTGATTTATCGCTTTGCTCATTGTCGTAAGATTCAAACCACCGACAATCACCAGCGCTTTTCAAGCAATTCAAGAACCAGATTGATCTAAGACTATCTTCATTGTGGGATCTTCTTGGATTTACAAAGTTCCCTCACAAGCAAACTAAAAGCCCCAGCCAAAAACTAAAACCAAAACCTTCTCAAGATTCTCTCTAAAATTGTCACAAAAACCTTCTCCCCGAAAGCCCTACAAAAACCACCAAAAGTCTCACGTTAACCTATAGCCTCTCCCTGCTTTTATAGGCTAATGTACCAACCCATGTCTACCTCAAACACGGACTCAAAACTTAATCTCTTTCGAAAACCAAGGGACCCGAAACCCTTCCGTACATGGGTTTTATTCAAACTCTAAACCTTCCAAGTTACGAACTCTATCCATACTCTTTCAATCTTAGTTATGAACTCCTTCCACAACTCCTAACTCACCACGTGATGAAGCCTTCAGGACTACACCTCCTGTATCTTTATCATACACCATCACCTCACATATCGAAGCCTCTAGGACAGCACCTCATGTAGCCTCTCCACACATCACCACATTTGATCTCCACATGCTCCAGCGTGAGCCCAATCACCTCGCATGACATCCTCGACTGCTTGGACCTCAGATTTTCCCATCCTAGTCCTGATCCTCCTGATCAGTAACCATGATTGTCTCCATGCCAACTTGCACATGCAAAGATCAAAGAACATTTTTCCTAGCACAAGTTCTTCCTGACTTGACCGACATTAGTCCACATACTTAAACCACACCTTTATTCATCCACCATCTCCAACCAAGTCAGCCATGATAGTAAATTCTGTCGCTTTCCAGAAATCAGCATTAGACCCCTTGTTACGACCACTATGACAGCCATGCACAAGCCAGTCACTAGCTCAAAGAGTACTCGAAGTCACAAGTACTCAGTGATCACTATCACTCTGCTAAAAACACTCAGAAATCACAATAATCATAGCATTCCCAGTCTACAACTACTGACCATCAACCAGACATTGCAGCATCGACTACCAACCTAGTACTGAAGCAACGACTACAAACTATCGAGTAAAAACCTAGTATTGTAGCACCGACCATTGTTTGGTTACTGTCACTCCAGACCAGTCCAATGAAGCTCATGATCCATCAGACGTGAGTACTCTAAGCCTGCGAGTGCCGACCATGAAGCTTATAGCAACCGATTGCAAAGTCTAAAAACTACAGATTGCGAAGCCTACGATAACAATTTGCTAAGTCTATGACTACGACAACAAACTGTGAAGTCTACCCAAATGTAAATTATTCATCATCAACAAAATGCACGGGCACCACATGGTCTAACAAAGATCCATCTGCGTGACGACGTGGCGCCCCTGCTCCACACAAAACTCTCCGTCGTGCTCTTATCCATCGCCTTCCTCACCCCCAGCGACCTGCTGACCTCCGCCACTCTTCCGCCTCTAGTCATGCCCTCACACAACACCCTCGTCACTCCTCCTCTCATGGCGCCGCTCCTCCTCTCCAGCGTGTTGCACCACCTCCCTCATTCTCTCTAGAGCACAACCACCCCCTCGATTTCCAGCTGCAACCACCGTCTCCTCTTCTCTCCCCGCCTCCTCTGTCCCCTTCCTCTTCTCTCCCCTCTACCTCCACATCCACAACTAGGGCTTCCATTCCTCTTTTCTCCCAATGTCCTCCGCCTCCCCTATCCCCTTCCCTTTCTCTCTCGTATCGGATCCGTTGACCATGACATCGCTACCATTGGATCCACCTTCCATGACGTCATTGCCCATAGAGCCATCGTTCTCGAGGTCACTGATGTTGAATCAACTGTGCCCTATGTCACCAGCGTCGGATCTGCCATCCCCACTGACGATGTTCCCTCTCTCTTCTCTGTCGCTTTAGGTCTCACTCGCACTAGCCAACCACAGCCAGGAGCACCTCGCCACCACGCTCCACTAGGTCAGGACGGACACTAACTCCTCAAACCAGGCCTCCCATGACATGGTCGCGACGTGGGCGTGCGCCGTGCTATCCTGTGTAGAGCCCTTCCATCTCCATGATAGGCAACTGGCAGCGACCTACACTGCCATTGGGGCCACTGCCTTGACATCTCTAGCGAGCCTGAGTTCATGGAGCACATCGATGCTGACCACCATAAGGTCATCGCCAAGAGCTGGTCACAGGCGGCTGTGATTATCAGCTATCACAGACGGTTTTTAGTTAAAAATCGTCTGTGATATATCAATATCACAGACGACTTTTAACTAAAAACCGTCTGTGATTATCACCTATCACAAATGGTTTGTAAGTAAAAACCGTCTGTGATTATCAGCTGTCACAGATGGATTTTAGTTACAAACCATTCGTGATATTCTTTTCTACCCCTAAATCTATTTCTGTTTGTTGGTTAGCCTCAGGAAATGCTAGTCATGCCCTCTGAAACAAGCAGATCAACATGTACATGTATACATACAATTCACATCTCAATTCATTTCACAAACATAAAACATCCAATTCGCATCTCAATTCATTTCACAAACAAAAAACATCCAATTCACATCGCACTTCATTTCACAAACATAAAACATCCATTTCGCAAATCAATTAATTGAAATGAATTAAAATATCCATTAACAAATACACAATTATAAAAGATCTACATTGCATTTGCACTTAGATGGTAACATTGCATTTTTTATTGCTCTATCACTCCGGAATCGAGGTCTCGCGAAAAGAACAGATCCATAATCAACGAACTTGTCAGGCTGCACAAGCAATATTGGATGGTGCATGATTGCCATCCAAGTATTGCTTGTGCAGCCTGACAAGTTCGTTGATTATGGATTTGTTCCTTTCGCGAGACCTCGATTCCGGAGTGATAAGAGCAATACAAAATCATTGTACGTTGTGGAACTCTCCATCTGAGTTTATGACTTTAACCACCAAAAAGTATGCGCACTCTCCTTGAATTTGTGAAAGGTCGACCTGTTTCAGTGCAGTTGACGGGATGGACGTAGCCTGTCGATAGGAATATCAATGTGCGTATATATATAACTTGATAAGTATGAAGTGTTTATGGGAAGATTGGCAAACCTTAGAATTGGTGATCCTCGAGGAATCGAGGAGTAGGTTCATGTGGTAGCAAACATAGAATCCACATGTGTTGCCCGGTGACCGCTGGTGGCACTGCAAAAAATAGAATGTGTTAATTCAAGAGGTATTACTACCAACGGTTGCATAGGATTAATTAATGTGTAATAGCTAATACCTTAAAATTTCAAACATGTGTCAGACCTTTGGCCCCTTGCGTCGAGACACCTGCCTTTGCAACGTACATCGCGAACGCCCTACGTGATTCGAAAAAGTTGACATTAGTCATTCCGAAGGAAAGAAAGAGTACAAAACCCTAGCCTGGGGGTATTTATAGGGAGGTTTATTACAGACGGTTCTAGTTTAGAACCGTCTGTGATATCAATATCATAGACGGTTCTAAACATAGAACCGTCTGTGATAATAAATATCACGGATGGTTCTAAACTGAGAACCGTCTATGATAAGCCTTTGCCCCTGACTATAGTTATTAATATAAACACCAACCAGCATTCAATAAAACCTTACACAGTGTATTTCTTTACAACAGCTAGGTGTATTCTTTACAACAGCCCAATGAACATAGAGATACATTTGTATGACTCATTCTCAAAATTCACCTATATATCACACATTTTCACATATACGTAAATGCAAATTCACAAATACATCACACACATGCATTGTTGTATACATAAATGCCAATTCACATATACATCACATACATGCATTGTTATATACATAAATGCAAATGCTCACATATATGGCGCACATTCTCATTCCACTTGCTTATTTTCTTTAAAAATTAGCCCTTCAGGATAATCAATGCGTACGTAACTAGTTTTGTCACATTGTTCGTTGTCGACCCTTATGCCATTTCCAAAAGGTGGTAACTCGTCAAATTGATTGTATTCTTCCTCGTCCACTACATTCTCTACTCCGACAATTCTCCTTTTTCCATGAAGAACTACATGGCGTTTCTTATTTGTCGGGTCAGTTATATAAAAAACTTGAACAACTTGGTTGGCGAGTATGAATGATTCGTCTTTGTACCCGACACATTGGAGGTCCATGGTAGTGACACCGTACTTGTCAACCTTCACCTGTGGGAGATGCACCCAACGGCAGCGAAATAAGGGGATCTTGAAAACCACATAGTCGAGCTCCCAAATCTCTTCTATGAACCCATAGTACGAGTTTCTCAACCCATCGGTACTGAACGCATCTATGCGGACACCGCTGTTCTGGTTAGTGCTCTTTACATCCTGAGACTGTGTATAGAATGTGTACCCATTTATGTCATATCCTTGCCATGTCACAACTGTAAATATTGGCCCTTTTGCCAACCATGTCAGCATCTCATTTGGCGAGCTCCTAGCGATTTGCTCCTTCAACCATTGGTTGAACTGACTGTTGTGTTACCTCATGATCCAAACATCCGGCGGCTTCGGATTATGTTGCCGAAGCACATCCTTGTGCTGGTCGACATAAGACGCTACTTCAGTCATGTGTTGCAAGACCGTGAAATGGGCTTGAGTATACGCGTCCATATCTGGAGTGATTGCTTTCCTTCCGATAGTTCCAATACCCTTCAGCCTCCCCTCATGACGAGATTGAGGCACACCTATCGGTTGAATCTGAGCCATATAATCGACACAAAACTCAATGACCTCTTTGCTTGCATAACCTTCGACGATACTTCCCTTCGGCCGAGATCGATTCCGTACGTAGGACTTGAGAATTCCCATAAACCTCTTAAATGGGTACATGCTACGTAGGAATATGGGCCCGCGCATTTTTATCTCCCACACAACGTGAACAATGAGATGGACCATGAGATCAAAAAACGAAGGAGGAAAATACATTTCAAGATGATATAGAGTCATCACCACCTCGTCCTACAGAGCATCTAGTCCTTCGGGATCGATGACCTTCTGAGTAATTGTGTTAAAGAAATAACATAGCCTCATGATTGTCTCTCGGACTTTGATTGGCAAAATATTTCTAATTGCAATAGGGAGCATATCTGTCATCAGCATATGACAATCATGAGACTTCATACCATTTAACTTCAAATCTTGCATCGAAACAAGTTTCGTCATGTTGCCGGAGTAACCAGATGGAACTTTGACACCATGCATGCATTGTCACAGTTCTATTTCTCGGCCTTGGATAGAGTGTAACACGCAGGGGGAAGGTACGTTCGTCCATTATCTGTTTTTGTTGGTGCTAACTTAGGCCTGATGTCCATATCAGCCAAGTCAAGCCGTGCATTGACACCATCCTTTGTTTTATCATGAATGTTCAGTAAGAGACCAATCAAGCTGTCACATACATTCTTTTCTACGTGCATGACGTCGATGCAGTGTCGAACATCTAGGTACTCCCAATAAGATAAGTCCCAAAATATTGATCTCTTCTTCCAGGTGTTCTTCTCATGAGCCCTCAATCTGGAACCTTAACCAATTTGGTCCCTTTCCGAGGACAACATCTAAATCCTTAACCATATTATAAACCTCTTTTCCCCTTAAATGCCTTGGAGCTGAACCGTCTTCCTTCTCTCTGTCAAATTGTTTCTTCATCTTGCGGTATGGGTGAGCCCTCCGAAGGAACCGGCGGTGACGCATGTAGACGATTTTGCGTGAGTGTTTCAGCCACACACTCTCGGTACCATCTAAACAGTGGGTACAAGTTTTGGAACCTTTTGTACTCTGGCCCGATAGGTTAGCAATGGAAGGATAATCATTTATGGTGCAGAACAATAAAGTAAAGTTCTCTCGTTTGTATGCATCCCATACCTATACCCCTTCGTTCCACAGTACTTTTAGATCTTCCACCAACGGTGCTAGGTACACATCAATATCATTCCCAGGTTGCTTTGGCCCTTGGATAAGTATCAACAGCAAAATATATTTTCGCTTCATACACAACCAAGGAGGAAGGTTATAGATGCAGAGAATCACGGGCCATGTGCTATGTCGACTGCTCATGCTACTGAAAGGATTCATTCCATCTGTATTCAGTCCAAACCTTATATTCCTTGGTTCTGCACCAAAGTCTGCAAAACTCCTATCGATGTTTCTCCACTGGGCGGAATCAGCAAGGTGTCTTAGTATTCCATGCTTCTTGCGCTCCTCCAAGTGCCAACGCAGTAGTTTTGCCTCCTTTGATTTGCAAAAAAACCTTTTCAAATAGGGAATTATAGGAAAATACCATGTCACCTTAGCAGGAGGTCCTTTCTTCACCTCTGTTCCCTCGCCGTCATCTGATTGATTGTTACGTTTGTATCGGGATGCGTTGCACACCGGACATACATGCATGTTTGCATACTCTTTACGGTAGAGGATACAGTCGTTCGGACATGCATGTATTCTTTCTACTTCCATTCCCAATGGACAAAGAACCTTCTTGGCTTTATACGTGGTTTTAGGCAACTCATTTTCCTTCAGAAGCATGTCGGCTAAAAGACCTAGCAGCGCCGTGAAATTCTTGTCGCACCAACCGTTGCTTGTCTTCAATTTCAACAGTTCAAGCACGGCCGACAACCTCGCATACTTTGACCTGTAGCACGTGAATAAAGGTTTCTCTGAGTACTCCATCAAGCCCCGGAATTTAACATACTCTCTCTCTCATCATAGTTCTCTTCTACATCGTGAAGCATCTGATCCAGATTATCATCGTGCAACCTATCCGAATCCGAACAACAATCGACATCATCCGGCGGCATGTCATTCACTTCACCGGCGATGTCATCCGGTGGCATATCATTCACTTCACCGGTGATATCATCCGGTGGCATATGATCATTGACTTTTGTCGAGACCCGAATATGCAAATCCGGACTCTCTGTGTGTACTGCACTAGTCCAGATCACGCTAGTGCACACATCAAACATAGAGGTAATCATCACCACAATCACGATATTAAATAAGGGAAATTCAAATTATTAATCAATACCCAAAGTATGACCTTATGGTCAAGCTTACAATCTCAATAGCCTTAGGGCTTAACAAAACTAGCATGGAAAACCAAAATAAAACGTAGTGGCCAATCGACATGCCCACGGGCAATCGAGTGGGAGCGAAGCCTAGAACTCGTAGTCGTCAAGTACTCTCCTCCTGGAACCTCTGCTGGTAGCACTCTTCATCCTCAATCGAGCAACATAGGCATAAAGCCGTGAGTACATTGGTACTCAAGAAGCCGCTTGTAACAAATGATGCAATATAATATGCAAGGCTTAACAATGGAAAGTTGAAAGGATTAATTTGCATAAACAACATTCAAATTACCATAAATAGATTGAAGGCGAAATGTAAATAAAACAATAATAAATAATCAAAGGAATTGAAGTAAACTACTTATGGACTCCCCATCCACAAGCTAAACCAACAGTGAATTAACCATCCACTGATCAACTACCCAAAATTTCCAAGAATAACTATACCTCGTGTGAAATCACCGAGCATTGTCCATGACCGAGGACACGGCTATTCGAATAGTTTTACACTCGCAGAGGTTGCACAATCTGTACCCACACGATGTGATAATCCTCACGTTAAAGATAATCACAACAAGGCTTTTACAATGATCCATCTCCACCTGATCCCACTCGCTAAGGTTTCGCCGTCGAGTAGGGTAACCCCCTAGTCGATAATTGCCCCCTCTTGCGCCACACAACATCAGTAGTAAAACCAAAGTGGAGACTTCACAAATTATTATGCCAGGTCTATCCCATACTAGACATGTGGTTTGCACGGTAAGACTCAGATCAATGGCGCACAAAGTTAAGTCCTTAAGAATTACCCAGGCGAAACATCCACATCCCACGAAGTGAATCCACACTTCCCCCTTTACTGCACGATCATTCGCCAAGTGAAAATCCAATTTTGTATAACCACCGCCAATGACGCACCAACGTCACGGCACAAATTTTATAACAGTGGCACCAACCACGATTCAATATCTCATTAAGTCAAATTAATTAATCACATGTAATGATGAACCCTTTCGCAAAATAAGCAAGGCTAAGCATTCTAATCGTACCAACCCAATGTGACAAATAACATAGCATCACTAATAAAATTCCCAACCTAAGGTGACAATAGCATCAAGGTATTCCAAAATATCAAGGAGGGAAATAACCAATTGGGACGATAACTACCAATACAAGGGTTTGAATAAAAATAGCGATGCAAGATAATTTAAAACAAAATAATTAAATAATAGATTGCAAACTGGGTTCAACATGATCAAAGGACACGACTTGCCTTGGCCTTGCTCAGATGAGGGCTCTAGATCTTCAAATCCAACTTCCGCTCCTCGAACACGCGATCTAACGAGAGAGAAAACGAGACGAAAAGAGAAAATAAATTCAAATAAAATTCAAATGAACTCCAAAAACTTTCAAACCTGAACCAAAAGGTAGAGCTCAATTTTAGATGAATTTACAAAAAAGAACGGGGTCAATCGGAGCTAGGACGAGGAAGAACGGGCTCTTGGAAAATTGGATCTAAAGAAAATCGGGAAATTGGAAAAAGGCACTGTGCTGTGGACCGGGCGCACGGGGAGCTGGGTCTACGGTGGGCTCGGCGCATGGAACAGTGCGGGCGGCTGGCTGCTGACGCGGGCGGCAGAGGCTGACGTGGCGTCCACGTGGCAAGACACGTGTGCGCTCTTGGCGACGTGGCGCCACCGGCTGGCCGACGGCAAGCCGACCGGGCGTTCCACGGTCACGATCGCGGCGGTGGGCTCGCACAGCGGCGAACGCCGCGACGGGAACCAGGTTCACGGGAGGCGGGGACGGCCGGTGGCGCGTGCGGCGGTGACGCGGCGGGCGCGGGAACCGAGGCACGGACACGGCCAGGCGACGGCGGGCGCGGGCGGTCGGCCGGCGGCGCGGGCGCGCATGGCCGCCGCGGAAGGGACCGACGGGATCCGGAAGGCGGCGGGCTCACCGGCGACGAGCGGACGACGGCGAACTCCGCGGACGGGAGCGGCGTGAGCGCCGCGACGGCCGGCGACGAGAGACGACGACGACGCCGCGGCGATGAGCGCGGCGAGGCGGCGGCTTCGGGATGAGGAGAGGCCCGGTCGGGCGCTTATACACGGACCGAGGTGTCCGCGACGGTACGGCGGCGAGGAAAGGAAAGCGGCGAGTCCGAGCAACGCGCGGCCACCGGCGAGTCCGGTCGAGACGACGGAGCCGACACGCGGGTCCCACGCCGGCGACACGGCGAGCGGGCGGCGATCGAGTCGCGAGGCGCGGCGGCAGCGCGATGGCGACACGCGTCGGCCATCGGAGAGGCCATAGCGAGCGCGCGGCGCGATTGGCGACGCGTGGCACGGCGGGGCGGTGCGGGGCGGGCTTCTGGCTGGCCGGTTGGTGGGTTTCGCCCACGGCCGGATGGGATTTTGGAGGGTTTTCTTTTCGAAATTCAAATAAATTAAATTGAGCTCTAGAAAATAGCGAATAAATCCATAAAAATCCAGAAAAATTCCAATAAATTCCTTGAGACACAAAGAACTCAAATAAAATAATTTTGGCAAATGTTCATGTTCAGATTAATCATATTAAATCCTTTTAATTTATAAAAATTCCATTTAAGCTTTAATTAATTCCAGAAAAATTCAAATGGTGAATTTTATTTTAAAAGCTTCAAAAGACTCGAAAATCAGGATGTTACAAACCTTACCCCTTAAACGGGATCTCACCGAGATCCGGCTCACTACTAGAATAGGTTCGGAACTCGCCTTGAGATCCTCTTGGCGCTCCCGTGTGGCTTCCTCCTGAGTGATTGCTCCACCGAACTTTGCAAAGCGAACAACTTTATTCGGGTGACTCTCTCGACACATCCAAGATTTTGACAGACGCTCTTTGTAGGACAGATCCTCACGAAGATCAATTGCCTCAATCGCACTGCCTCCTCTGGCACTCTCAAACACTTCTTGGTGGGACACATGGAAAACATCATGTACCCCATCAAGGACGGTAGCTCCAATTGATAAGCAACCTCTCCCTGCGTTTCAAAATTCAACGGACCGACATACCTTGGTGCAAGCTTTCCCTTTGCTGAAACCTCTTCACACCTTTGAATGGTGTGATCTGAGATACACAAAATCATCGGCTCAAAACTCGGCTCTCGGCGCCGGTATCCGCATAGCTCTTTTGCTGGCACAGGCGATCCTCAACCTCTCTCAATCAAACGGACCTTGTCCTCGCCTCTTTTAAGCAATCTGGACCAAACACCGACCTTCCCCTGTCTCTTTCCAATTGAGAGGGGTCCTGCATTTCCTGCCGTAGAGTGCTTCAAATGGTGACATCTGCAAACTTGCCTGATAACTATTGTTGTAGGAAAACTCTGCAAAAGGCAAACAGCTGTCCCACTTAGGTCCATGATCTAGCACACATGCTCTCAACATATCCTCAAGAATCTGATTGACTGCTCTGCTCGACCATCCGTCTGGGATGGTATGCGGTATCGAAATTCAGGTGCGTTCCCATAACCTCATGGAAACTACCCCAAACCAGAAGTGAAGCGGGACCCTCGATCGACACTATTTTCTTGGGCACTCCATGCAAACTGACAATCCTCGACATATACAGTTCTGCCAATCTGTCACCTGAGTAGGTTGTCTTCACTGGAATGAAGTGAGCAACCTTGGTCAATCGGTCTACGATGACCCAAATCGAATCATAGCCATCTTTGGTCTTAGGCACCCACTATGAAGTCCATACCAATCTCTTCCCATTTCCACTCGGGGATTTTCAACGGTGAAGCAAACTGCTGGCCTCGATGCTCTGCCTTAACTCTCTGACAGACATCACAAAGTGCCACATACTCAGCAATCTCACGCTTCATGCTAGGCCACCAATATTTTTCTTTAATGTCTGGTACATCTTGGTACTGCCGGGATGTATCGAGTACAACGACTCATGAGCTTCTTTTAGCAATGATCCTTTAGTTCCTTCTTATTGGGCACACACAAACGTTGCTTGAACCACGTGGTTCCTTGGGCATCCTCTCAAAATCCGCACCCTTTTCCTTCACTCATATTCTCATGCGATACGCTGAAATGCCTCATCATCCATCCGAGCTTGACGAATCGACCATCCAAAGTGGGTCGCAACTCCATTCTTGCCAAAAATCCTTCCTCAACCAATTCCAAATCGAGCCTTTGGAATTTCTCATGCAAGGTGGTGACTCTCCTTGACCATCACCGAATTACAATAAACCTTCCTGCTCAGAGCATCTGCGACCACATTGGCCTTCCCTGGGTGATAATGGATTCCAACATCGTAATCCTTTATCAACTCCAACCACCTCCTCTGCCTGAGGTTAAGCTCGGACTGGGTAAAAATGTATTTCAAACTCTTGTGATCCGTATAAACCTCACATCTATTACCCAAGAGATAGTGCCTCCAAATTTTCAAAGCATGCACTACACCGCTAGCTCTAAGTCGTGGGTAGGGTAATTCTCCTCATGCGGTCTCAACTGGCGCGAGGCATACGCTACCACTCTCTTTTCCTGCATCAGTACACAACCCAAACCCTTGCGTGAGGCATCGCAATAAATCTCAAAATCCTTGTTTAAATCTGGCAATATTAGCACTGGGGCTGTAGTCAAACTTTCCTTCAACTTCTGAAAGCTTTTCTCGCACTCAGGCGTCCAAACAAATTTCTTTTCTTTTTTGAGCAATTGGGTAAGTGGCTTGGCTACACTGGAAAATCCCTCGATGAAACAGCGGTAATAACCACCATACCAGAAAACTCGATCCGAGTCACCAAGAAGGTGACCGCCAATCCAAAACATCCTTGACCTTTCCGGTCAACAAAGAACTCCCTTTGCGGACATCACATGGCCTAGGAAGGCGACCTCCTTCATCCAAAACTCACATTTGCTAAACTTGGCATACAACTGATGGTCCCTTAATTTCTGCAATACCAATCTCAGATGTTCCTCATGCTCTCTCTCATCCCTGGAGTAGATCAGAATATCGTCAATGAACACTACGACAAACTTATCCAAATATTCCATGAACACCTTATTCATCAGGTACATAAAATAGGCTGGAGCATTGGTCAAACCAAAAGACATCACTGTGAACTCATACAAACCGTAACGAGTCGAAAATGCTGTCTTAGGTATGTCCTCCTGTCGAATCCTCATCTGATGGTAACTTGACCTCAAGTCAATCTTGGAGAAAACTCCTGCTCCCCTGAGCTGATCAAACAAATCATCAATCTGGGCAACGGTACTTGTTCTTGATGGTGACCTCATTAAGTGCTCGGTAGTCCACGCACATGCGCCTGGCCGCCATCCTTCTTTTCACAAACAAGATGGCGCTCTCACGGGACGAATCGGGCTGACATAACCTTTGTCCAAAAGCTCTTGAATCGCTTCTTGAGTTACGCTAACTCATTTGTTGGCATCCGGTAGGGTCTTTTGGAAATCGGAGAGGTAGGGTACCAACTCGATCAAAAACTCAACCTCTCGCTCTCGTGGCATCCTGGAAGATCATCTCGAAACACATCGGGTACTTTCGACAATTGGCACATCCTCCAACTGAATTCCCTTGATCGACAAACCATTACCCGCCCGCTGATTCATGCTAGCTGAATCGCACTTTCTTCCCATCGAGCTGGTCAAGGTCACCGCTCGCTCCCGCAATACGTAACCTTTGATGCTTCTTGAGCCAATCCATACCCAAGATCACATCTAGGATTTGGATATCCAAGATAATCAAGTCCGCTCTGAACTCAACTCCTGGATGTCTATCTCAACTTCGGGACAGCCTAGGTTGGTGCTCAACGAACCGGGGTTTGGATCAAATGAATAGATCCCGAGTAACAATTTTCAATCGATGCTTTAAAGCAAAACTCCGAGAAACAAACGAATGGGAAGCTCAGAATCAAACAAAAGCGTGGCAGTCTGAATGAACTAGGAACTTACCGACCACAACCTCTCGTGCCGCTCGAGCCTCCTCTGCTGATGACATGGTTCACTTGGCCTCTCACCACCGCGGAGTCTCGCTGCCTCGACTGGCGCTGGGGTGCTCCACGCCCGCTCCCAGGGTAGGTGTCCGTCCCGTGTGGCTCCCAAGTCGGCGAGCCCGGAGTGGGGGCTGCCTCGGGGGCATTTGCTAGCATAGTGTCCGGCTCATGACACTTGAAGCAAGTAATGATGCCGCTGGGTTGGTGTTCTTTTTGCTGACCACCAGATCCACCGCCTCGCCACCGATCGCTGGGACGTGGCGCTGGGCCGCGTCCAAGATCGACCGCCGCTGCCGCTGAGGTACTCGAGCGGGTGATAAGTGCTGAAACGCTGCCTCGGGCTCGTGAGACTGCAATCCTCGCTGAGCCATCCTCCTCTTGCGAGACTCCTCGAGCTCACGGCGATCGCCTCAATCGGGATGACCTTATCCACCATCTCGCTGAAAGCGGCATAGTCGTTGCCCACGACCGCACCTTCAATCTCGGTTCAAGCCTTCCGAACCTCTTCGACGGGCTTCATCCGTGGCTACGCCTCGGTGCATAGCGAGCTAGTGAGTGAATTTATTGAGGTATTCACTCACCGACATGTTCTCTCGCGCAACTCACGGAACTCCTCCTTCTTCATGTCCATCACCCCATCCGAACATGGGCGTTACGGAAGCGGTGGAGAACTCGTTCCAAGTAATCTTGCCCGGTCCTCGTGGGCGTCACAAAGAGTTCTCCCACCATTCTCTGCCGCAGTCCTCTAGTGGTGTGCTACATACAGCACTCTCTCCCGCTCTGCACCGGGCTAAGTTCAGCTTTTTCCTACCGAACGGATCGGTCATTCGCCTCCATAGGCTCAAGAGCTGGAGTAGGTAGGCGGCCTCGCCCTCATAAACTCGCAGCGGGACCGATGGTGGGCGGCACGAGGTGCTGCTACCCCTGGTTGCTGACGTTGAGCCATATTGTTCATATTCTGCATCATTGCTTGCATCATCTGAGTCTGGGCCATCAGAACCGACCGAGAGCGGGTCCGTGGTCATGAATCGGCCGTGGCTGAGTGGAACTGTTCTCGGGTTCTGGTTTGTCTGCTCACGACCTGCGGAGTTCCTGGTTTCAACCATCTTGCTGCTGCTCTGAAAAGAAAGACCCTTTTCTGAGAACTGACATCTCAAGGCTCAATAGATAAGAGGGAAAAGCAAAGGTAAGCGGTGAACTCGTCTAAGGGGGATTTCTAATGGCAACCTAAACTAAACAAACACTTAGCCGAAAAAGGCTAACAGCAAAACCGGGGAAATAACACCAATAAAAGATTGACGTGATTGCAATATAATGCTTTTAAGGGCAAAATTTGCAGCTCACATCACATGCAACTGCAAGAAAAAGCAAAACGGTCACACGATGCTAAAACTATGGCGTGGTTCAAATCTAATGGCTCGATCTTCACGGCGGTTCGATCTTGTCTTGGAACATCTTGAGTGCTTCCTTGATCCAATCTTCACAAAGAACGCTTGAAGAATTCCGGTCGACCTCCTTTTGATCTTGGGGCACTCGAGACATCTATGGACATTATGGAGATAAGAAGTCAAATTGAATTTCAAAACAATATTTCGAGAGGAGGCAAGGAGCAAGAATCCTAAGAATGAGGTAAGAATCAAGAATTACTAGTCAATCATTTGGTTGATTTGATTTAGAAAATAATTTTGAAAACTTTGCTAATTCGACCACTCTAACTAGGGCTTCGTCCTCTGATCGATATAGCTCGATACCATCTCTGCCGAGACCGAATATGCAAATCCGACTCTCTGTGTACTGCACTAGTCCAGATCACGCTAGTGCACACAGTCAAACATAGAGGTAATCATCACCACAATCACGATATTAAATAAGGGAAATTCAAATTATTAATCAATACCCAAAAGTATGACCTTATGGTCAAGCTTACAATCTCAATAGCCTTAGGGCTTAACAAAACTAGCAATGAAAACCAAAATAAACGTAGTGGCCAATCGACATGCCCACAGCAATCGAGTGGGAGCGAAGCCTAGAACTCGTAGTCGCCAAGTACTCTCCTCTGGAACCTCTGCCGGTAGCACTCTTCATCCTCAATCGAGCAACATAGGCATAAAGCCGTGAGTACATTGGTACTCGAAAGAAGCCGCTTGTAACAAATGATGCAATATAATATGCAAGGCTTAACAATGGAAAGTTGAAAGGATTAATTTGCATAAAACAGATTCAAATTACCATAAATAGATTGAAGGCGAAATGTAAATAAAACAATAATAAATAATCAAAGGAATTGAAGTAAACTACTTATGGACTCCCATCCACAAGCTAAACCAACGTGAATTAACCATCCACCGATCAACTACCCAAAATTTCCAAGAATAACTATACTCGTGTGAAATCACCGAGCATTGTCCATGACCGAGGACACGGCTATTCGAATAGTTTTACACTCTGCAGAGGTTGCACAATCTGTACCCACACGATGTGATAATCCTCACGTTAAAGATAATCACAACAAGGCTTTTACAATGATCCATCTCCACCGATCCCACTCGCTAAGGTTTCGCGTCGAGTAGGGTAACCCCTAGTCGATAATTGCCCTCTTGCGCCACACAACATCGGAGTAAAACCAAAGTGGAGACTTCACAAATTATTATGCCAGTCTATCCCATACTAGACATGTGGTTTGCAGTAAGGCTCGGATCAATGGCGCACAAAGTTAAGTCCTTAGGAATTACGGCGAAACTTCCACATCCCACGAAGTGAATCCACACTTCCCCTTTTATCGCACGATCATTCGCCCAAGTGAAAACCAATTTTGTATAACCACCGCCAATGACGCACCAACGCCACGGCACAAATTTTATAACGATGGCACCAACCACGATTCAATATCTCATTAAGTCAAATTAATTAATCACATGTAATGATGAACCCTTTCGCAAAATAAGCAAGGCTAAGCATTCTAATCGTACCAACCCAATGTGACAAATAACATAGCATCACTAATAAAATTCCCAACCTAAGGTGACAATAGCATCAAGGTATTCCAAAATATCAAGGAGGAAATAACCAATTGGGACGATAACTACCAATACAAGGGTTTGAATAAAAATAGCGATGCAAGATAATTTAAAACAAAATAATTAAATAATAGATTGCAAACTGGGTTCAACATGATCAAAGGACACGACTTGCCTTGGCCTTGCTCAGATGAGGGCTCTAGATCTTCAAATCCAACTTCCGCTCCTCGAACACGCGATCTAACGAGAGAGAAAACGAGACGAAAAGAGAAAATAAATTCAAATAAAATTCAAATGAACTCCAAAACTTTCAAACCTGAACCAAAAGGTAGAGCTCAATTTTAGATGAATTTAGAAAAAGAACGGGTCAATCGGAGCTAGGACGAGGAAGAACGGGCTCTTGGAAAATTGGATCTAAAGAAAATCGGGAAATTGGAAAGGCATCGTGCCGTGGACTGGCGGCGCACGGAGCTGGGTCACGGTGGGCTCGGCGCACGGAGCAGTGCGGCGGCGGTCTGCCGACGCGGCGGCAGAGGGTCGACGTGGCGCCCACGTGGCAAGACGCGTGTCGCGCCGCGGCCGACGTGGCGCCGACCGGCTGGCGACGGCAAGCCGACCGGGCGGTTCACGGTCACGATCGGCAGTGGGCCCGCGCGAGTGGCGGAACGGCGCACGGGGAACCGGGTTCACGGGGAGGCGAAGGGACGGCCGGGTGGCGTGGGCCGTGACGCGGCGGCGCGGAACCGAGGCGGACGGACACGGCCGAGGCGACGGCGGCGGCGCGGTCGGTTCGGGCGCGCGCGGCGGCGCATGGCCGCCGGCGGAAGGGGACCGACGGGATCCGGAAGGCGGCGGGCTCACCGGCGACGAGCGGACGACGGCGAACTCCGGCGACGGTGGCGGCGGTGGCGCTCCCGCGACGGCGGGGCGACGAGACGACGACGGCGGCGATGAGCGGCGGCGAGGCGGGCGCTTCGGGATGAGGGAGAGGCCCGGTCGGGCGCGATACACGGACCGAGGTGTCCGCGACAGTACGGCGGTGAGAAAAAAGCGCGAGTCCGAGCAACGCGCGCCACCGGGCGAGTCCGGTCGAGACGACGGAGCGACACGCGGTCCCACACGCCGGCGACACGGCGAGCGCGGCAGCCGATCGAGCGCGGGCGCGAAGCGCATGCGGCGAGATGGCGACACGCGTCCGCCATCGGAGAGGCAAGGCGAGCGGGCGCGGCGCGATTAGCGACGCGTGGCACGCGCGGGGCGGTGCGGGGTGGCGGCCGCTGGCTGGGCCATTGGTGGGTTTCGACCCATCGCCGGATGGGATTTTTGGAGGTTTTCTTTTCGAAATTCAAATAAATTAAATTGAGCTCTAGAAAATAGCGAATAAATCCATAAAAATCCAGAAAAATTCCAATAAATTCCTTGAGACACAAAGAACTCAAATAAAATAATTTTGGCAAATGTTCATGTTCAGATTAATCATATTAAATCCTTTTAATTTATAAAAATTCCATTTAAGCTTTAATTAATTCCAGAAAAATTCAAATGGTGAATTTTATTTTAAAAGCTTCAAAAAGACTCTGAAAATCAGGATGTTACAACTTTGCCATGACTGGTCCAACACGTATAACCCTTTTTGAAACCCCTCCGAATCAAGTGCGCTTAAATTTGCCCTCGGTTCTTAAACATCTTTAAATTCCCGATCGGTGCATGGATAGTACATATATTCCACCCTTATTCAACATATCCTCCTCGGCAGACTCTTGTAAAAGCATATGCCATTAATGTACTCTTCACTCACATGGTTCATGCATACATCAAGCTTGGTCCTACGTTATGTATATATATATATATATATATATATATATATATATATATATATATATATATATATATATATATATATATATATATATATATATATATATATAACAACTTAGTATTAAAAATTAAATTAATTAATTATTACTACATATATATCACATGCATTGAGGTTTGCTAGCTTAATTCATATTATAAACACAACAGCTATTTCCCCAGCGATCGCTGAAGGTATGTAACCAACAATTTTGACAAATTTGGCCTCCCACATGATAGGAACTGATCATGTATGGTCAAGTAGATGCAAACCATCTTCAATAACACTCACCAAAACTTACATCCAAATTAAAATGCAAAGAAAAATAAATTTCATTACTAACCATATCTAGAGCAACCAGAAACGTATGAATCTTCAAAACTCAATCTCTGCCTCCTCCCACCAAATTAATTGGCCTGAAATCGCCTAGCTTGCCTTCTGAGCGAAAGAGTGCAGCACCGGCTAGATTTGGATCGAAATGAAGACAAATGCAGTTCTGAGCGGCGCAATAAATGTCTAGTGCCATTATCACAGACGGTTTTTAATACAAACCGTCTGTGATAATCAGCTTATCACAGACGGATTTTAATAAAAACGTTTGTGATAATTCCAGATTATCACAGACGGTTTTTAATAAAAATCGCCTGTGCTACTAAAGTATCACAGACAGTTCATCGGTAAGAACCGTCTGTGATACTCATTTTCTCCGATGCCATCAACACAGACGGTGTCCAAATTAAAACCGTCTGTGTTAGTGTCGGTCACAGATAGTTTTATCAAACCGTCTGTGATTTGCCGTCTAGTATTAGGCTTTCTGTAGTAGTGTCAGTCGATGCTTTTATTTCTTTTCTGCGCAATGCATTTCTTCTTGGGCTGTCTGTTAATGCACAGTTGCCTCAAGTGTCCTTAACTCTTAGGCATTTTTTAGCCATTCGAATTAGATCTATCAACCTACATCACTCCCTCATTCCATATATAAACCCATCCTTCAACACTAACCCTAACCTCTACTTCCACCCTACCTCCAGCCGCCGCCGCACCCCACCCGTCCCCATGTGCCACCTCCCACTGCCTCGCGAGCACCGATGGTAGTGCCAATGAGGCCAGTCTACTGGCTCCACCCATCTTGCCTCCCTCCCTCCACACCAACCACCCTCTCATGCCATCCTTCCTCCTCTCCTACGACATTCCCACGTGTCACTCTCTTCCTCGTCTCCAATAGCCACCGCCATCAGATCAGTCGATGCCTCCTAACCACTCTGATCCTCATTGCCCTCCTACTACCCATGGCTCCAGTGGTGCCACTACCGCCATCGCCATCCACCGCGGTGCTTCCGGACCCCCTCCTCCCCCTAAGTTCAGCTCCGAAGAATCCAAACTCTAACAAGTGAACCAGAGCCCTAGCCAGGCAGTAGTGAGGAGAAGAGAAAGATGAGCTAGTTAGAGCATGAATCTCAACGCAAGATACAAAGGTTAGAAAATTGACTAAAATGCAATGAATTTTTAGTTAACTGAGAAATAGCAATTCCATTTCTTCTTTTTGCTCGATATATCAAACCAATTATGGGGGACGTAGCACTTTAGAGCAAGCTTTCGTTATTCTATGGGTAAATTTCATAAAACTGCAACTTTAGTGGCAAAATTACCAGTTTTATGCAATATTTATTTGGGTATCATGGATCTGCAATGTTAGCGAGAAAATTTTTCACCGAACTACAACTCCGTTACTCCCAACACATCTTGACAGATATGTCCCACCAGCCATGCTCACATGCTCAGGTTGAGCCATTAACGATGCCACGCTAGCAGTACAGATATGTGCTAGAGTCTATATACCGAGTTTATTCATCGACACATATGCAGTAGGGCCCACATATTGGTGTCTCATTAATCCTTAATCTTAATCCACATGGGCCCGTATGTCGGCGTGGTGGCTATCAGAACACCACGAGGCTCTAGGTGGTTGGACTGGAAGGCGTTGTAGAGCCAGTAGCAGAGTCTATCGTCCCCAATGCCTGAGCTCGCGTCGCATAGACCCAACCTTGCTGCCCCATTTCCAATTGAAAACAACCGCCACTGATGCCATTTCTTCTCTGGTGAGCTCTGAGCAAATTAATTTCTCCTCAAACACCACCTAGCTTTCCTCTTTCATCTCTGACCTTTAATTCGAGCTTCCCTTTGCCCTGAGTCACCACCACCATGAAACTTGCCTCGTTGCCCATGGCTCACATCACTAGACTACCTCAGCTCTCCCCCACCACGTGACAAATAGGCAAATGCCAAGGAAGATTGTGGTGGTAACTACGATCTTCCAAACAGTGATCACTACTACAAAAAAGGCTAATACTAGATATCTCATCACAGATGGTTAACTAAAATCGTTAGTATTAAATACAATCACAGACAGTTTTGATTTAGAGACCGTCTGTGTTGCTGCCAGTGATAAAAATGACTGTGAAGAGGTAATATCACAGACGGTTCATAGTGAACACCGTCTGTAAAGTATCACGAATGGTTATTAATAAGAATCGTCTGTCATATTACCAAATATTACAGACGATTTTTTAAACCATCTGTGATAATTTCACTTATTAATTACAGACTCGTCGACCATCACAGATCTATCTTAAATTCCAGATCTATTCTCACAGGCTACTACTTTGAGAAGGTGGGGCTTGAAGGCTATTTGGTGAAAGAAGACCGCGAATTTGGTAAGAGTGATTGTAGATCTATTAAGTTCTTGACTATCTATAGTCAGTAATTTGTTCCTAATTGTATTATATTTTAGGTCTAGCTTTTGGTGGAAGGAGAATTGAAGATGGTTTAGATCTAGCTTGATATAAAGAGAAGATTATTTACATCTAGTATGGTTTAGGGTTTAGCCAATTCATAGTTTATTTATACTTAATTCAATTTAATTAATTATTCTTACTACATATAGCTTTTTTAGATCATATATATCTAGTATACTAATTAATTAATTTAATATTTAATTCTAAATTGTTATATATGTAACGTAGGGCTGAAGCTAGATGTATGTTGGTAACCGTGTGAGTGAAGAGTACATTAATAGTGTGTTTGCTTTTACAAGAGCTACTAAGAAGGATATGTTGAATAAGTGGGTGGAATATATGTACTGTCTATGAATTGACTGTGAGAATCTGAACACGTTTAAGAATCGAGCACAGATTGAAGCACACTTGATTTGAAAGGGTTTCAAAAAGGGGTATGCATGTTGGACTAGTCATGGTGAAGAGTAAATTACACAGAAAGGTAGTAATAATAACATCACTGACAAAGTTAACGATATGCCACCAGATGATATCGACTGTGGTTCCAATTTGGATAGCTGCATGATGACAATCAGGATTAGTTGCTTCGTGATGTAGAAAGGAACTGTGATAAGAGAGAGTATGTTAAATTCTAAGGCTTGATGGAGGACTCGAAGAAATCTTTGTTCACGTGCTCCAAGTCAAAGTATACGAGGTTATCAGCCATGCTCGAACTGCTAAAATTAAAGGCAGGCAATGGTTGGTCCGACAAGAGTTTCATAGCACTGTTAGGTCATTTGGCAGACATGATTATGGAGGGAAACGAGTTACCCAAAACTATGCATAAAGCTAAGAAGGTTCTTTGTCCATTGGGAATAGAAGCAGAAAGAATACATGTATGTCCGAACGATTGTATCCTCTATTTAAATAGTATGCAAACATGCATATATGTCCACTGTGCAATGCATCCTGATACAAAGCATAAGAATCAATCAGATGACAATGAGGGAATAGAGGTGAAGAAAAGACCTCCTGCTAAAGTGGCATGGTATCTTCCTATAATTCCCCATTTGAATCCATTTTCTGCTAACCCAAGGGAGGCAAAACTGCTGTGTTAGCACTGAGAGGAGTGTAAGAAGGATGGAATGCTAAGACACCTTGCTGATTCCACCTAGTAGAGAAACATCGATAGGAGGTTGCAGACTTCGATGCAGAACCAAGGAATATAAGGTTTGGATTGAGTACAGATAGAATGAATCCTTTTGGTAACATGAGCAGCTGACACATCACTTGGCCCGTGACTCTCTTTATCTACAATGTTCCTCCTTGGTTGTGTATCAAGCGGAAGTATATTTTGTTATTGATACTTATCCAAAGGTCGAAGCAACCTGGGAATGATATTGATGTGTACCTAGCACTGTTGGTGAAAGATCTAAAAATACTGTGGACCGAAGGGGTACAGGTATGGGATACGTACAAATAAGAGAAATTCACTTTACGCTTCGTGTTGTTCTGCACCATAAATGATTATCCTGCTCTTGATAACCTGTCGGGCCAGAGTACAAAAGGGGCCAAAGCTTATACTCATTGCTTAGATGATATCGAGAGTGTGTGATAGAAGCACTCACGTAAAACAGTGTACATGCATCACCGTAGGTTCCTTCGGAAGGCTCATCTATACCGCAGGATGAAGAAACAATTTGACGGAGAGAAGGGGGATAGTTTAGCTCTAAGGCATTTAAGCAGAAAAGAGGTCTATGATATGGTTAAGGATTAGATGTTGTACTTGGAAAGGGACATAAATCGAGGATCCGTGAGAAGAACATTGGAAGAAGAGATTAATATTTTAGGACTGACATTATTGGGTGCACCTAAAAGTTCACCACTGCATCAACATCTTGTACATCGAGAGGAATGTATGTGACAGTTTGATAAGTCTCTTACTAATCATTCATGATAAAACAAAGGATAGTGTCAACGCGTGCTTTACTTGGTTGATATGGATGTCAGACCTGAGTTAGCACTGACAATGACCAATAAAGGACAAATGTACCTTTCCCCTGCTTGTTACACTCTATTCAAGGCCAAGAGAACTGAACTATGCTAGTGCTTGCATGGTGTGAAAATTCTGTCTGGTTACTCTGCCAATATGAAGAAACTTATTTCGATGCAAGATTTGAAGTTAATTGGCATGAAGTCTCATGATTATTATATGCTGATGACGCAGATGCTTGCTATTGCAATTAGAAGTATTTTATTGATTAAGGTCTGAGAGATAATCATGAGGCTATGTTATTTCTTTATCATAATTGCTCAGAAGGTTATCGATCCTGAAGGATTAGATACTCTATAGGACGAGGTGGTGATGACTCTATGTCATCTTGATATGTATTTCCCTCCATTGTTTTTTGATAACATGGTCAATCTCATTGTTCACATTGTATAGGAGGTAAACATGTGTGGGCCCATGTTTCTACGTAGCATGTACCCATTCGAGAGGTTTATGGGAATTATCAAGTCCTATGTACAGAATCGATCTCGGCCAGAGGGTAGCATCATTGAAGGTTATGCAACCGAAGAGGTCATTGAGTTTTGTGCCGATTAATTACTCAAGTCAAATCGATAGGTGTGCCTCAATCTCGCCATGAGAAGAGGCTCAAGGGTATGAGGACCAATGGAAGGAAAGTAATCACTCCAAATATGGATGCATTATTCGAGCCCATTTCACGGTCTTGCAACACATGACTGAAGTGTCCACGTATATCGACCAGCGCAAGGACGTGCTTCGGCAATAGAATGCAAAGTGGCCTGATGTTTGGATCACGAGACAACACAACAGTCGGTTCAACCAATGGTTAAAGGAGCGACACGCTAGGAGCTCGTCAAGTGATATGCTGATATGGTTGGCAAAAGGGCCAACATTTACAATTATGGCATGGCAAGTATATGACATAAATGGGTACACATTCTATATGTAGACTCAAGATGTAAAAAGCACTAACTAGAACAACAGTGTCCACATAGATGTGTTTAGTACCGATGGGTTGAGGAGCTCCTACTATAGATTCATAGAGGAAATTTGGGAGGTTAACTATACTTTTCAAGCTCCCCTTGTTTCAGTGCCGTTGGGTCCATCTCCCATAGGTGAAGGTCGATAAGTACAGTGTCACTACTGTGGACCTCAAACATGTCGGATACAAATATGAACCGTTCATACTCGCTAACAAAGTTGTTCAAGTTTTCTATGTAACCAACTAGGCAAATAAGAAGCACAACGTTGTTCTTCATGGAAAAAAGAGAATTGTTGGAGTTAAGAATGTAGTAGACGAGAAAGAATACAATTAATTTAATAAGTTGCCTTCTCTTGGAAATGACATAGGGTTAAGGATGAACAACGTGATGAAACTAGTTACATATGTGTTGATCATCATGAAGGGCTAATTTTTAAAGGAAATAAGTAAGTGGAATGATGAATGAAATGTTTATATGTCATATGTTCTATATTTGCATTTATATATATGAGAATGTGTGATATATATGTGAATTTATTTTTTATGTATATGAGAATGAGTCATATATATGTGAATTTGCATTTATGTATATCAGAATGTGTGATATATATATATATATATATATATATATATATATATATATATATATATATATATATATATATATATATATATATATATATATATATATATATATATATATATATATATATATGTGTGTGTGTGTGTGTGTGTGTGTGTGTGTGTGTGTGTGTGTGTGTGTGTGTGTGTGTGAATTTGCATTTATGTATGTGAGAATAAGTATCACAGACGGTTCTAAATTAGAATCGTCTGTAATGTTATTATCACAGATGGTTATAGCTTAGGGCGGTTATAGTTTAAAATCATATGTGATGTCCAACCTATTTATATTTGGACTGTAGGGTTTGCTTGTGCTCCTACACACTCAAACTCCCAGTGCCTCCTCCCTAGGCACGAGCCGCTGCCTCCTCCTCAGGCATGAGCCGCCGCCTCCTCACCGGCATGCCTCCTCTCCCAAACCGCTGCCTCCCACCTAGCGTGCCTCCTCCCTAAGCACGCTGCCTCCTCTCCCGAGCCCGCCACCTCCTCCCTGAGCACAAATCGCCACCTTCGCCCCTAAGCACGAGCCACCGCTTTCTCCCTGAGCCCACTGCCTCCTCACTGGGGTGCCTCCTCCCCGAGCATGCCTCCTCCACGAGCATGTACGCCGCCTCCTCCCTTGAGCATGCTTCCCTCCTCCTCGTTGTGCCTCCTCCACGAGCATGTACGCCACCTCCTCCCTTGAGCATGCTTCCCTCCTCCTCGTTGTGCCTCCTTCCCAAGCAAGGTATATAGTTAACCCGATCATGACTTCAGTGCTCTACTCTGTCCTCATGGCTCATGGACTCATGGGGTACATGATTCTTGCGATAAGCCTTGCCCCTACTGCCTTCTCAGTGGCATGGATTGCCACTATCTACTGAGCTTTTACTTTCTGAAATTTCTATCCTGAATAAAGTTTGTCGTGCTAGTAGTTTAATTCATTATCTTTGAAAATCTGTGAATAGTACTAGCACTAGAAGGACTTTTGCATAACAGTTGTGGGCTTTTTGAGATTGCTCGATGAGGAAACTTGTCATATTAGAGATCATTGTGACTATCTATTTAAGTATTCTGGTAGATTTTGATTTTGTAGATTGCTGTAACATCCCAAATTCTGGAAATTCAAAAATGTGGAATTTTTAAAACTTTTCTTGCATTTTGTTGGAGTTCAAAATTTCTTTTGAATATTTACTTGAAATCTTTTGAGTTTTGTTGCATGCAAAAGTAAAATATTGAGAAATAATATCCAAATATATATAAAGGGGATCTACACACAAATTAAAACTTAAGTAATGGAGATAAAAATTAGGATTTCCAATTTACCTAGGTAAAAGAAAAGCAAGGGTTAAAGGAGTATAAAAAAACTCACACCTGAATAGTGAAAATTTAAAACCTAAATTTTAAATGTCAAAATCGAAATCCAAGGGCAACATTAAACAAAGTGGAAAATAAAGGAATATTAGATTTTGTATCGAGATATGTGAATCAAGATTTGAATTAACATTTCAAAAGTTTAAATCAACAATCTTAAGCATGAAAAAGAAATTTAAATTAAAATCCAAATTCTAAAATTATGCTTAATCCTTTCCCCATTATCTTTTTCTCTTCCTTCTCTATTACATGTGGGCCCAGCCCCCACCCCCATCCCTCTCCTTTTCTTTCTGCTGCTGGGCCTGGCCTTGCCTCCTTCCTCTTTTCTTCTCTTTCCTTCACAGCAGCGCGTTGGCTTCTCCTCCTCCGCTCATTCCCCTTTCTTTCTCCTGATGGTGCTCACTGCTCCCGCACCCAAGCATCGTCACCGCCCGGCCTGCTCCTTCGTCCGTTTCACGTCAGCGCACCTGCTCCGGTCGCCATCGTCACACGGCGCCCACGTCACGCGCATGCCCCGCCATACCCTGCTCTGCCCACGCCCATGTCGCTGCCAGCCCGCGCCTGCTCCCGTCACCTCACCCCCATGACGCCGCCCCATCCCGAGCACTGTAACCGGGTCACTTGCTACAGCTTCTCCACCGTGCCCACCGTCGGCTATAAATAGCCAGCCTTGCCTTGCTTCCCCAAAAGCTTCCCCTTCTTTTTGTTGAGTTCGGTCGAGCTCCACTAATGGCCGCTGACGCCTACGTGATAATCCGGCCACCATGGCGCCCCTCTCCCAAAATTGAGTGCATCACTGCGTGTCTCCACCCCCCATCAGTAGTCCCTCCAATCTAATTGATTTTTCACGCACCGTAGCTCGCCGCACGGCCGTCTTTCCCAAAACCGGCCGCCGCCGCCACCATTAGCGCCGTTCAAGCCTCGCGGCTCTCCACGTTGATTCCTTGTGCCCAGAGCCCAGCCTCAACACCATGGAGCTACGCCAGCCACCGCCTCCCGCTCACCTCCCCTCCGGTGAGCCCTCCACGGGAGCCTTCTAGCGCCACCGCCCGTGCTCACCGCTGGCCCGCCACAGCACCTCCTGGCCGTCGCCGCCACCTCCAAAGGCTTCACCTCCCCCACGGGTACCCGTTTTGGCCATCGCCATTGACACCCCGACCGCCACCCACCGGCGACGCCGCCGGCCAATCTCCGCCCGAGCCTCCTCTGATTCTTCCTCTGTTTGGCCACCACAATCCCTCACCTTTTCTATTTTGATCTCACCCCTATATCACTAAGTGGGCGCGGCTCAGTTGGTCACCAGCGCCTGGGTTTATCCCTCCCACCGTGAGGTCCCAGGTTCGAATCCCCTCACTGCACTTTTTCCTTTTTCATGCTATCTCATTTTCTTTAGCCGTTTTCAATGGAACATAATTAGGAAGTAATCCCAGGAAGATAAGATAACTGGTTTGTGTTCAAATAAAATTTACCTATACCTCAAATATGGAATTATGAGCATATGGACAATTAAGTGATTAAGGGAAATAGATAGGTAAAATTTAAATAATTAAATGGAATGCAAATTAAAACATAAATAAAATATGATGTAGGGATAAACTAAGTAAAACCTTAGCATTAAGATTCATGCAAAATAGAGATGCAGCCTGGGATTATTGTACGTCAAATCTAGACTTACTTTTAGGGGTACCTCTGATTAATATAAAAAGTAGTCATCTAAAATATGGTTGTCATTCCTATGTCTTTAAAAGGTACCTAAATTGATAACAACCTTTAATCAAAAGGGTGTCTTTTAAGTAGAAATGTCTATATATGTGTGGCAAGTATAGTAAAGTAACCCCTAAGTCATCAGATGTTAAAAGTAATCTACCTAATGTAGCAATGTGAATAGTAGCCATCACAGGCGTGCCATCGACAAATAAATCTCACCCGTAGATTCAGTGGAACATTGATAGTAAAACCTGGTATAGCTTGCTCGGTCCTAGATAAATAAATTTAAATAACAACAACAACAACAATAATAATAGTGTACGCAGAATATCTATGATACCTAATCCGAAGAGCCTCTTTAATTAAGAGAAGTCCTGTTGGCGTATCTACTAAAATCCCTACGACATCGATAGTTAAAATAATTTTACCACCTTGCATTTTAGTGAACAAGGTAATACCCAACACCCCACTACAGTCTTATATCTACCCATAGGTCTAGTGTGACTCATGGAACTTCCTTGATAAATATAAAAATAATAAAAAGAAAATATTAATAAAAAGATCGAGTCATCGTATGTTGCCATCAGCTATACCTAGCCATCTCCGAGTACTAAACAGAAATAATTTCATGAATATACCTTTATCATAACCCATCCTTTAAACCCCATTTTGATAAGTTTTCCCTGCCATTTCCCACTTCACTCTAACCACTATGACACCGACAATACTCCGCGCCCGTCGACCTTGCCTCAATTCATCCAAATTGCCCATTAACCCATAATAGAGCTAAATTAAGTTTATTTGGATTTTATTTGGATTCTTGAGTTATTTGCATTTATTTGGATTTAGTTGTTTAGAGCGTAATTAGAAATGGAAGTCGTGATGATTTAGTGGATCAAGCGAGATCAAGCTCAAAGTGAAGATAGATACCCCAAAAGCTCAAGAGAAAGCAATGTGTGAGCTCAAGATCGCGGTTTACTTTGATCATGTTGAACCTACATTTTCTGCAAATTATTTTGTTTTAAATTATCAAATTGCATGCTGTTATTTTATATGCAAATACATGTTTAATTTAATAATCTAGTTATATGCCCATTATTAACTTGGTTAATATTACACCTCCTTTGGAATATTTGAATATGTGAACCTGGTAACCCTAGCAAAATTATAATAGTAACCTTTCAAAAATATAGTAACTTGGTTAATATCATCAATATCATTTTCAATCATGAGAAACTGGTTTGGGAAGTCATGGTGGTAATGACTGGTATATGTTGGTATGATTATTTTATGTTCCCAAAAACCCCAACTTGCTTAACCATCTAGGCGAATGGTTCGAGGGTGTGTGTGTGTGTGTGTGGTGCAGTGGAAGCACAAAGTGGTTAGTGGTAAATCCGTCCAGATAACCCTAAGGACCGAATCTTGTCATGACCTCCTGTGTAAAACAAGTACAACCACAAGTCTGTAAAGTACAACTTGGCTTAGTAAATTTACCGGACCCTGAAAGTCATCATCATGGCAGTAGTGCAAGTGGCTGTCTAGGTGGCGGGCTTGAATGGGACACCCGCAAGTGGCTGTCTGGGTGGCGGGCTTGAGGGTGAAGTTCTTCTGCGGCGTGCTAGCAGTGTGCGTAGCCAGCTGCTAGGCGCATAGGAGGGGAACGTCCCGCACAACCTATGAGACCTGCCGCAAGCGGGACAAGCTCATAGGGGTGAGATGATGGAAGGGGCGAGGTACTTTGAACGGTTATTGTGATGGTTGGCTCAACTGCACGACTAAGGAATCGTGTGGGGCAACGAGTAAACTGTCTCTTGTAGGTAAAGTGTGCCAACTCTGCAGAGTCAAAACTATTCGAATAGCCGTGCCCACGGTCAAGGGCGGACATGGGAACTTAACCAGATATAGTTCTATTTCAAAAACTTTGTGGGTGGGAATGAAAAAGTGGAGGGCGGTGGAAAACCATGATTGGTGTTGTCCTGGGTGTCGTCCCAGTGGTAATGTAAGCGGCTATAACGCTGAAGGACTAGCATATGGTGCAGAGACCATGTAATGGTGGATGGAATCTGGATCGCTATTATTATTATTACATTCTCTTACACATTATATTTTTTGGTCAAAACTGTCAGGTCTCAGGAAATTTCTATGTATTATATTTCTAAATAATGATAATACTTCTCACAAAATAAAATGTCAGGAAGAATAAATAGATTAGTAAGAAAAGAAGATGGTTGTTGGTGGTAAATACATAAAGTTGTTGGTGGATTTATGTCGATCATAAAAAGGAAACGATAGTGTGGATTCTGAGAGAAATAAATTGGTGGAGCCTAAATGAATAGATAGGTTGGATAGATGATTTAAAATTTTTTTTTGGAGATTTAGGGAGTGCAAAGGTAATTATTGGATTACGACATTGATAAATAAATTCTTGGGAGATGTTGACAATATTGGGATTAATAGATTCGGTTGCTAGATGAGTCAATTGAATTTTTGGGAAATTGGAGGTATGATAACAAATATTGGAGTATGAACTTGATCAATGATATTCTTGGTGGATATATAGTAGTGAATCGTAAACTTGATCAATGGTATTCTTGGTGGATATATACTAGTGAATCGTAAACTTGATCAATGGTATTCTTGGTGGAGGTATATTAGTGAATTAATAGAGATAGATAATGGAAAATATGCTTGTTTATTGGAAGAGCAAATAATGGTTTTGGATCAATAATAAAAAGGATTGAATTGTTAGAAAGTCCTGATAGTAAATGATCGGTGGATTACTTAAATGATGTCTCTCGCTGTTTGGAGTTTTAGACAGCAATCAATATAGAAAGTGTATGATCGGTGGATTAAGTAAATGATGATACTCACTGTTTGGAGTCTTAGACAGCAGTCAGTAAAGAAAGTGTGTCTTTGGTGGATTAAGTCAATTATGGCAATCGTCGTGTGGAGTTTTAGGTCGAAATAATAACACTAGGATTTAATAATACTAATGTTACCAAAAGCGATTTTGGCAAATAAAATAACCTGAGCATCTCCTTTGATAAGCCATGCATACTATTTATTTGCATTTTGTGTATTGGCTCGCGGAGCACGGTGGTTTGTGCTCACACTCGCTTTCACAACAAATCCAGAATCAGGAATCAGATCATTACGCTTCAGCAACACTATTTGGTCATGGTGGCAAAGAAGATGAAGATGTCGAGGGCTAGGTCGCGAACCCCCAGTCGGCTGCCTGTGGGCATGTCCTGAGGGTCCCACCTGTGTGCTTCGTTTCCGCTGCTGCATTTTATTGGTTTCGGCCTAATCGGCCCGTGAGTAAGTTACTATTATATTTACGCTTCCGCTTGATATGTACTTTGATATTCATAACTGTAATCTGTGAGCACTATCTACTGATCCAGGGAATAGTGCGGTGGAATCATAGAGGATGCCGGATTGTATAATCTGGGCTCCTACAATTGCTAAGATAGATACTTTTGTTTTGGTATAGTTTACTGCTTTCCTAATTATTGTTGAATTCAGTTGATACCTTAGTAGCATATATCTATTATATACTTCTGGTTATTCTCGAAACTCTTTTGGCACTGTAGTAGCAGTTCTTTGTTTCTAATTAAGCAGTTGTTTGTTTCTAATTAAGCAGTTCTTTGTTTCTAATTAAGCAGTTCTTTGTTTCTAATTATGCAGTATGCAATTGACTTTGTCTCTTATCTGAGGTATTTTATACATTATCAGATTAGCAGAATAATAAAGAGATAGTCACTTTGATTATTGATATATTAATAAGAGTGGAAGAAGGCCAAGATTTAATCTTGTGCAGCTCCTCAACTAAGAGCAAATTCACAACTTTAATTGCGCAATATGCAGTTCATAAATGCCCACTTTCTTGTATAGTTCAGCATATTATCATATTGCTAGATATATTGTTGGACCGAAATGGCGACAGAGGGGGGGCTGAATGTCGCTCACAAAAATTTGTCCCACAACACAAGTATCCACTTAAACTCGTTCTCCTCCGATAACAACGAGTGCTATGAAGAAAAAGAGTTGTACTCTTTGGAGAAACATAAGGACGGACAAAAGAACATATCTTAAGCAAGAGAGACAACGAAAGAACAGAAATCAGCAAGACTCATCGGAGGCCGGTCGATGGTGCTAGGTGATACCACTAGTAGGCCGGTCGATCACCCACTAGTAGGCCGGTCAGACCACCTAGTCCCCTCCGGTCAGACCGGGCTTCGATTCTAGAAAAACAGCAAGGGCAGGATTTTCAGACTGCAACTGATAGCTTCCCTCAACTGAGAAATCTGGGACTTTCTTTTGAACTTCTCAACCCAGAACAGCAAGGAGACATTCAAAATAGCCAAGGGAATTTAGAGAACCAAAAGAAAGTAATTCTAGAACAAGAATTTGGGATTTGACCCAAGAACTGAAAATTACAGAGGGCAACAACAAAAACCTAAATTCCCATCTGATCTTTGATTCTTTGACCATGAAACTTTGGGGATAGCTAATTAATAGCCTCAGGACATCACAAGCCAAGTTTCATGCCATCTCATGAGGGGAAACACGATTCTCACCAAAACCCTAGAAATGAAAAACAAGAACAGAGAAACTGAAAAAATGAAAATCCTTGATTCATTCACTTTGTTCTTGGGAGAAACCAATCAAATGATCTTGAGACCTATTCCCATCACAGAGCAACCCATTTTGGGTCTTCTCAGCAAGAAACAATAAGAAAACTGAAAATCAAGAAACCATACAAAGGAGGTATCGAAGGGAAAACAGGAGCACGAGAAATAAACTTCAGAAATTTCATTCCCAATCAACAAGGATTACATATGAGTCCCCATACGCATGGACATTAGAACAAGGGATGATTACAAGGAGTCTCAACTCATCCTCTCCCTCTCCAAACCCTCAAGAACACAGAAGCACTACATGCTTGGAGGAGACTACGAAGGAGACATACACTGCTGCCCTCAACTACTCATACCAACTAAAGCCTCAAAGCAAAACCAACCCCCAAAAGCTATGAAGACCATGCAGGAGACAACCTCCTTTTATAGCCTCCCACTAATGGGTTTGATCCTCTCTTTACCCACTAAGCCTTCACCAACTCTAGTGCTTTATCCATAACCCGCTTCCTTTAGTGCAGCTTTGCGTATTCCCCAAAACGCCCCTCGTGAACCTTCCTCGTGTCTTGCCGTCCAGGCATCGCAACCACCTCGAGTCCTCGCCGTCTTCAGCACACCTCGACCGTTCTGACCTCGGCACCACCTGCGCCTAGTCCGGTCCTCCGTGCTTCGCCACGACTCCACCTCGATGTCCTGCAGCCATCACAGACAAGAAACACATCACATAGCACCACTCGAAAACATGTAATCAACAGAAGCATTAAGAGTAACAAACCGTCGTAACAAACGACTAAGCATCCTAAACACATACGACCAAGTTTGACCAAGTCTGACCAAACCGATTGCACCACGCAATGATAAGGCACACACCTCACAAACCAAACTCGACTTTCTTAAAACCGATGTCAATTACTCATCACACACTCGGGGTCACCTCTACATGGTCCATCATATATGCTTTACTATTAATACTTGGATTTAGAATTAACCTAAAGTTATTATTAAAACCACCTAATTACCAACAATCCAAGCCACCAAGAAAGTAGTAGGTGCAAGGCTCGAATTGATTTTTATTGTCATTTGTTACTGGTGGTCAGTTCACTAATATTCTATGTTTCTTTGTCACTTCTATTTTCTTGTGAAGATGTCATTTGCTCATTTTTTGTTATCGTTGCTAGATGCGTGTGATGCATTGTCCTTCGGAAAATCCAAGCACCATAGAAGAGAACTATCAAAAAGATCCGAGGGCCAATTTACCATTTCGGATGTTGATACATTTGGGACCCCTCTCAATCCTTGCTGAGCACTGTCCGCATTTCAGAGAATGGTCAGAATAGTTGCACAGAAACAGATTAAGATCATGTACGATTCGTGGAAGAACATGGGTGACGATTAGAAAAATGTGCTGGTGATCGTTCGATATCCCGAAAGAACACCAGGCCTCCGTATCATGACATGCATTGCTAGTGGCTTGCAAAGCATGGAATAACTTCAAGAGCATGTTTATCAAGCAATACGTGGAGAAGGATTTGATGTCCTTCCAGAAGTATCCGTTCCTGGAACCGCAATGACAAGAGTTAGTGATGAAGAAGATGATAGATAATTTTAGGAGTGAAAGTGCGACGCACAGGGCCCTCTAGCAAAAAACACGCATCCCATAGACTCAACACCGCTAGTTATGTGGGTAAAATCCCACAATGGAGAGAAGGATGAGTAGGCAATCCTACGTGAGGTGTCCCCGCCATTTGTCGGGATTCCTGATGAGCGCGCTTGAAAATGGATAAGAGCGAGGTCGTCTACCGTGTCGTCAGGGGCCATCTCCTTTCAAAATGCAACAGACGAGAAAGTGTCCCACCGCCTGGTAAGATATCGAGCTACCTAGTTTGTAATTACCCATAACTTCATAGGAAGTGAAAAGACATGTTGGGCTCTTGCCGGAAGCGCTGAATATAGAACCTTGCCAAGGCTCATTCTAGGTAGTTAGGGAGAGAGACACTCTCTGCGGCTCTAGGAAACAAGGAGTACCTAGGTCACATGAGATGTATCGGTCTTTATGTTCCATGGAAACATGGTTTCTCAGATGACTCCGAAGCGTACGAAAGTAGGAAAAGAGTCAAAGTTGAGCATGAGGCACGGCTACGAGAGGAGCTTAAGGCATCCCTTAGAGAGGAGATCGCTGATGCCGTCAGAGATGAGATGCAATGTTAGATGGAGAGCAGGCAGGAAAAGTTTAGGAAAATTTAGTTTGAAGCCTCCACCACTCCTGTGCTATCCAACACCCCTAACCGTCGGAGTAGCCGTGCGTCCAACCTTACCTCAGAAAGCAACCACAGATTTCCTGTCGATGACATCCTAGTAATAATTATTATCTTTGGAATGCTCAATCCATTGATAGGCCTATTGGAGTAGCTAATTTTGTGTCGTTAGGTAGGTGGCTACAAAGTGCAAGCTCCAAGTGAGATATGCCTCTATTGCCCTGTGCACTGCTTAGGGCTAGGAGTATCCATTCGGTGCCGGGGCCTTGGTGTATGGTGTAACTCTAGCATCAGGTTTCACAAAAGTGAATGTGGATGGTGTTCATGCCAATTTTGAGATTGTCCCACTGCGGATGCCCCCAAACGACGAGGTCGTGACTCTAGGGCAAGCCATTGGAACATTCATCCAGTGGCCCAAGTGGGACATCTGCCTAGAGGCTCCTGCACCAGTGCCAAGTCTACGGGAGCTATAGCACCGGTGCTAAGTCCATGGGAGCTATCTGCATTGGTGCCAAGTCCATGGGAACTATCTGCATTGGAGCTACCTGCACCAAAGTTACAAGCATCGATGATGCAAGGGCGTGGTGAATCACATACATCTACATCTCATGCCCGGTCGACTACCGTGAAGTCAACCTCAACCAACCGTGGTGGCAAGGGTAAACTGAAGAAGACCGATGATATCCCCTACTTGCCATTGGCTCAGAAATTCATGTTAGGAGCCATTGGTCATCCCAATAGAGCGCCTCCAAATTCTAGGACTGGCTTGCCAGAGATTACATGCATGGTACATAGAACAAGCTAACAAGTCGGAGGAACAATGACGCTCAGGTGTCAACATCAAGTTTAGGCCGCATCATCTTCAGCATGATATTCATGACTGTGTCTTTATGGTGACCTTCGAGGACATGTTCTTTCTCTTCAAACTCAATGCCCTCGACATCTCACTCATTCAATATTGGACACTATAAGTGTGTACATCACGGTCTATGTTCATGTAATATCGATAAATATCATATATAACTTATTGCTTGTGTGTGTGTGTATATACATGGTGACTAAAACCAGATTAGCAAAATTGTTGGTAGGTTTTCTCGACCCACACTTGGTCTCTGTGGATATTATCTAGGAGAATGCATTCTTCATCGAGAATTACATGACGATAGCTTTGGTGGCTCACTGTAACAAGGAATTCATACTTATACCCTACAACCAGGGGTAAGTGCTGCACTAATGGCTATACTTGTTGATTTATACTTTATAAGCAACACAAAATTAGGTTTAATGACCATAACAACATACCTGTGTAGGTTCCACTGGATTCTAATTATAATTATACCAAAATAGAACAAGGTAATATAACTTGATTCCCTAAAAAGTCCAAAACTGACTTCACAGCTGTCTAATAATTAATTGACAGGCAAACACATTTCCTCTATAGATAACTCTATAGTAGTCTTTCCTTCCTTCGTAATGACTAAGGCTAACTTTTCCAAATCATGCATATCGTTCGCCTCATACGTTGCTACTATACGAAAATCCGAGGGATCAACACCTTGCGACACGATCTAGATTTTTGGTATTCGCTAGTACACATTAATCCTATATAACACTTCATAATGCCTCTCAATCTAACAAATTCTATTTTTACAGTGCTACCAACAGATGTTGGGCAACACCTATGGATTCTATGTTTGCCACAACATGGAATTACTCCTCAGTTCCGCAAAGACCAACGAACCTCAGGTTTATCAATCTTGCAATAGTTATTTTTTTATACTTATCAATTTATATGTATGTATGACATTGATTTTCCTATCGACAGATTATGACTATCGCTACAACTGTGTTGGAACATGTCGACCTCCAAAAAATTCGAGAACAGTGTGCATACTTCTTAATGTCTCAGGTCATAAGAGAAGATGGGGAGTTTTACAATGTAGAGTGAACTTGTTTGGAATAAGATTGAACTCAATGGTACATGTGTATTTGTTCATGTATGATTAATTTATTTCATTTTAGTTAATTGATTTGTGGAATTGATATTCTTGTTTCTGAAATGAATGTGAATTGGATATATATATATATATATATGTAATTGTTGTGTTTTTGTTTATTTCAGAGGGCATGCCTAGCGCCTAGGTTAACCCTGCTTGGGATACATCAAGAAGGGCGGGCGCATGGAGCGCATTGCATGCACCCACTTGGCGCTAGGTGCATGGAGCGCATGGTGGAGTTGGGCACACGGAGCGCATGGTGGGCTTGGGCGCATAAGGGCAAAGAAGAAGGCAGGGCCGAAAGAAAGAAAGAAAGAAGGGAGGTGCGAGTCTACTTCAATGCTGAAGCTGCACGCCAAGGAAGGAAGCAAGGGAGAGAGTCCAACTTGGACTCCTCTCCGAAACCAAAGCATCAGTTGGGCTTGCACACCTTAATTTAGAATGAACTTGTCGTAGGGGTGGCCCCCACCTAAACCCAACAGGCCTGGTAGGAAGTTATAAGGCCCAGAATAGGCCACGTGTAATAACACAAATACCCCTGAAGGGGAGGATCTGTTGTAAGGGCATAATTATAAAAGCACTCCCATGTGTATATATATATAGAATAATGCCATGGGGAGGAGGAGGCCATCATACTCATTTCCACCACTCTCCACTACCATCTCTCTCTGCTTGGTCCAGAGCCACAACAGCTTGGCGCCGTCCGTGGGGAGGACAAGGACAAGCTCAAGACCGAAGAAGAAGGATGGCACCAAAAGCTTCGTCGGCGGCGGGAAAGAAGGCGGCGGGCTGGAGCGTCAGATGAGTACCGGGGCTTCGCATCGGCAGCGGCAGCGCGGTGGCCAAAGACGCCGACGCCCGCGCGGTGACGACCAACCTCGCCACCGCACCGCGACAACCAATCTCGCCACCGCACCGCGACGACCAACTCGCCACCGCACCGCGACGACCAACCCGCCACCGCACAGCGGCCGCCCACCTCGCCAACGGCGTCGCGGGATGGACTCGCGGCCGAAGACGCCGACGCCTGGTGCGGCGACACCGCCCCGCCGACGCAACGACACCGACCGCCGCTTCGCCGCAACCTCGCCGCAGCGTGGACCGGGCGGTTCGAGGTAGCCACGACGGGCGATCGGCAGCTCGGGACTCGCGACACGGCCGTGTTCGCGCCGATCCGCCTGCTGGGAGTATCGACGACCCGCCGCATAGGCGGCAGAAGCGCCGCCGGGCGGGCCTCAACGCGTTCGGCGGAGCTAGGGGTCATTCGCGAGCCGCCCGAGATATGCAAGAGGCTCGAGCCGCAGCCGCGCCCGATCGCGCCGAGCCCACGCCGAGAGGGCGGATAGTCGCGGCCCCCACGCCTAGCCGCGCGCGCGCGCGCTCAGATCCGAATCCTCGCTATCGGCGGGCTGCAGCAAGCGGCATGGCCCAAGACTTCAAGTTTCTAGCGCCATCGACTGCATAAAGGCGACACGGACTTCGCGAAGTTCGCGGCGCGTGTACGAAACCGCGATCGGCCACGGCCGAGACGACACCACGAAGGCGAAGGACTTCTCGCGCCGCAAGGCGTGGCGCTCTTGGTTCTTTACCATAGAGCCGGCCCATCTACGCGTGGGAGCAGCTTCGCGCCCGCCTCCACAACAACTTCCAGGAAACTACGCCGACCGAGTCGACGCGACCAACTCTTTGTTGTCAAGCAAAACCCTCGAAAAGCTCCGGACTACTTCAAACGCCGCCAAGATTCGATGCCAAGTGAAAGATGTTAACGAAACCACCATCGCACGCAGCCATACAGGCCTTCGTCCGCCCGATGGTCGAGTACAACGCGCGAAAGCCAATCAAGACGGTGGTGAAGCTCTTCGACAAAATGGAGGAATATGCCAGGGCGGAAGAAGACACGCGGCGAAGGCAAGGGGACGACTCCGACACCAACCAGGCCGGAGCCTCGGCCAAAGCCGAAGATCCCCCGAAGAACGGCTCTTCGAAGGGAAAACGTAGCGCGCCATCCAGGACGCGCCGACCGCAGGACGCCGCATAAGGAGTCGTCCGATCAGCCCAAGCGCCAGCAGAGGTCGAGGCGAAACCGCACGCCTCGACATTGAAGGCGGTTCGACGAGGGCGCCCGCGGCCGAGGCGGTCGGGGCGCCGTGGGCGGGCCGCGACGATAAAGGTCGTGGAGATTACGACGACCAGCACCGTGGATCGTGGTGTGTGGTCCACGGCCGCGCAATCATGATACCCGCACCGCACCTCCATCACGGCGCCCGCGATAGCGCCGCTAGGACAGAACCCGAGACGCTGCCGCCGCGGTGGCCCACGCCCACCCCGCACGAGGCCCCATGCGGTGCACAGCACAAGGGATGCAACCTCAGAAGGCACCTTGCGGATCCAAGCTCACGCATGCAGCCTCGGAGGGCCTCCGCCGCAGCCCCGAGGCAACCCACCGCAGATCATTAACGCCATATCCGGAGGTTCTCGCGATCGAATTCGCCAAAGACGGCAGCGAAGGCCTATACGCCAAGACTACATCACGTGGCGGCATACCGCCGCAGTACCTCTGGATCGGGCGCAGCACGGTTACATTCACACCCGACGACGCCAAGGCGTGACTTCTCATCAGACCTCGTCATCCGGTCACTATCGCGGATGCGACGGGGCGCGCCTTGGTGGACGGCGGCAGCCCGCGAACGTATTGTTTGCGGGGCCTTCACCGATGGGGATCCTCGGCCGCCTAGGGCCTCTGAACCCCACCGCAGGCTTCGGGACAGCCTCACGGCGCTAGGCCAAATAGGTCTTCAAGTCTCCTTCGACCAAGGTGACAATATGCGGGCCGAAGATGCCACCTTCGACGTGGTCGACCTTCCGTACCCCTACAATGCCATCTTAGGGCGCCCAATCCTCAACTCCTTCGGCGCGTACCACATCACGGCTATCTATGCATGAAGATCCCGTGTCCCCTGACCATCATCACCGTCCGAGGTGACCAAGATATGGCCCGCGCATCAAGCCGTGTACTGTGTGTCCGCCGCGAAGCCCAATGGCGCCCTAGAGCTGGCATCACAGCCGCGGAGGTCCGCGGGCTATTCGAGGCGCCTTGGCGGCCCCGCAGACGTCTAGCGATTAGAGGCTTCGCCGCACTAAGGGCAAACGGTTAGTATATCCACCCTTGTAGTTGCTTACCCGCGCAAACGGGATGTAATGAAGATCGCCGCTTGTCGCTAATCTTTCTTCATCACGCAAGCACGCGGCGAGGGCGCGCGCAGCTTAGCCAACGCGCGCTCCTCGCAGATAAAAGGTGACGGCCCGAGTATAAACAAAAGACGCAACGGGGACGCCCTTGCGCGCACGATCCACGGACTTTAAATAAGACGAGCGCCGAGGTCCGCCTCCGCACGCACCGGGCCACGGACTTTAAATAAGACGTAGCGCCGAGGTCCGCCTCCGCACGCACCGCCACGGACTTTAAATAAGACGTAGCGCCGAGGTCCGCCTCCGCACGCACCAGTCTACGGACTTTAAATAAGACGTAGCGTCGAGGTCCGCCTCCGCACCCACTAGTCTACGGACTTTAAATAAGACGTAGCGTCGAGGTCCGCCTCCGCACGCACTAGTCTACGGACTTTAAATAAGATGTAGCGTCGAGGTCCGCCTCCGCACGCACTCGCAGTCTAGTCACGGACTTTAAATAAGACGAAGCGCCGAGGTCCGCCTCGCACGCACTAGTCTACGGACTATAAATAAGACGTAGCGCCGAGGTCCGCCTCGCACGCACGCAGTCACGGACTTTAAATAAGACGAAGCGCCGAGGTCCGCCTCCGCACGCGCGAGTCCCCGGACTATAAAGCAAGACGTAGCGTCGAGGTCCGCCTCCGCACGCACCAGTCTACGGACTTTAAATAAGACGTAGCGTCGAGGTCCGCCTCCGCACGCGCGAGTCTCCGGACTATAAAGCAAGACGTAGCGTCGAGGTCCGCCTCCGCACTCGCGAGTCCCCGGACTATAAAGCAAGACATAGCGTTGAGGTCCGCCTCCGCACACGCCAGTCTACGGACTATAACAAGGCAAAGTGCGGGGGTCCGCCTCCGCACACGCCAGTCTACGGGCTGTAAAAAGGTGAGATGCCAAGCGACTGTGCCCGCAAGCGCCATTCTAAGGAACCCTTGCGCCGCTACTTCACCAACGGTGGCATCAACACACAGCGCATATCCTAAAATGCTAGGAAACCTGCATACCAGAAAAATCACAAGTACAAAGGCCCGGCAACATCCTTGCCGCTCTAAGCCGCTATCCCGCGGTTCGCTCCTTAACACGCGCTAAAGCCGGGCTCGCCAAGAGGGCCAGCCCGCCTAAAAGTCCAGCGACTCTTCGCCCTTCGCCAAGATCGGCGTCGCCGGTTGAAAGGTCGGCCGCAAGAAGTCGGCCCCGCAACGGTCGCCCGATACAAAGCGAGTCGAATGCATGCAGCAAGTGTGTACTTCATTCACAAAAAGAGGGAGCAAAGACAACACACGCCTACATCTAGGCACCACGGTGTCGACTGCGGGTTCTCGGCGCCGAGGGCGCCGCCTCGTCGCGCCGAGGACCTCGCCCGAACCGCCGAGGCTCTCGCCCAGAGCGACTTCCGAGCTCCATCCGCAGCATCCGCCCGACGTAAGCCCGCATTCGGTCGAAGAAGGGCCCGAGGGCACGGCGAGCGGAGCGGATGGCGCCGGACATTACTCCGGCCCCGCCGGGCATCTCCAGCTGGGGGTCATCCAGCCCGGCGACGTGCGTACAACCGCGGTGCTGCAGGAGCGCACACACCAAGCATGCCGACGTGTACGCACAGTGGGTGCCAAAGGACGTCGCCGCGTCGCGCGCAACATTGGCGGCATCCCCGATCCAGCGGAGCGTCCGAGACAACTCCTCCGAGCCGAAGCGGTCCGGCACCTCGCCACGGCTCTTCAAGATGGCTCTCCAGCGCTTGCATGGCGCCCCACGCAACCACCGAGGCGCCGCTAAGCGCCCGTTACGCCCGCCGTAGTCAAGGCAAGTTCGCTTTTTCCTTCTCTAGCAAGGCGACTGGTCCAGAGCTCGCCCCGCCCGCCGCAAACTACATTCAGCGCTTGCCGCGGCCGACCGCGCCGACGCGACAAGTCCTCGGCGTGTGCCTCGCCGGCGCATTCCGCCTCCACCGGCGGATGCGCGCCTTGGGCGAACGGGCTCCAGAGGCTTCGCAGAGCTCCTCCTCGACGCCCGCAGCCTATCCTCGAAGGCCGCTCGGCCGCGAGCATAGGACGCTTGCAAGGCCCGCCCAAAGACAAGGGTCTCTGTATGGAAAGACTTAGCAAGCTCAGCCACCCAGCGCCGTCGATGAAGTACTTACCTCACCCCGCACACCTCGGCCGCCTTCGAGGCGCCCGCCCGTAGGCTCGCAGCACTTGCGAGTCGACACCGTGGCTGCATCATTTACAATCCCGCGCCACGCCTCGGTGTCTCCGGGCGCACGAAGTCGCGGGCTTACGACGGAAGTCCCGTGCAGCCGCCAGCGCGCCCCTACGGAATGAGCAACGCCAGAACAGGATATAGGTGAGCGCCGCAAGGCATAAAAGCACACACCGCAGTGTTACACCACCCTACCTTCGGTAGCAGAAGGAATGGTCCCGCCGCGGGCAGAAGCCTCCGTGTTCGGGGAGGGCGACGGCTGTCCCAGCGCGCGGCGGCGTGGCTGGGGCGTATAGCGCGATGCCGCAGGGTCTCCGGCGCTGCGCCTGGCGCCCCACAAGCTTCGATGCCCGTGGCCACGACGAATCCCGCGGTGTTCGGTGGAGCTCCGCCGCGACGACGCCGCCGCTTAGCCGGGCAGCAGCTAGCTGCACCGCCGCCGCAGCCGCGTTAGCGGCCCCGGTCGCAGGGGCACTCGGCTGCCGCTGCCGGTAAGGGCAGCACGGCTCAGGCGCCTCGCGAAGACGCCCGCACTACAGCGCCACGGTCGAAGCTCCACTCGACATTGCCGGTCCGCGACGGTGCCGCCTCGGTGATTTCGGCGGCGGTGAGGCTTCTTCGCCACTCGCGTAAACCCGCCGTCCGACGCCGCCAAGATACTCGCCGACGTCGCGCCGCCCAAACCGTAGTCGGCATATCTCGCCGAGTCCGACTCGCATCCGCCGCACCTCGGAAGCACTAGCAGCAACAGCAGCCGCCGCGCGCGCGCGCGCGCAGCGCCCCACCGCGCCCTCTTCCGAGACGGGTCTTCTTCTTCTTCGCTGCACCGCCGTCCCGAGCGACACGGCACGGCGCTGCAGCAAGGCCTGAGCCTCGCACACGCCGTTGATTCGCCCCGCCCGCGCCAATAAAGAAGCCAGCGCACGCCGTGCTCCTCGCCGGTGTGCACGCCCGTGAATACGCTGCGCGCTTGCTCCACCTCCTCCAAGGAAATCCCTGAAACAAAGGAGAAGACCATCAGCATATAACGCATTCCGCGTGAGAAAAGGAGAGACGCGAGTGAGGCTTACGGAGATCGCCGGGCGCCGGCAGCAAGCAAACCCATGGCAAAACATTGTCGTCTCGACGCCTCTCGGCGCCAAGACGCTAGTCGCGGGCAAGCGGCGCCACACCGTACATCACGAACTCTTCGACGAGGTCGCATGTTGAAGTGGGCGCCACGCCACGAGCCGCCGACCCTCCGCTTGTCCTCGCCATCGAGCGCTCGCCGGCGAGGGCTTGAACGCGATCGGTCGGCTGTGCACTCAAGGTCGCTCCCGCTCTCCACACGATGGTAGAACCACCGCTTCATCCAAGAAGACTCCACTTCCCGCGAGTTGCGTTCGCGGGAAGAGCTTGCACGATTTAACGGCGACAAAGGTGACGCCACAAGCTCGACAACGCCCCGCCCTTCGGCCCTTGCGCCGCATCGTGCCTCGTGAAGGTAGGTGAACAACGAGGCGCTGGGCCAACACGCCCGAGCGCAAGGCCCACCTGTACACCGCGAGCCGCCACGGCGCTTGGAGTCGCTGCGCCGGCTCCACCAAGGTCCGCAAGACGCCGCTTCATTTACCGCCGCGGGATGCGAGCCCGCGCCGAAAAGGCAACGAACACGACCGCCCGACCTCTCGGGATGTGGTTCGCCTCGCCGGCAGCAGCAATCGCACCTCCCGGCGCTCGGACAATTTCCGCGGCAGAGCCCTTGATCGTCTCTCTCGCCACGAGTGAGGGGCCTAGCTCGTCGAAGAACATGCCTTCCTCCTCCGCCACCAGCCACTCCTTCTCGCGCCGTCGCGCTCTTGGAGCGTGTATTTCACCTTTAGCCGCGAGGACCACCGCGAACGATGAGCCACCAACCATCCGGCGCGCGCCATCGAGGCCATCGCTTCCCACCGAGAGATTGAAGCGTGAAGATATCGCGTAAGTGTCGAGGGCGAGCGAGTAGGAAAAAGGGCGTAAAGGTGCGGGGGCGCTGTTACAGGGGGGGATATTTCAAGCCACCTCACCTGTACCGCCGCTATCGAAGCATCGTAATGATCCGCGTGCCGGATGCAACCGCAGCGGTGTAAAGGTCCGCCCGCACGATCCCCGCAAAGCAAAGCAAAGTGTCGCGAAGGTCCGCGGCGGCACGCATCGCAGCCGCATAAGCGCCCGCCCAGCGCAATGCCCCATACCCAAAGCTGGAAGGCCACGACCACAAGCGCCAAGGGCTGCCACAAAGACGACGCTACCTAGCCGCAGCTAAAGGCGCACATGGGCCGAGGATCACAACCGCCCGCGCCGTGCTATTCACGCCCGCCCGTGTCCCCTTGCCTAGGGAAGAGGCGAGCGCCGCGCACACGCAACCGCCCACATCCCGCCGCCCGCCGCCGAGGCCGCCACGCGCCCCGGCGCGCCGGGTCACACGCAGACGGAACCTAACTCGCAGGCCGGGCCGCGTGATTCGTGAACCTCTATAGCGCAAGACCGCATCACAAGATCCCGAGTCACCGACGCGTGGCGGTGTTCACGAGGCGAGGCGCGCCACCACCGCCACCCGCTCAAGGGTAGGGACGAGCGCGCGACGCCCACTTCGACCAGGCGCCGCCCGCCGCCACCCGCTCAAGGGTAGGGGACGGAGCGCGCGCGTCTACTACGACCAGGCGCCGCCAGCGCCACCCGCTCAAGCATAGGAAATGGAGCGCGCGCTCATTTCGACTAGGAGCCGCTTCACCGCCACTCGCTCAAAGGGTAGGAGACGGAGCGCGCTCTCACCGACCAGGCGCCGGCCGCCGCCACCCGCTCAAGGGTAGGACACGGAGCGCGCGCGCTATTTCGACCAGGCGCCGCCTTGCCGCCACCCGCTCAAGGGTAGGTAACGGAGCGCGCGCCCACTTCAACCAGGCGCAGCCGCGCCACCCGCTCAAGGGTAGGGACGGAGCGCGCGTCATTTCGACCAGGCGCGCCCGCCGCCACCCGCTCAAGGGTAGGAAACGGAGCGCGCGCGCGCTCATCGACCAGGCGCCAGCCGCCGCCACCCGCTCAAGGGTAGGTAACGGAGCGCCGCTCTATTTCAACTAGGCGCCGGCCGCCGCCACCCGCTCAAGGGTAGGGGACTGAGCGCGCGCCTACTACGACTCGGCGCCAACCTCCGCTGCCACCCATTCAAGAATAGGGATGGAGCGAGCTTGAAGAACGGAGAAAAAGACATACGACCACCATAACTCAAAATGCACAAAGTCAATTTGCGGCAAGAGCAGACATGATCTCGTAAATGATATGCGCCGCCACACCAAAGATATGCTCGTCGCACGATCGAGCGTATGGATGACTTCATATCGCTTCATGAGAGCAAGTCGCCTTGCCATTTCCGCATCGTCGTGAAGCATTCCCGCAAATAGGACATATTTTGTTCACCGGCGCTCGCGGGCATTGACGCCGGTCGACGCAGTCATCAAACGCAGATGAACAAAATTTTCCCTACATATGAGAAGTTAACCATGAACAGGCGAAGAGCCGCGCCGCGGAGGGATGCCAATCGGCGCACGCCAACCGGTGGAAGCACAAGCGGGGCGCCGGCGGTTCAGCTACCAAGGGTGCGTGAGTGCAACCGTCCGCACTCCCACCGCTGCACACCGAAACCGCCGCACGCTCCACTCACGAAGGCGCACTACACAATGCGACAAAGCTGCCCCGGCAAGCCAACCGCCATCTAAAAGCACATCACCAGCGGCAAGGTCGCAACGACCACGAGAGCGCGCGCGCCCGGATGTCCAAATGCCGGAGTCCGCCGCCACATTGATGGTCACGACGCTCAAGGCCCGCACCGCGCCAAGCACGCTTCACCACGTGGACGGCCGGAAGAGCAGCGCCGCATCGCGCCCCTTATCGCTTAAGCGCGCGGCGCGCTCAGAGCCCGCCACGCTTGCCTATGCGGTGCAACGCCCCGCTGCGCTCGCCGGCCGGGCCACGCCGCCGCCCAATTCGAAGGGTGAGGGGCGGAGCATACGATCCGCTTCGCCACAGCGCAGCTCCGGTAAGTTTGAGAAGTTCACAGCCGCGGGACGGAGGGGGCCAAAGGACTCGGCGACATGGCTTCGCCCCGTGAAGCCCTTCACCATGAGAGGCTCCTCGCCGTAGGGTTGGCCCCATCTAAACCCCAGCAGCCCGGTAGGAAGTTATAAGGCCCTGCATAGGCCACGTAATAACACAAATACCCTCAAGGGAGGATCTGCTGTAAGGGCATAATTGTAAAAGCACTCCCCATGTGTATATATATATATATAGAATACCGGCCATGGGGAGGGAGGAGGCCATCATACTCATTTCCACCACTCCCCACTACCATCTCTCTCTCTCTCTTTGGTCTGTAGCCACAACAGAACTCATTTGAGTCAGTTTGTATCTAGGTGAGTCCACTGCTACAGACAGTGTTATCACAGACGGTTCGGAATCACAGACAGCATGGGAGCCGTCTGTGTTTATGTGTCGGTGATAATAGGTGGTTATCACAGACGGCTCCCACGCTGTCTGTGATAACTTACAATACAGACGGTTTTCAGAAAAACCGTCTGTGATACTTGACTATCACAAATGGTTTTTATAAAAAAAACCATTTGTGATACTCGACTATCACAATATAAAAACCATCTGTGATACTCGACTATCACAGACGGTTTTTTATATAGAACTGTCTATGATAACTGAGTATCATAGACGGCTTTTTATAAAAATTGTCTGTGATATGGTTCATATCACAGACGGTTCGGAACACTGAACCGTCTGTGATATACACCATATCATAGACGGTTAATAACAAAAACCGTCTGTGATATCGTTCATATCACAGACGGTTCAGTGTTTGAAACCGTCTAGGATATTTATCACAGACGGTTTGGAACACCGAACCATCTATGATAGCTATTTCAACAGTGATTTTATTTGCCCTTTTTTGGCTAGCCTTAGGATATGCTAGCCATGCCCTCTGAAAACAAGCAAGATTACGTATATAGCACAGGACAATCATTACATAAATCACATAGATGAATGAAACAACACCAGCAGATTATATATATATATATATATATATATATATATATATATATATATATATATATATATATATATATATATATATATATATATATATATATATATATATATATATATATATATATATATATATAGCATGACAATCGTTACACAAATCTCACAAATGAATTAAGTTGAATGAATTGTTTGATTAAGCACGATTGAGTGATTTGTACAATTGAATCCAATGTTTCAACATCTAATTATCATCATTGCCGGGGTGGAACTCTCTAGACTTATTTATGACCTCTGCTAACAAGAATTGAGAGAGGCTTCCATGAATTTTGATGAGTTTGTCAAGATCATATGCACTTTCATCGAAGTCCACCCGCTGTCGCTAGGAGCAATGTTAAGTCATTAATTAGTATGTGTGTGTTTATATATATACATATATATAATCAGATAATAATAATTATTGGAAGGTTGACAAACCTCTGGATCATTCATCTTAGTGTCTGTGATTTCCTTCATATGGCGGCAAACGTAGAATCCATATACGTTGCCCTGTAGCTGTTGGTGGCACTGCAAAATATATAGAATTACATACATAGGTATTGTCAATTCTAGAGGCATTATAACAAAATATGATATAGGATTGTTGTGTTGTAGCGAGTATCGAAAATCACGTCCTGTGTCGCAGCATGTCAGTGGACTTGTTATGTCTCCCTCCTAGGGTAACATAAGCGGTAAACGACCTACGTGATTCCAAAAAAGTTAGCCTCAGCCATTGCAAATGAAGGAAAGATTACAATAGAGTTCTATATAGAGGAAATGAGTTTACCTATTAATTACTTCTTGCACACGACTGAAGTCGTGGTTGCTCCTAAGTAGGGAATCAAGGTATATTACCTTGCTTCACTTTGGTACAATCACAATCAAAATCCAGTAAGACCTAGTCATGTGTGTCGCCATAGTGATTAATCCTAAGTTCATATTGCATATAAAGTACAAATGAAACTTGTGTGGCAACTAGTGAAGCACTTACCCTTAGTTGAAGGGTACCACGATGTACTCCTTGTCGTTGTGAGCAATCAATCCCCTCGTTATGTAATCTTGCACGAAGGATGCATTTCCATTGATAGATTGCTCCGAGACCAAGTGTGGGTCGAGGAAACCCACCGGTTGTCGCCATCACCGGACTTGTTGGGTCATGTATTTATACATAAGGAAAGAGTAATGACATTTATCGGTATGACGTGAATGTAGAACTTCATTGTATAGTACACTTATAGTGTCCAGCATCGTAGAAGTGAGGCGTTGAGTTCGTCGAGATTGAATAGTAAGAATAAGTCTTCGAATGTCACAATGAAGTAGCCCAAGTCGTGGAGGAAATGCATCTCCTTATATCTCACAGTGAATCCACTGTGTCGGTTTGGCTTCATGTTGGACCTCTGCATGTACTAGGTATGCAATGTATTGCAAATCAGACCAAGCCGAGGTAATTGTGACTTGGGAACCAACGACACTCCTAGAATGAACTTCCATGGTTCGGGACGTGCCTTAATTTTCTTCGCTTAAGTCTTAAAGCCTCGCTTATGAAACATTTTTGGCGCCGTTTACACGGGAGCCGATGCAATAAGCTTCGGAACCGGAGCTGTAGGTGGAGTCACCGGAGCCGATGTGACAGGTCTAGGGTAATGTCCCTCTTGGGCCACTGGATGTGGAGATCGTGGCACGAACGAGTTGAGGGCGATGTCCCTCTTGGGCCACTGGATGCAGAGATCGTGGCACGGACGAGTTGAGGGCGATGTCCCTCTTGGGCTACTGGATGAATGCATGGACGGTATTCCCTAATGTCATAATCTCTTCGTTTGGGGGCTTCTCAAGAGGGGCGGTCTTAAAAACATCATTAATCATGTCCACCTGAACCTTTATGAAATTGGTCTCTATTTGTACACTGTGCACCAACGTCCTGATAGCCATGGATACGCTATCCCCCGCCCAGCATCAACGGGAATAAAGCCAACAAGCCTGACTCTGAGGATGCAAGGCGTGGGCTCCTACATAACGATATAAGATAAGATAAAGCGTCCACCAGAGAGATCTATGTAGCATTGTAAAGAGATACATTACCAGGATGTCATCGATAGGTAAGTGGGCATTGCTATGTTCAGTAATTGGTGTGGACACGCAGTTACTGCGATGTTGAGGGGAACTGGGTACCGCAGTAATAGGGGTGAGTTGCGATTGGTTGCAGACTTGTCTCAATTCTTCCCTCAATGAATCTATCTCTCCTCGAAGTGAGGCAGTCTGCTCTTGAAGTGAGACAGATAGTTATTCCTCAAGTTGAGCATGAAGCTCTTGTTTTATTTGTTCATTGCGGTAGGCCTTGGATCTCTTCCTACTCCTATATTTCTCGGAGTCATTTGGAAATCCATGCTTCCAAGATACGTAAACCCCCAAGCCTCGTGTGCGACTTCGGTGCTCCTTGTTTCCCAAGGCCTATGATAGTACATCTCTCTCCTTGTATTCTTGAAAGGAGCCTCGAGAAGATTCGGTAGTCAATGATTTTCTGCAAGAGGCAATCATGTTATTTTTGAACCCATGAAGTTCAAGAGGTATTAACAACTATGTAGTTTAACATATCTTATCAGGCGTTGGGACACTTCCTCGTCTGCAGGGTTTTTGAAAGAGACACCCAAAGATGCGGTTGATGATCTCGCTCGTAACCAGTTTCGAGCACGCTCGTTGTGATCCCAGCAAATGGCGAGGAGGCCTCCAATCGAATTGCGACCTCTCCTGCATCCTCCACTGTGGGATTTTACCCGCGTACCTAGCGGTGCTGAGTCTGTGAGGGTGAGTGTTTTGTGACTGGAGAACCTTGTGCGCCGCACTTTGTTGTTCAAATTCAATCATTATCTTTATCTGCACAAAGGCCTCCCATGTTTCCGGTGACACGAAAGGATACCTTATGAAGGGCGTGAGATCCTTGGCCACGTACTGCGTGACAAGAGTGCTCTTAAAATTCTTCCATGCTTTTCCTATTGCGAGGAGTGCCTGCTGTTGCATGAGTCCCTGTAATTTTGCTAGGAGATCGAACAAATTTGTAATTTCCTCCCATAGCTGATCTTTCTAATCCTTTGCCAAATATTTCCAGCTTGCTATGGTGGTGGGGACACATTGGCTTCCAGTTATCTCACAGGTAGTCCGAAATGATGCTGCTGCTTTCTTCGGTTCGAGAGGGACCCCATCCGGAGAGATCACCGTGATGGTCATTCGGCCCTCTGGCCTTTTCGATACTCCTCGGCCACGCTTAGTTATCCCAATCTTGGGAGTGTGAGACCCAGATGAAGATGATGATGACTGTGTGGACGCCATCTCTCTTCTAAGAAAAAACTAACTACAGTGATCTATAGGCTTAAACAAAGTTCTATGAAGCAAATGACACAATCCAGTGTATTCAGTTCATTGAACAGTAACATGCCATTCCAAATAGATCTTGTAGCTAACAAGTGCAGCATATATCATGAAGTTCTAAAAGTCATAAAACAATTTAGCCAACTATTTAGACAGAGCACAAGATTGACAAATAACAGTAATAATAAAAATTTAGAGCTCAAGCTTGAATATTCAATTTTAGAATTAGATCATGTAGGTAACAAGTGAAGCATATATCATAAAGTACTAAAGGTCATAAAACAATTTTGCCATCTACTAAAGATAACAAAACAAATTAGCCAACTACTGAGACAGAGGTGAACGGTGTCGGGAAGGAGCGGCAGTGGCATGAGGTTGAGGCGGCCAGTGTCGGGAGGAAGCGGCGGATGGCATCGGGAGGGAGCGGCGGCTGGCGTTGGGAGGGAGCGGTGGACGGCGTCGGGAGGGAGCAGCGGACGGCGACAGGAGGGAGAGGCAGTCAGCATTGGGAGGGAGCAGCGGTGTCGGGAGGGAGTGGTGGCGTCACGCGCGAGTGAGCAGTCAGATCTAGCAAACCCTAGCAGTGGCGGTGGAGACAGAGAGAGTGAGTGAGGACTCTGTGAGCAGAACCGATTGCGAATATTTATAGGGAAACTATCATAGATGGTTCTTTTATGGAACCGTCTATGATAGCTATAACTATATCACAGACGGTTCTATTTATCGAACCATCTGTGATATTCGAATATCATAGATGGTTCGATTATAGAACCGTCTGTGATATTCGACATATCATAGATGGTTCTATAATAGAACCGTCTGTGATGTATCATCACAGACGGTTTCTTCTGATAAACTGCCTGTGATAGTTCGCTGCATCTAGTAATCATGCTTGCCATTCAATATTATGAAAATGCAAGCATAATCATAAATATAACTATTTCTTAGTTCCTGAGTCATTTACAATTACAATGGAATATAGTTCCATAATTACATGTCGAGTTTCCTAATTATAATTATGATCATTTATTACACTTGGCTAGCTATTTCCTTTTAAATAAAGTCCTTCATGATGATCGACACACACATAGCTTGCTTTATCGCCTTGTTCTTCCTCGAGCCTGATGCCGTCTTCGAATGGAGGCAACTCATCAAATTGATTGTACTCTTCCTCTACAACATTCTCAACTCCTACAATCCTTCTTTTTTCCTGAAGAACTACATAACACTTCTTATTTTTCGGGTCAGTTACATAAAATATTTGAACAACTTGCCTCGCGAGTACGAATGGTTCGTCTTCGTATCCTACACATTCGAGGTCCACGGTAATGACATCGTACATGTTGACCTTTACACCCCGTGAGAGTTGGACCCAACGACACCGAAATAGAGAAATCTTGAAAATTACATAGTCAAGCTCTCAAATCTCCTCTACAAGCCCGTAGTATGAGCTTGGGCCAGCGGTATTGACGTGCGAATTATAGACATCTATGCGGACACCTAAGTTCTGCACTGTGCTCTTTCTATCCTGATTTTTTGTATAAAATGTGTAGCCATTAATGTCGTATCTTTGCCATGTTACAATTGTAAATTTTAGCCCTTTTACCAACTATTGTAGTGTTTCATTTGACGACCTCAGAGTCAATCGCACCTTCAACCATTCGTTGAACTAACAGTTGTATTGTCTCGTGATCCAAACTTCTGACTGGCCTGTATTCTCTTGGTGTAGCATGTCCTTGTGCTCTTCAATATATGGGGTCAATTCAGTCATGTGTTGTAAAACAGTGAAATGGGCTTGAGCATATGTATTTTGATCCGGATTTATTACTTTCCTTCCAATAGTCCCGATACCCTCTAGCCTTCCCTCGTGACGAGATAGAGGTACACATACCGGCTCGACCTGAGCCATGTAGCCAATGCAGAATTCAATGACCTCTTCTATTGTATAACCTTTGATGATGCTACCCTCCGGTTGAGATCGATTGCATACATAAGACTTGAGAATTCCCATGTACCTCTCGAATGGGTACATATGACGTAGAAACACAGTGCCGCATATTTTTATCTGTTTCACAAGGTGAACAATGAGATGGACCATGATATCAAAAAATGATGGAGGAAAATACATCTCTAGATGACATAGAGTTGTCACCACCTCGGCCTGCAAAGCATCTAGTCCATCGGGATTAATGACCTTTGAGCAATTGCGTTAAAGAAATAACATAGCCTCATGATTGCCATTTGAACCTTGTTTAGCAAAATACTTCTAATTGCAACAAGTCATTAGCACATGACAACCATGAGACTTCATGCCAATTAACTTCAAATGTTCCATGGAAACAAGTTTCTTCATGCTGGTGGAGTGACCGGACGGAACTTTCACACCATGTAAGGACTGGAACAGTTGAGTTCTCTCGGACTTAGACAAAGTGTAGCAAGCTGGGAGAAGGTACGTCTGGCCTTTATCGGTCGCTATCGGTGCTAACTCGGTCCTGATGTTCATAGCGATCAAATCACGCCTTGCACTGAGTCATCCTCTTTTTTTCCGTCAAATTATTTCTTCATCTTGCGGTATGGGTGATACTTTGGAAGGAACCTATGGTGATGCATGTACACAGTTTTGCACTAGTTGTTCAACCACATACTCTCGGTATAATCTTAGTGCAGACAAGCTTTGGCTCCTTTAGTACTCAACTCTAATAGGTTACCAAGGGCAGGAAAATCATTAATGGTGTAGAACAACATGGCGCGTAAAGTGAAATTCTCTCGTTTGTCCGCATCCTATACATGTACCCCTTCGTTCCACAGTATTGCAAGATCTTCCACCAATGGTGCTAGGTACACATAAATATCATTCCCAAGTTGCTTCGGTCCTTGGATAAGTAGTGACATCAAAATATACTTCCGCTTCATACACATCCAAGGAGGAAGGTTGTACATGCATAGAGTAACGGGCCAGGTGCTATGTTGGCTGCTCATGTTACCAAAAGGATTCATTCCATCTATACTCAACCCAAACCTTATATTCCTCAGTTCCACACCGAAATCTACAAACATCCTATTGATGTTCTCCACTGGGCATAATCGGCAACGTGTCTTATCATTCCGTCTTTCTTACGCTGCTCCCAGTGCCAACGCAACAATCTTGCATCCTTGCGGTTTGCAAATAAATGCTTCAAACAGGGAATTACAGGAAGATACAACAACACCTTAGCAGGAGGTCCTTACTTCACCTTGATGCCCTTCCTATTATCGGAGTCATTTTTACGCTTGTATCGGGATGCTTTGCACACCAGACAAACATGTAAGCTAGCATACTCTTTACAGTACAGGATACAATCATTTAGACATGCATGTATTCTTTCTATTTCCATTTCCAATAGGCAAATAATCTTTTTGGCTTGGTAGATGGTTCTCGGCAACACATTTCCCTTTGGAAGCATGTCTGCTAGGAGACCTAACAAAGATGTGAAACTCTTGTCAGACCAACTATTGCTTGCCTTCAATTTTAGCAATTCTGGAACTAATGACAACCTCGTGTATTGCGGATTGCAGCCCGGGAACAAAGGTTTCTATGAGTCCTCGAATTTACCAAACTCTCTCTCACTATAGTTCCCTTCTTAATCACGTAGCATCTAATCCAGATTGTCATCCTGCGACCTATCCTCATGATCGAAAGCACAGTCCACAACCGGCATATCGTTGTCTCCCTCGACGATATCATAACTACCTTTTTGTGTACTCTTCTCTTCACCATGACTGATCCAACATTTGTAACCCTTTCTGAAACCCCTTCGAATCAAGTGAGCTTCGATCTGTGCTGAGTTGCTAAATATATTTAGATTATCACAATCAATGCATGGACAGTACATATATTACATCCCCTTCTTCAACATATCCAGCTCGGCCGCTCTTCTAAAAGCAGACACGCCATTAACGTACTCTCCACTCACACAGTTCTCAATGTACATCCAACTTCGATCCATCTACGCTACACATGTAACAAATGAGTGTCAAAAATGATTATTAGTGCTACTATATAGTAAATCAGACTAGCTAGCTATACTTACACATAACATCTATATATATTACGTAGGTAGCTAGCTAGCCACGTATTCATGACATAATAATGTTAAGCAAGAATGTATTGAAGTGAACTATGAGTACTTACCCATTCGGAAATTGAGCAAACTAACATTATCTTTCTAAACCTAGCTAGCTAGCTAGATCTAAACAAAAACCTATCTACTCTTTCAATTACAAAAGCATGCATATAGGTTATTAAAAGCAATTGAGTACTAATCTCTGATCACTAAGAAGACGCCGATATGTTTTCACCGAACTCCCTAAAGCCGGCCGCCTCGCTCCACCGATGCAGCATAGCGTAATGAAGATAGATCTGTATTGAGATCGACCATGTACGCCCAGTATTTAATAGCGCAGATTATCACAGACGGTTTCAACCACAAACAGTCTGTTATACCAACATATCACAGACGATTCATATTAATAACTGTCTATGATAATTCACAAACGGTTATTATTACGAACTGTCTGTGATATTCGCAATATCACAGATGGTTTGTTATAAGAACCGTTCGTCATGTCCAGAATATCAGAGGCAGTTTTTTATATGAACCGTCTGTGATGTTCGCAACTTTCATAGACGGTTCTTCACACAAACCATCTGTGATGTCTCAATTATCACAGACGGTTCGTGTTAATAACCGTCTATAAAAATATCACAGACGGTTGCTACTATAAACCGTCTGTGATAGTTTAAGCATAGACGGTTCCGTATGAACCGTCTAGTATAGCCTCTTTTGTAGTAGTGGTCCGAACCAAAGTTTGAGTCCTTGTTTCAGGAGGCGCGCAAGTGCAGCGAATAGGAGTTGGGTTTGACACCTAAGGCCGAACCTAGTTGAGTTGTGTCGAAAATCTTAGGCCTTGGATTTTGTGCTTGCCTTGGTTATATATACTAGCCGCACCCCTTGTAAACATTAGACCATGTTTAATAGATTGAATACAGAAAACTTTCTTTGGCACATGTTCTCTCCTAGGGTTTGCTTTGCATCTAGAGAGGGAATTAGGTGTTCTCTTTGCCTTGTTGTTTCTTATCTTTTGTGATTTATAGGAGCATTGCTTCCACTTTGTGGTCGAGTGAAAGACTATCAAGTGTGTGGTTTGGTGAGTTCACACATCACAAGTCATTGCATTGGCAACATATTGTCCAAGGCAATCTCACTCAGGTGCACATGTTATCAATGATCCTACGTCGTGAACATCGGGTACACTGTATCAGTTCCCACATGTCATAATAAGCAAAATCACCCAACGAATCGAAGACAAAACCCTCAGATCAAGATTCCTCAAGAAGGGTTCCAAATCAAGTAAGAATCAAGCAACTTCAAAATCTTACAAACCACAGTGCCTAGATAGATGGAATTTGATCTACGTGAGTCATCACTACCATTTACACATCATTGGCACACAGCAAGATCAAGAAGGAGAGAAAAGAGGCAAATAACAAACAAAAATAAGAGCAAATCAACTAAGATAAGAATACTTCATGAGAGATGAACAAGTTAATCTATTGCTACTTGAAGATAAAGATTTCATAGCCACTTCATAAGGAGGATAAGAGAGCACACTATAAAACTCACTCATGTCTCTAAAACTGAGGTGGCACCAAGTAGCATTACAACTTTGGTTAGTGTTGTTTTGATCCAACAAGATGAAGCCAAGGGGGGAGGGAAGCGAGGATGGTGAAAACAGAAAGAATGTAATCACTATGGCACATGAAGAAGACAAGGAGAAGAACCATGCTGGCCGCAACGAGAAAACCCTAGTTTGGAACCTTGGGTTGGATGGAGTTATCCGTATATTATGTGGGCCTAATCATGGTGAAGAGAGAAAGTTCATTTGGCTCAAGAGGAAGACACAACATCAATCAAGTTTTAGTGCTTGCAGTTCTATGCATGAAGTTCAAGAAGATTTGAATGCCAATTCTGAGGTCTCTAATGTGGACAAAACACATATTTAGAAATCTAATGAAGTCTACTTTCCAACAAATCAAACGGCACTTGATTGCAGCTTCCTATAGAAAGTTATGGCAACTTCATTAGATGCTGCACGAGCTGTCCAGAGAGACGTACGAGACTTGCCAAACATAAAGAGTTCGAGTATTGCAATGCAAGTAAGGGTAAAATCCGACCACACCATGGATTTTCAAAGGTTGAGAAGGATTCCTTTTCAGGTTCCAAACGGATTTGGGAGCCCCTTGAACAAGAAAAGAAAACATACAAAGATTTGAAGTTAGTATGGATTCGGTTCGGGTCAGATAGGAAGTCTAACATTAAAATGCCCATAACTTTCACAAACAGAGTCCGATTTGGGTGTTCTTAGACTCGTTGGAAATCTAATTCGAAGCTCATACAATGGATGAGGTGCTAGCCCCGGAATCCTCATGGTCACATCATAAATTGTGAAAGAATCCGATGGTAACAGTTTAGATATTTTCTTTTTAGTTTGTATTGGAGTTTATTTCGGCCTTAGGCCAGGTTGTGCATAAGTTTTAGTCAAGACCGTGCATTGTGCACCTATATAAGGCCAAGGCTTAATTCCATTATAACTTAGGCTATGATATGATATGAATTGAGAAATAGAAACCAGAAAATCACCATGGTTTGGTGGCCATTGCTAGCGCATTCTTGAGATTTCCATCGTGGAATTGCTCTTGGTGTATTGAATCCAATTGTGGTGTTGGATTCTACTCGTTGAAACTTTGGTTTCTCTACCCTTTGTGCACGTGCTGTGGTTTGTGTGGGAAAAGGTTTATCTTGGAGGTGTATGTTGTTCTTGGGTGTGCAAGAACCTTAGAACAAGGAGGGCATCCAGCAAGGCATATCGTGAAAGATCAGGGCCAAAACAACATGGTGAGCTAGCCTGCTAGGTGGATCCACATCAATTGGTATCAGAGCGTGGTTGATCACGGTACGAGATTCCTAAATTTTTTTCTTCTTGATGGTGGGCTCTGTGAAGACTGAAGACGGTGAGGCACCCCATATGCGGCGTCTTTGCTGCCCGAGGTACAAATTGGACTTGAAGTGACACGTGACTACTTCTTGGGTTGTCACCGGAAGCTTGAAGGCAAGGTTGATGATTTGGGGGCGCGAATTGATGCGTTGATAGAGGCGATACGCAACCGGCCACCACAATTTCAGCATGCTGAACGGGGTCCTCAATATCCTGAAAGGCATGGACCATGCGAAGACGACGAACACGAGGAGGACTTTGATGGTGCAGCAGGATTTGCTCCTCAACCGCACTATACTTAGGACTACCGTGGTGCTAACCGTAGTAGAGACATGCATGGCAGAGGTGTTGCCCGTGGTGGAGGTATGCGTGATGGTGTTGGGTTTGCTGAGCTTGTTGCCGTGGATGATGGTATTGGGCGGCTAAAAATTTCTATACCATCATTTAATGGTAAAGCTGAACTGGAGAAGTATTGGAGTGGGAGATGCATGTCGAACAAATTTTTGATAGCCATCACTATACTGAGGATAAGAATATCCGTTTGGCGACAATTGAGTTCATCGGATATGCTCTTATTTGGTGGAATCAATTGTGTCGCATAGGAGCTCGTCCAGATACTTGAGCACAATTGAAGAATATTTTGAGGCGGCGTTTTGTCCCAGCACACTACAGTAGGACCTTGTACAACTGGCTACAACAACTACGTCAAGGATATTGATGATCCGTACAAGGACAGAGGAGCATGATGAGGCTACTATGGCATGTTTCTTTAATGGATTGAATGAGGATGTGCAAGATAGGGTGAAGATGGTCCATTACTACAACATTCAAGACTTGGTGCATCAAGCCGAACGTGCTGAACAATAATTGAAGCGCAAATAAGCTAAGGGTGGACATGCCAATACTCAAACAAACCCCATAGAGGTATCCATCACAGCAAGACGATGATGTTGGTTCACACTCCAAGGTGGCAACATCAAGCCGTCCAAATGGGGTTCTTTTAAAGGAGGCAAGTAACAGAGGTAAAGAAGCAACTAAAACTGATTCTAGTTTGCCTTCTAATGCTTGTGCTAGAGAAATTGAGTGTTTCAATTGCAAAGGCAGAGGTCATATTATGCGTGATTATCTAAATCAACGATGAGTGCTTCTCACTAAAGATGGCTATGCTTCAACAAGTTCTAGCAGTGATTCTAAAAGTGAAAAATCCGATGATTCCAAGGAGGATGTTGTTTATTGTGATCCAGAATTGAATGGTGTTAATCTTTTGGTCCAAAAGGTGCAAAGTAAAGAAACTGAAACAAAAAGATAGCGGTGAAGTGTTTTCCAAGCGGAGTGCAAGATCAAAGATAAAGCATACAAGTTAATCATAGATGGTGGAAGTTATACCAATGTGATTAGCAAAGATTGGTGTACGATTTAGGGCTGTCCACATGGAGGCATCCTCAATCACATCATGTGACGTGGCTACACAACTCCAGAAGGCTAAAGATAACTCACAAGGTGTGGGTTCCGTTTGTTGTTGGTGACTATGTTGACAAGGTGGATTACGACATAGTTCCAATGGATACATGTGAGTTATTGTTGGGAAGACCATGACAATATGATCGCAATGCTATGCATGAGGGCCAGTCCAACACATACACTTTTGTACATAGGGGAAAGAAGCATATGTTGAAACCAAAATTGGATGGTGCTATTCATGATGATGAAGAAATTACTGCCAAGAAGAGGCAAGCTCCCAAGATTACCCCAAAGCCGAGGATAGCTTTGCTTCAAGGAGGGGAGGATGATGTGGCACCAAGTAGCACTACAACTTTGGTTGGTGCTGTTTTGATCCAACAAGAAGAAGCCAACGTGGAGAGAAGTGAGGATGGCGAAAACAGAAAGAATGTAATCACTATGGCACATGAAGAAGACAAGGAGAAGAACCATGCCGGCCGCAACGAGAAAACCCTAGTTTGGAACCTTGGGTTGGATGGAGTTATTTGTATATTATGTGGGCCTAATCATGGTGAAGAGAGAAAGAGAAAGTTCATTTGGCTCAACAGGAAGACACAACATCAATCAAGCTTTTAGTGCTTGCAGTTCTGTGTAGAAAGTTCAAGAAGCTTTGAATGCCAATTCTGAGGTCTCTAATGCAGACAAAATACATAGTTGGAAATATAATGAAGTCTACTTTCCAACGAATCAAACGGCGTTTGATTGGAGCTTCCTACACAAAGTTATGTCAACTTCATTGGATGCTGCATGAGCTGTCCAGAGAGATGTACGAGACTTGACAAACATAAAGAGTTTGAGTATTGCAATGCAAGTAAGGGTAAAATCCGACCACACCATGGATTTTCAAAGGTTGAGAAGGATTCCTTTTTAGGTTCCAAATGGATTTGGAAGCTCCTTGAACAAGAAAAGAAAACTTTCAAAGATTTGAAGTCAGTTCGGATTCGGTTCAGGTCAGACAGGAAGTCCAACATTAAAACGCCCATAATTTCACAAACGGTGTCCGATTTGGGTATTCTTGGACTCGTTGGAAAGCTAATTTGAAGGCTCATACAATGGATGAGGTGCCAGCCCTGGAATCCTCATGGTCACATCACAAATTGAGAGAGAAGCCAATGGTAGTAGTTTAGATATTTCCTTTTTAGTTCGTATTAGAGTTTATTTTGGCCTTAGGCCAAGTTGTGCGTAAGTTTTAGTCAAGGCTATGCATTGTGCACCTATATAAGGCCAGGGCTTAGCCCCATTGTAACTTAGGATATGATATGATATGAATTGAGAAATAGAAACCTGAAAATCATCATGGTTTGGTGGCCATTGCTGGCTTGTTCTTGAGATTTCCATCGAGAAATTGCTCTTGGTGTGTTAAATCCAATTGTGGTGTTGGATTCTACTAACTGAAACTTCGGTTTATCTACCCTTTATTGACATGCTGTGGTGTGCGTGGGAGAAGATTTATCTTGGAGGTGTATACTGTTCTTGGGTGTGCAAAAACCTTAGAACAAGGAGGGCATCCAGCAAGGCGTATCGTGAAAGATCAGGCCAAAACAACATGGTTCAGCTAGCCGGCTAGGTGGATCCACATCAAAAACCCTAACCCTAGAACTCAAGAATGAAATAGTTGGGATGGTTGGTTTGCAAGCTTCCACCCCTAACCCATTAAATAGATAATGTAACCAGCCCACATCTAGTCCTAATAGATACTATCTACTAGCACAATTAGGAGAAACCCGTTAACTACAAACAGCATGGGTTTTACACTCATGCATGCTTTTCAAAGTATATGAGCCCAAATTTGATTAGTCATTAGCCTTTGATCCACTTGATCTTCTCAACATCTCCTTAACCTAAACCGCTTTCCCAAGCACGGTGATTTTGATGCAATGAAGTTTTCGGTATTTGGCCAACTAACAAAATACCCTCACCTTGACCTAGTCTTCCCTTTCCCTTGCAGGTAATTGCAATGCTTACCACATGTAGGTGCACCAATGGTTTGCCATGCATCGGCAAGTATCTTCCACTCTGGTTCCCACCAGACCGCGCCTCATTTGCACTGACTAAGCCGCTTGATACAACCCATTGCTCGAACCTTCCCTTCAATATTCATTGCCTTTCTTGTGCCATACTTGATTTTAACCATCTCACCCAACATCCTTGACTGTTTTGGATCTCAGCTTCTCCATGAACATGGTCTCAGTCCTCACTATTGACTATAGTTGACTCCAAATCTCTCTACATATTCTAAGACTAAGAAACCATTTTTGAACATAAGTTCTTCACAATTTGACCCACATTAGGTTAAACATACTTCATGCAGCATTAATGCACTCACCTAGGGTAATTCAACTTAATCCATAATCAAATTCATAAAATTTAGAACTCTCAGCTAAAATTCAGATTAGCTGGTCTGACCGCTACGTAGGGCCGGTTTGACTACCAATAAGAAACCATCAGACTAAAAATTCAAATCTTTCATAAATTTGAATTTTAACTCAACACACATTGACAATGGTTTATCACAAATACTTCTATGCTTTCCACATGGTCCCTCAATCTCTCCCTTGATGAACACATTAGCAATTTCTCAAAAAAAATGCAAATTTGATTTGATTTTGGAAATGAAAGAGAATTTTACAAAAAATCAAAATGGTGAAAATGAATTGCAGAAGCTGAAATTGACCACATGAGCAGGAAATGGAGAGAAGCAATGTCCCCATGAAAAAACAATTGTTCTATTTGACCTTAGTTATGGTGAAAAGAGATCAAAATGATCGAGAGAATCACAACAAAGCACACAAGCTCCAACATAGCAAGAATTTGCATCGAAACTTAAATTTTTACTCTAAATATGCATTTTTACCGATCTTCTCCCCCTTTGACAATGGATTAATCAAGATTAGTGGAATAAGAAAAAGCATGTAATGGAATAAAGTGATTGTATTTTATGCATTTTTAGCTTGATAAGAAGTTATGAAAACTATCGAAAGTGACTCTGTAAGAATTACACCAAGCCATATTATATGAAGTAGCTATCTAGATCATGACAATCCATACATAGCAAAGCTAAGACAATTGATTAAGAATATGGAATTAAATGGATTTCTTAGCGTGAAAAATCACTCAAAATTTTAGTTTAGCCAAATGTATCCAAAAATGAGTCAAGCCATGTCAATAAACTAAATGGGACCAAGAAACTATAATTGAATCATTGTAGAGTGCTAGAGGTTCAATATTGAATTATTTTGTTAAATCACTTGGATTTGAGCACAATTAGTACATATGAAACACATTTTAGACTTACCTTAGTAAAATAAGTCCTATACTAGAAGCCATCCACAACTAACTCCTATGTTTCAATCATTTTTTATAATTTTTTGTTTTCTTTACTTTGAATGAGCCATATGCTAGATCTCAAGCCTTTGTCGACCACTCAAGAGATAAGTTTAAAAGTATGGTCTTGATTATTCAAAACTCTCCCTGAATTGGTGATATCCATTTTTTTGCACATAAAAGATATTGTTTTTCATTTTATTGACTAGTTCAAGTATAATCAACTATTGCTGAGTCTGTAGGCAATACCCAACTAGAACCACAAAAGCCTAGGAGAATTAAACTCATTCTTCAACAACAAACTAGCATAGCTCAATCTAAAGCTCAATTTAGATTCTACTTAGTCTATTTAACATGGCACGGATAATAAAATAATCACTAAAGCAAAACTATTAATAAGATCCAACATTAATATTTTTTTAGTTTAAGTTTTCACATTTAATCAAGCTAACATGGCAAAAACTAAGCTACACATAAAGAGACATGATGAATCTAGAAAAGACATGTCAAGTTGTAATAGCAAGATACCATGTCAGACATATGCACTATGATAAAATAAATGCAAAAGAGCCAAACTCCCCTCAAATCAGGCCGAAAGGATAAACAACCCCAACTCACCCCGCAAAGAAGCAAAACAAGAAGAATTGGGAGCTTTAGTGAAGATATCCATGACCTGGTGCTCAAACTCTACGAATTGGAGGACAACATCACTTTTCTTAATATGGTCCCTAACAAAGTGATACCTAATGTCTCTGTACTTGGTCCTAGAATGCTGCAATAGATTTTTGACTATGTTAATGGCACTAATGTTATCGCACAGGAGTGAAACACTACGCAAAGCTAACCCATAATCCTGCATAGTAGATAAGATCCAGAAAACCTGAGAGTAATTACAGCAGCAACAGAAGATTGTTTCCTAAATTACCATGCGACAATATATGTGCCTAAGAAGTGACCGATGCCTGAGGTACTCTTCCTATCTATCCTACACCCGCAAAGTCTGTGTCTGAATATGTTCGAGAAGAGAGTGAGGAAGCATAAGAGTTTGAAGATACCTGAAGATGCAGCACACTACTTGACGATGGGAGGCACGAGGGGAAGCCTAAAAATGAGCGCACAAACACATAGCAAGGTGTATGTCTGACCTTGAAGTGGTGAGGTAGAGGAGAGAGTCAATCATGATGCGGTACTTCTTCTGGTCCACAAGCTCGCTATCCTCATCAGGACCTAGAAATGTGAAAGGGGCCATGGGAATAGTGATGGGCTTGCTAATTCCCATGTCAAAGCGACAAAGAAGATCCTTTGTGTAATTGCTTTGATGGAAGAAGGTACCTTCCTTCAATTGCTTGATTTGAAATCTAAGGAAGAATGTCAGCCCGCCTATCATACTCATCTCGAATTCTCTACTCATTATATCTGAAAATATGAATACCAAAGCATGAGAGGAGCCATCGAAAAATTATGTCATCCACATAAATATGAATAAGAAGGAAATCACTATCATGACTGAGAGTGAACATGGTCTTATCTACTATTCTTATTTTAAAGTCATTTTAAGTAAGAAACTCTTAAATCTATCATATGAAGCTCTAGAGGCTTACTTCAATCCATACAAGACATTGGAGAGTTTGAAGACATGATTTGGGAACTTGGAATTTTCAAATATAGGTGGTTACTTAATGTATACCTCTTGTTCTATGAAATTATAAAGGAATGAACTCTTGACATCTATTTGATACAATTTAAAGCCCTTAGATGCAGCAAATGTCAGCAGAATGTGAATGGCTTCTAATCTAGCAATAGGTGCAAAGATCTTCTCAAAGTCTAAGCCATCTACCTGGGAGAAACCCTGAGCTACAATTCTAGCCTTGTTGCAAACCACTAGCTCATCCTCACTTTGCTTGTTTTTGAATACTCATTTTGTTCCTATGACATTATGACCAAGAAGGGGTTCAACTAAGGACCAGACCTTGTTTCTTTCAAAATTCTCAAGCTCTTTATGCATGGCATTGACCCGTAAGGCATAAGAAAAAGCATGGGTGACATCTCAGAGCTCAAAAGATATAAAAGATAGAATGAGCATAGCAATCTGGAGAGATAAACCTAGAGCGAGTAACTCGTTCATGGAGATCCCTAATCATCTGCTTTGGAGGGTGTCGTTGCTGAATATAAAGTGATGATCCTGGTACAAACATGGCCTCTACTTCATGGGCTATAGAGGTAGGAGCAGAGCCACTTGAAGTGCTAGTGAAGGTAGGAGAAGGCTGCTCAACTGAAGATAAAGAAGTGGAAGTAGGCTCTCTAACCAACTCAGAAGCAACAAAGGGGAGTGATTGGATCCTCATCCTGCAAGTTAGGGTCGTTGTTGAAGAAGATGCTCTCCTAATCACCATGTACCTATGTACCTGCACAAGTCTCCAATATTTTGTTAGTATCCAAATTTAATACACAATAGCCACAAGTATGAGTAGGATATCCAATAAATATGCCATCTGATGATCTTAGTTCAAATTTATCTAAGTCGCCATATTTTAGAAATGAAGCACTTGCAACCATACATCTTAAAATGGGAGATGCCAGGCCTACAACTGAACCTCAATTTTTATAAGAAGTCTTGCCTAAGGATGATCTCAAAAACACCCTATTAGACACATAACAAGCAGTGGAAATTACCTTAGTTCAATACTTTCTAGGAGTGCTATCCTTATCCACATAGTCCTAGTCATCTCCACTAAAGTCCTATTTTTTCTCTCTACAACTCCATTTTGCTGGAGAACTCTAGGAGAAGAGAATTGGTACTCTAGACCTTGCTCAGCATAGAAGGTGAAAAAAGATGAATTCTTGAATTCAGTGCCATTGTCACTCCTAATGACTCTCAAAGCTTTTGGGAGATCAACAGCTAATCTAAGGACCAACTACCTAAAGTAACCAAACGCCTCATCCTTAGAAATAATAAAATACACCCAAGAATACTTAAAGAAGTCATCTACAATGACAAGTATATACCACTTTCCTCCTACAGACTGAACTCTAGAAGGACCAATACGCTCTAGGTGCATCGGTCATCACCATTGTAAGAGGTGGGTGAGAAGCAACAACTATCTTACCATGTCTATAGGTTGAGCAAACTAACTCCTAGCAACTGTTAAGCCTAGGCAAACCTCTAATAAGATCTATGGTACTGACTCTAGTCAAGTGATCAAAGCCTATATGACTAAGCTTATGATGCCAAATTATTAGATCATGATAATCAGAAGCTACAAGGTACATAGGACTAGAGTTAGGAGAGAATGAAATTAGCACTAAAAACCTTCTATAACCTAGAGATCCCAAACATAAACTCACTAGAGAAATCTAGAACTCTGCACTCATCTTTCTTGAACTTGAGCTCTAGATCCTCATCTAAAGCTGAGAACAGATAGCAAATTATACCTTAGCATACTTATCAAAGCGACGTACTTAAGTATAAACTTGTTAATGACATGCACAGAGCCTTTATCCATCACGGTCCTAGTAGAAGCATCCTTGACACGATTGAGAGAAGTAACCAATGAGAATCTTCAGTCATATGTCTAGAACACCCAGAATCAACAAGTCACACGTCCTCCTTCCTCACTCGATGGACCTACAAGGCGGAAATAGAAGACATTGGTGCCTTAGTACTCAGGTTAGAAATGAAAGACTTAGGAATCTAGTACTAAGCCACATGATGAGTAGAAACAATAGTAAAAGTTGTAGTATAGTAGTTAGTATGAAAATCATGAGGATCCATACGAGAACCACCTAGATCTCTCCAAATCAACCTACCAAAATATTGTCTAGAAGCCCTAACCCATGTCGCTGCTGTGCTCCACCAAGGGAGTCAAAGAAGTCATCTGTGAACTTAGGCCTAACTCTGGGAGCACTTGAGACTGAAGACCTGAGTCTAGGGACACTCATGTGTGAAGAAACTCATCTAATAGATCTCAAAGCACATATCCACTCTCTCCTCTCAAACTTGATCCTACGAAAGCAAAACTCAACAAGGTGGCCATCCTTGTTGCAGAAGATGCATTGGTACTTGACCTTTTGAGGGGTCAAATTTGCTGAAGTAGAAGCACCTGGCCTACTAGAAGGGGTTTGGGCAATCCAGCTAACTTAAATACAATCTTTGAAGGCTTAGGTGATTTGACCTCAAACTTGCCACTCTCCACAACTCTCACTACCATATGTGGGTGGTTTCTAGAATGCTCTAAGGAGTTTAACTCTAGACCTCTATTCTTCACACTTACCTTAAATTGGTTAAGAATCATGTTGAGGTTTTTTCTTCCACTAGAAAATCTTTCAAGGGTGTTTTTGAGGTAGTCATTTTCTTTGACTAGGTTGGCACATGTAATACACTCAATGTTCTTAGGTGCCCTAGCATATCTCTCTTTGCGGATGGTTACATCTATTTTCAAAGCCTCACATGACACAAAATAAGCATCTTTAATCCTATCCAATTGCTTATCAAATTTGACTCTAAAATACTCATGCATCTCATCTAAATCATTTTCAGTTTAAGCAAAATATGCACGAGCGATAGAATCAATGGATTTCTTAGATGTAGTCATGGATAAGAGTTTTTTACTTTTACATTTATCTTTAAGTATCTTGTTAAGAGCTTCAATTTCATTAGTAAGCTTGGAACAATTTTTACATGACTCAAATTTAGAATGATCAAGTAATTCAATCATTTCTTTCAATTTTTGCTCCCTAAACTCAAAATAAGAACATGAATATTCAGGACTAAATTAAAGTAAGATTTTATTGGCACTCTCAAGTTTAAGTTCAACCAAGGCACAATTTGAGCAAGATGAAGCAATACCACATAAAGTAGCAACACATACATTAATATGATCATTGTTAGACTTGAGTGTCACTAGTTCATCCTTAGCATCCGTGAGTTGGCTGACAACAAAAGAATGAGTAATCCTAAGCTTATCCAACTCAAAGTGTAATACAAGGCAAGAATCACATTTTTCATCATTAGGGACTATGCATTTGTGTCGGGACCCCGGATTTTCGAACCCGGACCCTCTGTGTATTACTGCACTAGTCCCAGATCAAAACTAGTGCACACAGTTAAACAGAAATGAATACATCACCAGCATCGTGTTATTACAATAATTGAGAGTACTGACCGAAAAGGTCTCATTATTACAACTGAGGCTTCAAGACCTCGCACACATGAAATAAAGCGGAAGCAAATGATAAACTCGGTGAAGACCCATCAATATGCCACAGGCAATTGACTGGGGAAGCGCGACCTAGTACTCCGGGAATCCTTCGTCGAATCCACAAGCGAAGTAGTCGTAATCACCTTCTTGAGCTTCATGTTCTTCTGAGTATTGTTTGTTTTAGTGCAGCATGTGAGTACATAAAGTACTCCGCAAGTCTTGGGAAAAATGCATAGATGCAAGGCTTGACAAAGGAAGGCTATATGGTTCTTTTGCACAAAGCAATATTTTAAAGTTTCAATTACTACTAATTATTTTCGAAGGCATCCATTTAATAAAGTAAATGTTTTAACAGAAACTATCAATAATTCTATAGTGAAGGTTCCATCTACCAACACTAGCTTAAACAACTTGAACAAGTTTAATACTGCGGGTTACATCCACCCTCTCTAGCTCCAACTGCCAGGATACCCTTCCAAGAGTTCCCTCCACTCTCGGAATACAAAACTTTTGATTTTAAAACAAAACCAGAAATCTACCATGTGACTGCATTCCTTGCCCGCCCTTGACTGTGGGCACGGCTATTCGAATAGTTTTACACTCTGCAGAGGTTGTACAACTTTACCCACAAGAGATAATTTATTCTAAAAGTCAACACGCTTCCTTTGGCATGAGACCCAGATAAAATATCACAAAGCCTTTACCTTACTCTAATCTAGCTAGATACCACCCGCTGAGGTTTCACCGCAGGTAGGCTAACTGCCCGAACCGAAGCCTCCTCTTGCGCCATATGAGTACAGTAAATCCCTGTCCCTCACTGTGAATAACCAGTCCATCCCTGGCACCCACTTTTCACAGGTGGCACCTAAACTAGACTATCGTAAGTTAGTCAGCTAGGTCGTACCCATATAGACTTGTGGTTGTACGGTTAATGCTCAGTCAGGACAAACACAAGCGTCGGTCCTTAATTGACTAGGGTGGAACATACACTTAACAAGATCTCGTGCTTGCTGCACCAACCCAAACCAACCATCCACCCTAATCTAAACCAACTTCCACATTTCATTTTATTTTAAAAGAACAGTGGCAACTCCAATTACCACTAAATTTATAAAAACAAGGGTATTACAATAATTCATAATTTCCCATTTGCAAGAGTCGTGAGGTATTCAATAGCATGGCTAAGCATTTTTCTACCATTCTAATACCAACAATTAAATATATTACTCTCATTAATGAGTCAAAGGAATTTCTAGGGTTGCAAAGGTACATGGCATTCAAATTCAAGTGAGGGCATAACAAGGTTGGATATAACTAATGCCTTAAGATTTGAACTAATATTTTATATAATTAGCAATGCACATAATTTGAAATAATTAAAACATTTCAAAATCATAGGTTCAAGATGATCAAAGGAGACTTGCCTTCTTGAGCGTGGTTTGGTTCTTCTTGCTGCGACTCGACAAACACTTCGGCAACGTCGGTTTCTACGCGCGAAACAACAAAACAAACAAATAAATAAATGCAAATAAAATCACAAAAATATAAAATATATACTTCAACTTAGATTATGATTTTAGACAAATTTATAAATTTGAATCACTGGATTCGGAGTTCGGACGAGGGAGAACGAGCGATTGGAAGTTTGATCGGTTTAGAAATTCCAGAAAAATGCAAAACGAGGGAATATTCTCTGGAATCTTATTTTGGCTGATTTTTGGGGTATTTTGGAGTGTATGACACGTGGGGCCCGGTTGTCATTGGGTAGAGGTGAACAAAAAAAATGGGCTAAAGCCAAACCGAAATTGCCTTGTCCTGGACTTGAACACACAACCTCATGCATGCATGCACTAACATGCCTCCACTAGCCAAGTGGACACTTGTTGATTATTGACAAAAGAGCAACAACAAATCAAAATAAATGTGGATGAACATGATTGAAGAAGGAGACACAGAGAGGCACTCATGGCGCGCGGAGAGAGCTTCGCTTCGCCGGCGGCCGGCAGCGGGCGGCAGCGGCGGCGGCGGGGTAGCCGGGTGGCGGCGCTACTCACAAAGCGGCGGCGGGAATGGCCGGCGGCGGAGGAAGGTGGCGGCGCGGCGGCGGCCAGTGGAAGATGCGCGCACGGCGGGAGAGGTGGGAGGCGAAGCCGGCGAAAATGAGGAGGAAAGGGGAAGGAATGGTGAGGGGAGGCCAATTTATAGAAAGAGAAGGGAGGGGAAGAGATTTCGGTTTTGAGAGGGTTAAAGGATGGGAAACGGCCGGGAGATTGATGAGGGTGATTAGGGCGTCCGTTTCCATGTTTTAATCGGGAGTTAAGAGGGAGAAACGGCGGGATTTAAAAGCTCATTTTTGATTTTAATGGAGGAGGAGAGAGAGGGTGGGAGGAGGAAGAAGGTGAGGTTGAAGAAGGATATGACATATGGGTCCTATGTGTCATAAAGAGTGAGAGTTAGTGAAGGGGTACGGGCCGTCGGATTCGCAACACGTGGCAAGTGAGTGGATGAGGGCCTTTGGATTTTATGAAGGGGTAAGTGATCATGTGTGGCTAGGATTAAAACGTGGAGAGAGGTTGATTTAATCTGAGAGCAACACATGGCGGGCTAGGATTTATTTGATTTTTATTTTCGGAATAAATTTCAGCAAATAATAGAAATTTATAAACACTTGGAAAAATAATATTTAATGTCTAAAAATTCCAAAAAAATCATAAAATATTCCTGGAAGCATTTTAGACTTAGAAAAAATATTTTAAATTTTAGATTTGCAAATAATAATTTTATAAAATACTTTTTAACTTTGAAAATTGATTTTAAATTCCAGAAAATTCTCAAATATTAATTAGTAATTTAGGAAAGGCTAGGAAAAATAAAATAAACTCTTTTTGGCTTTAATAAAATATTTTAAATACATTTGCTTGCTTTAAATTTTTAAATAAAATCTAGATAAATCCAAATAAGATTCAAATACCTTGAAATAATTAATTTAAAATTAATTGTTTTCAGAAAGCGAAAATTTGGGATGTGACAATTTGAGCCTAACAATTTCTAAGTTTAAGTTATCAATCAAGAAATCCTGATTCTTCATGATTTTTTTAGCCTTTTTCCTAAGTTCTCTTTCATCTAGAATAAAAGCACCCTTCATATCCTCGGTCGAGGTATATACCTCATCGGAATTGCTATAAGGAGTGTCGTCATCGATGGTGTCATTGGTAATGTCCTCATTAGCCATGAAGCGCATACCAGTGAAGTCCTAGGCCTTCTTCTTGCCTTTGGAGTCATCTTCATCATCCTCGTTCGCTTGTCTACATTGCTCATGTTAATAGTCTTGATAGTGGTAAGGACCCAATTGACAAACTTATAGTAGTTTGTCTTCTCAGGCTTCACATTGCGAGCTTGAGGATGCCTTTAGAAGCCCTTCTCCTCCTTGCCCTTGAGCTTAGGCATTTAGCTCAAATTTGGTTCAACTCACCACACTCAAAATACGTGAATGAGCCACTCCTCTTTTGATTCCTCACATTATGATAGGCTTTTATGAAGGTGAATATGAGTGCTAAGTCATCCTTTAGGAGTCTCTCCAACTACTTATCACTCAGGGTGTGCAAGGCGGACAAAAAAAACCCAGAAGAACCAAAGTTTGAAGGACTAGAAGAGCTGCTCAGAGTAGGGTTGACTACAAGAGCCATTGACTCTATCCTGAAGAGACGAGAGATGAAGTCAATCTCATGCATAGGAGCAACCTGACTACTCCCCTATTCACATAATAGAAAATCAGCCCATGCCAAAGCCACTTTTTCTCTAAACTTCAAAATCCATGTTTAAGAGAAGTAAAACTTTACATACATCTTGATGATGGTCTCAGGAACCTTTTCCATCTAAAGATCACATAGATCTTTGCTAAAATTCCAACCTTTGCTCAAAGTATATAAGGTTGTAACAAAACCGAGCAAATATAAAAAAACTTAAGAACTAACTTGCCCATGGGTTAAGAACAACCAGTTCTCACATATCATAGTAAGCAAGACCGCCTAATGAATTGAAGCCAAAATCCTCATATCAAGATTTCTTAAGAAGGGCTCCAAATCAAGCAACAACTAAATAACTTTGAAACCTTGCAAACTATAGTGCCTAGATGATGGGATTTGATCTACATGAGTCATCTCCATCATTTATACGTCATTGGCATGCAGCAAGATCAAGAGGGGGAAAGAAGAGGCAAAGAATTAACAAGAATAAAAGTAAATCAATCAAGACAAGAACACTTCATGAGAGATGAATAGAGTTGATCTATTGCTCCTTGAAGATGAAGGTTTCACAGCCACTCTATAAAGAGGATAAGAGAGCACACCATAACACTCACTCTTCTTTCTCAAAGCTTAATCTTAGAACTTAAGAATGAAATAATTAGGATGTTTGTCTTACAAGCTTCCATCCCCAACCCATTAAATAGATGAAACAACTAGTCAACATCTAACTTTAATAGATACTATCCACTACCACAATCTGGAGAAACCCATTAACCCCACATAATATGGGTTTTACAATCACACCTTACTTATGCATGTTTTTCAAAGAATATGAGCCCGAGCCCACTAAGTCATTAGCCTTCGAGCCCACCAAGTGCAAGTTCAGCACCGTGGTTTTTGATCTAATGAAGTTTTTGGTATTTGATCAACTACCAAAATACCCTCACCTTAACCTAGTCTTCTCTTTCCCTTACAAGCAATCGTCATGCTTACCACGTGTAGGTACACCAATAGTTTGCCACGTATCAATAAGTCTTTTCGGCTTCGGTTCCCATCAGATCATGTCTCACTTAGACTGATCAAGCCATTTGGTATAACTCGTCGCTCAAACCTTTCCTTCAATATTTCTTGTCTTCCTTATGCCATGCTTGAGCTCAAGCATATCACCCAGCATCTTTGACCGTTCTGGATCTTGTCTTCTCTACGAGAGTAGTCCTGGTCCTCATCATAGACCATAGTTGGTTCTGAACATCCTTGCACATCCAAAGACCAATAAACTATTTTTAGGCAAAAGTTTTTTACAACTTAACACACGTTAGCTTAAACATACTTTATGTAATATGAATGCACTGACCTAGGACAATTTGACTCAATCCATGTTTAAATTTCCAAAATTTAGAACTCTCAACTGAAATCTAGACTAGCTGGTCTGACTACCATGCATGGCCATTCTGACCACTACATAGGGCCGGTCTGACTATCAGGAAGAAACCACTAGACTGAAAATCCCAATCATTTATAAATTTGAATTTAAACTCAACACTTATTGATAATAATTTATTATAAATATTTCAGGACCTTCACATGCGTACGTGGTCTCTCATCTACCGATCGATTTGATCTCCTACGTAGCCCTCCCTCTCACGGTTGTTTGGTCTGCCTAGTCGAGTCCACTTTTCTTGCCACCACAATCGGTCTCTCTATGGCTCTCGGGCACTGCACATTCTGCCGGTGTCTGCCATCATCGAGTTCTTTATTCTTCTCTGGTCTTTGCTCCCCTACCAAATTTCCCTTTTATTTATCGTAGGTCAACTAGTTGTTTCTTACTGGGCTAATTTCATTGCTATTTCCTTTAATAGCTTTTATGGGCCATTGCCCATGCACTGATGCACATAGTCCATGCTGATGCATGCATGTCTATTGTCCACTACCCTTTCTTTGGTCCAATCTATTTTCCTGGTTATTTTCTTCTTTGGTCCTCCCCTGGATGAGCTACGATTGTTATCTTTTGCTCTGTATTGTTTGGACTGCATGCTTCTTGCTTGTCCCTCTGTCTTGGCTGCATACATGTGTATTCATGCCTCCACGACGCAGGAGACCCCACACATTGATCTCTTCTTCCTGACGTTGGCATTTGCTGCCACCGGGCTTTCTTCGGCAACCCACTGCCCGTCCTCGCCTCCAGCCGTGTTTGCCGCAACTCCAGCAAGCCTCCATCGAGCAACTTCGCCGCCTAGCTGCTGCACGACTGTGGTTCAACGTCTTCCATCTCTACTATGATGACCTTTCTCGATGACTACCTCGACAACAAAAACTTCACCGATGACTACTACTCCAGTTTGAGCATCATCGTTGGCTTCTTCTCCAATCTGAATGCCCACGAGACAATCTGAATGTCCATGAGACTCCTGCTCCGACTGCGAAGAAATATTAGAGTACATGCATGTCAAGATTATAAGAGATATAATAGAATCAATTAGAAATATTTTTATCCGATATGGTTCTTTCCATATCTCACTACTACAGAGAAGACTATACTAGACACCTCATCATAGACGGTTCCCCAGATGTGACCATCTACGTTACTACTAATGGCTAGTAAAAAAACCTTCTATAATATCATACATATCATGGATGGTTATTTTTAAAAATTGTCTATGATATTAATCTTCTATATATACAGGGATGAAAACCTAACTTACTGTATCCTACGCACATTTAGGTTTTCCAACACATCCATGCGCCTTTTCAACTCCCCCTTCTCCACATCTAGCGCTGCCGCCTCCTCCTCGGCTCCTCATCACCATTGCCTTCTCCTCGACTCCCCATCGCGTGGATCCTCCTCTCGGCTCCCCATCGCCTTCACCTCCTCCTCGGCTCCTCCTCCTAGCTCCCCGTCACCATCGCATCCTCCTCGGCTTCCTATCACATAGCTCCTCCCGGCTCCCTATCATCATTGCTTAAGGTGTGCATCATGTATGAATGTGAGTACAATGACATGTATGAATGGTTGATATGTGCATGAGTTTGGTGCTAAATTTTCATAGGTGATCCAATTTAATAAACTGCCATGTAGTAATTCATTTGGGATTTCTTTGCTAATAAAAGACAAATAAAAATAGAATAGTTGACATGCATAGAGAATACAACTTGAAAAATAAAATTCTAGGTGAATGTTACTATGGTTTATAAACTAGAATCATCGGATTGGCTCAAATATTAGTATGAATAGGGTTTTCTTTATGTCAAGCAAGTCCACTTGAATATAATCCTAGATGATTGTCACTCTATGATCAAGGTTTTGTAAACATGATTGATTAATCAATTCTAAGTATAGAAGATATTAGTGTGATTCAATTTGCTATGCTCAAATTGTAGTATTAGTGCTGGGTTTTAGTCCACGCAAATGTATGTGCATACATACATGTATGTGTTATAGTTTCTAAGAAAAATGATATTAGTTGAAAATAGAGTGCAACCGACACTAGAGATGGCATGGGAGCCGGATGACCATCATGGAGGTCCTTCAAGATCGGAGAACAGCTTCTCTTTAGACACCGAGGTAGTAAACTACACAATATAAAGTCACAACTCATAATTTACTTGTTCTTGATTTAGATGAATGATACCCACATATTTCATCGTAACAGTAACATAGTCGTACACACCCCATAATTTAAATGAGCCAAAGATAAAGTTAGATCCCATATCACACTTAACAACTAAAACTATGTCAGTTGGAGTAGTTGTTATTTTAAAACATCTTCCAATGAGATCTTGTAGCAATAATATATGTCAAGATGAGAAAAAAGAACCAATTATTTACAAATTCTTTTGAAAAGTATTTAGAGTACTCATGTTGGTATTTCTCAATAACTATAAGAGTAAATTAAAACATTGTACACTTGGGCTTCAAAAGGCATGAAGCAAATCATACACTCTAGTGTGTCAGGTTATATGAAGTAGGTCATGACTGTTGTCTCTTCCCCCTCATCATGCTACATGTTGGACTTTGTTGCTGTCTTAGGCATAACAAAATCATTGGGCTGCCACACCCTTCATTTATGTAGATCAAGGTGGCTTTTCAGGTAACAAACGTGTGTGGGCGACTGTGATTGAGAAGCAGCCGAACAGCAAGGCGGTGGTGAGCGACCAACAAGGAGAGTGAACAGTGGGTCAGGCAGTGTGGATGGACGAATTACCATCGGTGAGATCGATGGTGCAAGAGAAGACGACGATGGAAATGATGGCGGCTCGGGAATGGCGGTGACGCTTGGGACGACGGCGACTTCGGTGCAAACATTGAGGCCAAGGCTAGGACTCGAGTGGCTTGGGATATAGGATAAGACATCGCAGCTTTTATGCGCAGACGCTGAGAAGTCCCGCTTGGGCACAAACATCGAGTCCGAGGCGACAATGGCACGGACACTAAGGGGCTGTTTGGTTGCCTGCATGCGGGTGGCTCGCACCCGCTCATGCAGGGAGATGGTGTTTGGTTGTCTGTATGGAGGAGAGAGTCTGCACGAGCGGATGCAAAAAATCAACTGGAGCCAGGCTGAGGAGAAACGTGGCTGAGGAGCTTTCCTTCTCAGCCTGACCACGCTCATGCAGCTGTATGAGTGCATACAGGCAACCAAACAGCCCCTAAGAGACCGCATCGAAGACAGCGCGCGTGGAGACCGGAATGGAGATGATGACTAGTACCTGGCCATCCTAATGGGTGACACACAACGCTAGGGAAAATCAGACAGCTGGCAAGCGGGGCAGTCTGGAAGCGCCGATGCACGCAGCGACGTAGTGATGGCTGACGCGTGGTGAGGCGTGGGCAAGCTGGGTTGGCGCGTAGCTGGGCTGAGCCAGATAGGAGGTGGGTTGGGCTAAGGGCTTTGGCCCAAAGGCTTTAGGAGATTTTTCTTTAATTTCAAAATTTTGATTAAATCTATTTGAGCTTTAAAAATAGCAAATAAATCTGAAAAAACCAAGAAAATTCAAAAAATTCCGAACCCAAATAAAATAATTTTGACCTTAATTGAAGTTTAACTTAATCATGTTAAACCCTTTTAATTTGCTTTTTAAATCCATAACTTTTTGCTTTAGTTAATTCAAGAAAATTTCAACTGGTGAATTTTATTTTAAAAGTTTTAATAAGACTCTGAAAAATAGGATGCTACATAAAACGGCCTTAGAAATGGGAGCGTTACACTCTTCTTCCCAACTTCGGCAACCCACTTCCTCTCGTCGCCTCCGACCATGTTTGCCGCAACTCCAGCAAGCTTCCATTGAACAACTTCATTGCCTAGCTACCGCAGGACTGTGGTTCAACATCTTCTACCATGATAATGATGACCTTCCTCGACGTCTACCTCATCAGCAAACAACTTCATTGATAGCTTCTACTCCAGTTTGAGCATCAGGGCCGGCCCTGAGGGGGGGCGAGAGGGGCGGCCGCCCTGGGCCCCCAAAATCTAGGGGCCCCTATATACTATGTAGTGTATATACATACTTTGACGATTTATCTTGGGCCTTTTGAAGTTAATTATTTTTTTTGTTATGGTTGATATGGCAATCAATTCATTGAAAAGTAGATTTCAAGAACTCCAAACATTCGGAAGTATATTTGGATTTTTAATGAGTTCAATAACATTGAAGTCATTGGATCGAACTAAATTAAAAGAATGTTGTACAAAATTTGCAGAAACTTTCTCTCTAGATGGTTCATCTGATGTTGAGTTAAATGATCTAATTTCTGAGTTAAGTGTTATGCAATTGACTTTATCAGATAAACCAATGTCTGCTATGGAGATCTTTGAGTTTGTCAGAGAAGCGGATTGTTATCCTAATATTTCTATTGCTTATCGGATTTTATTTACTATGCCTGTGACTGTGGCATCAGCTGAAAGAAGCTTTTCAAAGCTCAAATTGTTGAAGAATCATTTAAGGTCAACAATGTCTCAAGAGAGGTTAAACGGTTTGACAACTTTATGTATTGAGAAGAAATTGTTGGATGAGATTGATATCAATACCATCATTAATGACTTCGCATCTAGAAATGTTTGTAGAAATTTTTAAGGTAACATCTATAAACTCTTTGATATGAATTTTCTTTAATACATAATGCATTTTAAGTGTTTGTTGGTAAAATTAGATATATATATATATATATATATATATATATATATATATATATATATATATATATATATATATATATATATATATATATGTGTGTGTGTGTGTGTGTGTGTGTGTGTGTGTGTGTGTGTGTGTGTGTGTAGATTTATATTTAGATATTTATACAGGGCCTCTATTTCTAGTTTCGCCTGCCCCTAAAATCCCAGACCCTTTGAGCATTCTCTATGCTTCTTCTCTAGCCTGAGTATGAATGATACTCCATGTTAGAGTACATGCATGATAATATTATAAGAGATATAATAGAATCAATTATGATGCTTTTTATCCGATATGGTTATTTTCATATCTCTAGTAGCTTTCCATATCTTACCCTATTCTCTCTCTCTCTCTCTCTCTCTCTCTCTCTCTCTCTCTCTATATATATATATATATATATATATATATATATATATATATATATATATATATATATATATATATATATATATATATATATATATATATATATATATATATATATATATATATAGGAAAATTACATAAGGCACCTGGGTGCCTAGGCACCCACATCAAGAACTGTCCGATACACGTGTATGATTGATAATTTTTTTGAGTTTGGGTATGAAAATATTTTATACCCTTGATATATTTATGGTAAGTAAGTTTTGAACTCAGTTCAAACTAGTTTGAACTACTTTTGAGTTCAATGCGACTATAGTGAGTATATACCATAAAAATAGTTCAAACTAATTAAACTGAAGTTGAATTTAATTTTTTTCGGAGTTTGACATCTCAAATATACTTTTTATGGGTATATGAAGATACCCACATCAAACATTATAATCTCAAAGCAAATCAACGGGTATTGATATGGGTGCCTAGGCACTGAGGTGCATGAAACACTCGTCCTATATATATATATATATATATATATATATATATATATATATATATATATATATATATATATATATATATATATATATATATATATATATATATATATATATATATATATATATATATATATATATATATATATATATATATATATATATATATATATATATATATATATATATATATATATATATATATATATATATATATCGTGACCTAGATTTGATCCTCTTCAATTTAATGAACTCGAGCTTGATTGGTTTATATTCCTAATGCTTTGAACAAGTCTAGCATAAAAAATTGAAAATGTTTATATGAGAATTAAATAAGTTCTTGATATTTGAGTTTTTGTCCTGAGAGACTTTCAGGTCTTGAAACAGGGGACCGGTTAGATTGACCCTCCATTGTAGTCGCCCTTGTGCCTGCGGCCAAACCGGCTTTGGGCTGATAGTAATTGATTTCATCGGCTTAAGTCTCTAGACTTGTTTTTGTAAAGCATAGCTGGTGCAATCTGAACTTAGTAACTCTTATAGTCACTTGAGTGAATATTTTGAATACTATTGAGGGAAAAAGTTTGAACAATCATTCATCCCCTCTAATTACCGGTGTCGGTCCTAGACTATCCTCCTACAATAACCCTGGAAAGTAGATTTACTTCCTTTGTTATTAGCAACACACAATAATCGAGTGTATTTATGAACTTGTGGCAGTATAATCATCATTTTTTTTGCCACGTCATTACATAAGTTTGTACACATAACAACACTGGCAGCAGTTGGGACAGCCCAACAATTACAATCACTCCACACACATACACACCCACAAGCGCGACACGATGTACAGAGGCGAACACACGGTCACATACCCTTCAGAGGACACAGAGGCTAGAGTGCCATGACACACAAGCAGCAGTAAGCACACAGTAGGAATAATATCATAATTACCTTATCATCAGAAAGTCTTCATCATCAATTCAATCAATCTTCTTTGTCTTAAGAAAATCATTAGACGGTGATATTCTTAATGCGTCGTTCAGCATTGATTTCGACAGCTTGAAGCTTCTCGGAGAGAATATCCATTTCTTGGAGATTAGGAAGGGCACCCTTATCTACCTTAATTGTTTTCAATGTTCCCACATCAATCTTGAGCTTCTTCAGATGACGAAATCCATCTGAAGAGAATGAAAGCTGCTCTTCCTTGTACGAGCCAGAATACAAGGCAAGTGTGGCAAGAGAGGGCAGGTCAGCCAGCTTTCTAATGAATCCCCGAGAGACATTTGTTTCCTTCAGCGAAAGCATTCTGAGATTAGGAAGGCATGAGTCCATATCATGCAGCTCAGATGACAATTTCAGCTCCCCTCGTAGAACCAAGAACTTGAGGCGGCGGAGAGACATGGTGATGAACACACTTGACGGAATAATGTCACCATGTAACATCAGATTCCTAAGATTCTCCAGCTTTCCGAGAGCAGTAGATAAAGCGTACACATTGCCAGTTGAGACATTCCAAACAAACAAGTTCTCGAGATGGATCATCTCTCCAAGCGTCTCGGCCAAACTCTGCTCAACATCATCAAGTTCTATGGAGTCGAGTGTCTGTAGGTGCTTCAAGTTGCCAATTTGCTTAGGTAATTTGAGGGCAAAACCAAATACATGCCTTAGTGTCTCAATCATCCAGAAGGCCAGTGGGAGCTTCCGAACACTAGTTTCCCTGACATCTAGTGTTTGAAGGCCTGTTAGCCTTCCAATGGACTGTGGGATGATCTTCAATGAACATGATGTAATTCCAAGGTACTGCAGGTGCACAACGCTGCCTATTGCATCTGGCAACTTCTCACCGATCTCAATGCCTTGAAGATTGATGACACGGAGGAACTCTGATCCACGTAATAGTCCTCGTATGTGAGATCTTATGTCTTTCATCTTCTTATACATTGCCCTTTGTTGAGGTGACCACCATAGATAAGCTTGTTTCTCCTTGAGCTTGTGCTCATTATCTTCTTTAGAGATTGCCCTGTGTTGAGGTGACCACCATAGATAAGCTTGTTTCTCCTTGAGCTTGTGCTCATGATCTTCTTTAGAGATTGCCCTGTGTTGAGGTGACCACCATAGATAAGCTTGTTTCTCCTTGAGCTTGTGCTCATGATCTTCTTTAGGCTCTTGCTCAAATTGAGAGAAGATGGATCGTAGCTTTGGCAATGGACTGGCCAGGACAGCATATTTGTCCGTGTAATTCTGTAGAGAGAGGCGACGAGCGCTTGTCGAAGTGGGGACATCGTCGCCGCTATGGACCTCCAGGAAACTTGCCTCATGTGCTTCAGACAGCAAAAACTCATGGACTTTGTTTTGGATGGCGATGAACCTACTCCCAGCACTAGATTGATTATCCATCTGCACAAGGTTGACTAGATTCCTAGCAATCAACCCATTCAAGTAGAAGTAACCCACCTTCTCCAATGTCTTCCCAACTTTTGATATTAGGAATCCCTCTGCCATCCACATGTTTACCAAGCTGCGTTCCTCAATTGTGGTGTTGGCTGGCAATGCAGCAAAGTAGAGGAAGCAACATTTCAGCTCATGTGGAAGATCATCGAAGCACAGGGACAATAGACTGTCAAGCCGCCTTGATTTCTTGGACTTAAGGTAGTCAAATACCTTTTCCCACTCCTCCGGGGACTCCTTAGTTTGCACAAGACCTGACAGAAGAACAACGGCCAGTGGTAACCCTTGAGTGATTTTATAAATGTCTTGGCTGTACTTTTTGAAGTCTTGTTGTACTTCCATATGGAGTAGTCTCTTCAGTTTCAATGAAATTGGGCATGAGGCATCGTTTTTGATGCCTTGTTCATGTAGTATTAGTCTCTTGCGGAACAATCTTATGGCATCACCTTCTTGAAGATTTTTTAATTCAATGAGGACATGAGGAAAGTTGCTAGGTGGCTCTTCTGGTTTTTGTTGCGTGATACGCACTATTCTACTGCCTTCAGCACCAACTGGGAGAGTACTCAGAATGTGCTTAAATTCAGTGCTGCTTACTTCACCGTCTATAACCAGCAAGTACTTCTTATCTGTTAATTTTCCATTCAACATTTCGTTTACCCTGCTTCTAGGGCAATTCTCGTTGTCTTCTGTTAGTTGCTGAACAATTTGTTGTAGGATGTTGGTAGCAGTTAAATTAGGTGCAAAAGTCTCCATAGCTTGAACTTGGAAGCAATTCTTCTTATCCATTTTTTTGTATATGTCTCTCACAAGAGTTGTCTTGCCGGTACCACTTTTTCCAAACACGGAGACCACAACTGGACGATAGCCTTCGTTCTGTAGTTTTTGTTCAGTTAGGGCATTCTCCAGTGTTTTTTGCTCCCCCTTGTACAACACCAGATGCCGCTGCTCTAACTCATCCCTGTAGTTCAACCATTATATTATTAATAGTATTTAAGAGCAACTCCAAGAGATTAACCAAAAGAAGTATCTAAATTTAGTGATTTAGCTATTCTCTAAAATGAATCTCACCCAAAAAAACAAGACTACTCCAACAGGCTATCTAAACTAGAGGACGCGCGGTGGGTCGCGTATGCGCGGGAATGGGGCGTAGCGTGCGGGAAGGAAACGTCGACCGCGCCAAGAGGCTGGATGGTGAGCGAGGTAGGCTATCCAAAAATAGAGAGCGAAGGAGGAGGGATGGAGAGCTACTAAATTTGGAGAGTCATTTACAGAGTCTATTGGAGACGTTTTTTCTCCAATAATAGCCAAATTTACCTTTAGAAAACGATTTAGCTCTCCTCTTGGAGTTGCTCTAAGTATCCCCAAATTTGAAAAGTAAGTTTATGACGATATTCACGTAATGCCTAATGTACTCTATCTATCAACCATCACTATTCAAGTGTGACCCTAGATCTTTGGCTGTCCTTCCAAATAGCTAGTGCATTGTCGCCATGTTGTGTACATAATTAAGCCCAAATTCCCTTTTTGTCTTCTTTTTGGGAAAATTAGGAAGGAACAGAGCAATTAGGGATCAACCATGCCTTTAATTATAAGTATCCCGTGCGCCCATACGGGCTACTAATTTTAAAAACAATGTTTTCACCATTTTTTTTGTAAGTTCAAAAGTTGAATTTAAATTTATCATAGCATGGCTAATGAGAGGAAAATAAAATGCACAATTCACTATGTGGAAGAGGGGGATAAGAAATATGAAACACATGCAGATATTACAAAACATGTGTATTGATGAGTATTGTCAGAAACTCTTTGGTCCAGAAGACAGGTGGGGTGACACTAGCTGAGGATATTTGAAATAATTCAGGGAGAGTGTACGACTTTCATAACGAAATGCTCACTGAACCTTTTTCAGAGCAGAAACAAAATTTGTCATCAACGAAAGGAAAACCAAGGAACGGATGGCGTGTATTGCTTCGGGACGGTTATGGCAAACCGTTCGAGTGCCAGAAGACACTGTAGCTGAAAACTTCTTCTACGCCTTAACTTTAGCTCATACTAGCTGAATGTTCATACATTGCTACGGATTTTAAAATTTTATCATACTACATGTTCTGAAACTAACGGATGGTAAAATTTTTTTAGAACATGCATACAAATATGTTCTAATTTTTTTTAAATCCGTATCAATGCACGGATATTCAGCTAGTTATTCAACAACTGGTACAATGACCAGCCGCATACAGCTGCTACAGTACTCCTCGCAGCTAAGACCGCTACCACGTACTTCGACTCCACACACAGGCATCACAACCACGACCACAGGCTTCAAGTCCTCCAACTGCAGCTTCGACCACAGCTTTGACCACGCCTTCGACGACGATGTCTTCGACCACACCTCACGACCACGGCTGCTCGACCATGGCTTCTCGACCACGTCTGGTCGATCACTTCACCGACTACACCTTGTCAACTATAGTTCTTCAACCGTATCTCTGACCACACAAGTATTCAATCTCAACTCAAGTCTATTTCTTACACCAAATATTCTCCCTCTCTTCATGGTGCCTTAGAGGTCATATTTCTAGCCATAGATAAGGAGGTTACATAAATACCCCCTTTTTGACCGTAACAGTGGGGGTAAACTTGTTATTTTGTTGGTATGACCTTTATGGGCCTGCCTTCTATTTACATTTATACTTAGGTATGTTTTTAATAGGCCGATTGGGCCAAGATTAGGCCACTCCCCCAACAATACATTTTGTAATATTATTTATTTTAACATAGACACAATAGTTCACTCTCCTATTGTTTTCTTTAAAAAAATCCTGTCTATCGAGCCCTCCAAGGTAATATATTATTTTTTATCTGTAACAAAATATGACCATTCAATTAATATATATATAAAGAAAGGTACTTAGGAAACCAGTATAGTAAGCATATAAATGTGGTATAAACTAATTTCCTCTGCTAAGTACTCTCTCCGTTTTTTTACTTGACATATTTTATTGTTTATGATGTCCAAGATGTGATTTTGACCGTTACTTTCTATAATTTTGCATTAATATGTATTGATAAAATTATAATATTATAAGAGTATTTTTAGTGACAAATCTATTGATATAATTTTCATATAGCTAATGTATATAGTTTTAAACTTATTAATATTCAAACTTTAGAAAGTTTGATGATATGGATTCTATCATGTCAAGTAAAAAAGAATGGTGGAAGTACATGATAATGATTGTGGGAATATTTCTATTAGCAAATTAATCATGGCGCCCTAGCACAAATAAGTCGGAGAATGGAGAACAAGTACATAGGACCGTCAATTATAATACTGGCAGAGTTACTTTTACCCACTTACAGCTCTTTACTGGTATACGTTATTGAAGTAGAAGCCTTCCATGTCTCCTGTGTCTTCTTATCCAAATCCTCCATCTTGTACGTGTCTTTGTTTTGAATGATTTCCTCGAGCCTTGAGTTGATGGCATTTATCTTTCCAGACAAGTGGCGTCGCATGCGCACTTGTGTTGTAAAGGTTGCAACAGACCTCATACATGGACGAGCCCACCGTGGAAACCTTAAGAATATATTTGTACACAAAAATATTAGAGTAGATATTTGCAATTGAAATTTTAGTGGGGTTTAAAATTCGTGCTTTTACCCTACCGAGAGCATATTAATGCGGTAAAGGCTAACGAGCACACTTTACCTGTGTACCCACATGCTACGTAATTGTTTGTCAAATATTTCTACCCTTATGGCGAATGATTTACTCACGATAAAAATTGTGGCTTATCACATTTTTAGCACAAAATTATAGTAAAGGATGATAAGCAGCTAAAAAACCAGCACATGTGGACGCGAAAAATGGACAGGCATACCGGTACCACCTGTTTCTTCCCCTACGCAGATTGCATGCATGCAGGCCGTCTTTTTAGTTCCGGCCAGATTTTTCTTCTCGGGGTAGTTTTGTTGTATGTGTTTGCCTTTCCTTGTAGTGTTTAGCTGGAAACTTTTTTATTATTTAATCTGTTTTTAATAATATTTTAAAGGAATAAGTCAATTTTGCACTCTAATCTTGAAAAAAGTCAACTTAACACACTCAACTATATAACTAGATACTTCAACTTACAAATTTGGGCCAATTTACGCACTAAGACAGTTTTGGATAGAGGCTTTGTTGAGGGGGATCCAACTCATGGTGTTTTTTGCCATGTTAGTAGCTATGTCATCAGTTTTTGTTGCCATGAATCCAAATGAGACAAGGGAGGATGACAAAAAAGAAAGAGAATGCACATCAACAGAGAAGCGGTGGGAAAGTGGTCAATGGTATGGATGCTAACATCCTTGAATTGGATTATCATTATTAAACCTCGATGATGTGGCTACCAATACGGTGAAAACCACCTGAAGTGTGATCTATATCATCAAAACTGTCTTAGGGTGTAAATTGACTCGGTTTTAAAAGTTTAGGGTGTTAAATGCTAGTTTTGTACTTGAGGATTCCAAATGAACTTTTTGGAAAGTTTAGGGGAGTAAAATGGACTCATTCCTATTTTAAAAATAACCCCTCCCTAACTTTATTTCCAATTCTGACCGTTTTGGCCACGGCAGTGCTGGTGGCATGGCAGAAGCACATTGCCACGCTAGTGCCCTTAGCATGGCAGAAGCCCAGTCGTGGCCGTTTGGAGAGCTGGAGTCACGGCAGTTAGCCTATGCTACACCGCAACTCTTGGTGTGGCTAATGCCATGCCAACTCATGTGACATGGCAGTGGCCGATACAGAGGTAGGCTCGAGCCAAGCCGGTTGACCCCTTCTTCCTCACAACTCCCTCCCTATTTCTCTCTCCTCCCCATCGCCTCTCTCCACCACCTGTTGAAAACCTCCCAACAATGCCAAAATCCCCCATTTTGAAGCCCATAAACTCATGGGGATCATCCTACCAGGTAACATGGCATCTTTTGTCTTCATTTCATGGTTAATTTTGGTGGAGTTAGGGTTTTGACTGAATGAAACATTGGTGTCGTATCGGTTGCAATCGTTGCACTTCAGAGTGAATTGGATAGCATTAGTAGGTCATGAAAGTCAAATGTGTGCATTTCTGCTATTATTGATGTGATTTCTAGCAATTTGGACATGGAATTGGGTGTAGTGGGTAGGGTTCGACTACATGAAGCAAAATTTGATATGTGCAGTAAAACTTAATGTCAACATTTTGGAATATTTATTTGAGTCTTTTGCATGTGCTTTGGTTGTTGAAATATGTTGCCATGCTGTATATCCGTTTGGCATTCGAACTATGTGTTGGTAGTAGTCCATGAAACATTTGTTCATTGTATGTCAGAGAGCATTAGTGGTGTATGTAATGCTTAGTACTATTTTTAACCATTGTATGCATGACTTTCATGATTGCTATTTGTGCATTGCTAGTAGGCTGGGGGTGCAAGTTATGACTTAGATTATTAATGATGTAATGTTTGAGCAGACTAAATGCATTCACAGATGATGTCATTTTATTTTAGCAATGTCATGGTAGAAAATAAATGGTAGGATCATTTAGTTGTATGGAAACATGGTAATTAAGAGCATGAATGATTATTCGAATGTTATATTTGTGAGATTGATAGGTTGGTTTGTTTTGATTTTTGGATGTACATGGTAGAGTTGTTCGTGTTTTTACCGATGGGGCGGTTAGCCAAAGGGGAAGTGGTGTCAAGTTTGTTGGCATGGAAGAGTTTTTACTGGTAGGACGGTTAGCCAAAGGGCTCTTTCTTTCCGAGGACAAGTATGCTGAGGATATTCTTCAACAGGCTAGCATGACTCATTGCAACCCATCCACAACTCCCATTGACACCCGGTCTAAACACTTTGGGAGTGACAGGCCTCTCGTGTTCAATCCCACTAACTACTGCAGCATCATCGGTGCACTAGAAGACATGACTCTCACATGACTGGACATCGCATATGCCATGCAATAAGCTTGCCTCTATATGCATCATTATCCTCATGTTCGGCATCTCAACCTTGTGAAGTGCATTCTTTGGTATGTCAAGGGCAAACTTGACTTTGGTCTTCAGCTTCACTAGACTTCCCCAACCACCATAAAGGCAAACTCTGATGCTGATTGGACCAACTACCCGGACACTTGGCGATCCACTTTGGGCTACTACATCTACCATGGTGATAACATTGTGTCCAAATCATCCAAAAGCAAGTTACATTGTCTTGTTCCAATGTGTTGGACGAATATAGGGCCATCACTCACGCTATGGAAAACTACTACTGCAGGAGCTGCATCATCCCATTAATGTGCCACCATTGTCTATTTTGGCAATGTTAGTGTTGTCTACATGTCCACGAATCTGGTAAAGCATCGATGTACAAAGCATGTCGATATTGACATCCACTCTATCCGCAAGGATGTGACTCTTGGCCAAGTTCATGTTCTTCACATTCCCTTGAGACATCAGTTTGCAGATGTCATAACAAAGGATGATGTGGCCCCATGTACATATAATACATTGGAGAGTGATCCTGAGTTGCAAATTAGTGCTACATCTCATTTTGGTGCTGCTTTGGGAGAAGAAGAGAAGAAAGCAAGAGCCAAGGGGGAGGGAGGAGTGGATGGCCAAGAAATCAAAGTGAAAGAAACCCTAGTGCATGGAACAATAGGAGGCCTAGCACATGAGAGCATCTATGTTCAACTACATGGGGAATGGTGCATACAAGGGTCGTAGGGAGGTTGCATGCGGGCATGAAATGCTCGGAATGCATGGACACATGCTACCCAGGGAACACATGTAACAGAGGGAGTTGTTGTGGTGTGGGCATGTAGGATGTGGCTGCTTGAAGAGCTCCTAAGCACAAGGCATGAGGGTGCGTTGGAACATGTCTGGATACAAGAGCCATGTGGAGACCGGATGTCGTGTGTGGGCCACCTGAAATCAATGCTGGGAGCAAAGGATGCATGTGTGTGGACTTCGAGTGAGCAACATGTGAGGTGGTCCATGTGTAAAATGCTTGGGGCTGGCTAGGTTGCAGAGCAAAAAAGAGCATTCGAGTCGTGGCTAACTCCGTCTGCATGGGAAGCATGCATGTGTGGAAAGGAGATCGAGCCAGGAGGGAAGCTGAGCCAGGACTAGAGTTAGGTGCTAGGAAGCCATAATCTAAGGCAGAGATGGGATGAGCCAGAATCCAAGCTAGAATCACACATTAGTTTCTATAGTGTTTTAGTAGCTTTCTTTCACATTCAAGTATATTTATTTCCTAAAAAGTTGTTTCCTTCTTCGTATGCATGTACCATTATATGACACAATTATGAGCACATAGATTTAAGAGTCTGAGTTGAATACATACCAGTTTAGTTGAGTTCATGTCGGCCTTGTGTCAAGGGATGTGCGTGCATGGATATAACCAGGCCAAACCCTCCTTTTGTATCTTATGTTATGATTATTTATTGAGAAATAAATAGAAAATACTGATATGCTTTTGGTAGGCATGGTGCGTGTGAGTGCATAAGATTTTCCCATCTAGGGTTTGTGAGGATTGCATAGATCGAAAGATATTGTTCTTGAGTTGTGCATCAAGTCTGTAGAATTCAACTTGCCGATTTATGACCAATCTTTGATCATGGTTTGGGAAGACTCAGTTGGTTGGTTCTATTTTGCTCCTTGCTAAAGTAGTGCAATATAACCAATCTATCTTCGAGTATCACTACTGCTAAGTTCTATGGGCTGAAGCAAGCTTCCACAACCAAGGTGTTGATTTAGCACATAAGAAAGAAGAAGGATTTCTCTACTATTTGTGCTGTGATGATCGGGCCATCCTTACACATCAACTAGCCCACTAGTTGATCAGTATCATCTTGGCATTAGAGCGTGGTTGATTACAGTATGTGAGAACTTTCTTTGCTGATTTCAGGGCGTTAACAAGATGTGGGGCGCAAGCAAACATGGATCAAATGATGATCACAACTAGGAGTTGGTCGAGCTAACCTATGAAGATGCTTTACTATCAGCTGTACATGCTCAATTCAATACTACTACCAGCTACTTTCGTCGTTGAGAGGACGTGCTCTGTGCTGATCTAGACTAGGGCATCGACAGGTTGAACGCATGCATCATAGAGGTTCAGGAAACATTGGATGCTCGTCTCACAAAGGGTCTCCACAATCTGAACATACTATGTGTTATTTGAAGGAGAGGCTACCACCACTGGGAGAAAGTGGAACATGGAGCAGCAAGCACCCATTTTGCAGAGATGTCTTATTTTGCATAAAGGCGACTACTACTATGGTGCTAATTTTGACAACGGCATGTCTGATGGCTGTGGGGCCTTTCCTCGATGGGAATTCTTTGATCACCAAGGTGCTGGGAATGGTGGGCATCGTGGAAGACATGTTGAATGTGAGGAAGACGATCTTGGTGGAATCAAAATGACCATACTAGAGTTCAAGGGCAGAGCTGATCCTGGAGTGGGAGATGTGTGTCATTCAAATCTTTGATAATCACAACTACTCCGAAGAAAAAAGGTTCATGTTGCTTCGATTGAGTTCATCGAATACGCTATTACTTAGTGGGATCAATTGAATCATGCAGGGGAACATCCACACACTTAGGATGAGATGAAGCAAGTTATATGATCGAGGTTTGAACCAGCGTGCTACGTGAGGACACTACATACAAAACTACGATGGCTATATCAAGGTTCTAAGTTTGTAGATGAATATTACCAAGAGATGCAAGTGCTCTTGATCTGTACCGATGTACGTCAATCCGTGGAAGCAACCATGAAACTTTTGTTTGAACAGCTAAATAAGGATGTACGTAATTATGTCAATTTGATGCAATACAACATTGTACAAGAGCTACTACACTAACCGGAGCGTGCTAAATAATGGATGAAATATACGCAAAATTGCAGTGGCCACACCAATTCTAGTGGTTGGAGACGTCCAATTCATAAGAGCCTTAACAAAAAGTTGCTTTCAACTACAACAACTCTCGACCTTCCGACCACTTTTTCTTAACAAAAATAATTCTAGAAAATTTGATTTATTATTTTCCCTCTATTCAAACCTTCAGAAGCTCGTATTTCTTCATCCTAGCTCCAATGAACCCATTCAAATTTCTAAATTCATATAAAATCCTAAACTACCCAGTTTTGAAATTTTGAGTTTTCTTTGAGTTTTGTTTGAATTTTCTTTGCTTTGGTTCTTCGCATGTAGACTACGATGATTCTAGAGAGTACAACTTCGATAATTCGCAACACCAAGGTTTCAACCAAGGCAAGTTACACCATTGATCATGTTGCTCTTAGTAATTTAAATTATTTATGTTGTTTCAAAATTGTTATGCATGCGTACTTTTATTCAAACCTAGTTTAAATCTAATTTAAATTCTAGTTATACCCATATCCTTTGTATATGACCAAATTTGATATTGAAGATCAACATGTCTTCACCCAAGATAAAAACCTAGTTAGTACATTAGTATTAACTATAAATTTTATAGAATTTCTTAGCCATACTTAGAATGATTTTAGGTGGGAATATTTGTTTCTCATAAAATGATAATACTTTGGTGAGTCAAGAAGGTCTATGAAATTTTGATAAAATAAAATTATAAAATTCGGTTTAGGCTTAGGCTAATGGTTAGGTGGTGCGTGTTGGCATCAATTATTGTTCAGTGACACAATGTTGACTGTTAAGCACAAGGGGTATGTGGTTTGAGCCTAAGTCAAATTAAGTACCGGTATGCGAGCTACTGTTACAATGTCACACCGTACTACCACAAGTCTGGAATAGGACAGACCTGGCTAAGTAATTTATAAAGTTCCAACTTGGTCTCGCTATAGGCTAAATGTGAGCATAGTGTAAGCCGCAAGAAGTCTCACATGGCACAAGAAGGGGCCCCAACAAGTGGATTCATGTTGTGGTGAAACCTTAGTGGTGGCGTGACTAAGTTGACAATGAAACATTGTAAAGGCCTTATCATAAACTCTTAGCCGTGCACCTAAGGCAATGTGCCTAATCGCGTGGCAAAATGAGAGATCTTGTGGGTAAGTTGTACACCTCTATAGAGTAACAAACTATCCTGGATAGCCATGTCCATGGTCATGGACATGCAGAGTATAGTTTTTCACATATTAAACTTTGGTTTTATAAAATCTGGTTTATGGTAAATGTGGAATCTTTGAAAAGATTGGTCCAGGTGGGATACCCGTGGTTAGGTTAGTGTCGGGTTGGTGCCTACACTAATGATAGTATTTTATTTAAAATGTTGTTTTCATATATTGTATTAAATTCTGCTTTTGTACTCAATTTATAGTATTTACTTCAGTTCTACTTTTTTGCACAAATAACCTTATTATGCCTTCCTTTGATAATATCTATGCACGCATCATATCTGTTAAACCTCCTGGTGTAACTTATAGAGTATTTTATGTGCTCATCTTGCTTAACTCTATTGCCAGATAATGACTTCATCAACTATAGTGAAAATTGTGATGAATATACCATGTCTTACAGTTATTCGCTTATGGGCAGGCAGGATGGACTGCTCCTTTATTATTTATCTTCCTCTGTTTATCTTTATGTTTGGCTTTGAGCCGTGTTATTATAAACTTTGGCCATAAGGCCGTACTCTTTAATTAAATAAAGTTTGGTTGTTATGCATGATATGTATCTTTATTAACCCTGTGTGCACTAGCTTTTCCTGGGATAGTGTGATTTACACAGAGGGTTCTGAAGTTGTTGTTCTGAGATCTGATAGAAGGCAGTGAGTACAGCGAGCAAGGAGGCATCCATAGCCAATTCTAGTGCTTTCTCTACCACTAGAACTTGGGATATTGAGTGCTTCAAGTGTAACAACGGGGGACCCATGATGAAGGATTGTCCAAATGTAAGGAAGGTGCTTCTTACTAATGAAGGGCATCATATATCGAAGAGCAAGGAAAGTGAGAAATCAAAATAGAATATAAGGAGACTTCATTTGTACCAGGCCCTACTGTTGATCAAGTTGTTTATGATGCTAATCTGGATGGTCCTAGTTTGATGGCTAACAAGGTAGATCATGACAACACACCAATTGTGGAAGAAGGGCAACATCATGGAGTATTTTCAAACTGAGTGCATGATGAAGGGAAAACAGTGCAAGTTAGTGATCAATGGAGGAAGCTACAATAATGTAATCAGCAAGGACGTGGTTGATGTACTCTCATTGACCACATGGTAATATCCTAAGCCATACTACATGCAATGCCTTCACAATGTTGGTAAGTTGAAAATTACACATTAGGTGATCGTGCCATTTTCTATTGATGATTATGAAGACAAGGTAGAGTGTAATGTCATGTCGATGAATGTGTGCCATCTATTGTTGGGACGTCCATGGCAATTTGACTACAATGTTACAAATCAAGGAAAAACCAATCAGTTTACTTTTATGCATGAAGGTGTGTTCCATGCATTGTTGCTGAAACAAGATGAGGAGATCAAATTTGAGATTGTTGTAAAGAAAAATATGGCTGTGAAGAATACCCTAAAGCTGAGGATGGTTTCGCTTGAAGGGGAAGGGGATGATGTAGCCCCAAGTACATCTAATACATTGGAGAGTGATCCTGAGTTGCAAACTAGTGCTACATCTCAATTTGATGTTATTCTGGGTAAAGAAGAGAAGAAAGCAAGAGCCAAGGGAGAGAAAGGAGCGGATGGCCGAGAAACAAAAGGGAAAGAAACCCTAGTGCATGAAACAATTGAAGGCCTAGCTCATGAGACCTATGTTCAATCGCATGGGGAACGGTGCGTACAAGGGTCACGTGGGAGACATGTGGTTTCAAGGCCTAGCACAAGTTTCTAGGAATGCATGGAGCATGTGGTACGCATGGGAATGCATGTAACGAATGGAGTTATTGCAGCGTGAGCTGTGGGACATGGCAACTTAAAGAGCGCATGAGCACGAGGTGTGCAGGCATGTGGGAACATGTCCAGGTGTGAGAGTTATGTGAAATGTCATGTGTGGGTCACAATCCATGTTGGGAGTAAAGGGCGTGTGCACGTGGACTCCATGTGAGCAACATGTGAGGCGGGCCGTGTGTAAAACACGTGGGGCTGGTTAGGTTGTGAAGCAAGATAGAGAGTCCGAGTTTCTATAGTTTTTGTCTAAATCACACATTAGTTTCTATAGTGTTTCAGCAGTTTTCTTTTATGTCCGAGTCTATTTATTTCCTTATAAGTCATTTCCTTCTCCGTATGCATGTACCGTTTCGTGACACAATTATGATCACATAGCTTTAATTGTGCAAACTGAATAGGTACGAGTTTAGTTAAGTTTGAGTTGGCCTCTTGCCAAGGGACGTGCGTGCGTGGATATAACTAGGCTAAACCCCCCCTTTGGTATCTTAGGTTATGATTATGAATTGAAAAATAAACAAAAAGAATTATGCAATGGTTTTGGTGGGCATGGTGCGTGTGAGTGCATGAGATTTTCCCATCTAGGGTTTGTGAGGATTGCATACATCAAGAGCTGTTATTCTTGAGTTGTGCATTGAGTCCATTGGATTCAACTCACTGATTTGTAACCAATCTTTGCTTGTAGTTTGGGAAGACTTGGTTGATTGCTTCTATTTTGCTCCTTTCTAAAGTAGTGCAATCTAACCAACCAATCTTTAAGTATCGTTGCTGCTAAATTCTTTGTGCCAAAGCAAGCTTCCACAACTGGCATGTTGATTCAGCCCATAAGAAGAAGGATTTTGCTTCTATTTGTACTATGAAGATTAGGTCATCCTTACGCAACAGCTAGCTAGCATCACCTCTCCTCCCTCTCTTGCTCCGTTGTGAATTTGACTCGACGACAGCACTATTGAGCTTTTGCTTCCTATCTACCTCATTGACCTCTTCCTTCACACCAGCCATCACCTTCACTCACCACTGCTACTTGACCACCTGCCTTGACTTCATATGTCACCTCCATCCTATACTCTAGTCACCACCAACACCTCTATTTCAACCACTATCACCATGCCCAACTCCGGCCATAACACCTCAAATCTGACCAGTTGCATTGACTACAGCCATCCACATACCTACACAGTTGATCACTAGAACACTATCCTAGTTGCTACCGCCACCTCGATCTAGGGTGGGTTTGAATGGGCTTGTTGCTTTTGACTTTTCACTTTTACTATAATAACTAACTTTCAAATGACACATCTTTTTAAGATATGGTCTACAAGTTGATTGTAGTAGACACTGTATCACCTCTAGCTATATCAGCTAAAATCACATGCGACTGTTTCTCTCTTTGTACTATCTCTCACGAACAACCAGAAATCAAAAGCCATAAGCCACAGCCCAAAAAAACTCACCCCTAGTCTTTATGACAACTAGCTTCACTATGACTTCTATATAAAATAGATTTATAAAAAAGTTTAGCAATTCTATATTAGTATTTTTTTTATTGTTGAATAAATAGGTGGAGAAGCATGATTGTTTTGAACAATCTGAAGGACTATGCGAGAAGGTCTCTAAATAATTTTTTGGGTGTGCTTGTTGAGTACGTGATAGGAAATAAGGTCCAACCAGGGTTGTGCTTTCAGGGTTTAAGTTAAGTAGGCATGGCCTGACCCGCGTATTATGCATGGTCAGACCAGCCATGGTGCATTTGTAGCAAATTTTATGCTATAGTTGATTTAGGCATTGCGGGGGATTGAGGGACGGTCTGACCGACATTGGGGCACAGTTAGACCAGCCCTAGACGGTTTAACTGGTTAGTGTGTGGCGGTTGAAATTTAACATAGCGAAAGGTTTGAGAGGTGAGAGGGGCGGTCCAACCAGCTGTCGAGAACTACATTGCCAATCCACTAGAATTACATTGGTTAGATTCGGATATCCAAAACTACTTATCTAGCTCTCGAAATGTTTAAGTCTGCCGAAATGTCTTTCTTTTTTTAGAGTGGAATTTATCATAAATACCCGAGGCCTCATGGAGCACGGATACATATTTTTTCATTAATGTTTATCATACTCCTAAAATTAATGAACAACAGTGTCGAGTCTGGGAATTGAACGTTGGTGGGTTAGATGTATACCCACACGTCTAATCATCTAGCCATAAACTAACTTCCAAAATGTTTTTCTTTCGTACTTAGCTAAAAACTATTCGACTACCCTATTCTTTTTGGGAATGTTTGGTTAGATGTCACAGTTTAGGACACCTAGTTACGGCAAAGTTTGGCAGCCTCACTTCTTGCAGCGACTAAGGCCCTGTTTGAATTCTCAGGTCTAAAGTTTAGTTGGCTAAAGTTCAGGACTAAACTTTAGACAACTAAATTTTAGTTACTAAACTTTAGACCACAGGACTGTTTGGATCATGGACTAAAGTTTAGTTCTGGTTCAATAAACGGACTTTTGTACCCCTGGGATATTTGAGCCGTTGAACTGTCCACCAGTTTCACAGGGGCAAAAACGTCTTTTGCGTGCGGGAGCCGGGAGAAACCAAAACTTTAGACCACTTTAGCTCAGTTTTGTGGTCTAATGGTCTAAAGTATTTTTTAGGGGTTAGTTAAAATTTAGATCTAACTTTAGACCATCTGTTTGGAGACTTTAGATCTAAACTTTACTGACTAAACTTTAGATGAAGGGATCCAAACAGACCCTAAATTGGTCGCCACAAGCTAGACATATCTTTGCAAAAAAAAAATGTGTCGAGTATGGCAGGATGCTAAGAATTTGTGATGCGGTAAAATTATTTTTTTATACAGTACAAGGAGGGCGTCCACTACACACGCCTCTAATTTTGTGGAGGCTCTAGGGCCACACTGCTCGCAAGCATGCACTTTGGCACTAACAACGTACGCATGTGTGTCTGAATAGATAATGTGAGTGGATGTGTGTGTGGTAAAATTATGGCTAAGAACTAAACGGTTGTTTAAAAAAATCAAAGTTTGACTGAACTTTGGCATGGAAATGAACCAAACAATGCAACCCTGACTTCGTCCTCTCGGTGTTGCAAAAAGAAAACCAAACAGACCATGTTTTCTGCTGCATGCATATACCTGGATAAATCTAATGGAGATGGAAATGATCGAGAGCGTGCGTCCACAATAATAACATTAAATATAAGCACAGCACAGCACCACAAAATGAGCCTAAAAATTATGCTGTCCAACGCTATGGCTAAGAACCAAAGGGTTGATTTTAAAATAGAAAAAGAAATAAAAATTTACCCTAAGTTTGGCACGGCATTGAACCAAATTAAACAACCCGGACGTACGTACGTCACTAGCTAAGTCCCCTCTCGCAATTGGGAAATAAAATCGAACTGGCCATGTTTTGTGCTGCATGTACCTGCTGGACATATCCAAGTAGTGATAGAAATGATCGAGGGCGTCCTCGGCGTCGAAGACCGCATCCCGCGTCTGCTGCAGCCACACCCTGGTGGCATCGTCGGAGATGGCGCGGCGCTTGGCGTCGGCCGCGCGGAGGAAGGCCTGCAGCCACATGAGCTTGTCCCGTAGCCTCTGGATGTCGTCGTTCACTGCCACCAGCGCCCGGGCCTCGCTCACCACCAACTGCTGGAGCCTCCCCACCAGCGGCCCGATGAGCGCCTCCGCCATCTCTCTCTCTCTCTCTCTCTCTCTCTCTCTCTCTCTCTCTCTCTCTCGCGCGCGTTTGTTTCTTTTCTTTTGAAAGCTTATAGCCACCGTGTGTGTATATATAGTGACATGAACGTGCGGGACCTAGATCACGCTTGAAGTCGCTGCTCAGGGAAGGATTGATTCCTCCCTCCTCTGCTAACTAGACGTAAATAAAGGGTTATGCCGGTCTGTTTCTTGTTCCTGTGTCGATGCTTTTTCCGTCGACGCACATGCACCGCGTCCGCGTAAGTAAGGATTTAGATCCTGGGATTACTTGATGCATGCGTGCACGGGTCACATCGCATGCTGGTTGTGGAGATGCTAATAGTATCTTGGAGGCTGCGATGTAGTATATGAATTCGTAAAGCAGAACGTGTGCCTTCGGAGCGCGCCTCGGATGAGCATCACTCATGAATGGGACGCGCGTATCTAAACTAATAATCCACCAGTTCAAATTATTTTACATCCACCCAACAATTACCTGCTCTACAGTCATAAGCTTAACTACGTCTACACCACAATATGCACCCATAATTACACCATCATAAAAACATCCGCACCAGATTAACTCTCTCTATTCTCTCTCCTTACCCAACCATATCCGACGGTCATCCTTCAATGGATCTGCAGTACCCTCCACCCCGCGCCCCGCTCGACCTGCGCTTCCCCCTCCCTCCGCCTCCCTCGCGCCTCCTCCGCTCCCTCCGCCTCCCCCGCGCGCCCCGCCTCCCCCGAAGGCCCCGCCTCCGCCGCCTCCCCGAAGGCCGCCGCCTCCCCGCCTCCCAGACCGACTCCGGCCGCCGCCTCCCCGAAGGCCCGCCTCGCCGCCTCCCCGCCTCCCGGTCGCCGCCTCCCGATCGGCTCCCGGCCGCCGCCTCCCCCGGAGGCCGCCGCCTCCGCCGACCGACTCCCGCCGCCGCCTCCCGAGGCCGCCGCCTCGCCGACTCCCCGCCTCCCGAGGCGCCGCGCGGATCGTCTCTGGTAGGCCGTCTCAAGTCTTACCTCAAGCTAGACACAGAATATTCAAAGACAAGATACCTACACTGTTGTTTGATGAATTCCTTTTGAATTGTCTATCAGCCCATAGTTTTTATTTTCCTACCTACAATTTGAGATTATTTCTGACCTAACCCCTTAATGTTGTACCATTGAACGAGGGATCCCCCTAACTCCAAGCATGAATTCAGTAATAACATGAAAAGAAATGACATGGTTGACATTTTACCTTCAATTTTGGAATGTGCAAATGAAACACATGCCCTTTTATTTGTGATACAGATGGATGTTGGTACTTACATACGAGAAATGGCTGTAAAAGAGTATATACTGTAAGCTGGTGGAAAGGGATCCGAGATACTGATCAGGAGGCATTGAGATTGTGAAAACATATATTTTCACATTCTGATAATAATTACACAAAACTATTTCTGCATGATTGCAACTTAAAACACACTGTTCAACATTCACCTTTATTAAACAAAACCTTTAGTTTCTTATTGTATTTACCGAGGCAAGCTTCTCCTGATTTTCCAGATTAATTTGCATAGTATGGAGTCTGATAATGCAAAAACAGATTGACTTAATTTTAAATTCTTTTACAATACCACATAATTATTTCCATCCTTCAGAAACACCTGCCAAAGGACTATTAACATAGCAAAGGAACTCATGGATACAAATATGCTCCATTGCTCCATAAGATATTGCATAGTTTCTATTCATAGTAATTTATTTGATAGATCTGAATAAGGTCAAAATTTCCATGTTAGACTTTTTGCTAATGTTGATAAGGTTAAGTGACATTCTTTTTTGCCTCTTAATTGGTTGTCAACTTGTGATGTTTGTGCTTTCTGCCTGAGCACTGTTAAATACTGATTGCCAATTGTGTTTTATTTATTTATTTTCTTCATTTCAGGTCTTTTACAACACTGCTCAGTACTATAGGGCATACTATTTATTTAAAAAAATCTTTACCATCTCAGTGATTGCAGCATTTAAACTCTTCCATATGTTCACACTTTTCGTCTCGCAAATACTATATACATAATGCTACTACTTTGCTTTAGTTTGTGTACATTTTTAGTCTCACAAATACTCAATCTACTGAGTGCCCTCACTCGGTATTGTATGAACTAAAACTATGATCCCGAGGAAGGAAAGAATTACTACTTATTGTTATACAGTGCTCTGTTTGTCTGTTAGTATGCTGTATGATATATATACTATATGAGATCTGATATTTTAAAGCAATCTTTTTTTTATGCTAATCAATATTGGTTTGAAGGAATCATATTTTTTGTCAGGAAAGCTTTGAAATTAGAGAACTGTGTCTTAAACATTCTTTGTTTTTATATGTAATTGAATATCAGCATAAAACATAAGACCTTGCATCCTTTTCTCCATTTGAGTAGTAGAAAGATAACTAAAATGATTTAGCATAACAATAGATCTTATGTTTTGTTAACAACAGTACAAACACTGAAAGTGTAATGCTCTTGTTGCAGGCCATAACAAGTGTCAAGCAAACTCCTGCTTACAAAAATAGGTTAAAAGCGTTGGAGTTTGAGCGAACAGGAGGAATTGGAAGCAAAAAGAAGGGTCACAAGCAGATGAATAAGTAAGAATGACATCCAATAAGTTTTTTTGAGGCTGAATTTGTCTTATCTGAAAATTTGAAGGCTGCTTTGGTTCCCACTGCCAGTTCCATTTGTAGTTTACTTCCAAATGAGATCTCAAAGTTTAAAGTCTTGTGTATGGTCTACATGATGTTGGGATATTTCAACAACCTGGATAGATTCCTTTGCCCTTTTAGTTTCTTTGTCCTTTTAGAAACTGCATGTTTTAGAAAGATACATTCTGTTATCATGTTACAGTTGTGGAAGTAAATGTCAGGTTTTCCCTTTTCGATATTATTCATGATGCAATTCTGTCATAGTATGTATGATGCAATTCTGTCATAGTATCTTTTCCAACTTCAATGAACTACCTTTTGTTTAGAAGTCAAATTTATCACCCAATGCAATATCAGTCGTCAAAATGGTGTCTTTAGATTCTAGCATATCATCTGTAGGGTGGCATATATACATTTCGGTCGATATGCATGGTATGTGCGTGGTTGATCAAAAACAGGGTGGCATATTTTGGCATTGCATTTGAGCAACAGCATACATATTGTGTTGCTCCAGATAGATAGTCTTTGTGATTGATGCAATTCACTTGTATTTGGCAGGGTTATATTGTCGCGGAGAAAATGAAGCAACAATCTGTGAGTGACAAATTGTAATTGCAACCAGACATCAGTCATTGGTATGCCTCCAATATCAACTCCCTCAAATTAAAGTGAAAATGGATATGATTTGAGAGCTTTCTTTAATAGTCCACAAACACCTGTTTGTTTTATTTTTTACAAAATTTATTTTGTTTTGTATTGGTCTGCTGATACATTGTCTGTTAATCTTGGTGCTGATGCAGCTCGTATTGTAAAACTCACATGTAGGACGTTATTTGTGGCCTGTCATACTTTATGCATTAATAATCTATATATATATATATGAGCTATATATATTCTTGGCTACCTGTTTGTTTATTAAGCAAAATATACATCTCATTTTTTAATTGAGCTTTGGGTGTACTTCTCTTGCAATGTTTTAGAGTGGGATGCTTATGACCCATACCGTGAGCGCTGGATCTCCGTGCCCAAGATGCCTCCAGACGAGTGCTTTATGTGCTCCGACAAGGAGTCGCTGGCTGTGGGCACCGAGCTGCTCGTGTTTGGAATGACACACATTGTCTTCATGGATGGCAAGTTCTATGTCATAGGCGGTGTGACCAATAACAACAAGGTCTTGACCTGTGGAGAGGAGTATGACATGTAGAGCCAGTCTTGGAGGGTGATTGAGAAGATGTCTGAGGGTCTCAATGGAGTGAGCGGCTCACCCCCACTTATTGCGGTTGTGAAGAATGAGTTGTATGCTGCTGATTACAGTGAGAAGGACGTGAAGAAGTATGACAAGCAGAATAACAAGTGGATCACTCTTGGAAAATTACAAAGAGGAGCTCTACAATACATTTTGAGGCATTAAGCCATTTAGTAGTGGCTATACACAGATGTACAAAAGGAAATTCATCATTAACCATATTGATAAAGGCTCTGGGTAAAGGTAATGTTGAAGAACAGAGTATGTACCTTTAGGAAATCTCTGTTGCGTAAGGGTTTGTCAAATGTAGCTATCTTCTACTGATCATATTATTGGCTCGGACAAAGTCCTCCTTTTGTCCTCAACTCTAGGATTGGGTCCAATTCAGCCCCTTAACCTTTTCAAGGCATCTTTTAGGACCTCAACTTTGGGGGTGTCCAAAATATGCCCTCTTTTAGGACCTCAACTTTGAGTGGGTTGTGATGGGGGTGGGGAGATGTCTATAATACACCAAAATTTTCTTTACTAAATCCACCCCCTCAACCACCCCACAGTCATGCCTAATCTAAGTCCACCCAGGTTTGTGTACCAAAGTAATCCAACTTCATACGAATGAATGGCCTGGATCTCTCCTCAAGCCTTTTTCTCTTACTCATTGAAGATCCTAAGGCCAAAATCATTTGGATCATGCACATCATTGAACCCAAGAACCCTACCCCATCACGCCCTTGCGTCCCCCCTCCCTCCTCCTGAACCGCCCTCCCCACCCACCTCTCCTGAACCCGTGCGCTCCTCCCCTCGGATTTCGCCGCCGCCTGCCTCCCCCCACCGTCGCCTCCTCCCCTCCGCCTCCTCCCCCGTCGCCTCCTCCCGCCGCCTCCTCCGCCTCCTCCCCCGTCTCCTCCTCCTCCCCACCCCTCCTTCGCCTCCTCCCCTCCCTCCTCCGCCGGCCTCCCCCACCGAACCTGTGCGCCTCCTCCCCCGTCGCCTCCTCCGCCGCCTCCTCCCCCGTCGCCTCCTCCTCCCCCACCCCTCCTCCGCCTCCTCCCCTCCCTCCTCCGCCGCCGCCGGGCTCCCCCACCTAACCCGTGCGCCTCCTCCCCTCTGATTTCTCCGCTGCCTCCTCCCCCGCTCCTCCGCCGTCGCCGCCTCCTCCTCCTCCCCCACCCCTCCGCTCCGCCGCCGCCTCCTCCTCCCCCACCCCTCCTGAGGGAGGAGGCGGCGGCGTTGGCGGATACGGATGTGGATCCGGAGGCCGACGCGGCGAGGAAGAGAAAGGGCTCGTGACCGCGAGTGGCGCATCGACGACACCCGCATCTCCCTCCTCCACCGAGCCGCGCCCGTCCCCGGCGCCTCCTTCGCTTTTGGTAAGCCACCACTCTCCTCCCGTCTCGGACCCTCACCCTCTCCCTCCCTCCCTCCCTCTCTAACCCCCCTCTCCCGCTGAACTGAAGACCACGTGTTCGACGAGACGGCCACCAACGCACGGATCTACGGCGTGCTCGTCTGCTCCCTCATCTGCGCCGCCGTCGATGGTTTCAACGGCACAGCCTTCGCCTACGGCCAGACCAGCAGCGGTAAGACCTTCACCATGAACGGCTCCGGCGACCACCCCGGAATCATCCCGCTCGCCGTCCTCGACGTCTTCGACACCGCACGAGAGGTAATTAATTGGTCTCCAATGCCCAAATATGACGACGCTTTGTAAGTCGCTTTTAGTCGAAGCATTGGTTTGATTTCGGCGTCGGGGCAGGATGATGGTGCTGTGGTGATTGCAAAAGTATTGGAAGACGGCCACTTCGATCTGAAGGAGCTTGATGTGAGCACAAACATGTTGCAGAGGGTTGGAGCTTGATGTGAGCACAAACATGGGGTGCCAATGATTAACCTTCTGACTGGAGCGGGATCCTAAAAAGGTTATTGTGCCTGGAAATTGAATTGGATCACCCTGTTTTCACATGGTTCTAATTGTCATGGAGAAAAAGGAATGTACAACATCAGCTTGAAACTTGGGAGATGAAATATTTCTAAATGGTGGGCATTTCACATATGTGCTTTCTAGACAATCCCATGTTCTGTTTTTAAGTGCTTATTTGACTTCATGTTAGTTGCTGCATATCAGAAATGTTGTTGCTAAATTTAAAATGCTGGGCATTTCACATCTAGGCTTTCTAGACAATCCCATGTTCTGTTCTCTTTTAGTGCTTATTTGACTTCATGTTAGTTGTTGATATCGAATTTCATTCTGTTGTTCTTTGCTTTACACAGAAACATTAGGAGAAGCGCGCTGAACAAATTAACCTGTGGGATTTCATTTATTCTGACCCGGATATCTCAATAATGTGGAGGTTCAATCCCTTTGGGGGGAAAGTACAGAGTGGATTGGAAGGCCGCACCATTGATATTGGAAACGTGAAGATCATTGTGTGTAATGCCATTGCACAAGGAAGTTTCTCTTGTGTATATCTGGCATGTGACGCATTGCATTCATCAAAGCAGTATGGATTGAAGCACATCATATGCAATGACTCAGAATCACTTGATCATGTCATGAAGGAGATCCAGGTGATGAACCTCCTCGAAGGGCATCCTAATGTTGTCACGCTAATTGCCCATGATGTTTTTGACATGGGTGCACAAAGGAGGCACTGCTTCTGATGGAGTTTTGCGAGAAGTCCTTGGTGAGTGCAATGGAGAGCAGAGGTAGTGGTTACTATGAGGAGAAGAAGGCACTTTTGATTTTCAGAGATGTCTCGCAATGCGGTTTTGCGATGCATGGGCAGTCACCACCAATTGCCCATAGGTATGTTAAAGATTCATTTAGAAATATCAAAGGAAGGTTCCATTCCCATTCTTTAAGAATGCTTTATGATATTTGCATGTTGGTTTTTGCAGCGTTTATGCTGTTCTGTTTCACTATTTGATGAGGTGACTTGAGTTTACTTGAAATTACTGGTACATTAGTAAATTGAGTATCGCTATTTGTTTGCTTGTATTACATTTGTATTCTCGTTGTATCACGGGCTTGAGTACGAAATCCACCACTGTAGGCTCTAGCTTGGTTATCTGTGTGCAACAAATATTAAATGCAACTGGTTTTTCCTGCATGATTGTTTCAGATTTGGTGTGATCAAGGCACTTGGTTTGAACTTTTAAGTTGTTGAAAAACACTTTTACCTTTGTTACTCACAAATACCTTACATTCTGCCTCTTTTCGTATTCTGTAGGGATCCAAAGCTGAAAATGTTCTTCTTGGATTAGATGGTGCATGGAAACTATGTGATTTTGGAAGCACATCAACAAATCATAAATGCTTTGACAAGCCAGAAAAGATGGGGATTGAGGAAGATAACATTAGGAAGCATACAACCCCAGCATATAGGGCCCCTGAGGTTAGCGAACAGCCATCTGTATCACAGCTTAAAATTTTCAAACCTTGTATAGCCTCCAGTTATCCCATGTATGCATTTATGTTTTCTTTTTTTTCAGATGTGGGATCTCTACAGAAGAGAAGTTATTAGTGAGAAAGTCGACATTTGGTTAAGTGCATAGCATATTAACATGTGGTCTTTTATGAGGCATATGTTTGAATCTTAAAAGTAAACTAATGGCATAGCATGTGCTATATTCTCCACTCTAATTATCATAGCCAGGCACATCTACTTCTTAAAAAATTAGATGAATATGTTTTTTCATGCTAATGAGTGATGCCTAACAGAGTGATTAGGTTATTGGGTCATACTGCACTTAAGCTTCAAAGTTTGGCTATTTATCTTGCACTGCATTCAAATTTGAAGTATGGTGAAGTCATTTATATTTTTTTTAATTCACAATTGGCAGGCCCTGGGGTGCCTTCTATATAGAATATGCTACTTCAAATATGCATTTGATGGAGAGTCCAAGTTGCAGATACTTAATGGCAATTATCGTATTCCAGAGCAACCAACGTCAGATCTGCATTGTCGTGGGGCTGATCAAAGATATCTTTGAAGCCTCTCCAAATGCCGGACGGATATCATGCAGGCAAGAGCTTTGATTGATTGGCCATTCATCTCCATGATGCTAGGTTAGTCATAGACTGTTGCATGTAGCCTTAGGATCCAGACAAGCATAGTTTTCTTTGGCTGATGTTTCATCCTGCTCCATGATTGGTCAACAAGCACCATATGGAGCGTGTTCAAGTATTCTTCGAGCATCAAACGATGAGGACAAGGAAAATGTCTGTCCGGATAACAACACGGATTGGCTACATAGAAATTATAATTATGTCCGGAGAAGACAACCGACCTATGATACTTCTTGTGTGCCCAACAACCTGTCAAGCCACACTCTGTTGAATGCAAGTGCGGCAACTCCAGGTGCCATCCTTGTATTTTTTTTTAATTTGTGCAAGCAATAGTAGCATGTTGTACTATATGTAAAATAATAGAATAGATCATCTGACCATGCCAATGTTTTCCACCCAATGGTGACCAGTTAGCAGCTCAAATAGGCAAAGGGTCCTTGCAGAAAGAGAGAGGTACAACAATATGGATGAGCACAACAAGGAAAAAATGTTGCAGAGAAATAGGGACTACAAAAAAAAGATGAGAATACAGTCATTCGGTGTCTTGGTGAAGGAAACATTGCATATAGGACAGAATGATATAGAATATGATAGTGCCTTGTTCGAACCTATAAACAATCAATCTGATGAAGGTGTGTTCTTTTTCTTTGTTTATTTTATTTTAATAACACAGTCAGTCGGTGTGTTCTATTCCTAATGTTCGAGCAAACATCATGCAGAGGAACATCTGGAGGCACCTCATTCCTTGGATATTGATGATCTTCTTGATGACGATGAGACTAGGCAGTACGTTGGTGAAGGTAACTTTATTTTGTGTGTCATCACAGGTGTTTCGCTTATTAATGTTGTGTAATGACGGCCAGTGCTTGCTTTCATAACAGATGGTGCCTTCGAGTCCTATCGTGTCAGTGTCAATGGTGTTGATTTCAATACCAATGAAGATCCTTATGATTATGTCTACCAAAATGTGCCTGATAGGCACCATGTGTTGAGAAAGGTGCCTAGCCGCTTGTCTTTGTGCAGCAATGAGATTTCAATATGAACCACCTGGATTCTGTTGCAGAAAAGGAAAGATAAAAGTACATGTTCCACAGGTGCCTACTGAATTAAAAAGGTTATTCACAAGTCAGGTAGATAATGATGCAAAATATTTCAGGCAAAATATTCGATACTTCAACGCTCATTTCTCTTTCACGAGCCTTGGAGTAACCTTGGATCGACGAGTTGCCACCGTGGCAGGGACTGGTATATATACTTTTCGTGTGCATGGGGCCTTGTACCATCGCCTGGACCAGTTGGTTCCAGGTTCTAAAGGACCTCGCCATTTGCAACTCTACTTTTATGATACGGAGGATGACAGTTTGGCGCACAGAGTACAGAGATCGCCTGACCTAGATATCAATCTTATCAGAACTGTGCTGCGAATAATGGAAGGCAACCCATATGTACAAACCTTTAACAGAGTTGGAGCTATTCCAAATCTTGATGACTATGTAATTGAACTCAATACTAATGTCACGCCAGACCAACGAAGGTACACATGTTCAGGGATATATTTATGTATTGCAAAATATTTTTATTCTACAAATAAATTTGATTTTTTTACTAATAATAAATCAATGATTGATTTTATACATATATTTCTTTGCTGAAAACAAGGTACAATGCACCGACGGCGTCACAAGTGGCGGCTATCTGGTTAGATGGCAATGATCCCCAAAGATGTTTTGATAGGAGTGTGCTTGTGTATGCCAGAGGGGATCGCCCGCGCTATATCAAAGCATATCATGGATGTTATGATCCATTGGCATATCCGATATTTTACCCTAAGGAGAAGCGGCTGGAATAAATTTATGCCATACAATGATATAGTCACTGATATGGAAGGACACACCTCTGTTGATCCAACAGATGCAACAGAGCCGACATATCCAACAGGTACCGAACATGATTTAATTTCCAATGCCTTAATAAAACGCATGGGTGCATACTAATATATAATTTCCATTTGAGACAGAGCATGGTGAGGATGACGCGGACGTACAACAAGGTGAATACATGAGTACCATGGTGGAAGGAAGACAATCTGGAAGATTTGTGACAGCAAGAGAGTACTATTGTTTTTTGATGCAAGTTAGAGAGGGGCTTTTTAACATATTGCTATTTGGGGGACGACTTTTCCAACAATGGGCCGTTGACATGTACATAAAGATCGAGTCTATGAGGCTTGATTGGTATTCTAACCCTGATAACCAAAAACTCATACGCGCGGAACTATATCAGGTGAGTTATGCAATGTTGTATTATTGCAAAATATTGTGTCACAACAATTCAAGCCTAATCAATATACACTAATTAATCATCCATGCTGTAAATTTTTAATTTTCACGTAGGGTTTGGTTGATGTAATTTCTGCTGGAGAGACAAGGGCTTCAGAGGTTGGCAAGAGAATAGTGCTACCTCGTAGTTTCCCTGGTGGCGATCGTGACATGATGCAGCGATTTCTTAATGCAATGGCTATAGTCCAGCGTTTTGGGAAACCAGATTACTTCATCACCATGACTTGCAATCCGTACTGGGAGGAGATTACTCAAAATCTTGAGCCTGGCCAAAAACCACAAGATAGGCCAGACCTGGTTTCAAGAGTATACAGGGCCAAGCTGCGGTCCTTAAAAGATTTATTGATCAAGAAAAAGTATTTTGGAGAGGTGGCAGCATATGTCCATGTCACTGAATTCCGAAGAGGACTTCCACATGAACACATCCTACTGATTATGAAGAAAGGCAGTAACTTAACAACCCCAGATGCTTATGACAAAGTCATCTCTGCAGAGCTACCAGACAAGGATAAATACCCTGTGTTGCATAGCCTGGTCATCAAGCATATGCTGCATGGCCCATGTGGGGTCTTGAATAGAAAGTGTGCTTGTATGGTTAATGGAGAATGTCGCTTTCGCTATCCTAGACAGTTTTGTGCAGCAACACAGCAAGGCAAAGATTCATATCCTTTGTATAGGAGGAGGGATGATGGACGGCGTGTGAAAGTAAGAGGTGCCGAGTTGGACAATAGGTGGGTGGTTCCATACAATCCTGGGCTGCTTATGACATATAATTGCCACATAAATGTTGAAGCTTGCTCAAGCATCAAAGCTTGTAAGTACTTGTTTAAGTATGTACACAAAGGCCATGACTGTGCAGCATTCTCTATTGATCCTGCTGGAGTAATCAATGAGATCCGTCAGTACAGGGATGCAAGATACATATCACCCCCGGAAGCTGTACATAGGATTTTCGGCTTCCACCTTTTTGGAGTTTGTCCATCTGTTTTACAGCTCCAGTGTCATCTACCTAATATGCAGTCTGTTATTATTGAGGAGACAGAAAATCTCAACGATGTTGTCAAAAAGCCATCTGCAACTATGACGACACTCACAGAATACTTCACATTGAACCGTGCTGATAGTTATGGAAGGAAATTTTTGTATAGAGAGATCCCAGAACACTACCGGTGGATTAGTGGTAAGAAGGCGTGGCATAGAAGAAAGCAGAGGGGACAAGTGGGGCGTATTGTGTATGCACACCCGGCTGAAGGAGAAAGATATTTCTTGAGAGTTCTTTTAAATCATGTACGAGGTGCAACCTCATTTGAGAATTTAAGGACAGTTGCTGGAATCACGTACCTACTTTCAGAGAAGCATGCGAGAAGAGAGGACTCATAGAAAGGGATCAAACTATTGATGACTCATTGAGTGAGGCAACAACTTTTCAGATGCCTGCAGCTCTGCGAAGGTTATTTGCGACTATTCTTGTGTTTTGTGAGGCCACCAACATCCGTGGATTGTGGGACAAGCACAAGGAATCTTTCTCTGAAGATTATAGCCGAAACAATCCTAACACAGCAGTAGTAGAACAAATGGTTCTCGAGAGACATTCGGGTAGTAGTTCAGTCAATGGGGAAGGATATCAGGAAATATGATCTACCTGAGCTAAATGATACGGGTAATATTTTCAGCACTAATATTATTCTAAAAAAATATTTTGTTGTAATAGTATATTTGGATGTCAATATAGTGCCTTCTTGATAAGATTGACTATAACTCAAAATAAAATCCTAATTTGCTCTTTTAACTATTTTATATTTATTTACTTATTTCATGTTCTGTTGTTGTGTCAAGCGGATGAATTTAACAATGACATTATGAAAGAGGTTAGGAGGAACTTGATGTGCTGTCGACCAAGAACATTTGGATATAGATACATCTCTTAACAAGGAACAACGTGAAGGATTTGATGAAATATTAAATTGTGTAATGAATAAGAAGAGCCAAGTGTTTTTCGTGGATGGTCCAGGAGGAACTGGAAAGACATTCCTATATAAGGCACTTCTTGGTAGAGTGCGCTCGGAGGATTAATTGCCATTGCAAGCTGCATCTTACGGTATTGCGGCGTCGATATTGCCTGGAGGACGCACAGCACACTCAAGGTTCAAAATCCCAATTAAGCTTGCTGACAATAGCACATGCAGCTTCACAAAGCAAAGTGGCACTGCAGAGTTACTGCGTATAGCATCCTTAATTATATGGGATGAAGTAGCGATGACAAAGCGACTAGCAGTTGAGTGTCTTGATAGGTCCCTACAAGATATTATGCATTCTTGTTTGCCATTTGGGGGAAAGGTTATGGTATTTGGTGGAGATTTTAGACAGGTGCTACCTGTGGTACCACGTGGGACAAGAGCACAGGTAACAGATGCTACATTGCAGCGATCTTATTTGTGGGAAAGTATAAGGAAGATACGGTTGTCACGTAACATGAGGGCTCAGTCTGACCCATGGTTTGCAGATTACCTCCTTAGAATTGGGAATGGAACTGAAGAGACAATTGGAGATGATTATGTACGCCTTCCAGATGATATTTTGATTGCCTATACTGAGACAACGAAGAATCGATAAACAAACTCATTCAAGAAGTCTTCCCATCACTTGACAAAAACGCAAGATCATCAGCTTATATGAGCACACGTGCCATCCTGTCTACCACAAATGAACATGTGGATCAGCTAAATGCAAGTATGATTGACAAGTTTCCAGGTGAGGAAAAGGTTTATCATAGCTTCGACTCTGTCGATGATGATTCAAGAAATAACTACCCTATTGACTTCCTGAACTCCATCACTCCAAATGGTCTCCCCCCGCATGAGCTCAAAATAAAATCCAACTGCCCTATAATCCTTCTCCGCAATCTTGATCCTAACAATGGTTTGTGCAATGGAACAAGACTAATGGTTAGAGCATTCCAAGACAATGCAATTGATGCAGAAATAGTTGGTGGGCACCATGCAGGCAAAAGGGTGTTCATACCTAGGATCCCTATGTCTCCATCGGATGATATTTCACTTCCTTTCAAGTTCAAGAGGAAACAATTCCCAATTCATTTGAGTTTTGCGATGACCATAAATAAAGCTCAGGGGCAAACCATCCCAAATGTTGGGATATATCTTCCAGAGCCAGTGTTCTCACATGGGCAGCTCTATGTTGCCTTGTCAAGGGGTGTGTCCAGGCAAACAACAAGAATTTTGGCTAAACCAAACAAGGAATTAGATCCAACCGGGAAGAGCACTAAGAATATTGTGTATAAAGATGTCCTCGAATGGTGACAAGGTGGTAAGTAATGTCCTAAATGACTATTTTTGCTCATAGATAATTCTATCAACATGATTTGTGCGACAGTTGTAACTGGATAGTTCTTTCGTCCTCAATTTAAACTGATGGATATAGCAATGCAAGGTCGTGATACTTTCGTGCTCAATTTATATTTGCAGCTTTCAGTTTCCTACGCAACACATTCTTTGAAATGTCTGAACAATAAACACTGACTGAAATAAAGAACAAGATTTATTTTAACCCCGGTTGCCTTGGTAAGTGCATATGTACAGATATTATGCTTGCAATATTGCGATGTTTCAAGACTTCATTATTGCTAAGCCTTGAATTGATCAAACTGACTACCATTCACCAGGCACTGAAACCATTTCTGGAAGGGTTGCTTCTGCAAGGTTTGGAACGCTTTCTTCAATCATCTTTCTTCAATTGCATACATTTAGTATTGTAAGGTTTAATTGTTTATTTGTTTGGGGTTTTCTGATACAAGTGCTAGGTATGATTAGCTGATTACTAGCAAGGTTGAGTGGGGACTGTTTGCACATTCTCTATTGCTAGACAAATTTTGAGTTATTTATTCTTGACTTCCTTCAATTTGGAGTTTTAAGTTATGGGTTAACCTACAAATGATGATATGATCCAATCTTCAATAATTTTGTTGCAGGATTAACTCTCTCCAACCAGATTGATCATAAAAGCAAATCTAATCTGCCTGCGTCGTAAGGTGTAGCGTGTTGGCTTTTATTGGTTACACAGTTTTACCTTTGGAACTTATGTATGTAAAATATTCCAGATTGGTACGCCGTAAACAATGTTCTTTATTTTCTCTCGTATACGTTGTAGGCCAATCAATTGTAGAATGCATGTGTTCGTCAAGCAAATCATTTACTTGAAGCGAACGCTTAGATTTAATTTCTGTTCGATGAGTTAGCTTCCAATTTTCGTGTTGTGAAATCTTAGCCCCAAAAAACCATCAATGGTGATTTCTCATTCACGTTATTCATTACATGTGCATCCCCCTCGCACGTGTCTTGACTATTTGCTCCTTCTTTGGTTAATTTCATGCCATTATCGATGGTTACATGTATTGGTTCTTTACAAATAAATGTTAGGTTCTTGTTCTGTCTTCTTCCAAGCTGAATGGTTTTGAACCTGATGGGGAAAACAAGTTTGTATGTATTCAGTCATGCTTTCATGTGTTTTGTGTATGATGTAGTTTTGGGATGCTTTCATGCTTTCATGTCATGCTTTCATTTCTCTTTCACGAGCCTTGGAGTAACCTTGGATCGACGAGAAGGCAAAAATTGAACTCTCGTCAACTGCCCAGACTGAGATTAACCTTCCATTCATCACAGCTGATGCCTCTGGAGCAAAACATTTGAATATCACACTGGCAAGATCAAAGTTTGAAACTTTGGTGAATAGTCTGATTGAGAGGACTAGAGACCCATGCAAGAATTGCTTAAAGGATGCTGGTATAACTACCAAGGATGTTGACGAGGTTCTACTTGTTGGTGGAATGACCAGGGTTCCAAAAGTGCAGGAAGTGGTTTCAGAAATTTTTGGCAAGGCCCCTAGCAAAGGTGTCAACTCAGATGACGCTGTGGCCATGGGTGCGGCTATTCAGGGTGGCATTCTCCGTGGGCATGTTAAGGAGCTTCTTCTCCTTGATGTTACCCCCCTTTCACTTGGTATTGAGACTCTTGGCGGTATCTTCACTAGACTGATCAGCAGGAACACTACAATCCCCACAAAGAAAAGTCAGGTTAGTAAGTATGGCTTTATTGTAAAAACTCAGGTGATTTTATGTTTGTCCCAGTGGATTATGGCCTAACAATAATTTCATTGGCAGGTGATTGCGTTTGTGTTTAATTTCATATTGTGGAATATAGCATTTCATAGCTTTGTTCGGTATCGTATCTTAGATGATTTTGTGATGGTTAACTGTAAAGAGTCCTGTCCCATGCATTGAATGGTGGATGGTGCTGACTTCTACACTGTAGTTACAATTTTCATTCTACAATAGAACCTTATATAAGTTATAATTTGATATATTTTTCAAGATATCTGACAGGATTTTGTTCTTCTGATCCGTGTAATGTTAACTTGTTTGCCACCTCCCATTCTCCCTTGGGGTTCCTTTTATGGTTTAGGCCGCCTTAATGCAGGTGTGCTTCTGCAGTGTTCTCAAGCTGCTGCGACAACCAAACACAAGTGGGTATCCGTGTCTTGCAAGGTGAACGTGAGATGGCAACAGACAACAAACTTCTGGGCGAGTTTGATCTTGTCGGCATTCCACCAGCACCAAGAGGCATGCCACAAATTGAGGTCGCATTCGACATCGATGCCAATGGAATTGTGACAGTCTCTGCAAAAGATAAGGCCACTGGAAAGGAGCAACAGATCACCATCCGATCTTCCCGTGGGCTTTCCGAGGCTGAGATCCAGAAGATGGTCCAGGAGGCTTAGGTGGATTCCCAGAAGGATCAGGATCACAGGATCACAGGGCGGAGGCGACCAGGCTCCAGAGGCTGAATATGAGGAGGTCAAGAAGTGAAATTGCATGAGTTGATAGTCGCCCTGCATCTAGAGAGAGCAGCTAATTTTGAAGAAGTCGGGATACTAGGACCTTGCGCGCTGTAATAAGATTTTGTTCTACCCGTTTTGAACTAAACTGTGAAACATGTCTAATTCTTAGGGCGTGTATAAATTGGTTGCATTGGATCCTTCACTTGAGGTTACATCAAGGCAAACTGGACGTGATCTTGTGATTTTATATCATTTGCTCCTGAATGCTTGAAGGCAATTTTAGTTCCTGTTTGGAGTGATGCGTCGGTGGCAAGTGTAAAATGCTGCTGCATGAAATTTTATCTGTTGGTACTGTGCTCATCAGCCGGGACAGAAATACTGCTGCATGAAATTTAAACAGTTCTTTCAATGCTCATCAGTCGGACTCAGTTCTTTCAATTTTATCTGTTGGATTTTTGCAGAAAGTTACCTAAGATGAATGGGCATGCCTTCCATCTACCAGTTCTCTCCTTCACGACAGGATTTCCGGAAAAGTCAACAGATCGATCTCCAGTGTATGTTAGTCGGTTGGGTTCCTGAAACCGAGAGTATTTCTTGTGATATGCCTTCAAACAAATATACTGAGTACATTTGACTCTAATTAGAAATCAATGTACATTGATGTCTAGACTTGAATCACTTAGAAAAGCATGATAAGCATCACTGAATTTCTATGTATTGATTCAGCCAGACCAAAATCCAGAGTAAATGTTGGGCTTTAACATTCATAATTAATCGTATGCAAAGGAAGCAACCGCAGCATCATGCTGGTATCATAGGCTCATAGCTCCATCAGTATAAGGATAATGGGTAGCCAAAATTACCAGAAACCTGACCGGGACAAGGATGACTTTTTCCATATTGTCGAAGACAGGTTGAATAACCCACACAACCCAGTGTTTTTGGCGCGGTTATGTATAAATCAAGCAAAAATTGAACAAATCTCACATATTAATGGAAGATAAACTGAATACGAGTAGGAATTTCTTAAATTTAACTCTACGATTGGAATCCCGATTTCAACCCATGACTCGCGTAGTGGACATGCGCGTGTGGCGCCGATAGAATTCTGGCGGTGTCGTCCTCCTTTCTACTCTCTCTAAAAATCGAACACGAAATTGAGACGAAGCCACTCAACTAAAGAGGGCGCATCAAGACGCTCACCACCGTGCCACGGAAGCCAGGGCGAGTTCGTCGCCTCGCTCCATCGGCCGCCTCAAGGATGCGCTCCACCACCGCCGTGGCGTCCTGCGGTCGATGCTGGCCTCTTCTCCCACCTCTTCCGACCTGCCGCGCCCTCCCGCTCCTCCGCCAGCTCCACTCCTTCGACACCACTTCCGGCGCCGCCGCCGACCGCTTCACCGCGAACCACCTCCTGCTTGCCTACGCGGACCTGGGCGATCTCCCCACCGCGCGTAATCTGTTCAAGATACTTTCCAAGCGGAACGTCATGTCGGGGAACATTCTGATCGGGGGCTACATCAAGAACGGTGAGCTAGGAAGCGCGCGGAAGCTGTTCGACGAAATGCCCGCGAGGAATGTCGCGACGTGGAATACCATGGTCGCTGGGCTCACCAACGTAGGCCTTGACGAGGAGAACTTGGAGTTCTTCCATGCCATGCGGAGGGAGGGAATGCAGCCTGATGAAGCGGAGGCCCTTATCTTGTCAATGCCTGTGCATCCTGATGGGGTCATATGGAAGACATTACTGTCTGCTTGTAAATCCCAGAAGAATTTTGACATGGCCGAGCGGATAGCAGAACGTGTCATTGAGTTGGACCCTCGCGATTCGCCTCTTATGTTTCGCTATCAAATATTCGAGCTACTAGCAGGAGATGGGGGGATGTCAGTGAGGTAAGAAAAACTATGAGGGAGAAGAACGTGAGGAAGGAGCCTGGTGTCAGCTGGGTGGAGCTTAAGGGTCAGGTGCACCAATTCTGCACAGGCGAAGATGACATTGGAGCGGCCAATGTGATTCTTGCATCAAGTTCTGAAATGAAGCGGAATCCTTGGATTCGCAATGTTGCCAAATACCACAAGCTTCCCATATTTGTCGTGAAGGTCAACCGTTTCTCTCTCTCTCCCATGAATATCTCACCCGTATCTCTCTCTATCTCTCTCTCCTTCACGTATTCTGCATGGAATCTCTCTCTATCTCTTCTCTCTCTCCTCTCTACCTCTATCTCTCTCTCCTTCACGTATTCTACATGGAAACTTCACGTATTTTTTTGCCGTAGTGAGTAAGAAGTGCCGGCGGCGGCCGGTGGCACGGTGGGCCGTGAGCGAGCGACGAGTCCAGGCATCCACGCCGTCCAGCCGAAGGAAAACTGGAGCCTCCGTCGGCACGCTAGGACGCGCTCCCCTGCTACACCTACCGCAAGTCTGAGCCCTTCCGCGTCGGCCTCTGGAACTGGTCCGTACTGCCGAGCCCCTCCGCTCTCCCTTCTCTCCTTCTCTGCACGTGACATGGAATCGCCTATGTACGTGAATCTTGGGTTGTTGTGATTAATCTGAGGTTTGAGGTGGTGGTTTATGAGTTCAAGTGTTTTCGGATATGCTGCAAGGTAGCTCGCGCGGCGCGCGCAGGGAGGGTGGCGACCATCCGACAGTGACGGCACGGTGGGCCGAGAGCACCGCTGTGCCTGGTGCCTGTACGCAGCGGCGATCGGGCGGGAGGCGGCGAGGAGTGGCTTCCCTGTGGCGTGGTCGACGGGAGCGCAGGAGGGTTGGTGACGAGCGAGCGAGCGTCTTACCATCTCAGGATTGGGGAATATTGTTAGTGCAACGGGAGGGGAGAAGTAGGTTGTCGTTGTTGCCGAGTTCTGATTCTGAAAGGAGTCAGCTATTCAATTCTGCGATGGTTTTGGTTGCGGTGGTTTGAAATATCATCAGATTACGATTCTTTGATTGTGGCTGAAAAAATGAACATCAAAAAGTTAATCCAACCCTGGCATGGACCTAAATACTTTATGATATTATTTTGTCTTCACATTTTCGTACTTGAGTAATTTATAATCATTTCACTTCAACAGTACATGAACTCTTTTGATATGTTACAATCATTGCTTTGTTTTTTCAAATTTGTTTTTGTGAGATTTCTCTTTAGTACTATTTACCTGAAAACATAGCTATGCTTTCTGATGCATGATATTCTGTACAAAAAACAGCATGCTTTTTGTGTATGTTTTTTTCAGATAGCAATAATTCTGTGCTTTGCGGGTTGTTAGATGTTGATTTCATAATTTCTTTTAATATTCTCATAATGTTATGGAAGTTATTTCAGTATATTGCCACCACATGTCTAATCTAGGATTGATCATTCTTTCCAGCTATAGCTCAAGAGAGGTGAATAACACTGCTGATAGGTTGGCTGAGCAGCGCACACAGCTTCTAGAATCAAGAAGGTGAGTTGATGATATCTGTTTTGTCTTGTGGAACTAACAAATTTGTATACATTCGATGGCTCTTTATTTAGGGTGTAAACTTGAGACACACATATACCTTCTTGACTCCAAGCAGTTGCTAATTTTTGGTAGCAGAGCAGCATGACAGGCAGGTCATTGTGTAGTGAACTAACGTATGGTTTTTGATTCTGCAATATTTAAGTTATTGAACACTGCGGGCAGACAGGCAGGTTTCAACTTTAAGGTTCTATTTATATATGATGAGACAGACAAGCAGGTTTCAAATTTAAGGTTTTATTTATATTTCAATTTTAAAGTTGAGTTCTGCACACAAATTATTGAGTGCATAAAGCATGTATAGATGTTACTTATTACTAACAACTGACTTGCATATATGCAGGCATTTTTGACAAGCAGCTGAAACACGACGGTTTTGTGTGGGCAATTGATAGTACCGTTACAGGAAGATTTGTGATTGAGATAGAGTTTCTTGACCTGAAAGTTGCAAATCCATCTGTAAGCACTGTCTTCCTGTTTGCTGCTCTTTTGTCAATTTTGGTACAACAACAATTAGTATACGTGGAGTGACATCCTTGACTCACCTGAAATCCTGTCTAATCTTGGACAGATCATGCTCTATTAACACGACATAGAAACGTCTATATCTGCTTTCTAGCGTTGAAATGAACAACCCCGATTTATGATATGTCGTTGCGTTGAAAACTCGTGTGCAATTGACATCACATCTGCACATGTTGTTTCATCAGAAACGAAGCTACCAAGCATAATGAAACCTAAAGCAGACATCCGGTGCCACTTGTCAATCATTACTCAACCCGGTCAAAAATTCAACCCGATATCTGAACCACGTCTTTCAGAACTAAAATTTGCAAATGTTGCTAATGAACATAGAAACTTCCGTTGAGTGCTGATATCATCAACTGACAACACCCTACCAGATGGAAGTGCAACATGGTCCACTACTCCAATACTTTCTAGCAGAGCAAAGTCAAAATTTTGGTCTATTGAAAAGAACACTTCAATCAAGACCCTAGAAGAAAGAATTCAGTATATTCAGCAAAACATATCTTTTTTACATCATGAACAGTTCTTGGAAAAATTGCACTGAGAAGAAACAACATGAGAATTTCTTTAGTATTCACTTCCTGTGCTTGTAACAACACTAGCAGAAGGGCTTTTGCTGTACTAATTAAGACGAACAACAGTAGCAAAATTTTTTCATAGGACCTGATTCATTTCACAAGCTGCTTCACTACTTCACCCTCTCTTCACTGATATTATATATTGCACATCAACATGGATGTAGCAGAAGGACCGATCAAATATGATGCCGGACAAATAGTTGACGTAGAACAAGATGACTACAGGAATCGTGCTGACGAGGATGTGAAGTCGATAGTCTTGAACACACAGATGAAGGCATCATCCCGACATAATAAACCTAAGAAGTCAAACAATGCAAAAGTCCTGCCGCAAGGTGAGTGGTCTTCAATTGTATCTTCTTTACTTATTTGGGAATTAATTAATAATAAAAATAATTTCTCTATATATTATGAGTGTACAAAAGAAGATGCTGATATAATTGAATACATGAAAGCAACACCAGAAAAAAGGGTACTCGTCAACATCGATAATAATTGGGTAAACAGAGATGACATGGATTGTCTTTTCCGTGACGGCGAGCAAGTGAATGGCGCTGTAAGTATGTTTAAGACTGTCTTTTGCATTGATTGATGTATACCAAATATCTGGGTTCAATTCTTTACTGTCAAATTAAAAATTTGCAGGTCCTAAGTGCTTATATTCATTGTATCCGGCATGAAGAACACCTACAGCATAGAGAAGGTGGAGATGTTTATTTAGAAAATACATTTATTTCCAGCTTGCTAAAACGTGACGGAGATCCTAAGGTGGCATTGAACTATAAAGATGACGTAGATTATACAAGGGTCGAAACGTATTTACACGCTGATATGGTAAACTTGTCGATGCCATAATTATTATATATATAATATCATGCAGATGTTAATTTTGTTAATTTAAAGATAGAAGAAAAATTTTAGATAAAACTCTGTTAGTGCAGGTGTTCCTTCCAATTAATATTGAGAAGTTTCACTGGTACCTAGCGGTTGTGAATGCCAAAAAATGTGAGATACATGTCTTGGATTCTTTCGGACGAGAACTATCGGACCGTCGAGATCTCAAAACTACGGTAGGTACTAATGATGATTAATATATAGTTTCATATTGTATTTTAATTCTAATATTCCTTTCTAAATATTGGTGTTTCGGTCACAACAGTTAAGAGGACTGGAAAGAGTAATAAAACTTGCAGCAGAGGATACACAGCTGTACCGAGATAAATGGGCGGATATTAAAGTGGCATCTTGGCCAATTATAGATAAGATCACTGAGAGAATGCAAACAGATGGGTAAAAGATCATCTGACTTATTGTGTATGCCATTGCCTGACTTGCAACGGTATCTATATCACTCACGTTAGTTTTTTTTCACTTTTGCACAGGGTAAGTTGTGGTTTATGGATGATCAACTATATGGAGTATTGGACTGGAATTACTCTATCTGACCATGTGACCCAGGTAATTCATAGGGAGATTTCTAAACATAGTCACTTTTTTGTCAAATAATCGGTTAATAGATCAGCACTTGCTCATATTTTCAGGATGATATAAGTAAGTTTAGGTTCAAGCTCCCTGCAATCTTGTGGAACTCCACATTAAACACAGCGAGAGGGTACCAGGATGATGAACAAGATAAAGAGGTCAGCGATAATCCAGATGATGTCATAATGATCGATAATCCGGGTGAGGTCACTCAACTGTCAGAAATTGCTGCTGGTCCTCAACCATCTGCCAAAATATTCACTGACAGAAAGGAACTATTGTATTGGTTGAGCACATACATCTGGTCGATAGACGATGAAGAGTGTTTAGAGTAAGTATTTTTTGCTAATTAATTGCATATACTAATATACTAAGATGTGATCAACTAATTCGTTCCTGGTCCTTGTTTTTTTTGTAGCAAAGAATGGGTTCGAAGCACCAGACCATATCCAATTTCTTTAAGTCTCAGAACACTTAGAGATATTTTAGATGCAAATAAACCCATTGATTGTGATTGCTTCAACATGGGTGTTCGGACGGTTGCGTGCAACGAAGCCTTGTTGTGGTTAGATGACAAATTCCACTACATGAACCTCCAGTTCTGTGTAAGTTGATATAATTGTTCCCTTGTTGTGTGTGTGTGTGTATAAACAAATAATTCTAAATTTTGCAAAATGAACAGTCCATATCTCAGTTTGGACGAGATCCATGTGGTGTGACAAGCTAGACGCAAAAACTCATAAAATTGCTTGAATGCTGGCCTGACATGGAGTATGATATTTCACATTGCAGCAGTGTAAGATATGTTCTATATACTCCTTTAAAAACTTGTGTTTTATCATTTGTCACTTATAGACTCGGTGTTTGTTTATAGGTTCTACTGCCATACCGTTAAATGGAGCACTACACATTATACATACTAGACATGGGTACCAGAACTGTGTCCATTATGGATCCTCATCCTAAAAATGGAATGTTTAAGGGTTCTGATCCATGCATGCCATATATACACAAATTACATAACATTGCCAATAATTTCAAACTCGCCATGGAATTGGCACATCCTGCGTGGAAAGATGATATTTTTTACTGGCGTCGTAAATTCCCAACATGGGTTCCAAAAACTACGGACCGGTAATAACTTATAATATGTTTTATCTTTATTATCAAATATCATTTGATTTATCTATAACAATTAAACACGTGCTCTTCTCCAAAGAACTTTGTCGGGCTTCCTTGTATACTGATTTCATGTGGTCGTGGAATGGCGTAAGATTACGATTATCAACACTTGTGAGCATATAATATTCTCTATGTATATTTTGTAGACTACATTGCAAATTAATAAGTTAACTTATTATACGCCATGCACAATGATCACATTCACGAGGACGAATTTCTTGGTGGACATTTTGAAGAGCGGTGAAAATGAATGTAAAGACATTATCACTGGAGAACTCCAAGACCTACTTAAGCAAATCGAAATTAGATGGTTCAGCAAGACATGACTTATTATTGCCTTGTTATGCATTATAATTGGCCTAGGCTTGTAATTTCATGACCTGAACTTGCTGGTGATATACATGAGTGTTTTCCAGATTATATACATGGTGATATACAATTGCGTGAAACTTAAACTATGAAAAAAAATATCGGCATTTGGTTGTTTTCATGTGCATCCCTGAAATGCCGCCGTGGCGTTAGCACGGGCACTATACTAGTGTATATAATGTACTTCTCCTTTCTTTAATAAATGTACTTCCTCCAGTCACGAAAGACGTTTTAGTAGTACCGGATAGCAACAAAAGCGGTGAGTAGTGCCTTCATAAAATTTTCATTCAAAGTACTCTAGATTCTATTCTCCAATAACTAAGAAATTACAGAGAATACAAACCTCACCAAACACTCAAATCAAATCTCTCGAGAAAACAAATCTTGCTCAAAGCTCACTACTGGCGGTCTGACCTTAATATATATGGCGGTTTGACCAGTATAGTATTGGCAATCTAACCGCGATGTCAAAACCGGTTTGACTGGAAAATCAGCTCCAAAGGTGTAGAACACAAAATCCTCAGCTGAAAACCCAAACCAACTAATCCAAGTCAACAAAACTTAGAATCTAACCCTTCCCGACGGTCTGACTGGCCTACAAATGGCAGTCTGACCAGCCGAGCGGTCTGACTGCTAGTATAAGGGTGGTCTGACCGATGCGACAATAAAATCAGGCAAATAAATAGTGTTTTCATCGCTATTTCAAATCCGAAAATCGATGTAACTTTGGATCTGTAAATTCAAATGACATAAAATTTTGCAAGGATCTTCTCTAGGTTATAAAAAAACCTATTTTAACAAACGATCATGAAAATCATGACCCAAATTGAGATATTTTTCAGTTTGAAGGATATGTGCACCGAAAACGTGCCAAAACCAAAATCGATCCATACAACTTGCTCATGGGTGGACGATGGCCAAGATGGCTTTAGATATGTTTCCACATGTCCTAGTAAGCAAGAACACAAAAAAATATGTTAAAAACCCTCGAAAAAATTACGTTAAAAACTCTCGAATCAAGAAATCACATTTTGAGGCCAAATTAAGCAAAAATGTGTTTTCATGATAAATTTGCTATCAAAATGACTAGATGAGTGAGGATAGATTTTTAGATATTATCTCCATCTCTTACACTTTCTTAGCACAGTAAGATCAAGAAAAGAGAAGAGGAGAGATCAAAACCAACCAAATCAAGAGCAAATCAATCAAAACATGAGGGATCCATGGAGCTGATCAAAGATTGATGTATTGCTTACTTGAGGAGGTAATTTTTATAGCCACTCCATCTTAGAAAATAGAGAACACACAAGGCACTCACTCTTAAACCCTAACCCTAATCTCACATGGGAGGGAGGAAGAGCTAACCACCAAAAGGTTTAGCCAATCTTTTCAAACCCTAACCCTTACCTCTGCTTCCCTTATATAGCCTTACAATCTAAACCAAAACATAATGGATCCAACCATTAGACCAAACCGGGGATAACCCATTAACACCACCTAACACCGGGTTTTACTCTCTCATGCACGCTTCTCAAAGCGGCTTATAACCACTAACCTATTAGTGAATCAATACTTGATCCACTTCACATTTTCAACACATACAAGACTTCCTTTGCCAATGCCGTAGTTTCACGCATACCGCTACTTTTCTATATTGGGCAATTTTCCATGAAGCTTCCTTTGCCACAAAGCATCGCCCATGCTTTGTCATCTTCCACGTGGCCCCAATGACTTGCTACCAAGCCTCTCACGCGTTCAAATCCCACCGAACCATCCTTGGTTGCAGACGACCTAAGTTACTTGGCGCACAACATGCCTCTTCTTGCACATGATGGCACCCGGATACCTTGACTGCATAGGATCTCGACTCCTCTCTAAGCCTAGTCTTGGTCCACCTTGTCATTGTCCGTCATATCCACCACCGATAGCTCATGCTCTGGTTCCTCATTGTCCCGACTTACAACTACCCGCAAGTCTCAGTCATCTTCGGCGTCTCCTTGACTTTTTGGACGTCAGCACCACCCTGTGCCTAGTCCAGTCCTCCTACGCCTCACCATGACCTAGCTACGAAGTTCTGCAACCAATACAAGTAAGCAAACTGTCATGTAGTATTGCACAATACATAAAGTCATCACCATGCAAAATGTATTCAACCAAACCATTCATCCTAAGTCTAGGACCAAACATTAAACCCATATGCACACAAGCAACAATAGCCATACCATGACCACGTGGTCACCCCAACTCAAAACTCCACAAATACGAATTTTGGCCAAAAATCCCCATAACATTCCTCAGCCGGTCAGACCACCAACCCTCAGGTGGTCAGACCGCTGATATCAATCGGTCAGACCAGTTGCACAATGCTGGTCTGACTGGCCTTCCCCTGATCGACTAGCAACACTGCTATTTAAATTTCCAACTCTCCCAAATTGCAATAGTTCATCACACTACAAACTTTGACCTTCTCACATGGTCCTTCAATCTCTCCTTGATGAACTCATTAGCAATTTCTTAAAAAAATGTAATTAGGAGTTGAATTTAGACAAAAAGAGGGGAATTTGCAAATAAAGCACCAATGGTCAAATGAAGAATGCACTAAGCTGAAAATGACCACTTGAGGCAGAAATGGATGGAAGCTACTGAAAATGACAATTTTCCACAAATAGCTTCAAATCCACCAAATGAGTCAGAAAATCTCACTCTAGATCTATATGAAAGAACAATTGTTCTGTTTGACATTGGTCATGATGAGAAGAGATCAAAAGCTCCAACTTAGCAAATTAATCATGCTCTAGATATACATTTTTGCCAATCTTTTCCCGTCTTGACAATGGAGTCATCAAGATGCATGGAAGAGATAGAGCATGAATAAAATAAAGTTGCTGTATTTTATTCATTTTTGGTATTTAGGAGCCATGAAAATTATCTAAAGTGACACTACAAGTATTACACCAAGCCATAAAATGTGAAAGAGCTATCTAGATCACAGCAAACCATGTTTAGCAAAGTCAAAGCCAAAAGTCCAATAATATAAGATTAAATGGATTTTTAGCACGTCAAGTTGCCCAAGATCATATTTTAGCTAACGTACCCAAAAATGAGCCGAGCCAAGCCATATCAGTATTCTAAATGGAACCAAGAAACTATTATTGAGTCAATTTAGAGTGCTACAAATTTAATGTTGAATCATCTTGTTCAAGCATTTGATATCACTAGTAATTGAGCAAATTTAGCACATTTGGCATTTTCTGAAATTCATTTTTCATAATTGTTTTCTTGGCAATGTGTTAGATCTCAATTCTTATGCGACCACCCCAAGTAAAAAGCTTAAAGAAGTTATCTTGGTCATCCAAAACTCCCCAAGAGTTTATGCCTAGTGCAATAACAAGTCGTCTCATAAGAAAGAATTGGTGAGATCAGTATTTTCGCACAAAAGAGATCGTTTTGCATTTTCTTAACTTAGTTCAAGAACAAAGAGCTAATACTATCTTATGCTTCAACAAAGAACGAGCATAGCTCTATCTAAGGCTCAATTTAGGTTCAAGACTCAACACAGCTTATTTGACATGGCATGAATCGTAAAAGGATCACTAGAGCAAAACTAGCCACAAGATCTAAGAAGACATGATTTAATTCAAGTTGTTCACATTTAATAAAACTAGCATGGCAAAACCTAAGCTATATATAGAAGGACATGATAAATCTAGCAAACTAGCATAAGACATGATAATATGTAAAGCAAGATATCATGTCACATAAGAATAATAATCAAAGCTCCACGATTTGTACAAGCATTCATGTATATACACTGCATGCTGAAATTAAAATGCAACATGATATATATGAATACATAAGAAGTAAGTTCTCCCTGAAAAGTAGTCCAAAACGAAGAAAACTTCAACTCCCCCTAGAGAAGGCAAATTGAGAAGCACCAAGAAATTAGGCGTAAAGTGTAGAAAATGAAGGTGCAAACTCTACGAGATGACTCCCAAACACACCCTTCCCACAAGGTATCTAGTTTATACCCTCATACCACAGAGCAAAAAGGCAACACTAGTTATCGTAACACAAGACACTATCAGCCAAAAAGAAAGCTCAAACTAGATAGTAAATAATCCTAGAGAATAATTTGGATGAGAAGTATGACTGAGACAAAATCATCTATAGTTGGTTTCTATCTACCCAAACCAACCATCTCTACCACTAGAACACAAGAAACTGAAGGTCACAAGGGCGCAAACCTCCGTCACATCACTTGTCGATGTGGTGTAGTTGATGTGGTGGAAACTGACTGAAACTACATCGTGAGACCAATACAAACATCCACTAGAAGCTTAAAGGAGATGAGAGACACAAAGCATCCTCACAGGCCACATGATCTCCCCCTCACATCCACAACATGTAACTCAAACACAGGAATAACTGATATCCTAGTACTAGGTTAAGTGATACACAAGCATAGATCCAGTACTGAGGCACATGGTAGCAAAAGTAGCATGACAAGCATAAATGACAAAAAAACACATGAGAACACACTCCACACAAGCTCTATTTAGACCTCACCAAATCATCTAGGACAGCAAAGCCTAGTGTAAACCAAATATAGAAGAAGCTTATGCACTAATCAAAATTCTCATGCTAGCCAGACATAAGCATAATCTAAAACTATCAAGATGTCATACAGACTATTTTCATGCCAAGACAAAATTGAATAAGTTCAAGATATGTATGCATATCAATGAATCATAACCATACACACATAGCAAATGACAAAGAAAAGTTATAAATGCATATGCTAGCATGGTTACAAGTATAAGCATGTGCACATAAACCAAAAATAATAAAAGTACATAAATAAATGTAGCATCATGATATAGAAAACTATCCAAGATGTAATCAAACTCAAAATATCCATAATCAAACAAGTATCATGTAGACATGCATCATGACATATAAAAATCATGGAAAATACGCTAATATGTGTAAACAATGGTGAATGGACATAAGAAGCAAGATGTAGGTAATAAAACATGATAGATATATCAAAGCGCAAAATCATGATGATACTTGACTCCTAATACACACAATCAACAAATAACTCATACTCATGAAGTCAATTTAAAAATTAGGCATCCAATAAATTAATGCATACAAATATGATACAATGGATGAAAAAGAGTCAAGCTCCCTCTCAAAATAGACCAAAAGAACTAATAACCTATAACTCTCCTTGCAAGGAAGCAAAATGAGAAGAATCAAGTGCCTTAGTGAAAAATATCCAAAACCTGCTACTCGGACTCGACAAAGTGAAGCACAACATCACTTCTCTCTACATGGTTGGTATGAGAGGGATGACTCACAGCTAAGGAGCACATCTAAAACACTAGAGATCCCTACTACTGGACACTAGTGGTTGAAAAAGCAAGCTCGGTCTAGACTGAAGAAAAGCACAATCTAGAAGATCCAAAAAGTGGCTAAGAGAGACTCGTGCAAGAAGTGATCCTATTAATAGCTCAACCAACCCTTGAACTGCAAATGTCCCGAATGATATGCAAAGCATCAATTAAGGGCAAAGATAAAGCATAGAACACAAAACCTATGTCACACCGCCTGGTGGTGAGATGTAGTCGAAGGAGTAGAAGCTGAGCTAAGTTGTATCCCAAGATTGATAGCCATCATCGGATACTAGAATGAGAAAGAAGAAGACCCAGAAGCTTCCAGAACCAGGAGGTCCAATCACTCCCCTAGTACCCAGCTGCAATGCTGCACACTTGGTCTCCTCTCTCTTTGTAAAGCCTATATCTTCATAAAAGAAGTCGTTTGTGCCTTGAAACTAGGGCTAGTGAAGAATAACATGCAAATTCACTTCCAAGACACATGATATACAAGAAGGCTATAATCCAAGGTGAGAGGTAGGCAATAAAAATTTAATGCTCACATAAGTATAAGCAAACAACTTTGAGCATGATCATAAATGCACAAGGCATGGCCATGAACAAAACAAGAACACTACATGTTAGAGAGATAAATCAAGCTCTATATATATCCATGGTATATATTGAAGCAAATGAGCAACAGGACACATAGCGTAGCAAGCACACAACAAGGACAAAACGTGTAATAAATGCTTTCTATCCATAATTAGCAATATCACTTGTATTATCAACACCATGTAAGCATAAAATATGCCAAGTAACAAAACATGCCTAAATTATGCTAACACGGATCAGGAGAAAGATATGGTAACATGGATATCTCATAGATACATGGATAACTAGAGCAAGATATCACAAAAATATGATAGTAAATATATCAATATAACACATACTCATGATGGAATGCCAAGCTCAAGCATATATGACAATCACGATCAAAATTCTAGCCTATGCACATATGAGCATGAACAAGTATAGCAAGACATAGAATAACTTGAGAAAATTACATGCTAATGCTAAGAACCGAAAACGCAAATATTCATAAATGATATATCATACTACCATGTAAATAGAAAATCTGACATAGAACAAATCATACAAGTACATGGTACAATGATATCAAGCAAGCACATGAATACATGAAGCACAATACTATCAAAATCATGATATATGATATTGCAATAATAGTACATGCTCATAAGAATAAAACTCATATATCCACAAAAGATGAACAATTAGCTAGCACATGGCTATATAAGCAAAATACACATAAAGGCATGACAAAAATGTAATATGAGTAATATATGCAATGTGGTACAGGTGAGCACATGGATAAGCACAATATGCCAATTATGATCAAATATGAATATAATGGCATGAAGATATAGGATAGCTCACAAAGTAGGTGGAAACACCAAACATAAAAACACATGCCTCTTAGAGGCCATCAAAGGAAGTGGAGAATCAACAAGTATTCCAATCATGTGATAAAAAACAAGTGTTCCAATCATGTGATAAAGCAAAAGACAGGAACTCAATCAATCACATGTTCACCATCCCGCGTCTCATCACCTACACATGAGAAGAACAAGGTGTCCGAGTCTTGGATCCCAAAGGATTAGTAAGCAAGTACTTGAGAACCCAAAACTTGGATACACCAACACTAGAAGGATACGAGTTAGCATGATGCCATGGATCATCTATGCAAGAAAATCCAATCTTTGATGCATGCCACAAGTAGACAACTCGATGTGGAAAATAGGTGTGATCACATAGAAAGTGGCGAATACCTTGCTTGAAAGCACCAAAATGAGAACCAATATGAGCACCAAAAAACTCACAACTTCTCCTTGTCGTGGGTGAACACCTCGATGGGAAAAATGAGGTCCACTGGTTAAGAAATGGTGGAAATCCTTCCTCGAGATAGTACGTGGACTAAAACCAAAACCATAAAAATCAACTCCATGACGCTGCCCAACACCACTAGAAAAGATGTCAAAGTAACCATCAACAAAGCGAGCCTTCCTGCTAAGCTCACAAGTGTTCATGCCATGAGAAAGGCTATGCAAATTTGGAGACTACATGAGCTTGTCGCATGCATTTGCTATGCCGAAAGCAAAAAGTCTATATGATATCCACCCTTCCCACAAATGAGCAATGATGTAAAGGTCTACAAGTAGACACAGTATGAGAGGACAAGACACCATTCTTGCTCAAAAGAGAAGTCCCTTGGGACAAGCATGAAGACCCTGTATCGGCGCTAGGTCCACACATGCTATGAGATGGGTGATGTGTGTTCCTAAAAGCTCAACAACGAACTCGATGCTCGTGCTTGACACAACAAAAGCAAAACTCAACAATGTATCTATCCATCTTATAAAATGTGCAATGATACTTCTCTTTGAGAGATGTAGTATCAAGCGAGGAAGAAACACACTTGTCTTTAGAAGTCCCTTAGACAACACCAGAAGAGACATAAGAAGCACCACAAGTCAAGCAAGAGCTATCCAAAGCAATGGCACAAGTGCCAACATCAAGTGACTCAAGAGAAGTATGAGAAGAATCCAAATCTGATTGCAAAGAAGCAAGATCATCTTTTAAAATATCAATCTCAGATTAGAAAGCAACACAAGAGTCACAAGACTTGATGCTCATATCATTACACAGTCTCTTTAAAGAATTAAGCTTATTTTTTAAGACAATGTAAGATGCACAGGAGATTGAAGATGCATTTATAATATACATGGAATGCAAAGCATCAACATCATTTAATAAGCTAGCATAATTCTTGTAACAGAGTAAATCATCATCAAGAAATTTCTTAATTTATAAGAATATGCTAGGAGGACTAGACTTAAACCCATGAATTTCAGCTTTGGCATTATATAATTGCTCAAGACAATTAGAAAAACTTATTTTCCATTATTCATTTTTAGCTCTAACATGTTCTACACATGTGGAATGAGCAAATTTTAATTTCTTAATTTCAGCAAACATGCTAGAACAATAATTAGGTTCATTCTTAGCCAAAGATATGAAATTGCCCATTTTTAACTTAGTTAAATCAAGCTCATGATGTAAGGCAACACAAGAATCACAAGACACAGAAGCATTTGATCTAAATAATTCATTTTCAGATTTCAAGCATACAAGAGAGGTTCTTAATTTATCATTATCTACATGCAAGGACTCACATTGCAAAGGAGTTTTTAACCTAGCAATTTCATCAAGTAATTTACTCTTCTTCATATCTAGATTATTCACAACACTATCAAGAATATCAATTCTTGAATTTAGAGAAACAATATCCTCAATGAGTTTCTCCTAGCTCATCTTGCTTAGCTTTAGTAGGCATCATCCTCGAAAGGCATCTCATTAAGGGTGCAAATGGAGTGGATATTTCTCGACCGTCCGTCCATCCGTTTTAATTCGGATACAATTTGGAGCAAATTTTTGGATATCCGAAGGTTTTGTCGGATATGGAAATGGAGTCAGATATTTTTTTGTTGGATACGGAAACGGATTTGGAAAAAGCATTATTCGACGGATAGGGAGCTATCCGGGTATTTTTTTGGATAGTTACCGGATAGTTTCTGGATACGAAAACGGAGTCAGATATCTGGCCTCTCCGGATACCAAATACAAAGGCCTTATGGAATCATTTGCTAAATGTAATGAAGTTAAATGAACTAGTGATGTATTTGACTACTTAGCTATGGGCAATTTGTACTTTTGAACCATGTGACATGTAGCTAGTTAGCTACTACTTGTTTAACTAGCCTTTATCATTTACTTGCTACTTTGCTAGCTAGAATTTACTAGTTGCTTAATTTGTCCCTGTCATCGTATGGAATTTGCTTTTGCGCATTATCAGATTAAATATTCGTGACTGAAATTAACCGTATTTGGAGCAGTATGTATTCTCCGTATTCGTGATCGAGAATATCCGCATTCGTATTCGTATCCGGCACTATCCATGTCTGACTCCGACTCCAACAAACAAAATATGGAAAAGAATACGGAATGAGTAATATCTGTCCGTATCTGCTCCGTTTGCACCCCTACATCTCATGATCATCCTCCATGGTCACTTTGCACACACTATTGAGTTCTTTCTCCCCCTCGGACTCCAAAAGTGTTGCATCCTTGAGATTAGGACAAATCCAATAGAAATGGCCAACCATTCCACACATAGTGCAAATAATTTCTAACCTCTTTGCCAAAGAGTCACAAGAAGAAGAATCAAAAGATTCACAAGAGTTCATATTAGTTGCCATGCTCATGATTGGTTAAGATCACTCAAAGAGCAAATCTTGCTCTGATGCTACTAGTAGGACCGGATGGCAACAGAGGGGGTGAATGGGTACTTCTTAAAATTTTCCCCCAAAGTACTCTAGGTTCTATTCTACAATAACTAGGAAGTTACAAAGAATACAACCCTCACCGAACACTCAAATCAAATCTCTCGAGAAAACAAATCTTGCCCAAAGCTTACTACTAGCGGCCTGACATCAATTTATATGGTAGTCTGACTGGTGTAGTATTCGTGGTCTAATCGCCATGTCAAAACTGGTCTAACTGAAAAATCAACTATAGAGGTGTAGAACACAGAATCCTCAGCAAAAAAACCCAAACCAACTAGTTCAAGTCAACAAAACTTGGAACCTAACTCTTCCCGATGGTCTAATCGGACTACAAACGGCGGTCTGACTGGCTGGGCGATCTGACTGCTAGTATAAGGCGGTCTGACCACTGCTACAATAAAATTAGGCAAATAAATAGTGTTTTCAATGCTATTTTAAATTCGAAAATCGATGAAACTTTTGATCCATAGATCCAATGACATAAAACTTTACAGGGATCTTCTCTAGGTTATAAAAAATCTATTCTAATAAACGATTATGAAAATCATGGCCAAAGTTGAGAGCTTTTTCGGTCTGACCGGCCTTCCCCTGACCGACCAGTAACACTGCTATTCAAATTTCCAACTCTTCCAAATTGCAATGGTTCATCATAGTAAAAACTAGGACCTTCTCATATGGCCCTTCAGTTTTAAACTTAAACACGGTCTCTAAGTACAAATTTAATCACTATTTGTTATTGTAATACTCCCTCAGTTTACAAATGTAAGTCATTTTTTATTTTTTAAGTCTTCAATGCAATATTTTGACTATAATTTATTATCATAATATATTTGCAATAATAATACAATATATATATATATATGTGATGAAAGTATTTTATAAAATAAATCCATTACTATTATTTTTATGTAGTCAATCTATATACTTTAACACGTATTAATGATCAAAACTTGACAGCACGAAATCCACGGCAACCTACATTTGTGGATAGTGGAAGTATATTAATAAAACCTAATGAAATTATGATGTGATGAAAGCAAATTTTGAGATAAATCTACGAATATTATTTTTACATGTACAGTCTAAATATTTATCAAAACATCATTAAGTTTAAAAAGTTTAACTACGTGTCTCATCTTCTGTGACCGGAGGAAGTTCCTCAATGTGAAGCATTTCAAACTTGCAGGTACGTACTCGGATGCATGTTCACTTACAAATGTTCAGCCAGTCAGTTTAACTGCAGTCACTTTTCAAGTATTTATTAGCTTAGTGGAGTTATTAGGATTTTTAAGACGAACTTGTTCTAAGAGCATCTCCAACAATGTCCTCTAAATCTCATCCCCTAAAGCACTTTTTAGAGGACACAATCTAGAAAATAGAAGATTAAAAATATGTAACCTCCAACAAATCCTCTAAATATGGTTCCCTAAATTAAAATCTGGGTCCACAAAAACTACCAACCAATTTCTAGCTTGATCGGCTGCTGATGTGCATGCGCCGCCACGTCCATCAGCTGCTGGTGTGCGTGCGTCGCCACGTCTGTCGCACCGCCAAGAACCGGCGGCTGATCGGGGCGCCTCCGCTTCCTGGGCGCCAGCTCCTGCGCCGGGCAACCGCCAAACGTGACGCCGCTCTCCGACGCGTCCTCCGCGGCCGGCGCGTAGAACTGCGAGTGCTGCCCCAGCCTGGCCGACGCCGGCGGTGTGACGAGTCCCATATACGACGAGTCCCACTGCAGCAGCACCTACGCGATTCGATTGCGCGCGTGCAGGTGGGTTGGTCTACCAAACTAAATCACTTGATCTTTGTCACACGCTAATCTCTCTAGCTAATCACGGAAGGCATATATCATTAGGAACATGTCAACAGAACAGTTGTGTTATGCAGGACAAGTCACACTCACGCCAAGTAAAGTATCCCAACCAAGGATTCAGGATAGGAAATAAAGGGGACTGCACACTACACAGATTCCAATTGCACAATCACCACGGCACCAAAAGAGACACTCACAGAAGCTTCAAAACAGGGCCATCCACTTGTCAAGGCAATTAGATAATGAGAAAATATACTTGTCTGTTCAACAAGAAGACTGTTCCCATACAACCATCACAAGACTAACTACATTTGCTAGCATTGCAAGACAGCCGTTTTCCTCCCGATTAGTGACAACATGCATTACGCCATCAGGACCCCTGAAAAGTTCAGTACAAACAAGAGGCTACCCGGTGACAGACTCAGAACTGAAGCGCATCCAACGGTTCGATTGATCTTGCAGGTCAAAAGATGATGTCTATGTAATGAACCTTTAGGCGCTCTGAATTAAGGGTTAAGAAATCATTGCTGGCCACCAGCAGAGGATTCGTAATCGCACTCGGGAAGTGGTAACCCACCAAGATGCCGCCTGTTTCTTGGACCCGCTTGGAACTCAAGTATGGCAGCAAAAAGTATATGACCATCTAAACAACTTTTGGATCCAACTTATCCCGGATAAAAGATTCGCTTCATCAAGTGCAAAATCATAGGCTAATCAACATTTGGGTAGGCCATGCACATAGATACCGTGTACAGATGTATAGTTTTGAGAAAGGACGAGCGACATGTAAGTCGGTTGCCCTCAATATCAAAACATGGAGTCATCAAGATATCGAACTTGTATCGTGACATCATCAAGCAAGACCTGAGTACAGTTTAGAAGTAAACTGGAAAATACTGAGGTTACAGATTAAAGCAAGCAGTGCATGCTTTCATCAGTTTTTAAAGCAAGCATCACACTGACATAACTAGAAATGCAAGTAAACAAACTTGAATTAACTAGCAGCAAAAAAATTCATGACAACTAACTAGTACTATGACAACTAACTAGTACTATCCCCGAAAGAATTAACTAGCACTATCACGTTGAATACGCTCTTGAAGCCCCTTGTAGTACTTTCTTTGAGGACTATCCATGCCACTAGTATCAATCCTCATAATTCTCTCTTCTTCCATCATCTTCTTAAACTCGAACTTCTTTTTCTCAAGCTCAATTCTCTCTTCTTCCAACGCGAACGCTTGTTTGAACCTCTCTTCTTTCTTCGGTTCCTTCGCTGCATCATCCTCTCTCTTTTAGCCCATAGATGATCTAAGGAATCATAAAAAAACGTTCACCTTTTTGACGGCTTTTCTTTCTCTTTCTTTCTCCTAAAGGTCTTTCAAGTGAAGTTCGACATAATCGGATTTGCATCCCGCTCTCATCTTCATGTGGCAGAGGAGTAGATGCAGGCGTGGATGCTGCAGGGCTTGAAAAGGCCGTGGTTTTCTGCTTTTTATTGGATATTTTTGGAGCTTGCATCTGAATACGCCTTTCAATCCACTTTGGTTGATTCTTCAAAATATTCCAACATTGTATAAGCGTGAAATCCTTCTTTTGCTTATCTTCACTCTTATACAACTCATGACTGCACTATCTACTAAAAGAAAACAAATATAGAGCATTACAAATAAGCTCGAAAAGATTACAACAAACATAGATGATTTGTAACTAGGTCTAACCTTGTCTTCAATGGTCATACCACTTTGATTTCTATTCTCTATCCGACTTAGACAACCACAAAACCTATTGACAGATTCTTGAATGACAGTCCAACGTTTGTTGAGGGACTTATGAGAGCGATCTGAATCAAAAAGCCTATTTGTATGGAAATATTCATAAATTCGATCCCAATATGTAGTACGAGATTGATCTGTCCCTTGAATTGCATCCAAACTAACATTTAACCACGCTGACACCAAAAGACTGTCCTCCTCTGAACTGAAATTCTTGGTCCTTTTTTGGTTTGGCCTTTGCGATGTACTATCATCGACCATTGGAAACTCTTCCTCTTCGGTGGTGTTGGCAAACTCAGTCCAATCTTGAGAATTGGAACCTCCGGTTATCAAGTCTGTGAAATATCCCGTTCCATCCGTACTACCTGTACATTGAACAAAATTAGTTATATTAGTCTTTCACTTCCTCTGTTGCCCACCACATATACTCAACACACATCCTGCAGTAACATCAGGGAGGTGACTTGCACATTTTTTACTATACTATCAACCAAACAGCATGTAGTCTATTCTTTGCACAACTTGGCCCGAGAAACTGGTTTCAATCTTCTTCTCTTTTGGATTTTAAGAAAAGGCAGAATTTCTGTGGTGCCCTTTGAGGAAATCAAAACTTTGGGATGCTTAAAATTTAGGTTTCTGGGATGCTAAAAATTTAGGTTTCTGGAGATCTGCTATAGGTCCTATGATAATCAGATGTACCAACAATATATTATTAATCTCTAAACGAACCAAATATTGGAGCCAGCATCTCAGATATATTCGGCTATATGCATTATTAGATATCAGCATTAGGTCGTAATGAGCCTAAAACCGTCAAACCTGATTTGCAAACTATTTCGGCTTCAATAGAGAACCTAGACTCAGAGCTCAAACAGATGGGACTTAGCTGCATTTTCATTTTAGTATATCAGAATGCAACATTACCATGAGAAATGAAACCACAAGCTACATAATTCTATAAAACAAAAAAAAACAAGATTCTTCTTATGAAACACAAATTACACAACATTGGTGGTATACTATTCTGTATACATGACTAGCTCAACACAATAAAATGGCATAAATCAAAGAGGCACAACTGAAAATGACCAACAATATGCAATGATAATAAGCAATTCAGCATACATGCTTTTAGTATTCCCAACTAGCCCCAATATAAACCAGCATAATGTTGTAAAGATGCAATTTTCTGCTTTTTAACATGGGATTCATTGGTTTCAGACAAACATGTTTAACACTGCATCTATCAACATCAATGGGGCTAAGCATGAAAGGGTTACATTCATAATCTGCAACAGATTAACTCAATTAGCAAACAACAGGCTAGCTAGTGGATAAGCCTCTGCTGCAATATCCATCTACTGAGGCTAGCTAGCAACTCAAGATCAAAGCATCAAGTACTTTCATTGCTTCATACATCTTCCTGACTAAGCAATATCCATCTACTGAGTGTAGTATATGTAGCGACATCAGGCTTCTCACCTGCATTTACCAATAAGTCAAAGAGATTCTGGGCTACCTGAACCCTCCCATCAGTATCATTGCATAGGTTTGCTATTACTGCAGTGAACATCTTCACTTCAGGTTCAGGGCAAATGCCTCTTTTTATCATTTCAAACACTAATTCCTCTAAATTACTGCTGAAATACAACTGCCAAGGCAACTCAAGAGTATACATTATTCTTCATGTATAATATAACATTATTCTTCAGAAAGGAATAACCAACACAACAGACAGAATTACATGGAGTATAATACTGCTTATGAACCAAATGAGTATAATATTGTTTATCAACTAGTATATATATTGCAATTTCTCAATAATTTCCTTTAGAAAGAAGTATATACTAATCTTGGTAGTATGGAATATATGAAACAGTAATGTATCTACCTTCATGCAATGATGGAGGAACTCCTCGACTTGCAGCGAATCGAGGCGGCGGTGTGAACAGGGGAGCCGGCGCTCGGGTGGCGGACGGCGCGGGCGCGAGGAAGCCGGACGGAGCGGGCGCGAGGGAGCCGGACGGAGAAGCCGAGGCGGCGGGGTGCGGATATCCTCGGGCGGCGGACGGCGCGCGCGCGAGGGAGGCGGACGGAGCGGGCGCGAGGTAGGCGCGAGGAGCGGAGAAGCCGAGGCGGCGGGTGGATAGCCTCGGCGGCGGAAGACGCGGCGCTAAGGCGGCGGGCGCGCGGCGCTGGCGCGGACGGCGCGGCGCGAGGGAGGCGGACGGAGCGGGCGCGAGGGTAGGCGCGAGGAGACGAGAAGCCGGGCGGCGGGTGTGGATAGCCTCGGCGGCGGAAGACGCGGCGCTGGCGGCGGACGCGCGGGCGCTCGGGCGCGGACGGCGCGGCGCGAGGGAGGCGGACGGAGCGGGCGCGAGGGCAGGCGCGACTTCGCGAGGAGCCGGACGAGAAGCCGAGGCGGCGGAAGGCGCGGTGGGCATCTCCAACGAGCGCGGGACAAAACTGTCGAAGGATTTTGGGGACGGCGTGCGTCCTCCAAATTTGAGGGACGAAAATTTAGGGAAGGGGTCCTCTAAATTTTTGGGGATCATTTAGAAGAGCTATTGGAGTTTTTTTTTACCTCTTCTTCTAAAATATAGGGGATATACAGCGACATAAAGATTCAAGAGCCCACATGCATGTGCCCTGCGCCCATTGGCAGGCCGAGGCTCACGTCCCACGCGCAGCCCGGCAGGTCTCGCCCGCGCAAGCCGAGCAGGCGAGCACAGCCCATCTTGACGGACTCCGCTCGCGCGGCCGAGCAACGCCCGAGCACCGGCCCAAACAATGACCGGCTCCTAATCGTAATCTCCGTTCTCTGCAAAGCTGTACACGCACGGCAGGCGCGTGGGCGCGCGTCCGCCTTGCCCGCTGACCCCTACGCATTACGCGCGCACGGCGGTGCCGAGGCGGCCGACGACAGGGATAGCCGGCTGAATTGGGCCGTGCCGCAACCGCACGCTCGCGGACCGGCAGGGGGGCAACTCAAGTCGCACCACACGGCCGAATCATTCACCGCTCGCCCAGTGCACAGGGCGCAGCCGTGTCCGCGGCGGCACCGAGCCTCCCCGCGCGCGGTGGCCTCGCCGCACGGCTGCCACATTGAGACTGGCCGATCGATCAAGCAAGCCATCAAGTTACCTGAGGCCAACTTGTTCCTCTGGGATGTTAAGAACAGAATTTCTTTCATGCCGGGGTTTCAGGAACGGAGCCATCTCCTGGCTACCGTGGGCGGCTGCCGGGCTCACCGGCGATAAGCCATAGAGTTGCAGTGCAGCCCCGCCGCCGCAGACACCATACAAACTGAGCTTTCCCAGGCAAGTCTCATACTGGGCGTCAAGTCATTGGCTGATGGGTCACTGGCTTGCTACTCCTCACTCCTCCTAGCTAGCTCAACCCGTCCCCACCCCTCCTCACGCCCTAACGCGCATAGTGCCGTCGACATGATCGATCGATCCCAATTCCCAGTCTTCACTCCACTCTGAAACCCTACGACTACGATTCTCGGCCAGGGCGCGGCGCCGCGGCGGGATTCTCGGAGCGCCGCACCGGAGCGGCGGGCGGCGGGCCAACGGGCTGCGGGCGGCAAGGGCAAGGCCGCAACCGCAAGGGCCAAGGGGCGCAAAGGCGGTAGCGGAAACTGAGCAGGGCGCAGTTGCGCAGGGGCCAGCGGGCGCGCCGTGGCGCCGCGCACAGCAAGCTGCCAATGCGAAGGGTATGGCTCCGCCCTGCTTCATGATAAGTGATGTTGCCTGGCCTAACAATCCATTTCGTAATTCCTTGTTAGTCTTTTCAGCCCATTGATGTATTGCTTGGGCTCTAACCTCTAAAGTCTACACCAACCTAATTTATGACCAAATTACAGTCCATTTCTACCCTCTGTAACTCTGTTCCTATAATGATTGTGCTCTACTCGTTTCTCTCTAGTCTTGAAAATAATGTAAGCCAGAACGTAGATTGATGGACTCCACATAGAGTACAAATGCACGGAACTTTTTTTCTAAGAAAACACATGCTGTTTCTTTCAAGTGTTCGATTTTAATATATTTTTATGTTATATGTGATAGACCATGTGGAGGTGACTCCGTGTGTGTGATGAGTAATTAACATCTGTTTTAGCGAAGTCGAGTTTGGTTTGTGTGGTTTGGACCATGTCGCTGCACGGTGCAATTGGTTTCGGTCGGACTTGGTCAAACTTGGTCGAAGTGCTTAGGATGCTTATTCTCTCTGACTGTTCTTCAGTGTTTGCCTCTCTCTGACTCTCTCTATTCTATTCTATTCTTGAGTTGATTCCTTGTTCAAGTGGTTGGTTCTTGTTTGCTTAGTGATGGGAAGATGTCTCAAGACCATTTGGTCACATAAATCCCCAAGAGCACAACAGAAGAATCAAAGATTCCTTTTTCATCAAATTCCTCTGTTTTGAGAAAATTAGGGTTTCATGTCAGGGGATTCTTGGTTTTCTTGATTTCCCTTCACAAGATGGCATAAGCTTTGATTTCTAGAGTCCTGTGATCATTGCTATGTTGATTACAAAAGCTCATGTGCAAAGGACTCAAGATTGTTGAGCAATTTGGAAATTTGTCCATTCTTTGAAAAATTTCAGGTTTTGTGCTCAATTCATGATTTTTGGCATCTGAGTTGCCTTCTTTGGTCATCTAAGGTCTTGATGGTATTTAGTTTGTAGTCCTCTCGGTTTTGGCTGAAGAGAAAGGCAGCAGTTCTTTGATTTCTTTGTTTTCTGCATGACTCAGTATTTTCAGCTTTGGGCGACACCTTTTTCTTGCTCTGGTTCAGCCCAACTGGTCTGACCGGACCTTCCAAGGCGGTCTGACCGGTTCTCAGGTGGTCTGACCGGCGGTGTGCAGGCGGTCAGACTAGCCATTACACACCGGTCAAACCTGCCAGATGTATTTTGCTGCTGATGTTCTCTATTCGATGATATCTCTTGCTGCCTCATTTTAGTGTTTTTCCCTTGTGTTCTCCTTTCTTTATACTTGAGTCTCCAGTGAGCCAAATATTTTTTCTTCATAGCATTTGTTACTATCGGAGAAAAACCTTTTAAGAGGATACTTTATGGGGGAAATTTGAAGAAGCAACATTCACCCTCCTATGTTGCCGATTTCGATCCAACAATTGGTATCAGAGCCGGTTAGCTCTTCCTCATAGATCTTAACAGGTATCTAGAGCCATGGCGACAGATAAATACTCGACCAAGCCCCGATCTTCGATGGGATTGACTATCCCTTTTGGAATAGTCGGATGGAGACCTACATCCAGGCTCAGGGCTACGCCATCTGGTGGAAGGTCAAGGTCCGGTATGCTGTTCCTGCCGATGAGAACATCAATACCGGAAACATGACTGATGTTGAGGCGAATGCTAAGGCAAGTGATGAGGGGCGGGGTTCCCGATCTTCCGTCAGGTGATGATAACTCTCGTTTTGGTGGAACGCGACACACCGATCCGGCTTCAGATCAAAAGACCCGAACCCTGCAACCTTAGCACCACGACTCCTCTGGTTATCAACCGTGTCACTAATCCGGTTGACCTCGCCAAGAAGGCTAATCCCTGCCTGCGAAACGAAGAACACAAGCAAGAACTCGAAAGAACGCATCTCAAAGAAGTGACAATCTGCAGATGTATGATTAAGATCACGAAAGTGGGGTTTCACGACCGAAAACGGCGGCTGTTCAATGACAGATTGATCTAAAGCAAAACCCAACCCTAACATGTGTGGTGACGACTTAATATAAGGTCTAAGGGTCATCACACCCCCTGGACGCGCCCCCTAACAGCTCTAATACGATACACGGCCCAACGGACCAAAAGACGGTGACGCAACACCCTGGCAGATTCTGGATGCTAACTTGTTTCGACGATTCCTGTTGACTCCGGTGGAATTTGGACCTCAAACCAAATCCATTGGTTATCCTATGAAATTATCTTTCCATGCATATGTGGATTGTCAAAAACGAAGTCCGTATACGTCCTGGGCGTCCGTTTTACTGCAGGCTGGTCCTGAAGGCCGAGGCAGACTCGAACTCGAGTTGGACTGGGCCTCCGGCTTGACTTGGACGTCCTTGCTGGTCTTCTCCGCCTCCACACCTCTCTCCATGTACTTCATGACCCTCTCCAATGTTCCTAAGCAAGATAACATCATTAAGTAGGAATCTATTCTCAAAACTATGAAAAGGATCGCTTAAGAACGAGCTCACATCTAGATTTAATTGTCGCATGCGAGCTCGGGTCATTGGACCTTGCATAACGGTTGGAGGATCAGCGGTTGCATCCGAAGGAGTGATGTCCTCATCATCCTCCCCCTCTTGAAGTGGAGTCGTCCTTGACTCAAGCTCATCTTCTTCTCCCAAGTATGGCTTCAAATCTGCAATGTTAAAGGTGGGACTAACCCCGAACTCAGGTGGCAACTCAAGTTTATATGCATTATCATTTATTTTCTCAATTATCTTAAAAGTACCAGCAGCTCTTGGCATTAATTTAGACTTGCGCAACTCTTGAAATCTATCTTTTCTCAAGTGCAACCAAACCAAATCACCCGGTACAAGTTTAACTTCCCTTCTACCTTCACTACCAGCAATTCTATACTTTTCATTCATCTTTTAAATATTTGCCTTAGTGGTTTCATACAATTTAAGAATAAATTCAGCACGCTCTTTAGCATCATTATGTGTTCTCTCAGTGGTAGGTAAAGGCAAAAGATCAATAGGAGCACGGGGGTTAAATCCATACACTACCTGGAAGGGACTTACCTTGGTGGTGGAGTGTTCCGCCCTATTATATGCAAACTCCACATGCGGCAAACACTCTTCCTACATCTTCAAATTGCGCTTCAAGATCGCTCTCAACATGGTGGACAATGTTCGATTCACTACCTCTGTTTGTCCATCAGCTTGGGGATGACAAGTTGTAGAAAACTGCAGCTTTGTCCCCAATTTATTCCACAAAGTGTGCCAAAAGTGACTCAAGAATTTTGCATCGCGATATGAAACAATAGTAGAAGGCATACCATGCAAGCGAACGATTTCTTGAAAGAAAAGGTCAGCAATATGAACAGCATCGTCGCTTTTATGACAAGGAATAAAATGTGCCATCTTAGATAAACGATCAACCACCACAAAAATACTATCCCTCCCCCTCTTAGTCCTTGGCAATCCCAAAACAAAGTCCATAGATATATCAGCCCAAGGAATAGAAGGAACGGGAAGAGGCATATACAAACTATGTGGGTTCAACCGCGACTTAGCTTTTTGACATGTGGCGCACCAAGCCACGAATCGCTCTACATCTCGTCTCATCCTTGGCCAAAAGAAATGTGTGGCCAGCACCTCCTCCATCTTCTTGGCACCAAAATGTCCCATCAATCCTCCTCCATGTGCCTCCTGCAACAACAAAAGATGAACGGAACCAACTGGAATGCATAGGCGGTTAGCTCTAAACAAAAACCCATCATGTATCACGTATTTGTTCCATGTACGTCCCTCTTTACAATTTTCCATCACATCTTTAAATTCATCATCATTAACATATAGTTCTTTAATTGTTTCAAGCCCAAATATACGACAATCAAGTTGGGACAGCATCGTATATCGTCTAGACAAAACATCAGCAATAATATTATCCTTCCCTTTCTTGTGTTTGATGACATAAGGAAAAGATTCAATAAATTCAACCCACTTAGCATGTCTACGATTCAGGTTGTTTTGACTTCGAATATGTTTTAGTGATTCATGATTAGAGTGAATAACAAATTCTTTAGGCCATAAATAATGTTGCCACGTCTCTAATGATCGAACAAGAGCATACAATTCTTTGTCATACGTGGAATAATTAAAAACAGGCTCATTCAATTTCTCACTAAAATAAGCAATGGGTTTACCTTCTTGCATCAAAACGCCACCAATGCCAACTCCACTAGCATCACATTCAAGCTCAAAAGTCTTACCAAAATCAGGAAGTTGCAGCAATGGCGCATTAGTAAGCTTGTCCTTCAAAAGGGTAAAGGACGCCTCTTGTTCTTCTCCCCAATGAAACGCAACGCCCTTCTTTGTCAACTCATTCAATGGGGCTGCAATGGTGCTGAAATCCTTCACAAAGCGGCGGTAAAATCCTGCAAGTCCATGAAAGCTCTGCACTTGTGTCACGGTTGTGGGCGTTGGCCAGCTCTGTATAGCGTGCACCTTGGCTTCATCTACCTCAATTCCCTGCGAGGTCACAACATAGCCAAGAAACGATACTCGTTTGGTGCAAAAAGTGCACTTCTCGAGGTTACCAAATAAACGTGCAGCACGTAAAGCATCAAAAACAGCACGTAGATGATTAAGATGTTCAGTTAAAGACTTGCTGTATATCAAGATATCATCAAAATAAACCACCACAAATTTTCCAATGAAAGGACGTAAAACCTCATTCATTAAACGCATGAAAGTGCTAGGTGCATTAGTTAAACCCAAAGGCATTACTAACCACTCATATAAGCCGAACTTGGTTTTAAAAGCAGTTTTCCATTCATCTCCTAATTTCATTCTTATTTGGTGGTATCCGCTTCTCAAGTCTACTTTAGAAAAAAATTATAGAACCACTTAACTCATCAAGCATGTCATCTAGCCTGGGAATATGATGACGGTACCTTATTGTGATGTTGTTAATGGCTCTACAATCTACACACATGCGCCAACTGCCATCTTTTTTTTGGAACCAAAATAACTGGAACAGCACAAGGACTAAGGCTCTCACGTACATACCCGCGGTCCAAAAGATCTTGGACTTGGCGCTGAATCTCCTTAGTCTCCTCGGGGTTGGTTCTATAGGTAGCTCGATTTGGCAAGCTCGCTCCAGGAATCAAGTCAATCTGGTGCTCAATCCCTCAAATGGGTGGAAGGCCTGGAGGTATCTCGGTGGGAAACACGTCACTATATTCCTGCAAAAGGTTAGTGACAGAAGGTGGCAAAGTGCTAGCTATATCATCAGTGGAAAATAAAGTATCTTTGCATATCAAAGCATAGCACACATCATTAATCTCTGCAAGATCAGATTTAGTAGTAAGCATAACAGGATTTTTCAATTTAATTCCTTGCTGTTTTTCAGTTTTAGCATCAACTTGTTTAGTTTCACTAGCAACTCTCTCTCTATCAGCTTGTACAATTTGTGCAGGGGTCATAGGTAGCAAAGTAATTTTTTGTCCCTTATGCATAAGTGTATATTTATTACTTCTACCATGGTGTGTAGCATCATTATCAAATTCCATGGACGACCCAATAAAGAGAACAAGCTTGCATCGGTACCACATCACAATCTACAAAATCAGAATATGTACCAAGGAAAAATGCACGGGCTGTTTGTGTTACCTTTGCCTTACCCGAGTCGTTGAGCCACTGAATATGGTACGGTTGTGGATGTGGTCGCGTGGTCAATTCAAGCTTCTTAACCAAATCAGAACTCACCAAGTTGTTGCAGCTTCCTCCGTCAATGATGACTCGTGCACGCCGATTTTTAATGACGAAGAAAATCTAAAACAAGTTATGGCGCTGCAGCTTCTCTACTTTCTCCATCGTATGCGAGAACTCATTGTACAATGATGGCTCGATAGTTGCCTGCGTCGTCTATGCCCAAAGAAAGACCATCTTCATCATGATCATCGTCCGAGGCAGCTTCATCAACAATGTCTTCCTCTACATCAGAAGTGCTAATGTATCCTCCATTTTCTGTAGCAATGTATGCCCGCTTGCTAGGACAATCCTTCTGCACGTGACCAAGTCCATGGCAGCGGTGGCACTGGATGGAAGAAGAACGCCCGGTGGAAGCCACAGATGATGCACTCTTGGCCAGTTCCTGCAAACGAGTCTTACCAGATTCCATGGTGCATGCGGCCGAAGGTGAAGGAGCTGAAGAACGTGTGCTCGCTGGTGGAGCTGGAGGACGAGCACTTGACGAAGGGAACGTCTTCGTTGGCGGTGTCGTCGCCTTGGGCGTGAAGGAGCTGCTGAAGTTGCTCCTGCTCCTTTGCTGCTGTCGTCCCTGCAATTCTTTTCTGCAAGCATAGCAAGCTGGAACAAATGGTTGGTAGTAGTAAATTCTTTATAATCAACAATATCCTGAATTTCACGCCTCAATCCACCATAGAAACGACACACTTTATCCTCTGGATCCTCTACTACCCCACAACGAATCATGCACTTTTGGAGCTCTGCGTAATATTCTTGAACAGACATATTACCTTGCTCTAAGCGCTGCAATTTCTTACGCAAATCACGTTTATAAGAAGGAGGAATAAAACGATCACGCATTGCTTCCTTTAGTCTATCCCATGACTCAGGTTGTAGATGCAAATTAGCTAATTCTTGCCACCAGATTATAGCAAAATTTTTAAATTCACTAGTAGCTTGTCTAACCTTATGATGATCAGGTACAAGGTGGGAAGCAAATTTTTGTTCTACTGTCATCTCCCAATCAAGATATTCCTCAGCATCATTTTTTCCATAAAAAGGTGGTATGGTGAATTTAATTTTAGCATAAGGATCATCATTATTAACATTACCACGATTGCGCTGATTTCCATTACCTCTCATACCTGTACGATTGCATTGAAGGCGTCGACGCAGGGTGTTCTCACGTGTCGCCCTCTCATCAACCTTACCATCTCCCCCAAAGACAACATCGTCGTCGTGGATCTCGTCGTCTTCCTCTTCTTTGTGGATGTCGCTGGTCTTTGGAAGGTTGGTCTCAAGCTGTTGAACCTTCCCGGTCAGTGTGGACATGCGCCTGTCCACACTCTCAAGCGAATAGCCGACATCCTTCATGGAGTCTTTAACTACGTCCATTAGCTTGACCACCTCTGCTAGCATCTACTCCTTCAGGTCCTGCAAGTCACTTTTCAAAGCAGGCTCGTCGTTTGGCATGATTAGTTATCAAATAAAAGCCCTATCAACTATTTATGGGTTGGTGGAATCACACCCTCACACACGTCTTACCAAGTTCTTACCAAGTTCTTACCAATGCAAGCAGTGGATGGTACAACCGGCGGCTGGTTCGTGATACCTGTGAGGAAGTGGCACCAAGATTGCAAGGGTCTTTTCTCAGATTGATTTGAAGAATATGTGGAGCTTGGAAGGCACACAAAGAGAATATATATATATATATATATATATATATATATATATATATATATATATATATATATATATATATATATATATATATATATATATATATATATATATATATATATGTGTGTGTGTGTGTGTGGCACACAAGTCAAGAATGATAGCAATGCTGAATTATAGTCTCAAATACCTATTCTCGTTGCTGGCCTACAGTGTTCCAAGTACCAGGTGTGTGACAAACAAGGTGGTGAAACAAGTATGATGGACAACAAAAGTATCTGAATCAAGGACCAAGGCAGCACACGCTAACACAGCTCACTTTGCCCTTCTCTATGTGCTCCTCTAGATATTGTTCCTCTTTTGCCCTTCTCTTTTTTTCTATTTTTTGGGTTGTCGTTGTTTTTTTGGGAAACTTCAACTTTTTCTTTTTATTTTTTGATATTTTTTTCACAGAGCAGAGCACAAAAATAGGAACAACACAAAGTTTCACCTCAATCTGATGTAAGGTGTGGCCTACAGAAAATAATGAACGTGCTGTAAATTCGGTGATGAACTTTCGAGCTCGAGTACTCAACTTTCCAGGCCAAATTTGGGCAAAATAAATTCGTCGAACACGACAAAGTGGGGGAGTTTCAGATGCAAAATTTAATTTCACCCAATTTCAAAAAAAATCGCCTGATTTCGAGTCCGTATGAGAAAGTTATGGCCGTTTGAAGAAGGGCCTCCGAGTTAGAGGACAAAACGGGAAGAAAGTGCGGAAAATTGGCGGAGGCGGCTAGGGTTTGATGGAAACGGTGGGAGAAAACACACGAACTGGACTCAAACACAAACTAACCAGTAACAAGACTTCGACCTAGGACACAAATTCAACACAATGGACTCTGAGACTGAATTATGCAAAGGCTATGGCGCGGAACGTTCTAGGACAGGAAAAAAAATAAACGAGTATGGCAGTGGACTATGGGACGAAGGCGAAACACTCGAACTAGGGGATAGATGCAAACCTGACGGTAAACCCGAAGCTCTGATACCACTTGATGTGGGCGCGGGGTTCCCGATCTTCTGTCAGGTGATGATAACTCTCGTTTTGGTGGAACGCGACACACCGATCCGGCTTCAGATCAAAAGACCCGAACCCTGCAACCTTAGCACCACGACTCCTCTGGTTATCAACCGTGTCACTAATCCGGTTGACCTCGCCAAGAAGGCTAATCCCTGCTTACGAAACGAAGAACACAAGCAAGAACTCGAAAGAACGCAGCTCAAAGAAGTGACAATCTGCAGATGTATGATTAAGATCATGAAAGTGGGGTTTCAGGACCGAAAACGGCGGCTGTTCAATGACAGATTGATCTAAAGCAAAACCCAACCCTAACATGTGTGGTGACGACTTAATATAAGGTCTAAGGGTCGTCACACCCCCTGGACGCGCCCCCTAACAGCTCTAATGCGATACACGGCCCAACGGACCAAAAGATGGTGACGCAACACCTTGGCAGATTCTGGACACTAACTTGTTTCGACGATTCCCGTTCACTCCGGTGCAATTTGGACCTCAAACCAAATCCATTGGTTAGCCTATGAAATTATCTTTCCATGCATATGTGATCGTCGAAAACGGAGTCTGTATGCATCCTGGGCGTCCGTTTTACTGCAGGCTAGTCCTGAAGGCCGAGGCAGACTCGAACTCGAGTTGGAGTGGGCCTCCGGCTTGACTTGGACGTCCTTGCTGGTCTTCTCCGCCTCCACACCTCTCTCCATGTACTTCATGACCCTCTCCAATGTTCCTAAGCAAGATAACATCATTAGGTAGCAATCTATTCTCAAAACTATGAAAAGGATCGCTTAAGAACGAGCTCACCTCTAGATTTAATTGTCGCATGCGAGCTCGGGTCATTGGACCATGCATAACGGTTGGAGGATCAGCGGTTGCATCCGAAGGAGTGATGTCCTCATCAGCAAGGAACATCATAATTTAGGGTCTGAGCAGAAGCGAGTTCGATCGCATCTCTCATCTGACGTCGGCCTTCGACATCTGAGTGACCCTCGATGCATACCATGAAGGCACCACCCAGATCAAGACGGTTTGACAGGACCAGTTCAAGCGAGATTACAACAAGTTTGAAATGCTCGCTGGTGAGTCCCTCAATGAGTGCTTTGCACATTTCCATAAGATTTTGAGCAACCTCCGAGCGGTCGGTCTCACATACCCCGACTCGGACAATGCTCGACAGATGCTCGCAGCTCTGGATTTGCGTGTTTGGGAGACGAAAGTGACTACCATCAAGGACACCACCGATCTTTCGACCTTGACTCTTGACGTGTTATACTCACGCCTCAAGACTCATGAGATTAACATAGTCTCTCGTAGGTCGAAGTCGCAGTCGATGGCCTTAGTCACCGATCCCAGTCTGGTTTCTGGACCTTCTTCCGAGTCGATTTGTGGATTCTCTCTAGCTGCTCTATGTGACGTAACTGATGATCAGTTAGAGCAGCTACTAGAGGACCAGCTGGCCCTGCTAGCCAGAAAGGTTTTTCACGCGTACAAGGGGGTGAGAGATCGAAAGAGGAGTGGCCCGATAATTTACTTTGAGTGTGGTGGCCCCAACCACATTCGGGCGAATTGCCCCAAGCTGGGAAAGGGTAAGAACGACTACAGCGGCGTGAGCAAGAACAACTACATCGACAAGAACCACAACAAGAAGCTCCCAGCTCATGTCCAAGGCAAGAAGAAGTTCCGCGACCTTGGCAAAGCCAAGAAGCTCTTCTACCGCGTCCTCACCGCCTTCGACGACCTCGATCTCAGCGAGGTGGAGGGGTGGAGCGACGATGATGGGAAGGACGATCAAGAACCCAAGGATGGCGACGACTTCTCCGGCATGTGCTTCATGGCCCTTGAGGGCGAGATCAGCGACAGCGAGATCTATTCCGACTCCGATGAGGTATACCCCTCCTATGACCAGCTTAATGATGCTTTTCTTAAGCTAGGGAAATTCCATGCTAGGTCTAGAGCTCGGTGTAGCGAGTTGGAGAGGGAAGTAGATAGATTGTCACAGGAGCTTACTTCACTTATATCTGCTCCTTCCCGTAACGAATGTGATACATGTTCTGTCTTGCTTGATGACATGGAGAAATTAAGGACCTCTCATGATAGTCTATCTTCTGAGCTTGACATGCTTAAGGTGGAGAATGTTAGTCTTTTGGCTGAACTAGATATGAGTATGATTGTTACTCCTTCATCTACTATCGTTGAGACTACATCTTACACCTCATGTGAGAATAAGGACAATGTGTTTAGAGATCTTTATACCATGCTCCTTGATTTACCAGAATCATGTGAAAATTGCAATAACTTGAAATTGAACCTAAAAGGGCAGATCATAAAATTGTTGAATTGCATGCTTCCCTGTTAGAGCCGATTGTCTCTTGCACCAACTATCCCAAATTAACTGCTGAACTTGAATCTGTCTCAAAACAGTTTCAAGACATGGTTGATCATAACAAGAAAATGACTCAATATGCTTCTAAGGACCCTGTTAGCTCAGCATGTAACAATTGTGAAAAACTAAAATTTGAGTTGATTACTTTGGATGAAAAATATGTGAAGCTAACTAAGGACCTTCTAGTGAAACCATCAACTGATTGTGATGTGATTGCTGGTGTGGGGGAGAAGCCCAAAGAAGTAGAGACGCTTAGGCACGATGACCAAATAGCTAGAGGTAGGATTGTCCCTCCTAGTCCTTGCGAAGACCTCAATGTTGAGGCGGCTGTGCGCGAACATGCCATTCCTTCTTCTGCTGTTGGTTCTTCCTCTTCTCCTACTGTTGTCTCCTCTTCCCCATGCTCTTCTTGCACCCCTCTCTTTTGGGAGTGTCAGTATCTTATGAACACTCTCGAGAGATTTGTAGGAGGCAAGAAGAAGCTAAATCTTATTCTAGACCAATCCAAGATTTGCAAATTCAATCAAGGTCTGGGATATGATTTTCTTGAGGATGTTAGGAAGCATCCACCTGCCGTGCTCAGACCAATAGCCGCAGGTGTGATCGAGGTCAAGCCTAGAACTGATAAAGTTCAATTCAAGTCAGCAGGCTTTGTCCAAGGGATTTCTGACAGCAAGGTGATTCCACCTATTGCTTTGGCCTCTCAGAAGGCGAAGCCTCATCGTGCTACTTCTACCTCTCAAAGGTGAAGTATCATTGCACTTTCTGTCAGAAGGATGGACACTTGGTCGAGCGATGCTTCAGGCACGCCAAGATTGCGCGGAGAGATCATATTCGCGATCTTAGGAGTATTCAGGGTCAGCCCCAGACCTTGAGTGCACCTAAGACCAACACGAGGTCTAGGGTTGATCACTCTGAGTATTTTAGGCAGTATCGAGGACTTGGCTTTTCCAGTGTTTCTAGTTTTTGTCCTCGATTTGCCTCTGCTCGTGATATCCACCGTCCTGAGGGTAGATCTCGTTTCCCCCGTCGAGATGGCTACCCGCGGTGTGATCAGCATGTTGCTGGTGTCTTGACTTGCTCCTCCGTAGCAGTCAAGCCCAACAACAGCTTCTGGTCTGCACACAGACCTTCTGGCTTGTTGAGCGACAGAGAGCGTAGGGTAGCTAGAGGTCAGTCGTGTGTGGCTACTTCTTCTACTTGATGTGTTACTCAGTATTGGGTGCCGAAATCACTCTTGATTTACCCCAGTACTGAAACTTTACTCTCTCGTTGACTCAGGTTCGTCAGGCAGGGAAGAGAGAGGTTTGGCTCGTTGACTCCGGGTGTTCTCGACACATGACCGGAGACTCTTGTTGGTTCTCTTCCCTAGCTCGTGCTCCAGGTGATGAGACGATCACCTTCGGAGATGCTTCGTCTGGGCGCGTCATCGCCAAAGATACAATGCGCGTTAATGAGTCTTTTATTTTGAAAGATGTTGCATTGGTTAGTAAGCTGCAGTATAATTCGCTTTCTGTTTCTCAGCTTACCGATGACAGTTTTGAGATGAGCTTTAAGAAAAACGCTTGCAAAATTCTTGATTATTCGGGTAGTCTGGTTTGCAGGATTTCTCGTTATGGGAGGATCTTTCGTGCTGATTTTTCTGAGTCTTCTGGTGATCCTCTCCGGTGTTTAGTTGCTTCTGAGTCCCGTGACCTTACTTTCTGGCATAAGAGATTTGGTCATATTGGATTTGACCATTTGACTTGAGTTAGCGGCCACGATCTCATTCGTGGTCTGCCGAAACTCAAGATGGTCAAAGATATTGTTTGCGGTCCTTGCCGGCACGGCAAGATGGTTGCCGCTTCTCACCCTCCAGTCACAGTGACTATGACGATGCACCAGGATAGCTGGTCCATATGGACACAGTTGGACCAGCCCGAGTGCAGTCAGCAGGAGGGAAGTGGTATATTCTTGTCGTGGTCGATGACTTCTCGAAGTAATCTTGGGTGTTTTTCTTAGCCTCGAAAGATGAAACCTTTACACATTTTCGAGGTCTTTCCAGTAAGCTTTCTGTTGAGCTCCCGGGTGTCTTACGAGCGATCCGCAGTGACAGCGGCACGGAGTTCAAGAATTCCTACTTTGAGAGGTTTTGCAATGAGACATGTGTAGAGCACTAGTTCTCTTCTCCGCACGTCCCACAGCAGAATGGCGTCGTGGAGAGGAAGAACCGTACCTTGGTCGAGATGGCCAGGACGATACTTGATGAGTATTCTACACCTAGGAAGTTTTGGGCTGAGGCTATAGCAACCGCGTGCCATGTTTTTCGAACAGAGTTTTTCTTTGGGGACACTTGCATCGCACTTCCTATGAGCTGAGATATGGGCGAAAGCCCAGTGTCTCTCATTTTCGTGTGTTTTGTTGCAAGTGTTTCATTTTGAAGTCCGGGAACCTAGATAAGTTCGAGTCACGCTCTTGTGATGGTATCTTTCTAGGTTACTCGACTTCTTCGCGGGCGTATAGGGTCTGGAACCGCGAGTCTAGTAAGTTGGTAGAGACCTGTGAGGTGACCTTCGACGAGGCCAGTCCGGGGACTAGGCCTGATATCTCAGGTTCTTTAGAGCAGTCCGAGCCCATATTTGTGGATGATGAGGATGATGGAGATGAGGGTTGTCTACCCGATCTGGTTCCTCATCCTCCCCTTGAGGTGCCTTCTTCCACTGCACCTCCAGGTGATCAGCCTATGCCTTCTGCTTCATCTGTAGCTAGTGGCTCTGTTCCTACCTCTTCAGCTCATGAGGTAGAGGCCACTTCTTCTTCTCATCCAGGACCTCCCTGACATCCAGAAAGACCATCCTTTCGAGCAGATGATTGGAGACCTCTTTGATCGAGTCACACGCTCAAAGTCTGGCATGTCACATTTCTGTCTCCATTCTGCCTTTGTTGCCTCATTCGAGCCCAAGGACGTTTGTCATGCTCTTTCTGATGAGTCTTGGGTCAATGCCATGCATGAGGAGTTAGCAAATTTCGAGAGAAACAAGGTCTGGTCGCTTGTTGAGCCTCCTCGAGGTCACAATATCATTGGGACTAAGTGGGTGTTCAAGAACAAGCAGAGTGAGGATGGGGTTGTCATTCGGAACATGGCTAGACTGGTAGCTCAGGACTTCTCCCAGGTTGAGGGTCTAGACTTTGAGGAGACCTTTGCCCCTGTAGCTAGACTTAAGGCATTAGAATCCTGCTTGCTTTCGTAGCTTCTAAGGGTTTCAAGCTTTACCAGATGGATGTCAAGAGTGCCTTACTCAATGGATTCATTGAGGAAGAGGTCTATGTGAGACAACCTCCAGGTTTTGAGAACCCCAAATACCCTAACTATGTTTACAAGCTTTCCAAAGCCTTGTATGGACTTAAGCAGGCCCCTAGAGCTTGGTATGAGAGGCTTAAGTCCTATCTGTTGAGTCATGATTTTGAGATGGGTAAGGTAGATAAGACCTTGTTCATTCGTAGGCATGGCACTGATCTACTGCTCGTCTAGATTTATGTGGATGACATCATCTTTGGCGGCTCTTCTCATACTCTTGTTTCACAGTTCTCGAATGTCATGAGCACCGAGTTTGAGATGAGTATGATGGGCGAGTTGACCTTTTTTCCTTGGCTTCCAGATCAAGCAGACTCGGGAGGGTACCTTCTTGCATTAGGGCAAGTACACTCGTGACCTCCTGAGACGGTTTGACATGAGTGATGACAAGCCAGTGTCAACTCCCATGGCATCCATAGCTTCTCTTGACCCAGATGTGGACGGTGAGCCAGTTGATCAGAAGGAGTATCGCAGCATGATTGGCTCCCTCTTGTACCTCACTGCCTCAAGGTCGGACATACACTTCTCTATGTGTCTGTGTGCTCGCTTTCAGGCTTCTCCTCGCATATCTCACCGCCAGGCGGTGAAACGCATCCTTCAGTACCTTCGAGCTACCATTAACTATGGTATCTGGTACTCTTCCTCGTCCTGTCTTTCCTTGAGAGCCTACTTGGATGCGACTTTCTTTGGTGTGAGGATAGATAGGAAGAGCACTGCACCGCCAATTCATTGGCACCTCTCTTGTTTCTTGGTTTTCTAGGAAGCGATCCAGGTTGCTGATCCACCGCAGAGGCCGAGTGCGTTGTTGCCGCCAGTTGTTGCAGCCAGGTACTTTGGATGGTCTCGACCCTGCGGGACTTTGGGTTAGCCATAGACAGTGTTCCACTCTTTTGTGATAACACTTCTGCCATTAACATTGCTAAGAACCCAGTGCAGCATTCTCGGACTAAGCACATTGATATCAGATATCACTTCCTTAGAGACCATGTGGAGAAGGTTGACATAGTGCTCCAGTTTGTGGAGAGTAATCACCAGTTGGTTGATATCTTTACCAAACCTTGGATAGCTCTAGGTTTTGAGCTCTGCGGGGAGAGCTTGGGGTGGTCTGTTCTTATGGACTGTTATGAGGGGGAGCTTTGCGCTTCATGTTTTATCTTGTTTATTATGCTCTTACTCCTTTCTGTTGCATTGCATATGGGTGCATTGGAGTTAGTCCTTCTAGCATAGATTAGAGTATTTCTCTTGTCTAGTTGTTTAAACTTCTTCCTCTCATCTTGTGATTCTAGGATGCTGCTTATTAGCTGCTTCACTTCTCACTAGGTTGAGCTCTCTCACTTCTTATAGGTTCTAGAGAGGGTTGGGCCACCCTCGGGTAGACGGGGTACGTGTTTGCTCCTTAGTGTGTTAGATGATCAGCTAATAGTCCTAGAGTCATATGGGGTAGATGAGAGTCAGTCTGAGCCATAATATCCTCTATATCTTGTCTATACTTTAAGGACTGTCTTTTCTGATTTTCTTGCCAGCTTCTCATTTTATTGCTTTGGTTCAGGGAGAGTTCATTTGGGAGCTTCTAGATCTTAATTTTGTCATACTCAACTTGAACTAAAGTTGCATCACATGTTGAGGGGGAGCTGGATTTTCTTGCATGTCATTCTGCATTGTAATATAACTACATGGAGCCTTGATTATTATCCTGTTATGACATGTTTACAATGCATTACATCTTGCCATGATCTGTGCTTACTTGCTAGATTTATTATGACTTTATATGTGTAGTCAAGTCTTTGCCATGATGGGTTGATTAAAATGCTCAACTTGAACTAATTCATGTCATTTTAGCTCTTGAGACTAGTCTCTCTTTAGTTATCTCTTTATGACTCATGCCATGTCAAATAGGCTGAGTTGAGTCTTGAATCTTTATTGAGCTTTAGATTGAGCTATACTAGTTTCTTGATGAAGCATGAGTTAGTACAATCTTTTACGAAAGCAAAAAAGATCTCTTTTGTGCGAAAGAACTGATCTCACCAATTCTTTCTCATGAGAGACGGATTACCATTGCACTAGGCATGAACTCAGGGGGAGTTTTGGATGACCAAGAGACTATCTTCTTAAGCTTCTAGCTTGGAGTGGTCACATAAGACTTGAGATCTAGCACATGACTACACAAAAAACTGGTTGGAAACAATCATGATATTTATAAAGAAAAACATGTCAATTGTGCTCAATTTGCTTAATTCCACAAAGAACAAGTACTTCAACAAATGTCTCATTCTTGACTGTGTAGCACTCTAAATTGACTCAATACTAGCTTCTTGGTTCCACTTAGATTATTGACATAGCCTGCATCATCTTTGGATACCTTTAGCTAGACTATACTCATGGTTGGCTTAACATGCTAAGGAATTTGGCTAATTTTCAGATTGTGACTTATTTGGCTTAGCTTGATTATACATGTCTTGTCATGATCTTGTTAGCATTCTTATTGGGTATGGCTTGGTGCAATACTTCAAGGTCATTATGGATAATCTTCATGGCTCATCATACTTAAAATAAATAATATTCAGCCATTCCATCCCTGCTCGTGACCTTATTCTCTCTTTTGCATCCTTGATGATTTTATCGCCAAAAGGGGGAGAATAGCGGAGAAAAAGCCATTTGGGAACTTTCTGGAGCTTTGGAGAACAATTTGCTCTTTCTTTTGTTGCTCTAGTGTTCTTTTTGTCGGCATGGTCATAAGCTTCTTTGATTTCTTTTGGACCATGTTTGACTCACTTTCATTTTCAAACTCAACTTTGTGCTTTTTCTGGGTTTGTCAATATACTCATCAATGGGGAGATTGATAGACCATGTGGAGGTGACCCCGTGTGTGTGATGAGTAATTGACATCTATTTTAGGAAAGTCGAGTTTGGTTTGTGTGGTTTGGACCATGTCGTTGCACGGTGCAATTGGTTTCGGTCGGACTTGGTCAAACTTGGTCGAAGTGCTTAGGATGCTTATTCTCTTGATTCAACAGGTTTTGGCTGTTTCATGCTTAAGATTACTCTTAATGTTATTGTTTATTGCATTATGTCGAGCGGTGCTATTTGATGTGTTTCTTGTCTATGATGACTGCAGGACGTCGAGGCGAAGTCGTGGCGAGGCACGGGATGATCGAACTAGGCGTAGGCGGTGCCGAGGTCAGAACGGTCGAGGTGTGCCGAAGACGGCGAGGACTCGGGGTGGCTGCGATGCTTGGAAGGCAAGGAATAAGGAAGCTTCCCAGAAGGTGCAGGAGGGGCGTTTTGGTAAATACGCAAAGCTGCACTAAAGGAAGTGTATTTGGTTTGTATTAGTGGATAAAGCACAAGAGTTGTTGGAGGCTTAGTGGGTAAAGAGAAAATCAAACCCATTAGTGGGAGGCTATAAAAGGAGGAGTGTCTCCTGCATGTAGTCAAGAAAGTTTTTGGGGTTGGTTTTGCTTTGTCTCTCTTTTGCTTTCTATTGGGAGTTGTTGAGAGAAAGAGAAAGCAGATGCTGTGAGTCCTGTCTCCTGTGCGTGTGTTTGAGTTCTTGAGTTTCTTGCAATCGCGTATGGGGACTTAGTGTGCTGTGTAATCTTGATGTAAGAGATGGCTGTGAACAATCTATTGTAAGCATTCTTGTCTCTGTATCAATATCAATATAAGAACTTTATGCTTTGGATTGTTCTTCAGTGTTTGCTTCTCTCTGACTGCTCTCTGTTCTATTCTGTTCTTGAGTTGATTCCTTGTTCAAGTGGTTGGTTCTTGTTTGCTTAGTGATGGGAAGATGTCTCAAGACCATTTGGTCACATAAATCCCCAAGAGCACAACAGAAGAATCAAAGATTCCTTTTTCATCAAATTCCTCTGTTTTGAGAAAATTAGGGTTTCATGTCAGGGGATTCTTGGTTTTCTTGATTTCCCTTCACAAGATGGCATAAGCTTTGATTTCTAGAGTCCTGTGATCATTGCTATGTTGATTACAAAAGCTCATGTGCAAAGGACTCAAGATTGTTGAGCAATTTGGAAATTTGTCCATTCTCTGAAAAATTTCAGGTTTTGTGCTCAATTCATGATTTTTGGCATCTGAGTTGCCTTCTTTGGTCATCTAAGGTCTTGATGGTATTTAGTTTGTAGTCCTCTCGGTTGTGGCTGAAGAGAAAGGCAGCAGTTCTTTGATTTCTTTGTTTTCTGCATGACTCAGTATTTTCAGCTTTGGGCAACACCTTTTTCCTGCTCTGGTTCAGCCCAACTGGTCTGACCGGACCTTCCAAGGCGGTCTGACCGGGTGGGACAAGGCGGTCTGACCGGTTCTCAGGCGGTGTGCAGGCGGTCAGACCGGCCATTGCACACCGGTTAGACCGGCCAAATGTATTTTGCTGCTGATGTTCTCCGTTCGATGATATCTCTTGTTGCCTCGTTTTAGTGTTTTTCCCTTGTGTTCTCCTTTCTTTATACTTGAGTCTCAAGTGAGCCAAAATTGTTTTCTTCATAGCATTTGTTGCTATCGGAGAAGAACCTTTTAAGAGGATACTTTATGGGGGAAATTTGAAGAAGCAACATTCACCCCCCCTCTTGGGAATGGAATGGCCAAGCGGTCTAGAGTATTCTCCCATCACAGAGCATCTCATTTTGCAGCTGCTTTACAAGACTCAATCAAGAACCTCAAGAACTCAAGAAATCAACAGAGAAACACAAAGGGGCAGAAATTGGTCCATCTCAAATAAAAAGCTTCTCAGATAGATACAAAGAGAGGAATGATTACAAGAGTTCATGCCATCTCACACTACTGCCCCATACACAGTTGAAAGTGAGAACATACACTACATGCTTCTCCTCTAGAGAAGACACTCACGCAGGACACACTGGAAGCACACTCCAGAACTCACTCTCTCTACCCACTTGAGCTCTCAGCTCTGGACACACTCACGTTGCTTACACTCTACAGAATACAATCACCCCTTGCTCTCCATCCCTTTTTAACAACCAGGACTCACTCCTAAAAAGGGAATTCAAGAAGTGTCATACTACCTCCACTCCCTCACCTCACAACCCCATGAAGCAAAAGTCAAGGAGTCAAACCAAATGGAGGGAAATCAGCCTTTCACCCCCAAACTTGAGTCAAATCTCCAATTTGCCCTCAAGCACCTTCCCGGAAGCTTCCCGCGTCCGGTACCTTGACCGTCTGGACCTCGACTCCTCCCTGAGTCTAGTCCGGTCCGCTTCGCTGCACACGACTGCACCCGGCATCCTGACCGTCTGGACCTCCGACTCCTCCCTGAGCCTAGTCCCGATCCACTCGCCGCTGCCCGTCGTGTCCACTCGAAACCGACCGAGACCTCCGACTCCACCTGAGTCTAGTCCTGGTCTGTTCCGTCTCGCACGACTGCAACCGACATCCAACCATTTTGGACCTTCGACTCCTCCCTGAGCCGAGTCCCGGTTCTCTCGTCATTTCCCGTCGTGTCCGTCACCAGTAGCTCCAGCTCTGGTTCCTCATCTCCCGACTCACAACCACCTCACTAGCCTCGATCATCTTCGGCATCACCGACCGTCTGGACCTCAACACCTCCTGTGCCTAGTCCCGGTCCTCCTCGCCTCACCATGAGCTAGCTCCGAAGTCCTGCAGTCACACAGACAAGCAAACCGTCACATAGCACCGCACGAAACAACATAATCAATATTAGCACAAGTAAAGGTACTCAACCCTAGAATACCCAAAACAAACTTAAACTCTCTAAACCAACCGTCAATTACTCATCACAAACATAGGGATACCTCCACATGGTCTCTCAATCTCCCCCTTGATGAGTATATTGACAAACACAGAAAAATCATAAGATTAAGTTTGTTTGAGAGTCATACATGATCCAAGAGAAAGAGATTGATGCTAATGACCATGTTGACAAAAAGGAGCAAAAGAAAGAGCAAGTTTTCCTCAAAGCTCCCAAAAAGTGGCTTTTTCCTCAATATTCTCCCCCTTTTGGCGATAGAATCATCACGTTACTTGGAGGAAAATATAGCATGGCGTGGCTGAATTTTATTCAATGCTAAGCAATTAAAGCCATGAAGATTATCCAAAATGACTATTTAGTATTACACCAAGCCATAATGCATGTGAAAGCTATCAATATCATAACAAGATATGCATAATCAAGCCAAGGCACATAAGTAACAATCTGAATATTAGATTATTTTGTTAGCAAGTCAAGCCATTCAAGAATATAGTCTAGCAAAAGGTATCCAAGGATGATGCAAGCCATGTCAATAAGCTAAGTGGAACCGAGAAGCTAGAATTGAGTCATTTTAGAATGTTACAAGTTCAAGAATGAATCATTAATTCAAGTACTTGATTCTTTTGGAAGTTAAGCAAATTTAGCACAATTGACATATTTTTCACAGCTGCCCCAAGACTCAAACCGAGACCCAGCCGAGAAGAATAAGATATCGAGGAGGAAGAGGACTCACTGCAATAGGTGCCAAAAGGAGGAGTGGGAGGCAGCCTTTTATAGGGGAGCGAGGAGGTGGCCGATGGGCTACAGCCAACGGCGGTGCCGAGGCGCTTAGGCCGGTGACGCCTCGGCGTCCCCGCCATCTCTGTGAGACCCAGGCGTCGGGTGAAGCAGTCAAACCAAGAGCCTCCCTACCAGTGCACGCAAGAGAAGCCCTTTGGCCTTATCTCCTTCGTCCCACCTGACCTCCTCTTTTTTTCTTTTTTAAATTGGGAAGTTACCCAAATATCCTCAGGAGTCCAACAAAAAAGAGTATTCAAACATATATCCATATCAGAACCTATCTAGCTTAATATTTAGATCACAAAGTCTATTCTTAAAATCCAAAAGATTTATGGCTTTGTTCGATTTATATTATCGTTTAATACGTGTCTGATTACGAATTGGTACAGCTTTACGGGCCGATTGTGTCAGTGGGATTGGTTGACTGTTTCCACTGACGGTGCAACATTATAATTCGGCAATCTTTATTTGTTAGCTATGGTCCTGTGAGAAATGATTTAGAATTCGATCTTCACTGTGGCTATACAAATAATCTGCAATGGAATATCATTCCGTGCGCTCGTGTGTTGAGTAATGAGCGACTTTTGTTATCAGCAAGTTACTAGTAGATACGTACTTCTCTCAATGGCCAAGATCAGGATTCAGAACATACACACCGTCACCGTAGAAATGCGTTTGATTAAACAAGCCAATCATTTTTTCAGCTGTGGAGGGATGATCAACCATTGACATGATAAGTATCTTTTGGTCCTCTTCTTATCACTGATGCTAATCAGGGTTATCAAAACCAGTTTTGAATTTTTACCCTGGGGTTCGGTACAGGACTGGTAGCACCGATTTTTAAAAAAATTCATAGCTTTCGGGCCAAAAATTTTAAATGAAAATTTAAATTTTGAATAAACATGGGTCAAAATTGGTCTAAATCGGAGGAATATCAAAGTAAATCGGATAATCTCGAAGTATCTCGAAGTAAAATGAAATATTTGAGACTGATTTGTACTCTAACTTGGATACCAATTAAGACGGATTTTCACCATTTTCGTAACCATGATGCTGACAAGCAACAATGACGCTAAAAGGAACAAAAACTGAATGCCTTTTGACCACCTTCCTTTGGACTAATAACTGGTTACCACCTACGTAGTTATGTATTATTTCTCGACGCTTCTCCTTGATAATCTTGTAAAGAAATGTTATTAATAACACACAATCAAGTATATTTCATACTTGTGGTTAGGGGTGTAAATGGAGCGGATATTTCCCGACCGACCGTCTGTCCGTTTTAATTCGGATACAATTCGGAGCAAATTTTCGGATATCCGACAGTTTTGTCAGATACGGAAATGGATTCGGATATTTTTTGTTGGATACGGAAACGGATTCGGAACAAGCATTATCCGACGGATACGGAACTATCCGGATATTTTTCCGGATAGTTACCGGATAGATACCCGGATAGTTACCCAGATAGTTACCGGATACGAAAACGGAGTCGGATACCTGGCCTCTCCATCGGCCAGGTGGGATCTCCGACTTTTCTTGAAATGTAGCATCATTTATTTATATAAGATTGCTTGTTTTGGTGGCTGTTGCAACGTCGATACACTCGTATTAGATCTCGGTTTGCTTAATTTGTCTATGTCGCCATGTGAAATTTGCTTTCACGCATTATCCGATTAAATATTCGTGACCGAAACTAACCATATTCGGAGCGGTATGTATTCGTTTCGTATTCGTGACCGAGAATATCCGCATTCGTATTCGTACACGGCACTATCCATGTCCGACTCCGACTCCGACCAAAAAATATGGAAAAAGATACGGAATAAGCAATATTCGTCCGTATCCGCTCCATTTGCACCCCTACTTGTGGTAGGGCAATAATCTTGTTTTTGCCACATTATTACACACGTAGTTTGTATACATCATAACATTGTAGGGCAATAATCCTGTTTTTGCCACATTATTGCACACGTAGTTTGTACACATCATAACATTGTGGGGGGGGGGGGGGCAATAATCCTGTTTTTGCCACATTATTACACACGTAGTTTGTACACATCATAACATTGACAGTAATTGGGACAACCAAATATTACAGTCGATCAATTAACACACACACACACACACACATTCGAGAGAGACGAACACACAGACACACCTTTACACGAGATAGAGGCCAGAGTGGCATGACACGAGGAGCAGTAGGCACACAACAAGAATAGTATCTTAACTGACGGAGTATTTGGATAGATAATGGGTAAGATTCAGTTACCTTCTCATCAGAAGGGCGCCAGGCATCAGCATCAGCCTCATAAAACTCTTTCCACAGTGGTTATACCCCGATCAGCATCAATCTCATCAATATTTTCCACAGTGATTATACCCCGAATGCGTTGTTCAGCATCGATTTTAGGACCTGAATGATGTACGTGAATATCCAATTCTTCGAGCTTAAGAAGCGCATCTTTCGCTACCTGGAGCGTCTCCAATCCTTCCACATCAACCTTGAGCTTGTTCAGACAACTAAATCCAGCATAATAGAAGACAAGCTTCACGTCCTTGCACGAGCAAGAATGCAAGACTAGGGTGACTAGAGAGGGCAGACTAGCCAGATTGTTGATCAAGTCCTGAGACACATCTGTTTCCTCCAGCGAAAGCATAATGAGATTAGGAAAGCGAGAGGCCATGCCCTTCAGCTCGGACGGCAGCTTCCCTTGTAACACCATGAACTTGAGGCGACGGAGGGAGTAGCTGGTGAACACACATGGTGGAATAATGCCACGACGTAAGATGAGCGTCCTAAGATTCTCCAGCTTGCTGAGAGCATTACAGAAAGCCCCCAAGTTGTCATTGGAGATATACCATACAGATAAGAACTCAAGATGGATCATCTTTGCAAGTGTTCCAGACCAACCAAGCTCATAATCCTCATCAGGCCCAATGGAGTCAAGTGTATATAGGTGCTTGAATTTGCCGGCTTTCTTGGGTAATTTGAGGACAAAACCAAACACATGCCTTAGTGTCTCAATCATCCAGAAGACCGATGGGAGCTTCCGAACACTAGTTTCCCTGACATCCAGCGTTTGAAGGCTAGAAAGCCTTCCGATGGATTCTGGGATCTCCTTCAATGAACAGGATGTAATTCCAAGGTACTGCAGGTGCACAACGTTGCCAATTTCATCTGGCAACTTCTCACCGATCTCAATTCCTTGAAGATTGATGACACGGAGGAACTCAGATCCATTCAGTAGTCCTCGTATGTGAGATTTTATGTCACTATATTCATTGGACTTTGTCCTGCGCTGACATGAGAAACACATATTTCTCCCAGTCTGGACTTTTTTTGGCTCCTCTTCTTTGGGCTCTTCCTCAAATTGAGAGAAGATGGATCGCAGCTTCGGCAATGGACTGGCCAGGGCAGCATATTTGTCTGTATAATTCTGTAGAGAGAGGCGACTGTTAGCAATGACCATTAATCCTGCGCACGTTACTACGTTAGCTAGTTTTTAATTTCTTCAGTTTCTTTCCGTTTCTTGTATTGGTTCATTGCTTTTGCTTTAAAAGGAGAAGAGAAATAGAAAACGCTGTGCAGTTTTGAGCAGCACCAAACACTTAGTTGTTCTCCTGTGCGTGGCTGTCATTTTTAGCGAGTCATATTATTCTTGAGTTCGTGAGTGAGAGGTGTAGACGCCAACTACTTCCAATTCCGAGTTGTTGATTTTGTGCGCGATTGCGTGATTTGCGAGTGAGTTTCGCCGGGGCGTGGCTGACAATTGGTATCAGAGCAAAATGTCGGCCCCGTCCTTGCCGTAGGCCACTCCCGTACACCGCAGCGACACGGCCGTGGACGCTCGCCGTCCCCACCGACGCGCCGCCCGCATCGACGTGATGGCGGCCAGCGTGAACTCGTTGTCCAGCGGGTCGTGAAGGAGAGCAGTGGCTCCATCTCCTACCCCACGCTCACACGCTCAAATTACTCCGATTGGGCAGTGTTGATGCGAGTCAACCTGTAGGCTCAAGGCCTGTGGGACGCCGTCGACACCGGTGATGTGCCATACCAGGAAGATCGCCAGGCCCTTTCGGCGATCCTACGCACGGTGCCTCCGGAAATGCTCCGGCCGCTCGCCGAGAAGGACAACCCCAAAGAAGCCTGGGACGCCCTCAAGGCGATGAGGGTTGGGGCGGATCGAGTGCGTGAATCCAAGGCGCAGAAGCTACGCCAGACATTTGAGTCCATGCGATTAAAAAATGGCGAGCACGTGGAGGACTTCAGTCTCCGGCTCCAGGGTGTCGTCAGCGACCTTCGCCTCCTTGGGGAGGAGTTGTCGGAGGAGAAGGTGGTCCGCAAGATACTACGTGTTGTTCCTCGCAGGTATCGCCAAATCGCCTTGTCAATTGAAACCTTGGTTGACCTTAGCACTCTGTCCATCAAGGACCTCACCGGCCGGCTCCACGCTGTCGATGACTGTGGAGAGTCGGACGATGAGGAAGGAGACCAGGTTCTACTCACGGAGAAGGAATGGTCGATCGTCGTATAACACCAAGGCGAACAGCGAGAACACGTCACGCTCACGCCAACGCGGCCGGTGCAGCCGCGGGCGTGACGGGGGAGACGAGGAACCAAAGTTTGGGACATCCCAGACTGCGTGCCACGACATCTCCAAGGACAAATGCTGTTATTGCGGCAAACTCGGCCACTGGGCCAAGGACTGCCGAAAAGCGAAGCGGGATCGTGAGAGGTTGGCTCAGGCGAATCTTCTCCAAGTCGAACCAGAGCAGGTTGAGGGCGAAGATGAGCCCACGTTGTTAATGGCTCAGGTCTGTGACCTCTCTCCCGCCATCAACATCAAACCAGCAGACGCCGAACTCGCTATAAACGAGGAGCGCGCCCTTGTCACTCTCCACGACGTGGGAGAACCAGTCGATCCAGAATGGATCCTGGACACCGGCACATCCAATCATATGACGGGCGCACGGAACGCATTCTCCGAACTCGACACCAGCGTGCGCGGTTCCGTCAAGTTCGGCGACGCCTCGCGAGTCCGCATCGAGGGGTGCGGCACTGTGCTCTTCGCCTTCAAGAACGGCGATCACTGCGCGCTCACCGGTGTCTACTACATCCCGCGCCTCCGCAGCAACATCATCAGCCTCGGCCAGCTGGACGAATCTCGTTGTAAGACAGAGATCGAGAATGGCGTCCTCCCGCTGTGCGACCCTCAACACCAGCTGTTATGCCGGGTTTGGCGGAGCGCCGGACGTCTCTATGTGCTCAACATCAACATTGCACAGCCCATTTGCCTCGCGGCGAGGGGCATGGAGGAAGCCTGGACATGGCATGCGCGTTTCGGCCACCTCAACTTCGATTCGCTTCGCATGCTCGCTCGGCGCGGGATGGCGCGAGGCCTGCCGGAGCTTGAGCGCATAAATCAGGTTTGCGACAGCTGCCTGATCGGCAAGCAGAAGCGAACGCCGTTCCCCGCAGCGACGACATACCGCGCGTTGGAACGCCTTGATCTCGTCCACGGTGATATATGCGGGTCCATAACGCCGGCAACCCATGGTGGCAAGAGGTACTTCCTGTTGTTGATCGATGATCTAACCCGCTACATGTGGCTCTTTCTACTGGTGGTGAAAAGTGATACTCCTGCAACCATCAAGCGCTTCAAGGCCGGTGTCGAGGTCGGGACCGGCCGCAAGCTGCATGTTCTTCGCACTGACCGCGGCAGTGAATTCACCTCCGTGGAGTTCGGCCTCTATTGCGCCGAGCAGGGGATTGGGCGTCACCTCACTGCGCCGTACTCCCCTCAGCAGAACGGCGTGGTCGAACGCCGCAACCAGACGGTTGTGGCCATGGCATGCTGCATGATGAAGGCGAAGGACATGCCGGGGAAGTTCTGGGGCGAGGCGGTATCCACCGCCGACTTCATCTTGAACCGTTCGCCGACAAAGAGTGTTCGCAACAAGACCCCGTATGAGGCATGGCATGGTCAAATACCTACCGTGCATTACTTCAAGACGTTCGGGTGCATTGTTTACGTCAAGGACGTGAGACCGCATTTGAAGAAACTCGACGACCGAAGCAAGGCCATGGTGTTCCTCGGCTATGAACCGGGAGCCAAGGCATATCGCGCTTACGACCCAGCGTCCCGGCGTGTTTGTGTCACCCGTGACGCTGTGTTCGATGAAGCGGCGAAGTGGGATTGGGCGGCTTCAGGAGAGTCCGTTGCAGCCTCCTTGGGCGATTCGTTCACCATCCACTACGAGGTGGTTTCCTCCTCTGTGCCATCCAGCATGGCGCCGGGAGGCCAGGCATCAACACCGGAACACTTGGAGACGGCGGCTCCCAATGACCTTGCTTCGCCACGCACTCAGGAACCCGCCATCGAGTTCGTATTGCCCCCAACTGCTGAACCCGACGTCGACGACGATCACGGGGCACCGCGGCGCTACAGAAGCATGGCCAACATCTTCGCCACTTCGAAGCCGGCGGAGCTCGACTCCGACGAGCTTCATTTAATCGCCACTCGGGAGCATCAGGTTTCATGAACTTTGCAAGAAGGCGGGCATCGTCGAGGTCGTCACACGGCAGCAGGATTAGGGGGAGAATTGTTAGCAATGACCATTAATCCTGCGCACGTTACTACATTAGCTAGTTTTTAATTTCTGCATGCTTTCAGTTTTTTGTATTGAGTGATTGAGTCATTGCCGCAGTTTCTGCATGCACGTAGTGGACGTCATGAACTGATGTCTTGAAGTGCATGGCTTCAGTTTCTTTCCGTTTCTTGTATTGGTTCATTGCTTTTGCTTTAAAAGGAGAAGAGAAATAGAAAACACTGTGCAGTTTTGAGCAGCACCAAACACTTAGTTGTTCTCCTGTGCGTGGCTGTCATTTTTAGCGAGTCATATTATTCTTGAGTTCGTGAGTGAGAGGTGTAGACGCCAACTACTTCCAATTCCGAGTGGTTGATTTTGTGCGCGATTGCGTGATTTGCGAGTGAGTTTCGCCGGTGCGTGGCTGACAGCGACGAGCACTTGTCAAAGTGGGGATATCGTCGCCACTATGGACCTCCACAAAACTTGACTCATGTGCTTCAAAGTGCAAAAAGTCATGAACTTTGTTCTGGACAGTCAAGAACCTACTGCTAGGAGTCTCATCCATATGCACCAGATTGACTAGATTCCTAATAACCAATTCGTTCAGGTAACGGTAGCCTACCTTCTCCATTGTCTTGCCCACTTTTGGTATCAAGAATCCCTCTGCCATCCACATGCACACCAAGGTGCGTGCCTCAATCATCATGTTAGCCGGCAAAGCAGCAAAGTAGAGGAAGCAAGATTTCAGCTCATGTGGAAGATCATCGAAGCACAGGGACAGTATACTGTGGAGCCGCTTCGACTCTTTGAGATTGAGGCGATCGAACACCATTGTCCACTCACTAGAGAACTCCTTTGTTTGCACAAGACCTGACAGAAGAACAGCAGCCAGTGGCAACCCTTCAGTGATTTTGTGGATGTCTGCTTTTCTCTTCTCTATGGACACCCTGTACTCTTCTTTTCCTGCTTCCGTCTTGGGTAATCTCTTGAGAAACACATTTCTGGTATCCTCTTCATTAAGATGATCTACCTTAATGATGTCATGATGATGGGTATCAAGCTGCTCTTCTGGTTCCTCTTGTGTGATTCGCACTATTCTACTACCTTTAGCACCAAACGGCCGGAGGACCTCTTCAATGTCTGTCCACTCGGTGCTGCTAATCTCACCATCTATCACCAATAAATATTTCTTTCCCTTTAGTTTTTCCTCCAGCATCGTATTGACGTCCTTTCTTTGGCAATTTGTGTCGTCGTCTGTCAGTTGCTGAACAATTTGTTGCCGTATGTTGGCGGAGCTCAAGTAAGGTGGAAAACTCTGCATAGCTTGGACTTCAAATTTTTTCATGGCCTTCACTCGTTTGTATACATCTCTCACAAGAGTCGTCTTGCCTATACCACTTCCACCTACCACATATATCACGAATGGAGATTCACCTCCACCACAGAGTTTATCCTCCGGATCTTTTTGCTTGTCCGTGCGTTTCACCGTAAGTGGCAGATGTAAATCATCCCTGTTGTAAAGTCATTATGATGTTAGGACGGCACTTCATAAGAGAAACTATACAACGATAAACACTTAATGCCAGAAAACACCTCCAATCCAAATATATGGCATTTAACAAAGATTTGTGTACTAGAGCATGACATGTTCCTCCCTAAGTAAAATCACAATGTCTTTGTAGATGCAATGTATCTATATTCTGGTTACGTCGCATTGGAGTGGGAACTAAATTGAGTTTTAACGTACATATCCTTGGCAACATAAGTGTTTCAAATAAATTAGGTTTTTTTAGAGGGGACATATATATATAGCCACCAACACTTAATAGAGGCATCTATTGTAAGACAAGCGCCCCTCAACAAGCATCTCGAAAACTTTCATAACAATTAAAAAAAACTTTCGACAGCATTCAAATGATTAAAAATAAGTTGATTCTAAATAATTCGAAATTTTCAACTAAAATACTTTCAACCAGAGATTTGAGCTTGCATGTGGGGTTGCACCATCAGGCGAGGACAAGTGTCTGGCGCCAGCGAGTACTTGTGTATCACGTCTGGCTCGGCGCTTCGACGTGGATGTGGGCGGTGGCGCTGAGCAGCTTTAGCCTTCGGGGCTCCTAATCCAAAGCCTTCTTACCCAGTCCTGGCCAAATGGATCGGTCTAACCATGTTGGCCCGAGACATGGTACTGTTAGTCTGACCTGACCTAAACACGACATAATACGAACAGTAAACGGGTCATACCGGCACAGCCCAATCGGACGTGTCGTGCTTAGACCAACATCTCAGCTTGGCACGACACACACAATACCGTGCCAAGGTACGGCCCAGCCCAGTATACCACATCACACCATTTACCCACCCAACCCTCCTAGTCCAGTAACTCTCTTGTGATAGTGTAGTAAAATTTCTTACAGTTGACAGTAAATTATTTGTGTTAATGTTACTGCATTCTTCTCGAGCATGGACAGGTGAGTTGGCACTAAAATTACTTGAGATTGGCAATAAAATTACTTATGACTGGCAATAAAAATATTTACAAACTGGTAGTAAAATTACTTATAATTGACAGTAAAATTACTTGCGACTGGTAGTAAAATTACTTGCGATTGACAGTAAACTTACTTGTGACTCATAGTAAGCATGCCCGGCCTGGCCCGGCCCCTCTCCATGTCGTATCTGGGTCAGAGGGTGGGCATGGCCTGCCATTCTTTGTGTCATGTATGGGTCAAAGTGTAGACACGTGGATTGACATGGTACGACATAGTAACTTATTCAGATTAGTTGTGTCAGATCTAATTGGACCGTGTCCTATCTAGACTTGTGCTGTGCCATGTCGGTAGCCTATTTAGCCAGATCTATTGTTGCCTGGCTCCCCACGATCAGTGGGACTTCATGCGATGGCTCAGGAGCCAAGATACATGGGACACGACAAGCTGATCCGATAGCTCATGTGGGCGTCCACGGGATCTAGATCTGGTGGGTGACCGTAAATTAGCAAGTTTGGATGAAAGTTAGTAATGACCAATGATTTACAATGGCTAACAAAAAAGAGGATACGCTAGAAATTCTCAAAAGAAATATAGGATATTTGATAAACCCTAGTCATTAATGTTTATATTTAGTAATTAATCTAGAGATATAAAAATTGGGAATAATTTTGACCGATAGAAAAACATCTGGCCTCTATATATTTTTCCGTGATTACAAGGGAGACATATACATGCACATCATATGCACACACTCCTGAGTGCACCGCCTTAACATACGCCTAGACATAATGAGGTTAGGAATAAATTCATAATATGTTTATTCCCAGGCTTTAACATGTTTACGTCTTAGCATCGGGGGCATGTGCATAAAGATGGACAACAGAATTTGAATACTATTAGCTGGAGTCGTATTTGCACAACTCCACTACCCCACTAAGTGATTCTTATCAAATGGACATAACTTTCCAGGGACGGTTCCCACATGGAGACTATCCCCGATGTTGTCTATCCTGCTATAGTGCCTGATTGGACGGCTCTAGGGGTAGTTCCCACTCAAAGATTGGACAGCTCTAGGGGCAATTCCCACTCAAAGATAGTCCCGTTAGAAAGGGTCTCTAATCTAGCCTCTAATTTGGTGGGCCTTAGTTTCAAAGGATTAGATTTGATAACTTGCTCAGAGATATATTAATTTTTAAAAATAAAAAGATATAAATAGCACCACCTATAATACGAAAGGTTGGGACTATATATTTGCTAGATAGGCCCACCTCACAATGCTCTCTTTGACATAGAGGAGAGGGATCTCAAAATAAATTGTGCCTATTGAATATGAAATCAAATATCCTAAATAAATTTAGTTGCAAAATAGGAATTTTAGCATTTCGATGCCAAAATGACATGTTTTTGTGTCCTCGAGGAAGTATATTTTAGGACTTGATGTATTGCGAAACAAGAAAGGAAACTAGAGGCATATCACAACCAGAAACTATGATATCTATGGAGTACATGGATTTGGAAACCAAAACCAACTATAAGGGTGAAAGCATCTAGGTGCCTAAATTTTGGTTTTGGTAATTAATGACAGTATTATATTTGGGACTAACATGTGTGCTAAGATGTGATAAAAGGTTTAGTCCCAAAGCACAGATGACAACGGAACAATGGTATGTAAAGCAAGGATCAACTTAGTTCCAAGACAAAGGTGAAAGTTTAGTTTTTGGTTCTTTTAATTTTTCAGTCTCGGAGTATGAAGAAAAGATCGAATTGGTAGGCTAGACACCATATTATGAAGAGGAATCATGGCTAGAAGTGACTTTGTGCCATCTTGATCAACAAATAGTCATGCATGCACCTAACGCTATTTTTATAAACTACTGTCAGGAAAAACGATAGTACCAACTAGGACCTACGATACTATTGGCTAGCAGTAATACTGCTATTATGGATTGGTACCACAGGCCGATGGCAGTATCAGACTCCTATGCGGCATGTTTTTTCTAGAGGGCATGTTTTTAGAACAATTCTGAGTTTTGGAAAAACTGTAGTACCGGCCGACCCATGCGGTACTACCATCGAGCGATAGTATCAATTCTAGTTGGTAGTAGCACTGCACCCCAGATTCAACGACTAGTTGATTCGCATTAATTGCACCTGAAAATGCCGTTGAACAGTAGGTGTGGTAGTACTAGCTATACACAGCGGTACTACCGTCCATATTGGATTTTCTGGTATTTGTTCCCAAACTATCAAATTTGTGGGTGAGGGGTATAAATAACCACCCCCCACCACCAGCTCTTGGACAAATATATAAGACCACTTGAATACATTGGAACTAGATGTGCACTCTCCACACCTCATTTACCATATTGCATACATGTGAGGTAGTTGATAGCATTGAAGTATATTGAATCATTTGTTGATCATTTGACACTTGATCCTCCTCAAGCGAGCACTTTGGTTTATTACTCTTGGTGTTTGCCGGCACCTGAACATCTTGGTGGAGGTTTGCATGGTGACCTCTTCAAGAAGTTTTGAAGAGGCCCAACACCATTTGTGAGTGGCTCAGTGTTCTCATCTCTAGAGCAAGGGAAGAACAACCTTAGTGGCTTTGAAGCTTAATTCGTGAAGCCAATCTAATTTGTTTGGACTTACCTCAACATGGACTAGTGAAGACTGGCAAGTCTTCAATACCACGGCAAAAACATCATGTGTCTCCATATCAGTTATTTCCTTGTCTATACTCTTTCGCATTTATATTCTTAGCCATTAAAGTGAAATGAATTGATATCTTGTGAAGCTAAGAATTATATTTGGTAGAGATATATTTTGTGGTGCTATAGAAATTTGCTCTTACATTGTGCTAAGTTCTTATATAGCTCATTGTGATCAAAATTATTGTACATCAGGAACAAATTTTTAAAACCTCCTATTCACTCCCCCATATCTAGTTGGTTATTCTTGATCCTACAAAGGGCCTCCGTGATTCAATTGAATTTCAACGGGAAATGGACGAATTCAATTCAAAGGAAAAAATCATATAAGGATGGTTGGTTTGTAGGATTATTTCAAAGGAATTTCATAGGATAAGGTCAAACCACATGTTATCAATTCATTTGAGAGTTTCAAGGCACCTTCTCTCTTCCTCTCTCTCTCTCTCCATTATCTCTCTAATTAATTAACATTTAATCTCAAAATTCCTACATTTTTTCTATGAGACATCCAACCACATATTGTGAATAATTGCTATGGTTTTATTCCCTACGAGATTCATCAAGTCATCATACTTTAATCCTACATTTTTCTATTAATTCCTATGTTACAAAGAGACTCTAATGAAGATAGGCCACACATCAAAGACATAGGGAAGCATCCAAAATATGATACCAACTAGAGAGTCCTAGCGTCATCCAATACCCGACCAGAGCACGATTTGACCACCAGCGAGCCCTTCCCTATGAAAGGTACCCCTTCCATGACATTGTGTCCATTCTTTTTTGTTGTGGCTGATGGATTTTGGCCTTAGCACAAACGCTTGTGCGAATAAATCAAATGCTGATAAGCTAATAAGCCACTTCAAAAGGTTATCTTGATAAGCTGCTTTGAAGTAGTGATGGAGAAGCTGTCTCATTTGTTTGTTTGGAGAAGCCATAAGCAATAAGCAGAAAAAGGGGCCCATTGACTTCCAAATGCAATTTTGGAGTTCCATGTACCATTTCAAGGTTTTGAAGTTGCTAGAATCTTGTTTTCTCATATTTAGGTCTGCATTAGGTCTACACTTTTTATTATCTACTCTCTCTCTGTTCTTTTTTAGTGTCGGTTGTGCTGTCAACCTTTTAAAACATTAACCTCTATAAACTCTGTCCTCTAATATACACAAATATATTTGGATATGTAACATGGAAATAACATTACTAGATTTGTCATCAACGATACTTCCATATTATTATATTTTTAATATTTTTTGCTAACATATAATTAGAAAAGGTAATGGTCAAAAGTATGTATTAGAGACCGTGTCTATGTTCAAATTAACAACTAAAAAATAATGAAGGTAGTATAAACTTGTTATAATTTATTTATATAAGTCTGCATCTGTTGTTATTGTCATGCATATGCTAGCGTGTTGCATGTTTAGCTATTTTTTATTAATTATGGTGACTAGATCTAAATTAGTCAACCCTTGCGCGATAGTTTGTGATTAAAACATGGAAAGGACTACTGTGCACCTGGGTGCGTGTTAGCCTTAGGGCGCACTTGCCTGTCAGTTTTCTTTTCAGTCACTTCACCATGTGCAGTATCATGCCCTCACACGTATGGTTTCAGTGCTCACTTGCATGTTATCCATGAATGGCAGAAGTTTCATTTCCAGCGTGCATTTTGCTTTGTTATCATAGCCTTTCAAGCCTTTAAAAAAATAAGAGAATGAAAACAAAGGAGGCTTCCAACACAGCTCTTCTCTCTGACCACTTAGCTCTAGAAACAATCTTATGCATACAGTACTACAGTGTTTTGACTCCATCATTTTTTACATCATGAAAATTCAAAACTTACTATTAGATGACGCTAAGTTACCAGGTATAATTTTAACAAATTACCACCCTGAGTTCAAAATTATCATTTAAGCTATCATCTGCGATTTGGTTCCCATATGCTCTTTTAACAAATTAGCATCCAAAATTCTATAAGTTACTCCCTTCATTCGCATCTACTTGTCACTCTTGATTATAGCACAAATACCAAGGTAATCAACTTTTTATATACAAAAGGTCCAAACTACACTTGATAACTACTCAAATTGACCATGAGTCCACCATGGATGGAAAGAATGTGGAATAGTTAATAAGGGCAAAATGGAAAATAATGCATCCGGGAATGTGAAGTGACAAATATTTGTGAACAAATCAAATGGTCAAAAGTGACAAGTAAATGCAAACAAAGGGAGTACCATCTACAGTTTTAACAAATCGCCACCCCTAAGTTGTAAATTGCCATTGGTATGTGAGTATGTAACACACTTAGAACTTATTGTCAATTGGAGCCCAAGTTACCATCTATAATTTTAAAAATTACCATCCTAAGTTTCAAATTAACAAAATACCACCCTGTCTTAATGTGTGCTCGGGATCACATCCGTCTGTTCTGGCGTTACCCCAACTCCTCTCATTCCCACGGTCCCCACCTGGCCACCTTCACAGCTCCAGCCCAATTCCTCTCATCTTCCCCACTAGTCCACCACCACCACATCCTCTCACTCTCATGTTTCCTCCCACCTACTGCTCTCCCTTGCCAGATCTGGTGATTATAGCCATCACCACCCACATCTTCACCGCTGGAGAGCTCCCCGCATTGCATGACACAAGGAAGGAGGTGCTGCTCCCCACCACCATCCCCTCCACTCCTTGCTTCTCCTACCTTTTCTCTTTAGATCCTAGTCTACCTCTAATGCTGCTGCTTACATATCCATGCCTACGAGCTCCATCATGTTGCACAAGGCAAGGTGAGCCAGTGGTGCCCTTGATTTGTGTTGATTTGTCTCACCAAAATTAGCATGGCAATCAGAGGGAGGCCATCTTGAGGGATTTCATTTACAAGGGCATGGTAATCAGATAAAAAAGCATGAGGTGAGGCATTTGTCTTGCACGTTGCCGCACATACATGAAGCGATGTGAGCTCCACTTCTCCCTCTCCTATTCATGAGGTGGTGTTGCCCGTTGTCTCACCAATTTTGGGGCAATTAGTTGCTTTGTCTCACTAATTTTGCCTTTTTTCTTTGATCTGGCCAAATTCATGTTCAATTGGATTGATTTGGGGTTCTCTAAGTTCATTCTCTTATATGTAAAATGTACTTCAGTTCATGGATTTCTCTAGATTGAGTTTTTTAATGTAAAATGATATTATACCCAATCCGCAAGTTGGAAGGCCACCTTGTATTTTTTTTCATGGATAGCAGATGATGCTAGACTACCAGTAGCTCTGACTAGTAACTGGTTTTCTATTCTTAGATGCATAGTTTTGTTTGGTTTAATATAGCCCTTCTGGTTTTGTTAGCTTAAAAGTACAGTTTTATTAGGTTAAATGCATGAGACCATTTGATAGGCTACTTTCATAAAGTCGGATTTTCACTAGCTGTAATGAAATGTGAAGCTAATGAGTAGTTGTTCTTAGTTACTATGTGCTTGAGCACAATGGGCGGCGTAAATTGAGGCTCAAGGTGCATCCACGGTGGCGCCAACTCATCAACCACCATCTCTTCCTTACTTTCTTGGCTGCTGTCATAGTGTTCAGATTTGCTTCCTAACCTACTTTCACTCACCAAGGTACGCCCTCACTCGCTAAGGTACGTCCCACAAGGACCTTCTAATACTATCTATTACCTCCGCCCATGCATGCCCTGCTAGATAGATACTAATGTTGGCTAGGTTTGGCTGCAAGGTTGTGTGGAGCGGATGGTGGAAGGTACATGTCGTCCCCATGGGCACCAGTGGCTAGTGGTCAAGGGTATGAGGCATTTCATCTACAAGGGCACCAAGGGGAGGCCATCTTGAGGTGAATGCTCATGTTTTTTCATGTGAGCAATGGAAAGGTGCTACAATGTGTATATTTTTGTAAATGGCGAAGAGGATCGATGTGCTCTTTTTTATCCTTTGCTTTGCATTTTTGTAGCCTTTTGTTTGAGTTGTTGTATTCAAAGACTTACAATAGTATACCATCAGTAGTATCAACTTATAAGAAACTACAAGACAACATTTGATTATAACAAAGAAAAGTTTTCAATGAACCACAAGTTTAGCGAGAAGATAAGTAAGCAAAAAGGATAACTTCTCAGATTGGTGCATTGCTAAAGTCATTTTTCGATAGATATCCATGTATGGTGTGGCCAAGTTACTCATCTTTGCATTTTGTTAGAATAAATAGCCAGCAGTGTTTAGGATTTAGTTTGGCGCATATATTTAACTCACTACTCCTTAGGGGCGTTCGCCCACAAGCACTATTAGTCTACAACCACTATGTCATTTACGTTCCACAAGATGCATATATATCTTACATGTAATTTAGGTTGACAGTTTGTGCATGTTGCCATTTGTATCGTAGGAGTAGTGAGGCAAATATATGCGCCGAACTAAATCCTACAAGCCATGTAATTCACACCTCCGTTATGAAGTGTTATATCGGGCTTGGAATGGTTTATTTAAACAAAAATATTAATGCAACCTAAGGCGTACTAGCCAAATTCTCTCTTTAATTATTAACTATTATTTCAAAACTACTAAAGCCAAAGATGCAATAATTATTCAGAAATAATACATTTTTAATTAAAATATATTATTTAAAAAAATAAAATATCACCATTTCAATTGGCGACATAACCTCTACTGCCATTGACGACAGAGTGTCACATCCCAAAATTCGCTTTCTGAAAAATTTAATTTCAAATTAATTATTTTAAAGTATTTGAGATTTATTTGGATTTATCTGGATTTTATTTCAAAAGTTAAAGTAAGAAAATGTATCTTAAATATTTTATTAAAGTCAAAAAGAGGTTATTTTATTTTTCCTAGCCTTCCCTAAATTTTTAAATAATTTTGGAGAATTTTTTGGAATTAAAAATTAATTTTAAAAGTTAAAAAGTATTTTATAAAATTATTAAATGCAAATCTGAAATTAAATATTTTTTTGTCCTAAGTCTAAAATATTCCAGGAATATTTTATGATTTTTCTGGAATCTTTAGACATTAATTATTATTTTCTAACTATTTATAAAGTTTCTAGTATTTTCTGAAATTTAATCCGAAAATAAAAATCCAATTAATCCTAGCCTACCACGTGTCGCTCTCAGATTGAATCCATCTCTATCCACGATTTAATCCTAGCCATACAAAGTCACTTACCCCTTCATATCAATCCAAAGGTCATAATCTATTCACTTGCCACGTGTCGCAAATCTGACAGCCCGTACCCCTTCACTTCCCCTCTCTCTCACTGACGCATGGACCCCACATGTCATATCCTTCTTCTTCCTCATCTTCTTCCTCCTCTAGCCCTCTCTCTCTCCTCCATTGTTGTCGAAATTAAAAGCTTTAATGCCGGCTGTTTCTCCCAATTAAACTCCAATCTAAAGCGTGCATTTGATTGCCCTAATCATTCCCCACCCAAGCCGGCCGTCTCCCCTCTTTAATCCTTCCAAAAACCGAAATCCATTCATCTCCTCTCTCCCTCTATAAAAGTTTCTCCCCGCCACCCTTCTCTCCTCTTCGGCCTCTCCACCCGCCGCCGCCCTTCCTCTCCCCTTCGGCCGCCGCCCCCATTTCTCCCGCCGCCGCCGGCTGCCCTGGGCCCCGCCACCGCCCCTCCTCTCCCCGCCGCCACTCGTCGTCCCGCCGCCGGCCGCGCGCCTCCGTGCTGCCCATGCGCGCGCCGCGTGGCATCCTTGTGGCCGGCCTCACTCGCGTGGTCGCCCATATGGTCGCCGCGTGCGCGCCCGCGTGGCGCCAAGTCATCGGAGCGCCACCTCGGACCTATCTGTCTTCCTTGGACTTCGTCTATGGTGGACCGGGCCCGCGTGTCATAAAATTCGAATTTTCGCTGATGTCATAAATAAGATTTTTCCGTATAAAAATAATTCCTGAAAATCAGCCTTTGTCTTTTTCCCTCCTTTTAATCTTTCGGAAGCCATAACTTTCTCATTTTAACTCCGATTTGAGCCGTTCAAATTTCTAAATTTTTCTAAAATCATAAGCTATCCAACTATGCATTATTTTTGAATTTTATTTAAATTTTTTTTGTATTTATTTGTTTTATTTGTCTGTCTTTTCATGCGTAGATCCCGCCGTCGCCGAAGAATTCATCGAGCCGCAGCAAGAAGAACCAGCCAGCGCACAAGAAGGCAAGTCTCCTTTGAACATATTGAACCTATGTTTGTGACATGTGTCGTAGGGGTGGCCCCCACCTAAACCCAGCAGGCCTAGTAGGAAGTTATAAGGCCCAGAATAGGCCACGTGTAATAACACAAATACCCCTGAAGGGGAGGATCAGCTGTAAGGGCATAATTGTAAAGGCACTCCCCATGTGTATATATATAGAATACCGGCCATGGGGAGAAGGCAGGCCATCATACTCATTTCCACCACTCTCCACTACCATCTCTCTCTCTGTTTGGTCTGTAGCCACAACAGTTGGCGCCGTCCGTGGGGAGGACAAGGACAAGCTCAAGACCAGAAGAAGAAGGATGGCACCAAAAGCCGTCACGGCGAAGGGAAAGAAGGCGGCGGGCGGGCGTCGTATGAGTACGTGGGCCGGCGCCGGCGGCGGCAGCGGTGGCGAAGGCGTCGGCGTCCGCGCGGTGGCGACCAACCTCGCCACCGCACCGCGACAACCAATCTCGCCACCGCACCGCGACGACCAACCTCGTCACCGCACAGCGTCGACCCACCCGTCACCGGCGTCGCGGGACGGACCGCGATCGAAGACGTCGGCGCTAGTGCGGCGGCGACACCGCCCCGCCGACGCAACGACGGTGACCTCGCCCCCGCGCAACCCTCGCCGGCAGCGGGACCGGGCGGTTCGAGGTAGCCACGACGAGCGACCGGCAGCTCGGGGCCTCGCGACGCGGTCGTGCCCGCGCCGATCCGCCCGTTGGGAGTACCGACGACCCCGCATGCACAGGCGGCAGAAAGCGCCCTTCTGGCGGCCCTCAACGTGTTCCAGCGGGAGCTAGGGGACCTTCGCGGAGCCGTCCGAGATATGCAAGAGGCTCGGAGCTAGCAGGCCGCGCCAGTAATCGCGCCCGAGCCCACGCCGGAGAGGGCGGATAGTCGCAAAGCCCCCACGTCTAGCCGCGTGCCGCTACGGCGCGTAGATCCGGAGTCCCTGCTTTCGGCGGGGCTGCAGCAAGTGGCATGGCCCGAAGACTTCAAGTTTCCTAGCGCCATCGACTCGTACAAAGGCGACATGGACCCCCGCGAGTTCGTGCGCGTGTACGAAACCGTGATCGAAGCCGCGGGCGGAGACGACACCACGAAGGCGAAGGGACTCCCCCTCGCGCTGCAAGGCGTGGCGCTCTCTTGGTTCTTTACCATAGAGCCGGGCTCCATCTACGCGTGGGAGCGACCGCGCCCGCCTCCACAACAACTTCCAGGAAACTACGTCGACCGAGTCGACGCGGACCAACTCTTTCTTTGTCAAGCAAAACCCTCGGAAAAGCTCGGGACTACTTCAAGCGCCGCCAAGATTCGATGCCAAGTGAAAGGCGTTAACGAAACCACCATCGTTAATGCAGCCATACGGGGCCTAAATGCGGCCCGATGGCGCGCATAACGCGCGAAAGCCAATCAAGATGGTGGCGAAGCTCTTCGACAAAATGGAGGAATATGCGGGCGGAAGAAGACGCGCGGCGAAGGCAAGGGACGACTCAGACACCAATCGGTGGAGCCTCGGCAAAGCGAAGATCCCCAAGAACGGCTCTTGAAGGGAAAGCGAAGGCGAGTCGCCCGAGGACGCGCCCGGCCGCAGGACGCCTCGCATAAGGAGTCGTCCGATCAGCCCAAGCACGGCCAGAGGTCGAGGCGAAATCGTGCGTCCTCGGCAATGGCGGTTCGACGAGGCGCGCCCGGCTGGAGGCGGTCGGGGCGCCGTGGCGGGCGCGGCGTGGCGGGCGCGGCGATAAAGGTCGTGGAGATTACGACGACCAGCACCGGGGGCGTGGTGTGTGGTCCACGGCGCGGCAATCATGATACCCGCACCGCCTCCATCGCGCGCTCGCGATAGCGTCGCTAGTCGCAGAACCCGAGACGCAGTGGCCCACGCGGGCGCACGAGGATGCGGTACAGCGAGGGATGGCGTGAAGGCCTTGTGGATCCAAGCTCACGTCAGGCAGCCTCGGGAGGGCCTCCTGTTGCTGCAGCCCCGAGGCAACCCACCGCAGATCGTGCGTCATATCCGGAGGTTCTGCGCCGGGTCGCCTCAAGACGGCGAGAAGGCCTATGCGCGAAGACTACATCACGTGGCGGCATACCCGGCGCAGCACCCCGAGGCGGGCGCAGACGGTTACATTCACACCGACGACGCCCAAGGCGTGACTTCCTCATCGGGACCCCTGGTCATCCGGGTCACTATCGCGGGATGCGGCGTGGGCGCACCTTGGTGGGCGGCGGCAGCTCGCGAACGTATTGTTTGCGGGGCCTTCGACGGATGGGGATCCTCGAAGCCGCCTAGGGCCCTAGGGAACCCCGCCGCAGGCTTGGGGACAGCCCTGCGGTATTTGGGCCAAATAGGTCTTCAAGTCTCCTTCGGCCAAGGTGACAATATGCGGGCGAAGATGCCACCTTCGGCGTGGTCGACCTTCCGTACCCCTACAATGCCATCTTAGGGCGCCCAATCCTCAACTCCTTCGGTGCGGTACCACATCACGGCTATCTATGCATGAAGATCCCAGGTCCCCGGACCATCATCACCGTCCGAGGTGACCAAGATATGGCCCGACGCATCGAGCCAGGTACCAGGTGTCCGCGTCGCGAAGCCTAACGGCGCTCCTAGAGCTGGCATCACAGCGCGGAGGTCCGTGAGGCTATTCGGAGGCACCTTGGCGGGCCCTGCAGACGTCTATCGACTAGAGGCTTCGGCCGCACCAAGGGCAAATGGTTAGTATATCCACCCCTTATAGTTGCTTACCCGCGCAAACGGCGATGTAATGAAGATCGCCGTTTGTCGCTAATCTTTCTTCATCACACGCAAGTAGGCGGCGAGGGCGTGCGCAGGCTTAGCCAACGTGCGCGTTCCCGCAATATAAACAAAGACGCACGTTCGCTTGTGCACTCGCCGTAGCCAGGGGTACGGGACTGAGTATAAATCGAAGTCGCACGTTCGCGTGTGCACTCGCCGTAGCCAAAGGTGACGGGCCTGAGTATAAACAAAGACGCACGTTCGCGTGTGCACTCGCCGTGGGGTACGGATCGAGTATAAATCAAGTCGCACATTCGCGTGTGCACTCGCCGTAGCCAAAGGTGACGGGCACGAGTATAAACAAAGACGCGTTCGGCGTGCAGCACTCGCCGAGCTGGGGTGCGGATCGAGTATAAATCGAAGTCGCGACGTTGGCGTGTGCACTCGCCGTAGCCAAAGGTGACGGGCCCGAGTATAAACAAAGCGCACGTTCGGCGAGCAGTCGCACTCGCCGTAGCCAGCCGTACGGGCACGGATCGAGTAGCAATCGTCGCGCGTTCGCGTGTGCACTCGCCGTAGCCAAAGGTGACGGGCACGAGTATAAACAAAGACGCGACGTTCGCGTGTACTCGCCAGAGCTGTGGGTCGCCGAGCGCAGTACGGATAGAGTATAATCGTAAGTCGACACGTTGGCGTGTGCACTCGCCGTAGCCAAAGGTGACGGGCCCGAGTATAAACAAAGACGACGTTCGTGTGCACTCGCCGTAGCCGTGGGTACGGGATGAGTATAAATCAAGTCGCGACGTTCGCGTGTGCACTCGCCGTAGCCAAAGGTGACGGGCCCGAGTATAAACAAAGACGCGTTCGGCGTGTGCACTCGCCGTAGCAGTGCGGGGTCGAGTATAAATCGAAGTCGCGACGTTCGCGTGTGCACTCGCCGTAGCCAAAGGTGGCGGGCACGAGTATAAACAAAGACGACGTTCGCGTGTGCACTCGCCGTGGTACGGATCGAGTATAAATCGAAGTCGCGACGTTCGCATGTGCACTCGCCGTAGCCAAAGGTGACGGGCACGAGTATAAACAAAGACGCGCGTTCGCGTGTGCACTCGCCGTAGCGCAGTGCGGGATCGAGTATAAATCGAAGTCGCACGTTCGCGTGTGCACTCGCCGTAGCCAAAGGTGGCGGGTGAGTATAAACAAAGACGCGCGGCGTGTGCACTCGAGTATAAACGGACCGAGTATAAATCAAGTCGCACGTTCGGTGTGCACTTGCCGTAGCCAAAGGTGACGGGCAGTATAAACAAAGACGCGCGTTCGCGTGCAGTACTCCCGAGCGCAGTGCGGGTGAGTATAATCGAAGTCGCGACGTTCGCGTGTGCACTCGCCGTAGCCAAAGGTGACGGGCCCGAGTATAAACAAAGACGCGCGTTCGCGTGTGCACTCGCCGTGAGCAGTGTACGGGATCGAGTATAAATCGAAGTCGCGACGTTCGCGTGTGCACTCGCCGTAGCCAAAGGTGACGGGCACGAGTATAAACAAAGACGCGCGTTCGCGTGTGCACTCGCCGTAGCTGTGGGTGCGGATCGAGTATAAATCGAAGTCGACGTTCGCGTGTGCACTCGCCGTAGCCAAAGGTGACGGGCCCGAGTATAAACAAAGACGCGCGTTCGCGTGTGCACTCGCCGTAGCAGTGGGGGGATCGAGTATAAATCAAGTCGCGCGTTCGCGTGTGCACTCGCCGTAGCCAAAGGTGACGGGCACGAGTATAAACAAAGACGACGTTCGCGTGTGCACTCGCCGTAGCCAGTGCGGATGAGTATAAATCGAAGTCGCGACGTTCGGCGTGTGCACTCGCCGTAGCCAAAGGTGACGGGCCCGAGTATAAACAAAGACGCGCGTTCGCGTGTGCACTCGCCGTAGCCACGGTGCGGATCGAGTATAAATCGAAGTCGACGTTCGCGTGTGCACTCGCCGTAGCCAAAGGTGGCGGGCCGAGTATAAACAAAGACGCGCGTTCGCGTGTGCACTCGCGTAGCTGTGGGTGCGGGTGAGTATAAATCGAAGTCGCACGCGCAGTGCACTCGCCGTAGCCAAAGGTGACGGGCTCGAGTATAAACAAAGATGTCGTTCGCGTGTGCACTCCGTGGGTGCGGGTGAGTATAAATCGAAGTCGCACGTTCGCGTGTGCACTCGCCAGCCAAAGGTGGCGGGCCTGAGTATAAACAAAGACGCACGTTCGCGTGTGCACTCGCCGTAGCCAGGGGTACGGGACTGAGTATAAATCGAAGTCGCACGTTCGCGTGTGCACTCGCCGTAGCCAAAGGTGATGGGCCTGAGGATAAACAAAGACGCACGTTCGCGTGTGCACTCGCCGTAGCCAGGGGTACGGGACTGAGTATAAATCGAAGTCGCACATTCGCATGTGCACTCGCCGTAGCCAAAGGTGACGGGCCTGAGTATAAACAAAGACGCACGTTCGCGTGTGCACTCGCCGTAGCCAGGGGTGCGGGACTGAGTTTAAATCGAAGTCGCACGTTCGCGTGTGCACTCACCGTAGCCAAAGGTGACGGGCCTGAGTATAAACAAAGACGCACGTTCGCGTGTGCACTCACCGTAGCCACGGGTACGGGACTGAGTATAAATCGAAGTCGCACGTTCGTGTGTGCACTTGCCGTAGCGAAAGGTGACGGGCTTGAGTATAAACAAAGACGCACGTTCGCGTGTGCACTCGCCGCCGTAGTATAAATCGAAGTCGCGCGTTCGGCGTGTGCGCCGAGGGGTCGAGTATAAACAAAATCGAAGTCGCGCGTTCGGCGTATAATGTGCACTCGCCGTAGCCAAAGGTGGCGGGCACAGTATAAACAAAGCGCGCGTTCGCGTGTGCACTCGCCGTAGCAGTGCGGGGTGAGTATCAGTCGAAATCGTCGCGTTCGCGTGTGCACTCGCCGTAGCCAAAGGTGGCGGGCACGAGTGTAAACAAAGACGCGCGTTCGCGTGTGCACTCACCGTAGCTGGGTGCGGATCGAGTATAAATCGAAGTCGCGCGTTCGGCGTGTGCACTCGCCGTAGCCAAAGGTGGCGGGCACCGAGTATAAACAAAGATGCGCGTTCGCGTGTGCACTCGCCGTAGCTGAGGTGCGGGTCGAGTATAAATCGAAGTCACACGTTCGCGTGTGCACTCGCCGTAGCCAAAGGTGACGGGCCTGAGTATAAACAAAGACGCACGTTCGCGTGTGCACTCGCCGTAGCCACGTGTGCGATCGAGTATAAATCGAAGTCGCACGTTCGCGTGTGCACTCGCCGTAGCCAAAGGTGACGGGCACGAGTATAAACAAAGACGCTGCGTTCGCGTGTGCACTCGCCGTAGCAGTGCGGGATCGAGTATAAATCGAAGTCGCGCGTTCGCGTGTGCACTCGCCGTAGCCAAAGGTGGCGGGTGCGAGTATAAACAAAAGACGCAAGCGGGGCGCCCCGCGCACACGGTCTACGGACTTTAAATAAGACGTAGCGTCGAGGTCCGCCTCCGCACGCACTAGTCTACGGACTTTAAATAAGACGTAGCGTCGAGGTCCACCTCCGCACGCACTAGTCTACGGACTTTAAATAAGACATAGCGTCGAGGTCCGCCTCCGCACGCACTAGTCTACGGACTTTAAATAAGACGTAGCGTCGAGGTCCGCCTCCGCACGCACTAGTCTACGGACTATAAATAAGACATAGCGTCGAGGTCCGCCTCCGCACGCACGAGTCTACGGACTTTAAATAAGACATAGCGTCGAGGTCGGCCTCCGCACGCGCGAGTCCCCGGACTATAAAGCAAGACATAGTGTCGAGGTCCGCCTCCGCACGCACCAGTCTACGGACTTTAAATAAGACGTAGCGTCGAGGTCCGCCTCCGCACGCGCGAGTCTCCGGACTATAAAGCAAGACGTAGCGTCGAGGTCCGCCTCCGCACGCGCGAGTCCCGGACTATAAAGCAAGGCGTGGCGTCGAGGTCCGCCTCCGCACGCACCAGTCTACGGACTTTAAATAAGGCGTGGCGTCGAGTCCGCCTCGCACGCGCGAGTCTCGGACTATAAAGCAAGGCGTGGCGTCGAGTTCCGCCTCCGCACGCCGCGAGTCCCGGACTATAAAGCAAGGCGTGGCGTCGAGGTCCGCCTCCGCACGCACTCGATCTACGGACTCTAAATAAAGCGTGGCGCCGAGTGCGCCTCCGCACGCGCGAGTCTCCGGACTATAAAGAAAGGCGGAGTGCCGAGGTCCGCCTCCGCACACGCTAGTCTACGGACTATAACAAGGCAAAGTGCGGGGGTCCGCCTCCGCACACGCCGATCTACGGTGTAAAAGGTGAGATGCTGCGACCGTTGTCCCGCAGCGCCATTCTAAGAACCCTTGCGCGCTACTTCGCCAACGGTGGCATCAACACACGCGCATATCCTAAAATGCTAGGAAACCTGCATACCGGAAAAATCACAAGTACAAAGGCCCGGCAACATCCTTGCCGCTCTAAGCCGCTATCCCGCGGGTTCGTCCTTAACACGCGCTAAAGCTGGGGCCTCGCTCGAAGAGGGCCGGCCCGCCCAAAAGTCCAGCGACTCTTCGGCCCTTCGCCAGCGTCGAAGGCGTCGCCGGGTTGAAAGGTCGGCCGTAAGAAGTCGGCCCCGCAACTGCCGGGATACGGCGAGTCGAATGCATGCAGCAAGTGTGTACTTCATTCGCAAAAAGCGGGAGCAGTACAACACACGCCTACATCTAGGCACCACGGTGTCAGACCTGCGGGTTCCCGGCGCCTTCGGAGGGCCCAGCGCCGCCCTCGTCGCGTCGAGGACCCGCCCGAAGCGGCGAGGCTCCCGCCCGTGAGCGACTTCGGAGCTAGATCCGTGCAGCATCCGCCCGCGTAAGCCCAGATCCGGTCGAAGAAGGGCCCGAGGCACGGCGGCGAGGAGCGACGGGCCGGACATTACCCGGCCCGCCATCATCTCGGTGGGGTCATCCAGCCCGGCGACGTGCGTACAACCGCGGTGCTGCAGGAGCGCACACACCAAGCATGCCGACGTGTACGCACAGTGGGTGCCAAAGGACGTCGCCGCGTCGCGCGCAACATTGGCGGCATCCCCGATCTAGCAGAGCGTCCGAGACAACTCCTCCGGGCCGAAAGCGCGGTCCGGCACCTCAGTTACCAGCTCTTGAAGATGGCTCTCCAGCGCTTGCATGGCGTCCCACGCAACCACCGAGGCGTCGCCAAGCGTCTGGTTACGCTCCGCCAGAGTCAAGGCAAGTTCGCCTTTTTCCCTCTCTAGCGAGGCGACCTGCGCCAGGAGCCCGTCCCGCTCCGCCGCAAACTTTTCTTCAGCAGCTACGCGGCCGACTCCTGCGCCGACACAACAAGTCCCTCGGCGTGTGCCCTCGCCGGCACATTCCGCTTCCGGTGGCGGATGCGGGCGTCTGGCGAGCGGGCTCGGAGGCTTCGCGTAGCTCCTCCTGGCGACCGTAGTCTATTCTCGGCGCCTTTCGGTCACGCAGTATGGACCGCTTGCAAGGCCTGCCCGGCACAAAGTGCAGAGGAGAAGACTCAGCAAGCTCGGCTAGATCGGCGTTGTCGCATGAGTACTTACCTCACCCGAGACACCTCGGCGTCCTCGGCGCCCCGCACCGTAGGCCTGCAGCACTTGCGGTCGGCGCTCGTGGCGCGTCATTCACAATCCGCGCCACGCCCTCGGCGTATCCGAGGCGGCACGAAGTCGGCGGGCTTACGCGCTCGGAGGCTCGCGTTCGCCGAGTGCTCCCCCTCCGGAATGAGCAACGCTGCAAGCGAGGATACGGTGGCGCCCCAAGGCATAAAAGCACACACGAGTAAGCTAAGCCACCTTACCTTGGTAGAACGAATGGCCCGCCGCGGCGAAGCCTCGCGTTCGGGAGGGTGACGGCTGTCCCCGCGGCGGGTGGCGTGGCGTGGGGCGAAGCGCGTATGCCGTAGGGTCTCGGCGCTGCGCTGGCGTCCCACAAGCCGATGCCCGTGGCCACGCGAATCCCGCGGTGTCGGTGGAGCTCGGCCGCACGCACGGCCGTTAGCCGGGCAGCCAGCGGCGACACCGCCCGCGGCGCGGTTAGCGAAAGCCTCGCGCTGCGCGCGCCGAGGCGAAGGTTCCACGGTGGCAGTTGTCGCAGGGGCACCTCGGTTTCTTCTGCTGTTAGTAAGGGTAGCACGGCTCCGTGCGCCCCCGCGGAAGGCGCCTCCGGCACCACGGCGGCCACGGTCGAAAGCTCCACCTCGACATCGCCGGTCCGCGTGGGTGCCGCCTCGGTGACTTCGGCGGGCGGTGAGGCTTCCCCCCTTCGGCCGCTCGCGGCAAACCCGCCGTCCGGGACACTCGGCGAAGATACCTCGCCTTCGACGTCTACGCCGCCCAAACCGGAATCAGCATACCTCGCCGAGTCCGACCCCGCATCCGCCGCACTCTCGGACGCACTAGCAGCAGCAGCAGCCGCGCCAAGCGCGGCAGGCGCCCCGCCGCGGCCCCTCTTCCGAGACGGGGTCTTCTTCTTCTTCGCTGCACCATCGTCTGGAGCGACACGGTCCGGCACGGCAAGGCCCAGAGCCTCGCACACGTGGTTGATTCGCCGACCCCGCCTCGGCAATAGCAGCCGCGCGCTGCTCGTGCTCCCTGCCGGTGTACGGCCCCAGGAATACGCGTGCGGCTTGCTCCGCCTCCTCCAAGGAAATCCCTGAAACAAAGGAGAAGACCATCAGCATATAACGCATTCCGCGTGAACAAAGGAGAGACGCGAGCGAGGCTTACGGAGATCGCCGGGCGCCGGCAGCAAGCAAACCCATGGCAAAACATTGTCGTCTCGACGCCTCTCGGCGGCAAGACGCCAGTCGTGGGCAAGCGGCGCCACACTGTACATCACGAACTCTTCGGCGAGGTCGCGCATGTTGAAGCGGGCGGCCACGCCTACGAGCCGCTGGACCCTCCGCTTGTCCTCGTCATCGAGCGTTCGGCCGGGCGAGGGCTTGAACGCGATCGGTCGGCCTGTGCACTCAAGGCCGCTCCCGCTCTCCACACGGTGGGAGAACCACCGCTTCATCCAGTAAGACTCCCACTTCCCGCGAGTTGCGTTCGCGGGAAGAGCTCTTGCACGACGGACGAAGGACAAAGGTAGCGCTACGGCTCGGCGGCGTCCGTCCTTCCGGTCCTTGCGCTGGCATCGTGCCTCGTGAAGGTAGGCGAACAACGAGGCGCTGGGCCAACACGCCCCCGAGCGCAAGGCCCAGCTGTACACCGCGAGCCGGGCCACGGCGTTGAGTCGATTGCGCCGGCTCGGCCGAAGGTCCGCGAAGACGTCGCCCACGACGGCCGTCGCGGGGATGTGGAGCCAGCGTTGAAAAGGCAACGAACACGACCGCCTCCGACCTCTCGGGATGTGGTTCCGTCTCGTCGGCAGCTGGCAATCGTACCTCTGGCGCTCGGACAATTTCGCGCGCATAGCCCTTGGATCGTCTCCTCGATTCTGAGCGAGGGCCTAGCTCGCGGAGAATGTGCCTTCCTCCTCCGCCACCGCCACTCCTTGTCGGCCGCCGGTCGCGCTCTTGGGCGTGTATTTCACCTTTAATCGCGAGGACCGCGGCGAACGCAGAGCCACCAACCATCCGGCGCGCTGCATCGAGGCCATTGCTTCCACGGAGAGATTGAAAGCGGTGAAGATATCGCGAAAGTGTCGAGAACGGAGCAGGCAGGAAAAAGGGCGTAAAGGTGCGGGGGCGCTGTTACAGGAGGGGCTATTTCAAGCCACCTCGCCCGTACCGCTGCTATCGAAGCGTCGCAACGATCCGCGCGCCGGATGAAGCCGCAGAGGTGTACAGGAGGGGCTATTTAGAACCTTGCTCATGACTCATTAGCAATAGTTTGTCTAACTGCTTGACAGCTCTTCTTTTGTATTAAACTCTCTGTGTTTACTTTGCCCTCCAATCATCAAATGTCATAGAATGCTGAAGATTAAGATAAGAAGCTAGCTAGCCACCGGCCGGGCAATGGAATCGGAGCATTGCGATGGCATTGCGTCTAAGAATTAATTAAACTAATATTGTTATTGTTAATAGCGCACAAAACTAGTCGCCGGACAATGAAGTTGTCACATCTTGAGCTGCATCTCCGTATACTTTTTTTTTTGCTCTCCACAAGGTCGCGGACAATAATGCACCGTAGTAGCATGAGACTTGGATTTTCTATCGAATTTGACAATCAAAACTTTTCGGTCGTCCTTTAAGGGCTCATTTGAATCTAAGGAGAGGCAAAGAAAATTTAGTGGGTTTGACCTGCTTCAAATAAAATTGGCAAAATTGTCTACAAGACATTGATCTTTTGTGTTATTTGCTTCAGGACACTGATTTTTCATGCCTTTGTCCAAACACACTAAACTTTTGTGACTATTTGTCAGAAGACACTAGAGCCGTTAAAATATCATTTTCCTATGAGTTGAAGAGCGCATCTCAAATGTGTCCAAATTACCCTCTTCTCTTTTTCTTCCTCTTCCCTTGTCTTCTTCCTTCTAATCTCATGGTCATGCTGGCCCGCCGCCGCTAGATACCATCGCTCCTCCCCTCTGACGCCATGTTTACCTTTAAAATTCCTTGTTACAAATAGGTAGGGATCGTCAATGGAGTTCACATATGCATGCATTCACGTCGTCGTACCTTCCCAGCCAATTACACTCCGATGCAAAGAACCATCATTGATAGCGTGCCGTCAGGTCTATTGACCTTCGATCGATAGTAATTTTGCGAACGTTTAGATTCGTCACACACTCACCATCAAGGATAAAAAAAATCAGTTGTTACCGGCCCGTACCGATAAAACATCAATCCCAAAAGTTTTAAATTTGAAATTTAAGTTTCTAGTAAAAATGTTACTATATGCTTGTGTGCAAGCTAATAAAAGTATTAATGTTAAGGTAACAAAGTCAGCTTGTATTGACTGAAGCAACAACATTTTAGCTTTATTACCCATCGATTTCTTGTTATCATTTGATTCTACAGCTATATAAGTATATTAAACTTTGTCATGTTGTAATGTTATACATATATTGATTGCTATATAGACAATAGCATCATTGAAAAATATTTGTGTATTTGTGTCAATTGGAGCAATGGACATGTTTCCCTATTCACCAGTAATTACCAGAAGGTAAACATGTCAATTCCGGGCGGCTACTGATGGAACATTCAAAATTGTGTTTGATTAATTTTTTTCTAGTTTTAAACTGGTAACCGTTGGTAACTGGCCAACAATCAGTACCAGGGAGGTTCAGTATTTTTTTTCCATATCCGGTTTTTGAATCCTTGCTCACCACAGTGGACACAAGATAAATTTATGCAGATGCTCATGGGTGGCCCATCTGTAGCCAACTCAACATATCTACACCTATACTAATTAGGCATTCTGAGGAAACTCACATATTAACCAAAAAGATGGAGCCATCTGTCCGACAGACCAGAGTTATAATGGCTTAGACTACAATAAAGAGTCTCTTCAAGTATAGTCCAAATTAACTTAAATCCAGATTAAAATAAAGAAAATTAAAAGAAAGATTCTATATAAGCACAATCCAAATTAACTAATTCACTACAAGAAATTTGAGTATCAGTGACGAATATAGTTATAATGAGAAACGAAAATGTCATAGATTAGCTATCATTCCGTGACGATTCAAGTGATTTCGTCATTAATATGAGGGACGGTACCTTCGACGCCTAGTTTTGTGACGAAAACAAATATTTGTCACAGAATATACAGAAAACCATGATGATTGTTTATATTCGTCATCAAAAAAATTATTATTCGTGACGATTTATTGGATGACGAAAAAAGTATTGTCAAAAAAAAGTTAGGGCGAATGGGGCCATTGTGAAACAAACTGACATGTGGGCCATCTAGAAATAATAAACCGAGTATATCACCCGGTCCCTCCGCGACTCCGCCCCTCGCACTCACGCTCGCACGCCCGCCTCCTCCTCCTCCATCCGCCTCACCCGCCGCCGGCCTCCGCCTCCGTCTCCCGGCCGCCGGCCTCGCCTCCGCCTCCACCGGCGCCGGCCTCCTCCTCCGCCCCGCGATAACTCTCGCGACTTCCCCCCCTCGCACTCCCGCTCGCTGCGGCCGCCTCCTCCTCCTCCATCCGCCTCACCGGCCGCGGCCTCCGCCTCCACCTCCGCCTCCACCCGGCCGCCGACCTCCGCCTCCACCCGGCGCCGGCCTCCTCCTCCGCCCCCACCCGGCCGCCGGCCTCCTCCTCCGCCAGTCCGCCCCCAGATCCGCCTTCTCCTCTTCCATTCGCCTCCTCCGCTGGCAGCAATGGACGAAGCCCGAAGTTGACCTCCTGCAGGTGAGTGCCCGATTCCTCACTTCTTCGTCGCCCTCTTCTCCTACTTGTGTGAGTTGGGCTTGAATTTCTGGACATCGCCCGGAAGGTGTTTGATTTTATGCCGCAGAGAGATGTAATGCTGACGGATGTTTTGTTTGGTTATTGCTTCAAGCCCGAGGAAGAAGACTCATGCTATCAGGAGTTCGTTAGGGTGATAGGTACCACAATTTAGCCTGATCAGACTGCCTTTGTTTAGTTTTGCGACTGTCCCAAATTATTGGTTGACCAATCCACTGCTCTAGAAACAATGCAGATGCACTTGTTTATTATAGAATGTTGGCATATCATGGATCTCTTTGTTTGTAATTCTTTGCTGAACGTGTATGGAAGATCCTGTTATATTAATTTGGTTAGTGAATTGTTTGATGATCACAATTTAGCCTGATCAAACTGCCTTGTTTAGTTTTTGCATCGTCCTAAATTATTGGCTGACCAATCCACTGTTCTAGAAACAATGCAGATGCACTTGTTTATTCTAGGAGGTTTCCATCTCATGGATCTCTTTGTTTGTAATGCTTTGCTGAACGTGTATTGGAAGATCCTGTTATATTAATTTGGTTAGTGAATAGTTTGATGGTCAGCTAGAGAAAAATATTTTATATCTTGGACTTTTTGCTTCTCAGGGCTTGCAGGCTTGGAAATGGCAGCCAGTGGGGTGGTGCTGGTGCACAACGGTCATGCCGAACTGGCCAGTTGAGGCAGTGGCGCTTTTTGATGTTGTGAGTAAATGATTATCTAACTGATTCACATGGCCAGTTGAGGCAGCCACTGATTCAATCGTGCTCTCATGGAGGATGAAGCTCAAATGGACGATGAGGTAATGAGCCCTATTTTCTAGCCATGGCAGGTCATTCCCTTTGCCTTCTGTTTATCAACTGGTAAAATGTATAACTACTGTTTTTATCTCTTGGGGTCAGTTTAGGTTAAGCTCTGATATTTTATTTATTAAAATGGAGCTAGGAACTGCAACCAGTGTTGTTATCCTGCTATCTTTTGCTAGGCATACCATCTGTATGAGAGCCCTTTTGTATATTGATAGACTTTATTGTTTCAGGACTGCACTCATACTGCAGGGGCTGTTGTTGTCCATCAATTTTGTCATATTGGTTCATTCTCATTTCTAGGTGGCGGCTCTGTGGTATGTTGGTCCTATAAAGTATAAACATTTATCTGTATTCGGTATTCCTTACAATTGGAAGTTTGGAACAATTCTTATGGCAAAAATTGATATTGCATCTCATGTAGTTTGGTCAACCCTCGCTATAAACTATGAGAAATTTGTGCCCTTAGAGAATGCAAATAAGAACTAAGAAACCTGGAGTCTAAGCTTAAGTTAGAGAATCAGCATACGCTTTATGTGATGTTGCTTTTCTAGGAATAGGTGCATATGATCATACAGAATGATGTAGAATTAGCTCTGCATGGAGGCACTCATGCCAAATGTTATTTAGTGTGACAGTTATTTTGCATAGGTTTTCGTTCCTACAATGTGCTTGTTTAAGGCTGATTGCATTGTAATTTGCACCCTGCTGGCATTGCAATTGTTCGCAGTGTTAAGTTTGCAGAGTATGAAATTCATTCATTTCTATTTGAATCAGGTTGCCCAAAATGTGCCAAGGTACATGATGGTTGCAGTGATAGAGTGAGCCGTGGTCCGAATCTTGAAGGTCTTAGGCGTAATGGTTGTTTGGTTTATTTTTTTACAAATTTTATCTTGTTTTGTATTTTATTGTAGCGTTAGCACAGGCACACTACTAGTGCTATGCAGTTGAGGAATGCAATTTTATTGTTTGATTGTTGTAGTGATATTGCACAGGAAGCAATTGTGTTGAACCAATGATTGTAATGGCATGTATTGGATAAATGTCAATTAATTCTATATGCTTTGATGGAACAATTCTATGGTGATTATCCGAGAATTATGCTCTTGTTCATGACTTTTTTTGTCATTCATGTATATCGGATTAAATTTTGTGACGTTGCAAATATATTCATGATGAATAATTTCGTCATAAATTACACGTCCTGGACCACATAACGGTATCGTCATAGAAAATATTTTATGACACTAAGTAAATCGTCATAAATATTATTGTATGACGATCTGTTATTCGTCATAAATGTGTACTATTTTATGACGATTTCCCAATGATCGTCACTAAGAACATTCTATGACGCAGAATCTGTGACGATCCGAGTGACGCAAGAAAATCGTCACTATTATGCTTTTATGACAAAAATCCATGATTTTGTGACAAATACGTATCATCACAGATGCTCAAATTTCTTGTAGTGTAAAATTTAGAATAAGAAAACAAAAGAACATTAACAATTTGATTTCCACATGAATTCCAATGAAAATCCCAAAACAATCAGAATAATAATAAATGAAATAGAAAATAGATTTTTATATGAATTCCAACATAAAATTGAAAAAATCGACCCCATGTATGATCTAAAAATATACAAATTTAGAGTAAAAATTAAAGGATGATTAGAGATTTTATGTGAATTTGAAACCTAAATTCCAAAAATATTGAATTTTTAATAAGATCTATACCTATATTAATTATAAATTGTGAGAAATTTCCAAATTAATAAAAAGGAAAAGATGTAGCATCCATCTATCATACTAAGGTACAATGGGTTAGATTAACAAAAATAGAAAGTGTCCATGTCAAGTACAATCCAAATGAAGATTCAGAATAAAAAAGAAAAGATAATGATTTGATTCTATACAAATTTCAATGTAAAATAAGAAATTAAAATTAGCATTTGGATTTGTAAACATATTCCAACCTAAAACTGGAAAAAAAAACTCCTTCTCATGTAAAATCTGAAAATATGCAAATTTAGAATACAAATAAAATGATAAATCTGAAAATATGCAAATTTAGAATACAAATAAAATTATAATGATATCTATATGAATTACCAAGTAGTCATGCTACTTAAATTCCTTTGTAATCTTAAAATGGGAAATTATGTTTCATTACAATAATCTTTGTATTCAGAAATTTAGTGGCGATTGATGTTGCCAATGTTATTCTAAAATAAATTAAAAGAGTAAAAGTTGTTTTAGATCGGGGCGGATGGTTGGTTTGGATTGGTGCGGTAAGCACAAGACTTTGTAAAGAGTATGTTCCACCTTAGTTAATTAAGGACCGACGCTTGTGATTGTCCAGATTAAGCACTACCGTACAACCCCATGTCTATATGGGTACGACCTAGCTGACTAACTTACGATAGTTTAGTTTAGGTACCACCAGTGGAAAGCGGGTGCCAGGGATTTACTGGTTATTCGCAGTGAGGGTCAGGGATTTACTGTACTCATATGGCGCAAGAGGGGGCTTCGGACTGGGTGGATTTAACCCTTCTACGGTGAAACCTCAGCGGGTGGTGTCTACCTAAACTAGAGTGAGGTAAAAGCTTTGTGATATTTTATCTGGGTCTCATGCCAAAGGAAGCGTGGTGACTATTAAGATAATTTATCTCATGGGGGTAAAGTTGTACAACCTCTGCAAAGTGTCAAACTATTCGAATAGCCGTGCCCACGGTCAAGGGCGGGCAAGGAATGCATTCACATGGTAGATCTTTGGATTTCGTTTTAAAAACAAAGCTTTGGTATTCTGAGAGTGGAGGGAACTCTTGGAAGGGTATCCTGGCGGTTGGAGCCAGTGCGAGTGGATGGAACCCGATGTTTTGAAACTTAACGGTTAGTGTTGGTGGATAGAACCTTCACTATAATATGCTTATTAGTTTCAGTTAAAACAATTACTTCACAAAGTAAATGCCTTCGAAAATATTTAATGTTATTTGAAATAAAATATTGCTTTGTGCAAAAGAACCATATAGCCTTCCTTTGTTAAGCCTTGCATCTATTGCATTTTTTCAAGACTTGCGGAGTACTTTATATTAGGGATGCAATCGGAGCGGATACGGTCGGTAATTGCTCATCCTGTATCCTATACCATATTTTTTCTCGGAATCGGAGTCGGACACGGATAGTGCCGGATACGAATACGAACGCGGATAGTATCGGTCACGAATATAGAACGAATACGGAGCGGATTCGATACGGTAACTATATTTCATCGGATAACACGCAAAAACAAAGATCCTAAATAATTAAATATAGATCATGCATATTAGGATAAATAATTAAATATAATATAGAAATATCATGTACTTGAAAGTTAAATACAATGAGCAACTTGTATACATACCAACAATAATGAACAGAATAGTTATCTAGAACCACTTCCTGAGGAGTATTACTGTGGCATCCCAAAATTTTGGTTTTCTTTCTTACTTATTTATTTAATTGGTTTGATTGGATTTTCTCTAGAAACTAATTTCCTTTTTCTCAAATCCTTTAATTAAAGCCTAGAGAGTAAGTTATTAATTTAGTTGAGTAATTGTGCCTAAAACTAAGTTGAACTTATTTTATTTAGATTCCTTACATTTTTCTGAATTTATGGGATTTTTTTGGGATTTATTTGGATTTTCCTACTATTTTTAGCTTTTATTTTAATTTCTGAGATTTTCTGAAAATCAAAACCTAAAATAAAATTTTAAATAATTATCCGATTCGGATATTACCGAATAACTAGCATCGGATATTACCGATTAGATATCCGGATATTCTCCTATCCGACGGAAACTACTCTCCCGAATCCGAATCCGATTCCGACAATGACTATCCGATTCCGATACCATATCCGGCAAAACCATCCGGTTACCGACTATTTTTCCGAAATACCATCCGAACTGACTCGGTCGGGCGGTCGGTCGGGAACTATCCGAACCGATTGCACCCCTACTTTATATACTCACATGCTGCACTAAAATCAACTCAGAGGAATACGAAGCTCAAGAGGGAGACTACGACTACTTCGCATGTGGATTCGATGAAGGATTTCCGGAGTTCTAGGCCGCGCTTCCCCAGTCAATTACCTGTGGCATATTGATGGGTCTTCGCTGGATTTATCTTCTGCTTCCACTGTGTTTTGTGTGTGTGAGGTCTTGAAACCTCATTTGTAATAATGAGACCTTTCGGTCGGTACTCTCTATTATTGTAATAATCGTTGTTGGTTATGTAATCATTACTGTTTGATTGTGTGCACTAGCTTTGATCTCGGGACTAGTCTTTGTATTACGAGGGTCCGGGTTCGAAAATCCGGGGTCCCGACCACGAGCCTCTGTCGCTAATACAATTTGGGACAAAGACTCATCATCAATTCGATTGACTATACAATCTCTGTTACTAATTGAATTGACAGCCTCTATCATCAATTCAATTAGCGACAGAGACCTACATCGTCATTCCAAATAAAGACACATCGCCATTTAGAATGTCAACAATAGGTTATTTATGTAATTTTTTTAAGCGGTGATATATCTATGTAATATTAATAAAAATAAACTATTTAAAAAAATTTCTCGTACCTACCATCACTCACAAATAGTGTCATTCCCTTAACTGATGCTTGTTTTTACCCCTACACTTTGCTTTGATGCATTCATCAGAGTGCATCCAAGAAATGGTCCATATGTCGGAGCCTAAGGGCCTGTTTGGTTCATGACCAGAAGTTGTCTAGCCACAAGTTAGGCGTGCCACAGTTTTTAGGTAGCTGTTTGGTTCACTGACGCAACTGTGGCATGCCACACTTTCTTAGCACCCGGCCCCACACGTCATAGACTCAGTTTCTTGCCAAACTTTGCCACAAGTGTGGCTTCGATTTTGTTAGCCACACTTTCTGTGGCAGCCACACATTGCCTAAGTTTAGGCATGGCAAACTTAGGCACCAACCAAACAGGCCCTAAGCATCCGAACAATTCTCGTTGTGAACCCACCCTCATAGTCATGAAAAGAAACTATTCTAATAATACCATAGGTCCCACCGGTGAGTGATCTGAAAGTCCTAACACGAGCATCAGATAAAACAGAACAACAACACGGTGAAAGGAGACGCTCAGTTCGAATTCAAAAGCCACCGCGCGCTCAGTCCACTACCATTATTGTAGCTGGGTCTAGGCTAATTCTATCAATTTATTTTATCTGCTATATTTGATGTAACCAATTAATCGTGCCCTAGTGCCTAGTACAAGTCCTATGGGATCTAACGTGAGTGGGAATGCCAGCAATTCAGCACACAGTTAATTAAACTAGGAGCGGATGTAGATCTTAATTAAGCATACTTACAACTTTTTGTGTGCTTCAGAGATAGAAGTAGAAGCTTTCCATGTGTCACTTTGAGTCATATGCTTAGCTTTCTCATCAAGCTTGTACTTATCCTTGTTCTGAATGATGTCCTCAAGCCTTAAGTTGATCTCCTTAATCTTGCTAGACAGAATGTGCCGCACACGCATTTGTGTTGTGAAGCCCGCTAAGAACCTCAGAATGGCTTGAGTCCAGCTTGGGTACTTTCACGATAGATGTGCATGACAAATTGTGCGTAAGAACGTATATACATCATACATGATATTACGTACAAACAGGCCCGGCCCTGGGGGGCGAGCGGGGCGGCCGCCCTGGCCCCCCATACATGTATGGCCTGGGTATACCGTATACGTATAATGTATTATCCGGTTCGGCGGAAGTATTAAGTATATTTGGATTTTTATCCGGTCCGGTCCTGCCTATCGGTCGGTCTTCTATCTTCAGAAGTTCATATGATCATATCTTATTTTCGTCTAGGTTCCGACTTCCGAGCCGCCGAGGTTTCGACGTTTCGTCTTCACTTCAGATCTGCTATCGGTTCCGACTTCCGAGTCGCCGAGGTTGGCCCGTTGGCCGTCGCCCGACGCCCGTCTGCCCGTCGGCCGTCTCTCCGCGACTCCGCCGCGCAGCCGCGCTACCGTCCCGGCGTCCCCCAGGCCAGGCCCCAGCCGGTAAGCGTCTAAGCGATTCTCTCATTCTCATCCCGTCATCCCCTCATCCGCTCAGTACGCGCCGGCGCCGACCGCTCATCCATCCGAATATCCGATCCGGCGATCCGCAGCATCCGCTTTGGCCTTTGGGGCGCTTTGCATGGCCTGCATGCAGGCATGCAGCATGCTGCATTGCTGATTTGCTGCATGCAAGCAAATATGCAATGGCATGGTGGATGATTGCCAGGCTGATTGATTGCATGCAGCACTGCAGGCTGCAGCAGGCGCGTACTGCGTTGATGGCATGAATGATTGATTGCATGCAAGCAAATATGCAATGGCATGAATGATTGATTGCATGTAGTTACTAATTATACTATTGTTCTTTAAATTTTCAGTACCATGTCATCTAGGAAATATGCATCCGGCAGTGAAAAAAGAAAAAAAGGAAACAAATAGATGAGTTGATAGAATCACAGAGGGGATCCATTGACAAATTTTTTAAAAGTAATACGAGCAGTTCAAGAAATCCTGATGAATTGACGATAGTTGCTGTGGAGGAAGATGCTAATGTGAATCTAGAAGATGAGGGCCCTACAGAAGACCATGTCAACATCAACACAGATGACAACAATGTGAGTGATCATGAGCACATATTTAATTCATCTGCTACAGAATCTATAAACTCTTTGATATGTATTTTTCTTTAATACATAACGCATTTTAAGAGTTTGTTGGTAAAATTAGATATATATATGTGTGTGTATGTGTAAATTTATATTTAGATATTTATAGTAGGGCCTCTATTTCTAGTTTCGTCCCGGGCCCCTAAAATCTCAGGACCGGCCCTGCGTACAAATGAAAACAAAGTTTCGATCTGTAAGAAGTTTGCTCAGACTAATAAAACGGCCTCTCAGAAAAGTAGGGAAAATATGGACAGTAAACACCAAAACATCTCTCCTGTGATTTTTCAATCTATCGAACTATCCACAAATTTCATTCCCAGCTTGATTTCCCTTCACAGCCTAATATATAGGACAGTACACGGACTTAATTACAAAGGATAGTAAACGGATCAATGGAAAAGTATATGTGTGTGTGTGTGTATATATATATATATATATATATATATATATATATATATATATATATATATTCTATATATATATATATATATATATATATATATATATATATATATATATATATATATATATATATATATATATATATATATATATATATATATATATATATATATATATATATATATATAGGGAGCATATCTAGTGCTAATGGGCAATTTAGTGCTAATATGCTAATAACAATCTTGGTCATCAGATCTAGCTCGAATGGCCTAGATCGAGGCAGGTGGAACACCCCTTCCCACTTATGCCATTTTGCAGAAACCCCCCGCATGATAAAATTTTATCAGAAAAATATTCGTATCACTACCCCTTCGTCTCCCTCATCAAGCAGCATCTCGGCCACCGCACATCATATGGCCCTGGCTCTCCTTCTTCCGAGCTGATCTCTTGCCCTACACATTTCACCAAACAAGAAGAAACATGTTAGCTGTCAAACTCGCCAACCAGAGCAGCAGGGACCAAATTGATGCCACTGAGAGCCGCATACCCTCGAGGATTTAGAGGCGCGCGGCATCTCCGCAATGTGGTTTCCACCAAACAACTCCATCTCCGACAATGACCTCTTCTGGAACACCATTATTGCGCCTCGCTTCTGTTGCTTTATAACTTACAAAGAGGGTTGCTTAGTTAACAACTAGCGGTTGCGCTGCTCATGGCTTGTCGCAAAACACAAATCTGCATAGAAATGATTCAAAACCCCATTAGCAAAACTAGTTGGTATACGAGTACAAACATAAGAAAGTGATCTTTCATTGGGATGTCCTCAAGAACTTAGGATAAATCTCAGAGAAACCCTTGATTAATTAAACAGGAAGCGATCATTGTTCCACGGCCAGATGATGTGCACGTTTGACCACCTTGCAACGGTGGCTGGGACACTGCTTGATGAGGGAGACGAAGGGGTAGTGATAGGGCTATTTTCTTGATAAAATTTTATCATGCGGGGGGTTTCTGCAAAACGGCCATAACTATTGATTATTGAGTTCTATCTTGATTAGGAGGAACAATTGTGAAAACAAACATGAGAAATTGTTGCTCTGTCTCAAGAGTCAAGACAGCTTACTGTTTCATGTGAAATCGGTTCGAATAAAAGTATCTGGAGGACAATATGCTTAGACAACACCCAAAATGTTACAACACTTGGCACAGTTGGTGATTTCTTTTTTTTTTTCCTTTCATTTTATGAGGTAATGCTGCCATATTCTTGTTTCTGATTCACCTAGTCGCTTATGCATGCAAATTGCCATGTGCCGAGAATGAGAACTTGACAATCCATGTTTTGATTTTATAGTTCTTTGAGCTTTAAAAAATAAAGATGTCTACAAATTTAAAATCTTTGTGGAAGAGACCTTTAGCAGGTGAACACTTTATATATATATATATATATATATATATATATATATATATATATATATATATATATATATATATATATATATATATATATATATATATATATATATATGTTAGTGCATTATCTCCAGAATTTCATTGAGTATATCATGAATTATGTGCTTTCAGCTTCATGAAATGGCAATTGTCTCATCCATCCAAGAAGCACACAAGGACAAAGAGTTTTAACAATTATATGGCGCAAGTTCTTGGGTTCTTGAGTTTTAACAAAATTTAACCAAACTTTGGACAAAATTGGGCAAATTTCAAGCTTTTCTAATAGAGGCCAGTAGGAATGAATGATCATAGCTGAGAGGATTCAAAAAGGATGAAAATAATGGCATTTCCTTGCAGATGTACTCAAGATGGACACGAACGCGGCAGCGCACACAAATGGCACCGACACCTCTGTGACTGACAGATCGCGCGCCAGGCCGTACAATGCAGTGACTGAAGCATCTCCCCGTCATCCTTCGACACTTCTTCCTCAGGGAAGATTGGGGAAGGGGGCTGCGCTGCCGTCAATTCGATCTGGGAGGGAGGAACCGAGGGAGACTACATCTCAATTTCGTGAAGTGCCGACTACTTCTCGATTGTCCTCGCCAAGATGTTCTTCATCGCAAGAAGCAGTAGTAGAAATAGCAGGTGTGTATGGTGTACCTAAAGGCCGAAACTTTACAGATGCCATCGATGACCTCTGCGCTGCTGCCCTCGGTGAGACGGTGACTAGTGACCACCGCAGCCACTCCACAGCGGAAGAGCCCGACTTAGCCACCGCTCTTCCCCTCCTTGGCTGCCGCCTAACACCACAGCTCTCCCACACACACACCATGGCCACCGCCCATCGCTGCCGCTCTTCATTGGGGTTGGGAAATGGGGAGGAAATGAGGAATGGGGATTAGGGTTTGTTGTCATTCAGTGGATAGCTTAAGTGGGGGCGTTGCTCGGCCTAGGCCTTGTGGGCCAGCTGTGCTATGGAGTCCTCGACTATATGCGCCGGCTACTACACTGTGAATTCAAACGAGTCTGAATTTCGATGAAATTGTTAACCCTGGGTGGAACCCATGGTCGCCCTTCGACTCGACAAGCGTCACCATGCATCTGGGCCACGTATCGGTGCCCACAATCCAATCTGAGGTCCCTCGTGGCCTCAGCCACCAGCGCGCGCTGGCACGCCAGTGACGCGATCTCCTCGGCCGGAGGGTCCAATCGAGGATCGTTTGTTTCTGGCTGTGCCTACCGCCATGAAGGGCAAAACTTCTCAAGGTGCTCTGGCATGAACACCTCCCCGTTAGGCTAGTCCATCTCAGAGGAAAGCTCATCGGTGCCCAAGATGTAGGGCTGCATGAGGACCAAGCCCTTGATGTTGATGCCATCACCATTGGCACGGGTACAGACGGCTCGGACCGTAGTATGGTGCAAGATGTTGGCGCCGGCGATGTCCCCGGTGAGAAACATGCGCGCGTGGTCACCATGGCCAGTGAGCCACTGGTCGGCCAGTGAGGACGCCCACTGGAATGTGGCCCATATGTCATCATAGGCTGCGGAGATGGGATACTCTAGCACGAGGCAGTAGTCCACGGACAAGACAAGCACCTCGGTGTGCACGTGAGGGAAGACGCGTACCAGTGGTACGTCTGGCCGAAGGCGCTCTCCCCGTAGAAGGCGCCACCGTGGAAGTACAGGAAAAGCGGGAGCTTCCTGCTGGTGGCGGCGGCAGCAACCGAGGGGAGGAATAGGCACACGGACACACCCATGCTATCGCTAATGACGACATCCCTTGTTGCAACCCTGATGACCCCTGGGTCAACTGACGCCGGCTCAAAGGCACTGCATAGGAGCTGCTCGACACAATTGTCCTTGTGCATGCGCAAGAACAGGTAGAGGTCAAGGATGATGTGATCGCCACTGGCATCCCTATTTATCGAAATCTTGTTTGCATCCATGGCATATTAGCTACGCTGTGCTGAGTTAGGGTACCTTTTAAAATGCTCTAAAAATTTTGAAATTTATTTGAATTTACTTGAATTTGTGAAACATGCCCAATTTGGAAACCTACCAATCTTTTACGCTTTCCTTTCTAGAAATCCACCTTTCCCATTGCCTTGGCACATTTACACCTGGGCACCACCTTCCCTATTCCCCTTGCCACATGGCCACGCGCCGCCCACTAGCTCAACACGCTGCATAGCACCGCGCCACCTTGCTGACCAGACCATCAATGGTCATCACACCACTCCCCAGCCACATGCCCACCAGCTTGCCGCTACTGACCTCGCCACTGCCACTTTGTCTATTGCCTGCTCGACACCTACCCGGCTCCTTAACCTACCCCGCCCACATGCGCATCTACACTAGAGGGATGTTGCACACCTCGAGGCACCACCGTACTTAGCAGCATCGCTGCCAACCTCACCAAAGCAGCTCGACCACCAACACCGCCGTCCACGTGTCAGCTACACATGAGGCCATCTCACATTCTCCATTGCCTTTGAAAACTATAAAGCCAAGCTGAGCTACTATAAAGCACGCATTAGCACCCCAATTGCAAACCCAAGACATTCCCCTTCTACCTCCGGCCAAGCACCACCACCACGGCCGAGCTCTTATCGATGAGCTACAAAACACAATTCTTCTGATAGCCTCGATATATCGATCCCAAGCTAATTCCTCACAATTGTAGCATTATGGGACACAATGAAGTCAACCCCGATCACGCTAACCCACCTCATCGTCCCTAGGATGTCGGTGTCACGCACCACCACCTACCATGCACGACCATCATGGACAGCCACGCACAGGCCAAACTAGCCTAGGCCATCACCATTGTTAGCCTCCCCATGCACTTTGGAAGCTCAAACAACCCTTGGACTGAACGAAACCCCATTGGAGCACCACCGTATCGTGGTCCTGCTCCAGCAAGCCACCAGTCACTTACATACCAAAAATGGATCGCCCATGTCCCATTAATCCTCATCTCACTGCCACTCGCTGCCAGTTGCCACCAGTGGTGTAAGTGCCATCAACTCCACTCACCTCTGCTCAGGTGGCCATAAGCGTGAGCTCAAGCTGAGCAGGCCTCGTGCCTGGCAGGCCGAGTAGTTGGGGCAGCCAAGTCAGCCCAAAGACTGGTAGGGCAAGTTGGCTAAGCACTACTCACAGCCCAATATTGTTCATATTCAGCATGGCACTATTCATAGCCCGGCCTACTGCTGTATAGTCACTTAAACTAGCCAAACCCTATTGTTCATTCAACCTGAACCGTTAGGAATAATGCCAACCTAGTACTATTCATCCAACCCATTATTATTCATTCAAAACCCATTTATCATATGTATACACATTTTGACCATGTTAAGCCCATTTAAACCATTTTTTTAGCTCCGTTCAACCCATCCAAGCTTTGTTTAAATCCTAACCATCCTAAACCCACCCGTGTTTAACCTTTTTTAAATTTTATTTCTCTTTTATTGTATTTTATTTTCCTAACTCGTATTCTTTCGAGCATGAATTCACTCACTTATTCTTTTGTGATAGCACCTGGATTCATAGAGTAGTTGGTCATAGGAGCAAATCAAGACGTAGAAGACATAGGTCAAATTGAAGAGTCCGAACAACAAAGAAAGTCATATGTCTTTGATCATGTTGAGCCCATATTATTTAATTAAGCTTTAATTTTATTTATGTTAATTACACTCTTTTATTTATATAAAATGATAGTTTGGAATGTCATGATATTTAGCTAAATCCTATCGCCAAAAAAGACCATGCCTTAATTTTGTAAGCCATATTCACCTTGACAAACTTAGTTATTAATTACTGTATAATTAGTTAATGGTGGAATTAATCACTCAAATGCTTTATTTACACTACTAAGATCATGTTGGCTTTATTTCAAAATGGTACTAAGATTGAGGCTAATTGGTGGGAAGCCACTAAATAGTTAGAGCCTATGACACTACTACAGCGCAGAGATATAGTAACACCAACTTGTGTTAGTATAGGTTAGAAAAAGTGTTACTAGCTCTCTTAGTAACACACTTTTTTTTTGTGTTCCAATTGGCCATGTTACTATAGACTAGTTTATTGTAACACATCTGCTTGTCTACAGGAACATTTGTCTAGTGTTACAATGATTTTTGCTGTAACACTTTTTTTTGCTCTAGTAACACTTGGCATTATAGTAGAACGCATAGTTTGTAACACATTTATTTATTTATCGGAACATTTGCCTAGTGTTACAGGGATTGTCTGCTGTAACACTTTTTTTACTTCTAGTAACACTTCTACATTATGGTAGAGCACAGTATGGAACAAAGAAACACATGGCTTGTAACACTTTTCTATAGCTATTGTAACATATTCAGATTATGAAATAAATATTTATTTCGCCTATACATATGGCACACGGATTATTATATAATCACACAAACATGAGACATTGCAAAATCACATAAACCACAAATTTCCATAATCATAGAAAGATCCACATATTGTAGGATGAATTCAAACATAGTGCTTGTTCAGATCAAATCATAGTTTATGTACATAACGATATGGCTCTAGAGAGCAATACACATAGTCCATACTAGAAAGAAAAATTCAAGAACTAGCTAGGATTCATAAAGTCCATCACTTCTTCTTGTACACATCGATGTAGGAATTCAACCATTAATCAATTCAACCTGCAAAGAAAATGTAAGTTATAACATTACAAATTAGGCCACATATGTTCATTGATTTAAAGTTAAGAAAGCTAGTTTGAACATACAAACATCGAAGGCCAAGCAATTGAGACTCCTTTGGCTTGAGCATCACCAATATTGTTGCACCTAGGCATGGGCCTCACTAATGGCTCATCTTTTGCTATAACATGATTGATACGCACTTTGTAGAATTGACTTCCTGTCTTAACTCCACCAACAGTGGCTTCTGGATCAGTGCTCAAGAGAGTTGCATAGGCCACATGAGCCTTATTAGGATATTTTGAAGTCATTAATAGCCCCATAGACCCAGCCTACATTAATTTTACATAATCTCTTAGTGACCAACAGCCTTTAGTTGTACATCATGATCATGCAATTAGAACAAGTAATATTATGTTCATCTACCTTCATTAGAGGAAGTTGTTTAGGTGTGTGACGCTTGTAGCATGTAGCCTTGTCATGAGCCACCTCCTGGTGTGCAATGGTTGTAGTCTCTCCAGGCCCTCCATGCTGACCCTTACACATATATATAAAATGAAGTATGAAATAATAAGACAAATTCTACTATAATTATAGCAAAGTGTGGTTCATAGATACCTTTTGTTTCTTTGTTGTTCTACTTGTGGTGGACAAAAGTAGACTGTCATCATCACTAAATTCAGACTCACATGTTTCTTTATTCTAGTAAAGAGAAAAAAGACAGTAGCATGAGTTAATACAAAAAATCCTTTATGGATAACATAAGTATTAAATTCACAATAAAGTGACTTTACCAATTCATCCTTGTGCTTAAGGAATCCATCATTCTGGTTGGGTGCAAGACAGTGAACTCTCTAAAAATTTGAAACAATATTAAAGCCAAAAGACTAGATTAGGTGAAAACATGGAAAATAGAGCAAATACCTTTCTTTTAAAATGCACCGCTTGATTCTGAGAATTGTTATGATCACTCCTAGCACAATCTCCCTGGAAATGATATAAAATTTGAGTAACACTTTTCAATATGGAGTTACAAATTAAAATGTAAATTGTTACCGTTGTTGCTTCTTGGTTCTCATGGTGCCTTTGATTGTTTTTTAGTTCTTCAATAACTTTGTCTTGCATTCTAGAATGCTCTTTGAGTTGCCTTATTTCCTCCAACATGTGAGTCTCTACATCAGATGATGAGCCATCTAGTGAAACTATATTAATGTCCTTAAAATGGTGTGTTCTTCGACCATAAACTTGTTTAGGAACTGGAAGCAATCCCATGCCGTGTACTTGTCCAGCTTTCTCTTCTCCCAACACCTGATGTAATGCATCACCTTCCCATGCAACTCCTCCCTCACTATTTTGGGCTAACTCTGGTTGTGCGTCGAGGAGACTTTCCAATTCAACCTACAAGCAAGAAATCCGCACATTAGAAAACAGAAATAATTTTATATTTGCAAAAATTCTCATGTGCATGTAGCATACCACTGGTTCATTTATCCCTTTTCCACTTTTCTGTGAGTTGCAAGGTAAACCATTGCTCTATGTGGCTGTTTTTTTCAGGATCACTTGCCTCTGAAAAAATAGCGAGAAGGAAAGTAAGAAGAATCATATATAAATTTTTTAAACAGAAGATGACTCACCATGTCCTCAGACCAACGAGCATAACTCTTTGTACCCGCTGTATGTGTTGTCTTCTTCATTTCACGACTTATTTTGTTCTTCTCACTTAGGTTCTACAAGAAAAGTAAATTAATAGATAATGAACCATTATACATATAGAAATCAATAATGGTATAGATAGTGATAGTAAAAAAAGGCAAATAGCGTTAATAATGGTGCCTTACTTGTCCTTCGCTGGACTTCCAATATTTTACTAGGGCCTTCCATTGATCTTCATCGATATCATCTGGACAACGCTTCTTCAAAACTGACTTTTCTTCTTTGGATTAAATAGTGTCTTTTTTAATGTTGCCTTGTATTTTCTCCAATCTCTTCCAATTGATTTCAATATCCATTTCTCACATGAACGAGGATATAAGAACTTTGTCTAAAATAAGAAAGTCACTAATGAATGAATTTGACTTCATGACATGATAACAAGCATATATATACTTAATCTTATAAAAACATTATGTCTTGTAAAATTTAGCTAACCTGGACGAATTGAATTATCGTTTCTACATTGTTTTTCTTAACTTCTCTCCAATCTTTGGCACCAACAGGACAGTAACCACCATTTCTTGCTATGGTGCCCAAAAATTGCCCTAAAAGGCCACCTTCTTTTCCAATGGGTTGTCCAAGCATATTACATCTTACTACTATCCGATCTCCTTCAAGTAGATCCCAAACATGTGTTAAAACGGTCCCCTTTCGCTTATCAGGTACTTCATCGCCATCACCTATTAAAAACAGAATGATAGTGATAGTAACTGGTTAAGATGCAGTTCATATGAATCAGATTGATCTAACTACATTTGTACCTGATGTGTTCTGGTTCTCATCATCGTTCTGCTCAACCTCGTTAGCATATAGTGCTTCAGTATGCATTAAATTTAATCCTTTCTTTTTCTTTGTACCTCCTCTTCCTGCTAAACAAATGTTGGGGACATGAATACGAGTTTATAGTGAATATAATAAACAATATGTAATCTTTTTATTAAACAGCTAGATATTTGTATTAGACTATCAGGACTGCATTTATTAAGTCACATACCGCGGTGGGGTTGGATATGCTAATCTTGGATGAAAATAAATCATTGATAACTAACATGACTAGGAATAGTTGTCCTTGAATAATCAAATATACATAGAAAATTAAATTATATGTTCATTCTAATACCTTTAATTTTTTTGGTTTAGATTTGGATGGTTCTTTGTTGGACTTGCTAGGCGCTAAAGTGGCAAGTCTCTGCTTCGTCACAAACAAATTAACCGTCTTTTCGCTCTCACACTCGTTGAGCATTTCCATCACATCAGAATCTTGTTCTATTAAAACCAAGCTATCTTTTCTCTTGTAGTATAGATAGTCGACTGATGTGTACCCAGAACCCTCAATCATATCAATCAAGTCAAAAAAGCATATCCGATCTCTATCCATTTGCCTTTGCACATGTTTATGTCCTTCAGCTTTCCCATCGCATTCCAGATTTATGGTCCAATTATCCACCGCCATGGTAGCACAATCTAAAAAAATATAGCACCAATAGGAAAATAAGAATAAAGCATAGAATAATTCACAAATAAGAATCAAGTATAACCGAGTAGTAACAATTTGACTAAAGTGCATATTTGTAATGTTATTTGAACTTGGAGCTTGAGAACAAGTAAAGTGCTATGGTTGAGATAGGATGGTCTAGAGCATGACACATATATACGAAAAAAAATAGTCCAAAAGGTTCTTTACATTAAATAAGATATAAAATTAACATGTATGATAATTTATTTTTGCTAACATTTAGGAGGGAAAAATCACTGTTATTGTTTTGCTTGATTGAAAATTAACTTTATATATAGTAGTGTCCAGTTAGCTTGAATTAAATAAAACGGGCTGACATACCATGACACTAGTGAAACAATCAAGCACTAAGTCGTATGCACACAGACTGAGTAGAACTGAAACAGAGGTCATAAATAAAATGTGAAAAGTCTGCCCTTTGTTTTCAACCATTTCAACCATGCACAAAAAGCTAACCTAAGAAGCTAGCAAGTATGGAATAAATAATTACTAAAAGCATGAAAGCAGAAATTATTAAAAGATGGATCCCTTTGCATCATGATAGGACATTTCACAAAAGCATACTAAAGCTGCTGCTCGGAGTATTCGTAACATGAATGACAAAATGCTAGCACTTTGCCCTTGCAAGGCGAGCAAATGAAAGCTGCAACTCCATGAGCAGATAAGCAACCGATGCACTGCTACCAGCTTACCTAATTATCGAAGTGCAGCAGCTCAGCACCTCCGGCGACCTGAAATTACAATGTTTTTAATCCTCTTTCTCCTCTGCCGAATTCTAAATCCCCCACCACGAAAGTGTTTCCATGAGAAAAAAAAGTAAATAAGTCACCTAGACAGCTATATGCAGCAGCACTATATATAATTGAACAACAGCCTTTATCTCTCTTTCTCTTGTGTAGAGCAGCAACAATTGATTGATGCCCTGTTGATCACATAAGGGTATTAGTAGCACAGCAACAATGATTGACAATGGCTCTGTTAGTCGCAGCAAGGAATTCAATAGCAGTCAGAATAGCTCTGTGCCTCCTTGAACGACAACACACAGTGATAGTTCACCTATTCTAACAAAGAAGACCTTGATTTCCTAGCATAGCAACACGACCAAGTCAATGATACACAGAAGATATAGTTGGATCTCCAATCAAACAATAACCAATAATAGCACCAACAGTTGATTGATAGCGTTCTCTATTCTCCACAGCAAAACAGCAATTTCCTCACTCGTGCACTCCTCTATGCATGAACGAGAAGGATAACCAAGATCAGCACGTAAGAATAGATTCTGGAAATAATAAAATCCCATGTTGGAGTGGCCGCTGCTAGGATGGAGCACATCTGTAGGGAACTAAGATCAGATGGAAATAGCATGGCGAGCAATGAAAGGAAGAGCAGGCAAACTATTTCATCTTCTGGAGAAGACGTTTTCAGAAATGGCACAGTATGCAACTGAAGTAGTATATTATTATTGTGGGTAATTAATCTGGGTTTGCCACAAGCCCACAACGGTCAATAATTGATCTCCAGGAGCTATCATTAGCTGGTGGTGTTTCTAAAAGATAAAGCAGCTTCCGAGTCGTGCATCTGTCTATCGCGAGCGCAGGCCGTTGCCTCGCCGGCCTGACAGGAACCCGATCTGACAACGAGAAGGAATGAGAAACTGGGGAGGGGATTTGCCCTGTCACCGCCATCACTGCAGCCCCACGGACCTCCTGCGGTGTGCTCGGGTGACGGCAAGACGGGAAAGGGGTGAGGAGCTAGAGGTGGCGGCGCAAGCACTACCGAAGATGCCTTCCAGAAGAATAGAGTCTCCAATGATACAGTACAAGGAATTATTGCCAGCTTGGTCATCTGATACATTTGATAGAGTGAGATGGCTAATACAAAGTAGAGAACTACCGACAAACACAAGCACTTGAAGTCTGTAGATGAATACCTTTTTTAAGAAAGTCTGTTTGAATGCATTTGCCATTTAGTTTGAACTGCTTATTTTAAGTTTGAAAGTTCCTAGTAGGTAATATTTGCAGAAGATGAATACCTAAATTTACCTTTATTACCAACAAAGTTCACGTCATTTCTTCAACCTAAATGAGTACTTGTATCTTTCCTATCCCACAACTGCTTGTTTAGTAGTAATACTTCCTAAGAAAACAGTAGACCAAGATAAGATGTATCTTATTTTAATCAGTGAACTCCAATTATGTTGTAGAAATGATCTAGTAGTTTCTAGGAAATCATATCAGGCAGAGCCAATGAATGATTTTGACTAGCCGTAGATATTATTGTCATAATCGAAATGATCGAAAACTTCATTAGAATAAAACTATGACAAAAACATATTGACATGAAGAACATGAAAAATTATGTGAAAATGTATGCAAATTATATCAGTATTTTATTTGTAAACACTATATGATATGGTTGTAAGATAACTGGGGACTAAAGGCATGAACAAAACTCCTAGAAATATATTCACTCTTGGGTTTTAGCTAGCTGGTAGCGAAGATTGTTAGAAAAAGGATGTCACTAGAAAACTTCCCAAGTGCATATACAGACTTAGTCATATTGAAGTGCTGGATATGCCTCTATTGTTATTTCATGGTAGTCATCCTGGAAGCATTGAAAAATTGGTTACACTTAAATATCTTGAAACTTGTTATAGACACAAGGTAGATGAGGGCCGTAATTGGTGTTTGATAAGAGTTGAATTCCATCCTTCAAAGGAGACAGTGTTGTCAACAAGGAATAAACATGTGAGGTTGATTGTTTAACTACATTATCAACTTATGTCCTTTCAAAGGAGCCCAAGAGCAGAACATGGAATTTTATTCTTCCATAAAGCACATTAGATCACTAGACTCAATCTATATATCCATGTGTTTGGTGAGTTGATACGAGAATAATTCGCAAAGAAGGCGGTCATTATAATTTGGTGGAGCAAGGATCGCTTCTTCACGTCTGTTGGAACTTTCAACTATTCCCAGTTGGTTTGTTCACCGATTGATGTCCCTGTTTGTTTGTTCACCGATGTTCACGGGTTGGCGGACTTAAAGCCCTTAGATTACAGGACTAGCTCTTATTTTTGCTGCGTTTGGTATCTGAAAAGCTCTGTATAGTTTTTAATCTTTTCCTTTTCTCATTTTGTAAGCTACTGTATATTTTGCTAGTTCAATTAGCTGATTCCCTACTGTTCCTTTTCTTGAAAAAAGAAGAAAAGATATGGTAATTTGATAGTACATTTATGATGCCTTATTCCATTGATCGAGTGTGGATTCCATTTCGTGATTCTGTGCATTGGATTTCAGTTTCCCACTGCCACATTTGCATCAGACAAATTCTATTATCACGGTTCCAGATGTTAACCATGGAAGAAACGTCCATTTCCTCCACAGACATCACACACAAATAGGTTAGGAAATAATTATGACTAGTAAGAATGTACAATTTTGCCATCACCATAACATCTATTCCCATTTTGGTGCAAGTTGAGGCAAATCTAAAGAGTATTTCCAGAATAGCTCTGTTGTACAATTGTACAATTGTTAAAGGAGTATAAACTGTGATATTTGAAATACCCAATTATTCATGGTTATTTTTGGTGAAATGTGAATTACTAGGTCGTATGTTGGACATAGAAACATGACTTCAAAGAATCGTGATCCACGACCATTTTAGTCAAATCAAGATAAAAGTGGTCATTACTCATTAGTCACCCAAGAAGACAAAACCTAAGACAAAAATCACACTCAAATGTATTGGAATAAAGATCTCCATTAGTATATTCATGTTCCTGCGTACAACTTATAGATTGAGATTACTTAATAATGTAACAGTTAAATCACTTAATAATGTAATGCTTAAATCACCTGCATTAGAATGACATGCCCTAGCTTAATGTTGGTGAGGAAGTCCCCACACGCTGGCTCTCGAGTGACGGCGGCGGCGGCTAGCCGGTGTCGAGTAATCAAAGCTTCGATTGGTACCGGCCAAAACACTGCGATCGCAAGCGAGAGTCATTGTCAATACTAGCTCTGATGAATCGAACAAATTCAGTTAGCGCAGGATCTGAAACTGGTGGATGGTTTCTGAACTGAGAGATGGAAAAACAAAGGCAATTGGACACCAGATATTTTGTGCAGCAAGCGCTACTTTTCATTGACTCAATTAAGAATATAAATTGCAAAGTTTACAAACCAAGCAGATCGATTATTGTGTTCCACGTTCGCTACGGATCGTGCAAGACTCGGTTAAAAGCTTAACTCCCAAACCTGATTGTTCTGGATCAGAGAAACAGAAAACGACTAAGAATAGCAAACGACTAACTAATCTCAGAAACACTAGTGAAAAGAACCTGTGAACACGCCTGAGTTATTCAACACTGGCCTCGTATGGGTGTTGGCGGGTAGATGGCGACGGCGGCGGTTAGCTGGCCTCGTATGGGTGTTGGCGGGTAGTCCCCACACACGCTGGCTCTCTGGGAACTGCGGCGACGGAGAAGGAGGAGTAGAGGCGATGGGTGTTGGCGAAGAGCAGGTGGGGGTGACTCAGGGCGACGGCGGCCTACGGGAGAGCAGGTCAGATCGAACGTGGGCCTATTGGGTGAACGTGGGTGTGGAGTTGTGGGAGAAAAACCAGAGGGATCGACTCGGAGCCGAGCGCAACGAAAAAAAAGGCGCGCGCGGACGATCGTGAGTTGAATTCATGATGTCAAGATCTTTTACACCAACTACTTCATCCTGCACGATGAAGTCACACTCTCCAACTAGTTCACTAGAGAATTCACCCCGTGTTATATGTGAAGATCAGTTATTTTCAGTAAACAATATGTAAGTCCTGCATAGACTGGCGCAAAGTTATGTGCTGGTAAACAGGATACAACTGTACCATACCGGTGGCCCTCACAGAGGAGTTGCTAATCCAAACATACTGCCAGTACGATTCTCGTTGGCACCAACTGGTTCTTCCTTGAACATATTTGGAATGATAATGAATTAATCTGTTAATTAAGATTTGGCAGGCAGAAATAGAAAGAAAATAGAAGTGAACAGTTCAGAATATCTCCACCATGCTAGAGGGCAGGACCCTTGCGTGGTCTAGGCTGCACTAAGTTTGGGTGAAATTGGATCTCAATATCCAATGAGATAATAGATTATATGCCACTGGGGAGTGGTCAATTCGACAAATTGTCATTGCTGAAGGCCCTAACTATTGTATGCCATTGACTTTAAGATTATTTTCACTATATGCCATTGCCATTAGTTCAATACACTATAAAATTTCTTATTCACGGTACAGAATGAACTTTGAAGGCGAACTGCAATTGCATATCAGCGGTGCAAGTGGGAGTCTAACGTGAAATTTTGAGCTCATTTAAAGAACGACTGCTCGCTTGTATAGGTTGATACAGCCAAACAGTGTACGCACTGCCTTCTGCGATTTCTCATGCGCAATACAGAATGAACTATGGCGGCGAATTGCAATGGCGTGTCAACGATGTAGGTGGGAGTCTAGCGTGGAATTTCGAACTCATTCAGAGAACGATTGCTTGCCTGCATAGGTTGATATAGATAAATGGCTTATATACTGCCTTGTATGATTTCTCATGTGCAGTACGAATTGAACTTTGGCGGCGAATTCCAATGGCACGTCAGTGGTGCAAGTGGAAGTCTAACATGAAATTTTCAGCTCATTTAGAATAGGACTGCTCGTTTGAACAGGCCTGTATAGGTGGATACAACCAAACGGTGGACGTACTGCCGTCTACGATTTCTCATGTGCAGTACGAAATGAACTTTGGCGGCGAATTCCAATGGCATGCCAGCAGTACAGATAAAAATCAAACGTGAAATTTTCAGCTCATTCAAAGTAGGACTACTCGCTTGAATAGGCCCACATAGCTTGATATAGCTAAACAGTATACGTACTGCCTTCTACGATTGCTCGTGTGCAGTACGGAATGAACTTTGGTGGCGAATTCTAATGGCATGCTAGCAGTACAGATGAGAGTCAAACGTGAAATTTTCAGCTCATTCAGAGTAGGACTACTCGCTTGAACAGGCCCACATAGCTTGATATAGCCAAACAGTGTACGTACTGCCTTCTACGATTGCTCGTGTGCAGTACGGAATGAACTTTGGCGGCGAATTCCAATGGCATGCTAGCAGTACAGATGAGAGTCAAACGTGAAATTTTCAGCTCATTCAGAGTAGGACTACTCGCTTGAACAGGCCCACATAGCTTGATATAGCCAAACAGTGTACGTACTGCCTTCTACGATTGCTCATGTGCAGTACGGAATGAACTTTGGCGGCGAATTCCAATGGCATGCTAGTAATACAGATGAGAGTCAAACGTGAAATTTTCAGCTCATTCAGAGTAGGACTACTCGCTTGAACAGGCCCACATAGCTTGATATAGCCAAACAGTGTACGTACTGCCTTCTACGATTGCTCATGTGCAGTACGGAATGAACTTTGGCGGCGAATTCCAATGGCATGCTAGCAGTACATATGAGAGTCAAACGTGAAATTTTCAGCTCATTCAGAGTAGGACTACTCGCTTGAACAGGCCCACATAGCTTGATATAGCCAACGATTATGCGTCGCCTTCTACGATTTCTCATGTGCGATTGAAATGAACTTTGCGGCGAATTCTAATGGCACGTCGATGATGGATGGGAGTCTACCATGAAATTTTGAGCTCATTTAAAGAACGATCGCTCGCTTGTATAGGTTGATACAACCAAGCGGTGTATGTCTTGCCTTCTACGATTTCTCATGTGCGATTGAAATGAACTTTGCGAATTCCAATGGTATGTCAGCGATTCATTTATGTAGTTCACAACTTTCTATTCTAGATATTGAAGTACCACATTACTAATGCAATAATAGTATTTCTTGTTTTTAGTGAATTAATGGACTTAAGTGCTATTAAGAGGCTGTTGCAATCTAAAAGACCAAGTGATGACTACATAGCCAGGGTAGAGGGTTTTCTCAAGTTTGCCTACAGTGGGAAAAGATCAGATTCGAAGATTCGATGTCCTTGTGTCAAATGTGTCAATAGGCCGTTACATTCGCAAGAAACAGTGTATGAGCATTTAGTGTGTAATGGAATGCTGCGTGGATATACTATATGCGTGTCCGCGCGCCGCCTCCTGGTCTCTGCCGCCGCCGCCTCCTGGTCTCGCCACCGCTGTGTCTCCGTCGTCGAGGAAGCCGCAGGAACGTGCGCGTGGACAGGGGCGGATCTACAGTAATTCATGGGTATTCAGCTGAATACCCAAATTTTTTTTTGCAAAAAATCAGCTATACATGAGGTATAATATGTATATATATTAGTAAATGGGTTTTAAAAAATAATCTGAGTGGAAAAACAGCTCCGGCCGATTCCCACGCGGCCCAGTCGCGCGCCTCGCTCCCACGCGGCCACGGCGCCACGCCCGAACGCCCGTTCGGCCATTTCCTCCCACGCGGCCACTGACTCCGCACTCGTCCACGCGATTTCGCCCGTGCGCCGTCTTCGGCAACCCCAAATCCCCAATTCCCCACGCCCCGCTGATTAGGTATCGCCGTCTGCCCGTCTCGGAGTCGGATGCTGCACGGCTGCACGAGATCCTGCTCGCGCTCCTCAGCTTCACCGGCGACTTCGTCCTCGACAGCTCCTCCTCGATCTCTGCCGCCGCCGCCGTCCTGCGGCCGGAAGCCCGGCCGCGGAGACGGCGACGTGAGCGCGCCTTCCGCCGCCCCGACCTCACCTTCCTCCACCGTCCGAGAGGTATGAGACCCTATACCCTTCCCGCTACGAATCAGTAATCGCGCTGTGGTGCTGTGTGGTGTCTCGATCTGCGAGGGAGCGGGGTCTGTGTGGGGGCGTCAGGCGTGGTGGTCTAGGTAGTTGAAGCGGGCGGCCACGCCTACGAGCCGCTGGACCCTCCACTTGTCCTCGTCATCGAGCGTTCGGCCGGGCGAGGGCTTGAACGCGATCGGTCGGCCTGTGCACTCAAGGCCGCTCCCGCTCTCCACACGGTGGTAGAACCACCGCTTCATCCAGTAAGACTCCCACTTCCCGCGAGTTGCGTTCGCGGGGAAGAGCTTCTTGCACGACGGACGAAGGACAAAGGTGACGCTACCGAAGCTCGACAGCGTCCCGTCCTTCCGGTCCTTGCGCTGGCATCGTGCCTCGTGAAGGTAGGCGAACAACGAGGCGCTGGGCCAACACGCCCCCGAGCGCAAGGCCCAGCTGTACACCGCGAGCCGGGCCACGGCGTTCGGAGTCAGTTGCGCCAGCTCCAGCCCGAAGGTCCGCAGCACGTCGCCCACGACAGCCGTCGCGGGGATGCGGAGCCCCGCGTCGAAAAAGGCAACGAACACGACCGCCTCCGACCTCTCGGGATGTGGTTCCGTCTCGTCGGCAGCGGGCAATCGTACCTCCTGGCGCTCGGACAATTTCCCCGCGCGCAGTAGCCCTTGGATCGTCTCCTCAGTTACGAGCGAGGGGCCTAGCTCGCCGGAGAATGTGCCTTCCTCCTCCGCCACCAGCCACTCCTTGTCAGCCGCCGCCGGGTCGCGCTCTTGGAGCGTGTATTTCACCTTTAACTGCGAGGACCGCCGGCGAACGACAGAGCCACCAACCATCTGGCCGCGCTCGCTACTGGAGGCCATTGCTTCCCACGGAGAGATTGAAGCGGTGAAGATATCGCGAAAGTGTCGAGAACGGAGCAGGCAGGAAAAAGGGCGTAAAGGTGCGGGGGCGCTGTTACAGGGGGGCTATTTCAAGCCACCTCGCCCGTACCGCTGCTATCGAAGCGTCGCAACGATCCGCGTGCCGGATGCAGCCGCAGAGGTGTACAGGAGGGGCTATTTAGAACCTTGCTCATGACTCATTAGCAATAGTTTGTCTAACTGCTTGACAGCTCTTCTTTTGTATTAAACTCTCTGTGTTTACTTTGCCCTCCAATCATCAAATGTCATAGAATGCTGAAGATTAAGATAAGAAGCTAGCTAGCCACCGGCCAGGCAATGGAATCGGAGCATTGCGATGGCATTGCGTCTAAGAATTAATTAAACTAATATTGTTATTGTTAATAGCGCACAAAACTAGTCGCCGGACAATGAAGTTGTCACATCTTGAGCTGCATCTCCGTATACTTTTTTTTTTGCTCTCCACAAGGTCGCAGACAATAATGCACCGTAGTAGCATGAGACTTGGATTTTCTATCGAATTTGACAATCAAAACTTTTCGGTCGTCCTTTAAGGGCTCATTTGAATCTAAGGAGAGGCAAAGAAAATTTAGTGGGTTTGACCTGCTTCAAATAAAATTGGCAAAATTGTCTACAAGACATTGATCTTTTGTGTTATTTGCTTCAGGACACTGATTTTTCATGCCTTTGTCCAAACACACTAAACTTTTGTGACTATTTGTCAGAAGACACTAGAGCCGTTAAAATATCATTTTCCTATGAGTTGAAGAGCGCATCTCAAATGTGTCCAAATTACCCTCTTCTCTTTTTCTTCCTCTTCCCTTGTCTTCTTCCTTCTAATCTCATGGTCATGCTGGCCCGCCGCCGCTAGATACCATCGCTCCTCCCCTCTGACGCCATGTTTACCTTTAAAATTCCTTGTTACAAATAGGTAGGGATCGTCAATGGAGTTCACATATGCATGCATTCACGTCGTCGTACCAATTCCCAGCCAATTACACTCCGATGCAAAGAACCATCATTGATAGCGTGCCGTCAGGTCTATTGACCTTCGATCGATAGTAATTTTGCGAACGTTTAGATTCGTCACACACTCACCATCAAGGATAAAAAAAATCAGTTGTTACCGGCCCGTACCGATAAAACATCAATCCCAAAAGTTTTAAATTTGAAATTTAAGTTTCTAGTAAAAATGTTACTATATGCTTGTGTGCAAGCTAATAAAAGTATTAATGTTAAGGTAACAAAGTCAGCTTGTATTGACTGAAGCAACAACATTTTAGCTTTATTACCCATCGATTTCTTGTTATCATTTGATTCTACAGCTATATAAGTATATTAAACTTTGTCATGTTGTAATGTTATACATATATTGATTGCTATATAGACAATAGCATCATTGAAAAATATTTGTGTATTTGTGTCAATTGGAGCAATGGACATGTTTCCCTATTCACCAGTAATTACCAGAAGGTAAACATGTCAATTCCGGGCGGCTACTGATGGAACATTCAAAATTGTGTTTGATTAATTTTTTTCTAGTTTTAAACTGGTAACCGTTGGTAACTGGCCAACAATCAGTACCAGGGAGGTTCAGTATTTTTTTTCCATATCCGGTTTTTGAATCCTTGCTCACCACAGTGGACACAAGATAAATTTATGCAGATGCTCATGGGTGGCCCATCTGTAGCCAACTCAACATATATATCTACACCTATACTAATTAGGCATTATGAGGAAACTCACATATTAACCAAAAAGATGGAGCCATCTGTCCGACAGACCAGAGTTATAATGGCTTAGACTACAATAAAGAGTCTCTTCAAGTATAGTCCAAATTAACTTAAATCCAGATTAAAATAAAGAAAATTAAAAGAAAGATTCTATATCAAGCACAATCCAAATTAACTAAAATTTAGAATAAGAAAACAAAAGAACATTAACAATTTGATTTCCACATGAATTCCAATGAAAATCCCAAAACAATCAGAATAATAATAAATGAAATAGAAAATAGATTTTTATATGAATTCCAACATAAAATTGAAAAAATCGACCCCATGTATGATCTAAAAATATACAAATTTAGAGTAAAAATTAAAGGATGATTAGAGATTTTATGTGAATTTGAAACCTAAATTCCAAAAATATTGAATTTTTAATAAGATCTATACCTATATTAATTATAAATTGTGAGGAAATTTCCAAATTAATAAAAAAGGAAAAGATGTAGCATCCATCTATCATACTAAGGTACAGCGGGTTAGATTAACAAAAATAGAAAGTGTCCATGTCAAGTACAATCCAAATGAAGATTCAGAATAAAAAAGAAAAGATAATGATTTGATTCTATACAAATTCCAATGTAAAATAAGAAATTAAAATTAGCATTTGGATTTGTAAACATATTCCAACCTAAAACTGGAAAAAAAACTCCTTCTCATGTAAAATCTGAAAATATGCAAATTTAGAATACAAATAAAATGATAATGATAAATCTGAAAATATGCAAATTTAGAATACAAATAAAATTATAATGATATCTATATGAATTACCAAGTAGTCATGCTACTTAAATTCCTTTGTAATCTTAAAACGGGAAATTATGTTTCATTACAATAATCTTTGTATTCAGAAATTTAGTGGCGATTGATGTTGCCAATGTTATTCTAAAATAAATTAAAAGAGTAAAAGTTGTTTTAGATCGGGGCGGATGGTTGGTTTGGATTGGTGTGGTAAGCACAAGACTTTGTAAAGAGTATGTTCCACCTTAGTTAATTAAGGACCGACGCTTGTGATTGTCCAGATTAAGCACTACCGTACAACCCCATGTCTATATGGGTACGACCTAGCTGACTAACTTACGATAGTTTAGTTTAGGTACCACCAGTGGAAAGCGGGTGCCAGGGATTTACTGATTATTCGCAGTGAAGGTCAGGGATTTACTGTACTCATATGGCGCAAGAGGGGGCTTCGGACTGGGTGGATTTAACCCTTCTACGGTGAAACCTCAGCGGGTGGTGTCTACCTAAACTAGAGTGAGGTAAAAGCTTTGTGATATTTTATCTGGGTCTCATGCCAAAGGAAGCGTGGTGACTATTGAGATAATTTATCTCATGGGGGTAAAGTTGTACAACCTCTGCAAAGTGTCAAACTATTCGAATAGCCGTGCCCACGGTCAAGGGCGGGCAAGGAATGCATTCACATGGTAGATCTTTGGATTTCATTTTAAAAACAAAGCTTTGGTATTCTGAGAGTGGAGGGAACTCTTGGAAGGGTATCCTGGCGGTTGGAGCCAGTGCGGGTGGATGGAACCCGATGTTTTGAAACTTAACGGTTAGTGTTGGTGGATAGAACCTTCACTATAATATGCTTATTAGTTTCAGTTAAAACAATTACTTCACAAAGTAAATGCCTTCGAAAATATTTAATGTTATTTGAAATAAAATATTGTTTTGTGCAAAAGAACCATATAGCCTTCCTTTGTTAAGCCTTGCATCTATTGCATTTTTTCAAGACTTGCGGAGTACTTTATATACTCACATGCTGCACTAAAATCAACTCAGAGGAATACGAAGCTCAAGAGGGAGACTACGACTACTTCGCATGTGGATTCGATGAAGGATTTCCGGAGTTCTAGGCCGCGCTTCCCCAGTCAATTACCTGTGGCGTATTGATGGGTCTTCGCTGGATTTATCTTCTGCTTGCACTGTGTTTTGTGTGTGTGAGGTCTTGAAACCTCATTTGTAATAATGAGACCTTTCGGTCGGTACTCTCTATTATTGTAATAATCGTTGTTGGTTATGTAATCATTACTGTTTGACTGTGTGCACTAGCTTTGATCTGGGACTAGTGCTGTATTACACAGAGGGTCCGGGTTCGAAAATCCGGGGTCCCGACACAGAGCCTCTGTCGCTAATACAATTTGGGACAAAGACTCTGTCATCAATTCAGTTGACTATACAATCTCTGTTACTAATTGAATTGACAGCCTCTATCATCAATTCAATTAGCGACAGAGACCTACATCGTCATTCCAAATAGAGACACATCGCCATTTAGAATGTCAACAATAGGTTATTTATGTAATTTTTTTAAGCGGTGATATATCTATGTAATATTAATAAAAATAAACTATTTAAAAAAATTTCTCGTACCTACCATCACTCACAAATAGTGTCATTCCCTTAACAGATGCTTGTTTTTACCCCTACACTTTGCTTTGATGCATTCATCAGAGTGCATCCAAGAAATGGTCCATATGTCGGAGCCTAAGCATCCGAACAATTCTCGTTGTGAACCCACCCTCATAGTCATGAAAAGAAACTATTCTAATAATACCATAGGTCCCACCGGTGAGTGATCTGAAAGTCCTAACACGAGCATCAGATAAAACAGAACAACAACACGGTGAAAGGAGACGCTCAGTTCGAATTCAAAAGCCACCGCGCGCTCAGTCCACTACCATTATTGTAGCTGGGTCTAGGCTAATTCTATCAATTTATTTTATCTGCTATATTTGATGTAACCAATTAATCGTGCCCTAGTGCCTAGTACAAGTCCTATGGGATCTAACGTGAGTGGGAATGCCAGCAATTCAGCACACAGTTAATTAAACTAGGAGCGGATGTAGATCTTAATTAAGCATACTTACAACTTTTTGTGTGCTTCAGAGATAGAAGTAGAAGCTTTCCATGTGTCACTTTGAGTCATATGCTTAGCTTTCTCATCAAGCTTGTACTTATCCTTGTTCTGAATGATGTCCTCAAGCCTTAAGTTGATCTCCTTAATCTTGCTAGACAGAATGTGCCGCACACGCATTTGTGTTGTGAAGCCCGCTAAGAACCTCAGAATGGCTTGAGTCCAGCTTGGGTACCTTCACGATAGATGTGCATGACAAATTGTGCGTAAGAACGTATATACATCATACATGATATTACGTACAAATGAAAACAAAGTTTCGATCTGTAAGAAGTTTGCTCAGACTAATAAAACGGCCTCTCAGAAAAGTAGGGAAAATATGGACAGTAAACACCAAAACATCTCTCCTGTGATTTTTCAATCTATCGAACTATCCACAAATTTCATTCCCAGCTTGATTTCCCTTCACAGCCTAATATATAGGACAGTACACGGACTTAATTACAAAGGATAGTAAACGGATCAATGGAAAAGTATGTGTGTGTGTGTCTATATATATATATATATATATATATATATATATATATATATATATATATATATATATATATATATATATATATATATATATATATATATATATATATATATATATATATATATATGATTGATAATATATATATGATATATATAGTAGTTTTGAACTATCAAATTAGTTTGAACTACTTTTGAGTTCAATGCAATATATATATACCATATAGTTCAAACTAATTAAACTATATTTAAATAGTTTGACATCTCAAATATACTTTTTATGGGTATATGAAGATACCCACATCAAATAATCTATAAATACGGTATTGATATTGGTGCCTAGGCACCATGGTGCATGAAACACTCGTCCTATATATATATATATATATATATATATATATATATATACCCTCCACTGTGTACTATAATGCGTCCTCTCTGAAAGACTAGGATATACATTGGTCATGAGACAACATCCATAATCAGGTATTTAGACACCATGACAGGAGATTTGCATACTACCCATTTCGCTGATTGTATATTTGATGAGGATAGTTTCCCAACATTAGGGGAGGAAATCAACCCCTTGATGAAAATACCAGAAAATTACGTGGCAAGCCACAGGAATCCATGCACATGACCCGTGCACTAGTGAAGCAAATAGAGAAGTCCAAAAGATCATTGATTTGCAAGTATTAGCAAACCAACTGTCTGACCACTTTAGTGATTTAAAGAGCGTGACCAAGTCGTATATGCCTGCCTGTAATGCGCCGGAGAGTGTTGAAATACCAAAGAAAGTTGAAGGTATCTCTAAAAGGACGAGAACTCTGGCCTCTTGAACCCTAAGTAACCCGGGATGCTTGCTGAAAAAGGATAAGAATGACTTGACACAACCAACCACCAAAGTTCCCCAGAACCAGAAGGGGAGCCAGTTGAGAGCTAGCACTAGTATGACACCTTCAGAAAGTTGTTGTCCTTTCTATGTCATCTATGCATAGCTCCTACAATGGTTTCTCTCAAATTATCTATATAAGACCCCACAATCTTCTAGAGCATGTATAATAGTGTGACATCAGCTGTTTGTAAGCTTTGCTCATATAGGACACGAGATGGTGTGGAGGAGAGATGAGGAGAACAGAGAATTGGGCAGTTTTTCATATAGTAGTTGACTGTAACGCGAGAAACAAGACATATTATACATAGAAGAGCTGTCTATAAAGACATATAAAAAGACAACTCATTGTAGAGCATGTCTTTAGTGTTTTATAGATGATATTGAGTTTATTATAGACAGTAGTTATCTGTACCATTTTACATACACTTAATTCTTGTATAGAAAAAATATTAGTTATAGGCAACAATTCTTACGATGATATTTTATACTATCTATAAGGGGTTTATAGACCGTCTGATACATACCAAATAGCTTCTTCCTCTCTCATTCTCTCTCATCACATCATCAAAAATTTTACATGGTAAGAGTTATAAATAGCTGATATCACCCTATTGTATATGCCCTTAGATGCTAACTAGGATGTAGATTAAGATGAGATTTCGCTATCCCACCACATCCATCATTGCAATAAAAACAAATTATTAACATCCAAATTCGATGATACATGTGAAAAGATAAAGTAAACCCAATTTTATGTCTACTTAAACCAAAAGAGAGGAAAAACCCATAAAGAGTGACTTTTATGCGCTAGGTGAATGGATCCATTCAAGATATTGTTATTCCATTACTAACCCATCCTCCACTGTGTACCATTGTAGGAGCTATGCATAGATGACATAGAAAGGACAACAACTTTTTGTACCATTGTACATCCCTAAAGTTTCAAGATTTGGTTTTTGAGTGCCGGTATTATCTCGTTCTTTCCATTCATTCCACTTGCGTGAACCTTGAATTTGAGCTTACGCTACTTCACTGCATGTGTCATCGGCGTCAAAATAAAATAAAATAAAATAAAAAGATAGGAAAGAACGAAAAACTGATCGATGTTGCTCTACATATATTACACACCTGGACATATCCACCTGGAGGAAGTAGTGATCAACGGCGTCCTCCGCGTCGAAGACCGCGTCGCGTGTCTGCTGCAGCCACACATTGATGAGCTCGTCGGAGTCGGAGCGGCGCCTGTTGTCGGCCTCGCGGAGGAAAGCCTGCAGCCACATGAGCTTGTCGCGGAGCCTCCGGATGTCCTGGCTCACCGCCACCAGCGTCCGCGCCTCGCTCACCGCTAGCTCGTGAAGCCTCCCCACCAGCGACCCGACGACCGCGTCAGCCATCTATCCTCTTCGTCTCTGCGTCGTCGTCTCGCGTTGGCCGACCGGACGACGCCAGAGAGCAACTCCGCGTGGCACGTACGTAGTAACAGGATGGACAGAGACAGAGAGACCGTGCAGCTGGTACTCTCGTATATATGGAGTATCACGTCACACGTGAGAGTTATACTCCGTAAGTTCTAAAAGATTACGATGCTGAGCTAATCTTGTCGCTCAGTGTTTTGTTCCGTGTAAAATTTTGTTTGTTTCCGTTTGTTTAGGTGCGTGCACGAGATCACGATATTGTGTGTGCCGTGCATATGCATTGAGTGGCCTGAGACGTGCTAGATAATTCACGTTACGGCATGATTGGCTGGCCGGATCATGGGCTCATGGCGTGATTGGCTGGTCCGATCACGACGTAATTAGATTAGAGACTTTATCATATTTCTGTTTCTTTCTATGTATTTGTTTATTTCTTTGGTGTATAAATAGTAGAGTTTGCACGACGCAAAATATTCGTGTCGTTCTCATTGCCGGCTGTGTTTCCAAATTGTTCGCGTGTATTGTGCATTCGTGTATGCGTTGAGTCTCCACCGGCCTAGTGCCAACATATGATACCAGTCACTGTACTCAACAGTGAGCATAGTCGTATATGTTAAGCCGCTCGCGCGCTTTGAGTGGGTGTCAAGGGAGGGATTCATTCAGGGGAGTGAATATATTGATGTGTTGCTTTGTTTATCTGCTTTTGTGCTTTCCGTGGGGTCGACAGGCCATCGTGCATAAGGATTTTTTAAACGTAGCACGTACGTACAGTATTACTTGCTAATTGGTTTGTTCCCGTCATTTTGATTAGCTGGAAACGCGATTCTCATCTTGCAGCCTTTGTGCGGTGTGTGCTGATCGATCGAGAGGGCATTTTCCAGGGCTGTGTTTGTGCGTGGTCTATCCCTCAAGCCATATGCATGTTCTCCTCGGACATGCATGGATGGATATGCATGCATGGTCCTTGAAGCCCCGTTCAATATGTTGAGAAACCGTCATTGGCAAATCCATTCCGATCCATTCCTCCTATATAAAAGAGATGATTAAATACAGATGATACAAATAGTATATTGGAAACACAAGAGGTAGGGGGAAGAACTCTTGTTCTTTTTTTATTGCTTTCTCTTTCACGTGTACACAAAATAGCCAATGAGACCTCCTATATATAGCCTACTGGTGAGGTGCCTACCATGAGACAAAGCTTCATGTTCAGGCCTAGTTTTTCTAACACTCCTCCTTGCGCACCCACCCGACACGTCATGCCTCATCAAAACTCCATAAAAACCCAGTAAGAAAAATTTGGAGAAAGAGTACATGATACATGTTATGCTGTGATGTATGAATTGCCTCATTAAAAATCTTGACCGAGGAACTTTCAGGAAAACTCATCAAGAGAAAAAGAGTACAATCCACCTAATTTCATTTAATATATAGGATTAATTCTTTAGGTACTCGATCTTCATGAACAAGTCTTAATAACGAGCTTGAGAAAAATCTCCCCCTGAATTTTGCACCTCTCTAAGTCTCATCATTCTAATTTCTCGTACACATCTTTCCAAACTAGATACTAGAAGTGATTTAGTGAATAAATATGCAAGATTTTCATATGATTTAGTATACGGTACTTTAATTCCGTCCATCTTTTGCAATTCATGAGCATAGAAGAACTTGGGGTTGATATACTTTGTGAGATGACTCTTCATGTAGCCCGTCTGCACTTATGTAACACAAGCTGCATTATCTTCATAGATAATTGTGGAAGCTTGCATGATATTCAACCCACATGACTGCTGGATGTAGTGAATAATTCATCAGAGCCAAGCACATTCTCGTGCGGCTTCGCACAGCGCTATGATTTCCGAGTGGTTCATCAAAGTTGCTACAAGACTTTGCTTAGACGATTTCTAGGAAATTGCAGCTCCACCACACAGAAATACATAGCATATTTGTGACCTTGCCGTATACGGGTCCAACAGATACCCTGCATCTGCATAGCCAGTTATATTCAAGTCTTGGTTCTTTCTGTAAAATAGCCCAAGGTCCTTGATTCCTTGAAAGTATCGAAAGATATCCTTTATTTCCTACCAACGCCTTTTGTTAGGTTTTGCACTATGCCTTGCTAATAGGTTTATGTCAAATACAATATCCGGTCTAGTGCATTTTGCTAGATACATAAGTGCTCCTGCAGCACTTAAGTATAGGAATTCGGTCCTAGGACTTCCTCCCCCTTTTCCCTAGGTCAGTACGGATCCTTGTCTTGCTGTAAAGATCTCCTGATCATTGGTACTTTCGATGGGTATGCTTTCTCAAACCCGAACCTTTCTAACACTTTCTAGGCGTAGGCTGACTGATGAACTAATATCCCTTCTGAGACATGCTCGAGCTGCAAGTCTAAGCAATATTTGGTTTTACCCAAATATTTTTTTTTAAATTATGACTCTAGGTAAGAACTTACTTCCTTTATGTCTTCCATGGTCCCGATGATATTCAGATCATCCACATATACTGAGATTATACAAAATCTATTCTGGGATTGTTGTATAAATACACAGGGACAATCTTCATTGTTCGTGTAGTCTTTCTTGCATAGAAAGTCGCTTAAGCAATTATACCACATCCTGCCTAATTGCTTAAGTCCGTACAGTGATTTTCTAAGTTTCACACTGTACAGATTTCTATTTGTTCTATCTTGGTTCGGGACAGGGATAGCTTCAGATACCTTCATATAAATATCCGAATCTAACTTTCCATAAAGGTATGCAGTTACCACATCCATCAATTTCATTTCTAAGTTCAAGTTTGCTGCCATTGAGATTAAGTATCTAAAGGTAATACCACTCATGCCCGGTGAATAGATTTCTTCATAATCAACTCCTAGACGTTGAGTGAAACCTTGTGCAACAAGACTTGCTTTATATCTTACAATTTCATTTCTCTTTCGAACAAATACCCACTTATGCTCTGCAGGGTGCACATGGGGAAGCGTGCATCTTATAGGCTTAACACCTCTTTTTTGTTCAGAGATAATAATTTAGTTTCTATTGCCTTTTTTTCAATTTTTCCAATTTGATCTTTTCTTACATTCAGCGAGCGATGCGGGCTCTGGATCAAGATAAATGATTGTGGAAATTTTCTTTGCAAAATAGATATCAACATTGGCTGTTGTCCTATTTATGGATTCTCCCGTGTGCACGTAGTTTGTAGGTACTTCATCATGAGTTGATTCTTCTTATGCTTTACCTGCTTACCGCTCCTTCTAATTGCGGTGGTAAGTCCCTTTAATTTTTCAGCTCCGATGTGTGCACACACATCCATCCTGATTTCTCCCTCCATAGAAATGTTCAGATCTGGTATACCCTTTTCTGAAGGTGTCATACTAGTGCTAGCTCTCAACTGGCTCCCCTTCTGGTTCTGGGGAACTTTGGTGGTTGGTTGTGTCAAGTCATTCTTATCCTTTTTCAGCAAGCATCCCCGGTTACTTAGGGTTCAAGAGGCCAGAGTTCTCGTCCTTTTAGAGATACCTTCAACTTTCTTTGGTATTTCAACCCTCTCCGGTGCATTACAGGCAGGCATATACGACTTGGTCACGCTCTTTAAATCACTAAAGTGGTCAGACAGTTGGTTTGCTAATACTTGCAAATCAATGATCTTTTGGACTTCTCTATTTGCTTCACTAGTGCACGGGTCATGTGCATGGATTCCTGTGGCTTGCCACGTAATTTTCTGGTATTTTCATCAAGGGTTGATTTCTCCCTAATGTTGGGAAACTATCCTCATCAAATATACAATCAGCGAAATGGGTAGTATGCAAATCTCCTGTCATAGTGTCTAAATACCTGATTATGGATGTTGTCTCATGACCAATGTATATCCTAGTCTTTCAGAGAGGACGCATTATAGTACACAGTGGAGGGGGTATAGGTACGTAAGTCTTGCATCCAAACATTAGGAAATGAGAAATTTTCGGTGGTGACCCTTGCGCTAGTTGCATACGTGGATGGATGTTATATACCGATGGTCTAAAGTTGATGAGGGTTACTGCATGCAGGACTGCGTGTCTCCAACTTGTAGTTGGTAAATTATAATTATGCAAAAGCGGTCAAGCAATAAATTTAATTCTCTTAATTAATGCCTCTACTAGTCCATTCTGGGTGTGGACATGCGGTATAGAATACTCAACTATAATTCCCATTGCCATGCAATAATCATCAAATTCCTTTGAATTAAATTCTCCGGTGTTATCCATTCTGATGGACTTTATATAATGATCAAGGAAAATATATCTAATGCAAATTATCTATGAGATCAACTTTGCAAAAGCATGGTTTCTCGTAGATAATAAACATACGTGCGACTAATTCGAGGAAGCATTGATGAGCACCATAAAATATTTACATGGCCCTGATAATGGCTATTTGGGACAGCAAATGTCTGCTTGGAAGCGCTCTAGGAATGCAGGGACTTCATCCTTCACTTTAAGAGTAGAAGGTCCAGTAATTAATTTTTCCAGTGACATATGCGGGCCACACAAAATCTTCGTGATTCAGAAAATTCTTTACATTAATATTATATCCCTGTGAATTATTAATTATATTTCTCATTATCCTAAGACCTAGGTGGCCTAATCTGTCATGCCAGAGACAGAAGAGTTCAGAGCTTCTAAATATTATTTTCAGTGCAGTATAGGCTGCGGGTGCCTTGATATGAGTGTAGTATAGCCCTATTTCAAGTGAAGGAAATTTTTATAATACCCTATTTCCATTTGCTTCACGCTTCGTAATGATTAGGTATTCCTTATCATACTCTTCTTCAATCTCAACATGGAAACCGTTTGCGCGAATATCCTTAAAACTTAGGAAAGTTCTAATCAATTCTAGGTACAATAAGGCTTCTTGAGTGACCAAAGTTGTGCCCATTGGGAGTATAATTGTGGCTCTTCATGAACCTATTATACATGTATCACTACCAGCGGTTGTTGTAAGGCTGCCAGCATTCTTGCTAATCGACTGAAAGAATTTTGTCTCTCTCAAGATGGTATTCGTTGTGCCGCTATCAGCTAAGCACACTTCCTCCATAGGGCGCCACACGTGTTCTAATATAAAGTACTTTATTAATACGTAGTAGAAGGCAATCAACACATAAATAAAATACTTCAATATCAGAACATATCATGCCATTATAAACTGAATAAATGAATGAATTATTCAATATCATCCAACCATCAGGAGAAAATAAAATTGTTTAAGTACTATCCATGCAAATTATAACTTATTCCTTCCACACATAAAATGAATGACAATTGAAGTCTAAATGCATTCTATGCATTAGACTGAATCTGCTAAGAAATCAGAGACTTCGATTGCTATCCTCTTAGGGGTGATATGCTCTTCCAAAAAAATCATGGCGGTGCCGGCAGCAATGTCAAGAGGGGGTGTTGCTGCTGGAGTGGAGTCAACCTCCATCGGCGCAGGCAGCTACTTGGAACTCTCCCCCTCAACAAAAGCAAAGTGGGTTTTATACTGCCCTTTGCCACTATTCTTCTTTTTGGCCTAAAAGGTATCAATGACATGTTGCAGCTCTTTACAAATCCGCGACCAGTGCCCCCACTTGCCACACTTGTAGCAGGTTTGGTCTTGCTGACCATAGGGTTTGTCATCCCTCTTTGCTTTGCTGACCTAATTCTCACGTGGAGCATCTGACTTGCCTTTTCGGGCTGCGGCCTTGCCCTTCCTTCCCCTTTACTTCATTTTAGGCTTTCGCACTTTGTAGCTTCCAACATTGGCCTCACAGCCAGTGAAGCTCCCAGGTGGCTGTGTGACAAAGTTTTTGCAGGGAACTTCATCCTGAGCCTCTGCAATCTGCATAATATCAATCAATTTAGCATACTCTTTATAGTCGTCTTGACGATAGTTGCGCGCAGACTGCACTGCATTGGGGTGGAAGGTAGATAGGGTCTTCTCAATTTTCTGCTCATCTGTGATCTGCTTGCCACAAAGTTGAAGATCGGTACAAATTTTGTGCAGAGCAGAGTTGTACTCCCCGACCGTTTTGAAATCAGCAAACCTCAATCGGATCCACTCTTACTTTGCTTCAGGAAGAATGGTGTACTTTAGTTTCTCAAACCTCTTCTTAAGTGCAGTCCACAATGCTAGCACGCTCTTCTCTGCCATGTACTCATTCTTGAGAGTGAGACAGAGGCGATGCCTGAGGAAGTGAAGTGCCAGATCATTTTCCCCAGGGGTGGGTTTGGCATCCTGCGGTGCACCAAACCGATGGCAGCGCAGAGCTTCTTGGCTCCAAGTACTATCTCGACATCGAAAGCCCAAGTCAAGTAATTTTGGCCATGTTGGGCTAGCTCCTCGAACTCCCGGTTCGTGATGCCTGTCATCTACATGTGCATGAAGGGAATATAAGTTTACTACTAGTAAACATGCAAAGATAAATTTACTACAGGTAAATAAGTTGGACAATGATACAAAAAATTCTCGTAATGTTACAGAATTTTTAATGCATTTTCTATAAATTTTATTACTAATTTCAGTGATTAAAGACAATTTGAATAATTGCGATTAATCAAAATAGTAAATAAATACAGAAAACATAGAAAGCAACAATGACAATGCTAAACATGCCTCAAATGCTAAAACCTAATTCAAAATTTGAATTCCTAAGGCCCTTTTATGTTGGGATATGAATTTTTAGAGAATTCTGTAATTTCCGATGGCCTATCCACAAAATTTCAATTTTGAGAAAATTTTCATGTAATTTTCTAATTTATCAGGGCCTTTTGCAAAAATCTGGCCCCCCACCTCACGGAGAGGGGCAGGGCTCATGCGGGAGCAGTGGCGGCCGACACGGCTTTGCCAATACCAAGTTTGCTAGCAAGTCCAGCCCACAAATACCAACCGAGCATCAGCTAATCTTACTCTTAACACGCGGCAGACACGGCTTTGTCAAATGCCAACGGCAACGCTGCATGCCGGAGGTTGGGCATGCACAGTTTGTGAAGAAATGTCATGTCAAGGAGGATGGGTTTGATTGTTTCTGTTGGGAAATCTGGACCTAGGTTGTAAGTATGGTTCAATGATGGACACTCTCTACTTAGTCTATAAATAGAGCTCCTAATCATTGTAAAGCGTACTTGGAAGGAGAAATTAATTAAAAGAAGAAGAAGAAGTTCCTCTATCTCTCTCCGTGTTCAATCTTGTATTTTCTCGCATTATTCTGTAATTGATCCATCTCTCTTGTCTAGAAGAAATTGCTTGGGCTGGACTCGCCAGCAACAGTTTCTCAAAACATTATGAGCACGATCGCTTCGGTGGATCGAAAGGTAATCGTCGAAGCACTAATAGATTGAATTGCCTATCCAGATCGCTATAAATTCCATCAACCACTTTCTAGATTATTTTCTACGGTGCAAATCTCCTCTAATCTACCGCGAGCAGACTTGAAGTCGTCAGAACAATGTCAATCAATAGATTACATGAAAAAGTAGATGTTAATTACACTATAGATTGAAAAAAAGAGAAAGTTCGCATGTGACTGAGTGCGCCATCCGTCATCGTGCCATCAGTGCACGTCGCCCAAATGAGACCACACCATCGGCTGTTGTGCCGCCTGTACGCATCGCCTAAACGCGATCACGCTACCGGCACTCCGCCCGAGCACAACCAAAGCCGAGCAGCCTGTTGTAGGGGTGGCCCCCACCTAAGCCCAGCCGGCCTGTTAGAGGATTGTAAAAGCCCAGAATGGGACATGTATAAGGACATAAATGCCCTTAAGAGGGATACTTGGGTGTAAAGACATAATTGTAAACTACTCCCCATGTGGATATATATAAAGCTGTCCTGGGCATGGAGAAGACCCAAGCATTGCTTACCTAACATCTCCACTACCATATTCTCATCTCTCTGTTTGGTCTGTAACCACAATAGTTGGTGCCGATAGTGGGGAAGACAAGAGCAAGCTCCAAGATCTGAACAAGGATGGCACCAAAGAAGGCTTCATCATCATCGGCGGCAAAGAAGAAGGGGAGCGTGACAGAGATGCTCGTCAATGCTAGGGCTTCGGCATCTGATGCGGGTGTGGATGGCAATGCTAGCTCTGCGGCTGCTGACGTCGACGCTCGTGGCACGACGGTCGGCCCCGCTGCTGGCGCGGCAGTCGGCACCGGCAGTCCCAACCGAGGTGTCGAGAGCGGTGACACTGACGCCCGGGCTGGCATGGCTATGGCCCCCACACCCGATGCAGGAGCAGCGAGTGGCCCCGGCGGCAACGTCGGCCTCGTCATTGACTCAGGAGTCACCGGCATGCAGGGTAGCTCCGAAGCGCAAGCCGTGGTCGCGGCCAACCTAGCGGTGCATGCCGGTGCAACCACGCTGACGGTGGAGAACGCCCTGTTAACGGCCCTCGGCACGCTACAGCGGGAGCTGGCAGACCTCCGCGGAGCCGTGCGGGATATACAAGAGGCTCGGAGCCAACAAGTCCCGCTGGTGGTGGCAGAGCCTACGCTGGAGCGGGTGGATAGCTGCGACGCCCCTACATCCAGTCACGTTCCACTTCGACGTGTGGATCCAGAGTCCCCCCCCCTCTGCGAGCTTGCAACAATCAGCGTGGCCAGAAGACTTCAAGTTTCCTAACGCCATCGAGCCGTACAAGGGCGACACGGACCCTCGGGAGTTTGTGCGCGTGTATGAGACCGCCATCGAAGTTGCAGGCGGAGATGACACCACCAAAGTGAAGGGCCTCCCCCTCGCGCTGCAGTGAGTGGCGCTCTCTTGGTTTTTCACCATAGAGCCAAGCTCTGTCTATGCGTGGGAGTAGATCTGCGACCGCCTCTACAACAACTTCCAGGGGAACTACGTCGAACACGTCGACGCGGATCAGCTCTTCACCATCAAGCAAAAACCCTCGGAGAGCCTCCGAGAGGACTTCTAGCGCTTTACTAAGGTCCGCTGCCAGGTCAAGGACTTCAACGAAACAACCATCATCAACGCAGCGATACAAGACCTCCGCCCAGGGCCATTGGCCGAGTACAATGCACGCAAGCCAATCAAGACGGTCATGAAGCTCTTCGATAAGATGGAAGAGTATGCGAGGGCGGAGGAGGACACGCGGCGGCGCAAAGGTGTAGGATCGAAAACGGCAACAGAGGGGGGTGAATGGTGCCTTCAAACCTGCCCCCGAGTATTCACACCATCTTCTTCTCAATAGCTATAGAAGCTAGGAAGACAGAAGAAAACTTGCTTACTGGGAGCCCAAAAGAACTAATTTTGTCAAGAGCGAAAAGGACTAGAAGCTATAGGATAGACTAGCCCAAAGTCTGAGAAAATCAGATTTGACCATAAAAACTCAAAAGAGAAGCAACACAATCTTTCTTGAAGACTAGACTGAGAAGGGACTTAACTGCAGAAGCAAGCAACCAAAGAAGAACTGTTTTGGCAAGTAACTGACTGCTAACACAAGAACAGCCTAACCTTTGATGCATTGCCGGTTTGACCGGAAGACTGGTCACGGTCTAACCGCCGGACCATATGAGGTCTGACCGAAGGAGAAGTTACGGTTTGACCGGAAACCAAATTTGATTCTGAAAACTAAAAAACTGGACAACACAAAGGAGAAGCAAAAGCTGAGTAGGTGCACGCAAAATACTGCAAATCTGAACACTGAAACAGCAGCCAATTTTCAGCTCTTCTACTAAGGCCAGAAACATCATATTTTCACGCCAAATAACCATCCCATTTCAGGAAGAAAAGACACAAAATAAAGGAGCTGCTTGGCAAAGAAAGACACTGCCGAATGCAGAGACTGCAGACTGCCCAACACTAAAAGATTGAAAACACAAAGAAAACTGAAGAAGCAACCAACTAACCGAAAACACTCCTGCAGCAGACGGAACCGGACTGACTGTTGTCAGTACAGGCAATATTAGGCAGAGATGATCATTGTAAAAATTATGCCCATTTGCTGCTCTTTTCAGTCAAAGGGAAAACTAAAATATGAACCTAATAGCCATCCTAAAAAGAGCAGTTTGGCAGAGAATTAAACAGAGCAAGCAGCATTTTGACAAAAGAAAACGAAACTCTGAAAGATGCTGCTGCCGAAAATAGATCACACAGTAAATATAGAAATGAAGAGACAAACTTTGAGAGATGATTAACCTCGGGTTGTGCTTGACAGAACAGCCACACAAGACTTCAAACTAAACAACCAAACGGCATTAGGAAGAGAAAGAATTCAATCAAAACAACAGCTTGGCTGAAAAATTGAGACTCTGAACCAGAAAATGAGTTGGCAAACAGAAAATAGACCAAATTCAGCATAGCTTGTGAATCACCAAGCTTTTGACCATGAGATTTATGATTTCTACAAGGAAATGATCTCAGGTCGAGAAAGGACACATATATGATACAGACTTTCTTCCAAATCAAAGAGAGCAAGACTCCCCTGCCATCAAACCCTAGATATGCAAAAACAGAGGAAAAATGGTGAAGAACTGGTAGAGGAGAAAATCATTTGAATCTACATCTTGCTCTTGGGAATGAAGTGGTCAAATGACCTTGAGGCTATCCCAGTTCAAAGCAAAGAAACACAGAGGCTAAACTGGACACGATCTTCACTTGAAATGAAGAAGAGCAGAGTAAACAGAAGGCAACGAAGAAAAATAGAAACAAAAACACAGGGAGGAAAAGGAAACCGAGACAACTCAGACAAAGGGATTCTCATATTGATTCACAACGATGAATGATTACATCCACTTTGTCTACAGCCATCCCATGAACTCAAATAGAAACAAACACATGCACAGCCCCATACGCTATTGCAAGACAAAAGCAAAACAAACTTCTGCTCTCCTCACCAACCCCATAACAGAAAGAAGAGGGACTCAAGACATACATGCACCTGAGTTCTAGCCTCTATATATAGCCTCTTGTTACCGGGTTTACAACTTCCTTTACCCAATAACTCCAACTAACTCAGTGCTTTACCCAATAACTCAAAACCAAATCCGCTTCCTTTTGTGCAGCCCTGCGTATTTACCAAAACGCCACCCCTACACCTTCCCGAAAGCTTCCTCGTTTCTTGCCGTCCAAGCCCCGCAACGACCTCGAGTCCTCGCCGTCTTCGGCATCTCCCGACTGCTTTGACCTCAGCACCGCCTGTGCATAGTTCGGTCATCCATGTCTCGCCACGACCTCGCCTCAACGTCCTGCAGCCATCACAGACAAGAAAATACCATATAACACCCCTCGAAATAGTATAATCAACAATTGCATTAGCGAGAGTTCTTAAAAATAACCCAAACCTGTCGAATCATAAGACTAAACACCCTAAGCACATTCGACTAGTTTTGACCAGGTCCGACCAAAGCCGACTGCACCACGCAACGACATGGCACGAACCACACAAACCAAACTCAAACTTTCCAGAAAACGTGTCAATTACTCATCACAATCATGGGGTCACATCCACATGGTCTCTCAAAAGGCGACGAGTCCGACACTAATCAAGCGGAGGACTCGTCGAAGAACGAAGACTCGTCAAAGTGGGAGGACTCGTCGAAGGGCAAGCGCAAGCAAGAGTCTTCAAAGGATGCCCCCGAACGCAAGGACGCCAAGCAGAAGCAGGACTCATTGAGTGACAAGCCCAGGCCCAAGTGCAATCAGTGTAGATCCCAAAGGGCCTGCTATGTCCTCAACATCGAAGGCGGCTCTGAGGATGCGGTCGAGGCTGTGGCGATAGACCCCGCACAGAGCAGGAGAACCACGACTACGGCATGTGGTGCAAGGTGCATGGCCGTGGTGATCATTTCACGCGGGCATGCACCGCCATTGCGGCAAGCCGCCAGGGATAGAGCCCTGGAAGCGGCGCCTCCCGTCGTGGCCCACGTGCAGCAGCCTCAAGAGGGCCCCTACGGATTCAAGTTCACGTGTAGCAGCCACAAGAAGGCCCCCTGTGAATTCAGGCCCCGGAGGGGGCCCAGCGTCGGATAATAAACGTCATCTCCAGGGGCTCTTCACTGGAGTTCTCCTTGGCGCAGCAGCAGAAGGCTTACGCGTGGAGGCTACACCATGTGGCAGCGTACTCGGCGCAAGCACCACCGGGGTGGGCGTAGCATGAAATCACCTTCACGCCTGCTGACGCTGAGGGCATGGAGTTCCCCCACCAAGATACCTTGGTCATTCAGGCCGCCATCGCAGACTGTGATGTCAAACGCGTCCTGGTCGACGGAGGCAGCTCCGCAAACATTCTGTTCGCGGCGGCCTTCGACCAAATGGGGATCTCCGAGAGTCGCTTGATGTTGGACTGAAATGGCGACAGAGGGGGGTGAATGTCGACCTTTAAAAACTTCGAAAGTACTCACGGAGCGACTCCTCCACTAGCTACAAAAGCTATGAAGAGAAGGTGTCCTAAATCACTTAACACCTCAAATCACCAGAAGAAGAACTGAGAGCCTAAAAACCAGAGAAGCTATCAAGGAACACAACTCAAAGAAGAATAACAGGGGCTAATGACAAAACTCAGCATAAACTGCAAAGGCCCGGTCAGACGCTGAGTCACGGCCGGTCAGACTGCCCTGGGCCGGTCAAACCGCCCTTTGGGCACCGGTCGGATCGCCAACCATCGGCCGGTCTGACCGCCCCTCGGAAACAGACAGCAGAAGATCCCAGACTGAAAAACCAAATTTTTGCTGCTACTGAAAATCACAGTTTTCTCACAAAAAAAACTGAAACTCTGATGTTTCTTTCAGCCCAAAAGAGCACCTACCTATTCTAAATAGCATAGGGGCCTCAAGCAACAAGAAGAAACAAGAGGAAATCAAAAATTTCAGATTTGAGATAAAAACCTAAAAACCAACAGAGGTAGCACCAAAATTAAAATTCCTCTCTAACCTTTGATCCTTTGACTATGAAACTTTGAGGATAGCTAATTAATAGCCTCTGGACTCAACATGCCAAGTTTCATGCCATCTCAAAGAGGGAAACCAAAACCACACCAAAACCCTAGAAATGAAAATGATGAACAGAGGAGCCCAAACTGTAAAAACTGAGATTAAACATGGTTTGCTCTTAGGATTGACTAGCCAAATGGCTTTTGAGCATCTCCTAGATCACAACAACCCATTTTGCTACTCCTCACCAAGAAACAAAGTAGAAACAAGAAAGCTCAAAATCACCAAAAGAGAAGAACGAAGAACACAGGAGCACGAGAGGTAAAATTCAGAACTTCATTCCAAATCAAACGAGGATTACAAATGAGTCCCCATACACATGGACATTAGAACAGGGATGATTACAAGGAGTTTCCACTCAATCCTCTCCCACTCTCAAGCTCAAGAACACCCACACTCTACATGCTTGGAGAGGAAACATACACAGAGCACTACGGGAGACACCCTCTGCCCTTCTCACCCACTAAAGCCTTAAAGCCAAAACAAACTCTCCAAAGCTCATTTTGACTAAAGCAACACCCCACCAACCTCTCAAACCCTAACTCTCTCCCAAAGCCATGGGAATACATGCAGCCACTCACTCCTGTTTATAGCTCTTGGCTAACGGGTTTCCAACCCGTTACGCCCGCCAAATCCAGCGGAACCCGCTCCCGCTTGTGCAGCCTCGTGAAATTACCATTTCGCCCCTCCTGCACCTTCCGGGAAGCTTCCGCGTTCCTTGTCGTCCAAGCCTCGCAACCACCTCGAGTCTCCGCCGTCTTCGACACATCCGACCGTTCTGACCTCGACACCACCTGTGTCTAGTCCAATCACCTCGTGTCTCGCCATGACTCGCCTCGATGTCCTGCAGCCATCACAGACAAGAAACACATCAAATAGCACCGCTCGACACATATAAGCATAAATGCATTAATGAAACCACATTAAGCATGAGATAGCCCAAACCTAACAAGTCAACATAATATGCATCCTAACCACTTTGACCAGGTTTGACCAAGTCTGACTGAGCCCGATTGCACCACGCATCGTTAAGGTCTGAACCATCCAAATCAAACTCGACTTTCTTAAACCGATGTCAATTTCTCATCACACACATGGGATGACCTCCACATGGTCTCTCACTTGAGCCCCTCTGAAATCCCACTGCAGGGCTTCGGGGGTCAGCCACTAATGGCGTTGGGTCAGATACGCCTCCAAGTCTCCTTTGGCCAGGGCGACAACGCGATGAGCGAAGACGTCACCTTCGACGTCGTCGACATCCTGTACCCCTATAATGCCATATTGGGGCGCCCAACCCTCAACTCCTTCAGGGCAGTCCTGCACCATGGCTTCTTATGCATGAAGCTCCCGGGCCCGCAAGGCATCATCACCACCTTCGGCGACCAGGACCTCGCTCAGCGCATAGAGCTTGGTGCTCGGGGCCCGCACCGCAAGGTGCATGTCCTCAACGACAATCCAAAGGCGGACACGCCCTCTGCCCTGGGATGGACGCCTAAGCCCCGACTGGAGGGCGAAGTTAAGAGGGTGCCCCTGCATGCCGATGGACACTGTGTGTCCATCAGCGAAGGCCTCCCTCCCGAAGTCGAACAAGACCTACTTCGGGTACTTCGGGACAACGCGGACATCTTCGCGTGGTCCCCGGAAGACATCAAGGGCGTGGACCGCGCCCTCATTGAACACAAGTTAGCGGTCCACCCCGAGGCTAAGCCGATCAAGTAGAGGCTGTGGCACATGTCAATTGATCGGTAGCATGCGGTGAAGGTGGAGGTAGCAAAGCTTCTCCAGGCCGGAGTCATCCGTGAGGTCTAGCACCCGGACTAGCTTGCCAACCCGGTGCTAGTGAAAAAGGCTAGCGGTGCCTGGTGTATGTGCATCGACTTCACCGCCCTTAACAAGGCATGTTCGAAGGATGACCACCCCTTACCGCGCATAGATCAGCTGGTGGATGCCACGGTGGGGTGTGAGCTCATGAGCTTTCTGGATGCATACTCGGCTACCACCAGATCTACATGGCCAAGACAACGAGGACAAGACCAGCTTCATCACGCCGGTAGGGACATACTGCTTTATCAGGATGCCCTTCAGCGTAAAGAATGCGGGGGCAACATTTACCCGCCTCATCGCGCTAGCACTGGCCTCCCAGCTCGGGAGGAACGTGGAGGCGTACGTCGACGATGTGGTCGTCAAAACCAGGCAGCTCGCCTCCCACGGTCAGGATCTCCAAGAGACCTTCAACAACCTCAGGAGAGCTGGCATCAAGCTCAATCTGGACAATTGCGTCTTCAACGTGCAAGCGGGGAAGCTCCTGGCCTTCCTCGTGTCCGGACATGGCATCCAGGCGAACCCTGATAAAGTTGACACGATCTGCGCCATGGAGCCACCCAAAACAACGAGGGAGGTCCAGAGGCTTCCTGGCCGTATGGCCGCACTAAGCCGCTTTTTATCCAGGGCAGCGGAGCGGGGCCTCCGTTCTTCAAGACCCTTAGCGAATACGACGGGTTCCACTGGGATGACGACTGCGCAGGGGCTTTCAATGATCTCAAGAAGCACCTCGCAAGCCTTCCCACATTGGTCGCCCCAGCACGAGACGCTCCCCTCCTGCTTTACCTCGCTGCTACAGCAACAGCGGTCAACACCATCCTTGTCCTCGAGGAGGGCACCCTTCAGTGGCCTGTGTACTTCGTCTCGAAGCCCTCCAGGGCGCCAAGACACAGTATACGAAGCTTGAGAAGATGGCTTACGCGCTGGTCATGGCCTCGAGGAAGCTCCGGCATTATTTCCTTGCACATCCCATCATTGTGCTATCCTCGTTCCTTCTGGCGGAGATGCTGCACAATAAGGAGTCCACGGGGCGTATTGGCAAATGGACGGCCGAGCTCGCACCATTCTCCTTGACGTACGCCTCACAAACGGCAATCAAATCTCAAGTCCTCGCGAACTTCCTCGTAGAGTGGACTCTGTTAGCTCAACAAGTGCAGCAACCGGAGGATCCGGTATGGATGCTCAATACCGATGGGGCTTACGGCGCCCCAGGCGTTGGGGTCGACGTAGTGGTCACTACACCAGAGGGTCACCGCCTGATGTACTCGGCGCGCTTTGGGTTCCCGCCACCAACCATATGGCCGAGTACGAGGCGCTACTCTTCGGCCTCGCGAAGCTTAAAGCTCTTGGCGCGCGAAGGGTCCTTGTTCGCACCAACTCTCGTCTGGTAGCAGGCCATGTCGACAAATCCTACCAAGCCAAGGACCCTGAGCTGGCCAAGTACCTGGCGGCGGTGAGAGCAAAGGAGCGCCACTTCTGTAGAGTCACGGTCAAGGCCATCCCTCGCACAGACAACGAACAAGCTGATGCCCTCGCAAAGGCTGTCAGCCAGCAGCTCCCCCTCCTCGAGAGAGCATTCTATGAGGTCTTGCCCGCGGCAGCCATCGCTCAAGACAACCGTGATGCGGTTTCTTGCAAGGCATAGCCGAGCCGGATGACCCCCTCGTGCTGCGACGTCTATAGCACCGCGCCAGATCCTTTTAGGTACTGGACGGTGTCCTATACAAGAAGGGAGTATGTGCCCCACTTCTGCGATGTCTCTCACGTGACGAAGGAAAGCACCACCTCGCGGAAATTCATGCAAGGCTCTGTGGCTCGCACATTGCGCCAAGGTCTCTACTCAGCAAGGCATTCAGGCAAGGCTTCTACTGGCCAATCGCCGTTGCTAATGCGCAAGACCTCGTGCGTCGGTGCCAAGGCTGCCAATGGATGGGGCAGGTCATCCGCAGACCTCCGACGAGCCTGCAACACATACCCCCAGTGTGGCCGTTGGCGCGGTGGGGCATCGACGTCGTTGGGCCACTTCCACGGGCCCCGGGAGACCTTTGGTTCATTCTAGTCACCTTAGAGTATTTCTCCAGGTGGCCCAAAGCCGTCACTCTGGCTAGGATAACCTCCACGATCATGCAGCACTTCCTTTGGCAGAACATCATATGCCGCTTCGGAGTGCCTAGGGAGCTCACCGTGGACAATCGCCTGCAATTCGACTGTGCTTCATTCAAGGAGTTCTGCGATAGTATCGGCATCATGCTCCGATTTGCGTCGGTCGGGCACCCACAGTCCAACGGAGCCGTCCAATGGGCGAATGGCACCATCTCCGCCAGAGTCAAGAAGCGCCTCATCGGGCTACCAAAGGGCACATGGCCAGACGAGCTCCACAGCGCACTTTGGTTCCTTCGCACGACGGTGACACATCCGACGGGGTTCACACCGTTCAAACTTCTCTTCGGCGATGAGGCAGTGACGCCCGAAGAAATTAAGGTCGGCTCGAGGAGAGTCCTCATCCAGGCACTGGCGGAAGAGCACCAGTTGTCCCTTGATCTTCTTGACGGAGATCGGGTGAGCGCCACCCAGCATGTCGCGACGTACGTGTGCCAAATGGCGCACACACGACCGCACCATATACTCATGACAATTCCAGCTGGGAGATCTCATCCTCAAAATGGCGCTTCAAGCGGAAACGGTCGACAAGCTGGAGTCCAAGTGGGAGGGGCCCTACATCGTTGCTGTAGCTTTGCAGCGCGGAGCTTATCGCCTCACAACACTGGAAGGACAGACTCTTCGGCACACATGGAATGCAGACAGGCTACAGCGATATTATGTATAAGGTTGAAGGGAGGCCCACAGCAAGGTTAGCACCCTGCCTTTGTAAATCGCTCGCCCGCACAAACGGGAGATCAATAAAGTCCACCGTTTGCAAAACTCATCTCATTGTGTGTAAAAATGTGTGGAGGCCCGCCTCCTCTACGGAGTATAAATAAGACACGCGGTCTCCACGTGCACTCTTCGTGAGTATAAATAAGACATGCGGACTCTGCGCGCACTCTACAGAGTATAAATAAGACACGCGGTCTCCGCGCACACTCTTCGTGAGTATAAATAAGACACACGGACTCCGCACGCACTCTTCGTGAGTATAAATAAGACACACGGACTCCGCGCGCACTCTACGGAGTATAAATAAGACATGCGGTCTCCGCGTGCACTCTACGGAGTATAAATAAGACGCGCGGCCTCCGCGCGCACTCTGGAGTATAGGTAAGAAGCGCCCACCACTTTGAAGGGTAGGGGATGGAACGCTCGAGCGTCTACTTTGGCTAGGCGCCAGCTCCGCTGCTACCACTTCAAAGGGTAGGGGACGGAGCACTCGAGCGTCTACTTCGGCTAGGTGCCAGCTCCACTGCCACCACTTCAAAGGGTAGGGGACGGAGCGCTCGAGCGTCTACTTCAGCTAGGCGCTAGCTCCGCTGCCACCACTTCGAAAGGTAGGGGACGGAGCACTCGAGCGTCTACTTCGGCTAGGTGCAAGCTCCGCTGCCACCTGTTCGAAGGGTTGGGGACAAAGCGTTCGAGCGTCTACTTCGGCTAGGCGCCAGCTGCGCTGCCACCACTTCGAAGGGTAGGGGATGGAGCGCTCGAGCGTCTACTTCAGCTAGGCGACAGCTCCGCTGCCACCACTTCGAAAGGTAGGGGATGGAGCGCTCGAGCGCCTACCTCGGCTAGGTGCCAGCCCCGCTGTCGCCACTTCAGAAGGATGAGGGTAGAGCGCTAAGTCCTAAGAGCTGATCAGAGATAGGCGCGATCATGAAAAGCGATAGGGACATACTCCAACCAAAGTCTTTATGGCATTCATAAAAGAATGATTACAGAGATTTGGCAATTACATTTGCGAAGAGCTAATGTTTACAAGGTCCTTTGAGTGCCTAAGGTCTCTACTCGTCCGGCTACACCTTAATATACTTCCGCGTCGAAGTATCACCCGCTGAAGTCCGGGTTGCCCAGATGTTTCGGGTGTCTTCCGCCCACGCCCAACGCCGCAGACGCCGTCGAACCATGCGGTCCGAAAGTAGTAATCAGCCCCTATCAAGTATCTACCCAGACCAAAAATAGCACACGTCATCAGAACACTTTGTTCAATTCCACTTTATTCATACAAAGGGGCGGGGGCCATAAGGTGCCAGCTTACAAAAAAAGCGGAAACATTGCAATGCACGCCTGCACACTAGACCCCGGCATCACACATGTGGGTCTGCGCCATGCGCGCGCCTTCATTACGCTATGGAACTTCGTTGAGCCATTGGCCGAAGTTCCCCTCGCTATGCAGAGTCCGCCGCAGCGCTACCTTTGCCGTGGCCTCCCCGATGTAGTCCCAGATTCGGTCGTGGAAGGCCCAGACGGCAGGGCGGACGGCGCGCACGGCACCCGACATCACCTCAGCTTCGGCTGGCATCTCCAGCCGGGGGTCGGACAGCTCGTCGACATGTTGGCATCCATGGTGGTGGAGTAGGGCGAAGGCAACACGAGAGGTGACAAAGGAGCAGTGGTTGCCGAAGGCCTTGGCGGCGTGGAGGGTAAGGTTGGAAGCTTCTCTGATTTGCCGAAGTGTCAGCGTCAGGTTCCCCGGACTGAATGTCAGGGGTGGCACATCGACGGAGAGGTCCTTGAGGGCGTCTTCCAGGGATTGCATGGCATCCCAGGCCGCAACCAAGGTGTCACCCAGAGTCTAGTCCCTCTCTCCAAGGGACAAGGCGAGCTGGGCCTTCTCCTCCTCCAGCATTGCAATCTACTGGAGTAAGCTGTTGCACTCTTCGGCCACCGCACTCTAGGCCTCTGCCGCTGCACGTTGCGCCTCCGCCGCTGCTTGCTGTGCCTCTGCAGCAAGTGTCTGCGCATCGGAGATCGCCTTCGCACCCTCCATCTCTAGCAAACAGATGCGCTCATCCTTGGTGGTGTGGGCCTCTTCGACAGCTCGAAGCTGGCCCTCTAGCACCCTCCGCTTGCAAACACGTGCCTCCTGCAGGGCTCGGCTGAGAGCAAGGGTCTGCGAAGTGTGGTTGTTAGCAAAGTCCTAGACAAAGGCATAAATCGTGAAGTCAAGCACTTACCCTCATCTCCGAGGCCTACAACGCACCTTCCAGGAGCTTTGGCCCACACGACAACAGCGCCCGTCGATCCACGATGGAGTTGGCGCACTCCGCGGCCCCTTGGAGAGCCCACAGCATCTGCAGCTGGGGAATAAAGTCGGAGACACTTGGCCGCTGAGCCTCTGTGCCGACGACTTCGAGAGCACCAGGCGTTGACATCACGTCCTGGGCAGGAAGACTGGAGACTTCACAGCCGTCTCCGTTGCTCGATCCTTGGCTGCGTCCGGGAGACCTTGTCTCGCCTGATGTTGACAACGGAATGAGCGAGAAAATCGGAGAAAGCTTCGCGAAGTCGCGGGGGGAGAAAGAGTTGCGCCTACCTTCGATTTGCTCAGGTGAGGCACGGGGCGGTGTTCGCTCTACCTCGGTCCGGACCGTGGGGGTTTCATCTGCGTTGGGGGCGGCGAGTTCCAACTCAGGCCGGGTGGACTCCCCGTCGGACATCGAATCCTCTGCGACCCCGACCGCCATGGCAAACCCCTCCTTCAACCGGGAGGGCGATTGTATCTAGGAGCACTTCGCCCTCGGATACTGGGGTGATACTTCCTTGGCCTCGACGGCCGGTGCGGGTGATGAGGCCTCGTCCTCCTGCATGTCGGCGCCACAACTGTTTCTTCGGCATCGCCCAGGGACCCCTCGCCGGGTGCAGCGCAGTCTGAGTTGGCGTACTCTGCCATATCGGACCCAGTGACGGTCATGCCCTCGGCCTCGGTAGCAATCACCGGAGACGTGGCCGACGGGCTGGCTACAACAGCAGGAGACCGAGCCCTGCACCAAGCGGGGGACGCCTCCCCCCTACCGTCGCCATCGCGGCGGCGAGCCTGGCCTGATGTCGGCACTGCGCGCTCTAGCACGGGGATGCCTAGAGCTTCGCATACTCGATTTATCCGCCCCAGCTTCGCCGGGGCAGTCGCGGATTCGCGTAGGTCGTGCTCCTTGTCCTTGTATGGCCCAAGGAACACAACTACCGTGAGCCCCGCATCCTCCAGCAGGAGCCCTACAGGCAAAGCGACGCATTGTTCATAAAAAAATTATACACATTGTAAGACCGAAATGGCAACAGAGGGGGGTGAATGGTGCCTTCAAAAACTGCCCCGGAGTATCCTCCCAATTTCTTCTCCGATAGCTATAATAGCTATGAAGCAAGAAGCTAGACAAGGCTTTAAACAGAGAACAACCTGCTGACAAAAGTACACAATAGACCTTGCCTAAAACCAGAAAAACCAGCTGCTGAAGACTGCATAGATCAAATACTATAGACCAGAACTAGACAACTGAGAAAGCAAAACCGACAGCAAACTACAACGCAAATGAAAACGGACAACACAGAGACTACCTTCTGTCAGAAATAGAAAACATTCAGCAGCAAAACTGACTCAGCAGCTGAGAACAGAACAGGAACTACTCTGCTACCGAAATAAAACTTAGGCGAAATATCAGAGGGCAGTTGGCTGAATCTTGCAAAAGAGAACCAGTACTCAAAAGATAAAACTGAAAGCCAAAACAGAGAAACACGGGAACAAGCTCTTTGCCCAAAACAGAGAGGACCATAAGCTGCACTCTCTCAAGACCAAAAAAACACTACAGTCCAGACGCTAGGCAAACAGGAACTACAACCACAGAGAAAAAGCAAAAACTGAAAATAAAAACACAACCGAAAAGAAAAAGGAGTTAAGCGTCTAGAAGAAAACAGAAGACAGCTGAAACTTCTGAGATTTGGGCTAAAAACTGAGAAGTGTTTTCTTGGAGAGAATAGACCAGAGCTGTCTCACTGAAATGCCAAATATGATCCCAAAACCAAGCATCCAATTAAGTAAAGTTTGACTGCAAATCCAAGAAGAGAATTTCAGACTAAGAAGAGAATATGACCTCAAATCCAAGAAGAAACAAAAGCACAAAAAATCCTCTGCTCACAAGAACAGTAAACCCTAGAGTATCACGAAACAGAGGAAGTCTTGAGAATGAGTAATCTTTCAGAGAAATCCTTGCTTTTGGAAATAAACTAGCCAAGAGGCTTTGAGACGATTTCTAATTCAAAGCATAAAGATTCTATAGCTTACCCAATCAAGAGTTCATCTCAGAATGGCAAGAACAGATAAGAACATGGCAGAGAGAACTGAAAATAGAGATGAAGCAAAAATGAGACAGAGACATGAATGATTACACGAAGAGTTTTGCTACAGACTCAAACTCAAGATTACACGAAGAGAAAGAAAATCATAATAGCTCAAACTCAAGATTTCTCAAATGAGACAGAGACATGAATGATTACACGAAGAGTTTTGCTATAGACAATCCATCCCAATTTCACATCTTGGGCAGAACACACGCAAGAGAGAAAGCAAGAGCTCACAAACCCATCTCCACAACTCGCTGCTCACCCAGACAAAAGCAAAAACAAACCCCTGCTCTCCTCAACTACTCTCCAACAGAAAGAAGAAAGGAGACACAAAGCAAAACCCTAACTCCCTAAAGCTTGAAGCCACCAAGAGACACACCTCCTATATATAACTTTTGGTTACTGGGTTTTCTACTCATTTTACCCGCTAATCTCAAAACCGAATCCGCTTCCTCTTTTGCAGCTCTATGTATTTACCAAAACGCCACTCCTGCACCTTCCGGGAAGCTTCCTCATTTCTTGCTGTCCAAGCCTCGCAACCACCTCGAGTCCTCATCGTCTTCGACATCTCCCGACCACTTTGACCTCAGCACCGCCTGTGCCTATTCCAGCCATCCCGTACCTCGCCACGACTCCGCCTCAAAGTCCTGCAGCCATCACAGACAAGAAAACATCACATAGCACCGCTCGAAATAATGTGGTCAACATTAGCATCAGTGAAATGTAATCAAGCACGAAATTGCCCAAACGACCGATCAGGAAGAAGAACAAGTGTCAAGCACGTCTAACCGAACTCAACTGCGCCATGCGCCGACTTGGCGCGAACCAACAAAATCAAACTCAAACTTTCCAGAACACATGTCAATTACTCATCACAAACATGGGGTCACACCCACATCGTCTCTCACACATATATAAATATATGTACATAGCCTATGGCCGAAGAGCTCACGAGGATCGAAGGGCTTCGGAAGCGAACACACCGTCGGCCGAATGCCATCCTGCCGGATGGGACCTGGCTGATGCTTCCAACGGCAGGTAAGCGGCGCTACTCCGTACAAAACGAACTCCTCGGCGAGGTCGCGCATGTTGAACCAGAGGGTAATGCCGGCAAGCCTCCGTGCCCGCTGCTCATCGTCGAATTTGGGCCTCACATTCGGTGAACTATTGAACGACATCGGTCGTCCCATGCACCGAAGGCCGCTGCTGCTCATCACGCAGTGGTAGAACCACCGCTGCATTCAGTTGGACTCCCACTTCCCTCGCGTCGAGTTGGTGGGAAAGATCTTCACGCATTGTAGCCTCAGTACGAAGTTGACGCTGCCGAAGTTGGAGAACGCCCCCCTTCGAGCTTCTTCGGCTGGCAGCGCGCGTCATGTAGAAAGGCGAATAGGGTCGCGCTGGGCCAGGTGCCTTCTGTCCGTGTCGCCTAGCAATAAACTGCCAGGTGAACTATCGCATTCGGGGTCAGCTGCGCCAACTCCAGCCCATAAGTCCGCAGGACGTCACCGACGAAGGTCGTCACTGGTATCAAGAGCTCAGCCTCGAAGTACACGACAAAGATGATTGCCTCCACTGCCACCGGGTGCGGCTCCGTCTTGTCGCTAGCAGGCAGGCGAACCGCATCATGGTCCGCCAGCCTCTCCTCCCGAAGGAGAGGCTGGATTGTCTCCTCTGTCACGAGACTCAGCCCTAGCACGCGGGAGCAACGGCCCCCACCTTCTCCCCGGCTGTCCATCGTTTGTCGGCCTGCGATGGGTTGTGAACCATAAGGGCACACTCCACCGAGGTCGACGATGAACTGCGCCGGCTGGACGAGGCGTCACCGCTGGGCCGGTGAGCATGTTCTTCAGCAGCAACCATTCTCCCCTCAGGCGCACGATCAAACGTATGGGGGCAGAAGGAGATCGTGCGGCAAGCGAGAAGAAAAGAGAGCGAAATAGCAGAAAGGGAGCAAATGAGCGAGCAGGAGGAACTCTTGCATGCCAGCCAAGGGGTATATAAAGTCTTCTCGTCTCCCCCCACGACCAGGAAGTGCAACCGGCGGCAGCCCAACTGTTCGCCTCCCACAATTGGGAAGCGCGATCGGTGGAGGCCAAAGATGTGTAGTTGTCCACCGCCGACAGTGCATGACACGCCAATCACGTCCCACCACGTGGCCCGCTCTCTCGGGAAGGAACGCACGGCCGCGGACAAGTGATCACTTGACAGCGCACGACGCACCAATCGCGTGCCTCCACGCGTCCTGCCTTCTCGGGAAGGAATGTGCGACCACGGTCACACGGCCACTTGACAGCGCACGACGTGCCAATCACGTCTAGCCACGCGTCCTACCCCACCGGGAAAATGTGCGCGCCTATAACCAGGCAGTCACTGACATCGTGAGACGCGCCAGTCGCGTACCATCACATCGTGTAGTTCCAGTCGCACGCCTGGTGCCATTAAAGCACCTCATTAAGCCACGAGCCACCTAGCTACGCTTTGACTTCGGGTCGGTATGGCGAGTTCGGAGTCTACCCCGACTTCGAGCCCGCACGACGACTCCGGATCCCACTTCGACTCCGTGTCCGCGGGTTGAGTCGGCCCTCTAATTCAGCCTCATATACGAGGGGTGGCTCCGCATCCTGCCTCGCCTGTACATCCGTGGAACAAGGTCAGATGCCGACTCGGCTTCGTCTTGATGGACCGACTCCGATGGAAGCACACACCTCGTGACCGGGAGATACTTCGGCAATAACTTCGACCCCATGTCTATGCCACTAGGTCGTGCTACCCCGGCAAATCCATTTCTGCCCAAGATCACAGAAGGTCATAGGCCGCAGGGGACGGAGGGGGCCAAATGGCTCAGCAACATGGCTTCGGCCCGTGAAGCCCGTCTCCATGAGAGGCTCCTGTTGTAGGGGTGGCCCCCACCTAAGCCCAGCCGGGCTGTTAGAGGGTTTTAAAAGCCCAGAATCGGACATGTATAAGGACGTAAATGCCCTTAAGAGGGATACTTGGGTGTAAGGACATAATTGTAAACTACTCCCCATGTGGATATATATATATAAAGCTGTCCTGGGCATGGGGAAGGCCCAAGCATTGCCCACCTAACATCTCCACTACCATATTCTCATCTCTCTGTTTGGTCCGTAACCACAACAATGCCCATTGTGCCACCCACACATGGCCGACCCCCGACCTGAAGTTGCACGCATCACCGCCGCTCACCCCGCACGGCCCCAGGTAGACCACCGTGCACCAATGCTGCTCCACGGCCCTGAGGCACGGGCCGCCGACGCGTAGCGCGCCATCGCCGGCTAAAGAAGCACCGCCGCCTCACGCCCCTGCACGGTGTAGCGTCGCTACCGCCCGCCTCCTGCATGAGTCAAGGGCTGCCGCACATAGCACACTGTCGCTGCCCGAAGAAGCGCCGCCGCCTCGCAACCCCGCACGGTGTGGTGCCACCACGTAGCACGCCGTCGCTGGCCGAAGAAGCATCGCCACTGCCCCACCTCCGTGATGCGCCGTCACCCTGCAGGGAGCACGCGCCCGTGCCGCCGCCACTTCGGGGAATAGTATAGATGAAACCCTATTCCCCCGTGCGTATTTCTTTATACAGGCTGGTTTGGGCCAAACGAGCCAAAGAAAAAAGGTTGGGCTGGTGCCCAAAATTTTGCAAAAAAAGCCCTCAAAAAATCAAAACATTTACACAAAAAAATTTCTCAGAATTGAAAATTAGCGGCTAAGCCCTCGAAAATTGCAAATTCATTGAAAATTTATAATCCAGCATAAAAGGGCCTCGGGAATTCAAATTTTGAATTGTTTTTAGCTTTTGAAGCATGTTTAGCACTATTATTATTACTTTCTATGTTTTTCTGTATTTATTTACTATTTTGATTAATCATAGTTATTTAAATTGCCTTTAATTACTGAAATTAATAGTAAAATTATAGAAAATGCATAGAAAATTTTTCTGGAACATTATGAGAGTGTTGGTACAAAATTTTTCTGGAACATTATGAGAGTCTTGGTACCATTATCCAACTTATTCCATGCAATTTTTACCTACAGTAAATTTATATATCCCCTTTTGCACATGTAGATATCGGACATCACAAACCGGGAGTTCGAGTAGCTGGCCTAGCATGGCCAAACTACTTGACTTGGGCTTTGACATCGAGATTGTACTTGGAGCCTTGGAGCTCTGCGCTGTCATTGGGATTGTGGATCAAAAGATGACAAACCCACTCCTGAGAAAAATGATCAAGCACTTTATTTCCTTAGGCATCATCTTTGTCTCACTCTCAAGATTGAGTACATGGTAGAGAAGAGTGCATTGACCTTATGGGTTGCACTCAAAAAGCAGTTCAAGAAGCTAAAGTACACCATGCTTTCTCAAGAAGAGCAAGAATTGATTTGACTGAGGTTTGCTGACTTTAAGACGATTGGGGAGTACAACTCTGCTCTGTACAGAATTTGTACTAATCTTCAACTCTATGGCAAGCAGGTCACAGATGAGCAGAAGATTGAGAAGACCCTCACCACCTTCCGCCTCAATGCAGTGCAGTCTGCGCGCAACTATTGTCAAGACGGCTACAAGGAGCATGCTAAATTGATTAATATTATGCAGGTTGCAAAGGCTCGGGATGAAGTTCTTTACAAAAACTTTATCGCACAACCACCTGGGAGCTCCGCTTACTGTGAGGCCAATGCTGGAAGCTACAAGGTGCGAAAGTCTATAATGAAGAAAAGGGGAAGGAAAGGCAAAGCCGCAGCCTAGAAAGGCAAGTCAAATACTCCACAGAAAAATAAGACCATCAAACCAAAGCGGGACGACAAGCCCTATGGTCAGCAAGACCAAACCTGCTACAAGTGTGGCAAATAGGGGCACTGGTCACGGATCGGTAAAGAGCCACAACATGTTGTCGATGCTTTCTAGGCCAAGAAGAAGATGGGCAACAAAGGGCAACATGAAACCCACTTTTCTTTTGTTGAGAGGGAGAATTCTGAGCAATTGCCTACACCAATGGAGGTTTATTCCACTCCTGCAGTAGCACCCTCTCTTGACATTACAGCCACCGCCGCTATGATTTCTGAGGAAGAGCATCTCACTGTGAGAAGATAACAGCTGAAGTCTCTAGTTTCTTAGCAGATTCAGTCTAATGCACAGAATGCATTTGGACTTTAATTGTTATTTATTTCATGTGTGGATGGAATATGTTAGACGTTGCATTGATGGTACTCAAACAATTTTTCTCGTGATGGTTGGATGATATTATGAGAGACCATGTGGAGGTATCCTCATGCTTGTGATGAGTAATTGACGCTTGAGTTAGAGAGTTTGAGTTTGTTTGGGTATTTCATGCTTGAGTACCTTCTACTAATGCTAACGTTGATTATGTTGTTTCGAGCGGTGCTATGTGATGTTTTCTTGTATGTGATGGCTGCAGAACTTTGAGGCGAGGTCGTGGCAAGGCAAGGATGGCCGGACTAGACACAGGCGGTGTTGAGGTCAAAGCGATCGGGAGATGCCAAAGACGGCGAGGACTCGAAGTGGTTGCGAGGTGTGGATAGCAAGAAAAGAGGAAGCTTCCAGGAAGGTGCGGCAGGGGCATTTCGGTAAAATGCGCAAGGTTGCAAAATGGAAGCGGATCTCGTTGAAGCTGATGGGTACAGTGTTGTAGCAAATGGGTTGGAGACCCGGTAGTAGAAGGCTATAAATAGAGGAGGTTTAGGGTTTGGAGATGTGTGCTTGTTCCCTCCACCATTCTAATGAGTGCTTTCGGTTCTTGTCTCTTTGGTGTGTGAGTCTGGGAGTGGAAGTTGGCTAACGCTTCTTGTTTTTCCTTTTGTGGTTGAGTAGCTTAGGATGAGAGATGTGGGATGAGATGGGAACATGAAAACTCTATTATGTAATCATTCATGTCTATGAATCCCTTGGAGAAATCTTGAGCACGAGATGTTATGGTTTCTAGTTTTTCATTGTGTTCTGTTTCTATTCTTGCCTCACTGGTTTATGTTCTTCTCTGGTTATTCTTTTGTTGATTCTAAGATGGATTCCTGATGAGCTGCAGAACCTCATTGCTCTGAACTGGGGATAGCCTCAAGGCCTTTTGGCCAGTCAAATCCCAAGAGAAAAGATTTTAGGAGCAGCTTTTCTCTCCAAGTAATGCATCACTCCACATTTCCTCTGCTTTCAGGTTTTCTAGGGTTTACTGTTCACTGTAAGCAGAGGATCCTTGTTCTTATTGTTTAGGCAAAAAAAATATGTGGTAGCTTGTGTTATCTTGTTGCATGGATTCATCTCTTATGTGTTCAAGAGTCTTTTGTTCAAAAGAATTGAGAATCTTCAGAGATTTGGATTTTGGGTCCTTCTCTGTTCTAATCTCAGCTCTAGACTGCTATGGCCAAAATGTCTAAATCTTGGCCTTCCTATTCTTCTTTCAAAATTTCAGTTCTTGCAGTTAAATGCCCTTTCTTGCTCTGTCTATTTGCCTACAAGATTGATCTTTCGAACTGAATTTACTCTCTTTTTGGTTGGTCTGTTATTTTGTTTGAAGTCCTGGCCTGTTGTCCTGAAAAGCACAGCAGTTTGATTTTCAGTTCTTGGTTGAGGTTTGTGCTTTGTAGTAATTACTGTATTTACTGTTTGGTCTGCCTTCTTTGTTTCTGGTTTGGTTGGTTTTCCCTGCAGCCTTTTGTCTTTAAACCTTTTCAGCCAGATCAGTGAAGGTTCTTTTTGGCAAAGCAATACCTTCTTCGGTGATCTTTCAATTAGGGAGCTTTGGAATGCCCCTGAACAAAAGTCAGAATTCTGCTCTCTTTTCTACTCAAGTTTGGTGACAAGCTCTGGGCAGTTCATCTACTATTTTCCTCGGCTCCGACAACAAAAGTATTTTCTGTTTCGTTGGCTTTTAGGTGCTCTGCAGATCTTCTCACTCTTGCAATTCGATCTTCCTGACTCAGATTGTGCTCTATCTCTGGTCTGCATTCATTCTTGGCTTCGGTTGCTTGCCCTCTGGACTGCTATTCTTCTTTGCATTGTTTTCTGATCTTTTCTGCAGTTTCCAGTAAGTACTATACCCTCTTCTTTCATAGCTTCTATAGCTATCGGAGAAGAAGTTGGTCTGAATATTTGGGGTAGTTTTGAAGGCACCATTCACCCCCCTGTTGCCATTTCTGATCCTACATATTAATTCATTCATTCATTGATTCAATCAAGAATAGCATGATATGTTCTTATACTTGAAGTATTTTATTTATGTGTTGATTGTCTTCTACTATATATTAATAAAGTACTTTATATTAGAACACATATAGCGCCCTATGGAGGAAGTGTGTTTAGCTGATAGTGGCACAACAAATACCATCTTGAGAGAGAAAAAATTCTTTCAAATGATTAGTGTAGAGACCCGAATTTGCAAATCCGGACTCTCCTGTGTATTCTGCACTAGTCCCAGGATCACGCTAGTGCACACAGCATAATCAAAGATAAAATATCGAACATATCACAATTTACTAGAAAAAGACCCAAATATTATTAATAATTATCAGAGTGCGACCTTATAGCCAAGCTTACAATTAATAGCCTGAAAGGCTTAAAGAAACTAGCAGCGGAAAATCAGAAATAAGCGTAGTAGCCATTTGACATGCCCATAGGCAATCGACTGGGGAGCGAAGTCCTAATCCGCGAAGTCGTCGAAGCATCCACCTTCAAGGAACTCCTGCTGATCCGGGGCTTCTTCCTCAACTGAGCAAATTTTGATGAAGCCGTGAGTATATAGAGTACTCAGCAAGTCGTTTGTAACAAATAATGCAATATAGTATGCAAGGCTTACCAATGGATGGCTGAAAGGTTAATTTTGCAGAAAGCAATAATTTAAAGTAAATACAATAAATAGATTGAAAAGCAAACTTTGAAAATGATATTAAATACGTAACCAAAGAAATTGAGACCAACCACAAGTGAACTGACCATTCACCCAAGGAATCCACCATAAACCAAGATCCATGAAATGAACATCCGTGAACTAACCATTCACTTCCCAACATTACCCAACCAGGTTTTTATGAAAACTCTACCCCTCGTGTGAAATCACCGAGCATTGTCCATGACCGAGGACGCAGCTATTCGAATAATTTTACACTCTGCAAAGGTTGTACAGCTTTACCCACAAGACATGATCATCCCATATTGCCACTAGATTAACACACTTCCTTTGGTGTGCGGCGAGGAGATCATGACAAGGCCTTTACAATGTTCAATCTCAACCCAGTTCCGTCTCGCTAAGGTTTCACCTCTCACCCCATCTTGCGCCAATGTGGGTCCATGGCCACGCCAAACCACACTCATCACAATGATGGAACCGAAATTGAAACATCCCAAATTAATTAGCCAGGACCATCCCATACTGGACATGTGGTAGTACGGTAAGACTCAGATCAATGGCGCACAAAGTTAAATCCTTAAATTTACTCAGGCGAAACATCCACATCCCATGTGCCTCTCGCACCCCCTTTACTGCACGATCAATCGCCCAAGTGAAAACCAATTTTGTATAACCAACACCAATGACACTACCCATGCCATGGCAACAAGTTTTATAACCGTGGTTAACCACCACATTCAAGTATATCATTAAGTCAAGATTAATTTACCACATGTGATGATAAACCCAACGTACTAGTGATAAGCATGGCTAAGCAATTAAACGCACAACCCATGTGACAACTAATATTGCATCACTAAGTAATTTCCCATTCTATGGTGACAATGGAATCAGGGCATTCAAACTATCAAGGAGGAATAATCAATTAGGTCATTATCTACCAATACAAGGGTTTTATAATAAAGTAGCAATGCATGATAATTTAAAGCAACATAATACATAATAGATTTGAAAACTGGGTTCAACATGATCAAAGGACACGACTTGCCTTGGCCTTGCTCAGTTGATGAATCCTGCTCTTCAAATCCTGCCTCTGCTCCCTCGAAGACGTGATCTAACGAGAGAGAAAACGAAACAAAACACAAAATAAAATCAAATAAAATTCAAATGAACTCCAAAAACTTCCAAACCTAGACCAAAAGGTATAGCTCAATTTTAGATGAATTTAGGAAAAAGAATCGGGTCAATCGGAGCTAGGACGAGGGAGAACGGGCTCTTCGAAAATTAAATCTACAGAAAATCGGGAAAATTGGAAAAGTGCACTGTGCTGTGGACCCGGCTCATGGAATAACCGGTCTACGGTCAACTCGGCGCATGGCACAATGGAGCTGACCGACTGCTGGCGCAAGTAGCTAGGGCTGACGTGGCAGACACATGGCGACACGTGTGCGCCCGAGGCTGACGTGGCATGCTGACTGGGCAGGGTGACATGGCATGCTGACGTGGCACTAGGGTGGGCTCGGATGCTGACGTGGACGACAGGTGGCACCGACGTGGCATGACACGTGGGCCTAGGGCTGACGTGGCTGGTTGACTCGGCCGGCTGACTTGGCATGGTCCACGGGGGTACGGCTGACATGCGGGTCCCACCGGGCAGAGGCACGGTGCACGGTGGACCGGGCGCACGGGAAGGCGAAGCGGCAGTGCGGCTGGCATCAGCGGTGATGCATGCGGGCGCGGGGACCGAGGAGGCACGGGGAGCAGCCGAGGCGAGACGGCGTGGCGGCCGGGCGAGGTGACCGGCGGCGGGGTTGCGGGCGGGGTTGGCCGACGGTCAGTGGTACAGCGGCGCGCGGCGGCGGTGGGGCTCACCAGCCAGCGGACGATGGCGAAGATGGCGGCGTCGGCCGGCGGCGATTTGACGGCAACGAACGGCGGCGAGCAACGGTGGCGGCAGCGCGCAAGACATGGCGACGTCGGCGAACGGCGGTGCACGGGCGTCGGCGGACGGCGGCGGCTGCGGGATGAGGGAGCCCCGGGGGGTCGGCCCCTTTTATACCCAGGCGGCGAGGTGTCCGGGGCGGACGCGGCGGCGACGGATAAGGTAGGCGGTGGCGGAAAAGGAAAGCGGCGGCGGAGTCCCGCTCGGAGACGGGACAGAGTCCCGCTCGGGGACGAGGGTCCTGACAGGTGGGCACCTGTCAGCGACACGGGCAAGCGGGCGGCTGGGATGACGCGCGGGCGAAGCGGCAGCAGCGGATGGCGATGCGCGTCGACCATCGGGCGGAGGGTGCGCGCGCCGAGTGCGGATGCGCGCGCGCGGGCGCAGCGGGATGCGGCGCGGCTTGGGCCGAGGCTCGGCTGGTGGCGGCGGTGGGCGAGGCTTGGCTGGCCGGCGCCCACCTGGTTTTTAGGGTTTTCTTTTCTTTTCTTTTTCCAGATATTCTAATAAATTATTTTGAGCTCTAGAAAATAGCAAATAAATCCAGAAAAATTCCAATAAATTATTTGAGACACAAGGAGCTCAAATAAAATATTTTTGGCACATGTTCATGTTTGGATTATTCATATTAAATCCTTTTAATTTAATAAAATTCCAATTAAGCTTTAATTAATTTCAGAAAAATGCAAATGGTGAATTTTATTTTTAAAACTTCAAAAACGCTCTGAAAATCAGGATGTTACAATTAGTAAGAATACTGGCAATCTTATAACAATCGCCAGTAGCGATGCTTATATAATAGGCTCAAGAAAAGCCATAATTATACTCCTCATAGGCACAACTTTGGCTATTCAAGAAGCCTTATTGTACCCAGAATTGACTAGAACTCTCCTAAGTTTCAAGAATATTTACACTAACGGTTTCAACGTTGAAGCTAAAGAAGAGTGTGAAGCAAATAAAAAAGGGTATTAGAAAGACTTTCTTCATTTGAGACTGGGCTATACTACACTAATATTCAGGCACTCGCGGCCTATACAGCCTTGAAAACAATATTTAGAAACTCTGAACTGTTGTCTCTACCATGATAGATTAGACCACCCAGGTCTTAGGATGATGAGAAATATAATTAACAATTCATAGGGACATAATATCGATGTAAAGAATTTTCTGAATCGAGAAGATTTTGTGTGCCCCGCATGTGCTACTAGGAAATTAATTACGAGACCTTCTGCTCTGAAAGTGAAGAACAAAGTCCCTGCATTCCTGGAACGCATCCAAGGAGAATTTGCGGTCCTATTTTATGGTGCTCATCAATGTTTCCTTGAAATAGTCACACGTATGTTTATTATCTACGAGAAATCATGCTTTTGCAAAGCTGATCTTGCAGATAATTCAAAATAAAAATAATTTCCATGATCATCATATAAAGTCCATCAGAATAGACAATATCAGAGAATTTACTTCAAAGGTATTTGATGATAATTGCATGGCAATAGAAATTAAAGTTGAGCATTCTGTACCGTATGTCCACACCCAGAATGGACTAGCAGAAGTATTAATTAAAAGAATTAAATTTATTGCCTGACCACTTTTGCATAATTGTAATTTACCAACTACATATTAGGGACACGCAGTCCTACATGTAGCAACTCTCATCAACTTTAGACCATCAGCATACAATATCCACTCACCTATGCAACTAGCGCAAGGGTTAGCACCAAACATTTCTCATCTCCGTAGGTTTGGGTGCAAGGTTTACGTACCTATACCCCCTCTATAGTGTACTACAATGGGCCCTCTCCAAGTTTGGGATATATGTTGGTTATGAGACAGCATCCATAATCAGATATTTGGACCCTATGACAGGAGATTTGCATACAGCCTATTTCGCTGATAGTATATTTGATGAGAATAGTTTTCCGATATTAGGGGGGAAATCAACCCCTTGATAAAAAATATCGAGAAATTACGTGACAAGCCACGGGAAATCCATGCACATGACCCGCACACAAGTGAAGCAAATAGAGAAGTCCAGAAGATCTTTGGCTTGCAAGCATTAGCGAACCAACTGTCTTACCATTTTAGTGATTTAAGGAGCGTGGCCAAGTCACATGTGCCTACACGTAATGTACCAGAGAGGTTGAAATATTGAAGAAAGTTGAAGGTATCCCTAACCCCATCCAGAAGTCTCAGAAAAAAAGGATGAGAACTCCGGCCCCTCGAATCCCATGTAACCGGGGACGCCTAGTGAAAAAGGATAAGAAGAACTTGACACAACCAATCACTGAAGTTCCTCAAACCCAGAAGGGAAGCCAGTTGAGACCTGACACCGATATGGTACTTTCAAGGAAAGGCATACCGGATTGAATGTTCCTATGGAGGGAGAAACCAGCATGGATGTGTGCGCACATATCAGAGCTAAAAACTAAAGGAACTTGCCCCCGCAACTGGAAGGAGCGATGAGTAAGTAGAAGCACTAGAAGAATCAACCCATGATGAAATAGCTATAAACTATGTGCACGCAGAAGAATCTATGAGTAAGACAACAGCCAATGTTGATCTCTATTTTGCAAAGAAAATTACCACAATCATCGATCTTGATCAAGAGCCTGCATCGCTTACTGAATCTAAAAAAGATCAGATTGAGAGGATTAGAAGAAGGCAATAGAAACTGAATTATTGTCTCTGAATAAAAGAGAGGTGTTTAGGCCTGTAAGCCGCACACCTCCCCATGTACATCCCATAAGGCATAAGTGGGTATTTGTTCAAAAGAGAAATGAGAAAAATGAAGTTGTAAGATATAATGCAAGGCTTATTGCACAAAGTTTCACTCAACGTCCAGGAGTTGATTATGAAAAAACTATACCGCGATCATGGGTGGCATTACCTTTAGATATTTAATCTCGTTGGCAGTAAATTTGAATTTAGAAATGAAATTGATGGATGTGGCAACTGCATACCTTTATGGAAACTTGGATTCAAATATTTATATGAAGGTACTCGAAACCTGTATAGTGTGAAACTTAGAAAATCAATGTACGGACTTAAGCAATCGGGCAAAATGTGGTATAATCGCTTAAGCAATTTTCTATGCAAGAAAGGCTACATAAACAATGAGGATTGTCTCTGTGTATTTATACGATGATCCTAGAATAGATTTTGTGTAACCTTAGTATATGTAGATGATCTGAATATCATCGAAACCCTGGAAGATATAAAGGAAGCGAGCTCCTACTTGGAGTCAGAGTTCGAAATAAAAGATTTTGGTAAAACCAAACATTGCCTAGGCTTGCAACTTGAGCATGTCCCTAAAGAAATATTAGTGCATCAGTCCGCATACACTCAAAAAGTGTTAGAAAGGTTTGGCTTTAAAAAAATATACCCATCGAAAGTACCCATGATCAAGATATCTTTAAAGCAAGATAAGAATTCATTCATTCTTGGGAAGAGGGGAGGAAGTCCTAGAACCGGAATTTCCATACTTAAGTGCAATAGGAGCACTTATGTATTTAGTAAACTGCACTATACCGGATATTGCATTTGTCATAAACCTATTAGCAAGGTATAGTGCAAAACCTACTAAAAGGCATTAGTAGAGAATAAAGGACGTCTTCTGATACCTTCAAGGAAGCAAAGACCTTGTATTATTCTACAAAAAGAACCAAGACTTGAGTATGAGTGGCTATACAAATGTCGGGTACTTGTCGGACCCGCATACAGTTAGGTCACAAACATATTATGTATTCCTATGGGTGGAACTATAATTTCATGGAAATCATCTAAGTAAAGTTTTGTATCAACTTCGATGAACCACTCGGAAATCATAGCGTTGTACGAAGCCACACGAGAATGTGTTTGGCCTCAACGAATGATTCACCACATCCAACAGTCATGTGGATTGAATATCGTGTAAGCTCCCACAATTATGTATGAAGATAATGTAGCTTGTGTTGTATAAGTGCAGATGGGTTACGTGAAGAGTCATCTTACAAAGCATATCAACCCCAAGTTCTTCTATACTCATGAATTACAAAAGATAGATGAAATTAAGATATTGCATACTAAGTCATGTGAAAATCTTGTAGATTTATTCACTAAGTCACTTCCAACATCTAATTTTGAGAGGTGTATACGTGGAATTGGCATGACAAGACTTAGAGAAGTGCAGAAGTCATAGGGAAATTCTTCACGAGCTCACTATTAAAGCTTGATCACTAAAATTGAATACCCAAAGCGTAAATCATGTAGATTAAATGAAATTCAGTGGATTGTACTCTTTTTCCCTTGACGAGTTTTCCAGAAATTTCTCGGGCAAGGTTTTTAATGAGGCAATCGTGCAACACAACATATATCATGTGCTCTTTCTCCAAATTTTTTCTGGCTGGGTTTTTATAGAGTTTTAATGAGGCATGAACGTGTTGGATGAGTGCCCAAGGGAGAGTGTTAGGAAACCTAGGTCTAGGCCTGTAAGCCTGGCACATTGGTGGGCACCCTCAATTAGTCTATAAATAAGGATCCCAATCATTGTAGAGTGTACTTGGAAGGAAAAACTAATAAAGAAAGATAAAGCAGTTCCCATATCTCTCTCTGTGTTCAATCTTGTATTTTCTCGCATTATTCTATGATTGATATATATCTCTTAAGGAGTTCCCCTATCTCTCTCTGTGTTCAATCTTGTATTTTCTCGTATTATTTTGTGATTAATCCATCTATCTTACCTAGGAGGAATCGTTCGGGCTGGACTCGCCAACGACGGTTCCTCAATAGTTTCCACTGTCATCTGCTAGCTAGCCCATATGCAACAATTCTACACGCAGTCGCATCAGTTATGTTCCTGCTAGAAAACGAGATGTAGCATTCGATCTTCATGGTTTGCTAAATAAATAATTTTCGATGAAATCACGTAGCGCCGGCAATGGTAACACAGTGTCGGAACCCGGAGCAAAGACTCCAGGATCCTCTGTGTAAATCGCACTAGTCCAGGATCAGCTAGTGCACACAGCGGACAACAAAGATAAATACCCAGCATAATGACATTTATTTAATTTAAAGAGTGTGGCCTTATGGCCAACGTTTACATCATCGCACATTGGCAAATATAACTGCGAAAGAAACTGCGCAAAGCGGGCTGAAAAGGCGGCCCAAGCTCGCCTATGTGCAAACAATCGCAAGACGCGCCTACTCGCCCGTGTCTTCACCGTAGTTGAAGTCGTCTTCCTCTGTGTGGAGATAGCAAGGTGAGTACAAACTTGTACTCCGCAAGTCACACGGAGAAAATGCATCATAATGATAAACGCTTCAATGGAAGGCTTATAGGGTTAGTTTGCATAAAACAGCATTTAAGAAATACAATAAGTAGATTGAAATTGCTGAATTTAATACAGTAAGTAAAAACAATACTTGTAGTAGAAAGTAATACCGTCGGTGCCGGCTCCGACCAAACACCAACCTATCCACGGGCATCCCACCTGGACCATCTTTTCCAAAAGTTCACGTATGGATTCCATCCATCCACACGCTTCCACTGCGCAACTCTGATGGATTCCATCCATCCACCAGGTTTCAATCTCTCACGGATTCCATCCATCCGCAAGGTTTTCATCTCTCGTGGATTCCATCCATCCACAAGGTTTTCAAAAATATTTTTGAAAAACAAAGTCTAATCCATGAAAAACTTTTACTCAGCATGCCCATGACCGTGGGCACGGCTATCCAGGATAGATTATACACTCTGCAGAGGTTGTACAGCTTTACCCACAAGACATGATCATCCTGTACTGCCACGCGAGTTACACACTTCCTTAGGTGTGCGGCGAGGAGATCATGACAAGGCCTTTATAATGCAAAGCCTTCAATCTGGCCAAGCCAACTCTAAGGTTTCACCCCAGTAAGGAATCCACCAGACCGGGACCCCCTCTTGAGCCTAGGCGAGACTTCTCATGGCTTAACCACGCTCGCCCAAGTGAGACTTCACATGGCACCAACCACGCTCACTTTCAACCTACGACTTGACTCAAATTGGGACTTCGCAAATTATTCAGCCAGGGCTGTCCCATACCAGCCATGTGGTAGTACGATAGGGCTTTGCAACAGTAGCTCACAGACCGGTCCTTAATTTGACTTAGGCTCAACCACATACCCCCTGTGCCCGACAATCAACACTGTGTCTCCGAACACAGTGCATGCCTGCACCCACCACCTAACCATTAGCCTAAGTCTAAACCAGATTTTATATTTTGTTTGCAAAATATTTCATAAACCTCCTTGACTCACCAAAGTCAAGAGTACATTTAGAGAAATCATCATTTCATGTGAAAAGTTCATCATTTTATGTGAAAAGGTATCCCAAAATCAAAATTATGTCTAAGCAGATCTAAGCATTTGATTTAGAAATTCTCCAGCCAATACTAGTGTACTAACTAGAGTTTGATTCTAAGGTGACAAGGTATAAGGATTTGCAATGTCAAAGGAGGTAATAACAAACAGGTATTAACTAAAGTTAAAACTGAATTGAAATACATTGAATAAAATTATGCATGCAATATAATTTAAATCAACATAATTTTATTTGCAATCTGGGATCAACATGGTCAAGGTGTGTGACTTGCCTTGCTCTTCAACTTGGCTTGAATCTTCGTCGAAGAAATATCCTGAATCGTCGAAGTCTACACATGAAAATAACCCACCAAATTCAAATAAATTCAAAATAAATTTAAATTGACTTCAAATATTTGAATTGAGGCTATAAATGGATAGAGGGGAATTTTTGATGAATTTAGAAATTTGAATGGGCTCAATCGGAGTTAGGATGAAGGAGAACGAGCTCCGGGGAAAAAATGAAAAAGATTAATTTTTGAAATTATTTTTTACTGAAAAAGGGATTTATGGCGTCAGCATTGCGTCAGCCCTGGGATTTTTATTTTCGACCGAATTATTTTTCCACTGGAAATTAGAGGGGAGGGGATGACATGTGGGCCCTGGTCCATGGACCAGGCTCACGGACCACCAGGGGCGCTGAGTTGGCACGGGAGGGGTCGGGGGCGCACGTGGCGCCGACGGGGCAGGAGGGAGCCGACGCGGCGCTGGCGTGGCACCACGTCGACTGCCACGCAAGCGCGGTCGAGCCGACGGGCAGGCGGCCGAGGGCACACGGAAGCGAGCCTCGCCGCACTCCGGCGGCGGCGGCCGACGGCAAGTGGCGTGGAAGGGAGAGAGGCGCGGGAACCCGACGGTGGGCGCGGCTTCGGGGCGGCCGACGGTGAGCTGGCAGCGAGCGGCAGAGGCGGCGGCGGGCGGCTCTCGGTGCGGCGGCGATGGAGCGGCCGGGAGGGGGAGCGGAGGGCGAGGAGTGGGGCGGTGTGGCGGAGCCGAGGAGGCCTTTATAGGGCGGAGGGGAGCGGGCGAGCGACTGCTCACGGAGATGGCGCAGGAATGGCGTGGGATTAGGGGGGCATGGCGCGGGGAAGAAGAAGGGAAGGGTGCGGGTTGCACGGGCGGCAGAAGAGGAAAGAAACCGAGCGGGGCGAGGGGCGGTAGAGATGGCAGCGGGGATGGTGCGGGAGGAGCGAGGAGGGGCGCGGCCGGAGGTAGGAGGAGGACCCGACAGGTGGGCCCGGGACGCAGCGAGAGAGGGTGCGAGGGGCGGCTGACGGGCGGGGCCCGCGGGGCAGAGAGGGCGAAGAGAGAGGGGAGGCGCTAACAGGTGGGGCCGGGGTGAGGAGAGAGAGGAGCGGGGGCTCAGGTGGCTCTGATGTGGCCGCGTGGCCCAGGGGAAATCAGGCGGCCCGGAGACGGAGGGTGGGGCGGACGGCAGATGGGCCGGGTGCGCGCGGGTGCGGCTAATCTGGACCGTACGCGTGTCGCGCGGGGAGAAGGGGAAGGCGGGTCCAGGCGGGCGGCGTGGACTGATCCCGACCGTCCACGTGGCGGCCGGAAAGGGAGGTTGGGGAGATTTTTTTTCTGATTTTTGGGCTTTTCAGAAAAGCATAGAAATTCCACTGAGCCTCAGAAAAATATGAAATAAACTCCAAAAATTCCAGAAAAATTCAGAGAATCTCCTGGAGACATTTTGGACTTAATAAAAATACTTTCAACTAATTTTGGTATTTAGTTTTCATACTTTAAAATACCTTTTAATTTCAAAAATACATTTTAGCTTTGAAATTGATTTTTTTTAAATCCAGAAAAACACGGGAAATCCAGATAAACACCAAATGCTTCCAAATAATTAATTTGAAATAGGATATTTATAGAAAATCAAAATATCATTCTATTTAATAATATTTTTATGTTTTTTTATCTAAATTACTTTTCAAATCCGGCATTTAAAGGCAGAAAATCAGGGCAAATCAAAAATAAACTTTAGGCAACCAAAACACTTATTTTTATTTTAAATTATTTTTACTATTATTATTTTTTGTAAAAACCTGGGCTGTTACACACAGCGAAGGTGAATAATGTTTTTTAAAATCTTCTCCTAAATATCTAAAACGTGAATAATGTTTTTTAAAATCTTCTCCTATATATCTAGAAATCTTTCACTCCAGTAGGTAAAGAGCTACGAAGATCAGGTTTGATAAGCCTAAATCCAAACAACAACCCAAAACAGCAAAGGCTCGTAAATTTAGCACCTAACCAGTCTAACCACCATTGGAGGTGCCATCTGACCGGTGGACAGTCTAACCGGGCAAACTTTCAGTTTGACCAACAGCCAGTCTGACCGGACCTAAGAGCGGTATGACCGCTTCCATGTTCCCAAAAAAGAAAATCAGCCTGAGCTAAAATCAAATTTGGTGCAAACATCAAAAACCAAGTTCAAAAGATGTGAAACTTTGCACATGCTTGTCAAGAGTCTCAAGAACATATTCCATCTAAGGATCGTATAGATCTTTTGACCAAACTTCCAATATTTCCTCAAAACATGCATTGTTGCACCAAAATAGGACAAATGTCAAAAACTTAAGAAACAGCTTGCTCATGAGTTAAGAACAACTAAGATGACTCTAGATGAGTTTTCACATGTCAAAGTAAACAATACCGCCCAAAATTTGAAGCCAAGACTCTCGAATCAAGGTTCCTCAAGAAAGGCTCCAATCAAGTAAGAATCGGATAACTTTGAAATGTTGCAAACCATGGTGTCTAGATAGATGAGATTTGATCTACATGAGTCATCTCTATCACTTACATATCCTTGACACACAGCAAGATCAAGAAGGAAAGTGAAGAGGTAAAGAGGCAACAAGAAAAAGAACAAATCAACCAAGACAAAAACACTTCATGAGAGATAAACAAAGTTGATCTATTACTACTTGAAGATGAAGATTTCACAGTCACTTCATAAGGATGACATGAGAGCACACCACAGTACTCATTCTTCTTTCTCAAACTCTAACCCTAGAACTCAAGAATGAAATGATTGGGATGGTTGGCTTGCAATATTTCATACTTAACCTATTAAATAGATTGAGCAACTAGCTCACATCCAACCCTAATGAATACTATCTATTAGCACAATTGGAGAAAACACATTAACCTCACAAAACACGGATTTTACACTCACACTTAACTCATGCATGTTTTTCAAAGTATATGAGCCCAAACCTATCAGGTCATTAGCCTTTGATCCACCTGATCTTCTCAATATCACCTTGACCTAAACCACTTTCTCAATCACCATGGGTCTGATCTAATGAAGTTTTTGGTATTTAGCCAACTACCAAAATACCCTCACCTTGACCCGATCTTCCTCTTCTCTTGTAAGCAATCGCTATACTTGTCACACGTAAGTGCACTAATAGCTTTTCATGCATCAGCAAATCTTTTCCGTTCCGATTCCACCGGACCACGCCTATCTTAGACCGATCAAACCACTTAGTGCGACCGGTCGCTCAAACCTTCCTTTTAATATTTCTTGCTTTTATTGTGTTATACTTGAGTTCAACCATCTCATCAAGCATTCTTAATCGTTCTGAACCTTGCCTCCTTTATGAGCGTAGTTTCGGTCCTCACTGTTGACCATAGTTTACTCTAAATTTTTCTACACATCCAAAGACCAAGAAATCAATTTCGGATACAAGTTCTTCACAACTTGACCATAATAGCTTAAACATGCTTCATATAACATGAATACACTAACTTATAACCAATTTACCTAATTTAAGATCAAATTCCCAAATTTTAGAACTCCAACCGAAATTCAAAAATTAGCCGATCTGACCACCGCCAAGTGGCCGATCGGACTACTATGTAGGGTGGTCTGACCGCCAGATTGAAACCACGGACTGAAAATTTAAATCTTTCACACATTTGATTTTCAACTTAATAAACAATGGCAATAGTTCATCATAATAATCGTGTAGCTTCTCACGTGATTCCTCAAATCATATTCCGTGGCAAAAGATTTTCTGAGCTCAGTTCTCATAAAACGAGGATGCATGCGTGTTGAACAATAAGTGGTCTGTTGTTACCAAGCTAGATGCACTTCCAAGATCACCATGTCTAGGTCGGGTGGCAAAGTCCTTAATTTTTTTATACAACAAATACACACGTCGTAGAAAACCATTTTGATTGAACGAAGCTCAGTCATTGATTACTGTAGCTGGATGATCAACCAGTTTTTCCGCTTTATCACACAGTTAGTACATGTATTGAAAAGGGTGACGTTCTGCGGCCCTGAGCCCATGACAGCCCAATTTATCTATGATCCATCTACCTATTTATTATTATACTGTCATTATTAAGTTAAAAGTAAAAAGACTAGAAATTACTACGTTAATAGAAGAAAAGATAGAAAGATATACACCATCGATTACGATGGATCCAATTATACAATGGTGCAAACCAAACAAGTATAGTTATGAGAGCTATTACAATTGTGTAGAAAATACAACTATATCTCCATTATAAGTATTACAATTGTATAACAAATACAAGTGTACAACTCTAAGATTTTTAGGGAAGTACAGAACTTTAGATATCATTACTGTTATAAAAGAACGAGTTGGTAGTTGTACGTCCATTCTCCTCCAACCGCTTTATTCTCTCAACTTCTTACCATTCTCTACTTTCCAACAGATCAGAGTAACTCTCTTCTATAGCACGATTTTCTATACATTCAATAAATTCATTTAGCACGCATGTACATAACTAGTAAGTATATATATATATATATATATATATATATATATATATATATATATATATATATATATATATATATATATATATATATATATATATATATATATATATATATATATATATATATATATATTGTGGTATCTAACCGTGTAATTGCGCTGGAAATTCAGGTAGTTACAATCATCACACGCGCACATTTATGCATCCTGACACGGTTGCTGGACCCGCACTGCACATACGCACATAGCTAACAACACTTATACGATATGTATTATGACATTTTTGGTGGAGCTTTCTGAGGCATCTTGGTATATTGTGTAATTATTTTGCAATTGATTGAGGCCATTTGCTACCTCTAAAAATTTTTGAAATGGCGTATAATTAACCTGGTGATTAAGCAGTTATGCGCCGCTCTAAAATTTTTAGATATAGAAAATGGTTGTAAAAAATTACAAAAGTTTTTATGAAGCTTTCGTATATAGTTTGCTACGTTATGTAATTTTTTGCACCACTTTGCTACCTCTAAAAATTATTTAAGCAGCGTATAATTAAATAGGTAATTAAGAACTAATGGCCAGGGCTAATGACCTACCGCCCAACCACTGTACGGCAGGCCTAGTACCGCCCATGGCCAGATGGCAGGTCATTAGGCCCGCTATCAGTGCTTAATCATCCGTTTAATTACGCATCACTCAAATATTTGTTTAGAGGTAGTTAAGTGGTGCAAAAAATTACGTAAACATTGTACAACATAGCACACTATATCAAAAAGGTTCATAAAAAATTTCGTAATTTGTCACGACTATTTGCTATCTCTAAAAATTAATAGAGTGTCGCATAACTGCTTAACCGTCTGGTTAATTATGTATCGTTCCAAGAATTTTTAGAGATACCAAATAGTCTCAAAAAAATTGCAAAATAATTATATAACATACCACAGTACCTCAGGAAGCTCCACCAAAAATTTCATAATGTTTTGAGCTCATTTGCTATATTTACAAATTTAAAAAAATATAAATTACGAATTTAGGTAGGTAATTAAGCTGGCTAATTATCCGGCTTAATCACCTATCGTCCTGTGGGCGGGCGGCAGGTGCCACACGTTGTCTCCTCCGTGCTACCGTCCACCTACCGGATGGCATAAATGATATTTTTATTAATACGATGTGTATATCGCTATTTTTATAAATACTATATGAAACAGTGCTAAAAGTGGCTTTAACTCCTCCGCTGGCTAGCTACTGCAGCAGATCCATGTACCGGATATAGGGCATGTTCTTTTCAGCTTCTAAAAGCTACTTTTCAGCTTTTCTACAGTAACTAGCTTTTAAACGGAGTATTTTTTGAAGATAGGGTCTACTAGTTAATTATAGTGCATACTTTACTGATTTCATTTATATCGGTAAAATCGCACGTGAGTTTTTGTTACTCTATAATCTCTTGTACAAACAGCCCAAAAGTCACAAGCCGCAGCCAAAAGCCATAAGCCGCAGCCAAAAAAAACAGGCCCGCAACGGCGGGTGGACCTAGCGGCGAGAGCCAGAGATCACACTCGTCGAGTTGGCCAGCGATTGAAGACCATGATGTGTTATTCAACCATTACCGGCCAAGGGCACGTATACGGTTTATAGCTTTTAGCTATAGTTTATTAATCTAATAAATAATAATTGCTAAGAAAAATTAAAATCAAAAGTCTACTGAACGAGGCTGAGTTTAGACTGGGAGGAAGAAGAAGCGGAGGGGAACGTCGGAACGAGGACTGGGAGGGATAAGAGGCTAATGCCTTCGGTATTTTTCTCTTTCGATCCCCCCGTCCGATGCGTGCAGCTTATTTTAATCTCACGCCACCTACTTGCATGGGCCAAGCCCCAGTGCCCACCACAGCTCATGGTAAAGCCCGGCCTGATGAGAAGTCCGTGACAGCTGCGCGTGCGGCCTATAGCAATTCGCCTTGGTAGTCCTAGGCCGACGGTCCATTAGCGAGCTGGTCGCCTGCTCCGCCCAGCACGGACCTCGGCCGGTTTGGAACATGGTCGGTGCTGAAACCTGAACGATTGTTCCTGGACTAAGAGCGAACGTTTTCGTGCCAACGCGGAGGTGACTCGTATTTGCTTGTCCTAGGCTTTTTCTTTTTTGCTTTTACCTTCTGTACTTGATTTTTGGTTTCTTCGGAAATCAAAAAGAATGATCTTTTAAAGAGAATTATCCAAACAATTTTTGAATTATAAAACCGTATACATCATCCATATCAGCATCTTCGCCGTCCACGATCGTATCAAAAAACACAGACAGAAGACATCAACCATAAATAAAAGTCATCGACTACAGTCTAAAAGTACACCCCCTACACTTCACATTTCTTAGGAACATGTTTGATTGTTCCCTGGCTAAGAGCGAATGTTTTTCAATTTTTCCACCGCTAGTCTTGAATTGTTCCATAAGCACGTTTGATTTGTTCCCGTAAAAAAAATATTTCATACAAACATCGTCGATGAACTGTTGAGACATCATCAATCTTCAATGAGTTGTTGAAAAATCAAAACCAAACATACAGAACATTGGCACATTTCCCTTATTACATGAAGCATCGTTGATGAATTATTGAAATATTAAACCAAATGCATAGAGCGTTTTTATTTTACTTACTAGAACATCAAATAACTACTTAATTTATTCTCCTCACCAAATTCCAATGATACGCACTTAAACATCATCTATAAACTAATGGAGCATTGAAAAATAATGCATGGAATATTTTTTGTTTACCTACGGAACATATGCTATATAATATATCTTTGTTTTGAAGATTTCGTCGTAAAACCAGGATGGTTTAAATGGTTCAACAATCTAACTGTCAGTTTAAAAGATAATCATTTGAATTTTTTCTATTTGCAAAAAAATTGCGGTTGAGTGCGTGCAGGAGGGTATACAGCTCGATGCAAGTGAGGCTCGCCGCTCACGGTCTGCTGCGGCAGGGCTAACTGCATCAGTCTACTTTATTTCTTTTACAAGCATAATCAAATGCTTGATTGTTAGTCAGCACATTGCACAGATAAGTCCTTTCATCAGAGAGAAAGTAGCAATTGCTGCTCATGCCACTGAAATTTACATTACACTGCTGTTCTTTCAGCAGGAGAGGAGGTAACAATTCTGAAATTTCATCTTGCACAAACTTCGCTTGGATTGCATTAGTGTCTACTGATAAGTTCTATTGTTGGGATGCTCATCGTGCATAAACTTTCGGTTATCTTTGTTTCAAATCATAGCAAATTTAGACTTCTCTTTTTGCTAAATGGCAGCGTTCGTTCAGTCCTATCTGTTGCTCTATCTCTATATATCGTGTTCACGTTCTAAAATATCAGCATATGCTGCTTTGTGTAAAACCTAGACTACCAATATAGTGCATTAAATTGTAATAAACAATTTTACCTAGCACAAATGAAACCAAACTATTACTGAATTGTTCTGCTTTCCCAGTAGTCTCACTTTGTCAATTTGGATGCTCTTTCCTCGATCTAGTTATTGATACCATCAGACTGCTATCGTTATTTTTCTATCATCTTATTGAATCTTCATTTGAGATTTTTTTTATCTCTGCCATGGAACTTCTTTTCCTTTATAGCCTCTGATTTCTTTTATCATTGTTAGTCAGGTTTGCAAAACTTTGTCCTTGATAGTTCATAGTTTATATGATAACTTTGTGGTGGCCTATTTAGAATGTATATTTTTTTCCTTCCATTACTATCATTTCTACTTGTGTGCGCCTTAGCGGATATTGCTATTTCTACTTATGTAGGAAATTTGGCCTGAGATGGATGTGTTAACCCATGGGCCGGGGGCTCACTCTGACAACAGTTTGGTAGAGCAGCTGTGGCCTCTGCGGGGAACCATTTATTGATCAACAATTAATGTTCAAAGAATACTCGCTTCAGTAATAAATACACGTCATTGTTTAGATATATATAGTCAAAAATACTATCAATATCTTTTAAATATTTAGATTGGATACATAAAAATTATATGTATAAATTTATCTTAAAAAGTTTTTATTGTATTATTATAATGTTATTGGGTTTTATAAATAAATTACAATATAAATTAGTGGCCAGAGTTGTATTTTAAAGATAATATCAATATCTAAAATGATATGTATTTATGACTGGAGACAACACATCAATTAATAAAACTGGGAGCCACGGTTATATCCGCCTCCAAAGTCCAAACTCTGATTAGGATTTGTTGGTAAAATGCTATATACAATTGCACACGTCGAGTTGCAGAATATACAAGGCTATGTACGACTCCAGCCATTGACGACTTGACTAGCTAGTGACGAAGCTCTGCAGTCTGCACCCGGCCTGTCGCGTACAGCACACCCGTGCTCCGGAGGAAGTGATTCGTCAGGGAAAACAGAACGGATGGATCGGGAAGAAGAGGAGGAGACGAGGCAGGCGGTTCAGAAATAGGGAGCCGCGCGCAGGCGCGGCATGCATGGATTGGCCGCTCCCCGCCATTGTCGTCCAGCCTCTACCTCCCCAGTGCTAAGGTTGGATGCCGTCTCCATTCGTCTCCCAGTTTTAACTCCCGTTGTTGCGCCACTCCTGTCGTGCGTAACGTCGACGTGACCTTCTGGGGATTGCAGTGATCTGCATCCGAGAGAGAGAGAGAGAGAGAGAGAGAGAGAGGGAGGGAGGGTAGATCCTCCATCGATATGGAGTGCCTGCTGGGGCTGCTCAAGGTGCGGGTCGTGCGCGGGGTGAACCTGTCCATCTGCGATCCTCTCACCCACAGCAGCGACCCCTACGTCGTCCTCCGCCTCGGATCGCAGGTACGGTGCTTGCCGTTCCGTTGGCTCCCAATCCCGCCTTCGCCTGTCTGTCCTCCCGTCTCTCTGCCGGTCTGCCCCCACATCAGGCGCAAGCCCAACTAGAAAGGAAGAGCTAATGGAGTGATCGTGCACCTGATAGGAAACCCTGCCCCTACCTATAATCTTATCATTGATCATGGTCGCCAAGCCTTATTTCCTGCAACTGGACCCATGTTGCGTTGTATACTTGTATGGCAGCTTCAATTCCTTGGTTGTGATGTCTGTCATCTCGGACCACATTACGATGACCTGAGAGTTTTTTTTTCATGTATTCATTTTGAGTTCATTCTATACTTTACAATCGTCAAGATATGCTCGTTTTAGTTTTTGCACTTTCAAAACTTGTTTATCACCGGTTCTTCGTGTTAGAAGAAATTAATGGAAACCTGGGCTATATAGCGATGTGTTATTTACTTGAATGGAGAGAGCATGTGTCAGGCATTTGTGCCACCCATCTCATATTAATTTGTCGAAGTATTTGTTTGTTTTTGTGCTGAAATTATTTGCATCCTAACATATGGGGTTAACAGGATTTCTATTAAAGTAGTCAACTTGTTCTAGCTTGTACCGGCCATCCTACATTCATTCCTTTAGCAGAAGGGCCAATAGTGAACCAATTTTGCGGGTATAGAGAAACCAATCTGAGCAATTTTAAAATAGATGAACTAAATGTGTTTTTTGAAACCTCGTAGATGGACAAATTGAACTAGTAAAATTTAGCTCTCAATTTTCTCTAATCAGTTTGATTGCTCTGATTTCACTAGCTAGCACAATTATTCTGATCTTACTCGCGTCAAGTCTCTTTTTCTTTTATCTGGTATTTATTTTCTTGTAATGTGCAGAAAGTGAAGTCAAGTGTGAAATATCATTGCATCAACCCAGAATGGAACCAGGAACTCACCCTGTCTATCACAAACATGATGCTGCCGGTTAAGATCGTAAGTTCATCAACGTCTCCATTGACAATGGAACCTTCAGCCAGTGCCTTCTTCCTTCAGGATTTCAGTGATTCAGTGCCACTGCTTCTGGACATTTGCTTCTTCTTGTTTCTGAAATAAAGATCTGCTTTGGCACTTCAATTACAGGAAGTCTTTGACAAGGATACTTTCACCAAGGACGACAGCATGGGCGATGCAGAGTTCGGCATCCTCGACTTCGTCGAGATCGCCAAGAAGGACCTGAGCCATGTCCCCGACGGCACAGTGATGAAGACGATCCACCCTGAGAAGGAAAACTGCTTTGCAACCGAGAGCCACATCACATGGAAGGACGGCAAGGTCTCCCAGGACGTCGTCCTGAGGCTGAGGAACACTGAGACCGGCGAGATCATCCTGCACCTGCAGTGGGTTAACATCCCAGGTGTCGCACGGTGATTCGCAACGACCAAGTATATATGCTGGTGGCGACGGCCATCGGCTGCTTTATATGATTTAATGTTTGTTCCGTTTATGAGGTATGAAAATAAGCAACATCCTGATGTGATCCTGAGATCAGTATGACTGCTAATATGCAAGGGATGCAGCAGGCTTATGCTTCTGGGAGTAATGCTTGTTTTCAGTTTTGGTTCTGCATATATTGTTGAATTGTGTGGGCCAAGCCCATACAAAAGAATAATTCCTTTTTAAATCTCAAAGGCCCACTTATGCAAAGGAGGCATGCATGTGAACTTTAGTACCACATTGCTATTTCTAGGAGAGGAAGACCACTTTAAAAGGGATGGTGCACTCCTAGCCACTTGAGGCATGTGTGGGAGAGAACTAGAGGATCACACACGCTCGCTCGCCTCGCCGGGCCGGGCAGGGCGGGGGGCGCGGGTGCACGGCACCTGCGTGAATGGTCCGCCAAAATCGGCTCCAGATGCTTGCGCAGACGCGGCTTCCTTTTGCAGTTTTATTTTTGCTGTTTTGAGTAGAGGTGAATCCGGATCGGTTACGTGCAACTAATCCGTTTCGGTTACGAGTTATGGAGAACGTGCAGGGTTTTGCCTCCTCCATCGTGCTGCGCCGTCCCACGTAGTCTACTCCGTCCCGTCCGCCGGCGTGCACTGTCGTTCGGGAGAGCAGGTCTCCGGAACCGTCGCCTTTGAAGTCCTGCACCGGGAGAGGGCGAATAAGGTTTTTGGGAAGCGCTCTGCGCGACTGCTCGCTGCAGCTCTGGCTCGTCTTCCTCGTCGTTCGGCTTCGGCGAATCGTCACCGACCACGTGTCATCCACACCGTGCCTGCAGTGTCAACATCGGCAAACCGATCAGAACAGAATCATCGGTACGTAACAGTCATGTTTTTCGTATTAGATTTGTTCATGTATTGTTTCCTGGTTTACATGTATAGATCTGTTATGCCTGTGATGGTTCTGTTATTTTGCGTGCATGATGTCATGATTTATTTATGGAATAAATTGAACCTACATGTGCTTATATTTTCAACAATCCAAAAACCTTATTGTAGGCACTGTGGTTTTACTATGGCTGGTGTTCTTGATGCTGAAAAGCAGAAAGAATTCGAGACTGCCACTACTCTCTTTGTTGGATGCATTCTTAGTGTTCTTGCTGATCGTCTGTGCGAGGTGTATATGCACATGACAGACGCGAAAGAGTTGTGGGATGCACTGAATTCCAAATACGGTGCTACTGATGCCAGCAATGACATGTATGTCATGGAGCAATTTTATAACTACAAGATGGTTGATAACCGCTCAGAGTAGATCGAGCTCATGAGATACGAGGCCATTGCCAAGGAACTCGAACTCTGAAGTGTGCCTTACCCGACAAGTTTGTGGTGGATGTATTATTGCGAAATTAGCTTCTTCATGGAGGAATTTGGAACAAGACTCAAACACAAGAGACAACATACTATGTTGAGAATCGATTAGGTCTCTTGAAATTGAGGAGAAAGCTCGGAAAAGAACGCGTGTCTAAGGGTGATGGAGGCGATCTAGTGCCAATGTGGTACGAAACCCTCAAGCAAGAACAAAGGAAAATTTGTCAAAGCCCAATGGACAACTAACTTCAAGAAGAAGAAGAACAACAACAATCGGGATGATAGAACCTACTTTGTGTGCGGTGAGCACGGTCACATGGCCAAGAAGTGCCCACAACGCAAAGGAAAGAAGGCACTGTGGGGCGGACTTCTAAGTCCGTCAACGTGACCATTGGCAAGGCGGAGATGGGACTGGGTATGGTAATTTACCTCTCGTTCTTTCGGTTAGTCAATCTACCAATTGGTGGATTGATACAGGAGCTAATGTACATGTGTGTGCTGATATTTCGTTGTTTTCCTCTTATCAGGTCGCCCGGGATTCCTCGGTCCTAATGGGGAATGGGTCACATGCTACTGTTCATGGTGTTGGCACGGTAGATCTGAAGTTTACTTCGGGAAAGATCGTGCAGCTGAAGAACGTGCAGCATGTCCCTTCTATAGACAAGAATCTCGTTAGTGGCTCCCGTTTATGTAGAGACGGGCTTAAGTTGGTATTTGAGTCTAATAAAGTAGTCGTGTCTAAACATGGATATTTTATTGGTAAAGGCTATGAGTGCGGAGGCTTGTTCCGCTTTTCCCTTTCAGATTTCTGCAATAAGACTGTGAACCATATTTGTGGCAGTGTGGATGATGAGGCTAATGTTTGGCACTCACATCTATGTCATATTAATTTTGGTTTGATGTCTCGGCTTTCAAAGATGAATTTAATTCCAAATGTTTCCATCACCAAAGGTTCTAAATGCCATAGCCGTGTGCAATCAAAGCAACCTCGTAAGCCTCACAAGGTCGCGAGGAGAGAAACTTGGCACCACTAGAACTCCTGCATTCAGATCTTTCGAGATGAATAGCGTGTTGACGAAGGGTGGAAAACGATATTTCATGACAATGATTGATGATGCAACTAGGTTCGTTATGTGTATTTATTGAAAACGAAAGATGAGGCTTTAGACTATTTTAAAATCTATAAGGCGAAGTTGAAAACCGGTTAAATAGAAAGATAAAAGACTTAGGTCGATCGTGGTGGAGAGTATTTCTCAAACGAATTTGACTTATTTTGTGAGGAACATGGCATTATACATGAGAGGACGCCTCCTTATTCTCCCGAGTCAAATGGGATTGCCGAAAGGAAAAATCGCACGTTGGTCGACTTGGTGAATGCCATGTTAGACATCGCGGGCTTACCTAAGGCATGGTGGGGAGGCTTTGCTAACGTCTAATCATGTATTAAATAGAGTTCCTAACGAAATAAGGACAAAACACCATACGAGGTATGGATTGGGAGAAAACCATCACTTTCTTACTTGCGTACATGGGGTGCTTGGCGAAAGTTAATGTGCCAATAACTAAGAAACGCAAGTTTGGACCTAAAGCGTGGATTGTGTCTTTACGGGATATGCTAATCATAGCATTGCCTATAAATTTTTGATAGTTAAACCGAGGTATCGACATGCATGTTGGTACAATTATGGAGTCTCGAGATGCAACATTCTTTGAGAATATTTTTCCAATGAAGGATACACATAACACTACTAGTCAACCTTCTGAAATAATTCCCAGTTCAATCACATCACCTGAACCTTTTGAACATAGACATGAACTTGTCAATGAGGAGGATGACAGTGGAGCTCCTAGAAGGAGCAAGAGACAAAGGATATTCAAATCCTTTAGTGATGATTTCACTGTGTACCTTGTGGACGACACTCCCAAGTCTATTTCAGAAGCGTATGCATCCCCTGATGCAGACTACTGGAAGGAGGCTATTCGTAGTGAAATGGATTCCATTATCGCTAATGGAACCTGGGAGCTGACAGGTACACCTTATGGGTGCAAACCTGTAGGGTGCAAGTGGGTGTTCAAAAAGAAGCTTAGGCCTGATGGTACTATTGAAAAGTACAATGTTCGGCTTGTTGCCAAGGGCTATACTCAGAAAGAAGGCGAAGATTTCTTTGACACTTACTCACCTGTTGCTAGACTGACCACAATTCGAGTACTAGTTGCTTTGGCTGCCTCACATGGTCTTCTCGTTCATCAAATGGACGTTAAGACAGCTTTTCTTAACGAGAGTGGATAAGGAAATTTACATGGAACGACTGATGGATTTGTAGTAGAAGGTCAAAAGGCAAGGTGTTAAAACTGTTGAAATCTTTGTATGGTCTCAAACAAGCCCCTAAGCGGTGGCATGAGAAGTTCGATAGAACACCGACATCTGCGAGCTTTGCTGTCAATGAGGCGGATAAATGTGTATACTATCGCTATGGTGGGGTGAGGAGTTATTCTATGTTTGTATGTGGATGACATCTTGATTTTTGGGACAAACATCGATGTGATAAATGAGGTTAAATCATTCTTGTCTCAAAACTTTGATATGAAAGATCCGGGAGTGGTGATGTTATTCTAAACATTAAATTGGTTAGAGGTGAGGATGGGATTACACTTTTGCAATCTCATTATGTGGAAAAGGTCTTGAGCCGTTTTGGCTTTTCCGACGACAAGCCTTCTCCAACACCTTATGATCCTAGCGTGTTACTTCGTAAGAATAAGAAAATTGCTAGGAATCATTGGAATATTCTCGAGATAATTGGCTCACTTATGTACCTAGCTAGTGCAACAAGGCGGACATCTCCTTTGCTGTGAGCAAGTTGAGCCGGTTTACATCTAACCTAGGAGATGATCACCGGAAGGCGCTTGAGCGAGTGTTGCGCTATCTCGAAAGGTACCTCGAACTTTGGACTTCACTATACTGGGTACCGTCGGTCTTTGGAGGGTTATAGTGATTCCAACCGGATCTCGATCTTGATGAGATCAAAGCCACTAGTGGATATGTTTTCACTATTGATGGTGGTGTTGTTTCATGGAGGTCTTGCAAATGCAGACCATTTTGACGAGGTCAACCATGGAAGCGAGCTTGCGGCACTAGATCTCGCCATCGTTGAGGCGAGAATGGCTACGGGATCTATTGATGGATCTACCTATGGTGGAAAAGCCGATGCCGCTATCCTTATGAATGTGATAATCAAACCGTTATCGCTAAAGTGAACAGTTCTAAGGATAATATGAAATCGTCTAGGCATGTCAAGAGACGATTGAAGTCTGTCAGAAATTGAGAAACTCCGGTTATAACCTTGGATTACATCCAAGCAGATAAAAACTCGCGAGATCCCTTTACAAAGGGACTATCACGGAATGTGATAGATAGTGCATCGAAGGAGATGGGTATGAGACCCATGTGAGTTATCTATGGTAGTAACCCAACCTATGTGATCGGAGATCCGTGAATTAGGATCAGGAAAAACAAGCCATTAGTTAAATGGAGGAGAGTAATTTCAACCCTCTCTATGTGAAGATGCAATACTCTCGAAAGCGCGCAGCGAGTTGGTTAAGGCCTTAATGTGTTCCATTGGCTTTCAAAAGCGAAGACGTTATCCTGCAGAACGTTCTTAAAAGAACACACCTATATGAGCCCGACTGTTAGTCGCAGTCTATGGAGATTTTGGGAAAATCTCCTACTAAGCTCATGAAGAGACCAAGGAGTATGACTTATACACTTCAACCGAGGGGTAGCCTACTGGCGGCCTAGTATCAGTTAAGTCTCTAAGTGAAGCTTGCTTGCACCAAACTTGCAATTCAAGGCGTAGTTCATTGTTCAAGTTGTGAGTAAGTGTAGCTCGGAGTTCTAGGTGGATGTTCAACCTTAATCGGTCTCCATCGAAATACTGATATATAAATAGTACATTGGAATTCAGGCAAATCTCTGTAGGACTTTGAGATCTGGTGGGGGATTGTTGAATTGTGTGAGCTAAGCCCATACAAAAGAATAATTCCTTTTTAAATCTCAAAGGCTCACTCATGCAAAGGAGGCATGCATGTGAACTTTAGTACCACATTGCTAGTTCTAGGAGAGGAAGACCACTTTAAAAGGGATGGTACACTCCTAGCCACTTGAGGCATGTGTGGGAGAGAACTAGAGGATCACACGCGCGCGCTCGCTCGCCTCGCCTCGCCGGGCGGGGCGGGGTGGGGGGCGCGGGTGCACGGCACCTGCGTGAATGGTCCGCCAAAATCGGCTCCAGATGCTTGCGTAGACGCGGTTTCCTTTTGCAGTTTTATTTTTGCTGTTTTGAGTAGCGGTGAATCCGGATCGATTACGCGCAACTAATCCGTTTGATTCACGAGTTATGGAGAACGTGCGGCGTCTTGATCACACGCCCCGATTTCTCTATAAATACCGAGTCGCCGACTCCATACAAAGATATGTGAATCAATCTAGGTTTTGCCTCCTCCATCGCGGCCGCGCCGTCCCACGTAGTCTACTCCGCCCCGTCCGCCGGCGTGCACCGCATCGTTCGGGAGAGCAGTCTCGGAACCGCCGCCAAGTCTGCACCGGAGAGGCGAATAAGGTTTTGGGAAGCGCTCGCGCGATCGCCGCTGCAGCTCTGGCTCGTCTTCCTCGTCTTTCGGCTTCGGCGAATCGTCACCGACCACGTGTCATCCACACCGTGCCTGCAGTGTCAACATCGGCAAACCGATCAGAACAGAATCATCGGTACATAACAGTCATGTTTTTCGTATTAGATCTGTTCATGTATTGTTTCCTGGTTTACATGTATAGATCTGTTATGCCTGTGATGGTTCTGTTATTTTGCGTGCATGATGTTATGATTTATTTATGGAATAAATTGAACCTACATGTGCTTATATTTTCAACATATATATGGCTTATTAATCCACAAAGATATATTCATTCTGAAACACCTGTATAGCTATATTTCATATTAATGTGGTACTTGCCGTATTGATCGTATTGTCAATAGACATTAAAACATTGTTGGTTCAAACATTACAGCCCAGGTGGAATTTCTGCTTTGGCTCACGGCAGCTCTCCTGAATTTGCATTTTGAATACTTAAGAAGCCGTACCCAAATAAAAATATGGCAGCCAGTTTACAACGAGGGAGAGATTGCAATGCAGTAAGTACACCATTGTTCCATCAACTAGGAATAGGATGATCTGGATCATTCATTTCACTCATCTAATAATATTCCTGAACTGAACATGGGAGCAAAAAAAGGGAGTATATACACCATCCCTGACCTAGTATGTACAACTTGTTTTACAACCCAACCTGATAACGGAATTAACTGAGCATACAATAAAGAATGGCACCCTGGAAGCAGCGTCACTATTGCTGGCAATTAACTATGAAAGCAGATGTGGCGAGCTTTCATTGTTGCCGCTTCGAGAGCTTTCATGTGGGCGGTGATGCTTGGCCATTTGCACGTCCCGCGTAAATTGGGTTCTAGATTTAGCATAAGGAGCTTCCCTTGCTACAAAAAGGGGGGGAATGCAAGAACACAATTATAGAAAATTTATACACCCTGCATTCAGATTTCAACAATTTATCACAGCCTCTTACCTGCAGCTAATTTCTGGGCACGGAGAATGTTCTGCCTTCTTTTCCACCAGCATGCCGCAAATACAACTAGAAACAGAAAAGCTACAAGCACCCCAAAAGCCATGCCAATCTTTGCAGCCACAGATAAATGAGGACCACACTCACGTAAACCAGGAATTCCACACAATCCAGCGTTGTCCGTAAAGCTGCCATTAGAGTAGTAGTAAGCTTCCATACCATTCAAGTTACCATTAACAGAAATAACAACTCAAATGTGTATCTAGATTGGTATATATGATGCTACGTATGTGGAGAATGACGCAACTCGAACACAAACTACCTATAGTGACAAAATGATATGTATCGAGTTTTTTTTAACAAATAGTGGGCTCTTACTTAAATCTAGCTCTGTGTAGTGGTCTTCCTCCCAGGCTGGCTGGAACCCTTCCTGAAAGATCATTGCCATTTAGATTCCTGTGTAAGAGCAATTGTTTCAAGTTAAGAGGGAGGAAGCACAAAGTAAGTCCCAAAACAGAAGAACATGCATAATTAATGTCCTCACAGTGTCTGTAACGACGTCAGCTGGCCAAGGCTCTCTGGAATAGAACCATTTAGTTCATTGTATGACAGATCTCTACAAAGATGGTTATGAAAATAAGCATTATATGAAACAGTGTGACTATTCCCCAATACTTAAATTTGGTTTAAGGGAGGACAAATATTTTTATTTAGGTAGATTTGACACACTGCAATGACACGAACTGAATCCTAACATTGCAACAGCAGTTCTATTTTCTAGGGTGTCAAAAGATACGGAATGTATTTAAAAGGATGAGTTCCGGGTCAACAGAGATCAGGCAATAAGCAGTCTGAAAAATTACGATAAAAATAGAAGACCAGAGACATTGACAATTTTAAGCACATGATGCAAGATTTAATCACTGCAATCACTCATTCTAATGTTCTGTATCCTTCTATCACCAAAAAGGCGAACAACTTACCAAATATAGTTTTTCCTTATCATCACCTATCCAAGATCAAATGGCATCACACATCAAGAAGCCGAAACATAATGAATAGAGTACCATTTAAGTCACATTTTTTATACTCTTCTTTTCATCAGAAAAAATATATTATGATTGCCCTTGAAAGAACAAATAGAAATATTACATAGCATACGTAAACTTACAGTACTTGCAGCCCTGAGATGGTTCCCAAAGAGAATGGAATGCCGCTCTTTACACTATTACCGCTCAAGTTTCTGTTTGACAAAATGAGAATTTACTTTGGTTCAGACTAAAAGAAACACAAGTAGCTGAAATTGTTTACAAGTTCAAGATTCAAACCCATCTAAAATATGAGGGAAGTAGGAATTAACTAGTTGCCACTGGTTCAAGAACAGCCACATGTATTTTAAATGGCTAAATAAAGATAGCTGATTTCCATGGATTATGCATGAAAACCCATCGAGATTATGCATGAAAACCCATCGAGGCAATCAGATTCTGTACAGCTCTCCCATCTGATTGAAAAATCACACTAATTGTAGCTAATGGTTTTACATACTACATTTTTCTAATGATCTAGCAAAGCATAGTAGTGATCCTGAAAACAATTGATTTAAACAAAAAAAATGAAATGGCCATGCGTTAATGTCGGTGTTGTCTAACAAACTTACATGCTTTGCAGATGTTGTAGCTTAGATATGTCACTAGGTATAACTCCTCTCAAACCTTGGTTGTCAAGACCTCTGCATATTCAAGAAGTAGTTTTAAATAATTGCAATAAAAAACTGATTTGTGTAATGCATATATGAAAGCAAAAATTGCGGGTAAGCCCATAAACATGAAAAATACAAGAATAAATGATTAAAGCTCATCAACCTCTGATATGTAAAACCAAGCCCCTGATCAAACTGATATTGTTCAAATCAATCCTTTCACCAGTGGTTCACTAGGCAGTCCAATGGAATGTCACATGGACAATCAATTGTTGACTGGAAAAATTCATGATGACATTTGCTTGCATGGCAAAATGAATTTCTGGAGCATTTTTAGTGTATTCTATGACAAGAATAGGTTACACACACACACACACACACACACATATATATATATAGGTATATATATATATATATATATATATATATATATATATATATATAGTATAAATAACAGGGGCACCTAGGTGTCTGGACACCTAGTCTCTCTACCTTTGGATTGCTTTTAGATGCATGCTAGTGTGATTGAGACTTTCCATCCATGATTAAGACTTTCCTTCCATGATTGATTTAGCATGCCTAATATATTACATACCATACATACCATTGCTCTAGCACGTATCTAAAAGCAATCTAACGGCAGGAGCCTAGGTGTCAGGCACCTAGGTGTCCCATTTCAGCGTATATATATATATATATATATATATATATATATATATATATATATATATATATATATATATATATATATATATATATATATATATATATGTGTGTGTGTGTGTGTGTGTGTGTGTGTGTGTGTGTGTGTGTGGGAAAATTACGTAAGGCACCATGGTGCCTAGGCACCCACATCCGATACACATGTATTATTGATATTTTTTTTGAGTTTGGGTATGAAAATGTTTTATACCCTTGATATATTTATGGTAAGTAAGTTTTGAACTCAGTTCAAACTAGTTTGAACTACTTTTGAGTTCAATGCGACTACAGTGAGTATATACCATAAAAATAGTTCAAACTAATTAAACTGAAGTTGAATTTAATTTTTTTCGGAGTTTGACATCTCAAATATACTTTTTTATGGGTATATGAAGATACCCACATCAAACGTTGCGAATCTCAAAGCAAATCAACGGGTATTGATATTGGTGCCTAGGCACCATGGTGCATGAAACACTCGTCCTATATATATATATGTACATATATATGTATATATGTATATATGTATATGTATGTATGTATGTGTGTGTGTGTGTATGTGTATGTGTATGTGTATGTGTATGTGTATGTATATGTATATGTATATGTTTGTATATATGTATATGTATATGTGTGTGTGTATATATATATGTATATGTGTGTGTATATATATGTATGTGTGTGTGTGTATATATGTATATATATAGGTATATGTATATGTATATATGTGTGTGTATACGTATATATGTATATATGTGTGTGTATACGTATATGTATGTATATGTATATGTATATAGATGTATATGTATATGTATAACAGAGGCACCATGGTGCTCAGGCTCCGTGATTGAGAATTTCCATCCATGATTGATTCAGCATGCTAAATCAATGAATTTCTTTCCAAATCGATACATTTTCGAATTAATAAATGTTAACGGATTTACGTGATATATTATATATCATTGCATTTGCATGCATTTAAAAGCAATCCAAAGGTAGGGAGACTTGGTGCCCAGACACTATGGTACTCCATTTCAATGTTTATATATATACATATACACATATACACATACATATACATATATATACACATACATATACATATAGTACAAAGGACTATATACAAAGACAAACCTACACATATAAGAAAATACAAAAGATATATGCCTATTCTAACACCCACTCAAACTTATTGTGGATCACACACACTAAGTTTAAAGAGAAAATACAATGCACCCTAGTCTATGGCTTCGTGAAGAAGTCAACAATCTTAACTCTGAGGGCACAAACTATAGAGCAAACACTCCCTCCTGCACCTGTGAGCGAGTGTATGAAGCATTCACACCAATGTTCTTGATAAGATCATGCTTCACTGAGTCACAAGCTATACTTATAGCACATGTACTGTTAGACGAAAAGTTGTAGGTCCCATCACAAGTGCTCCAAGATTTGCAAGTAGCCACCTCAACCAAGTAACATCTACTATCACTGCTGCCATAGCTCTCAACTAGACCTCAAAACTCGAACGAGAAACTATAGTCTATTTCTTTGTCTTCTAGGCAATCAAAAAGGAGTTAAGAAAAATACAGTAAGTAGAAAGAGAACGACAATCAGAAGGATCACTAGTCTAGATCGCATCCGAGTACGCTGGAGCTAGAGAAAAACAAATGACAAGAGATAGTCCCACGCAAGTAGTGAAGAACATGAAGAAGATGACTGTAGTGAAAGTGGGTAGGGCGAGCCATGATCTGACTCAAGATATGAACAACATGAGCAATATCAAGACGAGTGCTCACAAGATACACTAGACTCCCAACAAGATGGCGATATCGAGTAGAATCTTCAAGAAGATTACCATCGGTGGCACGAAACTGAAGGGGTAGCTCCATAGGAGTCTCAGCAATGCAAGTGTCAGTCAGACCAAAACGATCAAGAAAATCCTAACATACTTCTGCTGGGAAAGATAGTGACATCAGGCGTGGAAGTGACCTGAATTCCAAGTACGTAAGAGAACTAAGATCAGTCATCAGAAACTGCTCACTGAGATGCTTCTTCACATACATGATGAATGAGGAATCATCATCAGTGATGAGCATATCATCCACATACAGAAGAATCAGTGTCTTACCCCAAGGTGAGACAGACAAAAAGAGAAGGATCGTGGGAACTGACAGTGAAACCGACAGTGGTAATCACTGAGGTAAAATGGGCAAACCAAATAGGAAAAGCCTGTTTGAGGCCATAAAGAGCATGATAAAGAGACACACGTGACTATCTGGAACAACATACCCAAGTAGTGGCTGCATGTAGACCTTCTCATGCAAAATACCATTAAGAAAAGCTTTCTTAACAGCCAACTGAGATAGACTACCGGAGAACAGAAGCAACCGCAACAAGAATACAAACAGTGGTTATATAGGGGCAGCAGGGGCAAAAGTCTCATTGTAGTCATGACCGTACCACTGGAAGTTGTGAGCCACAAGACGTACCTTATAGCACTCGATAGTACCATCAAATCGGGTCTTAACCTTGTACACCCACTTGCACGTAATATGGTGAGCATACATAGGTGCCAGTACAATATCCTAGGTCTCTACATGCCGAAGAGCATCAAGCTCATCTGCCATAGCGTGCTGCCAATCAGAATGAGAAGCAGCATCACGATAAGAACTAGGCTCAGTAACAAAGAGAGCATGAGTTGTCGAAACAAAACCAAGATGATTAGGAGATCAAAGGGATGTCCGGTCACGAAGGGCGTAGCGAGGAGCAACATTAGGATAATCAGATGGTGTCAGCAAGATAACAGGAGAGAAGGCTGGTGAAGGACGAGGACGTCTGGAGTAGTGAGCACCAGAAAAACGAGATAGTGATACTGCAGGAACAAGTGGCGGTGGTACAGAATCAATCACTAAAGACAGAACAGGGGAAGACTATGATAGTGAAGAAATGGGTGAAGGGTCAGAAAGAGACAACCATGAGACCGTCTCAACAGTGAAAATAGAACAAGGAGCCGAATCTTGATAGAAGGTTGAGATTCATCAAAGAGAACACCTCGTGAGATCCTGAGTCGTTGAGCGAAAAGATCATAGTAGCAACAACCCTTATTCTCAAAGCTATAAGCAAGAAACACACACTCAACTGACTAAACCAACAATTTGGTGCGCTCACGAGGCTACAGTAGGACAAAATAGGTGTAGCCAAAAACACGAAGATGGGTGTGGTGGGGGGCTTGAGAGTAGAGATGCTCTATAGGACTAACATCCTTAAGAACAATGGAAGGCTGAATACTAGTGAGATGCAACCGTAGAAATAGGCTCATCCCAAAATTGTGGTGGAACTGAGAAGCAAGAAGAGTAAATTCAATCTCAATCATATGACGATGTTTGTACTCAGCAGCCCCATTTTGAGCATGGGTACGAGGACAAGAAGACTGGTAAAGAGTGCCCTGCTCAGAAAGAAACTATCTAAAAGCACAAGAACAATATTAGCCAGTAGAATCACAGCAAAAAGTACGGATGGAAGAATCAAATTAAGTACGAACCATCGTTGCAAAGCTACAATTGATCGCAAAAAATTGACCACGATTAGACATAGGGAAAAGCTATGTAAAACAAAAATAATCATCAACAAAAATCACATAAAACTCATGCCCACCTTTAGAAACAATAGGTGCGGGTTCCTATACATCTGAATGAACTAAATCAAAAGGACAAGAAGACAAGCACTCACTAGAATGATAAGAAAGTTGTAGTTGCTTGCCTAGCTTACAACCCTGACAACATGGTCATGTCAACATTAACATGTCCAAGAACACCCTGACGAACTAATGAAGAAAGACAAGACCCACACAAGTGACCTAAACGATGATGCCACTGCGCAAAAACTCCAGAGGTAGTAGCAGCAGTGGCGGTGGAGATAGATGTAGAGTTGATATGAGCAACTGAAGTGGACGAAAGATGGAGGCGGTCAAGGATGTAGAGGCCCTGATGATCCCTACGGCGCCGGCCAGTTCCAAGTACCATCCCTGTCTGTTGATCCTGGACGACAGGAGTAAGCGTCGAAACCAACCCTACAGCCAAGATCAGTGAGCTAACCCGCCGAGAGGAGCTGCATGTTAAGCTTTGGAACATGAGAGACAACTAAAACAGGAAAGTTAGTGGACAAAAGAGTGCCCTGACAACTAACAGATAGATTAGTACCGCCAGTTGTCCAAACAAAGATAGAAAAACAGGTCCTACTGAAGTGAGATGTAGAATCCGGTGTTATGTGGAAAGAGACACCAGAGTCTAGAACCCAAGGAGTACTTACAGGAAACGTCCGAACTGGACTGCCAGAACCTGTTGAACTAGGAGAGAGCACTGAATAAGAGCCTGGCAGAGTTGCTGAACAGAGTAATCTCGCTGAGAACCTGACGTGTTGATATGTCCTCCTGTAGAGGAAAGGCCTCCTTGCCCCCCTCCCGGCGATCGTCCACCCCCACATGCCTTGTTTCACTTTTTCGTACAGCATAGCTATGGTAGTCGTGTGCGAAGTTCTTGCAATAATGCACTGAACCCTAGTTAGTGCAAAAACAGGAGCAAAAATAGGCACTTAGGCAGGGACAGTAGTGGAAGAAGGGGCCGCAAGCACAATCGGAACAAACTGTTCTGCTAACCTGCGGCGAAGCTCCTCAGCACAAAGCATCAAAAGAGCCTCGGTGGCGGCCGGTTAAGATGAGCAGCTCAGCAGTTGAGCCCTAACAGGCTCAAACTCTAAGCGAAGACGGCAGACAAAGTCATAAAGGCGAAGACAGTTCTTCTGTGCCTTATAACACTCCTGGTAAGCGGAGAAGCCAGCTCATCCAGCTCACACCAGAAACTGGCCAGGGCTCAATAGAAGTCATCAACGGAGGAGTCCTCCTAGCGAGGCATCTCCAGCTCACGCTAAAGCGAAAAGAATTGAGCATCGCTCTGCTGATATCGCTCACGCAAGTACTTCCAAATCTAACGAGTAGAACGCAGACCAACAATATCTAGCTGGATGGAGTCATCGACGTTGACCACCAGAATGACTCGAACAAGGGCCTCATTAGTACACCAGCACTCGAAAGCGTTAATGACATACTGAAAGGTCTCATCAACAGCAACAGTGGCAGTCTCTGCCTCCTTAGCAGCCTCATCTCCTGCAGGATGTGCAAAAGTAGGCTGCCTGATATGAAGTTGAACCAGTGATGGCGGACAAAGTCGTGCTCTAGTGGCATGTCCCCAGAGGAGGAGACCATCGCAGCGTGATCTCCATGAGTGAAGACCACAATCTGTAGTTTGCCCCATGGAGCTTTGTTCTCGAGAATGGGATTGCAACTAATGGAATGGAAGCTATCGGTAGACGGCGCTAGACGATGCGGCAACCAAGGCAACGAAGTCTAACAAGCGGCGCTAGACGACACAACAATTAGATTGATGTGAATAACATGATTTTTTATTGTTTTGGACTTTTTTTGGAAAGGAACTTTTTTAATAGAAATCGATCGGGTTTCTATTCGCAAAGAGATTGTCCCAATCCGAAAGGGGTTGATCCCGGCGTCAGCAGTCAGTGACGGTAGCCGGCCGGCTGAAGTTGGCGGTGGCGACCAATCTGGCAACTCTTGATAGGCAATAGCCAGAGACAAAGGAAAGGGAGCTCGAGGGGTGAGCGCCAGTCTCCAGCGCAAATGGCCTAGGCGGGGTCCTGGCGGGCAGCGGCATCGAGAGCGGACGTCAGCGCAGATTCGACGTTCGAGGCGGGGTCCTGGCAGGTGACGGTGTCAAAAACAGACGTCGGTGCGGAGTCGGCGGTCGACAGCAGCAAGGGCGACAGCGATCGGAGAAGGCGGCCAGATCCAGGCGGCGGTGGCCCAGGGAGGTCAGTGGCGACCCGATCCGGGCGAGGCAACCTCGGGTTGGGCGACGACAGCCTTGTGGAGGCCCAACCCTAGCTAGGCAACCTTAGGCTGGCGGCGGTGGCCTTGTGGGCGCCGGCAGCCAATGACGATGGCGGCAGTGGTGGGATGGCAACAGAAAAAAACCTAGGTTAGTGCCCTAAGCTGTGATACCACATTATGAATATTGTGTGTATATTTATGGCGCCATATGGGCAATATATAGAGTACAAGGGACTATATTCAACGACAACCCTACACATACAAGGAAATACAAAAGAGATATACCTATTCTAACACTTGCTACAACCCTCACCCGATATACATGGAATTTCAGAAGTGATGTCATTTGGTGTTAGGTCATGGAAAATTAGGGAATTTGGTTGATGACTAGCATGTTCATGGGTTCAAATTTTGTCTTGTATTGTTGGTCTTTTAGACCTTTTTTTATGCCCTGTGTATTAGTTTCAAGTTAATGAAATGTAACTATCACACAGAAAATTTCAGCTTCATATAAATAAGCAGCTAGTCATCATGTAGTATCCTTGTGTTATTTACACAAATAAAGAATCACTGCACAGGTATTTCAGCTTCAAGAAATAAATAAATTGAATCCAATATAGGACCTCTGGCATGCTAATCATAAAACACTACCGATTCTTGCAATGTAAAGCAGTATAAGGTAGGAAACATACAACCCATCAATGACCCAATGCCCTTTGGTGTTGTCCAACTGGCAATCAACTCCACTCCATGGATGCTGCTGAGGAACACAAGGGTCACCATTCCAGCCAAATCGAAGAGGAAGACCAAGTGAACCCTTTAAAGTCCGCAGAGCACTCACTATAGAGCATTGCAAACGAGAAAATCAATACATAAAACTAGTAGCTAAACTCTGGCAATACGTATGTGAATAACTGTTCTTTGAATACAGACATAAGTTGTGCTACTTATTTATATTCAGCAAAAGATACTTTATGTGGTAGTAGATTTTTTCAACTATCATATACATCATTAAATGGAAAAGTGGCCAGCATGGTTTTTGAACCTTCTCCATATTTAAAGCAAGAATATCATCTGCAAGACTGCAAATGGCAATTCCATACACAGTTTTTCTAATAAAAAGGGCTCAAAGCATAATTACTAGCTTAAAAATATACTTTTTGTTTTTGCTTGAAACAAAAGAAAGTGAATTTGGAGGGCTTCAAGTACCAACCTTCTAGAGCTAAAGTCTTCATTTCAGCTGGAATGATCTCAAACACCTCAATGGCACTAATAATGGCATGTGTTCCCTCAACAGGCTGTAAGACGATTTGCAGTGTTGTCCCAGTGACAGGAATAGTTTTACTCAGAACAAGCGCGGTAAAACGTTCTCCCGTCCTGCGAACTATATCAATATCCTTGAATGCAGTGTCACCATTGATAAGTACATCAAATACCCTTTGCTCTTCTGCAGTTATTCCATTCTCAATCTCTGCAAAGTGAAGCCATACAGAATAGTTCTTGTTTGGAGTAACATCCATTTCAAAAGATAAGCTTGGTTGCCTATCCGTGCCCACGATAGCTGATTGGTATATGCTTTGAGGATAAAAATTTGGCGCAAGCAATGTCTCTGCTATAACATTCTCAGTTGATATAGATTGATCGTCCGAACTGGACGACAAAGTTTTTACCCCTAACCAGAATCTGTCCCCACCCCAGCGGATACCATTTAGATCTTCATCAAAAGCTGGCTTTCCAGAACCACATGTCAACCTTTTCACAGTTCTAAGCACTGACCCCTTTCCCCATGACGGACCAAATTTATAAGCATTGTCATCTATTTGGAGAACTTCAATAGAAAGAATCGATGGATCACCATGACCTGTGCTGTGGAAGCAAATCGATAAGCTTGAGTCCTGGACAAAAACCAAAGCTTCTGCAAATGTCTTCTCATCGTCACTGCTCCAGCCCGAAAGCAAAGAACTGAATAGAGTACCCTCAACAGAAACATCGAAAATTGGCTCACTGTAAATATTATTATCAGCCACAAGGGCAAAGAAAAGCCTGACTTGGTAGTGCCCATTGGGAACATTGCTGATGTAGTAGCAATTTTCAGGGCCATCAGACAAAGGGAAATATCGAAGAGTTTTCAGTGGAGGTATGATAAAGCTCGGGCGACTGGCATTAGCAAACCTGCCGCCAGTATAACCAAAGTCTCTGTACCACAATGTGTTGGTAGGTGCCGTGCGGACATCGTCAAAACTCCCGCAGCTTATACGGATGGTAAACGGTTCTGCAAATAAACAGTCATTTAGAAAATTACAACTACACGGAGCACCATTGTTAAGCTAAGAATCATCAAGCAAGCAACTACTGTAAATCAATGTACCATGCGAATTGTACAGATGGAGCAAGCGGTTCACTAAATCATGACGCACACAGAAAGGTTTAAATGCTTGCTTTCTTCTCCTCCCACTAAGTTTCTCATGCCTCCTTCCTATTCAGTCCTAGCTTGAGCAAGACATATCTTAAAATGGTATATTTAGCAGAATAAGAGCTACCAAATAGCACGTGTGGGCAAGAAAGGGCAATAACTGAACTACTTCCAAGAAGCAAGGAAACAACCAATATGAGATGAACGAACAAAAGGGTGAGGAAAACAGAACACTAAAAGTTTATCAAAATGGGCCATAATCAAATTCTTCATTTCGTCAGCCGCGCAGCATGAACAGCCTCAAATGCAAGAACGGGAAAGTACTCTCTGTTGGAAAGAGATAAATTCAAATTGTTCCTTTCTATCTTTAGCCTAGTAGCTGTAAACTGAATGTATATCTTGAGAATAGTTTGTTTCCTCGTATAGAAGATAAGATGTATCAAGTCCGATTAGAATCGGCAATTGTAATCTACTCTGTACACATCCGACAATATAAAACATCTCCTGCGCTGGCTGCCTTTTGTGCGCTGTGCAGAATCAAATCAATCTTCTTCATCCCCTTCTACTTTTCTCCACTCTCCACACAAATGGAAAGAGAGCTAACGATAGAAGGATAGTCCAAGAAATTTGCTGGACTGAAACCAAACAGCACCTGATTTTGGCCCAGAATGCAACATCACGAGCCAAAAAATAAAGAAAACCCACCTCACCATTTACAGCGCCTAACACGATTGCATTTCGAGATAATAAAACTTAAAAGAAAGGCCAAGTAGACACGAAATTTCTCAATCTGTAGATTAAACGGTTGCTGATTTGGCCAAGAAGGCAACACACCCGCACAAAAGCGAGAACTTCGCAACACTCACCTCACCACTATGGTGCATTTAGCAAGATTTCACAGGAAGACCAAATTTGTCTGCTAAAAGCAAACAAGAAGCAAGAGAGGTCACCTTTGCTAAGATCAGCCGCAAGAACACCAAGAAGAGCTGATAATGCTGAGACGGCGAGCAGGCACAGCCTAAGCTGCAGCACGCCAAGGGATCTTTGCTTCATCTCTCCCTCCCCTCTCCCTCTCTCCCTCTCCCTCTCCCTCTACCCCGTCTCTCAAAGTACGAGTCTTTTTCCTTTGCTTTGGTTATTGGTACCTCTAGTCCTAGATCAGAATGAGCTGTCTGAATTTGAGAGCAGAAATGTAGTAGTGGCCCTAGGCATGTGCTTCAAACAGCTTCGTTTCTGATTTTTTTTCTGTGAACTAATTTTTTTAAGCAAAAAAATTTGGAGCATGTCCATTTCTAATTTCGATTTTTTATCCCTTTTTACTTTTGCTTTTTTTCTTTCCATTGTTTATAAAGATATAATGATACTTTTTTCCTTATTTTTTAATTAAATAACTAAAATAATTATTATAATAGAATTTTAACTTTAAAATAGAAGTTGCAACTAAAAACAGCCGGTTGAAGCGGACCCCGAGACCGAACCAAATATGGTTGCTTTTATGATGATGATAATAATGGAGATTGGAGCTGTCGATGTGGTCACTGGATTCTTTTTTCGCATTTTTTAATACAGGAGTGGCCGCAGCTCACGTTCGTGAGCACGACTCACGAGCCACCCGGGGACATAAGATTTTTGGACTGATTCTCCGGGTATCTCCAGTGATGAGTCATTGGTTATATCATGCACACATCAACATATATCATGTGGAGGAAAGAGTAGTAAAAAATCGATTATATAGACTAGTATATGAGTATATAAATTCGTATGTGCATATATATCACATGTGGAGGAAAGCTATTTAGTTATAGATAAAAAAATCGAGAGAAAGTCTTCCCAAGCACTAGATCTATATACGTAGTCAAGAACATGAGAGCAGTATGTGGGTCCACCTCTATAAGTCTTTACTTTTGTGTGCATATAAGTATCAAATAGCTATCCTTATAGATAGTTCTTTAGAATGTTAGCTTTAATGTGTACTATATAAATGATGTGGAAGTCTTATAGTTAGTTACTAGCTATAACTATTGGAGATGCCCTAAGCACCGGGATGTAGGAATTAATGTCCAATAACAAAGAACACGATTCAAGGGAAGTGCAGGAGTGCCGTGGTAACTCATTAACTGCAGTGTTTGTTTTTCCAGCCATGAATCATGCGCGCCGGAACAGTTGCAGTGCCGGTAAGGTTGTGAGTTCGGCTCCTAGCTCCCATCAATGTGACCGGAACTGAAGCATTTATCTGGAATACGAAAATTTTTTGTAGATTCTAAGAATTGAACGGTTTCTTAAGAAATTTTTGCGTTCTAAAAGACAGACTGGTTGTTGGTATTGGTGGCGTAAGATTTATAAACTATCGGTCCATTTATATTGGTTTTTATTAATATCTTTTGATTTTATCTTATGAATAGTAACAGCTCGTAGAGAGACGTATAGAGAGAAACTTGCATATGATTTTAGCTGATATAAATAAAGTTACTATAGTGTATACTATAATAGACTAATAGATTTTATCTTGAAAAGTGCTCCGTCAAAAATTAAGTACTGCATAAAATTATTTATTATAAATAATCAGTATTTAGAAGCTAATCCTAACAGGACGTACGCTGACAACCGAATACGCACTACCGATTGTAACAAAGTGCTTCTTTTGCGAAGAATGATACGAAGTATACTAGTTTGCAGTGTTGGAAATTGTTCCTCAGTTATTAAACAGGCTTGTTTTAATTAGTCGGGCGCAGAGGCTGGGTTCGGTGGGTGGATCACGTGCGAACAGGAGGCGGCTGGGCCACAAGGGTGTACCGCGTTGCCGGAGCGGGCGGCGCAGTGGTGGTAGTGCGGCTAAGACAATTCGTTTCGGTTTCTGGTTTCTAGTTTATTTTTTTATTATTTATAAATTTTATTTTTTCTAAATTTTTATCTTTTTTTAACTCTTTTGTCAGTTCTTTTTTTCCTATTCATTTGTATTGTTTATGATAAGCTATCATATTTTTTTATTTTTAAATTTTTTAAATTTAATTACGTCAAATATGCCACATTCGATTCAATGAAATTTAATTTCTTCTGATGTAATTTCAGTATATAATTATAGCTTTTCAAATTTCAAGCGAAGCGGGTCAAATCGAGACCGTCCTATAAAAAAATGTGGGTCTAGATTTGAAACCTTGATTTATAGTGGACATCTCATCACTAGACTATAAATAGGGAATACTATTAGATGTTTTGTATATGAAATCAGAAAGAAGACAATAAAGAAAGATCAGAAGTTATATCTATCTCTCTGTATTTTCAATCTACTATTTTATATTCAATGATTAATCTAATTTTACATAAACAAATAAATCAGTTAGTTTCCTCGACACGCCAACAGCCGAACCGAATCCGGTGGAGCGAATGCACGCAGGCAGAGGCAGCGGGACGCAGCCGAGACGTGCATCCAGCTCACAACACGCGAACACGATGTGGCGGTGACACGGGGTGGAATCCTAAAGTGCGGGTGGACCACTGGACCGCGGAGCTGCGCGAGACCACCGGGCCCACCGGCCGGCGCCACAAGAGTAGGAAGAGCAGGTCCGGGAGGGCACGAGTGGTTGGCCAGCCCTCCGGACGGGCATCCCATTGTTGCGGCGAGTTAAGCGCGCTCGAGCGGAGCCGCTCGGATGTCGGGCGCCCCACCCCACCAAACGCTACAGGGCACATGGAATCCCCCTTCCCCCACTATCCCCAGGGAAAAATATTTCCTTTTGCAGTTTGGGAGGAACGGGGTAGAAATCCCGGCCACTCAAAAAAATTTAAAAAAAAATCGGGATCAACATCACGATTAGACAAATGGCTAAAGATGGGGCTATTAAAAGCACAAGAAATCATAAACATTATCCTTGTTGAATAAAGTATACACACCAACACATTGCCTCCTAGTACGTGCATACAGAATTAAATATGTAGCAACTAACTGTATTCACATGAATACATTGCCACCTAGATCATACATGCTCTGGCCATTACATTTGCGGACATTCCAACCGTTACATCTAAGTCATTGCACACTGCCACCTAGCAAACACTGGCACAGATAGAATCAATAAAAGTTACAAATAAGTGAATAACCAAACAGATTTAGCATAAAAATGCATAGAACATGCTCAGGCAAAAACTAAAAAAAAATACAAGACCAGCTCCCAAAGATTACATCACGGGGAATCTTAAACGCATCTTTCTCTATGTATTTCATTGGAGCATTCACATACGAAGCCGGGTCAGTATATTATTTGAATCGGATTACAAAATTTAAGGTGTTAAATATCTGATTTTATAGTTTAAGATGCTGGACAGACTTTCAAACAAAGTTTAAAGTGTTATATAGACTTATTCATGATTTAGCCTAACATTTACAAGCAAAGATGATTCTCAGTAAGTCCTTGGACGGCAGCTTCTGCCACCTACTCTACCACCACTAACTCCTACTACCACTGCTAGTCTACTACTCTGGTACTACTACTTGCTGCTACTATACTGTTGTCTACTAGTACTTCCTACTAATAGTACTACAAGACTACCTACTAGTCGCTACTAGATCCACGAGAGCAAAACATAGTAGATCGGCAAAACAGGGTAGCAAAGATAGAGAAGGAAGAAGATAAGGAGAAACGGATCTGAGGGAAAAAGGGTGAGGAGGGAGAGAAACCTGAAGGTGACTCTTGCTACAATGGCCGAAAGGACGAAGGTGACGGAGGCTACGATTACTATAAGGGAGCGAATCAAGAGGTTTATCGGCAATCGCTGGCGAAGTTCTAGTCGATGGTCTAATTGGGGTGTGGAGGGGCTCATTGGACTCCAATGCGGTGCTCTAAAGGGGTCCAAGCATTAAATAGAGTTGGAAAGCGGTTTGGCACCGGCAAGGGGACAATGGCGGCGTCGGTCACACTGCAGGGTCGGGAAGGCTTGCGGCTGTTGGCAGAGGGGATGTGTTGTGGGGGTGGCCTAACCCCCCGTGACTGGGCCGTGCAACTAGTCCAACATGTAATAGGTCCAATAGTGTAGAGGAATATACCAGTGTAAATATATCCATGTACCCTCATCCTTTGTAAGTACTAAGGGGTAGAATGGGGATTTCCCATTCTACCCCACTTATGTATATAAACCCCCAGGGGGGGGGACATCCTCTCATTTTTACCAACTCTCCCATAGATATGGCTCTCCTCTTCCTCTTCTACTAGTCTCTCTTCTCTCTGTTTGGCCTGTAGCCACGACAGATGGCGCCGTCCGTGGGGACTGGATGAAAGGTCGCTTAAGGAGCTGGAAGTAGTTCTTGGGAGCGCGATCAGCGACAGATAAGTAGTTTGCTCGCTAAAAATTTAAGTATATTTCGCCATATTTTGTAGATGGTGTATTGAGCAGATCTACTCGAACCGCCCGTTCGCAGGTAGAATACTGAGTAGATCTACTCGAACCGCCCGTTCGTAGGGGGAATATTGAGTAGATCTAGTTGAATCGTCCAGGTGTAGTAGTGAATAGATCTAATCGAAGCACCTACTTCTGTGTTCCTGTTATCTCCGCTCTACTTGGGGTTTTCATGCAGGGAAGTGATGCTGTGGCACGGAGATGCTACTCGGGGACCTCATCTGATCGGGCTTCGCCATGACGCCGGCATGCATGCACGCCGACTCGTCGCGCGAGAGCGCGAGTGCACTCGCCGAGCATGCCTTTGTGCCGCGGCCTCCGCGACGACTCTCTGCGCGACGTCGGGCCTCCGCGCTGAGTCTCCACATGGTGCCGAGCCCTCGCGCCAAGCCCGCTCGATGCCGCGTCCCCGTTCTGCACCGAAGCAACCGTCCATACGTGCGCAGACTACGCGCAGACAGGTGATGCAAGAGCAGTCTGGGCCGCTGGAGCAAGACGTGGCACAGCAGGCCACCTCGCGCTCGGCGTAGTTTGCCCCTAACGCTCGTCCGCGTGGTCTCTGACTACAAGTCTTGGCGCGACAAGCTGGTGGAGCTGAAGCTAGCGTGACGAGCTGGTGGAGTTGAAGCTAGCGCGACGAGCTGGCGAAGACGAAGTCGATGGAGTGTGTGTACTCCGCAAAGCTGTGGAGATGAAGCTGGCGCGACGAGCTCTCCGTAGCCCAAGGTCTCCCACCTCGAGATGAACGACGACTACCACAGACTCCGTGTCGGTCGCCAGCAGCATCATCTCTGCGCCAGTCTTCGCACCTGCGTTGCTGCGTCAAACATCAGACATCCTCCATCTCCGCCGAGTCCCCGGGGGTCTCCAACAATGCCTTCGGAGCCTCCACCGCGATCGGAGTGGTCTTCACCAAGCCCTCCGAAGCCTTCGTCGAGAGCCTTCGCCTGACGATCCTTCTTAGCCTTGGTGAGACGGCCCTTCATGGCGAGCCACCGAGGTGACTCGGGCATTGCGAGCACGCCGGCAGTCAGGAACACGGTTGGTACCACGCCAGCGGCGAACATCAGGCACCAACCTAGGCTCACGGTGAGCCCTGAGAACGCGAAGTTGGAGACGTAGCTGAGCAGAATACCGGCGTTGACGAAGATCTCGGGCAAGGAGCCAAGGAGGCCACGGGACGACGCCGGCGATGGTCGTGAGGTCTCCTCCAAGCCAGAGTCCATGAGGGCGAGTCCCCGCACACGGAACGGCACCTCGCCAAGCGTGCCTCCGTGCCAGCCTCCGCCGAATCTCCGCGCATCCGCGAGCTCCGCGTATATTCACGCATCCATGCAAACTATTATTCACGTGAGATCTCAGCATGTGCAGGCAGACCAGCGAAGTCTATCCTTCCAAGTCTCCGTCCGCGGCGAACCGTCTCGATCGCCGCAGCGTTACGATCGGCGAGCCGGCGAGCTCGTCTGAGGCCGAACGCGACCGTGTTTTCACGAAGGAAAGGAGCGACCCCGGTTCCACGTCGCCGGCACTCCTGGTCCCCGCGGGGCCATCCTCCAGTCTTCGCAGAGCGAGGGCCTCGACAATGACCGGCCACCGGTGCCAACCTCTGCACAATGGTCTGGAGTTCCGTGCCGACGTACCGCGCCTGGTCTCCACGCGGCGTCGAGTCCTCGCGCTGAGTCTTTGCGTGACGTCGAGCTTCGTTGTCTACAGCGCATTCGCCATGAACTCTGAGCGCAACACGATCCTCGCGCCGCCACCCCGAGCACCGCGGCGATGCGAGGTCTTCTGCCCTCGCCATGGTCTTGGCGGAGCGTGAGGTCTTCGCAGACGGCCACGCTCCTCGGCAAGGTCTTGGCGAGGTCTCCCCCAAGTAAGCCACGCCTCTGCGCCGAGCTCCAAGTCGCAGCCTTCCGCCCCAAGTCGCGCAAGGCACCAGGGAGTCGAGCGTTGAGGATGCAACGCCATGGAGACCTCAGCCTTGTCTTCACGGAGGCGAACAAGCAAAATGCTCAACTATGTAAGTAGTAGTTCGTCCTGTGGTGATTCTTGCATCGATTAATGGGGCGGATGAGTCATGCGTGCCTTGAAGTCGTTTCATGGTGGCACATGCTAGCGCGCTTATCGAGTTCCATTTTTGCAATTTTTGCTTGACTGGCTTGTCCCTTGCTTGCATTGCCATCATCGCGTGTTTGCTGGCCTGGCCTCGGACTCTTTTGTTGCTGTTGCATCCTATTTCGTGCAACAGTGCTTGATTAGCTTTTGGTTTAAATCGCCCGACTGTCTCGAGCGCCGGCGTACTCTACGGAGTATAAACAAAGACACGCGTTCGCGCGCGTACTCTCCGTGGATAAAACCACTCTGTGGGCAAAGCCACGAGTATGAGTATAAACAAAGACATGCGTTCGCGGGCGCACTCTCCGTGGATAAAACCACTCTGTGGGCAAAGCCACGGGTATGAGTATAAACAAAGACACGCGTTCGCGCGCGCACTCTCCGTGGATAAAACCACTCTGTGGACAAAGCCACGGGTATGAGTATAAACAAAGACAGGCGTTCGCGCGCGCACTCTCCGTGGATAAAACCACTCTGTGGGCAAAGCCACGGGTATGAGTATAAACAAAGACACGCGTTCGCGCGCGCACTCTCTGTGGATAAAACCACTCTGTGGGCAAAGCCACGGGCATGAGTATAAACAAAGACGCGTGGGGGGACGCCTCCGCATGCACTCTACCGAGTATAAATAAGATGTAGCGCGAGGTACGCCTCCGCACGCACTCTACGGAGTATAAATAAGACGCGGATGTTGTCCCGGCGTACTCCACGGAGTATCAATAAGACGTAGCGTCGAGGTCCGCCTCCGCACGCACCTTCACTGCCCGCAACGCGCGGAGAGTTGCCTCCGCGCGCAGTTTACGGACTCTAAATAAGACGTAGCGTCAAGGTCCGTCTCCGCACGCACTCTACGGAGTATAAATAAGACGCAGTGGGGGGACGCCTCCGCGCGCACTCTACAGAGTATAAATAAGACGTAGCGTCGATGTCCGCCTCCGTACGCACCTTCACCGCCCGCAACGCGCGGAGGCTTGCCTCGCGCACAGTCTACGGACTCTAAACAACACGTATCGCGAGGTCCGCCTCCGCACGCACTCTATGTAGCGCGAGGTCCGCCTCCGCACGCACTCTACGGAGTATAAATAAGATGCGGATGTTGTCCCTGCGCACTCTACGGAGTATAAACAAGACACAGATACCGCGCACGCATGGACATTGTCCTTATGCGTACTCTCCGGAGTATAAATAAGACGTGGATGTTGAGTCCACGCACTCTACGGAGTATAAATAAGACGCGGATGTTGTCCCTACGCACTCTACGGAGTATAAACAAGACGTGGATGCCGCACACGCATAGACATTGTCCTTATGCGTACTCTCCGGAGTATAAATAGGACGTTGATGTTGATCCCACGCACTCTACGGAGTATAAAAAACTGCACGATGGCCGAGACACCAGGGAGTGCATCGCTTTAGCGACGAACCACTAGGATATCGCGCCCTCGCGCGTGTTGCACCAGGGAGTGCGTCGCGAGTTTGTGAAGGTAGGGGCACGGTGGCTCTGCCTCCTTACCTCGGCGTGCGTAGTGCCCTCGGCCTACGCCGCGAGCGTCCGCTCTCTGCGGGCACTGTTTTTGAAGGTAGGGGAACGGCGGCTCTGCCTCCTTCCCTCGGCGTGCGTAGCACCCTCGGCCTACGCGCAAGCACCCGCTCTCCGCGGGCACTATTTTTGAAGGTAGGGGAACGGTGGCTCGGCCTCCTTACCTCGGCGTGTGTAGCGCCCACGGCCTACGCCGCAAGCGCCCGCTCTCCACGGGCACTGCTTTTGAAGGTAGGGGAACGGCGGCTCTGCCTCCTTCCCTCGGCGTGCGTAGCGCCCTCGGTCTACGCCGCAAGCGCCCGCTCTCCACGGGCACTGTATTTGAAGGTAGGGGAACGGCGGCTCTGCCTCCTTGCCTCGGTGTGCGTAGCGCCCTCGGCCTACGTCGCAAGCGCCCACTCTCGGCGGAGGCTGTTTTTGAAGGTAGGGGAACGGCGGCTCCGCCTCCTTACCTCGGCGTGTGTAGCGCCCTCGGCCCTCGCCATAGCGCCCGCTCTCGGTGGGCCTTGTTTTGAAGGTAGAGGCAGCGGCTCCGCCTCCCTACCTCGGCGTCGCGTAGCACCCACGGCCAACGCCCATAGCGCCCGCTCTCGCGGGCCTTTGTTTTTGAAGGTAGAGGCAGCGGCTCCGCATCCTTACCTCGGCGTGCGTGGCGCCCTCGGCCTACGCCGCAGCGTTCGCTCTCGCGAGCTTTGTTTTTGAAGGTAGGGGCGGCGGCTCGCCTCCTTCCCTCGGCGTGCGTAGCGCCCTCGGCCTACGCCGCAAGCGCCCGCTCTCTGGGGCATTGTTTTTGAAGGTAGTGGAACAACGGCTCCGCCTCCGTTCCTCGGCGTGCGTAGCGCCCTCGGCCTCGCCGCAGCGCTGCTCTCGCGGGCCTTGTTTTTGAAGGTAGAGGCAGCGGCTCCGCCTCCCTACCTCGGCGTGCCTAGCGCCCTCGGCCACGCCGCAGCGCCCGCTCTCTGCGGGCACTATTTTTGAAGGTAGAGGCGGCGGCTCGCCTCCCTACCTTGGCGCGCGCGCCCGCGCCCTCGCCAGCGCCTACGCGCAGCGCCGCTCTCCGCGACCGATTTTTGAAGGTAGAGAGCGGCGGCTCGCTTCCTTACCTCGGCGTGCGTGGCGCCCTCGGCCTACGTCGCAAGCGCCGCTCTCGCGCGCTTTGTTTTTGAAGGTAGAGGAACAGCGGCTCGCCTTCTTCCTCGGCGTGCGTGGCGCCCTCGGCCTATCTTTGGAGCAGCGGCTCGCCTCCCTACCTCGGCGTGCGTGGCGCCCTCGGCCTACGCCGCAGCGCCGCTCTCGCGGGCGCTTTGTTTTGAAGGTAGAGGAGCGGCTCCGCCTCCTTGCATCGGCGTGCGTGGCGCCCTTGGCATCGTCGCAGCGTCCGCTCTCGCGAACGCGTTTTTGAAGGTAGAGGCGGCGGGTGCGCCTCGCTCGACCGCCGTCGCCTAGTAGGCATCACCTCGGCGGGGCGGCACATCTTGGCGCCCACTCCGCCGTCGCCTCGTAGGCATCGCCTCGGTGGGGCGGCGCGGCCGGCACTCGACTCGCCGTCGCCTCGTAGGCATCGCCTCGGCGGGGCGGCGCGGCCGGCGCTTGACTCCGCCGTCGCCTCGTAGGCATCGCCTCGGTGGGGCGGGGCCGGCGCGCACGCCGTCGGCCGACTCTGGCGCTCGACTTCGCCGTCCGCCTTGTAGGCATCGCCTCGGCGGTGTGGCACGTCCTCAGCGCTCGACTTCGTCGTCCGCCTAGTAGGCATCGCCCCAGCGGGACTGCACATCTTCAACGCCCCACTCCGCTATCCGCCTGGTAGGCATCGCCTCGGCGGGACGGCACGTCTTCGGCTCTCGGCTCCGCTGTCCGCCTCATAGGCATCGCCTCGGCGGGACGGCACGTCTTCGGCTCTCGGCTCCGCCGTCCACCTCGCAAACGCGCCTCGGCGCGGGCGACACGTCTTGGCGCTCGACTCGCCGTCCGCCTCGTGGGCACCGCTTCGGCGGGACGGCACGACTTCGGCGCTCGACCCCGCCGTCCGCCTCGTAGGCATCGCCTCGGCGGGACGGCACGTCTTCGGCGCGCCACTCCGCTGTCCGCCTGGTAGGCATCGTCTCGGCGGGACGGCACGTCTTCGGCGCTCGGCTCCGCCGTCCGCCTTGTAGGCATCGCCTCGGCGGGACGGCACGGCTTCGGCGCGCGACTACGCCATCCGCCTCGTAGGCATCGCCTCGGCGGGACGGCATGACTCCGGCGCTGGACTTCGCTGTCCGTCTTGTAGGCATCGCCTCAGCGGTACGTCACGTCCTCGGCGCTCGACTTCGCCGTCCGCCTAGTAGGCATCGCCCCGGTGGGATGGCACATCTTCGGCGCCCCATTCCGCTATCCACCTGGTAGGCATCGCCTCGGCGGGACGGCACGTCTTCGGCGCTCGGCTCCGCCGTCCGCCTCGTAGGCACCACCTCGGCGGGACGACACGTTTTCAGCGCTCGACGCCGCTGTCCGCCTCGTAGGCACCGCCTCGGCAGGACGGCACAGCTTCGGCGCTTGACCCCGCCGTCCGCCTCGTAGGCCTCGCCTCGGCGGGACGGCACGTCTTCGGCGCCCCACTCCGCTGTCCGCCTGGTAGGCATCGCCTCGGCGGGACGGCACGTTTTCGGCGCTCGGCTCCGCCGTTCGCCTCGTAGGCACCGCCTCGGCGGGACGGCACGGCTTCGGCGCTCGACCCCGCCGTCCACCTCGTAGGCATCGCCTCAGCGGGACGGCACGTCTTCGGCGCTCCACTCCGCCGTCCGCCTTGTAGGCATCGCCGGCGCGGCTTGGGCGCTTAACTCCGCCGTCGCCTCGTAGGCATCGCCTCGGCGGGACGGCATGGCTCCGGCGTAGGACTTCGCCGTCCGCCTTGTAGGCATCGCCTCGGCGGGACGGCGCCGGATTCAGCGGAGGAGTTCACGGATTTCTTCGTAGGCATTGCCTCTGGGGTCTGCAAGCTACCAGTTGCATCGGCTCACCACTCAGCACCCTCGCGCTTGATGTCGGGGAACGGGGGGCTGGGGTGGTTGATCACGTCAGCTCGCCCATCGGGACCTCAGCGCTTGCTGTCGAGGGAGTACTGTTGTGGGGGTGGCCCAACCCCCCATGACTGGGCCGTGCAACTTGTCCAACATGTAATAGGCTCAATAGTGTAGAGGAATATACCAGTGTAAATATACCAATGTACCCTCACCCTTTGTAAGTACTAAGGGATAGAATGGGGATTTCTCATTCTACCCCACTTATGTATATAAACCCCCAGGAGGGGCAGGAGGGGGACATCCTCTCATTTTTACCAACTCTCCCATAGATATGGATCTCCTTTTCCTCTTCTATTAGGTCCCCTTCTCTGTTTGGCCTGTAGCCACGACAGGATGCACCGGTTGTCTTGGGTGTCAGAGCGAGTCAGGTCGGCCGTGAGAGAGCAGAAGCGGTGGCGGAACACGGCCAGCGGCGCTAACACATGTTCAGGGCATTTAAGAGGTCGTCAGGGTGAGGAGGGCGAGGTAGTACGGAGTCTGACCGGGTGGCAGCGGTGTGGCAGAAGCTGGAAAGCGCGAAAAGGCGCGGGAAAGCTCAGGCAGCGGCAAACAGTGGCGCGCAGTGAAAATATCCGACCGTGAATAGTGCCAAGCAAAAATCCTCCGCTGGGGACAACGTAGCAGGGTAATTAGGGCTTGGATGGTGAGACTTAGTGTAGCATTTGGCTAAGATTCACTTAGAATCAAATTCAATTAAGAAATCAAATTCTTTTGAAATTTCTATTTCGTTTCAGTATGGCGGTATGGGGATGATAAGGCCTACGGCGCTGTTTGGAAGGACGAAATTTCTCCATATTCTGGCAGGAGCGTTGAAGTCCTGTGAAACTTAGCGTATTTTAGTGAACCGAGCACTACTCTGGCTGTGTTTTAGCTCCCATCGGTATCACACCAGGCACTGATGCGAACTGCCAAGGGCATAACAGGGGCATGTTCAACGAGAGACACTAGGGATCTTGGAAGAGATGCACCGTGGCCTCCAGGGTGAAACAAATCGCAACAAATGAGCACATGGCACTCACAATCATCTTATGCAATGTGACCCGATTCCCAGCAAACATCACCATCCACCTCAAGTCCGGTAACTCAACGGGCAGATAAAATGCATGCAGTGAGCCAGTGACAAACGCAAGATTTGCATGACGCGGCGACGTAGCTGGATTACCGGAAGCCAGCAATAGCAGCTGCTCATACTGTGTCCTTGAGTATAAGAGAGGGAGAGGCAGAGGAGAAGCACAAACCAGATTTGTTCTCTCCCCTTGCTTTCCTGCGTGCTGCTGCTATTGCTCCCCATCGCGCCGCCCCCGCTATCGCTCATGTGCGCACGTCGCTTGTCAGCCCGTCGCCCAGCCGCCGTTTCTCCTCAAGTCGCCGCCGGTCGTGCACGTGCGCGTCGGCGCCCTCGCCACGCACTGCTGCTATCCGCGCGCAGCCGTTGCTACGCCGCCACTGCCCCCGGCTAGCGCCACTCTCGCCATCCCGCCTTCCTCGCCTGCGGCGTCGCCGCCTGCCTGCCGGCCAGCCGAGGGGAGGGCGAGGCGAGTTCTTTGGCGTGGGAGAGGAGGAAAGGCGAAGCGGCGTGAGGGGAGAGCGAGGAAGAGAGGAGGCGGCGGGAGGCAGGGGAAGGAGCCGTCGGCGCGGAAGAAAGAGGCGGCCGTCGGCCGTGGAAAAAAAAAAAGAGAGAAGAGAGGAGAGAGAGAGAAGAGTCGGCGTGAAAAGAAAGAAGAGAGGAGTTGTCTTGCCGACGGTGAAGAAAAAGAGAAAGAAGAGAAGGCCGGAGAGAGAAGGAAGAGAGGAAAGAAGAGAGAAAAAGAGAAAAGGAGAAGGGGAAATCCGATCCGCGTCGATTCTTGACAAGACCGGCCGGGAGCGACAATCCGTGTCGGATTCAATCGTCGAGTGGGGGTAACAGATTGGAAACCCTCTCCCATTTATTTATCTTAACAGGCATAGGTTAATATGTGGATTATTAGAATTAATTCGGGTAGCCATTAGAATATTGTTTATTAATATGGTTGCCTGGGCAGAGAGATCGGGATTGCCACTGGTGATCAGGTTGATCTGTGGCGATAGAGGGACAAGAGGGTAAATATGTAAAATGCTATATACGAGTTTAATTGACCATATTGCTAAACATCGGGACAACAGGGAGATGTCCGATGATAAGGTTTGGTTGTGCTAGGTTCACATCACATGTAAGGGCGATGTTATTTACTCGTATGTATGGCATGAGTGATGAATTAAAATAGTTAATGCTTGTTCAGGTGGCGGTTCGAGTCTGGTGCCGTCCATGCACCGTCCGCCAGGTTAACAGGCAAGTGCATGGTAGAATAGTAAACTGTGGTGAATATTTGTTATTCATGTTGCTATGCCATGATTTACAGTATTTATGAGAGGATGTATATGAATTGTGCTAATCATACCCTGATGAATATTGCTTATGATTAGACATTCATATTTGAAGCATATTGTATCATGCAAAATGCATAAGAGCCAGGTCGGTGAGAAAGTCATATGACTAGTCCGGAGTACTCTTGAATACGAGCCAGGTCGGTGAGAAAGTCATATGACTAGTCCGGAGTGCTCTTGAATAAGACCTACAGAGGTAGGCAAATGAGTGGTCCATCGACGGGTGGACGCTCCGCTATACCGGTATACGCTACAGTTACAGAGCATACAGATGCATACAGATGCATTGCATTCTGATGATGACGGTGATCTGATTTATAATTCTGATTGTGATTCTGATTTATGATTCTGATTGTGATTTCTGATTTACGATTCTGAGCGGTTTACAGTATAGAATTAGTTTACTGATTCTGAAATTGAATTACGATTCTGAGCGTAGGGTTGAATTACAGTTTCTGAGACATAGAATTGATTTACAGATACGATTCTGAGACCTAGCCTCGATTTCTGATCATAGAGTGGAATTACAGCCTACAGTTCATGAAATTGATTGAAATTGTTAAAGTGATGTTACTGTTTTATCGTGTGCTTGCTGAGTCTTGGGACTCACCCTTGCTTTGTCGTTGTTTTAGGGTGAAGGATGACGACATGCATGGAATAGGGATAGTCGTTTTGGCACTGCACATGTGAAATAACAGTTAGCTTTACAGAGCTTTTATGTTAATCTAGGGTTTAGTTTGCTAGCAATGGAACCCCAAGCTTGTTTAGTTTGCTAGCAATGGAACCCCAAGCTTGTTATGTTATGGCTTGCGAAATATGAAGTTAGTTGCTTTTGCAATCATCCTACTGGTAATTGTGGTTTGATATCTGTGGGTAAGGATATAAAAAGAACAGGGAATGTGCTGCTAAAAGTTGAATTAGCAACACTGTTGAATTGGTAAGTGGGTGGTGATAGCATCTTGGGTCCTGTGAAGGGCCGGGGTGTTACGGTTGGTATCAGAGCGGGCGTTAGGTCCCGTGGTGGAAAAAAAAACCTTAGGCCTAATGGTTAAATTAAAACTTGACACACATGGGTGCACAATAGGACGGGATTGGGATTAAGCATTGCATTTTTGTTTTCGTTAGTCATGTTGATTTGCAATGTTTTGAGGTTGATGCTTGCGAGTTGATGCCAAGCATTTGAAGTTATTTGTGTATCCTACGGGACTTTGCTGTGATTGTGTCGCGTACCGACGCAATAGAGACTGAGATCGTGGCCACGGGAGAGGCCTGGTCATGTTGCCATTTGTGACCGTGAGGTAGTGTTGCTTTGTTTCAGTTTTGGGAAATTGGTTCCCTTTGGTTAGCACTCGTTGAGTTGTAGGGAAAAATACCCGATAGTGGGGAGTGCTCCATGCAAGTCTGGTATTCGTGGGAATTTTGATTATATGAATGATTGGAGTGACTTGCATGTTGAGATCAATGTTTTGGAGAAGGCAATATCCAATAGGGGTTGAAATATTTGGTTAGGCGTATGTGGGATATGGTGGTTAAAGTAACATGTTGCTAGAGCATGGGATTCTAAGTTGTGAGAATCCAGGAGAGAAATTAACTTTAGTTATGTTTGTGGGATTGAAGTTGATTTGAATACAATGGGAATTTAGTAGTGATATGAGAAGCAGCGACGTAAGGCAGATTCATTCTTGTTTATTAGTTAGACTTGAAATATTGATGAATCAGTCGGTCATTATGGTTGCTTAAACTGTTGAGCCACATTGAATGACTGGTATTATGATGGTCCCAATTGATTAACCCAATCGTGCAATCTAGGCATGCTAAGAAGTGTGCTAATTTATTGTTTTGGTGGAAAATCCCTCAGGGAGTTATCCTTTCATTTGGCATTAGGCGAAGGATTATAGATCTAAGTTTACCAATCTTGCACAGTGACAGATTACTATAATCACGACTGAAGTTTTGGAAAGATTTTAATAGTTATGATTGGAATGAGTTGGGAGGACTAGAATGGGGATTTTGATGTCGGATAAATCTCCCAGTTAAATTGGATGGAGAAGAATTGTTGTACAGCTGAGTGTGACTCAAATTTTGAGGGATGAAGCTAGTAATGTTCTAGTGAGATTTGGTGGCAATATTTAAGCATGAGTTGGTGGAGTTGCCACTGCATTTTGTAAGAAATCATGTGCACGCATATGGAAGTAGAACAGACGGATTCTATGCGTAAAAGCAATTGTGGTTTACGGAAGTACATATGATGTGTGCTAAAATCCGGGTGATTGATCATCCTTAAAGTTGAGCTGGTGGAGATTAGTTAGCGCCTTGGAATTATGTGCTCATGGGATTATTTATTGATAGTGGATCTTTTGATCAAAGAGCCTTGATCGCATCTTGTGGTATGCGTACTTGATAGTCGTTATGATTGTGTTGATTTGTACAGTAAGGTGGCAGTGTTTGATGAATTATAAAGTAAATATAGAGGAAATAAAGTATCCGGTGAGCCGTGGAAAGGTTCAAGATGGGATACTAAAAGTCAATGACTTATGTATTAGCGAATTGACATTTGCTAATCGGTGTAAGCAGTACAAGAGGTACTTGCTTGTCGTGGTTATGGGGAAAAGAATTTTAATTGATTTCTATGTTGGTATTTGGAAGAAATGCACTATGTTTTGATGTTCACTAGCATTTGGAGTTCATGACTTCGAAGGAGGTCATGCTCAGTTTATAATAATGACGAATGCTTGGAGGTACGGTAGGAGATCCGTATGACTCATAGATTGATTCAGGTGTATGTGTCATGAGTGCTACATGACTTCCCTCACTTCTGCATATAAGATTTCCCGGACGAGTGGTCCGTGGCGCTCCTGAACGCGTAAGTTTCGGGCGTACCTAGGAACGAAGTCCTAGGCGTACTCAGGAATGAGTCCTGAGCGTTTCCCAAATATGTAATTTCGGTTGTCTTGAATTTCTAAAGTGGGCCCGGGCGCGTCAACTAGGGTCATGTAAGATTTGGATTTTGTTGCATCTCCCTGTTCCTTGGTGTGATTTGTCTATTGTATATGGCTAATAGAAAACGAGTTGATCTAATGCCATAATCCTGGTGAGAAATTAATTAGGGATAAAAATCGGCCTTAAAGGCAAAACCGATTGCGTTATCGTAACTAGTAGCGTCTATGGGAGAGAATGGTGACTGATATCACATTTAAGCTGGTAAACCATGGTAGCGATGAGAGTATGATATTTTGGTGAAAGAGCTTCCCTAACCTATGTTTTGAGGTAATCATCACTAGGTGTTGATGTTTTAGATTGCTTGATTCCCATAACATAGATCGAGGATGATAATGTTATCGGAGTTATTGGGGGAATATTGGAAACATTGGTTTATGAGCCTCATATTCGTTGATAGCTAGTGGGGGCTAAAAGATTGAGGAAAAAAATTGAAGTAGAGCTATTAGAGAACTTAGTTATCAGATGTTAACTGAGATATTGAATAGAGCTTACCTCATTTTGTGGATATGAGGAATTGAGTACAGATGGGTGATTTTTATGTTCACTGTGTTCGGTGATCATTGACCGAGGAAACAGTTAGAGAAATGAATTATTTCATGAGATGAAGTTGACCATTGATGGAGCTCATCGTGGTGTAAATGGAGCATGAGTTGAAACCCTAGAGAATAAGGGTATTGGAGGAATCGAATTAATAGAATCAAATACAGATTTTGATAGGACAGGTGAGGTTACCTGTCGACAGCATGTCATTGGTGTAGGAGGTTTGCTTGAGCACTTTGCGAGACACGTACTAAAGCACCCCCAGATTCGTGTGAATATTGCTCCAGGATTGAATTGGTTTTGTAACTCATAGGTTGGTGTTGGAAGGATGAATTGTCGCATGGTACATGCGGCATAAAGTTGTTTGTTAGGATGAGAATTGATGTCCTGTTCGGTTTTCACTCTGAGTGGATTTATTGTGATTAAATTATTTCCTGTGGGGAAGTGAATTCCCAATTATTTTAGAAGAAAGGTTGTTATTGGTGGATGAAGAGATTGATCCTATGATTGGATTACCTTTATAAAAGACTTTGCTTTGTAAAAGCAAGTCGGGTTTATGAGGGTTATGTTATATTTCTCGCATGAAAGGGAAGAGCTCTCTTTGTTGCGAACAAAAGTAGCGTTATCTCTTTTGTGCAAGCGATGAGAGTGATTTTCGTGGAGGATTGATGATTTCCTCATGCCGAGGCATGAGAAGTTAAAGATCCCTAAGGTAGTGGTCGTGTTAGACCAGACGTATGATGACGTGAGAATTGAGTCTATGTGCGTGAGATAGGGAGATGGTATGGTGTGCCCAAGACGATAGTTTCGGACAGAAATACCAAGTTTGTCTCCAAGTTTTGGGAGAGCTTGCAAAGCGCTTTGGGCACAAAACTTCGGTTTAATACCGCTTTCCACCCACAGACAGATGGGCAATCCGAACGCACCATTCAAACACTAGAGGACATGTTGAGGTCCGGTGTTTTGTCGTGGAAGGGTAGCTGGGAGGATCAGTTGGCACTCGCGGAGTTTGCCTGCAACAACAGCTACCACTCTAGTGTTCGGGCCGCGCCATTTGAGGTTTTGTATGGGCGGAAATGTAGACCGCCACTGTTGGGATGCCGTTGGCGAAAAGGCAGTTCTGGGTCCAGATTGGGTCCAACGGACAGTGGAAGAGTGGCGGAGATTAGACAAAACCTGCTAGCTGCCCAGAGTAGGCAAAAGAGCTATGCGATGCTAGAAGGCAAGACTTAGAGCTCGAAATGGGGGATCATGTGCTTTTGAGAGTGTCTCCCACTAAAGGAATTGTGAGGTTTGGTATTAAAGGGAAGTTTAGCCTGAGGTACATTGGGCCATTTCCGATTCAGGCACGAATTGGAAAGTCGGCATATCGTTTGGGTCTTCCCGAGTCTATGCGAGGAGTTCATAATGTGTTTCATGTGTCTATGTTGAGAAAGTAATTAAGGGATCCGGAACATGAGGTTGTTCTAAAACCATTGCCCCTTAAGCAAGACCTCACCTTCGAGTCTCGTCCAGTTCGGATTTTGGAGGAATCGGAGAGAGTGTTGAGGCACAGAACATTAAAGTATGTGAAAGTCCTATGGTCGCATCAGACTGAGCGAGAAGCGACGTGGGAATTGGAATCTCGCATATGTGAGAAGTACAGGGTTGTTCTCACAGTGCGAGTTCTGATTGATTTCTATTTGTCTCGGTTATGCATTTTTCGTGTAGATAGTATCGAGTTTGAGTCGGGGTCGAATGCATTAAGAAGGTAGAATGTAATACAGAAGAAAAACCTAGCTTTTCTTCCCCCTTGCTCTGATAGCGCTTGACTCCACCCCCATCTAGAAGCCACTCACGTGTCCTTGAGTATAAGAGAGGAGAGGCGGAGAAGAACAAATCGATCTGTTCTCTCCCTTTCTCTCTGCGTCTTGCTGCTCTCGCTCCCCATCGCGCCACCCCGCTTATCGCTCGTGTGCGCATGTCGCTCGTCGGCCGTCGCCCGGCCCGCCGCTGCGCCGTTTCTCCTCAAGTCGCCGCCGCTTGCGCGCGTGCGCGTCGGCGCCTCGCCACGCATGCGCTGCTATCGCGCGCAGCCATTGCTACGCCGCCACCGCCCGGCTAAGCGCGCTCTCGCCATCCCGCCTCGCCCTCCGTCGCGCGCTGCTGCCGGCCGGTAGGGAGGGCGAGGCGAGTTCTTTGGCGTGGGAGAGAGGAGGAAAGACGAGAGCCGCGTGAGGAGAGGAGGAAGAGAGGAGGCGCGCAGGAGGACCGGGAAGGAGCCGTCGGCGCGGAAGAAAGGAAGCGGCCGTCGGCCGTGGAAAAAAAGAAAGAGAAGGAGGAGAGAGAGAAGAGTCGGCGTGAAAAGAAAGAAGAGAGGAGTTGTCTTGCTGAAGCGGTGAAGAAAAAGAGAAAGAAGAGAAGGCCGAGAGAGAGAAGGAAGAGAGGAAAGAAGAGAAAAAAGAAAAGGAGAAGGGAAATCCGATCCGCGTCGGATTCGCCAAAGACTGACCTGGGAACGACAATCCGTGTCCGGATTCAATCGTCGGGCTGGGGGGTAACAGTTCGGAAACCCTCTCCCATTTATTTATCTTAACAGGCATAGGTTAATATGTGGATTATTAGAATTAATTCGGGTAGCCATTAGAATATTGTTTATTAATATGGTTGCCTGGGCAGAGAGATCGGGATTGCCACTGGTGATCAGGTTGATCTGTGGCGATAGAGGGACAAGAGGGTAAATATGTAAAATGCTATATACGAGTTTAATTGACCATATCGCTAAACATCGGGACAACAGGGAGATGTCCGATGATAAGGTTTGGTTGTGCTAGGTTCACATCACATGTAAGGGCGATGTTATTTACTCGTATGTATGACATGAGTGATGAATTAAAATAGTTAATGCTTGTTCAGGTGGCGGTTCGAGTCTGGTGCCGTCCATGCACCGTCACTTGAGTTAACGAGCAAGTGCATGGTAGAATAGTAAGCCGTGGTGAATGTTTGTTATTCATGTTGCTATGCCCATGATTTACAGTATTGATGAGAGGATGTATATGAATTGTGCAAATCATACCCTGATGAATATTGCTTATGATTAGACATTCATATTTGAAGCATATTGCATCATGCAAAATGCATAAGAGCCAAGTCGGTGAGAAAGTCATGACTAGTCGGAGTGCTCTTGAATAAGAGCAGTCGGAGAAAGTCATATGACTAGTCGAGTGCTCTTGAATAAGACCTCTGATGGTAGGCTAATGAGTAGTCCATCGGCGGTGGGCTTTCGCTATCTGCGTATACGCTACGATTCTGAGCATCTGATGCATACGGATGCATTGCATTACTGATGATGACGGTGATACAATTTACTGATTATAGATTGTGATTACTGATTTATAATTCTGATTGTGATTTATTTACGATTCTGATTGTGATTCTGATTTTGATTCTGATTGTGATTTAAAGTTTACTGATTCTGAGCGCGTTTCTGAGTGCAGAATTAATTTACTGATTCTGTAATTGAATTACAGCCATGACGTAGGGTTGAATTACAGTTTATAGACATAGAATTGATTTACGATGATATCGATTCTGAGACCTAGCCTACAATTTCTGATCATAGAGTGGAATTACGACCTCTGATTCATGAAATTGATTGAAATTGTTAAAGTGATGTTACTGTTTTATCGTGTGCTTGCTGAGTCTTGGGACTCACCATTGCTTTGTCGTTGTTTTAGGGTGAAGGATAACGACATGCATGGAATAGGGATAGTCGTTTTGGCACTGCACATGTGAAATAACAGTTAGCTTTACAGAGCTTTTATGTTAATCTAGGGTTTAGTTTGCTAGCAATGGAACCCCAAGCTTGTTTAGTTTGCTAGCAATGGAACCCCAAGCTTGTTATGTTATGACTTGCGAAATATGAAGTTAGTTGCTTTTGCAATCATCCTACTGGTAATTGTGGTTTGATATCTGTGGGTAAAGATATAAAAAGAACAGGGAATGTGCTGCTAAAAGTTGAATTAGCAACACTGTTGAATTGGTAAATGGGTGGTGGTAGTATCTTAGATCCTGTGAAGGGCCGGGGTGTTACACATACTGCGGAATGTACTCCACAGTTGGAACTCTTTACACCTTTCGTACAACGCTCAGACCGGAAACAGAACTACAGATACTGGCGCTGAAGGAAAAGGTATGCAACAATGCAGCCATGCTAACTTGCTGAGCCAGAATACCACATGGACGAGGAAGATTTCTTCGTGGGGTACTTGCTACAACAGTTTGTACAACACAAGACCTCTTGAAACTAAGAACACAAGACTTTTCTACAATTATCCTTCAGAAACCAAGCATGGTTGCAGCCTTATCTTATTGCACCTCAATTCCCACCTAAACATTTGTAAGAAATAGATTAATAGACAGAAGGCGAATTTGAACAATTGAAACCTCCTTGTCTGGATAATGGAATGAAGTGTCGTAAACTTGTAATACCTTGTATAAGCTGAACTACCTACTTCTTGTTAATTATATGGTACAAAGCAATGCTCCTCTAAGCTGGCGGTAGGGAGCGCCTGCAAGTTGGGCACTCCATCTTGATGTCCATCCATCGCTGTAAACAACCTGAGTGGAATATATGCTCGCAAGGTGCCACCTGCGGGAGGAGAGAGTGAGCGTTCAATCATAGTTGTCTATGATATCACAGGCCAGAGATTTCACAATTACCATGTATTCACTTGTTCTTTGGGTAAGATCGATTGTAGTCATGCAAATAACACAGTCAATGGGCTGATTTGTGTTATCCTCAACCTTCCTGTGGTAGCAGTATTTCTCAGGGAGGATCTGAAAATTGTAGCCATGAGAAATTAATTAATGATAATATGACACTAATAAAATAAAATTGTCCACACATTCTGAGGAGTGAATCAAATGGACCCCAAATGCATCTAGAATGGCAACTAAAAGTTTAAAACACCTTTTGAGAAATGGAATCGGCAACATGAATGGCAGCTGAAATGCATATAGAATGCAACAGAACAGACTGCATGCGCTAGGGTAAGATCACATTAGTAAATACCTGGCGAGGAATGAAGCAGCGAGAGCCAAGATAGTGCTGGAGCAGGAGCACTGCTGCTTGGATGCCCATGAATATTGTCACCGCTATGCACCATTTCTTGTTGGGTTCGATGCGCATGAAGTTGCTAGGGCAGCCGAATATATACAGTGGGATAGCAAGGCGGGTGACAGTCATGCCTAAAATATACTGAGGATGGAGGGGTTTTCTTGTATCTCGGATGACATTTGTGACAATTTGAGGAATCCAAAAGGAGTACATCAGGAAAAGAAGTGGGCATAAGAAATTGTGCAACTCATACATGAGAAGGATTCCTCCCAAAAGAATGCCATCTGCAGAGCACAAAGCAAATTGAAGAATATCTTAAAGTTGGTAAAAGAAAAGCTAAAAACTGATGTAAATATGTGGAAAATGTCGACCAATTTGGCATCTTACTAACATACTATGGTAGTACTATGGGAACATATCTTGTTTCAAGTTAGCAAAGGAATAATCATTCTAAGGGCTCCCATAGAACAGCACACTCCAGGGATTCCATATTTACATAAATAGCACACAAAAGGCGCTTTGCCTACCAATTTGCACCAGGCACCATCTTAATCACCATTACAGGTTCAGAAGCAGGTACATGGGCCAGTATGGGCATGGCATAGACAAGGATCAGCTAACTGGACATGGTCATTGGTGAGCACTGGTGCTAGGAACTCAATGTTAATCTTCTTGAGTTCCAGTTTACATGCACATGTAAGTTCTAATAGTTACAAATAAATGGCAATAACCATGCTCTTGTGCACAATCTATGTTGGTTAGAGGTCGACCTACTGGCATGATTCTTGAGAAAGTGTGAACAAACTAGATGATACTTAATACTTACAAAAGCGGCTGTAGAGAACAGATAGTTCTCGCCTCATTATTTCCCAACCTTCTCCACTGTTCAATGGTCTACTTGCTTTCCATATAGCAAGGAGATACCTCATTTCAAAAATAGAAAATACGACAAACTTGAAGAAGGCAGCTGTTGCAAAGGCATTAAAGAGAGACTCTGTAGCAAGTTCAAACATGTAATGAAAATGTTAAGGCCGACAACAAATTTCGCAGGACATTGACAGAATTTCAAAAATAATAAGCCTCCATACAATTCAATTTCATAAACAGAACACGGAAGTGGTAAAAAAAACTCAATAGCTCCATTAGTTAATATTATGACTAATAGCATTGCAGATTAGTTTTCAGATATCTCAGCATTGGTAGCACACACCAAACTTCGGTTCTGCTGATGATACTTCATTGATGGTTAGCACACTTGGCAGGTCTATGCTATTGGATATGGCTTTGATCAAGCTAATGTGTGAAATCACTTTCCAAAATCCCTACTTGATAAGTAGTATATAATATAATCATAACATACACACTATTTGCCCTTAGCTCAGATTTCAATTATTGGTATTTAATTCTTCAACTAACAGCTATCAATTACACATGGAATAACCAAAGTGAAATGAATTTAATATAAAATAAGTATCAAATTTTTCACAAAAATCCTAATGGGCGTGTTGTGGCTACTACTGACCAAACAGCATATGAGAGAACTGCTAGAGAGAGCTGGAGACAGAGAGAGAGAGAGCTCGTGTGTAAAATGAGTGGATCACCTCGTCTCACACCCCTCTTAAGGGTTTATATACATAAATAGGGTAGGATAGGAATTTTCCATCCTACCCCTTTGATGTTTACAAAAGGTAAGGATATATTGACATATTCCTCTATACTATTAGGCCAGTTGTATGGTTCAGTCACTGGAGTTAGGCAACCCCTACAACAGGGCCACATTTTAAGGGGCAAATTGCTCAGCAGAACTACAAAGATCATGCAAGTTTGGAGTATAGCATCAGTGTGTCACTGACAAGTGGTGCCAGGGCCAACTTGTCAGTGTCATATTAAATATGTTCCAATTTATACATCTTTGCAGTACTACTGAGCCAATTACCCCTTTTTTGCAAGCAAAGAAAGAGTTAGCAGCAGAAACAGTTGTCAGAAAAGAATAGATAAGAGAAAAAAGGCAAACATATTTGACAAGTCATAAGACTCACCAACCAATATCCCAGCTGTCAGATGCAGTAGACAAAGATACGCATCCATGATAGCTTGTTGCCCAATCATTAAAATAGATACCTTAGCTGCTCCCTGCGAGCAATGCAGATGTACCTCAAAAAACTGGAATCTTGGAAGTCATGTAAAGCAAGAGGTCATAGCTTTACACTTCTACTTTAAAACATAGATTCCTATAGGGGAAAATGAATACTTACAGACTGGGTGTTGCTATGTTCCATTTGTCTAATCAACAACAAAACTTGGAGGAAAGAGATCTGGTATACTCCAATTAAGGAATTCACAGAGAGAACAGACCAACAAAGATAGGATCAAAAGAAAGAAAGTCAAACAGTCACAAAGGATACAAAAGTGACCATCAGTGTATAGTTGACTGCTTTGTTGTAATAAACTTCAACATTCAATGATGTTGCATTTAATAGGATAGTTGAGAAGCACTCTCCATCATCCACTGCTGGACTCTCCATCAAACCCTCCAATCGGTACTTTTCATGCTCTCCTTCTAGTTAAGAATAAGTATTTACAAAAGCAGTTACTATTTCGATGATATTGAAAGATACGAAATGAGTCAAATGACCAACAGAAAGCTTAGCACATGCGCAAATAGATTTTGATGATGCACAGATTGCCAACCAGTGGAAATGAATTTAACAATACCATTAAAAAAATCACTACCATTTCGGTTAGATGATACACGGACCACCTTAGCAGCTATTTCGATGTTGCAGTGTTTCTCCATGTCGTATGTGAGGGCTGATAAGGAAGAAGTAGCATACATCAAAATCACATCAGGTGGCAGGTAATATTCATTGTAGAAATCGAATCTTACAATTCTTCCTTCGATTCTTCTCTTCAGAAGATTCTTGGAACACTTGAGAGGAGAAAATCCGCAGCTGATGCAAAATTAGCAGGTAAGAGTATATTTCATAAGCATGTCCATTAATTTTATAAGGGGTAACTATTGTTATGAATGTAAATGGCACAGAAGTAGATGCACATCTAAAGAGTAAAGACAACTAATAAAGGGAATGCTTGATAGTGGAATGTTGTAAAAGCTCAAGAAGCTAGAGAGTATTCGGTAAGATACATAATGAAAATGACATCCATGTACTAATCATCAACAAAAACCAGTGTTACCAGGACTCAGACACAGGTGTCAAAGTCCGATTCAAATTCGGATGTCCGATTCGGCAAACTTTAGAAAATAGGATTTTAGGATTCGCTTTATATATATATATATATATATATATATATATATATATATATATAAACTTTAGAAAATAGGATTTTAGGATTAGATTGCTTTTAGATACGTGCTAGAGCAATGGTATGTAATATATTAGGCATGCTAAATCAATCATGGAAGGAAATCTTAATCATATATATATATATATATATATATATATATATATATATATATATATATATATATATATATATATATATATATATATATATATATATATATAGAGGAAGTCCAAATAAGAAGAAATCCATTGAATGAGAGGTTTATTCATAATTTTTAGAAGGATTTATTGATCATATACCCTCCATTTAGATGGAAATTCAGGATTTACCCTCCTGGCCCACGTGTCAGTGACTTATGATGACCCAACGTGTCATTGAGATGAAAAGGGTAAATCCTGAATTTCCCAACTAAAGAGAGGGTATATGATCCAATCCCCCTTTTTAGAAACTTCGAGAACTAAATCACAAAAAGACCCCATCTTCACCCCTTACCACATAATCTCATCTAACCCTAACCCACCGTTTCGGCGTTTCCCACCCCAACCCTACCACCTCCCACCCCGCGCTGCCCCCTCCTCCACGCCGCCCTCCTCGTCGCCGCCGCCGCCCTCGTTGCCACCCCCATGGCGCCCCCAGCCCCCCCCCTCTCCCACCATGCCGACACCTGCCCCAACTCCTCTACACCGATGCCGGAGAAGAATCTGGTGCGTGTCGCCCGGTGTTTGACACGCGTCGACACCGGGACACATGTCGACGTGGGAAAAAATTTTGGACACGCGTGTCCAGGTAACAATGACAAAAACAAGTCAAATTATGTTCCTTACCAAATGGTATGGATTCGATAAGAAGTAATCCTCTTCTTGAAGTGGCTCACCATCTGCACCACTAAAAAATTTAATACAGTTGCATTAGATCATATGGCAAAAGGAGTATCCACGAAATACTTACATTTAAACGGGAAATCTGCATATATGCCACTACAGAATACTACAATAATAAAAATGACACTAAAACACAGACATATAAATATGTCACTCTAATGCTGTACCATCACCCTCACAATAACGAAAGATATATCAAAACTACAGCTACTATGTTATGTTACTAGCATTAAGTTATGCACTATAGTACATAAAAATAACGTGATCTGACAAGGATGACCAAGGAATCTAAATGACTGTAGCTAAGCTAGCATGAAGTAACCAACTAGTCTGTGTTTCCACTTGCATGATGTGAAACATTGACACGAAAAATTGTAGTACTAAAGTCACTGACCATGAAATGAATGCGCATAATAACCATAGATCTATGCTGACTTGTTGCAAATCATGTGAAGAACACTGGCTAAGGAGTCAGAAGGCTTGGAGCTTAAAGGACAAGATCTGTGAAGGCCACTCTTGCTGGGCAAGGGTGGTTGTCGAGGGTTGACATTCAAATTTTGGGAACTGAGAGGGAAGTCTAGGTTTTGGTTAAAGGGTAATTTTGTCTTTGGCTGGACAAAGTAGCATAAAAATATGATTATTTGCTTTGGAGTGGCATTTTTATAACTTTTAGAGTGCTTTGCAGTAGAACATATATGATTCTCCCTGTTTCAAGTGGACATAATTAACAGCACACAATATAAATCAAAGGCAGGAAGACCAAAAGATAAAACAAAGCTCCCTAGTTACAACTTACAAAGAAAAAGCATACCAGAAAAATTAAATATGTACCTGTTTGCTACCATTCGAAGTTGTCTAAAAGGCCATATATACACGCCTTCTAACCTTATTTGAGCAACTCCATGATCATGGGCATTATCAATAACATCATGGAATGTAATCGACCCCTGTCATCCCATGTTAAGCAAAGTTATCAGCAGAGTTTGCAGAAGAAAATGATCAAGATTGCAATAACCTCCATGATTAGAATTAACTTGGGTTGGACATGTAAAAATTGAGTGATTTATTATCAAATAAAGCTAAACTAGAATGACAAAAGAAAAATTGGTAGACATGGAGGGAAACTGGTGACAACAGGATAATATTATTTTCACATGGTAAAGGAAGCCATAAGAAAAGAAGCTTACTTTACCTGAACATAATGTACCCCGCTTATTTTCGTTGGGGTACTCAATAATTCTAAAACTGAGTCACCTTTAGATTTCACAAACTCAAGAAACCTAGAAGAACCATTGGAGGCACCAGCAAAGCTCCAACTTCCTGAACCAAAAAATGGTGATGTTATTTCAAATCGCACCAACATAGTAAGAAGTAGTATCCTATACACAGCAAAACAAGAATAGGGTAAATTCGGAAAAGGAAATGCTGCGTGTGCTTTTTATTAAAGTTCTTTCGCAACTATTGTTAAAGAGAATAATGCATGTAGCATTGAAGCACACGATATATGGACATGCTGCATGTGTTAGATCTATGGATGAATAGATGAATAGTTATTTGTTGCACAGCCCAAAGGGGCAATATATAATACAAGACTTAAGGGACACAAGACCAAACCCTAAAATAGGAAAAGACACTAATACCGTTATATCCTTAACACGCCCCTCAAATGTAAGGCGTATGCAATAGCATTGCATTTTAAAGGGTTGACATTAAAATAGGGAAAATCTAAAATCTGAATCTCGAACATGTTATCGTAGCGTGCAGCTCTTGAAAATTATGTCGAGGCCAAAAAATCTCCATCCAGGATCGTGCGACAGCCCATAAAGCATGGTGGTAGCCCATAAAGCAGATCGAAGTTCGAGACGATGACGGCACGGAAGAAAAGCGCGGCAGCCTTAAAAACTCAGGGCGGGGAGAAGCGGCAGCCTTAAAACTTCTACGATCTACAACGGCTCAGAGAGGAGAGCGGTGATTGTGGCCATGCGAAAAGAAAGGAGAAGACAACACTCGATCCAAGAGGATGGACCGTTGCTAGCAAAACAATCAGCTTACTGACACAGAAATTTGTAGACTTGTATGGCTATGACGAACAAAAAGATAGAGGCTACGAACTTGGATGGACAAAACAAAAGACTCAAAACAAAAGGACGCAAAGCTGCAGATACTAACAGTAGCAACACTAGCACCAAAAATCTAAAGCTATAGATCCTAATAGCAGCAACATCCTTCAGCAGCTGGAGAAAGACCTGGTGCAGCCACAATGAGACATTCACAGCAGGCGGCTTCCATGATTGAGTTTAACTGGCTTGGTTGCAGATTTTCAATTACCAATGCAAAGACCCACATCTCCATTCAGAAACCCAACATCACTGAGGATAGAACCAACTCATCACCACACAACAAGAAAAGCCCAGCCGATATCCCATTCGGCACAACCATGAAAGCCACTCACTCCCTCTCGTCTCTCTCCATCTGTTCAACGCCAAAGAAGAAACGGCAGATCAGGGATCGGGCTCGGGAGAGGCGAGTGACGGCGGCGAGCAGGTCAGCAAGGGCGGTCCAGCACCTGCCCAAAGAGGTTACCGCCAAGGAACCACCAGATCCGTGCAAATCCGGGGGAGACGGCGACGACCCGAGGATGACCCAAAGGAGGCAGCGGGCCGGGAAGAGCGACGACAATGGCTCCAAGTGGCAGTGAGCAAGATCCAGCGCAGAGGAAGAGAGCCAGAGGAGGCGGTGGCAAATCTTGAGGATGGCGGTGGCGATAGAGGCCACATCCAGAGGCCTTGGCGGCTGCGACGTCGAGAAGAAGGCCAGGAGACGACGGCACGCGCGAGAAGAGGCGGGCGATGACTGGATCCGAGCGAAGACGAGCCAATGATGACTCGATCGAGCGGATCCATGGTGAGAAGTGCGGGGACGGAGAGGACGGCGGCCAAATCCAACCGAGGGAAGTCATGAAGACGGCCAAGAGCACCAAGCGGCGGCGGCGGTCTGTGAAGAGGACGGCGCGGCGTGGCCACCCCCAGGAGTGGAGATTCACCCTCCCAAGGGCAGCAGTAGCAGAAGAAGAACAAATGTTAGGGTTTGAACCTTGGCTTTGATACCATGTTAGATCTATGGATGAATAGATGAATAGTTATTTATTGCACAGCCCAAATGGGCAACATATAGTACAAGACTCAAGGAACATAAGACCAATTCCTAAAATAGGAAAAGACACTAATACTCTTATATCCTTAATAGTATGAATGTTAAGAAAAGAACATAAGATCAAATTTGCTAGGCTTGTCAAGCCGTTTGGTTTTTACAATGGCTTTTCAATTTTTGGACACAATAAATACTTGAAGCATCAATTTTGGGGCCATAACAGCAAAATCTAACATGAACTGTAACTAAGTAGATTAGCAGCTGTAAACTGATCCTAAGAACCAAGACAGATCTAGGCAGTAAAACATGCAAACATGAGCAACGCAATAGGCACAAGGAAGACTGCTAAACAACATTCAGAGAAAATCAGCAGCAACAACATTGTGAGGAAATGTCAAAAATTAGAATTTGTAGTAAAAGAAATAACAGCAAAGATGATATGACACCACTGAGTTGTATGATGTGACATGAAAAACAAGCCTATCCTCAACTTCTAAAGAAAATTTTGGTCACACACAACAAAAAAATCATTCCAACACCAAAAATTTCGGCACAACATACTGAACTCCAGGAATTGAGGACGTCCTCCCATGCTACAAATCATACATTTGCCTGTAGCCAACATAACATACTTAATTCCTCGAGACCTTAAGGCAGGTAGGCAGCTATTCATCCTAATGTGTGCAGTGGCAATACAAAGTTGTCAAGGGAAAGACATGCTAACACTATGGCATAGGCTGCTTGGACAGAAACTTTCTGATAAAATGGACAGGTCGAATACAGCTAGTATAATTATGGCCCAAAAAAAGGAAAGAACACAAGTTACCTTTATATGTTCCAGTAATGTTCCATGAATACTGACTTATCTCATTCTCATCCCTCTTGAAGAATGCATGCTGCATAAACATGGAGATCATGAGCAACAAGCTCAGTTGCACACATACCAGTAGAATTAACAGTTCCAGAGAAACAGACACTGGTAAAGTCGAGACAATAGTGAGGTAACAACCCTTACATCATAAATGGAAGAAGTCACCATTCTTTTCCTTGTCAAATCAGTACTAATTTCTATTGCCCACTGAGTTGAAACATCAAGACCTATGGTGTGCTCCCTACTCCCTAAACTCTTACCCCCACCACTACTGTGATCGATTGGTGCAGTAAATTGAACATGCAAGGCCTCCAATTAAAACGACTACCGGAGTAGATAAGCCTAACTTGACTCCCAAACCTAGACGCCAGCTTTGTTTTCGTACCATCAAATTCAATACCTATATGTTTCAATCGAACTGTAGCGCAAGTGAATAAGCACAATCGTAAGCCCGCAAAATTACACCTACAGCCGCCAAATTAAGCCCACAAAAAAAACGTACTTCTCCGCATTCTTCACCTCGATTGCTATATCCAATTCGCCTAAAACCCTGTAGTAAAAATGGGGAATAAACTTCCCAGCCCATCGATCGAACAGCGTCAGTCTCACCTCACCGCCCCACGATCCGGAGGAGGCGCCGGCGCCGGCGGACGCGACGCGCTCCCTGAGCGGCCGCAGCGCGGCGGCCAGCGGCGGGAGGGCGAGGCCGACCACCGCCAGAGCCACCACAGCGACCCTCAGCACGGCGCCGGCAGCGGCAGCGGCGGGTGCCATCTTCCGATCGCGCGCGCTGCCTTCAGGACGAAGACGACGCCACCATGCGGGCGAGCAGCAAGCGGGCGGGAGAAGCAACCGCAACCGCTCCCGGGAGCACGGGGGCGGGGGGCGGCGGCTGGTGCGGTGGGGTTCGGGGGAGCTAAAGTAAAGAGGGGAAGAGGGGGAGGGGAGGGGAAAGCGAAAGGAGACGAGCGAACGGGCGGAGAGGAGAGGAGGGAGGTGGGGTCAAAACAGGCGGGGGCCGGAGATGACGGCGACTTCTGTTTCGGCGGACGCCAAGCAACGCTTGCTGGTGGGGGGTTTACTTCCGCGTGTGTGGGTGGGTTGGGGTGGTTGGCGCTGGGGGCGGGCGGGGCACGGCTGGTTGGAGTCGAGCTGGAATGGACGGGGCCCGCCTGTCAGGGAGGGCGTTAGAGTTTCGTCTTGTTGGGCCCACCTGTCAGGATTGGGCTACGGCGGAGAAAGAAAACGCTAATTACGGACTTCGAGGTTAGTTTTATAGAAAATCCCTTATTTACTGTGCAAAGGTGCCCCTTTTCTTAATATGCCACTCAAAATTTGCTCTCTGCTCTTGTTCCATCGGATGATATTTTGGACATGTTCTTTTTTGCTGCGGTTTGTGGCTTTTAGACTATTTATATAAGAGATTATAGAGTAACAGAAACTCACGTGCGATTTTTACCTATATAAATGAAGTCCGTAAACAATTAACTAGTAGACTCTATCTTGAAAAAATACTCCGTTTAAAAGTTAGTTCCTGTAGAAAAACCAAAAAACAGCTTTTAGAAGCTGAAAAGAACAAGGCCTTTGTTGTGCTCTCGTATGGTACCACTATCGTCTGTCTTCTATTAACATTTGTTAAGTGAGCTGCAAATGGACTAAAAATATCTTCCTCCTTCCTCCTTTCTCCTTTTTCTCATCCCGCGCAACAGAGAGATACAAGGAGGTTGCCCCTTCCTTCTATAGAGAGCACGTGAGGCGCACGAGCTCCTCCGTAAAGGTTGCCGACAGCGCGCGGTGGCCATGGAGGCGGTTGTAGCTAGAAAAACAGAGTGATGGCAGTGGTGAATAGTGGTGACAGCAATGGAGAATGGTGGCTACAGATCAATGATGGCAATAAGCTGCAATTGACCGGGAAGTGAGAATCGGTGGAGGGTGAGGATTCTACGTACTCAAGGAATTGAAGTGCAGAGGAGCTCGATCATGGGAGAGATCATTATGGTGACGGCGGGACGAAGCTCAATACGGCTCGTCTTCAAGCTGTAGGACGAGATTAATAGAGGGGAAAGAGTAAACATGGGGTGGAACGCAATGTGACACGAACAGATTCTTGATTTTCTCACCGAAGGTGCGGTTTTGAACTCAGTAAAAGTTGACAGCAATGGTTGTTAGATCGAGGAGGCCGACTAAAAGGGGGCGAATAAACGATCTAAAAAGAATAGACGGTCTAAAAAATTTCTTCTCCAATTAATTATCAATTTCTATTTGGCTAAACCAAGCAAATAATGTGGAAACTTAACACAAAAAGGTTTAGCACAAATAACGCCTAAAACAACTGGCTTCACTTAAGTGCACCAACAAGATAAGCCTATATAAAATTTGCAATCCTAGGATGACAAATAATCAATTTAATTCTATAAATGTAAATTGAGCACAAGAAAGCAAACCACAATTGACACGGTTGCTTTTTACTATGATGTTCGGAGCTTTGTCGGTCTTCCCTAGTCCATGTTGAGATTAGCTCAAACAAAATAGACCAGCTCTACGAATTAAACCTAAACATCTCAATCCACTAGTGGTAGTTCTTTCCCGCTCTGAATAGGTGAGCTTCAACTTTCACAACTTTGCCGGGTCTTCTCACAACCTTTCTTGAGAAGATCACCGTGCACGACGCCTCCAACGCCGTCTAAGAGTCAACAAACTCCAAGAGTAATAAGTCAAACCCCTCGCTTGACTCTCACCATATGTAACAAATACACAAGCTCGAGTGGATACACAATCCACCTCTAGATATAACACATGCAATCTAGAGTCTTTCTCCTTACTCACAAGATGCACCACATGCACAATTGAGAGGAGGACCTCACACTGGCTCAAATGAGTGAAATAGAGTGCCAAAAGTTATTCTCCAACTGGCCACAAAAGGGGTATATATACCCCACACCTTGAAACTAGTCGTTGTGATGGAAAATTAGGATTTTCAGAAGTACCGCAGGCAAACGACTGGTACTTCCGCTCCCCTCAGCAAGGGTCAGAAAACTAGCCATTACAGGCAAATCCAGTAGTTCTAACGTGCAAAGTCCAGTACTACTGATCATCGGAAGTTCCGTAGAACTCGTGCGGAACCACCGATTTACTCACGGGCGAGAAGACTCCACACAGGTATCTCTCTAGAAAAAATGTACCGCTATACAAGCTGGACATTCTGCAAATCAAAAGTACCGCTCACATAGAGCCGGTAGTACCGCTTGCTGATCGGGCCGCTCACACAGAGCTGGTCGAAAGTACCGATCGTCACACAGAGTCCGGTTCAACCACACAGGTCTCCGACTATGTTGATCTCCAACAACGTTAGTCTCCGACCACATTGTCCAAATCAACCACATAGGTCTTCGACTACGCTGTTCTCCGACCACACCGAATTCGGCCACGCAATTCTTGACCACGTCGACCATATCGATTTTCGACCATGTCAGCCTTCGATCACACAGATCTTTGACCACTCTGGCGATCTTCGACCACATTGATTTCAACCATATAGGTCTCAACCACGTTGGTTCGACCACGTTGATTTTGATCGCACAGATCTCGTCCATGTCGGTTCGACCATGCTGGTTTTGATCACATAGATCTTGACCACGTTGGTTCCGACCACACTGGTTTTGATCACACAAGTCTCGACCACGTCAGTTCCGACTACGTTGGTTCAACCACGCTGGTCTTCGATCACACATATCTCGATCATGTTGGATCTGACCATCTTGATTCGACCACGCTAGTCTTCGATCACATATTCACACAGATCTTAACCACGTCGGTTTTGACCATATTGGTTCTCGACCACACATGTCTTCTAACCACCAACAGATGCGGTAGTTCCATAATTTCAACACCGGTAGTTTCGACTAGCGGTAGTACTGCAGAATACACTCCGGTAGTTACGATTTCCTTGAGAAGTGCATACACTTCAACAGATTTTGCAAAAACACATTTGCAAACTACAGTATTATGCGCACAAGGATTATCCATGAGTCCTAACAGCACATTTGCAAATATAAGACCCATACTACAAAGAATGGAAATATGGATTTCAAACACTTGCAAAACACATTCGCAATGTATAATCCCATGTTATAAGGATTCAACACATGAACTTCAAATATTTGCAAAACGCATTCACAAATACAAGTCTCATGCCAAAGAGAGCTAGAGCAAGTGAGATTGAACTATCAACACATGATAAGACTCAAGCTACTAGACATGACCCCTCTTAATAGTACGACAACCTATACCAGCAACTCGATCTTCCAACCAAACATCAAGATCGGTAAAAAGACTAGGAATACATTCTTAACCCTAGCTAGTCACACCTTTATCTTACGCATCTCCTTGAAGCTTGATGACTCTACACATAAGTCTGGATCATCGTCTTTACATGCATCAACATATGATACAATGTTCACTTGACCTCCATCAACACATGATGGGTCTTCACTTGACATGATGATCAACACATGATCATCTCCTCTTGGACATGCATCAACTCATGATGCATTTTCTTCCTGACTTGATGATATTCAACACATGAAGTTATCTTAAGACTTCCCCATTTGTGGATCCTAACTTATTCATCCAACTCGTGAAAAATGTTAGTCCATAAAATAATTGTCATCATTTACCAAACTTCACTATTAACATATAATGGAGAGATTAGATTCTATAATCTTCTATTTTTGGTAATTCATAACAATCTTAGCAAATAATAAGATAAAAATTGAATTACAAGTATACAACATGTATACAATACTTATGTACTCTAAGATAAACTTTTAAAGTAAATCTTACTTATCCGGTTGTCATTAATTATTCAATCATCAAAACATAATGGAAGAACTAGATGACAACCTGATTATGAGTATATATGAACTACACAAGCTATATATACTCAACGGATATGTTTCAAAATAAAGATCATTAATATGTGAAAATGGAATATAGATAAATACTAATGAAACCACAAAATATAGAGTGAACCCCCTTAAATGTGTGCATACAAAAATGTATTGTGAAAGCATATGCACATATTCAAGTTTAACTTATTTGGTGAAGTTCATTCTATATTTCGGATTCGAGGAATACAATAAGATAAGAATATGATATTAAATGCATACATATTATGTTTTTCACCTTTTCATCCAAATAAGACTAAGCAATATCATAATCAAGAAACATATTAGGCTCACAATTATATTTGCCATTATCACTAAAACCAATTCAATGGAGTTTGAACTTATAATGGTTGATGGTGTTGTACTACTTCTCGGGCCAAGAAGAAGAAAAGGGAGGGGGTGAAGGGGATGATGGCGAGGGTAGGGTGATGGGTGAAGGGGAAGCTTCTCGATGGCGCAATCGGCGATGTGGCGGTGAGGCTTATGCCACCATTCTATCTCTCCAGTGACAGTTTTGTCCTACCTCTACCTCCATATCCAACCCAAGCTTCTCAACATCCTCCTCCTCCACCTCCAGATCCGACATGGGAGCGAGTGCTATCAAGATGGAGCTTTGGAACTTTCTGGGCAACGCAGTGCAGCCCACCAAACGGAGAAGACAAGAGGGGCAAGATGGGTATTTCAAAAAAGACAAGTTTTTGTGTGCTAACAGCTGATTGACCTGACGGAGCTAATGGAAGTATCGTGAAAGGGATGTGAAAAGTTTTTCAATGGTATCTAAGGAAACACAAGTTATTCAGTGGCATATCAGGGAAATTGATAATTTTGCAAGCCAAATAAGACTCTGTTTGGTACAGCTCTAGCTCCAAGATCTATGCTGGATCTGTAGTTTGTTGACTAAATTAAAGTGATTTATATATTTTTATTTAACATATAATATAAATGAAATGAGTCATGTAAATGCACTTAACATGCCTGCAACTCTAGATCTAGGATTTCCTAGAGCTACAGATGACCAGCTCTAGGAAATCTACAGATTTTCTAGAGTTAGAGCTCTGCCAAACGGGGCCTAAGTAATTTTTCTTAATTTTATCAGCGGTTTGTGTTAGACCTAGCCAAATAGGCCGCCCGACATGACACAGCACGAGCCCGGATAGGGCACACTCAATTAGACTCGGCACAGCTTGCCCAAATAAATTATTATATCGTACCAGTCCACATGCCTACCCTCCGACCCAGGCACGGTATAGGAAAGGGTCAAGCCATGGCGAACTAGCCCGGCACGCTTAGCCCATCAGGCCACCGATAGTCCATTTAGCATGGTTGCAAGTATTTTACTGTTAGTCACAAGTAATTTTACTATCAATCGTAAGTAATTTTTCTGCCAAGTCACCCCTTTGTGATTAGAAGAGTGCAGTAACCCTAACACAAGTAATTTTTACTACCAATCAAAAATAATTTTACTGTACTAGCACAGAAGAGTTATTGTCCTACCACAGGAGAGTTACTATGTGTACCGGGCCGGGGCGGCCCACCGTGCTGAGGTATCGGCCCAAACACGACACGTCTGGTTGAGTTGAGCCTGTACTGTTTGTTTATTGTTCGTACCATGCTTGCCTGGCCGGGCTAATAATATCGTGCCTTGGGTCGGCATGGTTGGTCCAACCTATTTGGCCAGGTCTAGTCTGTGTCATGACAAGGAGGAGAGGAGAGCTAAGTGTTCAAGGTGAAGAGGAGGCGGCGATGACATTGCTTGAGACTTGAGAGGTAGAGGATAAGGGAGAGGCTCCCGTTTCCAGGGGCGCCTGGGACACGGCATTCCGCCACTATTCGCTCATGAACAATTATGGAGTGTCGCGCAAGAGTGTACCATCACATGCTTACAACAAAAGACTAACTTATATTTCACATAAGGTTTAACAACCCAGTTTTACTGCAGCGGGGTGTGCAAGCCCAAAGTATATACATCACAAAAGCTCCAAGGAAAGCTCAAGCGCGGCGGAGACCTAGAACCAAGGGTCCTCGTCGAAGAAAGGCTCCTTAGGGGCTTCCTCTACGGGGAGACCTTCACCAGCGTCTTGATCCTTTGAAGGGTTTAGCAAGCCGTGAGCTAACCAGCTCAGTATGTCACAAAGGAAAACTCTAACTTAGTTACTTGCACGGGTCAACAAAGGAAGGGAGTATACTTGGTTTATTAACTTTGAATGGATGCAATTTTATTTGTAAACATTTTTGAAAATTCACAAGATGAAGACTACTCCTTAGATTTAGGGGGGTTTTCATGGAAAGATAATTAATCAACTAGTCCAGTTAAATCCTTTACAAGCACTACTTAAGCTTCGTAGCTGGAATCACCCAAGTGACACAGCTCCATTAACCGGGAGCACAGCGTATTCGAATACCATTTGATTGACTCTGCAGAGTTGCACAACTTTACCCACACGCACCCTTAACCCTCATGACTGAGTTAAGGAACCGAGTCTTTTCGCTGCTCAACCTTGATATACACTCCACCCGATAGGTTCCGAAACCGCACACCCTCGGGTATCTGTTGGCCACCACGGAACGCCGGGCCCGAGTTGTGGGGGCCTATCGTTGTCTTAGTTTGGATCCACGATCCAGACCGACTCCCAAATGCAGGGTTTCACTCAAGTTGAGCAGGTACTAAACCAGGGTTGACAAGTCAACACCTGTGGTTGAGCGGCCGGTTATGTCATTTGCTTGGCGTAAGGGTCTAGTTCTTATATTTTCTTGAGGTTCGCAACCTCCACCCTAGGGTAAAGCGGTGGGCGAAGACCGTCTCGCGGTTTCCCACAACACCCTTACCCTAACTCGTTCACGCTTGCACTACCACCCTAGGGTACGGTGTCCCATACCACCCTACCCTAATTCCGAGTTTTGAAATCTGCCGGCCCACAGCTACAACCTTAGTAGTGTAAAGATTTTGTGTGAATGTAAATAACCTATAGGTAGTTATATTACACTTAGAGTAAATTCTAGGGTTACAAGGGCGGGGCTACAAGTTTAACATGGCATTTATCAGTGGCAGGTTTTATCTACATAGCATGTCATTCTAAACAATTTATTTTTACGCAAACTAACATTTCACAACTAGTAATAATGCAAATAGCATAATTAAACAACATGGGATATAATATGATCAAGGTTTTGCGACTTGCCGTGAATCTGGACGATCTCGGCGATCTCGAACGTAGAAACTCCCTGATCCTGGCCCTGCACCAAAACTTTCATAATCTCCGAAACTAGCGCAAACACACAAAAATAACATAAGTCTGGCTTGAGCCTAATCAAGCGAGAAAAAATAATCTATGAAAAAGGAGTAAAATGCATAAATATTCAAATGGGATTTTTAAAATTTTTTGGGATGAATTTGAGGAAATGGAGGTCAAAAATGGGTTCAGGGTATCAAAATGAGCAAAGTGGTAAATTTTGGGAATTTTTGTGATATTCTAGGATTTATTTGGATTTTAGAAATTAATAAATCGCTGGAAAATCTTTTAGCACGATGATGGGTGGCAGAGCTCTGTGCGACTGGGCGGGAAATTAGCCGCGCGCCGAACGCCCACGCGGCCACGCGCGGCGCGCCCGATCTTCGCGGAGCGGGCCGAGGACTCGGCCCACCTGTAGCGCGCGCGCCACGCGGTTGGGGTGGCCGACGCGTGGCTCGGCGAATGGTGGAGATGGAGCGGGAGCGGGCGGATGGGATGAGCTGCGGGGAAAGATCGGGCGGCAGTGGGATGGGTTGGATCGGGGCGGATGCGGAGGGTGGAGTTAAGTGGCATCAGACGATGGCGGAGGGGTTTGATCGGGTGGCTAGGGTTAAATGGCAATGGAGGGGAGAGACGGCGAGGATGCGGCCACGTCGGTCGTCGTCTTCCTCTCGCCGTGTGCGCGCAACAGAGAGGCGGGGACAGGAGCTTCTCCGCTATCCGGCGACGGCGAGGTCCCAGTGGCCAGGGAAGGCACCAGGGGTTAGATCTCAGCGAGAGGAACTCATTTATGGGTTTTGGGAGCCACGGGAATGATCGACGGCGGCGCATGGCCGAAGAGAAGGTGGCGACGACTTTCGGTCACCGGAGGCCAACAGCGGCGATCCGGGCAAATCGGCGGTGGTGGGAGTATCTCTGGAGCAAGGGAAACTCGATGGTGGCGTTGGACCAAGTCGGGAAACTCTCTGGCGAGCTGGCCACGATGACCCCCTTTCGGCCGACGGCGAGCTTCGCTGCCAGGGCAGGGGAGTGGCGCTCTCGGCCGGTGGAGTCCACCATCGTGTTCAGGAGGCAAAGGGGAGCAAGTCAACGAATGGAATCGGATTTTAATCGAATGGAGAAGAAGAAAGGCTCGGGAGTTCACCGGCGGCGGAGGAGCTAATCGCCGGCGAGCGCGTGCGCGAGGGAGAAAGCGGGGAGGGAGGGAGCGCCAGCGGGGAGAGGGAGGCGGAGAAAAGGAGAGGGCGCCAAGGAGAACGAGGAAGCGGAAATGCCAAAAAAGGAAGGCGGTTTCCGGGAAAACTTTCCAAAAAGGGAAAGTGCTAAAAAAATCACTCAAAAATTCAGGGAAAATCACAAAAAAATCTGGTTTGAAATTTTGGAACTTTTCAGAGGCAAGGCAACAGAGACGAACCGAAAGACGGGGGAAGAGGCATGGATACAAAAGGCGCACTATTTCGTGTGTAGAAGCCCTTGTAAGCGGTACTCGTATCCGTAGCACAAGAAGTTAGCTAGAGCGAATAGAAACAATCAGAGCTGAAAAGTTCCTAACACTTTAAAAACCTGATCTCTTTGTGTATAGCAATTGTTTGACTATAAAATAGAGTGCTTTGGTAGCTATTCTGAGTTACATAAGAGGAGTGCATCTGATACAATTCTTTTTTTGAACGAATATCTGATACATCTTTTGTTGGCAACATTCTGACTATGGTCAGAAAAAATTGGCTGATGCATCTAAATATCACATTCTGGTATGTAAATTTTTTTTGCCTGGTCAGAAAATCATGTGGTTGTAATGTTTTGTGCTGGCCCAGAAAATCATGTGGCTGTAATGTTTTGTGCTGGCCCCTACACGATCGACGTGTGTGTGGGTGCAGTGTAGGCGTGGCTGATGGCATTCAATCGGATTCGATTAACCACTGCACGAGAAATGGAAATTGGCTATGAACGACCCCACTACTTGTCTTCTTCCAATGAACCGCTTGTCACCAACAATAGGCCACGAGTTATGCTTCCTAAGAGCAAGGCTAATAATACAGCCTTCAGCTGACTGTATGAACACTTACAGTCCACTTATCAGCATATTTATATAGTAGTTTACAGCCAGCTGAAAGCTGTATGACCCACCCCTTTCTCTCACAAAGTTTCTTGGTTTTTGTGCTTCAGCTGGCTATAAACTTACAGCCTACCTCTCTTCTCTCTCCTCCTCTCTCTCCTCCACCTCAGCATACAGCCTACTAACAGCCTCTTATTATAACGTGGCAATGATCGGTACTTTTTAATGAATGTTCTCTGGACATCATCATCTGAAGTATATTGTTGATGAGTGTTCGACTACAATTCTGAGGAATCAGCTAAATAGTTTGTTTAAGCACAACATTACCTGGCACTGGTAGACTGGTACTTATTTTATAGCGACTGATTTCCACGAGCCAACCGCTACGCATGAAATAAATTAGTAGAATTGTGACAGGGCGGAGACAACCTTGTCGGCAGTACAGGCGGTTTGCCCGGTCTTCGAGCTAGCTACTCACCTGTTTTGCACGAGCGACAGAAGTTCTGAAGGTGGAAGAGACTACTCGATCTACTTATATATATATATATATGTATATATATATATATATATATATATATATATATATATATATATATATATATATATATATATATATATATGTATATATATATATATAGCGTTGTAGCTATTTTTTAAAAAAGAAAAAATCGGCCATTGGATGCTAGTTTTTACAAATCTGATTCTCTCTCAGCTCGACAATCGTGACAAACAACATATTATCTAACGTGCTACAGCAGTTCGGTAGATCCAGAGCTCGGCAACAATTGCCGAGAAACCGTAGCTTGACAGGTCTTTGACTTGCTCAGCAGTGGCTGGGTAGGACAAGCTGCCGAGCGCTAGCACATCGGGAGGATTAAAAAATAATTAATCTAAGCAAGATTAGCGTTAATTAATTGTTATATTACACGATTAGCATTAATTAAGGGTTATATTACATGATTACCGCGGCCAGTGGTTTGACGAGCACCCGTGAGGCGGCGGCGACCGGTGACGGCGCAAGGCGAACGCGATCATGCAGCGATGCGCGCTGGACGGAGTTGGGCTTTGGGGAGGATCCGAGGAGGCGGCTGTGGCGCGCAAGCCTTGCGCCGCCGGGAGCGGGTGGGAGGCTGTTGGCCGCGTCTACGCGCGGCGAAGTGCAGAGGGTGATTTTTAGATTGGCTAGGCTAGATTTTCTCCCTGGTGAATGACCGAAATGGCGACAGAGGGGGGTGAATGTTGCTTGCTTCAAAATCGCCCCCGAGAAATCGAACACTGATTTTTCAAAAAGATGCAAAACAAAGCAACTCACAGAAAATTAAAATTAATTTTGCTTAAATCTGGAACGCATGCGATACTAAACAATTCAGCATAAATCAGATATTAATCAGTAAAAATTTCAGCTGAAAATAATGCCATTTGATCTGCATGCAAAATGGTTGAAAGTCAGCAAAAGAAATAAAAGAAAAGGCACTAAGAGAGCTACTTCACTGCCAAGACAAAGAAAACGGGAAATGCTATTTTCGGCAGCAAGGAAAAGAAAAGTTAAATCGGAAAGAGCAATTAAGAGCCTACACAAACTGATTGGAAAGAGGATCAAAACAGTGAGAACTTCATACAAAATCAGCCCAGAAAAAAAAGGGAAAATGCAGTACAGAGACTATGGCTGAAACCTGAAGAAACTAGAAGAGCTGAACTGAAGAATAGCAACCGAGAAAAAACACTCATCTGCAGACTGAAACAGAAAGGAGAACTAGAAGTTTCAGATTCTTGTCATATCCAAGAAAAAGAAAGAAATGATTCTTTTCTTTTTAGAGCAAGACCCAAGAACAAAAACTAAACATCATAGGGGCTCCAAACAACATGAGAAAACAACAAAAACTCAAGAATTTCAGAGATTTGCCAAGAACTCGAAAAAGTACAAAGATAACACCAAAATTCAAATTGCTCCCCAATCTTTGATCCTTTGGCTATGAAATTTTGCAGATATGTTAGCAATAGCCAAAAGATAAACCACATCAAATTTCATGTCATTTCTCCAAGGGAATCAAGAATGGCATCAAAACCCTAGAATGCCAAAAACATGAACAGAGAAGGAGAAGAAGCCAAAACTAAAATTAAACTTGGTTTGCTCTAAAGATTAACTAGCCAAATGACTTTTGAGCATCTCCCATGTCATATCAACCCATTTTGGGCCTTTCCAACAAGAATCAATAAGAAAACGAAAAACTCAAAAATCACACATATGAACCATCGAAGCAAGAACAGAAGAAAATTTCAGATTTTCATTCATTGAATCAAGAGCGAAATACAAAGAGATACGTCCCCATACGCATGGACATTCGAACAAGGAAGATTACAAGCTCTCAACTCATCCTCTCCCTCTCCATCTCAATCCCTCAACCATACATGCTTGAGAAGGAGGAGACACACTCTGTTCTACCACACACAGAGACAAGCATCGAAGGGGGGAACAGAGGGAACACAGCTCTGCCTCCACCAACAACTCTCAACCACTAAAGCCTAAAGCCAAAACAAACTCTAAAGCCTATTTTGACTAAAGGAAACCCTAAAATCCCTTCAAGTGGACATACAGCCCCTCCAACCTATTTATAGCCCACGGCTAACGGGTCTCCACCTCGTTACGCCCGCTAAATCCAACGGAGCCCGCTCCCGCTTGTGCAGCCTTGCGAAATTCCTGTTTCGCCCCTCTTGCACCTTCCGGAAGCTTCGCGCTCCTTGTCTCGCGCCCGCAACCACCTCGAGTCCACGTCGTCTTCGACACATCCCGACCGTTCGACCTCGGCGCCACTGCGCCTAGTCCGGTCCACCGTGTCTCGCCACGACTCGCCCGATGTCCTGCGACCACACGGACAAGAAACACATCAAATAGCACCGCTCGATACATGAAAGCGTAAATGGTATAAACACACCATACTTACACATACTGAAGTCAAAACCTGTCGAATCATCGGAATAAGTATCCTAATCCCATACGACAAAGTCTGACCAAGTCTGACCGAGCTCGTTGTACCATGTAACGTCAAGGTCCAAATCACCCAAACCAAACTCGACTTACCTAAAGCGATGTCAATTACTCATCATAAACACGGGATGACCTCCACATGGTCTCTCACCTGGATCCACCAAAATATTATTATTGTCTAATGATGCCGACATTCCCGGTTGATGCTTCCACATTTGTTTTTCCTTCTTGGTTGAATAATTTATTTTAGGCTTATAGTTATAGGCCATGTACAACGCGCGCGCTTGTACCATGCCCTTGGTCAAAAACTGCCTCGCCATGCCACGGTGGACGTCGGCTAAAAGCAAGGCTAATAATACAGCATTCAGCTGGCTGTATGGACACTTACAACCCACTTATCAGCCCATTCATATAGTAGTTTACAGCCAGCTGAAGGCTGTATGATCCACCCCTTTCTCTCACAAAGTTTCTTGGTTCTTGTGTTTCAGCTGGCTGTAAACTTATAGCCCACCTCTCTTCTCTCTCTCTCTCTCTCTCCTCCACATGACATCTGACCTACTAATGAGCTCTTATTATACTTGCTCTAAGCTGTTTAAAGAAAGAGTATTGCTATACAACATTTGACTGTTTTTGAGGACAAAAACAGTCAGATTGATCTGGGACGTTAGATCTCAATCCAACGGATCCACCCATACAAGCCCCCCAAAAAAATGACCTAGGGCATTGGATCTCTATCTAACGGCTTAAAATCTAACTGTTTTTATCATCAAAAACAGTCGAATGTTGCATAGACACTCCGAGGCTGGCGCTCGAAGCGATTCTCAAGCGCGGAAAATTTCATCACGAGAATCGGCGATTCGTTGAGCCAGTCCCTGCCTGTAGCTAGCTATTGCATGTAGTTAGCTAGCTCGTTGGTCGTCGGTGTAGAAGTACTATGTGGAAAGTACTTGCTGGCCGTTGCTAGGACTGCCATGCACGCTGACGCCAAGGTACTGCTCAGGGCGGCCGGAGTGGCGCTGCAACTCCACCACGACGAGGATGAGGCGCTCCAAGGCAGGGCCGTTCCAGATATTTTTTGGGGTCTAGGGTAGAGATGGGAGTCCGATCAAACTTTTTCGTGCCAGTCTAAGGCCCTGCTAACCCGGCATAGTCTAAACATGACACAGATCCATCACGTGATGGACCATGCAGTACGACACGAATGGGACCTATCAGACCTAAAAACCGATCTATTGAACGGCACGGCACGGTAAGCAGAGCAGCGACTGCCACTGCCTTCTCTGCCTCATCAACTACTGCTCCGCCTCCCACGTGTCGGATTCATCCTCGCTGCCGTGGAGGTGGGTGTCAGCTCCTCTGTTCAGCTGCCCAGCCACAAGAAAACGACGAGAATGATGAACAATCAAAGATCCACGGACAAATGCATGCATGCCAAGAAACCGTGAGAAAGGTCGCGGCCATCCGCTAGCACGTCGGGCAGAGGAGGCGAAGGTCTAGAGGAGGAGCGGCGAGCTTAGCCATGGATCGGAATGCGGAACCAGATCGAGCAGATGGCGCTGGGATATCATAAAAAATGAAGTAGTTGGTGAGGCGTGGCCGCGTGGGGCCTGGCTGCTACCGTGGTGCTGATCTGATGCGAAAGCTTTTGTAATGTGCATTTTTGTCCTTGTTCATCTGAATCGTGCATTATTCAAAGAAAACATCGTGCTAGATAGGGTCATGTCACCTGCCTCACTCGTACATCTGGCAGCGATTGGTTGTCTTTCTGCTGTTCTTTTACACGAACGGAAACAAGAGGCTCCGCTACTCAGGACGAGCTTGGTCGTGAAATCGTGAAAACATCGTATTCACTGACACGAGCCGATGAACACATGCAAAGGGAATCCGAGAAGACACGGGCAAAGTAAACTGTACAAGGGTAATGGTCGAGCTGCCTCGCGACACGTGGACTGTTTACATTGTGTTCATCTCCACCTATTGCTTTTCACGATGGCCGGACGTGTTATGCCACCCACATGCCCACTTCTCCTTGTTAGGCAAAACTGTCAGTATAATATAACTAACTAGGACAAATGTAGCTACCTGTAGCCTGTAGCTGTAGGCACTGATCTGGCTTCGAAACCTCGAATAACCAGTGCAATCTACCAAACAGACCTCCTCACGTCGTCGCGTGCACCATCAAGCCGGCATGGGAAAGGCAGTAAAGGCGCCTCCTCGCAACGGTGACCAACCTCTAAACCAAATTCGCGTGGCTCGTGTGCCCGCGTACCGGTGCTTGCGGCCCGGTGCACCGAGCCATCGGAAACGTCATTTTGTCAGGCTCATCCGCCCGGCGCCCGGCCGCCCGCGTGCCGAGGTTTTTCCGCTTTGAAGCTGTCATAGTCAGTGCTGCTCAGGCTACGCCGCTAAGCCGGAGAGCTCTACCGCTCAGTCGCTCACGAGAGGGAAAGAAATTCTACAGGGAGGGCCTTGAACCCCTTCCCTTGAGATCCTACCTAGGATTATGCCATATGGCAGCTGCACTAAAGTAATCAATCATTCCTTTCGTCTTCCCAGCCCCTTCACCAATTCAAGCCATCCACCCTTTCTCTCTCTCTCTGCACTCAAGCCATCCTCTCTCTGTCTCTCCACGCCACCACTTATCGTCCTCCACGTCGGTGCCCCGAGACACCGCCACGCGTCGTCCTCTTTCTCTCCAATCTTCGTCTCGCCATGCATTGTCCACGTGAGCAGCAGCCGTCAAAATTGGTCTCACAACGGCCAAATCTGAGCTTGCCTTGCCGCCCTATCATCAAGCCGCCTTCGTCCTTTGTCGGTGTTGTCGGCGTAAGTATTGTTATAGTTAGTATGTACACATGTTATTACTGTACTATTTTTCTTACTCGAGAAACCCCACTCTGAGATGTAAGGTTTTTAACAAAGCAATAACATTGTATCTATAAAACATCAAGAAAAAAATCCACTTTTCTCCTAAAATATTTACGTACCTATGTTTTTACGTAATTAATTCAATTTTAACTAGGTTTTTAACGAGCGGGTATGAGAGGAATGAAGATGACCGCCGCCACCATCGTTGTCGTCACCTCCGCTGTCTATAGTTAGGCTAGGGCCGGCACAATACGATGTTGGCTCGTCGGGTTTTGGGCTATGCTTGAGTTTGGCTGGAGGTGAGATTGGTATTTTAGCGCAAGGTGAGGCAAAAGCGAAGGGCCCTCACACAAACACCTAACACTACTTGTATACTCAAGATAAGCTTTCAAACCAAAGTTTACTTATTCGATTGTCATTAATTATCCAACCATTAACACATAATAGAGAAGTTAGATAACAACCCGATTGCAAATGAGTATATATAAACAACACAAGCTATATATACTCAAAGAATGTGATTCAATGTAAAGATTCTAAATATGTGTATTAAAGAAGACATGGATCAATACTTATGAAATCTCAAAACATAGAGTAAACTCCCCCTAAATGTGTGCATACAAGTATGTGTAATGAAGATATATGCACATATTCATTTTGAACTATTTGTAGAGTTCAATCTATATTTTAGATCCAAGGAATGCACTAATATATAATAATATGATTTTGAATGCATACACTTCTTTGATTTCACTTTTTCATCCAAATAAGACTAAACAATAATATATTTAAACAAATATATTAGTTTCACATATAGATTTATCATTTAATCATATATTTCAATGATTTTACCTTTTTCATCCATATGAAACTAAGTAATATCATAATCAATAAATAAGGTTAGTCTCACAAATGTATTTATCATTATCACCAAAACCTCATAATAGTATTTGTCACTATCACCAAAATCAACTTAAATGGAGTTTGATCTTTTAGTTGCGCCATGGATTCCTTCTCATGCTTTTGATTTGCCTAGTTTTCTTGGTTGGATTTCATCTCCTTTTGATCTCTCCTAGTGACAAGAACGTGTAAGAAGTGAAGACATCTTTTAGAGATCAGATTCTATCTATCTAGGCACGTTATAGGGAAAGTTCTCATATTTGCCCAATTTTCCTTAAGAGAGGTGATTTTAGGCTTTTTGATCTTATAGGAATTTTAGCTTAAGCTCGTACTATGATCTAATTAGTTATAACATATGAGAACACATCCAAGATCTTTTAGATTATCAAGGACTCATGAGTAAGAGCAAATCGATGTTTACTTCTTTTGCTGTGTTTTAGTGTAACCTTCCTTATTTTGGAGAAAGATTGGAACTTTAATATTGATCTTCACGATCCATGATTGGAATAGATTCGTGACATCTGAGGGAGTACTTGTGCCAGGTTTCACTGTTTTTGGGTTAGTGGTTTAGAAGTTGGCTCTTTCTGGATTGTATGCAGTATTGTTGTGCACTCTCCCTTGGAAAGCAGTCCAACCGTAGGGATCTGAACGATATGACCGGCAATCCCTGTCAGACCAGCTGTCATGGTCAAACCAGCCCTGGGCAGTACTTCTGCACAGTGATTGGCGATAGTATTGCAAAGATAGTGAAGTCTTAGTTGATTCGTGTTCTTTGACTCTAACTTTTGTGAACTTATGAGTTTATATTTTCGCTGCTAGAGTTGTTAATACTAGAGGAAAGATTTTGAGAAGTTATTCACCACTCTAACTCGCTATGCCAGTGACACCAGCCTACTCACCCTAGTCTGACTGCCAGCCATGGTCGATTCGATCGCACATGATTAACACCAAAATCCACTCTTTAAAAAAATCAACCGCTAGCTAGAAATTGGTCATACAACTCCAACGATCTTATCGCTCCCAAAATTCGACCACACCAGACCACTGGTTAAACTACCATTTGTAGGTTGGTACAACCATTTCGTCCCAGTATTTCGACATGTCCCACCAACAGATCCGACTCGAAACACTGACAAATCCGAAATTTCTAAAACTATTGCAAAATTCAAAATTAACTCGACTAAAATACTAATTGTTCATCACAAATATATACTAGACATAGTACGTGATCTCTCGCTTTATCATGCTGAAACCCATTGAAAGACACAGTAAAACCTACAGTGACAAGAGTCTTCAATCCGTTCAGTTCACATTTCGAACTCTGGCCATCTCCAAAAACCGCTGGTGTTGTGCATACATGCGTGCCGCGGATGTTGCTACAGATATGTTCATCCTGTATGCATATCTGAGCACACTGCTGTCTGCTCATGAGTTACATTTTTAACTAGCTAATTAAGCAACGTAGTTGGACTTCTCCGCCTGCATCGCGTCCACGATCTTGGACCATTTTGTGCGTATGGTGATCAACATCAGCGCGCCGGCCTGGCATGTCAGCCCGCAGATCAGACCCGACCATAGACCCTGCAAAAGATTACGAGCAAGGAAATGTTCAGTTCAGTTAGTCCTGTGTCCGGCAGTACAGCTTCTTTCAGAAACTTGTGTTGTTCTGATATGTATGAGCTGCACGTAGGATGATGGTCGGCCCAACTGACCCATCCTAATTCATTTGCTTTATCGTCGATATAAGATCTATGCACACAAAGTGAACTACCAAGTATGAGCATACCGTTCATTCATCATTACTTACCTTGCTGTAGAACTTGAGCTTGAAGGCGAAGAGGATGGCCAGCGGCATGCCGATGAAGTAGAACGCCACCAGGTTGGTCATCGCCGCCAGATGCTGCCATCCGCAGCCCCTCGACACGCCTGCCATTCCACGAACAACGTGTTTCCATTGTAATTTCTAATTTCTATATGTGCAATGCAACGGAGAAGTGATCTAGGCAAGGTATGGCCTAGCTACCTGATCTCACCTGACAGGACACCCTGCACGGAGTCGAGCACGATGGAGACCATCATGAGCGGCGTGATGGCGGCGAACTCCGCCACGATGACCGCGCTCCCGCTGAAGAGACTCGCCCAGAGGTTGTGACCGAAGCCCAGCAGCAGGATGAAGGAGACGGCGAGGAATACCGACAGCTTCATTGTCACCGCCACCGCGTTCTTCGCCCTGTCCACGTTCCCGGAACCGATCTCGTTCGACACTCGGGTGCTGCAAGGTGCAAGCAACGCAACGCCATGCATTATTGTAACCACCATGAACAGAAGGAAACAAAATTTCAAGCTGAGAGCAGAAGAACATGGAATTGGTCTGAACACTGAAACTGGGCAGTACCTCACAGCGGCACTGAACCCGTACGTGATCATGTAGGCAATGGCCTCCGTGCTCGCGCTGCATATAATGATATAAACATTTCATCGTTGATTAAGTCGGTTTGTTTGAGGAATCATGGCCTACGTACAAATGAGGGAATAATGCCACTGAAGCTTCATCAGTTTGGAGTGACATACCACATGGCGATCAACGACGTGCTCACCGTGGAATTCGGGAGCAAGCCGGCGATCAGAACCAGGAGCTCAAACGCCCAGTACTCCAAGCTACAAGCAGTAAAAACGTCAATTTACATCAGGGGAAACGACGTCCGTGCATGTGCACATCAAGAAATAACGGCGCACATATATGTAATTGTACGTACTGACCAGACCATGACGGCGGACGGCGTGGCGAGCTTGAGCGTCGGCAGCACGTACTTGAACGCGTCGGCGGAGAACCCCTTCCACGTCTCGCTGAACACCTCGGACCGCAGCACGTACACGAGAAGCATCAGGCAGGAGAGCCAGAACGTGGCGGAAATGGCGACGGACGCGCCGGCGAGCCCCATGCCGAGCACGTTCACCAGCAGGTGCGTCAGCGGGACGTGGAGCGCGAACGGCGCCATCGAGCAGACGACGAGCGGCACGACGATGGACTGCGTCTGCAGGTACCGCAGCAGGCACTGCAGGAAGGAGAACGCGAACAGGCCCGGGACCTGGAAGCGGACGAACGACGCCGCGGCGCGGGACACCTCGGGGTCCTGCCGCAGCCACAGCAGCACCGGCTCCGTGAAGCACCACAGGACGGAGATGAACACGGACACCACAGCCGACATGATCAGCGACGACTGCAGGTAGAGGCCCAGCATGCGGTACATCCGGGCGCCGTACGCCTGCCCGCACAGCGTCTCCAGGGCGCCGCTCAGGCCGGTCTGGAAAACATCAGTTAGGCAGTGAATAAAGCGTCGCGTTGCGTTTCATCTTGCGCGTAACTAGATACGTGAAGATCAATTCATTAGATGCAGCATCATTCGAAAACTTACAAGGTTAAGAAAGTGCAAATATAATTACGAGTATGGGTTAATCCTGTTATGAATATTGTGTGTATTGATATGAGACCCAAAGGTCATATATATATACGAGAGTACAAAAGGATGCCACATATATAGAATACAAACTCTATATCCTAATACAACTCTATCTCCTTAACACCCCCTCAAATGCAAGGCGTATGCAATAGCATTGCATTTGAAAAAGGGCTAACACTAAAACAAGAAAAATCCAAGTCCGAGTGCGAATGATGTAAATCGTTGCGTGCAGCCTTTGAATAAACTGTCAAATCAAGCCGAAGAGGAATATATAAAAGCATGACGGCGCAGATCGAAGCCCAAGATGGCAGCGGCGCAATGCACAAGAAGCGCAACGGAGGCGCAGTGCAAAAGAAGCGCGGCGGCTTTAGAAACTCGGGGCGGCGGCTTAAAGAGAAGCGTCGGCATCATGAAGACTTCTACGATCTGCACGCGGCTCAGAGAATAGAGCGGCGGTTGCTGCCATGCAAAAGAAAATTCCTACACTTCTATGACTGACAATAAATTTGTGGACTCGCACGATTTGGACGAATGAAAGATTGGAAACTACAGACTTGGATAGACGCGACATAAGACTCACGAAAAATAACCTAAGATTGACTAAAAGAAATCAGCAGCAGAAAATCCCCTCACCCCTCTCTCTCCCCCACTCCCTCAAAACCTCTCCCATCTCTCTCTCCTCACACCCTGATCCCTCCCACGCCTCACCCCATCTCCTCACTCCCTCATCCTGCCTCTCATCTCGCGACAGAAGAAGCTGCATCCACGGCGCCCAGGAGACGGCGACATGAGGCGTGAGCGCGGCGGCCAAAGGCGGCAGCGCGGGCACGGAGGCACGGGGGGCGGCATCCGAAGGCGGCGGCGATCCAGGAAGAGGATGGCGTCGACGCGGAGCGGAGGCGCGCGCGCGCGCGCGGCGGGCGCGGCGGCGCGACGCAGAGGCGCGAGATGGCAGCGAGGCGCGGTGAATCCAGCCGGGAGAGGACGGATCCGAGCTTACAATGGTTGAGATAGCCGGATCCGGCCCGAGGCGGTTGAATCCGGACTTGGCGGCGCGGCGGAGTGGCGATCCGGTGCGAGAGGCCGGATCCGAGGCGCGCGGCCGGTTCCGAGGAGAGTCGGCTGAGCGCGGCGGTAGCGGCGAGAGATGGTCGCCCGAGGCGGACGCGGGGGCACCGGGAGACACGGACGCAGATCCGGGAGCACCGTGGCGCGGGCGGCAAGGAGATGGCCGCCCCTAGGAGCAGAGATGGATCCTCCCAGGGGCAGCGGCAGCGGAAGACAAACAGAGGCTAGGTTAGGGTTTTAACCTAAGCTCTGATACCATGTTATGAATATTGTGTGTATTGATATGAGACCCAAAGAGCCATATATATAGGAGAGTACAAGAAGATATACCATATAGAGATAAGGCATATATGGAATAGAATACAAACTATATATCCTAATACAACTCTATCTCCTTAACAAATCATTTTATTTACCGTAGATGGCGTCTAGATCTAGATTCAATGGCTCACAAATCACAACCCCTTTAGCTCTATACAAATCCAACCGACTCCTCTCCTCCTCCCGACTCCACCACTGGCCGCCTGCACCCACCCCTATCGTCACCATGTGCGCTACCGCCCTGCCATCTTGCCGGCGTCATAATCGTAGCGACAAGATTTACCTACTACCAACGAAACATAATCGTTACCCCGTCAGGTTCGCTATTTTGGTCCCGCTTACAGTAAATCAAACAATTAGCAGATGTGTATAAGTAAAGCTGAAGCTGGATACTAAACCAAACCGTATCGTCTTTCTTGTGACTACCTTTGGCTTCACAATCACAGAAAGTGACAAGACAAACACCTTCCTAACACTCACGTTCAATTGTGTCACGTACTCAAATACTCAGCGTCCCGTCGACGATCTGCCGCCCCGATGATCTAGAAACGAATGTTTGACATCCAACGGTCCACGCACGCACAAATGTTCGATGAACACTTCATACCCGGCCAAGATACGATGAAATTATGTCGCAAAAGGAAAAAAAAATATATATCCGCCGAAGTCGTGCTCACGTGTGCTGAGGCTCCACTAATTTCGATTTGAGCTTTTAACTTTAGGCTTATTTTTTACTATTCTTAAATTTCATCTTTTTCTGACTTTTTAGCTTTTTTAAAGTTTTTTGTCGGTTCTTTTTTTCTATATTTGTTTGTATTATCCGTGATGGACTAACCTATTTTTCTAATTTTAATTTTTTTTAAATTTAATTACGTTAAATAAGTCACTATCACTTACAGTGTATTTTTAGTTAGTTAAAAAAAAATTCAATCATAAATTAATTTTTTAGTCTAAATGAGCGGCTCTCAAATCATGTCTACGAGTATTTCACATGCGTTCCTTAAAAAAAATCCAGCTAGCACGTGTTCCTCTCTGCTTACGTACAAGCATTTATGGCCATCAATCATGTAACAACATACTTCCAATAGGGATTGACAAGGTGTGGTTTTATCTGTGAACATAAGTTACCTAGGCCATCTCCAATGGTCGATTAGCTATTTTCGTATCAGTAAAATTATAGAAAAAAGAGCATATGCTAGCATTTCCCTAAGCGCCCATCATGCACGCAAAATAAGACACGAAACGACCGCCATTGCACGCTATTGGAGCGAATCCGTCCGCTCCCCACGCGGTATGTGGGGGCCACATGGTGGTGCCAATCGGATGCGGCGAAGATGACCACGGCTCGGCGGCGACCAGGTTGATGACGGCGACGACAACGAATGCGAGGACCATCGGAGAAATGCCCAGTCTGGCTGATCCGGATCTTGTTGGGTCGACGGTGGCAGCGTTGGAGAAGGTTGCGTCGGTGGCCAAGGAGGACACGATAGTGATGGAGCAGGATGCAGGCGGCGACCGACAGCAGGGAGGGAGAGGGCAGAGGCCGGCACGACGGGGATGGAGCGACCACGGTGGGGAGGGCGAGAGAGCAAGCGATGGGGAAGGAGAGAGTGGAAGGCTGGCGTGGTGGGGACGGAGGGGAAGCTGGCGCGACAGAGAGGAAGGTGGAGGGAGGCCGTCGGGAGGAGGAAGAAGGGTGGGTGTGGCCATAGAAAAGAAAGTTTGTAAAAAAAATGATGCGTCAGAGATAATTTAATAGAGAAGTTGTCACTAAGATCGTCCTTAGTGACTTGGAGGTGATATGGCAAAATAAGAGGTAATATTTTTGGACATACCCTCACCAGTAGTACAGTAGCGCTACTAGAAAATTTCTCGTGATAAAAAGACTATGCATATTATTACCTCCACGGCTCGGGAATTAGTCGTTGAATGGCGACTATTCAGGTAATGCTCAGTTTAGCGATGATTTACAGTATTTTACTATCATTGGTTTATTTTTTTTTACTATAATTGATAATGTCTTATTTAACGTAATTAAATTAAAAAATTTTACAAATAAAAAAACATGTTATACCAAGAAATACGGAAAAAAAAGTCTAAAAACTAAAAGATTAAAAAAAGATGAAATTAAAAAACAATAAATTAAAAATCAGAAGTCACGAGCGGGGCCTTGAAGCGCCAAAAGTTTCAAAGCTTGTGAACTCCATTTTCGGCGCAAAAGAATTCCGGGTTTCTGACCCCGGAGCATTTTTACCACGTCTCCAGAGATCTTGCGGGGACCGACTGACTTGCTGACCTTGGAGTTGGAGGCTTTGATCGTCCAAGCCATCGATGGTACGGCCCATCACGCTGCCAGCGAGATGGCACGACGACCGAGTCCGTGCGAACACGTCGCCGTAGCAGAGCAGCAATCTTCCTCACGATTCTTCAGAGGACCTCTAGCTATCTGACAATTACGACTAGGGAGCGCCAAGTTGTTCTCTACATGCACATCCACAGCTGCCTACTCGTGGCTACAAACGCGCGCGAGGCTTCTGGAAGATGGAACTTGGTGGCGGACGGCGCACAGGGTTCTCCCAGTGACAAAACTAGTATTTAGTTACGTCTCTGATTTAATATTATTTAAATCGGATAACAAAAATATTATTCAGATTAAATTAATTTTATTTAAATTATACACTAGATATTTTTAACTAAAATTTATCTTGCCTCCCCTGTTCTCCAGTCCCGGCCACGGAAACGACGAGGGCGCGCGTTTGTTTTTCGAATGGCAGCGAGAATTTCAGAGCGGGACGGAGGGGCGTCAATCCGCAGGCACGGTTTCCGACGGCACCGATCCGCGGGGCCCTATCCGCTCGTACTCTGGCTGCTCTCTGCACGACGAGATGAGCGTAGCCCAAGTCGTCGTCGTGATCGACGTCTGGCTAAAAGCGACTGGTCCGCGGCGAATTCAAGGTACGGATGATGGGCTTATACCCCGTGTAATTGGCGACGATTGCGTAAACACGAAATATACGGGTTAATCAAAGGATAATAAAGAGAAATATGCAGATCGCTGCTTGCGGCTCGGTGTGGACGAATGACAGTGCCCAAGCTAAGCTAGCTGGCGAATGGCTAAGCGAAGAAAAGCAACTTGGTAGCAGACTATTATACTGTTGTTTTGTGGACCGGCCCTGATCAACTCGGCTTCGGCTTCTGACTTTTAGCTTATTTTTCATTATTTTTGTCTTTTTCTGTACTTTTAGCTTTTTGTTGAGTTTTTTTGCCGGTTCTTTTTTTCCGTGTTTGTTTGTATTATATGTAATGGGCTAATATATTTTTTAAATTTTTTTAAATTTAATTATGCTAAATAAACCTTTGTCAGCTACAGTGCTTTTTTCAATCATAAGCCATGACCTTTTCAGCCGAACCGATCACCATCTAGAGAGTCCAGGATAGTAGATGAGCAATCGATTGTGTTCCATACTAGTACAACCATTAATTTTTCTGCTGCTTTAAATTTGGAGCAGCAAATATAGTATGGGTTTTATTTTGACTAAATTATGGACTATTCGTGAGAGAGATCAAGAGATAGATAGTTACATATAATTTTAATCAGTATAATTAAAGTCAAAGTCAGTATAGTGTCTTCTATAATTAATTTATAGAACTATTTTAAAAAAATTGTATAATTTAAAAGTTAGTTAACGCAACAAATATCAAAAAGCCACAGAGAAGTCCAAAATAGTCATAGAAAGTACTTGCTCCAGTACTCGCGTACGCTCGACCTACTCATCTTAGTACTACTGCTAAAAATTAAAGGAATGTGGTCATAAACTTGTTTCGACCAGATCCATCCCTGCAATGAATATAGTAATAATGCGCTGCCTAAAGGTCAACAGCCATCTAGCACGAGCTTTGACAGCATCCAGCGATCTAATTCGCATTCCCATGTCTGTAATTATTACTGCGAGTACTACTACCAAGCAATGACAACACCACCAACATAGGAAAAAAAAAGAGAACAGCTTGTTTAAGGGAAAACAAAACCATGGCTGAGTAAAGAGGACGTGCTACTATCGCCATTGTTATGCGTATTAATTAGTGTCTGCAGATGCAAGTAGATAAGATATGCATGTGGCCGGCATGTGGGTTGCCATGGATGGATGCATCGTGATTCATGCACTGCATGCGGGGGTAATGATTAATGAAACACATGATGGATCGAGCAAGAGTGTATACGTACGACGAACGCGTAGCCGGTGACGGTGGCCCAGGAGTTGCCGAGGGTGGCGCCGGCGAGGTGGACGTCGCCGAGGTGGCCGGAGAACATCACGGACACCAGCGGGATGCCGTAGTAGGACATGTTTGTCAGGATCATGGGCACCGCGAACTGCAGCTGCGCCCACGCCTCCTCCGTGTCCACCACGCGGCCCAGCCACGGCCACGGGCACGCCCCGCGCGCGCGCCGCCCCTCGGCGCCCCCAGCAGCCTCGGCGCCCTTGCCGTCGGCCGGCGCGCAGGCGCCGAGCAGCGGAGCCGAAGACATGTCGATCGCCCCGGCCGCCGAGAGGAGCTTTGGCTTTCGTGGTGAGTCGTGCCACTCGCGATCGATCGCCTCTCGGCTCTGGCTGGCGACCAACGAGGCAACGAGTGTGATACCGAGTTTATATATAGATATACTGGCTTGGCGTGAAGTTTTGGCCTGCCCCCGTTTTTCGTGAGGTGTGCCGCGGGGAGTGGTGGTGGGGAAATGGTATATTTTGTCTATTTTGGATCTTTTGGTTGTTTTATTTTATTTTATTTTTTGGAATGGCCATCGCTGGAAACTAATTATAGGGATATATCTTTTTTTCAGCGCTAGTATGAATGGCGTTGACGTCTCTGCGTGCGCCACGGTAGACTGCGGCTAGCATTCACCAGATGCCATTGTTCATCATCAAACATCACGTTAACAAAAACCGTCGCGGTTTGAATTGGCTTTGGTTTTTAATTTCTGCTTAGAGAAATTAAAGCTAATATAAATATCTTAATTTTTATAAGCCACTTCTATCGGTCACTATTTTACTTTTTTTATATTGTAACGCACTTTATATTTTATTATTTTACAATTTAGTAAGTTGTATGGTGATCCGAATGTTGTAGTTTATTTTATTGATTCGCCTTTTTTACATAATGCACTCAGCAAAAAACCAAAAGATAATACAAACGGCTCAGTTTCTATAAGCTGCTTCTATCAATCACTACTATTCTCAGCCACAACCAAAAGCAATCAGTAAAAGGCAATACGAATAGCCCCTAAGCTGCCACGAACGGCCGGTTGATTTAGGAGGTGTTTTATAATGGCTACGGCTGATGTTTTTAGCTGTGGCTAGTAGTTTTAAGCTGAAAATGAATAGTAATGGCTGAAAGAAGTGTCTTTTAGAATAAAGGGGCGAGCGGTGGAAAAGGTGAGGAAGAGGTGTGTGCGCGAGACGGAAGCAAGAGAAGTGGCGTGTGTGATGCTCCTGTGCCCCTCTATCTTATCCTCAGAGCAAGATGTGAGAGGAAAGAGTGGAGAAACTGCTTCGAAAAACTAGATATTTATATTAGTTTTTAATTTCTCTAAGCAGAAGATATAAACAAAAGTCAATACAAATACCCCTTACAGTAGGCCGGTGTTTATAAATGATGTAATAGACTCTAAGCCAACGTTTATAAATGGCCCTGTCGATGCCAACTAGGCCAGCATTTATAAACGCCGCAAGACGGCGGACGGCATGGCGAGCATGAGCATCGGAGGCACGTACTTGAACATGTCGGTGGAGAACCCTTTTCCGCGTCTCGTTGAACACCTCGGACCGCGACACGTAGCGAACAGCATCAGGCAGGAGACCCAGAACGTGACGGAGATGGCAATGGATGCGCCGGCGAGCCCCATGCCGAGCACGTTCACCAGCTGGTGCGTAAGCGCGCCATGGAGCATGAACGGTGTTGGAGTAGACACGCACGCAGTCACAAAACCACGAGTATCTGGTACTTGTTATGACCATGTGAAGCTGTTTACGACCACGAAGTTATTTACGACCACTCGAAGTCAAGCGTACGACCACTCCTCGTTGTAGCAAGTCGATAAATCGGTTACGACTTACAACCACTCGATGTCGTAGGTACTCAATAGTCGGTTTTGACCATGTACTCGATAGTCGATTTCGACCACATACTCGATAGTCGGTTTTGACCATGCTACAAGCCCGGTTTCGACTTCCGACCACATACTCGATTACGACAATGAAGTCATGCTTGGATACAGCACTCAGGAAAATGCACGCGATACTCAGGGAAACACGCACAACACTTTAGAAAAACACAAGGATTTTTGCTGCTCAACTTCTGTAGCTTTTTCTAGCTTTCTTATCTAATTTTTAGGACTTGAATACAAAGCAAAAGCTAAACTTATTTCCTATTCTTACACCATGATCTGCGTTAGCCGTGCCATCCCATGTCCAGCGAAAACATGGCTCCACTAACTAATAGACTGAACGAGAATCACAGCCATGACGTGAACGTGAGCACGTCTTAGGCCACTAACTTTGACATAGTAAAATGTAAATATGCAGCGCAACATGTTTAAGTCCAACAAATCACCCCCTAAGCCTGTTGCACAAAATTCACCTCAACGATGCCGAGCTTCTGTCTCATCTCAATGAACTTGACTCGCCCAAGCGCCTTGGTGAGTATATCACCGAGTTGTCCATCCCTGCCAACATGGTCAACGTCCACCTTGCCGTCTTCAATGTATTCACGAATAAAATGAAAACGAGTGTCGATATGCTTACTCCGTTCATGATGCACTGAGTTCTTGCTTAGTGCGATGGCTAATTTGTTATTCATCAGAAGCTTTACCCTCTATGGTACGCACCCGACCAGCTCGCCATACAGTCAGCTCAACCAAACACCCTGGCATGCTGTCGTAGCCACCGTGATGTATTCCACCTCACAGGACAAAAGTGCAATGACCTTCTGCTTCTGCGATGTCTAGGTGACTACACTCATGCCGAGGAAGAACACAACCCCAGTAGTGCTCTTGTGATCATCGATGTCATCGGCGAGGCCACTGTCACTGAACCCCACTAGTGCGGGCTCCAGCTTGCTCGTCTTCTTACAGCAGCACCTATAGCTCGTAGTGCCGCTGATGTAATGCAGAATCTACTTCACCGTCGCCCAATGTGATACAGTCAGCACCTTCATGAACCTGCTCACGATCCAAACTGTGTAAGCGATGTCGGGCCTTGTATTGTAGTGGTATCACAGACTCCTGATGATGCTCCAGTACCATGTTGCATCTATAATGGCACCGGTGTCCTTCTTGCTCAGCTTCAAATGATTCTCCATCGGCATCTGGAACGAATTACACCCCGCCATGCTGGATAACTTCAGAATCTTGCCAGCATGAGCACTTTAGCATAGCATGATCTCGCCAGTGTCTTGCTTAACCTCGATTCTTAAATAGTAACTCCGGAGACCAAGATCGCTCATCTCAAATAGGTTGCACATTTGGTCTTTGAATATGGCAATATCATTGACACTGGTGTCAGTGATGATCAAGTTGTCGACACAGATGCCTACCAGCAGTGATGATGTGCCATTGGTCCTTTGGTGCACAGCATGTTCTAGAGGGCTGCGCCCAAAGCCAAGGGAGATGAGCGACGTGTCCAACTTGGTGTTCCACGCCTGCGGTGCCTGGCGAAGATCGTACAGGGCCTTATGTAGCTTGAACACCCTGTGCTCGTTGTCAGGGTCAACGAAGCCAGGTGGTTGGTACACGTAGACCTCCTCAGCTAGATCGCCACTCAAGAACACCAACTTGACGTCCATATGATGCACATCCCAATCACTACGCGTAATGAGTGCCAGCAAGAGCCGCAAACTCTATTCGCGCCATCGGGGTGAAGACCTCGTCGATGTCCATCCCCTACCATTAAGCGTACCCTTTAGTGACTAGAAATACCTTATGTTTCACCACATTGCCTGCAGGGTCCTTCTTTACCTTGAATACCCTTTTTGAGCCCGATGGCCCTGTGTCCTGCTAGGAGTGCGACGAGCTCCCTTGTATCGTTGTTGCAGATGGCAGCTAGCTCTTCTTCCATTGCCTACTTCCAACACGCTTCTTCAAGTGCTTGGTTGACATTGGCTGGCTCCTCGACAGCCAAAAGACAGATCCCACTTTGCTCAACGTCGACTTCCTCTGTAGTGTCATAGACTTTTGGCAACTCTTGGTAGCGACGTGGCCCAGAGTCAGTGTCGAGCACGTCATCATGAGTTGGTGGGGTCGCCCATCGATGCCCGTGGATGCTGGTGGAGGTGTCTGTGGCTCCGCCGCCTACGGTGCCACTGGATCTGCTCTAGGTGTTAATGTCGTTGCATGTCCAATGTCGACGTCTGCCATGCCTTGCACCATGGTGTATGTCATGGTGAATGTGGCAGTTGGGCACGGTCCAGCGCTGCATTCGCCTGACTCTCAGTTCCATCACTTTTGTTCCTTGAAGCTTCTTCGTGCGTCGAATCGTACACCCTATACGCCTTCGGTCCTTCCTCATAGCCGATGAACACCATCGGTGTTAAGCAGTGCGCCAGCTTGTTCATGCTTGGCTCGGTGTTCCTGATGTGCGTGATGCACCCAAAGATTGGAGATAGTGCACCTTTGGCTTCCGCTTGTGTCACGCCTCGTACAATGTTTTGCTGTTGAGACTCCATGTCGGTGCCCTATTGAGGATGTAGACTGTAGTTTTCACTGCCTCGCCCCAGAATGTCACCGGCACACCCATGGTATTTAGTAGACAGCGTGCCATCTCTACCACAGTCTGGTTGTAGCGCTCGACGACCCTGTTCTACTGTGGTGAATACGGTGAAGTGGTACAATGCTTGATGCCGAGCTCATCACAGTACTCGCGGAACTTGGTGGAGTTGAACTCGCCACCGCGGTCTGAATGGAACACCATGAGCTTGCCACCGTGCTTAGTTTCGGCTAGTGCCTTGATCTTCTTGAAGAATTTGAACGCCTCGTCATTGGACCTGAGCACCTCGAGCCACATGTATCTGCTGTGATCGTTTACAATCAACAGGAAAAACATATTACCTCCTGCCGTCGCCAGTGTGATTGGTCCACACAAGTTGTTATGGACCAACTCTAGTGGGCGCTCGACGCGGTAATCTGTGGCTTGCAGGAACATGGCTCGATGCTGCTTGCCGAGGGCGCACCCATCACAGAACTACTCAACGTGATCGAACAGTGGAACCCCAGCCGCCATTCCCTTTAGCGCCATGTTCTACAAGGCTCCAAAGTTGAGGTGGCTGTAGCGTCCGTGCCACAACCAAGTTTCGTCATCCGTGCACGTGAGAAGGCACACAGGACCAGCAAGGTTCAACTTTAGCATGCAAAGCCGGTTCCTAGTTCGCCTCACCCGTGCCAGCAGCTTGTGCTCGTGGTCAAACACAAGTAGCTCTCCATCCTCTATCACCACCTTGCAGCCATTCTCGTCTAATTGCCTGACGGATATGATATTGCGGTGGAGATGAGGAATGAAGTATACCTCAGTGAGAAGCCGATGCTCACCGTTTTGGCACTGGAATATGATGGTTCCCTTGCCACGGATGTCCACGAGCGAGCCATAGCCAAACTTGATCGTCCCTTTCACCAATTCGCCAAGCGATTTAAACATCACTTGAGATCCGGTCATGTGGATGCTCGCTCCCATGTCGAGGTACCAAATTCTATCGCCCGCGTTCGTCGGGATCACCTTTTCCTCATTAAGAGCACTGTCTGCTGCTGGACCTCATAGTCAGCTTGTGGCAGTTCGCAATGCTCCATTTGAGGAGCCGTCGCCATGCTACCATTTCTTAGCCTGCACAAGCCACTCCTACTCAGTGAGGAGCAAGCGCCCTCCAGAGCCGCCTTTGATGTCAAGTTCAGTTCGCTCCTCCACCACGCGAAGCTGCTCGATGAGCTCGTCGACCGAGAGTGTGCTCAAGTCGAGGAGCGTCCCGATGGAGATGGCCACTTGCGTGTATCGTGGGGGTACGACACGCGGAAACTTCTTCACAGCCTTGGATTCCTCAATTGCATCGTTGAGGATGTGAAGGTTGTTGACGAGACCGGTGATGCACATTGGAAACTCATCACCGGTCTTGCCATCCTTGAATGCAGTGTCCTCGAACACCTCACGGAGCTTCTACGCATTCGCCTCACGCACGCGGTTGACGCCCATCCGCTGCACCTTCACGGCGTCCCACGCCTGCTTTGCTATGTCCTTCACGGTGAGCGTTAATAGCATGTCAGGTAGCATCGCACGAAGGATCGCGGACATCGCCATCCTGTTGTTGCAGAAGTCGGTGTCGCCTGGCTTAATTGCTCGCTACAGGTTGTATGCCTGTAAGTTGACTCTCATGGCGAGAGCCCAGTCGGAGTTGTTTGTGTGCGTTAGTATGGGGTAGACCACCGTCCCCCGCTCTCCCTTGTCACCTGCTGCGCCACCACCTCACGACCACGTACCCTTGTCCTGCTGCGCTTACGGATCCTTGGTGGAGTAAGGGACCTCGAAGGAGATTCAGATCCGTGGCCTGACATCGCCCACAAGATCTCACACCGCTCTGATACCGCTTATTGGAGTGGACAGCACATAGTCGCACAACCACGAGTACCTGGTACTCGATACGACCACGTGAAGGCGCTTACGACCACGAATTCGTTTACGACCACTCGAAGTCGGGCTTACGACCACTCCTCGTCGCAGCAATTCGATAGTCGGTTACGACTTACGACCACTCGATGTCGCAAGTACTCGGTAGTCGGTTTTGACCACGTACTCAATAGTCAATTTTGACCACATACTCGATAGTCGGTTTCGACCACGACTACAAGCCCGGCTTCAACTTCCGACCATGTACTCGATTATGATAATGAAGTCGTGCTCGGATACAGCACTCAGGGAAAAGCATGTGACACTAAGGGAAAACACAAGGATTTGTGCTGCTCAACTTCTAAAGCTTTTCTCAGCTTTCTTCTCTAATTTATAGGACCTGAATACAAAGCAAAAACTATACTTATTTTCTATTCTTGTGTCATGATCGGTTTTAGCCGTACCATCCTAGTTACAACGAAAACACAGCTCCACTAACAAATGGACCGAACATCTTGAAAAAACACTCTAGAAGCCAAAAGCTGAAAAAGATATAGCCTTAACCTTCGCCTTGCGTTTCATCTTGCATGTAACTAGAGGCCCCTTTGCTTAGATGCAACATTATTCGCAAACCTACACGGTTAGAAATATAATTACGAACTAGGCTGCAGCTTGGCTATGAGCCTACATAATAGAATTTGGAACAAGAATTACAATGCTATGGGCTCTAGAAAGCTGCACATATTGTAAAAAGCAAAAAGCTGCACATATTGTAAAAAAAAAAGCTGCACATAGCTACGCTTCTTAGCTAGCTAGTAGCCTAGTATGATCAGCCATTGCGACTTGATTTACCTACTACCAACAAAACAGAATCCTTACCCGTCAATTTCGTCATTTTGGTCCCGCTTACAGTAATCAATCAATGAGTAGATGTGCATGGTAAAGCTGGATTCCCAGTTTGGTGTTCCACGCATGTGTATGTCCCCAAGCAAACATGCTGAACTGGTCACAAAGTAGTTCGGTTCGATATCTTATCATTAAGAGCAATTCAGCGTGCGAAAGTATCTTCAGCGTTTGCATGACCACGTAAACGAACACTGTGCAAATCCATGGACAATCGGAGATTTTTTATTTTTGGCCGGGAGAAGTTATTTGTAGAAATGATCCTGGTGATGATTTTTTTTTACAAAAACAGCCCCTGACGCGGCTGGAGCTCGTCAGGTTACTGTTGCACTTTTCAGAAAAATCCATTAAAGTATATTTTATAGGAATTTTTAGACATAACAAATGAGGTCCAAAATTTATCAAATTGTTTGTGGATCCTCTAAACAAAGTGTACTTACTTGTGTAATTTTTTTCATAATTTTATCTATTCTGTATTTTCCTCTAAAACTTATTTAATTATACTATTTGTAGGAATTTTATGGAACAATCTAGAACTGATAAAATTTTGGAAAAATTACACAAGAAATTACACTATGTTAGGCGGCTCCACAAAAAAAATTCATAAATTTTTGAGCTAATTTGATATATCTAAAAATTCCTAAATTAATATGCTTAAATGAATTTTAGAGAAAACTAAAAAAAGGATAAAGTTATCAAAACACTACAAAAATAAGTATGTTATGTCCGGAGGCTCCACAAAAAATTTTATAAATTTTGGAGCTTATTTTCTACAAAAATATGCTTTAATAGTTTTTTTCTAAAAAAAAATGCTATACTACCTTGGCGCTCCATTGGGACTATTTCTATAAATAACTTGTCCAGAAAGCCAAAAATAAAAAAAATCCAAATTTAAAGCATGACCACGACCCTGCAATCTGAAATGCTTACCTGGGACCTACTCTGCATTCACTACAGGGGTCTACCCTGGAGGCTTCGTAAAAAAAAAATGTGCCGATCGTATCATGTTTTTAGTTTTTTTTTTGCTTTTTTCTCTCTTATTCTTTTGCATTATTCATTATAATATAATAGTTTTTTCTATTTTTTAATTTTTTAAATTTTTTTCTAAAAAATTAACTGTTGCTACATGTAATTCCATTCAAAAACCAAAAGTTACAGTTAAAATCTAGTTGAAGCATCACTAAACATGCGTCTAATCCTAGCTGGCCCATGTTCCTGTCTGCTTACGTACCAGCGTTTATGCGTATTGATCATGTAACAACTTACTCCTATAGGGAATGATAAGTTATTCTTTTATTTGATAACATAAGTTTTTTATGAAGCCTGACAGGGTAGGCCTATACAGTGAATGCATGTTATTAATTACCTCCATGGCTCGGAAATTAGCAGTTGGGTTGAATCGCGACTAATTCAAGCGCCAAAGTTTCGAAGCATGTGATCATTTTCGGCGCAGAAGAATTCCGAGTTTGTGACCCCGGAACTTTTTTACCACCATCTCCAGGGATCTTGTGGACCGAATTTTTTCTATTTTAGCCTTTTTTTTGAAAAATATTCACATTTAGACCCCTGGTAGTTTTAATTCCGTTTTTGGACCCAGAGCTCGGCGCCGTGGTTCACGGCGCCGAGGTAACACGCGTCTCGGCGCCGTGGACCACGGCGCCGAGAGTGCGAGCCAGCGCCGGCGTAGCGGCCGGCGTGGCGCCGGCGTGGCGAGTAGCTCGGCGCCGTGAGTAGTGGCGCCGAGCTTCGGCGCGTGACTCGTGGCGCCGAGCTCGGCGCCGTGGGCGTGGCGCCGAGCGCCTACCACGTGGCGCCACGGTGTGGGTTTGCACCGATCGACCTTTTCGCAAAATGAATTAAGTTGTATTTTTATTTGGATTATTTAATGATAGTAATATTATGTAATATAGTTAGTTATTTATTTATCTGAGCAAAAATACGATGTATATTTTGAAAATTCGTTATGTAATGCGGATGATACATGTAGGAAAATTCGTGTAGATTTTTAAAAATATTATGGTACGTTGGTAATGGTTTTGAAAAATAAAATTCGCAGCCGTGTGAACGAGTTTTGTGTGAAGTTCATGGGCGTTAGATCTTTGCGGGCAAGGCAGAGGAGGCGACATGTGGCATACAAGCAACTCTCATCTTCCTTTTGTTCGATTGTTACTACACACGAGTTATGTGTGATTGTGAGCGAGTTATGTGTGAAGTAACGATTAGTGTATTTCGATTTTTGTACAATCTTGACCGTGAAAAATATGTTGAACCGCAATAACATTTTTCGATCATGTTATGTTGTTTTATTGGTAGAATTTTTTGAATTATTTTTATGACAAGCGTGATAGGAACAATTGGATGAAAGGAGGAAGTGATAATAAGACACGTGGGAATCATTGCATGCGAAAAGCCGAGATGATAAGCTTATGAAGTTGGGACGAACATGGCGCGTACAATTTTATTACATGCTAGCATGATATCCGACTAATCGACCCAAGCGCCTCGTCGACCTCTCGTGTGGACTAGGTCTATTACATCTTGTCTCACTGGGTGTAGCGTGGTTGTTTCCCCTTTACATCGCGCCCGAAGATGGCTCATTGCATCCTTCTTCCTGTCACTCTTGGTCTTGAGAGCCGCCTCACGAGCTTGAAGCTCTTCCTCCTGACGCTTGATGGCTGCTTCACGCAGACTTAACTGCTCCCGCCTCCTTTGCAGCTCATCCTCCTTGCCCTTCAGACGGATTTGGTCCACCCTCACGCGGCGCACTTGCTCAAGCCGCATCTGTCGCTCCACCTCGCGAGCCTGATCCATCTTGACATAGTATTGTAGTTTGTTTTCCACCTCCACTGCACGGTTATTTGGCCATGCCGGCGGCACCCGATCCACCCATTCGATGAACGTGCAAGCCTATGTGTGGCGTGGTAGATGTCATGGATCAAGTTGAAAAAAGATAATGAGAAACAAATGATTTAGTTGTGGTCGTTACCACGAAGTCGGCATCAGTGCGGGCACTTGAAGAACCTACGGCGTATTTGGCTCGTTGTACTCGATCCGTCGGACTCCCAACATCGTCCTAAAGCCGCAATGGCACTTGGGCGCTCATGCCACTCGGCACTCCAAATGGGTCGGACTTCGGAAGACATTGTTGTGTGGTAGTATTGTGATGTCTTGAGGAGGAGATGTGGTATGGAAGACATATGAGGCCTTCATATAGGCGAGTTATCGGTGCGATGGGCATAGTCCATGGAGAGGATCTTTTCGCTTTCTGGATTCCGGTGTAGCAATAAATGGCCCTATGTAGGCTTTTCAGAGACTATAGTCTCGTAATAAATTCATAGTTCGTAGCCTTTTCAAAGACCTATACCCTATATGTGTACAGGCCTACAGGCCTACTCTGTAAAGGCTAAAGACCTACGCCCTATATGTGTGCAGGCCTACTCTGTAAAGGCTAAAGACCTACGCCCTATATGTGTATGCAGACCTACTCTGTAAAGGCTAAAGACCTATGCCCCTATATGTGTACAGGCCTACAGGCCTACTCCTGTAAAGGCTAAAGACCTACGCCCTATATGTGTACAGGCTAAAGGGCTACTCCGTCACTGCGCAAAGCTGACATATGCTGCCCCGTTTTGACATGTCACTGCGCAAAACAGATAAGGGGGCACCTCATCCTGTAGATGGCCTCGTCTATGCTGCACAGTGCGCTGAACTGAATGTCCACCACCTCTTGCTCGGCATACGGCTCCCACTTAACCTGCATAGCAACAATTTACTTGTAAGGTACCGGAATAACAAATGAAAATCACGAAATAACCTGCATAGCAACAATTTACTTACACTGGAGGCTGTGAGCGCATCTAGCTCGTTTTGTACTCTACGACGCCCGCCGTCTGGCGTGCGGGGCGAGACTGGTCCCAAAGATATGCAAGCTGTCGGACGTCGGCGAAGTGGAACCTCCGGGAACCATGGACGGCGAGCAAAACCGTGGGACGACCAAGCGGTAGACGACACCACATCCACGGTGGAGGAGGTACATGCAACCACCTAATGTCGAGGTCGCGAACTCGACGACACGCCTCGCAGAGGTGGCGTAAGGAACGCCAACACCCCGGAAGCCCAGCTGTACTGCCCAGCCGTGTCCCAGTCCGTGAGGCAGTGGATGTACATCCACGACGCGCTGTCTCCCGTTCCGTCGGGGAAGAGAACGCAGCCAAACAAGTGCAGGATCCATGCCCTGCAATTATATGTAAAATGATGTCAGATCAAACTATGTCAAGTTTACAAAAAGCTCGATAAGGCAGCGAGTTGGCTCGATATCCACCCCTACCTGCAGTGGTAGGCAACTGTCTGCTCGTCCGCACCCGTAGGACACACTGGAAAAGTCTACCGGAGCCAGGTGATAGGAACACCAGAAGTGCGATGGCCTGCCTCAGGAGGAAGCTCTCTCCCGAAAAAGGCCTCTACTCGGGCTCTCCAACCTGCAGGCACGCACGGCCCGATAACCGGACGGCCGTGAATGGCGACACCAAGTATCTTCTGAGTGTCCTGGAGCGTAATAGTCATCTCCCGAAAGGAGGTGGAAGTGTGAGTCTCCGGCCTCCACCTACATGATACAAAAAAGAGGGTCACATGTCAAAAAATTTGAGGCGCACATAGCCGATAAACAATGAACATGCAAGTTGCAATGGTTTAGGAGAATACCTGTCAACCAGTGCAGTGATGGCCGAGGGGTTCAAGGTGGGCAACCCACGGCGAACCTGGTAAGAGATGGCGTCTAGGCCAGCCCTCTCCAGGAAGGGAGTGTACCGCTCGTCGTACTGCATGTCCAGGAACCCGTCATGGGTTCGAGGACGAAGGATGGGCAGCTCCTGTATAGAATACACCAATTTTTTTAGTTAATGCATCAATATAAACTCAAATTGTATGGGAAGTGATGAAGGAAGTACCCTCCCCTCCGCGGTGAGCCGTCCTCGGTGGCTCTCCTCGTAGTCTGGGTCTAGCAGTGGAATTGCGCCATCCTACAAAAAAATTTGAATTTGTTAGTCCAACATACAAGTAAACAAAATATTGAACATGCATACAATATGGAAAGAATAAGAAATTAAACAAGAAACATAGCAAATTACATATGAAAAAACAACTAGACGAACTATGAAACATAACGAATAACAAGCACTCTTTTTGACTAAGTGGCCAATGGCATGTGCGTGAATTGTGGCCAAGTCTACCACATCTGCTACATTGGTTCTGCTCGGGGTTAGTAAGAAAGGGGGTTGCTCTCCCTCGCCTCGTTCTTCGAGGAAGCTGATCCATAACCATCTTGTGTCTCATCCTTTTCCTGTTGAACTATTGAAGGGCATAACTATTGAATAACAAGCACTCACACCTGACTAATGCATTGACGGGCATACCACGTATACCCCTAAGCAAACTATTGAAGGATTCGGCCATGTTGCTTGTTTGAAACTCGTACCTCCAGCCACCGTCGTCATGAGCCCTTGTCCATTTGTCGACATCTCTCATCAATCCCGTCAACCACTGTCTACCTTCTGCGTTTGTTGCAGTATTAAGCTGCTCCAACTTCTCCTGGAAGAACTTCACCTGAAGCATTCGAGCGACCTCCTCAAAGCGATGCAAAGTTATCCTTCGTACCATCCTTACGGAGTAGATTCTCGGCAAGATGCCGAGTGCACCAACGGTGGTGCAAAGCTGCATACCCGTATCTGCTCCGCACGGCGAAAGTATGCCACGGTGCCTATCGAAATGACACCAACCTCCCTACGGGGCCGACCACGTGCCTCGAGCGAGCGCAAGAACCATCCCCAGCTGTCTTTGTTCTCCCTCTCAACCAAAGCAAACGCCAAAGGAACCAACGCGTTGTCTGCGTCACAGGAAATGGCTATCAGAAGTGTGCCCTGGTACTTGCCAAGAAGAAACGTGCCGTCAATAGCGAAGACGGGACGGCAATGCCGAAAGGCCTCGATGGACTGAGCAAAGCACCAGAACGCACGGAAGAATATCTGCATCCCATCTTGAGTCCATTCGTTTGGTTTCGGGACGTACTCATAATGCATGCTGGATTAACGCTTTCATTGCATTGAAGAGTCTTGGCAACTACAAGTAACCATCTTCCAGTCCCCATATATCATCTTCCGGATCGTTGCTTTGCCCTCCATGCTTTTCCATACCTTATCTCGTATCCAAATTTCTCCTAACAATCCCAGCAAGTGTTTTCACCTTCATATTGGGTTCTCCCTTTACTATGTGACACAGTGACTTGGCAATAATGGTAGAGGTCAACTGCCGATGCTTCTGTTTGAGCTCTGCTTCGGCACAAGTGTGTGGGCCAACGATTCTTGTGATCTTGAACTTTCCCGTGTCCTTACGTTTGCTAGCACAAACCCTCCATTCACATGTTTCCTTCTCGCACACAACTGAGTACCTACGCTCCACATAAGAATGTCTCACCTTGAATGGCCTTTTACGGATCACTGAATACTCCTGCAGCCACCTTTTCAATGCAGACAAGTCCTCAAACACCATGCCCTTCTCAATTGTCATGCTTGACCGACCTCGGGAGCATCTAGCAACTCGTCATCCTTCATACGCATATGCCTCACGACAATGCCTAAGATCGCTGAATTCATGAACTAATGGATCCGGCCAGGCAATAACGCTGATCGACTCAATATCACTTTCGGTCGCTCTCCAAAAGGGCGGTCATCATCGAATCAACGGCCCTTGCGATCTCATAAGGGTCCAGATCATCCACAATTTGAACATCCACAATTTGATCATCCACTTTGTTGGAGTCCTGCGAGCTTCTTCAACATTGCCACATGGAGCAACGGGAGGAACGACCACATTATCGAATGTTTCTGCATCATAAGCACAACAACGATGTGATTGAGACAAAATAAAGGAATGACGGGAAAGGCTAAAGTGTTGCTCGACACTTACGGGATGATTCAGGTCAATCCCATCTCCGAGGGCCGCCACGACATCATCATCCGACATTCAACTTGAACTGGTTGAGAAATCGAACCTCGTTAGGCGGATAGAGCATCGGGCACCTCGGCACTTCTTCCACATCCACCGCAAGATCCGTAACGGAGGGTCAAAGGGTGCTGATCACCTAGTTCGGTGAATAACCGTGAGGGTGGGATCAATGGACACCTTCCGCACAACAACGTCCAAACATTTTAACTCATTCCTCATAACCAATTTGACATAATTGTCCCACTCATCCTCTGAACCAATTAAGATCAACCGCTCGAGAATTGTGTCTTTCGAACCAAGTGAAGTAACCCCTCAAGCTGTGATGCTCTCATCGTTTGCATGACAATGTAGCTTCTCCCGAGCCCTAGCAACCAACTCACTAAGCGACGGCCGATCACCGAATATCGAGGCACCCTTTGCATTTCAACAAATCGAACATTTCCATAATCATCACTTGTCACACTGCCTCCATGATATAGGGTGACTAGGTTGTCCATCTATTTCATCTGAGAAAACCAAACTTAATACCTTTAATCGAAATTGGATACTAGATAGTAATTAATAAGTATCTAGTCACTAACTAAATGCTACCTAACTTCAAGCCAACAAGTTAATGTCAACATTGTAAAAGAAAATTACCAACAAGCTAACTTCAACATGATAAAAATTCAATTAGTATGATGGTATAGTATCGACATTGCATCGAGCAAGTAGGAATTATATTGTTTCCTTCAAAATTCCTGCATTCCAAACATGCCAGTTTTCTATTGCGGTATCGCCTTAGGATATTATTACCATACTCACGGTCTCCCACCCTCGTCCTCAGGCCCATCCTATGAGGCCATAGCATCGTTTCCTCTGTCCCATTTCAACGACCAATCACACTATCTAACCATGAACACATAGCACACACAAGCAAGGGCATCAAGCAAAACCTAATGCAAGCCCATCATAATCCAAATCAAGGCTGCAAAGATCACATTTCCCACAATTGTAAACCTCCTCATCATCAACACATATTATACGCAATGCTACTCCTACGTAAGAAGTAAGCATCTACTTCATATATCAACACATATCATACAAATATCATACACATATCATACCGCGTGGCGGCGCGGGAGGGGCGGCGGGACGCAGGCGGCGGGGGGCGCGCGCAGCGCGGCGCGGCGGCGGCGGCCGGGCGGCCGGGCGCGGGCGGGAGGGGCGCGGCGGGCGGGACGCGGCGAGGGCGTCGGACGGCGGCGGCACGCGGGCGGAGGCCGGCGGCGCGGGCGGGAGGAGCGGGCGAGGGAGGCGGCGGGCGCGCGGCGGGAGGCGGAGGCGGGGCGGGGCGAGGCGGCGGGGGCGTCTGCGGGCGGCGCGCGAGAGCGGGGAGAGGCCGGCCGGGACGAGCGCGCGGGCCGAGGCGGGGGCGGGAGGCGCGGGGCCGGGAGGCGGCGGAGGCGGCCGGCCGGGAGGCGGTGGCGGTGGCGGCGGGAGAGGCGACGGGCGGGGCGAGGGCGCGAAATGAACAGGCATGCCCTCGGGTAGGGTAAGTGCCCGAGCTCGGCGCCAAGATCCATGGCGCCGAGCTCGGCGCCACGATCCATAGCGCCGAGCTCGGCGCCACGACTTACGGCGCTGAGGTCCTGCCACGTCGGCGCCACGTTGGCCGCCACGGTGGTGCGGGCCTGGCACCTCGGCGCCGTGGATCACGGCGCCGAGACGTCTTACCTCGGCGCCATGAGTCACGGCGCCGAGCTCCGGGTCCAAAAACGGAATTAAAACTACCAGGGGTCTAAATGTGAATATTTTTCAAAAAAAGGGCTAAAATAGAAAAAATTCGGTCTTGTGGAGACCGACGACTTCCTGATCTTTGAGGCTTCGGGCATGTTTTTGGGTGGTTTTTTTATCTGTTGCTTATGACTAAATTTTTTGAATTATGTTCTATTTGTAAGAAGTAGTATGCAGAGAAAAATAGTCACATATAATTTTGACCGGTACAGCTGAACTCAGTATAATTTATACTATAATTTATATATAGAACATGTCTTGAAAAAACGTACTGTTTAAAAATAAGTTACTGTAGCAAATGATATTAGCCATAAGCCTAAGTTATACCAAACCTACCCCTTTTTAGTTTTGGTTTATGGCTTTTGATTGTGGCTTATGACTTTTAAGCTGTTTGTGAGAGAGAATACGGAGTACAGAAACTCACGTGTAGTTTCGGTGATATAAATGAAGTTGTTGTAGTATATACTAAAATTAACTTATAAACTCTGTTTTAAAAATACTTAGTTTGTAAGCTAAATATTATAAAAAACTAAAAATAGCTTTTAAAAACTGAGAATAAAAGCCTTGATGCCGACACGATAGCGTGAGAGCAACTCCAGCAGTAGCCCTCAAAACAGGGCCCCTACTTTTTATTTGAGGGCTCTCTCTACTTTTGAGGGCTCTGTTTTTTGGGATACACTCTAGCAGGAGCCCTCAAAACAGGACCCTCAAATTCATTCTTAGAGGGGATGACACATAGGACCCACCCTCATCCTCATCCTACTTTTGGAGGCCGAGGGAGCAAAAAACTCACTCCAGCAGGGCCCCTACTTGAGCCCTCAAAAGTAGGGGCTCCCTCTAGTCCCCCAGGAGGGCTCGAGGGGGGAGATTTGAGGGCCCCCTACTTTTGAGGGCTCAAGTAGGGGCTCTGCTGGAGTGAGTTTTTTGTCCTTTGGCCCTCAAAAGTAGGATGAGGGCTCAAGTATGGATCCTGCTGGAGTTGCTCTAACGACGCACGAGGACCAAGTCCGTGCAGACACGTCACGGTAGTAGTACATGTACATGCAATCTTGCACACTTCCGGTCCTCACTCAGCCACGTAGACACCGAACGTGCGGGTTTGTCTCTGGTTATTGAGTTGTATGAAACAACTATTTCACTCAAAACATATCTTTATATTTAAAACGCAGAATACAAATAAATTATAATTGTTTTTCAATTGCAACATCTAAGATCTTTTAGTTTTAATATCATGTTAAGTTACATGTATCATTATATTTATCTAAAAACTTAAACTCAAGAAATACGAGACCGTTCACTTTTAGGTTTGTTCTTTTTTACCTTTTTAGTTTTTGCCTTTGACTAAATGGGACGATCTCTTCAGACAGTTTCTTTAAATGTTTTCTTGAGTCTAAAATCATATACACTACCTGTATCAACGTCTCTCTCATTCAGCACAATCTAAAATATAGACAAAAATCATTAATTACACTCAAAATTATCTATCATAGTCTGAAAAGAACAGTTGCTTTGACACCGATCGGCAGCGAGAATTTCAGAGCCGGAGATTCGCTTCGCAGCCGCGGTTTTCCGACGGCACCAACCCGCGCGGCCCTATTCCGCCCGTGTTCTGCTGCTCTGCACGGCGTCGTGAAGCGACTGGTCCGCTAGGAATATATAATTGGCCACGAGTGCGAAAATATACGGATTGCCGTTAATATAAGGATAAGAAGAGATGCTACATGCGTATCCATGGTGACATCGAGAAGAAGCTAGCGGCTCGGTGTGGACGAACGACCGGACCCTAGCTAGCTGGCGAATGGCTACGCGCACAAAGCACCCGACTTGAGAGCAATAAGAAAATTATAGTAAAAACTATATTAAATTTAGGGGTATTAATTAAAATTATATGTAACTATTTTTCTCTATATACTGCCTCTCACAAATAGTCAGAATTCAAAAATTTAAACCGTAAGTCACAGCCTAAAAGAATCCACCCATCGGAGTGTATTGTGGGTTTTTTTCCATTGGATGAGAGGAGACTTAGGGGGTGAAAACAGAGCCGAATTCAATCGGATTATTTGGCTACTGAATTTAGATTTATCGAATTCGGATACTTAATATCTGAATTCAAATAGAAAATGGATCCGAATTTAAATGTTAAATTGGCAAAGTCTTGGATATCGGATGTGAATCCTGCATGATTTAACATGGATTCAGAGTCAGATATCTGAATAAGATCCAGATTCGGAGTTGGATATCCGGATTTGGCAGATATAATAGCAGTAGCTAACTAATATGTATCTTTTGCATTTACTATCTAAATTAGACACATTATATATGCATTTTGATCATCTCGACAAGCCTGTCATCATGGTAGACTCTAATTTGGTATTTTATATTTTTTAATTTTGGCATATTCTCCAATAAAACTTTTTGCATGCTCTTTTTAGCTAAATTTAATATATTTATAACCAATTTATTGGTAATATATCTAGAATTAGTTAGATTAGTGGTAAAATGACACCAATGATCAATGATTATATGATAAACTAGAAAAAGGGACATAAATATTACTATAAAATTAGTGTTAATTTGCTAAACTTCATTTGTGCCATCGGATATGAAGCTATCCTCAAAAGCTGTATTATACAAATATCTGATATGAATGATTCATTTGTTGCTGTCAACATTTAATGCGCACTTACATGTTAGAGTCAGCATGTATCAATTTAAAAATGTTAAAATAATTTGTGTTATGTTTTAAATAGGAGAGGTAATAAATAATTGTTAAAACTCGAAGAATAATCGAATCCAATCCAATCTAAATTCGTATCCAATATTTGTCTAGTCCATATTTATATCCGACGTTTGTCCGATTCGTGTTCAAATCTGAGAAAAATGCGTAGACACAAATATAGTTTAAGCACCATTTGATCTATTTGCATCCCTAGAGGAGACTAAGACCTATTTGAAATGTAAAAATTTTACAAAAATAGTTTGATTTTTGCAAGAACCAGAAAAAAAATCCGGAAGGAGTGTAGCTAAGATACTAGATGACCAATCGATTGTGTTTCATACTGGTACAAACACTTTTTCTGCTCCTTTAAATTTGGAGCCAAAAATATAGTAGTATACATGTTCCATTACTCGCGTACACTACACATAACCTACTCGTCCCTAGTAGGGATGGCAATCGGGCGTGGCGGATACAGGTAGTGCTCGCCCATACCCATAGCCGCGACCCCGATTTACGCCCACGGGTATACCCGCGAAGAACGATAGATGAAAAACCTCGCCCATACCCGTCGCCCGTGGGCATACCTATTTACCCACGAACTAAGAGTCACCATCTGAGAGTTGAACTAATAACAGGTACATATAAGCAACAGCAGTTGCTTGGAAATTAATAGCTATCAAAAAAGTTTATAACAATCAATAGCAATTAGAGATGTGAAAAAGTTTATAACAATTAATAGTAATTAGAGATATTGCTATGACTACGCCACATATAAATCTATATCGCGGGTAAACGGGCGGGGCCGGTATAGGTGGAGTTTACCCATACCCGTATCCGTTTACCCGACGGGTAGAGTGTTCCCCTCATTTTCATACCCGTGGGTAAAGAAAATATCCCATATATGACTCCATTAGAGTATTTACCCACGAGTATATGGGTAAACGGGTACAATTGCCATCCCTAGTCCCTAGTACTACCACAAAATTAAAGGAATGTGGCGCGCGGTGGCCATAAACTTAGGTATGCTAAAAAAAATGGCTAAGCTCATTTTGGTTTGAACTTCTGTTTATTTTTTACTATTTCTAAATTTCATCTTTTTCTGATTTTTTTTTATTTTTTTAGCTTTTTTGATGGTTCTTTTTTCCTGTATTCGTTTGTGTTGTCCATAATGAGCTAACATGTTTTTTCTATTTTTAAATTTTTAAAATTTAGTTACATCAAATAAGCCACAATTAGTTACAGTGTAATTTCGACCAGCTACATTGCAATTTCAGCCATAAGCCAACTTATTTCAGCCCAACTGAGCAGCACCAAAGTTTTTGACATATAATTTTGACTGTTAGCTAAGATTATATTGTAACGCCTGTTATTTTTTTCTAAATCATTCAATTAAAAAAAACTATTATATACATATGAATAATGTAAAGGAATAAGATGAAAAAGAGAAGCTAAAAACCAAAACAATAAAAATAAGCTAAAATTAAAAAACAAAGTATTTTAAGTAATTTTTAATTTAAATAAATTAGAAAACTAGAAATTAAAGCCATTTGAAGTTGAAGTGGAACAGACCCATCCTTCTTCAATGAATATAGTAGGTCAACAAGCCATCTAGCACGAGCTTCGAATACATGCCTGTTCTTTTTGGCTGAAACTTATGACTTTTGGCTACGGCGTGTGGCTTTTTGGCTGTTTGTGCGAGAGATTACAGAGTAACAGAAACCCACGTGCAGTTTTTGCCGATATAAATGAAGTCGATACAGTATATACTACAATTAACTAGTAGATCCTATTTTTTAAAAATACTCCGTTTAAAAGCTGGTTACTATAAAAAAAATCGAAAAATAACTTTTAAAAGTCGAAAAGAACATACCCATCCAACGATGCATCTGATTCGCATCACCCAGCCCACGTGGCTATGTCTGTCATTATTGCTTCGAGGACTACTACTGTCGAGCACTGACAAGTGACAGCGCCTCAGGAGAAAAATAAACACACTGCTTATTTGGATTTTTTTAACTTATAACTTATATTTTACTATTTAATATTATATCTAGTTTATTCTATACTATAATTGCTAGTAGCTTTTTTATGTAATTAATTTTAAAAAATAAAAGTAGAAAAATTAGATTATCTCATCACGAATAATGTAAAGGAATAAAAAAAATGCAAAAATGCAAAAATGTCAAAAAAGCTAAAAACCTAGAAAAATATGAAATTAAGAAACTATAAGCCCAGAGTGGGTTCTTTTGGGTTGTGGCTTATAACTTAAGTTTTAGAATTTTGGCTATTCGTGAGAGGCAATACACAAAGAAAAATAGTTGTGTGTGATTTTGATCGGTACAGCTGAATTTAATATACTTTTTACTATAATCTTTCTGTTGACTCCGTTTAAAAAATATACTGTTTAAACGCTAGTTACTATAATATAATTATAAATTATAAGTTATAAGTAAATAAAAGAAAGCCTAAATGTTCGATGGAGAAACCGAAATGAGCTTGCCAAGGAGGAACGAAACCATGGCTCGGTAAAAAGGACGTTCTTACGGCGTGCTACTATATGCAAGGAGATCAGATATGCATGTGGCCGGCATGTGGGTAATGAAAAACATATGATCGAGCAAGACAAGCGTGTTAATTCGTTGGACAGCGGCCCCACTTTACGGGCGTAGATATCACGGTAAGATGGAAGGAAGACGAGGTGAAAGGACCAGTCGATCGGTTTGGTTTTGGTTGGTGTCGCAACCTGGAGCGTATCGTCAATTGGGCTTAGCTGCCTGCGAACACGCCAAAAGTAGGTCACCTTTTTTAGTTTTTTTAGGCCACGTTTTTTTGTTGTTGTGTAAGTTTCTTGGACCTTGAAATTTTGTTTGGTCTGTTTTATAATATATCTCTTATCACTAATTTATTTATCAATTGTACCGCTTAAGATATATCCCTATGTTTTATGTGATAAGTCAATTATGGCATTTTACTGTCCGCTTCTAATGTAATTTGGAGTTTTCACGGATAGTTTTGTAAGTATCAAAAATTGTAGACCAAAAACAAAAACTAAGTGCTTCTCGACATAACAATAGATGTCATTTCATATGTCCAATAAATACTTGCAGGACGGAACAAGAGTAAAAATGATTGGTGTTCATCACTTTACTATATATATAACAATATATATAGTTTTTAAGTAATATTGTGCTAAAATAGTAATGTGTTCAGTAATTTTTAGCATCGCTACTTTAACATAATCGATGATAACGTATGATGGTAAAGAAGTAGTAATTAAAATACTTACCAAAATAAAAACCTGATAATATAATTGATTGGTTAAAGTAAACTTGAAGGACCATATGAGAAAGTCTATGATAATGTTGTGATGAACTATTACAAATTTCATACAGTGATGAAGTGTTTGTGCAAAGATTGTATTTTGTTTGTTCCGTTTTCTGAAAGTGTCAGGAAAATTAGAATTACAACAGGTATTTATGCGGTAGTACCATTGTTGTGAGCGTGGTCATACCACACGAATGGTAGTTCCGGTCTGAGTTGTGCTATGTTTTTTTCCAGAGAGGTCCATTCGGGATTGCAAGGAGCGGTAGTACCGGTTTGGGGAGCGGTAGTACCGTAGTACGGTAGTACCAGCATGTTGCATGCGGTACTACCGGATTTCGCAGAAAAATAGAATTTCAGAATTTGAGTCATGGATTGAGTTGTTGGAGTGTGGTCATGGTATGAGTTTTGTTGTTTGTGTGCACATGGGTTTATTGTTTGGTCATAGGTTTAGAATCAGTATTTTGGTTGCATATATTTTGCATGGTGTATTGTAGGGATTAATTGTGTCAATTGATGACTTTGTGTATTTTGTTAGTTGTAAAACTTTGGAGCTAGGTCATGGTAAGGCATAGGAGGACCAGGATAAGGCACAGAGTGGTGCTGAGGTTCAGAACGGTTAGGGTGACACCGAAGATGTCTGAGACTCGCGGAGTGGTTACAAGCGAGACGATGGGGAACCAGAGCAGAAGCTACCGATGGTGAACATGACGGGAAACGACAAGGTGGACCAGGGTTAGGCCTAGGGAGGAGCTGAGGTTCTATAGGTCAAAGAAGCCGGGTGCCATCATGTGCGAGGAGAATCATGTGATGCGCCTGTTGACTTAGGTCGTTTGCAAACGAGGACGGTTCGGTAGAATCCAGGCGTGTGAGAGGTTTGGCGGCAAGTCATTTGGGCCACGTGAAAGATGACGAAGTATGGGCAATACTTCGTCACAAAGAAAGAGGGAAGCTTCGTGAAAAACAGTAGAGTAACATTTGGTAAATTGCCCAATATCGAAAAAGTGGCGGTATGTGAAACTGCGGCGTTGACCTAAGTGGTTTATGTCTTGTATGGGCTGAAAATGTGAAGTGGATCAAGTGTTGATTCACTAATGGGTTATTGGTTGTAAGGTGCTTTGAAAAGCGTGGATGAGAGAGTAAAACTCGGTGTTAGGTGGGGTTAAAAGTTATCCTTGGTTGGGTCTAATGGGTGAATCCATTAGATTTTGATTTAGCTTGTGAGGCTATATAAGGAGAAGAGAGGCAAGAGCTACGGTTTTAGAGTAGGTTGGCTAAGCCTTTTGGTGGCCAGTTCTTCCTCCCTCCCATGTGAGATTAGGATTCCTTAGGTTGGAGCCTTGTGTGTGCTCTAAGCTTAAAGCTCTGCTATCCCAAGGGATTGGCTGTAAAACTTACTTCTCAAGTAAGGAATACATCCATCTTTGGTCATCTTCATGTTGTGATTAATTTGCTCTTAATTTGGTTGGTTTTGATATCTCATCTTCCCTCTTCTTAATCTTGTTGTGCAAAGGATGTGAATGAGATAGAGATAACTTCATGAAATTAATCTCTTATCATCTAGGCATTTTGATAGTAAGTTCATCAAGAAATCTGGTTTTGCTTATTTTTGTCCTCATCAAGTGTTTTCTTGTTTCAAGGGTTTTTAGATCGTGTTCTTTAGTGTTCTAACTTGTTGTGATATATGAGAACACATCTAGTACCATCTTGGTCATCATCTACCAACAAGCAAGTTGTAGTCATTGCTTGGGGTTTTAGCTCGATTTAGGTGCATCTTTCCTTTAAGCTGAAAAAAGTCTCAACTTTTGCCATGATTTTTATGATCATTTGTTGGAATAGGTTCTTGATATACTAGAAAAGAGCTCTGCAAAGTTTCATATCATTTGGGACTACGGATCAAAAGTTCCATTGATTCTTAGTTTTGAACTTGTGCTAAAATCATTGTTCATTGAGGAAAGGTAGTACCACAGTGTAAACAAAGGCACTACCAAAAAATAGTAGTACCGTAGTGCAAACAAAGGTACTACCAAAAAAATGGTAGTACACTATTAATTTTGCTGATTTCTCTCCAAAATTCTGCAGGTTGTCTTGGTTGGTTTTTGGTGTTTGTCATCCTACTCTTCATAACTTTGTAGCTATTGGAGTGAAAGATTATTGAACACTTGGGAAAAATTTTAAGCCAACATTCACCCCCTCTATTGCCATCTTCACTCCTACAAAACTGAAGTAACTAAGGGCGAAACCATAGAAAAAAATTAGTCGGCATTGATAAAATATATCATTCAACCTCAATAAAGAGAACAAAATTACTTCAAATTTTCAAGTAAAAAAATAGTAGAATGATTAAATGTAAGTTAATGCATTGTCTTTTAATATTTACGTTCTTTCAAGTTCATAAAGCGATGAACCATAACATCATTAGTAATTTCTGTCAATTCTTATTTCTCCACATAGCAAATCAGTATATCATTCATGAAATTATCACTAATTAATTGAAAAGTCAGTTAGATATTTATATGTTCAATAGTTCAAAAATTATATAATAGCAAATATGCCCAGTGGCTTACTTACTTGACATTATGGTCAAATAGTACAATTTTACCCCCAATTTGCAATGAGCTAGATTGGTATTCCAAAAATCAAAATTTAAACCGTAAGTCTTAACCTTACAATTTGACAAAAATAATTCAACAATCATCACATTGAAACCCTAACTCACAAATTGAAATAATTGAGAGAAATTTAGAGCAAAGTACATATTGATCAAGTGGACCTAAACTTTCTTCGGTCGCCAAGGGCGTAAGGCAATAGGGACTATGCGACGCCACGGTGAGATGGTTGCTAAGGGCGGCCGATGGTGCCGATTTCTCCTATTCTCCGATGACTAGTTGCTGTCTAACTAGGTACGGCTATGTGGCGGACGTAGTGCACATCTCCTGACCGACCATACGAGGTGAATAAGCGTCAAGGGTTGCTGCGAGGTGATATGCTTGGGATCATCAAATAGATGCCGTGGCTAGTTGCGGTCTTCCCTCTTACGCTGGCTCAAGGGCTAGCTTAGCCTGCTGTAGTTGCCTCATGGACTGATGGAAGTGGAGGCTTCTTGTGGACTGCTGCTAGTATTCCCTTCATTGGGTTTTAAGAAAAGGATTGGGTGCACTGAGTTTAGTCTATGGGGTTCACATGTAGGATAAAAGTGCTAATCTCTGCTAAATTTTTTTTTGAACCCGATGTCCTATAACACTAAGACCCACTATGTGGTTCCGCCCCCTGAATACTTTAGTACCAAAGTGTTGCTCTGGGGTTGAATGATGCTTCTCCTCACACTATAATAGTTTGTAATAACAAAGTACTACATAAAATGAAGTCAGATTTTGAATTGATAGCTCTCCAAGGGACTTTCCACTGTGTTTGGGAGGTACTTGAGGTATCCCCCCTAAAAAAATCAACTATTGATGTACAAAGGGGCAGCTTAGGAATAAAAATTTTATGAACATAGATATTTAGTAATTCTTGATTGCTTAAGCCTTAATCGTCGACCCATTTTCTCCTACCTATTCACCCTTGCTGTTTGTGATCTGGCATACCAGTGCATCTCCATCTATGCCCCTCCAACCCATTGCCAGCAAAACTTTCTAGGTTTTTACAAGATATTTCAACCGGTGCTTGCAAGATATTATAACCGTTCATTACCTGCAATCCAATACTCCACGATCAAACACTACTACTACAGAAAAGGTCATCACAGACGGTTCAAAAACGTCATCACAAACGGTTTTGTGAACTGTTTGAATTTATGGGTAAGTAATAATACGAGGTCATCACAGATGGCTTTTGAACCGTCTGTGGTGCAAATATCACAGACGATTTTTAACTAAAAACCGTTTGTGATAGTTATAATCACAGACGGTTTTTAGTTAAAAACCATCTGTGATATATAGTTATCACAGACGGTTCTAATTTAGAACCGTCTGTGATATGTAAATATCACAGACAGTTCTTAACTAAAAACCGTCTATGATATTTATAAATCATAGACGATTTTTAACTAAAAACTAAAAATCGTCTATGATATTTATAAATCACAGACGATTTTTAACTAAAAACTATATGTGATATTCCCTTCTACTCCTAAACATATTTCTGTTTATTGGCTAGCCTCAGGAATTGCTAGCCATGTCCTCTGAAACAAGCAGATCAACATGTACATGTATACATCCAATTCACATCTCAATTCATTTCACAAACATAAAACATCCATTTTTATTAAGATTAGAGCCTACCATTACAATATCCCAAAACAACGAGCAGGTTACACAACAAGAACAGAGAAAAAGCAAAGATCCTCTATGTCTTCTCACCGCTGATGCAACGCATGAGCTGGATGTCTTTGACGCCCACCATCGTCGGCATTGATTGAGCGTCTGCATGATTGGCACGAGCTAGTTGCTTCTGCGGTGTCTTGCCTCCCGTAGATTTGTGCGTCGTCAACAAGGAGGAGGATAGCAAGGAGAAGGAGAACAGCAAGGAGGAGGACAGCAAGGAGGAGGAGAACATGAGGAGGACAGCAAGGAGGAGGAGAACAACAAGGAGGCTGGGTTTTGGTTATATTTATAGGGGAGGGAGAGGTGGGAGTGTGAAATTTTCAGCGCGGGAACGGAAAGGCAGAGCTACGATCCGTGGGGTGAGGATTGGTGGATTTCTATTAGCTATGATTGGGTTGAGGAGGATCGACGGGCCCAGCAGTCAGATTATCACAGACGGTTGGTAGCTAGAACCATTTGTAATGAATGAATATCACAGACGGTTCTATATGCCAACCGTCTGTGAATTAGAGTACAAAATTTTATATACCGATGCAATATAAACAACTAGTCTGAAAAGATAAAATAGTAAAGTTTCATATGGCTTATATATACTCATTTGAAAGGTTTTGACAAGATCTACAACTTTTCAGTTGAAGCAAAATCCAAATTTCAAAAGGAAGACCAAGAAAAAGGGCAAAAAACAGAAACCAAAAACTTGCGACGCAGGTTTAGGTCCAACGATGGCCGATTTTCGGGGTCTTGGAGGGCGATTGGCACAAGCGGGTTGTTGTTTTGGATCGGCTCGTCGTTAGCTTTCTAACGAGCACAAGAACGTTGAAAACGGACACCGTATGCAAAAGTTATGCCCGTTTTACTGAAGGTATCTCAAAACTGAATCATACTCGGACTCAAGCGGGAAAATATGAAATTTTGAGGGATTGCAAGGCAGGAAACGTATCACAGACGGTTTTTATTATAAAACCGTCTGTAATATTCCGATATCACAGACGGTTCAGCGGTAAGAACCGTCTGTGATACTCCTTTTTCCCGCCACAAACACCACAGATGGCCTCCAAATTAAAGCCGTCTGTATTTATGGGTCAGTGATAATCGAAGGTCATCACGAGCGGTTTTGCCAACCGCGTGATTATGAACTATCACGAGCGGTTTTACTCAAAAATAAATGCGTGATAGCTGATAATCCTGAGCGGTTTTTAGTTAAAAATAAATCAGCGATATCGATTATCACGAGCGGTTTTAGTTAAAAACCGTTTGTGATATCGATTATCACGAGCGGTTTTACTCACAAACCGCTCTGTGATAATCGATATCACAAACGATTTTAACTAAAATAAATCGTGATATCGATTATCACGACGGTTTTAGTTAAAACCGTCTATGATATCGATTATCACGAGCGGTTTTACTCACAAACCGTATGTGATAATCGATATCACGATGCGATTTTAACTGAAAATCGTATGTGATTATCAGCTATCACAGACGGTTTTTGAGTAAAAACCATCTGTGATAGCCTATAATCATAGACGGTTTTTGAGTAAAAACCGTCTGTGATATTCCCTTCAACCCCTACATATATTTCTGTTGTTGGCTAGCCTCAGGAAATGCTAGCCATGCCCTCTGAAACAAGCAGATAATTACAGACAAAAACATACAGTTCACACATCTCATTTGCTTTCAGATACATTTCGCAGACATAAAACATCCAATTGACATCGCACTTTATTTCACAAACATAAAGCATGCATCCATTTCGCAAATCGATTAATTGAAATCATGGTGCGCAGTGGAACCGTCCTCCTGGCTTTATGACTTGAGTCAGCCAAAAGTACGCCAACTCTCCTTGAATCCTCCAAAATCGATCGTTTCAATGCGGTTGTGGGATGGACACTGACTGTCGATAGGAATATCAATGTGCATATATATATATATGTAACGTGATAAGTATGAAGTAATTATGGGAAGAGTGACAAACCTTGCGATTGGTGAGCCTCGAGGAATCGAGGAGTAGTTCCATAAGTTGGCAAACGTAGTATCCACATGTGTTGCCTGGCTGTTGCTGGTGGCACTGCAAAAAATGGAATGTGTTAGTTCAAGAGGCATTAGTACCAACTGTTGCATATGATTAATTAATGTGAAATAGCGAATACCTTAAAATCTCGAACATGTGTCAGCAGGCCTTTGGCCCCGCGCTTCAAGTCACCTCCCTTTTCAATGTACATTGCGAACGCCCTACGTAATTCGAAAAAGTTAACCTTAGTCATTCGGAAGGAAAGAAAGAGTACAATGTAGATATGTATGGGGAATATGTGCTTACCTATCGATTACTTGGCTGACAACTGTGAAGTCTATTTTATTCTTACTTAGGGAATCAAGGTAATATACCTTGTTCTATTTTGGTACAATTACTATTAAAATCAATGAAAGTTACGATTGAAGGGCATAAGTACATAGTCCTTACTGCGGCAACTTGATGAGTCCGATGCAATGTACCTCTCGACGAGGGTGTCTCTGGTCGATGGTATCCTTGGCGACCAATTGTGGGTCCAAGAAACCGGTGATGAGTTGGATAATCTAGCTTTAATCAGCATGTGTCTATATATACACACGAAAGCAAAAATTAGATATGGCATTTATCGGTATGACATTAACGGAGACTCGTGATTGTACACACTTACGGCGCCCAAAGATCGAATGATTGAGGCGTCAAGAGCGTTGGCGTGAACAGATTGAATAAATCCTCAAAGCGACCACGAACATACACTCTTGAAGATTGTGGTGTAAATCTTCCTCGGTGAATTTGATAGTGATACTTGAAGTCCGTTCTCCCTCTAGCTTATTGGATGCTGCATATACCACGTGTGCAATTGCATGCAACTATGTGGTAGCTTTTGGAGGTCTTTTGCTCGAGCAACATTCGCCAAGCACGAATTTGCATGCCAAAGGGTGGTACGGAATATCATCATTGGTCTTCTTTGCTTTGCCCTTGCTGGCCTTGCTACCTCGGCTATAGGTCGACTTTGAAGGTAGCAGCGGTGCAAGTTGCTCTGGCGAGAATAGGGCCCGTGGAGATAGCACCGGTGTAGTATCCGGTGGTGGAACCGACTGGTCTTGTAATGGAGATGGCACCAGTGCAAGTTGCTCTGGTCCTGCCACCGGTGAAGAAGCCTCCAGGGAGATGTCGCTTTTGGGCCACTGGATGAATGTTCCAATGGCCTGTCCTAGAGTCACAACCTCGTCGTTGGGGGGCTTCGGTAGCGGGACCACCTCAAAATTGACATACACATCATCCACATTAACTTTTGCGAAGCCTGGCGCTAAAGCTTGACTGTGCACCATGGCCCCGTTACCAGACGAATATGCCTGGCCCCAAGCAGCGTACAAGGGAATGGAGCCATATCTCACTTGGAGCCTGCACGTCGTAGGCTCCTACATAACGATACAAAATTAGCTACTCGAATAGGCCTACCAATGGAGCAAGCATTCGAGAGGTAATAATTATTACCAGGATGTCGTCCACAGGAAATTTGGACTGGGTTTGCGTCGGATTGGACGCGCAGCTACTCGGACGGTTGTGCGGGCTAGCTAGCACAGGAGCGGCGGTGGCGGCCTGCTGACTTTCTGTTTGAGGAATAATTATTATTCATAATTTATAGTTTGAGGAATGCCACATCTGAAGACCAGCTCTTGGCATTCTTCAAGACACAGCTGCAGGCCTCGGATGTGTCTCGGATGCTATGCTATGCTTCAAATTGGCAGTCATGAGCCTGACGACACAATGTATTTCTTTCCACCCAAATGGTCAATGTATCTTTTGCAATAATCGCAAGATTTCTTTATCCGGATACACTAGAATGTGTTACTTGCTTCATGCCCTTTGATCATATACTCTTCCTTGATAAGATGAGGAAGCAAGAAAAGTGATACATGATGCTCAATGTTAGGAAGAGAGGAGAGGAGTAGAGGGAAGGGGGAGAAGGAAGGGGTGATGTGGACGAGAGAGGGTTATGTGCCTATACTATATACTATATACTATATACTAACACAACAAGCAATGTAATATGTACCAATGTAAACTCAAGAATCTGCAGTAAACAATGTACCAATGTAGTATGTACCAAATAGCAAACTAATTAAGCTCTGCGATAAACAATGTACCAATGTAATATGTACCAAATAGCAAACTAATTAAGCTACTGCGATAAACAATGTACCAATGTAATATGTACCAAGCATCAAGCATCAACCCTAAACACTAACAAGAAGCATGAAGTATCAACCCTAAATATGTACTAAGCAACTAACCATAACAAGATGAAGCATCAAGCATCAACCTAAACACTAACAAGAAGCATGAAGCTCGGGAGGATTTGATGACCTTAGGGTTTTGGTGACCTTAGGGACGCAGGAGGAGGAGGAGGCGGCGGAGGAGGAGGAGGCGGCGGCGACGACGCGGAGGAGGAGGAGGCGGCGGGCTCGGGAGGCGGCGACGGAGGAGGAGGAGGCTGCGGCGACGTCTTCGTCCGGGGAGGCGGCGACGACGGAGGAGGATGAGGAGGCGACGGGCTCGGGGAGGCGGCGACGGAGGAGGAGGAGGCGACGGGCTCGGGGAGGCGGCGACGGAGGAGGAGGAGGCTACGACGACGTCTTGGTCCGGGGAGGCGGCCGGCGAGGGCTGGGGGAGGCAGCCGGCGAGGGCTCGGGGAGGCGGCGGCGACGACGGACTCGGGATTTAGATCTAATCGAATAACTGCAGCGCACACGGAAAACCCTAGCGAGAGGGTATATGTAGGGAGATTATCACAGACGGTTCTAAACTTAGAACCGTCTGTGATAACATATCACAGACGGTTCTAAACTTAGAACCGTCTGTGATAACAATAAGCCTTTGCCGGCTGTTGCAATTAAGACAACACCAATAACTACACAGCTGCATTCATATCAACCACCAAACAGCTGCATTCATATACAACACCAACCAGCTGCATTCACACAGTGTATTTCTTGATACATGTTGTCATTCTCAAATACATCACACATATACATAAATGCCAATACATTTTGTCATTCTCAAATACATCACACATATACATTTTCACATATACATCTCAAAATTGACTACATCACACATTTTCACATATACATCTCAAAATTGACTACATCACACATTTTTACATATACATCTCAAAATTGTCACACATTTTCACATATACATTCTTATTATACTGGCTTATTTCCTTTAAAAATTAGCCCTTCATCATGATCAATGCGTACGTAACTAGTTTCGTCACGTTGTTCATCGTCGATCCTTATGCCATTTCCAAAAGGAGGTAACTCATCAAATTGATTGTATTTCTCCTCGTCCACTACATTCTCCACTCCGACAATTCTCCTTTTTCCATGAAGAACTACATGGCGTTTCTTATTTGCCGGGTCGGTTACATACAAAACTTGAACAACTTGATTGGCGAGTACGAATGGTTCGTCTTTGTACCCGACACGTTGGAGGTCCACGGTCGTGACACCGTACTTGTCAACCTTCACCTATGGGAGATGCACCCAACGACAGCGAAATAAGGGGATCTTGAAAACCACGTAGGCGAGCTCCCAAATCTCTTCTATGAAGCCATAGTACGAGTTTCTCGACCCATCGGTACTGAATGCATCTGTGCGAACACCGCTATTCTGGTTAGTGCTCTTGACATCCTGAGACTGCGTATAGAATGTGTACCCATTTATGTCATATCTTTGCCATGTCACAACTGTAAATGTCGGCCCTTTTGCCAACCATGTCAGCGTCTCACTCGGCGAGCTCCTAGCGATTTGCTCCTTCAACCATTGGTTGAACCGATGGTTGTGTTGCCTCATGATCCAAACATCCGGCCGCTCCGGATTCTGTTGCCGAAGCACACCCTTGTGCTGGCCCACATAAGGCGCCACTTCCGTTATGTGTTGCAACACCATGAAATGGGCTTGAGTATACATGTCCATATCTGGAGTGATTGCTTTCCTTCCGATGGTTCCGAGACCCTTCAGCCTCCCCTCATGACGAGATTGAGGGACACCTATCGGTTGAATCTGAGCCATATAATCGACACAAAACTCAATGACCTCTTCGTTTGCATAACCTTCGACGATGCTACCCTCCGGCCGAGAACGATTCCGTACGTAGGACAGAGTGTAACACGTAGGGGGAAGGTACGTTCATCCATTATCAGTGCATGTCGGTGCTAACTCAGGCCTGATGTCCATATCAGCAAGTCAAGCCGTGCGTTGACACCGTCATTTGTTTTATCACGGATGTTTAGTAAGAGACCAATCAAGCTGTCGCACACATTCTTTTGTACGTGCATGACGTCGATGCAGTGCCGAACATCTAGGTACTCCCAATAAGGTAAGTCCCAAAATATTGATCTCTTCTTCCAGGTGTTCTTCTCATGAGCCCTCAATTTACGTCCCTTTCCGAGGACAACATCTAAATCCTTAACCATATCATAAACCTCGTGTCCCCTTAAATGCCTTGGAGCTGAACTGTCTTCCTTCTCTCCGTCAAATTGTTTCTTCATCTTGTGGTATGGGTGAGCCCTCCGAAGGAACCGACGGTGACGCATGTAGACGGTTTTGCGTGAGTGTCTCAGCCACACACTCTCGGTACCATCTAAACAGTGAGTACAAGCTTTGGCACCTTTTATACTATGGCCCGATAGGTTACCAAGGGTAGGATAATCATTTATGGTGCGAGAACAATAAGGAGCGCAGAGTGAAGTTCTCTCGTTTGTATGCATCCCATACCTGTACCCTTCGTTCCACAAGACTTTTAGATCTTCCACCAACGGTTGCTAGGAACACATCGATATCATTCCCGAGTTGTTTTGGCCCTTGGATAAGTATCGACACAAAATGTACTTTCTTCATACACAACCAAGGAGGAAGGTTATAGATGCAGAGAGTCACGGGCCATGTGCTATGTCGGCTGCTCATGCTCTTGAAAGGATTCATTCCATCTGTACTCGGTCCAAATCTTATATTCCTTAGTTCTGCACGAACTCGCAAAACTCCTATCGATGTTTCTCCACTGCGTGGAATCAGCAAGGTGTCTTAGCATTCCATCCTTCTTGCGCTCCTCCGAGTGCCAACGCAGTGATTTTGCCTCTTTTGGATTTGCAAAAACCTTTTCAAGCGGGAATTATAGGAAAATACCATGCCACCTTAGCGGGAGGTCCTTTCTTCGCCTCTGTTCCTCGCCATCATCCGATTGATTGTTACGTTTGTATCGGGATGTGTTGCACACGGACATACATGCATGTTTGCATACTCTTTACGGTAGAGGATACAGTCGTTCGGGCATGCATGTATTCTTTCTACTTCCATTCCCAACGGACAAAGAACCTTCTTGGCTTTATACGTGGTTTTAGGCAACTCATTTCCCTCCGGAAGCATGTCCGCTAAAAGACCTACCAGCGCCGTGAAACTCTTGTCGGACCAACCGTTGCTTGCCTTCAATTTCAACAGTTCAAGTACGGCCGACAACCTCGTGTACTTGCAGCCCGTGTACAAAGGTTTCTCTGAGTCCTCCATTAAGTCACGGAATTTAACATACTCTCTCTCATCATAGTTCTCTTCTACATCGCGAAGCATCTGATCCAGATTATCATCGTGCAACCTATCCGAATCCGAGCCACAATCGACATCAGCCGGCGGCATGTCATTCACTTCACTGGCGATGTCATCCGGGGGCATATCATTCACTTCACCGGCGATGTCATCCGGCGGCATATGATCATTCACTTCGCCATGACTGGTCCAACACGTATAATCCTTTTTGAAACCCCTTCGAATTAAGTGCGCTTCAATTTGCCCTCGGTTCTTAAACATCTTCAAATTCTCGTAGTCAGTGCATGGACAGCACATATATTCCACCCCCTTATTCAACATATCCTCCTCAGTGGCTCTTATAAAAGCAGAAACACCATTAATGTACTCTTCACTCACACGGCTCGCGGCATACATCCAGCTTCGGTCCTACGTTACGTACATATATAACAACGTAGTATTAAAATCTAGAATAACTAATTATAACTACATATATACCGGCCACATTTATTATATTGAGACTTAATTTCCTAACTCAATTCATATTACAAACACAATAGCTATTATATAACCAACAATTTTGCAAATTAACCATCTTCAATAACCACTCATGGATTACTTACACCTAAATTGTAATGCAATTAAAAAAATAAATTTCATTACTAACCATATCTACAACAACCAGGAAAGTCGAATCTTAATTCAAAGCTCAATCTCGCCTTTTCCCACCAAATTAATCGGCTGAAATCGCCTAGCTTCCTCCCGAGTGAAAAAGTGCGCGATGGTGGCTAGATCGGATCGAAGTGAAGCGAGATGCGGTCCGATGCAGCGCAATAAATGCCTTAGTCATTATCACGAGCGGTTTTTAACTAAAACCGCTGTGATAATTCGATTTATAATGACGGTTTTTATTAAAACCGTCGTGATAAATATTATCGCTGACGGTTTTTATAAAAACCGCGTCGTCATAAGCTTCATACCGTAACGCCGTGCGTGTTTCGATGCCAGAACGCTTCGTGTTTCGATCGTCTAATTAACGTCTGTCGATCGTTATACGAAGCGTCTATATCATTAATGTTTGGGTATACGAACGTACAATATAATATACAATACAACATGGCTTCTGCTACTGTTCTTGTGATCATCTCATTCCTCTCATCTGTTCATCACGAATTGTTCGGCGGAACCTTACACAGCGGCCAGCAATTTGCATCTGGAGCAACTTCTCCGCACCGCCTGCTCTCCTTCCCGACTTTCTTGCATCCGCGGCTTGACTGATCCTCCGCCGTCGACGGAGGCGTCTCGCCGCCGCTCAAGAAAGGGAAACCCTCACCCGGTTCTTCTCCACAATGTGCGCAATGCGGAAGAAGCTCTACACGCATTGCAGAGGCGATGGATAGCCTTGCCGATCAAGCGTAAAGCGGCGGTCGAGGAATCTTTTCATGCTATCCTCTATGACATTATGGATCTGCGATCATTTGCCCAGCTGTAGGAGGAAGTCTTGAGGACAAGGGCAATCTTAACGGCGTTCGAGAATTTAGCGGTGATCCTCCAAGTCCCCAAGTTGAAGAAGAAGCCCAAAAGAATACAACTGGGAAACTCTTTACTGTGCAACTTTTGTAATAAATTTGCCTCTAATTGAAATTAATAAATTTGCCTTTAATTTGTGATCTCTTGTCTCAGTAGTTACGTAGTTAAGTTGTTAGAAGCAATGTGTACTTATATATTAACCTCGATCTAGAATATGACAGACAAAGGGACATCACGGCGGTTCTTGTGAAAAACCGTCAGGAACATTCCTGCACGGTTCTTAACAACAACCGGCTGTGATAGTCGACACAACACGACGGTTTTTAATAAAAACCGTCGTGATAATCTCAGATTATCACGCAGCGATTTTTAATAAAACCGCTCAGTGATATTCGATATCGCGCACGGTTCGAGAGATAAGAACCGCTCGTGATACTCCTTTTCCGCCACAAATACCACAGACGGCCTTCAAATTAAAACCGTCTGTAATAGTTTACATTACAGATGGTTTCACAAAACCGTTTGTGATTTGTCGTCTACTATTAGCCTTTCTGTAGTAGTGAGATAATTTCATACCCTATCAAGTTATAAAGGGAAAAGTAAAATAGAATGTCCTTTCGATTCGTCCATGGTGTGAAATCTTTGCTTATCCATTTAGATACAAACAAACACTACAACTTGATGCAATTAAAGTCGACTTCCAGGACGAACCGACGAAGCTAGGTTATAACAATGGGCAACCATGCATCCCGTGTGGATTGGGTTGAAACTTGAAACTAACTGAATTAAATCATCGTTGTTGTTTAACTTACCGGAGACTAGGTAGCTAAATGTTAAACTAAGTAAATGAACGTAAATTACTTAGTTTTTCTAAGATTTACGAACGATTGTTGTGTTAGAGGTGCTCTTCCATGATCTTGATTCTATACTTCAACTGAGGGTGAGGTGAGGCGATGGGGAACTACCAGAGAAGAGGAACCAAGGGGGAGAATCAAAGAATTGCCAATGGGTTGGAGGAGTACATATGGAGATGCACCGGTATGCCAGGTCACAAACGGCAAGAGTGAATGGGTTGGAGAAAATGGGGCCGACGACTAAGGGGTTACTTGTGCCTTTTAGATATTTTACACTTCTCTGACTGTGCTAACTAGGCCTCTATTACACTACTATTTTCGTACTTATTGATGGACCTACTTTAGTTGTGTGGCTATGCAAATTTAGGATTTTAAAGGAAACAGCCGAACAATTTTGGAGGACCCTGGTTGTAATTTACCGAAAATTGTAGTTGCTCTGTCAGTTTTTATAGGTGGGTTTTTTTTGCTGATGGCTTATGCCTTAAATATTTGAATTCTGACTGTTTACGAGAGGTAGTACACACAGAAAAATAGTCGCATACGATTTTAACCAGTATAGCTGAACTCAGTACACTTTTTACTACAATCTTTTTATTAATTCTGTTTTAAAAAATATACTATTTAAAAATTAATTACTGTAGTTAGTAAAAGTATAAGTTAACTTTAATCTGACAACAACCCAGCCAATATATCAAGAGGTCTGGACATGGTCCTTTTCACGAAGGATTGAACGAAGACGGACGCAAAGGCAAGCAAGGTTGGTGCGGCACATTGAACACGTGAGGCCAATGGCCATCCCTTCGTCAGCAATCGATGAGCTCCAGTGACCCAGTACTCGCCCTGTCCCTAATGCTGTTTCAGAAATCAAAGTTACTTTTAGCACTATTTTATATCATATTTATAAAACTAACAGTATGTATATCATATTAATAAAAATATCATTTTTTACTATCTAGCGACTGGGCGGCAGCGCCCGCGAGGCGATGCGTGGCGCTATCACCGGCGATAGGCGCCTGTCGCCTGGTGGCTAGACAGTAGGCAAGCCTGCTGCCCAGTCACCTAGCGGCAGGTAATTAGGCCGGCTTACCTGCCTAATTTTTTATTTAGTGTTTTTTGAATTTTTAAATATATGAAATGAGCTCAAAAAATTATGAAAATTTATGTACATCCTCCCAACACAATGTTCCTCGTAGTGTAAGTTTTAGAAAATTTTATCTATGGCGAATGTTGCTCAAAAATTCATAAAATTTTGATATTTTTACGAGTTTTTACATATAGCAAACGAGCTCCAAAAATTACAAAATTTTATGTGAAGCCTCCCGATGCAGTAATAGTTATTATGTAATTTTTTAAGAATTTTATGCGATCCGAATTAGCCACGTTTGTTCGGAAATATGCTCCAACCAAAGAGCTGAATAAGAAACGTGACGAGGTGCGTTCTGACGATCTCCGGCATTGCAACATGTGGGCATACACTGAAATTGTTAAGCCACGTGCAAGGGACGCCACGTGCACTCTCTAGAATAGGCCGGCCGAACCGGTCTGCCAGCCTCTCCTTCTGTCGGCTGGTGCAGGGGGTTGGAACAAGTGCGTCGCCTTTGAGAGGGAGACCCGTCAAGAACACGACGTCCTTCAGAGCGACCGTTATCTCCCAATGAAAGTGGAATGTGTGCGTCTTGGGCCTCCACCTGTCCACCAGTGCCGCGAGCAGGCTGCCGTCGATGGTGAACTCATGCCTGGTGGAGACCAGCCTCGCAAAGGGCAACAAGCCCATGGCCCACAGGGTTGGGACGTAGCGCTCGTCCAGCATCCACGGATCCCTCTCCCACCCCCCGCAGCCTGAACGGCGAAGGGCCAGCCGCGTCACCTGCCATCCATGCGTGGCAACAGTGTTTCTCATCATACGAGTGTTCCAGAAACTCCGGTAGAGCCATACCTACCAGTACATACGACAGACAAAATATTAGTGCGAACATTAATAATTACTTTATAATATAATTTACATTAATTATGACTAACTAAATAACATTAAATATGACTACGGGAATAACGTTGAAAGCATGCTATAAAAAATTACCCTTCTTTCGGGGGAACTAATCAGCACTGCCGCGTTCACAATGACTTATGCACTGTCTTCTCCAAATATTTAGGTACATGCTATTAGTTTTAATAGTACCTTGCAACAAATGGGACATACAGAATATTACTGTGAATATTCATAATGACAGCAACATACTACAAGTCAGTGATTACATGCGTGCGTGAATACTTCACTACTTACCAATAATTTAATTACTCATCCAAAAAAAAGACGAGTCATTCATTACTGTCATCCTTAGCACTAACTCATTACTTACCCCGAACTAACAAACTATGGGTCCCGTATGTACACAATAATAGTACAAATTATGTCTAAATTATTACGACATACTTACTTGTAATACAAACTGCATTAATCACGACTAACTAAATAACACTAATTGACTACGATTACGGGAATAACGTCAAAAGAATACGATAAAAAATTACCTGCCTTTGCAGAGAAGAAATTAGCACTGCCAATTTTGAGCTACGCACTGGCTTCTCGAACTAATGAGTAACGACCGTGATAATGACCTTCTGCGATGAGCGACTGGGACACTGTCTTCTCGATCTAATGAGCTACGCGCTCGTTAGAGGTGCATATTTATGCCCGAGTGAAAGAATCCATTATCACTACCAACGCTTCGGGTGAGGGGGGACGAAATCGTAATAATGACAAATACACAAACGAGGGAACGGGCGCGGGGGGATGACACTCAAATAATAACATTAGTGCGAACGAGAGAGAGCGCAAGAGGGGCACATACAAAAAGAGTGATAATTGTATGAACCGGATAGCCACAAATAATATATACCACGATTGCTCAACACATGGTACTTCAAAACAAGCGATACGATCGTTAAATTCATGGTTAAGTTAATCCGAATAAACGTGGCTAATTCGGACCATATAAAATTTCCAAAAAATTACATAATAACTATTACTACATCGAAAGGCTTCACATAAAATTTCATAATTTTTAGAGCTCGTTTGCTATATGTAAAAACTCATAAAAATATCAAAATTGTATGAATTTTTGAGCAATATTCGCCATGGATAAAATTCTCCAAAAATTATACTGCAAGGAACGTTGCCTCGGGAGGCCGTACATAATTTTTTGTAATTTTTAAGCTCATTTTAAATATTTAAAAATTCAAACAAATACTAAATGAAAAAATTAGGCAGGTAATAGGCCAGCTGATTAGCCGGTCTAATTTCTTGTCGCCTGCTGGCTGGGGCGGTAGGCTTGCCTGTCATCTGCTCCCTGAGCGACAGGCTGCTTGCCGTCTAGCCACCAGGCGATAGGCTGCCTGCCGTCCAGCCACCAGGCGGCAGGCGCTTACCGACGGCGGCATCACCACGCGTCGCCTCACGGGCGTTGCCGCCTGGCCGACTGACAGCAAAAACAATATTTTTGTCAATACGATAGGTATACTGCTATTTTTATAAATACGGTACGAAAAGTGACTTTGGTTCCTGTTTTAGCAGCCGTACACACACAAGTGCAATACGGAGTAATTGTCTGCAGTAGATGAGTAAAATACTAGTTTTGTTTAGATGGGAGACTACAGCCTCACCAGCTTCTATCATAGAAACGATGAGTAGAATGCAAGGTACTCGAGGTAGTATATCCTATCTCGCTGTCAGCCACCATAAAGAAATCTCTCGGATACTTCCGTGTCGCCCCGCTTGCCGCCTTGCTCTTCGCTGCTGATCTGCTGCTGCTTCCCCTGTCCGATGACCACATTGTAGTACCTTGAAAATAGAAAGAAATTACAGCGTTTCGAAAATCCATTAATTATCTTAATCAGTATTAAACTTATTTAATCACCTTTCTATCCTAGATTTAAGAGGCTAATTTAAGAGCACATCTTTTCATCGTGTGCATATCCCGTTTCTCTCAGGTGGTGATCAGTTGGGTTAAGGATGTGTTTGGTTGGAGTGATGAAAATGGAATGGGATGGGATGGAATAGGATGAGATGGTTCCACAAAAAATGTGGAACCACATGGTCCAACATCTAAGAAGAATATTCTCTAAATTTGCACAGGCTCATCCCACTTTGGACCATTCCATCCCACCCCAGCCCTCAAACCAAACACATGGATATGCTTGGTCAAAGGAACCATCCCATTCCATCCCTCAAACCAAACACACCCTAAAAGCTCATGGCTTATGGCTGCAAACACTTTAGCAGGCTGAAAAAACACTGTAGCTGACAGAGGCTTATTTAGCATAATTAAATTTAAAAAAATTAAAAATATAAAAAATATGTTAGCCCAATATGTATAATACAAATGAATACGAAAAAAAAGAACCGGCAAAAAAGCTCAACAAAAAGCCAAAAGTTCAGAAAAAGACAAAATTTATGAATAATGAAAAATAAGCCAGAAGCTGAAGCCGAACCGATCAGGACTTGAACAGGTAACTCTCTCTCCTATCTCTATCTCTCTCTAGGGCCGGTGCAGGGCTGATAGCCGCCGCCGGCGACGGTGTCGTTGCCCATGGGTGGCGCACGAGCGGCAGCACAGCAGCACGGGCCGACGCATGGGCGATAGTTGGTGGTGGTGGCGGTTGCCGGCTGGCGATGGTGGTGGCTGACGGAGGCGGCGCGGTCACACAGTCGGTGGCGCAGGCGGCTCAACGGTGGCAGCCGACAGAATGGTCAAAATGGGCAAAATGTTAGCCATCTCCGGTTGTTAGCCATCCTAACAAGTGTTATTCATGGGCAAAATGGTCATTTTCATAGCAAAAAAGACAAAAGCTTTAATTCATAATAAAGTCCAGGCAATAGTATATCCTACATCTAAATATATTATAAATAGTATATAGTGGAAGTGAACCTTTTAAATGACTCTTTCCCATAGTATATCATGAATTATACCTTATTAAGGCGGAGGTACCATATGCATCGTCAACTTGATGGCAAGGAACGGAGAGAGACTAATAAAGGCCTTCGGCTCCTCTACCTCACCTTCACCATGTCAACCAACATATGCCGATGCGTTCGGTCCATGTGGTGCAAAAATTACCATGTGTCGTGTACAGGTGGATTCGGTTGGTTAGATTTCGATGGGTAGGACAAAATTTTTGTTAATAGTGTATTTTTGAGGGATGTTTGTCCAATACTAAGAATGTGTAGTTCTGTAAAAACTTTTTCTTAGTATTAAGAAACTTGAGTCTGTATCTACAAACCTGGTTCATAGTGAGTACCTCACTTTTTTGTCTATAAATAGAGGTCTCGATAATTATAACTTGTACTATTGGAGGAGAAAAGCAATAAAGAAAGAAAGAAGTTTCCCTTATCTCTCTGTGTTCAATCGCTTTTGTTCTTGTATTATTCTGTATTTGATCCATCTTCTGTCTAGGAGGAATCGCTCGGACTGGATTCGCCAGCAACTGTTCCTCAATATGTTAGCAGCACGAATCGTTTTAGTCAATCGAAGGTAATAATCGAAGCACGATACATGTAGATTGAATTGCTTATCTAAATCGCTTTAAATTCCGTAAATTTCGTTTTCAACATTATTTTCTACGGTGCAAATCCGCTCTAATCTATTGTAAAAAGGCCCTTAGAAGATCGGAAAATTACGTGAAAAATTTTCTCAGAATTGATAATTAGCAGACGAGCCCTAAAATTTACAGAATTCAATGAAAATTCATATTCCAACATAAAAGGGCCTCGAGGATTCATATTTTGAACCGTTTTTAGCATCTGAAGCATGTTTAGCACTATTATTATTGTTGTTGTTATCCATGTCTGTGTATTTACTTACTATTGCGATTAATCGTAATTGCTTCAATTATTGTCAATCATTGAAATTAGCAGTAAAACTATAGAAAATGCATAGAAAATTCTGAAACATTATGAGAAAATTTCGTACCATTATCCAATTCATTTCATGCATGTTTACCTACAATACATTTATATATTCCTTTCATGCACATGTAGATGACATGCATCATGAACCCAGAGTTCGAGGAGCTAGCCAACACGGCTAAAACTACTTGACTTAGGCTTCCGATATTGCGATCGTACTTAGAGCCAAGAAGCTCCACGCTGCTAGTGAGATTGGTGCATCTGATGATGCCAAACCCACCCCTACGAAAATGATCAAGCACTTCACTTCCTTAGGCTCCACCTCTGTCTCACTCTCAAGAATGAGTATATGGCAGAGAAGAGCATGCTAGCTGTATGGGCTGTAGTAAAGAAGTGGTTCGAGAAGCTAAAGTACACCATTCTTCCTCAGGTAGAGCAGGAATGGATCCGACTGAGATTTGCTGATTTCAAGATGGTTGGAGAGTACATTTCTGCCATGCATAGAATTTGCACCAATCTTCAACTTTATGGTAGATAGGTCATAGATGATCAGAAGATTTAGAAGACGCTTTCCACCTTCCACCTTAGTGTAGTGTAGTCTGCGCGCAACTATCATCAAGACTGGGAGAACTCGTGTGAGACGTATTCACCGCCTCGGTTCGATCTTAACTGTTTGATTTTCTTTTCTAGTTGATTTTCAACTTCAGCTTTATAGATTTTAAAGTGTTCAAGTGCTTCATCTTTTGACCTAAGTAGATATCTGCGCGCAACTATCATCAAGACTGCTACAAGGAGTATACTGAGTTGATTGATACTATGTTGCAGAGGATCAAGATGAAATTCTCTGCAAGAGATTTGTCGCATGGCCACCTGGGAGCTCCACTGGCTGTGAGGCCAACACTGGGAGCTAAAAGTTGCAGAAGCCTATAATGAAGAAAAGGGGAAGGAAGGGCAAAGTCATAGCCCAGAAAGGCAAGCTAGATGCTCTACATGAAAATAAAGCCAGCAAACCAAAGTGGGACAATAATCCCTACGGTCAACAAGACCAAACCCGCTACAAGTGTGGCAAGTGAAGGCACTGATCATGGATCTATAAAGAGCCGCAACATGTCGTCGATACTTTCCAGGTCAAGAAGAAGGGTGGCTATTGTGGTTACAGACCAAACAGAGAGAGAGTGTGGTAGTGGAGAGTTAAGTAAGTGAATGGCTTCGGGTCTCTCCCCATGGCCTATGCTATATATATATATATATATCCACATGGGGAGTGCTTTTACAGTTATATCCTCACATCTGGGTATCCCCCTCAGGGGCACTTATGTCATTACACATATCCCGTTTTGGGCCTTACATTCCTCTAACAGGCCTGCTGGGCTTAGGTGGGGGCCACCCCTACAACAGAAGCCTCTCATGGTGAAGGGCTTCACGGGCTGAAGCCATGTTGCCGAGCCCTTTGGCCCCCTCCGTCCCTGTGGCCTGTGAGCTTTCCCAACATCCGACGAAGCCTTACTACTTGGTGTGGTGCCTGCCCCGCCCCTAGAGCATTGCGCTGGGCAAGCTGGTGGAGCCTCCCTTGGTTACAGGGCCCAACAATGGCTGGCTCGGGCCGCTGGGCCAAGGTCGGCCGAGGTCGGCCGAGCCCGCCTTGGCGAGGTGGCACAGTGGTTCGCCATGTTCGCCACGAGTTCCCGGCGGAGCCGGCCGAGCGAGCGGACCTCGAGCCCATGGCGTTCCCTGGGCGGGAGGTGGGCGAGGCTCCGCGGTCCCGGTGGTGCGCCTAATGGCCTTGAATCGCGCCGACTCTGGCCGGGCGGGGCAGGCGTGGGCGCATTTTCGTCACTTTCCGTCGGGTGTACACGCGCGAGCCATGATTGGCGCGCTGTGGGCTATTGGTGGTTGCGCAACCGCGGCCGTTCGCCCCTTCCCCAGAAAAGCAGGGCACGCGGTGGGGAGCTGTTGCGGCGTTTGCCCGCCTACCAGCGCACGCCTCGCTGGCGGTGAGCGATTTCACTTGTCCATCGCGAGCAGTTGGACCGCCGGGTACCCGTCGATTGGCACGCCGCCGATTGACCTTCCGCCAGCCTGGCGACTCCTCGCCGGGTGAGCCTGTGAAAGCATCTAGGCCCCTAAAAATATTGGTTTTGGTAATTAATGAAATTATGTGAATATGGGACTAATGTGTGCATTAAGTGTTTGAAAGGATAAGTTCAAATGGCAAAGAAAGTGGCTCACAAAATATCCCATGAAGATTCAAAGATCTCTAGGGCGACAAGGTAAATAGTTTAGGTATCTATTTTATTTTACCGGTCTTGGAGTTAGGTTGGAAGACCGGATTATAGGATAGATGCCGTACTATTAAGAGGGATCATGGTGATTGCTTGATCATGTTCAAATGTGCCCTATGGATCAATTTAGGATCATGCATGCACTTAGAAATTAAAATCAAATCAAATCTGTGCATTGTCAGAAAATCCGGTAGTTCCGGTGTTGATTGGGCGGAACTACCGCAGGGCCGGTAGTACCGGGCGCCCAGGCGGAACGTTTTTTCCAGAGAGCGCCCGGACTCAGACTTAGTCTCTCGGAAAACGGAAGTACCGCAGGTTGGCCTGCGGAACTACCGGATGGCCGGTAGTACCGGGCACCCGAGCGGAACTTTATTTCCAGAGAGCGCCCGGAGTTTAACTTAGCCTCTCGGAAAACGGAAGTACCGCGGATTGACCTGCGGAACTACCGCATGTGCGGAAGTTCCGGATACCCGTGCGGAACTTTATTTCCAGAGAGCGCCGGGAATAAAACTTAAACTCGCTGAGATCGGAAGTACCGGGTCATGGAGCGGAACTTCTGGACTTCCGGAAGTACCGTGATTTCAACGGCGGTAGTACCGCACTCATTGACCAACGGTCACTTCTGACTCACTGACATAGCCGTTCTGACCGGTCAGCGAGAGTCCGGAAGTACCGCGGTTTTACCTGCGGTAGTTCCGGATTTCCTGAATTTTCAGGATTGTTTATTGTAACGGCTATTTGAGGTTGGTGAGGGTATAAATACATCCCCACCAGAACTTGTAGTTGTTGTTGAACCTCCATTGAAAACATTTGAGCTTAGTGCAACCTCTCACACCTCATTCACTCACTTGTGCATTCATTTGAGGTAGTTGACCCATATTTCAAGTGCATTGCATTCTAGTTGATCCATTAGGCACTTGAGTGAGATCAAACCGCTGTGATCTATTCTCTTGGTGCTTGCCGGCACCTAGATGGCTTGGCGGAGTTTCGGTGATCTTCTCAAGAAGATTGTGAGAAGGCCCGGAAGATTGTGAAGGCTCGGAGCTCGCCTACCCGGAGAGGGAAAGGGCTACCGCTAGTGACCGAGGTGATTAGGCTCATTCGTGGAGCCGGTCCGATTTGTTCGGGCTTACCTCAACGTGGATTAGGGGAGACCGGCAAGTCTCCGATTACCACGGTAAAAAGTAATCATGTCAAATTGTAGTTTGCTCTCTTGTGATCATTTTCATTCAAGCAACGCTCTTCAGTCATATTACTTGATTGCTTGCTTAGTTAGAGTAGCAATTGTTGTTCTCTACTATTTGATATTGCTCTTAGTCGATTACTTGTGCTAGTGATTGTTTGAGCCTTACTAGGTTGATTAGTGGTGTTAGTGTTATCTTGCTCTATTATATCCATCAAGTTTAAAATTGCTAATTAGAATTAGACGAAAATTTTAAAACCTCCTATTCACCCCCTCTAGTCGGCCTCCTCGATCTTACAGCCTGGGTATAAATGCGCGGGCGGTTCCTTGCTCACCCCGGGTTACTCATCTTGTACCTGCACGCGGTTATCTTCTCACATGTAGGCAACTATTGTTCATCCGCGTTTGATGATTGCGTCTACTGTCGCTAATATCAGCGAGCGCTGATGAACAATAGACGACCTATTTATGGGAATACGTCACAGCTCGCTATAGAAGTCTTGGACGTCCACAGGGTCCTGCTCGCACACCATGCTTTCGCATGAAAATGGCAAGGCCTGACCTGCTCTCGTAGACAGATATGCTTGAGTCCATCTGTGTTCTCTGATTGCACCCACCGGCGTTACCATCAGGGGATGTTGATGTACTGAAGCTTATCTGTCTATGAGAACATGTCAGAACTTGCCGCAAAGCTGTGACGTCGCATGGCCTCTGGTTCGCGGGGGCTAGGGGTCGAAAGGCCGGCCTGTACTTGCTGCGCTCGTGCTGTGTTTCTACATACAACGGCAAGGTTTGCCCTGTTCTCTTACACAGGCCTACTTTCAGTCGGGGTTTCTGATCAAGCCTGTCCGCATTACTTTCAAAAGAATGCTGGTGTACTGAAGGTGGCCTATTTATGAGAACAAGCCAAAACTTGTCGTGACGTAGCCCCCGCCAGTACGATATGTGGGGAATGCCGACGGACGAGTCCCTGCACGCGAGTCCGCTCCTCAAATCCGAAGCCGAGGTCGAGACCGTGGCCGCGTTGATGGCGAACAGCGGAGTCCTATGCCGGAGCCATGCCGTCCTGCCGAGACAGTTCCTTTCGCCGAGGCAGTGCCTAGGGGGCGAAGTCGAGCGCCGAGGACGTGCTGTCCCACCGTGCTCCGAGGGCGGTGGTCCCCTATCTTAAAAGACAGTGGCCGCGGAGAGCAGGCGCTTGTGGGGTGGGTCGAGGGTGCTACGCGCGCGGAGGTAAACGCGCGGGATGTACTCCCTGGTGCCATGCGCGCGGAAGCGCTAAAACCGAGTGGTGTACTGCTTGAAACAAGGCACTCTCTGGGGTGAGCGCGACCCCGCGGTAGTGCGCCTTAATGGCTCTGGGAATCGTGCCGACCCCTGGGCTGGCACGAGCGGGCTGCTGCATCCGTACGCGCTTGTCCATTCGAGATGCACATGCGGCGGGCCATGATTGGCGTGCAACGGGCTGCCAGCGGTCAAGCCCCTTCGCCAGAGGGGCGGGGCACGTGGCGTGACGCTGTAGGCGCGCCGCACGCTGGCTGCTCACCTTCCAACGGGCGTCAACGGCTACTAGCAGTTGCGCTTCTTGCCGATCTTCGGTTGCCCATGTCACGCAGATTTGCGGTTGTCCCTTCGAACAGGTGCGGCTAGGGTCGGGGGGTCGGTGACCCCGTTTGGGCTATCGCGGTTTAGAGTCCGAAGAGCCGCGTCGACGCGCGTCGAAGGCTCTGTCGGGTCGCGCGACCTGCGTTTATTCCTTGCGCAGACCGACACGCGGTGGGACGCTAGTGGCGCGTCGTGTGGTGACAGGACTCTGTACGACCACGGTCGCATGCTGGCTGTGTGTACCGTCGCGACGCTTTGGCTTCGCACGTGGGGAGGTGAGCGGTTGTCGCTCGCCGTTTGCGCTTACCAACGGTGGGAGGCGGGGGGCCTTTAAGAACTCCCCGCGGCGTTGTGCCTGTGCCTCCTCCTTACGCTTTCTGGTTGTTCACGTCGCCCCCCGCATTCGCTCGCCCTGTTCCTGCGCTCCTTTTCGCTGCCGAGTTCCCCGTGGATGCTGATGGCGACTTGCGACGAGCGTACTCAGGTGGGCGGCTACGCCATCCGCAGGAGGTCCTCACCGCTCGAGGTGAAATCGCGCGGCCGAGGCGCGATCCGCGCGCGCGCACGGTGGTGGGTGGCGAAGAAGAGTCAGGGTCCGTACTCCGGCGAGTTGGGCCGCACGCTCGTGACGGAGGACACGACCCGGTCACTACTGCGAGAGGGGAGGCTATCGGACTGCCAAGCGGTGCGGTTGCCCGCCGATGATGAGAAGGAGCCGCGCCCTGAGAAGTCGGAGGCGACCGTCTTTGTCGCCTACTTTGAACCTGGACTTCGCATCCCGTCCGCAGCAATTGTTGGGGACGTGCTGCGGACTTTCAAGCTGGAGTTATCACAACTGACTCCGAACGCGGTGGCTCGCCTCGCCGTACATACCGGGCCTCGCGCTCGGGCGTGTTGGCCGCGCCTCCTGCTCACGATCGCATGAAGCCCGGTGCCAACCGAAGGAGCGAAATGACGATACGCTGTCGAAGTTTGGCAGCGTCAACTTCGTCCTGCGGACGTCATGTGGGAAGCTCTTCCCCGCGAACTCGACCCGAGGGAAGTGGGAGTCCAACTGGGCGAGGCGGTGGTTCTACCATCGTGTGACGAGTGGCAGCGGCCTTGAGTGCGCAGGCGGGCCGATTACATTCAAGACCACCCCCGGCTTAACGCTTGACCAGGAAGATAGGCGGAGGATGCGAAGACTTGTGGGGGTCGCCGCCCGCTTCAATATGCGCAACCTCGCCGAGGAGTACATGATGCTCGGTGCGACACCGCTCTCCCACGATTGGCGCTTCACGGCCGGTGAACGTCGGGATGATAACGTTCGCCCGTCCGTTTGCTCGCTGCCCGTGCCGACTGGTCTTTGTAAGCCTCGACCATGTCTTCCTCTCCGTTCATACGTATTGCATTGTGTAAATGTGCTCTGTCCAGCGCAGGGACTCGCCTTGAGGACGCGGAGCGCGCCGCGCGCGTGTTCCTCGGGCCATACACCGCCAGAGAGCACGGGCAGCGCGCAGCTACGACTGCGAAGGCCGGATTGGGGCGGATAAACCGCGTGTGTGAGGCCTTAGGGCTTCCTGTGCCGGATCGCACCCCTCCGGACCAGCAACATGAGGATGACGGTGCCGTGAAGACGAAGGCGTCATCCCGCAAGAGGACCCGGAGCACTACGACCACGCCCTGTACGGCGGTTGCCGCTGTTCCTGCTGGCGCGGTGAGCCCGGAGTCGGATTCGGCGAAGTATGCCGACTCAGACTTGGAGGGCGCGGTACTGAGGGCGAAGGCGCCGGCGGCGGAGCACGCGCCGCAAAGGTCTCGCTGCCCGCGACCGTCGCCGAGGTGGTGGTGCTGGCTGGCGGCACCGGTGCGAAGTTCTCGTCTCCGGCCATGGCTGTGGCGGGGCTGCCCTCCGCGGGAGTGTGTGGAGCGCAGCCTTTGCTAATAGCGGCGGCCGAGGCTGAAGTGTCCCCTGCAGAGGCGGGGTGTCCCCCGCAGAGGTTGTGAGGGCGAAGCCCCCGACCGCTGTCGTTGTAGCTTTGGAGACCCCTTCGGCGAGTGTTGCTGCCGCATGGGCTCCTTATGTGGCGGTTACCGAGGTGGGACCTTCCCCTTAAGCGAAGCGGCCACGCCTGCAGTCCCCCCTTCCGCGGACTTCGCGAGGGTTCGTTGTGGCGACCGGTGTTGGGAGCTTGTGGGACTCGCCGAGCACCGAGGTTCCTCCACCCGCGCCTCCCGCCCCTCGAGCCACGGTGGATCGTGGCGCAGGATCGGTTAGCGCTAGGTCCCGACTCGGAGGTCCCCAGGCCTTGCGAGACAACGCCGTTCGTTGGGGCCGAAGTAGAAGCGGTCCCGACCACGGCTAGGGAGACGTCTCCGCGAAGTCCCCCGTCTGCCACCGAAGGTAGGCTATGACGGCATTCCTTCGACACAACTTTTGCACGCCCCGTAACGAATGTGTACTTTCTCTTTGCAGCGGCACTTATCCCGGAGGAGGAGCCGTTCCTTGAGCGTGGGGGTCCTGGCGCTGGCGACACAGATGTTGCGCGCCCGAGCCCGGTGGACTTCGTCCCTCCGTCGGATGCTCTGAGGGCATGGCGCGGGATTGCGGAAGACGCGGCCGCCAGCATCGGTCAACAGGCGTTGCAGACCTACGGGTCAGGGCGCCTTGGAGATGCATTGGAAGTGTCGGGACTGAGGGTAAGCATCTGTCTTTTAGACCACATGCAGCCATTTAGCGCTTGCTAACTCCTGCGCCGCGCAGACACTCGTGTTGGCGCAGGCCCTGCGAGGTGCTCACGTTCGCGAGGAAGGAGCGCTACGGAGTAGGCTGCAGGCCACCGAAGAGGAGCTGCAGGGAGCTACAGGAGGGCGCTCCGCCTAGGATGCTCGTATATGCCGCTTGGAGTTGGAGTGCGCGGAGATGAAGACACGCACCGAGGGGCTCGTTGCCGCAGCGCGAGCGTCGGCCGCGGAAGCGGTGCGGCAAGAAGCTGCTGCAGAGCGGGACGGCCTTCTGCAACAAGTCGCTGCGCTAGAGGGGGAAAACAGCGAGCTTGCTGCCTCTCTCGCGGAGCGAGATCGAGCCTTGGGCGACGCTTCGGTAGCTGTCTGGGACGCCATGCTGGCCCTGGAAGACACCCTTAAGGGGCTTGTCGCCGAAGTGCCGGCGCGCTCCTTCGGGCCCGAGGACCTGTCGCGGTCACTCCGGTGGATTGGAGATGCGGCCGGCATTGCACACGGCGCCGCGGCGACCTTCGGCAACCATTGCGCCTACATGGTGTCATGTCTGACATGCGCGCTCCTGCGACACCGCGGTTGTGAACATGTTGCGAGGCTAGTCGATCCTCGACTGGAGATGCCCGCCGGGGGCGGGGTAATGTCCGGCGCCATGCGCGCCGTACGTCGCACCGTGAAGTTCTTCCATGAGCGGATATGAGAATACTGCGGCGAGGCCGCAGCCATAGTCGAGCTGCGGAATAGTGGCACCCTATAGAGGAAGTGTGCTTAGCAGATAGTGGCACAACAAATACCATCTTAAGAGAGACAAAATTCTTTCAGCCGATTATTAAGAATGTTGGCAGTCTTATGACCATCGTCGGTAGCAATGCTTGTATAATAGGTTCAGGAAGAGCCATAATTGTACTCCTAATGAGCACAACTTTGGTTATTAAAGAAGGTTGTACCTAGAATCGACTAGAACTCTGCTCAGTTGTAAGGATATTCGCGCAAATGGTTTCCACATTTAAACTGAAGAAGAGTATGGTAAGAAATACCTACTCATTACAAAGTGTGAACTAATTGAAATAAGGGTATTAGAAATATTTCCTTTATTTTAGACTAAGGTATAGTAAATTAATATTAAGGCACCCGCAGCTTATACTCCCAGAAAATCATATTTAGAAGCTCTAAACTTTTGTCTGTAACATGATAGATTATGCCACTCAAGTCTTAGGATGATGAGAAATACAATTAACAATTCACATGGATATAATATCGATGTGAAGAATTTCGGGAATCAAGAAGATTTTGTGTGCCCCGCATGTGCCACCGGGAAATTAATTATTAGACTTTCTGCTCTGTAAGTGAATGATGAAGTCTCTGTATTCCCAGAACACATCCAAGAAGATATTTGTGGTCCTATACTGTCATTGTCTGGGCTATTTAGATATTTTATGATGCTCATCAATGCTTCCTTGAAATGGTCGCATGTATGTTTATTATCTACGAAAAACCATGATTTTGCAAAGCTGATCTCATAGATAATTAAAATTAAAAATAATTTCACTGATCATCATTTAAAGTTCATCAGAATGGACAAAACTGGAGAATTTATTTCAAAGCCATTTGATGATTATTGCAGGGCAATGAGAATTAAAGTTTAGCATTTTGTATCACATGTCCACACCTAGAATGGACTAGCAGAGGTATTAATTAAGAGGATTAAATTTATTGCCCGACCGCTTTTGCAGAATTATAATTTACCAACTAAATGTCGGGACACGCAGTCCCACATGCGACAACTCTCATCAACTTTAGATTATCGACATATAACATCCATTCACTTATATAACCAAAAATTTCTCATCTCTGTAGATTTGATTATAAAGTTTATGTACCTATACCCCCACCATAGCATACTGCAATGGGCCCTCTCGGAAAGTCTGAGATATACGTTGGTTGTGAAACAACATCCATAATCAGGTATTTAGACCCATGACAGGATACTTGCACATCGTCCATTTCACTAATAGTATAATTGATGAGGATAGTTTCCCAACATTAGGGGGAGGAAATCAACCCCTTGATGAGAAATGTTGAAAAAGTATGTGGCAAGCTACGGGAATCAATGCACATGACCCACGCACTAGTGAAGCAAATAGAGAAGTCCAAAAGATCATTAATTTGCAGGTATTAGTAAATCAACTGTCTAACCACTTCAGTGATTTAAAGAGCATGACCAAGTCGCATGTGCTTGCATGCAATGCATCAGAGAGGGTTGAAATATCGAAGAAACTTGAAGGTATCCCTAATTCTGTCCAAAGGCATCGGAATAAAAGGATGAGAACTCCGGTCCCTCGAATCCCAAGTAACTGGGGACGTCTGGTGAAAAGAATAAGGACTTGACACAACCAATCACCGAAGTTCCCTAGAATCAGAAGGGGAGCCAGTTGAGACCTAGCACCGGTGTGGTACCTTCAAGAAAAGGCATACTGGATTGGAACATTCTTATGGAAGGAGAAACTAGCATAGATGTGTGCGCACACATCATAGCTGAAAAACTAAAGGACTTACCCCCACAACTGGAAGGAGTGATGAGCAAGTAGAAGCACTAGAAGGGTCAACTTATGGTGAAATAGCTATAAACTATGTGCACACGGAAGAATCCATGAATAGAATAACAACCACCGTTGATATTTATTTTGCAAAGAAAATTGCTACACTCATCGATTTTGATCCGAAGCCTGTATCGCTTGTTGAATGCAAGAAAAGATCATATTGGGAGATTGGAAAAAGGCAATAGAAACTGAATTATTATCTCTGTATAAAAGAGAGGTATTGGGCCTATAAGCCGCACGCCTCCCCATATGCACCCGTAGAGCATAAGTAGGTATTTATTCGAAAGATAAATGAGAAAAATAAAGTTGTAAGATATAAAGCCGGGCTCGTTGCACAAGGTTTCACTCAACGTCTAGGAGTTGATTATGAAGAAGCCTATTCTCTAGTTATGGGTGGAATTATCTTTAGATATTTGATCTCAATGACAATAAACTTGAATTTAGAAATGAAATTGATGAATGTAGTAACTGCATAGCTTTATGAAAACTTGGTTTCGGATATTTATATGAAGATAATTGAAGGTATCCCTATCTCGAACTTAGACAGAGCAAATAGAAACCTGTACAGTGTGAAACTCAGAAAATCACTGTACGAACTTAAGCAATCAGACATGATGTGGTATAATCGCTTAAGCAATTTTCTATGCAAAAAAAGGCTACACGAACAATAAGGATTGTCCCTGTGTATTTATCTGTTGTAGTGAGTATTAAGTAGCATGTACTAACCAATTTCCTAAAAATTTAATCTTATGAGGAAACTTAGGCAAAATATACTTCAACACTTTCCTGACGTTAGGAGCGAATCCACCGTGGGTGCTTGTGGGTGCTCGAGCACCCCCTCCTCCCACCGTGGAAGAAGACCCGGCCGGCTCGGTCGGCGATCGCCCGGAGGTTGAACTGTTGAAGAACAAGAGGTCGGACTCGGATTGTCGGGCGTCGCCGCGTCGGAGGATGAAGAAGATCCTGGTCACCCGGAGGTTGAAGAACTCGATTAAAGATTGAAGAAAGCATGAAGCGAGGCCCAGTCGGTGCCTTAACGCCCAGCACCCTAGCCGGCCCAAATCAGTGGCGAATCCTAGCCCAAAATCCAAATGACAGCAGAACAGTCAGCACTCAACAGTAGATAACGTCGAGGAAGATAAATAGCACAACGCCTTAGTAGTAGATCAGGTCATAGAGAGCCCGAGCCGCCGCTAAGTCAGAGAGAGTAGAAACTCACCATCACGAGTCGTGGAGTCAGCAACCCGTGGCCCGGTGCGGCGGAGGGGGAGGCGGTCGGCAACTCGGTGCGAAGGGGGAGGTCGGAGATGGTCAGCAGCCTGGCACAGAGAGCAGCTCGACGCGGCGGAGCGAAGGGGCCAGGGGAGGTGGTCGGCCACTCAATGGCAGCCAGCCGGCCAGGCGTGGGCGAGGCCGAGTGGCGGAGCGGGGCTAGCGCTTGGTGGGCGGCGCACGAGCCGCGCGTCGGCATCAGCAGGGCGCCATCGTGCCAGGGCACGTCGGACTTCGGACACATCGCCGACATCGGAGATTCGGAGAGATGGAGAGGACGAGGCGACGACCAACGAGGCGACAACTACAAGGCTATTCCCCAACAAGGCAACGACTAGTGGTGTCTATGGTGAGCAGCTGAGCACTGAGGCCTGAGCAGGTGAGGGTGTGAGGCGCTGGCGAGTTACTGATTTATTTGATTTGCGTAGTAACTCCGTGACTCTGTGAGGTGAGCCCGTGATGGCATGACTGATTGGCGATTGTGATTCACTGATTTGTGAATGTGAATCCCATTTTATTATTGCTCTACCGATTAGCCAAGTTGTTTAATCAGTTATTAACTAGTTGTTATTTAATTATTCTTATATTTACAAAACTGGAGAAGCAAACTTTGCACAAATATTTCTCAAACAATGCAACTAGCAGTAATCCTCCAACCGTAGAAAGTAGAACCGAAGCAAAAAAAGGTTTAGCATGAATTTAATCCAGATGATATTATTGCCGATCCAGCATGTCGCAAACCAATTGAAGATTATCCTAATGAGATTAGAGATCAAGTTAGGAGAGCATATTTGTTGAAGGGTCCAACTCAACCAATTGGTCATGATTTTTCAAAGAAAATGCAAGGTTCAATTTCAAGATCCTTTGAAGAATCGTGGTATAAGAAGTTTGACTAGCTGGAATATAGTGTGGAAAAAGATGCCGCCTTTTGTTTCTATTGCTTTCTTTTGAAGGAGCCATCATACCCCACTCACTTTAGGAGGGATGTCTTCACAAAAGTTGGGTATGTGAATTGGAGAAGTGCTATGGAATCTTTCAATCAGCATGTTGGTGGACCTACTAGTGTCCACAACATTGCAATGCTAGATTGTGAAGATTTTCAGAATCAAAGAGCAAGTGTAGATCATAAATTAAATACTTATAGGAAGGAGTTCGAAATTGCATACAAGATTCGTTTGACTGCTTCTTTAGATTGTGTAAGATATCTCATTCAGCAAGGTGAAGCTTTTCGTGGACACGACGAATCATCTACTTCCATGAATAAGGGCAATTTTAGCGAGTTAGTGGATTGGTACATTGATAAAAAGGCAGATGTGAAGGAAGCTTTTGAATCTGAGGGTGGTGGCAATTGTTTGATGCCTTGTCCGGATATACAGAAGGAACTCGCGAAATGTTGTGCACAGGAGGTCACACAGGTGATTAAGAATGAGGTTAGAGATAGGAATTTCGCAGTGCTTATTGACGAGTCCTGTGATTCATCAATAAAGGAGCAGATGTCCGTGGTTGTGAGGTTAGCTGTACATATAATGTTTTTTACTCGTATCATTTATGATTTGTGTATTGTGGTTTTGTTTTAACTTTGTAAAATTCATACTATGTAGGTTTGTAAATAAAGAAGGGAAGATCATGGGAAAGTTTATTGGTATTGAGCATGTCACTTTGTGTACATCTATTGCATTGAAGGAAGCTTTAGTTCGTGTGCTTGCTAAGGTTGATCTACCTATTTCTAGGCTACGCGGATAGGGTTAAGATGGAGCTTCAAATATGAGAGGGGAATTTAATGGCTTGCGGAGATTAATATGAGATGAGAATCCGTATGCTTTCTATACCCATTATTTCGCACACCAATTGCAATTAGTGGTTGCCACTGTCGTAAGTTGTAGTGGTGCTATTGCTGATTTCTTCAATTATGTTCCATTGATAGGGACCATTGTGAGTGCATCTTCCAAAAGAAAGGGTGTTTTGATGGAAAAGTATCAGGAAGTCTCATTAGAGAAATTAGAGAATGGTGTGCTTTCAACAGGAACATGCTTGAATCAGGCAACTAGCCTAGCTAGACCTGGAGATACTAGATGGTGCTCACATTTTAAAACATTACGTCGTATATACCAAATGTGGAAATCAATGCTTGCGGTATTAGAGATGATATGTAAAGATGCAGTATATCCTTCAGGTCATGGTGGAGAAGCAGGTTTGATACAAAAGATGGAGAGCTTTGAATTTGTGTTTAACATGCATTTCTTGAAAGATGTATTGAGCATTACACATGAGTTGTCACTTTCTTTGCAAAGAAGGGATCAAGATATTATTAAAGCTATAGGTTTGATTGTGGATGTGAAAATGTGCTTGCAAGACATGAGGGACAATGGGTGGGAGCCATTGTTCAACGTAGTAAAAAGCTTTTGTGAGTCAAATGAGATTGATGTGCCAAGTATGGATGATTACATTAGAGTAAAGGGTAAATCTGCATATCGGAAGCATAAAGTTACTCTCCTTCACTATTATCGGATTGAATATTTTAATTTTGCTCTTGATGCCATTATGGCAGACATGGATCATCGTTTCAATGAAGTTTCTTCAGAGTTATTGGTATGCATGTCTTATCATAATCCAGGCAACTCCTTCTCTAAGTTTGATGTGCAAAAGCTAGTTCGCCTTACTGAGATTTATACAACAGATTTTACCATAGCTGACTGTTTGTTGTTAATAAATCAACTTCAAATATTCATTCTCAATGTTAGAAGAAGTGTTGAATTTCGTGAATGCTGTGATCTTGCAAAGGTTGCTTAAAAGATAGTTGAAACCGGAAAAAACATAACTTTTGCTTTGGTGTATCGCATCATCGAGCTCACATTGATCCTTCTAGTGGCAACAACATCAGTTGAAAGAATGTTCTCAGCAATGAAGATTATTAAAACAGATTTGCACAACATGGTATCAGATGAATGGCTCAATGACTTGATGGTGTGCTACACTGAGCGAGCGATATTTAGAAGACTTGATAACAAAAGAATCATTCAACGCTTTCAAGACATGAAAACTTGTATAGAGTGAAATTGTGTCGTAATCAGATTTAGTGACTTAGTGATATGCTTTTATTCATTTTTAATGTTTATGAACATTCACAATTTAATATTGTATCACTACATTTGATATTTTTTGTCTACAGATCGGTACTCACATATTTATGAACATTTGGGGCACATTATCCATTAGTAAGGTACTAAATTTATTGTATCGTAAATTTTCAATTTATTCTCTTTTTGTTTATGTATGAATTTAATATTTCAATGGCAAAAGACTAGTAGATGTAGTTTTGGTATATTTATGTTGTGCTATAGCCTCAACAGTAGAGCTCCCCCTCTATTTTCATCCTGGATTCACCACTGACTGACGTTGAGACTCCTCTAGGACTAATATGTGGACTCGAGGTGGGCCATAATTTTTTTTAATATTGCTGATAAGGAAACCTAGGCAATATATTTAACGCTCCCCTACACATTTGGGCTCCATCAAGATTAAGATGTGAATTCGCAGTGGACCATAATTTTTAATGTTGTTTTAGTCATGTCTTAAATTCAAGATTTTTAACTCAGATATCATATTAAGTTGTATGTACAAATCAGTTCACTAAAAGTTTAAGCTAATGAGTAATGTTAATAATGTACTTACAAAAACTACATGCATGTGTGAAAATTATATGGTTGCAACTTGCAAAAGACGTGATAGAATGCAAATTTCAGAATATTATCACAGCATCGTTGACCTCTGAGTGCGTGGCGCATGCACATGTCCTGGGATACTTGTTCTTCCAAATCCACACGCGGACGGAGCCACGGAAGAAAGATGGGTTCACGCATGCCGTCTAAATTACACTGAAATATATAGCGTGCGAGAACTCTTCAGAGGAAAAAAATAGGAAAGTGAACTTCTAATTTGGACAATTCGACCCACATGTGTATAGATTTATTCTGTTTGCCTGTTTGGTCAGGGGATGCACGCATGGGATAAAAAATCTTGGTTATGGGTGAATTGGTCAGAGATTCACTATAGACGACATGGTGACGGCGAAATCCGAATGGACGTGAAGAGCAAGAAACTCAGATTGCTAGACACTGTAAGCAAAATAATCAAATTAAATTAAGAATAGAAGTAGTGAGTGATGGAACACGATATGACAAGAACAGATGTCGACATAGCTCACCAGATTGAGAGATCGACGCGACGGGTTGAAAGGAGTGACCGGGCAACTTCGTGTTTGCTTGCTGCGTGGTGCCCGCCTGGTGCATGCGATATTGGAAGATCAAGTACTAAAATAAGTTAAAAAAGTTTAGGAGTGAATTCATTATTCATCCGATATCGGAAGATCAAGTACTAAAATAAGTTAAAAAAGTTTAGGAGTTAAACGGACCAACACGATAGTTGAGAGAAATAAAATGGATGTTTTAAAAATAAATTCTGGAGTTGGACCATTCGATTCACATGTGCATAGATTAAGTAACCTGTTGCCTGCTTGGTCATGCATGAGCTGCTATGGGAGTTAACAAAGCTGGCATCTTGCCAGATAAACCTGAATTAATCCCCCCGTGCATCGTGCCTCTCTTGGTCCCTTCCCTGTCGATCCAACTGTTCGTCGTGTTCAATCGATGCTAACCTATTGTATTAATCGCATGGGAAAAAAAACATCAACATGTCCTCGTCGAGTTGGTTTGCACGTACGTACTTGCCTGACGAAGCATAATATAAACGGGACTGTCCTGCAAGCGAAAACTTTAATTTATAATACTATTTTAATCAATCTTATATATATAGATATATATATATATATATATATATATATATATATATATATAGATATATATATATATATATGAATATATCTTAGTAAACTTCTTTTTTATAGTAAGCTTTCTCTTATTCGCTACTTATTCAAATGACAGAGCAGCCTTACTTTTATAGCGATTGAATTGACATTTCAGCCGGCTGTCGCTTCTTTTCGCACACAGTGCATGCGAACAGTCGCGCTGCATGCGTACAGCCGTGAGTAAGGTCTGCTGCTGCTGTTTTATGCTTTTCTAGCATGCATGCGTAAGCACATGCACAGTGAAACTGCATGCAACAGTACGACTGGATGCAACTGCATGCCATGCCACTGGAAAAGCTCAATTAGCAAATCCTATTAAGCTAATTGGTCAAATAACACACATACTATTCATTTAGCAAAGGGAGACAACAGGATTAAAAATCCAATAATTCTAATACTTTAAATCTAACAACCATTATACTAGATCTTTTATAGTTCGGTTTTGCTATTACATAGTCGACTGAAATTTTTTTATCTTTTAGTCACATAAAGTTGCAGTGTACTAATTCACCCCTCTTGAATTTGCAGTCTCAGCCACATAAAGTTACAGTATAAAAAAGTGATTGAAGATAAAGAGAAAAAACAATCGCCAGTGCAATAGTTACTCCCTTTATAATTAGAATTAATCCAATAAATTGCATGGAGCACTTTTCTGACATGTTGTCGCAGCAGCAGCAACAACAACAACAATAACAATAATAATAATAATAATAGACTGTTGAAAATGTGGAGTCAAATGTCAAGTGGCAGTTCTGAAGCTTATGATCATGCCGGCGGTTGTTCATTTCTTATTGATATAGGTGTACTGTCACACCAGCAAACTGTACATGCGATCTCATTTGTGTTCGATATATTATCTTCATATCTCGTGCATGGAATTGTGCTTGACTACTTGCATGGTGCTCATCTGCTCACACTGACTAAATCAAGATTTGGCAGATCAAAGGAAGAGAAGAGAAGAAAACGATTATTTTTTAGACTGAAAAATAAACTTCATTAATCTAGGGCCACGTCCAAATCGTCAGCAGCCCCTTGCACAACAAAGCTTGGAAAAAGAAAACAATTGTTGAGATAACGCATGGATCGTAACCAAACTCTTTGTTTTCTTGCATACATCTACTCCCTCCGCTACAGAGAACTTCATTACAGCTTGTGCGTGGAATCCTGCAGATCTCCCCACACGACTGCACTTGCTGCGACAAACTTGCCAGAGTCATCTCTACAAACAGCTCCAACGCTTCCTTTTGCTCCTGACCTAGAGACCGCTGCATCCGCATTAATTTTCACCATTTCATCAGGAGGCGGCAACCATCTCTTTGCTCTTCTTTTCACTGCTTGCTTATGTAGCACCACTCGCATGCACGCGGTGGTTCGGCAGAAGAACTGACTTCAAGTTCTGAATGAAACTGTACGTCGATAGAGGGCTCTGAAACACACCTCATCGTACAGGGCCACGACACCAGAAGCTGATTGTGTTTGGTCCGAGGAACCGGACGGTCAACGGACCATCCTATCTTAGCTTTGAACCAAACTACTTGTTTAGTTCGAGAAATAGAATGGGTTGATCTATTGCATAAGATTAGTATACAAAATAAGATGTTCCATCAGATTTGATGGATCATTCTATGATAGATAACCTATCTTTACTATTTAATAAGTTTGATTTGATGGTTGGTGTATTCTTCTTCCTCCTTTCTCAACCGTCCGATCTGAATACTGAAATCTTGACCATCTATCTAACATCCCTCTCCCTCTCTCTCATATCTAACTACCCATTCTCTCCACTTCCACCAACAGTTACTATCTCCCACCTCCTCTTCTACCCAGCCTCTCTCGCCTCCCTCCCCTCCTGCTCCGCTTGCTTCCGCTCCCTCTCTGCTTCACCTCCCCACGCCCCCTGCCCCTCCTGCCACGCTGCTGCCTTCTGCTCCCCCGGCGTCGGCGTACGCTCACGACACGCGGCGCAGGAACGGGATGCACGACGAGGACGACGGCACGGGGTGGGGGAGGAAGGAGGAGGCGGGGCAGGGAGGGGAGGTACGGGGAGAGGTGGACGCCGACGGCGAGGGAGACAAAGAGCACACCAAAGAAAAAGAGCACCTTGTTGTGGCTGAGGTGCCAGCCCGCAAGCCCCATGGAGACGAACAGCACCACGCAGGCTGCGAGCATGCCCATCTGCACCGCGGTGGACACCATCGACTGGCCAGCCTCGCGCGCGAGTAAGGGGCCACCAGATCTGGGCCTCGCTAGGGGGATGAGATTGCAGGAGGAGGTTAGGTGGGTGGGCGATCGAGCGGCGTGGCGTGGAGCGTAAGCGAGAAGCGGAGAGGGGCGTCGCGTGGTGGGTTGGTGGGGTTCGGCAGGGTGGGGGAGCGAAGCGGAAGGGGGTCGGCGGGATGGAAACAGCGGAATGGCAAGCGGGTGCGGTGGGGGGCTGGCTGGCTTCGGCGCTTTGGCGCTTGGAGTTGGCCGGAGTTGGTGCGGTGCGTGCGCCGGCGTGGACCCGAGGGCGTTGGCACCAGGACGGGTCGGCCTTGGTTTTCGTTTGTAAAAGATAGTGAAATGGGAGGATGGTTATTTAGATTAGCGAAGTTATCGTTTCATTAATGGCGTGTGTTTTCTTCTACTTTGTTAAGTGAGAACAAAAATGATGACAGGTCAATTCCAATGCTACTCTCTCTGCACCGTAATACTAGCTGAATGCCCATTCGTTGCTACAGATTTTAAAATTTTATCATACTACATGTTTTAAAACTAACAAGTGGTAAAATTTATTGAAACATGCATGCAAATATGTTCTAATTTTTTTTAAATCCGTAGCAACGCACGAGCATTCAGCTAGTCTTTAGATAAGGTGGTCCTCTTAAGATAAGGTGATCCCTCAAACCAAACACCCGATAATGATCCTGTAACGTCCCGCGTTTTCTAACTAATATAATCAGTGTAATTAGCATAATAATAATGATTAAGCGGCCCAAATTAACGTTAAGGATCCAACTTTCTAATTCGATTGCTATCGCAGAATTTCAAATCAATCATTGCAATTAAATCAAATCACGAATCATATTGCAAATCAAAATGTAAGAATTTATTATCATAATTCACAAGTGCAATATAGAGAGTCAATTACAAATGTGAATCTCATACAAATTCATTTGCATCCGGATCAACAGAGAATAGAAATTACATTTGGGTTAACATACATTCTCATATGTACACCAATTCTAACAGAAAGGCGAAGTTACATTTATGTCATTTCATACATTAGGACCACCGTCGAACCAACACCACACCACTATTTATTTTGTGAGCAAATCAGTAAGATACCAAAAAAGACCGAACAAAAGAACAAATAAAAATAAACGAATCAAGGAAAGGAGAGAGAGAGAGATTGCCATCAGAGCCCTAGAGGTTAAGTTCGGGTGGGGCAGTCCGTTCACGGAGATACCTGATCGTCTGGGGGCCAATTGGCACCTTTCACAACCATAGGGTCATCACTCGGTGTAAACAATCCTGAATTATATTTAAAAGACCATAGCCACCAGCCAGTTGCCCAATTACCAAAATAGCCCTCAGTATCCACACGGCAACAGGAAAGCCAGCAAGGCCCTTTTGGGCGCCGCAATCACAGAGGGGACAGCCACAGAAGACAGATCACATGCCACAAGACCGTCAACCCTAGGAAGAGGTCACCACTAGTCGGCACACAAGCCACAAATGACCAAGAAAGCGACGGCCAAGCACAAGCCATCAAACCTTCCTGAAGCAATCCAATCATCAACCGGCAAAGGTAGCCCACAAATTACCAATAGTATTAGTGTCCATTTCTCAATATTAAATCATGCATAACCCGTAGTCGATAAGCAACCAGCCGAATATCACATAGCATCACTAGAGAACATAGAGTCATCACAAAGATTGCTAGCCAATGGTAGAGAAGTAGAAAAGAGGGAAGCAAAATTACCAAGAAGGCAAGCCACCATAGTGTAGGGCGAGCTGTGCGCACCCGACGGCCACACCATGCTCCCCCGACGCATAATAGCCTGACCTCGAGCCCCGTCGCAGGCACCGAAACACCACACTCGATTCATCTCAATAGATCAAAAATAACAAATTAAACATGAAAAGGAACTCAGGTAAATCAAGAGAGGGAGGTAGGTAGGAGAGGATAAGAGTAAGGGGGAGGAGGAGATGGATCGAAGCTGACGGGCAATAGCCCCAAACCTAGGATCGACCTAGGGTTACCGGTAATGGCGTGAGGAGATCGGGTGGTGAGGAGCTGGAGTCGGCAAGGGGTCGAAGAAGGAGGAGCAAAGGGGAACCCGCAGCACTAGTCGAGAGGATGGCCGAGGCGAGGCACTGGTGGTAGGGGCGCCATGAGATGATGCGGGGCGGTGGAACCACGCTGAAGTGGAGTGAGGGGAGAAGACGCTAAGCGGGAGCCGGAGGTGGAGGCATCGAGGGCTGGTGGCGCGAGGGGAGAGGCAAGCTGAAAAATTAGGGCAGTGTAGGAGAGGAGGCAGATCCATATCGATGTGGGGAGAGAAGGAGCCAGGAGAAAGGGATAGAAGTGAGGAACGAAGGAGCCGGTCGGGTAAGAAAAGAGAAAGGGAGGAAAAGAAAAGAAGAAAAAGAAAAATAAGAAGGAAAAGAAGAGAGGGAAGAAAAAGGGAATAAAATAAAATAAAATAGGCTAGAATAAAATTATACAAGCTAGATTTTGTTAAATTTAGGAATACTCTCTAAATGATGTGCATTATAGAAATCTTATCATATAAGAGTTTGAAGCAATTAAATAAATTAATTGAATGTCCTAAGAACTGTGTAATTGATTATTAGCCGCATCAAAATAATATCAATTCTTTCGGGAACTATCCAAGACCTTAGCATAAATTGTTTGCGTCGACCTAGGATTTAGAATTCTTATGCAATTAAATTAGTCGAATAATGGAAATAGATAGCTAACAATTAAAATGAATACAAAACCCCAAAAATTCCTTAATAAACCCGATGAAACCCTAGAAATTACACTAGAACACTTTAGTATAATTCACTCAATTATTTATGCCATATTATCTCCTCGAAGCCATGGATTAAACTCTAGTACTCGTATAACTTGCAGGCGAGGTACCAAGTCTTCAAAGGGAATTGTATTAGGGTAGCGTGGAGACTCAAAGCTTTACTTTAGACTCAGGCAAGCATTCCTTTGAGTAACTGTTCAGAGCATATTCTATAAAACAAGTATTTCTATATTAATTCAGTATCACTTTGCATCAAAGAAGTGGAAAGTATTTAAATCGAGGAAAGACTATAAGAAAGAAGATAAAAGAGATAGATGGTAACTGACGGAGCAGTTGGCCACTCAGATTAATTAAGAAGGTGGGCAGAGGTTGCTGTGGTAGGTAACAGAGAGGCAGGTTGGGACCTCTGCATAGGAATATAATATAAGAAGTTACCAACTTTATCCGTATGAACGGACTGTACTAAACATATCAACCAACATTTCATCTGCGGACTGACAGAATTAGTAATTTTATCAAGGTTATTATATTCTCCACATGGGTAAGTATTAATTAGGAGAGGAACCCATAAGAGCCGAACCGGCACCGGAGAGGGAGATCCATAGCTGCAAGAACCTAGAACTGATAAGTAGACCAGAAGTGGGAGATGCGGATCGCAAGAACTCAGGACTGGTCAGATACCAGAAGCATGGTACACGAAGGCGATATATTACGTAGTTGGGTGTTGGGTGAGCATTAGAAACCACCCCAGCCAATAGCTATGTTGCTTTCGGTGGGTCTGGGTGAGGGTGGTACACCGCCCCATGCTGCCGCTTGTGAGTAGCTGAGTAGAGATATAATATGCTAAGATAGATATAAAAGTTCTGTACTCTGATCTAGGCGTCGCATTATAGGAAATGCGAAGATCCGAGAGCCACCAGGATCAGAGTGATGATGGGTAAAGTGGTATAAACTTGCGTAATGCTATACAAATCATGAATTCATGTCTGTCTTGGGGAAAGGAGAATTACAGAAACTTATGAGAGTTTTTGCTGTCCATACGAATGTTCAGTATTTTTCAAAAGTAATGAATCCGAAATTTTTCACAACTTAAAACCATTATTTTCTATGAATTGGAGAATAAGAATGAGCATAGAAATGAGAGATAGCAATGGAGGTAGAACATGAGCATCTAGTGCATATTTGTTATATAAGCTTGCTAAGTACTCCGTACTCACTTTTGCTATAATTTTCTTTGTTTAGAGGATAGTCAGCTAGGAATTGGTGGAGATGAGACCTATACAGAGGAGTCTTACACCCAGTGGGAGGAAGGTTGTACTGAACCAAGCTGTATGAGGGTCACATCGTATATGAGGACTGGGATGACTAGAGACATAGGAGCAGCTCGGACTCTACCATTAGGGCTTGTGTTATTAGTGTATTGTATTTGTATTCTCTCTCTATATAATTAGAATTCTGAACTAGACTATCTTATCTGGTATTATAATACCTTCACTGAATAAGTTGAATGGAACTTTAGCCTTGCGTGGCTATGTGAATATATGTAATCTTTTATCTCTAATGATTGTTCTGCTGCAATACTCTGATGGGTTTATTATTCGTTAAAATGATGTTTTATCAGTTAAAACGAATAATAATTTGTTGAGTAGCATTATTATTCTATAGTAATGATGTGGGTCGCCACAGATCCGATCCCCTTGTAGGTCCTATCAAGCACGAAAAATAGCAATTATTTAGGATCAGTGATCGACAACGAGGCGATGTGTTCTACGAAATTCAGAATTCGTGCCTCTTAAAGAAATAGTATGTTTAGTTATTTTGTTCCAATTGACCACTCTCCGGAACTCAGTCTTGACATTTGGGCCTTGTTCTTCCGAACTAGATTTTGGGGGCCTAGTTTCAGGCTCATTGCAGTTCGTTGGACTGGTGCCAAGTTTACGCCTTCATCCTCTATTTTGCGCCGGATCTGAGGCCACCGCACCTTCATCTTCCCATTGTGATGCAGGCTACGGCCATCCGACGCCGGCGGCGACCATATCCGAGCTGCTGCCATCCCATCCCGACGCCGGTGGTGACTAGATCGTAGCTACCGCCTCCCCTCCTTCCCATCTTGACGCCGGTGTTGACCGGATCTACTGCCGCCTCACATTCTTCTTCCTCCCCTCCCTCACCTGGGGGCGATTTTCCAACAGAAACCGAAGGTACGGATCTTTCCCCATGAAATACTTGTGTTTCTGGATTGTGTCGAATTTTCAATTTGTGCTTGAGCAATTGTTTTGCTCAAGCTGTAGGGTCTAACATAGGATCTTTCCCCATGAAATACTTGTGTTTCTGGATTGACCACCGAAAAAAAAAGAGAAATTAGTTTTAATATTATGTTTCTGGATTTTGTCAGCTCGGAAGAAAGAATTTTTGCATGTGAAGTGCATACAAGCATGCATGATGCTGCTACATTTTTCTAGAAAATGCATACATCTGTGCATTGCGTATGGTAGCATATTTAGATCAGTTAGAGAGGTGAAGGCCAACCGTAGCTTGTTCGCTAACCGTAGCTTGTTCGCAACTCCTGCACTGCAGAGCAATGGGCTTGTGGTGGTTGTGGTTTAATTGTGGCACCGCAAAACTTCTTGTTTCTCATTTGGACAACTTATTTTTTCGAATGTAGTTTTTTATGTTACCAATGTCAATGTTAAAGGTAATCGGTGGCATTACTTGTAAAGGGGCAAGTTGACGAAGAATAATGGAACATTATCGGCTGTAGGATACTAGCATGAGTATTTTGACTAATGCCAAGTTATTTTGATGTTTGCGAAACACTTCTCTTCTGTAGCTTAGTTTTATCACATTAGGATTCTGAAGTAATTTATGAGTAAGTAATCACATAGCTTTAGTGCTTAAAAGTAGATTTATAATTTGTCATAAAAGTAGGATCTGTTCTGACAGGCTAAAGCTTGTAAGAAGCCAAGCAACCAGCCAACCATTAGTGTTAAGCTTGATATTTCACTGGACAGTGGAATTCTTAATTGATGAATGGGACCATGTTGGAAGAAAATTATATATGGAATTGGAGAGTCCCATTTTTTTCCTCATTATTGCTAGACATTAATTGGGGAATCTTCTGATGCTGCAAATGTGTACTTTAATCTCCCGAGTGAATCTTTTTCCCGAAACTGAGAACAGATTTTACAATCATGTCTTTGTTTTTCAACTGCTTTGAATCCTTTTGATAACTGCCATACTCAATTTGCCAACTAGTTATATCATTAAGCAACAATGCTACTGTACTTATAAGAAATCAACATTACTACGCCTTTTTGTTCCACACTTCTGCATCACTTATTATCGTTCCACAATCATACTTTTGTCATGATGTTACTATTCAACTGAAGTGTCCATCTGATGTGATTTTTCTGCCAATAAGTGGGCCTACTTATAGAAATAACAACTTATTTTAACTAGATTATCGCGGCACTAATGATGTGTAGAAGAACAATAGGATGCTGCAACGGAGAAAGATGTTTATTATTGGTGCTGCTGCATATGCTACTGCTTGCATGATGTTTATGTTTGTACGGTCCAAACTTAGGACTAGGAGAGAGTGTATTACGTACGGGCCAATCGAGCAAAGAGATAGGACTAGAATTGATTATCTCAATAAAAAAATTTGGAAGAACGAAACAACCTGTACCAACATGGTAAGGCTTAAGAGATCTCCTTTTCTTTCGGTTGTGTGAAGTATTGAGAGAACGCAGTTTGCTAATGGTAGTAAAACCTGCTATGGCTTCAAGAAAGTACACCTGAACAACTGTGCAAGGGCCTTGAATGAGTATTTAAGGTTAACATGACTGGAGATCAGGTTCAAAACCATTTGAGAAAGTGGAAAAAGCATTGGGCAAGGATAGACAAGCTCCAGAAATTAAGTGGTACTCTTTGGGATGAAAAACCTGCACTATCACACTTGCTCATGAGCATTACACTGGTCATGTCAAGGTAATTCCAATACTTGAATTGTCATGCAATTTCTTTATTTTTGAAGGCATTCCATATATAGCAACTAATTCGTGAATTGTCATTGTGTATTTTTTGGTAGGACAACTGCTCTGATGCAGACTACTTGAACACTTCACTTGAGCACTATCATGAGATGGCTATTATTTTTGGGAATAGCATGGCTACAAAAAAGTATGCAAAAGGATCAGCCTCTTGGTGTAGATGTCACTAAAATAGAAGATGATGAAACAACAAAAGCTCCAGCAAATTCTACAGGAATAGGGAAGGGAAATGAGGGTGTTGAACATGTCACAGAGTTAGTACATTATGGAGGTGACTCCTCGGCAAGTAAACCACCACCAAAGAGGGCCAAGGTATGCATTGATGATGACATGTTCTCTTTCATGGCCAGTGGACTTGACAAACTGGCTAAAGCTATATAGAAGGCCAGTACTGCACATACTAATGTTCCTGAGGACCTATGGGACAATTTGGTGGATCTCCTTGGATTTGAGGAAGCACATCTGAGCCACTACTATGCTTATCTATGTGCTAACCCTGCTGTTGCACCGGTGTTCAACATGCTTAGTGGCTCAAATAAGATTGTTTAGGTTGCTAGATACATCATCAATCACAATCTCTAAAACTACATGGTACTAGGTATGTTCCTTGCGATACGTACAACTTGCAGATTTTGGATTGGCAAAGGTTAGCCACTACTATGCTCATTTATGTGATTACCCTGCTGTTGCTGTGTCCTTTTCTTGATGCCCTCTCTTCTTATTGGTGAGCATCACAAAATAGGAAGAATAATTGAGGAAAAAATAAAGGGAGGACTAGAAGAAAGTTGCCACGTTGGGGGGTTTCAGTTCATTCTCACTTCCTAGAGTTTGTACTTGCACCAAATTAATTGGTCTACTGAATTAGGTTGGATCTTATCCACTTCGTAGTATAGTAACTGAAGTCAATGAACGTGCAGTTGGACCCCAGCAAGTTCTCCTTGGCTGTAAGTCCAAAGCACCAAATGTATCAAACATTGTCTAATTTATCTTGTTTCAATGGTTATAGCAATTCACTTTTGAAACTTTGAAGCGCACTGGCAATTAGCCAGCATGGGCCAACTGGGGAACTAGGCTCTCTAGCAAGCTATTCCTTAAACAAAGCAGATTATACTTTTTTTTAGGGATAGAGCAACAGGGATATTACTTTTTTCTTCCACAGTTATTTGTGCTTTGTCGATGACAAATTGTCTTATGGTAATTTTTTCCTGTACAATTTCAGATGTCAAAAATTAATATGCTGAGAAAATGCAAAGGACACTGGACTGCTTCAATTGCTACTTCAGCTTTGTAGATGACAAGCTCTCCCAGATTGGTTGGTGCTATCCCAGATTGGACTGCTTTAGTTGCTACTTTTGCTTTGTAGATGATATGCTTTCTTAGATTGGTTGGTGCTATCCCAGATTGGACTGCTTCAGTTCCTACTTTTGCTTTGTTGATGATATGCCTTTTGAGTAACATTCCAAGGCCTATTAGTAGGGCAGAGATGTAAAGAATTGGGGCATTGATCATCTCTTTGTTCTATGAGCCCAGCTAAATCTACATCTATGTTGAATTGGAGGTAGTAATTGCTTTTGTAGTTCTACCACCAATGTGACATAAAATTTGAAAACTGTGACTATGGCGGGAGACATAAAATTTGAAAACTGTGACAATGGCGGGAGACATCATTTAAAACTTGCTACATATTGTCCTTTCCAACTGCTCTTTTACTCGCACTGTGTCACTACACTATGCATTTTTTCTAGCACAGCAGCGGACTACGTTTATATGAGGTGGGAGTACTATAATTTTCCTTTGGGGGCTTGGCCTTTGTAATTCATTGCTTACACCTGTTTGCTTCGCTTTGGGAGCACAGGATGTTGCATCTACAGTTCAAGGTAAAATCGGATCAACATTGCATTCATAATTGTGTTTGCACTGGGATCATGAACACAACGGATAAAAAAGGAACAGATCATATGAAATTTCAGCTAACTACTTCCATATCAACTGTTATTAGAACATGAGGTAACCTCACCGCTCATGGACAAAAGGTTATCCATGGATAGGAGGTTATCACAGTCAATTTCATTCATCCGTATTCTTTTAACCAAACACGAACTTGGAGCATTCCATCTACCCCTATCTCATACACCAAACAATAACTCATACCATCACATTCAACCAACAAAACAAGCAAATTGTATGATCTCATTTAGTATTATCTCATCCAAATTGAATGAAACCATCCTATTATGATACAAACACACTGATATTCTCCCTGTTGGGCCAAATTTAACCACCCAAAGTCAAACTGTCGAAGCAGTCCGGCTCCTCTTGAAAAAACACATCGGCGATCTGCAAGCTGCACAACCCGATGTGGATTTCAGCGAGGAGCTCCTGCCCCTCGTAGCGTGAGAGGCAACGTAGGAGGGGGCGCACACCCCCCACTTGTGTGGTAGTTTGTCGACCAAGTCAAAACCTCTCACTCACTGCTGTAGCCACGATAGGTCTTGTGGATCATCCGGGTCTTCATTCCCTTGTAGAAAGGTGATGATTGGCTTACTCTAATCATCTTCCTATGTGATTTGAATGACTCCAGTGGGCTCGACGCGGTCTTGTGGAATGGCCATGGTGGTCAGTACTTCGAAGAATGCACCACCTAGTAGGTCTAGTCCTTGACTGACAGAGTTTGCTAAGGTGTCTGCCTCCTTGTTTTTAGCTTGGGGTATGTGCTTGGTAGTTGTGCCAAAATAACACTCCCTTGCCCTGACCGCTGCCAAGTATCTGGCGAGGTTGGGGTCCTTGGCCTGGTAGAACTTGTTGTGTGCCCCGTGAGCTGGCGAGAATCAGTGTGCATCAACATTCTCCTTGCCCCGAGAGCTCTAAGCTTGTCGAGGCTGAATAGTAGGGCCTCATAGTCGGCCATGTTGTTCATTGCCGAGAAGTCGAGGCGCGTGGAGTACATCAAGCGTCGTCCCTCGCGCGTGGTGACAACTGCTCCAATGCCCACTCTCGAGACGCCATACACACCATCCGTGTGCAGACTCCATATTAATTTGGCAGCTGGTTGAGCTCTTGGCTTAGTTGGCAGAGTCTACTCCACGACGAAGTCTATGAGGATCTGTGACTTGATCACTATCCATGAGGTGTAGGTTATGGATAATGGTGCTATTTTGGCTACTCACTTGCCGATGCATCCCATAGATTCCATGTTTTGTAACATTTCCCCAAGGGGGAATGACGAGGGCACCATGATAGTGTGTGCTAAAAAGTAGTGCCAAAGCTTATGCGAGGCCATAAGCAATGCATAGGTCAGTTTCTCTAATTTTGTTGTACTATGTCTTCGCCCCTTTAGAGCGCTTTGGAAATGAAGTACACTGGACACTGGATGGGCCCCTCCTCTAGGATGAGGACCGCGCTTACTGCGCACAGCGTGACTGCCAAGTAGAGCAGCAGTGGAGCCTTTAGTGATGGACACACTAGCGTAGGGAGTTTGGCAAGATGCTCCTTTAGCTGGGGGAATGCTCGCACACAGTCATCCATTCAATGGAATCCATCGAAGCCATAGAGGGTTTTGAAGAACGAGAGGCCTCGTTCCGCAGCCCTGGACATGAAGCGGCAGAGGACGATGAGACGGCCCATTAGCCTCTGGACCTTCCAGAGCATCTTGGGTGGCTCCATGGATAGTATGGTATCAATTTTCTCTGAGTTTACCTTGATTCCTCGACCAGACACCAAGAAGCTGAGGAGCTTTCTTGCCCGTAAGCTTGATACTGGCCCGACGGAGGTTGTCGAAGATTTCTTAGAGGTCTGCTCCATGTAACATAGTCCGCGTGCTTTTCACCATGACATCATTGACATAAGCTTTGAAGTTTTGTCCAAGCTAAGAGGTGAGGGCGAGAGCTACCAACTGAGTGAAGGTGGCTCCTGTGTTTTTGAGGCCGAACGGCATCCCGATAAAGTAGTAAGTTCTCCTGAGGACTATGAAGCTCATTTTTGCCTCATCCTCCCTGGCCATGTGGATCTAGTGGTACCCTAAATACGCATCCAGGAAGCTCCTGAGCTTGCACCCTACTCTGGCATCCACCAACTAGTGGATTTGCAGTAGGGGTAGTTTTCCTTGGGGCATGCCTTGTTGAAGTTCATGAAGTCAATGCACACGCACCACGTGCCATTAGCTTTCTAGACAAGCACCGAGTTGGCGAGCTACTCTGGGTGGTGCACTTGACGGACGATGCTAGAGGCGACGAATTTGGCCACCTCCACCTTCGCAGCCTCTTGTCGGCCAAGAGACATGCGCCTTAACCTCTGCTTGACAGGCTTGGAGTTGGGGTGCATCACCAACTTGTGCTCGACGATGGAACGGTCCACCCCCGTAATGTCAGCGGACGACCGTGCAAAGACATCTGTGTTCCTACGGAGGACCTCTAGGAGGCCCTGCTCGGCCTCCGAGGTGAGGCTCGCCCCAATGGAAACTTGTGGGAGGCATCTGTGTCGAGACTCGAATATTCAAATCTGGACTCTCTGTGTATACTGCACTAGTGTAGAATCACACTAGTGTACACAGTGGAAACATAGATGGAATATCAATCATACTCACGATTAATCAAGAAAAAGACTCAAATATTATTAATTATCAGAGTTGCGACCTTATGGCCAAGTTTACACTTTAACAGCCAAAAGGGCTAATAGAACTAGCTGCAGAAACACAACGAAAGACGTAGCGGTCATTTGACATGCCCACAAGCAACAACTGGGAAACAAGACCCTAATATGAGAAGTTGTCAAAGTATCCTCCTTCAGGTACCTTTCGTTGATATGGTTCTTTTTCTTCAATTGAGCAAATATGGATATAACCATGAGTACGTAGAGTACTCATCAAGTTGTTTGGAATAAGAATGCAATATAATTATGCAAGGCTTACCAAATGATGGCTGAGGGGTTATTTTGCAGAAAGCAACAATTTAAAGTAAATACAATAAATAGATTGAAAGTAAACTTAGAAAATGATTAATAGGTACGACCATTCACCCAATGAACCACTGGTGAACTAATCATTCACGTAATGAATCACCAGTAAACTAATCATTCACTTTCCAAACTTAACCCAACTAGGTTTTCATGAAATCTTTACCCCTTGTATGAAATCACTAAGCATTGTCCATAACTGGGGACATGGCCATTCTAATAATTTTACACTGTGCAGAGGTTGCACAACTTTACCCACATAATATGATCATCTCATAGTGACACTAGAGCAACACGCTTCCTTGGGTATGCTGACCAAGAAGATCATAACAAGCCTGTTACAATGTTCAATCTCACCTTAGTTTCGCCCATTAAGATTTTATGATCGAGTAGGCTAACCACTTTGTCGAATAGATTCCTCTTACTCCCCATGGAAATGTCTAATTGATACCCACTAACATACTGATGGCGAAACCGAAATTGAAATATCACAAATTAATTAGCCAGGTCTATTCCATACTGGATATGTAGTTGTACGATAGGCTCAGATCAATGGCGCAGAAATTTAAGTCTGTAGATATTACCCAGGCGAGACATCCATATCCTAGAAGTGCTAACCACGCCTATCTCCTCTATTACACGATCACCTGCCTAAGTGAAAATTATTTTGTATAACCAACACCAATGACACTATCTATGTCATGGCACTCAAAATTTATAACTGTGGCTAACAACTACGTTTCAATATCTCATTAAGTCAAAATTAAGTAATTAATCAACATGTGGTGAGGAACCCATCGTACTACAAGAATGGATAAGCATATTAAATGTACAACCAATGTCACAACTAGTATTGCATTAATAGATAAATACCCATCCTATGGTGAAAATGAAATCATGGCATTTAAGTTATCAATTGAGTAATTAATCAAATTGGACAGTAATTACCAGATACAAAGGTTTGATTTAAAATAGAAATGCATGATAATTTAAAAAAAATAATAAATAAATAGATTTGAAAACTAGGTTCAAAATGATCAAAGGTCATGACTTGCCTCGGCCTTGCTTAGTTATCAACTCTCTGCTCTTGAGATCCTGCTTCAGCTCCTTTGAAAACGAATGAATCACAGAGGGTTTGTAGTTGAAACCGTCTGTGATAAAGCACATATCACATATGATTTCTACTAAAAAAACCGTCTATGATGGGTTACTATCATAGATGGTTACAAGTTAATAGCCATTTATGATATTCCTTTATATTTCTAAATCTAGTTCTGTTTGTTAGCTAGTCTCAGGAAATGCTAGTCATGCCCATTGAAACAAGAAGATCAACATAGTACATATACATCCAATTCACATTCATTCATTTCAGAAACAAGAACATTCATTTCATAAATCAATTAATTGAAATGAAATAAATTATCCATCCATGAACAAATACACACATAAAAAATTAAGCTCAATCTTATCCCAGTGAAATTCATTATATATTGTGAAACTCCCCATCTTACTTTATGACTTTAGATGTTTCTCCACTAGGCAGAATCAATCTTAGCATTCCATCCTTCTTACGCTTCTCGAAGTGCCAATGCAGCAGTTTTGCCTCTTTGGGTTCGCAAAAAACCACTTCAAATGGGAAATTATAGGAAGATACAATACCACCTTAGCAGAAGGTCCTTTCTTCACCTCATTCCTTCGCTATTATCTGATTGATTCTTATGCTTGTATCGGGATGTGTTGCATACCAGATATACATGCATGTTTGTATACTCTTTACGGTAGAGGATACAGTCGTTCGGGCATGCATGTATTATTCCTATTTCCATTCCCAATGGACAAAGAACCTTTAGCTTTGTAGGTGGTTTTGAGCAACTTGTTTCCCTCCAAAAGTATATCCGTGAAAAGACCTAACAGTACTGTGAAACTCTTGTCAGACCAACCGTTGCTTGCCTTCAATTTCAGCAGTTCAAGCACGGCTGACAATCTTATGTACTTTAACTTGCAGCATGTGAACAAAGGTTTCTCCGAGTCCTCCATCAAGCCCCAGAATTTAATATACAATCTCTCATCACAGTTCCCTTCTGCATCGCAAAACATCTTATCCAGATTGTCATTATGCAACCTATCTGAATCGGAACCACAATTGACATTATCCGGTGGCATATCATTGACTTCGTCAGCGATGTCATTATTACTATACTTTTGTGTATTCTGCTCTTCATCATGATTGGTCCAACGTGCATACCCCTTTCTGAACCCCCTTCAAATAAAGTGCGCTTCAATCTGTGCTCTTTTCTTAAACATCTTTAGATTTTCATAGTCAATGCATGGATAGCATATATATTCCACCCTCTTATTCAATATATCCTCCTCGACATCTCTTGTAAAAGTAGAAATGCCATTAATGCATTATTCACTCACACGGTTCCCAGCATACATTCAGCATTGGTCCTACGTTATGCATATAACAATTTAGTATTACATATTGAATTAATTAATTAGTATACTATATATATACGATCTAAATTAAGTAGCTATACGTAGTAAGAATAATTAATTACATTAAATTAAGTAGAAATAGGCTATAAATTGACTAAACCCTAAACCATGCTAGATGTAAATAATCTTCTCTCTACATCAAGCTAGCTAGATCTAAATCATCTTCAATTCTCCTTTCACCAAAAGTTAGATCTAAATTATAAAACAATTAATAACAAATTACTAACCATAGGTAGCCAATAACTTAGTGAATCTACAATTACTCATGTCAAATATTCTTCTTTTACCAAATGGCCTTAAAGCCCCGCCTCCAGCTCAAAGTAGCAGCGTAGATCTAGAATTTAAGACAGAGGGTCGACGGGTCTGCACATAATTAATATAGTAGAATTATCACAGACGGTTTTTTATTTGAACTATCTGTGATATTTCATAATATCACAAACAATTCTTGTTAATAACCATCTATGATACTTTACAGACGGTTTTTTTACTATGAACCGTCTGTGATGTTTCACTTTCACATATGGTTTTTAGTGCTGGCAACAACACAGACAGTCTCTAAACCAAAACTGTCTATGATTGTATTTAATACCGATAGTTTGGATAATCGTCTGTGATGTGACGTCTTGTGTTAGACTTTTTGCAGTAGTGACATGACATGAAGCAAAAACTAAACTGGAGCAATAGCATTGTAGTGCATATTGCAATTTCTATCTTCACTATACATCCAGGACATCATAGTAGCAAAATATGGCAACATCATAAGTCTAAGTACTAAATTTTCAGAACATTACAATACCAAAATGCAATAATTGCACATTTCAATTTAGTCTAGAAGGTTTCGTTTGCTCCTGGTGCGCATAGCTAGTCCGTCAGGTGCAGTAGCTGTGGTGGTATTCTTGTCAGCCTTTTCCTTGCCTTTGGAAAGAGGCGAGAACTAGCTCCTAGTCCATATGATGCTTCCTAAGTTATGCTATTGCCTCTGGTTTTACTTCCTCCATTGTTGACATGTGTTTCTCAAAGATATAAGGGTTCCATGTATGTGTTGCTGGCCAAAGGTGATCATCAAAAATCTTGCCATGAACCTTCCTCTTGAAGTTGGTGACCAAGTGCATCATGCACTCCCTATGTTCTACATGGGGAAAAACCTGTTGGAATAGAATGTATGGTGAGATCCCAATGAAATCTATATATGAAAAGGTGGAGTGCAAAATGAAAGCAAAGTATGACGAGGCAATAATACCTCATGAACAACACCATCTACCCCTTCCCTACATCAGTACAAATTGCCAGGTCTTCTGGAGTGCCAGTTACATCTCTGAGCCTTTCCATGAATAACATCCAATTTTCATTTGTTTTTAGTTCATTATCCCAAAAGCAACTAGGTACATCCAATTGTGCCCATCTATAGCACAAGCAGTTGTCAGTTGCCCCTTGAACTTGCTTGGCCTACAACATCTAAGGAAACCATCAATGCATGATTTCAAGGCAAAGAATAACCTCTTGAAATGGGAGCTGCTTGAGATGGGATTGCAAGAGGAGTACATGGTGCATCTACAGGCACTTCTATAGGCTCTGAAACAACATTAGGCACACTACCATCTTTTTGCACATTCTTCTCTGGTGTTGGCCACTCAGGACTAGTTTCTAGCACATCAGCGTTTTCATCGATATCATGAATGGTGATCAACATTGATATCTCCTTGCTACCAACAAACTTGTCAAACATTGCTACCATACCATGGTCAGTTATAATTTGAGGGAAAGTTATATTTGCTCCATCGAAGTAATTAATTGTAATAGTTTTGTTTGGCCCCCATGGACACGACTTTGTAATATCATCCACAAAATCTTTGTAGTTCATTGTGTTTGAGTCTAATGCCTTATTGAAGCTAAAACAACTGAACTCCACCCTAGTTCTCATGTGATTCCTAGTGAGTCAGATTGTCAACAAATACGTGGATCCGGGTCCATCCTGCGGACGAATGCAACAGCTCTATCAACTGTTCTTTCCTATCTACGACTACACTGCAATATGTCCTTACGAAAAGTTCAACAAAAAGTAAGAATATGGCAAACGGTCAGGGAACATGCCCTACTGGGAGCTAGGAAGGGACTGCCCTTGATGTCTTCAATCCATCAAATCCAGCAACGCCTTGTCAAGTATCTACCAAATCCCTTCCTTGCAGGCCGATTTGGGAGGACTTTGCGCTGGGGGATTGACAAGGGGAACGAGGTTGTGCTCGACCTAGGGTTTCAAGCAGTGCACCTCCATCTAGGGCTCGGGGAGGGGATTGGGAGGGGAATGGAATAGAGAGTAAGGGGACTACTAGCGTGGGCCTGAACTATTAGTCAGGGAAGGCAGGGGCAGTTGAGACGACCCGTTTTATTACCATGGGGTAAGAATGCTAGTCAACGGATTATTATTCGTTTTAGCCGATAGAACATCGTTCTAACGAATAATAAGCCCATCAGAGTGTTGCAGCAGAACAATAATTAGATACACAACATGATATTACAAGAATATCGCCACGCAGGGCTACAGTTTTATTACAACGCCTCAAGGGCTTGAACAACATACTCGTGAGAAAGGAAAGAAATATTCTAACTACTTCCCATTCAAAAATGACTCTACAGAGTGTCCGCCTGATACCCATTGTATCCCGAATCCACAGTATTTCATCCATGTAGCCTCTTTTTGATTCCGGGCTATCCTCTGCATTGACATACTCCTAAACAAAGGAGGTTAATAGCAAGGGTGAGTACCACGGTACTCAGCAAGCATAATAGCAATAAATGCACTGGTATGCTCTCATGTCCTTAAGTCCAGATTCTAATCTCTTTATTCTGAAAATAATCTTACGAAAATAATTGATCTTTCCTTTTTAATTCCCAAAACAATTTCTATTTTTCACCCAGTAAGGTACGATCCCTAACGATCACCGTAGTCCACATTCCAGTGAACTGGCATGAATTCATGATTTTGTTAGCACTGCGCAGGCTTGTACCACTGTACCCAAAGCTCCTCTGAACCTTCTTATTTAGGTTTCTTCCACACTGCCTTAGGTATGGAATCCAGTTCAGAGTACAGAACATTTCTCCGATTACGTTATTCCATCCACCAGCCCATCTATTATCCATTGGTGTACCAAGTCGCTCACTTGGGCTCCACCGACTTCCAATAGTGTTTGGTTGGACCGGCTCTTGGCCCAACACTCCACCTAACACATATAGCGTCTGGGACTTACTCACTTCCAATCTTGCATTACTGGTTCTGAGCTCCATCCATCTCTTTACTCACACATAAATACTTACCCAATGTGGTGGACTGGTTAACGTAACGGGGTACTAATTTCTACCCGTCCAAAACGGAAAATTGGTTGGCACGATAATTACGGTTCCCCATCCGAGTGAAAATGGGGTAAGTCCTTATATTATAACCCTATGTAAAGAGGTCCGCCTAGCCTCTCTGTATCCTTTCCCTGAACCTCTTTACCCACCATATACATCTCTGCTTGTGGGCCTGCTGCTCTTCTCAGCAGTACCACAACTGCTCATCTCTTTTCTTACTTTCTCTCTTTCTTTTCTCCTCTTTTCTTTTCTCATTTTACTCATCATAACATCATAATATTTTCATTCTCTGATTTCTTTTGAAAACAATGGTTTTCATGCATTTAACTAGGATCATTAATATTGCTGGAAATACACATATTTTTAACATAGATACGTGCATGATCGAAGAATGAGCTTGCCTGGATTTCAACCATAGATTCGGATTCAAGTAGGATCAGGTGAAGTCACTCCCATAGCTTGGATCGACGTCTGCAATTACATATGCCGACTACGATTTAATTTACAAAAATATAATAAAATACGATGGGTTGATGTGCTTGTGCTCCTAAGGTAAGACATCACTCCTTTTAACCCAATCATGGTAATCGAGGTTAACTTCGGCACACTACTCATCATTCGATAACATTGCACTAACGTTATGAGATATGGTTGATCTAGTAGGTATGCTCGGCATTTTATTAATCCTGAGAAATTTTCAATTACACGGGTTAACTAAATACATGCACAATTATAACGACGAATATTAACCTAGCCAATCTCGCGTATGCAATTAGGTTTATTTAATTTCTCAAAGGTTCGTATATATTTATTCACCTCTCTAATCCATTTTAGATATTAAGTGACGAGTTAAATTATAAATCTAGAAGAATATGGCTTCTCATTAATCAATTACTTAATTTCTTAATTAAACTATACTCAGGCGTCCTTATGGGATTCATAAATTTTACTCTAGTCCTTTGCATATTTTTACAGCTTAATTGCTATTTAATTTACCGTGTATAATTTTACTCGCTACTCGTAATCTTAACTTGACGAGTACTATTTTAACTACGTACGCGCTATCTAATTGTCGTAAACAGTTTTAGATCTTTAAAGGGCTAGAAATTTATTCTACTAATTCAGAACACTTATTAATTGATTTCTACAGTTTATAATTGACTAATAACAATTAACTAGGTATTTAAATACGCAATAGTGATCTCAATGAAATTATGATCCTTTACTTTGCATGCATGCCATTCCAGCCTACAGGCATCATTTATTTTTAATATCCAGGAATATTTACTAGAAAAGTTCTATGATTTAACACAGTTCAGGTTACTTAAGTTTTTAGTTACAACCCTGAATGATTTACTTAGCATTGCATCGGTTAAATCGGTAGATGCTATGTTTTATGTAATTAGATGAATCCTAATAAATGTGCCTGTAGGTATTTCTAATTCCTCAATCCGCTTATACTCCGCTCAATGAGACCTAAATGTCTACTATCTACGGTATTATACTACACCAAAGTTCATATTAATTCTTAGCTCAATTTTACTGATATCTATTATGTTGATGCGATTGGAATTCCTTTACAAGGTTTCTAATATCTGTAGTTCATTACTTACTTATACAATCTGCTATGGCAAAATGGTTACAATGCATGTTTAAGAGTATCCTTAAATTTAGTAACTCTAACTCTTTACATTTCTAAATTTTTCCCACTCCCCTTTTTACTTTCTTTCTTCTACCCGGCCCCCTCTTTTTCTTGTTGCCTTCGGCCGAAGCCGCTTCATCTCTCGTCCCTCACCACCGTCGACGCCTACTTCATCTCCTCCCCTTCCCCATTTCATTCGGCCGCCTCTCTCTCTCCCCCCCAGTCTCCCTCCACACGATGCCGCGCCGCCGCCCCCGGTTTGTCTCCCTGACTCCTGTCCCCAAGCGCCGCCTCTCGGCGCCTCTGTGCCGCTCCTCCGGTGCGCCGCCTCCAGCCGCCGCCTCTGCTCCCCTACTGGCTCTCCGACGCGCCCGGCCTCAAGCGCCGCTCTACCCGGCCGTCCCCGCCTTGCTGCCCGGCGCCGCACGGGGAGCCACAACCAGATCCGAGTCCAAGAGCCCGGATCTGGTGCTTGCTCCACCATCTCACTTGATCTGATATTGGTTTGATGGTTATTTTACTTTGGTTCACAGGGATGCACTGGTATGTTGTTAGGCATGGAGATGTGTTCTTCTTCTTCATTCGGTGAATATCCTCATTGGTGGTTCTTTGATGCACTAAAGGTGATTGTGACAACTAATGGTGGCTTCTTGGCTTTAGCTATGCAACACTTGTTACTGTAGAATGGTTATTAGGGTGAAAGTATTCTGTGGCTTACCTCCACCGGTTGCCGGTTGATTTGTGGGGGAAAAAAGGGTTAGGGTTTGCTGGTGGCTGTTGCCTTCTTGGTGATGGGGATGTTGCTTGGTGGTGGCCTCCTGGGGTTGACGGGTTCACGGCTTGTGGCTTGGCCTCCTGCTGTCGGGGTCGCCCTCGCCGTGCACCTGGTCAGCTCGCCTGGCCTTCGTTGCTTGCGTCCCTCTCCCATCGCCTACGGTTTCTCTGGTTGGCTTGGGATGGTTTGAGGGTTTGGGGAGGAGAATGACAGTGAGGCTGGCTCTGCCATTGTGTTTCTTCTCTCTTCTTTGTTGGCTGCGCAAGATATTTAGCTTGTGGCTGTGGACAGTTTGCTCTTTGGCTGTGTTTACTCTTATGGTGCCTTGTGGATGCAGAGTATTGAGCTGGGATTTGAGTCGCTGGGGTGGTGGCTTTCAGACCACTCCCTGCTAGTGCTGCCTTTGCCTGGCTGCAGCTGGCTGTCCTTGCTCTTATCTACTTCTGAGTCTTGTTCTCCTGTGCCGAAGGACCTCTGGTCCAAAGGGTGGACTAAATCCTGTTGCTTTGAGGTGGGCTGGCTTGAGAAAGCTTGTGTGGGCTTATGGGCTTGAAATGAAAGAATTGCACTTGTGGGCTTTTGTGGGCTAAAAGCTTATATGATGGGCTGTGGGCTAAAAAAAATGGGCTGAACAAATGCAGGGCTTGAGGGTTTTGGGCTGAGGTAAGTGTTGTGGGCCTTAATTTCTTAAAATTGCCGAGTGATGATACCCACAGAGACGAGAGGTGCCGACCGGCCCAGGACGGTCTGGGAGCCTCTAAGACGTTCTCGCATTGGCCCTAGCAGCCCAAGGGCACTGACGGCAACTTCTATCCTTTTTCCCTTACTTTGCTTATTTTATTCATTCTTTTGTTCGGTCTTTTTCGGTATTGCAATTGCTGGTTCGCTCACAATGGAATGGTGGTATGGTGGCAGCTTGACGACGGTCTCTAATGTATGAGATGACCTAATTGTATTCAGGCTTTCTCTTAATATTTATGTATAGATGAGAATGTATGTTACTCTAATGTAATTTCTATTCTCTGTTAATTCGGATGCAATTGAATATGTACGAAATGGACTTGGTGTAAATTAGATCACACACTTCCTGGCTAAATGCAGTTATATTGCAATTGTTTAGTTTTTGAAATGGTCATCTGGTTGAGACATGAATTGTATATTTGTTGTAATTCAGATTGTCGCTATCATGTAATGTAAATTGTAATATTTTTATTTGACTTGATATAAGTCCTAATTGTTGTTCAATGGATGTTATTGAGTTAACCTATGCGGATTGTAATTAATTACTGTTTTACAATGGGCTGTTATATATAATTGAGTTGAATACTTCTACTAGCCGCGCAACTAAAGTTTCTTTCTCGTTTTAGTCTATACAGTTTAATATTCACCCTTGTCGAAGAAATTGTGAAAACAACATATTAGTTTATCGCTTGATGAGTTCGTTAACGATTGCAAAGAAAAGTTTAAATTCCCTCGTATTTTATTTTTTAGCTCATTAGCTACCTAATTAATCCTACTTAATGTTGTAATTCGTCCCTTAGGGTTAATTAATGACGTGGGTCGTTACAGCAGTATGGTCATTTCTTGCTTGAAAAATATGACAGGCCTCAATCCCTTAATGAAGACATACACTAACGGAACTAAGGTAAATGGCATGGAGGGGATGAAACAAGAAACTTAGTGGCATGTAGATAATAGAACTTTTTTTAGTGGTATGTAAATGATCTAGACAAATTTCAGTGGCATGTCAGGAATATTCTCTTCTTTCTATGGCCGATTGACAGTGCACGTCCGTGTGCGTGTCTTTTATATTTTAATGTAAACTATTACGCTTCCATCCATAATTGATGTAGATTATATCTATATAAAAAAATAGATGGCTAACATGTTCCCTTTTTTAAATTAATGTGGGAATTATTGTTTTTTTTTCTCTTTTTTGATTAATGTAGAAATTTCTAGCTACTATTAAGTATTAACACGATGCTTCTGAAAAAGCCTTCGATAAAAGAAAGAAAAATAGGCGCTGACGTAAGAGGTAGTCCGTTGTTCGACATCGACACTGGAACCGCAGCGACTCTCACCACACATCTCACCGAACTTGTTCGCCGCTGTGCTTATAAAGCAAGATCCACGGGAAATGCAAATCTCCACCCATTCTCTTTGCCACACATCCACCTGTGCTTATAAAACGGGTATCCACTCTCGTCGTTAGTACTAGCCAAGAAAGAAAGGGCAGGTATCGATCAATGGCAAACCCGACCGTGGTCTTGCTGCCTGTCTGGGGCGCCGGCCACTTCATGCCCATGCTGGAGGCCGGCAAGCGGCTGATCGGTCGCTGCAGCCGCGACCTCTCGCTCACCGTGCTCCTAATGCCGGCTCCGACGGCTCAGGCGGCGTCCGACATCGCCGACCACATACGCCGGGAGGAATCCACCGGCCTAGACATCAGCTTCCACCACCTCCCCGCCGTTGAGCTCCCAACCGACCACTCGGGTGTCGAGGAGTTCATCTCCCGCATAGTGCAGCTACACGTGCCCCATCTCAAGGCTGCTGTCTCCGGCTTGACGTGTCCGGTGGCCGCGCTCGTCGTCGATATCTTCTGCACGCCGGCGTTTGACGTGTCCCGCGAGCTCGCCGTACCGGCCTACGTGTACTTCACCAGCAGCGCTGCGATGTTAGCGCTCTTATTGCGCTCGCCGGCGCTCCACGAGGAGGTGGCCGTCGAGTACGAGGAGATGGAGGGCGCGGTGGACGTGCCTGGGCTTCCGCCGGTGCCGCCGTCCTCCCTTCCAGGGACAATGCTGTTGAAGAAAACGACGACGTATACGTGGTTCGTGTACACCGGCAGGCGCTACATGGAAGCCAACGGCATCATCGTCAACACGGCAGCCGAGCTCGAGCCGGGCGTTCTTGCTGCCATCGCCGGCCGCTGGTGCACGCGCGGAATCCGCGCCCCAACGGTGTACCCGATCGGCCCGATGCTCTCGTTTAACCGGCCCACAGAGCAGCCGCACGAGTGCGTGCATTGGCTCGACTCACAGCCTCCGGCCTCCGTGATGTTCGTTTGCTTCGGGAGCAAAGGGTTGTTGACCGTGCGCCAGGTGCACGAGATAGCCCACGGCCTGGAGCGCAGCGGGCACCGCTTCCTGTGGGTGCTGCGTGGGCTGCCGGCAGACACCAGGCAGGGCGCACGAGAGCCCACGGATGCGAACCTCGCAGAGATGCTCCCAGAGGGTTTCCTGGAGAAGACGATGGAGAGAGGGCTCGTGTGGCCTGTTGGAAATAATCTAGTTTTAGAAGACGCATACAAAGTTTGGAAGTAATCGAAGTCAAGACGGAGGAGAAATTCAAAGTCGAAGTTAGAAAACGAGTCAAAGTCGTAGTTGGAATCCGAGTCGAAGTCGTATGAGACTCGGAGTCGGAGTAGGTTGAGAACCTGTGTTAAAGTAGAACAGCCGGATATAAAAAGAGGCTTAGAGCCATGTATTATGTACCAAGCCATTGAGAAAATACCAAAAGAGGGAATTACACAAAGCATTGTTTTGTTGTGTGGTTGTGCAAAGCGTGGTCGGAAGGACTCACGGTCACGCAAGCGTGATCGGGAGGAGTTACGACCACGCAAAATTCTCGCAGCGAGTTTCGACTACGCGAGGAAGGCTACGACCACGGTGAAGGTGGTCGAAGGAGCAGCGACTACACCGAGAAGATCGATGCGTGAGCAGGCGACCGATCACGTTGAAGGAAGTGAACATAGTCGAAGGGTGTTCGACTACGGTGAACGGTGATCGCCAAGATCACTGCGTGTTCGTGAAGATTTACGATCACGGTATTAAGGAGAGCGGTGGAGGAAGACAAAGACTCGATATCGCGAGTGGTCGTAAGTTGCTCTGATAACTTTACGACCACGTTGAAAAAGATCGGAAGAGATTGAAGCGGTCGGGCGGCGGTAAGTATCCGAATCGGTCGTAAACAATTCTATTCGGTCGTAAACGACTCTAACCGGTCGTAAAAGATCCTGGGAGGTCGTAAGACCTTACAACAGCTGGTATCAGAGCCTCGGTGAACCATGGCGGAGGTTTCAAAGGTAAAGGAAAGCGTGTCGCTGCAGTACCCGATCCTCAGTTCGGACAATTACCCGATCTGGGCGATGAAGATGAAGGTCAACATGATCGCACAGGGAGTCTGGGGTCCAGTTGAACCGAAAGAGAAAGACAAGGTCGTTGATGAACGACTAGACAAGATGGCTATGGCGGCGATCTATCAAGCCGTTCCCGATTCAATGATGCGACAATTGATTGGGAAGGAGACTGCTCGAGATGTCTGGACTACTCTGAAAACTATGCATGAAGGAGTAGATCGAGTGAAGGAAGTTCGACTTCAAACCTTAAGAAGTGAGTTTGAAGCCATGAAGATGGGGAAAAGTCAGACCGTGGAAGAGTTCTCTAGTCGATTCAACGAAGTCGTGAACGAGATCAAATCTCTCGCGACGACTTGAAAGATGAGGTAGCGGTGAAGAAGTATTTGAGAGTGCTACAGAGAAGTTTCTTCCGGTCGTAACCACGCTTATTTACTCGCAAGACCTCTCGAAGATGAAGATTGAGGAGGTAACCGAGCGCTCAAAGCACACGAGCAGCTCTCGAAGAGTTACCAAGCCGACAACGAAGGGCAAGGATCTTACAATCAACAAGCCTTGCTTGTGAGAGAAGACACGAGGAACCAATACAAGCCGGACCAGACAGACTCATATGGCCAGCAAGGTCGTGGAACTGGTCGAGGTGGAAGATCTCAAGATAAGTCTCATATTCAATGCTCTGAATGTGAAAAATTCGGTCATGACGCTGCTGAATGCAGAAGCCACATCCAGTGCCATACATGCAAGAAGTATGGTCATTATGCTGCGGATTGTCGAAGTCACATACAATGCCACAATTGCAAAAGGTATGGACACTATGCTGCAAAATGCAGGAACAAGAAGAAAGTCGAAGAAGTCAACATAGCTCAAACCTCAGAATATACAGAACCAACTTTGCTACTATCCCACTGCAATGTTGAAGAACCAATAATGGTAATTTTAAATGAAGGGAAGGTGTTCCCTAGTTTGATGAAGAAGGGAGAGGAGACTCAGGACCAGTCAACAAATTGGTATCTTGACAACGGAGCAAGTAATCACATGACAGGCACACGCGCGTTGTTTCATAAGTTGGATGAAAAGGTGGTCGGTAAGGTGAAGTTTGGAGATGACTCAACCGTTCAGATAAAAGGGAGAGGCACAATCCTATTGAAGTACAAGGATGGAAGTCAAAGACCACTGTCAGATGTGTATTACATACCAAGTCTTTGCAGCAATGTCATAAGTCTTGGACAACTGACTGAAGATGGTTGTCGAATCGAACTCAAAGATGTTTACCTGAGAGTTTTCGACAACAGAGAGCGACTGCTAATGAAGGTGCAAAAGTCAGCAAATCGGTTGTACAAGCTACCATTGAAAATCTGGAACCAGATGGCATGCAAAGGGTTCTGGAGGAACCAGAATGTGAACGACTTCATCTACTGGTAGTCGAAGGCCAACCTGAAGTCATAACAAGCAAGTCGGGAGAAAAGCAAGTCGTGGCAGACGGCAGAAAAAAGCCTGAAGTCGTAACGAACAAGTCGGCTGAAGTGATTGGACGTGGTCGAGAGGACAATCGACTACGGCAAACGGTGATTGAACGTGGTCGGGAAGTGTCACGACCATGGCAAATGAAGACTGGAGGTGGTCGAGAAATCATACGACCACATCAAACCAGGGGTGCGCGAGTAGTCGTTTTCGAACGACTACTGCGCACGCAACAGTCCCCGGATCGGCTGAGCGGTGAAGCATCGGCCCGAGTGGTCGGCTACGCACCACATGTAGCAACCGCAGCCGAGAAAAGAAGGGGTGGCCCAGGTGGTCGACATCGACCACACACAGCAGGCGAAGTCGTAGCAAACGAGACAGGAGGTGCTTACTCGCATGCAGATGGAGGGAAGCAAGGTGAAGTCGTACCAGGCGCAACTGGCGCAAAGGGAGGTCAAAGCAATGAGAGCATGAGTGATCGGGGCAAACCACATGATGCAAGTATAATCATGAAAATCAAAAGCTCAGGAGGAGCTCCCACGAGACCAAAAGAAGGCAGTCAAAAACCTAGAGTTTGGATCCCGAGGTGGCGGGAGAAAGCACAGCGTGAAGGACGATGGTCGAAAGCAAGGCCACACATCAGTGAAACAAGTTCTTTGGTGGAGGAAGCGCGAACGAGTTGCAGGAAGAAAGCGGCGAGCAAAGGTCGTGAAAGCAGTGCTCCACCCGAAAGACCGGTCAAGGAAGAAGCGTAGTAGGAGAACGTCAAAGTGATCAAGGAAGAAGGTCGACATGATGGAAGTTACTAAAACAAGATTAGGGAGAGAATGTTGGAAATAATCTAGTTTTAGAAGACGATACAAAGTTTGGAAGTAATCAAGTCAAGACGGAGGAGAAATTCAAAGTCGAAGTTAGAAAACGAGTCAAAGTCGTAGTTGGAATCCAGTCGAAGTCGTATGAGACTCGAGTCGAGTAGGTTGAGAACCCGTGTTAAAGTAGAACAGTAGGGTATAAAAAGAGGCTTAGAGCCATGTATTATGTACCAAGCCATTGAGAAAATACCAAAAGAGGGAATTACACAAAGCATTGTTTTGTTGTGTGGTTGTGCAAAACGTGGTCGGAAGGACTCACGGTCACCGCAAGCGTGATCGGGAGGAGTTACGACCACAAAGAAAATTCTCGCAGCGAGTTTCGACTACGCAGGAAGGCTACGACCACGGTGAAGGTGGTCGTAAGGAGCAGCGACTACACCGAGAAGATCGCGATGTGAGCAGGCGACTTCGATCACGTTGAAGGAAGTGAACATAGTCGAAAGGGTGTTCGACTACGGTGAACGGTGATCGCCAAGATCGCTGCGTGTTCGTAAAGATTTACGATCACGGTATTAAGGAGAGCGGCTGGAGGAAGACAAGACTCGATATCGCGAGTGGTCGTAAGTTGCTACAGTAACTTTACGACCACGTTGAAAAAGATCGGAAGAGATTGAAGCGGTCGGGCGGCGTAAGTATCCGAACTGGTCGTAAACAATTCTATTCGGTCGTAAACGACTCTAACCGGTCGTAAAAGATCCTGGGAGGTCGTAAGACCTTACAACATGGCCGAAGAGAGCGCCGCAGAAGGAGATACTGGCCCACGCCTCCGTCGCGGGCTTCGTCACGCACTGCGGGTGGAACTCAATCCTCGAGAGTCTGTGGTTCGGCGTGCCCATGCTGCCGTGGCCGCTCGATGCTGAGCAACACTTCAACGCTTTCACGTTGGTTTCCGCCATGGGTGTGGCCGTGCCGTTGAAGGTGGACAGGAAGCAGGGTGACTTCGTCGAGGCGGCGGAGCTGGAGCGAGCAGTGAGGTCCCTGATGGGGGTTGGTGAAGAAGGGAGGAAGGCGAGGGAGAAGGCCATGGAGATGAAGGGCGTGTGCCGGAACGCTGTGGAGGAGAGGGGGTCTTCTTACGCTTCGTTGCAGAGGCTCTCCGAGGAGCTTCAGAGCAACTCCATCCTATTAGTCATTTCTCCCTCTCTATTTCCTAGGATGAAGAGGCTAGCTATTATTTTGAGCTCTCTATTTGAGTTAGCATTTCAATGGCCTAGCTATTTGAGAAGCGAGTGAGGAGGCGCTCGCCAAATCTAGCTAGCGGTCGGGAGAAAATAGCGACTCGATAAAAATGAAGAGGAGGATAAAGAACCGGTTGGAGTCCATTTCTTGAGTCATATTAGGTAAATATACAATGAAGAGCAGGATAAAGAACCGGTTGGAGTTGCTCTTAGGGGTGCGGTGTTGCCGAAGAAGTGAAGCAGAAAGAGGGAAACATGTGGATTGATCCGCCTTAATCAACGGTGGATGGGGAGAGCATCACCCTCCCAAGAGAAAAGCTTTCCCAGATAGACACAGGCTCCATCGCTTTTTTTTTTGGGTGAAATGGAACAATATAAGAGACTTCTAAATGGAAGTGTCTAGGTATCACCTGAATGTTTTCTTTCTAACTATCATTCACATTTGTGACCCTTAGATTAGAAATTAAGGGCCTCTTGTTTTTGAAAGAGGAAAAAAATTTTCAAATGGAAGAGAGCAGAATTCAAGAGGGAGGGGGGAATTCATGACCATTGAATCTCTAATCCAATAGTCCTAAATCTGGATGATAGTTAGGAAGAAAATATCCGGATGATATTTAACAAAACCTTAAATATAATTAAAAAGTTGCAAAATTACAATATGTATAGAAGACGAAGACTTATAGACTGTCTAGCCAATTATATAGCTCATCAAGAACACTAGCCTTAACTCTGCACAAATGCAGAATTACATCACCCTTGAAATCATTCTTCCAGGATACCAAACTATGATCTAAAATATAAAAAATTACGCCATTTTGTTGCTTCCATATATTCCATGCTGCAATGGTAAATATTTCCATGAACAAAGAAACCCAGAGTTGTGCTATGACAAGAAGATCATACACGCCACATCAACATCATAATGCCATGTAGTCCAAATCATTTGCCAAAACTGAGTGCTGAACTAGCATCCAAAGAAAATATGAAACAAAGTCTCATCCACACCACCATTACATAAAACACAAGTAGGCAAACCAGCAATATTGAAGTTCTTTCTCTTTAAAATGTCTCTAGTATTTAGTCTATCCATCAAGAGAAGTCAGGCAAATACTTTGAGTTTCATAGTTCATTTGCTTTTTTGAATCAGCATAAAAGCTAAAGAACTGAGCATTTGTCTGTACTGACGATTACAAAACTTCTTTGAAGTGTAAAGACCATTGCCCCAAATGTATGTTTGTCCAAGAATCAGACACTTGTTGTCGTACCTGAACCGAAGTTAACAAGGTTTGTAATTCTTCGTACTCAGAATAAGCTTCTTCGGATAAAGCTAAGTGAAATTGGACCAATGGGTCATTATGAATGAGAAATCCGGAAACAGATACATCCTGAACCTTTGCAAAAGAATAGATCCTTGGGTATTTGTGACATAACAAATGGCCCTCCCAGCAATCCTTTCAGAAAAGAATATCATGACCATTCCCAAGATCTCCCACAGCAATGCCTCTAAACTGCGTAAGCCATAATCACGTGCAGCATGAGGAACTGAATTCACGTAGTGCTTGGACCAAATCAAATGAACCCAAGGAATATCATGCCTGCCATAAACTTATGAAGATGCTTTACAAGTAACGCTTCATTCTGCAACCTCAAATTTAGGACTCCAAGGCCGCCAAACCTTTTTGGGTGCCACACTTTTTCTTAGCCTGCTAAACAATTACACCGAACATTTAAATCTTTAGATCCTCTCCAAAGACAATGCCTTCTTGCTCGATCTATGTGATCAATGACTTTTTTAGGCAACTTAAGCAAACACATGTAGTGAATTGGCTGCAGGGAAAGAACTGCATTAACAATTGTTAATCTACCACCATATGACAAAAGAAAGTTGTAGTGCTCAATAATCTTCTTTCCACTCTATCAACTAGCAGAGAAAATTCCTTAATTGTTGGATGGGTTGTACTCAAAGGCAGGCCAAGGTAAGTGAAAGGCATAGAACCAATTTTACAACCAAATACCCTTGCCAAATGAACTTTGTCCTCATTGACATTGATGGGAACTATCTGTGACTTATGAAAGTTCACTCTAAGGCCAGTTGATGTAGAGAAGGTGTAGAGTGACCTTTTAAACTCAAAAGCTATCGTCCACAAGCTAGCATAATAATCAGTGTACATCTGCATACTGAATAACTGGATAATCAAGATTTGCCAAATTTGGTATGGGCTGACTAAAAACCCCTCTATTAGCTGCTTCATTGATCACAGACTATAAAAGATCAGCCCAGATCAGAAAATGCAGTGGAGACAAGGGATCCCCTTGCCTGACTCCTCGCTTGCATTGAAATATATTTCCTAGCACCCCATTCAACAGCACAGAAGAGTTCCTGTCTTGAGAATTTGCTTAATCCATGAATCTAATTACCTGGGAAGCCTTTGCTGTGCATGACTTCGATAATAGAAGAATGTTCTATTGTGTCAAAGGCTTTTTCAAAATCCAACTTGAGAATAATGATTTCTCTTTTGCTTTGTATAACATCCTGATTTTCAGAGCCTTTTTAAGATTTTAAAATAAAATTCACCAGTTGGATTTTTCTGGAATTAATTCAAGCTTAAAATAAATTTCCATTAATTAAAAGGATTTAATATGATTAAACCAAACATTAACATTTGGTGAAAGTATTTTATTTGGGTTCTTTGAGTCTCAAGGTTTTTCTGGAATTTTCTTGAATTTTTGGGGTTTATTTGCTATTTTTCTAGGGCTCATATGAATTTATTTGAATTTCTAAAAATAGAAAAGCCTCAAAAATCCTAAATAGTGTTTGGCTGAAGCCCATTCTCTCTCCAGCCCAGCCGCTCGGCCTAGCCCACCTGCCCGACAAGCCACGCGTCGGCCATCCGTCTCTCCTTTCCCGCATCCAACTTCAGCTCCGCCTTCCTTCTCTACCATCCGATTCTTGCCAGGACACGTGTTGAACATCTGGAGGATGTAGCACTGTTGAACTATGCTTTCTCCCGTAGCCGTCCGATTGCCTCGTTTCTCGCATCCAACGGTGCTGGCACTGTTCATCATCTTCCTCCTGGTTTCACGCCGCCGCCGTCTCCGACCGGGATTTCCTCGGCGTTTGTGCCTGATCAAGCCTCTTGGTCGTCTCTGACTCGACCTCCGTGTTGTGCTCGCCCCTGCCTCCTCAAGGTCGGGGTATATAAGCCGCGACGTCCCCCTCGTCCTCCGCACCCCGCAGCCGCCTTCACCGAGAGTCGCTAACCCGTGCGCCGTTGAGTTTGTCGTCGTTCTCGCCGTCGTCTTCAGTTCTGGTCACCGCGTCCCCGTCGTCGGTCGTCATCAACGTCGACTTCTCCGTCGAGCGCCACCGCACAACCTGACCGCCTCCACCGACCGTTCTTTGTTGCCGATGAGCCTCGCCGTCTCCTTCCTCGGTCGTCCCATCTCACAGTCGCTCTCGCCATCTCGCTCATGCCTCAGTCTATGCACCCGCACGCATCAGCGCCAACGTCAACACGCACCCACGCCTTTGTGACCCCTCGACTTCTTCGTGAACCTAGCTCACCGTGAGCCGTGTCTCTGACTCCCCGGTTCCACCTGTCAGAGCACTGTTCCATAGATCGTGAGCCAGTTGAGCCTCACCAGCATCCACGTCACCAGCCACCTCAGCCCTAGTGCACACGTGTCTTGCCACCTCAGTAGCCACGTCAGCTTAGCTGCCTAGTCAGCCGCCGCATTAGGATTCATTCTATCTTTGCTCAATCCAAACCTTATATTTCTTAGTTCCGCATCAAAGTCTATAAACATCCTATCGAAGTTCCTCCACAAGCTAGAATCAGTAGGGTGTCTTAGCTTTCCATCCTTTTTACACCCCTCCGAGTGCAAATGCAGCAATGTTGCATCCGTTCAGTTCACAAATAAATGCTTCAAAAGGGAAATTATAGGTAGATACCACAACACCTAAGTAGGAGGTCATTGCTTCACTTCGATGCACTCACCATTATCGAAGTGATTCTTACACTTGTATGGGATGCTTTGCACACTGGACATACATGCATATTTGCATACTCTTTACGGTACATGATACAGTCCTTCAGATATGCATGTATTCTTTTTTACTTTCATTCCCAAGGGACAAAGAATTTTCTTGGCTTAGTATGTGGTTTTGGGTAACGTGTTTCCCTCCAGGAGCATGTCTGCTAAGAGACCTAACAATATCGTCAAACTCTTATCGGACCAACCATTGCTTGCCTTCAATTTTAGTAGTTTAAGAATGGATAACAATTTTGTGTATTTTGGCTTATAGCCTGTGAATAATAATTCCTCCGAGTCCTTCATCAAGTCCTTGAATTTACTAAACTCTTTCTCACTATAGTTTCCTTCTGCATCACGCAACATTTGATCTAGATTATCATTGTGCAACCTATATTCATCAAAAGAACAATCGATATTCGGTATATCGTTGTGTTTCTTGACAACACTACTACTCTCCTGTATAATCTGCTATTCACGGTGACTGCTCCAATATATATATATACCCTTTTTAAAACCCCTCTGAAAAAATGTGTTTCTATCTGCACAGAAGTGGCAAATATCTTAAGATTCTCACAATCATTGCATAGACAGTATATAAATTTCATCGCCGTCTTCAACATATCCTGCTCAGTAGCTCTTCTGAAAGCAGACACACTATCAATGCACACTTTACTCACACAGTTCTCAACATACATCCAGTTTCGGTTCATCTACGCTACGCATATAACAAATTAATGTTAATTAGATTAGTGCTCTCCTAGGTAGCCATTGCATATACGTACACTAGCTCTTACACAATTATCATTCACCATAATTTGTCCATCTAAAATAGTTAGCTATGATTCATGAACCAATTCAATGAGAATTAAAGTAGATAGGAGTGAGACCCACTATTAAATTGGAGCAAAAACTACCAAGCTAGATGTCTCTTTCCTTGCAACTAAAAAGTGTGCATATCTATCTAGAATATAATGCATTTTATTATATATAGTACCAATTATTAATCTTAGATCACCAAGAACAAATGGATACACAAGCACCCTTCCAAATCTCAGGTCTCCTTTCACCAATCACCTTAAAGCTGCCGCCTCCTCATAGACAGAATATCTATCGGGAAGGGTATTTAATAACGCAGTGAATATCACATATGCTTCATTCACAATCCGTCTGTGATAAGTTGTCATCACAGATGATTTTTACAAAAACCATATGTGATGTATCACTGATGGCTTTTTACAAAAACCATCTATAATAAATCTATACATCACATACTTTTCTATTACAAACCGTCTGTGATGTTAGCACAGACGGTTTATGTAAAAAACTATCTATGATAAGTAAGTCATCACTGACGGTTCTTACCATCAGTTGCAAATAGATAGTCATGCTAGTAAAATTGTCTAAGATAACTACGCTACAGCTTAACACTGATAGATTCTATAGAACCATCTATAATGAGATGACCAGTATGATATTCTCTGAAGTAGTGATATCTTTAAATAATAACATCCATTGGTCACTACTATAATTCAACTTTAATTAAGGTCCCTGAGATTTAGGGTTGGATGTTTTTTTATAATTTCTAACATTTTTCTCTTTTATATAATAAGTAGTAGAGTGGCGCACGTATTTGCACGGCTAAATTTATTACATATGGTTAACATATTTAATATTTGGTATTTGTCAATATCAATTGTTAAATTTTTTATCACTAGAGGTGGTCCCTTGTTCGACGTCGACACTGCAACCGCGGCGATTCTCACCACACATCCCTCACCAAACTAGTTCGACACTATGCTCAACTGCTTATAAAGCAAGATCCACGGAAATGGACATACACTTCGCCGCACATACACTGCATCACTGATGGAGCTGACGGAAATGGTACGATAAGAATGAAACCACAAACTCATGGCATGACATGTAGGGCATAGAACTTTTTTAATGGCATATAAGAGATTAGGACAAATTCTTCTTTCTATCGCCGATTGACAGTCCACGTCCGTATACGTGTCTTTTATATTTTAATGCAAAGTCTTGCTTTCTACACAAGGATGTTAGACATATTACGTTTGCATCCATTATTGATGTAGATTATATCTATAAAAAAAATAGATAGCTAACATGTTCTCTTTTTAAAATTAATGTGGGAATTTATTGTTTTTTTCTCTTTTTTTAATTAATTTAGGCATTTCTAGCTACTATTAACACGATTCTTCTGATAAAGCCTTAGATAAAAGAAAAAAAAGGGCGCTCACCTAAAAGGTAGTCCGTTGTTCCACATCGACGCTGCAACCGCAGCGATTCTCACCGCACATCTCACCAAACATGTTCGCCACTGTACTTATAAAGCAAGATCCACGGGCACTTTTGGTATGTTTTGATATCGTATTTACAAAAAGGTTTTGTTAAATATTATCTAGATATTTTCTTCTTAACTATTATTCAGATTTATGATCATTAGATTAGAGATCCAATAGTCATGAATTCTCGCCCCTTCCCCTTTGAATTCTACCCTATCCCCCTTAAAAAAATCTCCCCCTTAAAAAACAAGAGGCGCCTTGATCTCTAATCCAAAGGTCACAAATTTGGATGATAATTAGGAAGAAAATATCCGGTGATGCCTAGATACTCCCATTACAAAAATAGCCGTATACGCACCGTATTGACAAAATGTCGTTTATACCGTTTGGTGGACAGACGGCAACGCGGAGCAGATGACGCGTGGCACTTGTCATCCCACCAGACGGCAAGCGCCTGTCGCCCTCTCATGGGACGGCAGGAGCCGGCTTAATTACCTGCCTAATTCATAATTTATAATTTTTTAAATTTGTAAATATAGCAAATGAGCACAAAAAATTATGAAATTTGTTGTAGACCCTCCTGAGGCATCGTGGTATGTTGTGCAATTGTTTTGTAATTTTTTGAGACCATTTGTTACCTCTAAAAATTTCTAGAACAACGCATAATTAAACTGACAATTAAGTAGCTATACGCCGCTCTATGAATTTTTAGAGGTAGAAAATTATTGTGACAAATTACAAAATTTTTTGTAGAGCTTTTGTATATAGTGTGCTAGGTTGTGTAATTTGTATGTAATTTTTACACCACTTTGCTAACTATAAAAATTATTCAAGCATCACATAATTAAATAGGTAATTAAGAACTAACTAATGGCCGAGCCTAATGACTTGCCGCCCGGCCATTGGATGGCAGGCCTGGCCTGCCATACAGTGGCCAGGCAGTAGGTCATTAGGCCCAGACATTGGTGCCTAATCATTATATTTAATTATACGCCACTCAGATAAATTTTATAGGTAGTAAAGTGATGCAACAAATTACATAAAAATTAAAAAAAATATAGAACTCTATATATGGAAGCTCCACAAAAAATTTTGTAATTTTTCAAGACCATTTTCTACCTCTAAAAATTCTTAAAGTGGTAATTATGCATCGTTTCCAAGAATTTTTAGAGGTAGCAAATGGCCTCAAAAAATTGCAAAACAATTACACAATATACCACGATGCCTCAGAAAGCTCCACAAAAATTGTCATAGTTTTGTTGAGCTCATTTGATATATTTGAAAATTTTAAAAATTATAAATTATGAATGAGACAAGTGATTAAGCTAGCTAATTAACCGTCTTAATCACTTCCCTGTGGGCGGTAGGTAGGAATGCAAACGGATCGAATACCGATGGATAATATCTCTATCTTATTTTTTATATTTTTCTCAGATGCGGATATGAATACGGATACTTAGGATATGAATACAAATACGAATAATATCGAATACAGATACGGAGCAAATACGAATCGAAATGAATACGGTCACGAATATTTATCGAAACATAAAAACCCCTTAAACTATACATCCAAAATCAATGAAAACATATAAGTAGTTTATCTTATCAAAACATTGATGAAATCTAAACAAGCATAATTATTTTTATCCACAATAGGCATACCATTGTATATATTTTAAATCTTCAAATTGCAGTTAATTTTTTTCTCTAAAATCCTAAATAATTCTTAATGGATTTCTACCATTTACATATGACTAATAAATTAATTAAGAATTTAAATTTGCATCACAATGATTTAAACGATAGCACATCAATTTAATCGGTACAAATTTTAGTCTACCGATAATATTAAATTTATTTTTAATAAACATACATATTTACTAGTGGACATGTGGCAAGGGAGATGAGAGAGGCTGGCTTGGGTTGGGCAATGTTGGGCTGAAATCTCAAAACTCCGGATCCGTATTATCCGGATAATCTGTATTCGTATTCGTATTCACCGGATATCAGGCCTTCCGTATTTGTTTCCGATCCAAGGATTATCCGAAGAAAATTTTATCCGACACGATCCGTATCTGTTTTCATCCGGATCGATCGAAAACTATCCAATACATTTTAACCCCTAGTGGCAGGCGCCTGTCGTCTGGTGGGCAGGCGACAGGCGCCTGCCGCCTGCTCACGGGGTGATAGGTGACACACGTCGTTTGCTCTGCGCTGCCACCCACCCACCGGATGACATAAATGACATTTTTATCAATACGGTGTGCATACAACTATTTTTGTAAATACGATGCCAAAATGTGCCAAAAGTGGCTTTGAAAAATGTCTACCTAGGAGGACCTCCACGTACAATACACCCCTAATAAATTTCATCCGCTCGAAAGAAACATGAGTATCTTGTAACGTCCTTATTTCTGGAGGCGTCATGTTTCTCCCGTAACTGTTCAGAACTGTTTAGCTGTAAGGTACTGTAGACGAATGTATATCATTACCATCATGAGCTCAATTACAAAAGCCAAAATTTATTATAGGATAACGGCTTAATAGCCTAGTCTTACAGTGAAGCGTGTGACCCTTAGATATATTACAGTATAAAAGAACACCATAGACATGCTTGAACGAGAATAACCCTAAAACCAAACTTCATCTATGTTGTAGAGATCCTTGTCGGAACCCGGAGAAATGACTCCTGGATTCTCATGACAATCAACCCTGCATCTACGAACAACAGAGCATGCTTGCCCCCACCAACTAACCAATTGCCTAAGTCTAAACCAGTTTTTATAATTTGTTTTCAAAATATTTCATAAACCTCCTTGACTCACCAAAGTCAAGAGTAGCTTTGAAAAGCTCATCATTTCATGTGAAAAGCTTGTCATTTTATGTGAAAGATATCCCAAAACCAATTAATATGTCTAAGCAGGGCTAAGCATTTGATTCAAAATCTCTCTAGCCAACACTAGTGCACTAACTAGAGTTTGATTCTAGGGTGACAAGGTATCGAGGAATTCAATATCAATAGAGGAATTAACAAGTAGGCAGTAACTAAATTTAAAACTGAATTGAAATACGTTGAATAGAAATATGCATGCAGAATAATTTAAAATAACATAATTTTATTTTAAAATCAGGGATCAACATGATCAAGGAGTGTGAATTGGCTTGCTCTTCAGATTGGTGCAAATCTTTGTCGTAGAATTTTCCCGAATCGTCGAAGTCTACATGTGAAAATAACCCATCAAATTCAAATAAATTCAAAATAAATCCAAATGAACTTAAAATATTTTAATTAAGGCTAGAAATGGATAAAGGGAAATTTTTGATGAATTTAGAAATTTGAATGGGCTCAATTGGAGTTAGGACGAAGGAGAACAGGCTCTCGGAAGTTTAAAATCAGAGAAAAAGAAAAATCTGGATTTTAGAATTATTTTTCTAAAGGAAATTGGATTTATGACGTCAGCACTGAATTTATTTTTTGGCCGAATTAATTTCCTACAGGAAATTCAGATTTAATGCGTCAGCCATGAGGCGGGCCGTCTGATAGTGGGCCCTCGAGTCTATAGACTGGGCCCATGGACCAAACGGGGCGCTGAGGTGGCACAGGAGTTGACCTGTGCTTGCGTGGCGCTGACGGGGAGGGACGACGCCGAGGTGGCTGCCACCAAGCGGCCACGTGGCATGCACGCCGGCACGGTTGCTAACGTGGACGGATCGGCTGGTGGTGGCGCTCGGGAAGACAGCTCGCCGGCGCTCCAGCGGACGACGGCCTGCCGCGAGGGAGGAAACAGAGAGAAGAGGCCGAGGGGGAACTCGGGGGTGGGCGCGGCCTTACCGGAGGCGACCGGAGTTGGGCCGGCGGCGAGGAGAGGTGGCGGCTGCTTGGGTTTTACGATGCGACGGTGGCTCGACGACGCTCAGGGCCGGGAAAGTGGCGGAGGAGTTGCGTCCAGAGACAAGGGGGCTCGAGGTGCCCTTGGTGAAGCTCGGGGAGATCTCCTTCACCGGCGATTGCTCGCCAGAGGAGGAGCGGCGCTCGGAGGCGGAGGCGCACGGCAAAGGGCACTCGGGAGCTCAGGTCGAAATCGGGAGGTGGGGCGAGGTGGAGCGAGGAGTGGCGAGGCCGGGAGGGGGATTTATAGGGGGTGGAGGGGTGCGGGTTGGCCCGAATCTCTCGCCGGAGATGGCGCGGGGGCGGCGGCGGTTACTGGCAGAGAGGCTGAGTGGGGGCGTGGGGAGTGGGGGAAAAATGGGCGCGGCGCTTGTGGGGAAGTTGGGCGCACGATGGAGAGGGGGCGGCGTGCGCGGGAGAGAGGAGGGTGCCGGGAAGGGCGGGCGATTGCGGGGAAGACAGAGGCGGCGCGCGGAGGAAGAAGGTTGGCGGGGAAGATGGAGCTGACCGGTGGGCCTCACGCGCAGAGAGAGAGAGGGAGGAGGGGGCAGCTGACGGGTGGACCGGGTGAGAGAGAGAGAGAGGGGGGAAGGAGCGGGAGCAGCCGGATACGAATCGGACGGCCAAGGGTTAGGGGGTGGACGGGTAGATGGGCCGGGATGGGGTGGCGTGGCTCCATCTGGGTCAGCCAAGTGTCAACCCGAGAGGAGGGGGAGGCGGGATCCGGGTGGCGACGTGGATGGATCTAGACCGTCCACGCATCGCCCGCGGGGAGGGTTTGGGGTTTTTAATTTTTGATTTTCATTTTTGATTTTTCAGAAAACCCGAGAAATTTCAATAAAGCTGAGAAAAATATGAAATAACTTCCAAAAATTCTAGAACAATTCACAAAAGTTTCTAGAAATGTTTTGGACTTATTAAAAGTATTTCCAACTAATGTTGATATTATATTTTCATACCTAAAATACTTTTTATTTTCAAAAATATGTTTTAAACTCTAGAAAAACTCAGAAAACCAAATAAGAGCCAAATAAAACCAAATAATTAATTTGAATTAGGTTTTTATAGAAAATCAAAATATCATTTTATTTAATAATATTTTTAGGTTTTACTTAAAATACTTTTCAAATCTAGCTTTTTCAAAAACAGAAATCCAGGGCAAAACCAAATTAAAATTTAGGCAACAAAAATACTTATTTCAATTTAATTTTTTTACTTATTTATTTATTTATTTTTTATTTTAATAAAAACCTGGGTTGTTACAATCTACCCCCCTAAAAGAATCTCGTCCCTGAGATTCGCACAGGCTAGCAAAGAAATGGGTTTGGATCTTACTCTGCATGGCTTAAGCTGATATCTGATTCAGGAGTCCTTTCATGAACTTCTTCAACCTTCTATTGGCGACCTGTATGTGGTTGGCAGTTGGTCCAGGGGTACCATTTTTCACTATCTGCTGCTTGTTGGGGGTAGTTGTTGGCGTAATGTCCCATCTCTTGGCAGTTGAAACAAGTCACTACTGCTGCTGGATTCGGAACCTTCAAGACCTTTTCATCTTCAGTGTTGGGAGAGGTGTCAGTGGGGACTAGCTCCCCTATTGATGATGACGGCTGGAATATGTTGGCCTGAGGGGGAGCTCTTCTGGCCTTGGAGAAGCTGCCGGTGTTCACATGTTGAGCATGCATCAGTCTCTTTCGGTTCTCCATCTCTTGGTGCTTGGACCCCTGGCGAATCACCTTGCTGACCAGCTGGTGGAAATCAGCGTAATCACTAGATAGGTCGTCGTTGAGTCCTTCTAGGAATCTTTCCTGCTTGACTTCATCTGTAGCGACGTCTTCAGGTGCATAACGGGCCAACTGGTTGAACTTCTGTAAGTACTCGTTCACGGAGCGGCTTCCTTGGCGCAGTGCTCAAAATTCCCTTTTCTTGAGAATGACGGTGCCGGTGGGAACATGAGCTTTGCGGAAGTTCCGCACAAACTCATTCCAAGTGATAGCTTGAACATTAGCATGGGCGGCAGTGTAGGTGTCCCACCATTCTGATGCTGGTCCGCGCAGCTGATGTGAAGCAAATAATACTCTTTCTCGATCATTGCATTGGATAATGTCCAGCTTCTTTCTGATGACTCTGAGCCAATCGTCTGCGTCCATGGGTTCAGTGCTGCTGGAGAAGGTCAGGGGACGCAACCTCATGAACTCCGATAGTCTTGATTGTGGAGCTTGAGCTGGTACTAGCGGAGCTGGTTGTGTAGAGTTGTTGATGGTCTGCGTTAGAAGTTGAATGAGCTAGTTCTGGTTTGCCATCATCTGAGCCCAATCAAGTTCATTTGTTGGTGCAGAAGTGGGGACGGACTGATTTCCTTGTACTCCATTCAGGTTGCCATTGCTGTTATTCCTTGTGTTCACCATATGCTCGTTGCCTTTAAGAATTAGGAGAGAGGAGACTCAAGGCAAAGGAAGGAATAGGGGATATTTTGTGTAACCCAAAACACAATTTCAACTTTATTAAAACCTTTATTAATTATTAGTTACGGCTGCCGACAAAAGGGGAAACTGACAGCTCATAACAACGTCTAATTAACTAGCCTAACAACTCATCCTAAAGGGGTAAGGGTCGTCTTGGAGTCATCCTGTGTAGCTCTCGAGATACAACTCGTGATCCTTCAATGCGGAGGCTGAAAAAGTGGCAGAGGTGAAGAACTACTTTACGAGAGGCTCCTTGTCTGGCTCTCTCAAACGAGTATCCATTTCCCTTGAAGCGGAGACGCAGACTTCCTTGTCCAGTTCGCTTGGTGATGAGTAGAGTGATGTGATGTCCCATCGTCCGGTCTCCATGGCGATATTCTTTATGCACGTAGAAGGCTCGGCGTCGGAAATCCAAACGACGAAGCAGTCGATGAAGGCCCATACTCCATCCATCATTTGCTGCAACATCAAAAGTGTTCATCTACAATTGTTTGAAAGAAGAGAGAAGTCAGGAATGTGTTTTTGAATGATAACATAAAGATGAGGAAGAGTTGAGGGATGAGAGAAAGCATAGATTGAGGGGTAAGAGTAAGCATACATATGTATATATATACATATGTATATTTGTTTTTGAAAATACTGCATATTAAAAATAAGTCCTTAGGGTCTGGCCATTCTATTCTACCTACGGTCACGTCTTAGAGTCGTCATCGCTCTGATACCACCTTTGTCGGAACCCGGAGAAATGACTCCTGGATCCTCTGTGTAAATTGCATTAGTCCAGGATCAGCTAGTGCACACAGTACAACAAAGATAAATACCAAGCACAAATGACCAACTTTATTAATTAAAAGAGTACGGCCTTATGGCCAAGTCTTACATCAACGCCCATTGGCAAAGATACATAAAGCAAATAACTGCGGAAGCAAACTGAATAGAAGTGAAGCCCAAGCCTGCCCACAGGCAAACGACAGTAAGACGCGGCCTACTTGTCCAGGTCTTCACCGTAGTTGATGTCATCTTCCTCTGTATGGAGATTGCAAGGTGAGTACAAACTTGTACTTCGCAAATCACACGGAGAAATGCAACATAATGATAAAGGCTTCGATGGAAGGCTTATAGGGTTAGTTTGCATAAAACAACATTTAAGGAAATACGGTAAATAGATTGAAAATACTGAATTTAATACATCCACACGCTTTCACTACGCAACTCTGATGGATTCCATCCATCCACCAGGTTTCAATCTCTCACAGATTCCATCCATCCGCAAGGTTTTCATCTCTCGTGGATTCCATCCATCCACAAGGTTTTCAAAAATATTTTTGAAAAACAAAGTCTAATCCATGAAAAACTTTTACTCAGCATGCCCATAACCGTGGGCATGGCTATCCAGGATAGATTATACACTCTGCAGAGGTTGTACAGCTTTACCCACAAGACACGATCATCCCTTTTTGCCACCGGGTTACACACTTCCTTAGGTGTGCGGCGAGGAGTCGTGACAAGGCCTTTACAATGCAAAGTCTTCAACCTGGCCAAGCCAACTCTAAGGTTTCACCCCAGTAAGGAATCCACCAGACCGGGACCCCCTCTTGAGCCTGAGTGAGACTTCACATGGCTTAACCACGCTCACTCAAGTGAGACTTCTCATGGCACCAACCACGCTCACTTTCAACCTACAACTTGACTCAGGTTGGGACTTCATAAATTATTCAGCCAGGGCTGTCCCATACCAGCCATGTGGTAGTACGATAGGGCTTTTCAATAGTAGCTCACAGACTGGTCCTTAATTGACTTAGGCCCAACCACATACCCCCGTGCATGACAATCAACCCTGCATCTACGAACAACAGAGCATGCCTGCCCCCACCAACTAACCAATTACCTAAGTCTAAACCAGTTTTTATAATTTGTTTTCAAAATATTTCATAAACCTCCTTGACTCACCAAAGTCAAGAGTAGCTTTGAAAAGCTCATCATTTCATGTGAAAAGCTTGTCATTTTATGTGAAAGATATCCCAAAACCAATTAATATGTCTAAGCAGGGCTAAGCATTTGATTCAAAATCCTTCTAGCCAACACTAGTGTACTAACTAGAGTTTGATTCTAGGGTGACAAGGTATCGAGAAATTCAATATCAATGGAGGAATTAACAAGTAGGCAATAACTAAATTTAAAACTGAATAGAAATATGCATACAGAATAATTTAAAACAACATAATTTTATTTTGAAATCAGGGATCAACATGATCAAGGAGTGTGACTTGCCTTGCCCTTCAGATTGGTGCAAATCTTCGTCGTAGAATTTTCCCGAATCGTCGAAGTCTACACGTGAAAATAACCCACCAAATTCAAATAAATTCAAAATAAATCCAAATGAACTTAAAATATTTGAATTAAGGCCAGACATGGATAGAGAGGAATTTTTGATGACTGTAGAAATTTGAATGGGCTCAATCGGAGTTAGGACAAAGGAGAACGGGCTCTCGGAAGTTTAAAATCAAAGAAAAAGGAAAATCTGGATTTTTAGAATTATTTTTCTAAAGGAAATTGGATTTATGACATCAGCGCTCAATTTATTTTCGGCCGAATTAATTTCCTACAGAAAATTCAGATTTAATGCTTCAGCATGACGTCAGCCATGAGGCGGGCCATCTGACAATGGGCCCCTGAGTCTATAGACCGGGCCCATGGACCAAACGGGGCATTGAGGTGGCACGGGAGTTGACCCGTGCTTGCGCGGTGCTGACGGGGAGGGACGGCGCTGAGGTGGCTGCCACCAGGCGGCCACGTGGCATCCACGCAGGCACGGCTGCTAATGTGGACGGACCGGCCGGTGATGGCGCTCGGGAAGAGAGCTCGCCGGCGCTCCGGCGGATGGCGGCCGGCGACGAGGGAGGAAACGGAAAGAGAGGAGGCCGAGGGGAACTCGGGGGTGGGTGCGGCCTTACCGGAGGCGACCGGAGTTGGGTCGGCGGTAAGGAGAGGCGGCGACGACTCGGGTTTTACGGTGTAACGACGGCTCGGCGATGCTCGGGGTCGGGAAAGTGGCGGAGGAGTTGCGCCCGGAGACAAGGGGGCTCGAGGTGTCCTTGGTGAAGCTCGGGGAGCTCTCCTTCACCGGCGACTGCTCGCCGGAGGAGGAGCGGCGCTCGGAGGCGGAGGCGCACGGCGAAGGGCACTCGGGAGCTCAGGTCAAAATCGGGAGGTGGGGCGAGGAGTGGCGAGGTCGGGAGGGGATTTATAGGGGCGGAGGGGTGCGGGCCGGCGCGAATCTCTCATCGGAGATGGCGCGGGGCGGCGGCGGTTACAGGTGGAGAGACTGAGTGGGGGCGTGGGGAGTGGGGAAATGGGCACGGCGCTTGCGGGGGAAGTTGGGCACACGATGGAGAGGGGGCGGCGTGCGCGGGAGAGAGGAGGGGGCCAGGAAGGGCGAGCGGTTGCGAGGAAGACGGAGGCGGCGCTTGGAGGAAGAAGGTGGGCGGGGAAGATGGAGCTGACCGGTAGGCCTCACACGCAGAGAGAGAGAGGGAGGAGGGGGCGGCTGATGGGTGGACCGGGTGAGAGAGAGATAGAGGGGGGGGGGGGCGGGGGGGAAGGAGCGGGAGCAGCCGGATACGAATCGGATGGCCGAGGGTAAGGGAGGGGGGTGAATGGGTAGATGGGCCGGGATGGGGTGGCGTGGCTCCATCTGGGCCGGCCAAGTGTCGACCCGAGAGGAGGGGGAGGCGGGATCTGCGTGGCGACGTGGATGGATCTAGGCCATCCACGCGTCACCCGCGGGGAGGGTTTAGGGTTTTTAATTTTTGATTTTCATTTTTGATTTTTCAGAAAACCCGAGAAATTTCAATAAATCTCAGAAAAATATGAAATAACTTCCAAAATTTCTAGAAAAATTCACAAAAGTTTCTAGAAATGTTTTGGACTTATTAAAATTATTTCCAACTAATGTTGATATTATATTTTCATACCTAAAATACTTTTTATTTTCAAAAATAGGTTTTAAACTCCAGAAAACTCAGAAAACCGAATAAGAGCCAAATAAATCCAAATAATTAATTTGAATTAGGATTTTTATTGAAAATAAAAATATCATTTTATTTAATATTATTTTTATGTTTTACTTAAAATACTTTTCAAATCCAGCTTTTTCAAAAACAGGAATCCAGGGCAAAACCAAATTAAAATTTAGGCAACAAAAATACTTATTTTAATTTAAATTTTATTTAACATTTTTTACTTATTTTTTATTTTTATTTTAATAAAAATCTGGGCTGTTACAATCAATCCCCTGGAAAGAATCTCGTCCCCGAGATTCGCACAGGCTAGCAAAGAAGTGGATTTGGATCTTACTCTACATGGCTTGAGCTGATATCTAATTTAGACTGTCCCCAAGTCGAAGCGATGAAGTAGATCCTTATTGTACTTAGTTTAATGAATAAAAGTACCAAACTTTGATTGCTTGATCTGGAAGCCTACGAAGATTGTGAGCTTTCCCATCATGCTCATCTTAAATTATCTGCTCATAGTATCTGAAATCTTAGAAACAAGAGTATGAGAAAAACCACCAAAGATAATATCATCCACATAAATATGAACGAGTAAAAGATCATTACCATGCTTGAGAATAAAGAAAGTCTTATTTACCTTGCCCATTTGGAAGTCATTTTTTAGCAAATATAATTTAGGCCTATCATACCATGCTCTGGGTACTTGTTTTAGACCATATAAAACTTTGGACAATTTGAAGATATGATCAGGAAACTTAGAATTCTCAAACCCAGATGGTTGTCTAATATAAATTTCCTCCTCAATATAGCCATTAAGAAAAATACTTTTCACATCCATTTGATAAAGTCTAAAACCCTTCGATGCTGCAAAAGCTAACAAACTTTAATGGCTTCTAATCAAGTAACAGGAGCAAATTTTCACCAAAATCAAAACCCTCTACCTGGATAAATCCTTGAGCCATAAGTCTAGCCTTATTTCGAATAACAACACCATCCTCACTTTGTTTATTCTTAAAAACTCATTTTGTTCCAATAGCGTTATGACCATGGGGCGGTGAGACTAAAGTCCAACCTTGTTCTGCTCAAAGTTTTCTAATTCCTCATGTATGGCATTAATCTAAGACTTATCAGATAAAGTGTGACTTACATCTTGGGGTTCAAAAGAGGAGACAAGCAGACTGGGCATGTGAGGTTGTGGGCGGCACATGCGGTAGCTGGTGTGGCTGCGAGTGGTGCATGCGAGCGACTGGCGCGGCTATGAGCAGCGCATGTGAGCGATCGGTGGTGCGGTTGCGTTCGGGCAATGTGTACGGCATGACGGCCATCTGCACGTTCGGCCACATGTGAATTGTCCTTTTTTTCAATCTATAGTATAATCAACATTTACTCTTTCGTGCAAATCTATCAATTGGCTTGGCCGGCGACTTCAAGTCAGCTCGCGATAGAGTAGAGCGGATGTGCACTGTAGAAAAATAATCTAGAAAGCAAAAATTTATGTAATTTAATGTGATTCTAGATAGGCAATTCAATCTATAAATGCTTTGATGATTACCTTTCAGTTCACAAGAGCGATTCGTGCTGATAACGTGTTAAGGAACCGTCTAAGCGATTCCTCCTAGACAGAAAGATAGATCAAACACAAGTAATACAAGAAATAATAAATTAAACACAGAGAGATAAGAGAACTCCTTTCTTTATTGCTTTCTCCTCCAAAATTACAGGTTACAATGATTGAGACTCTCTATTTATAGACTAAGTGGTGAGATGTCCATTGTAGACTAGGCTTGTAAGCCCAGGGTCAGATTTCCCAACATAGACCTGTGAGTAGAGATGGCAATGGGTACCCGATACCCGAATACCCGACGGGTTTTACCCGATAAAGAGACGGGTATGAAAAATTTTATGTACCCATGGGTACGTTATTAGGCGAAATCCTCTACCCGCCGGGTAGGCGGGTGCGGGTGTGGGTATATACTACCCATACCCGCCTACCCGCGGGTAATGAATACCCGCATTAGACAACTGACATCCAACTCAAATGTTAATTTTATTATCTACTTGTTGATTGTTTATTTGTTTGTCATATGTTGATATGGTCATGTCAAGTATGTTTATGTGATGTACTAATTTTGATCATTAGACGCTTTTGTGCTTGGCATGTATGATTAATGAATGTCTAAATTGATGATATTCTTATGTGTTGAACCGGGTATGCTTGCAGGTACGGGTTACCCATCGGGTAGTAATACCCGTGCGGGTACGGGTATGGGTAAATTTTCCTACCCGCGTGCGGATACGGGTAACCCGACGGGTAAATTTACACCTAGCGGGTACGGGTATAGAATGGCAATACCCGATGGGTATTTACCCGTTGCCATCTTTACCTGTGAGCCCTACCGTTATTGCAATCCCTCAATCAATACAGACACTATGTCTCCTTTACGTTGCCTCGAGTTCAATGTTTTTCTCTTTACTCCTAAGGTCGAATTCCAATTTGATAATATTAGTCTACCTACATATACAATATAGTTTACTCAATTATCTTTTTGTTTTCTCCATTCCTTTCTGTAATCCTCTAACGTGGATCATCAATCTCGTGGCCCTCCGTCCTCTCTCTCGATCGAACCGTCCCTCAAGTCCTTCCCCGTCTCAAGAGGCTTGCAACTTTCGCATCTCACACGAAGACCCAAACCATCCTTGCCATGATCCTTCTCTCCCACGATTTCCTCCACATTTCTTATCCTTCCTCCAGTGTCCCCAGCAGCCCACCCACCCCATGACTCTCCCTTCCCCCGATCCCCTCGCCTTCCAATCCGTGCCGCTCCCATGGTCTCGTGATCTCATTGCCATGGCTTGGAAGAGGACCGCGACGGCGGACGGCTCAACATTGGTGGACCGCGGCAATAGTTTAGTCGATGGCAACCATATCTTAGCCATTTGGATCTAACCGGATCTCATTAGAGGCAGGGCCGATGCAAAAATGGCCGCCGGTGGGAGGCAGGGAAAGGAGGTGCGAGGATGACAACTAGAGACACAAGGACACGGTCGGGAGGCTGCGGAGGGTGCCGCACAGCGGCAATGGCTTCGAGTGGGTTCAACGATATCAGATTTTCTGCACTAGATGGATTTATTGATCATATACCCTTCATTTAGATGGAAATTTAGGATTTACCTTCCTGACCCATGTGTCAGTGACTTATGATGACCCCACGTGTCATTGAGATAAGGAGAGTAAATCTTGAATTTCCCAACTAAAGGGAGGGTATATGATCCAATCCCCTGCACTAGATCTGGCTGGATGTCGATAGCGATGGCTTAGGTCCAAGCGGTTCTGGATGGACATATGGCCTTTTCCAGTTCGTGCAGAGACACTGCTTCCTCTCCTGAAGACCTTGTGCCACGATGGAGTGAGTACCAAACCACATTTGGAATGGTAAAAATCAAATTATTGATTTCGTTCAAGTAAGCATACATTAGGTGATTAGTTTGAGAAGGTTTCATTACATTAGAGCTGTTAATCTCTAGATGAGTTAGCTAGAAAGAAAAGTGAAATGCTTTGGTCTCCAAAATTTCTGGTGCTCAGTCTTATCATCTACGCTTTGGCAAAAAAATAGCCATTGATGGGTACTGCTGCAGTATTTTCTCATGCATGCTTGCAAGTAAAATCTGTTCATTCAGAAAGTTTAATTGGAATAGTTTACTCAACTTTGTTATTATTCATTCACTCAACTTAGGTACCTTCTATAGTGTTTATACATTTCCATTTTTATTGACCAGCACAATGATCTAAAGTGATAAGAATAGCGAGGACACTGTTGGTATTAGCCTTTACATGGAAATTTAAAGTCATTGGTTGTTACAAACAGTCTTATTGAATTGTTTGGCTATTGGTTTGGATATACGACATTTCATTGCATGATGAATGCAAGTATGCAATTATTCTGTATCCTCCTCATGGAGCTCATTTCTATTTTATTTTCGATACTTAGGTTGTGATGGCATGTATTCTGGTTCTACTTGTTTCATTTGCCAAGAGGTGAGTTCTTACACATAGTTTTACAAAAGATTGCATTTCGACTAAAAATCAGTGTATTTTAAAAGGCTCTAATGGATCAGAATTAATCCAACTACCTACGTGTCATAATTAATAAAGATGGAAAACAGATGCTTCTCTAACTTTGGAAAGCTTCCATTGTCCGGACAATATCTTGCTGAAAAGGGAATTAGTAAACTTGCCAGTACCTATCTTAATTTCAGGTATTTTGTATAGTTTGTAAACCGTAACTAGAGTGGTTGTGTTGGCTGTTCATCAAAGGAAATCATTTTAAAAGGTTACTTGATCTCCTGAATTCTTGCGCATTACTTCCCAGCAAAGTTTAGATGGTGAAGACTGAAGAGAGAATCCAGAGATTTGTTCCAAGTTGTCATGTATGTACTATGTATGAGTCATGTATGACTTTTTTCATACCGAGTTAATTTAGTATACCATTTTGTTTGTTTAGAGTAGAAGTAAGCATACGTATTATGGCTTAGAGCAAAATAAGCAAAACTTCATAGATTGGGTGGCTTCTATCTGACATTGTATTATGTGTGGATGCACTATTGGGAGACATAACTGATGAGGCGATGGGGTCCCGATCTTCCGATAGGATGATAACTTCGATTTTGGCGGAGGTGATTCTTGCGACCCGACTACAACCGTACGACGTCGATTGCGCCTTAGCAATCGCTGAACCACACTCAAAGTTGTTATCAACCGTACCAAGAACGCGGTTGACCTGACCACGAAGCTCTATTCCTGCATGCAACCGAAGAACACGCAAGAACAAGGATAGTGAGCAACCTGAAACTTGCTAGATATAAAAGTCGCATAAGGATAGTTGAGGTTCTGTAACACGAATTTGTTGGTCTAGCCGACACAAGAGACACCGTGGAGTTTGCACATGGGGCTAAACTGATCTAAACAAAATCTAACCCTAAAAGCTATGAATAAAATGCTTATATAATCCCTTGGGACGTCCAAGTGCACACCCTAGGGTTACAAGGCCCATGGGCCCAATTGGAGGTGGCGCAGCACCCTTTTTGACTCGGATTCAAAAATCAACGTGGATTGTTTTGATGATTCCGGTCGGCTCGGATGGAATTTGAAGATGAGGTTGTATCTGTTGGAAAGTAGACCTGATAAGCTTTCCATGAAGTATAAGAACGTCCCAAACGGAGTCTGTATGAGGAAGTTATGCCCGTTTAAACCTGCACCATTGCAGCAGTCTGAATCCGATTCCAGTACGTGCTCAACACGGACTCTTTTGATGATTGCGGTGCGTACAGAAGGAATTTAGAGGTGATACCAGATCCATTGGAAAGAGGATGGGAAAAGCTTTCCAACAAGTACTCGTGGACCTCAAACGGACTTCATATGTGAAAGTTATGCACATTTGAAGTTGGGCCTGTCAGGCTGAATCCGAATTGATCTGGAGGCCGAATTGGATTCCAAAACGTGTCCATCTTGAACTCTTGCTTGAGTTGGTGTAAAAGTGACGTGGTGCTGTAAAAATATATGTTTTCATCATTAGATAGCATCATATTCTCATTTAAAATATGTCGAGGCTTAAGAAACGAATTCACCTTTAGTTCAATCTTGATATTGGGCGCTATTGTCGTATGTGTTTGTGGCGTGGTCACATCATCCTCCCCTTCTTGACAGAAAATCGTCATCGGTTTTAACAAATGTGTAGCCTCACGTATCGCATGATCTTGATCATAAATCTCAGTATGTAACAATAGACGCAACAAACTCTCATTATGTAATATCATAAGTTCTTTGTCAAACAAAGTGAAACCTGTTTGAAACGAACTCACCTGATAATTTAAGTGACGCGTAGGAGTTCTTGTAATTGGAACAACAAGCATAGCAAATATGGTTGTATCCATAGAGTACATGTTCTCATCATCCTCCCCTTCTTGCAAACAAAGCCGTCCTCGGCTTTTGATAAGCTGAAAATAGGGTACCAAAGAAGCCAAGGAGTATGCATGGTATATGTATATGTCATCCGTTTTAGTAGTTCTTCGTTGTTCCACAATTAATGTTATAAAACAGCAGTGATCATAAAAGCTCATTGTATTATTAACCCAAGAGTAATTATATATGTTAATGAGCAAATCAAAATTTCTCACACAACAATTATTGCAACTAGTTTTGCAAATGTAAGTGAAGCATTTATGCAATTCAACTCTCCGAAGTTGTAAACTTGCAGTGGTGGCACATATGGGCAAAGCTATAACTTTTGGAATCAAGCAAAGTTCATCTATATAATCATATCTCAATTGAGTAATAGCAAATTTATCTAGCAAGGGTGAAAAGATTTGTAAGTTCTTCCATAATTCACCATCTTTATTCAAATTGTCCATACTAGATGGTGCAAAAATAGATGAACACATAGGTATTGGATGCGTACTAAATTTTACTTTCCTCTCATATTGAACAAGATTCAACACACAAGAATTGTTGTCCAAAACAGCAAGCTTCAATTCATCCATGTGATCACAAGTTATGCATATTCGATATAAAAAAATTGATTTTCTACACCATAATCTCCAATCAAATTAAACTTATACCCAGGGGTGTAGGCACTAAACAAGACTTTCGAACATGCAAGTTCAGAAACTGTCTCCATAGCACAATCCAAACTAACGGCCTCATTAAGCTTGATATAGCATAATGCATCAGCAGAGGATATTCTATCAAATACTTCCTTATGTGTAATTAATTCGACATGTGCAAAATTATGAGAATTTAGATCAGCACATGATTCGTTCAAGTCAACACAAGGAATATCAAAAGATTGCACTACAGCAGGTATATACTCACAAGGTTGATCTATATCTTGTTGTAGCACCAAATCAGTACCTTTGTCATTATCGTCCTCATCGACATCTGAGGTACCTCAAACTTCTCCTCTAATGGCATAAGATGCACGGATCATCCTTCACCTCTTCAAGTATCTCGGTGGTATCTGTAGATGGAGTAGGAACCAAAACAATATCAACATTTTCAATTACCTCAGGTTCCACCTCGCTTGTGACCGTGGGTGCTGGAGGTACAAAACGATGTCGCAATTTATTTTTCATCTCCTCCCATGTGTATATATAGTGGAACTCGAGATTCGACCACCAATGTTAAACATCACCAATCAGCGCCGTCCTTGCTATGCTCATCTTCTTATAAGGATCAAGATCTTGTCTTTCAGAGTAGCTATCCATCATAGTAACCCACAAGAAGTAGTCCGACGACGTACTCTCAGCGGTGAGTGGCAAGATATATACCGGTAATTGTTTCCCTTCAAGTTCAAATCTGCTCGCGATGACACCATAATCTACCAACTTTCTCAAGCCTGTCATTGTTAGTAGAAAACAAGGAAACAAATCACAAGTAAATATTCCTATCAACTACTAGGATATAGAGGCTCAAATCAAGTCACGCATCTCTCAAGCTCTTACTAAATTCTTACAAGTTCTTACCAAAACAAACAGGTGGTGCAACCGGTGGCTGGTTCGTGATAAATCTAACTCAAGTGATGAGTAAAGCGATTGCAAGGTACAGTGAGACCTGTTTGGTTAGTAGAAAAGTGGAGCTTGGATAGACTATGTATTTTGTAGCAAAGGAAAACAATCAATTAATTTCAGAAATTGCACAGAATTGAATTATAGTTCATATCTAGCACTTAGCCTATGTTGCTGATCAACCAAGGATGGAAGAAGGCTAAAATATATGTATGGCAATGTATGGGAGTGGTAAATACAAGATAATTCAATCGAATGCAATCTGCAATTGAAGAACACAAAGATTAATCCAAAACTTGAAAACTGAAGATTTCTGTCCACTGGACAGCACGTCGGTATTTCGGCCGTAACTTTTTGTCAGTTGCCTTTTTTTCTATGATTCTTTTTTTTATCCATTTTCTAACGGCGTTTTCTACAACTTTTGTTTTGGGGCCAAGTTCTGGAAACCGACCGAAAAATTCGCACAAAATTCACAATTGCCGACTGTTGCAGATTCAATCTGGAATTTTAGGTAACTTCCACCGCAGATATCTCTTAACTTCCTTACTGGAATAATGTGAAATTTTACAGATAGATGGCCAATGAAGTTTTGAATCTAATGGCGGTGGTCTCACTCAAAAATAATCCTGGAATCAAAAGTTATGGCTTTTTTGGTGGCGGCTGCAGAGAAAGGAAAAATCAGCCGAAATTGGAATTAGGGTTTGGGGTGGGGAATTTTTTCTTTGCATTTTTTTAATGGAACAAAGATATGACCAGCAACTAGACAATGCTAACACGGACACAAATTCAATTTAACAAACTGAAACTAACAGATTGAAAGGCACAATGGGGTTTGGACAGCGGAAATTAACTCTTTTTGTGGGGCAATTTTTCTGGACTATAGGAAATAAAAAACCAATCTACTAACTAGAGATACAAGAAATTCCTACCGGTCAACTGAAGCTCTGATACCAACTGATGAGGCGATGGGGTTGCGATCTTCCGATAGGATGATAACTTCGATTTTGGCGGAGGTGACTCTTGCGACCCGACTACAACCGTACGACGTCGCTTGCACCTTAGCAATCGCTGAACCACATTCCAAGTCGTTATCAACCGTGCCAAGAATGTGGTTGACCTGACCACGAAGGTCTATTCCTGCATGCAACCGAAGAACACGCAAGAACAAGGATAGTGAGCAACCTGAAACTTGCTAGATATAAAAGTCACACAAGGATAGTTGAGGTTCTGTAACACGAATCTGTTGGTCTAGCCGACACAAGAGACAACGTGGAGTTTGCACATGGGGCTAAACTAGGCCCCGTTTGGCACAGCTCTAGCTCCGAGATCTATACTGGATCTGTAGTTTGTTGACAAATTAAAGTGATTTAAATATTTTTATTTAATATATAATATAAATGAAATGAGTCATGTGAATGCACTTAACATGTCTGCAACTTTAGATCCAGGATTTCCTAGAGCTACAGATGACCAGCTCTAGAAAATCTACAGATTTCCTAGAGCTAGAGCTCTGCCAAACGGGGCCCTAATCTAAACAAAATCTAACCCTAAAAGCTATGAATAAAATGCTTATATAACCCCTTGGGACGTCCAAGTGCACACCCTAGGGTTACAAGGCCCATGGGCCCAATTGGAGGTGGCGCAGCACCCTTTTTGACTCGGATTCAGAAACATGGATTGTTTTGATGATTCCGGTTGGCTTAGATGGAATTTGAAGATGAGGTTGGATCTGTTGGAAAGTAGACTTGATAAGCTTTCCATGAAGTACAAGAACGTCTCAAACGGAGTCTGTATGAGGACGTTATAGCCGTTTAAACTTGCACCATTGCAGCAGTCCGAATCTGATTCCAGTACGTGCCCAACACGGACTCTTTTGATGATTGCGGTGCGTACAGAAGGAATTTAGAGGTGATACCAGATCCATTGGAAAGAGAATAAGAAAATCTTTCCAACAAGTACTCGTGGACCTCAAACGGACTTCATATGTGAAAGTTATGCACATTTGAAGTTGGGCCTGTCAGGCTGAATCCGAATTGATCTGGAGGCCGAATTGGATTTCAAAACGTGTCCATCTTGAACTCTTGCTTGAGTTGGTGTAAAAGTGAGGTGGTGCTGTAAAAATTTATGTTTTCATCATTAGATAGCATCATACTCTCATTTAAAATATGTTGAGGCTTAAGAAACGAATTCACCTTTAGTTCAATCTTGTTATTGGGCGCTATTGTCGTATGTGTTTGTGGCGTGGTCACATCACATGGTTTGATACTTTGATGCCAGTTTCATTTTGCTTTATTAATATAAGTAGTCATTAGCAATTCTTTAATGGATGGGCGAAAAGAACAGTAGTACATTGCAATGCTTCATTCCCTCCCGCAATGAAAACATTTCTTTGCCGTGAAAAATTATATAGTTGCTAATTTGGAGCCAAGTTGGTTTCATGCATTTCAGCCTAGATGCCAAGCGTTCTTTGAAACTGAATATTGTCTCTGGGTTGAGCATTTTGTTACTTTGCAATCAAACTGTTACTTTCCGTTGCAACCCACGAGCATTTGACTATTGGTGTATATTCCGCAGCTAACTTGAGGTAATTTTTTAAAATGATCTATTTTTTTATTTTGAATTACAATATTATATCAGCGTTTTTTTTGCAGTTTTGATCATATATCGCCTCACGGTTGAGCGACTTGGGCTAGTCGCCCAACTATTGAGCGACACATGGCCAAGTTTCCCAACGGTTGGGTGACAAGATGCTAGTCGTCTCACCTGATTGAGCGACTAGTCCAAGTCACCTAACTGTTAGGTGATTTAAAATAATAATATAATTATTTTATTAATTCGATGAAAATAATTGTGGAGTAAATGGCGATTTCGTTGGTATTATATTTAACAAATCTTGTTTGTATGTTATTTTTTATTTGAAATAAAAGGGCAAATAATGCCAATTGATCCATTTGTGATTTTCGTAGATTCTAAAGAGTACGAAATTTGTTAGACTTGCAATAACATTATGTGATTGTCGTATGTTGTTATAGTGTAGGACCGAAATGGCGACAGAGGGGGTGAATGTCGATCACTTAAAACTTCGTCCCCACACAAGTATCCACGATTTCTCTTATCTCCGATAGCTATAGAAGCTACGAAGAAAGCGAGCAAAAACTTACTTGGAAGATTAAGCTAAGAGCATGAAAACCACTGAAAAACAAGCTCCAGGAAAATGAGACAACAAGCTGAGAGGAACACCAAAAACAGCAGCAAATAGCTCTTAAAAAGAAACTCCCTATTGCTGTTTTTGAATGCCAAAAACTGCTCTCATGAACAATGCTCATACTCCCAAATCTAGCCGAAACCAAGATCTCAAATAGCTGCTAATATTGAGCTGAAAGTACTGCAAGAAATACTAGCAAAACTGCTGCCAAAAGGATCAATAAATGATGTCAAAAAGGTCGAAAACTACTGCTCATCAATAGCCAAATTCTGCTGGCCGAACTGCATTAAAAAGCAATGCATTGCATGCTGTTGGACAGCAGCAAACAGCAAGGCTTGCTGCCAAAAACTGAATGTAACAGCAGCTTAAAAATTGCAAGGTTTGCTTGCTAAAAACTGAAATAACAGGAGCTCCCAAGGGGATCAAACTAGCTCAAAATGATGCTGCCGTACAGCTGAAAAGAACTTCAATTAGATCAACAAAAAGGCATGTTTATATGCTGCAAACAACAGCTGCTAGCTGGCTGCAAATTTCAGTACAGAACTGAAAAACCTGAAATTACAGAGTGCAGTCATGAAAACTTCAATTCCCTTTAAACCTTTGATCCTTTGGAGCTGAAACTTTGCAGAAATATTGGCAATAGACAAGAGCCTCTACAAGCCAAATTTCAAGTGATTTCACAAAGGGAATCATAGACTACTCCAAAACCCTAGAAACTTGCCAAACTTCAGAGGAGAACACAAAAACTTAAATTCCCATCAAACCCTTGAACCTTTGGCCATGAGGTTTTGCAGATAGCTAACTAATAGCCCATAGAGTCTTCATGCCAAATTTCAAAAGATCTCGCAAAGGGAATCACAATCTGCATCAAAACCCTAGAACTGCACAGCATGAACAGAGGAGACGAAATCTGAAAATCTGAGATTACTCTTGATTTGCTTTCTGGGAAACCTGACCAAATGGTCTAAAACCAACATCCCATCATCAAGCAACCCATTTTACACCTCCAAAGCAGGAATCAACAAGAAACTCAAAAATCAAGAAATCTCAGAATGGGACATCGAAGAGAAAAATGAACAGAGAGCACAAACTTCAGATTTTTCATTTCTTGAATCAAGATGAATACAGAGGAGTCCTGTCACATCCCAAAATTTGGCTTTTTGAAAAATTTAAATTCAAATTAATTATTTTAAGGTAATTGGATTTTACTTGGCTTTTATTTACCTTTCTGGATTTTCTGGAATTTAAAAACCTATTTTTAGAATTTAAAAAGTAATTCAAAATATGAAAATTTAATATCAACAGTAGTTGGAAATAATTTTATTAAGTCCAGAATATCTCCAGGAGCTTCTGTGAATTTTTCTGGATTTTTGGAGGTATTTTCATTTTTTTCTGAGGCGTAAATAATTTTCTAGCCTTTTCTGAAATCAGAAAATCAAATTCCAAAAAAAAAAAATTCCCTTCCCCTCCGGCCGACACGTGGACGGCCCTGGGCCACCCACGTCGCCGCTCGGCCAATCCTGGCCGCATCCTCCCCTTCCCCTCGCTGTCAAGCGGGCCCGGCCCGTCAGCAGGCGGCCCCGCCTTCCCCTCCTCCTCGCCCGGCGCGTGGCCAGCCCAGATGCACGCCACGCCACCCCGAGCGCCCATCCGGCCGTTCCCTCTCACTTAATCGCGCCCGCCGCACTATCCGTCCTCGGACCACGCGGCAGCCATCCGCACCCCGCTCCCTCACCTCGCTGACCTGCGGGCCCCGCCCGTCAGCCGCACGCGCTCCGCTCCCGCTGCCATCCCGACCCCGCATGTCAGATCCGTTGTCTTCCCCGCGGAGACGCTTTCCTTCCCCCCCTCTTTCCTTTCTCGCCGGCCGACCGAGACCGCGCCGGATCCGCCTTGCCTTCCCTGCCTCTCCCGGTTTTGGAATCTCGAGCCTGGCGGAAGCAAATCCCAACGCCGCGCCTCCTTTCCTTCTCGCCCCTATTTCCTTTCCTCCCGCGCCCTTCCTTTTCTCTGCCGCCATCTCCGGCGAGCAATCCCGCGCCGTGTCCCTCCTCCGCCCCTATAAATACTCTCCTCGGCCGCCTCCTCTCACACCACCTCCCGAGCGCTCCACCGCATCTCCCGAGCCTCGTAGCACCCAAAGACCGCGCGCGCTCTCTCCTCGAGCTCCGTCCAACTCCGGCGAGCCTCGCGCGCCTCGGTCATCCTCGGAGCCCGCCGTCACTTCCCGAGCTCCTCTCGCCCGTGCGATCCTCCCGACACCTCGCCCGCCTCTCGCCGCCGAGTGCCGCCGCACCGAGGACCGAGCGCTCCGCCATCCTCGCCGCCGGCCACCTCCGCCCGTCCCCGAGCCCTGCCGACCCCTTCGCTGGACTCGTCTCCGCACCAGGATTACATTCCACGCACCGCCCGCACCCCTCCGATCTTCCCTCGCCGCCGGCAACCTCGCCTCCGACCATCTCCACCCGGTCCTCCCGCAGGTATCCCTCAAGAGGGTTACCTACCCATTATGGGTAGGCAACGCCTCCCCGCTCACTTGGCTATCACCGCTCGCTCTCCCCTTCCCCGACTCCCTTGGCGCGCGTTCGAGCCCTCGGCTCCGCACGCTGAGGTTGCGTTTTTCTCAATTAAACCGCGCTGACGAGTGGACCCCACCCGTCAGTGGCAGCTGTCCTCGCGGGCCACTGTCGACTGGGCCCCACCCCTCTGCGCTGGTCACTGACAAGTAGGCCCAGAGTCCAGTGGGTCCCATGTGTCGAGGTCGAGTGGGCTCACCGTCGATGGGTCCCACATGTCGTGACTCTCTGTGGACTCACTGACCAGTGGACCCCACCTGTCAGCCTCTCAAAATAAAAATAGAAATTAAAATCTAATATTCCAGTGGGCCCCACCTGTCAGAAATTTGGGAATTTCTATATTTATTCAAATCTGAGATTTTCAAATGAACATAACTTTCTCATTTTAACTCCAAATCCAGCCATTCAAATTTCTAAATTCATCTAAAATCATAATCTATCCAACTATGGCCTCTGTTGAATTTTTGGATTTTGTTTGAATTTTGTTTGTATTTATTTGCTTTGTTTGCTTCGTCTTTTATCGCGTAGATTCCAGTGTTGTCGACGATCACTCCACCCAACAGCAAGAAGACCTAGAGAATCTGCAAGAAGGCAAGTCTCCTTTGATCATCTTGAACCCATGATTTGAAATGTTTTCAAATTATTTTAAATTATGTGCATTGCTATTTACATAAAACCACTAGTTCAAATCTTTAGGAATTAGCTACTCCAATTTTGTTATGCCCTCATTTGACATTGATTGCCATGTACCTTTGTCACCCTAGAACTCCTTTGTCTCAATAATGAGATTAATATTAATTTTTGTGAATAGTGGAATGGTAGGATAATGCTTAGTCATGCTATCTAATAACTTTGGTAAATCTTGAAAATGGGAAATTATGATTTATTGTTGAGCCCCTATGTTTGTTAATGAAGTGGCAATTGGAGTTGTCACTGTGATTTTAAAATAAAATAAAACGTGAAAGTTGGTTTAGATTAGGTGGATGGTTGGTTTGGTTTGGTGCGATTAGCACGAGATCTTGTTAAGTGTATGTTCCACCCTAGTCAATTAAGGACCGACGCTTGTGGTTGTCCGGATCGAGCATTAACCGCACAACCACAAGTCTATATGGGTACGACCTAGCTGACTAACTTATGATAGTCTAGTTTAGGTGCCACCAGTGGAAAGTGGGTGCCAGGGATGGACTCGTAATCCACAGTGAGGGACAGGATTTATCGTACTCATATGACGCAAGAGGGGCTTGGTTGGGCGGTTAGCCTACTGCGGTGAAACCTCGTGGTGGTATCTAGCTAGATTAGATTAAGGTAAAGGCTTTGTGATATTTTATCCGGGTCTCATGCCAAAGGAAGCGTGTTGACTTTTAGGATAATTTATCTCTTGTGGGTAAAGTTGTACAACCTCTGCAGAGTGTAAAACTATTCGAATAGCCGTGCCCACGGTCAAGGGCGGCAAGGAATGCATTCACATGGTAGATTTCTGGTTTTGGTTTTAAATATCTAAAGTTTTGTATTCGAGAGTGGAGGAACTCTCGGAAGGGAATCTGGCGGATGGAGCAGAGAGGGTGGATGGAACCATAGATTTAAAACTTAACCAATGGTAATTGGTTAGCTAGTGTTGGTAGTTGGAACCTTCACTAGAAAGTTAATTCTGTTAAAACATTTACTTCATTAAATTGATGCCTTCGAAAATAATTAGTAGTAATTGAGATTTCAAATATTGCTTTGTGCAAAAGAACCCTATGGACTTCCTTTGTTAAGCCTTGCATCTATGCATTTTTCACAAGACTTGCGGAGTACTTTATGTACTCACATGCTACACTTATAAATAAATCTAAGAGGAAGTTGAAGCTCAAAAAGGCGAATACGACTACTGCTTCGCTTGTGGCTGTGACGGATTCTTCCCGGAGGAATAGGTCGCGCTTCCCCAGTCAATTGCCTGTGGCGAATTGATGGGTCGTCCTCGAGTTATCTTTGCTTCCGTTTTATTTCTTGTGTGCGAGGTCTTAAACCTCCAGTGTAATAATGTGACCTTGTGGTCAGTACTCTTATTTATTGTAATAAATCGTTGATGGTGATGTTTTCTATTCTGTTTGACTGTGTGCACTAGCTTTGATCTGGGACTAGTGTTTGAATACACGAGGGTCGGGTTTGTAATCCGGGGCCCGGCAGAGATGGTATCGAGCCAATTTGATCAGAGGACGTGACCTAGATTAAGAATGGCAAACCATAAGGATTTATATTTATAAAAAGAATATATTAAAAATGTATAAGCTTCTTTGCTTCTATTCTCCTCCTACCTAGAATCTCGTTCTTGTCTGCAACTCCATTTGTTAAAAACTTTTACTAATCTTTTCTTTTGCTCAACCTTGTAGATGGCTGGTTCATTCTCCACTGCCCCGTGGGACTACTACTCACATGGAGAGGATGCTGGAGCATTCGCTAGCCTTCTCCGGCAGCTGATGCAGTGCTTGGAGTACCGTCAGCCGCCCATTTTCAGGGGTCAGAAGATGCGGATCCTGGATCGAGACTCATGGACGATGGAGGTATTCCTGTATGCACGGGATGGGGATTTCAAATCCCACACATACCCCATCAAGCACCCTCGGTCCCGCTGTTTCGACGCTGTCCAGGACGCAGCACGCCTGGCCATTGATGAGTTGTGCCATCTGCACAAGGATGTTGTGCATCAGTCTCCCTTCTGCTTCTTCATCAACCCTGTATGACAGAGGTATCCAGATCCCTTTGACATCCCAGCTGACGATCCTCGACTGTCGCACCAGGTGCAGCTCATGCAGGCGATGACAGTCACTTATGCTAGAGCTCAGGAGGAGATTGGACAACTCCAGATGCTTCTCACTTCCAGCTATCAAGACTGACACCCGCGCGCAGCTTCTTCGGAGCGAGCAGACGAGTTTAGATTGGGACGCTCAAGCCGCACCGACTACACGCCGTCTTCACCTGCACCAGCCGCCGCCCCTACCAACCGCGCGCCATTTCGACTATCGGGACTCCGCACTCGGCTCACAGCACGCAAGAAGGTGCGATGCCCCAGTCCACCACCCGTCATCACTCTCAAGAAGCGCAAGCCTTCTCCTTCCGCTTCGCGCTCGATCGCCTCGATCAGAACCGCCCCGTGCTTCGGCTGAGTGTGATTATTCGAGGCACCATGTGAGAGAGCGCCAGGAAGACCCGGAGGAGGATCCAGAAGAGGACCCGGAAGAGGACCCTGAGGAGCGCGTCTTTGGAGAGGATTAGTAGTCTTTTGAGTCAGTAGTACCTAAATAAAATGTTCACGTCTTTAGAACGTTTTATGCTATATTTTGGTGTGCTAGATGGACTGTACCAGGCCAATGTGCACTTGTGGTACAACCATCCATGGAGTTATCTTGATTTTAATAAAAGTTTCCCTAAGTGGTTGCTAGTTCTTCTTGTGTGTTGGCTTGGGATGTGATTTAGTTCCCCTAATCCCTTACCTTTGCTATTTCCCTCTTACCTTCTGCTAACCTAAACCACTTCAGATGGTGAACACGAGGAGCAACCCTGGCAACAGCCGTGACGCCAACAATCAACCAGAGGACAACATTCCACCACCTCCCGCTCAGGCCCCCAACTTGGAACAAATGATGGCCATGCAACTTCAGATTCTTCAAGCTCTCGCCCAGAACCAAGTACAGCAAGATCCACAGGCACCCAATCAAGCTCCCCAGTCTAAGTTGGGAGAGTTCATGAGGACAAGGCCTCCCACTTTTGCTGGATCAGTGGATCCCCTGGAGGCAGATGATTGGATCAAGGATGTGGAAAGGAAATTGGTCCTAGCTCAGTGCAACGATAATGAGAAGGTGTTGTATGCCGCCCACCACCAAGGGAATCGCGCTAATCGGTGGGATAACTACCGCGCCGCCATCAAAATGCACAAGCCATCACTTGGGATGAGTTTGTTGAAGCTTTCAAGATCGCCCATATCCCTACCGGGATAATGGAAATGAAGAAAAGAGAATTCTACCAACTGCAGAGGGAAACCTCGGAGCGAATACTGAACAAGTTCACCCAACTGCCCGGTATGCATCCAAGAGGTCACATCGAGGCGACCAAGATTTGGAGGTTCACACAGGACTTGACCCCAACCTCAAGGTGCAGCTGGTGTCCAATGATTACCCGACCTTCCAAAGACCTAGTGAACAAGGCCTTTGTCCAAGAAGATGCTCAGCGTCACTATACGAAACTCGGAAGAGGAAGTTTCAAGCCCAGCAAGGAGCAAGCAGCTCTCGGTTTCGCCCCAACACACCTCATTTTCACAAGCCTTCGGAGTCAAGCATACCAAGGACTCCCTTTTCAGGACCTCGCCCAAATCCACAAACTCCTCGGGCAAGCAACGGTGGCCAACCCCAGCAGAACAAGACTTCAGCAGCAGGAGTGCAGTGTTTTAACTGCAAAAACATGGGGCACTATGCCAAAGAATCGTCCCCGTAAACGCCCAAAGAATGACCCCAGTTCGTTTCAATCTAGGGACTACACCAGCACGAGCTCCAAATGCAGGACAAGGCCGTGGGACACCTCAGACCCCAAGGGCTCCACAAGTGGTGAGCAGAGGGCATCTCAACCATGTGACCGCGGAAGCAGCCCAGGATGCACCCGACGTAGTTCTAGGTAAGTTTCTTGTCAACTCAGTAATTGCATCAGCATTATTTGATTCTGGAGCTTCACATTCTTTTGTGTCAAAAGATGTGGTTGAAAGATATAAATGGGATGTGCGTAAACTATGTAACCCTATGCTAGTCCAGTCTCTGAAAGGAAATAGGACTAACACGTTTGCCCCAACGCAATGTGGATATAAATGGAGTTAAGTTCCTAGAGAATCTTATTATAATAGACTCAAGGGTTTAGATGTAATACTTGGTATGGATTGGTTAACCAAGTATAAAGGGCAGATAGATTGTGCCGACCGAGCCGTTACTCTTACCAGTGCTCAAGGGATTCGAGTAAGGTTTCACCCAATGCACCTTCCTAAGAAGAGTAAGTTAAGCAGTTTGAAGGGAATAACTTTGGAAAAGGTGCCTATAGCATGTGAATACCTGGATGTATTTCCGAAGATTTGCCAGAATGCCACCGGATAGAGAGATTGAATTTGTTATAACTGCACTGCAGTACTGATTTCAAGAGACCTTACGGATGTCCGCAAATGATCCGCCAAGTCAAGAAACAAATTGAAGAGCTGCAAGATAAAGGATTTGTAAGGCCAAGCTCGTCACCTTGGGGAGCGCCGAGATCGTTAGTGAAGAAGAAGGACGGAAGTCTTCGCATGTGTGTGGACTATCGATCCTTGAATGATGTGACGATCAAGAACAAGTACCCTTTGCCCGAATAGATGATCTGCTTGATCGGTTGAAAGGATCATGTGTCTTCTCCAAGATTGATCTTCGATCAGGTTATCACCAATTGAAGATAAGACCAGAAGACATACCCAAGACAGCATTTGTTACTCATTATGGATTATACGAGTATACAGTAATGTCTTTCGGTCTAACCAATGCTCCCGCATACTTCATGAATCTGATGAATAAGGTGTTCATGGAATATTTGGATAAATTTGTGGTTGTATTCATTGATGATATTTTGATATACTCCAAAAATGAGGAAGAGCACGCAGAACATTTGAGGATAGTTTTGGAAAAGCTCAGAGAAAATCAGTTGTATGCCAAGTTTAGTAAGTGTGAGTTTTGGTTGAAGAAAGTAGCTTTCTTGGGCCATGTGATTTCGGCAGGAGGAGTGTCCGTAGACCCTGAGAAAGTAAATGATGTGCTTAATTGGACACAACCAAAGTCGATCCGAGATCGAAGTTTTCTTGGATTGGTGGTTACTATCGTCGATTTATTGAAGGCTTCTCCAAGCTCGCAAGACCTCTCACCCATTCTTTGTCAAGAAGGAAAAGAAGTTTGAATGGAGTAAACCGTGCGAGGATAGTTTCCAAGAGCTGAAGAAGAGGTTAACTTCTGCACCAGTGTTAACACTTCCAGATATTAGAAAGGATTTTGAAGTCTTCTGTGATGCGTCAAGGCAAGGACTAGGCTGTGTACTGATGCAAGAAAGAAAGGTAGTGGCATATGCTTCGAGGCAGCTGCGACCCCATGAAGGAAATTACCCAACTCACGATTTAGAGCTTGCTACCGTAGTGCATGCACTGAAAATATGGAGGCACTACTTGATGGGTAACCGCTGCGAGATCTACACGGATCACAAGAGCCTGAAGTACATATTTACTCAACCCGATCTCAACATGAGGCAAAGGAGATGGCTTGAGTTAATAAAGGATTATGATATTGGAATACATTATCATCTGGGAAAAGCCAATGTAGTAGCTGACGCATTGAGCAGAAAGAGTTATTGCAATAAGTCGTGGATCAAGGACAGATGCCCGCACTTCAAGCTGCACTTCAGCGCTCAACTTAGAAGTGGTAGAGGAAGGATTCCTGGCTACTCTAGAGGTTCAACCCACGCTACAGGACCAAATCAAAGCAGCTCAAGGAGAGGATAAGTATGTTAAAGAAATCAAAGAAAACATGAAGAAAGGGAAAGCACCAGGATTTTCAGAGGATGAACAAGGTACCCTTTGGTTTGGGAAAAGAATTATTGTACCTAATAAGAAAGAGGTAAATGAGTTAATCCTGAAGGAAGCCCATGAATCTGGATATTCAATTCACCCTGGGAGTACAAAGATGTACCAAGATCTCAAGGAAAGGTATTGGTGGTCAAGTATGAAACGAGAAATTGCAGAATACGTAGCTTTGTGTGATGTATGCCAACGGATTAAAGTCGAACACCGAGACTGCTGGACTTTTACACCATTGCAGATCCCTAAGTGGAAATGGGAAGAAATTGGTATGGATTTTATAATCGACTACCAAGAACCAAATCAGACACGATTCAATTTGGGTTATTGTGGATTGTCCGATTTAAAGTCGCCCATTTCATTCCAAGAAAGACCACATACTCCGGGGATAGACTTGCAGAGTTGTACATGTCAAGAATTGTGTGCTTGCATGGGATCCCAAAGAAGATTGTATCAGATCGAGGAACCCAATTCACTTGAGATTTTGGCAAAAGTTACATGAACTTTTGGGCACAAACTTAAATTTCAGATGACTTATCATCCATGCATGGATGGACAAACAGAAAGAGTAAATCAAATTTTGGAAGACATGTTGAGAGCTTGTGTACTGGCAAACAAGAATAATTGGGATCAGAGTTTGCCCTATGCAGAGTTCTCCTACAACAATAGTTATCAATCCAGTTTGCAAATGTCTCCGTTCAAGCCCTATACGGCGAAAGTGTAGGACTCCATTGTATTGGAAGGAAACAGAGAAGGACAAGTGTTTGGACCAGATGTCTGAAGCAAGCGTAAGAACAAGTTCGTCTAATCCAGATGATTAAAAACAAAGACAAACCGATAGAAGAGCTATGCAGATAATCGACGTAGAAGCTTAGAATTTGTACCTGGGGATCATGTTTATTTGAAGGTGTCACCTCTCAAAGGAATGAGACGTTTTGGAGTCGATGGAAAGCTAGCTCCTGCATTCATTGGACCCTTTCCGTGGTGGCGAAGCGAGGAGAAGTTGTTACGCTTGGAGCTTCCACCACAATCACAAAAGTGCATGACGTCTTCCATGTGTCTCAGCTAAGAAAGTGTCTCAGAGTTCCAGAAGAGCAGATGCCTCTAGATGAAATAAACGTGAAGGAAGACCTCACCTATCCAGAGTATCCAGTCAAGATATTGGAGGAAGCAGAGCGCCGTACGTGCAGCAAGGTTATCAAGTTCTATAAAGTGCAGTGGAGCAACCATTCAAAATCGGAAGTGACTTGGGAACGTGAAGAGGATCTAAAAGAAGAGTTCCCCGACCTTTTTCCCAGTCCGTCCGAATCTCGGGGTCGAGATTCTTTCTAAGGGGGGTAGGTTTGTCACATCCCAAAATTTGGCTTTTTGAAAAATTTAAATTCAAATTAATTATTTTAAGGTAATTGGATTTTACTTGGCTTTTATTTACCTTTCGGATTTTCTCGAATTTAAAACCTATTTTTAGAATTTAAAAGTAATTCAAAATATGAAACATTTAATATCAACAGAGTTGGAAATAATTTTATTAAGTCCGAATATCTCCGTGGAGCTTCGTGAATTTGTCCGAATTGTTGGAGGTATTTTCATTTTTTTCTCGAGGCCTAAATAATTTTCTAGCCTTTTCAAATCGTAAAATCAAATTCCAAAAAAATTGCCCTTCCTCTCGGCCGACACGTGGACGGCCCTCGGCCACCCACGTCGCCGCCGCCAATCCCGCCGCATCCTCCCTTTCCCCTCGCTGTCAAGCGGGCCCGGCCCGTCAGCAGGCGGCCCCGCCTTCCCCTCCTCCTCGCCCGGCGCGTGGCCAGCCCAGATGCGCGCCACACCACCCCGAGCGCCCATCCGGCCGTTCCCTCTCACTTAATCATGCCCGCCGCACGATCCGTCCTCGGACCACGCGGCAGCCATCCGCACCACGCTCCCTCACCTCGCTGACCTGCGGGCCCCGCCCGTCAGCCGCACGCGCTCCGCTCCCGCTGCCATCCCGACCCCGCATGTCAGATCCATCGTCTTCCCCGCGGAGACGCTATCCTTTCCCCCCCTCTTTCCTTTCTTGCCGGCCGACCGAGACCGCGCCGGATCCGGCCTTGCCTTCCCTGCCTCTCCCCGGTTTTGGAATCCCTGAGCCCCGGCGGGAAGCAAATCCCCAACGCCCGCGCCTCCCTTTCCTTCTCTGCCCCCTATTTCCTTTCCTCCCCGCGCCCTTCCTTTTCTCGGCCGCCATCTCCGGCGAGCAATCCCGCGCCCGTGTCCTCCTCCGCCCTATAAATACCTCCTCGACCGCCTCCTCTCACACCACCTCCCAGAGCGCTCCACCGCATCTCCCGAGCCTCAGAGCACCCAAAGACTGCGGCGCTCTCTCCCGAGCTCCGCCCAACTCCGCGAGCCTCGCGCGCCTCGGTCATCCTCGAGCCCGCCGTCACTTCCCGAGCTCCTCTCGCCGTGCGATCCTCCCGACACCTCGGCCGCCTTCCCCGCGGCTGAGCGCTGCCGCACGGAGGACCGAGCGCCCCGCCATCCTCATCGCGGCCACCTCCGCCGCCCCCGAGCCTCGCCGACCCCTTCGCTGGACTCGCTCGCACTGTGATTACATTCCACGCACCGCCCGCACCCCTCCGACCTTCCCTCGCCGCCGGCAACCTCGCCTCCGACCATCTCCGCCCGGTCCTCCCGCAGGTATCCCTCAAGAGGGTTACCTACCCATTATGGGTAGGCAACGCCTCCGCTCACTTGGCTATCACCGCCGCTCTCCCTTCCCGACTCCTTGCGCGCGCTCGAGCCTCGGCCCGCACGCCGAGGTTGCGTTTTCTCAATTAAACCGCTACCGACGAGTGGACCCACCCGCCGCTGGCAGCCGCCTCGCGGGCCATCGCCGACCGGGCCCCACCCCTCTGCGCTGGTCACTGACAAGTAGGCCCAGAGTCCAGTGGGTCCCATGTGTCAGAGGCTGAGCCGTGGGCTCACTGTCCAGTGGGTCCCACATGTCAGGGACAGCTCTCTGTGGACTCACTGACCAGTGGACCCCACCTGTCAGCCTCTCAAAATAAAAATAGAAATTAAAATCTAATATTCCAGTGGGCCCCACCTGTCAGAAATTTGGGAATTTCTATATTTATTCAAATCTGAGATTTTCAAATGAACATAACTTTCTCATTTTAACTCCAAATCCAGCCATTCAAATTTCTAAATTCATCTAAAATCATAATCTATCCAACTATGGCCTCTGTTGAATGTTTGGATTTTTTTGAATTTTGTTTGTATTTATTTGCTTTGTTTGCTTCGTCTTTTATCGCAGAGATTCCGGTGTTGTCATTTATCACTCCACCCAACAAAGAAGAAGACCTAGAGAATCTGCAAGAAGGCAAGTCTCCTTTGATCATCTTGAACCCATGATTTGAAATGTTTTCAAATTATTTTAAATTATGTGCATTGCTATTTACATAAAACCACTAGTTCAAATCTTTAGGAATTAGCTACTCCAATTTTGTTATGCCCTCATTTGACATTGATTGCCATGTACCTTTGTCACCCTAGAACTCCTTTGTCTCAATAATGAGATTAATATTAATTTTTGTGAATAGTGGAATGGTAGGATAATGCTTAGTCATGCTATCTAATAACTTTGGTAAATCTTGAAAATGGGAAATTATGATTTATTGTTGAGCCCTTATGTTTGTTAATGAAGTGGCAATTGGAGTTGTCACTGTGATTTTAAAATAAAATAAAACGTGAAAGTTGGTTTAGATTAGGGTGGATGGTTGGTTTGGTTTGGTGCAGTTAGCACGAGATCTTGTTAAGTGTATGTTCCACCCTAGTCAATTAAGGACCGACGCTTGTGGTTGTCGGATCGAGCATTAACCGCATAACCACAAGTCTATATGGGTATGACCTAGTGACTAACTTATGATAGTCTAGTTTAGGTGCCACCGATGGAAAGTGGGTGCCGAGGATGGACCGTAATCCACAAGTGAGGGACAGATTTATCAGACTCATATGGCGCAAGAGGGGCTTGGTTGGGCGGTTAGCCTACTGCGGTGAAACCTCAGCGGTGGTATCTAGCTAGATTAGATTAAGGTAAAGGCTTTGTGATATTTTATCTCGATCTCATGCCAAAGGAAGCGTGTTGACTTTTAGGATAATTTATCTCTTGTGGGTAAAGTTGTACAACCTCTGCAGAGTGTAAAACTATTCGAATAGCCGTGCCCACGGTCAAGGGCGGGCAAGGAATGCATTCACATGGTAGATTTCTGGTTTTGGTTTTAAATATCTAAAGTTTTGTATTCCGAGAGTGGAGGGAACTCTCGGAAGGGAATCCTGGCGGATGGAGCCAGAGAGGGTGGATGGAACCCGCAGTTTAAAACTTGACCAATGGTAATTGGTTAGCTAGTGTTGGTAGTTGGAACCTTCACTAGAAAGTTAATACTGTTAAAACATTTACTTCATTAAATTGATGCCTTCGAAAATAATTAGTAGTAATTGGGATTTCAAATATTGCTTTGTGCAAAAGAACCCTATGGCCTTCCTTTGTTAAGCCTTGCATCTCCGCGCTCCTTGCCTCGCACGCCTCGCAACCACCTCGAGTCTACGTCGTCTTCGACACATCCCGACCGTTCTGACCTCAGCGCCACCTGCGCCTAGTCCGGTCCACGTGTCTCGCCACGACTCCACCCGATGTCCTGGTATCACACAGACAAGAAAATACGTCAAATAGCACCGCTCGACACATGAAAGCGTAAATAGCATAAGCACATCATACTTACTCATGCCGAAGTCCAAACCTGTCGTAACATCTGAATATGCAACCTAATCCCATACGACCAGGAATGACCAAGTCCGACCGAGTCCATTTCACCAACCAACGACTCGACTCCGAACCACTCAAACCAAACTCGACTTACCTAAACCAATGTCAATTACTCATCATACACATATGGTCACATCCACATGGTTCATCAATCTCCCCCTTGATGAGTATATTGACAAACTCCGAAAAAGCACAAAGAAGAGTTTGAGTTTGAAGAATCCAACATGGTCCAAAGTAGGGAATGAAACAAATGACCATGTCGACAGAAGGAACACTAGAGCAACAACTTAAAGAGCAAATTGTTCTCCAAAGCTCTAAAATGATCCCAACTAGCTTTTTCTTCTCTATTCTCCCCCTTTTGGCAATAAACGCATCAAGGATGCAAAAGAGAGAATATGACATGTTAATGGATGAATATGGCTGAAGTTTGTTTATTTGAGCATTCAGAGCCATGAGAGTTATCCATAATGACTAACAAGTACTACACCAAGCCATAACTCAAGAAAACGCTATCTAGATCATGACAACATATATATAAACCAGCTAGAACACATAGATGACAATCTGAAAAAGAAGTGCATTATGTGAGCAAGTCAAGTCATCAATGAGTAAAGTCTAGCTAGAGACATCCAAGGATGATGCAGGCCATGTCAATAAGCTAAGCGTAACTAGGAAGCTCAAATTGAGACCAAATAGAGTGCTATGCTCAAGAATGAAACATTGGTTAAGGTATTTGGTTCGTGTTGTAGCTTATGCAAAATTGAGCACAAATGACATATTTTCTTTTGAAATTTATGGTTGTTGCCAACCAGATTTTTGTGTTATCATGTGCTAGATCTCAGGCCTTATGCGACTACTCCAAGCGATAAGCTTAAGAAGATAGTCTAGGTCATCCAAAACTCCCCCTAAGTTCATGCCAAGTGCAATGGCAAGCCGTCTCATAGGAGAGAATTGGTGAAATCAGTTTTTTCGCACAAAAGAGATCTTGTTGCATTTTAACATGTTGTACCAACTCATGTATCATCAAGAGACTAAAATAGCTCAATCTAAGACTCAAAAGAGATTCAACGCTCAACCTAGCCTATTTGACATGGCATGAATCATACAAGGATCGCTAAAGCAAGACTAGAATCAAATGTGAGCATGACAAGTTTTAATTCAAGTTGAGCATTTTTAATTGACTTATCATGGCAAAAGCTAGTCTACACATATGAAGTCATGATAAATCTAGCAAAGGAAGCATAAATCATGGCAAGGTGTAAAGCATTGTAAACAAGTCATAACAGGATAATAATCAAGGCTCAATGTAGTTATATTACAATGTGAAATGCTGAAAATGCAGAAAATCCAACTCCCCCTCAACATTAGATGCAACTTTTAGTTCAAGTTGAGTTATGTCAGTATTAAGCTCCAGAAGCTCTCAAATGAACTCCCCCTGAACCAAAGCAATAAAATCGAGAAGCTGGCAAGAAAACAGCAAACAGGCAGTCCTTAAAGCATAGATAAGATATAGAGACAACTATGGCTCAGACTAACTCTCATCTACCCTATATGACTCCAGGACTATCAGCTGACCGGAAAAGCACACACTAGAGAGCAAACACGTACCCTGTCTACCCGAGGGTGGCCCAACCCTCGCTAGAACCTACAAGAAGTGAGTGAGCTCAATCTAGTGAGATAAGAAACAGCTAATATGCAGCACCCTGGAAGCACAAGATAAGAGTAAGAAGTCTAAACAGCTAGACAGGAAGACCACTCTAACCTATGCTAGAAGGACTAAACCCAATGCACCCCGAATGCAACGCAAGCAGAAAGAAGTAAGAGCATAATCAATATAATAAAGCAGTAAAGCACAAACTCCCCCTCACAGCAGTCCATAAGGACAGACCACCCCAAGCTCTCCCCGTAGAGCTGAAAACCTCGAACTATCCAATGGCTTGGTGAAGATGTCACCAAGCGGTGGTCACTCTCACAAACCGAGCACTATATCACCCTTCTCTACATGGTCTCTAAGGAAGTGGTATCGGATATCAATGTGCTTGGTCCGAGAGTGCTGCACTGGGTTCTTAGCAATGTTAATCGCAGAAGTGTTATCACAAAAGAGTGGAACACCGTCATCGCTAACCCAAAGTCCCGCAGGTCGAGACCATCAAAGCACTTGGCTGCAGAATCGGCGCACCAACGTGCTCGGCCTCTGCAGCGGATGTGCAACACCGGATCGCTTCCTCAAGACCAAGAAATGAGAGAAGTGCCAATGAATTGGCAAGTGCCAGAAGTGCTCTTCCTATCTAACCTACAGCCGGCAAAGTTTGCATCCGAGAAGGCTCTCAAGGAAAGACAGGATGAGGAAGAGTACCAGATGCCATAGTCAATGGTAGCTCGAAGGTACCGAAGAATGCGCTTCACCGCCTGGCGGTGAGATACGCGAGGAGAAGCCTGAAACCGAGCGCAAAGACACACCGCGAAGTGTATGTCCGGTCTCGAGGCAGTGAGGTACAAGAGGGAGCCGATCATACTCCTAAACTCCTTCTGATCGACTGGCTCGCCATCCTCATCTGGGTCAAGAGAAGCTGAGGTAGCCATCGGAGTGGACACTGGCTTACCATCACTCATATCGAAGCGCTTCAGGAGGTCTCGAGTGTACTTGCCCTGGTGCAGAAATGTACCCTCCCGAGTCTGCTTGATTTGGAAGCCAAGGAAGAAACTCAACTCGCCCATCATGCTCATCTCAAACTCCGAGCTCATGACATCGGAAAACTGGGAAACGAGAGCATGCGAGGAGCCGCCAAAGATGATGTCATCCACATAAATCTGGACGAGCAACAGATCAGTGCCATGTCGGCGGATGAACAAAGTCTTGTCTACTTTACCCATCTCAAAACCGTGACTGAGAAGGTAGGACTTAAGCCTCTCATACCAAGCTCTCGGGGCCTGCTTAAGTCCATACAAAGCTTTGGAAAGCTTGAAGACATGGTTAGGGTATTTGGGGTTTTCGAAACCAGGAGGCTGTCTGACATAGACTTCTTCCTCAATGAACCCATTAAGGAAGGCACTCTTGACGTCCATCTGGTACAGCTTCAAACCTTTAGAAGCTGCAAAGGCAAGCAGGATTCTAATGGCCTCAAGTCTAGCTACAGGGGCAAAGGTCTCCTCGAAATCCAGACCCTCAACCTGGGAGAACCCCGAGCTACCGCCTAGCCTTGTTTCGAACAACCACTCCATCCTCGCTCTGCTTGTTCTTGAACACCCACTTAGTCTCAATGATATTGTGACCTCGCGGGGGCTCGACAAGCGACCAGACCTTGTTTCTCTCGAAGTTTTCTAGTTCCTCATGCATGGCATTGACCCAAGACTCGTCTGAAAGAGCATGAGAAACATCTTTGGGCTCGAAAGAAGCAACAAAGGCAGAATGGAGACAGAATTGAGACAAGCCGGATTTTGAACGAGTGACTCGCTCAAACAGGTCTCCAATAATCTGCTCTGAAGGATGGGCTTTTTGAATGTGTCTAGGAGGTCCAGGATGAGATGAAGAAGTGGCCTCTACCTCGTGAGCTGACGAGATAGGAACAGAGCCACTAGCTCCAGAAGAGGCAGAAGGCATGGGTTGATCGCCTCGAGGTGCGGTGGAAGACGACACCTCAAGGGATGGATGAGGGACTGGATCGGGTAGACAACCCTCATCTCCATCGTCCTCATCATCCACAAAGATGGGCTCGGACTGCTCTAAAGAACCTGAGACATCGGGCCTAGTCCCCGGACTGGCCTCGTCAAAGGTCACCTCACAGGTCTCTACCATTTTGCTAGACTCGCAGTTCCAAACCCGATAAGCCCGCGAAGAAGACGAGTAACCTAGAAAGATCCCATCACAAGAGCGTGACTCGAACTTATCTAGGTTCCCGGACTTCAAGATAAAGCACTTGCAACCAAACACGCGAAAGTGAGAGACGCTGGGCTTTCGTCCATATCTCAACTCATAAGAAGTGCGGTGCAAGTGTGCCCGAAGAAAGACTCGATTTGAAACATGGCAAGCGGTAGCTATAGCCTCAGCCCAGAACTTCCGCGGTGTAGAGTACTCATCGAGCATCGTCCTAGCCATCTCGACCAAGGTACGGTTCTTCCTCTCCACGACGCCATTCTGTTGTGGGACGTGCGGAGAAGAGAACTGGTGCTCTACACCCGTCTCATCACAAAACCTCTCAAAGTAGGAATTCTTGAACTCCGTGCCATTGTCACTGCGGATCGCTCGTAAGGCACCCGGAGCTCGCGAAAGCCTCACCAAAAGACCTCAGAAATGTGAAAATGTCTCATCCTTCGAGGCTAAGAAAAACACCCAAGAGAACCTCGAATAGTCATCGACCACGACAAGGACGTACCACTTCCCTCCTGCTGACTGCACTCGAGCTGGTCCAACAGTGTCCATATGGAGCAGCTGTCCTGGTGCATCAGTCATGGTCACAGTGATCGGAGGATGTGAAGCGGCAACCATCTTGCCGTGTCGGCATGGAGCACAAACCAGATCTTTGACCATCTTGAGTTTCGGCAGACCACGAATGAGATCGTGGCCGCTAACTCGGGTCAAATGGTCAAATCCTATATGACCAAGTCTCCTATGCCAGAAAGTCAAATCGCGGGACTCAGAAGCAACTAAACACCGGAGAGGATCACCAGAAGACTCAGAAAAATCAGCACGAAAGATCCTCCCAAAACGCGAAATCCCGCAAACAAGACTACCCGAAGAATCAAGAATTTTGCAAGCGTTTTTTTTAAAGCTCACCTCGAAACCGTCATCGGTAAGCTGGGAGACGGAAAGCAAATTGTACTGCAGCTTACTAACCAAGGCAACATCCTTAAGAATAAAAGAAGCATTAATGCGCACAGTACCTTTGGCGATGACGCGCCCAGATGAAGCGTCTCCAAAGGTGATCGTCTCATCACCTGGAGCGCGGGCTAGGGAGGAGAACCAACGGGAGTCTCCGGTCATATGACGAGAACAACCGGAGTCTACAAGCCAAACCTTCTCCTTCCCTACCCGGCGAACCTGAGTCAACAGGAGAGTAAAGTCTCAGTACTGGGGTAAATCAAGAGTGATTTTGGCACCCAATCTTGAACAACACGCCGAGCGATGAAGTAGTCAAGCACGACTGACCTCTATCTACCCTACGCTCTCCATGACTCAAAGAAGCGTATGTCCACGGTAGACTGAAGTCGTTGCTTTGGTCCGATCGCACGGGAAGCAAGTCGGAGCATCGACAACAGGCTGAACACGCCGCGGGTAACTGTCTCGATGGGGAAAACGAGATGTACCCTCAGGACGGCGGAAGTCATGACCAGAAGCAGCATGAGAACAAAAAACAGAAGACTATGAAAAACCAAGTCCTCGATGCTGCCCAAACACATCAGAACTAAATCTAGACCTCGTGTTGGTCTTAGGTGCACTCAAGGTCTGGGGCTGACCCTGAATACGGCTAAGAGCTGCAACACGGTCTCTCTGCGCGATCCTGGCGCGCCTGAAGCATCGGTCGATCAAATGTCCATCCTTCTGACAGAAGGTGCAGTGGTACCTCACCTTCGAAGAGGTGGAAGTAGCACGCGATGGCTTCGGCCGAGGAGCCAAGTAGCGGTGAACTCACCTTGTCGCCGAGATCCTTGGACAAAGCCCGCTGATTTGAATTTGACCTCATCAGATCTGGGCTCGACCTCGATCGCACCACCTACTATGGGTCTAAGAATAGCAGGTGGGTGCTTTCTCGTATCCTCATAAAAATCGTATCCTAGACCCTGATTAAATCTGCAGATCTTAGATTGGTCTAGAATAAGATTGAGCTTCTTCTTGCCACCTACAAATCTCTCGAGAGTGTTCATAAGGTACTGACACTCCCGAAAGAGAGAGGTGCAAGAAGAGCAGGGAGAAGAGGGAATAGCAGAAGGTAAGGGAGCAGAAGAAGAACCAGCAGTAGAGGAAAGAATGGCTTGTGCACACACAGCCGACTCCGATGGAACTGTCCTACTACTAGCAGGTTGGCTCACGTCGCTAGGCGTCTCTACCTTACCCTGGGGCTTCTCCCCCCCACCAGCAATCACATCACAATTTGTTGGTTGCTTCTCTAGTAAATCCTTAGTTAGCTTCACACATTTCTCATCCAAAGCAATCAAGTCAGTTTTTAGTTTTTCACAATTTTTGCATGGTGAGCTAACAGGGTCCTTAGAAGCATAATTAGCCATTTTCTTATTGTGATCAATCATATCTTGAAACTGTTTGGAGACAGCTTCAAGTTCAGCAGTTAACTTAGGACATTTCAAGCATGAATCAATCGGCTCAAGTAAAGAAGCTTGTAGTTCAGCAATTTTATGATCTGCCCATTTTAAGTTCATCTTCAGGTTATTGCAATTTTCACAAGAATCGGGCAGATCAAGGAGCATGGCATAAGGTCCTCTAGCAGTAATGTCCTTAACCTCACATGAGGTGGGAGAAGTAGTCTCATCAGTAGTAAGTAGGGTAACAGCCATTCTACTCAACTCTAACTCAGCAAGCAGACTAACATTCTCCACCTTAACAGTACCAAGCTCGGAGGACACACTATCATGTGAGGTCCTTAGTTTCTCCAAATCACCCAGCAAAGCACAGCATGTATCACAATCGTCACGGGAGGGAGCAGATGTAAGCGAAGTAAGCTCCCGTGACAGTCTATCTACTTCCTTCTCTAACTCGGTACACCTAGCCCTAGCTCTAGCATGAAACCCACCTAGCTTAAGAAATGCTTGATTGAGCTGGTCGTAGGTGGGGCATACCTCGTCCGAGTCGAGTACACTCATTGTCACGAAGTTCGCCCTCGAGGCCATGAAGCACATGCCGAGAAGTCATCGCCGCCATCCTTGGGCTCTTGGTCACCCGTCCCGTCGTCGTCGCTCCATCCCTCCACCTCGCTGAGGTCGAGGTCGTCGAAGGCGGTGAGGACGCGGTGGAAGAGCTTCTTGGTCTTCTCGAAGTTGCGGAACTTCTTCTTGCCTTGAGCAGGTGCTGAGGGCTTCGTGTTGCGGTTCTTGTCGGTGTAGTCGTTCTTGCCCGAACCGCCGTAGTCACCTTTGCCCTTCCCAAGCTTGGGGCAGTTTGCTCGGATGTGGTTGGGGCCACCACACTCGAAGCAAATCACGGGTCCTCCTCTCTTTCGTCCCTCCTCCTTTGTAAGCATGGGAGAATCTTTGAGCAAGGAGGGCAAGTGCTCATCCGCAAGTCGCTCTAACCGATCATCGCTATGTCACGAGAGTAGCAAGGAGAATCCGCAAAGAGAATCGAAGAAGAGGGACCAGAAGCCAACGTGGGATCGTGACCAAAGCCATCGACTGTGACTTCGACCTACGAGAGACAACGTCAATCTCGTGAGTCTTGAGGCGCGAGTACAGCGCATCAAGAGTCAAGGTCGAGAGGTCTGTCGTGTCCTTGATGGTGGTCACTTTCATCTCCCAAACACGCAGATCGAGTGCCGCGAGCATCTGACGAGCGTTGTCCGAGTCGGGGTATGTGAGACCGACCGCTCGGAGGTTGCTCAAGATCTTGTGGAAATGCGCAAAGCACTCATCTAGCGACTCACCAGCAAGCATCTTGAATTTGTTGTATTCTCGCTTGAACTGGTCCTGTCGAACCGTCTTGATCTGGGTGGTGCCCTCATGGTATGCGTCGAGGGTCACCCAGATGTCGTAGGCAGACGACAGGTGCGAGATGCGATCGAACTCGCTGCGACTCAGGCCCTGGATAATGATGTTCCTTGCCTTAGCGTTCGCCTCAACATCAGCCATGTTCCCAGCATTAATGTTCTCATCGGCAGGAACAACAAACTAGACCTTGACCTTGCGCCAGATGGCGTACCCCTGAGCCTGAATATAAGTTTCCATTCGACTCTTCCAGAAGGGGTAATTGATGCCATCGAAGATCGGCGGCTTGGTCAAGTACTTGTCCGTCGCCATGGCTCTTGAGACCGGTTAAGATCTATTGATTAGAGCTAACCGGCTCTGATACCAATTGTAGGACCGAAATGGCGACAGAGGGGGGGTGAATGTCGATCACTTAAAACTTCGTCCCCACACAAGTATCCACGATTTCTTTTATCTCCGATAGCTATAGAAGCTACGAAGAAAGTGAGCAAAAACTTACTTGGAAGATTAAGCTAAGAGCATGAAAGCCACTGAAAAACAAGCTCCAGGCAAATGAGACAACAAGCTGAGAGGAACACCAAAAACAGCAGCAAATAGCTCTTAAAAAGAAACTCCCTATTGCTGTTTTTGAATGCCAAAAACTGCTGTCATGAACAATGCTCTTACTCCCAAATCTAGCCGAAACCAAGATCTCAAATAGCTGCTAATATTGAGCTGAAAGTACTGCAAGAAATACTAGCAAAACTGCTGCCAAAAGGATCAATAAATGATGTCAAAAAGGTCGAAAACTACTGCTCATCAAGAGCCAAATTCTGCTGGCCGAACTGCATTAAAAAGCAATGCATTGCATGCTGTTGGACAGCAGCAAACAGCAAGGCTTGCTGCCAAAAACTGAATGTAACAGCAGCTTAAAAATTGCAAGGTTTGCTTGCTAAAAACTGAAATAACAGGAGCTGCCAAGGGGATCAAACTAGCTCAAAATGATGCTGCCGTACAGCTGAAAAGAACTTCAATTAGATCAACAAAAAGGCATGTTTATATGCTGCAAACAACAGCTGCTAGCTGGCTGCAAATTTCAGTACAGAACTGAAAAACCTAAAATTACAGAGTGCAGTCATGAAAACTTCAATTCCCTTTAAACCTTTGATCCTTTGGAGCTGAAACTTTGCAGAAATATTGGCAATAGACAAGAGCCTCTACAAGCCAAATTTCAAGTGATTTCACAAAGGGAATCACAGACTACTCCAAAACCCTAGAAACTTGCCAAACTTCAGAGGAGAACACAAAAACTTAAATTCCCATCAAACCCTTGAACCTTTGGCCATGAGATTTTGCAGATAGCTAACTAATAGCCCATAGAGTCTTCATGCCAAATTTCAAAAGATCTCACAAAGGGAATCACAATCTGCATCAAAACCCTAGAACTGCACAGCATGAACAGAGGAGACGAAATCTGAAAATCTGAGATTACTCTTGATTTGCTTTTTGGGAAACCTGACCAAATGGTCTAAAACCAACATCCCATCATCAAGCAACACATTTTACACCTCCAAAGCAGGAATCAACAAGAAACTCAAAAATCAAGAAATCTCAGAATGGGACATCGAAGAGAAAAATGAACAGAGAGCACAAACTTCAGATTTTTCATTTCTTGAATCAAGATGAATACAGAGGAGTCCCGATACGCATGGATATTAGGACTAAAGGAGTGATTACAATCTCTCAATCCCTCATCTCCCTCTCAATCCTCAAGAACACCAAGAATCACACCACTTCTTGGGAGGAAGAACACACAGAGAGAGGAGACTCACATAGAAACCATCGTAGAGACACAGAGGGAGCACACTCTGCCTCCACCCACTCACACAAACTAAAGCCTAAAGCCAAAACAACCACTAAAGACCCTTTTGACTCTAGCAAACCCTAATTTCCTTTCAAGTGCTCAAGTGGGCATGCAGCCCCTCAATCCTATTTATAGCCTTGGCTAACGGGTCTCCGCCCCGTTACGCCTGCTAAATCCAACGGCGCCCGCTCCCGCTTGTGCAGCCTCGCGAATTTCCCGATTCGCTCCTCCTGCACCTTCCGGGAAGCTTCCGCGCTCCTTGCCTCGCACGCCTCGCAACCACCTCGAGTCTACGTCATCTTCGACACATCCCGACCGTTCTGACCTCAGCGCCACCTGCGCCTAGTTTGGTCCACGTGTCTCGCCACGACTCCACCCGATGTCCTACAGTCACACAGACAAGAAAACACGTCAAATAGCACCGCTCGACACATGAAAGCGTAAACAGCATAAGCACATCATACTTACTCATGCCGAAGTCCAAACCTGTCGTAACATCTGAATATGCAACCTAATCCCATACGACCAGGAATGACCAAGTCCGACCGAGTCCATTTCACCAACCAACGACTCGACTCCGAACCACTCAAACCAAACTCGACTTACCTAAACCAATGTCAATTACTCATCATACACATATGGTCACATCCACATGGTTCATCATATAGTGTGATAGATTTTTGAACAATTTTATGTGGACGATTGAGCCAGCAACGATGCAACGATTCGTAAGTAGAAAGATAAGTTATATTGTGATACAATAGAGAATTCATACAGTGAGAAGGAAGACTCACTACTCGCACTAGCTACACCACTTGGAGCACCTCCTCCATCGTCACCATGTCCCACCCTCAGTCGGTGCCCGCCCGTACGGCCCCACTTGGCATATGGTAAGGACATTGCTAAATAGAGAAAATAGATAGCATACTTATCTAGAACTGCAAAAGCCACCACATGGGCGGGCCATGCTTCTGTGATGCTGCGAAGACGTGGTACGCTGCCGCAGCCTCAACCGAAAGAACCCCATCAAACCTATCCAGCAGGTCATCGTAACAATTGGTAGGTGCATCCAGCGGGGAGACAGCCTCTCCCATGATAGATAGACCGAGCAGCATCGTGACGTTCTATAGAGTGGGGACCATCTCCCCGAATAAGAGGTGGAAGGTGTGCGTATCAAGCCACCACCGGTCTAACAGAGCTATTAGCAATGAACGGTCAAATGGGAACCATCGTGATCACTCCGAGCTGGATTAGACCTCCCTGGCCTCCTCGACTGGAGCACTGTACTCGTCGATGGCCTCCACCATTTGTGTAAGTGGTAGAAAGCTGATATCACTCAGCCTGCAAAGCATGAAGAAGTAAGTACATAGCAGAAATATCATAAGAAGATGTACCATACTTTGTAGACAAACCTGCTCTAGCGTAGGTCTAGTCTCTAAGCTCGTCAGGGTGTCCACATACAAACCACCCATAACTGGGCCGCCTTGTCTCCACCCTTAGGATGCGGGACACAACGGCTCACGTGGTGCTACGCGTCAACATGCCAATCCAACAGGCCAAAAAGCCAGTCCAAACTAAAGTCGTGAGCTATATCTACAAATCAATTTAAAGTTAGCAATTACTGGTTTAAATATTAATTGTGTAGCTCTAGAAATTCTTCAAATTTAGTAGATTTTTTTGCATAAACCACATATTTCTCAACATATATAGACATAATCGTGTTTCAGGGTTTAGGGTTTATGCAACTATTAACAATATGCAACATACCCGACATAACTATACTTATAATGATGTTAGTTGTTAACCTTCCATCGTTTTGAAAGTACAACTATTAACAACTAAATTGGTATTAGTTCTACGACTACACTATTTATAACTATTAACAACATGTGATGTATCAAAACAAGTACACACCTAATAATTTAAATTGCTAACCTATGTGTAGTTTCAAAACTATGCAGCTAATGATTATAATTGTTATCCTACCATATTTCAAAAGTAAATCTATAAAAAAAATACAGAAAACTCATCGTCGTCGATACACAGATCTCTTCTCCTCTCCTCTCTCTTCCTCCTCTCTCTCTCTCTTCTCTCCTTCCTCTCTTTCTCTTATCCCCTTCTCCCCTATTCTCTATCCCCTCAGCCGAAACGAGCGCTTCCCGTTTGGCCGGCCATGTGCGCAAGGGGGTATACCCTCTATTCGTCCAACCATTGGACGACTATCAACCATTGGACAACAGGGACTAGTCGTCCAATGGTTGGGTAACTAGCCCAACCGTGAGGCGACATATGATCAAAAATATAAAAAAACACAAATATAACACTGTAATTTAGAATAAAATATATATTATTTAAAAAATTCCAACTTAGGGGCCTCCAGTCTGACTACCACGCGTGGTCACACTATGTTTAGTAGAGAGAAAAAGAGAACCAACTTGGAGTCACAACCATACAAACTGGATCAGTGGAACTATGCGTGAGAGCAACACAGATCTGAGTCGGATTCAGGTACGAAGCGAATACAGACAGCAAAAAGTCGTATAGTTATGGATTGAATATGAATGAGTAGGAGCATTATCTAGCGGATAAGTATACGGATACAAATTTGAATCTCCTTAGCCTTCTCCTCAGCCTGCCCAATGCTCACGGTCTATTGGATGAATTCATAAGCACAATCCAATGCTCGCGGTCTATTGGGCGAATTCATAAGGTATTTATATAGTTGAAGTTTGAAGTTGCAAGTATTTGTTGGCATGATTGACGATTTATATTGTTTTGGGTGTTGAAAATGTGATGAATTGACGATCATGCTGATTAAATAAACTCATTATTTGTTTCTATTGTTGTTAGGCAGGAGCGAATCCACAGGAGGCTTAGCAGAGCTCAAGCCCACCCTCGGCCGGCGCTGGTATCACCCCACCTGCCAGTAGTTGCACCCCAATGAGGAAGTGAGGGAGGAACAATTGGAAGAGGTAGTGGGAAGGAAGATAGCAATATGGCCTTTTAATGTCTTGGCACCGAAGCCCATGTGCGTAGGGCCCACCACACGAGGCTAACCACTCGACGTCTCGACGAGACTCACGTCAACCATGGACGCAATCACGCAACGAGGGCTAAGCCAAAAATGAGAGGAGAGATGCCAGGACGCACCTGAGGATTGACAAACTGAGGAGAAACCCTAGCCTAGAGCCGCCGCCAGTGGGTTAGTGGCAGTGGGCTACCGGCAAGACAAGCCGTGGGGAATTGGGTGGCCAGTGGCAACCGTCAGCGTCGAGGGCGATGGGCTGGTGGCTGGACAAGCCACAGACACGTGGGGAAGCCGGTGCAGCGGTCTGGCGTGGGAGCCACTGAGGAGGGGACTGGGCAGACCGCTGGGAGCTGTGGATTTGGGATTTTGGGGCACCCGGCAGTAAGTAGCCAGGCGAATTTGGTATTTAGGGGTTTTGATTTGGTAATTTATTTTAATTCTTATGTTCGATATACGGAACTCTTGATTTTTACTCTCCCTGACTTGTTGTATATTAATATAATTGCATAATGTGAACCATATGAATTGGTTGTACAATACTATGTTTGTTATATATATTTCAATTTAACCTAGTACTTTGAGCTCTCCTATATTTTCAACTTCGCCATTGTTGTTAGGCATACAATTCCAATGTTTTTTTATGGTACAAGTCATATTCACATTCGATTTATATTGTATTCGACACTATTTGTATATATGTATTTGTATTGAAGGTTTTATAGTTGTGTCCAGGAAAATATAAAAACAAAAACGATAGGACTATTATCCATCCTTGTTTGATACGGTAGAACAAATACGACGTAGCAGCACTGAATCCGATCCAGACGTGAGTTGGAAAATCCGAGTGCGAGTACGCGCCCGCTAGTCACGCTCCCACCGACCTACTCCATAAATGCAGCACACCATCCATGCCACCGTAACCACGGAAGCTCCCTAGGCTAGAAGTGAACACGAGCAAACTAAAGGCTAGAGCAATGTACGGCTTCGCGGACGGCCTGCGTCAATGGCGGATTTAGGATTTTATGAATGGGTGTTCGTTAATTACATTGTGTTATATTTTTTTAATATATACTTATATTGGTTTATAAAAACTAAAGATAAAAGTCATATTTCTAAGTCTATTAAAAGTCAATAACACTAAAAAATTTGAAATAATAAACTAATACTAACACTTTATTTGGTGGTAGCACATTTACAACTTTTTAGAGTAAAACTATTATAACTTTAGTTGACAACACAAGTGTACATTTTGTTTTTAAATAGATATTAACTTTAACCCAGTTTTCTTTTCTTATTTTCTGTGTTAGCATATTAAATGGTGTTTTTTCACACACATAGAAAAAGAAGTAGTACATGTTTTTTTATTTTTGACACATGTTATCTCTATTTATGATTTACCTCTCTATAAGACTAACAATTAACATGGGCATTTTGATGAACATATTGCTTCTGAAAAATAAAATATAAATATTATAAACCAAAGCCAACTCTCTCAAATGATGTATATTTTGGATTGAAAGGATTATATAAATTCTTGTGACCACTAGATTTATGACAATTGGCACCATCAAATTCCTTCTAATAAAACATCTAAAATATCTAGACATTTTTAGGAAACTATCTGGATTTTAGAAAGATTTTCAAATATTTTAATTGGTCCCTTTTGAGGAAAAATATCTCTATCATTTATGATAAAGTAGTTGAGTGCATGTGCTTGATAAAGTAAGCTAGATGGGCACAACTGGATGTACCTTGTAGCTTGGGGCATTCGAAATTCAAAGTCTGTAGAGAACTGGACATGGTTCATGCCGCAGCTGAAGAAGGCTATAGGTACTCCCCCAGGGTTGGCAATTTCAACAAATGCAGGCTAGGGTTTGAACACTGCAGTGAAGATCCCTGGCATAGAACATAGGGAGTGCATGAGGCATCCATCGACGAACTTTAGAAAGAAATACCATGGAGATGTCTTTGAAGAGCATATGTGGCCTGCCTCAAGAAGTGATAGGCTTGATAGGTTTGAATACCACTTTGGCAAAGTGCTGGAAGCTTGCCCAGCTATTGTTGACTACCTAAACATGCACCACAATCATTTATGGAGCATAGCCATGTTCTCTTCTGACTGATAGGCCAGGGAGATCAAGGACTTGCTAGTTGTGGACATGGTAGATTGTCTTGGATGACAATGGAACTTTGGAATGAAAGGAGAAGGATTGCTGATAGACTACAAGATACGATATTGCTTACCATTATTCAACAACTTAATGCCAGAACTAGAGGTTTGAATAACCTGAAGGTATTCAAGAGTTGTTTGCACAAAGCTGAGGTGGTTGCTTTGGATACAAGCTTAAGAGGTTTGGTCAACTTAGCTACAAAGGAGTGCACATCAGAGAATGGTAGCTTTCTGAGAAGCCTTGCAATCATGCTCTAAAATTCATACTCAGGAAGAAATGTTAACATGGAAAACTTTGTAGATGATTACTACTCCATTGAGAGATTCAGAGCAGCATATTCTGGACACATTGAGCGCATGACTGACAAGTCCCAACCACATTACACGGATACTTCACAAAAGTCACGTACCGGTATCAGATACTGTACAGGATACGGATACGGCCACCGATAGCGCCAATACGTATCCTGCACGTATCTTGATTTAATGATTATTCAAAAAAGAAAATAATTACCGATACCTCTCCGATACTTCTCTGATACTTTAACCTAATATCCCCACTTCCCCACCCACCACGCCAACAGCTAGATCCAATCCATACCCCGTGGCCTCCACGCCTCTGAGAAAGCTGAGCCCCGTCGCCTCCACGACCTCCGCCTCCACGCCGCCTCGCCTGCCTTGGCCCGTCTCCTCCGCCCATTGCCTCGGCCATCACCTCTTCCACTCTCCTCCGCCCATCTTCTCCACCCGTCGTCTCCGCCCGTCTCCTCCGCTGCCGCCTCGCCCATCGCCTCGACCCGTCTCCTCCACCCATCACCTCGGCCATCGCCTCAGCCTGTCTCCTCCACCCATCGCCTCAGCCCGTCTCCTTCGCCCGTCGCCTCGGCCGTCTCCGTCGCCCATAGCCTCAGTCTGTCACCTCCGTCTGTGGTCTCCGCTCGACACCCGCCGCCTCCGTCTGTTGCCTCGGTCCGTCGCCTCAACACCCGTCGGCCGCCGCCACCTCTCGTCGCCTCACCCCGCCGCCTCCGTCCATCCATGGTCTCCGTCCGTGGGAGACCTATGGGCAGTACAAGTGTGCAGTATGTCCTACGTTTGCAACTTAACAACGTGTTCATTAGCTTGCCTATTTGCTATTTGTTGTCCTCTATTCAGATCAGATCATGACATCTGGTGGTGGTGGATTCGGAGGCTCGAGTGCGTCGTGTAGCACTGGTACTAGTGCGTGTCTTACCCCATCCAGTGGAGCTACCTCGGCTAGGAGCATCCTAAATGCTGCTCGTGTGGTACCTCCAACTGACAATGAAAAAAAGGCGCTTTGGAGGTATGTTGAGTTGCTATAGAAGACTGGAAATGGTGTAGGAGGAAATGCACAATCTAGATGTAGGCTCTGTGATCATATTATCCATGGAAGCTACTCAAGAGTTAAAGCACATCTCTTGAAGATAGGAAATTATGGTGTGAAGTTTTGTCCAAAAGTTACAGTCGATGTGCTCGCTCAACTTCACGACAAAATTGCTAAAGCGGAGGCAATGATTGCGAGAAGCTTGCCAATGGAACTTCCACTGCCAACAGAAGGGTTGAATGTGAGGAAGAGAAAGGGGGTTTCAGCTATTGAATCAAGCTTTCATCATGAAGGTCATAGCCAGTTTGATGCTTTGATTGCTAGGATGTTCTTTACCACAGGTTAATACCTTTCTACACTAACTAATCTCCTTATCTTACAATGTTAGATTGTAATTATATTTAGAAATTAATTTGGACCCCTTTGTTCATTTGTAGGCATACCTTTTGAATGTAGTAAGAAGTCCTTATTTCAGAAAAGCATTTACCTATGCTGCCAACCACAACTTGGGTGGCTATGCCCCTACAAAGCAATGGTGGGGAATTTATGGTAACTGTGCCCCAGATTTGAGAAAATTGGCATTGAAGTTACTTGGGCAGCCAACATCATCCTTTTGCGCTGAAAGAAACTAGAGTACCTATGGTTTGATCCATAGTTCAATGAGGAATAGGTTCTACACTTATCATATTTTCTAACTTACCATTTCTTATACAAGCATTGGATTTCATTGCAATTGCATTGTTGTAGGCTTAACCCTGGATGTATTGATGATCTCGTATTTGTGCACCACAATTTGCGCCTTCTTTCAAGGAAATATGAAGAATATTACACTAGCCTATCAAGAATGTGGGATGTTGGAGGAGATAGCTTCAAATTCTTTGATGGCGGTACTCAATTCCTTCAACATGCTGACCTCTCACTGGATGAACCAGACCTTGAGAGAGTATTAGAAGATCTTGGGGCATTGAACTTGTCTCCATCAGATGTTGGACCTCCGGTCCAATCAGAGACAACTCCATAGGATGGAAGCAACAATTAGACTACACATTTGTTTTCTGTCATGTCTTTTATCTAGCTATCTTATTATGTAATAGTTATGGTCTTATGGACTTATGGTCTGTTGAACTTGAATACTTGGACTGGTTGTGGTCTTTTGGACATATTAGATTATGTACCAAGTTTATTTACTGAGTGGTTTGTCGAATACTTACTTTACTACCTAACTATCAATCATGATTTATGACTTGTGATTCTACTATTTATTTCATTATTTGTGTACATGTACTTATCTATTTTGTTATTCTTCGCAGATGGTTCATTATATTAGTCTAACAGCCAGAAGGGAGAACTGAAGAACCAAGCAAATTGCTACATCAATATTAATGTATTCTCGGTTTCTCAATTCCTTATAAGAATTCATTAATTTCTTATTTTTACTTTCAATACACACACGCGCGCGTATCGTCGTATCGGCATTTTTAGGAAAATGGTGAATTGTGGTATCGTCGTATCGCATATTCGTATTCGTATCGGGGTATCTGGGCAACATAGTCTCAATGGCCTCAAGTTGATACTAGGTTCAAGTTGATGCTGCCCATCCCGAAAAGAGGGGCTGGAAGACCAAGAAAGGAGGATCAGGGCGAGTCATGAACCAGGTGCTAGAAAGCCTAAAGTACAGCACACCTGCAACAAGTGTGGAGGACATGGCCATCGAGAGGCAGGGTGCCCACTGAATGGTCCAAAAAAGAGGGGAGCATTCAAGCTTAAAGACTTTTAACGAAACTATTCCATTGTTTATTTATTGAACTAACACAATGTAGTCTTACTGAATAATTAGCTTTATGTTTAGTGAGGACCATCTTTGTATTACTTTGGATCATGTTACTTTGTCATTTGCCTTCGGAGTTTGATGGACACTAACCCTTATCATCTTGAAGGAAAAGAGGAGCTAACAAGAGAAAAGGACAGGCAAGTGCAAGTTCAGCACCAGCCAACAACATTAGTCTTAGACCAATGACAAGAAGGTATTTTTCCCCAAACGATGCACTGTAGTGCTTGCTTCTTTATTGTTTCACCAACACCACATTTTCAGCCAAGTGGAGGGAACAACCAGTGCTGCTGCTAACCCACCAAGAAGGAAAACGCCCATCACATCATTTAAAAAGGGGAATTTTAATTTGCAACAAAATAGAGAACTCATTCTTTGTAGTGTTATCCTGGGCTACGTTTTTTTTTTCAAATGGTATATTATGAATTATACATAAAAAAGGAAAGTCACTGTTCACTAAAATGTCTTTTTAAGTTGAATTTTTGCATGATGCTAGATGATATTGTACCATATGTAACCAATTTTTTTTAAAAAAAATTTATGGCCATTTACATTATTTTTCGAAGGAAAGTTGCACGCTAAGCACCGGAAGCATAGGAAATATCATCTCATACTGATGATGACGTCTAGGAGTCGTGCACAATCGTACTTGCAGGATTATCACAAGCAGGGGCGAAGCCAGGGGAGGCCTAGTAAGGCTCGAGCCTCACCTCCCCCCAGCGGTGAACACCCGCCCTTCCGGGCAGCAAGCGCCCCCCTCCCGGCGAGCAGCTGGCCGACGGCGACAGAGGGTTTAAGCCCAACAAGCACCAAGCAACAAAAAAACTCAAACTGGCAGTCCATTTCCCTAAAAGAGGCCCAGCAAATTATCTTATTGGCCCACGAAAACACAGATTCACTATTCCCAGGCGGGCGGGGGCGGCAGACCCAGAGGAGACCGAGACACGCAGCTTGACTTCCCTGCCTTCCCAGGCCAGATTTGGCGGCGCCGCGGCTACCCGGCGGGAGGAGTTTGAGCGGGGCGACGAGGGGGCCGAGCCGGGGCAGGGGGAGGCCGGGAGCCGGACCGGGGCGGTGAGGGTCGAGGCGCCGCCGGCGAGTCTGGGACGGCGGACTTCGAGCAAGGTGAGGAGCGGAGGAGCCGAGGAGCGAGGTGAGGTGGCGACTCCGAGCGAGGCGATCAATATGCCTTATTTTAAGTGGCTTATGGCTGAAAAACACTGTAGCTTGTTGAACAAATAACAGAGGCTTATTTAGCATAATTAAATTTTAAAAAATTAAAAAAATATATAAAAAATATGTTAGCCCATTACGTATAATACAAACAGATACGGAAAAACCGGCAAAAAAGCTCAACAAAAAGCCAAAAATTCAGAAAAAGACGAAATTTATAAATAGTGAAAAATAAACCAGAGGCTAAAAGCTGGAGCCAAAATGATCGCGAGGAGGAGTGGAGGAGCCGGGAGCGAGGCGAGGTGGCGAGCACCGAGAGAGGGCGGACTCCGAGCGAGGCGAGGAGCGGAGGAGCCGAGGAGCGAGGCGAGGTGACGACTCCGAGCGAAGCGAGGCGAGGAGGAGCGGAGGAGCCGGGAGCGAGGCGAGGCGGCGAGCGCTGAGAGAGGGCGTGGAGGAGTCACGGAGCCGAGCTGCGGAGTGCGGGCGATTGGGCGACTAAAAGTTGCGCTGCTGCCTGCTGCCGTGGTGCGGGCGAACGAATCGAAGATAATAAGGCGAAGGAGGCGAGCTGCGAGCCTGCGCTGATGTCCGACGAGTGTCCAGTGTGAACAATAACAGAGATTGAGGATAGGGGCGGCCGAGCAGTCGAACACAGCTTCACTGCTTCAGGTAATTTTTCTATACTTTGTTTAATCAGTTTAGCATTTCAGAGTTTAGCATTTGAAATTCTATAAGAGTATAAGACTATATGTGTGTCAACTTAGTTTAGTCCGACAAATACTTCAGCCCACCCTCAATTTTAATCCTGGCTTCACCATTGATCACAAGGTCGCATCACCACCGAATTGAAGTTTAACCGTGAATCCCACGCATGCACACTAGATCTTAGTCGAAAACGCCAACGTCGTGTCACGCTTGTCGTAGTTCACTACCACAGAAAGCCTAATACTAGACGGCCAATCACAGACGGTTTGACAAAACCGTCTGTGACCGACACTAACACAGACGGTTTTAATTTGGACACCGTCTGTGTTGGTGGCGTCAGAGAAAACGTGTATCACAAACAGTTTATATTAAAAACCGTCTGTGATAATCTGGAATTATCACAGATGGTTTTTTATTAAAAACCATCTGTGATAAGCTTATTATCACAGACAGTTTTTTATTAAAAACCATCTGTGATAAGTTTATTATCACAGACGGTTCTTTAGTGAAAACCGTCTATGATAATCTCAGGCTTATCACAGACGGTTTTTTTATTAAAAACCGTCTGTGATAATGAGCTAGGCATTTATTGCACTGCTCAGAACTGCATCTGTCTTCATTTCGATCCAGATCTAACCGGTGCTGCACTCGTTCGCTCAAGAGACAAGCTAGGCGATTTCAGGCCAATTAATTTGGTGGGAGGAGGCAGAGATTGAGCTTTGAAGATTCATACTTTCTGGTTGCTCTAGATATGGTTAGTAATGACATTTATTTTGCTTTGCATTACAATTTAGATCTAAGTAATTGGTGAGTGTTATTGAAGATGGTTTGTAAAATTGTTGTTGTGTTTATAATATGAATTAAGCTAGCAAATTAAGCCTCAATGCATGTGGCCGGTATATATGTTGTAATAATTAATTAATTTAATTTTTAATACTAAGTTGTTATATATATACATAACGTAGGACCGAAGCTGGATGTATGTCGCGAACCGTGTGTGTGAAGAGTACATTAATGGTGTGTCTGCTTTTATAAGAGGGAAGGAATATATGTACTGTCCATGCACTGACTGCGAGAATTTAAAGATGTTTAAGAGCCGAGGGCAAATTGAAGCGCACTTGATTCGGAGGGTTTCAAAAAGGGTTATACGTGTTGGACCAGTCATGGCGAAGTCAATGATCATATGCCACCGGATGACATCGCCGGTGAAGTGAATAATATGCCGCCGGATGACATCGCCGGTGAAGTGAATGATATGCCGCCGGATGACATCGCTAGTGAAGTGAATGACATGCCGTCGGATGATGTCGATTGTGGATCGGATTCGGATAGGTTGCACGATGACAATCTGGATGAGATGCTTCGCGATGTAGAAGAGAACTATGATGAGAGAGAGAGAGTATGTTAAATTCCAGGGCTTAATGGAGGACTCGGAGAAACCTTTGTTCACGTGCTGCAGGTCAAAGTACACGAGGTTGTCGGCCGTGCTTGATCTGTAGTAGTCGTTCCTTGTTGAGATCTCTTTCTTCTCTTGTCCGTCTCACGACAGAACTAAAGAGAGCAACGAGAGACACTTCGCGGATCAAACACATACTTCCGTAGTTCAAGAGAGTTTCTTTCCTTTCTTACATTACAGAAAATACGTGCTTCCGTAGTTCGAGAGTTTCTTTTTTAATTACAAACAATGACGCATACACTACTACAGAAAACCACATTACAGACGGTTCAGAAACATCATCACAAACGGTTTTCTGAACCGTCTGAATTTATGGGTCAGTGATAATCTAAGGTTATCACAGACGGTTTTTCATTAAAAACCGTCTGTGATATTCCTTCCTCCAAATTCTAAATCTATTTCTGTTTATTGGCTAGCCTCAGGAAATGCTAACCATGCCCTCTGAAACAAGCAGATAATCACAGACATAAAACATACAATTCACACATCTCATTTCATTTCAGATACATTTCACATCTCAATTCATTTCACAGACATAAAACATCCAATTGACAACACACTTCATTTGATCACAAACATAAAGCATCCATTTCGCAAATCATTTAATTGAATTGAAATAAAATATCCATTAACAAATACACAATTACAAAAGATCTACACTGCATTTGTACTTAAAAAAGGTTCATTGATTATGTATCTATGGTGTAGAGTGGAACCGGCCTTCTGGCTTTATGACTTGAGTCAGCAAAAAGTACGCCAACTCTGCTCGAATCCGTCCAAGATCAGGCTGTTTCAATGGAGTTGACGAGATGTACGTGATCGCCGATAGGAATATCAATGTGCGTATATATGTAACGTGATAAGTATGAAGTAATTATGGGAAGATTGACAAACCTTGGAATTGGTGATCCTCGAGGAATCGAGGAGTAGTTCCATATGTTGGCAAACGTAGTATCCACATGTGTTGCCCGGCTACTGCTGGTGGCACTGCAAAAAATTGAATGTGTTAGTTCAAGAGGCGGTTGCATAGGATTAATTAATGTGAAATAGCAAATACCTTAAAATCTCGAGCATGTGTCAACAGGCCTTTGGCCCCGCGCTTCGAGTCACCTCCCATTTGAATGTACATCGCGAACGCCCTAGGTGATTCGAAAAAGTTAACCTTAGTCATTCGGAAGGAAAGAAAGAGTACAATATAGGTATGTATGGAGAATATGTACTTACCTATCGATTACTTGGCTGACAACTGTGAAGTCCATTTTATTCCTACTTAGGGAATCAAGGTAATATACCTTGTTCTATTTTGGTACAATTACTATTAAAATCCAATGAAAGTTCTGATGGAAGGGCATAAGTACATATTCCTTATTGAGGCAACCCATCAGTCCTGCTGCAATGTACCTCTCGACGATGGCTGTATCCCGGTTGATGGTATCCTTGGCGACCAAGTGTGGGTCCAAGAAACCAGCCGATGAGTTGGATAATCTAGCTTTAGTCAGCATGTATCTATATATATACACACGAAAGCAACAAATTAGATATGACATTTATCGGTATGACATAAACGGAGACTGTGATTGTACACACTTACAGCGTCCAGCATCGAATGATTGAGACATCGAGAGCGTTGAGCGTGAACAAATCGAATAAATCCTCAAAGGCGACCATGAACATACACTCTTGAAGACTGTGGTGGAAATCATCCGACGTGAATTTGACAGTGATACTTGAGGTCCGTTCTCCCTCTGGCTTATTGGACTGCTACATATACCACGTGTGCAATTGTATGCAACTATATGCTAGGCGTTCGAGGGCTTTTTGCTCAAGCAATGGCTCGCCAAGCACGAATTTGCGGGCCAAAGGTAGGTACGGTATATCATCATTGGTCTTCTTTGCTTTGCCCTTACTGGCCCTGCTGCCTCGGCTATATTTCGACTTCACGGTAGTCGACTTTGAAGGTAGCAGCGGTGCAAGTTGCTCTGGCGAGAATAGCACCCGTGGAGATAGCACCGTGCGATTTGGTGGTGGAACCGATTGGTCTTGTAATGGAGATGGCACCGTGCAGTTTTGGTGGTGGAACCGATTGGTCTTGTAATGGAGATGGCACGGTGAAGTTACGGTGGTGGAACCGATCGGTCTTGTAATGGAGATGGCATCGGTGCATGTTGTTCGGTCCCGCCACCGTGAAGAAGGCTCCAGGAGATGTCGCTTTTGGGCCTTTGGATGAATGTTCCAATGGCTCGCCCTAGAGTCACGATCTCGTCGTTGGGGTTGATGGAGGGACCACCTCAAAATTGACATGCACACCATCCACAATAACTTTATGGCTCGGCGCTAAAGCTTGACCGTGCACCATGGCCCCGATACTGCATTTAATATGCCCGGCCCCAAGCGGCAGACAAGGAATGGAGCCATATCTCACTTGGAGCCGCACTTTGTAGGCTCCTACATAACGATACAAAATTAGCTACTCGAATAGGCTTATCAATGGAGCAAGCATTCAAGAGGTAATAATTATTACAGGATGTCGCCCAAAGGAAATTTGGCACTGGTTTGCGTCGGATTGGACGCGCAGCTACTCGGACGGTTGTGCAAGCTAGCTAGCACAGAGCGCGGTAGCGGCTGCCGACTTTTCTGTTTGTTTCCGCACCTCATCTCTCGATTACATAAGCCAGCTCACCCATTAGCTCCTCTCTAAGAGATTTCTTGATCTTTCTCGTAGTCGCAAGCGCCACGCTCGGCTTTGTTTCTCTTCCTACGCCGATACATTCCGAGTCATCTTGGAAACCATGTTTCCAAGGAACGTAAAGCCCAAGGCCTCTCGTGACGACCCGGTGCTCCTTGTTTCCTGGCCACGGAGAGCATAGCATTCTCCTTGTTCCTGGAATGATCCGGGTAGATTCAAAACTTAGCTCTTTACTGCAAGAGCACGACATGTCATTTCAATTGCATAAAATTGTGGAGTAATTACAAGCTACGAGTTCGATCGATATCTTACGGTATTGGGACACTTGCTGGTCCGCAGGGTTTCGAAAGGAGATGTCCCCGATGTCGTTGTCGATGACCTTGCTCTAATCCAATTTCGAGCGGTCATCAGGATATTGGAAAATGGCGGGCGATGTCTGTGCAGCTGCCAAGTCATCCTCCTTCCTCCACTGCAGTATTTGACCCGCATACCCAGCTGTTTCAAGTCTGTGGGGGTGTGTGTTTTTTGCCTGGAGGGCCTTGTGCACCGTACTTGTACTTTTGAAATCCTCGGACGTCTTCATCGCCTTGAACTCTTCCCATTGTGGTTCCAAGAATGGGTATTTATGAAAAGGCGTTTCGTCCGTCTCCACATATTTCCTGACAAGCGTGCTCTTGAAGTTCTTCCATGTTTTGCACGCCGCTAGGTAGGTTTGTCGTTGCACAGCGTATAGGTGTTCTTCTGGGAACTCGAACGATGCCAAAATTTCGGTCCACAGCTCACGTTTCCGAGTGTCAGGCACGTTCTTCCACGAATTGTATGTGATCTCAATTCGTTCTCGTGCAACTATTCCGACTATGCTTCGGAATGCGTTTACTGCTTTCTGAGGAAGGATAGGGACCCCAGATGCATCCACTGCTGTGATGGTCTGTCGGCCCTCAGGCTTCTTCGATAGCTCTCTTCCTTGGCGTCTTGATGTTGGAGCGGACGCCTCCGGCGATGGTGTTGAAGAATGCGCGGGTGACATGTTGCTCATTTTGTGGGTCTATTAGGATATGATGAGAAAGTGCCATACCATAAGATAAGAAAGTGCAATATCTATCTATTTCACTCAATATTGGCGATATATACATATATAATGGTAGCAATATGAAGCAACAAGCTACAAGCATCAATAATAGAATCAATAACAGCAATATGAAGCAACTAGCAATATGAAGCAATATGAAGCAACAAGCTCTCAAAGTTTGAATTGATTAATTTGTGCTCTCAAATTGTAGGGTTGCACAAGATTAATCTTGGTCGTCCCGCTACTGAATCATATACTCTTCCTTGATTGGTTATGCCAAATACTGAATTCAGTCATTTGAGCTCAGATACAAACTCTACAATCTCAAGATCAATATATCCAGCATGTACATATTCAGACAGCAGTATGTAATAAAGCAAATCCATGCAAATACAAGTTAACTTTCACTCAATGAAATAGTCTTTAACTTGTCAAAATTAATTCCTAACAGATCAGTATGTGGAATTGGTATAATATGAAAACAGCAAGAACCGAATGGCACAAGAACAATATATCAATGTCTAGAGAATGTCTTCTAGAGTACAAACTTAATTGTGATAACAGAGTTGACAGTAATTAAAGCTCAAAGACTAATTCAACCAATCTCAGTATATGATTTATATCATCATCGAGCAACAACCGATCCCACAAGCAATATATGGAAGATTAACAGACTTGCACAACGACGTGGGGCTCGGGGAGGTGGCCGGCGAGGAGTAGAGGGAAGAGAGGAGAGGAGTAGAGGGAACGGGGAGAAGGGAGAGAGGAGAGGAGTAGAGGGAAGGGGGAGAAGGGAGGGGGTGATGTGGACAGAGAGGGGTTATGTGCCTATACTATATACTATATACTAACACAACAAGCAATGTAATATGTACCAATGTAAACTAAGCAACTGCAGTAAACAATGTACCAATGTAGTATGTACCAAATAGCAAATTAAACTAAGCAACTGCAGTAAACAATGTACCAATGTAGTATGTACCAAATAGCAAATTAAACTAAGATCTGCAAATAAACAATGTACCAATGTAGTATGTACCAAATAGCAAATTAAACTAAGCTATCATAGATTAACAATGTACCAATGTAGTATGTACCAAATAGCAAATTAAACTAAGCTACTGCAGTAAACAATCTACCAATGTAGTATGTACCAAATAGCAAATTAAACTAAGCTATTGCAGTTAACAATGTACCAATGTAGTATGTACCAAATAGCAAATTAAACTAAGCTACTGCAGTAAACAATGTACCAATGTAATATGTACCAAATAGCAAACTAATTAAGCTACTGCAGTAAACAATGCTCACAATGCTCAAAACCCTAGTCCATCACAGAAACTGCTAACAATACTCAAAACCCTAGTCCATCACAGAAAGTGCTCACAATGCAGACGGTAATCGAGGGGAGGTGGCCGGCGAGGGGCTCGGGGGAGGCGGCCGGCGATGGGATCGACGAGGGGTTTGGGGGAGGCGGACGGCGACGGGCTTGACGAGGGGCTCGGGGGAGGCGGACGGCGATGGGCTCGACGAGGGGCTTGGGGGAGGCGGTCGGCGACGGGCTCAGGGGAGGCGGCCGGCGACGGGCTCGGGATTTAATTAGATCTAGATCGAATAACTGCGCAGCGCACACGGAAAACCCTAGCCAGTGGGTATATATAGGGAGGTTATCACAGACGGTTCTAAACTTAGAACTGTCGTGATGAATATCACAGATGGTTCTAAGTTTATAACCGCTCGTGATAGTTATACTACCACGACGGTTTTAAACTTAGAACTGCTCGTGATATTGATATCACGAGCGGTTCTAAGTTCGAACCGTCTGTGATAAGCCTTTGCATCGTAGTTATTAAGACAACACCAATAACCACAGCTGCATTCATATCAACCACCAAACATTTGCATTCATATACAACACCAACCATTGCATTCACACAAAGTGTATTTCTTGATACATTTTGTCATTCTCAAATACATCACACTACAGCATTGTTCTATACATAAATGCATGCCAATTCACATGTACATCACACATATACATCACATATACATAAATGCCAATACACATATACATTTTCACATATGCATTTTGTCACACATTTTCACATATACATCTCAAAATTGACTATGTCACACATTTTCACATATACATCTCAAAATTGACTATGTCACACATTTTCACATATACATCTCAAAATTGACTATGTCACACATTTTCACATATACATCTCAAAATTGACTATGTCACACATTTTCACATATACATCTCAAAATTGACTATATCACACATTTTCACATATACATCTCAAAATTGACTACATCAGACATTTTCACATATACATCTCAAAATTGACTACATAACACATTTTCACATATACATCACAAAATTGTCACACATTTTCACATATACATTCTTATTGTACTTGCTTATTTTCTTTAAAAATTAGCCCTTCATCATGATCAATGCGTACGTAACTAGTTTCGTCACGTTGTTCATCGTCGACCCTTATGCCATTTCCAAAAGGAGGTAACTCGTCAAATTGATTGTATTCCTCCTCGTCCACTACATTCTCCACTCCGACAATTCTCCTTTTTCCATGAAGAACTACATGGCGTTTCTTATTTGCCGGGTCGGTTACATAGAAAACTTGAACAACTTGATTGGCGAGTACGAATGGTTCGTCTTTGTACCCGACACGTTGGAGGTCCACGATCGTGACACCGCATTTGTCAACCTTCACTGTGGGAGATGCACCCAACGGCAAATAAATAAGGGGATCTTGAAAACTACATAGTCGAGCTCCCAAATCTCTTCTATGAAGCCATAGTACGAGTTTCTCGACCCATCGGTACTGAATGCATCTATGCGGACACCGCTGTTCTGGTTAGTGCTCTTGACATCCTGAGACTGCGTATAGAATGTGTACCCATTTATGTCATATCCTTGCCATGTCACAACTGTAAATGTCGACCCTTTTGCCAACCATGTCAGCGTCTCACTCGGCGAGCTCCTAGCGATTTGCTCCTTCAACCATTGGTTGAATCAACGGTTGTGTTGCCTCATGATCCAAACATCCGGCCGCTCCGGATTCTGTTGCCGAAGCACATCCTTGTGCTGGTCCATATAAGGTGCCACTTCAGTCATGTGTTGCAACACCGTGAAATGGGCTTGAGTATACGTGTCCATATCTGGAGTGATTGCTTTCCTTCCGATAGTTCCGAGACCCTTCAGCCTCCCCTCATGACGAGATTGAGGGACACCTATCGGTTGAATCTGAGCCATATAATCGACACAAAACTTAATGACCTCTTCGCTTGCATAACCTTCGACGATGCTGCCCTCCGGCCGAGAATGATTCCGTACGTAGGACTTGAGAATTCCCATGAACCTCTCAAATGGGTACATGCTACGTAGGAATACGGGCCCGCACATTTTTATCTCCCACACAACGTGAACAATGAGATGGACCATGATATCAAAAAACGAAGGAGGGAAATACATTTCAAGGTGACATAGAGTCATCACCACCTCGTCCTGCAGAGCATCTAGTCCTTCGGGATCGATGACCTTCTGAGCAATTGTGTTAAAGAAATAACATAGCCTCATGATTGTCTCTCGGACTTTGATCGGCAAAATATTTCTAATTGCATTAGGGAGCATCTGTGTCATCAGCACATGACAATCATGAGACTTCATGCCATTTAACTTCAAATCTTGCATCGAAACAAGTTTCTTCACATTGCCGGAGTAACCAGACGGAACTTTGACACCATGCAAGCACTGGCACAATTCTGTTTTCTCAGCCTTGGACAGAGTGTAACACGCAGGGGGAAGGTATGTTCGTCTATTATCAGTGCTTGTCGGTGCTAACTCAGGCCTGATGTCCATGTCAGCCAAGTCAAGCCGTGCGTTGACGCCGTCCTTTGTTTTATCACAGATGTTCAGTAAGAGACCAATCAAACTGTCACATACATTCTTTTCTACGTGCATGACGTCGATGTAGTGTTGAACATCTAGGTACTCCCAATAAGGTAAGTCCCAAAATATTGATCTCTTCTTCCAGGTGTTCTTCTCATGAGCTCTCAATTTACGTCCCTTTCCGAGGACAACATCTAAATCCTTAACCATATCATAAACCTCGTGTCCCCTTAAATGCCTTGGAGCTGAACTGTCTTCCTTCTCTCCGTCAAATTGTTTCATCATCTTACGGTATGAGTGAGCCCTCCGAAGGAACCGGCGGTGACGCATGTAGACGGTTTTGCGTGAGTGGTTCAGCCACACACTCTCGGTACAATCTAAACAGTGAGTACAAGCTTTGGCGCCTTTTGTACTATGGCCCAATAGGTTACCAAGGGTAGGACAATCATTTATGGTGCAGAACAATAAGGAGCGAGTGAAGTTCTCTCGTTTGTATGCATCCCATACCTGTACCCCTTCGTTCCACAGTACTTTTAGATCTTCCACCAACGGTGCTAGGAACACATCAATATCATTCCTGTGTTGTTTTGGCCCTTGGATAAGTATCGACATGACAAAATATACTTTCGCTTCATACACAACCAAGGAGGAAGGTTATAGATGCAGAGAGTCACGGACCATGTGCTATGTCGATCGCTCATGCTACTGAAAGGATTCATTCCATCTGTACTCGGTCCAAACCTTATATTCCTTGGTTCTGCATCAAGTCCGCAAAACTCCTATCGATGTTTCTCCATCGCGCGGAATCAGCAAGGTGTCTTAGCATTCCATCCTTCTTGCGCTCCTCCGAGTGCCAACGCAGCAGTTTTGCCTCCTTTGGATTTGCAAAAAACCTTTTCAAACGGGGAATTATAGGAAAATACCATGCCACCTTAGCAGGAAGTCCTTTCTTCGCCTCTGTTCCCTCGCCATTATCTGATTGATTGTTACGTTTGTATCGGGATGCGTTGCACACCGGACATACATGCATGTTTGCATACTCTTTACGGTAGAGGATACAGTCGTTCGGGCATGCATGTATTCTTTCTACTTTCATTCTCAACGGACAAAGAACCTTCTTGGCTTTATACGTGGTTTTAGGCAACTCATTTCCCTCCGGAAGCATGTCCGCTAAAAGACCTAGCAGCGCCATGAAACTCTTGTCGGACCAACCGTTGCTTGCCTTCAATTTCAACAGTTCAAGCACAGCCGACAACCTCGTGTACTTGCAGCCTGTGTACAAAGGTTTCTTCGAGTCCTCCATCAAGCCCAGGAATTTAACATACTCTCTCTCATCATAGTTCTCTTCTACATCGCGAAGCATATGATCTAGATTATCATCGTGCAACCTATCCGAATCCAAACGACAATCGACATCATCCGGCGGCATGTCATTCACTTCACCGGTGATGTCATTCGGCGGCATATCATTCACTTCACCGGCGTTGTCATCTGGCGGCATATGATCATTCACTTCGCCATGACTGGTCCAACACGTATAATCCTTTTTGAAACCCCTCCGAATCAAGTGCGCTTCAATTTGCCCTCGGTTCTTAAATATCTTCAAATTCTATGATCGATGCATAGACAAAGACATATATTCCACCCCTTATTCAACATATCCTCCTCGGCGGCTCTTATAAAAGCAGACACGCCATTAATATACTCTTCACTCACACGGCTCACGGCATACATCCAGCTTCGGTCCTACGTTACGTACATATATAACAACTTAGTATTAAAATTTAGATTAACTAATTATTACTACATATATACACCACATTTATTATATTGAGACTTAATTTGCTAGCTCAATTCATATTATAAACACAACAGCTATTATATAACCAATAATTTTGCAAATTAACCATCTTCAATAACACTCATGGATTACTTAGACCAAAATTGTAATGCAATTAAAGAAAAAATAAATTTCATTACTAACCATATCTAGAGCAACCAGAAAAGTATGAATCTTCAAAGCTCAATCTCTGCCTCTTCCCACCAAATTAACTGGCCTGAAATCGCCTAACTTCCTCCCGAGTGAAAAAGTGCACAGCAGTGGCTAGATCTGAATCGAAATGAAGACAGATGCGGTCTGAGCAGCGCAATAAATGCCTTAGTTCCATTATCACGAGCGGTTTTAATTAAAACCGTCAGGATAATATCCTGACGGTTTTAATTAAGAACCATTCGTGATATTCAGCTATCACATACGGTTTTTATTAAAACCGCTCGTGATATCTGGGATGATCACGACGGTTCGTAATATAGACCGACCGTGCGTGATACTCCTTTTCCGCCACAAATACCACAGACGGCCTCCAAATTACAAATGCGTCAATAGTATTCATCACGCAGCGGTTTCACAAAACCGTCTGTGATGAGGCGTCTACTATGAGGCTTTCTGTAGTAGTGATATCGCACGTCCATACTAACTGTGCTTATTTCAGCTTCAACTTTAAGCCTAATGGAGCAGTTAATCTAGAGGGAAGATCGCTATATAAATTATATTAAACTTACGGTTCGAACGAGGTCAGGCCAGACGGTTGACGGCAGTGGTAGCCAACTGAGGGTAGTTCAGGAGAGTTTCGAACACCTGAGACAATCGCACAGTACTAATCTCCCATTCATTCATTCAACAGATTCGCATCTACACGAAATCAACCATGCCAAGCCCCACCGTCGTGCTGCTCCCGATGTGGGCACCCGGCCACTTCATAACGATGCTCGAAGCAGGCAAGCGCCTGCTCGGCGGCAGCGGCGGTGCCTTCTCCCTGACCGTGCTCATCATGCAGCCGCCAATGGACTCGCTGGCGTCCGAGGTCACCAGCCAAATATGCGGGGAAGTGGCATCCGGCCATGGTATCAACTTCCACCACCTACCGGCCGCTGACCACCTCATCGACCCGTCTGACTACATTCAACTCTACGTGCAACACGTCGAGGCGACCATCTCCGGCCTCGCGACCCCGGTTGCGGCGATCGTCGTCGACTTGTTTGGCACGGCCCTGCTCGACGTGGTCCACGACCTCGCCGTGCCGGCATACGTGTACTTCTCGTCCACCGGTGCCATGCTTGCACTCATGCTGTGCTTGCCGGGGCTACATAAGGAGGTCACTGCTATGTTGGAGGATACGGAAGGGGAGGTGGACGTGCCGGGAATGCCGCCGGTGCCGGTGGCTTCCATGCCGTCGCCCCAGATGAACAGCTACACGTGTTACGCGTACCACGTCCGCCGCTACATGGAGACCAAAGGAATCATCATTAACACGGTAGCCGAATTCGAGCCAGGCGTTCTTGCGGCCATCGCTGATGGCCAGTGCTCGCCGGGACACCAAACCCCGACGGTCTACTCGATCGGACCGCTGCTCTCGTTCAAGCCTCTCGCCGAGGCTGAGCGGCTGCACGAGTGCGTGCGGTGGCTCGACTCGCAGCCGCCGGCGTCCGTGGTGTTCCTCTGCTTCGGGAGCAGGGGCTGGTTCGACGCGGCGCAGGCGCACGAGGTTGCCGCTGGCGTCGAGCGCTGCGGGCAGCGTTTCCTGTGGGTGCTGCGGGGCCCTCCAACCGTCGGGTCGTGGTATCCGGTGAACGGAGACCCTCACAAGCTGCTTCCCGGCGGATTCTTGAAGAGGACAAAGGGGAGGGGGCTCCTGTGGCTGAGGTGGGCCCCGCAAACCGAGATCCTCGCCCACGCCGTCGTCGGTGGCTTCGTGACGCACAGCGGGTGGAACTCGGTCCTGGAGAGCCTGTGGTTCGGCGTGCCGATGGTGTTGTGGCCGCTCTCCGCTGAGCAGCCGCTCAACGCATTCGAGCTCGTCGCCGTCGCGCTCAGGATCGTCCGCAGGGGAACGGACAGCTTCGTGCAGGCAGATGAGCTGGAGCGCGCGGTGCGTAGCCTGATGGGCGAGTTGGAGGAGGGGAGGAGGGCGAGGAAGAAAGCCGTGGAGATGAAGGCCGCGTGCAGGAAGGCCGTGGAGGAGGGTGGGTCGTCGCACGCTGCGTTGCAGAAACTTGCGCGCGATATGCTTGTTGACAATAATCCTGACTATAGTTTTTCATTTGGCCCAAGCACTATGGGCCGGCCCAAGCACGGCCCGTGAAAGCATGGCCCAGAACGCCCGCCCGCGGTGCTCGCGCGTGCACCGCACGCCCGCCATAGTGCCATCTTTGGGCGCCATTTCGCCCACGATTACGCCTGCGCGGCGACGGCTAAACAGCCGGCCGGCTGCAAAGACGATCCCCTTCCCGACCGTTGGATGCCCCCCCTCCCCTCCATCGAGCCGTTAATTTTGCCCGTTGGGGGGCTCTTATAAAAGGCGCCACGGCCACTGCTGCTCTCCCAATCCCTAACCCTAATTCATTTCTCTCCCTCCCCGCCGCGGCTCGTCTCTGGCTCTCTCGCTCTCCCTCTCGTCTCTCTTGTCTCCGCTCCTTCTCCCCTTCCAGTGGCGTACTGAGCCACCGGTGGCCGGCACTGGCACACAGCACGGCATAGAGCACCCCTCTTCTTGATCCCGCATCGTCGATGTAGCCTCGTCCTCTCTCTGTCATCCTCATCGTCTTCTCCGTCGACCTCACCAGTACCGGATGCCGGCGATTCTGGTGCTCTGGATTCGAGTCCGTTGAGGTACCAGGGTCGTCGACGTCGCCGGCGATTCTGGTGCTCCGGCTGCCGAGGTAAAGGTAACCCTAACCCTAACCCTAACTTGCTAACCTAAGTCCCTAACCCTAGATCTGACTGTTTCCCGCCGTGTTTTTGTGTAGCCGTCGAGGAACCGGGACGCCGGCGAGGGACGATGCCGGGCTCCGGAGACGAAACTGTTGAGGTCGACGGCAACGAAGAGAGGTGGCTATGCTGGCTGGCCGGAGATGACGATGAGGAGGACCTGCGCGAGGACGCCGATGAGCTGTTCGGCCGTAGCGCTCAGGCTCCCATCGACCTCGCCGGGGATCAAGAAGGCGGGGCAGCAAACGAAGAGGAAGAGGACGAGAATAGCGCCAAGCGCTCTCGTCCCTCTACCTCAGCAGTGTGGTTGGATTTCAAGAAGCTCTTCAAAATGGTGAATGGTAAGAAAGTCAGGTATGGCGCTAAGTGCATCCATTGCTCCAAGTAGTACTCTGGCCTCTCATCCGGTGGCACTGGTCATCTCATCCGCCATAGGGATAAATGCCCTAGGAGGCGTGAGAAAACTCGCATGTCTCAGTCTCAGATCTCTTTTAATCTCGATGGTAGTATGCGTAATGGGAGTCTTGTCCTATGGTTGCTCGTACTCAACTTGTTCGATTGCTTGCTAGGCTTGATGTGTCTATTTACGTGGGTGAATCGATGCCTTTGAAGAGTACATTAGAATTGCTCATAACCCTAAATTTGTTCCTGTTTCTAGGCAAACTACCACTAGAGACATTGAGAAATATTTCACTGAGTGCAAGGCTAAGCTTGTTGAGATTGCTAGTTTTGCTGCTGTTAATTGTGTGTGTTTGACATCTGATATTTGGTCTGGTAATGCAAAATAGGATTACCTTAGTGTGGTTGCCCACTACATAAACACTGAGTGGCAACTAGAGAAAAGAGTGCTTGGTCTTAGGCTCATTGATGTGTCCCACAATGGCCAAAATATTGCTGACCGTATTGCATCTGTGCTTGAAGATTATGGTTTGTCTGAAAAAGTTTTTGCTGTTACTTTAGACGATGCATCATCTAATGTTTCTGCTATGAGAAGACTTAGACCTGTCCTGTCTAAATATCTTGGTATTGAAGATAATGATAATGATGAAACAACTGATGAACCATCTAGGGCAACTAATTCTATGTTCTTGCATCAGAGGTGTGCATGTCATATCATTAATCTGATAGTTAAGGAGGCCTTAACTTCTCTGAAGCCTTTGATTGAAACGTTTAGAATTGCAAAATCTTTCTTGAACTCATCTAACCAGAGAATTGCTGCATATAAAAGCTATTGCATTGCCACTGGTATTAAGAATAGATGCTTTCAGCTTGACATGGAAGTTAGGTGGAATTCTACATATTTAATGCTTAAGCACTTGTTTCCTCACAAGGTTCCATTCACTACTTTCATCCATGCTCACAAGGTGGTCAATTGTTTTTAACTGATGAACATTGGGTTATGGGTGAAAAAGTGCTTAAGTTTCTTGAACTGTTTTATGATGCTACAGTTGCTTTGTCTGGTGTGTACTATCCTACATCTCCACTTATGATTCATTATCTGGTTAAGATAGCTATACACCTAAAGAACTATGCTAATGATTGTCACATAAGACACGTGGTTCAACCTATGATAGACAAATACAATAAATCTTTGGAGGGACATACCTTTGCTTTATTCTTTTGCATTCATCCTGGACCCTAGAGCTAAAATGAAAGGTTTCAATAGAGTGCTTAGGAGGTTGGGTTCCCTGACTGGTACAAATTATACTACCTACCAGCTTGGCACTAGAGCTAGACTTACTGATGTTTATAACAAGTATGAGGACAAATATGGCGGTGTTAGGTTGAGGAGGACTGCCCTCCTAACCTATCTGGTAAGAAAAGGTCTGCCTGGGATGAAATTTATGATGATGATGATGGTGTTGGTAGCTCTGCAGGTGGTATGCATCCTCTAGCTGCTACTTTGAGTATGTCTAGAGATACCTCTGCAACTGCCCTGCTGCAGCTGCAACTTCTTGACTTCTAATGCTTCAACTTATTTCTTACTTGGATGTGACATTTGTGAACCGGTTAGATGATGATTTTAACATCCTTAACTAGTGGCATCAGCACAAACTCACTTATCGATTCTGTCCATCATGGCTAAAGATATTTTGACTGTCCTGTTGCTACCATATCTTGAGAATCCACTTTTAGTATGGTGGCGGGATCATCGAGGAGCGCGGAGGAGGCCGAGGCCTGAAATGGTGGAGATGCTTACTTGCATCAAAGGCGGGAGGCTCTGAAGCAAGGATGCAACACATGGTGGAGGACAAGGAGCTGGAAGAAGCATTTGAGGATCTTGATTTATCTACTTGATCATCATTTATGTAATGGACATGGGTGTAATATTGTGTAATGGGCGGTGGACTTAGAACTTCTATGGAGCTGGTGTACTCTTTTTCTGTCTAGGGTTTCTCACAAGGGTGAGTTTTACCTAGACGGGTTTTAATGAGGCAGCCATTGCACTAAAGCTCCCAGTAATCTAGTTTTTGTTATCTCTTCCTGTGTTTCTGTGCATTGATCTGTGAATTCTGAGCTGATAGAGGTGTGGGGCAATAGTGCGGGCGGCCGCACGGCGCTGCGATGCCGTCGTGCCCGATGGCGCGGCACGGCACGCATAAGGGGCTATAGTGCGTGCACAGGCTCATTTGGGCACGGCGGCACTAATAGGCGCGCACGGTATGTAAGCCGTGCTCGCCGTGCCGTGCTGCCGCGTGCCGTGCGATGCCGTGCGGCGCCCGATTGGCCAACTATAATCCTGACTTGGTCAGGTTTGCTTGAGCCAAACCAAGTCTTCAGAGTAAAACGTGTTTTCGGTTTTTTCAGTTGGGAAGCTGTGGGTTGCGTTCGGCAAAAACTGGATCGTAGTTAGGTGCTTTTAGTTTTCAGAAAGACAGTTGATAAAGTTGTTTAATTTGGAGTGTTCTGTTGAGATATAGATCAGAAAATTGCCCCACATTCATTGTCTTATCGCTGGTTCTGTTCTTCCCTGATTTTTACTGTTCATCTTCTGAAAACACAGAAACTGAGTGAATACTCGGGTGTGTTGATCCTAGGCTTATATCTAATACTTGTATCAGAGCCTTGCATGCCCAAGTATCTTCAGTTCAAGTCCATGGCCATCACCACGCAGCAGGCGACCTGAGAGAGCGGTGGTGTGCCGTTTCAGTGCCCAATTCTAACGACGGTAAATTACACGTCGTGGGCGATTCGGATGGTGGCCTTGATGGACGCCCAGCGTATCTGGGAAGGCATTGAACCGCAGGCCAATGTGGCTGCGGATGCGAGGAAGGACAAGTTTGCCAGAGCGTTCATCTTTCAGGCTCTACCTGAAGATGTGCTGCTACAAGTTGCGAAGAAGTGAACAACAAAAGAGATTTGGGATGCTATGAAAGTCAGGTATCTGGGCACAGATCGGGTGCAGAAAGCATGAATCCAAACTCTGAAGAGTGAGTTCCAAGCATTACACATGAAGGAAGGTGAGACGGTAGATGAATTCATCGGAAAGCTCAGCGCCATGGCAAGTAAGTATAGCTCCTTGGGTGCTACTCTGGAAGAATCGGCTCTTGTCAAGAAAATTCTTGATTCAGTCCCAGATAAGATTTTCCAGTTGGTCGCCTCAATAGATCAGTATGCAGACTTGGAGGCGATGTCTTTCGAGGAGGCAATTGGGTGCTTGAAAGCCTATGAAGAGCCTCTTCGTCTCCGAGGAAATGGAGAAGGACAACTGCGCTTAACCCATGCTGAGTGGGAGGCAAGACAGAAGGGCAAAAGTGGAGACTCAACTACAGCCAATAGAGGGCGCGGAGCTGGTAGGCCAGAATGGTGGGGCTGTGGCTGTGGCTGAGGCTGAGGTGGGGACATGGCCGAGGCAGAGGTGACCGAAGCAATTCCAACACACCACGTTGAGAAGGTATTGGAAGCGCTGCTGCTGGAAAGTATAAGAGCCACGTCAAGTGTTTCACTTGTGATAATTTTGGGCATATGCCTCAGAATGTCGCAATGGCAAGCGCAAGGAGGAAGAAGTCAATCTCACCTACACCCAAGAAGATCAACCAGCTTTATTACTAATAGTTTGCACACAACAGCCGAATGACATTGTTTTGTTAAATGAGGGTGAGCTGTTGTCGGAGCAACGCGCTGCTAGTACCAAGGTTGAAGAAGGGACTTGGTTTTTGGACAATGGTGCTACTAACCACATGACAGGCAGGAGATCTCATTTTGCCGAACTGCATGAGAGCATTGTTGGGAGAGTACGCTTTGGAGACGGCTCAATAGTGCCAATTAAGGGGAAAGGCACAGTTTTGCTAGAATGCAGCAACGGAGAGCAGCGTCTGATCACTGGAGTTTACTTCATTCCCAGCCTTCACACCAGTATTCTGAGCTTGGGACAGTTGACAGAAGATGGGTACAGAATTGTAATCTTTGGTGAATATTTGTGGATGTATGATAGGGAAGATCGGCTACTCATGAAAGTTAAAAAAATCAAGCAACAAGCTGTATAGGAAAGATCTTCACACAGTTGCACCGGTGTGTCATGCTATCAGCCTAGATGATGAGGCCTGGTTGTGGCATGCTCGGTTGGGGCATTTAAACTTCCAAGTAATGAAACAGATGGTTTCAAAAGACCTGGTCCGGGGTGTTCCAAAGATTGAGCATCTGACGCAGATATGTGAGGGGTGTCTTGTAGCAAAGTAGTGCAAAATTCCTTTTCCATTGCAAGTAGAGTATCGAGCTGGTAGTCCATTGGAGCTGGTCCATGTTGATTTGTGTGGACTAATTACACCTCAAACAATGGCGGGTAATCACTACTTTTTTCTTTTGGTAGATGATTACAGCAGGTTTATGTGGGTATATATCATCAATACCAAGGATGAGGCTTTAGTGGCCTTCAAGAAGTTCAAGGCGCGGGTTGAGGGGGAGATGTCACACAAGCTGAAGTGTTTGAGAATAGACCGAGGGGGTGAGTTCATCTCTCAGAGCTTCAAGGATTACTGTGAAAAGAATGGAGTTCAAATACATCTCACTGCGCCTTACACCCCACAATAGAATGGCGAGTGAAAACCCATTGGAGCCGTAGCTGCCGCCACCGCTAGAGATGTTGCAATAGACAGTCAGAGCAAAAAAACTTAAGTCGAATTTCTCACCGTTGGATTGTGCTAGCATTTGTACCCTTGAACATTGATGGTGATGGCTTTGGCGAGGGATTTCAATGGCTAAGCCAAAGGTCTCCGCCTTGCTACGGGTGGAGCTAGCAAGGTTGCCTGGTATGCTTGGGCACACCTAAAAATTGGAATTTTTCGAGGGATCAGTGAAGCATTTGGGCCATATTTGTAGTACTTCTTGGTGTACACCTTTCTTAAAGCCCAACCCACAATAGACGGCTCGCTTATGCCCCCCACCAGCCCATAGCCGACAGCCACCTCACGACTCAGCCTACCTCCATCTCCATTCTCTTCAATATCCCCAATTCCCCAACCCTAACCCTCTCCTCTCATCCCTAGTGGTGGCGGCTCTAGTTGACTACTCAGCGATCAGCGTGGTGTGGAGAGGAGGAGCAGCAGGAGCCGCCGCGCAACGCGGGGGTGAGGGATTAACGTATGATGCAGGAACAGCAGGCAGGGCACTAGCAACATGTGGTGTGGCACACAATACGCCAAAGACACACAACTACAGTAAGTCAAGATTATATTCTTGATTTTGATTTGGGATTCATGGAATATTATGAACTTGTGATTGGAGTGTTGGAAGCACAAGAATCAGGTGAAATTGAAAGCGGATGAGGATTGAATCAAGAGACAGGGTTGGCTAGGCCTGGTGACAGTCGTTAGGGTTCTAATTATAAAACTGTTTTGCATACTATTGTTATGTATTCTACAATCCATAAAAGTGCTCATAAAGATTGGAAAAAGATCCCGCCCTAAAGAATGAATTGGGGGGGGGGAGCCCATGCTATGGTGGCAGCCTTTGAGTCATTTTATTTTGTTTCCATGGCAAACTTGATGCTAGTCATACTTGGGAACATAGATTACTTTTGTCAATCTTCTTTTGTCAATCTTTGCAAAAAGAGACCAAGATATTATTAATGCTATGTCATTTATTGATTTGGCTAAAGACATATACAATATACGAGGAGTCATGTGTGAGATGATATAATCAAGTGTCTCCAAAGCATGAAAACGTGTTAAGTAGTATATAATTTTTATTACATATTTGTAATCTTCTATTCATGTAAGACCTTATTTGAACTATTTTGTATTGTACTTTTTGCTAAATTTTGAACTTATCTGTTAGATTTATGATGCTATGAAACCATTGTACAAGACTATATAATTATTTGTGTGAAGTATACAAGCTCATCGTAAATTTTCTAGCTCCACTACGTCCAGCCCTCCTCCAATGATGTCGAATGCCCCCTTTACCGGATGTGCATATTTCTTCCTCCGTAGATTAAGGCTTTTGTGTTGTCACGAGTATCAGAGGCAGCGACCCTCTTTGTTGGTAGCACCGAAGGCCGCGGTGGTAAGGTGGGAGGAGTTGCGAAAAGAGGTGGCAGAGATCCCGCGATCCAGAGGGGAGTGGGGCGATGTTGATAACAGGGATACGTGTGTTAGGCCATGTCCAATGCGACCCTTGTACCAGATGTTTAGGCAAAAAAAACTGTCTTGATTGCCAGGTGGACTGCGTTGCATGTAGTAGACGTCCGAGGCGCAGCCAAAGTTGGAGGCCGGTGATCCGAGCGGTTCGCTCGCATGGAATTGTTCTCTGGCAGAATCGATGCTTTTGCCAGCAGCTGGTGCTGGCATTGGAGACTATGGCTCTTATATTAGATGGTATAGTTTCTCTCTCTTTAAGCATTTATCTAAGCATCCTTGCATTGGACATGGCCTTAGGGTGGATGGTAGCGCACGGAACGCAGCGACGCAAGTGTTGGCATGGCGCGGTTAGGGCTAAGGGGATTGGAGAGGGAGATATCTTTGATCAAATGAAGTGAGAAATCGACTGATATTTTATTGAGAAAAAATAGTCAAGTGGTAAATAGACAGTCCCCTCGACGATTTATTCGGGCTTAGATTTGGTTTAGGCGTTGCATTTTCAGGCCTAGGTTGGGCTTGGATGGATCGTTCATTTTGCTCCGACTGAACACAGGATAGGATGGGCTACTTCCCATTAGCACCAGTTCAATGTACATGTCCTTGCCAACGTGCAATCTGAGCTCAACAGGCAGGCAGACAAACTCTGGCCTATGTTACTTTAGTGAAGCCCATTGCACGATTTGTTTTGCGCCAGCGGCCCAGAATTTGTAGCCTGTTACGCTAACGTTCTGATTCTAGTTTCTACTACTATGCATCGACATGCCAAACTCTGTTCTGTAGCCAACTCTCATGCCTTGCTGGCTTGCTACAACTTGTTCACTAACATTAGCCCTGATGCTTTTGTGGTTTTTGAAGCATCTGGGTGGCCAAGAGTCCTGGCATATTTGGGCACCCCCACCGTAGACTATAAATAGGGACCTAGACCCTCCTCATTATGTATCTTGATGCAATCTAAAGAAATAAAGAAAGACCAGGAGTTCTCTCTACCTCTCTGTGTTCAATCTATTATTCTGTGATTCTGTGATTGATTCGTTCTTGTTCTAAGCGGAGAATCGCCGGATGGTCTCGGCGTCGGTTCCTCAACACGTTATCAGCACGACTTCGCTCCGGTGAACGAGGTAATCATCGAAGCACAGATTGAATTTTCTAGATCGCTTTTGAATCTACATTTTCTTTTCATGTTCTAGATTGAAATTCTACGGTGCAAATCCGCCCTAATCTACCGCGAGCAGACTTGAAGTCGCCGGCACAATGCCGATCGGTAGATTGTGAAACGGGGTAGATGTTGATTGCACTGTAGAATGATGCAAATCCGCCCAAAATTTACCGCGAGCAGATCTGAAATCGCCGGCACAATGTCGATCGGTGGATTACGAAACGGGGTAGATGTTGATTGCATCATAGAAGTAGAAACGAAAAATATATGCATGGGTTTCATGTTTAGTTCTGCACAGCATTGTAGATCTAATAAAAGGGGAGGAATTTGGCTCATGGCCACGCATGGCTGCTGTGCCTGCATGCGCTGGTGCCGCCCGAAGCGCCTCGGTCCTCGCGCGCCCCTGCACGGGCCCGCCTGCCCGCACGGCGCCGGCAGCCGCCGCCGACTCACACCCGCACGCGCGAGCACCAGCCGCCGCTCAGGCTGCTCCCCCTCAACATAGAAAAACAAAAAGGAGACACTGCCACTGCGTCAGAATGCGCACCACCCCAAAGGCATCGCCGCGCGCCGTCACAGCTGCCGCCGGCCTACCGCCAACGAGCACCGTCTCTGCACAGATGGATGCTCGGCCTGCAACCGGCTGACAACCGCGCCCGCATGCATGCCTCCATGATCGGCCTCCACCACCGCGCCATGATAAAGAATAAGCGAGGCCGCCGCCGCCGGCGCTTACTCGGAAGCCGCCCTGCATGGCGCTCCCGCCCGTGTAAGCGCTCTACGTGGCGCCGCCGCCTCGCGCACTGCCGCCGCCGCCTGCATGCGGCTGATTCGGCTGCCCGCTCGCGGCGCAGACGCACCACGCCCGAACGGCTCGCTGGCTGCCGCCATCGTCGGCTTCCGGCCGCTCCGCCCAAGACGGCGGCGGCGCTTCGCTCGCGCAGCTCCACCCGAGCCGCATCTCGCACCGCCGCCGGCGGCTCGATGGCTCCACCTCGATCGCCCGCGCGCCGCCTCACGGTCCCGCCGACCCTAACCGCCTCTGCGCGGCGCCCCATATGGGCTCCTCCACCGCCGTCGGCGAGGCCGCTTCCTCCTTGCGCGGCGCAGCCCGCACGGCCCCGCGCCCGCGCGCGCCCGGCAGCCCACACCGACCCCACACCGGCTGCGCGCCTCGGCAGCCCGCGCACCGGCCCGCCCCACGTGCCGCACCCACCACCTGCAGGCGTGCACGCCTTGCAGCCGCCGCCGCCAAGCAAGTGGGGGTGGGGGGAAACCCTAAACCCCACCCCTTAAGTGGTCGGGTGGGCCTCACGGGCCAGAAAGGTGAGTGGCCGGGAGCCAAAAGGGCTGGGAAAAAAGAAAAAAAAGGAGGAAGCCCGTGGGCGCAGTGCATTTTACAAAAACCCCCTCTGAGTTTTGAATTTTACCGAAAGGCCCTACAATTCGCATACAAGTCCCGAAATTTTGCAGGGAAGGCCTCGTAATTCCGAAAATTGCGAATAAGCCCTCAAATTTACGAGCGGGTCCAGAATTTTGCAGAAAACCCCTCGATAAATCAGAAAATTGCATGAATTTTTTCTGAACTGAAATTTTGCGCAGAAACCCTCTGGAATTGCAGAATTTGCTGAAATTTCATATTTTAGCATAAAAGGGCCTCGGGAATCCGAATTTTGCATTATTTTTAGCATTTGAAGCTTATTTATTTATGCCATTATTGTTATATGTATTTTCTATATTTATTTTACTGTTTTGATTAATTGTAATTGTTTTAATTTCTTTTAATCACTAAAATTAGCAGTAAAATTATAGAAAATACACAGAAAATTATGAAACATTGCGAGAACCTTCTGTGCCATTTTATTTACCCACAGTGAATTATTCCGTGCATGTCTACCAGCAGTAGACTTATACACATTTAGATGACTAGCATCACGAACTGAGTGTCCGAGGAGCTGGCCCAGCATGGTCAAAACTATCTGACGTAGGCATCCGATATCGAGATTGTGCTTGGAGCCAGGAAGCTCCGCGCTACTATTGGGATTGGCGGACTGAATAACGCTCAACCCAAACCTGAGGAGAATAATCAGGCACTTCATTTTCTCAGGCACCACCTTTGCCTCACTCTCAAGAATGAGTATATGGCGGAGAAAAGCGTGCTAGCACTCTGAACCGCACTCAAGAAGCGGTTTGAGAGGCTGAAGTACACCATTCTTTCTCAAGCAGAGCAGGAGTGGATCAGACTGAGGTTTGTCGACTCTAAGACGGTCGGGGAGTACAATTCTACCTTGCACAGGATTTGTACTAGTCTTTAACTCTGTGGCAAGCAAATCACAGATGAGCAGAAGACCGAGAAGACCCTGTCCACCTTTCACCCCAATGCCGTACAATCCGCCCGCATCTATCGTCATGACGGCTACAAGGAGTACGCTGAATTGATTGATATGATGCAGGTTGCGGAGGCTCAGGACGAACTTCTCCGCAAGAATTACGTTACTCAGCCACCAGGCAGCTCCGCTGGCCGTGAAGCCAACGCTGGGAGCCACAAGGTGCGAAAGCACTTGATGAAGAAGGGGGAAAGAAGGGTAAAGCCGTAGCCCAGAAAGGCAAATCAGACGCTCCACATGAGAATAAGGCTAGCAAGCCAAAACGGGATGGCAAAGGGCAGCATGAAGCCCACTCTGCATCGGCTAAGGGGAGAGTTCTAAGCAGCTGCCTGCACCGATGGAGGTTAAAACCATCACGACAGCAACACTCCCTCTCGACCTAGAAGCAGCCAACGCCATGATTTCTCTTGAAGAGAATGTCACCCCGAGAGAATAGCAGAAGTCTAGTGCACATAATGCATTTAGACTTTAATTGTCATTTATTTTGTGTGGAAGAATATGTTAGAATTTGCATGGATGGTACTTAAGAATTGTTTTTTTTGCTCGTGATGGTTGGATGATATTTGAAGAATTCATTCATTTATTCAGTTTATGATGGCATGATATGTTCTGATATTGGAGTATTTAATGTGTTGATTGCCTTCTCATACATGTTAATAAATGGGAAAATTTGTTCAGTAGCACTCAAAGTTCACCTCTTTCGGAAAATACCACCAAAAGAACCTAGTTCCGGAAATTACCACCAAAAGATTCACTTCGCTTCGGAATGTAGCACTCTGTTAGTTTTTGAGGTTGACGGTGTTAACTGAGACAAAAATGCCCTTGTGGCAACTGAGACATGAACAGCGGCGCCATCTCTGTGGCTGGAATTGAATGAACAAAGGGATGAAAAATCAAACCTTGACCAATGGACAAATAGACTAGCATGAAATCATTGTTGACATCCAGTTAAATCTACATAATGAAGAATATAGACCACACATGTCACGAGTAAAGAAAATGAAGCTGCTACATTATCATGCTAGTATAAATGATGAAGCAACTAACTATTCATTTAGAGAACTCAAGTTTGTAACATGATGTGATAGAATGTAAAGGAGTAAGAGATCTCACATTTGAAAAATTGTAGCATGCTGTTTGTTGCATCCAAAGGGGAAATAATTTTCTTTGCAAGCATGCTGAGAACATCTTTAGCCTTGGCATGAAGCCCCTTTCCCTCAAAATCCTCACTAGCAGCAAAGATCTTCCTAACAAAGTCCAGCTCTTTCATCGGTGTCTCGGCATTCCAGTTCTCTGCGCAACAATTGAACACCTCCTTAACAAATCCAAACATCTCGAAGCATGGCTGCAACCAAGGCCTTTGGGCGCATCTCGATCGTCCCTCGTCCCCATCGGCCCTTTCGGTGTTGGACTGGCCTAATCAAGTTCCTCTCCAGCGCACATGCAGCATGGCACCAAGTGCGACAGACATCACACCCAACCCACCTGCAAGTATTTGGAGCACGATCAAACTTGTGGCACACCGGGCACATACACGCACTGCAGAACACTTTCTTGGAGGAGCACATCTTGCACTCGCAGATCATCCACGAGCGGCATGCTCTTGCGATTCAGTTGCGGCACTGCGTCATGAGGAACATCTCCACAAGCTCGCATTGCTTGGTACCGGCCCTTGCCGGTGACAAATGCGGCCATACCGGTCTTGATGGCCACTAGGATCTCGGTGAGTCTTGTTCGCGCCCGGTGCCTCGGCGATTAGGTCGACCGGCGCTCCGGCCTGCGCCGGCCGCCAACTCGTCCCTCTTCTCGGAGCATCAATCACGCCCGCACCGTCTCCCCAGCACCTCTAGCGATTGGCGGGAAATCTGCGCACTGCGCCATGGCTGCCACAGAATCCGACACGACCTCCGGAGGATCCAATCAGCCGCGACATATGCAGCCGCGCGCGCCACCGTCGAAGGTGCCACCGCGCTGGCCGCCACCGCCATCTTCGCGGGGAGTTCCGTGGGAAGAAGGACGACGTACCCTCCTTCGGCGGCGGCGTGGCAAAGCGACACCGCGTCCCCATGGGGCGAAAATTGAATCGGTGTGGGCGGAGCCGTTGGTACCCTCCCCGCGGCGTAGATGTCGGTGGAGCGTGCGTGAGGGAGCAGCTGGGGTTGTGCGAGAACAACGAGTGGGAGCAGGACATGTCGTCCGAGTTGATGCTGCGGGTGCGAGCCGTCGTCGCGCTGTAGGTCCGCCTAGGAATGGTCAATGTTTGATTTTCATCCCTTTGTTCATTCAATTCCAGCCACAGAGATGGCGCCGCTGTTCATGTCTCAGTTGCCACAAGGGCATTTTTGTCTCAGTTAACACCGTCAACCTCAAAAACTAACAGAGTGCTACATTCCGAAGCGAAGTGAATCTTTTGGTGGCAATTTCCAGAACCGGGTTCTTTTGGTGGTATTTTCCGAAAGAGGTGAACTTTTAGTGCTACTGAACAAATTTTCCCTTAATAAATACCCTATATTAGAACGCGTGTAGCGCCCTATGAAGGAAGTGTGCTTAGCTAGCAGCGGCACAATGCATATCATCTTAAGAGAGATTGAGTATTTTCAGTTGATTCGTAAGAGCACTGACATCCTTACGACAATCGCCAGAAGCGATGCATGTTCGGGAAGAGCCACAATGGGCACAACTTTGGTTATTGAAGAAGTCTTATTGTACCCAAAATCGGCTAGAACTCTCTTAAGTTTTAAGAATATCCGCGCAAATGGTTTCCACGTTGAGACTGAAAAGAGTACGGTAAGGAATACCTGCTCATTACGAAGCACAAAGAGAACAGAAAATTGTATTAGAAAACTTCCTTCACTAGAAACTAGGCTATATTATACCAACATTAAAGCGCCTGCAGCGTACACTGTTCTGAAGACAGTGTTTAGAAGCTCTGAACTCTTCTGTCTCTGGCATGACAGATTAGGCCACCCAAGTCTTAGGATGATGAGAAACATAACAAATAACTCGCATGGGCATAATATTAATGTGAAGAATTTCCCGAATCATGAAGATTTTGTGTGCCCTGCATGTGCCACCGGGAAACTAATAACTAGACCCTCCACTCTGAAAGTGAAGGATGAAGTCCCTGTATTCCCGGAACGCATCCAGGGAGACATTTGCGGTCCTGTTCAGCCCGTCTCAAGGCCATTTAAGTATTCCTTGGTGCTCATCGAAGTGGTCGTATGTGGGTTTATTGTCCACAAGAAACCACGTCGTTGCAAAATTGATCTCGCAGATCATCCGCATCAGAAATGTGTTCCCTGATCATCGCATCAAGTCCATTAGAATGGACAACGCCGGAGAATTTACTTCAAAGGCATTTGATGATTATTGCATGGCAATGGAAATTGCAGTTGAGCATTCGGTACCGTATGTCCATACCTAGAATGGTTTGACAGAGGCTTTAATCAAGAAAATTAAATTTATTGCCCGACCTTTTGAAGAATTGTAATTTGACAGCCACATGTTGGGACACGCAGTCCTACATGCAATGAATCTCATCAATTTTAGACCATTGGCCTACAACATCCATTCACCTATGCAACTAGCGCAGGGGTCACCATCGGAAATTTTCCAACATTAGGGGGAGGAAATCAACCCCTTGATGAATAATGTCGGGAAATTACGTGGCAAACCATGGGAATCTATGCAGATAACCCGCGCACTAGTGAAACAATAGAAGTCCAGAAGACAATTGATTTGCAAGCATTAGCAAATCAGCTGCCTGATCACTTTAGTGATTTGAAAAGCATGACTAAGTCGCATGTGCCTGCACGCACTGCACCGGAGAGGGTTGAAATACCAAAGAAAGCAGAAGGTATCCCTAATCTCGTCTAGAGGCCTCAGAATAAAAGGACGAGAACTCCGGTTCGTCGAGTCCAAAGTAACCGGGGACGCCCGACGAAAAAGGATAAGAGAGATTTATCACAGCCGATCATTGAAGTCCCCCAGAATGAGAAGGGGAGCTAGTTGAGACCTGGCACAAGTATGACACCTTCCGAAAAGGGCATACCGGATCTGAATATCCCCATCGGCATGGATGTGTGCGCACACATCGGAGCCGAAAAACTAAAGGGACTTGCCATCGCAATTGAAAGAAGCGATGTGCAAGGTAAAGCTCCAGCAGAAGCAATCACTCTAGAAGAAGCAACTCATGAAGAAATAGCTATAAATTATGTGCACACGGGAGAGTCCCTGAATAAGACAACAGCTAATATCGATATCTACTTCGCAAAGAAAATTGCCACCATCATCGATCTTGATCCCGAGCCTGCATCGCTCGCTGAATGTAAGAAAAGATCAGATTGGGAAGATTGGAAGAAGGCAATAGCAACTGAATTGCTATCTCTGAACAAAAGAGAGGTGTTTGGACCCGTATGCCGCACGTCTCCCCACATACACCCCGTTGGGCACAAGTGGGTATTTGTTCGAAAGAGAAATGAAAGAAATGAAGTAGTGAGATACAAAGCAAGGCTGGTAGCCCAAGGTTTCACTCAACGCATACAGGTTGATTATGAAGAAACCTACTCCCAGTCATGAGTGGAATTACCTTTAGATACTTGATCTCAATGGCGGTGAACTTGAATTTAGAAATGAAATTGATGGATGTTGTGATTGCATACCTTCTGATAATTTGGATTGGAGATTTACATGAAAGTCCTGAAGGAATTCCTCTCCCGAACCAAGACAGAGCAAATAGAAATCATGCAGTGTGAAACTCGAGAAAGTCACCTTTGTATGGTGAAACAATCTGGAAGAATGTGGTATAATCGCTTAAGTGACTTTCTCTGCAAGAAAGGCTACACGAACAATGAAGACTGTCCTTGTGTATTTATACGGCGATCCCAGAATGGATTCTGTATAATCTCTGTGTACGTAGATGATCTTCATCGGGACAGCCGAAGACATAAAAGAAGCAAGCTCCTACTTGGAGTCAGAATTTGAAATGAAAGATTTGGGCAAGACCAAGTTTTGTTTAGGCCTACAGCTTGAGCATGTCCCTGAAGGAGTCTTGGTACATCAGTCGACCTACACCCAGAAGGTGCTTGAAAGGTTTGGCTTCGAGAAGGCATTTCCCTCGAAAGTACCGATGATCGGTAGGTCTTTACAGCAAGAAAAAGATCCTTTCCGACCTAGGGAAGAGGGGGAGGAAGTCGTGGGACTGGAATTCCCATACTTGAGTGCAGTGGGAGCACTCATGTACTTAGCAAACTGCACTAGACCGGATATTGCATTTGCCGTGAACTTGTTAGCAAGGTATAGTGCAGAGCCCACCAAAAGGCATTGGCAGGGCATAAAGGACATTTTCCGATATCTCCAAGGAAGCAAGGACCTTGAATTGTTCTACAGAAAGAATCAAGATCTGAACTTGATTGGCTATGCAGATGCTGGGTATCTGTCAGACACGCATACCGCTAAGTCACAAACAAGCTATGTATTCCTGTGTGGTGGAACTGCAATTTCATGGAAATCGTCTAAGCAAAGCCTGGTAGCTACTTCGACGAAACACTTAGAAATTATAGCATCAGATGAAACCGCACGAGTGCGCTAGCTCCGCGAATGGTTCACCACATCCAGCAGTCATGTGGGATGAACATTGTGCAAACCCCCACAATTATCTATGAAGATAATGCCGCTTACGTTGCATAAGTGCAAACGGGCTATGTGAAGAGTCATCTCACAAAGCATATCAACCCCAAGTTCTTCTATGCACATGAATTACAAAAGATGGACGAGATTAAAGTACTGCATACTAAGTCACGTGAAAATCTCGCGGATTTATTCACTAAGTCACTCCCCGCATCTAACTTTGAAAGGTGCGTGCGTGGAATTGGAATGATGAGACTTAGAGAAGTGCAGAATTCAGGGGGAGAATTTTCACAAGCCCGCTAATAAATCTTGATCATGAAGATTAAGTACCCAAAGAATAAAGTCCTGAAGACTAAATGAAATTGGGTGAATTGTACTCTTTTCCCTTGACGAGTTTTCCATGAAGTTTCTCGACCAAGGTTTTTAATGAGGCAATTCGTTCATCGCAGCATCACATGTATCATGTACTCTTTCTCCAAATTTTTTCCACTGGGTTTTTGTGGAGTTTTGACGAGGCATGAGCATGATGGGTGAGTGCCCAAGGGGGAGTGTTAGGAAACTGGGCCCATGGCCAAGAGTCCTGGCATATTTGGGCACCCCCACCGTAGACTATAAATAGGGACCTAGACCCCCCTCATTATGTACCCTGATGCAATCTAAAGCAATAAAGAAAGACCAGGAGTTCTCTCTACCTCTCTGTGCTCAATCTATTATTCTGTGATTCTGTGATTGATTCGTTCTTGTTCTAAGGAGAGGAATCGCTCAGACTGGTCTCCAGCGTCGGTTCCTCAACAGGCAGCACCGAAGGCCGCGGTGGTAAGGTGGGAGGAGTTGCGAAAAGAGGTGGCAGAGATCCCGCGATCCAGAGGGGAGTGGGGCAATGTTGATAACAGGGAGACGTGTGTTAGGCCATGTCCAATGCGACGCTTGTACCAGGTGTTTAGGCAAAAAACTGTCTTGATTGCCAGGTGGACTGCGTTGCATGTAGTAGACGTCCGAGGCGCAGCCAAAGTTGGAGGCCGGCGATCCGAGCGGTTCGCTCGCATGGAATTGTTCTCTGGCAGAATCGATGCTTTTGCTAGCAGCTGGTGCTGGCATTGGAGACTATGGCTCTTATATTAGCTGGCATAGTTTCTCTGTCTTTAAGCATTTATCTAAGCGTCCTTGCATTGGATATGGCCTTAGGGTGGATGGTAGCGCACGGAACGCAGCGACGCAAGTGTTGGCATGGCGCGGTTAGGGCTAAGGGGATTGGAGAGGGAGATATCTTTGATCAAATGAAGTGAGAAATCGACTGATATTTTATTGACAAAAATAGTCAAGTGGTAAATAGACAGTCCCCTCGACGATTTATTCGGGCTTAGATTTGGTTTAGGCGTTGCATTTTCAGGCCTAGGTTGGGCTTGGATGGATCGTTCATTTTGCTCCGACTGAACACAGGATAGGATGGGCTACTTCCCATTAGCACCAGTGCAATGTACATGTCCTTGCCGACGTGCAATCTGAGCTCAACAGGCAGGCAGACAAACTCTGGCCTATGTTACTTTAGTGAAGCCCATTGCACGATTTGTTTTGCGCCAGCGGCCCAGAATTTTTAGCCTGTTACGCTAACGTTCTGATTCTAGTTTCTACTACTATGCATCGACATGCCAAACTCTGTTCTGTAGCCAGCTCTCATGCCTTGCTGGCTTGCTACAACTTGTTCACTAACATTAGCCCTGATGCTTTTGTGGTTTTTGAAGCATCTGGGTGGTAACCAGATGTATCAATAGCTGATATGATTTTGTACGGTCCCAACATGCAACTAAGCGGCAGTGATTATGCAGCAGTAAAAGGATTGTTATGTGTAGCCCAGGAAACAGAATCAGTAACACTAAACTCGCATCATCGTAACGTAGAGTAGATGTATCAAGGGGGCTCTGCAAAACATAAAGGTATGCCAGTTTGGAAGATGTCTGCATATTTGGCATCGATCCCTGATTTGCAGATAACTGATGCGTAACTTTTTATCTAATTACCGAAGTTGAACAGAAGTTGTTTCTTTCTCGTTCATGCTTGATACCAGTAGGCACAGGGGCGTAGGTACCGGGGTAGCCTGGTAAGGCTTAAGCCTCACCTTCTCCGATAGCCTACTGTAGGCACATAGTAACAATGGATTCATTCCATACAAGTTCGTGCAAGAAGCGCACTGCAAAACAAGAATCAACAATACAACGACTGTAACTATACCTAGAAACATTACAATGCCATTAGAGACATGCATGCACTAATGACTAATGCTAATTAAGCCCTACTTCCAAGTTCCAAGTTCCAACTACCAAGAGGCCATGTTGGCTCGGAGCTGCTTCGCCGCACCTCCTCCTTCGGTTTCTTCAGCACCGGAGCGGCTTCCCTCCACCTTATTTACCCCTTGAGGGACGCGGCACGGTTGTGGTGGTGACGGTACTGGACGAGCCGGTGGAGGTGCCGGACGAGGTGGAGGCATCGGTGGGCGGCATCTTCTTGACATGGTCCCTGGCGACGTGCACGGTGCTGAAGGGTCGTCCGGCGGGAACTTGCCTTTGTAGACGATGTGGAGGAAGCCGTCCTCGGTGGCGGTGACAACCACGGCGCTAAGCCAGAGCACGAGGCGGTGCCCCGTGGGGAGTTGACTCGCCGGCGTGCGAACGCGCACCTTGTTGATTTCGATCGCTTTGCGTACGACCACGAGAGGCAGTCGTAAATTTGGTCTCCTACAGTAACCTTGAGTGCTACAATAGCTTCGAGTACCCTAAGTACTCGTAATTTTCCGAGTACTCGAGGCTCATCTGGTACTCTGATTTTTAAGTACAGCGGCGATAACACAAAAACAACCAAGAGGTAGAATAAACAAAATCTTTTGGTGGTGTTCCAATCGCCGCACCTTTTTCTTGGTTTTGTCTACTATTTATACACAACTTTACATGTTAAAATATCGACAATACTTCTACGTATCCGAACATGACTCAGATAAAGAAATCGACTCTGAAACATGAGTTTCTATTTCTAGACTGACTCGGACTCAACTCGATATAGACTTTAAAACAGATTCGGTAGGATTAGTTTCAACAAACACACCCTAATCCTTGCCGACTTAACCAACTTCCTTAACACTGAATAAATTAATCATCTGACCAAAAATAACTCGACCCAATGCCTTTGTGAGTGCATCAATCCTCTGTTCTTCTATTGAAATATGTGAAACAACCACCAGTCCCTCTTCAATGCATTCTCGATGAAAATGATATCGAGTATCAATGTGTTTGCTTCTTCCATGAAACATCGGATTTTTCATAAGCGCTATTGCTGAATTATTGTCCACAAATAATATGAAAGGCTTGATAGTCTGTTTAGTCAATTCATGAAGTAATCTCATCAACCAAATACCTTGACATGCGGCTGAAGTTGTTGCATAAACTCCGCTTCGTATGATGACAAGGTTACACTTTTTTGTTTCTGTGAGCATCATGTAATTACATTTCCATGAAGATAGAACACCATACCAGTCATGCTTCTACAGTCAACCGAATTATCGGCCAGATTACTGTCATCAAACCCTTCAAGCATTGGTGAGTTGCCATGCCTGACATACACTAGCCCATAATCCACAGTTCCTGCTAGATAGCTCAGCACATGTTTTAATGCTTGCTTGTGTTGTACTGTTGATCTTTCCATAAATCTACTAAGCACTCCAACTGAGTATACAAGGTTTGGTCGTGTATATATCAAATTTCGTAGGCAACCTACTATACTCTGAAATTCAGCCGGATCAATAGGCTCACTTGTCTCATCTTTGTCGAGTTTCAACTTTGACTCCATGGGGGTACTGATAGTGTTGCAACTCAACATGCATGCCTTCTCAAGAATCTTCTTTGCATAGTTTGATTGCTTGATTGAAATATGTAGGATCGTCGATTGCAATCAGAGGGAGGTGAATGATTGCAACGCCTAGCAAAAAATAGAAATAACGAAGCACAAAAAGGTTTTTTCTGAGTTTACTGTAGCAACACTGTAGCACCGAGAAAAAAGTCCCGATCGGTCAGCAAAACAACGCTTTTACTTAAATCTAGCAATCGATTTTTAATTCAAACTAATTCATGAATGTAAGCACAAAAAATATATAGCTAGAGATCAATGCATGAAGAATGCTTAGGAATCAAAAAATCAGGAAAAAGGATAATATATGCGAATTTAAAAACTCACGAACTTTTATTCAAAAATCGTGAACACTGTTCATCCATCAGGACCATCACAATCTATCCATGCAGTCGCCGCTCAAAAAAATGTTTTCGCTTCGTCTCGTGAAAGCATTTTTTCTCCGTTTTCTCGCGTTGCTCTGTATTCTCACGGGCCTTTTTTCTCGCTATCCTCAGCCGCGCCTGCAGTCCCTTTTAGGGTCCTTAGCCGTAGGTCCTACTCTGAGACCTACTCTGAGACGGCACCGTAACCCATACTAATATTGCCGCCGCACACGACTCTGATTAACCCTAAAACGACTCGTCTAACTAGGTCTAGGCCTACTATCTCAACCAAGGTTTTGGCCAACTAATTTTCAAGGGACCCAAAACCCTTTCTAACACGAGTTTTACAAAATTTCAACTCATCGTGTGCCGAAACCTACAGAACCGCACCTCCCGTAGCTTCTCTACACATCATCCACCTTTGATCTCCATGTGCTCCCGCGTGAGCCTGATCACCTCGTGACATCCTCGATCGCCTGGACCTCAGATTTCCCCCTCGTAGTCCCGGTCTTCCTCATCACCGACCATGACCGTCTCCACGCCCAACCTGCACATGCAAAGGCCAAAGAACATTCTTCCGGCACAAGTTCATCCAAACTTGACCAACATCAATCCGCACACACGCGACACAACTTGCATAACAACACTAAACAAAATTACCAATTATTCATCATCGCAAATTAACCGTTGTCAATTATTCATCACCAAAATATCTTAGACAGCCATATGGTCTGACAATCTCCCCCTTGATGAATACATTGACAACACCTCAAGATAGCATAATAAATTAGCTTCAATTAGATATAAGCGAAGAACTGAAACCAAAAAAATCATTTCAAGCCACAAGTCTCAAATCTCTCCCCCTCAACACAAGAGATGTAGTTTTAGCAAATTTCTCCAATATCTCACAAAGCACACCAAATCTCTCCCCCATTGGCAATGTAATCATCAAGAAAATTCAGAGAAAGAATAATTCTAAGAAAAAGCAATGAGAGTAAAAATCAAGAAGCTTTATAGATTATCCAAGTCACTTTGAATTAAGTTAATAATTTAACCAAGCTATATTTTTAGTAGAGCTATCTAGATCATATAAAGTCATATATCATATAGCAATATCAAAACAAGTTTTCAACATGATTAAGCAATTTATATCAATGATAGGCATCTCAACAATGACCAAACCAATTATAAAGAGCACAACGAGATATCACAACAAAAAGTTAAAGCCTAAAAGTGAAGCAAATCTTTAATCTAGACGGGCTAGCAGTCTTATATAACAACCTATTGCTCCACATTCAATTCTTACGCATGTGGCATGCTTCTAGCATACTTCTTTTCATAATATCTTACTTCTTGTAAATAGTGGCATGCTTGAAACATACTTCTTTTCATTTTATGCACTTTTTGTGCTTTTTTTTGTTTATCATGGCATGCTTGGAGCATACATCTTTTCAAATGTCTCTTTCTATTTTTTTATAACATGCCAAATTGAATGATCATAAAAAGATTGCAATATGAAACATGTGAGCCTCATAGCCTAGATTTAAAATAAGACTCACAATTAAGCTAATCTTTTTTGATGAACATCGCAAAGTACTATCTATAATCCATCTAGTCAAAATATTCCGCCATGTCATATTTTAGTTCAAGTGCAACAAATTAATTATAACTAGTCATGATCAAAGCTACACAGCATATGAATAAATATGATAAAGAGAGCTCCACAACTCATTTAAATTTGATGGCTTGGACTTGTTAATTTAATTGACAAGTATAATAAACAAAGCTTCCTAAATTCTTAAACATCAAGCTTCCTCTCAGAATAATCCCATAGAATACAACATGCCCAACTCACTTCACAAAAGAGCAAAATAAGAGGAATCAAGTGGTTTTGAAAGAATATCAACATCATGAGAATTCAACTTAATAGGGTGTAAGACTACATCACCTTTTCCACATGGTCTCTCAAAAAGTGAAATCTCTTGTAAGCCATCAAAGGAGTGAAGAACCATCAAGTGTTCCAATCAAGTGATGATAAAAAAAATCGGAACCCAATTTAGCTTATGTTTTCCATCCTTGCCAGCTGTTCTTACATCACAGGAAATATTAGTCTTACAGTATTGGGGTTAGTAAAATAAGATTTAGGAATCCAGTACTGTGACACACGACATGGAAAAACAATAACAAATCTAGAACCAAAATCATGAGCATGTGGGTGATTAAAATTTCAAAAAGAACGTGACTTATTTGAATTATATCCCAAACTAACATGTGAAGCAGATTTAAAATCATCATAAAAGTTCTCTAAAAACTTAGCTTTCACATTAGTTCTTGGAATAAAAGAGATTGCACATTTTTGTCTTGAAGCATTCAATCTTTTCTTCTTCTCTTTCTTAGCACGCCTAAAGCAAAATTCATGTAAGTGCACATCTCTTCCACAGTAGGTGCAATGGAATTTAACGTAACCAGAATTCTTTTGAGATGATGAGCTAGCACCAATATTATTATTTGATGAACTTTGAACAAAGGCAGCAGATTTAAACACAGTTTGTTTTCTTTCAGATTTTACTTCAATTTTTCCAGGTTCAAGAACCTTAACGACCTTAGGAGGATTATTTTTGGCATGCTTAACAAAATTAAATCCTAGACCACAATTTTTCACACTTGTTTTTGACTTGTCTAGAATCATATTTAGATTTTTCTTGCCAAAAGAGAATCTCTCTAAAATGTCCTTAAGGTACTCATTTTCCTTAGCCAAAGTGGAACAAGCAGTGCATTTAACAGGTTCATTCACAAAATTCTTGGAAACACTAGATTGAGCCAATCTTCTCTTTTAAGCAAAATCGTTCAATTGCCTAGTTAAAGCATCAATTTCAATATTTAACTTAGGACAATTTGAGCAAGACATGTTTTCATGATAAAGCATTTGTTGAATAGATTCCTGAGATGAGTTAAGTTTAGCTTCTAGCAATTCACAATTAGAGCAAGCTTTAGATTGAGCATTTGAAATACTTGACTCTAAACATATAGAAGAACTAGATTTGAGCTTTTCAATTTTATCATCAACAAATTTTAATTTTTCATCACAAGAATCATGTATCAATTTTAATTCATCAAATTGGTCAGTTACATCTCTAAGTTGAATCAGATTTGATGCATTAATAGATCTAGTAGCCTCTAACTCAGAATGTAAAACTTGGCAATCCTCACATGATTCACCATCAGGAATTAAAGCTCTAAGTCTATTAATTTCAGAATTTAGACTTTCAACAACATAATTATTTTCTTTTAATTTCTGTTTTATCTTTTTTAATTCAATAGCAAGTTTAATCAAACCATCTTCAAGCTCATCATATGATGGTCTTACCTCATCGGGATCACTGTCGTTGTCATCATTGTTGTTGCCTGTCATGAAGCACATGCCCGTGAAGTCATCGTTGTTCTTCTTCTTGCCTTTACCATCATCATCGTCGTGGTCATCGTCGTTGCAGCTCTCATATTCCACATCGCTCAAATCAAGACACTCAATAGCCGATATAATCTTTTGAGCAAGCTTGCGACAGAAATTGCCACCCTTGGTGTTGTTGTTCTTGGATGGTCGATGACGATAATTCTTCTCTTCCTTCACCAGCTTTCCCTTGAGCTTGGGACAATCCATCTTAATGTGGCCTGGCTCGCCACACTCAAAACACCTGATTGGACTTGACATGCTACCTCGTTTCCTCATCCTTACATTGTTGAGTGCTTTGTATGCTCGTGAGGAGATCAACACCAAGTCCTCTTCAGGAAGCTGCTCGAACTGTTCCTCTGAAAAAGAAGTCAAAGCAGGCAAAAAATACAAGACAAAGCACTCGACGAAGTCGCCTGCACGGGGTTAGTCACAAGTGCTAAAGATGAAGATTTATTAATCTTAGATGGCAAAGCTTCCATCTCATAGGTTTCAATCTAGAATAAAGATCATCCATGGTTAAAGTATGTAGATCACTAGTTTGATTAATAGTTGTAACAATCATCAACCACTCAGAACCTAAAGATCTCAAAATTTTAGTTGCATTATCTTCATCAGCAGGAATAACACCAACACCACGCAGATCACTCAATATTTTCTCAAAATGAGCAAAGAGTTCATCAATGGATTCACCAGGCTTCATAGCAAAATCAGAATATTCTTTTTGATAAAGATTTTTACGCACTTTCTTGATTTTAGTGGTTCCTTTATGATAATCGCAAAGAGTTTTCCATATTAAATGGGTAGAATTAATATGAGCTACACGATCAAATTCTTTGCGAAACATTCCTTGAAACAGCAAGTTACGAGCTTGAGCATTTAAATCAACATCTGCTTTATTTCAATCAGTAACAATAGCAAGAACCTCATATGGTGTAGAAACTTTTTTTCCAAACATCACTAACTTGAGCCTCAATATAAACTTGCATACAACACTTCCAAAAAGCAAAATCAATACCATCTAGCATGGGGGACGATTCACATACCTCTTTGACGCTATAGCAACCTGCTCTGATACCACTTGTAGGATCATCGATGGCAATCAGAGGGAGGTGAATAATTGCAACGCCTATCGGATGCTTTTTGTAAAATTTTCTGCCTTTAATTGTTTAATCTGCAAAAAACAAAAATAACGAAACACAAAAATAGGATTTTTTTTTCTAATTTTGCTGTAGCAACACGGTACCGATTACTGTAGCAAACACTGTAGCAGTTACTGTAGCGCCGAGAAAAAGTTCAGATCGCTCAGCAAAACAACGTTTTTCCTTCAATCTAGCAATCGATTTTTAATTCAAACTAATTCATGAATGTAAGCACAAAAAATATATAGTTAGAGATCAATGCATGAAGAATACCTAGGAATCAAAAAACAGGAAAAAGGATAATATATGCGAATTTAAAAACTCATGAACTTTTATTTAAAAATCATGAACACTGTTCATCCATCAGGACCATCACAATCCATCCATGCAGTCACCGCTAAAAAAAATGTTTTCGCTTCGTCTCGGCGAGAGCACATTTTCTCCGTTATCTCGCATCGCTTCGTATTCTCACACGCTATTTTTTTCTCGCTATCCTCGGCCACGCCTGTAGTCCCTTTTAGGGTCCTCAGCTGTAGGTCCTACTCCGAGACCTACTCTGAGACGGCACCGTAACCCATACTAATATTGCCGCCACACACGACTCTGATTAACCCTAAAACAACTCGTCTAACTGGGTCTAGGTCTACTATCTCAACCAGCTTTTTGGCCCACTAATTTTCAAGGGACCCGAAACCCTTCCTAACATGGGTTTTACAAAATTTCAACTCATCACGTGTCGAAACCTACAGAAGCTCACCTCTCGTAGCTTCTCCACGCATCATCCACCTTTGATCTCCATGTACTCCAATGTGAGCCCGATTACCTCGTGACATCCTTGACCGCCTGGACCTCAGATTTCCCCCTCCTAGTCCCGGTCTTCCTCGTCACCGACCATGACCATCTCCACGCCCAACCTGCACATGCAAAGACGAAAGAACATTCTTCCGGCACAAGTTCGTCCAAACTTAACCAACATCAATCCGCACACACACGACACAACTCACATAACAATGCTAAACAAAATTACCAATTATTCATCATCACAAATTAACATTGTCAATTATTCATCACCAAAATATCTTAGACCTAGCCACATGGTCTAACAAAATATTATACTTACTTCATTTCACCTTCAAACCAAGGTAGTAGATCAAAAGTCCGAGATCGCTTATCTCAAACTGCTGCATCATCTCCTTGAATTCTTCAATTTTTTGAATACATTTTCCAGTAATAATAAGATCATCAATGTATATGCCGAGTATCCGTATGTCATCATCTGATTTTCATGTATACAAAGTTAGATCTTGCTTGCATTTTTCAAAATCAAGGTTAATCAAGGAACTATCTAGTTTCTTGTTCCAGACCCTGGGCGCCTATTTCAAATCATACAAGGCCTTTAAGAGTTGGTATACCTTACCTTCTTGTCCCTTCACTTGAAAACCCTCCGGTTGTGATACATATACGTCATCAGTAAGATCTCCATTTAGAAATGCAGATTTGATGTCCATGTAGTGTATTTCCCATCCAAATTGAGCAACAAGAGCAAATATCAATCTAACTATTTCTAATCTAATAACCAGTGCATATACCTCTTCATTGTCTACTCCTTTCTTCTGAATATAGCCTTTTGCCACAAGTCTCGCCTTGTGACGAGCAATATTTCCATCTGCGTCTCTTTTCACCTTGAATATTCACTTTAGCCCTATTGCCTTCTGATTATGAGGTAAATTTGTCAAGATCTATGTTCTATTCTTTTCTATGGAATGAAGCTCTGTCTACATAGCAGTCTTCCAATGATTTTCTTTTAAATCCTGCTAAAATCCCAATGGTTTTGTTCTTTTCTATGGAATCAAGCTCTATCTGCATAGCAGTCTTCCAATGATTTTTCTTTTAAAGCCTGCTGAAATCCTATTGGTTCATTAGCAGTGACCATTTGCAATTCTTCAGACATCTCACTGGGTTTGGTCTGCTCATAAATTTCAGCAAGACTTCGATAAACATGTATTTTGCTCGGTGAGGTCTCTACTTCTTCTTGTTCTTCTTCAAGGGAAGGTAAGTGATCCTTTGGATCCATTTGTAGACTGGTGGATGCACTTGTAATTGGTATAACCGATCTTGAAGATGATATATTTCATCATTATTCTCTCCTTTGACTGAGAAGGAGATCCACCTCCTTAAGCTGTCTTCTTCTGTTGGCTTCGCCTCTCACTTCCATGCTTTATCTTCGCAATAGATCACATCTCGACTCACCACAATTTAACTTCATGTGGACTGTACAGCTGGCTTGCTTTGGATCCTGGTTCAACTCCTAAATATATCAATTCATTTGATATGTTATCTAATTTCTTCAGATGAGTAAGCACCTTTGCATATGCCAAGCAACCTAACACTCTCAAGTGTTCTAGATTTGGTATTATTCCACTTAATGCTTCATACAGAGTCTTCCCTTCGAGAGCTTTTGTGCGTACTAGATTGATAATATAAACAGCATGTCTTATGGCCTCAGCCCAAGTGTTCATAATCCCCTATGCAGTGATTCCTCCTCCACTCCTAAAAATGATCTCCCACATGTTATAAATGCTTATGATCTATTTTCCTGTAATTTCGAACCAAGCTATAGATAACAAGTTCTTGCAGCAAATAAAACCCATTTAGCTGGCCCAACTTACAATTGCACATCAACAAAAAGAAGATCAGTTGGTTGCTTTATGCAACCAAGTAGCTAATAATACAAGCCGGGATAATAAGATGCATGCTGCCACAGATCCTCATAGTCATCAATCATTTCTAGCAATTAGACTTGAGGCGATTCAAAAGATGATCGCTGAGGGGGTTAAAGCTCAGCACATGCAAACTTACTGCTCGGTGCGTCTAGGGTATGTTAAGCCATACCCTCTGGATGTCAACATAGTGCCTTTCCCAAGCAATTACTGTTAGCCACAATTCAGCAAGTTTAATGGAATCAGGTCTCCTCACGAGCATATAGCTCATTTTCTTGCAGTTTGTCAAGGCATAGCCCATAACGAAGTGCTTCTCTTGTGATAGTTTGTGCAAACATTGTTCGATCCAGCCTTTACTTTATTCATGGGAGGCTAATGGTTATGTTCATCCTCCATCACAACCTCTCCTTTGTCTATTATCTATGGACAATGGAGTTGGTCCAACACCACCTCCTTTTCATTTGAGGTCAGAGAGTTCAGGACAAAATCGGTGCCAACACAAGGCCACACCATTTAAGCAAGAATATGAAATTAAATATATTTTTAGCATATCTAGTTGCTCAAGGTCATAGTTTAGACAAAGGTATCCAAAAATGAGTCAAGCTATATTAATAAACTAAATGGAGCCAAGAAGCTATAATTGAGTCTATTTAGAGTAGTATAAGTTCATAATTGAATCATTTTGTTAAGCACTTGGAATTAAGCATAATTAACATATTTATCACTTGTGAAATTTATTTATTTATATCTTAGCAAAGCTAGCACTAGACTAAGAGCCACCCACAATAGCCTCCTAAGCTTCAACTATTTTTCATATTTTTGTTTTCTTAGCCTTGTGCTAGATCTCAAGCCTCACAACAACCATTCCATGCAAGAAGTTTAATAGAGTGGTCTGGGTCATCCAAAACTCTCCCTGAGTTCATGCCTAGTACAATGGCAAGATATCTCATGAGAAAGAATTGGTGAGATCAATTTTTTTGCACAAAAAAGGATCATTTTTTATTTTCCTTATTTAGTTCAAGAACAATGGGCTGCTTCTTAGTTCATAAGTTATACTCAACCTGAGCTGCAAAAGCCTGGAAGAAATATCATGAAGAATTAGCATATTTCCTAAAGCTCAATTTAGATTGTAGACTCAGCTTAGCCTATTTGACATATCATAAATCACAAGAGGATCACTAGAGCAAAACTAGTCATAAGATCCAACAAAATATGTTTAGTTCAAGTTTTTTATATTTAGGAAAGCTAGCATGACAAGAGCAAAGGAACATATGGAAAGACATGATGATTCTAGCAAACTAACATAAGATATGACAAGATGTAAAACAAAATATCATATCACATAAGGATGATAGTCAAAGCTCCATGTAATATTATACAATACAAGTTGCTGAATTTATATATGGATTGCATTAGATGGATGCAAAAGAAGTAACTCCTAATCAGAACGGACCAAAAGGACTAATAACTCCAAACCCCCCGCAAAGAAGCAAAACAAGAAGAATAAAGAGCCTTAGTAAAAAATGTCTGCAACAACTCGAAAATCCTTTATGTTAATCGCACTAGTCTAGGATCAGCTAGTGCACATAGTAATAATAGGGATACATATCAAGCACAATAACAAACTTTATTTAACTGAATATGGGCCTGATGGTCAAATTTTACATCCACGGCACATAAGCCAAATTTTAATATAAGCAGCAGAAGGAAAAAAAACCGAAGCGAAAGAAGCCCAACAAGCCTTCCCATAGGCAAACGACAGCAAGACACGGCTTATACGTCCTGATCCTCACGGAAGTCGAAGCGGTCATCTGGCAATAGAATTAAGCAAGGTGAGCATATAAAATGTACTCTGCATGTTACACGGGAAAATGCACAATAATGCAAGGCTGACAAGCGAAGGCATATAGGGTTATTTGAGCAGAAAACATTATTTAAGAAATATAGTAAATAGATTGAAATTGCTGAATTTAATATAGTAGGTAAAAACAACATTGTAATCAAAATAGATACCGTTAGTGTGGGTCCATCCCCCACACCAACCTATCCACGGGCATCCTACTCGAACCATCTTTCCCAAAAAAGATGTCATATGGATTCCATCCATCCATACATTTTTTTAAACTCTCATGGATTTCATCCATCCATAAGTTTTTCATAAACTATTTTGAAAACAAAGTCTAATCCATGAAAAACTTTACTCAGCTTCCCATGACCGTGGGCACGGCTATCCAGGATAGATTATACACTCTGCATAGATTGTACAGCTTTACCCACAAGACATGATCATCTCATATTGCCATCGGATAAGCACACTTCCTTTGGTGTGCGGTGAGGAGATCATGATAAGGCCTTTACAATGTAAAGCCTTAAACTTAGCCAAGCCAACACTAAGGTTTCACCCCAGTAAGAAATCCACTAGACTGAGACCCCCCTCTTGAGCTGAGTGAGACTTCTCATGGCCTACGCCACACTCACTTTCAACCTACAGCGAGACTCAGGTTGGGACCTATAAATTAATCAGCCAGGACTGTCCCATACCAGCCCTGTGGTAGTACGAAAGGGCTTTGCAACAGCAGATCATAGACCGATCCTTAATTTGACTTAGGCACGAACCACATACCCCTCGTGCCTGGCAATCAACATTGTGTCACCGAACAACAATGCATGCCAGCGAGCACCCACCACTTAACCATTTGCCTAAGTCTAAATCAAGTTTTTATATTTTGTTTGAAAATATTTCATAATCATTCTTGACTCACCAAAGTCAAGAATACATTTGAAAACTTTACCATTTTATGTGAAAAAGGTTATCCCAAAACAAACATTTATGTCTAAACAGGTCTAAGCATTTGATACAAAATTCTCTAGTCCATACTAGTATAAGAACTAGAGTTTTATTCTAGGGTGGCAAGGTATCTGGAAATCAGTGCCAAATGAGGTATTAACAAGTAGACAATAACTAAATTTAAAATTGAATTGAAATACGTTGAATAAAAATATGCATGCAGAATAATTTAAAATAACATAATTTTATTTGTAAACTGGGATCAACATGATCAACGTGTATAACTTGTCTTGCTCTGTGAATTGGTGAGAATTGTTGTCGAAGAATTTCTCTGAATCGTCACAATCTACACGTGAAAATAACCCACTAAATTCAAGTAAAATTCAAATAAACTCCCAATATTCAAAAATAGACTAACAATGGGTAGATTACAATTTTAGAGAAATTTAGAAATTTGAACGGGTCCAATCGGAGTTACGATGAAGGAGAACGAGCTTTTGGAAGTTTGAATTCTAAAGAAATTGATAAATAAAAATTTCTAGAATTATTTTTCTAAAGTAAAAGGCATTTATGATGTCACCATATGATTTGATTTTTGGCTGAATTATTTTTCAACAGGAAAAGGATTTTATTTTACTGATAGGTGGGACTAGCTTTGGTGGACTAGGTTCATGGACCAGGGAGGAGGCTGAGGTGACACACTAGCTGGCGTGGCGTTTGCGCGGTGGCTGGTGCTGAGGTGGTGCACATGCGGCCTCCAGGTGGCTGCCACATCACATGACATGTCAACTCACCTGCTAACATGGCCTCGCCGACGGGTTAGTGCACGGGACCCGAGGGTCACTAGCGAACGCGTGGTGCGGCGAGGTTCGGCGAGGGGTGGAAGGGAGAGAGGAGACGACGGGGAACTTAGTGCACCTTGGTGCGATGCTTGGGAATGCTCAGTGGTGGCTGGCAATGAGGATGCAGAGGCGGCGGAGTGAGGGCGTCGACGACGACGGGGTTTCGATGGTGGCTTTCGCTCAACGGAGGGGCGGGGGACCTGCACACGGCGATGAGGAAGGCGTAGATGGCATCGCCGAGGCACGAGATGGACCGAGGTGGCGGCAATTGCTCGCCAGAGTGCGATGCAGTGGTGAAGACAGAGAAACATGGCGCTAAGGCTTTCGGGCACTTTGGGAGAGAAATTGAGGGGAGAGTGAGATGCGGTGAGAGATGAGGATGCTCGGAGGGCTTTTATAGGGGGCTCAGGGGTGAGGAGAGTGTCACCGGTTACTCAATAGAGTAATGTCGGCCATGAAAGGAGCATAATGGCAGTGGTGAGCTTAAAGGAGGGGAAACGACCGGAATTGAGTGAGGAGTGATGGGGGCTTTTAATGGTGTCATTTGCTCTGGCTAAAGAGAGGTAACGGGCGTCATTAAAGAGCTCAGGCGGCGGCAATGACGATGAGCAGAGGAGGAAGAACGGGAGGAGGAAGAAGAAGTGGGTGGGGCCTGCATGTCGGCGAGAGAGAAGAGAGGAGGAAAGAGCGGGCGGCTGGATTGAAGACACGTGGCCAGGGAAGAAAATCCCTACCATTGACACGGGTTAAGTGAAGATGGATGCACGGGATTAAATCGAGCGACGGGGATGAAATCAAGGCCATTAGCTAAGGAACAAAGGGGTAAGTGGGGGCGGGTAGCTGAGATTAGACAGGGCAGGGTGGATTGGATTTGGGCGTGACACGTGTTAGCCCGAGAAGAGAGATTTGTTTTAAAATTAGATTTAGATTTTTAGGAACTTTTAAAAACACTTAGAAAATAGGACATAAAGTTTAAAAATTTTAGAAAAATTCACAGAAAATCCTGGAGATTTTTTAGACATAGTAAAAATATGTCCAACTTAAAGTTGGTCTTTTAATTTTTACAAAAGTACTTTTATCTTTGAAATTGATTTTTAAAATGCAAAAAAGCATAGAAAATCTAGATAAAAGCCAAATGCTTTTAAAAATTTTAATTTTAAATAGGATTTTTATAGAAATCCAAAATATCTTTTACTTAATAATATTGTTATGTTTTCACTTAAATTACTTTTAAGAAGAGCCATTTTAAAAGCTGAAAAATAGGCGAATAAAAACTCCAAAATTTAGGCAATTTATTTTTAGTTTAAATTAAATTAATTTTTAATTTTTTACTGAAAATTTTGAAATAAACAGCTGGGCTATTACATGCTTTGACTTTACAAAGTGAAGCACAACCTCACCGTTCTCTATATAGTCTATAAGAAAATAGTATCTAATATCAATGTGCTTACTCCTAGAGTGTTACATTGAGTTTTTGGTAATATTTATGGTACTAGTGTTGTCACAGAAGAGGGGAACACTGCCTAAGGCCAACCCATAGTCCCGTAGAATAGGTAAGATCCATAGAACCTGAGAGGAACCACTAGTATCAGCTACATACTCCACCTCAATAGTGGACTGTATAGTAGAGGACTGCTTCCTAGATGACTAAGAGATAGGAGATGTGCTTAGCAAATGACAAGTACCAGAAGTACTCTTCCTATCTATTCTACACCCCACAAAATCAGCATAAAAAACACAAATAAAGAGTGCAAAATCAAAAGAATACTAGAGTCCAAAGTCAAGAGTATCCTAAAGATACCTGAAGATACGACATACTGCTTGACGATGTGAGACATGAGGGAAAGCCTAAAATCAAGCACACAAACACACATCAAAATGTATATCTGGCCTCGAAGCTGTGAGGTAGAGGAGAAAGCCGATAATGCTGCAGTACTCCTTCTAGTCCACGAGCTCTCCATTGTCTTTAGGATCCAGCATAGTAGAAGTGGTAGTTGAAGTAGACATTGGCTTGCTATTTCCCATATCGAAGCACCACGAGGGTCCTTTTTGTACTTGCTTTGATGAATAAAAGCCCCTTCCTTCAGTTGCTTGGCTTGAAGACCAAGGAAGAAAGTTAGCCCACCCACCATACTCATCTTGAATTCTCTGCTCATAGAATTTGAAAATCTGGATACCAAAGTATGAAAAGAACAACTGAATATAATGTCATCCATATAAATTTGAACAAGTAAAAAATCAATGCTATGCCTGCGAGTGAATAAGGTTTTATCTACCAATCCCATTTTTAAATACTTTTAAGTAACAAACTCTTAAGTCTAACATATTAAGCTATAGGGATTTGCTTTAATCCATATAAGGCTCTAGATAGATTATAGACATGGTTTGTGAATTTGGGATTTTTAAAACTAGGGGGTTACTTGACATAGACTCCTTCTATGAAACTATTCAGAAAAGCATTCTTGACATCCATTTGAAAAAATTTAAAGCACTTAGACACTGTGAATGCTAGCAATATGTGAATGACTTGTAATCTAACTAGAGGTGTGAAGGTCTCTTCAAAGTCTAAACCTTCTACCAGCAAAAAACTTGAGCTACAAGCCTAGCCTTGCTGCAAATACCAACCCATCCTTACTTTGTTTATTTTTGAAAATCCATTTTGTACCAATTATATTATGATTAGGAGGAGGTTCAACTAAGATCCAGACTTAGTTTCTTTTAAAGTTTTCAAGCTCTTTATGCATGACATTGACTCAATAGGAATCAGATAAAGCACAGGTGTTATCTCGAGGATTAAAAGATGCAACAAAAGCAGAATGTGCATGAGAAACTGGATTGACAAACCTAGAGTAAGTAACTCGCTCATGAAGATCCCCAATCATCCACTCCTGAGGGTGTCATTGCTAAATGTGAAGAGGAGGTCCTGGTTTAGATGTGCCCTTTGCCTCATGGGCTATGAAGGTAAGAGTGGAGCCACTTGAAGCGCTAGTGAAGGTGGGTGGAGGCTACTTTATTGAAGCTAGAGTAGTGAAAAAATGCTCTCCAACCAACTCAGGAGTGACTGGAGAAGAGATTATGTCGGAACCCAGAGCAACAACTCCTGGATCCTCTATGTAAATCACACTAGTCCAGGATCAGCTAGTGCACACAATGACAACAAAGATAAATACCAAGTACAAATAACTTCTTTTATTAAATAAAAGAGTACGGCCTTATGGCAAAGTCTTACATCAACGCCCATTGGCAAAGATAAATAAAGCAAATAACTGTGGAAGCAAACTGTAAGAAGCGATGCCGAAGCCTACCCATAGGCAAACGACAGTAAGACGCAGCCTACTCGTCCAAGTCTTCACCGTAGTCGACGTCGTCCTTCTCTGTGTGGAGATAGTAAGGTGAGTACAAACTTGTACTCCGCAAATCACACAGATAAATGCAACATAATGATAAAGGCTTCAATGGGAGGCTTATAGGGTTAGTTTGCATGAAACAACATTTAATGAAATACAGTAGATAGATTGAAACTGCTGAATTTAATACTGTAAGTAAAACAATACTTGTAATTGAAAATAATACCGTCAGTGCAGGCTCCGACCAAACACCAACCTATTCATGGGCATCCCACTTGGACCATCTTTTCCAGAAGATCACGTATGGATTCCATCCATCCACACGCTATCACTGCGCAACTCTGATAGATTTCATCCATCTACCAGGTTTCAATCTCTCACGGATTCCATTCATCCGCAAGGTTTTCATCTCTCGTAGATCCCATCCATCCACAAGGTTTTCAAAAACATTTTTGAAAAATAAAGTCTAATCCATGAAAAACTTTTATTCAGCATGCCCATGACTGTGGGCACAGCTATTCAGGATAGATTATACACTCTGCAGAGGTTGTACAGCTTTACCCACAAGACATGATCATCCCGGATTGCCACGTGAGTTACACACTTCCTTAGGTGTGCGGCGAGGAGATCATGACAAGGCCTTTACAATGCAAAGCCTTCAACCTAGCCAAGCCAACTCTAAGGTTTCACCCAGTAAGGAATCCACCAGACTGAGACCCCCTTTTGAGCCTGATTGAGACTTCACATGGCTTAACTATGCTCACTCAAGTGAGACTTTTCATGGCACCAACCACGCTCACTTTCAACCTACAACTTGACTCAGGTTGGGACTTTCGCAAATTATTCAGCCAGGGCTGTCCCATACCAGCCATGTGGTAGTACGATAGGGCTTTGCAACAGTAGCTCACAGACCGGTCCTTAATTGACTTAGGCCCAACCACATACCCTCGTACCCGACAATCAACCCTGAGTCTCCGAACAATAGGGCATGCCTGCACCCGCCATCTAACCAACTGCCTAAGTTTAAACCAGAATTTATATTTTTCTTTGAAATAATTTTATAAACCTTCTTGACTCACCGAAGCCAAAAATACATTCAAAAGTCTTATCATTTCATGTAAAGAATTCATCATTTTACGTGAAAGGTATCCCAACCCGTAGAAATTTCTAAGCAAGGCTAAGCATTTGCTAATCACAAAGTCTCTAGCCATACTAGTGTACCAACTAGAGTTTTAATCTAGGGTGACAAGGTACAAGAAAATTTCAATATCAATGGAGGTGATAACAAATAGGCAATAACTAAATTTAAAACTGAATTGAAATATATTGAATAAAGATATGCATGCAGAATAATTTAAAACAACATAATTTTAGTTTGAAATCTGGGATCAACATGATCAAGGAGTGTGACTTGCCTTGCTCTTCAAATTGGTGCAAATCTTCGTCTTTGAATTCTTCTGAATCGTCGAAGTCTACACGTGAAAATAACCCACAAAATTCAAATAAATTCAAAATAAATTCAAATAGACTTCAAATATTTGAGTTGAGGCCAGAACTGGATAGAGGGGAATTTTTTTATGAATTTAGAAATTTTAATGGGCTCAATCGGAGTTAGGATGAAGAAGAACGGGCTCTCGAAAGTTTAAAATCAGAGAAAAAGGAAAAAGGGATTTTCTGGAATTATTTTTCAAAAGGAAAATGGGAATTATGATGTCAGCAGGGAATTTATTTTTGGCTGATTTATTTTTATACTGAAAAATGGGATTATGAGATCAGCTGACGTCAGCCCTGGGGGTGCACAGACCGATAGGTGGGCCCGAGGTCCATGGGCCGGGTCCAAGGAGGGAGGAGATGACCGAGGTGGCATGAGCTGCCTGCGTGGCGCTGATGGGGAGAGGGGAGCTGAGGTGGCCCGGGCGTGGCACCACATGGCACCCACATCAACTTCGGTGCTGATGTGGCCCAGCGCTGGCGGGGAGGAGCTCAGGGCTGCGGACTTGCCGGCGGTCGGCGGCGGTCGGCGAGGGTCGGAATGGGGAGAGAAGGCCGAGGGTCGGAGAGGCGCGGGGGCGGCGGCGGTTACAAGAGAAATGGGGAAGGTGGGCGAGGGTTTGGCGTGGGGGTGGAGGAAGTGGGCGCGCGTCGTGCGTGGGAGGAGATTGAGCGGCGCGCACGAGGAGGCGACGTGGGGAGAGGCCGGGAGGTGCGGAGCGGCGGTTGCGGCGACGGCGCGGTGCAAGAGGAGGAAGAAGGCGCGGGGAAGACAGGTCGACATGTGGGCTCGGACGGTCAGCGAGAGAGGGAGGGGAGGGCGGCTGGTGCGGTTAAGTGGCGGCGGATGGATGAGATCGGCCGGGGCGGATCGAACGGCCGAGAGGGAGCGAGGGGCGGATGGGCTAAGGTGCACGGGTGCAGCCGATCTGGGCCACACGCGTGTCGGCCGAGGAGGAGGGGGAGCCGGGATGAAGCGGGCAACATGGACCGCATCTGGCCATCCACGTGGCAGCCGGAGGGAAGAGGAGGGGTGTTTATTTTCTGATTTCAATTTTTGATTTTCAAAAAATACTAGAAAATCAACTAATGCTCAGAAAAATATGAAAATACTTTCAAAAATTCTAGAAAATTCACAGAAGTTTCAAGAAGTGTTTTGGACTTAATAAAATTATTTCCAACTAATGTTGGTATTTAATTTCCATACTTAAATTGCTTTTTAGTTTCAAAATAGATTTTAAACTCCAGAAAACTCAGAAAACCAAATAAGAGCCAAATAAATCCAAATAATTAATTTGAATTATGATTTTTATAGAAAATCAAAATATTATTTTATTTAATAATATTTTTGGGTTTTACTTAAAATACTTTTCAAATCAAGCCTTTTTCAAAAGTAGAAATTCAGGACAAATCCAAAATTAAAATTTAGGCACCAAAACATATGTTTTTATTTTAAACCAAATTCATTTAATTTAAGTTTTTTTTTCTCCAAAATTTTTGAAAGTAAACAGCTGGTCTGTTACAGATTAGGTCCTCATCCTCTAAGTCAGGGTCGTCGTTGATGAAGATGCTCTTCTGATCATTGTGTACCTGTATACCTACACTATCGAGTCTAGTGCTAGGACTAGCCACATCAAAAATGACTTCACAAGTGTTAATGATTTTGTTAATATGCAAATTAAAAACATGAAAGCTATGAGAATGAGCAGGACATCTAAGAAAAATATCATCATAACATCTAGATTTAAATTTATTCAATTTGCCATGTTTAAAAATAAAGCATTTGCAACCAAATATCTTAATAAGAGATGTTAGGCTTGTGACCAAATGTAAGCTCAAAATAAGTTTTGCCTTTGGATGATCTCAAGAAAGCTGTATTGGGCACATAGCAAATAGTAAAAACTGCCTCATCCCAAACCTCCTAGGAGTGTTTTGCTCATCTAGCATAGTCCTAGTCATCTCTACAATGGTTCTGTTCTTTCTCTCTACAACCCCTTTTGCTGGGAAACTCTAGGTGAAGAGAACTAGTGCTCTAAACCTCACTCAGCATAAAAAATGACAAAAGACAAGTTCTTGAATTTTGTGCTATTGTCACTCCTAATAGCTATCAAGCCTCCTAGGAGGTTAATTACTAGTCTAAGAGCCAACTCTCTAAAGCAGCCAAAGGTCTCATTCTGAAAAACTAGAAAATACACCAAAGAATATATAGAGAAGTCATCTATAATGACCAACACATACCACTTCCCTCTTATAGATTGAACTCTAGAAGGGCCAATTGTGTATGTGCAAGAGCTGTCCAGGGCCATCAGTCATAACTAAGGTAAGAGAAGAATGAGAAGCAGAAACCATCTTATCATGTCTACATGGTGTGCAAAATAGGTCCTTACAACTCTTAATCTTAGGCAATCCTCTAATATGGTCCTTGCTACTAATTCTAGTCAAGTGATCGATGCCTATGTGTCCAAGCCTACGATGCCACAGTACTAGATCTGAAGAATCAAAAGCCATAAGAGACCTAGTGCTAGAGACAAAAGAGATACTGAAAACAACACTAAAGATCATCTCAAATCTAGTGGTCCCAAAGAAAAACCCAAGGAATCTAGAAATCTCCACTCTCTACTCTTGAATCTCACTTCTACAACTTCATCAAGAAACTGGAAAACAAATAGTAGATTATATTTCAACTTACTTACCGAACCGACGTCCTTAAGTATAAATTTGTTGTTGACGTGCACTATTCCCTTTGCTGTCACGATCCCAGTAGCAGCATCCCCAATGTAATCAACTCATTACCAGATGTACGAGTGAGGTAGGAGAACCATCGAGAATCTTCAGTCATGTGTTGTGAACACCTAGAGTCAACAAGCCACATGTCCTCCTTCCTCGTTCGACGGACCTACAGGCATAAGTAGGAAACATTTGTGCCTTAGTATGGTGTTAGTAATGAAAGACATGCAAACCAAGTACTGAGCTACACGATGTCTAGGAACAATAGTAGAAGTACGAATAAAATGGTTAGCAAAATAATCATGAGAATGCATATAAGAACCACTTAGACCTCTCCAAATCAGTCTACCAAAAAACCGATACTTCCCCTATCTAGACACTGTCGGATCCCAAAGCAACAACTCCAAAACCCTCTGTGTAAATTGCACTAGTCTAGGATCAGCTAGTGTACATAGTGAATAACAAAGACAAATATCATGCATGATGACCAACTTTATTTAACTGAATATGGGCTTGATGGCCAAAGTTTACATCAATGGTTCATAAACCAAAATTAAATACAAGCAGCGAAAGATAAAACCAAAGCGAAAGAAGCCCATTAAGCTTGCCCACAGGCAAACAACAACAAGGCGCGCCCTATTCATTCTGATCCTCACTGAAGTTGAAGTCGTCCTCTAAAAAATGATGAATTGAGCAACATGAGCACATAAAATACTCCACAAATCACACCAGGAGGTTTAATAGAGTTAATGTATACATAAGGATTGACCAAGGAAGGCATAATAAGGTTAAGTGAGCAAAAAGCAGAATTGAAGTAAATATTGTAAGTAGATTCAAAAGCTGAATTTTATACAATAGATAGAAATAATATTTTAACAAAATAATATCGTTAGTGTCAGCTCCAACCAAACACTAACCTATTCACAGATATTCCACCTAGATCATCTTTCCTCAAAAAGATCTCATATGGATTCCATCCATCCATAAGCACTTTGTAAAACCATTTTGAAAAAAAGTATAATCCATGAAAAACTTTACTCAGCTTGCCCATGATCATGGGCACGGCTATTTAGGATAGATTATACACTCTGTAGAGGTTGTACAGCTTTACTCACAAGATATGATAATCTCATAATGTCAGCCATTACACACTTCCGATGGTGTGCGATTGAGAAAATCATAATAAGGCCTTTACAATGCAAGCCTTCAATCTAGCCAAGCCAACACTAAGGTTTCACCCTATTAAGGAATCCACCAGACCGAGACCTCCTCTTGAGCTGAGTGTGACTTTACATGGCCTACGCCACGCTTACTTTCAACCTACAGCGAGACTCAGGTTGGGACCTGCATATTAATTAGCCAGGACTATCCCATACCAGCCTTATGGTAATATGAAAGGGCTTTGTAGCAGTAGCTTATAGACCGATCCTTAATTTGACTTAGGCACCAATCACATACCCCTTGTGCCTGGCAATCAACATTGTGTCACCAAATAACAATGCATGCCAGCAAGCACCCTCACCTAACTATTTGCCTAAGTCGAAACCAAGTTTTTATATTTTATTTTAAAATAATTCATAGCCTTTCTTGGCACACTGAAGTCAAGAGTACATTTCGAAAACTTATCATTTTAAGTGGAAAAAATTATCACAAAACAAAAATTATATCTAAGAAGGTCTAAGCATTTGATACAAAATTTCTTTAGTCCATACTAGTGCATTAATTAGAGTTTTATCTAAGGTGGCAAGGTATGTTGACGTTCAATGTCAAATTTGGTCATATACAAAGGACATGGGTATAACTAGAATTTAAATTAGATTTAAACTAGGTTTCGATAAAAGTACGCATGCATAATAATTTAAAAACAACATAAATAATTTAAATTACTAGGAGCAACCTGATCAAAGGTGTAACTTACCTGGCTCGGAGTGTTGGTGCTGCTAGTCGTCAAAATCGTACTCTTCGGATTCGTCGTAGTCTACACGCGAAGAACCAATGAAAAAGAAAATAAAATTCAAAAAGAGGCTAGAAATGGGTAGTTTAGGATTTTAGATTAATTTAGAAATTTGAATGGTCTTGATTGGAGTTAGGATGAAGAAATATGGGTTTCTTGAAGTATGTTTGCTGTGGTCGAAAATAGCAGTAGTTGGAAATAGGAGTGGTCGAATGATGCTTCTGCGGTAATGTGAGGTTGCGGTCGAGGGTGTTTGTTGGTGGCGACGAACAGCAAGGGAAGGAAGCAGAAAAGGGAATAGCCCAAGTGCTTGAAACGGAAAGAATCTATGGCACTGGATGTGGTGAGAACATTGGAGTTAAGTGTGCTTGAACAAAAGAAGATTTTGGCTTGGTGGGGGGTCTTATTATTTCTTTTTATTTTTAGAAAAAGAGAAATGCCAAGAAAATAATATTAGGGACAAGAAAAAAGAATGGATATTTTAGATTTTGCAAAATTTGAATTTCAATTTTGGAAGTGAACTAAAAATTTTGATTGGAACTAAGGATTTGAAAATGAACTAGGCATTGAAATTTGAAATTTAAATTTTGGGATTACCATCCGAACTTCAAATATTCAAAAGGATGGCTAAAATAGATATTTTGGAATTTTTGATGAATTTATAAATTTGAATGGGCTCAATCGGAGCTAGGAATTTATGATGTCAGGATGACATCAACAAGAGAAATGAATTTTTGGCTAAATTATTTTTCAGCAGGAAAAGGATTTTATTTCACTGATAGGTGGTACTAGGTCTATCGTGGACCGAGTCCAAGGACCGGAGAGGTGGCTGAGGTGGCACATCGACTGGCATGGGTGGCTAGGTCTCCCACATGGCGTCCACGTCAATTGCCATGCGGGCTCGGGCGTTGACGTGGCTTGGCCGGTTGGGGCGGCGCTCAGGACCCGAGGGTCACCAGAGCTCCGGCGCTCGGTGGCAACCGGCAAGGGGCGGAGAAAGGAGAGGAGGCTACAGGGAGTCCAGAGCTACCTGGTGCGGGGCTCGGTGATGAGTGGAGGTGGTCGGCGACGAGCAGGAAGCGACGGCAGCGGGTGGCTTCCGGTGCGAAGGTTGGGGTGCTAGGGGGAATTTATAGAGGTGAGGGACTACGCAGCTCGCCGGAGTTTGAGGGGAGAAATCGGTTAGGAGTGTGAACGCGAAGACAAACAACCATTTATGGCCGTGGTTGGGAGGCATGAGGTGCGGGCGAGAAGGGGAAGTCGAGGTGGTGCTTTGGGAAGAGAGACCGACCGACGGAAGCTTGGGCGCGACGGCCAGGCGGTCGACTAGACGAAGAAGAAAGAGAGGAAGAAGAAGGGCCTGACAGGCGAGGCCTGCGTGTCAGCGAGAGAAGAGAAGATGGAGAGGCGGACAGCTGGATGAAAGGCACATGTCGGGGATTGAATTGGGGCCATCGAATTTAAATATGAAGGGGTAAGTGAAGGCGGGTGGCTGAGATTAGATCGGGCGGTAGTGGATTAAATCCAGGCTGTCGGCTAAGAGGCGAATGGGTAAGTGAAGGTGAATAGCCGAGATTAGATCAAGAGGTGGGGCGAATTAAATCAGGGCTAGACACGTGTCGGCCGAGGAGAGAGGGAGGGTTTAAATTCCATTTTTAATTTTCAAAAATACTAGGAAGCTTCAAAAACTCTTAGAAAATAGCAAACAAAGTCTAAATATTTCAGAAAATTCATAAAAATTTCTGGAGCTATTTTAGACTAGGAAAATATTTCCAACTTAAAGTTGGTTTTTTAATTTTTACAAAAATTCTTTTTAGCTTTGAAATTGATTTTTAAATTCTAGAAAATCACAGAAAATCCAAATAAAAGCCAAATGCTTTAAAATAATTAATTTGAAATAGGATGTTTACAAACAAATTCAAAATACCCTTTATTTAATAATATGTATATCTTTTTAGTTAAATTACTTGTTATAAAAGTCTTTTTAAAAGCTGAAAACAGACAAATAAAATCTCCAAAAGTCAAGTAACTAAAGAACACTTGATTTTATTTTAAATTAAATTTTAATTTTTTTTAATAAAAATTTTGAAACAAACAATTGGGCTATTACAGCCACAACCCCTGGTCTATCCTCACGATATCCAAACCAAAAGCGTTGCCTAGAACCACCAAAAAAGTCAATGAATTCATCTACAAATCTTGGCCTATGTCTAAAAGGAAAGACAGGCTACCTAACTCTAGAGACATTTATAGGTGAAGGATCTTCTCTAATGGATCTCAAAGTATGCATCCTCTCTTTCTTTTTCAACCTTGACTCTACGGAAGCAGAACTCAACAATTGGTCATTTTTCTTACAAAAGGTGCAATTAATGGTACTTGACTTTTTAAGAGGATCTGACTCAGAGGGTTTTACCTCAAACTTGCTACTCTCAACAACTCTCACAATTTTAGGTGGGTGGTTCTTAGAATACTTAGAGATTAAATCCTAAGCTTCTTTTCTTCACACTCATCTTAGATTGATTAAGGATCATATTGAAGTTCTCCTTCCCACTAGAAAACTCTTAGGGGCCTTTTTGAGGTAGTCATTCTCTTGGGCTAGGTTCTCATGTGTGACACACTTATTGGTTTTGGTTGCACTACCATATCTCTATTTATGGATAGCTACCTCTAGTTTTAAAGCCTCACAAGACACATAAGAGAAATTTCTAACACTATCCAACCATTTGTTATATTTCACTCTAAAAGCCTCATGCATCTCATCTAAATTAGTCCTAATTTAAGCACAAAATACATAAGAAATAGAATTAATAACTTTCTTAGATATAGTCATAGACATGAAGTTTTCAGTTTTACATTTCTTCTCAAGTGTCTTGTTAAGAGCGTCAACACAATTGTGAGCTTAGGACAATTTTCATAACATTTAGTCCTACAATTAAAAAGCATTTCAGTAATTTCTTTTATTTTAATTTTTCTATTCTTACAATAAGAGCAAGTATGATTAGGAATAAATTTGAGCAGCTTCTTAGTAGCACTATCCAATTATAATTCAAGCAAAGCACAGTTTGACCATGATGAAAGAATAACATTTAAAGGAATCACATCCAAAGCAATAGCATTCACACAATCATGATCATCTCTAGACTTGAGAGATTCTAGTTCATCTAGAGTATCCTCAAGTTGACTAACAACAGAAGAATGAACAATTTTATATTAGCCATTTTTTATCATGAGAGCACAAGAAAGATTCACAATTATCATCAGGTTTCATGGATTTGAGCCTAACAATTTTTAGGTTCAAGTTGTCAACTATTATGTCTTAATTCTTAATTATTTTAGCTTGTTCCTTCAGCTTTTGTACAGTAGCAACAAGAACATATTTCATCTTTTTGGAGGAGGGGCATATCTCATCAGGATCATTGTAGGGCTCGTCGGAGGAGGAATCAATGTCGGTGCTGCCCTTGGCCATGAAGTACATGCTGGTGAAGTCTTGGGTCTTCTCTTTGCTGCAAGAGTCATTCTCACCATCCTCTGTCCTCGAGTCCACATCGCTCACACCAAAGTTCACAAGAGCAGGAAGGACTTGGTTAACGAACTTTTGATTGTTGGGCGTGTTAGACTTTGTGTCACGAGCTTGACGACACATTTGGAAGTCCTTCTCATCCTTCGCCTTTAGTTTGGGGCACTTGGTCCAAATGTGATTTGGCTCACCACACTCAAAGCAAGTGATATGATCATTCCTTGTCTTATTTCTCATCTTGTTGTATGCTTTTGTGAATTTAGTGGATAGGAGAGCTAAGTCATCCTCATGAAGCTTTTCTAGCTGCTTATCACTCAAAGAGTGTAAGGCAGACAATGAAAATCCAATAGAGCCAAAATTAAAAAAATTAAAGAGTTGCTCTGAGAAGGGTCCATCACAAGTACCATCAACTCTGTCTTGGGAGAGATGCAAGACGAAGTGAATCTCATAAATCTTCAATCTCGAGTAGAGCTTATCCATGGTAAGCTTACTCATGACAGTATTGCTATTGATGGAAATGATCTTCATTCCCCAAATCTTCACATCAAGTGCACCTAACACCTGATGTGCATTCTTAGAATCAGAAAATGTCAACCCAACAACATGAAGATTATGAAGAATCTTGTTGAACCTTCACCGCAACTCATCCAAGGATTCACTAGGTTTTTGCTCGATCTTTGAGTATTATTTTTTTATTGGTTCTGTCTCACTTGATCACTGTAGAACCCTCATGGTAACTAGCAAGGGTTTTCGAGATCTCATGAGTAGACCTCAAGTGAGCAACCCGCTCAAACTCATATCAACCAATCCCTTGAATCAAAAAATTGTGAGTCTTACTGTTTGCCTCTAAATTTGATGTAACCTAATCATCGGTCGGCACAACATAAGGGTTTTTGAATTTGATCCAAATTGTGTATCCTTGAGCCTTGACGTAGGATTACATATGAGTATTTCAATACAAGAAATCAACTCCACAAAAAATGGGTGGCTAGGTTGAATACGTGTCTCATGTCATGGCTCATAAGACCGTTTAAGATCTATGAGAAGAAGGTTTGATGAAAGTGGACAATGTCCAGGTCCATTTACAAAGTTTCTTGAATGCCGAGGCATTTATGCACCGTATACAATGCCTGGAACACCTCACCAAAATAGGGTGGCTGAAAGGCGGAATCGTACTCTCATGGAAATGGTTAAGAGCATGTTAAGTTATAGCAATGTGCCTTTATCATTGTGGATGCATGCATTAAGGACTACAGTATATTTGTTGAATAGGGTTTTTAGTAAGTCAGTTCCTATGACTCCTTATGAACTGTGGATAGGAAGGAAACATAGCTTAAGGTACTTGCATGTTTGGGGTTGCTCGACAGAAGTACGTATGTACAATCCACATGAAAAGAATCTCGATGCAAGGACCATTAGTGGCTGCTTCATCGGCTATCCTGAAAAATAAAAAGGGTATACATTTTATTGTCCTAGTACAAGAATTCTTGAGTCTGAAAATGCTCAGTTTATCGAGAATTGTGAGATCAGTGGGAGTAGCAATCCACGGAACGTGAATATCAAATAAATTAAGTCAAACTATGCTCCTAGCATTGTTGCATCACAGTCACACAACATTGCAGAAGACAAAATTGTTGAACCAGGTACTAATGTACAAATGACAACTGAAAAGGAAATGCCACATGAAAAGATAGTGCGAAGGTCTGTATGAAAGAAAATACCCGCTATTTCAGATGATTATGTGGTTTATTCACTTAAACATGAATGTGACTTGAGTGTTGAAGATGATCCTGTCTCATTTAAGCAAGCCATGGAATATGATAATTATGAAAAGTTGTTTGATGCCATGAAAGAAGAATTGATGACAATAAAATTTGAGAACTAGTCGAGTTGCCTCAAGGTTCAAAACAAGTTGAGTGTAAATGGGTCTTTAAGATGAAATGTGACTCAAAAGTCAACATTGAAAGATACAAGGCTAGACTTATTGCCAAAGGTTACACTCAGAAGGAAGGTGTTGACTGTATGAAGACCTTCTCTCTAGTTTCAAAGAAGGACTCTCTGAGAATTATTTTGGCTCTGGTGGCGCATTATGATTTGGGGCTTCACCAGATGGATGTAAAAGACTGCCTTTTGAATGGTGATTTGGACTAAGAAGTGTATATGAACCAACCTGAAGGATTCTTGACTTCTGGGAAAGATTTGGTGTGTAAATTAAAGAAGTCAATTTATGGGCTGAAACAAGCTTCCCGACAATGGTACATTAAGTTCAATGATACCATTACCGCATATGGTTTTGTAGAGAATGTTGTTGATCGGTGTATCTACATGAAGGTCAGTAGGAGTAAGTTCATTATTTTGGTCATGTACGTTGATGATATTCTGCTTGCTGCTAATGATAAATCTTTGTTGCATGATGTAAAAATATATATCTTCGATAATTTTGAAATGAAAGATATGGGTGAAGCATCCTATGTGATTGGAATAAAAATATTCTATGATAGGAAATAAGGATTGTTGGGATTGTCTTAGAAAAGTTATATTAACAAAGTATTGGAGAGATTTAGAATGAAAAATTGCTCTGTGGGAATTGTCCCAATTCAGAAAAGGAAAAGTTCAGTGAAATGCAATATCCAAAGAATGATTTCGAGCGGTAAGAGAAGGAATATATTCTGTATGCATCAGTTGTTGGGAGCCTAATGTTTGCTTCAACATATACTCGACCAAACATCGGCTTTGCTGTTGGAATGCTTGGTTGATATCAAAGTAATCCTAGATGGATCATCAGAAAGCTACGAAGAAGGTTCTTCAATATTTGTAAGGCACCAAGGACCACATGCTCACGTACAAGAGATCAAGCCATCAGGAGGTGATATGCTACTCAGATTCAGATTATGCTGGATGTGTAGACTCAAAAAAATATACATTTGGCTATATATTCCAACTAGTTGGAGGGGTAGTTTCATAGAAGAGTGGAAAGCTACTTCCACAATGGAGGCTGAATTTATGCCATGCTTTGAGGCCACTATTCAATCACTATGGCTGTGGAATTTTGTGTCCAGTCTTCATATTGTTGACAATATTGAGAGGCCATTAAAGATTTATTGTGATAAATGCCACTGCGATCTTCTTCTCTAAAAATGATAGGTACTCAAAGGGAGCAAAACATATGGATTTAAAGTATTTATCAGTCAAAAAGGAAGTTCAAAAGCAAAAGGTATCGATTAAGCATATCGGTACAGAACTAATGATAGCGGATCCGCTAACTAAGGGATTGCCACCCAAAACTTTCAATGGCCATGTTGAAAGGATGGGCATAATAGAGAAAACCTTATTTGCGTAATGTATATACACTTGAATATATTACTCGTACTATTTGAAACATGTGAATTCAATAAAAGTTTTATTTTGTATGTTATCCACATTATAGCATATATGGTTATGGTTGTGGTGAGATAACAATATTGGTTTCCCTATTAAAGTTGGTTTGAATTGGGTTGATTGTAATACATGGAAGGAATCAAGTCACTAAATGACTTGTGACCACCATGATTCTATCTTCTCAATTCAACTTAATGTTGACTTGATAAATTCAATGTACGGTGTACACCTAAAAGTTTATTATTGAATCGTCAAAGTTTTTGCAAGGGCCAAGTGGGAGATTGTTAAATTAGTTTAACTGAAAGTGGCCCATATAAATTATAGAAATGGTTCTTATAATAAAAAGGTCTTAGTGTGATGGTTGCTAGACTAAAGAATTAAGAATCATGGGTTTTAATTTCCCTCTCCTCTTCCTTTAAAATAGATGTGTGTAAATAGTAGCTGTACACTTAAAGTTCTGTAGCAATTAATGACAAATGGTGCTTCAATTGTAAATGTATGCTTATGCATGCGGTAGCCAATGCGGTTGCATGGCACATGTACTAGCTTAATGGCTTTGTTAATGGCAGCCTTAATGGCATTTGTATGCGGCATGCAGTTACATGCGCCTGCATGCATTCACTTATTGAGCAATGCAACAAATGAATCAGTGCATGCGTGCATGCATCGGTTAGCATCAGATGAAACTGAAGCATTAAGCGTTTCAGTGGCTAGCTGCTAGATATATGGCTTGGCTCTCATTGGCAATGGAGTACATGCCAAAGAGAAGCGTAAACACACATAATAGTTTCGCTCCCTGATCATCGAGGAAACATTGAAAGTAGAAGGAAGAAAGGTGAGAAAACCCGATATGCAAGTAGTTAACATGTCGCAAGGTGGGTTTGTATGTTATAACACATATAAATGTTACTTCCTGGTTAAATCAAATTGTGCTAAATAATCATATAGTATCCGCAAAATTTTTTCTTACACGCATCCAATACTCCTCCCAGTAAAAAAAATGGGTTTGGGTTGCGTGTAGTCAAACATTACATGTTTTGTCAATCAGTATATGTAGATTTGTCTCGTAAAGTGCTTTTATAATACTATAGTTATATTAGGTTTTATAAATATATTACAATAAAAATTAGTGATTAAAGTTGCAATTTGAAGACCATGTCGATATAAAAAATGACTAGTTTTTGTGACTAAAGGGATTATTATGATAGAATTTCGTAGGCTACTCCACCGATTCCCAAAGTAACTTATTTTTGCTACTAGGAGTATTATGATAGAAATTTCGTAGGTTACTCCGCATCCAATGCAAATGGATATTGCCTTTCCTAGAGAGCCACTTACATAATTCCCACGTTCTAAACAGGGCTGTCTTGAGAAGCTATGAGTCCACATTTACTCGAATAAATAGCATATATTACCACAATTATCCCAACACAACAGCAATACACAGCCTGCATGAGTCTCAGTTGGGCAGAGGCCATACAATTACACATCACACACACACACACACAATCACTAACACCTGCTTAATACAATTAGCTTAGGTTGTGGCAGACTTAGCACATACACCTCCGGTGCATACATAGCAATACAGGAGATCACACTGCCAGTTAGTACACAGGATAGATAGATAGGTAGATACATAGATATGCAGATTTAGCATGGCTGAATGACAGAAGAGAGGGAGCATGCTTAGATAGGTTTATCTGATCTGGAAGTGGTTCAGGGGCGGGTTCCCCGGGTGGCTCCGGCCGTCCGGGTCGGCGTGGCGGCAGCCATCGCCGTGCGCCTCCGCCGAGCTCTTCCGGCGGCGTTCGTTGTGGCCGGCCAGGCGCCGGCGGCAGCTGCGCTTGGTGTCATCGAACTCCGAAAGCTCATGGAACCTGTACACACACAATGTCAAGAGCAGCAGCGGTTTTCAGAGATGACAACAAGCGAACACACCAACATGAGCTCTTCACTATTGACAAATAAGCAGCAACAGAAGAAAACTATAGCATGTGAAGCAGTAATTAACACGGATGTACTCTTGTCAGATCAGAGAGATGGCAGTGAGGTGCTAGTACCACGCATTTCAAACTAATCACCAAAAGCTAGGACAGGCAAAAGTTTTACTGCTGGAATCTGGTGCTATGCGCCGTGCACATGCAAGTGCAAGCAAAAGCAGAGACAACAAAAGCAAGCATGAGGCCGTACTAGTCCTATTCCACAGCCCTGTCGACATCCATATAAAGGAATCTTCAAGTTTAACATTGTAATTTGCGCCGTTGTTTAACATTGTAATTTGCGCCGTTGCATTGATTAAGATGAAACACCTGAAGAACAGAGCAAGTGTTTCTCTCGTCTGGCTCTCAGTTCTCATTGTCAAAAAAACCTTAATCAGTTTGCCATATCATTTATTATCCAGGAATGCGTAGTGTCGTTTAGTTTTCCATTTATCTCAAACTCATCCACACCTAACGAGTTGGATGAAGTGTACATCTAGATATGATAAGATCTACTACTTACTACTGTACAACATAAGATTGCAACTCCGTTGTAAGAAACATGAAGCTGAAAAGCTTCTTGAAACTTGTTCTTAGCAAAGCACTTGTAGTCCTAGGATGTGCTCATGTCACCGACAGCAGATTGGGCTAAAGAACTATCATTCACATTAAAGGTTATCAAGAGCATGGCCATCTTGTCTAGGGAATTCTAAATCGATGGATCACAATCATTTTGTTTGTTCCACTTAAATGCCCCACCTATGAGTAATCAAGTGCTGCAGTAGCATGTCTTTATCAAAACCTTAAACAGCACTAGGACAGCATGAACAGGGCCTGCTCTGGAAAAGAGCTGGTCCAGTACTACTACATTAACTTAAAACTAGCTAGATATATTGAATTTGAAACTAGCTAGATAATTCCATTGCTCATGTGACAGACATGAATTTGAAAAGTCTGGAAAATTGAAGACCACTAGAAGAGAATAAGCCTAAACAGTAGAATGACTCATCTGATCTGGAAAATGCCAACATGACATCTATATATTGTAACATGCAATTTTCCAAAACAGCAAGATCACACACGAAATATAAAGCATCAGAGAACAGCAACCAGACTAGTTTTGGCCCACAGGTGAGCTAATCTAAGACTGCGTACATTCCGCAACATCAACACACACCTCATTAGAGGGTGCATAAGTGCTACCTTCCATCAAACATAGTAGTAAAGAAACCAAACATTTAAATGTTTGCAGCTGAATTAGGAATCCAGGAGCTGCATGCCTTGGAGAGGCAGAACAAGTTGGATATGGCCATTGTTTCAGCAAAAGGTAGGGTAAGTCAAGTTCTGATATCCACCGACAAAAGCTAAAGCTCATGGCCCATACATAAAGAACACGGTCACTGCCCTTTCCAAGCAAACAAAAAAAAGGGCAATGACGTCCACTATGGTGTAATGGTGCACTAACAAAGCAAAGAATCCTCTGAATGAGATGAAATCCTAGTTGCCTTATCCTACTTTTCACCACACTGCTGGAGAAAATGCATAGAGTTACATGTACAGCACCCAAGAATAGTAACTTGCACTAATCCATTTTTTGAGGGCAACAGTCTGTACGGCCAACCTGACCTGACCTGACCTCTTATCACAGGCTCACAGTATTAGACCATTGCAGTCACCAAGAGGCTATGAACTATACAGCTACATTTCTATTAAAAGTCCAGGAACAACATCCAAGAACACTAACTGTACTGCCCTTTAAATCACCTTTCAGAAGTTGCTATACAACTTCAGCAGTAAGCAGAGAATCAAACAGAGCATGGACTTAGAATTAATTTGCGCAAAATCTATTGCAAGAGCTTTTTGCTGCAAAGATAAGAGCCAAATTAAAAAGTTCATGATCCAAGAACAGTTCTTTAAAGTTTAAACCTTTTATCTAATTAATCATGAACTTGGCATAAACCATTATAAGGAACCAATCATATAGTTAGTCGTAAAAACATGTACTTTTAAGTATGCCAATTAGGCCAAATCGCGCCCATGTGCTGCGCGCCGCCCAAAGATTTTTGGCGAGCATAGCCTTACCGGCTGCATTGCTGGCAGAAGCGCTGGCGGAGGCCGGCGACGAGCACGACGGCGGCCTTGGAGTGCGCCTCGCACACCTTATGCCTCCGGTGGTACCGCTTCGCCTCGCTGAGGTCGGCGCCGCACCTCTCCGCCTGGCAGCTCGGGCCACCACCCCCGCCCGCCACGGCGCCACCAGCAGCACCGCCCCTCCTCACCGCCACCGCCGCGGCCGAGGAGCTAGAGGCGCCAACGGCAGCCACGGGCACGGTCACCAGCTTCGGCTTCTTGTCCTCCTCCCTGGAAGAAGGCACCATCCCGTCGGCGCCGGCGACGTCCGCGCCGTCGCCGGCCGCGGCCGCGGCGGCGAGCGCGGCCATGGACGCTGCCGAGGAGGACTTGCGGGGCTTGTCCTCGCGGTCCATGCCGGCCGGTACCGCGGCGCGTGTTGGCGACGAGCAAGCTAGTGCTCTTCTTTGAGAGTGGAGGGGGAGGTGGAGGCGCTGAAGCCGTGAAGCTAGCTCATGACTGCAAATGGAAGAAGTCAGGGAGAGGGAGGAGGAGGAGGAGGAGGGGGGAGTTGGAAAGGGCTGAAAGGGATATAATATAAAGGCGGGTGCCGTGTGTGTGGAGGCAGGGCGCGGTACTATAGAATACGGTCCAGTATAGGACAGAGTACGTACGTACGTACGTACGCGTATACATGCGTTGTACGCACGTATATATACGTGTAGTAAGTCCTCATCTGCTTAGAGACGTGTAGACTCGATCACATGTTAATAACCTTGTACTAACCTAACGACATGATGGATTTGCTATATGACACACCGAGTGCCTTCAACATCAAAGCTGTTTGCTTCATCCGTTTGATCTGTGCCATCATAATATGTGCTTCAGTGGTGGCTTCGGCTGTTAACGTCGGTGAGATCTTAAACACAGACCAGAATATTTCGGGGTTCACCGAGCCCATCATTATAGATTTAAGGGGGTAACGGTGCCGATCACGAACTGGGAGGAGAGTGGTGGGCGGCGGACGATGGGTGGGACGACAATGACCTAGCTACAAAATGCGATTCGCATAGAGAGCACAAGAAAGCGGTGGTTGGTGTGGGTGGCGATGAGAGGTGGAAGCCGACGGGCCTCGTCGGCACCATCGACGATGGTAATTAGCGCAATGGAGGTGACTAGGGTTTAGAGAAGGGGAGATTTTGCATGAGGGATTGGAGCACCGGGATTCGCCAGATCTTTGATAGGAGGAGGGATTGGAGCGACGGGATTCGCCAGATCTTGATAGGACTAAAAATTTGAGCGTTTCTTGTAAGGAAGAACACCAAATGTTCCTTCGATACTGCCTAAAATAGATGACTGAAGCTCTCCCTGCACTCAACCCTACCTTTTTTTTTAGCCCTGGTTCGATCCACGTAGAGATGTTGAAGGTGTTAACACCTCCATTACATCTAGCCGTTAATTAACGAGGGGTATAACTGTACAATTAATTCGGTAGTTTCACGTTTATTCACGTTTATTGGACAGTAGTCGGTTGTTTATTCACAACAGATTCGATGATGTCGAGAACGTCCGCATGTCCGGTCATAGAAATCGTGGAACGCCGAAATGAAACAAAAGCAACAGAGAAGAACAAGGCAATGATACAAAGAACAAATGGTATGATTCGATGTCATTGCTAATAGTTAAAGTACATAGAAGTTTGTAACTTCACTGTGTGTCGTGTGCCTGCAAGGATAGCTACATGCGCCGTGGTGTTTATAGGCATTGCGGTGCAAGCATGCTAGTCGATAAGCTACTGCGAGGTGTTCGTTGCAGCACGAGTTCTCGGGCAAAATTACCTATTTGCCCATTTCGCTAGCACCACCCCTGCACATCACTTACAAGCACCGGAGGTGTTAAGGTCATGATAACCGTTGGATAGGCTACATTGAACGGCAGAGAACAACTGAATGTACCAAACCATTTCTCTTTTTTTTTGAACCCCAAGTACAGGAGCTCTACCAATTCGTCAAAGAAAAAGAAAAATACAATACCAGATCCAAAGAACACCATAGTTAGAGAAGCGTCCCTACTGGAATATCTAGGAAGCACTACAAATAGCAAGACTAGAGGCTCTATTTTTACGAATAACAAAAACATATCTACGGCAATATTTTTTTACAGAAATAGGTTCGATCGCTTAACCGTAGGGCGACTGGAGCTGTCGCCGAATGGTTAGCGACATGCAAGCAATCCGCCGCCGTTGGGTGAATTATTGCGCCGCTTCACCGTTGGCGATCAGAATCGCTGTCGCCAATCGTTGGGCGATCGAGGTCCAATCGCCCAACAGCCTGCGATTGGAAGTGGGGATAAAAAGCGACGACGCGCTCGGCCACCGCTCAACATGAACATAAGAAAAGGAAAAGACGGCTGAGGAAAGGAGGAGAGGAAAGAAAAGAGAGAAGAGAAAAGGAGAGGGAGGAGAGGAGAGTAGAGGGAGGAGAGAAAAGGAGAGGGAGAGGAGGAGAGAGAGGAGAGGAGAGGGAGGAGAGAAAAGGAGAGGGAGAGGAGGAGGAGAGGAGAGGAAGTAGGAGGGGAGGAGAGGAGAGGAGAGGAAGAAGTAATTTTAGCCCTATCACAGACGGTTCGGAACCGTCATCACAGACGGTTCCTGAACCGTCAGTGTTTAGGTGTCAGTGATAGTTGGTGGTTATCACAGACGGTTCTCGAGCCGCTGCGTGATAAAACATTCTGCACGATGCCCGTAATACAAACCGCTCGTGATATTGTGTATATCACGACGGTCTTGATTACTAATCGTTCGTGATAGGCGAGTATCACCGACGCGGTTGTTTATAAAAACCGCTCAGTGATACTCGCCATCACGCACGATTAGTAATCAAGACCGCTCATGATATGTAATATCACGCACGCTTGTAATACAAACCGCTCGTGATATTGTGTATATCACGCACGGTCGCAGTAAAAGCCGCTCGTGATAGCGGTCACACCACATACGGCACTCTTTGAAACTGTCGTGATATGGTATCACGCACGGTTTTAACAATGAACCGTCTGTGATACCAAGTGCATCATCCATTTTATATGTCTGTTTCTTGGCTAGCCTCGAGGATATGCTAGCCATGCCCTCCAAAGCAAGCGATTACAGATAAATGACAGATATAAGTTAATTGCAACTCATAGTAAATTACAACAAAATTCGATACACGATGAATGTAACAATATCACATATATAGAATGAAAATTGTTACACAAAATCGACAAATGTATTCAATTGAAGGAATTGTTTGATTTGTACAGTTGAATCCAATGTTTCAACATCTAATTATCATCATCGCCGCGTGGAACTCTCCTCTTATTTATGACCTCTGCTAGCAAGAATTGGGAGATGATTGCACGAATATCGATGAGATTGTCAAGATCATATGCACTTCCGTCGAAGTTCACCCATTGTCGCTAGGAGCAATGCTAAGTCATTAATTAGCATGTGTGTAATATAATCGAAAATAATAATTATTGGAAGGACTCGACAAACCTCGGATCATTGATCTTAGTACCCATGATTTCCATCATATGGCGGCAAACGAGAATCCACATACGTTGCCTCAGTAGTCGCTGGTGGCATCGCAAAAATAGAATTACATACATCGGTATTGTCAATTCTAGAGGCATTATTACAAAGTGTGATATAGGATTATTGTGTTGTAGCGGTACCGAAATCGCGTGTTGTGTCGTAGCGTGTCACTTGATTTGTCGTGTGTTCCTCCTTGGGCAACATATTCGCAAACGCCCACGTGATTCAAAAACTTAGCCTCGCCGTGGCAAACAAAAGAAATATTACAATAGAGTTATGTATGGAGGAAATGAGTTTACTTATATTTTCTTGCACACGATCAAGTCGTGGTTGCTCCTAAGGAGGGAATCAAGGTATATTACCTTGCTCCACTTTGGTACAATCACAATCAAAATCCAGTGATTCCTAGTCATATGTGTCGCCATAGTGATTAATACTAAGTTCATGCCGCATGTAAAGTACAAATGAAACATATGTGTGGCAACTAGTGAAGCACTTACCCTTGGTTGAAGGGTACCATGACGCACTCCTTGTCGGTGTGAGCAATCAATCCCTCGTTATGTAACCTTCCACGAAGGATGCATCTGCGCTGATAGATTGCTCTGAGACCAAGTGAGGGTCGAGGAAACCCACCGGTCGTCGTAATTTCCGGCTTGTTGGATCATGTATCTATACATAAAGAAAGAGTATCGACATTTATCCGTATAACGTGAATGTAGAACTTCATTGTACAAAGACACTTACAATTAGGTACAAAGATCGTAGAAGTGAGGCGCCGAGTTCGCCGAGATTGAATAGTAAGAATAAATCTTCAATGTCACGACGATGTAGCCCAAGTCATGGAGGAAATGCGCCTCGTTATATTTCACGATGAATGCACTCTGCGGTTTGGCTTCATGTTGACTTCTCCATGTACTGCATGCAATGTATTGCAAATCATACCAAGTTGGCGTAATTGTGAATCGGGCACCAACGACACTCCTAGAATAAACTTCCATGGCACGGACCCGCTTAATTTTCTTCGCATGAGCCTTGGAGGCCTTGGAGCCTCGCTTATGATATGTTCTCGGTGGCGTCTCGCGGAGCCGATGCAACAAACTTTCTTCGATTTGGAGGTGGAGGTGGAGCCACCGAGCCGATGTGCCAGTCCAGGCGACATCCTCTTGGGCCACTGGATGTGAAGATTGTGGCACGGACATGTCGAGGACGATGTCCTCATGGGCCATCAATGAATGTGTGGACGGCATCCCCTAATGTCTTAATCTCTTCGCTTGGGGGCTTGTCAAGAGGGACGGACTTAAAATATCATTAATCATGTCCACTGACCTTTATGAAACCGGTGTCTACTTGTACACCGCGGCACCGGCCCCCGGCAGCAATGGATACACCATGCCGCGCCGGCGTCAACGGAATAGAGCCAACAAGCCCGACTGAGGTCGCAAGGGATGGGCTCCTACATAACGATACAAGAGCCGAGTTAAGGCGCCCACCAGAGAGATCTATGTACCATTCTAAAGAGGTACATTACCCGAATGTCATCAATACGTAAGTGGTCGCCGCTATGTTCAGAAATGGTGTGGACGCGCAGCCATCGCGACGTTGAGGGGGACCGGTACCGCAGTACTAGGAGTGGGTTGCGAATGGTTGCGACTTGTCTCGCTTCTTCCCGCAACGAATCTATCTCTCCTCGGTGAGGCACCGCTCTTGAAGTGAGGCGATAGTTGTTCCTCGTTGAGCACGAAGCTCTGCTTTATTTGTTCGCCGCAGACGCCTTGGATCTCTTCCTACTCCTATATGTCTCTGAGTAACTGGAAATCCTTGCCTCCAAGGTACATAAACCCCATGCCTCGTGTGCGACTGGTGCTCCTTGTTTCCCAAGGCCGTGATAGTAAATCTATCTCCTATATTCTTCAAAGGAGCCACGAGAAGATTCGGTAGTCAATGATTGCTGCAAGAGGCAATTAATCATGTTATTTTTGAACCCATGAAGTTCAAGAGGTGTTAACAACTATGTTGTTTAACATATTTTACCATGCGTTGGGACACTTCCTCATCTGCGGGGTTTTGAAAGAGACACCAAGATGTGGTTGATGACCTCGCTCTTAACGAGCCGAGCGCCGCTTGCGATCCGGCAAATGGCGAGAGGCTCCGATCGGATTGCGACCTCATCCCGCATCCTCCATTGCGGATTTTACCCGCGCACCTAGCAAAGGCCGAGTCTATGAGGGTGCGTGTTTTGTGATCGAGATCCTTGTGCGCCGCACTTTGTTGTACAAATTCAGCGCCGTCTTCATCCGCACAAAGGCCTCCCATGTTTCGCGACACGAAAGGATACTTCGTGAAGGGCGTGACATCCTCGCCACGCATGCCGTCACAAGAGTGCTCTTAAAATTCTTCCATGCTTTTCCCATCGCGAGGAGCGCGTGCCGCTGCACGAGTCCTCGTGCTTCGCTGGGAACTCGAACGAATTTGTAAGTTCCTCCCATAGCTGATTTTTGTGATCCTTTGTCAAATCTTTCCAGCTTGCTATGGTGATGGGGACCCGTTGCCTTCCAATTATCCCGCAGTAGTCCGAAATGATGACGCCGCTCGACGGTTCCAGAGGAGTCCCATTCGAGAGACCACCGTGATGGTCATTCGCCCTCCGCCTTTCGATACTCCTCGCCACGTTTACTTTTTGCAATCTTGGGAGCGTGAGACCCGGATGACGCACGACGAAGACCGTGGACGCCATCTCTTTCTAAGAAAAACTAATCGCAGTGAGCTATGGACCCGACTTGTCAAAGTTCTATGAATCAAGTGACACAAACCAAGGCATCAAGTTCATTGAACAAGATACACCGGAGTGTGTCACTTGCTTTATGCTCTTTGACAAAGTTCTAGCGATTAACTAATTGCGATGAGCTATGGGCCTTCTAAATAGACCTTGCAGCTAACAAGTGCAGCATATATTATTGTTACAAGGTTCTATGAAGTGCCTCTGATGAGCTAAACACTGCAACATATATTATATGCTACATAAAATACATGTGAAGCATATAACATAAAATAAGCGGCGCTGGAGTGACCGCGCGCGCTGGAGGAGCGGCGCTGGAAGGAGCGGCGGCGCGGAGGGAGCGGCGTCGGGAGGGATCGGCGCGCGGGAGGAGCGGCGTCGGGAGGACCGGCGCGCGGAGGAGCGGCGGCGTCGGGAGGGAGCGCGGGAGGGACCGGCGGCGTCGGGAGGGACCGCGGCGTCGGAGGAGCAAAACCTAGCTAGCGGTGGGCGCCGCAGGTGGAGACAAGAGATCGCGCAGAGCGGACTCGCGCACCTAGCCGCGGTATTTAAAGATGAGCTATCGCGCACGGTTCTATCAATATAACCGCCGTGATATGCACTTATCACGCACGGTTCTATCAATATAACCATCTGTGATATCAATATTATCGCTGCACGGTTCTATATATATAACCGTCTCGTGATATTTATATTATCACTGCATTTTATATCTATAGAACCGTCGTGATGTTTTATCACGCGGTTTCTTTTGATAAACCGCTCGTGATATTTCATTATAAATACGGTAGCTAGCTAGGTTCCTATGTCATTTTACAATTACAATGGAACATAGATACATTTATGAAAAACGCAAGCATAACCATAGATATAACTATTTCTTAGTTCCTTAGTCATTTTACAATTACAATGGAACATACATACATTTATGAAAAATACAAGCATAACCAATAGCATTTATTACACTTTGGCTATATCATTTTAAATAAAGCCCTTCACGATGATCGACACGCATATAGCTTGGTTCATCGCCTTGTTCTTCCTTGAGCCTGATGCCTTGTCCGAATGGAGGCAAATCATCAAATTGATTGTACTCTTCCTCATCCACAACATTCTCAACCCCGACAATCCTTCTTTTTCCCTGAAGAACTACATGGCGCTTCTTATTTGCCGGGTCGGTTACATAAAATACTTAAACAACTTGCCTCGCGAGTACGAATGGTTCATCTTTGTATCCTACACATTCGAGGTCCACTGTGAGTGACGCCGCACTTGTCAACCTTTACACCCGTGGAAGTTGGACCCAACGGCACCGAAATAGAGGAATTTTGAAAATTACGTAGTCAAGCTCCCAAATCTCCTCTACAAGCCCGTAGTACGAGCTTGGGCCAGCGATATCGCCGTGCGCATCATAGGTATCTATGCGACACCGAAGTTCTCGACCGTGCTCTTTCTATCTTGATCTCGTTGTATAAAATGTGTAGCCATTAATGTCGATGCTTGCCATGTCACAATTGTAAATTTTGGCCCTTTGCCAACCATTGTAGTGTTTCACTTGACGACCTCCTAGTCAATTGCGCCTTGAACCATTCGTTGAACTGACGGTTGTGTTGTCTCGTGGTCCAAACTTCGATCGCCTCGCATTCTCCGACGTAGCATGTCCTTGTGCTCTTCAATATATGGGGTCACTTCAGTCATGTGTTGTAAAACCATGAAATGGGCTTGAGTATACGATTTTGATCCGAGTTATTGCTTTCTCCCGATAGTCCCGATACCCTCTAGCCTCCTCGTGACGAGATAGAGGTACACCTATCGGCTCTACCGAGCCATGTAGCCGATGCAGAATTCAATGACCTCTTTTGTTGTATAGCCTTCGATGATGCTACCCTCCGGCCGAGATCGATTGCACATAGGACTTCAGAATTCCCATGTACCTCTCGAAAGGGTACATATGACGAGAAATACGGGGCCACATATTTTTATCTCTTTCACAAGGTGGACAATGAGATGGACCATGATATCAAAAATGATGGAGGGAAATACATCTCTAGATGACATAGAGTTGTCACCACCTCGGTTTGCAGAGCATCTAGTCCATCCGGATCAATGACCTTCGAGCAATTGCGTTGAAGAAATAACATAGCCTTATGATTGTCACTCGAACCTTGTTCGCAAAATACTTCTAATTGCAACAGTAGCATTTGAGTCATTAGCACATGACAATCGTGAGACTTCATGCCAATTAATTTCAAATGTTCCATGGAAACAAGTTTCTTCATGCTTGTCGAGTGACCTGATGGAACTTTCACACCATTTAAGGACCGGCACAATTCAGTTCTCTCGGACTTAGACAGAGTGTAACATGTCGGGGAAGGTACGTCCGCCTTTATCGGTCTCTATCGGTGCTAACTCGGTCCTAATGTTCATAGCGACCAAGTCACGCCTTGCGTTAACACCATCCTTTGTTTTGTCAGAATGTTCAAGAAGAGACCAATCAAACTGTCACATACATTCTTCTCTACGTGCATGACATCGATGCAATTGCGAACTTCTAAGTGCTCCCAATAAGGCAAGTCCCAAAATATTGACCTCTTTTTCCACATGTTCTTCCTCAATTTACGTCCCTTTCCAAACACAACATTTATATCCTTGACCATATCATACACCTCTTTCCCGCTAAAAGGTCTTGGTACTCGAGTCATCCTCTTTTTCCACAAATTGTTTCTTCATCTTGCGGTATGGGTGATACTTTGGAAGGAACCTACGGTGACGCATGTACACGGTTTTTCGGGAGTTGTTCAACCACACACTCTCCGTATAATCTAAGCAGTGCGGACACGCTTTGGCTCCTTTTATACTAAACCCTGACAGGTTACCAAGGGCAGGAAAATCATTAATGGTGCAGAACAACATGGCCCGTAGAGTGAAGTTCTCTCGCTTGTCCGCATCCCATACATGTACCCTTCATTCCACGTTGTTGCAAGATCTTCCACCAATGGGGCTAGGAACACATCAATATCGTTGCGAGTTGATTCGGCCCTTGGATAAGTAGTGACATCAAAATATATTTCCGCTTCATACACGACCAAGGAGGAAGGTTGTACATGCACGAGTCACGGGCAGTGCTATGTCGATCGCTCATGTTACCAAAAGGATTCATTCCATCTGTACTCAACCCAAACCTTATATTTCTGCCCACACCGAAATCTACAAACATCCTATCGATGTTCCTCCACCGCGTAATCAGCAACATGTCTTATCATTCCGTCTTTCTTACGCCGCTCGCAGTGCTAACGCATCAATCTTGCATCCTTGCGGTTTGCAAATAAACGCTTCAAACGGGGATTACAGGAAGATACCACATCACCTTAGCAGAGGTCCTTGCTTCACCTCGATGCCCTTCCCATCATCGAGTCATTTTTACGCTTGTATCGGGATGCTTTGCACACCGGACAAACATGTAAGCTAGCATACTCTTTACGAGACAGATACAATCATTCCGACATGCATGTATTCTTTCTACTTCCATTCCTAATGGACAAAGAATCTTCTTGGCTTGGTAGGTGGTTCTCGCAACACATTTCTGTTGGAAGCATGTCCACTAGAGACCTAATAATGCCGTGAAACTCTTGTCGGACCAACCATTGCTTATGTTCAATTTTAGCAGTTCTAGAACCGATGACAACTCGTATTGCGGCTTGCAGCCCGGAACAAAGGTTTCTCCGAATCCTCCATTAAGCCCTCGAATTTACCAAACTCTCTCTCACTATAGTTCCTTCGCATCACGTAACATCTAATCCAGATTATCATCCCGCGACCTATCCTCATGATCCGATTGTCATCCCGCGACCTATCCTCATGATCCGATAGTCATCCTGCGACCTTTCCTCATGATCGAAAGAACAGTCCACAACCGCATATCGTTGCCTCCTCGACTATGTCATAACTACCTTCTGTGTACTCTTCTCTTCACCGTGATGGTCCAACATTTGTACCCTTTTTCAAACCCCTTCAATCAAGTGAGCTTCAATCATACTGAGTTGCTAAACATCTTGAGATTATCACAATCAATACATGGGCAATACATATATTTCATCCCCTTCTTCAACATATCCAGCTCGCCGCTCTTCTAAAGGCGGACACGCCAAGAATGTACTCTTCACTCACACGGTTCTCAATATACATCCACTTCGGTCCATCTATGCTACACAAGTGAAAAATGGGTGTCAAAATGATTATTACCTCTACTACTAACCTCCGATCAGATCACTAAGAATGTTAAGTAATTGAATACTAATCTCGATCGATCACTAAGAATGTTAAGTAATTGAGTATGCTAACCTCGATCGATCAATAAGAAGACGGTGATATTTTTCACCCCCAACTCCCTAAAGCCGGCCGCCTTGCTCCACCGATGAAGCGCAATAAAGACAGATCGGTGTCGACATCCTTCAAGCAAGTACGCCAAGTAATTAATACTACGCAGAATATCACAGACGGTTCCAACTACAAACGGTGCGTGAAAATTACATATCACAGCGGTTCATATTAATACCCGTCTGCGATTATCATCGACGGTTATTAATAACCGCTCGAGATAGTTCGTTATCACGCATTCGTAACACGAACCGTGCTGTGATGTATATAATATCGCACGCACGGTTCTAAATATAAACCGCTCGTGATTTATGCGTATCACGCACGGTTTGTGTATAGAACCGCTCGTGATAGTCCTTCGCTGCACGGTTTACATTACAAACCGCTCGTGATAGTTACACGGGATGAATCGTTTTGTCAGCGCATGATCGCTAACTCGAAGCATATATAGCATAGCATTGAGGCACATCAGAGCTCGCCGCTGCTGTGTCTTGAGGAATGCCAGAGCTGGTCTTGGATGTGGCCGCCACATCCAAGACGCTGTGGCCGCCACATCTCAAGACCAGCTCTTGGCATTCCTCAAGACACACCGCAGGCCTCGGATGTGCCTCGAATGCTATGCTATATATGCTTCGAGTTGGCATCATGACCTAACGAAACAGCTTCATCTTTCCGACAAAATTCAAGGCAATTTTATTACAATAGTGCAAAGAAAAGACATTACTGATTCTTGGTTGAGCTGGTCGAGGAACATGCAAATACAGAGGCAAGCACAAAACTCAACAACACATTCAGATCGATCTATTACAGAAAACAAGCTAACAAACCTTTCAGGCACGACGGTTCACACTAAACTAGACACACTTACGGCAAGAGTGTGTTGTTTAGTATGAACCGGACGTGTCGCGATGGAGGTGCTAGCTCACGGCGGAGGGAGATGCATGCGGAAGCTAGCTAGTGGATGAACTCACGCGTGACTAGTACCGTGGAAAGGTTGATGGGGAGTTATTAATAAGGGCCCGGCCGTGGAGGAACCGTGCCGGCCATTCGATGTGGAGAGAATAGACGGTGAGATCGAAATCCGTATACGCCAATTATTGGTGACACGTGATTACCAATTATCGCGATATGGGATTATTACGCACGGTTCTTAAACGGAACCGCTCGTGTTATCTCGATTGGTATAGATGGTTCGTATAAGAACCGTCAGGAAAGTTCGCGACGGTTATTAATAAAACCGCTCTGTGATGTCTCAATTATCATAGACGGTTCATGTTATTAACGGTCTATGAATTATCACGCACGGTTTTTATGAAAACCGTCTGTCATAAGCTTCGTGTTTCGATCGCCTAATTAACGTCTCCGATCATTATGAAGCGCCTATATCATTAATTTTTGGGTATACGAACCGCTTGTGCTAAAGGTTAAATATGCGCTCCTAATCCAGTCTCTTCTACGCACGTACAATACAATATACAATACAACATGGCTTCTACATCGTTCTTGTGATCATCTCCTTCCTCTCATCTGCTCATCACGAATTGTTCGGCGAACCTTACACAAAGCGCCAGCAATTTGCATCCGAGCAGCTTCTCCGCACCCGCCGCTCTCCTCCTTCCCGACTTTCTTGCATCCGTCGCTTGACTGATCCTCCGCCGCCGACGGAGGCGTCTCGCCGCCGCCAAGAAAGGGAAACAGCTCTCACCTCGTTCTTCTCCACAATGTGCGCAATGCGGAAGAAGCTCTACTCGCATTGCATGATTGATGGATAGCCTTGCCGCTCATGCGAAAACGGCAGATTGTGAGGAATGTTTTAATGCTATCCCGACGACATGATGGATCTTTGCGATCATTTGCCCAGCCGCACGAGGAAGTGCCGAGGACAAGGGCAATCTTAACGGCGTTCGAGAATTTAGCGGCTGATCCTCCAAGTCCCCAAGTTGAAGAGGAAGCTTACGAAGCCCAAAAGAATACAATCTGGGAAACTCTTTACCTGTGCGACTTTTGTAATAAATTTGCCTCTAATTGAAATTAATAAATTTGCCTTTAATTTGTGATCTCTTGTCTCGTAGTTACGTAGTTAAGTTATTAGAAGCAATGTGTACTTATATATTAACCTCTGATCTAGAATATGACAGACAAAGGGACATCACAGACGGTTTTTAACTCAAAACCGTCTGTGATAACATTTATCACAGACGGTTTTCATAAAAAAAAAATCGTTCGCCATAAGCTTCAAAATTTCGATCCATTGCCAGAACGCTTCGTGTTTCGCGCGTGTTTCCATTAACGTCGTTGATCGTTATACTAAGCGCCTATATCATTAATGTTTGGGTATACGAACCGCTTGTGATAATGCTTATATTTGCACGCACTATTCCATTTCTTCGATCTAAACGCATCGCCCTCTCCTCATCTTCTTCGATCATCACCACATTTCTCAACAATGACATCTAAAATTTTGTTCATCTCCTTCCTCTCATCTATCCATCATGAGTTGTTCGCCGCAACCTTACACAAAGCGCCAACAATTTACGTCGAGCATCTCCTCCGCTCACGCCCGCTCTCCTTCCTCGACTCGCTTCCAATATCGTCCGTCAAGCTGGACCTCATCATCCGCCGTCGACGGAGGTGTCTCGTTGTCTGCTCACGAAAGAAACCGCCTCGCCTTGTTCTTCTCTACAATGTCCACAAAGCGGAGGAAGCTCTTGCGAAACGCAGAGTGTGCTAGATAACCTTTCCGATCAAGCGCACTCGGCCGATTCTCGTTGAGGTTTATCATGCCATCCTCTTTGAGATTATGGGCCATGCTAATGATTTGCCCATGCTAGAGGAGGAAGCGGAGAGGGCAAGGATAATCTTCACGACATTCGAGAACTCGTGGTGATCCTCCAACTCCAGTTGAAGAAGAAGCATATGAAGCCCGTAAGATTAAAATCGGGAATCTCTTTTCTCTTAGATTTGTAATAAATTAAATTTGCCTTTAATTAAAATCGGGAATCTCTGCTTGTCGAACTTTTGTAATGAATTAAATCTATCTTGAATTAAAATCGGGAATCTCTTGTTGTCGGACTTTTAATTTGGAGGCCGTCTGTGGTGTTTGTGGCGGGAAAAAGGAGTATCACTGCAGCGGTTTATGTTTAAAACCGTCTAGGATCGAAATGAAGACAGATGCGTCCGAGCGGCGCCTACCATTATCACGCAGCGGTTCTTAATAAAAGCGTCAGGAATTATCGCAAACGGTTTTTAATTAAAAACCGTCTGTGATAACGATCTTATCACATACGGTTTTTAATTAAAAACCGTCTGCGATAATATGGGATCATCACAGACGGTTTTTAATACAGACCGTCTGCGATACTAAATTATAACAGACGGTTCATAGTTAAGAACCATCTGTGATACTCGTTTTCTCCGACGCCGCCAACACAGACGGTGTCCTAATTAAAACCGTCTGTGTTAGTGTTAGTCACAGACGGTTTTGTCAAACCGTCTGTGATTGACCGTCTACTATTAGGCTTTCTGTAGTAGTGCACCGAGCCCATCATTATAGATTTAAGGGGGTAACGGTGCCGATCACGAACTAGGAGGAGAGTGGTGGGCGGCGGACGATGGGTGGGACGACAATGACCTAGCTACAAAATGCGATTCGCATAGAGAGCACAAGAAAGCGGTGGTTGGTGTGGGTGGCGATGAGAGGTGGAAGCCGACGGGCCTCGTCGGCACCATCGACGATGGTAATTAGCGCAATGGAGGTGACTAGGGTTTAGAGAAGGGGAGATTTTGCATGAGGGATTGGAGCACCGGATTCGCAGATCTTTGATAGGAGGAGGGATTGAGCGACGGATTCGCCAGATCTTGATAGGACTAAAAATTTGAGCGTTTCTTGTAAGGAAGAACACCAAATGTTCCTTCGATACTGCCTAAAATAGATGACTGAAGCTCTCCCTGCACTCAACCCTACCTTTTTTTTAGCCCTCGTTCGATCCACGTAGAGGTGTTGAAGGTGTTAACACCTCCATTACATCTAGCCGTTAATTAACGAGGGGTATAACTGTACAATTAATTCGGTAGTTTCACGTTTATTCACGTTTATTGGATAGTAGTCGGTTGTTTATTCACAACAGATTCGATGATGTCGAGAACGTCCGGGCATGTCTGGTCATAGAAATCAGTGGAACGCTGAGCTGAAACAAAAGCAACAGAGAAGAACAAGGCAATGATACAGCAACAAATGGTATGATTCGATGTCATTGCTAATAGTTAAAGTACATAGAAGTTTGTAACTTCACTGTGTGTCGTGTGCCTGCAAGGATAGCTACATGCGCCGTGGTGTTTATAGGCATTGCGGTGCAAGCATGCTAGTCGATAAGCTACCGCGAGGTGTTCGTTGCAGCACGAGTTCTCGGGCAAAATTACCTATTTGCCCATTTCGCTAGCACCACCCCTGCACATCACTTACAAGCACCGGAGGTGTTAAGGTCATGATAACCGTTGGATAGGCTACATTGAACGGCAGAGAACAACTGAATGTACCAAACCATTTCTCTTTTTTTGAACCCCAAGTACAGGAGCTCTACCAATTCGTCAAAGAAAAAGAAAAATACAATATCAGATCCAAAGAACACCATAGTTAGAGAAGCGTCCCTACTGGAATATCTAGGAAGCACTACAAATAGCAAGACTAGAGGCTCTATTTTTACGAATAACAAAAACATATCTACGGCAATATTTTTTTACAGAAATAGGTTCCAGTCGCCTAACCGTAGGGCGACTGGAGCCTGTCGCCGAATGGTCAGGCGACATGCAAGCAATCCGCCGGCCGTTGGGTGAATTATTGCAGTCGCTCTACCGTTGGGCGACTGCAACTGCTGTCGCCCAATCGTTGGGTGACTGGAGGTCCAATCGTCCAATAGCCAAGCGATTGGAAGTGGGGATAAAAAGCCGACGGCGCTCGGCCACCGCTCAACATGAACATAAGAAAAGGAAAAGACGGCTGAGGAAAGGAGGAGAGGAAAGAAAAGAGAGAAGAGAAAAGGAGAGGGAGGAGAGGAGAGTAGAGGGAGGAGAGAAAAGGAGAGGGAGAGGAGGAGAGAGAGGAGAGGAGAGGGAGGAGAGAAAAGGAGAGGGAGAGGAGGAGGAGAGGAGAGGAAGTAGGAGGGGAGGAGAGGAGAGGAAGAAGTAATTTTAGGTTTTTTTGTATTTAAAATGTTGTATATGCAGTACATATATTATTTACTGTTAGTGTTAGTAGAAAATTATAGGTATAGAAAATTTAGTTAATGTAGTTTTAAGATATTAGTAGCCGTAGAAGCAGAGAGAAGAGGAAGAAGCAACTGTAGTTTTTTTTGTATTTACAATGTTGTATATGACTGTTAGTGTTAGTAGAAAATTATAGATGTAGATAGAAATAGTTCAAATTTTGGTATAGAAAATTTAGTTAATGTAATTTTAAGAAATTAGTAGCCGTAGAAGCATGTAGTTGTATATAATTCCCTAATGGTAATGTCGCTGAGATTATTGACAATTTCATGTTTTTCCTACAGGCTGACGTCAGTGCTGCGATTTGGAGGGAGTCTCACACCATGGTGGACAGGATCGCCAGTGGTGCAGAGGTGACACAAGAGGAGTCATTGAGCGTTTGGCATCATGTGGAGGTTTGGGGTAGGTGTGTAGTATCCCTGCTGGCTTGCACGAGACTACCGACATTCTCCACGCTCACATTGGGTGCACAGACGGTTCATCCACCGGTGTAGCCCCGACTGGCATGGCACCACGTGAGAGGTTCTACTTGGGCACGTCCTACACCACCTCAGCCGGACGAGGCTGGGGGGTCAACTTGGGGACGGCCTCATACACCACTAGGGCAGCTGTTTGCGCGTCATCCATACTTCTCTGGCTTCCCCACACAGGGGGTGTACTCTGTGCCGTACATCCCTCCAGACGCGATGGCGCTAACTGAGGGTTTGCTTCGCCTGCTGTCGGTTTTATCCCAATGCTTTATCTCACGAACTAATGATATTTGTATTGTAGATCTTGTCTTCCCCCGAGCAAGGATGGGGGGTCTCCCTGGGCCTGGATGACCCGGACCAGTACTTTTCGGACTAGCCTGGGCAGGCGTCGGGCTCTGCACCTCAGGCCACACCACCAGAGGTTCTCTCCGGGAGTGCCCTCACCAGTGCATCAGTGCCCACATAGGTGGTGGTGCAGTCCACTCCACCAGCTTAGGGGCGTGTGCGACTGTCTCCTGATCGTCTGAAGTTGTCAAGGCATCGTCACCCGTTGCAGCGGAGGGCGGCCAAGCAGGACCGTATGGGAGGACGCAGACGCGGAGATGGAGGGGGCCAGGGTGGCGAAGAAGGGAGGCTGGGGATGCTGTTGGGGTCATTAGTGGCGATTGTACACTTTTTGTTCATGTACTATTTACGTTTGTTGTTTATGTAGTGATATTTACAAAACTGTGGCGAGCTTAGTTCTACTTCTCCTTACCTTGTCGACGCCCACACCAAACGAATAGTGAACTGCATTGATGGCAACGACAGCAACGTATGAACCATTTGATTACATGCTTTATGATATTGACAAATATTTCGAACAACAGGCTAGAATACAATGGTACAAACATACACATCGTTGCCTACAGGTGGAAGGAGCCTCGTGGTACCCATATGGAGTGTTGCTAAGGAGGCCGCCTCGGACGTGGCTGGCCATCGTTGTAGTGGTAAGCACATATATAACTAGTGTTCGCGCAGCAACATGTTGGGTCGTACGAACTCCCTATGTTTATGACCTCCTTGTTGCCCCTCCACGCACCATTTGCTGACGAAGGTCATCGTTATGCTCTTCAAGACTTTCAATCCGTGCCTCTAAATCAGTGATTCGCTCCCACAACGTATGCACGTACCTCGCAACATACCGTTCATGAGAAGGATCAATCCATCGCACGAAGTCACATTTGTCCATCTGCTGCAAAGGAACATTAACATGGAAACTCTATTATTAGTACTACAAAATAGACGAGTGCCTACTTGTATCCCGGAGTATGGGCATCGAAAGAAACGTCGACCACCATTCGTATGGCCTTCTGCCACCTGTACCACTGCGTCCAGCATGTGTTTGCATTTCGGCCACACTGCCTGAGCGCGCCTGTTTGGCAACAACTGGCACGTAGCACCGATGTCCTCTTTCCATTCGAGCAGAAGGTCCCCCTTTGGTGACTCATATTTGACTGGCCCCTCGGCGTCTATCATGGTGCCTTATTCTACGATGGAGAAGCTACTTGTTCCTACTAGTATTGTCTCGTCCATTCATTTTATAGCGTATTTGCAATGTCACAGCGTCATTCTTGTCACAGGGCAGCTTTGCCCAACGACAAGAGCACATGGGCAGTTTTGCGCAGCGACAAGACCACACGGGCAGCTTTGCGAAGCGACAAGACTACACACGCTAGCTTTAATCACTGAGAAGATTGCACACTGCAGCTTTGCTCAGCGACAAGACCGCACGGGCTAGCTTTGCTCAGTGACATGACATGACGGCCCAGCTTTTCACAGTGACATGACAGCACGAGCTAGCTTTGAGCAGTGAGAAGACCACACACACCAGCTTTACGCAGTGACATGACTGCACGGGCCAGCTTTCTACACTAACAAGACCAGGCGAGACACTTTTGCGCAGCGACAAGACCTCACAACCCAGCTTTGTGCACCAAGAAGACTAAAGGTGCAGCTTTTTACAGTCCGAAGACCTGACTAGGCAGTTTCACGTGCACACAATGCCACACTTGGTAGCTTTGTGCAATGACGGGACCACACAGGCATCTTCATGTACCGAGAAGGCAATAAGGGGCCTATAAAAGGAGGTCAAAAAGATTTCTCAGAGAACACTGCACAAGCAAACCCCACACTACACCAGCGCTTGCTTCATCACACCGGGATGGACAAGCAATGAGAGGAGACCCGTGACCTAGCACGGTCAGCTGCTGCCTACGTTGAGAAAGTAAGGGCTGCTGTGGCTCGGGTAGAACAAGCCCAGCGTTCTACGAGGTCAGCTCCCCGCAATGATGTGCCCGTAGCAACAACCCCACCTGAATATTCCTACTAAGCGTTCGCTGCAACACCCACCAGAGGGAGAGACGTCACCCTTTGTTGGTGCCGGGACCCATATAAATTCTTCAAGTCTAAGCATCGCCTCAGTCTAGGTATGCGTTACGGGGGTTGCGCAAGCTACTCCAATGACTATCCCGACCGCCGTCTAGACACCGCAACCTATCGCCAGTTGGTAAGGATCAGGTGCACCATTTTCCCTACTTTTTCTCCTTTAAAGTACGCACTAACAATTTCTCCCATGTATTCATAATCCTAAGAACCCCCTATGTAGATACTGCAAAAGGATCGATCTTGAGATCCACCCAGAGGACTAGTGGGTGCTCGACTTCGAGGAGTGGAACGTCACAAGGTCCTCCGAGATCCAGGAGGAGGAGCGCCGTAAGGACGAGCAAACCTTGTGTATACAACGCGAGACGAAAGCTCATCTTGAGACATACACGCGTAGGGAGTGGGAGGCTCGTGAGAGGGAGCGTGAGAAAAAGAGAAAAATGGCGACCAAGGCAAAAGAGGCCGCCGAGGAGTTCAACGTCGTGCTGGCAAGGAAGGGAAAATGGTCTCGGTCCACACAATAGGTCGTACGAGCAGTTGGGTTTGTTAGTCGCACATGATGCTCTATGTTATGCATGTATTCAAAAAGTACATGGCATATTACTCCCAACTGTATTATGAAGTCTATTTAAATTCAGATAAGCTTATTTTTTTCGTCTTTTCGCATTCAATTATTCCCATAGCAAGTCACCTGATAATATCAACATACCAGTTTTCCTCCGTGTACGAATTCCCGGAAACATCACGATATCACTTATGATCATGCTTACCGATTGTTCTAAGTTCAATCGTTCTTAAAAAAAGTTTTACAAAATTTTTTACGATCCAACAATATACAACGATTATAGACTTTTATTACAAATCCAATAGATTATCTTACAGTTATAATCTACAAAATTCACAAAATCTACAAATTTCACGGGGGTGAAGCAGCATCCTGTTTGCGCGCGCCTACGGTGAGCGACTCAGATGTCGTCGCCCTTTGGTGGCGACAGTTCCGCCGCCAACCGTCAAGCGATCGAACATTGTCGCTTGGCTGTTGGGCGATACGCTCTAGTCACCCTATTGTTAGATGACTGTAGCATATTTCTGTAAAAAAATATTACCACAGATATATTTTTGTTATTTCTAATAAAAATAAATTGTTCGTACAAAAAAATACTAACAGTACAAAAAAAATACTAACACCCTCTAAGATCTCTGATCACACCTACCCGACGGCATGGCACTGAGAGACCACACAACTAGACACTAGGATCGGAACATGAGGCAACACCAACTCGACTGGTCACGGTAACAATCAAAGATCTAGGTGGTGCTTATTTGGGTTTTTTTTAAGTGGCTTATGGCTGAAAAGCACTGTAGTTGGCTGAAAAAACACTGTAGTTGATAGAGGCTTATTTAGCATAATTAAATTTAAAAAAATTTAAAAAATTTAAAAAATATGTTAGCCTATTACGTATAATACAAACAAATACGGGAAAAAAAGAACCGGTAAAAAACTCAACAAAAAACCAAAAATTTAAAAAAAGACGAAATTTATAAATAGTGAAAAATAAACCGAAAACCAGAATATGAAGCCCAAATGAGCACATCCTAAGGCTAATACATGGTGAACCCAACGAGCACTACGCTAGTCGATGACCTGAGGATCCACTCAACCCTACCTACCATCTGCACCAGCTATATTGTGATTTACACAACCTAGCAAAATTTAGTGCATGTGGCTAGTAAACAAAATTTGAAATGGGCGCATGCTTATTTCCTCAGCTTGGGGGCTCGATCGTGCGCGCACGTACGCGCGTGTGAGTACACCTACTACGTACTCCACCTTATTTCTTTTTAGCCGAAGAAACTAGCGCGGAACGGGAGGCAGCGGGATGGAGTCTTTGCGTGGAGATCGGATGGAGTATTGGCGCGTTAGATGGGGGCAAGTGATTTTTTAAGATTTTTTCTTTAAATATCAATAATAACATGCAACGGAAATATAAATTCATAATCTCATCGAAACCTTCAGTCAAGGAATGCAAAATTCCAAAAAGTCAAACCAAAACCGGTCAAACTTGTATCCAAAACCGGTTAGATCTCTACGAGGGAGCGGTCAGACCGGAATAAGCAGTAAAATCCGATGATCCAAATGACTTGAAATTTGGTATGCACCGTCTCTAGGATGCCACGAACATATTCTAATCAACAATGAAGAGAATTGTTGCCAAAACTATGACATTTTTCCATTTGAATAAAGGAGGCACTAAAATCAAGCAAAAGAGGGAATCTCAATCTGCTCTTGCTCATGAGTCCTTGATGATCTAGGTGGCCTTAGATGAGTATCTCACATGGCATAGCAAGCTAAAACATAGTATAAATTTGATCCAAATCACTCACAAGACCAAAACCCAAAAATCAACTCTCTTTTGAGAAAAATAAGAAAACTCAAAAACTTCCTCCAGATCATATCTAGATGGATGGGATCTTATCACTAGGAGATATCTTCACCTCTTACATATTCTTGGTACTAGAAAAACTTAAGAAAGAGAAATCCAAATAAGAAAATCAAAAGCACAAGAGGGGATCCATGGCACAACTCATTTAAGCAAAGTTGGATGTTCATTTCACTTGGTGGGTAATGTTTTACAGCCAACCTTTAGGATAGCAGAGCTCTAAGTCTAGAGCACATACACAAAAGGGTCCAACACATAAAAGCCCTAACCTTAATCTCTCAAGTTTCTTAAGTTATCACATGACTCAACACAAGGCTTATATAGTGGAGGCTCCTCACCTTTCACTTAGCCCTTGTAACCAGTCAATCCTTAGTGGATCATACCACTTAAAAATAAGAAAACCTAGTAAACCATACACAAATGGGTTTTACTGTCATACCTAGATTTTTCAATCCAGAATCTCCTGTGAAACCACTGCACTATTTCGTGGATCAGTAGATAGTGCTCACAGGTACATTGCTGCATCATTTCATATATCACATGAATCATACAACTCATAATAATATTACATAACTGAATTATGCCAAATCGGGCAACAGTTTTACATAATGACCGATCAGGCAAAATGTTCACATTACAAAAGCATAACAGCGGAAGCAAAAGCAAGGTAGGCCTTTAATCGACAGGTAGCGACTGGGGGTAAATATGTGCCATATGATTATTACCTAAGCTAAGGCAATAATTATAGGCACACTACTCCATAGTATATCTACCTAGGACTTAATACACGCAAAAGACGCCCTAGTTCTCGGTGTTGTTCCCTCCTTCCGTAGTAGGGGCATCTTCATATGCGTAATGGTCTTGGGCTCCTGAATCTGATTTTGGTAATGCGAGTGTGAGCACAAACCACCGTGCTCAGCAAGCCAATACACAGGATGCAAATAGATAGCATGCATGGCTTATCAAGAGGAGGCTCGGGTCATTTTATTTGCCAGAAATTGCTATTGGAAATATATTGTATTTAGAAAACTTTTTATGACCTAGCAGTTTGGACCAAAACATAGAGTGTGTAAAAGAAGACTTTAATAACAGTGATCTAGAAATCATCCACCTTTACATGGTCTCTATACCATATGCTATATCTTCAGCGTTATAGCCGCTTACATTACCACTGGGACGACACCCAGGACAATACCATTTAGGGCTTCCCACTGCCCTCCATATCTCCTCATTTTTCCACAAAGTTTTGAAATAGAACTATATTTTGTTATGTTCCCATGTCCGCCCTTGACCGTGGGCACGGCTATTCGAATAGTTTTGACTCTGTAGAGTTTGCACACTTTACCCACAAGAGACAGCTCACTCGTTGCCCCACACGATTCTTTAGTCATGCGGTTGAGCAAACCATCACAGTAACCGTTCAAAGTACCCCGCCGCTTCCATCATCTCACCCTATGGGCCGCTCTCACTTGCGGTGGGTCCCATACGTTGTGCGGGATGTTCCCCTTCTATGCGCCTAACAGCTGGCTATCCACACTGTTAGCACGCCGCAGAAGAACTTCACCCTCTGCGGATGTCCCATTCAAGCCCGCCACCCAGACAGCCGCTTGCACTACTTCACTCTTCCACCGATGATGACGACTTTTAGGGTTCGGTAAATTTACTGAGCCAAGTTATACTTTACAGATTTGTGGTTGCACTTGTTTTACATAGGAGGTCATGACAAGATTCAGTCCTTAGGGTTATCTGGGCGGTTCTACCACAAACCACACTCTCGTGCACCCCTGCATCACACCCCCAAACTATCCGCCCAAAAAAATAAGCAATTTGGGGTTTTTTTGGGAGTATAAAACAACCATATCCAACATACACCAGTCATTACAACCATGACTGCCCAACCAAATTTTCTCATGATTAAAAGTGATGCTTGAGAGTTCTCGCGCCCATGAGTATCTGAGCAACACTAGTCATGGCATATAATTATGGACTTATTTTCGAAAGGTTACTATTATAAATTTTTACTAGGGTGACAAGGTTCACATATCCCAATATTCCAAAGGAGGTATAATATTAATCAAGTTAAATAATGGGTACATAACTAGAATCTTAAATTAACATGCATTTTCACATAAAATAACAGCATGCAATTTGATAATTTAAACCAAAGTAATTTGCGTAAAATGTAGGTTCAATATAATTAAAGTATTGACTCACCTTGGTCACAGTGGGTTGGTTCTTGGTTGTCTGAAGCTTCTAGAGCTGCTGCCTCGGCTTCCTCCTCCTGAGCCTCGTACAGTATTTTTAACGTGCGCGAAAATTTGGATAAAAAGAAAAAGGCAATAAGCAAACCAAATAAACATCCACCAGAAAATCCAAATAACTCCAATATCAGATTTTCATTTCATTGGGTAGACATGGGATTTAGACAAATTTAGAGTCTTGTCTCATTTGCTTTGGTGCTAGAGTAATCCCACTACCATAATTGAAAGTTTAATCATAGCCATTTTATGCGATATAATCTTTTATTACACTGAGTATTGTAACCTACGTTTGTTGGCTTAGCGTTCACATTATTTAGTGTAACAAGGTTTATCCTAGTTGCTAGGGTAATATTTTATGGCTTACTCAACAAACAGCTAATTTCGACCTCATGTTCTAATATGCAAGGAGTCATGATTTTATGGCTTAATAACCTTTTATTTGAGGGGTTATCGTTTCTCATGAAAATTCACCCTAATTATACCCTTCTAATTTCCTTTTTTTATTGCTAAAGATTTAAAAAGGGTTATTCATTATATATGCACACATATACATATACATATACATATATAGACATGCATATATATATATATATATATGAAATTTATTGGCACATGATAATTCCCCTATATACTAATCAAGTTTCTACACCACATAAAGTTTGCATTTATAAATTTTCCCCCCAGATTTTCCCTTGCTAACCCTCCTAGTTCTCTGCTGTGCTGCTGCTCATACCAAAAAAATAGAAATAAAATCCCCCAAAACTCTGCCCGGCGCTGCGGAGCCAGGGCTCGAACGCGTGTGGCCAGGCGAGCTAAGGGGCGAGCGGGCTAACCAACTGAGCTACGAGTGTTACCTGATTGGTATAGGGCGCTATATGCTAATGAGCCGAGTGGCAGTGAGGGAGCCCCAGCAGAGGAAGGCCAGGGCGGAGACGGCGGCGGTGCGGTCGGCGGTGGGTTGCCGGGGGACTGGCGGCGACGGGCAAAATGGGACGCCCGGGTGTCGAGGAACCTGATGGTGGGGTCGGCGGGGGCCGGGGGACGCCAGAGAGGGGTCGGCGGCGGCGGCCTAGGAAGAAAACCGACGCTGGCGGCGGTAAGGTGGTGGGGGGCTCGGCTAAGGGTGGTGTCGACCTCACGGTGCCCAAGAGAGGGTGTGGGCGCAAGCAATTCGAATATGGTGGCGTGGCTCGGTGGTTTCGCTCGGCAGCCGGCGGTGGAGGGGAAGAGGGGTGCCGGTGAGGAGGATGGCTAGGGTGTCAATTAAAACCTAGGGGAGGAAGAAGGAGCTCGGGCGGTGCGAATGGGTGGCTTGGCTGAGGCTTTATAGTAGGGAAAAAGGGCGCACGTCGAGGAGCAAGTGAAGATGAGCGCGGTGGCGGCATAGCGACAGTGGAGCCGATGTAACGGTGGCAGTTGGCGACTCACTCGGGCGCGGGGTGTGACGAATGCATGGCAGGGCCATGCCATGGCGGTCCTGTTGCCCGCGCGTGGTGCTGACCGGTCGGGTCATCGGCATGGGTGGCGACGGGCCCTGATGTGGGGAGGACGGGCGTCGGTGAGATGGCAGTGGGGTCCCTGATGACGTGTGCGGCGTGGTGCTGTGGTCCGAAGGGCGTCACAAGGGAGGTGGCTGCGGTCGGGCGGTCCGAAGGGCGAGCGAGGCCTTCGGCCGGATGGAGCAGCGAAGAAAGGGGAACAGGGAGGAAAAGGGAGATGGGCCAGGGCGCCGATCGGGCGGTGGCCAGATGGGCTAGCCGACTGGGCCAGCCAGGCCGAAAAGACCTCCTCTCCCCCCTTTTTTTTAATTTATTTTTGGTTTTGACTTATACATATTGTTAGCTCCCATTATCCAATTTCCCATTCTTTTATCTCTTGTGGCTATACTTGACCTTTGTGCATTTATACATTTTAAGATAGTTCCTAAGTATGTTTATAACCATACATACATACATACATACATACATACATACATACATACATACATACATACATACATACATACATATATATATACATATATATATATATATATATATAGGACGAGTGTTTCATGCACCATGATGCCTAGGCACCAATATCAATACCCGTTGATTTGCTTCGAGATTCGTAACGTTTGATGTGAGTATCTTCATATACCCATAAAAAGTATATTTGAGATGTCAAACTCGAAAAATTTAAATTCAACTTCAGTTTAATTAGTTTGAACTATTTTTATGGTATATACTCATCAGAGTTGCATTGAACTCAAAAGTAGTTCAAACTAATTTGAACTGAGTTCAAAACTTACTTACCATAAATATATCAAGGGTATAAAACATTTTCATACCCAAACTCAAAAAAATTATCAATCATACACGTGTATCGGATGTTGGTGCCTAGGCACCATGGTGCCTTATGTAATTTTCCTATATATATATATATGTATGTATGTATACATGCATTTACTTATTTCTTCCATTTGATTTCATTTAATTCCTTTATTATTACCAATCCTTAAAGTAGAATTATATATTTTTCTTATGCCTATTTGTATGCACAATTCTGATTGAAGAATCCTTTGATTTCTATTTCTTTATTGCTAAAATTCTCATACTTTTTGTTTTCATCACTAAGACCTTAAACTGAAATCCAAGAAAAATTCAACAGAGCTCAAATACCAAAGCAAATATATTCCAAAATAACCCCAGATTTACATATTTCCCAGAACTCAAAATTTCAAGGTGTTACATTTACTCTCACACACACTCGCATGCTTTTAAAAGTGTGACTTCCAAAGGCTCCAATAACCTAATAAGACACCCTAACTATAAATATGTGACATAAACTGCTTAGACCAGTGCCGTAGTTTTACAAACAACCACTCCACTCAGTTTCAGACAATTTTCGCAATTGCCATTCACGGTCTTCATGAACGATGTGATGCTATGGCTTGTCGCCAAGATTGTACAACTGCGCCAAGCCATCATCACTTGAAACGTCCCAAGTCCCATGACACACCAACATCACACCACAGTCCGTGATGTCTAATGCCTTGCCACCAAAATTGTATGCCTACTTCGAGGAATGTCACCACTTGAAACACACAAATTCAATTGGCATAGCATATGCATACATTGCCTCTTCACGAGTCATGTCTTTCTCCCGTGCTTCTCGGTTTGAGATGTTGCTCCACCCAGACTTTTGCTGGATATTTTACCAATATGGACATTCTCAAATACGGAATTTGTCGGCGTGGATAATTTTAAGATAGTGTCGAATCGAAAACGAATATGGATATTTTTGCTGGATACGTAAACTAATACGGTAGCCCACTATCTATTGAACAGAATATGAATACAAATTGTCGAGATGTCATGAAGGCTAGATATCCAGACTTATAACCCCTAGCCATATTTGCTATTACTGCCTAGCCCAGCCCATGTAGTCATGTACACTTAACATCAATATAATGCAATACACGAGACATGTCACATGACACAGCCACGCTGACTATGGTTCTTCAGTCATTCCTCTTGATCCCCCAAATCCAATCTCGTCCTTCTTTCCAACGCTGACACTTGTCCAGTCGCGGCCTCGCCGGTGCAACCCTATGTCTCACCGACATCGCCCCTCATTTGCATCTGTACATGGTGAGCCTCTTCTTCTATTCAGAATTTCTTTCATTCTTTGTTATGTCCTGTGTCTTGTGTGTTGGATATAAGTAGTTCTGACTTTTGAGCACCAATCCATCTCCCTCCCTCCCTCTCTTTCCCTTCATCCTTTCCCTAAATTGGCGCAAATCCATCTTCGAGATCCATCACACCAGACGAGGTAATGATTGCTGATTGATCTATTATGCTCACACAAATCCTAATTAGACATCCTACTTCTTCTTATGCAGCATTGCCAATTGATCTTGCCATAGATATTAGAGAACCGCACCGTTGCTTGATTGATTTCCACAACCCATGTAAGTTGCCATTACCTCTGAAGCTACATTGTTGTTACATGTATGCTTGATTTCCACATATGCTTAATGGTCCAAGTGGCATACATTATTCCAAAGAGGATTTATCCTGGTTGCTTGTGATTGCATTTTAATACCGCCGATGTCTAGACAGCATTGTCCTTGTCCAACCGGCTCCACCCTCGTCCTACCTTGGCCTAATTTAAACTCGAAGGTACTAATGCATTCTCAAGTGCTAGACTTCTTATGCACTCTCAATGATTTCTTATGTGTCACATCCACCATCCTATGCTAGATTGTGGTGGACTCTACAACTGAAAGTAGCATTGCAAGTGTAAGCAATGTGTCGGGACCCCAGAGTTTCGAACCTGGACCCTCTGTGTATTACAGCACTAGTCCCAGATCAAAGCTAGTGCACACAATCAAATAGAAATGATTACATAACCAACAACGCTTTATTACAATAATAGAGAGAGTACCGACCGAAAGGTCTCATTATTACAAATGAGGTTTCAAAACCTCACACACACAAAACACAGCGGAAGCAGAAAATAAATCCGGCTAACACCCATAATACGTCACAGGCAATTGACTGGGGAAGCGCAACCTGGAACTCCGGGAAACCTTCATCGAATCCACACGCGAAGTAGTCATAGTCACCATCTTGAGCTTCATTTTCTTCTGAGTTGATTTTAGTGCAGCATGTGAGTACATAAAGTACTCCGCAAGTCTTGGGAAAGTAATGCAGTAGATGCAAGGCTTAACAAAGGAAGGCTATATGGTTCTTTTGCACAAAGTAATATTTTATTTCAAATAACATTAAATATTTTCGAAGGCATTAACTTTGTAAAGTAATTGTTTTAACTGAAACTAATAAGCATAATATAGTGAAGGTTCTATCCACCAACACTAATTATCCAACTCTAACTATTAAGTTTCAAAACATCGGGTTCCATCCACCCGCATGGCTCCAACCGCCAGGATAGTCTTCCGAGAGTTCCCTCCACTCTCAGGATACCAAAACTTTGTTTTTAAAACCAAAACCAAAAGTCTACCATGTGAATGCAGAGGATGTACAACTTTACCCCCAAGAGATAGATTATCCTAATAGTCGCCATGCTTCCTTCGGCATGAGACCCAGATAAAATATCACAAAGCCTTTATCTCACTATAGTCTAGTCAGACACCACCCGCTGAGGTTTCACCGAAGAAGGGTTAAATCAACCCAGTCTGAAGCCCCCTCTTGCGCCATATGAGTACAGTAAATCCATGTCTCTCACTGTGAATAACCAGCAAATCCCTGACACCCACTTTCCACTGGTAGCACCTAAACTAGACTATCGTAAGTTAATCAGCTAGGTCGTACCCATATAGACTTGGGGTTGTACGGTAGTGCTCAGTCTGGACAATCACAAGCGTCGGTCCTTATTTGACTAGGGCGGAACTGTCACATCCCAAAATTTGGCTTTTTGAAAAATTTAAATTCAAATTAATTATTTTAAGGTAATTGGATTTTACTTGGCTTTTATTTACCTTTCTGGATTTTCTGGAATTTAAAAACCTATTTTTAGAATTTAAAAAGTAATTCAAAATATGAAAATTTAATATCAACAGTAGTTGGAAATAATTTTATTAAGTCCAGAATATCTCCAGGAGCTTCTGTGAATTTTTCTGGAATTTTTGGAGGTATTTTCATATTTTTCTGAGGCCTAAATAATTTTCTAGCCTTTTCTGAAATCAGAAAATAAAAATAAAAATTCCCCTTCCCCTCCGGCCGACACGTGGACGGCCCCGCCACCGCGTCGCGCTCGGCCAATCCGCCGCATCCTCCCTTCCTCACGCAAGCGGCCCGCCATCGCCAGTGGCCCCGCCTTCCCTCCTCCTCGCCGCGTGGCGGCCCGGATGCGCGCCACGCCACCCCGAGCGCCCATCGGCCGTTCCTCTCACTTAATCGCGCGCCGCACGATCCGTCCCGGACCACGCGGCGACCATCCGCACCCGCTCCTCACCTCGGCCGACCTGCAGGCCCGCCCGTCACCCAGACGCGCGCTCGCTCCGCCGCCATCCCGACCCCGCATGTCAGATCCGTCGTCTTCCCCGCGGAGACGCTTTCCTTCCCCCCTCTTTCCTTTCTCGCCGGCCGACCGAGATCGCGCCGGATCCGGCCTTGCCTTCCCTGCCTCTCCCAGGTTTTGGAATCCCTGAGCCCCGGCGGGAAGCAAATCCCCAACGCTCGCGCCTCCCTTTCCTTCTCTGCCCCCTATTTCCTTTCCTCCCCGCGCCCTTCCTTTTCTCGGCCGTCATCTCCGGCGAGCAATCCCGCGCCCGTGTCCCCTCCTCCCCCCTATAAATACCTCCCTCGGCTTCGCCTCCTCTCACACCGCATCTCCCGAGCCCTGTAGCACCCCAGCACCGTGCGCTCTCTCTCCCCGAGCTCCGTCCAACTCCGGCGAGCCTTTGGCGCCGCCGCCTCGGTTATCCTCGGAGCCCGCCGTCACTTCCCGAGCTCCTCGGCCCGTGCGATCCTCCCGACACCTCGGCCGCCCCTCCCGCCGCCGAGCGCTGCCGCACCGGAGGACCGAGCGACCCGCCATCCTCGTCGCCGCCACCTCCTTTGTCCCCGAGTCCTGCCGACCCCTTCGCTGGACTCGTCTCCGCACCAGGATTACATTCCACGCACCGCCCGCACCCCTTCGACCTTCCCTCGCCGCCGGCAACCTCGCCTCCGACCATCTCCGCCCGGTCCTCCCGCAGGTATCCCTCAAGAGGGTTACCTACCCATTATGGGTAGGCAACGCCTCCCCGCTCACTTGGCTATCACCGCTCGCTCTCCCCTTCCCCGACTCCCTCGGTGCGCGTTCGAGCCCTCGGCTCCGCACGCTGAGGTTGCGTTTTTCTCAATTAAACCGCGCTGACAAGTGGACCCCACCCGTCAGTGGCAGCTGTCCTCGCGGGCCACTGTCGACTGGGCCCCACCCCTCTGCGCTGGTCACTGACAAGTAGGCCCAGAGTCCAGTGGGTCCCATGTGTCAGAGGCTGAGCCGTGGGCTCACTGTCCAGTGGGTCCCACATGTCAGGGACAGCTCTCTGTGGACTCACTGACCAGTGGACCCCACCTATCAGCCTCTCAAAATAAAAATAGAAATTAAAATCTAATATTCCAGTGGGCCCCACCTGTCAGAAATTTGGGAATTTCTAGATTTATTCAAATCTGAGATTTTCAAATGAACATAACTTTCTCATTTTAACTCCAAATCCAGCCATTCAAATTTCTAAATTCATCTAAAATCATAATCTATCCAACTATGTCCTCTGTTGAATTTTTGGATTTTGTTTGAATTTTGTTTGTATTTATTTGCTTTGTTTGCTTCGTCTTTTATCGCGTAGATTCCGGTGTTGTCGACGATCACTCCACCCAACAAAGAAGAAGACCGGAGAATCTGCAAGAAGGCAAGTCTCCTTTGATCATCTTGAACCCATGATTTGAAATGTTTTCAAATTATTTTAAATTATGTGCATTGCTATTTACATAAAACCACTAGTTCAAATCTTTAGGAATTAGCTACTCCAATTTTGTTATGCCCTCATTTGACATCGATTGCCATGTACCTTTGTCACCCTAGAACTCCTTTGTCTCAATAATGAGATTAATATTAATTTTTGTGAATAGTGGAATGGTAGGATAATGCTTAGTCATGCTATCTAATAACTTTGGTAAATCTTGAAAATGGGAAATTATGATTTATTGTTGAGCCCCTATGTTTGTTAATGAAGTGGCAATTGGAGTTGTCACTGTGATTTTAAAAAATAAAATAAAACGTGAAAGTTGGTTTAGATTAGGGTGGATGGTTGGTTTGGTTTGGTGCAGTTAGCACGAGATCTTGTTAAGTGTATGTTCCACCCTAGTCAATTAAGGATCGACGCTTGTGGTTGTCCAGACTGAGCATTAATCGTACAACCACAAGTCTATATGGGTACGACCTAGCTGACTAACTTATGATAGTCTAGTTTAGGTGCCACTAGTGGAAAGTGGGTGCCAGGGATGGACTGGTTATTCACAGTGAGGGACAGGGATTTACTGTACTCATATGGCGCAAGAGGGGGCTTCGGTTCGGGCGGCGGGAGGTGGCCGGGACGGTGGCGCACGTCGGCGGGATGGCGGCCGAAGGGGAGGAGGAGGGCGGCGGGGAGAGGGGTGGCGGAAAGGGGAAGAAAAACTAGAGCTTGGGGATTTTATAGATGGAGAGAGAGAGAGAGAGAAATGGCCGGCGGCTTTAGAGAGGAAATAAAGGGAGGAGGCGGCCGACTGTGAGTGGGGAGTGAAGAGAGGGCTTAAATGCACACTCAAACAGGCAATAAAGTGGAAGTAACGGCGGTATTACAAGCTTTTATTTCGGTATTAATGGAGGAAGAAAGAGAGAGGTAGAGGAAGAAGAAACATATGACATGTGGGTCACGCGTGTCGGTGAGAGAGAGGGGATGTGAAGGGGTACGGGCCGTCGGATTGTTGACACGTGGCAAGTGAATAGATCATGGCCTTTGGATTGATATGAAGGGGTAAGTGACTTTGTATGGCTAGGATTAAATCGTGGAGAGAGATGGATTCAATCTGTGAGCGACACGTGGCAAACTAGGATTAAATTGATTTTTACTTTCGGATTGATTTTCAAAAAATACTAGAAACTTTATAAATACTTAGAAAATAATAATTAATGTTTAAAAATTCCAAAAAAATTATAGAATATTTCTGGAGCTCTTTAGACTTAGGAAAATTTTTTGTAATTTCAGATTTGCATTTCATAATTTTATAAATTACTTTTTAACTTTAAAAATTGATTTTTAAATCCAAAAAATTCTCAAAAATTAATTAAAAATTTAGGGAAGGTTAGGAAAAATAAAATAAACTCTTTTTGGCTTTAATAAAATATTTTAAATACATTTTCTTGCTTTTGATTTTGAAATAAAATCCAGATAAATCCAAATAAAGTTTAAATACCTTAAAATAATCAATTTGAAATTAAATTTTTACATAAAGCAAAATTTTGGGATGTGAACAATGTATCTCTAGCTTTGTTGTAGTTGCTAGTGCCACAACCACCTCACGATGTTGGTGTGTTGGTGTCCGTAAATGAAGTTGGTTTGACTGGTGAAACTGGTATTGAGATCGCCCCCGCTCCCGCTGGAAAGAGAGCAAAGTAGTGTATCTATGATGTTTGGGATCATTACCACAAGTATGAGGTTAAGAAGAAAGGACCATATGACATTGAGGTTAAAGAGTGTGGGTTGAATGCCTCAAGTGCACTTATAAATCTTATTCTAAGAGTGTGATAGGGACATCACTCTTTTGGAATCACTTGGTGAACAAAGGAAGTCAACAAAGAACTTAAATTCAAGAAGAGTGAGGCAACAAAGTGACACTGCAACTGTGGAGAATTATAGGTATGATGAGGCTGACAATTTAAAGAAATTTTATTTGCAATTATCATGCATGAATATCCCTTTAATATTGTTGATCATGAGTACTTTGTGGAGTTTATCAAGTCTTTATGCCTTATTTTTCCAATTAACAGTCACATTACTATGAGGAAATATATATTGAGTATCTTTGTAGAGGAAAAGAAGAAATTGTATTAGTACTTCAAAACACTATCATGTCACTTTAGTACAGCTATAGATATGTGAACATCAAATCAAAATAAATGTTACATGTGAATCAATGTTCATTGCTTTGATGACAATTGGAGCATTTAAAAAAGAATTATTAAGTTTATGCATGCAGGACATCATTTGGGAAAGAACTTATGCGCATAGTTTTATGATAGTATGGTGGACTGGAATCTTGATACGAGATTACTTGCACTTACTTAGTTTTATGCTTAAGCAGTGTCTTTCTACTCAAGCTTCCTATAAGCGGCAGCATGAAGCATTCTCGATCTGCCTATGCAGGTACTTAAGCCTGCAAGCAAACGCTTAGGAGCATGAATAGCCACTTAAATGTGCGAAAAACCCAACTGGAATTGGTATTTCTTTGCAGTATACACCCAAAAGCTTATGCAAGCATGCCTCCTTGAAATGTGCCTAACAATCGCTGCTGCATGTAGCCTTGTAGGCACATGAGTTAATGTAACCATTTTTACCAATAGAAGTGAGCTATATGCGAACCAACAAGGCACCTAAGTATCATATGTGCATGTATTTTCCTCAATTATCATAGTGTGGATTTTGATATCACCGTGTTAGTATAACCCACCATGTTCTCTTAATCATTTATTTTGATCTATTTGGATTGGTTGTCAACATGGGATGTGGTAGTATGTGGTTTTGAATTATCATAATAATACAGAATTGCTAACTAGTACATGGTGATTTTATCTGCTCATAGCATTTGCTTTAGCCCTACCGCTTGTGCTATTTTCCTCAAACGGATTTAGCTTCATCCCTATAATATCGAACAATTCTAGGCATGTTTGTGTTGATGTTGGGCTCATTTTCTGTTGGCTGCAAAATGGCACTAGAAAACAGGTAACCTAGAACAAATGACATTTTTGGTCAAATCCAAACAAAAGGTCAAGTCCAAACAAATGATCAAATGCAACAAATGGTCAAATTAATCCAAATAAAGATCACAAGTAACTAATGGTGGTTCACGAATCTGTAGTGTTTGCGATGTACAATAATTTCACAATGTATCTTACCCAACAAAAGGAAATTTATTTTGTTTGATTTGATTTTTTGTATGCCATAGCTTCCATATATACCAACATTAGCTTACATGCATGGATTTTGCCAACTTAATTTGATTTTTACCGTTGTTTGCAACATACATTGGGAATTACATCAAACAATAGAAATGATTTGCGTCTTTTCACTCGTCCATAGAAATGTGATATTTAAATAGCACATTCTTAACATAGGTCATCCTATCTTCAAGGGATTTACTTGTGAGACTTTAATCAGCTAAGTTGATCTAAATTTGAGTTTTGTGCTACAATCATGTAGGTCACAGTGTACCCTGCGCTAGCCTATATAGTGACAAGTGCACTTCCAAGCTCAGAAGGTGGAGACCATTTGCCCTTTCAAGATGTATTATGATCTATTTATCTGTGAACTATGAGAGGTTGGGAGCTAACTTAATCACCTCTTGTTTACTTGTCTATCTTAATTCTACTGTACATAAGCGAGAACAAACCATGCAGTATGTACTGATCAAATTTCTTGAATGTTTTGACAAGATAAACTATTTATATGTTTTCATTGATTTTGAATGTATAGTTTAAGGGGTCTTTATGTTCCAATAAATATTCGTGATCATATCCATTTCGATTCGTATTCTCTTTGTATCGTATTTGACATTATTCTTATTTGTATTCATATCCGAGGTATCCATATTTGTATCCGCATCCAAGAAAAAAAAATGAAAACATATATGGTAGAGGCATTATCCATCCATATCCAATCCGTTTTTACCCTTACTCAGGACCCCTTTAGTAGCCTTGGTATTGCCGTTGGCCGCAACAATAATCAAATCACCTGCACAGCAAAGAATAGAGCAATTGATCCAAGCACAAATGACATACACTTGACTCTCAATTAGTAAACCATATGCATGGACCTACGGCATGACTAACTCTTGCATGGATACATCATGACTAACACTACATAGACACTGCCATAACTTACAACCAAAACTACAAAACAACCTCAACTCAGCTTAATAGGGGCCAGTCTAACCACGGCTAACAACCCGATCATACACCCTAGTCCCACCGGTCAGACCGTAGGCCAATGCTGGTCTAACCGCAACCCGTCACCTGTTAGACCACCATTCTAGGTCGGTCTAACCGGTGCTTCCACACAGCACATGACACACAGAAAATTCTCACAAAATCAAACTCAATCAGTGGAAGCAAGACTCAAGCAATGTCAATACTCATCACTCTCATGGGGCTACCACCACATGGTCTTATAATCTCCCCCCTTGATGAGTAATCTAACAAACACCCAAAAGAAAAGAATTTAAGTTTGAATTTTGGATATTTAAAGAAAATAGATTGCAAAAGCCACTAGTCATCCAGATTTAAAAGAAAAAAGGACCATGATCACAATGGCAAGATGTGAAATGGATGACACATAGAGAGCAAGTTTCCAACAAAGCTTCATCGACACCCAAAATCCTTTAAATAGCACAATCTTGCTAATTGTCCAAATAAAAGAACAATTGTTCATCATGGCTAATGTCTAGCAAGATAAAGCATAAAAGAGCAAATAAGAGCAAATGCAACACCACTTGACAGCAAAAGATCATGAATGACCAAAATGCATTTTCTCACATAAAAGCACATTTTGCTCTAATACAACATCACAGAGCTCATTCCTCCTTTTCACCTTTTTAAGTATTATCCACTTTTTAAGTTCATTCTCATCAAATTCACCATATTTAGACTAATACCAAATTTTGCCTTAAACATTCTACCCCTTTTGGCAAAATAGTCATCATGAGTCAAGAAAGCAATGTAAGCTCATAAATACTCATTCTCCTCCTAAAATGATGCATGATACAACTTGTAAACAATAAGGGAGCAAGAAAGAGCATGTATGCATGAATGAAAATGCATAGCCTAAAAAAGAGCTTTGAAAATTATCCAAAGTGTGGTTAAAGATAAAAAGATACCGCTTAAAGCTATAGAATACATACAAAGCTATCTAGATCATGATATGGCATATGTAACTAATCTAAGCAAGATAGCACAATTTAGATCATTAATTTGATTTCAAGTTAAGTAAGGCTTCAGAAATGATAAGTTCAACTAAAGGCATCCTAACATAAGTTAAGTCATATCAAGAAGGCTAAATAGAATCAAGAAGCTCAAATTGAATCAACTAAAGTGTTAGAAGTATAATTTTAGCCAATTATACTCAAGTACTAGATAAAATACATTCTTGATATTTTAGAAATTATTTAGATTTTATCTTAGCAAAGCAAATCTGGACTAGGAGCCATCCACAACTACCTTCTAAGCTTCAGCTATTTTTATTTTCTTAGCCAAGTGCTAGATCTCAAGCCTAACTATGACCATCTCAAGCAACAATCTTAAAAGAGTGGTCGTGGTCATCGAAAACTCCCCTAAGTTCATGCTAAGTACAATGACAAGCCATTTCATGCGAAAGAATTAGTGCTATCAGCCTTTTGCACAAAAGATGTCATTTTTATTAAGTTAGGCACTAGCTCGATGAGCTAGATATGCTTGTCTAAAGAACTAGCAAAGCACTAAATAAAGCTTAATATAAGATTCAATATTCAACATAGCATTCTTGATATGACATATATCATAAAAGAATAACTAGAGAGCAACTAGTCAAAAAATTTATCCTTACAAACCTAAAAGATACCAATTGTAGAAATTGATACCATTTGTGAAATTAAATTCAGGTTGGCAAGTTAAGCTAGTATAGCAAATATTTAATCATACATACAAAAGTATGACAAAACTAGCCAAATAGGCATAACATGATAATCAACAATATCATGTTAAAATTACATCACAATTGAGTAATATTCAAAACGCATATCTAAATGCATAATTTACAATGCAATGCCATGTATGCATGATACAAAAAAGGAAGCAACAACTAAAACTCCTCTTATCTACAAGAACTACTTGCAAATAAAAAACAAGAGCTAAAGGCAAGAAAAAGAAAACTCATGCAAAAGGGAAAACCTCTCCACCACATGGTCTCCAGTCCAAATAACACACACTGTTAAGGAGTAAATATATCACACTAGTCACCTCACTACGAGAAGCTAGCGAAAGAAGAAGTAAGCTCAATCTAGACAGGGTAAGAGAATCTAGAGAACCTAGTAGAGAAAAGAAGTGCCTAAGAAAGACACAAGAAAAAAAGTGTGACTCTCAACACTCTGAACTAACCTAACCCTAACACTCTAAAATGCTATACAATGCTAAATATGAAAGCAGAGAATTGACAAAGCTAAACAAGAACCTGTGTCACACCGCTTGGTAGTGTGATGTAGTCGAAGTAGTCAAAGCTGAGCAAGTTGCATCCTGAAAAGTGGAAGCCATCACTGGATGCCCAAAGTGAGGTAGGAGATCCAAAGAATCTAACATAATCCACATGATCTTCTCCTCATCTGTAAAGCCTGCATCAAGAGACAGAAGAAGTATGTACCTCGGTATTGGGGTTAGTGATACAAGAACGAAGAATCTAGTACTGAGACACATGATCAGTAGGAAAAGATCCAAAATATGGGTTAGCATTATATGCAACAGGATGCAATCGAGAGCCACCAAAACCCCTCTTACATCCTTGTTGTGGACCAAAATGATGAAAATCCTATCTCGGTTCAGCTCTAAACCTAAAGCCAGTCTTTTGGAACCTAGAATCACGTTGCTCCCTAAAGCCACCAAAATAATCAAATAACCCACCTACAAAGCAAGGTCTAGAGGAAACTCTAGGAACACTAACTAGACAAGACTGATCCTGAAAGCTCCCAAAGGCTCTAGCATGATCATGACGTAGTTTGTTAACCCACCTAAAACAGAACTCTATGATGTGGCCATCATTCTCACAAAAAGTGCAATGGTATTTAACATTTTTGAGGGGTTGTACCTGTTGAAGTAAAAGCACCTACAATGATAGAAGGGGACTGGGCAAATCATGTAAACTTGAACACAATCTTGGTAGTCTCAGAAGAGGCCACCTCCCACGTGTTCCTCGGGTCCCAAGCAATCCATTTTGCCATCCCTAGTGCCTCCTACTCTTTCCCTCACCAGCGCCACCATCATCTCTGCGCACCTCCTTGCTCTGGAACGAACTCCACTGTTTCTCACGAGGCTTTAACTTCATTCCTCTCTCTCTCTCTCTCAATGACAAATGTGGCCCACAAGTTAGCATTTTATTCTTTTTTATTTTACCAACAGAATATTCCCTCCTTTCCCTTTTTAGCCTTTTCTCCTCCAAAAACTTCCAAGATTTGTTCTCAGTCGTCCAGAACTCCAAATTGAGCGATTCAAGTTTCTAAATTCGTCTAAAATCCTAATATACCCATTTATACCTTTCTTTTGAATTTTGAAGTTTATTTAGATATTATTTTAATTTAGTTTGTTTTTGCTATTTTCATATGTAGACTACAACATTTTCGAGGAGTACTGCTTCAACGATGGTTCTCACCAATTCATGGAGTAAGGCAAGTTACTCACCAAATTATTCTGCATGCATATGTTTACTCAATGTATTTTAATTCCAGTATAACGACATAGTTAATACCTACTTGATATAACCACCTGACATTGATTACCAAATACCTTGTCACCTTAGAATAAATTTTTGGTTAGTATATTAGTATTAACTAGAAATCCTCTAGAAAAGCTTAGACATGCATAGAGATTAATCTAGGCTTACGATACCTTTTCACATAAAATGATGATTATTAAAATGTATTCTTGACTTTGGTGAGTCAAGAAGGTTTATGATATATTTGGCAAAATAAAATTAAAAGTATAGCTTAGACTTAGGCAAATGATTAGATAGTGGGTGCTTGGTGGCACAATGTGGGGGCTTGGTAGCACAAGGGATTTGTCTAAGTCAATTATGGACCGATCTGTCAGCTACTACTATAAAGTCACATCGTACTACCGCAAATGCAGTCCGAAATAGACATGACAAACTAATTTGTAGGTCCCAACCTAGGTCTTGCTATAGGTTAAATGTGGGTGTGGCGTAGGCCATAAGAAATCTCACACGGCATAAGAGGGCCCCAACTTAGTGGATTCTATGTTGTGGTGAAACCTTACTGGAGGCATGACTAGGTTGATAGCTTTGTATTATAAATAACTTGTGATAATCACATACTCGTGTGCCTAAGAAAGAGTGTTATGGTCGATATTATAAGTTGATTATTTCTCGTCAGTAAAGTTGTACCAACTCTACAGAGTATATAAACTATTTTGGATAGCCGTGCCTACAGTCATAGGAATGTCAAGTAAAGTTTTTCACAGATTAGTCTTTGTTTTTCAAAAATTGGTTAAAATGAAAGATGATCAGATCTTTTAGGAAAAGATGGTCCAAATGGGATGCTCGTGGATATGTTAATGTGGAGGATGGACCTACAGTAATGATATTATTTGATAAAAATGTTGTTTTATTTATTTTATTAAATTTAGCAATTTACATCTATTTACTCCAATTTGGCTTTACACTCAAATAATCTTATTATGCCTTCAATTCTTATCCTTGCATTAATATTGTATTTTCTGTGTGACTTGCCGAGTACATTTTTGTGCTCCCCCTGGCTTAATTTTGTTGCTCAAAGGAGGACTACTTTGACTTCGGTGAGGATAAGAACAAGTAGGCGCGTCCCATAGTCATTTGCCTGCAAGGCATGGATGGGCTTCTTCCGCTTCAACTTTTTCTTCCACTGCTCATATTTAATTTCGGCCTATGGACCGTTGATATAAACTTTAGCCATCCGGTCCATATTCACTTTAATTAATAAATGTTATGATAGTTGATATTTATCTTTGTTGTCTTCTGTATGCACTAGCTGATCCTGGACTAATATGATTTACACAAAGGATCCAAAGGTGTTGCCCTCGGATCCAACATCACCACACTCAAAGCACATAATTGGACCTCCTCTCCTATGTTCTCTTGCTTTGTGGTAGGCATTAAAAAGTTGGCTAGTGATGAGGGTCCAATCATCTATGGGAAGACTCTCAAGTTGCTCATCACTCGTGGCTTGGGAACAAGACAAAGAAAAGTCAGAAGAAATATTCTCACAAGAAGAGTCATTCTTGATAGGATCACCACAAGAGCCATTGCCTATTACCTTTTGGACTTTTTGGTGATGATGCCCATCTCATGGATCTTAAGGTGTGAATATAGCTTATCCATAATCATAGTTGATAAGTCCACCTTGTCACTGATCGATGCAACTTTCATCTCCCAAACACTCATGTCAAGAGCACTCAGAGCATGAGCCACATTGTCAGCATCTGAATAGGTCACACCAACAAACCTCAGATCACTCAGGGTCTTGTGGAATCTACCAAAGAAGGAATCAATGGAACTCTCCATGTTCCAGCTCTAGCTTCTGGTAGTCCCTCTTGAACTGAATCTCATGCTCTTTCTTGGTTTTCGATGTTCCTTCATGGTAATTAGAGAGGGCCGTTCAGATCTCATGTGTAGATGCAAGATGCGCTACTCGATTGATTTTAGATCTTTCTAAGACTTAGATTAGAAGGTTGTGTGCCTTAGCATTTGCCTCAACCTCAACTAACTGAACAACATTGAGGATCACATCATCGGTAGGCACAACAAAATGACTTCTCACTTTCCAAAGGGCTAAGCCTTGGACCTTGATGTATATCAATATCCTTGTCTTCCAATAGGGATAGTTAGCCCATCAAAGACAAGAGGCTTGTTGTGATATCTCTCTGATGCCATTGCTCAAGATCGGTTAACATCAAACAAATAGAAACCTTCCTCTAATACCACTTGTATGATAGAATATTGTGAGTTAGAGGGGGGCAAATGACTCTTTCAAAATCTTCTCCTAAATATCAACAACAACATGCAATAGAAATACGAATTCATAAGCTCATCAAAGCCTTCAGCCAAGGAATGCAAAATCCTAAAAATTCAAACCATCACCCTCAAACCTAAACCAGTGGACCTCTATCCAAAACTAGTCAGCACTATATGAGGAGCACTCAAACCGAAATGAACAATAACACCGATCGGACCTCTAGGCATTGGTGGTCGGACTGAATAAATAGTAAAATCAGCAAATGAACAGTAAATTCAGCATTGTTTCAAATTCTAAAATCCTTGTACTTTTGATCCGATGATCCAAATATCTTGAAACTTGGCATGCATCTTCTCTAGGATGTTATGAACCTATTCCAACCAACGATTGAGATAATTATGGCAAAAGTTTGGACAGTTTTCTATTTGAGTGAAAGGAGCACCAAAATTGAATAAAAGAGGAAAATCTTGATCTGTTCTTGCTCATGAGTCTTAGATAATCTAGGTGACCTTAGATGGATTCTCACATATCATAGAAAGCTAGAACATAGCACGAATTCATTCCAAATTACCCACAAAACCAAAACCCAAATAATTACCTCTCTCTTGAGAAAAAGAGAGCAAACTCAAGAACTTTATCTAGATCATGCCTAGATGGATGAGATCTTATCATTAGGAGACATCTCCACTTCTTACATATCCTTGGTATTAGAAAGCTCAAGAGAAAAGAAATCTAAACAAGAAATCCAAGGAAATCAAAAACATAAGAGGAGATCTATGGTACAACTCACATGAGCAAAGTTTGAATATTCATTTCATTTGGAGAGGAATATTTTATAGCCAATCCCTCATGATAGTAGAGCTCTAAGCCTAGAGCACACTATAACATCCCAAAATTTGCCTTCTTTAAAAAAATTAATTCCAAAATAATTATTTAAAAATGTCTGGATTTTTATTTGGAGTTTTTCTGTAGTTCTAGAAGGAAATTTTCAAACCAAACCTTATCTCCATGTCTGGCCAAATTGAAAAAGCATCCTCATAAAGAAAGCAACTAATTCCATCGATTTCTTAGCCATTTTGTTCATCCATTTTTTAGTTTCTAAGCTTTCAAACCTATAAACCTATATAAAATGGAGCAATGTGATAGTAGGCAAGCTTGTCTTCCTGAGCTACAGCCATCATTGCGACCTCACCATCTTTCACTCCGGTGATCCAATCACCTAGAAAAAATGAGGACTAATATGGTTTGCTTGAAAGAAACCATCGATATAAATGGAGTTAAGTTCCTAGCGAACCTTATTATAATAGACTTCAAGGCATAGATGTAATACTTGGTATGGACTGGTTAACCAAGTATAAAGGGCGGATAGAATGTGTCAATCGTGCCATTACTCTTTTCAATTCTAACAGAATTCGAGTAGAGTATAAGTCCAATACACCTTCAAAGAATGGATGTGTGTTGAACAACTTGAAGGGAATAACTTTGAAAGATATGCCTGTAGTAAGAGAATACCTAGAGGTATTTCCAAAGGATTTGTCGGGAATGCCGCTAGACAGATAGATTGAGTTTGTCATTGACTTGGTACTGGTACAGCTCTGATTTCCAAGAGACCCTGCTGCATGTCAGCAAATGATCTAGCTAAAGTTAAGAAGCAAGTTCAGGAGCTGCAAGAGAAAGGTTTTGTTAGGCCAAGTTCTTCGCCTTGGGGAGCATTAGTACTTCTAGTGAAGAATAAGGACGACAATCTTCGCATGTGCATGGACTACAGATCCTTAAATGATATGACAATCAAGAACAAGTATCGTTTGCCCAGGATCGATGACTTATTTGATTAGTTAAAGGGATATTGTGTTTTATCCAAAATTAATCTTCGATCAGGATAACATCAAGTGAAGATTAGACCAGAGGATATACCAAAAATAGCATTCTCTACCTGATATGGACTGTACGAGTTTACAACAATGTCTTTTGGCCTAACAAATGCACCAGCCAATTTTATGAATCTGATGAATAAGGTGTTCATGGAATATCTAGATGTGTTTGTGGTTGCATTCATATACGACATTCTTATCTACTCCAAGAATGAGAAAGAACATGAAGAACATCTGAGAATAGTTTTGGAAAAGCTCAGAGAACACTAGTTGTATGCCAAGTTTAGCAAGTATGAATTCTACATGAAGTAGCTTTTCTGGGTCATGTGATTTCTATAGGAGGAGTGTCTGTATATACAGAAAAAATAAAAGATGTACTCAATTGGATACAACCCAAGTTAGTACCAGAGATTACAGGTTTTATGGGTTTAACAGGTTATTATCATTGATTCATTGAAGGTTTTTCTAAGCTTGCAAGACCTCTCACCAAGTTTCTAAAGAAGGAAAAGAAGTTTGAATTAACTAAAACTTGTGAGGATAGTTTTCAAAAACTGAAAAAGAGGTTAACTTCTGTACTAGTTTTAATACTTCCAGACATCCAAAATGATTTTGAAGTTTTCTACGATGAATCAAGGCAAGGTCTTGGCTATTTATTGATGTAAGAAGGAAAAGTGGTAGCCCATGCGTCCCAACAATTGCATCCGCATGAGGAGAACTATCCAACTCATGATTTAGAGCTAGTCCGCTGTGAGATCTAAATGAAAACCATAAGAGTATGAAGCTATATTTACCCAACCTGATCTCAACTTGAGATAGAGAAGATGGCTTGAGTTAATAAAGGATTATGATGTTGGAATACATTATTACCTGGGAAAAGCTAATCTAATAGCCGATGCCTTGAGTAGCAAGAGCTACAATAATAATATGATAATTCAAGAAAATCAGCCTAAACCTCACAAAAAAATTTCAGTGACTCAATCTGGAAGTCGTAGCGAAAGGATTTCTAGTTACTTTGGAGGTGCAACCAACTTTAGAATATCAAATTAAAGCAGCCCAAAAAGATGACAAGGATGTCAAGGAAATCAAAGATAACATGAAGAAAGGTAAAGCACTTGGATTTTCTGAAGATAAAGAAGGTATTCTTTGGTTTGGAAAAAGAATTATTGCACCCGGGTAGAAAGAAATAAAGGAGTTAATTCTGAGGGAAGCGCATGAGTCCGGATATTCAATTCATCCTAGAAGTACAAAGATGTACCGAGATCTCAAAGAAAGATATTGGTAGTTAGGTACGAAAAGAGAAATTGCTGAATATGTAGCTTTGTGTGATGTTTACCAATGAGTGAAAGCTAAACACCAGAGACCCGTTGAACTTTTGCAACCTTTGCAGATTCCTAAGTGGAAATGGAAAGAAATTGGTATGGATTTCATAACTGCATTGCCAAGAACAAAGTCAGGGTATAGTTCAATTTGGGTTATTGTAGACTGTCTAACAAAAGTCACGCATTTCATTCCAGTGAAGACCACTTACTCTGGAGATAGACTCGCATAGCTGTATATGTCAAATATCATGCGTTTGCATGGAGTTCCAAAGAAGATCATGTTAGATCAAGGATCTTAAGTCACTTCAAGATTTTGGTAGAAGTCGCTGGGATTTTGGGCACAAATCTAAATTTCAAGACACCATATCATCCACAGATAGATGGTCAAACAAAAAGAGTAAATCAAATTCTAGAAGACATGTTAAGAGCTTGGGCCTTGGCAAATAAATCTAGCTGGGATCAAAGTTTACCCTATGCAGAATTCTCCTATAATAATAGTTTTCAGTCGAGCTTGCAAATGTCTCCATTTGAATCTTTGTATGGTAGAAAATGCAGAGCACCATTGTATTGGAAAGAGATAGGAGAAGAACAAGTGTTTAGACCAGATGTATGGAAGCAAACCGAAGAGAAAGTACGTTTGATCCGAGAGAGATTGAGAATAGCACAAACTAGACAGAAAGTTATGCTGACAATCGCGTCAGGAAGTTAGAATTTGTACCTGGTGATCATGTATATCTAAAAGTTTCACCTCTCAAGGGGATACATCATTTCAAGGTTAGTAGGAAGCTTACTCCTAGATTCATTGGACCATTTCCCATTCTAGCCAACAGATGAGAAGTTGCTTATCAGTTGAAGCTTCCACTGCAGTTGTCAGATGTGCATGATGTCTTTCATGTGTCTCAGCTGAAGAGCAGACGTCGTTGGAATACGTTGAATTGAAGGAGGGCCTAACCTATCTAGAGTATCTATTCAACATTTTGGATGAAGCTGAACATCGCACAAGAAGCAAGACCATCAAGTTCTACAAAGTGCAGTGGAGCAACTATACAGAATCAGAAGCAACTTGAAAGTGTGAGAAAGATCTAAGAGCGAGTTCCCTACCTTTTTCCAGTTCAATCGAATCGCGAGGACGAGATCCTTTCTAAGAGGGTAGGTTTGTAACATCCCAAAAATTTACCTTCTTTGAAAAAATAATTCTAAAATAATTATTTAAAAATATCAAGACTTTATTTGAAGTTTTTGTGTAGTTCTGGAAGGAAATTCCGAAATTCAAATTTCAATTAAAAAATTTCCCAAAGGTCACCCATCCGAGCCCTTTGGATGAAGTTGAGCGTGCACAAGAAGCAAGACCATCAAATTCTACAAAGTGCAGTGGAGCAACTATTCAGAATCAGAAGCAACTTGAGAGCGTGAGGAAGATCTAAGAGCAGAGTTCCCTAGCCTTTTTTCCAGTTCATCTGAATTCTAGGGATGAGATTCTTTCTAAGAGGGTAGGCTTGTAACATCCCAAAAACTTATCTTCAAAAAAAATAATTCTAACATAATTATTTAAAAATAATTGATTTTTATTTGGGGTTTTTGTGTAGTTCTAGTAGGAAATTCCAAAATTCAAATTTGAATTAAAAAACTTTCCAGATATTTGGAGTTTTTGTGTAGTTCTTGAAGGAAATTCTGAAATTCAAATTTAAGTTAAAAAAATTTTCCCAGAGGGCACCCATTCGAGCCGTATCAAAAAGCCAGCAAGCTTAACATCAACTTTTCCAAGCAATCAGCCACCAAGTCCCCCTTTTTTCTTTCTTGTCTGTTCTGCCACCTTCCCTCTTTTTATCCCTTAAGCTTTGGTTCACTGTTCATCCTCTAGCTCAACCGATCAGAGAGCAGACCGAGAGTGATACGACTCGGTTTATTTCCTTCCATGTCAATTTTCAAGCCAAACCTCATCTCCATGTCTGGCCAAAATGAAAAACTATCCTCATAAAGCAAGAAACCAATTCCATCTGTTTCTTAGCTATTTAGTTCATCCGTTTTTCAGTTTATAAGTTTTCAAACCAAGAAACAGACATTGATTTAATTTGGCCAATTTAATCTTCTTTCTCTCATTCTTACCATATAAAATGGAGCAATGCGATAGTATTCAACCTATTCACACCCTCTCCAAACCCCAGAACTTCTTGAGCATTGATTTCCATCACGAGCTCATCTTCCCGAGCGACAGCCGTCACCGCAACCTCGCCATCTCTCACTCTGGTCATCCTTTTTGAAATCCTTTCGTGTCATATGTGTTCCCAAGTCTCAGCAATATCCATGCCAAATTAATTTGATTTTGGTGCAGTATATCTCCCAGAATCATGTTTTTCCTAATCTATGCTGAAATCACTTCCTGTCGTCGATGCATCATCTCCGGTAAGTTTTAGCCCCATGCCTTCACCTTTCTAAGATGTGTCTCATCGCGTTCTACACGGTACTTCCCTCGCTTTCTCCGCAAACCCACCACAATTTATCACATTCGATACCTAGCCATGGTCACCTAGGGCACCTCGCGTTCCCATCAATCCAGTGAAACTTTCTTCAATCCATCCGTGTCAAAACATGTTCTACCTTCCCACATAGTTATCCTCCAAATAGATTTGGTTTTCAATCAATGAGCACCAAAATATTGAGTTTTTCCATTTTCTCTACGGCGTCACTCAATCATCGTTTGTATCGTCTCTGGTGAGTCTCCGGCTTAGCGGACAATTTTTCTAGCTTCACCATGCCAGGTTCTATCCTATGCTCATCCTACTTCTCCACGTTCCATTCCCGGGTACTATTTCTCTCTCCAACCCATGTCCATGTCGTTCTACCGCCGCCATGGGCTGCGCGACGGCCGGCGCTGCCTTGGGCCATGTCCTCCCTGGGACCACAGTACTCCATTTTGGTCCTTACCTCACCACCTATGCAACCCAACTCCAGCCATGGCCACCCCCATTGCTGCATGTGTGAGCAACTCTGTTCCTCCGTGTTGCTCTCTGTTCTTCATTTGAGATGTCTCAAGTCAATGACAACCGGACCCCACGCGTCATCCTCTCCAACAAAACAAAAATCAGCCCAAAAAGAATATTCCAAGGAATATTCACTTGTTTTGGTATTTTCTAGAATTTTCTTTCCAACCAATCTTCCAATCCCTCATTCGCCGTCGTCCAAACTCTAAATCCAGTGATTCGTGTTTATAAATTCATTTAAAATCTTAATATTTCTTCCAATATATATTTTATATTTTTGTGATTTTATTTGTTTTTCTCGTTTGTGGGTAGAACCCGACGTCAAGCAAAGAAATTCTTGACTCTCAACAAGAACACCCAATCAATGTCCAAGAAGGCAAGTCTCCTTCAATCATTTCATACCTGTGTTTACCAAAATCATTTTATTATTTCAAATTTAAATGCATTGCTATGTTACATAAAATGATAACTTCTCTTTTAAGGATAATAGTTAATTCGATAATTATTATGCCCTCATTTGACGTTGAATTCCCTGTATCATTGTCGTCCTAGGTTTCTCTTGTCTTAGTATTGAGATTACAATACTATTTGATAATTTTAGAATAGTACAATTGCTTAGACATACTAGTCGGTCAGTATAACCTTACAAGTGGAAAATTGATATCGTATGTTTGAATCATTTTTATTCAAATAACTTAGTGGCAATATGTATTGCTACTATTTTAAAATAAAATAAAATAATAATGTGTTAGACTTGGGCAGATGGTAAGATTGGGTTGGTGCGGATGGAGTACGAGATCTTGTACTGTGAATGTACCGCCCTAGTCAATTACGGATCGATACTTGTAATTGTCCAAACTGAGCACTACCGTACAACCATAAATCTATATAGGTACGACCTGGCTAACTAATTTGCAATGGCTTAGCTGGGAATCCGCCAGCGGTATGAGTGGGTGTTGGGCAGATAGTTGTCCCACATGGCACTAGAGAGGGCTTCTGGCTGGGTGGATTTAACCCTTCAGCGGTGAAACCTCAATGGACACCGGTGAACATATACAGAGTCTAGTTGAGTTGGCACATTATAAAACCCTTGTGATAATCATATGGTCGCACACCTTTGAAAGTATGTCAGACGAACAGTATATGTTGATTATCTCTTCTAGATAAAATTGTACAACCTCTGCACAGTGTAAAGCTATTCGAATAGCCATGCCTATGGTCAAGAGCGGGCATGATGCGCTTTCACATGGTAGACCTTGATTTTGGATTTCAATATAAAAGTTTTGGGATTTCCATTGAAGCCCCTACCGGTGAAAAAGATCTCCATTCGCTGCCGGTCGAGCGGAAGAAGGAGATCAATCGAAGCGAGGCAATTGGATCCGGAGGAAGGGAAGAGGAAGGGAAAAAGGGGAAAAGGAGAAGAGAAGGAGTTCGTGGGGCATTCATTGTAAACTACATCGGTTCGTCAAGGGTAATTCCCGTTGTTCCCCAAGTAGATGCATTTTTTTAATAGTTGTTGCAATATCAGTATCCTGGGCTGTCTGGACAGTTTGTGTTAGACGGCTGTTTTGGGGTAATTTCTTGGGGATTCAGATCTTGACTTCTCCTAGAGAGTTGTAGAGAACGTTGTTATATTTCTGTGAAGTGCTAGAACGCGTCATTCAGACCTTTGTAGCAGAAGTTATGATTTTTCTAGTAGGACTGTTCCGCAGATCGGGAGTTTTCTGTCAGGTTTTGGTAGATTGGATTGGGCGATTAGAAAACGGGAGAATCAGAGGATCTCCACATTATAAAAGTTTTATATAATTGTCTTAGCATTCCAGGAAGGTCAAGAAATCATGATTCAAACACTCGTGCTGAAAGTTATGGCATTTTTAGTGCCCTATCCAGAGAACCCGATGTGAAATTGATGTTTTAGAAAATTGGATGGTGCGGGTAGAAGATGGCCGATTAAGGGGGGCTCACCAACTAGGTTTAGTTAGATAATTTAGTTGTATTTTCAGAAAGTCTAAGAACACTCTGTTCAAACTCCTATACCAATAGATATGAATTTTTAAAGTTGACTGTCCTTGGGGGGCAGGATGATCTGTAGGATTTGGGGATTTGGAACCAAGTTAAACGTTTTTGTTAGTTTGTGAGTGTTTTTATTTAGTCTAAGATCCGCTACTGTTATCTTAGCAAATAATATAATTATTATTCAGGTGGAGGACGGATCCCAGGCGCAGCACCTTCTGCACGTCCCCCGTTTTCTCGCGGTTAAGGCAAGTATAATGATGGTTTAAAATTGATAGTGTGGACTGTCAATGTTTGATCTATAATATGAATATATGTGTTCATGGTTATGGTAAGGATGTATTGGTGCTGTTTATGGGTGATTGCAATTTACAGTGTTCATGAGTATTTCTGGTGCATAGATAATGTGAATGCAAGATTTATTTTATTGAGACATTCACGCATATGCATCATGTTGTTTTATTAAGTTTCAAAACATCGGGTTCCATCCACCCGCATGGCTCCAACCGCCAGGATAGTCTTCCGAGAGTTCCCTCCACTCTCAGGATACCAAAACTTTGTTTTTAAAACCAAAACCAAAAGTCTACCATGTGAATGCAGAGGATGTACAACTTTACCCCCAAGAGATAGATTATCCTAATAGTCGCCATGCTTCCTTCGGCATGAGACCCAGATAAAATATCACAAAGCCTTTATCTCACTATAGTCTAGTCAGACACCACCCGCTGAGGTTTCACCGAAGAAGGGTTAAATCAACCCAGTCCGAAGCCCCCTCTTGCGCCATATGAGTACAGTAAATCCATGTCCCTCACTGTGAATAACCAGTAAATCCCTGACACCCACTTTCCACTGGTAGCACCTAAACTAGACTATCGTAAGTTAATCAACTAGGTCGTACCCATATAGACTTGGGGTTGTACGGTAGTGCTCAGTCTGGACAATCACAAGCGTCGGTCCTTATTTGACTAGGGCGGAACATACACTTTACAAGATCTCGTGCTTACCGCACCAATCCAAATCAACCATCCGCCCTGGTCTAAAACAATTTTCACATTTTATTTATTTTTTTAAAAGAACAGTGGCAACACCAATCGCCTCTTATTTCTAAACACAAATACTAGTTGATTGAAATATAATTTCCCATTCCAAAGTTACAAAAGAATTAAATAGCGTGACTAAGCATTTTTCTACTGTTCTAATATTTATCAAAGATTTATATTAATCTCATTATTGAGACAAAGAAAATCCTAAGGTTACAAAGGTACATGGCATTCAAGTTCAATCGAGGGTATAACAATGATAGGATTTAACTAACCTTCTAAAACAAAATTATGGTTCTATGTAAATAGCGATGCACTTAAATTTAAAATAATTAAAAACATTTCACAAACATAGGTTCAAAATGTTCAAAGGAGACTTGCCTTCTTGCGCGCTGATCAGTTCTTCTTGCTGCGGCTCGACAAATTCTTCCGCGACGGTGGAATCTACGGGCGAAAAGACGACAAACAAAGCAAATAAATACAAAAAAAATTTAAATAAAATTAAAAATTTTAAAAAGAGTGCATATTTGGATAGTTTATGATTTTAGAAAAATTTAGAAATTTGAACGGCTCAAAACGGAGTTAAAATGAGAAAGTTATGGCTTCCGAAAGATTAAAAGAAATGAAAATGAAAAAGGCTGATTTTCGGGGATTATTTTTATAATGGAAAATCTTAATTATGACGTCAGCGAAAATTCAAATTTTATGACGCGCGGGCCCGGTCCACCGTGGACTGAGTCCTTGGGAGACGGTCACAGCCGAGGTGGCGCTCCGATGACTTGGCGCCACGCAGGCGCGCACGGGGCGGCCACGCAGGCGACCATGCGGGTGAGACCGGCCACTTGAGGCCGACGGCGCTTGGGAGGCGACGGCCGAGGCCTCGCCGGCGGCCGGCGGCCGAGGCGGACGGCGAGTAGCGGCGGAGAGGAGGGGCAGCGGCGCACCTACGGCGGCGGCGGCGTATGGAGGTGGCGGCGGCGGATGAAGTTGGGGCGGCGGCGGGAGGTGGCGGGACGGTGGCGCACGTCGGCGGGATGGCGCCGAGGGGAGGAGGAGGGCGCGGGAGAGGGGTGGCGGAAAGGGAAGAAAACTAGAGCTTGGGGATTTTATAGATGGAGAGAGAGAGAGAGAAATGGCGGCGGCTTTAGAGAGGAAATTAAGGAGGAGGCGTGACTGTGGAGTGGGAGTGAAGAGAGGGCTTAAATGCACACTCAAACAGCAATAAAGTGGAAGTAATCATCAGACAAGCTTTTATTTGGTATCAATGGAGGAAGAAAGAGAGAGGTAGAGGAAGAAGAAACATATGACATGTGGGTCACGCGTGTCGGTGAGAGAGAGGGGATGTGAAGGGGTACGGGCCGTCGGATTGTTGACACGTGGCAAGTGAATAGATCATGGCCTTTGGATTGATATGAAGGGGTAAGTGACTTTGTATGGCTAGGATTAAATCGTGGAGAGAGATGGATTCAATCTGTGAGCGACACGTGGCAAACTAGGATTAAATTGATTTTTACTTTCGGATTGATTTTCAAAAAATACTAGAAACTTTATAAATACTTAGAAAATAATAATTAATGTTTAAAAATTCCAAAAAAATCATAGAATATTCCTGGAGCTCTTTAGACTTAGGAAAATTTTTTGTAATTTCAGATTTGCATTTCATAATTTTATAAATTACTTTTTAACTTTAAAAATTGATTTTTAAATCCAAAAAATTCTCAAAAATTAATTAAAAATTTAGGGAAGGTTAGGAAAAATAAAATAAACTCTTTTTGGCTTTAATAAAATATTTTAAATACATTTTCTTGCTTTTGATTTTTGAAATAAAATCCAGATAAATCCAAATAAAGTTTAAATACCTTAAAATAATCAATTTGAAATTAAATTTTTACATAAAGCAAAATTTTGGGATGTGAACAATGTATCTCTAGCTTTGTTGTAGTTGCTAGTGCCACAACCACCTACTGATGTTGGTGTGTTGGTGTCCAGAAATGAAGTTGGTTTGACTGGTGAAACTGGTATTGAGACTGGCCCCCCTGCTCCTGCTGGAAAGAGAGCAAAGTAGTGTATCTATGATGTTTGGGATCATTACCACAAGTATGAGGTTAAGAAGAAAGGACCATATGACATTGAGGTTAAAGAGCTGTGGGTTGAATGCCTCAAGTGCACTTATAAATCTTATTCTAAGAGTGTGATAGGGACATCACTCTTTTGGAATCACTTGGTGAACAAAGGAAGTCAACAGCAACTTAAATTCAAGAAGAGTGAGGGCAACAGTGACACTGCAACTGTGGAGAATTATAGGTATGATGAGGCTGACAATTTAAAGAAATTTTATTTGCAATTATCATGCATGAATATCCCTTTAATATTGTTGATCATGAGTACTTTGTGGAGTTTATCAAGTCTTTATGCCTTATTTTTCCAATTAACAGTCACATTACTATGAGGAAATATATATTGAGTATCTTTGTAGAGGAAAAGAAGAAATTGTATTAGTACTTCAAAACACTATCATGTCACTTTAGTACAGCTATAGATATGTGAACATCAAATCAAAATAAAGGTTACATGTGAATCAATGTTCATTGCTTTGATGACAATTGGAGCATTTAAAAAAGAATTATTAAGTTTATGCATGCAGGACATCATTTGGGAAAGAACTTATGCGCATAGTTTTATGATAGTATGGTGGACTGGAATCTTGATACGAGATTACTTGCACTTACTTAGTTTTATGCTTAAGCAGTGTCTTTCTACTCAAGCTTCCTATAAGCGGCAGCATGAAGCATTCTGACTGCCTATGCAGGGTACTTAAGCCTGCAAGCAAACGCTTAGGAGCATGAATAGCCACTTAAATGTGCGAAAAACCCAACTGGAATTGGTATTTCTTTGCAGTATACACCCAAAAGCTTACTGCAGCATGCCTCCTTGAAATGTGCCTAACAACTGCTGCTGCATGTAGCCTTGTAGGCACATGAGTTAATGTAACCATTTTTACCAATAGAAGCTGAGCTATATGCGAACCAACAAGGCACCTAAGTATCATATGTGCATGTATTTTCCTCAATTATCATAGTGTGGATTTTGATATCACCGTGTTAGTATAACCCACCATGTTCTCTTAATCATTTATTTTGATCTATTTGGATTGGTTGTCAACATGGGATGTGGTAGTATGTGGTTTTGAATTATCATAATAATACAGAATTGCTAACTAGTACATGGTGATTTTATCTGTTCATAGCATTTGCTTTAGCCCTACCTGCTTGTGCTATTTTCCTCAAACGGATTTAGCTTCATCCCTATAATATCAGAACAATTCTAGGCATGTTTGTGTTGATGTTGGGCTCATTTTCTGTTGGCTGCAAAATGGCACTAGAAAACAGGGTAACCTAGAACAAATGACATTTTTGGTCAAATCCAAACAAAAGGTCAAGTCCAAACAAATGATCAAATGCAACAAATGGTCAAATTAATCCAAATAAAGATCACAAGTAACTAATGGTGGTTCACAGAATCTGTAGTGTTTGCGATGTACAATAATTTCACAACTGTATCTTACCCAACAAAAGGAAATTTATTTTGTTTGATTTGATTTTTTTTGTATGCCATAGCTTCCATATATACCAACATTAGCTTACATGCATGGATTTTGCCAACTTAATTTGATTTTTACCGTTGTTTGCAACATACATTGGGAATTACATCAAACAATAGAAATGATTTGCAGTCTTTTTCACTCGTCCATAGAAATGTGATATTTAAATAGCACATTCTTAACATAGGTCATCCTATCTTCAAGGGATTTACTTGTGAGACTTTAATCAGCTAAGTTGATCTAAATTTGAGTTTTTGTGCTACAATCATGTAGGTCAGCAGGTGTACCCCTGCGCTAGCCTATATAGTGACAAGTGCACTTCCAAGCTCAGAAGGTGGAGACCATTTGCCCTTTCAAGATGTATTATGATCTATTTATCTGTGAACTATGAGAGGTTGGGAGCTAACTTAATCACCTCTTGTTTACTTGTCTATCTTAATTCTACTGTACATAAGCGAGAACAAACCATGCAGTATGTACTGATCAAATTTCTTGAATGTTTTGACAAGATAAACTATTTATATGTTTTCATTGATTTTGAATGTATAGTTTAAGGGGTCTTTATGTTCCAATAAATATTCGTGATCATATCCATTTCGATTCGTATTCTCTTTGTATCTGTATTTGACATTATTCTTATTTGTATTCATATCCGAGGTATCCATATTTGTATCCGCATCCAAGAAAAAAAAATGAAAACATATATGGTAGAGGCATTATCCATCCATATCCAATCCGTTTTTACCCTTACTCAGGACCCCTTTAGTAGCCTTGGTATTGCCGTTGGCCGCAACAATAATCAAATCACCTGCACAGCAAAGAATAGAGCAATTGATCCAAGCACAAATGACATACACTTGACTCTCAATTAGTAAACCATATGCATGGACCTACGGCATGACTAACTCTTGCATGGATACATCATGACTAACACTACATAGACACTGCCATAACTTACAACCAAAACTACAAAACAACCTCAACTCACTTAATAGGGGCGGTCTAACCACGGCTAACAACCCGATCATACACCCTAGTCCCACCGGTCGGACCGTAGGCCAATGCTGGTCTAACCGCAACCGTCACTGTTAGACCACCATTCTAGGTCGGTCTAACCAGTGCTTCCACACACACATGACACACGAGAAAATTCTCACAAAATCAAACTCAATCAGTGGAAGCAAGACTCAAGCAATGTCAATACTCATCACTCTCATGGGGCTACCACCACATGGTCTTATAATCTCCCCCCTTGATGAGTAATCTAACAAACACCCAAAAGAAAAGAATTTAAGTTTGAATTTTGGATATTTAAAGAAAATAGATTGCAAAAGCCACTAGTCATCCAGATTTAAAAGAAAAAAGGACCATGATCACAATGGCAAGATGTGAAATGGATGACACATAGAGAGCAAGTTTCCAACAAAGCTTCATCGACACCCAAAATCCTTTAAATAGCACAATCTTGCTAATTGTCCAAATAAAAGAACAATTGTTCATCATGGCTAATGTCTAGCAAGATAAAGCATAAAAGAGCAAATAAGAGCAAATGCAACACCACTTGACAGCAAAAGATCATGAATGACCAAAAATGCATTTTCTCACATAAAAGCACATTTTGCTCTAATACAACATCACAGAGCTCATTCCCTCCTTTTCACCTTTTTAAGTATTATCCACTTTTTAAGTTCATTCTCATCAAATTCACCATATTTAGACTAATACCAAATTTTGCCTTAAACATTCTACCCCTTTTGGCAAAATAGTCATCATGAGTCAAGAAAGCAATGTAAGCTCATAAATACTCATTCTCCTCCTAAAATGATGCATGATACAACTTGTAAACAATAAGGGAGCAAGAAAGAGCATGTATGCATGAATGAAAATGCATAGCCTAAAAAAGAGCTTTGAAAATTATCCAAAGTGTGGTTAAAGATAAAAAGATACCGCTTAAAGCTATAGAATACATACAAAGCTATCTAGATCATGATATGGCATATGTAACTAATCTAAGCAAGATAGCACAATTTAGATCATTAATTTGATTTCAAGTTAAGTAAGGCTTCAGAAATGATAAGTTCAACTAAAGGCATCCTAACATAAGTTAAGTCATATCAAGAAGGTTAAATAGAATCAAGAAGCTCAAATTGAATCAACTAAAGTGTTAGAAGTATAATTTTAGCCAATTATACTCAAGTACTAGATAAAATACATTCTTGATATTTTAGAAATTATTTAGATTTTATCTTAGCAAAGCAAATCCTGGACTAGGAGCCATCCACAACTACCTTCTAAGCTTCAGCTATTTTTATTTTCTTAGCCAAGTGCTAGATCTCAAGCCTAACTATGACCATCTCAAGCAACAATCTTAAAAGAGTGGTCGTGGTCATCGAAAACTCCCCTAAGTTCATGCTAAGTACAATGACAAGCCATTTCATGCGAAAGAATTAGTGCTATCAGCTTTTTGCACAAAAGATGTCATTTTTATTAAGTTAGGCACTAGCTCGATGAGCTAGATATGCTTGTCTAAAGAACTAGCAAAGCACTAAATAAAGCTTAATATAAGATTCAATATTCAACATAGCATTCTTGATATGACATATATCATAAAAGAATAACTAGAGAGCAACTAGTCAAAAAATTTATCCTTACAAACCTAAAAGATACCAATTGTAGAAATTGATACCATTTGTGAAATTAAATTCAGGTTGGCAAGTTAAGCTAGTATAGCAAATATTTAATCATACATACAAAAGTATGACAAAACTAGCCAAATAGGCATAACATGATAATCAACAATATCATGTTAAAATTACATCACAATTGAGTAATATTCAAAACGCATATCTAAATGCATAATTTACAATGCAATGCCATGTATGCATGATACAAAAAAGGAAGCAACAACTAAAACTCCTCTTATCTACAAGAACTACTTGCAAATAAAAAACAAGAGCTAAAGGCAAGAAAAAGAAAAACTCATGCAAAAAGGGAAAACCTCTCCACCACATGGTCTCCAGTCCAAATAACACACACTGTTAAGGAGTAAATATATCACACTAGTCACCTCACTACGAGAAGCTAGCGAAAGAAGAAGTAAGCTCAATCTAGACAGGGTAAGAGAATCTAGAGAACCTAGTAGAGAAAAGAAGTGCCTAAGAAAGACACAAGAAAAAAAGTGTGACTCTCAACACTCTGAACTAACCTAACCCTAACACTCTAAAATGCTATACAATGCTAAATATGAAAGCAGAGAATTGACAAAGCTAAACAAGAACCTGTGTCACACCGCTTGGTAGTGTGATGTAGTCGAAGTAGTCAAAGCCGAGCAAGTTGCATCTGAAAAGTGGAAGCCATCCTTTGGATGCCCAAAGTGAGGTAGGAGATCCAAAGAATCTAACATAATCCACATGATCTTCTCCTCATCTGTAAAGCCTGCATCAAGAGACAGGAAGAAGTATGTACCTCGGTATTGGGGTTAGTGATACAAGAACGAAGAATCTAGTCTTGAGACACATGATCGTGAGGAAAAGATCCAAAATATGGGTTAGCATTATATGCAACAGGATGCAATCGAGAGCCACCAAAACCCTCTTACATCCTTGTTGTGGACCAAAATGATGAAAATCCTATCTCGGTTCAGCTCTAAACCTAAAGCCGTCTTTTGGAACCTAGAATCACGTTGCTCCTAAAGCCACCAAAATAATCAAATAACCCACCTACAAAGCAAGGTCTAGAGGAAACTCTAGGAACACTAACTAGACAAGACTGATCCTGAAAGCTCCCAAAGGCTCTAGCATGATCATGACGTAGTTTGTTAACCCACCTAAAACAGAACTCTATGATGTGGCCATCATTCTCACAAAAAGTGCAATGGTATTTAACATTTTTGAGGGGTTGTACCTGTTGAAGTAAAAGCACCTACAATGATAGAAGGGGACTGGGCAAATCATGTAAACTTGAACACAATCTTGGTAGTCTCAGAAGAGGCCACCTCCCACGTGTTCCTCGGGTCCCAAGCAATCCATTTTGCCATCCCTAGTGCCTCCTACTCTTTCCCTCACCAGCGCCACCATCATCTCTGCGCACCTCCTTGCTCTGGAACGAACTCCACTGTTTTCTGCTGAGGCTTTAACTTCATTCCTCTCTCTCTCTCTCTCTCAATGACAAATGTGGCCCACAAGTTAGCATTTTATTCTTTTTTTTATTTTACCAACAGAATATTCCCTCCTTTCCCTTTTTTAGCCTTTTCTCCTCCAGCAAAACTTCCAAGATTTGTTCTCCGTCGTCCGAACTCCAAATTGAGCGATTCAAGTTTCTAAATTCGTCTAAAATCCTAATATACCCATTTATACCTTTCTTTTGAATTTTGAAGTTTATTTAGATATTATTTTAATTTAGTTTGTTTTTGCTATTTTCATATGTAGACTACAACATTTTCGAGGAGTACTGCTTCAACGATGGTTCTCACCAATTCATGGAGTAAGGCAAGTTACTCACCAAATTATTCTGCATGCATATGTTTACTCAATGTATTTTAATTCCAGTATAACGACATAGTTAATACCTACTTGATATAACCACCTGACATTGATTACCAAATACCTTGTCACCTTAGAATAAATTTTTGGTTAGTATATTAGTATTAACTAGAAATCCTCTAGAAAAGCTTAGACATGCATAGAGATTAATCTAGGCTTACGATACCTTTTCACATAAAATGATGATTATTAAAATGTATTCTTGACTTTGGTGAGTCAAGAAGGTTTATGATATATTTGGCAAAATAAAATTAAAAGTATAGCTTAGACTTAGGCAAATGATTAGATAGTGGGTGCTTGGTGGCACAATGTGGGGGCTTGGTAGCACAAGGGATTTGTCTAAGTCAATTATGGACCGATCTGTCAGCTACTACTATAAAGTCACATCGTACTACCGCAAATCTGGTCTGGAAATAGACATGACAAACTAATTTGTAGGTCCCAACCTAGGTCTTGCTATAGGTTAAATGTGGGTGTGGCGTAGGCCATAAGAAATCTCACACGGCATAAGAGGGCCCCAACTTAGTGGATTCTATGTTGTGGTGAAACCTTACTGGAGGCATGACTAGGTTGATAGCTTTGTATTATAAATAACTTGTGATAATCACATACTCGTGTGCCTAAGAAAGAGTGTTATGGTCGATATTATAAGTTGATTATTTCTCGTCAGTAAAGTTGTACCAACTCTACAGAGTATATAAACTATTTTGGATAGCCGTGCCTACAGTCATAGGAATGTCAAGTAAAGTTTTTCACAGATTAGTCTTTGTTTTTCAAAATTGGTTAAAATGAAAGATGATCAGATCTTTTAGGAAAAGATGGTCCAAATGGGATGCTCGTGGATATGTTAATGTGGAGGATGGACCTACAGTAATGATATTATTTGATAAAAATGTTGTTTTATTTATTTTATTAAATTTAGCAATTTACATCTATTTACTCCAATTTGGCTTTACACTCAAATAATCTTATTATGCCTTCAATTCTTATCCTTGCATTAATATTGTATTTTCGTGTGACTTGCCGAGTACATTTTTGTGCTCCCCCGGCTTAATTTTGTTGCTCAAGGAGGACTACTTTGACTTGGTGAGATAAGAACAAGTAGGCGCGTCCATAGTCATTTGCTGTAAGGCGATGGATGGGCTTCTTCCGCTTCAACTTTTCTTCCATTGCTCATATTTAATTTGGCCTATGGACCGTTGATATAAACTTTAGCCATCCGATCCATATTCACTTTAATTAATAAATGTTATGATAGTTGATATTTATCTTTGTTGTCTTCTGTATGCACTAGCTGATCTGGACTAATATGATTTACACAAAGGATCCAAAGGTGTTGCCTCGGATCCAACATCACCACACTCAAAGCACATAATTGGACCTCCTCTCCTATGTTCTCTTGCTTTGTGGTAGGCATTAAAAAGTTGGCTAGTGATGAGGGTCCAATCATCTATGGGAAGACTCTCAAGTTGCTCATCACTCGTGGCTTGGGAACAAGACAAAGAAAAGTCAGAAGAAATATTCTCACAAGAAGAGTCATTCTTGATAGGATCAGTCACAAGAGCCATTGCCTATTACCTTTTGGACTTTTTGGTGATGATGCCCATCTCATGGATCTTAAGGTGTGAATATAGCTTATCCATAATCATAGTTGATAAGTCCACCTTGTCACTGATCGATGCAACTTTCATCTCCCAAACACTCATGTCAAGAGCACTCAGAGCATGAGCCACATTGTCAGCATCTGAATAGGTCACACCAACAAACCTCAGATCACTCAGGGTCTTGTGGAATCTACCAAAGAAGGAATCAATGGAACTCTCCATGTTCCAGCTCTAGCTTCTGGTAGTCCCTCTTGAACTAAATCTCATGCTCTTTCTTGGTCATTACACATGGCCTATTCTGGGCCTTATAATCTCTTACCAGGCCTGCTGGGTTTAGGTGGGGGCCATCCCTACGACAGGAGCCTCTCATGGTAAAGGGCTTTCACAAGGCCGAAGCCATGTTGCCGAGTCCTTTGGCCCCCTCCGTCCCCGCGGCCTGTGAATTTTTCCGAACTTCCGGAGCTGCTGCAGAGCCGAAGGAGGAGTGCGCCTTCGCTGCGGCGCTTTCGGTCTTCCCGACGCCCACGTGGTGCAACGTGCTTGGCGCGTGCGCGGCGTTGAGGCGTCATGACCATTATCTGGCGGCGGGCATCGGCGGTGGACTTCGCCGGTTGGCTTTCCGCCGGTTGGCTCCTGGCCGAGGGTATATATATGGTTGGTGAGGCGTTGCTCCCGCTTATGTTGTGATGTGTCGCTCCCTAAAACGGGCCTGCTGCGTGCATCAACATTCTGGGTGACGCCGGCGTCTTGGGAATGTTGATGCACGTATGAGGTCTATTTTTCGTGGGAGCTTGATCGCGTCGATTCTGAAGCGGCCACCGCGCTTCTGATCCCGCACGGCGCTTCAGAGGCGGCGGCGAGGTCGCGCCTGTTTTCTTAACAGGCCTACCTACGGTCGGCGTTCCTGAGGGAGCCCGCCGGCACTACCTTGCGTGTTGATGCACCGTAGGTGGCCTATTAAGGAAAACGAGGTAGATTTTGTAGGACAAGACCGCCGTCTTTTCTACGCAGCGAAGCTGGCACTGGTCGAAGTACGCGCGCGTGCTTGGCAGCGCGGCGAACGCCTAAGTCGAAGCAGAGGCGCGCTCCGCCCCCTACCCTTCGAGCGGGTGGCGCCGGCCGCACTGGTCGGCGAGACGCGCGCGCTTGGCGCAGCAATAACGCCTAAGTCGGCAGAGGCGCGCCCGTCCCTACCCTTCGAGCGGGTGGCGCGGGGCGGCGGTCGCGAGAGACGCGCGCGCTGGCGCGCAGATGAATGCCTAAGTCGAGGTAGAGCGCGCGCTCGTCCCCTACCGCCGAGCGGGTGGCGTGCCGGCTGGCGCCTCGTCGGAAGAGCGCGCGCTGGCGCGCGCCGCAACGCCTAAGTCGAAGCAGAGCGCGCGCTCCGCCCCTACCCTTGAGCGGGTGGCGGGCGTGGCGCCTGGTCGGTAGACGCGCGCGCTGGCAGCGCAGCTAACGCCTAAGTCGCCCCTACCGCCGAAGAGGCGCGGCGGCGCCCAGTCCCTACCCGCGAGCGGGTGGCGGCGGCGCGGCGCCTAGTCGGCGGGTGGAGCTGGCGCGCTGGCGCGCAGCGTAACGCCTAAGTCGGAGAGGCGCGCGCTCCGCCCCTACCCTTCGAGCGGTGGCGCTGGCCGGGCGCCTAGTCGGTGAGACGCGCGCTGGCGGCGCAGCGAACGCCTAAGTCGAAGAGGCGCGCGCTCCGTCCCCTACCCTTGAATGGGTGGTGGCGCTGGCGCCGGCGCCAGTCGGCAGCGCGCGCGCTGGCGCGCAGCGAATGCCTAAGTCAAAGTAGAGGCGCGCGCTCGCCCCTACCCTTCGAGCGGGTGGCGTGGTGGCGCCTAGTCGAGTAGAGATGCGCGCTGGCAGCGCGCGCAACGCCTAAGTCGAAGTAAAGCGCGCGCTCCGTCCCCTACCTTCGATCGGGTGGCGCGGGTGGCGCCAGTCGGCAGACGCGCTGCGCTTGGCAGCGGCGCGAACGCCTAAGTCGGAAGAGGCGCGCTCCGCCCCTACCCTTCGAGCGGGTGGCGTGAAGGCTGGAGCCTGGTCGGCAGACGCGCGCGCACTTGGCGGCGCAGTAACGCCTAAGTCGAAGAGGCGCGCGCTTAGCGCGAACACCGCCGTGGGCGGTGACTTGGGGTCTTGTGATGCGGTCTTGCGGCGTAAAGGTTCCTTGAACCACGCCCGACCCCGGTGCGCCAGGTTAGGTTTCCGTACCATGTGACCCGATGTGCCCAGGGCACGTGGCGGCCTATGACTCGTGGGCGGCAGGATGTGGACGGTTGCGTGTTTGCAGCTGCTCGCCTGTTCCCTAGGCCAGGCGGATACGGGCGGCGATGGAATGGCACGTCGCGCTGACGGTGCTTTGTACGGCCGCGTCGCGCCGATGCGGATCGTCGCGACCCTTCACGTTCCGCTACGGGGGGATCGCGCGGGGCGGGCCTTTACACCGCTACGGCTGCCTCCGGCACACGGATCGTTGCGACGCTTTGATAACGGTGGTGCGGGCGAGGCGGCTTGAAATAGCCCCCCGTAACAGCGCCCCCACACCTTTACGCACCTTTATGTCCTCTTGCCTGCCTGATCCACCTTCGAGACTTTCGCGATACGCTCACCGCTGCAACCTTTCCGCGGAAAACGATGGCTTCTGATGGCAAGCGCGGCCAGGTGGTTGGTGGCGCTGACGTTCGCCGGCGGCCCTCGGAGTTGAAGGTGAGATACGTGCTCGAAGAGCGCGACCCAGCGGCAGCTGACAAGGAGCGGCTGGCGGTGGAGGAGGGAGGCACGTTCTCCGGTGAGCTAGGCCCTTCGCTGGTGACTGAGAAGACGATCCAGGGGCTTCTACACGCAGGGAAGTTATCCGAGCGCCAGGCGGTACGACTGCCCGCCGCCGACGAGACAGAGCCGCATCCCGAGGGGTCGGAGGCGGTGGTGTTCGTCGCCTTTTTTGACGCGGGGCTCCGCATCCCGGCGGCGGCTGTTGTGGGCGACGTACTGCGGACGTTCGGCCGAGCCGCACAACTAACGCCGAACGCCGTGGCCGGTGGCGGTGTCTGGTGGGCCTTGCGCTCGGAGCGTGTTGGCCCAGCGCCCATTGCTTGCCTACGCACGAGGCACGGCACCAGCCCAAAGACCGGAAGAACGGGACGGTGTCGAGCTTCGGCAGCGTCACTTTTGTCCTCCGCCCATCGTGCAAGAGGCTCTTCCCTGCGAACGCAACTCGCGGGAAGTGGGAGTCTTACTGGATGAAGCGGTGGTTCTACCACCGCGTGGAGAGCGGGAGCGGCCTTGAGTGCACAGGCCGACCTATCGCGTTCAAGCCCTCGCCCGGCCGAACGCTCGACGATGAGGACAAGCAGAGGGTCCGACGGCTCGTAGGCTTGGCCGCCCGCTTCAACATGCGCGACCTCGCCGAAGAGTTCGTGATGTACGGCGTGGCACCGCTTGCCCGCGACTGGTGCCTCGCCGCCGAGAGGCGTCGAGACGACAATGTCTTGCCCTCGGTCTGCTTGCTGCCGGCGCCCGGCGATCTTCGTAAGCCTCGCTCGTGTCTGTCCTTGGCTAACGCAGAATGCGCTGTATGCTGATAGTCTTCTCCTTTGTTTCAGAGATTCCCTTAGAGGAGGCGGAGCGAGCCGCGCGCGTGTTCCTGGGGCCGTACACCGGCCGGGAGCATAAGCAGCGTGCGGCGGCTGTTGCCGAGGCGGGTCTAGGGAGAATCAATCGCGTTTGCGAGGCTCTGGGCCTTGCCGTGCCGGACCGTGCCGTTCCGGACGACGGTGCAGCGAAGGAGAAGAAGAAGAGGAAGGCCCCGTCTCGGAAGAGGGGGCGCGGCGGGGCACCCGCCGCTAGCGTTTCCGAGGGCACGGCGGATGCGAGTCGACTTCGGCGGTATGCGACTCGGTTTGGGCGGTGCAGAGGCGGCGAGGTATCTTCGGCGAGCACCCGACGGCGGGCTTGCGCGGCGGCGCGGGGAAGCCTCACCGCTGCCGAGTCACCGAGGTGGAACCGTGCGGGCCCGCGATGCCGAGGTGGAGCTCGACCATAGCGCGTGGTGCGGTGGCGCCTCCGCGGGCACACGGCGTGCTGCCTTCACCAGCGGCAACAGAAATCGAAGTGCTCCCTGCGGCTCCCGCCACCATGGAACTTCCTCCCCCGGGCGTGGCAGCGACGGGGGCTTTTCTAACCGCGGCAGAGGGGTGCGGCGCTGCCGCTGCCCCGCTAAACGGCCGCGGCGCGGCGCCGAGCTTCACCGGACACCGCGAGGATTTGTCGTGGCCACGGGCATCGGCTTGTGGGATGCGGCGCAGCGCCGAGGCCCCGCAGCATATGCGACGACGCCCCTGGCGACGCCGTCCACCGCGCGGGGACAGCCGCCGGCGTCCCCGAACGCGGAGACTTCCGGCCGCGGCGGAACCATTCCTTCGGCTACCGAAGGTAAGGCGTCGAGCTCACTCGCGTATGTTCTTATGCCTTGGATTGCTCACTTGTATGCCTGTTCGCAGCGTTGCTCATTCCGGAGGGGGAGCCCTCGACGGAACGCGGGGCCTCCGAGCATGTGAGCGCCGCGGAGTTCGCGCCGCCTCCGGAGACGCTGAGGGCGTGGCGCGGGATTGTACATGACGCGGCCACTAGCGTCGACCCGCAGGTGCTACAGACTTACGGGCGGGCGCCTTGAGGGTAAGCTCTCCTGCGACCGCGCCTGGGCTTAGCGGAGCTTGCTAATTCTTTTTTTTTCTTTTTTTTCTTTTTTTTTTGCAGACACTTGTGTTGGGGCAGGCCCTGCAAATGGCGTATGCCCGTAGCCAAAAGACGCTCGAGAATAGGCTGCAGGCCGCCGAGGAGGAGCTGCGCGAAGCCTTTGGCGCCCGCGCTGCCCGGGACGCCCGCATCCGTCAACTAGAAGCGGAATGTGCCGAAGCGAGGGCATACGCCGAGGGGCTGGTTGCCGCGGCGCAGGAGTCGGCCGTGGCAACTGCGGAGCAAAGGTTCGCGGCGGAGCGTGACGGGCTCCTGGCGCAGGTCGCCGCGCTAGAGAAGGAAAAAGGCGAGCTTGCCTTGACTCTAGCGGAGCGCAACCGGACGCTGGGCGAGGCCTCGGTGGTTGCGTGGGACACCGTGCAAGCGCTGGAGAGCCATCTCCAAGGGCTGGTAACCGAGGTGCCTGAGCGCGGCTTTGGCCCAGAGGAGTTGATTCGGACTCTCCGCTGGATTGATGAGGCCGCCATCGTCGCGCGCGATGCCGCGACGTCCTTTGGCACCCACTGCGCGTACCGCCGGCCTCCTTGGTGTGCGCGCTCCAAAGACCGGCTGCACGTACGCATGTCGCTGAGCTGAATGACCCCGTTGGAGATGCCGGCGGGCGGAGTAATGTCGGCGCCGTCCGCTCGCTCGTCGTGCCCTTGGGCCATTCTACGACCGGATCTGGGGTCACGCCGGGCGGAAGCTGACGGATCGAGCTCCGAAGTTGCTCACGGACGGGAGCCTCGGCCAATTCTGGGCGGGGTCCCCGACGCGATGATGGCGGCGCTGGCCCTCCGGCGCCGGAACCCACAGTCCGATGCCGCGCGCCTGTGTAGGCGTGCGTTGTATTGTCCTTCGTCTTTGCTAATAAAGTGTGCACCTCCTGCATGTATGCTGACTTTCGCCTATATCCCGGGCAGCTTCCTTGCTGGGACCAGCTTCGGGCGGCCGACCTTTCAATCCGGCGGTGCCTTCGACGCTGGCGAAGGGTCGAAGAGTCGCTTAACTTCTGGGCGAGCCGGCCTTCTTCGAGCGAAGCCCCAGCTTTAGCGCGTGTTAAGGACGAGCCCGCGGGGTAGCGGCGTAGAGTGGTCGGGGTGCTGCCGGACCTTTGTACATGTGATTTTTTTGGTGTGCAGACTGCCCGGGACTTTAGGATATGCGCTGTGTATGGATACCTCCGTCCGCAAAGTGGCTGCGCCAGGATTCCGTAGAACGAACAGTCTGGAGGCTGACGTAAGCGGAGGCAGATCCCCGCGGTTTGCCTTGCTTTATAGTCCGGGGACTCGCGCGTGCGGAGGCGGACCTCGGCGCTACGACTTTCTTTATAGTCCGGAGACTCGCGCGTGCGGAGCTGGGCTCGACGCTACGCCTTATTTAGAGTCCGTGGACTATTGCGTGCGGAGCTAGGCTCGGAGCTTTATAGGACTCGCGCGTGCGAGCCACGTCTTATTTATATGGTGCGTGCGGAGCTGGGCTCGCGTCTTCTTTATAGCGGAGACTCGCGGCGCGAGCTGGGCTCGACGCTACGCCTTATTTAGAGTCCGTGGACTATTGCGTGCGGAGCTAGGCTCGACGCTACGTCTTCTTTATAGTCCGGAGACTCGCGCGTGCGGAGCTAGGCTCGACGCTACGTCTTATTTAGAGTCCGTGGACTATTGCGTGCGAGCCAGGCTCGACGCCACGCCTTCTTTATAGTCCGGAGACTTGCGGCGTGCGAGCTAGGCTCGACGCTACGTCTTATTTATAGTCCGGAGACTTGCGGCGTGCGAGCTAGGCTCGACGCTACGTCTTATTTAGAGTCCGTGGACTATTGCGTGCGGAGCTAGGCTCGACGCTACGTCTTCTTTATAGTCCGGAGACTTGCGCGCGCGAGGGCGTCCCCCCGGCGCGTACTTTGTTTATACTCAGTCCCGCCACCTTGGCAACGGCGAGTGCACACGCTAACGTGCGTCTTTGGTTTATACTCAGTCCCGTCACCTTTGGCTACGGCGAGTGCACACGCGAACGTGCGACTTCGATTTATACTCAGTCCCGTACCCCTGGCTACGGCGAGTGCACACGCGAACGTGCGTCTTTGTTTATACTCAGCCCCGTCACCTTTGGCTACGGCGAGTGCACACGCGAACGGGCGACTTCGATTATACTCAGTCCCGTACCCCTGGCTACGGCGAGTGCACACGCGAACGTGCGTCTTTGTTTATACTCGATCCGCTCACCTTTGGCTACGGCGAGTGCACACGCGAACGTGCGACTTCGATTTATACTCGATCCGTACGGCGCTACGGCGAGTGCACACGCGAACGCGCGTCTTTGTTTATACTGCGAACGCGCGCGTTGGCTAAGCTCGCGCGCGCTTCACCGCGCATTACTGCGCATAATAAAGAAAGATTAGCGACAAACGGCGCTCTTCATTACGTCCCCGTTTGCGCGGGTGAGCCACTACCAAGGAAAAGGATAGATATACTGACCGTTTACCCTTGGTGCGGCCGAAGCCTCTAGCCGCTAGTCGTCGCAGGCCCGCCGAGGCACGCGTGAATGGCCCCGCGACCTCCGCTCGGTGGCGCCCGGCTCTAGGGCGCCGTTAGGCTTTGCGCGCGCGGCACCCGTACTGGCTCGATGTGGCGGGCCATGTCCGGTCGCCTCGGACGATGATGATGGTCCGGGGACCCGGGACCTTCATACACAGGTAGCCGTGATGTGGTACCGCGCCGAAGGAGTTGAGGATTGGGCGGCCTAGTATGTCATTATAGGGGTACGGGAGGTCGACCACGTCGAAGGTGGCATCTTCGGTCCGCACATTGTCATCTCGGCCGAAGGAGACCTGAAGGCCGATCTGGCCCAGCGCCCTCAGGGGCTACCCCCCGAAGCCCTCCAGTGAGATTCCCGAGGGCCCCAGGCGGCTTCGAGGGATCCCCATCTGATCGAAGGCCGCCGCAAACAATATGTTCGCGGAGCTACCACCGCCCACCAAGGCGCGCCCACGTCGCATCCCGCGATGGTGACCGGATGACCGGGGTCTGATGAGGAAGTCCACACCCGGCATCGTCGGGCGTGAATGTGACCGTGGTGTGCCCACTCCGCGGTGCTGCGCGGCGGGTATGCCGCCACGTGATGCGATCTTGCGCGTAGGCCTTCTTCGCTGCCGTGCGAGACGAATGCCGCGCCGAACCTCCGGATATGACGTTAATGACCCTACGGTAGGTTGCGCCCGTGGCACTGCAACGACGGGAGGCCCTCCCGAGGCTGCCAGACGTGGGCTTGGATCCGCAAGGTGCCTTCTTGGGGCTGCATCCCTTGCGCTGCACCGCATCCCTTGCGCTGCACCGCATGGGGCCTCGTATGGGGGTGGACGTGGGCCACCGCAGCGGCGCCTCCGGTTCTGTCCTAGCGGACTGCCGCGTAGCGCCGCGATGGAGGTGCAAGTGCGGGTGTCATGATTGCGCGGCCGTGGATTATGCACCACGCCTCGTGCTGGTCGTCGTAATCTCCACGACTCTTATCGTCGCGCCCCTCCGCGGCGCGCGCCGGCCACGACACCCCGACCGCCTCGGCTGCTGAAGCACCTTCGCCGAGCCTCCTTCGATGTCGAGGACGCGGTTTCGCCTCGACCTCTGCTGGCCGCGCTTGGGCTGATCGGACGACTCCCTGTGCGAGTTGTCCCTGCGGTCGGGCGCGCCCTTGGACGACTCTTGCTTACGTTTTCCCTTCAAGAACCGCCTTGGCGGACCCGGCTTTCGCGAGGCTTCGGCTGGTTGGTGTCTGAGTCGCCCCTTGCTTCTTCGCGCGTCTTCCTCCACCCTGGCATATTCTTCCATCTTGTCGAAGAGCTTTGCCACCGTCTTGATCGGCTTCCGCGCGTTGTACTCAGCCATCGGGCCCGGACGAAGGCCCTGTATGGCTGCATTGACGATGGTGGTCTCGTTGACGTCCTTCACTTGACATCGAATCTTGGCGAAGCGTTTGAAGTAGTCCCGGAGCTTCTCCGAGGGTTTTTGCTTTACGGCGAAGAGTTGGTCCGCATCGACCCGGTCGACGTAGTTTCTTTGGAAGTTGTTGTGGAGGCAGACACGGAGCTGCTCCCACGCGTAGATGGAGCCCGGATCTATGGTAAAAAAACCAAGAGAGCGCCACTCCTTGTAGCGCGAGGGGGAGTCCCTTTGCCTTCGTGGTGTCATCTCCGCCCGCGGCTTCGACCGCGATTTCGTATACGCGCACGAACTCACGGGGGTCCGTGTCGCCTTTATACGAATCGATGGCACTAGGGAACTTGAAGTCTTCGGGCCATGCCGCCTGCTGCAACCCCGCCGAGAGCGGGGACTCCGGATCCACGCGTCGCAGCGGCGCGCGGCTAGACGTGGGGGCTTCGCGACTGTCCGCCCTTTCCGACGCGGGCTCAGACGCGATTGCTGGCGCAGCCGGTTGACTCCGAGCCTCTTGTATGCCTCGACGGCTCGCTGGAGTCCCCGCTCCGCGGAGCGCCGAGCCGCCACAGGCGCTTTCCACCCGGTCTTGGCGGGTCGCCGGTGCTTCCGACGGGCGGTCGGCGCGGGACGACCGCGTCGCGGTCCCGAGCTGCCGGTCGCTCCGTCGTGGCTACTCGGACCGCCGGTTCGCCTCGCCGGCGAGGGTCGCGGTGAAGCGGCGGGTCGGTATCGTTGCGTCGGCGGGGTCGGTTGTCGCCGCACCCGTGTCGACGTCTTGGACCGCGGGGTCCGTCCTTGTAACGCCGGCGATGGTGTTGGTCGTCGCGGTGCCGGTAACGGGGTCGGTCGTCGCCGCGCGAACGTCAACGCCTTCGGCCACCGCGCCTGCATCGCCACCCACGTCCGCCGCTGTCGATGGCGGCTCGTACTCATCTGGCGCCCGCCCGCCGCCTTCTTTCCTTCGCGCGGTGAGGAAGCTTTTTCGTGCCATCTTTTCCTCGGTCTTGAGCTTGTCTTCGCCCTTCCCACGGACGGCGCCAATCGTTGTGGCTCTGCACCAAACAGAGAGATATGGTAGTGGAGAGTAATGAAGTTGGGTGTCATAGCCTGCCCCCACCCCATGGCTTGTGCTCATATATATATGCGCGTGAGGAGTGCTTGTACAGCTATGCCCTTACATCTGGTTATTCCCTCTAGGGGCAGCTATGTCATTACACATGGCCTATTCTGGGCCTTATAATCTCTTACCAGGCCTGCTGGGTTTAGGTGGGGGCCATCCCTACGACAATATTATTTGATAAAAATGTTGTTTTATTTATTTTATTAAATTTAGCAATTTACATCTATTTACTCCAATTTGGCTTTACACTCAAATAATCTTATTATGCCTTCAATTCTTATCCTTGCATTAATATTGTATTTTCTGTGTGACTTGCCGAGTACATTTTTGTGCTCCCCCTGGCTTAATTTTGTTGCTCAAAGGAGGACTACTTTGACTTCGGTGAGGATAAGAACAAGTAGGCCGTGTCCCATAGTCATTTGCCTGTGGGCAGACTGGATGGGCTTCTTCCGCTTCAACTTTTTCTTCCACTGCTCATATTTAATTTCGGCCTATGGACCGTTGATATAAACTTTAGCCATCCGGTCCATATTCACTTTAATTAATAAATGTTATGATAGTTGATATTTATCTTTGTTGTCTTCTGTATGCACTAGCTGATCCTGGACTAATATGATTTACACAAAGGATCCAAAGGTGTTGCCCTCGGATCCAACATCACCACACTCAAAGCACATAATTGGACCTCCTCTCCTATGTTCTCTTGCTTTGTGGTAGGCATTAAAAAGTTGGCTAGTGATGAGGGTCCAATCATCTATGGGAAGACTCTCAAGTTGCTCATCACTCGTGGCTTGGGAACAAGACAAAGAAAAGTCAGAAGAAATATTCTCACAAGAAGAGTCATTCTTGATAGGATCAGTCACAAGAGCCATTGCCTATTACCTTTTGGACTTTTTGGTGATGATGCCCATCTCATGGATCTTAAGGTGTGAATATAGCTTATCCATAATCATAGTTGATAAGTCCACCTTGTCACTGATCGATGCAACTTTCATCTCCCAAACACTCATGTCAAGAGCACTCAGAGCATGAGCCACATTGTCAGCATCTGAATAGGTCACACCAACAAACCTCAGATCACTCAGGGTCTTGTGGAATCTACCAAAGAAGGAATCAATGGAACTCTCCATGTTCCAGCTCAAGCTTCTGGTAGTCCCTCTTGAACTGAATCTCATGCTCTTTCTTGGTTTTCGATGTTCCTTCATGGTAATTAGAGAGGGCCGTTCAGATCTCATGTGTAGATGCAAGATGCGCTACTCGATTGATTTTAGATCTTTCTAAGACTTAGATTAGAAGGTTGTGTGCCTTAGCATTTGCCTCAACCTCAACTAACTGAACAACATTGAGGATCACATCATCGGTAGGCACAACAAAATGACTTCTCACTTTCCAAAGGGCTAAGCCTTGGACCTTGATGTATATCACTATCCTTGTCTTGCAATAGGGATAGTTAGCCCATCAAAGACAAGAGGCTTGTTGTGATATCTCTCTGATGCCATTGCTCAAGATCGGTTAACATCAAACAAATAGAAACCTTCCTCTAATACCACTTGTATGATAGAATATTGTGAGTTAGAGGGGGGCAAATGACTCTTTCAAAATCTTCTCCTAAATATCAACAACAACATGCAATAGAAATACAAATTCATAAGCTCATCAAAGCCTTCAGCCAAGGAATGCAAAATCCTAAAAATTCAAACCATCACCAGTCAGACCTCAAACCTAAACCAGTCAGACCTCTATCCAAAACTAGTCAGCACTATATGAGGGAGCACTCAAACCGAAATGAACAATAACACTGATCAGACCTCTAGGCATTGGTGGTCAGACCAGATTAAATAGTAAAATCAGCAAATGAACAGTAAATTCAGCATTGTTTCAAATTCTAAAATCCTTGTACTTTTGATCCGATGATCCAAATATCTTGAAACTTGGCATGCATCTTCTCTAGGATGTTATGAACCTATTCCAACCAACGATTGAGATAATTATGGCAAAAGTTTGGACAGTTTTCTATTTGAGTGAAAGGAGCACCAAAATTGAATAAAAGAGGAAAATCTTGATCTGTTCTTTCTCATGAGTCTTAGATAATCTAGGTGACCTTAGATGGATTCTCACATATCATAGAAAGCTAGAACATAGCACGAATTCATTCCAAATTACCCACAAGACCAAAACCCAAATAATTACCTCTCTCTTGAGAAAAAGAGAGCAAACTCAAGAACTTTATCTAGATCATGCCTAGATGGATGAGATCTTATCATTAGGAGACATCTCCACTTCTTACATATCCTTGGTATTAGAAAGCTCAAGAGAAAAGAAATCTAAACAAGAAATCCAAGGAAATCAAAAACATAAGAGGAGATCTATGGTACAACTCACATGAGCAAAGTTTGAATATTCATTTCATTTGGAGAGGAATATTTTATAGCCAATCCCTCATGATAGTAGAGCTCTAAGCCTAGAGCACACTATAACATCCCAAAAATTTGCCTTCTTTAAAAAAATTAATTCCAAAATAATTATTTAAAAATGTCTGGATTTTTATTTGGAGTTTTTCTGTAGTTCTAGAAGGAAATTTTCAAACCAAACCTTATCTCCATGTCTGGCCAAATTGAAAAAGCATCCTCATAAAGAAAGCAACTAATTCCATCGATTTCTTAGCCATTTTGTTCATCCATTTTTTAGTTTCTAAGCTTTCAAACCTATAAACCTATATAAAATGGAGCAATGTGATAGTAGGCAAGCTTGTCTTCCTGAGCTACAGCCATCAATGCGACCTCACCATCTTTCACTCCGGTGATCCAATCACCTAGAAAAAATGAGGACTAATATGGTTTGCTCGAAAGAAACCATCGATATAAATGGAGTTAAGTTCCTAGCGAACCTTATTATAATAGACTTCAAGGCATAGATGTAATACTTGGTATGGACTGGTTAACCAAGTATAAAGGGCGGATAGAATGTGTCAATCGTGCCATTACTCTTTTCAATTCTAACAGAATTCGAGTAGAGTATAAGTCCAATACACCTTCAAAGAATGGATGTGTGTTGAACAACTTGAAGGGAATAACTTTGAAAGATATGTCTGTAGTAAGAGAATACCTAGAGGTATTTCCTAAGGATTTGCCGGGAATGCCGCTAGACAGATAGATTGAGTTTGTCATTGACTTGGTACTGGTACAGCTCTGATTTCCAAGAGACCCTACTGCATGTCAGCAAATGATCTAGCTAAAGTTAAGAAGCAAGTTCAGGAGCTGCAAGAGAAAGGTTTTGTTAGGCCAAGTTCTTCGCCTTGGGGAGCATTAGTACTTCTAGTGAAGAATAAGGACGACAATCTTCGCATGTGCATGGACTACAGATCCTTAAATGATATGACAATCAAGAACAAGTATCGTTTGCCGGGATCGATGACTTATTTGATTAGTTAAAGGGATATTGTGTTTTATCCAAAATTAATCTTCGATCAGGATAACATCAAGTGAAGATTAGACCAGAGGATATACCAAAAATAGCATTCTCTACCTGATATGGACTGTACGAGTTTACAACGATGTCTTTTGGCCTAACAAATGCACCAGCCAATTTTATGAATCTGATGAATAAGGTGTTCATGGAATATCTAGATGTGTTTGTGGTTGTATTCATATACGACATTCTTATCTACTCCAAGAATGAGAAAGAACATGAAGAACATCTGAGAATAGTTTTGGAAAAGCTCAGAGAACACTAGTTGTATGCCAAGTTTAGCAAGTATGAATTCTACATGAAGTAGCTTTTCTGGGTCATGTGATTTCTACAGGAGGAGTGTCTGTATATACAGAAAAAATAAAAGATGTGCTCAATTGGATACAACCCAAGTTAGTACCAGAGATTAGAGGTTTTATGGGTTTAACAGGTTATTATCATTGATTCATTGAAGGTTTTTCTAAGCTTGCAAGACCTCTCACCAAGTTTCTAAAGAAGGAAAAGAAGTTTGAATTAACTAAAACTTGTGAGGATAGCTTTCAAGAACTGAAAAAGAGGTTAACTTCTGTACTAGTTTTAATACTTCCAGACATCCAAAATGATTTTGAAGTTTTCTACGATGAATCAAGGCAAGGTCTTGGCTATTTATTGATGTAAGAAGGAAAAGTGGTAGCCCATGCGTCCCAACAATTGCATCCGCATGAGGAGAACTATCCAACACATGATTTAGAGCTAGTCCGCTGTGAGATCTAAATGAAAACCATAAGAGTATGAAGCTATATTTACCCAACCTGATCTCAACTTGAGATAGAGAAGATGGCTTGAGTTAATAAAGGATTATGATGTTGGAATACATTATTACCTGGGAAAAGCTAATCTAATAGCCGATGCCTTGAGTAGCAAGAGCTACAATAATAATATGATAATTCAAGAAAATCAGCCTAAACCTCACAAAAAAAATTTCAGTGACTCAATCTGGAAGTCGTAGCGAAAGGATTTCTAGCTACTTTGGAGGTGCAACCAACTTTAGAATATCAAATTAAAGCAGCCCAAAAAGATGACAAGGAAATCAAAGATAACATGAAGAAAGGTAAAGCACTTGGATTTTCTGAAGATAAAGAAGGTATTCTTTGGTTTGGAAAAAGAATTATTGCACCCGGGTAGAAAGAAATAAAGGAGTTAATTCTGAGGGAAGCGCATGAGTCCGGATATTCAATTCATCCTAGAAGTACAAAGATGTACCGAGATCTCAAAGAAAGATATTGGTAGTTAGGTACGAAAAGAGAAATTGCTGAATATGTAGCTTTGTGTGATGTTTACCAATAAGTTAAAGCTAAACACCAGAGACCCGTTGAACTTTTGCAACCTTTGCAGATTCCTAAGTGGAAATGGAAAGAAATTGGTATGGATTTCATAACTGCATTGCCAAGAACAAAGTCAGGGTATAGTTCAATTTGGGTTATTGTAGACTGTCTGACAAAAGTCACGCATTTCATTCCAGTGAAGACCACTTACTCTGGAGATAGACTCGCATAGCTGTATATGTCAAATATCATGCGTTTGCATGGAGTTCCAAAGAAGATCATGTTAGATCAAGGATCTTAAGTCACTTCAAGATTTTGGTAGGAGCTGCTTGGGATTTTGGGCACAAATCTAAATTTCAGTACACCATATCATCCACAGATAGATGGTCAAACAAAAAGAGTAAATCAAATTCTAGAAGACATGTTAAGAGCTTGGGCCTTGGCAAATAAATCTAGCTGGGATCAAAGTTTACCCTATGCAGAATTCTCCTATAATAATAGTTTTCAGTCGAGCTTGCAAATGTCTCCATTTGAATCTTTGTATGGTAGAAAATGCAGAGCACCATTGTATTGGAAAGAGATAGGAGAAGAACAAGTGTTTAGACCAGATGTATGGAAGCAAACCGAAGAGAAAGTACGTTTGATCCGAGAGAGATTGAGAATAGCACAAACTAGACAGAAAGTTATGCTGACAATCGCGTCAGGAAGTTAGAATTTGTACCTGGTGATCATGTATATCTAAAAGTTTCACCTCTCAAGGGGATACATCATTTCAAGGTTAGTAGGAAGCTTACTCCTAGATTCATTGGACCATTTCCCATTCTAGCCAACAGATGAGAAGTTGCTTATCAGTTGAAGCTTCCACTGCAGTTGTCAGATGTGCATGATGTCTTTCATGTGTCTCAGCTGAAGAGCAGACGTCGTTGGAATACGTTGAATTGAAGGAGGGCCTAACCTATCTAGAGTATCTATTCAACATTTTGGATGAAGCTGAACATCGCACAAGAAGCAAGACCATCAAGTTCTACAAAGTGCAGTGGAGCAACTATACAGAATCAGAAGCAACTTGAAAGTGTGAGAAAGATCTAAGAGCAGAGTTCCCTACCTTTTTTCCAGTTCGTCCGAATCGCGAGGACGAGATCCTTTCTAAGAGGGTAGGTTTGTAACATCCCAAAAATTTACCTTCTTTAAAAAAATAATTCTAAAATAATTATTTAAAAATATCAAGACTTTATTTGAAGTTTTTGTGTAGTTCTGGAAGGAAATTCCGAAATTCAAATTTCAATTAAAAAATTTCCCAAAGGTCACCCATCCGAGCCCTTTGGATGAAGTTGAGCATGCACAAGAAGCAAGACCATCAAATTCTACAAAGTGCAGTGGAGCAACTATTCAGAATCAGAAGCAACTTGAGAGCGTGAGGAAGATCTAAGAGCAGAGTTTCCTAGCCTTTTTTCCAGTTCATCTGAATTCTAGGGATGAGATTCTTTCTAAGAGGGTAGGCTTGTAACATCCCAAAAACTTATCTTCAAAAAAATAATTCTAACATAATTATTTAAAAATAATTGATTTTTATTTGGGGTTTTGTGTAGTTCTAGTAGGAAATTCCAAAATTCAAATTTCAATTAAAAAACTTCCCAGATATTTGGAGTTTTTGTGTAGTTCTTGAAGGAAATTCTGAAATTCAAATTTAAGTTAAAAAATTTTCCCAGAGGGCACCCATTCGAGCCCTATCAAAAAGCCAGCAAGCTTAACATCAACTTTTCCAAGCAATCAGCCACCAAGTCCCCCTTTTTTCTTTCTTGTCTGTTCTGCCACCTTCCCTCTTTTTATCCCTTAAGCTTTGGTTCACTATTCATCCTCTAGCTCAACCGATCAGAGAGCAGACCGAGAGTGATACGACTCGGTTTATTTCCTTCCATGTCAATTTTCAAGCCACACCTCATCTCCATGTCTGGCCAAAATGAAAAACTATCCTCATAAAGCAAGAAACCAATTCCATCTGTTTCTTAGCTATTTAGTTCATCCGTTTTTCAGTTTATAAGTTTTCAAACCAAGAAACAGACATTGATTTAATTTGGCCAATTTAATCTTCTTTCTCTCATTCTTACCATATAAAATGGAGCAATGCGATAGTATTCAACCTATTCACACCTCTCCAAACCCCGAACTTCTTGAGCATTGATTTCCATCACGAGCTCATCTTCCCGAGCGACAGCCGTCACCGCAACCTCGCCATCTCTCACTCTGGTCATCCTTTTTGAAATCCTTTCGTGTCATATGTGTTCCCAAGTCTCAGCAATATCCATGCCAAATTAATTTGATTTTGGTGCAGTATATCTCCGTAATCATGTTTTTCCTAATCTATGCTGAAATCACTTCCTGTCGTCGATGCATCATCTCCGGTAAGTTTTAGCCCCATGCCTTCACCTTTCTAAGATGTGTCTCATCGCGTTCTACACGGTACTTCCCTCGCTTTCTCCGCAAACCCACCACAATTTATCACATTCGATACCTAGCCATGGTCACCTAGGGCACCTCGCGTTCCCATCAATCCAGTGAAACTTTCTTCAATCCATCCGTGTCAAAACATGTTCTACCTTCCCACATAGTTATCCTCCAAATAGATTTGGTTTTCAATCAATGAGCACCAAAATATTGAGTTTTTCCATTTTCTCTACGGCGTCACTCAATCATCGTTTGTATCGTCTCTGGTGAGTCTCCGGCTTAGCGGACAATTTTTCTAGCTTCACCATGCCAGGTTCTATCCTATGCTCATCCTACTTCTCCACGTTCCATTCCCGGGTACTATTTCTCTCTCCAACCCATGTCCATGTCGTTCTACCGCCGCCATGGGCTGCGCGCCGGCCGGCGCTGCCTTGGGCCATGTCCTCCCTGGGACCACAGTACTCCATTTTGGTCCTTACCTCACCACCTATGCAACCCAACTCCAGCCATGGCCACCCCCATTGCTGCATGTGTGAGCAACTCTGTTCCTCCGTGTTGCTCTCTGTTCTTCATTTGAGATGTCTCAAGTCAATGACAACCGGACCCCACGCGTCATCCTCTCCAACAAAACAAAAATCAGCCCAAAAAGAATATTCCAAGGAATATTCACTTGTTTTGGTATTTTCTAGAATTTTCTTTCCAACCAATCTTCCAATCCCTCATTCGCCGTCGTCCAAACTCTAAATCCAGTGATTCGTGTTTATAAATTCATTTAAAATCTTAATATTTCTTCCAATATATATTTTATATTTTTGTGATTTTATTTGTTTTTCTCGTTTGTGGGTAGAACCCGACGTCGGCAAAGAAATTCTTGACTCTCAACAAGAACACCCAATCAATGTCCAAGAAGGCAAGTCTCCTTCAATCATTTCATACCTGTGTTTACCAAAATCATTTTATTATTTCAAATTTAAATGCATTGCTATGTTACATAAAATGATAACTTCTCTTTTAAGGATAATAGTTAATCCGATAATTATTATGCCCTCATTTGACGTTGAATTCCCTGTATCATTGTCGTCCTAGGTTTCTCTTGTCTTAGTATTGAGATTACAATACTATTTGATAATTTTAGAATAGTACAATTGCTTAGACATACTAGTCGGTCAGTATAACCTTACAAGTGGAAAATTGATATCGTATGTTTGAATCATTTTTATTCAAATAACTTAGTGGCAATATGTATTGCTACTATTTTAAAATAAAATAAAATAATAATGTGTTAGACTTGGGCAGATGGTAAGATTGGGTTGGTGCGGATGGAGTACGAGATCTTGTACTGTGAATGTACCGCCCTAGTCAATTACGGATCGATACTTGTAATTGTCCAAACTGAGCACTACCGTACAACCATAAATCTACATAGGTACGACCTGGCTAACTAATTTGCAATGGCTTAGCTGGGAATCCGCCAGCGGTATGAGTGGGTGTTGGGCAGATAGTTGTCCCACATGGCACTAGTGAGGGCTTCTGGCTGGGTGGATTTAACCCTTCAGCGGTGAAACCTCAATGGACAGAGTCTAGTTGAGTTGGCACATTATAAAACCCTTGTGATAATCATATGGTCGCACACCTTTGAAAGTATGTCAGACGAACAGTATATGTTGATTATCTCTTCTAGATAAAATTGTACAACCTCTGCACAGTGTAAAGCTATTCGAATAGCCATGCCTATGGTCAAGAGCGGGCATGATGCGCTTTCACATGGTAGACCTTGATTTTGGATTTCAATATAAAAGTTTTGGGATTTCCATTGAAGCCCCTACCGGTGAAAAAGATCTCCATTCGCTGCCGGTCGAGCGGAAGAAGGAGATCAATCGAAGCGAGGCAATTGGATCCAGAGGAAGGGAAGAGGAAGGGAAAAGGGAAAAGGAGAAGAGAAGGAGTTCGTGGGGCATTCATTGTAAACTACATCGGTTCGTCAAGGGTAATTCCCGTTGTTTCCCAAGTAGATGCATTTTTTTAATAGTTGTTGCAATATCAGTATCCTGGGCTGTCTGGACAGTTTGTGTTAGACGGCTGTTTTGGGGTAATTTCTTGGGGATTCAGATCTTGACTTCTCCTAGAGAGTTGTAGAGAACGTTGTTATATTTCTGTGAAGTGCTAGAACGCGTCATTCAGACCTTTGTAGCAGAAGTTATGATTTTTCTAGTAGGACTGTTCCGCAGATCGGGAGTTTTCTGTCAGGTTTTGGTAGATTGGATTGGGCGATTAGAAAACGGGAGAATCAGAGGATCTCCACATTATAAAAGTTTTATATAATTGTCTTAGAATTCCAGGAAGGTCAAGAAATCATGATTAAAACACTCGTGCTGAAAGTTATGGCATTTTTAGTGCCCTATCCAGAGAACCCGATGTGAAATTGATGTTTTAGAAAATTGGATGGTGCGGGTAGAAGATGGCCGATTCAGGGGGGCTCACCAACTAGGTTTAGTTAGATAATTTAGTTGTATTTTCAGAAAGTCTAAGAACACTCTGTTCAAACTCCTATACCAATAGATATGAATTTTTAAAGTTGACTGTCCCTGGGGGGCAGGATGATCTGTAGGATTTGGGGATTTGGAACCAAGTTAAACGTTTTTGTTAGTTTGTGAGTGTTTTTATTTAGTCTAAGATCAGCTACTGTTATCTTAGCAAATAATATAATTATTATTCAGGTGGAGGACGGATCCCAAGCGCAGCACCTTCTGCACGTCCCCCGTTTTCTCGCGGTTAAGGCAAGTATAATGATGGTTTAAAATTGATAGTGTGGACTGTCAATGTTTGATCTATAATATGAATATATGTGTTCATGGTTATGGTAAGGATGTATTGGTGATGTTTATGGGTGATTGCAATTTACAGTGTTCATGAGTATTTCTGGTGCATAGATTATGTGAATGCAAGATTTATTTTATTGAGACATTCACGCATATGCATCATGTTGTTTTATTGAAGTCTTGGTCACGAGATGACTAAGCGCCGAGGTCCCCGTCATGTTGATGACATGACGGGCTAAAGGTCCCCATACTTGTGGAGTATGGGCACTGGTCCTGCACAGGTGGTACAGGCATGGGTGTGCATCGACGGATGCACACTTTGCATTACAGGTAAAATGCAAAAGAGAAAAAGATAAAGAGATTTTTGATCATCTTGCATAGCATGGCTTATTTATATGGTTGATGGATGAATGTGTGAAGTGATGTTCATGAATGTTCTTATTACTGTCTATTATATTTGCTGAGTCATTGGACTCACTCTTGTTGTTGTTGTTTTTTAGGTACCGTTATAAGGTCGGCATGCATGGGGAATAGAAAGGATTAGTCTTGCTGCACTTGCACATTCCACCCATAATAGAAATAAAGGAAGAAAAATTAAATATAAGACGCAAGGACTATTTAAGTACCATTTGATTATTACCCTTGGATTTTAATTGTAATAAGAGTTTAGAATATTTCTGATGCTCATGTTCTTTCTCTAGGTATTATATCCAAGAATGGTTTAGTAATCTTTAATCTATTTGTTTAGCATTGAACTTAATACTTGAGGATTGTCTATTATACTTGATAATGCTTGTGAAACCTCTGATTTAGATAGATAAACAAAGGAGGCTCTGCCGAAATTTTGTATAACACAATTAGTTAACATTGCTTTACTTCTAGTTAGGTAGCATTCCAGGTCATTGTTTGGCTGGGGTTTTACACAGACGGTTCAGTGTTCTGAACCATCTGTGATATACGCCATATCACAGACGGTTAATAAAAAAACCATCTATGATATGTGCATATCACAGGCGGTTCGGTTTTTGAAACTTTCTGGGATATATATATATCACAGACGGTTTGGAACACCGAACCGTCTGTGATAGCTATTTAAATAGTGATTTTATTTGCTCTTTTTTGGCTAACCTTAGGATATGTTAGCCATGCCCTCTGAAAACAAGTAAGATCACGTATATATAGCACAGGACAATTATTACATAAATCACGCAGATAAATGAAACAACACAAGCAGATCACATATATAGCATGACAATCGTTACACAGATCTCATAAATGAATTAAATTGAATGAATTGTTTGATTAAGCACAATTGAGTGATTACAACTGAATCCAATGTAACATATAATCACCATTGCCGAGGTGGAACTCTCCGGTCTTGTTTATGACATCTGCTAGCAAGAATTGGGAGAGGTTTCCATGAATTTCAACAAGTTTGTCAAGATCAAATGAACTTTCATCGAAATCGACACGCTGTCGCTAGGAGCAATGTTAAGTCATTAATTAGCATGTGTGTGTATATACATATATATAATCAGAAAATAATAATTATTGGAATGTTGACAAACCTCTGGATCATTCGTCTTAGTGTCCATGATTTCCTTTATATGGTGTCAAACATAGAATCAACATACGTTGCCCTGTAGCTGCTGGTGGCACTGCAAAAATAGAATTACATACATAGGTATTGTCAATTCTAGAGGCATTATAACAAAGTGTGATATAGGATTATCGTGTTGTAGCGGGTATCGAAAATCACGTCCTGTGTCGTAGCGTGTCATTGGATTCCTTATGTCTCCCTCCCTGGGCAACATAAGTGGTAAATGACCTACATGATTTCAAAAAAGTTAGCCTCAGCCATTGGAAATGAAGAAAAGATTACAATAGAGTTATGTATGGAGGAAATGAGTTTACCTATCAATTGCTTCTTGCACACGAGTGAAGTCGTGGTTGCTCCTAAGTAGGGAATCAAGGTATATTACCTTCCTCCACTTTGGTACAATCACAATTAAAATCAAGTGAGACCTAGTCATGTGTGTCACCATAGTGCTTAATACTAAATTCATGTTGCGTATAAAATACAAATGAAACTTGTGTGGCAACTAGTGAAGCACTTATCCTTGGTTGAAGGGTACCATGACATACTCCTTGTCACCGTGAGCAATTAATTCGCTCATTATGTAATCTTGGATGAATGATGCATTTTCATTGATGGATTGCTCAGAGACCAAGTGTGGGTCAAGGAAACCCACCGGTTGTCATCGTCGCCAGACTTGTTGGATCATGTATCGATATAACATGAATGTAGAACTTCATTGTACAGTACGATGAGGATAAAGATGTTGCTGTCCAGAATTGTTTGATGCTACAAGTGGTGAACCAAAGGGAGGAAGGGGCGCCACAAACATGAGAGGAAATAGTCCAAAGCCTTATGTGGCCAGACCATGGCCCAATATGAGAGAAATGAAAATGTTCATACTTTTGTAAACTCATGTTTTCCATTTCGTAAATTTAGCCATGTAATTAGTTAGTGTTCAATTTGAATTGCTTTAGGATTTAAATCGGTTTCAATGACCGAATAGAATAGGAGTCGGGCTCAAGCCCATTATGTGTGCATTTGGGGGAGGACTCCTTTATAAGTTAGCCGCCACCCCATGGAAAAGACAGACCATAGAAATTAATCTATTATTTTTAGATAGCTATATGCTTATTCTTCCTAGGGTTTGGCATATACTGCAACCTAGAGGGGAATTGGGCATTCTCAACCCCGTTGTTCTTGTGATTCCTTGTGATTTGCAGGAGCGACAACACGTCTACTTGTGTGGTCGGGTAGACGAGATCACGAGCGTGTGGTTGGACGAATTTTTTTGTTGCAGGTTGCTGTTCTAATAGTGGTTGGAGCCATCGGTTCGTCAGGTTGCACAGATCCAAGTTATCATCATCGATCCTACGTCATGAAGATCGAGCACCCCGTATCATCTAGATATCAGAGTACGGTTGACACGGTAGGATCAATTTACCCGTACTTAGATCATTTTTTCCTATACACAAAATAAAGGCCAAAAAATCTAAACCCTGGTTTTTACATCTGTTATTTTTTGTGAGCTTTGTTAAGTTTTTGTCCATTGGAATCTTGTTTAGGTGCTGATCGTCATGTTCCTTCGCGCAACTTGATCTTGTGTTCAGGTGAAATCCGAAAAAAAAATTCCGCTGGTGTCCGATCCGAATTCCATTAGGGGAAGTAGAGTCCGAATTGAACTCTTGAAGCTTCATATCTGAGACTCCTTTTTGAGAGTTTCTTTCCGAGTTCTGCTTGGGAAGTTCTTTTTGAGATCCAAGAGAAGAGTTGTGTTCGGAATTACTTTCTTGATTTCTTGGCCTTGCGCAACAATCGAACAACATACAGATCGAGCTTCACTTAAATCCTTGAATATTTGAGACTAGTCATTGATATTGCATCAGGGCTACTCTGGAATGAGTAACTCTCGACTGAACGTTGTTCTCTTGTGCATCACCCACTCGGCCGATCAAAAAATTCAGAGTTTAGAGAGAGTTTACCTTTATACCCCTACCTTCCGTAAAAATTCAGAGGTGGAGCCACTGGAGCTGATGTGACAGGTCCAGGGAGATGTCCCTCTTAGGCCACTGGATGTGGAGATCATGGCACGGACGAGTCGAGGGCGATGTCCCTCTTAGGCCACTGGATGAATGTGTAGACGGCATCCCCTAATATCGTAATCTCTCCGTTTGGAGACTTCTCAAGAGAGATGGTCCTAAAAACATCATTAATCATGTCCACCAGAACCTTCACAAAACCAGTCTCTATTGTACACTGTGCACCAGCATCCCTAACATCCATGGATACACCATCCCCTGCCCAGCGTCAATGGAAATGGAGCCAGTAAACCTGACTCTGAGGATGCAAGGCGTGGGCTCCTACATAACGATACAAGATGAGCTAAGGCGTCCACCAAGGAGATCTATCTATATAGCATTCTAAAGAGGTACATTACCTGGATATCATCGATAGGTAAGTAGGTGTCGCTATGTTCAGTATTTGGCATGGATGCGCAGCTACTTCGATGTTGAGGAGGACTATGTACCACATTAACGGGGTGAGTTGCGATTGGTTGTGGACTTGTCTCAATTCTTTCCTCAATGAATATATCTCTCCTTGAAGTGAGGCATTCTACTCTTGAAGTGAGGTAGATAGCTGTTCCTCAAGTTATGCATAAAGCTCCTGTTTTATTTGTTCATTGCAATAGGCCTTGGATCTCTTCCTACCCCTATATGTCTCAGAGTCATTTGGGAATCCGTGCCTCGAAGATACGTAAACCCCCAGGCCTCGTGTGTGACCTAGGTGCTCCTTGTTTCCCAGGGCCTATGATAGTATATCTCTCTCCCTATATTCTTGAAAGGAGCCTCGAAAAGATTCAGTAATCAATGATTCCTGCAAGAGGCAATTATGTTATTTTCAAACCCATGAAGTTCAAGAGGTATTAACAACTATGTAATTAAATATATCTTACTAGGCATTGGGACACTTCCTCGTCTGTGGGATTTTTGAAAGAGACACACAAAGATGTGGTTGATAGCCTCGCTCTTAACCAGTTTCAAGTGTGCTCGTTAGTGATTCCGGCAAATGGCGGGAGGCCTTCGATTGGATTGTGACCTCGTCCTGCATCCTCCACTGCGGAATTTTACACACATACCCAATGGTGCTGAGTCTGTCAGGGTGAATGTTTTGTGACTGAAGAACCTTTTGTACTACACTTTGTTGTTCAAATTTGGTCATTGTCTTCATCTGCACAAAGGCCTCTCATGTTTCTAGCGACATGAAAGGATACCTCATGAAAGGCGTGAGATCCTTGACCACGTATTGCGTGACAAGAGTGGTCTTGAAATTCTTCCATGCTTTTCCCATTGCGAGGAGTGTCTGCCATTGCATGAGTCCCTCCACTTCTGCTGGGATCTCGAACGAATTTGTTATTTCCTCCAACAGCTGATTTTTCTGATCCTTTGCCAAATCTTTCCAGCTTACTATGGAGATAGGGACCCGTTGCCTTCCAATCATCCCACAGGTAGTATGAAATGTTGTCGCTGCTTTCTTCAGTTGCAGAGGGACCCCATCTGGAGAGACCACCGTGATGGTCATTCTGTCCTCTGGCCTTTTTGATACTCCTCGGCCATGCTTAGTTATCCCGATCTTGGGAGCATGAGACCCAAATGACGATGACAATGACTATGTGGATGTCATCTCTCTTGTGAGAAAAAACTAACTGCAGTGAGCTATGGGCATAAACAAAGTTCTATGAATCTAATTACACACACCAGTGTCTCAAGTTCATTAAACCTGACACACTGGAGTGTGTAACTTGCTTCATGCCCTTTGAAGGTGTCCCTTTGGAACAGTAATATGCCATTCCAAATAGATCTTGTGCCTAACAAGTGAAGCACATATCATGAAGTACTAAAGGTCATAAACCAATTAGCCAACTACTGAAGATCACAAAACAAATTAGCCAACTATTGAGATAGACCACAAGATTGACAAATGACAGTAATAGTAAAAATTTAGACCTCAAGCTTGAATATCCAATTTTAGTATTAGATCTTGTAGCAAACAAGTGAAGCATATATCATGAAGTACTAAAGGTCATAAAACAAATTAGCCAACTACTGAAGATCACAAAATAATTTAGACAACTATTGAGACAGACCACAAGATTGACAAATGACAGTAATAGTAAAACTTTAGAGCTCAAGCTTGAATATCCAATTTTAGTATTAGATCTTGTGCCTAACAAGTGAAGCACATATCATGAAGTACTAAAGGTCATAAACCAATTAGCCAACTACTAAAGATCACAAAACAAATTAGCCAACTATTGAGATAGACTACAAGATTGACAAATGACAGTAATAGTAAAAATTTAGAGCTCAAGCTTGAATATCCAATTTTAGTATTAGATCGTGTAGATAACAAGTGAAGCATATATCATGAAGTACTAAAGATCATAAAATAAATTAGCCAACTACTAAAGATCACAAAATAAATTAGCCAACTATTGAGACAGACTACAAGATAGACAAATGAGGGAGAGACGAACGGCATCGGGAAGGAGAGGTGGTGGCGTGAGGGAGAGGTGGACGGCGTTGTGAGGGAGAGGCGACCGGCGTCGTGAGGGAGTGGCGGCCGGCGTTGGGAGGGAGAGGCGGTCGGCGTTGGGAGGGAGAGGCGGCTAGCGTAGGGAGGGAGAGGTGGAGTCAAAAAGGAGAGGCGGACGGCGTCAGGTGGGAATGGTGGCCGACGTCGGGAGGGAGAGGCGGCCAACGTCGGGAGGGAGAGGCAGACGGCGACGGGAGGGACAGGTGGCGTTGCAACGAGTGAGCAGTCAGATCTAGCAAAATCTAGTACAGGCAGTTGAGACGGAGTGCGTGAGTGAGGACTGTGCGAGTAGAACCTAGTATATTTAAAGGGAAACTATCACAGACGGTTCATTTATGGAACTATCTGTGATAATAATATCACATATGGTTCTTTTATGGAACCGTCTATGATATTCAATATATCACAAAGAGTTCTATAAAAGAATTGTCTATGATAGTATTATCACAGACAGTTTGTTCCGATAAACCGCCTGTGATAGTTTGCATAGCGACAAAAAAATCATGCTGGCCATGTAATATGAAAAACGTAAGCATAATCATAAATATAACTATTTCTTAGTTACTAAATCAATTACAATTACAATGGAATATAGTTCCATAATTACATGCGGAGTTTTCTAATTATGACTACATTGCAACAATTTTCAAATAGGTGCTGGCTGTGTGGGATCATTTATTACACTTGGCTATTTCCTTTTAAATAAAGCCCTTCACGATGATTGACACGTATATAGCTTGCTTCATTGCCTTGTTCTTCCTCGAGCCTGATGCCATCTCCGAATGGAGGCAACTCATCAAATTGATTGTACCCTTCCTCATCCACACATTCTCAACTCCGACAATTCTTCTTTTTCCATAAAGAACTATATGGCGCTTCTTATTTGCTGGGTCAGTTACATAAAATACTTGAACAACTTGTCTCGCGAGTACGAATGGTTCATCTTCATATTCTACAAATTCGAGGTCCACGGTAGTGACGCTGTACTTGTCGACCTTTACACCTTGTGGAAGTTGGACCCAACAGCACCGAAATAGAGAAATCTTGAAAATTATGTAGTCAAGCTCCCAAATCTCCTCAACAAGCCCGTAGTACGAGCTTGGGCCAGCAATACTTACGTGCACATCATAGGCATCTATGAGAACACCTGAGTTCTGCACTGTGCTCTTTCTATCATGATCTGTTGTATAAAATGTGTAGCTATTAATGTCGTATCCTTGCCATGTCATAATTGCAAATTTTAGCCCTTTTCCAACCATTGTAGTGTTTCACTTGATGACCTCCCAGTCAATCGCACCTTCAATCATTCGTTGAACTGACGGTTGTGTTGTCTCATGATCCAAACCTCTGACTGGCCTGCATTCTCTTGGTGTAGCATGTCCTTGTGCTCTTCAATATATGGGGTCACTTCAGTCATGTGTTGTAAATCGTGAAATGGGCTTGAGCATATGTATCTCGATCCGGAGTTATTGCTTTCCTTCCAATAGTCCCAATACCCTCTAGCCTCCCCTTGTGATGAGATAGAGGTACACCTATCGGTTCGACCTGAGCCACGTAGCCAATGCAGAATTCAATGACCTCTTCGGTTGTATATCCTTCAATGATGCTACCCTCTAGTCGAGATCGATTGCTTACATAGGACTTGATAATTCTCATGTACCTCTCGAACAAGTACATATGACGTAGAAACACAAGGCCGCATATCTTTATCTCTTTCACAAGGTGGACAATGAGATGGACCATGGTATCAAAAAATAACGGAGGGAAATACATCTCTAGATGACATAGAGTTCTCACCACCTCGGTCTACAGAGCATCTAGTCCATCAGGATCGGTGACCTTCTGAGCAATTGCGCTAAAGAAATAACATAGCATTATGATTGTCACTCAAACCTTATTTGGCAAAATACTTCTAATTGCAACAGGTAGCATTTGTGTTATTAGCACATGATAGTCATGAGACTTCATGCCAATTAATTTGAAATGTTCCATAGAAACAAGTTTCTTCATGCTGGTGGAGTGACCGGATGGAACTTTCACATCATGCAAGGACTGGCACAATTGAGTTCTCTCGGACTTAGACAGAGTGTAGCAAGATAGGGGAAGGTACATCCGGCCTTTATCGGTCTCTATCAGTGTTAACTCTATCTAGATGTTCATAGCGACCAAGTCACGCCTTGCGTTGACACCATCCTTTGTTTTATCAGGAATGTTCGGTAAGAGGCCAATCAAACCATCACATATATTCTTCTCTATGTGCATGACATCGATGCAATTGCGAACTTCTCAGTGCTCCCAATAAGGCAAATCCCAAAATATTGACCTTTTCTTCCACATGTTCTTCCGATAGGTCCTCAATTTATGTCCCTTTCCAACCACAACGTCAGTACCCTTGACCATTTCATAGACCTCTTTCCCGCTAAAAGGCCTTGGTACTTAGTCATCCTCTTTTATCTGTCAAATTGTTTCTTCATCTTGCAGTATGGGTGATATTTTGGAAGGAACCTACGGTGACGCATGTACACAGTTTTGCATAAGTTGTTCAACCACACACTCTCGGTATAATCTAAGCAATGCGGATAGGCTTTAGCTCTTTTTATACTCAACTCTGATAGGTTTCCAAGGGTAGAAAAATTATTAATGGTGCAGAACAACATGACGCGTAGAGTGAAGTTCTCTCGTTTATTCGCATCTCATACATGTACCCCTTCATTCCACAGTATTGCAAGATCTTCCACCAATGGTGCTAGGTACATATCAATATTGTTCTCAGGTTGCTTCGGCCCTTGGATAAGTTGTGACATCAAAATATATTTCCGCTTCATACACAGCCAAGGAGGAATATTGTACATGCACAGAGTCACGGGTCAGGTGCTATGTTGGCTGTTCATGTTACCAAAAAGATTCATTCCATCTGTACTCAACCCAAACCTTATATTCCTCGGTTCCACACCGAAGTCTACAAACATCCTATCGATGTTCATCAACTGGGCAGAATCAGCAATATGTCTTATCATTCTATCTTTCTTACACTACTCCGAGTGCCAACACATCAATCTTGCATCCTTTTGGTTTGCAAATAAACGCTTCAAACGGGGAATTACAGAAAGATACCACAACACCTTAGTAGGAGGTCTTTGCTTCACCTCGATGCCCTTCCCATCATCGGAGTCCATTTTACGCTTGTATCGGGATGCTTTGCACACTGGACAAACATGTAAGCTAGTATACTCTTTACGATAGAGGATACAATCATTCGGACATACATATATTTTTCTAGTTCCATTCCCAATGGATAAAGAATCTTCTTGGCTTGGCAGGTGGTTCTCGGCAACACATTTCTCTTTGGAAGCATGTCCGCTAGGAGACCTAACAATGTCGAGAAACTCTTGTCGGACCAACCATTGCTTGCCTTCAATTTCAGCAGTTCTAGAACTGATGACAACCTCGTGTATTGTGGCTTACAGTTCGAGAACAAAGGTTTTTTCAAGTCCTCGAATTTACCAAACACTCTCTCACTATAGTTCCCTTCTGCATCACATAGCATCTGATCCAGATTGTCATCCTGCAATCTATCCTCATAATCGAAAGCAAGTCCACAACCGGCATATCGTTGTCTCCCTCGATGATGTCATAACTACCTTTTTGTGTAATCTTCCCTTCACCGTGACTGGTCCAACATTTGTACCCCTTTCTGAAACCCCTTCGAATCAAGTGAGTTTCAATCTATACTGAGTTGCTAAACATCTTTAGATTATCACAATCAATGCATAGACAGTACATATATTCCATCCCCTTCTTCAACATATTTAGCTCGGCCGCTCTTCTAAAAGTAGACACGCCATTAATGTACTCTTTACTCACACGGTTCACAACGTACATCCAGTTTCGATCCATCTATACTACACATATAACAAATGGGCGTCAAAAATGATTATTAGCACTACTATAGCAAATCAGACTAGCTATACTTAATTACACATGACATCTATATTAGGTAGTTAGCTAGCTAGCCATGTATTCATGACACAATAATATTAAGTAAGAATATAGCTAGCTAGCCATGTATTCATGACACAATAATATTAAGTAAGAATATATTGAAGTAAACTAGGAGTAATTATCCATTCTGAAATTGAGCAAAGTACAATTATCTTTCTAAACCTAGCTAGTTAGCTAGATCTAAACAAAAACATAGCTATCATCTCTTTCAATTACAAGGCATATAAGTTATTAGAAGCAATTGAGTACTGACCTCTGATCACTAAGAAGACGTATATAGATCTACAAGCGATATGTTTTCACCAAACTTCCCAAAGTCGACCGCCTCGCTCCACCGATGCAGCGCAATGAAAACAGATCTATGTCGAGACCATGTATGCCCGGTATTTAATAGCGCAGGTTATCCCAAACGGTTCCAACCACAAACAGTCTGTGATACAAACATTATCACAGACCGTTCGTATTAATAACCGTTATAATAATTCACATATGGTTATTAATAGAAACCATCTGTGATGTCCGTAATATCACAGATGGTTTATTATAAGAACCGTCTATGATGTCCACAATATCAGAGACGGTTTTTTATATAAACCGTTTGTGATGTCCTTAAATTTCACAGACGGTTATTAACATGAACCGTCTATGATGTCTCAATTATTATAGACGGTTCGTGTTAATAACTATCTGTGAAAATATCACAGACGGTTCCTAGTATAAACCGTCAGTGATAGTTTAAGCATAGACGGTTTCATAGGAACTGCTTGTGATGTAGCTGTCCAGTATAGCCTCTTTTGTAATAGTAGGTCTGACTGCGGCTAGCACACTGGTTAGACTGCCCTAGTCCCTCTAGTCAGACTGTAGGCTACTACAGATCTGATCATAATCCGTCAATGGTCATACCGTCATTCTAGGCTGGTCTAATTGGTCTTCCAAATAACTCAGGGCACACAATAAATTCTCACAAAATCAAAGTCAATCGATGAAAACAAGACTCAAGCACTCATCGGCTGCCACCGCATGATCTTATCCTCTTAAACCGATCTCGCCCGCGCGGAGGAGGAACACGTACGTACACATCGCAGCAACGGGCGATCAGAGGGAGGGAGAGCCATGGCATCCAGAGGGGAGCAAGCCAAAGCAAGCTAGCTCGCTGTTGGGGTCAGACGTACGGGCGGGGCATTTATGGCCGAAACCGTACGGAAATTATGTACGCCAGCGACCCGTACCACCATCACCAAAGTTGACGCGCCGGCGGGGTCCGCCATGTTGCTGGTGAGGCGAGGCCGCGGCCCGGCCCCGTACAAGAGGGACCCGGCTCCACGGCGCCGACGGCGAGTTACCGCGTGCAGTAATTTCCGGGCCGGCCGGGAAGCGCTGTGGCAGCGAGCTGTTTGGATCGTCGGATCGCTTAAAATTGCGATGCTAATTACATGGTTCCGACGAACAGTATGTATTTGGACCGTCTTGGTGCGTTTTTTCATGCCTAATGGACAAGAACGCTACTCCGGTCTTGCGCGGTCGTGGGGCACGAGGGGTGGGACATAAGAAGTGTGGTGGTTCGGTTGAAAAGATTCATCCAATATATGCATGCCTTTCTAGAATGGAAGGTTTTGTGTATAGTTCCTTCAAAATTCCGGCAAAAAATTCCTTTGCTCGTGACAGTGAGTGTAGAGCGAGAGAAAGAAGGGCAAACCTCTCGTGTTTCCGAATGAGGGCATCCGTTTCAATTCTTCGGATTTTCTAAGTAGTAGTGTTGTACTACCGTATGGCATATGATAGTACTGAATTGAATACGGGTGAATTGAATGCTACTGAACTAATTTTCCCTATTCTGAATGGTTCACAACTCAGTACTAGCCTTTGGGCATCTCTTTCAACCCATCATGTCAGTTTTTTTTTTCTTTTTAGAGAGCAACTAGTCGTGTGATAGTACTTGGCCATCATTCTCATTGGCCCATATGTACTGTAGAATAAAATTATATGGCTATTGCTACAAAGGGTAGTGGAAAAGGGTTGGAATAAGTTCTTCTCAGATTGGACTTCACCTGTTCTAGCTAATACTAAGTCAAATCCCTAGAGGCTATTCCATTGGTTGTAACTAGTACTCACCATTTCGCTCCGGACTAGCGTATTGATATTTGCGTGAATCAAGCTGATCATGTGTAAATTAAACATCAGGAGTGACCGTTAGAGGTGGGCATTGGAACATGCCGGCATGTTCCGGACTCACCGTGCTTCAGGCCACGTCATGTCATGTCAGCTCGACCCAATTATCCTGCCATATTGTGTCGTGCCGGCCCGTCTCGCCTTCAGCTAGGCCCAGGCACAACCCAAATCCCGCCGTATCGTCGTTCATGCCATGTCAGCCCAAGCCCGACCTAAAATAACGAAAGCGACGGCAGCCACCATTTTCATTTCTCTCATGCCCACCTTGTTAAAAATCTAGTTAAAATTGAATTAGTTGCGTAAAAACATGGGCACGTAATGACATAAATATTTCGGAGGGAAAGTGGAATTTCCTTGATATTTTAAAGATACAATGTTACTGGTTCATTAAAAACCTTATTAAAATTAAAAAAATCTAAGCATACATTCACTACAACAAAAAAAGACTATACTGGACACCTCATCACGAACGGCTCCGAGGAACTGTCAGTGTTGTAATTATCACAGATGGTTTTACAAGTGTGATCGTCTACATTACTAGTGATGGCTAAAATTGTCTGTAATACATAATTATCACAGACGATTCCTAACAAGAATCGTCTATGATATTATCACAGATGGTTCTTAACAAGAACAGTTTGTGATAGTTGCAACCATCACAGAGGGTTTTTAACGTGACCGACTGTTATGATGCCACGTCACCAATCCGGGGCATCTTCCCTAGGATCTCGATCTCACCCGTTCATTCGCTCCGTATCAAATAGCAGGCACTGGTCTCCTCCCACCTCTCGCCCCTTATTAGTTCCCCTCTCCCTTCCCCCAATTTCACCCCAAGAACCAACACTTTAACAAAGTAAAGGGTCTGACCGATGCTCTAGCAGCTACGGGGCATCCGCTCCAAGATGAAGAAATGTTAGACCATTTGCTGCCCGTGTATTTTGTTGATGATGAATAATTGACATTTGGGTTGCATTGAAATTTGCATTTGGAAAAGTCTCGGCTGGGGTGCTTTTGAAAAACTGGAATAGCTAAATATTCATGTTGTGCGGTATGACCGCCTTGTATTAAGCGATATGACTGGAAGACATCGACCACGTTTGGGAATCTGAGACATCGACCCCATTTGGGAGTCTGAGACGTTGACTACAGCAGGCTTCGACCATGGCATGTCAACAATGGCAGGTTTCGACCAATGCATGTCGACCATGGCAAGTATCGACCATGGTATTTCGACCACGTCAGGCTTCGACCATAGTATTTCAATCACGTCATGCTTCGACCATGACATTTTGACCATGGTATTTTGACCACGTCAGGCTTCGACCACAGCATTTTGACCATAGTATTTCGACCACAATACTTCGACCCAAAACGACCATGGTAGGTAATAAGTCAACTTCAACCACAATCAGTGAATCGGTCGATGGTCATAAGCTAAGATGAACAGGTCAGAAGCTTCAAGGTAACCGATCATAGCTACTACGAATCGGTCATATGCTATGAGGAACTGGTTGCATGAAATAATGAACAAGATACAATGGATTACGATCGGTAGTCGGCGGGCTTCGATTAGGATGGTTTAGGTTGTAAGCTTTAGTGGACCGGTCAGAATCGAAAGCGACCGATCAGTGGTCGGTGCTACAGTAACAGGTGGGTACTCAATGTTCGGTGCTACAGTACTAGGTGGGTACTCGATGGTCGATGCTACAGTACCCAGTCGGTGCTCGGTAGTTGTTGCTACAATACCTGATCGGTGATGGGTAGATGTAGACTTTATGATCGACACTTCGACAGTCATAGACTTAGCGATCCGGTGTCTTAGACATTGCAATTGGTACTCGATGATTCTATGTTATTTGATGGTCGGGAGTGATACTTGTGATTTCTGTGTGTTCTGGGCGGAGCGATAGTAATTCCCGAGTATTGTGATGAATACTCATTGAGCTAGAAGTCATGATGAGTGATCTAAGGCTGATTTCTGGATAGCGATAGAATTTGTAGTCATGGCTGACCTGTTTGATGATGATGGATGATTGAAGGTGTGTTTTGATTGTACCAGAGAAAATGTTTCTTTGGTCTTTGCAGGTGCAGGAGGGCATGGAGATGATCATAGTCGGTGATGAGTAGGACTAGGACTAGGATGGAGAAGTCTGAGGTCCAGGTGGTCGAGGATGTCATGCGAGGTGATTGGGCTCATGTTAGACCATGTGCAAATCAAAGGTGGTGATGCGTGGAGAGGCTACAGAAGGTGCTATCCTGGAGGCTTCGATACATGAGGTGATGGTGCGTGATGAAGATACAGGAGGTGTTGTCCTAGAGGCTTCATCACATGGTGAGTTAGGAGTTGTGGATGGACTCCATAACTAAAAAGATTTGGAGTTTGAATAAAACCCTTGTTCGAAAGGGTTTTAGGTCTCTTGGTTTTTAGAAAAGATAAAGTTTTGAGTCTGTATTTGAGGTGGACACAATTTGTGATGTTAACCTATAAAAGTAGGGAGAGGCTATGGGTTAACGTATAGTTTTTAGAAAGTTTTGAGATTTAGTTTTTTCTAGGGCTTTTAGGGGTGCTTATCGTGGCACTTTTTAAATTTATGGAGATATTGCAATAAAGATAGTCTTGAATCAATCTGGTTCTTGATTTACTTGAAGAGCATTGGTGATTGCAGGTGGTTTGAATCTTACGACAACGAGCAAAGCATTTGAGTGAAGCAGTCGATCGAACGAGCGATTGAGCAGAGCAATCAGTCAAGCAATCGTACACTAAGTAATTAATCAAGTGATTGATCATCGAGTGGTCAAAACCATTACCAATCATCAGGAGACTCCAAAAAGTGGTGATAATCATTCACTCCTCCCCCCTTTGATTGTAGTATTTGATCCTACATGTGGTATCAGAGCAGGTAGCAATGGAATCAGGAAGGTATGTGAATCGACCCCCATGCTAGATGGTACTGATTTGACTTTTTAGAAGTGTCGTATGCAAGAGTACATTGACGCTCAAGGTAGTGATGTCTAGAAAAAAGTTTATCAATCTTATGTGATTCCTGCTGATGTTACTACCAAAAAAACAGATGTTGATTTAAATGCATGTGCTCGTAACTTGCTTTTTCAAGGAATTTCTCGCAAAGCATTTGATCATGTAGTTCATATTGATTTTGTCCACTTAATATGAAAAACTCTTTGCGATTATTATGAAGGAACAACTAAGATTAAGAAATACGTAAGAATCTTTTTCAAAAAAGTACTTAGATTTTGCTATGAAACCTGAAGAGTTTGAGTAACTTGCGTGGAGTTAGCGTTATTCATGCTGATGGGGATAATTCAACTAAAAGTTTAAGGTATTTAGGTGCAGAGTAGCTGATGGTCGTTACGACTATTAATCAAACCATCGATCTAAATACTCTAGCTATAGATTATTTCTATTCTAGATTGAAACATATTAGATGGAGATTTTGCCATCTAAGACTGATAAATCTTCATCTTTAGCACTTGTGACTAACCCCATGTAGGCTGCTTCGGTGAGTGTTTTGTCTTATGTTTCCTTATCTGCTTCGTCCTCTTTTCAGAAGATTAGTTCGAATAGCTCCTTGAAGAGGACTTGATCTTATTCTCCACACGAGCATACAAGGCTCTCAACAATATGAGAATGAGAAAGCGAGGTGGAGCTCCAGGTCTAATTAGGTACTTTGAGTATGGCAAGTCAGGCCACATTAAGATGGATTACCCCAAGCTCAAAGGGAAAGTGGTCAAGGAAGACCGGCACTATCGTTATCGACCATCCAAGAATAATACCAAGAGTGGAAATTTCCATCGCAAGGTTGTTGAAAGTCTTTTTAGCCATCGGGCGCCTTGACTTGAGTGCCGGAGATTTTAAGAGCTACGGCAATGACAACCATGACAGTGAGGATGTCAAAGGCAAGAAGAAGAACACTGATGACTTCATGGGCATGTGCCTCATGGCAAGCAACAATAGCGATGACTACAATGATCCCAATGAGGTAAGACCGTCATACAATGAGCTTAAAGATGGTCTAGTTAAACATGCTATTGAGTTAAAAAAGAATAAAAAATTGAAATAAAATAATTTTATAGTCGAAAGCTTGAATTCTGAGATTAATAGACTTAGATCATCTATCCCTAAAGATGATTCTTGTGAAGCTTGTCAAGTCTAATATTTTGAGTTGAAAACTACTAGATCAGTTAATGCAACTAACCTGATTCAACTTAGAGATGTAACTGATAAATTTGATCAACTAAGAATGCTACATGACTTCTGTGATGGGAAACTTAAAATTGCTAATGATGAAACTAAAAAGCTTAAATCTAACTCTTTTAAGGCATGTTATAAATGTGATTTGCTACAAGCTAGACTTTACTCATCTTAGGAATCCATTCAACAAATACTCTATCATGAAAATCTTTCTTGCTCTAATTGTCTTAAGTTAAATATTGAAATTGATTCTCTAACTAGGCAGTTGAAGGAATTTGCTCAAAAGGAAAGATTGGCTCAATCTAATGCTTACAAGAATCTTGTAATAGAATCTATAAATTGCACAACTTATCCCTCACTGGTTAGAGACAATGAATATCTTAAAAACACTCTATAGAGGTTTTCTTTTGGCAAGAAAATTTTGAATAAAATATTAGACAAGTCAAAAACTAGTGTGAAACATTATGGTTTAGGATTTAATTTCATTGTGCATGCTAAGAAAAATCCTCGTAAAGTTGTCAAGGTACTCGAACCAGGAAAATTTGAAGTATAGTATGAAAGTTGTCTTTAGATCAGCTAGTATTGCAAAAGAGTTCTCTACCAACTGAGTGATGTGAAGTCGGCTGATACGACCACTCATCAAGTCAAATATCAGTGCACTCATTGTGATAAAGATGGTCATTTGGTTCAATTCTGCTTTAGAAAAGCAAAGAAAGAGAAGAAGGATAGGATGTGGAAGTGTTTTCGACTAGATGCTTCTCGTGGTTGAACAAGTGAGGCTGGACCAGATATTCAACTAGTTGTTTCTCATGGTCAGACTAGTGTGATCAAACAAGATTTTTGACCAGTTGTTTTCGCGGTCGGGCTAGCTTCTTAAGAGACTTTCGACTAGTAGTCTCTACTCATTTAGACCAGTCGAGAGTCAGACCGGCTTTACTCAAGAGTCATATCATTTTCAACCAGTTTTCTTGCTCATTTAGACTGGTCCGCAGTCAGACTAGCTCTACTAAGGAGGTCAGACCGTCATCAACTGTCTGCCTGGTCAGAATATGTCAAATGCTAATGCTTCACTTAAATCTTTATCAATGTATGATTTTTCTCTTGTTCGTCGATTATCTTAGTACTGGATAACTAAATCTTTATTGTCTAACCCTAGTACTAAGGTATCGATGATTGTTTCTGCTATGTAGGCTCATCACAAGAGGAAGGAGAATATATTGTTCATTGACTCTGGTTGCTCTCGCCACATGATTGAAGACTCATGATGTTTCTCCTCCCTCACTCGTGCCCCCGGTGATGAGATAATCACTTTTAGGGACAACACTCAAAGACGAATTCTTGTTAAAGGCACCATGAGAGTCAACGGAAGTTCATCTTAGAGGACGTCGCTCTCATTAGTAAGTTGAGCTATAACTTGCTTTCAGTTTTACAATTGATGGACGATAATCTTGAGGTGAACTTTAAAATATATTCATGTTGTATTTTGGATTCATCTATTGATCTTGTATGCAAATTAGTTGAGTTGGTCACTTGTTTAAGGATGACTTTTTGTATTCATCTTCTTCTGATCATAGTTGCCTTATTTCTTCGGACTCTAAAGATTTATTCTTCTGGCATCGTAGATTATGTCATATTGGTTTTGATCATCTTGCTCGGCTTAGTAGTAGGAATCAGGTTAGAGGAATTCCTAGCCTTAAGATTGAAAAGTCAATGGATCTAATTTGTTCACCCTGTTGATATGGTAAGATAGTCTTATCGTCTCATCCTCCACTCACTCTTGTCATTACTGATTCTCCAGGTCAATTATTGCAAATAGACACAGTAGGTCCTACTAGGTTTCAGTCAGTTGGAGGTAAATGATATGTTCTTACTATTGTTGACGATTTCTTTAGATACTCTTGGGTGATTTTATCGCCTCTAAGGACAAAACTTTTGGTCACTTTCGAGAGATAGCTCTTAGACTTGCTAATAAACTTTCAAAAACATTTAGAGCAATTAGAAATGATAAAGGAACTAAATTCAAAAACACATCATTTGCTTCTTTTTGTGCTGAAAAGGGTTTAGACCATCAATTTTCGTCGGCTCGAGTGCCTCAACAGAACAGTGTGGTCAAACATAAGAATAGTACTTTAGTCGAGATGGCGAGAACAATGTTAAATGAACATGCTACTCCTAAGAAGTATTGGGATGAAGTTGTTTTGACTGCCTGTTACATTTCGAATAGAGTATTCTTGCACGCTAAACTACATATGACCTCCTATGAGCATTGGTTTGGTCATTCTACTAATGATTCTCACTTAAGGGTGTTTGGATGTCAATGCTTCAAACATAAACATGGCAATCTTGATATATTTGAATCTAGATCCTCATATTGCATCTTTTTGTGTTATGGAGTTCCCACAAGAGACTATCATGTAATCAACTTAGAAACTAACAAAATAGTTGAGACCTACGAGATCACTTTTGATGAGTCTAGTCCTGGTACTAGACCCGACAATGTAGGTATATAGGTCTCTGATGCACTAAAGGACATCTTCTATAACTTCAACGATGACAACAGGAAGTTCCCGAGTCACACTACGACACCTACGACCACCTCTACGACCACTCCTATGACCACTCATGAGGTAGAGGCCACTACGACCTCTTAGACTATGTCTACGACCACTCCAACGACCACTTCATAGGCTCATCTACATATTTAACAAAGTCATTCTCTTGAACAAGTGATTGGTAAGTTAAACAAGAGAGTTCTTCATAGTAGGTTTAACTCCAATGCCTCATATGTTCATTCTGACTTCGTCTCCTCTTTTGAACCGTAAGATGTAATTCACGCTTTATCTAATGAGTCTTAGATTAATACCATGCATGAGGAATTAGAAAACTTTGAGCGTAATAAAGTCTAGTCTTTGATTTCACCTCCTCATGATCATAATCTTATTAGGAGTAAATGGGTCTTTAAGAACTAACAAAGTAAGGATAATGTTGTTATTTGAAATAAAGCTAGACTTGTGGCTCAAGGATTCATCTAGGTAGGTCTTAACTTTGGTGAAATATTTACTCCTGTTGCTCAATTGGAAGCCATTAGAATTCTGTTAGCATTTGCTGTATTAAAGGGTTTTAGACTATATCAAATAGATGTGAAAAGTACTTTTCTTAATGGTTATATTAAGGAGAAAGTTTATGTTAGACAACCACCTGGTTTTGAGAATTCTAAGTTTCTTGGTCACGTCTACAAATTGTCCAAAACTTTATATGGTCTAAAACAAGCACCCAGGGTAAGGTATGATAGGATTAAATCATATTTCCTAAAAAATAATTTTTCAAATGGACAAGGTAGATAAGACTTTGTTTACTCTCAAGTATGGTAATGATCTTTTAATTATACAGAACTATGTGGATTATATCATCTTTGGTGGTTCCTCTCATGATCTTGTTTCCATGTTTTCAGATACTATGAGCAGAGAATTCGAGATGAGCATCATGAGAGAGCTCACATTCTTCCTAGACTTTCAGATCAAGCAATTAAAGTTTGGTACTTTTGTTCATCAAACTAAGTACACCAAGAATCTACTTTGTCACTTTGACATAGGGACAGTCAAACCAATTCCAACACTCATGGGATCTACAGCTGTGTTGGATCCTAACGAAGATGGAGAACCAGTTGATCAAAAGGAATATAGAAGCATAATTGGCTTTTTTTGTATCTCACTGCTTCAAGGATAAACATATACTTTGCTATGTATTTGTGTGCTTGCTTTCAAGCTTGTCCACATCGTCACATCAGCGGTAAAGCAAATTTTCAGGTATCTTCAGCTAATTTTGGAATTCGCTTATGGTACTCTTCTTCTTCATACCTTACCCTTAGATCGGGAGCAAATGGGTCGGATTCGGACGGATATTGTTGTTACCATATCCTAACCCATATTTTTTCTCCGGATTCGGTACCAATCGGATTTGGTGCCGGATCGGTAGGGATTAACCCATTTGTAAGGAATGCATGCAGTACAGCAAATGGAGTAGGATGACGTACTATCAAGAACTTGATGTTACTACTTAACAGTTGATGTGGAAGATTTTATTTTACCATTGCAAAAGAAAATGAAACGTCAAATAGTAGCACTAACCTGAAATCAAACTTGAAGACGTATCGGATTCGGACGGATATTGCTGTTACCATATCCTAACCCGTACTTTTTCTCCGGATTCGGTACCAATCGGATTCGGTGTCGGATCGGTCAAGATTAACCCGACCCGTTTGCACCCCTACCCTTAGAGCTTATTCAGATGTAGATTTTAGGGGCTGTAGAATTGATAGAAAGAGTACTTCTTGCACATATCACTTCTTAGGTACATCTCTTGTTTCATGGGCTTCTAGAAAGCAGTTGTCTATTGCAATTTCCATTACTGAGGCTAAATATATAGTTGTTGCTTCTTGTTACTCACAATTGCTTTGGATGATAGCTACACTTAAGGATTTTGGTTTAGAATGAGATAGTGTTTCACTTTTCTATGATAACACTAGTGCTATTAGTATTGCTAAAAATCATGTGCAACATTCAAGAACTAAACACATTGATATTCGTTGTCACTTTCTTAGAGACCATGTGGAAAAGGGAGATGTCATCTTTCATTTTATTGACTCTAATCTCAAGTTGCTGATATTTTTACCAAACTGCTTGACTCTTCTTATTTTTCTCATTTGCGGAGTGAGTTGGGAGTGTTGCATCCTATGGATTTATTTTCAGGGGGAGCTCGTTGTTAAAAATTTCAGAAGTTTTGTTTATTATACTTGTCAAATAATACATCAAGTCCAAGTCTTTGAAATGAAATGATGCGTAGTAGAAATGTCTTTATCATATTTACTCATTTACTTTGTAGCCATGGTTGTAACAGGTTGTAATCAATTTACTATACTTGAACTAAAATATGACATGGCTGAAGATTTTCACTAGATTGATTGTAGATAGCACCTTGTGATGTTCATCGAAAAGGATTAGATTGATTGTGAGTCCTCTTTTAAATCTTTGTCATCAGGCTCGTATGTTTCATCTTGAAATCGTTTTATGTTCACTTGAGTTGGTATGTTATAATAAAAATAAAAAAAGAGAGAAGATTGAAAAGATATATACTTCAAGTATGCTATGGTTAAACAAAAGAAAAGGCACAAAATATGCTCGATCAAAAAAAAGTATGCTTCAAGCATGCCACCATTCAAAAGAAGTTTGCTTCAAATATGGCATTATGAGAAGTATCCTACAAGAATACCACATGCTTAAAAAATAAGTGTGGAGCTATAGGTTGTTATATGAGATTACAAGTTTGACAAGATTTAAAGCTTGCTTCAATTTTAGGCTTACTCTTTTATATGTGATATCTCTTTGTGCTCTTTATAGATTGGTTTGGTTATGGTCGAAATGCCTGTCATTAATCCAATTTGCTTAATCATGCTAAAGACTTGTTTAGACTTGCTTTATGGTATATGACTTTATATGATCCAGTTAGCTGTACTCAAAAAAAAGAAGGATGGCTTGGACACATTCTTAGTTCAATGCAAAGTAACTTAAATAATCTACAAAGGTTTTGGATGTTTACTCTCATTTCTACTTTTTAAAACTATCCTTTCTCTAGAGCTCTTGATGATTCATTGCCAAAGGGGGGAAATTAGAAGAAATGGGGAGAATTTTCTGAGAGTTTGGGGAGGAGGAAAAATTAAAACAATTGCTTTTTGATGTTGAGGGGAGTTTTCAAAGTTTCTGAGCTTTCTACGCTGTCTAGCTGTGGTCTGTGTTCCCTGTGATCTTTAGGCTGTACTATCTCTTTCGGTTGTACTCTATAGGTCTGTGTTCTTTGTGCACTTTTGGTTGTGGTCTGCTAGTCTATGTTCTCTGTGCTCTTTTGGTTGTGGTCTGCAGCTTTGAATTTTTCCTTTCGCAAATTTTCTCATTTAAAAGTTTTTAAGGTGTTGTCAATGTATTCATCAAGGGAGAGATTGTTAGACCATGTGGTGGTCATTCATTTTGTTGATGATAAATAATTGACATTTAAGTTGCATTGAAATTTGCGTTTGGGAAAGTCTCGGTTTGGTCACTTTTCAAAAACTGGAATAGTTGAATATTCATGCTATGCAGTATGACCTCCTTGTATTAAGTGGTATGAACGGAAGACATTGACCATGTATGGGAGTTTGAGACATCGACCACAGCAGGCTTCAACCACGGCATGTTGACCATGGCAGGTTTTGGCCACGACATGTCAACTATGACAGGTATCGACTATGGTATTTTGACCACATCAGGCGTCAACCATGGTATTTTGATCATGTCAGAATTTGACCTGGTATTTTGACCACGGCATTTCGACCATGGACTACAGTCGGTAGTCGGCAATCTTCTACTAAGATGGTTGGGGTTGTGAATTTAGTGGACCAGTCGGAAGTGAAAGTGATCGATCGATGGTCGGTGCTACAGTACTAGGTGGGTACTCGATGGTCAGTGCTACAGTACCCGGTCGGTAATCGTTATTTGTTGCTATAGTACCTGATCAGTGATGGGTAGTTGTAGACTTTATGATCAGTAGTCGTAGACTTAATGATCTGGTGTCTTAGACATTGCGATCGGTACTCGATAGTTCTGTGTTGTTTGATGGTCAGTAGCGATACTTGTGATTTCTGAGTGTTTCGAGTGGAGCAATAGTAATTCCCAAGTACTTGTGGTTTTTGAATACTCGTTGAGCTAGCGGTCATAATGAGTGATCTAAGACTGATTTCTAGATAGTGATAGAATTTGTCATCGTGGTTGACCTATTTGATGCTAATGGATAATTAAAGTTGTGTTTTGATTGTGTGGACTAATTTATGGACCAATGTGGAGGTGACCCCGTTTGTGTGATGAGTAATTGACAAGGGTTTAGGAAAGTCGAGTTTGGTTTGTGTGGTTTGGACCATATCGTTGCGTGGTACAATCGGCTTCGGTCGGACTTGGTCAAACCTGGTCAAAGTGATTAGGATGCATATTCTGTTGATTTGTCAGGTTTGGGCTATTTCATGCTTAATGAGATTCATTGATGTTATTTATGCTTTCATGTGTCGAGCGGTGCTATGTGATGTGTTTCTTGTCTGTGATGGCTGCAGGACGTCGAGGCGGAGTCGTGGCGAGACACGAGGTGACCAGACTAGACACATGTGGTGTCGAGGTCAGAACGGTCAAATGTGTTGAAGACGGCGGAGACTCGAGATGGTTGCGAGGCTTGGACGACAAGGAACGCGGAAGCTTCCCGGAAGGTGCAAGAGGGGCGTTTCGGTAAAAACACAAAGCTGCACAGGTGGAAGCGGTTCCGTTCGGGATTTAGCGGGCATAACGGGTTGGAGATCCGTTAGCCCAGGGCTATAAATAGGAGAGGGATTCTCATGTGCATGTATGCCTTGTGAGAGGGAGTGCATGGTTGTTATGGTTTGCTTTAGTCAAAATGACCTTTGGAGAGGTTGTTTTGCTTTAGGGCTTTAGTGGTTGAGGGAGGCAGAGATGTGTTGGAGGTGTGTCTCCTCTCTGTTGTCTTCCTCGTAGTCTCCTCCCTGTGTGTTCTTCTCATGTGTTTGTGTTCTTGAGAGAGGGAGAGGTTGGAGATGAGTTTAGGCACTATGTAATCCTTCCCTTAAATGTACATGCGTGTGGGGACTCCTTTGTGATCCTCTTGCTTCTAGGAATGGATTGATTTCTTGTGAGATGCCTTGCTCCCTGTTTTTCTCTTCGTTGCCCTTTTTGGCTTGATTTCTAATATTTTCGTTTTTGTGTTGATTCTTGCTGAGGAATGGCAAAATGGGTTGCTCTATGATGGAATTGCATTTCTAAATCATTTGGTCACCTAGTTCCAAGAGCAATTTGATCGATTTGCAAGAATCATGTTTTTCTCTCTTCACTGTTCTTGAGTCTTCAGTGTCTCTTTTATAGAGTTTTGGTGTAATTCTTGTTTCCCTCTTTGAGATGGCATGAAACTTGGCATGTTGAGTCCAGAGGCTATTAATTAGCTATCCTCAAAGTTTCATGGTCAAAGGATCAAGGATTCGAAGGGAATTTGAGTTTTTGTGCTGCTCACTGAATCTTTTCAGTTTTTGGCTCAATTCTTAGTTTCTTGGCTTTGAGTAAGAATTCTTTGTTTCTCAAGGCCCTCCTGCTTTTTAGAATGTTGTGGTGCTTCTCTGGGCTGAAGAGATTGGGAGCAAACCCCCAATTTCTCAGGTTTTCGAAAAACTGCAGTATTTTGGGTTTCAGATTTTCAGACTGCACTCTCTGTCTGCTCTGGGAACAGGACACCGGTCAGACCAGACTTACTGTGCCGGTTAGACCGCTATTTGGTAGGTGGTCAGACCGGAGGAGGGCCGAGCGGTCAGACCGGACCCGGCCGATCAGACCGGCCTACACACGGCGGTCAGACCGGTGGTGTGCAGGCGGTCAGATCGGCCGTAGCACACCGGTCAGACCGGCCTGTGGGTCTCAGCACTGTTTCTCTAAGGTGTTCTTCTGCAGCTAGCTTCTTTTGATCTCGTTGTTTGCTGTTTCTTCTTGTGGTTGTCCAGTAGTCCTCCAGTGAGCTTCTACTTCATCTTCATAGCATCTTATAGCTATTGGAGATAAAAGTTGAGCGTAGATACTTGAGGGGGCAAAATTTTGAGAGCGACATTCACCCCCTTCTGTCGCCATTTCGGTCCAACACTAATGTCGGTCAAGTTATGAAAAACTTGTGCTGGGGAAAACCTTTCTTTGGTCTTTGCATATGTCGGTGGGCTTGGAGATGGTCATGATCAGTGACGAGGAGGACCAGGACTAGGATGGGGAAGTCTGAGATCCAGGCGGTCGAGGATATCACGTGTGGAGATCAAAGGTGGTGATGCGTGGAGAGGCTACAGGAGTTGCTGTCCTACAGGCTTCGATACGTGAGATGATAGTGCATGATGAAGAGGTGCTATCCTAAATGCTTCATCACGTGGTGAGTTGGGAGTTGTGGATGGAGTCCATAACTGAGAAGATTTAGAGTTTGAATAAAACATGTGTTCGAAAAGGTTTCAAGTCCCTTGGTTTTTGAAAGAGATAATGTTTTAAGTCCGTGTTAAGGTAGACATGGTTTATGATGTTAACCTATAAAACCAGGGAGAGGCTACGGGTTAACATACGGTTTTTTAAGAGTTTTGAGAAGGCATTGGCTTTAAATTTTGGCTAGGGCTTTTAGGTGTACTTGTGAGGGCACTTTGTAAAACTATAGAGATCATGCAATAAAGATAGTCTTGAATCAATCTGGTTTTTGATTTGCTTGAAGAGCGCTGGTGATTGTAGGTGGTTTCGATCTACAATGAGCAAAGTGTTTGAGCGAAGCAATCGAATAGAGCAGTCAATCGAATGAGCACTCGATCAAGTGGTCGTTCATTGAGCAATTGATCAGGCGATTGATCATTGAGTGGTCGAAATCATCACCGATCGTTAAGAGACTCCAAAAAAACGACGACAATCATTCATCCCCTCCCCCTTGATTGTAGTATTCGATCCTTCAAGAAATTGTCATCAACATGCTCACTGGCCTCAACGACAACTACGATTCTCTTGTCCTATGTGTGTAAAGAAACTACACAACAAGTGAATTTGTTCTTTAAAAAATATACTTTTGATAAGAATTTTCTACTACCTAATTCATTGTCCTGTGTGTGCTTATGTATGGAGAGGAGGTTATGCGCCAAGGTCCATGCGGTTATCCAACAGGTTTGGAAATTTCGGAGGCCATTTGAGGCCCTAAATGACGTTTTTTGCTTTTCTGGAGCCTCACGAAATCCATCAGAGTTGTCCTTATGAATTTTTGAACATAACTTTTTGTTAACTTTCAAACAAGTCCATTAGAGCCTCTAGTGACCATTTCAATTGTACCTCCTTTTAATCAGCTAGATATTTAAAAAATTGCTAAGGAGCATCTGAGTATTTCTTCACCTTGGGAGTACTTGAATTTTCCATTCATCCAACCAATTTGTATCATGATTCGTGGCTCCGGTGATGTCTCCTGTGACTGACGGTGGAACTCCAGTGAGTTAGGTTTAGGGTTGGGTTCACCGGTGCTAGGGGCAAAAAGGGAAGAGGGGGTGGGGGCAGACATGTGGTGGCGGCAGGCCAGCAAGGTGGTGGTCGCGTCGCTAGCTGCGGGCACGTAGAATGGTGGTAGGCTATGGAGGTCGGCAGGGGCAACATGTTCGAGTAGTTAGGAGGCAATGGGAAATGGTGGCTATCTTACGGCAGAGGGCAGAGGGCAGCATAGGGGGAGCTCGCTGGAGCATGGGAGGGAGGCGGCAATGATGACTTGCTAGCAGGCATCACTGGCGTCAGGACGCCAGCGACATGGCGACGGGTGGCAGCTAGGGTCCGGAGGAGCGGAGGGGAAGGTAAAGGTCAAATTTATATGGTTTGGTAGGAGATTTGAGATCTTTATACTCAGATACCACCTAGACACCTTAAAATATTGCAAATGTTTAAGAACATGCGTATGACCGAATTGTCTAAATGTTGCTCCACATGTACATCCCACAAGGCATCATCACATACAAGTAGCGCCGGTTGTCCCCAATATACTTGGCACGTTGAGCTGCCTGATCGATGGCTCTCCCTGAAAATTGCCTGATCCCCTGGATTCGCGATAGAGCAAATCGGCAGGCTTTGACATACTATGTGAGTGAATTGCCTGAGTGGCAAAACCGTTCAACTAGGGCCTCCTAGTGAGGACGAGGCGACATGGATTCTTCAAATCACGCCGCTAGCAACGTCCCCCCGAGCTACTAGAACCTTAGGAGCTCGATCAGCTCAGTGGAAGCCCTCCTGCTCCGAACAGTGGACGCTTCCAAAGGGCGGCAAAAGGTAGTACAGGCTGTATCTGAACGGGCGTGTGTACGCACGCCGTGTATGCACGTAGCGCGTACGATATACGTACGTACGGCGCGGCCAACGAAGACGAGCCCGTGTCGCCGGCGGGGACCACCACAGCGCGCGGGTAGCCTGGTCAGGTCGATCGGATCCGGTTCGGGTCCGGACCACCTCTCCCTGACAGGTGGGCTCCAGGGCCCACAAGGCAGCGGCACGGCCACCGCGCCGTACTCGTCCTCGCCCTTTTGCTTTGTTTTCCTTTGGCCTTTCTCGCGTGCAGTGTGCGTACGGCCTAGCGAACAGTAGGAGCCGAGTGGTGAACACTGTAGAGAGAGAGCAGCAGCAGCAGCAGAAAATAGAAGTGACCAACCAACCAAGGGCTTGGCTTTAGGCCTGCAGTTACACGTGATCCGAGGCAGCTTTGTCAGTCGCTCACTGACTGACTCGCAATGGATGACGCCAAAATAAAGCTACACCTAAGGAAAGGAACTGTGCTCACTTCTCAGCTGAGCCAGTTCTCACTGCGCACACCCCCCACAGCACTGTTTCTCTCTAGATCTTTTTATCACTCTCTCCTTATTGTGAAGTTTGGCGGTGGCGGACGTACCGGCAGATTAAGAGGGTTAGCGCTCACTCTACCTCCTGTCAGAGAGTGGTCGGATACCCCCTAGCCTCCCTAGCTCCGGCTAGAACGCCTTTGTGCCATGCTGTCGGACTCGGACGTTGTGGTCACTGCATCGGGAGACTAAGACAAGGAACACACACACTACTCAGCTAGCTAGCATCTATATTGCCCAACGGCCAGTAGCTAGTAAGCTATGCACTAGGCCTACCGATCTAGGCGCCTGCTGCCTGACGGCTTAAGGCCTGAGCCAACCGACACCATGGGCCATCGCACGCACGGACCAAACACTAGGCGCCGAGAAGGCGGCAGCTGATAGCCGACCATCACTAGGCGCCGCCAGCCATGCCGATCTGCCCGATATGGTGAGTACTACTCTGCTGCCTGCTGCCGACTGGGTTTGCTGTCTGTGAGGGCCGAGGGAGTCGGTCAGTCACCCGGGAGGAAGGCAGGGAGCACTAGAGGTCTAGTGGGGTGTCACGAAGGCAGTAGCCGACCATCACTAGGCGCCGCTAACCATGCCGATCTGCTCGATTTGGTGAGTACTGCTCTGCTGCGTGCTGCTTGCTGGGTCTGCCATCTGTGAGGGCCTAGGGAGTCGACTAGCCACCCAGGAGGGAGGTAGGGAGTACTAGAGGTCTGGTCGTCTAGAGCAGGCAGGAGACCGGAGGCCGCCTGTAAGCTTCTGAGGCAACCAAGGGCCTAGTAGACAGACAGGCAGTAAGGGGAACTGGGGAAGGCTAGTGGAAGGGGATCTACATGACTGCATCTGTTGGCTGACTTGGCTCAAGCCTCAACTGCTGCCAGAGCCGGGACTGTTGTCTGTTCTAGACTTGGGCATCAAGGTGTGGTAAGTTGGCTGTTGGCATTGCCAACAAATGAATGGCAATTGGCAAATTGGCTATGACATGGTTTGGACACTTGGACAAGTCCTTTTCAACTACATTTTACTCTGAAATGTGCTTCTGTGGTGAGTCTGAATGCCTGATAAGATTGCTGTCGTTTAGCTAGCAAGCATTACTGCGTTAGCGATCTCTCTCTACTCTCTAGTCTCCACTTGAGATTTATCTCCTATCCAAATTTATGTATTTGTTGATGTTGCCCACTGTGATGTGATATGCAAGTTTCCGCATTTGATAATTTGATATGGACCGTTACTCTGTTAGCCACCTGCTTATTTTGGGATTAATGATTAATCTATAAGACACCTGCTTATTTTGGGATTAATGATTAATCTATAAGACATTTGCACACTTGCTGGTTTCTTACTAATATGGAAGATTGGTGTAGTTGATACTTGATAATAAGAATCATGTTCATCCTTTACAAGTCTAAACTTGAATGGTCTGTTTGGGAGGTAGTTGCCATTTTAGCTACCTGGTGTGGTGTGGACACGTCTATGAAGGCTTGATCCTGAGGGGGCTGTCGGCTACGACTCTGCATTAAGAGATAATAGAGGGTTAGAGGCAACGGTCGTAAGGTATAAAACACAAATCTACTTTTCAATTCACGCAATTATGGTTGATTTGGTATTTTAATTTCATCTATTGTTATTTACCGATTCGTAGAGTTGTAAGAAATGGAGGAACGAACATTGCATAAATATTTTTCAACCAATACAAGTAGTACTCATCATACTAATGAGAGTCAAGTAAAGAAGCCTCATATGAATTTTAGTCCATATGAAATCATCTCTGATCCAGTGAATCACATACCTATTAATGAGTAGTTCAATTTATGTTTAGTTAATTTATCTTTTGTTAATCATGTCCTACTAGCACACACTCCCCCCCCCCCTAAAATTTGGTTTTGGGTCTGCCACTGAAGTTTGAGTTGCCTCCGTGTGCAGACAAGGTTTCCTGTTAAGATTCTCAGTGTGGATTGCGATAATTAGTTGATATGTATGATATGGCTGTTTTAGTTTTGGACCGTTGAGTAGGGTGATTTGTATATAGTCTTTTAGAATTTAGAAAGATGTATCATAAAGAGTCCTAGATGAATTCAATTAGGATTAGGACTCATACACTTATTTGGATGTTGGGAATAGTCCCACATCGGTTATGGGAAGAAGAAAAACACAACTTATAAGTGTGAAAGAACCTCACCCATTGGACTAATCTTTTAGATGGAGGAGGTTCAATACCACTTATAAGGCTATTGCTTTAGAGCCTGCATACAGCAGCCCGTACACTTAGTTGTGTTCAGCCCGTTTGAACCTTGGGCCCAGGAAGTAAACCCGGTTGGACTTAACCATGAGGCCAGGGTATGATCCAATATTTGGTATTAGAGGCTAGGCGCCTAATGTCTCTTGGACTTCATGGTTACGAAAGTACATAGCCGATGGGTGACAAGGAGAATATTGGGAATAGTCCCACGTCGGTTGTGCAACTTATAAGTATGAGTGAGACCTCACCTATTAGACTAATCTTTTAGGAGAGAAGGTCCAATACCACTTATAAGTCAATTGCTCTAGGGCTTGCAAACTACAACCTAGGGATTTAATTGTGTTCAGCCCGTTGGATACCATGTGTAACTTCTTCTCCACCGAATAATTGTTCATCCAGAAGATCTTATCTATCTTGAGCTCCCATATGAGATAGGTATCTGGATTAGAAGCACCATCAAATATGGGAATAGTGAATTTGAGTTTCCCAAATTTCTCCTCCACGCGCGGGTCATCATGACGACAGCTATAGCGTTGGTAGTTGTCGTTGCGGTGTAGCCAAAAGTCATCATCGAAGTCCTCAATGTGGGTGGCACCACCGTGCCCATGGCCACGTCCTCTCCATTGGCCATGATTAGCACCCAAAACACCTTCCCCACGCCCGGGAAAGTGTGGTCGACCCACGTTGGCAGCAGCTCGATCTGCTCGAGCTTCTTTAGCGAACTGTGCAGCCCTCTCCTCATCGGACTCATCAAGCTCAACACCTCCTTCATAGACGCCAACTGGGCCCCGTTCTTTGCGAAACTCCTCTAGTATCTCCCTCCTCAAGATGCTCATGTTGTCATTCAACTGAGTATTGAAAGCATTTGTGAGCTTCTCAAGATCCGCCTGGGTCACATATGCTTGTTCTCCTTCTTTCCCTGCCATCGTTAGTGCAAACAACAAGACAAGCTATGTACGTAGATGTGGAAAGTTTTATTTGTGGAATTCACTCAACCTCACCTTCTCTTACCAACCGAAGTTATTATGCGTCCTTGATGGAATTGAAGAGATGCATGCACTTTGGTGATGGTAGACAACACAAGGTAGTAGATTAAGTGAATTCAATTGCACAAGCACTGTTATAACAATGGCTTACATGTGGAGCTTGGAGGGAAAATATCAACCTATGCAATCTGAAACTCTTGATGTTGTTAAGTAACAGTCCAAGTTAGAATACTTTTCCTAGGTGTTGATCCAATAGGTTTAAGTGAAATGTATGAACACACACGCAAAGATCAATATGACTTAATGCAAACAAAGGAATGAGCTAAATAGAGGTAATCTGAAATTGAGAATTAAATAGATCGTTTTGCATCAAGTACTAGAAGAGACGCTAGCCAATTGCAATAATATGAATGTAAGGGCACAAGATTGCACAAAGAAATTAAATACATAAGCTGAAATTATGAATTAGAATTAGCTAACCCCAATTTTGCCAACACACACTTTCTTTTCTTTTTTTTCGAGGCTCGTTTGTTTTTGTTGACTGCCTTCTTCTTCTTCTTTTTACTTATGGTCAGCACTAAGGTTTAGCTTTCTTTTGTACAAAAAATAAAATTTTAGCAGGTGTAAATTAATACCAAGAACAACTCTTAATACAATTTATTAAAGACTAGTCTCAAAGATGAAAGGAAAATTATGGATATATTCAACAAAAACAACCATAGTGTATGAAAATTTTTTCACGGATACTGTAGAAGGTTGTTGTAGCATGTGCTCAGTATTGTAGCAGATTAATGTAGAATATGGGCAGTACTATAGCAAATCACTGTAGCATATGCACAGCACTGTAGTGTTGTCGTGGTACTGTAGCGATCAAAACTTTTATGATCTTTTTCTTTGATTCGGATGAAACAAGGGAAACGACACAACGATCAAGTGACGTAAAGAACACAATGATCAACACCTAAACAAAATTCTAATGGATGAAAACTTAACAAAACTTACGAAAAATAATAGATGAAAAAACTAGGGTTTGGATTTTTTTGCTTTTTGTGTATAGGAAAAAATAAATCTAAATACGGGTAAATTGATCTTACCGTGTCAATCATGCTCTAATACCAAGATGATACGGGGTGCCCAATCTTCACAACGTAGGATCGATGACGATAACTTAGATCCGTGCAACCTGACGAACCGATGCCGCCAACCACTGTTAGAACAGCAACCTGCGATAAAAGAATTCATCCCACCACACACTCATGATCCTGTCTACTCGACCACACAAGTAGACAAGTTGTCGCTCCTGCAAATCACAAGGAATCACAACAACAACGGGGTTGAGAACGTTCAATTCCCCTCTAGGATGCAGTATATGCCAAACCCTAGGAAGAACAAGCGTATAGCTCTCTGAAAATAATAGATCGATTTTTGTGGTCAGTCCTGAGACTCACGCATGCAATAGGTCTTTAAAGTCGGCTCCAAAGTGTTCGACCCAAGGAACCGGGTCTCATGTCCGAGACCGACTCAACAACCAAAATAAAAAAACATCCAAACAGCAATGTCCAAGACCGACTCAACAACAAAATAAAAAAACATCTGAACAACACTTTGAGTCTGCATCCGAATAGCACTTGACTTTGCATTTGAACATGGGTCCCACGTTGCATGCATGTAGACTCTCTCTCCTTCCATTAATTTTCTTCACAGGGTGGCTGCATGTTCACCTATTGATTAATCTTTTTAGCTCGTGCTCGCGTAATCTGTCCAGTCGTGTTGTCCTCATTATCCTCTCCATCTTGAGAAGGAGTCATCCTCGACTCTAATTCTTCTGTCCAAAGAACGGTAACAAGTCAGCAACATTGAATGTAGAACTCATAGCATAATCATCACCCGGAAGCTCAATTTTATATGCATTATCATTGATCTTCTCAAGTACTTTGAATGGACCATCTCCGTGAGGGATTAACTTGGATTTGCGTTTGTCCAAAAAAATGTTCTTTGCGTAGATGCACCCAAACCAAATCTCCTAGTTCAAATAACATCTTTTTTTCTTGACTTGTTCGGCTTCTCACCATAGTAACGTGCCTTCTTTTCAATTTCTTCTTTAGTCTTAACATGAATCTTTTCACATATTCAGCACGTTTTGACACCTCCATACTAACTTGTTCATATAGTGGAAGTGGCAGTAAATCAAGTGGCATGATTGGTTTAAAACCATACACCACCTCGAGCAGACATAATTGAGTAGTAGAATGTACCACCCTATTGTATGGAAACTCCATATGCGGCAAATAATCTTCCCACTTTTTGAGATTCTTCTTGATCATCGTTCGTAGCAGCATTGAAAGTGTTCTATTCGCCACCTCCATTTGTCCATCCATTTGTGGGTGACAAGTTATTAAGAATAACAACTTTGTCCCGAGTTTGGCCCACAAAATCTTCCAAAAATAGCTAATGACTTTGACATCACGGTCTGACACAATTGTCCTTTGCATGCCATGCAATCTTACAATTTCCCTGAAAAACAAGTCAACTACATGCGACGCGTCGTTGCTTTTGTGACAGGGAATAAAATGTGTCATTTTACAGAATCTATCCACAACTACAAAAACTGAATCCTTCCCCCTCTTAGTCCTAGGCAATCCTAAAACAAAGTTCATACTAATATCCTCCCAAAGTGCACTAGGAACAGAAAGTGGAGTATATAAACCATGTGGAATAAGTTTAGATTTTGATTTGTGACATGTCACACATCGCTGTACAAACCTTTCAACATCACACCTCATCTTATGCCAATAAAAGTGATCGCTCAACCTCATGAAGGTCTTTTCTCTCCCGAAGTATCTCATCAATCCTCCTGCATGAGATTCCTGCAATAAAAGCAAATGCACGGACGAATCTGGAACACACAATTTGTTAGCATGAAATAAGAATCCATCATGAACATGGAACTTATCCCATCCTCTCCCATCTTTACATTTAGAATATGGTTCTAAAAATTTATGGTCAGAAGCATATAGATCTTTCAAGCTCTCCAATCCGGGTACCTTTACTTCCAATTGAGTTAAAAGCACATTCTTTCTAAATAAAGCATCAGCTACCACGTTCTCTTTTCCTTTCTTGTACTTAACAACATGTGGGAAAGTTTCAATGAATTCTACCCACTTAGTATGTCTATGATTCAGTTTAGCTTGGCTTTTAAAGTATTTCAAAGCTTCGTGATCAGAGTGAATAACATATTCATTCGGCCAAAGATAATATTGCTAAGTTTCAAGTACACGCACCAAAGCATACAATTCTTTATCATACACAAGATAGTTCAATTGAGTACTTCCTAGTTTCTCACTAAAGTATGCTATTGGTTTTCCTTCTTGCATTAAAACACCACCAATACCTATTCCACTAGCATCACATTCAATTTCAAAAGTCTTAGTGAAATCAGCAAAGCGAGCAATGGTGCTTCAATTAATCGTTTCTTTAGTTCTTGATAAGCGTTTTCCTGTGATGCATCACATTCAAACACAACACCCTTTTAGTTAATTCATTTCATGGGCAGCAATGGTGCTGAAATTTTTAACAAAACGATAATAAAAGCTAGCAAGACCATGGAAACTTCTGATTTGACTAACATTCACAGGTGTAAGCCAATTATTAATTGCTTTAGTTTTAGACTTATCTACCTCAATGTTTTGTCCAGAAATAACATAGCTTAAGAACACAACTTTATCCGTACAAAAAGTGCATTTGTCCAAATTAACATATAATTTTTCACTTCTAAGCGCTTCTAGCACTTGTCTAACATGATCAATGTGTTCATCCATCGTTTTGCTATAGATCAATATATCATCAAAGTATACCACAATAAATTTGCCAATGAATGCTCTTAAAAGATGATTCATCAATTGCATGAATGTACTATGTGCATTAGTTAAATCAAAAGGCATTACTAATCACTCATACAATCTAAATTTTGTTTTAAAAGCAGCCTTCCATTCATCACCAAGTTTCATTCTAATTTGATGGTACCCACTTCTCAAATCAATTTTAGCGAATATAACAGCACCACTAAGTTCATCTAGCATAGCATCTAACCTAGAAATAGGATAATGATATCTAACAGTGATGCTGTTAATGGCATGACAATCGACACATATTCTCTATGTACCATCTTTCTTAGGAACAAGAATTACAGAAACAGCGTAAGGACTAAGACTTTTGCGTATGTACCCTTTCTCAAGTAGCTCTTGCACTTGGTGTTAAATTTCTTTGATTTCCTCTGGATTGGTACGGTATGGTGGACGGTTTGGAAGTGACGTGGCAGGAACTAGATCAATTTGATGCTCTATTCCGCGTAATGGTGGAAGTCCCGCTGGTATCTCATCCAGAAACATGTCCTCAAATGCTTGCAAAAGAGAGGAAACACCACTAGAAAGGAGGTTAAATCATTAGTTGAAAGCAAAACAGTTGTATCTTTGTACACAAGCACAAAGTGCATCTTTGATGGGTCATTGCTCATATCTCTCAAATCTGATTTTGTGGCTAACATAACCAGCCCTCTCTCATATTTGGCTCATGGCTCTCAATCACCGATGTGTGGAATTATCTCTTTTCTTTCTTTTTACCCTTATTTTCAGCAAGCTTCCTTTACTAAAATTCAGCATGTATTTGACTAGGAGTCATTAAATTAAGCTTCTTTATCTTTCCCTTCCACTTGAAAACATATCTATTGGAACGGCCATCATGTTGCACATTTATATCATATTGCCATGGCCTTCCCAACAGCAAATGCACACTGTCATAGGTATCACATCACACTCAACGGTGTCCTCATAATCACCAATCTTGAAAGTAACATACACCACAAACTGAACATTCACATCCCCACATTCGCTAAACCGTTGCACATAATATGGACGTGGATGTTTCAGTATCTTTAACACAAGGTTCTCACATAATTCAACACTAGCCAAGATATGACAACTACCACCATCAATAATAAGTTGATATGGACGTGGATATTTCAGCATCTTTAACACAAGCTTCTCACATAATTCAACACTAGCCAAGATATGACAACTACCACCATCAATAATAAGTTTGATTACCTTATTGTTTACCTTAGCTTAGGTTTGAAACAAGTTGAATCGTTGTGGATGTGCATCTCCCTCTTGTGCAAACATAAATTTTTGTGACAACTAATGCCTCTTCCATTTCATAATTCAATACATCAACCTCTTCATTGTCATCGATGCATCCTTATGTCTCTCCTTTTCGTGACTAAGCTCAACCTCATCTTCACTTGCGGATTCATATTCTCCATCTTCCGTCACAAGCATAACTCGGTTATTGGGACACTCTCTAGAAATATGTGCACGCTCCAAATACTTGAAGCATTTAATTTCTCTACTCTTTGTTGTAGCCCTAATTGAGGATGTAGGGGATGGAGTAGGCTTCTTCTTACTTAGTGTAGGTGCTGATTTTGCAATTGAGGAAGAACGAGTTTTAGTGTTTGAATTAGTACTAGCTGAAAATATACCTTGTCCCAAATTGAAGCGTGTTTTGGTGGCGTTAGAGGATGATGATGGAGCTTGGTGCTGGTTTTACATCTTCTAATAACTGCTTCTCCGCCTTGATCGCTTGATGCATCAAATCAACAACAATATTGTAGGGCTGATATTGCACAATGCATTTAATGTTTTTATTTAGACCAAATAGAAAATGCGCAAGTGTTTGCTCTTCATCTTCATGCACATGTGCGCTAATCATAGCTTACTCCATATCCTTATAGTATTCCTCCACCGAGTGACCTCCCTGTCCCAATTTCTGCAGTTTATCAAAAAGATCACGTTTATAAGTGTTAGGAACAAAACGTGCTCTCAGCTCTTGCTTCATTTCAGCCTACAATGCAATTGGAGGTTTCCCATTATCTTCTCTTTTGTTCAATACTTGCTCCCACTAAATCAACGCATACCCATCAAACTCAAGTAATGCCATGTATAACTTCTCCTCCTCCAAATAATTGTGCATCCGGAAGATCTTATCTACCTTGAGCTCCCATGTGAGATAGGCATCTGGATCAGAAGCACTTTAAAATTTGGGAATAGTGAATTTGAGTTTCCCAAATTACTCCTCCACGCGCGGGTCATTATGACGATGGCCATGGTATTGCTAGTTGTCATTGCGATGTAGCCAAAAGTCATTGTCGAAGTCCTCCATGTGGGTGACACAGCCACGCCCACGGCCACGGCCTCTCCATTGACCATGGTCAGCACCCAAAACACCTCCCCCACACCCGGGAAAAGGTGGTCAACCCATGTTGGCAGTGGCTCGATCTGCTTAAGCTTCTTTAGCAAACCGTGCAGCCCTCTCCTAATCGGTCTTGTCAAGGTCAACACCTCTTTCATGGACGCCAACTGGGCCCCGTTCTTTGCAAAGCTCCTCTAGTATCTCCCTCCTCAAGATGCTCAATCGTGAGTGTTGAAATCAATCATGAGCTTCTCAAGGTCTGCTGGGTCACATATGCTTGCTCTCCTTCTTTCACTGCCATGGTTAGTGCAAACAACAAGACAAGCTATGTATGTGCATGTGGAAAGTTTTATTTGTGGAATTCAGTGAATCTTACCATCTCTTACCAATCGAAGTTCTTATGCGTTCTTGATGGAATTGAAGAGATGCACGCACGTTGGTGACGGTATACAACACAAGGTGGTAGATTAAGCGAATTCAATTGCACAAGCACTGTTATAACAATGGCTTACATATGGAGCTTGGAGGGAAAATATCAACCTATACAATCTAAAACTCTTGATGTTGTTAAGTTAAGTAACAGTCCATGTTAGAATACTTTGCCCAAGTGTTGATCTAATAGGTTTAAGTGAAGTGTATGAACGCATATGCAAAGATCAATGTGACTTAATGCAAACAAAACAATGAGCTAAATAGAGGCAATCTGAAATTGAGGATTAAATAGCTCGTTTTGCATCAAGTACTAGGAGAGACGCTAACCAACTACAATAATATGAATGTAAGGGCACAAGATTGCTCAAAGAAATTAAATACACAAGCTGAAATTATGAATTAGAATTAGCGAACCCCAATTTGGCCAACGCACACTTTCTTTTCTTTTTTTTTTGCCAAGGCTCGTTTTTTTTTGTCAACTGTCTTCTTCTTCTTCTTTTTTTACTTGTGGTTGGCACTAAGGTTTAGCTTTCCCTGCACAAAAAATAAAATTTCAACAGGTGTAAATTAATACCAAGAACAGCCCTTAATACAATTTATCAAAGACTAGTTTCAAGATGAAAGGAAAATTATGGATATATTCAACAAAAACGACCACAGCGTATGATTTTTTTGTCATGGATACTGTAGCAGAGGGTACTGTAGTATGCGCTTGGTACTGTACCAGATTACTGTAGAATACGGGGCAGTACTGTAGCAAATCACTGTAGCATATGCGCGTGACACTGTAGCGTTGCCACGGTACTGTAGCGATCCGAAATTTTATGTTTTTTTGTTTGATTCGAATGAAACAAGGGAAACGACACAACGATCAAGCGACGCAAAGAAATACAAAGATTAGCACCTGAATAAAGTTCTAATGGATGAAAACTTAACAAAATTCATGAAAAATAACAAATGCAAAAACTTGGATTTTTTTTGCTTTTTGTGTATAGGAAAAAATAAATCTAACTACAAGTAAATTGATCATACCGTGTCAACCGTGCTCCGATACCAACATGATACGGGATGCCCGATCTTCACGACGTAGGATCGATAACGATAACTTGGATCCATGCAACCTGATGAACCGATGGCGCCAACCACTATTAAAATAGCAACCTGTGACAAAAAAAAATTTGCCCAACCATACACTCGTAATCTCGTCTATCTGACCACACAAGTAGACGTGTTGTTGCTCCTATAAATAACAATGAATCACAAGAACAACGGGGTTAAAAACGCCCAATTCCCCTCTAGGTTGCAGTATATGCCAAACCCTAGGAAGAACAAGCGTATAGCTCTCTGAAAATAATAGATCAATTTTTGTGGTCGGTCCTGAGACTCACGCATGCAGCAGGTCTTTAAGGCCGACTCCAAAGTGTTCAACCGAAGGAACCGGTCTCATGTCTAAGACCGACTCAACAACAAAAAAACATCCAAACAGCAATGTCCGAGACCAACTCAACAACAAAATTAAAATACATCCGAACAGCACTTTGAGTCTGCATTCGAACAGCACTTGACTTTGCATCTAAACATGGGTCCTGCGTTGCATGCATGTATACTCTCTCTCCTTCCATTAATTTTCTTCACAAGGTGGCTTCATGCACAGCATGTTTCTTAACGAGGTGGCTTCAGCCTTTGTTTCCCACATATAGCAACCTTTGTTTCCCACGTATAGCACTTTTCTTTGCCTTCTATTGCCATCTTTGCTATCCTCATCTAAAGCTTTCTTTTGTTCAAACCTAAGAATAATTAAATAGCAACTATTAGGTAGTATATTATTCTCATATAAATTAAAACCAAATTCAACTAGGAGCAAGTTCACTTGTTGATTAATCTTTTTAGCTCGTGCTCGCGTAATCGGTCCAGTCGTGATGTCCTCATCAGTGTGCCATGTACTGTTTTGCTTTATTCATCTTATAATTTAACTCTCTTTCAACAGATCAAAATGAAAATGTGTAAGCAATATTTTTTTCAGAGAATGTGGATATTAATCAAGGAATGTCAATCTAAAATTTGTAGTTATTGACTGCAAGAATTGTAGATGATGGAAACATTGAGAATGTGTGGAATCATGGGCAGAGAGTTGGTGTTGGATTCAAGTGTAGATATTGCTTTTGGACAAAAAATGTGGAGGTGCAACCCGGCTAAGGAGCACCTAGCAAGGATATCAGGGAATGTCATGTCATGCAATCTTGTGCTGCTAGATGTTTGAGATGCAATGAGGAGCAGTGAGGAAAGGGAAGCAAAAGAGAAGAGAAGCAAAAAAAGCGTAAACTTAGAATCGAGGATGAGCTTACAAAAGGGGTGAATCAGCGTGCACCAATTGATGTTGATGATGATGATGATGACATGCAAAGGGCATTGGCTGCTTCAACGAGGGCTTTGCACTTTCAGCATATGTCAAAGGGGAGTGGTATTGGGAGTGGGAGTGGTAGTGGTAGTGGTGCCGCTAGTTGTGTTGGTAGAGTCTATGATGCAGATGTGTCATGTAATAGAACACCTATGCAGCCTCATGTGGATACAGTGTTGAACAAGAACACTAAAGAGGATATTGGTAGAGCTTGGGCAAAGTGGTTCCATGCTAATGACATTCTTGGAAAAAACTAACTATCTGTACTTTATAGGTGCAATGAAGTTAACTCAGTAGCTTAGTGATGGGGTTCACATCCCTAAAGGATCTGAAATTGATGGATCATACCTACAAGACAACTCTGATGAGCTAGAAAAGTATGTGGAGGAATTCAAAAAAGATTGGGAAAATTTGGTGTTACTATTATGTGTGATTCTTGGACAGGACCTACCTCGATGAGCATCATCAACTTGATGGTTTACTGCAATGAGCGTATGTTCTTTCACAAATCTATCAATGTAACTAGTCATATTCAAAATGCTGAACTTTTGTATGATGCAATCAAAGAGGTGATTATAGAAGAGATTGGCCATGAGTTGGTGTTCAAATTATCACAGATAATGGTTCGAACTACAAGAAAGCATGCTTTCATGTCACTAAGGAGTACCCCCACATTGTGTGGCAGCCATGTGCTATGTTTAAGGAGATTGGTCATTTCCATGATGTTCAAAAGGTGGTAGATTGCATGAGGAGATGAAAATGAAGGTTGGTGGAGAGTTGATCCGACCCAATGCCATGAGGTTTGGGACTGTATTTATCTTTTTGCAGAGTTCTGGGATAGGAAAGACATGTTCCGACAATGGATGGTTTCAGAGGAGTGGAAGAACAGTGATTGGGTTAACATCCGAACAATGACTACATGGATGAGTGCCTGACAAGCAGGAGTTGGTGAAATGATATGAAGTGGATGCTAGATGCAGTGAAGCCACTTCATGGTGTGCTTTGATATGTTGATTAGCAAAAGAAAGGAACAATCTCTAGACTTATGCCAAGGATGCTTGCCATAATGCATGACTTAGAAGCTCATTATGGTGACAACATGGAAGATTTGAAGAGGTTCATGAGTGTGGTGAAGAGGAGGGTCCACTAATGTCCTAGACTTGTAGACACACCATTCTTTGTAATGTTGTCCTGAATTGTAATTTTCTTTTCCATTTATTCATGATGCAGCTTGTCTTCTTGATCCAGAGAGCAATTACAAATTTGGATTAAGTGACAACTCAACATATATGAAGGAAGTCACGTTGACAATAGAGAGGATTCCCTTGAAAATGCAATTGAGGCACTTGCTGAATTTGAAATGTTCCGCGCTCACTAAGGGATGTTTGACGGTGCTATGACACGGATTGCAGCAACGCGCATGACCCTAAGTAAGCAAGCAGCCAAACACTAATCCACATTAGTTCTATTGTGCTTGAATCATTCTAGATGCTATTTGTTGCAGCTACCTAATGGAGGACTTATGGAGGAGATGTCAAAGTTTTGCAAATATATGTAATGCGGATTGTGTCGCAATGCGTGTCCTCAAGCAGGTGCAAGCGTAATTGAAGCACCTTTGCATTGATTCATACTGTGAAACCATCTCAGTTATGCCAAGTTTCACAAATTAGTTTATGTCCACTACAATTTGAAGCTGCGCATCCCACAAATGGAGGAGGACCAGCAGGAGACAGAGTTAGATGCTTGTGGAATAGTGATGGAGACCACACTTTTTGATAGCTAAAACCCAATCATGGATTGGCTCAAAAAATCCATTACTGAATATGAGACTAATGTGGATGAAGGAGTTGATCCCCTAACACCTAGGGTCATGATTGATGAAGTGCGACTTGAGAAATCAAGTGGTGCAGTTCTCAACAAGCCCATCAAGTTGTGGGCTTCAAAGAGGAAACGTCCTAATGGTGGAAGGAAGCAAAAGAAGAAGAAAGGAAAGAATGCGGTGGTGGATGAAGAGGAGGATATTGTGGGAAGTGATGATGACACGGATACTCCTCCCAATAGCCTTTGATTATGCTGAGTCTTAGGACAGTAGTTCCCCTGAAGAGGAGGATGCTCATGATGACACCGACAATGATGGGCTAGATAGTACCAAGGGATGAGTAGAAAGAGGAGAGCAATATGTCAAAGCAACTGAGTCTCAAGGTAATTGTGTTACTTTTTTTGTGTTTTAGATTGAGTGCAACAGAATAGTAATGTCCTCGTGTTTCACAATTGTAGCTGTTAATATGCAATTGCCACTTCGATTCAGTGAAGAAGATCACTCATACATGCTCACAGGATGCAGACCATGGTTCTCATCGATCGAGGCTTGGTAAGAAGAAGCATGTCTCTAGCCTTTACTAGCCATCCGGTATGTGATGAAGCCTATCACAAACTGATTCACAATTCCAGTCTGTATGTAAATTTGCACTGCCTTATATATTTACATCTCTTTATGACTGACTGTGTTTACAAATTGGATACTTCATTTGATGCTGAAGTAAGAATATAATGAGTCAACTCACCCTTATAATGTTGCAGGATCTTCACATGGCCAAAGAAAGGGAGGCAAACGTAGTTGACAGGGTTGCTAGTGTCTTCTGCGCTGCTAAGTATGAGATTAACGTTTATTACAATACACGCTAATGACCGAATAGCTTGTACTGTGTGTTTTTCCTAATTGCACACAAAGCTTTTTAGGCTTGTCCAACAACTCCTTGTTGTTGCAGTCAGTTCAGATTGGTTCCTCCATTCAAACTAGCAGTGGTTGATCTCTGATTTTCTAGCTTGGCTTAGCTCACAAACAATATATCAACAACCTTCTGATTTTTCATGTGTTTATGCGCCAAATGCAAGCATAACTAGACTAATCCCCAATTGGTTCTGGAACCTAGCTTCAGGGTGTTACCAGCTGAAAGCATCTAGACCCCTAAAAATATTGGTTTTGGTAATTAATGACATTATGTGATCATGGGACTAATTTGTGTATTAAGTGGTTGCAAGAACTAGTCTCAAGGGCAAAGAAATAGGTACATAAAAAGATGTAGCAAGATTCAAAGAGCTGCAAGTCGACAAGGTAAATAGTTTAGGGCTATTTTCATTTTTTACCGGTCTTGGAGAAAGGTTGAAAGACCGGATTATAGGCTAGATGCCGTACTATTAAGAGAGATCACGGTAAAAGGCTTGATCACATGCAAATATGTCCCTTGGATCAATTTAGGATCATGCATACACTTGGAAATTAAAATTGAATCAAAATCAAGTTTTGTCAAGAAGATTGGAAGTACCGGCATTGAAAGCGCGGAACTTCCGATCGGCGGAACTACCGGGCCCCTGAGCGGAACTTTTATTCCAGAGAGCACCCGGAGTTCAACTTAATCTCTTGGAAATCGGAAGTATCGCGGGTTGAACTGTGGAACTACCGCTGGTCGGAAGTTCCGGGCACCCGAGCGGCACTTTATTTCCAGAAAGCGCCCGGAGTTCAACTTAGCTCCTCAGAAATCGGAAGTACCGCATATTGAACTGCGGAACTACCGCTGGGCGGAAGTTCCGGCCTCCTGAGCGGAGCTTTTATTCCAGAGAGCGCCCTGTTTAAAACTTGAACTCTCTGAGATCGGAAGTACCAGGGCAAGGAGCGAACTTCCGGGGAGTCCGGAAGTACCGCGATTTTAACGGCGGTAGTACCGCACTCATTGACCAACGGTTACTTCTGACTCTCTGACATAGCCGTTCTGACCAGGCGGCGGAAATCCGGAAGTATCGCCCATATAACGGCGGTAGTTCCGATTTCCCTGAATTTTCATGATTGTTTAATGCAACGGCTAATTGAGGTTGGTGGGGATATAAATTCGACCCCACCAGCATTTGTACATGTTGTTGAACCCCCATTGAACATCTTTGAGCCTAGAGCAACCTCTCACACCTCTCATTCACTCTTGTGCATTCAATAGAGGTAGTTGAGCCAATTCAAGTGCATTGCATGCTAGATTGATCCATTTGGCACTTGAGTGTGATGTTGTCGCTATGGTTCATTTCTCTTGGTGCTTGCCGGCACCTAGACGGCTTGGCAAAGGTTCCGGTGATCTTCTCAAGAAGATTGTGAGAAGGCCCGGAGGATTGTGAAGGCTTGGAGCACGCCTACCCGGAGAGGGAAAGGGCTACCGCTAGTGATCGAGGTGATTAGGCTCAATTCGTGGAGCCGGTCCGATTCGTTCGGGCTTACCTCAACGTGGACTAGGGGAGACCGGCAAGTCTCCGATCACCACTGTAAAAAGTGATTGTGTCAATTGTGATTTGCTCTCGTGTGCTATATTTCATACAAGCATTTATTTTCAATTGAATATTTGATTGCTTGCTTAGTTAGAGTAGCAAACTTTGATCTAGGCTAAGTGGTATTGCTTCTAGTCAATTACTTGCTCTAGGAATTCACTAAGCTTAAAATTACTAATTGAAATTAGGCGAAAAATTTTAAAGCCGCCTATTCACCCCCCCCCCCTCCCCCCTCTAGTCGGCCTCCTCGATCTTACACTAGCAACAATGGAATGTTACCAACTAGCTTCAGGGTATTTGGATCTGTCAAGAAGTCAACTAACTAGAATGTTACCAGCATGGAACTAATGAAGCATCTGTGACCTTATTGCCAACACATTTTCATGTAGTTTTGTCTGTAAGCTTGAGTCTTCATGATTATCCTTACAGTTTGCCTAGTTTCTCCACTGCTGACTTTATTATTTGTTAATCTATTGTGAAGCGAAACTTCGTCCCAAAAAAATCAAAAAAAATCAGTCATTTTTTGGTTGATTTTAGCTGACACATGTTTCGTAATTCAAATTCTAGTTCAAAAATTTTGGCTAAACTTTTCCGAGAAAATTGGTTACCGGTGATTTTTACGCTTTCTACCCTCGGATAAAATTTTGGCACCGATCAAAATTTCTCTGGATTTGTACCCCTCCTTCTGACCCTGGCTAAAGGGGAGGCCTAAAGCCCTGCAAAAGTCACGGGAAGGCAGGCCGTACCAGGAATCTACACGAGTTACACATGACCCCACGCACACCACACCAGTTAGTGCCCCCGTGCCCACTTTGCCGCTGTGTGCATGCGCTGCGGTGTGGTCCACCCGCTCTCCTGTTTCAGGTACGTACTACCGTACATAGAAGACAGACTGGACTGGAACCCCTTTCGTCTTTCCTCCTCTCCTTTCTTTTCTTCCCTGACACAACGATGCAAATTGCAACCAATGGCCGTCGTCCTACTCACACGACACTGCTCACCGGCTGAAGAGCTTCGACTTTTGAGACATTTCAGATGGTCGCGACGAGCCAAATTGGATGTCACTCAGTCGATCAAACAGCACCTCGCGCCAGAGCAGGTACAAAACAGCAGTTACAAACCCTAGCATAGTCCGGCGGTATGGCCATGATACCTCACCATCACCTTATCTCTTTAGACGATGGCTAAAGTTGGATGGATTGTTTGTGTATTTTCTACTTTAATTGATCGAGATTTGAACCCGTCGTCTGAGAGGGGTAAGCCGACAGACTGAATAAAAAGTATCACCAAGTAACCCACGTAATATACGGTTTAAGGAGCTTCAACTCCGTCATTCACCAACACCAAACATTTGGGATATGGCTTGTTGGCAGACAGTACAAACCTACTTTCGCACAACACCAAACATTCAGTGCCGCCTCTCATCTGCAAAGACTATAGCTTTACTGATAATGAATTGCCCCAAAAGAGTGACTGCACTGTATAGTGTTATACACAAGATTGTCAATCCAAGATGGTCTCATCGACAAGTTCAACAAGACAAAACCACCATTTATTCAGGCATTACATAGGCTTACAGCGAAGTGACGCTCATATATGTTCCTATTCCTCCCATTTTCTAGACTCACTCTACTTCGTGTCCGTAAAAAATACCGGTGTTCGATAACATCTTGAGTCCATATTCCAACACACACAAACATACAAGAGCTTCAGGATATTACTCGGTATGAAACGTGGATCAATCATTCTTCTTCTCAAATTTCGCCCTGTCAACGCCGCTGTATGGAGCGACGTGATAAGCGTACTGCTGGATGACTGAGAAGACGACCATTTCAAGGATCACCAAGACGTTCTGGATCGCCTCCTGGATATGCTCCACGTCCAACCAGAAATGGTGGGATTGAATAATCCCTACAGCAGCTAAAACATCAAGTGCAACACCCTGCGAAAAAAGATAATAGCATACAGGAGTTCAATCACTGTTGATTTCATCAAAAGAACTGTAGGACGAAATGGGACAGTTGTTAAATTTAACTATTTTGTTTCCTAGAGTGAAAGAGGTTTGCATATTACATGGTTGCCTAATGCACCAAGTGTAGGGTGCACTCATAACAAAGTGTCCACTGTCCACCGGGAAAGTCTCCTTCAAGCAGGATTGTACTGCAACTGCCTTCAAAGGTGAAATATCTAAAACTAACTTTCTTTTCTTAAACTTTATTTACACCTTACTCCAGCTTCATTTTTCACTAGAAGGGTAACAATGTGTAGCTGTTTACTTGTGGCCCTTCCTTATAAAAGAAATTGCTGAATCTGAATATTTAAATGCCAATGCATGGAAACTTAAATTGCAGATGAAGCTCTAAATGGTATCAACTGTAAGTAGAAAATAAGGTGGTTATATATCATGCTTAATTAAATCCAAATAATCAATGAGAGATGAAGCTTCATATGAAGTCATGCCAAGCCACTCCGAAGGAACAAAAGGTCTAAAACATCTACATCATCACACCAATCGTTGAGTCAAATGTTCAGATGTAAACTGGTGCAAATTATAAGAGCATTCAGACACACAGAACTAGCCCTATTGAAAATCATAGAAGAAAGATTCTAACACTACTTCCATTTAGGAGCATAGTATTTACCTGCCAGAAAGAGAAGAAGACAATCCCTTTGATGCATAAGAACTTTGCAAGAGGCTTGTGTGGTGCCAGTTCTTTAGCAAACAAGTGATAGAATATAACCAAGGCATATAACGCCATGGAGACTGAAAAGTTCAGTATAATTGTGAATGTCCAGCTGACCCAACTGGGGTACAAACCAAGAAGCTGAAGTGTAATCATCAGAATGGAGCATACTGGCCTAACAACAACAAATTGCCAGGTCCAGTACTTCAGAAGCTTCAGTGTCTTGTGCTCCAATCGAACGGTGCGGGGCTTCCATATCACAAAGCCACAAACATATTAGTTACACAGAAGTAAAGCAAGTAAAACTAAAGAATAGGGTAAACTCTACATAAAAGAGCTGCTAACAGCTTCCAGAATGCCTAAGCAGGTTATAGGTGCAAGATATTACTGTGGAAGAATGATGCAAAGACAGGATCTAGAGACAAGTAGACAACATCATTTTAAGTACATGCATATAGGGAAATTTGGTGAGAAACAGATTTAGAAACTGAAGTCCAAATCATATTCAAACTTAAGCATGACTCATTATAAGTACATGATTCAATTAATATAGATATTACTACATTAATAGTACTCTATTGATGGAGATGTATGAACCTTTTTTGTTAAGACCGTGAATCATTTTAGTGTTACTGAATAATGTTGCAGCCTTCAAATATGTAAGGTTCCTTATGGATTTCTCCAAGTATGCACCTAGGACCCCTTGTCCATTTGTCATTAATAGCGCAGGTTGCATTACCAAAATTCAACAGATTATAGAAACACTCGGTTATATCAAATTTTATATAAGAGTATACAAGGGTGTCCTCTAAAACATATATACAAGGGTGTCCTCTAAAAAATGTATACCAGGGTATAAGAAAGATACCAGGAAAAGGGAAACAGGGAAAGAATGATGAAGCACCCTCCCTTTGATTTCATCAGGTACAATGTTTTTACTAACTGATATATTCAAGTAGCTGTACATCAATGCCATAAACTTAGCAATCACCTGCAAAATTGTAAGGGAAAAAAAGAGAGGAAAAGTCAGTGAATCACCAACTTCAGATGGAAAATGTCGTTGACCAAAGAGGACTCACCAGTGCTTCATAGCATTCTTTAACAGCATCCAAGAACATAAAAAATGTTTTGCTTCCCTGGATATCTAGGAGACCAACAAAGGAATCTATAGCATACAGTGGAGCCATTAGCACTATAATGAGTATAGCCTTCTGCTCCTTGGGATTTTTCCAATAGAAAAGATGTTGTGATACCAATTGTACAGTGAAATGCATAGACAACATTACACAACAAGCTGCTCCTAGGAGAGTAAGAGTTGGAGGATCCATTTTAGTAAGATCCATCCCCGGGAACAGTGACATGGTGCCTGCAGATATAGATAATTCATTTTTATTCACCAGGGAATATAAATTTAAAGCTAATGATCAGTCAAAAATAGGTAACATAAGAACAACAAAAATACCAAGGGCATAAAGGATTGTATGATCGTTTTCAAGATTTCAGGTGTTGTTTCATTTTGATACAATTTGGGTTTTGGTTTCATAATTTAAAGTGCTTCAGAAAGCATTGTTTCTTGATTAAATTTGGTTAGTGAAGCATGGCAACACTCCATTTTCGTGAACATGGAAGCATATCTGAACCAGGAGACCAAAATGAACACATAACACAAACCATATGGAGCTGATATTCATATTTTCTTCTTCTACACTAAAGAAAGCAGGGCAAGATATGCCTCAAATCTTCTACAGTAATGAAAGCAGATCAAGATATGCCTCAAATAATTTTCTCCATAGACAGCAGTTACATCACTATCCAACCTAGTTATTACAGTTAGGTGGATAAACTGTTTGTTGATCAGCATTGAAATGACATAGCAAAAAAGAGGCAGCAGGAAAAATGGTGTTCCTTGCAATTGTCTTATTTCCATTGTTCAAAGGGGTCCAGAAAATAGCAAATAAACAGAACGGTACTTCTTAATGAACTATGAAGGGGCTAATAGTTACATGCTTAATAAAACAAATTGTGCATATGTAGTGATCATAATGTGCATGCATAACGATCTTGGTTTGTGAACCAGGAGGCACCACAAGATCACATGGAGTTCTCGATGTTGAAGTATATTCCACCTTTCCTCAACAACTTAAGCTTAAGTTAGTTGGTGCATGAAACTCAATACACTATAATGTATTACTGAGAATCCTTGTTAAAGTCAAAGTTTTAAAACACATACAAACTTTTTCTATTCAAATTTATTTATGGCTAGAAGTACCACTATGTGGCCAACGTTCTAATATGAAGAAAATTGCTAGCTAAAGACAATGTACAATCATGCAATATCTTTTCTTTGGCATAATTTCAGTTTAAAAATTTTAAATAGCTCAGTGGTCCAAGGAAGAGATTACTTTTTTATCCATTCAGAAACTAATTTTCAAGAACACTCACTTATCAACAAAACTGGGATAATGTAAGAAAAGTGTTTTCTTAACTGTTGAACTATTAACGTAAGAAATCTAATTAAAGGAACAATTACTACTTCGATGGTAAAGTTTCAGTAGAAGTAACTCAATTGTTTCGAAAAAGGACCATAGAAGTAACTCAATTGTTTCGAAAAAGGACCTACCTTTATCCATAGGCAACTAATGACTATGACAAGTACTCACTTAACTAAAATAGGGGTAATTTAAGCAAACTGTTTTTTCCAGAAGGACAAAAATTGGAGATTATGTGCGGACTGGTGAGAACTAAAAATTACTGTGGAAAACAAGCATCACAGTCCCATCACAGATGATTTTAATGGATAAAAGGAGAAGGCTATGGTGTTCCCCAAAAGTGGATCTGCAAACTGGGTATCAAGATCCAACTGGGTATCACCAGATATGAGAATGACCCAAATCTCAGCTTCATTTCAGGGAATGTTGCGTTAGGCACTATGCCTTCAGCACTCGGAACAGGTACATCAAGTTGAGAATCAGCTATATTAAATGCAGTGCAGTTTTTTCTTTTTTAAAAAACAAAAAGATCGCCCAAGTACGTAGGACAAATCACACAGGATACCACTAAATGCCAAGCTACTCGACCAAGCAAGATTTTTGTATATAGTACAGTGTCTCAACCACGAAAAAGAAAAGAAACAAATTTCTCAAAAGTCCACAAAGAATTATGCTGTGGACTTATCAAGAGGATTGCACTTATGTTGGAAACTAGGAATAAACAAGCAGGGCAGGACTTAATACATAGAATTGAAAAAAAAACGTAACAAGAACTATCCCAATCCTTCAACCCGTTTGTGCTCAAGGTAGATGCTAGCAAAACAGTAAATAGAGCTAGCTATCTGCACAAAACAGAACCTAATACCATTTCTAACCATGAAACTGTGACCTAAGACAATGTGATGCTAAATATGGATCAGATTAGAAACGCGAATAGGCAATTGCCACCCAGAGTATCTTCAACAGAACGTCGAACTTGCTTCCAGCTAATTTTCACGAGCCACAATGATCCTAAAGTGAGGTAAGAGTGGCTTAGAAACGCGATCTTAGAGCATTATTGCAATTAGAAATTAGTGGATTTATTTTATTCGTTTTGGAACCGTTGGATGTAATCTGTAACTTATTTGGTTTCAATAAATGAAACTGAAGAAGCTGCTGCTTCTTACATAAAAAAAAATAATAATGCAATTAGCAGTATTTCCATGGTGATTCTTCGAATTACTCTACAGATGTATCTGTTCTGCACCACAAGCATATGAGAAATTGATATAAAATATAAGTAGACAACCCTTTATCCCCCCAATTTATTCACTTCTCCCTCCCCGACTCCATCTCCCCCTCTCCCCAAATTTCTGCACGGACAAGATCGTACAAGGAACAAATAATGGCGTGCCTCCGAGCGAACGGAACATACTCCCTTTTCTCCTCGCCTTCTCCCTGTTCCCCTCCTAGGATCGTGCCCTTGGTGGATCAGAACACAACCAGAAACCCCCGTAACCAAGGCATGCCAACCACAAAGCCATCCACTGGTCCGGAGATCGTACGTCGCCGGCAAGGAGCGGGAGCTCTCACCTGGTTGGAAGCTTGGAGTCTCCGCGAGGGGTTGGAGCCTTCGCCGCCGGGGGAGCTCGGGACACTGGACAGGAGCGGGCTTCTCTCTCTCGGTTCCTCCTCCGGCATACAGAGATCTCCTCGCGACCCGCGTGGCGGACTGGGGAGTGGACGGTGAATTGGTAGGAGATTTTGCAGGGAACCCCTCCGAAGTACGAGTCAGTTTGTTTGGCTGCCTGGTGTCCAACCCGACACGTCTGCAAGCAGTTAGACAGACAGGTGTGCAAGGTCGACTTTAACTGGACTGGCCTATCTACATCGTCATGTGGGTCCAGCGGCCCAACAAGCCTGCCGACAATGGTTCCATGTAGAAATGATTTTCATTTGAGTTTGACTGTCTCTATCTATACTAACTTAAAAAAAAAAAGGAGTTTATCCGTTCACTATCTTTCCTTTTTTGCAGTAGATTTTTTCTATCTACTGCAACGCACATATACCAACATATAAGTCTATGCCGTCAGCCGGCTCCCTCCTCGAACTGCTTGTGGCCTCACACCCAACCGCTCATCTTCCTTTCCCCATGTGGCCACTCTAATGACCCAACCACTAGGCAATCTCGCTATTCTCATATCTTGATCAGCATCGCCCCCTCTCCTCACTCCGATCAATCTCTTCTAATCATCTCCCTCTTCTATGCCCTGCACCAGCGCCTTGCCAGTTTTGCAGGACAGATCCGCTATGAGTGGCAACGCTGGTGACCAATGCTCACGACAAGCATAAAAGGCATTGCCAAGGGGTGGCTGGGCTCGAAGAGCGAGGAGGCAGTGGAGGGGAGAAGAAAGACGGTGGTGCTGGGATTGAGGATGGCCATATCTGGTGCCACCAGAGCTGAGGATGGTCAGATCTAGCGGCGTGGTAGTTAGGGCTCACCAGATCTATCGGACTTCGGTTTCTCCCTCGGGTCCGACGGTAGACACATCTCTCTCTCTGACTCTCCTCCACCGATGCCCCCACCATCCACTTCCATTTTCTTCTGCCATGGTCGGCTGGCTCCAACTATAGCTCTATGTTCTTGATCCGCCACCACCCCACTGTCTCGTTGTGAGGATGGCCTGATCTGACAGTGATGAAAGTGAGGACAATCAAATCCAGTGGCAGCGACCTCGGCGACACCAAATCCAAACGCGGTGACCTCGAGATCCACCGGATCCGCCACACTAGGGTGGAGAATGCCGGTGTTGAGGACGATGACCTCAAGATCCGGCGGTCATGGGGTTGGGGACAAAGGTGAGGAGCACGATGACCCCAGTGAAATATCGGAGGTGGAGGTGTACTAGACGGATTTGAAGATGGTGACTTGGAGATGGTGCATCCAGTGGTGGTGACCTTGTGGATGATGGATTTGATGGTGACGGGTCCAATGACACGTAGAGTGGAGCCATCGGCCAGGAGGAGGCACAGGGAGTGGAGGTGACAGGATGGTGGTGCGTGGGCGGGGGTGAGGCGAGGGAGAGGAGGAGACAGCATCGGGTGGGGTGGAGGGGTCGGATGTATTTTTTATTTACATATAAGGCAACCTCCTCACTCAGCTAATTGTAGCCACTAGATCTCAATCCGACGGCCATGAATAAAGGTGATGCGACTAGCCCTTTGGTCCCTAAGCATAGCCCCTCGGAGCCTCCGCTACTCCTTCCTCCTGTGCACCGCCATGCTACTGCTGCACTAAGACGGTGAAGAAGATAGAGGTAGAGCGGTACTCACGAAGAAGAGGAGCATACCGGTGCGGACGATAAGGCGTTGGTGTACACAACTGAGGACAACGATGGAACGAAACTGTACATCGCCGAGGTCGACGATCAAGACATAGAGTACACCAACACAGATGACAAACAGGGAGCCAAAGTACACCGGCTCGGACAAGGTGTACATTGCTAGAGGTGAGGAAGAACCACAAAGCTAGTGGGGTTAGGGAGGGTAGATCCGAAGCGATGATCTTGGCAACGGTGGATCCAGCCACACCGACCTCACTCTTGATGATAAGATGAATCCCTCTTTTTCATGGCCATTGTATAATTTTGGTCACGTTTGATGATATGTATCACATTCTTTAGAACCCCACTTCAATGCACAGGCATCTTACTATTAAATTTAGTATAGGTGTTGTGCTGGATTTTAGAAGGCAAAATAATTTGTAAAAGTATTTGTTTTCATATTTCACGTAATTGGAAGAAAATATTGGACTTGCCAGAAATCAAAACAAAGCATTGGCTGCAGTAGAAGTTTCCAGAAGATGTGAAGAAGGAAATCATCAATAGGAGATTAGAAACATGAAGATTTGAAAGTAGACAGAGAATCTATCCAAGGAAAGGTTGAGTCGACACGAACAAGGAGACTTGAAGTAGAATCCAAGATTGAGTCAACTGTTCTAAGCTATAAATACCATGTACTAGTTAATGGAAAAATGCACACATGCCAACCTTTACTACCTTTTTGCATCTATTTTTCCTATACCTTAGAAGTAGGTCGTAGCTCATAGAATCTTACCTTTGTAATTCAACTTTGATCAATATTACTTCGCATTAACGTGTTGATCAATCGGTAAGTTACACCTATCGCCTATTTCGAGATTCGTTCATGTTTGTTATTACTTCATATCAACATTTCATCCAAAATCGGCTTTTGTTCGAGAAATGAGAATTGAAGGATGCAGATATTCTCTTGTTTAACCAAAATTTTGAAGAGTAAAGGATTAAGTTGTTTGGATAATTGGCTATAATTAAGGATGTTTGACATTTTTGTAAAGATATCATCTTCACAAAAATGGGGGTATGTGTTGCTGCCAGATTTTGGAAGGCAAAATATTCGATACAAGTATTTTTTTAGCATTTAACATAATTATAAAGAAAGATCAGAAATTGCCAGAAATTAGGAACAAGCATCAGCCATGCTAAGAAGCCTCCAGAATATGCCGACTAAGGAAAATTAGATGCAAAGAAGGAAATCGTCAATAGGAGACTGCAAGCGAGAAGATTTAAATACAGATAGGGACTCTGTAGGACCGAGAAGGTGACTAGAACGGAGTGTTGAATAGAAGCCTCACAAAGATCGGCTTCGCTATTATCTTTTCCTTCAAGATTCTCATAGTCTTCCACTCCAATAGCTATGATTAGCTAAGAAGTTCAGAGTTTAAACAACCACATTGAAGTCTCAACGAAAAACCAAGAAAAATATGCCTTGACAGGGTTCTGGTGGTCTAACCTCCAACTAGAGGGTGGTCTAACAGTTTGGACCGATATTACTGCTACTTGGTTGATGATCTGACCTTTCCCTAAGAATAGAACAGATTTTTAGTACGATATCATATCTAAAAATCAACGAAACTTTTAATCCATAGCTCTAACCTACTTGAAACTTTGCACACACCTAGCCTATGATATTGTGAATCTAATCCACCAAGAAATAAACATAAATCCTTGCAAAGATTTGATCTTTCTTTATTCTAAGGAAGGTTACACTAAAATCAGACAAAATACGAAAATGGTGATTGAGAGGAGCCTGTGAAAGGAATTGGGCCATGATGTCTAAGGGTAGTTTTGCACATGTCCTAGCATCCTCAAATCACACAATAACAAATGCCCTCAAGATCAAAACTCCAAAATCACCCTTTTTTGAGTCAAAACTGGGTAAATCCAAGAACTTGCAAAGGAGGGCGTCTAGACAGATGGGATCTAATCTTTAAGAGATATTTCCATCACTTACACATTTTTGGCACAAAACAAGATCAAGAGGGGAGAAGAATACATCAAAACCAAGCCAAATCAAGATTTCAACACTTAAACAAAGAGGAGAAAAACATGAACAAATTTTGATATCATTGATACTTAGAAATGGATGTTTACGTCCACTCACAAGCTCAAGAATGATAAGAAGCTTAAGACAAAGGGCCACAATTCATCTCTCAAAGGTTCTCTCTAAGAATCCTAACTCTCCTTAAAGGCTTGGCCCAAACTACTAAGCCACATCTCTCCCTCTTTATATATGGAGACTCGCAAAAGAAACCCTAACCAGTGCTTCTAGTTGGATTTCATCTACTCTTACATGGGCTAATCCATTAACCCAACACCATACCGGGTTTTATACTCACACATGACTTATGCACGCTTCTCAAAGCGCATAAGCCCAACCTACTAAGTTACAAGCTTCCATTCACTTGGCCTTCTCAGCATCTCTTTGACCTAAACCGCTCCCTCAATACCCTCCAAGTGCCACGGTTTTGATCCCATCGTTGTTTCTAGTATTTTGGCTTCCTTGTCAAAACGCCATCACTTTGACCGTGGACGTTACATCTTCCCCGAGCCTTTTCCATAATCATCCCTCCCTTTGCAAGCAATCCCCATGCTACAATGTGTAGATTCACCAATGGCTCATTCATCAGTAAGTCTCTCCGTATCGGTTTCCCTCGACCATGCCTTACTTGCACCGACTGCACCATTTGATGAACTATTACTTGAACCTTCCCTTCAACAACCCTTGTCTTCACTGTGCCTTGCTTGAGCCCAACCATCCCACCTGACTTCCTAAACCGTACCTCAACTCATCCCTGAGCCTAGTCCCAGTCCACACCATCGACCATGGTTGCCTTCAAGCTTTCCTGCATATTTTTGGGTGCAAGTTCTTCACAACTTAACCCACGATAGTCCAAACATGTTTCATGAACCATAAATGCAATGACCTAGAACTCCAAAAATCAATGATCATGTCCCACAAATATCGAAAAACTTCTCAAATAATTTTAGAAAAATCATGTATGAACACCGTTGATCGGTCGGTCTGACAGCTCAGCCAACCCCTGTGGGACCGCCACCCATTGGTCAATCGGACCGCTCCTATTTCTCTCGAGCACGCTATGTGCACCTCTCTAGAATAAACATCCCACCAACTAGACATTGATCACACCGCATTTTTGGTCGGACCGCTCTCACAGTCGATCACACTGGACACCAATCAGATCATGGCCCATAGCCAATCAGACTGCTCCACCACAACAGTCAGACCATTGCCTACCTAACAGCAAAAACCAGAGAGTAGGCAACACAAAATCAAACTCAAACTTTAACAATGAAGTACAAGCAAAGTCAAATACTCATCACATAAAATAGGGTGACCTCCACATAGTCTCACAGATTCTATCTAAGGAAAAGTTGAGCCGGCACGAAAAGGAGACTTGAAGCACAATCCTAGATTGAGTCGGCTATTTTAGGATATAAATACTCTATACTAGTTGATGAAAAATATACACACATCAATCTTTACTATCTTTTTGTATCTATTTTTTCTATACCTTAGAGCAACTCCAGCAGTAGCCCTCAAAACAGGGCCCCTACTTTTTATTTGAGGGCTCCCCCTACTTTTGAGGGCCATGTTTTCTGGGCTGCACTCCAGCAGGAGCCCTCATAACAGAGCCCTTACTTCTCAATTCCTCTATTTCCTCACACACTATATGCATATGTATGGGACAAAAGCACAATACACAATAAAATATTTATGATTTCACAATGAGGGACAATATTTAAATATATGAATTCAAATACGAATATTCAAATTTAAATTCAAATTTGTTCCGAATTTAAATTGAAAGCACAAAGTTCATCACATAACATTAAAATTTGTTCCGAATTCAAATATGAATTCAAATACGAATATTCAAATTTAAATTCAAATTTATTCCGAATTTAAATTGAAAGCACAAATATGAATTCAAATACGAATATTCAAATTTAAATTCAAATTTGTTTCGAATTTAAATTGAAAGCACAAAGTTCATCACATAACATTCAAATTTAAATTAAAATTTGTTCCGAATTCAAATACGAATATTCAAATTTAAATTCAAATTTGTTCCGAATTTAAATTGAAAGCACAAAGTTCATCACATAACATTCAAATTTGTTCCGAATTCAAATACGAATATTCAAATGCGAATTCAAATACGAAATATTCAAATTCAAATTCAAATTTATTCCGAATTTAAATTGAAAGCACAAAGTTCATCACATAACATTCAAATTTAAATTCAAATTTGTTCCGAATTCAAATATGAATTCAAATACGAATATTCAAATTTAAATTCAAATTTATTCCGAATTTAAATATGAATTCAAATACGAATTCAAATACGAATATTCAAATTTAAATTCAAATTTGTTCCGAATTTAAATTGAAAGCACAAATGTTCCACAAAAACGAGGAAAGTGAAAAATGAGAGCTAGGAGTAGGGGCCCCTAGGAATGAGGGTGGGAGGGTGATTTGAGGGCCTCTCAAATTTGAGGGCTCTAGTAGGGGCTCACTGGAGCTCGTTTTTGGCTCAAGCCCTCAAATTTGAGTTTTGAGGGCTCAAGTAGGGGCCCTGCTGGAGTTGCTCTTAGGAATAGATCATAGCTAGTAGAATCTTACCTTTTGTATTCGATTTGATCAATATTGCTTCGCATCAATGTGCTAATCAATATGTGAATTACACCTATCCCTGTTTCGAGATTTTGTTTATTGCTTCACAACGATGTTTCGTCCAAGGTCGAATTTTGTTCAGATTTACATATCGTCGACTTTGTTGATTTGCTGGAAAAATCGGCTGGCATGTCGTATACACTGCTATAGAGCACAAATCGGCTGGCACGTTATATATGCTACTAAAGAGCACCCTCTATAAGAACACGGTGTTGTCAGAAATTTTCCGACGACAATAGTATTATACATGCCCTTAGAGAAAGAGGGGAGGAGGCACATGGTGACATGGGAGAAAAGAGGGACAGGAATGGAAAGAAAGCAAACAGGGAAGAAGGAAGGAAAGAATATAGAAAGAAAAAAGGGGATACCCATTTCTACCACATCATAGCCATCCTTGTCGTAGACACATCGTTTAGGACTTCAGGCCATGAGGGTGATTGATATTTGATAGTTGAAAGGATGAAATTTAGACGGCTACGAAGTTTACATGAAAATTAGACTCCCATCTATAAACTAAAATTTGACTATTACATGTGCAGAAAGAAAGAAGGGAAATGCCTGCTCATGCTGCTCTAGAAACGACACACACACGGTACCGAAAGCATGGCGATACTACTTTTTTTTCCTATTTTTGTTGGAAAAATCGACTTTCGAGTTCTGATCGCACTCTCATCAACCTGCCGTCTGCCGTCCCCCATCCATCCTCCGGCACGGGAGCGCCGAGCGGCGGTGGCGAAACTTGCGATCGGGCCGCCGTGTACGTGCACGCGCTGGCGCTGCGCGCGGCTGCACGGGTCGTATCCGGGTGCGTCGTGTGTGTCGGCGACGTGCCAAACTCGCCGGGCAGGCCACCGGTTGGCTGGTGAGTTGGCGCTGTGCTATGTGTGCATAGGGCTGTAAAAAAAGCTCGAGGCTCGCGAGCTATTTGAGTTTGGCTCGTTGTAGGATCGATTCGAGCTCAGTTCGAGCTGTTAACGAGCCGAATTCGAGCTTCGGAAAAAGCTCGCGAACCTAAATGAATCGAATTCGAATAGTTCGTGTAAGTTCAAACGGTCGCGACCCCGCGTCAAGAGTCAAGACTCAGTCACCGCACCGGGCGCAATCCCTGTTCGCATTTTCGCAATCCGCCAATCCCTAACCCTAAATCCTTCCCCCTCTCCGCTCGGCGCTCCTCGCCTCCCGGTTCCCCCCCCCCCGCCTCGCTGCTCGTCCCCCGCCGCGCCCGCCGCCTCCCACGCGCTCCGCCGCGCTCGCCTCTCCTCGTCCCCGGCGCCGCCCCGCCCCACCCCTCCTCCCACACCGCCGGCCACCTCCGCCTGATCCGCGCTCGCAGCCCTTCCTTGTCTCCCGACGCGGCCTCGCCCTCCTCTCCTCCCGAGCTCCCACCCACCGGCCGCCTCGCGCAGATCCGCTCGCCGCCCATCCTCGTCCCCCCGGCGGCGCCGCCCGCCTCCTCCTCTCCCTCCCGCCGGCCGCCTCGCCAGATCCACTCGCAGCCTCTCGCGCCGACGCGCGCCGCCCCGCCTCCTCTCCTCCCACGGCCGCCGCCTCGCCCAGATCCGCCTCCTCTCCTCCCGCGGCGTCGCCGACCGCCTCCGCCAGATCCGCGCGCCGCGCCCTCGTCCGTCCCCGGTGCGCCGCCTCGCCCTCTCTCCTCCTACCGCCGGCGCCTCGCCTGAATCCGCCGACGCCGTGCCGTGTTCCTCCTCGCAAGGTTTGATTCTTGTCTCCGTTCACATTGCTAGATATGCAGCATGGAACAACAGATTGATGGCTGTCCTAGTCATCCATGGAAGGCTTTTGTGTTGACAATTGCAACATGCCGTCTGTTGTCCGTGTCTTGACAATATTGATGTACTTAGTTAGTCGTGTTGGATGCAAGCAACTCCTGTTAGCTGTGTTAATTTGTTGTTGCATGTCAGCTGTTAGCTAGCTCAACTCCGTGGACTACATTATGTTTGTGCCGCCATCTTTGTGTCTTTGTCTCGCTGTCCAAATAGGGCCCTATGTCCAAATGAACTTTGTTTGCAAATCCCATGTCATTGTTCTTGTGTTGTTTGTTTTTTCGTGGTTCCCGCGATCGCTATTCTCACGATCGTGTGCTTTATGCTTAACGAGCCTCGACGAGCTTTGTCGAGCCCACTCGAGCCGTTCGAGCTCACCGAGCCCACTCAAAGCTTGCAGAAATCTTGGGCTCGTTCGAGCTCGCTCGAGCTTCTATCGAGCTCGAGCCCGACAGTGGGCTCGCCGAGCTCGGCTCGTTCTGACCCTATGTGTGCGGTGCAGGCGGCGGCGGCCTCACACGGCAACCCAACGTGGGCCGCATGCTCTCGCGTGCTCACCTCATTTGTTGCCTGACTGGTGGTGTGGCGCGATTGCAACCTTTTTCCGGGCCGCGGCCGACACCGCGGCAGCCGTGCCACGGCCGACACCGCGGCAGCCGTGCCGCTGTCCCAACCCATATGAGGGTGAGGGTCTGTTCTTTTTTTTTTACAATTTATGACTTTTAAACTGTTTGTGTGAGAGATTATAAAATAACAGAAACCTATGTGTAGTTTTTACCGATATAGATGAAGTCGGTACAGTATATACTATAATTAACTAGTATACCCTATCTTTAAAAGACACTTCATTTAAAAACTAGTTACTGTAGAAAAGTTAAAAACAGAAGCCAAAAGCTGAAAAGAGTAGGGCCGATTTGCCGGCAGCCTCCTAGGAGGCACCTGCCGAAAGAACAGGAAAATTTCGCCTCCCTCCGACTCCGAGTAATCAATCGCTCCCTTGAGTCCCAGGCTCGCATAAGCGGCGCCGTCCGTCGTCGCCGGGCGCCGGCCACGACCAATTGCAGCTGCGTCAGTAGTGCATGAAGTGTTACAGTTGGGTGCAGTCTCGACTTTAGGGGATCAAAGCATGCGGAGCCGAAGAATCCGATGGTCCAAAATGCACATATTATCGTAATATATCAGTCTTTACTTTAGGGGATCAAAGCATGCTAAGCAATGATCACAGGAAAAGGAGCGACAATTCTTCTTAGCTACGGATACTTCCTTGATCTTTTCATTCCTCGCTCTTTCCCGCTTCGTCTATGCCCACTCCGCATGTCCCCATCTGGAACGCGGGAGTTTCCTGTGGGAATTGGACTGTATTTGGTCTGTATTCCACGGTCTAGTTGATGGTAAAAGGTAAAATAGTAGCATGTAAAATACACAGTCACTCTTTATTCTTTTTTTAGTTTGTTATTTCGCTGGCGTCGTTTGAGATGTCGCGGTCCTCGGAAGCAAATTGTATGGCCCCTCCCCGAGATGCTATCATGTGGTCCAAGTAAGACCCTCCTCGTACAATTTGTTGGGGGATCGATATGCTATATTAGTGCAAATTAAAAAAAATTTACTGTGTAAACTAGGAAATCATACAAGTAAAAAATCATAGATCATTATTACTAGACGCATAGTGCAGCAGAAGTAGAGTTGAAGCGGCCGGTACACGCGTCGGTGTAGTGGAAGTAGTCAATCGTTCTTTCGCCAACCATCTCTTCCTCACGATCGTTCTAATTAGTGATGTAGTCACAGCAGCACCTCTACCAAGATCCACACGTCCATTGATGGAACGTCATGTGTCAGTCTGTTGTGCATCAGTATGCTAGCACCAGCATGTATGACAGGGGATATGAAAGGTGGTGGCTAGGATTTCAATGGGTGTGTCTCAGGATACCTCCTTAGCTCCTGCATCTCTCTTTATATAGGCTCTAATCAAATCCTTATCCGATATGATTAGACATTGCGGATAAGTAGACATTGTTGTGGCTACAGGCCAAACAGTAAAGAAGAGGACTAGCAGGAGAAGAGGAGAGCCAGCACAGAGGTTGGATGAGGAAGGTGGGTGAATAATAGTCAGAGAGTCCCCACCTCCTGCCCCCCTTAAAGGTTTATATACATAAGTAGGGTAGGATGGGGAATTCCCATCCTACCCCTCAGTATTTACAAAAGATGAGGGTACATTGGTACATTTCTCTATACTATTAGGCCTATTACATATTGGGCCAGTTGTAAGGCCCAGTCACGAGGGGTTGGGCCACCCCCACAACAGTACTCTCTTGACAGCAAGCGTAGAGATCCCGATGAGCAAGCTGACGTGACCAACTATCCCGGCCCCCCGTTCCCCGACAGCAAGCACGAGGGTGCCGACTGGTGAGCCAATGCAACTAGTAGCTTGCAGCCCCCCGAGGCAATGCCTATGAAGAGGTCAGCGAAGTCCTGCACTGAAACCCGGCCGTCCTGCCGAGGCGATGCCTACGAGGTGGACGGCGAAGTCATACGCCGAAGTCGGGCCGTCCCGCCAAAGCGATGCCTACGAGGCGACGGCGAAGTCGCACGCTGAAGTCGGGTCGTCCCGCTGAGGCGATGCCTACGAGGCGGATGGCGAAGTCCTGCGCCAAAGCCAGGTCGCCCCGCCGAGGCAATGCCTATAAGGCGGGCTGCGAAGTCATGCCACCACGCCGAGGCGATGCCTACAAGGCGAGTGAGGAGGTCCTGCCGCCATGCCGAGGCTATGCCTACAATGCGGGTGATGAAGCCACGCCGCAGCCAGGCCGTCCCACCGAGGCGATGCCTACGAGGCGGACGGCGAAGTCGTGCCGCTCCGCCGAGGCAATGCCTACAAGGCGAACGGCGAAGTCATGCCACCCCCCGAGGTGATGCCTATAAGGCGGGCGAAGAAGTCGCGCCGCCCCACTGAGGCTATACCTACGAGGCGGGCAGTGAAGTCACACTGAAGCCATACCGCCCTGCCGAGACAATGCCTACAAGGCAGGTAACGAAGTCCTACGCCGCAGCCGGGCCATCCCGCCGAGGCGACGCCGCAAGGTGGACGGCGAAGTCGGGCCGCCCCGCCGAGGCAATGCCCAAAAGGCGGACGGCGAAGTCACGCCGCCCCACCGAGGCTATACCTATGAGGCGGGCGGCGAAGTCGCACTGAAGCCATGCCGCCCTGCCAAGGCAACGCTTATAAGGCAGGCGACGAAGTCCTATGCAGCAGCCGGGCTGTCCCGCCCAGGCGACGCCTATGAGGCGGACGGCGAAGTTGTGCCGCCTCGCCGAGGCAATGTCTACAAGGTGAACGGCGAAGTCCTACCACCCTACCGAGGCGATGCCTACAAGGCGAACGGCGAAGTCGTGCTAAAGCCACGCCGCCCTGCCGAGGCGATGCCTATCAAGCGGGCGACAAAGTCGCACCGCCCCACCAAGGCTATACCTACGAGGCGGGCGGTGAAGTCGCACTGAAGCCATGCCGCCCCGCCGAGGCAATGCCTACAAGGTAGGCGACGAAGTCCTATGCCGCAGCCAGGCCGTCCCGCCGAGGCGACGCTTACAAGGCGGTTGACGAAGTCAAACCGCCCCGCCGAGGCAATGCCTACAAGGCGGACGGCGAAATCCTGCCACCCTACCGAGGCGATGCCTACCACGCAGAGGCAGGGAGGCGAAGCCGCCGTTCCCCTACCTTCGAAAACTGTGCCCGCAGGAAGCGGGCGGCGTAGGCCGAGGGCGCTACGCACGCAAAGAAGGGAGGCAAAGCTGCTGTTCCCTTACCTTCAAAAACGGTGCCCGCGGGGAGCGGGCGCGAGCGACGTAGGCCAAGGGCGCTATGCACGTAGAGGCAGGGAGGTGAAGCCGCCGTTCCCCTACCTTCAAAATGGTGCCCGTGGGGAGCAAGCGCGAGCGGCATAGGCCGAGGGCGCTACGCACGTAGAGGCAGGGAGGCGAAGCCGCCGTTCCCCTACCTTCAAAAATGGTGCCCGCGGGGAGCGGGCACGAGCGGTGTAGGCCGAGGGCGCTACGCACGCAGAGGCAGAGAGGCGAAACCGTCGTTCCCCTACTTTCAAAAACGGTGCCCACGGGGAGTGGGCGCGAGCGGCGTAGGTCGAGGGCGCTATGCATGCAGAGGCAGGGAGGAGAAGCCACTGTTCCCCTACCTTCAAAAACGGTGCTCGTGGGGAGCGGACGCGAGCGGCGTAGACCGAGGGCGCTACACACGCATAGGCAGGGAGGCGAAGCCGCCGTTCCCCTACCTTCAAAAACAGTGCCCGTGGGGAGTGGGCACGAGTGGCATAGGCCGAGGGCGCTACGCACAGAGGCAAGGAAGCGAAGCCGCCATTCCCCTACCTTCAAAAACAGTGCCCGCGGGGAGCGGGCGCGAGCGGCGTAGGCCGAGGGCGCTATGCACGCAGAGGCAGGGAGGCGGAGCCGCCATTCCCCTACCTTCAAAAACGATGCCCGCGGGGAGCGGGCACAAGCGGCGTAGGCCGAGGGCGCTATTCACGCGGAGGCAGGGAGGCGAAGCTACTGTTCCCTGGTGTGACGTGCGAAAGCGCAATATCTATGCAGTGCGCCGCTAAACCGATGCCCTCCCTAGTGCGACACACGTGAAAGCACATTATCCAAGAGGTGTGCCGCTAAAGCGATGCACTCCCTGGTGCGACACGCGCGAAGGCGCATTATCCAGAAGGTGCGCCGCTAAGGCGATGCACTCCCTGGTGCCACACGCGCGAAAGCACGTTATCCTGGAGGCATCGTGTGAATTTTTTATACTCCGTAGAGTATGCCGAGGTGCAAGGCCGTCGTGCGATTTTTTATACTCCATAGAGTTTCTCGGAACGATAAGTTCCCAACGCTTTATACTCCGAAGAGTGCACGTGGAGGCCACACGTCTTATTTATACTCCGTAGAGTGCATGCGGAGTTTGCGCGTCTTGTTTATATTCACGTAGAGTGCACGCGGCGGCCGCGCGTCTTGTTTATACTCACGTAGAGTGCACGCAGAGTCCGTGTGTCTTCTTTATACTCCGTAGAGTGCACGCAAGGCTGCGCGTTTTATTTATACTCTGAAGAGCGCACGCGGAGGTCGCGCGTCTTCTTTATACTCACGTAGAGTGCACGCGGAGGCCACGCGTCTTGTTTATGCTCACGTAGAGTGCACGCAGAGGTCGCGCGTCTTGTTTATCCTCATGTAGAGTGCACGCGGAGGCCGTGCGTCTTGTTTATACTCACAAAGAGTGCACGCGATGGCCATGCGTCTTATTTATACTCACAAAGAGTGCACGCTGAGGTCATGCGTCTTATTTATACTCACGAAGAGTGTACACGGAGGTCGTGCATCTTATTTATACTCACGAAAAGTGTGTGCGTCTTATTTATACTCACGAAGAGTGCACACGGAGGCCGTGCGTGTTATTTATACTCACAAAGAGTGCACACGAAGGCCGTACGTCTTATTTATACTTATGGAGAGTGCACACAGAGGCCGTGCGTCTTATTTATACGCACAGAGAGTGCACACGGAGGCCGTGCGTCTTATTTATACTCACGGAGAGTGCACACGGAGGCCGTGCGTCTTATTTATACTCACGGAGAGTGCACACGGAGGCCGTGCGTCTTATTTATACTCAGGGAGAGTGCACACGGAGGCTGTGCGTCTTATTTATACTCACGCAGAGTGCACACAAAGGCCGTGCGTCTTATTTATACTCGCAGAGTGCACACAAAGGCCGTGCGTCTTATTTATACTCGCGAAGAGTGCACACGGAGGCCATGCGTCTTATTTATAGTCACAGAGAGTGCACACGGAGGCCGTGCGTCTTATTTATACTCACGGAGAGTGCACACGGAGGTCGTGCGTCTTAATTGAACTCATGAAGAGTGCACACAAAGGCTGTGCGTCTTATTTATACTCACGGAGAGTGCACACGGAGGCCATGTGTCTTATTTATACTCACGGAGAGTGCACATAGAGGCTGTGCGTCTTATTTATACTTACGGAGAGTACACACGGAGGTCGTGCGTCTTATTTATACTCGCGGAGAGTGCACACGGAGGCCGTGCATCTTATTTATACTCACGAAGAGTGCACACAAAGGTCGTGCGTCTTATTTATACTCATGAAGGGTGCACACAGGGCCGTGCGTCTTATTTATACTCACGAAGAGTGCATACGAAGGCCGTGCGTCTTATTTATACTCCGAACAGTACGTCGAGGTGCGAGGCCATCATGCGAGTAAGTAAAAGGCAGAAAAAAACCGTAGCACAAGTGAAGAAAATATCACAGAAAATGTCAGTTGTGCTAGCAAAATGTAATGGGAGCACACATATAGATGCAGACAGCACCTAGTAGCATTAAATGCTTGTGAAGAGTGCACCTGTCTTACCTGCTATCTGCTGTGACCGACATGTTCGATGCTGCTAGCATTTTTTATGGTGTCCTGACGACGCGGGACAGCTAGTAACTACTGGCGCCCCCTCACGCCCTGCATTTATTGACGTGAGAGCGCTAGACCAATAGCGGCCACTCGCATACTGAGCTTGGAGATGAAGTCCGCGAGAACCAGCTGAGCAGGCGCATCTTGTGAAGGCAAACCCGAGAGCAGAGCTGCTGCATGGTGCTGTCTTTTGCGTGCAGGAAGCAAAGGAGAAGGGTGCGAGCGCTGCTTTGTGTTCCATCACACATGCATGCGGCTAGCGCAGGAGCGCATGCAGCTGGCGCACGATATCAAGGCGGCGGGACCCGCCGACATGGACCAGGCCATGGCCAGTTCAGAGACCGGCGTTGCGGCAGCCATTACAAAGTCTGCGGAGGCGGGCTGAGGCCGGAGCTAGTCTTCCGGACATCGCAGAGGCGAACAGAGGTCGTAGCAGATCCTTGGTAGCGCGGGAGCGAGCAAAGGCCGAAGCTAGTCTTCGGCAGCGTGGAGGCGAGCGAAGGCCGAAGTTGGTCTTCGGGGCGTCGCGGAGGCGAGAGAAGGCACATGCTTGAGAGAGGTCCCATGACGCATGCACACGCACGTGCATGAGCCATGCATTGCTCTCAGAGACACATGCTTGAGATAGAGATCCCCTGACGCATGCACAAGCACGTGCATGAGCCATGCATGCCATTCCCGTGAGCAGAAAACCTCCCTTCAGCGCAGCGGAGCAGGTGTAGACGAGGCCTCGCACGACATGCGAAGACCCGCGGTCGACCGAGGTCGTCGGCGAGGTCTACCCGAACTCCGACGAAGTGAAAGCCGAAGCCGAAGGCGTTGTCGCAGAGGCGGAGCCGTGGCAAGGTAGGCGCAGCCAGCTCGGACTTCGGCGAAGTGAAGGCCGAGGTCGAAGGTGCTGTCGCAGATGCAGAGCCGTGGCGAGGTAGACGCGGCCAGCTCGGACTTCGGCGAAGCAAAGGCCGAGGTCGAAGGCACTGTCGCAGATACGGAGCCGTGGTGAGGTAGGCGTAGCCGGCTTGGAGGTTGGCGCTGAGCGACACAAGGAGGCATCGCATCTCTTAACGCGGAGGCGAGCGAACATAGGCACCAAATAGGTCACGCCGAGGGCGAGGTCCAGGCATGGAGAACGTGGTCTGGTCTTTGAAGAAGCCGTGCAGCCGGTCGGGTCTCAGGTTCAGGCTCTGGGCGATCAACTCTAGCAGCTTGAAGGCAAGCTCTTCCATCGCTTGGGCGTACTCCTCTAGTGCCTCTCTGCAAGTGCCTGGTAGACTATGTAAGCGGCGCTGGCGAAGTCGCACGTCCCGCTGGCCCAGCCCTTGCACTGATAGTTGTCATTGACTGAGTAGGACGCATGCGCGAGATTGGTGCTAGGCTCGTAGCACGGCTTGCCGGGCTGGATGGCGCTGCAGTCCGCCCCATGGCCGCATGCGTAGTCCAGCGCCGCCTGCAACCGCTCGTCCCCGACCGCCGCGTTCGCCACGCACCAACTCGCCTTCGCGGGGATGGGACCGGGGCTGTTGCCGTGAACGAAGTTAATCTCGTACACCTTCTGCATGTTCGGGTAGAACAGGCCGAAGTTGCGCTCCGTGGTGTCCCCGGGCTTCCCGTTCCCGTTGAAAAGGGAGAAGATGTACACGGGGATGTCGGCGTCGGGCGGTACGGGGAGCCGGCGTTGTCGGCAAGCAGACTGTACGTGGTGCTGGCGTTGCTAGAGAGCACGTGGTTGATGAGGTTACCGTTGTATGCTTGGGCGTTGGCCTTCAAGGCCCACGGGCTACCATCGGATGCCCATAGTCAGTGGGTGCAGAGCCGAGGTCGAGGATGCCGATGCGAAGCCTGTACAGAGCCACACGGAGGCGAGGTTGTTCATTGCGAAGCCAAGGTCGAGGATGCCAGCGCGAAGTCTAGCGCGAAGACCTCAAGGTGGAAGGTTGTGACCTGATGCTTGGCGTGGAGACAGGAGAAATTTAACTTTTTGCCACTCTTAACATTGCCACCTACTCAAATGTCATCCTCTACATTGCAATTAATATTTTGCCACTCTCAGCCTCCGTGGCGCCTACGTGGCCGCCATGTCACGCCACGCCGCGCGCCGCCGCCGCCGCCGCGCCGCGCCGCCGCGCCGCGCCGCCGCCGCGCGCGCGCGCGCGCGGCCGCGGGCCGGCGCGGCGGCGAGGCGCGGCAGCGCGGCGGCGCTGGGAGGCTTGGCGGCGCGGCGCTGGGAGGAGGCGCGGCGGTTTCGGCGCGCCGGCGGGCGCGCGCAGGCGGGAGCGCGGGCGCGCGCAGGAGGCTGGCGCGGCGCGCGCGGCGCGCGGCGTGACATGGCGGCCACGTAGGCTGGAGAGTGGCAAAATATTAATTGCAATGTAGAGGATGGCATTTGACTAGGTGGCAATGTTAAGAGTGGCAAAAGGTTAAATTTCCCTGGAGACAGGGCGTCCAGCGGAGCGTGGTGAGGCCATGCGCGCAGGGGCGATGAAGCCAAAGCTTGACGTAGTGAGGGTGGAGGCCAGTGTGCAAAGCCCGTGGATGGCGCGGATGTGCGGTGTCCACGGTTAAGGCTCGACGCTATGCTCTAGACACACTTTGCTTTTCTTACTTTTGGCAGCATTTTTTGTTCCAGCCGATCGGGATCCAGCATGCCAAGATGTATCCCAGTCCAGCCATAGAGCAGATCTTCCTCGCGGTGGTGACTCTTCATTGCGCGACTTCTTGCCCGGTCCCCACGGACGGCGCCATCTGTTGTGGCTACAGGCCAAACAGTAAAGAAGTGGACTAGCAGGAGAAGAGGAGAGCTAGCACAGAGGTTGGATGAGGAAGATGGGTGAATAATAGTCAGAGAGTCCCCACCACCTGTCCCCCTTAGGGGTTTATATACATGAGTAGGGTAGGATGGAAAATTCCCATCCTACCCCTTAGTACTTACAAAGGATGAGGGTACATTGGTACATTTCTCTATACTATTGGGCCTATTACATATTGGGCCAGTTGTAAGGCCCAGTCACGAGGGGTTAGGCTACCCCCACAACAAACACTATATCCAACTTGAAAACTCTCAAGTTGAATCTTTTTCCAATACGAGTAGAGATCGTATTTCACTCGGAGAGCCTCCAATCGAATCCAATACAAGTAGAGATCATATCTCACTTGAAGTCTATATTCGGACCCTTATCGTTCTGACCCTTTAAGTGTGTGACCCTGTAATTTCATATATATTTAGCCATAGGCCAAAACCTCCTTTCTAGTCCATAAGTTGGTAATGGTCTCTAGCAGAACATAACGACTCCTAAACATACATAAAAATCATATCAGACGAATCTATATAGTACTTATGTACTAATCACTTTGCCTGATGATATCCGATCGAACTCAAGAGAAAAAAGCATGCCATCCTATAATGACTCGATCATTCACTCAAACCTGTAGTGGATTACTCAGTTGTGATTGACTTCTCAATCACATTCGGCATGGGCATCCACTTCCTTAAGCCAACCACATCGAGGGGCCAGAGATATCTCTCCTGTTATATAGGAGGGACAAATTCCATCTTGATTGTTCATATTTCTTCGCATGTTTTATAGTAAACCCGAAAGATACCTCTGTGACTACTCAGTTACGGAATAGTATTTGGCAACCTCTAAGTAAACTATTACACATATAGAAAATTATGACGATCTCATGTCTAAAAATCCTACATACACTATGTATAGGACCAACTGATGACACTTAAGAATATAACAATTCCTGCAATGTCTTATGGTAGGTCAATCAAACACATATTCTCTAATATGTTTCCACATTATTGATTTGATATCGCCACCACATTATTGATTTGATATCTCTATATCCATGATCTGTGAAATATGATCATTAATTAATACATGTGTTGATTTATAAATTATAACTATTCCACATAGTGACATAAGATCAAGGATAAACATCAAAACATGAATAAAGAGTTCCAGAAATAAGTCGTATACTTGTTAATCAATATAAAAGATATTTATTCAAGTAACAAAACAACATATTATTCAAAAAATCATAAATATAAAAATGATATAATTATCTCTATAATTAACTCTAGAACATATCACTAATAAAATTTGCTTCCGTGGCCCTCACCTCTTGTGCCAAGGGTGGCCAAATAGTATTCCTATTAGCCAAGCCAAGCCCATCTTACCCGCTTCCTTTCCGGCCGTAACGCATACCCGTTGGCAGTTGGGCATGCCCTCGGCGTACCCTGCTGTGCATGCGTGCCTCATTCGCATCAACAACACACGCTGACACAAGTGTGCACAGGAACATGGTACATACCCGTACCCGCACAATGTTCTTGCATTGGTAGTTAGGTAGTCCGAATCGTGACATGTATTATAGTATTGTACAATCTTACTATTCTATTAGAGATAGATAATATGGATTGTAATATGGATTAGATTCAGATAGTATCGTAGTGGGATTACGATCCTACCCATAGAATCGTTAGAATCATGTAGCATCACAGTGGGATCGTGATCCTGATAACAAACTATGTTCGCATATTAAATTTGATGTTACCTATTGCTAGTTTAAGACTCCATTTTATTTCGGCTTGAGTTTCTAGCTTCTACCTTATTTTTCACTATTCCTAAATTTCATCTTTTTCAGATTTTTTGGCAACTTTTTGAGCTTTTTGCCGGTTCTTTTTCTGTATTCGTTTGTATTCTCCTTGATGGGCTAACCTATTTTTTCTATTTTTAAAATTTTCTTAATTACACCAAATAAGCCACTATCAGTTACAATGTAATTTCAACCGGCTACAGTGAAATTTCAGCCACAAGCCACTTTTTTTAAGCCCAAATGAGCGGCACCTAAGTTACACTAATTTAATTTGCTTTATTTCATTGTTTACATATTATTCTAAGGTAAAAAAGCATTACCTTTGACATATTGCATTTTTAGATTATTAATTTATTAAAAATAATTAAATAAGTTTTAAAAATCAGCCTTAATTCAATATAACATGAATAAGTGTACTTAAATTATAAAATTAAATTCAAAAAATCTATTATAAACTTGCATATTTAGAAATATAATTTAATTTTTATATAAAATATATATGTTTTTAAAATTTGATAGAATCATAATTCTACTATCTGAGCCCGTCAGACAAAAAACGATCCTACCTGGTATTACGATGCTGGCAACCTTGATTGGTAGTGTCAAGCAAGCAACACGTCTCACTCAGCTATCTTGGTGATTTTTTTTACTGATCTAGCCCTTTGGTGGTCTTTTTTCAGGTCTAGCCTCTGGCCCCTCTGGAGTGTGGATTCTTCGACGGCCAGCGCGTGGCCATTTTAGCGGTTATGGGGCACGAAACGCTTGCGTGGGCGCCGAAGTTGCAAGAGGTCCTTATAGTACTCTTACAAATACGACTTACGACAATGACTCTTTAACCACAGCACTTCAACCATGGCATTTCGAACACGGCGCCTCGACCACGGCACGTCAACCACGACGTCTCGATCACTACTTCGAGCACTCGAACACACGAGTACTCAGCATACGACTATATAGTACTCAAACACACGAATACTTGACATGCGACTACACAGTCTTGGTGCTCGCGTAAGTGTTACACACTCCACGACCAATGAAATGGCTACACGTTGGCCACTAAAGAATCCGCACTCTAAAGGAAGCAGAAATGCAAAATAACTGTGTAAAAGATCAGACCGAAAAAAAAAAGCCACACAAGAACACTAAAAACTTTATTCATGGCACGCACCGACCAAACATGCATGGCACTGTCTCTCGACGTTGATATGTACACGCGTATGTATACGCGTGTGCGACAAGCTAATTTCGTCGTGGACCTCAGCTGTGTTTTGGGTGCTCTGTTTGAGTCTTTTCTATTTAACCGGCGCAAGAACTGTTGGGAGCGTATAACGTTTATTGGTTAACGTGACGACCCTATTTTAATAATATGACCATCGTATTTTTCATAACAACACAGAAATTTAGTTACGGACAGAAAGAATATCATATATGCTTATAAATATTTAAAAAAATTGAATTAATTAAAATATAACCTAACAGCTAAACTACAATAATTTTACGGGCATCCAAGCCCAAAAGTTAACTTATATTCAGAAAAATCGATGAAATCCTATAAAAATGCTTGAATACGATCGTAACTATAACATGTTAGCTGATGCACCATTCCTTCTTCAGGTGTTTGTTTTGATGAAAATAAACAAGTTTGAATACACTAGGTACTCAGTAAACCACATGAAAAATGTTATTTAGCTACCATGCAAGGTGTTTAACTGGATAGAGTCACGATTTGCAATATGATAAGAATAAATACGAGTTTGTTGGTAAAAAAACTTTACACTTAAAACAATCAAGCATTATTAATTAGCAAGGGGTTTTGTCAGTCACAATTTTTATATTAAAATCATCCAAATCCTACTTATATCTTGTTATAGGAAACACAACTCCATTAACCATGAATACGACGCATTCGAATAGCATTTATTATACTCTATAGAGTTATCCAACTTTACCTATAAGATATTTCAGACTCATAATGTCAAATTGTAGAGACGCAACATGATAGCATGCAACTTAATTGAGACAATAAGATTGTTTTACTACTTGTGCATTTTTTTTTGCATGTGGCAAGAGTCAAGCAAGTGGCTTGACATGTCATTCTTAGATGTTGCCACTCCTATATGGCGTTGAAAGCGCCGTGTCCGGTGATCTTTCTCAAAGAAACTTGTAAGAAGACCCAGCGTACTGTGAATGTTAGAGCTCACCTACCCGAAGGGAAAGAGCTACCACTAGTGGAATTGAGGTGTTGGCTTGTGGACCCAGTATAATTTGTTTGGGTTTATCTCAATTTGAACTAGAGAGACCGATAAGCCTCCAAATACCACGATAAAAAGAAATTATGTTAATTATAATTTACTTTCTTATGCTCAATTTACATACTTACAATTTCTATTTATAGAAATTAAATTAATTTTTTATCACCTTAGAATTGTAAACTTTGATATATATTTATGGTATTAATACGCTTAGAAGAACCTAGAAGATTTCCCGCTCGGTTGGGCTGAAAAGCTGTAGCTTATGGCTGAAATTGCACTGTAGCGACTGAAATTTCATTGTAACTGAAGGTTACTTATTTGATGTAATTAAATTTAAAAATAGAAAAATATGCTAGCTCATCACGGACAATGCAAACGAATACGGGAAAAAAGAACCAGGAAAAAGCTCAAAAAAGCCGAAAGTTCAGAAAATGACGAAATTTATGAATAATGAAAAATAAGCCAAAAGTCAGAAGCTGAAACTGAAACGAGCGGGGTCTTAGGGCCTGTTTGGGAGAGCTCCACCACTGAAAACGTGGATCTGGGATCCCACCATGGAGTGTTTGGCTTGTACAGTAGCTCCAGATCCACGAAATTGAGGTTTTGGTGGGAATGACTACTTTTGGTGGGATGGGGTGTGTAACAAGTGGCATTGGTGGGTAATTACCACCCAACTTCACGGTAGAGCACCCCTTGAGGAGCTCCAGGAAATCCATGGATCTGGCCCTCAGATCCAGGATTTTGGTGGATCCAGATTTCGCGGAGCTGGAGCGTTTGGGTAAAATTTCGTGGAGTGGAGCTGTTTTTCATAAATCTAGAGCTGATAAAACTTTTCCAAACAGGTCCTTAATACAGAAGTTGAAGCTTTGGGGCAGGGCTGTATCGAATCTCCCGCCCACGCGTAGGACAAGACACTCGTAAGCATTTTGGATTTGCAGGAATGGTTACGTCGTTTCTCCTTGTATTTGACCGTCCGATCGTAAATCAAGCCACTGTACCAATCGCCGATTACTCCACCGTGAAGAAATTCCGGGGGTTACCAAAGAAGCTTCGGACCCGTATTCATGGGTAGACGTGTTTGTTCCTCCTCTTTTACTCTCTTGGGGTGAAGAGGGCGCGCCATTTGTCTCTTTTCTTTTTCTTTTTCAAATAGTGAGTGGAGCTAAGTATGAAATTTTTTACTTCGCTCTAAACAGTTTTAGCTTTTAACCTATAATTTTTTATCTTTTTTTAATTTTTTTGGTTTTTAAGTTTTTTTGTCTTTTCTTTTTCCTTTTGTTCCTTTCATTTTCTGTGCTGATATAACAGTTTTTTATTTTTTTTATGTAATTACGAAGAATAAGATAACAATAATTACAATACAAAATAAGTCATATGCTCTGACTTATAAGCCATTTGGAGCAAGCTTTCTCCCTTTCGTTTTAATGCGATAATAAAACGGCAAATGAGATGCTGAAAGGGATGTTTGTGTTCTAACAGTTATATTCGTAAGCTCCCTTTTTATTGTATTTTAAGAAACCATTATGATGTACACATGTTGGGAGGAAATGCTTGCCAGCTCTACAGATACTGTTTGGCATCGACGTCTCAAACCTCTGGCCGAAAATTTTTGTTAGATTCATATCTACATCAACTATTTGATTTATCTTGATTACTTTCGGCTATTATAAGCTGTCTCTTTTACATGAAAATAGCTAGCATAATTAGAAGCTGGCTAGAGTTTAGATGATAAAAAGGGTAGAGAATCCAAGGGCGACAAAAAAAACCATGAGAATGGATGAGAAAACTGCAATCTATTCGCTGAATTTTGTTTGTTTGTCGGGGGAACATTTGGAGAATCTACAGGTATACTATATATACATTTTGTCCTAATGGAGACGGAAGAAGTTGTTTGAGAGATGTAACGAATACCGTTCATTCCACAACTTTGGACGATCACCCAACGGCTAAGAATCAATGTTGTGAAAAAATGGAATACGGTCATTGGATGATCAGATTACCCACAAAAAGTTATGCTATGTGGCCAATTAGTCGGCTGGTCTGTTCAACCGTTTTTCACAGCACTGCTTAGGAAAAAAAATGCTTGCAAAGAGGCTACTGCGACATAATATTTGCGCAATAGTGCACTTGTCGTAGACAGATAATGGCCTGTTTTTAAGTCAAAAACTGGTGGCTTTTAGTTTTTTCTACAGTACCTAACTTTCAAACGAAGTATTTTTTCAAAACGGAGTCTACAAGTTAAACGATCTACATGTTAAAAGCATAATATCTGTATCAGCTAAAATCGCAAGTGAGTATCAGTAAAGGAATCTTATGCAAGCATAATCATCACAAGAACATCATCCGTGATTTCCGGAGAAATGTTCGCTTCACGTCGATCGATTCGCTTTGCCGCAGTACTGTAGGATCGTGCTCGCCTAGCTGCGAAGACGCTAGGAATCGGCTTGAACTCTGAACGTGCAACATACACGCGAGCATGCATGCACCGTGTATATAGTCTGAATCATATCCTTGCACTCTAATATAATATAATCATCATCTGAGGCGTTAGTTTGGCTAGATTAATCTGCAAATAATTGCGAGTGATGTGGCGCTGGATTATTGATATAGGCTATATGTTTTACTAGTAACATGGACTTCTGGAACGAGGGATTATCGATGTGGCGCCGGATTATTTATATATGTCATCAGTGTAGTTCGATTTAGCATCTACGTGCGTGTTAATTATGTACTATAATGATTTCTATTTATACGAAGCAAGCAACTCTCCTACCGGACCTTAAAAAAAGTGTCCCCTACTATGCGACTCCTCCGTCGTATTTCTATTTTGTGATGACATAAGGTCATTCTCAGTGGAGAGTTTCATGGCGTTGTTTCTAAGACCGTCACATCATGTAAAATGAAATATGGATGAAATATCCATCCTCAATGCATAGTTTCATTCTATTGTTTCATAGACATTTAATTTTATGACTCATATAGAGTTGGTAATCGTGCCAAGATCTCTCTTCTTAAAAATGTTGTCATATCATCAAAAATATCTATGTGGCAGCCTATTAAATGCAGATGAAACTTCCACTGAGACTGACCTAATAAGAAAGCAATCAGTTTCACCGAGGACGGAGCTAAAAAGATTTATGTACATGAAGTTCTTAGCGAAGTTTTTATTAATGTATAAAAGGGGGCTGAATTTGTTGTTTCTGCACCAAACGATTGAATGAGCACCAAGATATCATCCAAAAAGTTTCCAAACTGAGTGAAATATAAGCAGTATGTCCCAAGGGTTGGTCAGTCCCAATTTGACAGGGGAGGTTCACCGTTTCATTGACCTTTGAAAGCCCTGCTCGTAACCTCTCCTTTCACTTCAATGGCAGTCTGTCTTGGTCAGCCTCATTTCACATTTTCACCAAAGGAGTACTCTATCAGATGAGAGAACCCATTCAAGATTATTTTTTTTCTCTCCTGTCACTTTCTTTCATCTTCTTATTATATCAGTTTTTTTTCCGGAAATGAGAAATGGCTTTATTTTTTTTGAAAATGAGAAATGGCTGAACTCACTAAAGCCCCATTCATTTCGGCTTGAGCTTCTAACTTTTGGCTTATTTTTTACTATTCCTAAATTTCGTCTTTTTCTGACTTTTTAGCTTTTTTGAGCTTTTTTGCCGGTTCTTTTTTTCTGTATTAGTTTGCGTTGTCCATAATAGGCTAACATGTTTTTTATTTTAACTTTTTAAAATTTAGTTACGCTAAATAAGCCACCATCAGATGCAATATAATTTTAGCTATAAACCAGTTTATTTAAACCCAATCAAGCGACACCTAAGAAAGTGACTAAACAAGATTGACAGACTCATTCGAGGGGGAGTAGTAGCGAAATCCGCAGCAGTGCCAATCAGACTACTAGTTTAGTGGGAACCCAAAGGCAACATGAATCTCAAAGGAAGATCAAGGGGGAGGGAGTGTAGGAGCACATCCTCTAACGAGGAGATTTGCATTTTCCCCCTCATTCTCACCTTCTTTCGACACTCCCATCTCCAAGCAAATCTAACGGATGTAAGTGATATAAGGTTTGGAGTTTAGCATCATTATAGAAGGTTTGGAGTTTAGCATCATTGTAGATTTCGAGGCACCATTATGTGTTCTAATGGAGTCAAAAGTAATATAATGACTTGGACTAGAATGCCTACTACCTTAAAGTATTCTAGGGACAAAGAAAACCTCAAATTGATGAAGTGACTGGGTGGTTGGCAGCCAATACATGTCAAATTTTCGACATCAATTGGGATGATTAGAAGGAAGATCATAAAGGGGGTCGATTAATTAGTGGTACATGTTTGATTGTCTCGTTACTTACTACGAAAGAAAAGAATGAAAAGGACAGCTCGATAGTTGCCCTATACTTTCTGACACTATTTCTCCCCCAATTTTCGCTTGCAAGGTGTTTTCAAAATCCCACAAGATGCCAACCTGACAATTGTGTCAGCGTCCAGCTCTCCATGGCCAAAAAAAAAATCCTCGTAATTAGGTATTTTTGTGCATACGTAGGATGATATAAATGACATCACACTAATAACCTCCCTGTAGAAGACAGTACAAGACAGTACAACAATTATGTGGTAGGCTGCTTAAATGGAGCAAATATTTGCATCACGTACTCCAGTGCGGGACAGCGTGTCGCTCTCAAGACTCTTCAGTGTACAGCACACTATACTTGTCCACCGTTCACATAGCAATCTTACTCTCTGCATCACTAATTTGCTACCCCTAATTCTACAAGATAATTTCTCCTACATCGTTTTTTTTTTCGCGAACACATAAGAGATCTGTGTGTCGCTGTACTAAGAGAGAAGCGACCAAAACAAAGAACTGTTTATAAAAGCCGTGAACCGGCAGCGATCTACGATCCCCGTCCCCCAACCCCCCAACACGCGCGTCAGTAACAAATTTGCGATCTTGGTACGGGCAACCACACTATCTCTAAGGTGATGATCATTTTGATTTCAACTTTTAACTTCTGATTTATTTTTCACTATTCATAAATTTTATCTTTTTCTGAACTTTTGGTTTTTTTATTGAGCTTTTTTGCCGGTTCTTTTTCCTCATATTTGTTTGTATTATACGTAATGGACTAACATATTTTTTATATTTTTAATTTTTTTAAATTTAATTATGCTAAATAAGCCTCTGTCAGGTACAATGTTTTTTCAGCCAGCTACAGTGTTTTTCAGCCATAAGCCACCAAAAAAGGCCCAAATGATCACCACCTTAACTCGACCTTGCCCGTCGTTCTGCTTTTCAGGCAACATTTTCCATCAAACATCTCTCCAAATCGTTTATTAGTGGAATAAGTTCACTTTTCAACACTCGATTATTGGGGTGGTTTGGAAATCAACCTTGAACTTTAAAACCGATCACTTTACAACCTCAAACTCTTGAAACCATCTAAAAGACAACTCTCACCCTAAACCACAGTGATTTTCGATAATGTGGCATTGACGTGGCATCAGAATGGATGGTATTATGTTGACTTAGATGCCATGTTGGCATAGGCTTGCGGACATATCAACCTCTTAATTATTCTCCTAACTTTTAATGGCTATGGTGGGACCTAGCTGTCACAGAGACAATACTAGAAATCACATTTAATTAGATTTTCTTAATGGCTATGGCCCACCAATCATCCTACTATTAAACTCTAACTAATCCCCTAGATAATTGTGCTTAGAACTAACGACGAAGGGATAGAGATAGGAGGTCTGGTTGCGCACAAGAACCGAGGGCTCTGGCGAATGGTGGCATGGCAATAGCAACAACAACGGAGTGGGCGACGAGGTGAACAAGATGACACGATTGACATAGCCGGCAACCCCCCCCCAAACGATTGGCAGCGCAACGTGAGTGGCGGCGGTGACATGGCGCATGGTAGCGATGACGTACGGTGATGCATTGGCAACGAGAAGGGGAGCACGGGATAGAACGCGGGAAGGCGAACTTAGCAGTGGGGATGGCTCCAACGGAAACTCATCAGGAGCGGCGTATCAGTGTGGCAAAGGGTGGCGGCGAAAAAGATTTGAGGGCTTCAATCTATGCGCACGATGAACGAAAATAAAATAAAACAAAGGAATGAGTAGATTGGAAGGTGGAACTCAAGGCGATGTGAATGGATTTGTGAAAAGCTCACCACCGAAGCTGCCAAATTGGATCTTCTTCTCCTATGGTCAGTCGCGCCACCGCCAAGCACTACCATGGCCAAGATTCTTCATCAATGAGTTTCCACCAATCCCATTCGCGTCATATCATGCTCCTAGACATGGTAAATCTGTTAGGCTAGCCATATTGCCCTGGAATGAAACCGTTCCCGCATTGCCACTAGTTACCATAGCTAGAGCCGCTTAGTGCAGTTCCCTTGACATCGCTCGCACGTTTGGAATGGCCTCGCCGCGTAGATGCTCAAGCCCTCTCCAATATTTGGTTTCCCTCGTCATCAAGCCACCACTACCATGCCCAAGCACGAGGCCATCGTCGCGCCCACCATCTATATGCTACATCTCACCTCTGGATGAACCGGTGCTACCTATGGCTTCATCACGATCTCCTCCATCCGTTTTGGCCATCTCTCAGCATCCTCCGCCCTTTGTCTGCCCTCACGCTGAGCTCCACCATGGCCTCCCATGACTACCTCTGCTTCTCTCTCTCTCTCCTATGTTTGAAACGAAGGGGAGGCCCTTGCACCACTAACACATTGGCCCCACTACTATAAATAAAACCAAGTCCCTATGTGCCATATCATCCATTCCAACTAGCCCATGCACTCCAGAGTTAGCCTGATTCCAACTGTAGTGACTAACATGTGAGCAAGTCCTACCACTACAAAATAGGATATACTAGACGCCTCATCACAGACGGTTCATGAGGAATTGTCTGTATTATATTTATCACAGACAGTTTTACAAGCATAAACGCTTATGTTACTAGTAATGACTAAAATCGTCTGTGATACGCAATTATCATAGACGGTTCATGTTAATAACCGTCTGTGATTGTTCATAGAGAGTTATTAAAAACAACTGTCTGTGATAATTACAGATGTCATAGATGGTTTTTAATCAAAACCGTCTATAATATTACCACAGACGGTTATTAATACAAACCATCTGTGTCATGAATAATGGCACGCGCTTTGTCTCCCCGATGCATCTCTTTGTTTTGGCTCCCTAATGCGCTGAATTTATAAAAATGATCATCTGCTATGTATCGAAGATGAATCCCCACATTGCTGATACACATATCTACTCTCAAGCATAAACAAATGGCTCCAGTGGCCTCTTCCTGATCATCGATATTGATGGCCAATCTGGCCATCCTGTACGAGCATCTCGCCGGCCATACGCTAGCGGATGCTATGGAAGGTCACCGTGCCAACAGTGTCCTCCCTCCTATATCTGAGGATTTGTCAAAGCAAGTAATGGCCACTTTTCGCCGTTTTGACATTCTCCTTCATCGCGTCTCCCAGTTGATCTCCCACTTCCAGCAAACTAACCTCGCCATTGACATGGTCTTCCATAATGACATTGCATGTCTCTAAGAGGCTTGTTGTCATTTGGAGTACTTAGTTGAGGTGGCGGGTAAGGGAAGAGGGGCTATGGGCTCAATTCGACTTGATTTATCAATCAAAGCGTCTTCAGGAGACACTCAAACGAGCGCGTCAGCGAGTGACACATTTTGGGCTTCGTTTGCTTATGATCCCAAACCATTCGATGCCGATCATGTTGCTTACGAAGTTTTGAAAGACGGAGATAGCATGCTACCTCCGCCACTAGAAAAACTTTGAAGCAGTTAGGTTTCTACTAGAAAAACTCCATATGACAACCGTTTGCAAGTTGATGATATCTGAAATCCTTATTCTATAATATATATTTGGTGTGTGCTATGTAAAACTATATTTTCTACTTCAGATATTACTAATTCGCAGACGGTTGTCATAGACAAACTTTGACCAACCTTTACTAAAGAACCACCTGTTACCATTATTAATCACCATTTTAGTTTTTCATGTCTTTCCCATGCACTGGAACTAATACATATATTTCTAAGTCGGCCTAATACCGTCCATTCCGGTGCTATGTCAATGCCACATCATCGAAAAACACTGTGATTTAGAGTGAGGGTTGTGTTTAAACGGTTTTGAGAGTTCAACAATGTAAAGTGAACGGTTTTAAAGTTTAAAGTTGATTTTCATATCTTTCCAGTAATTAAGGATTGAAAAGTAAACTTATTCCTTTATTAGTTTTGGTACAATACAGGTGGAAGCACACATAGCGAAAATAACATCTAAGCCTCCGTTTGCAACGCAAGAATTTCAGAAAAAAAATTCTCGTGTTTCAGAAGGCCTAAAATCAGATCGAAGGGAGCGTATAGTAATTTTACTCGTACGTCAAGCATCCGAATTAGGGGTGCTCAAAAATGGCTTTTTCAGTAGCTTATGGCTTAAAAGCACTGTAGCTGACTGAAATTGCACTGTAACTGATAATGGTTTATTTGACGTAATTAAATTTAAAAAAATTAAAATAGAAAAAACATGTTAACCTATCACAGACAGTACAAACGAATACGAGAAAAAAAAGAACCGACAAAAAAAACTAAAAAACCCAAAAAAATTAGAAAAAAGCAAAATTATTAAATAGTGAAAAATAAACTAAAAACCAAAAATCTAAAGCCGTTTTGAACTAGACGTTAAGCTCTGTGGTTAGTAGTTACAGTGTACTCGCCTGCACGACTACCAATACAACCAATCCATCACATTATCACAGCAAAGCTAGCGGGAAATATCACGACGATGCCTCCATTTTCGAAACGGCCACACCGTCTTTTTCTCTCTCCTAATTTATTCCCCATTTGTGCTCTCCGAGACTCCGACTCTCCGAGCTCGCAGTTTTAAATAGCGGTGAAGAAGAATCTTGGAAGCTATCAGAGTACAGATATGCTTCCATAGGGTCGTGTTTCGTGTATCGCTTCGAGGAAGCTGCGGTTCTTCAGGCTCAGTTCCTGGGTCTTGTTGGGTCCTCCTCTTGGGCTCAGCTCTTGCCCTTGGGAGGTGTGCTTCTCTTCCCCCGTTTCTAGACTCAACTCGGTTCTTGCAAGTTTCTTGGCCTAAAGGCCCCTTTCTGTTCTTGAATTCTTGTTCTGTTCTTGGGGCCCCTTTTTTTTGTTTTTTCTTCTTTTCTTTCTTGATGATTTGTGGTGGTGGAGAGCGGGTTCCGAATTGTGTTGTTTCTTGATGAACTCGTGCAACTTGCGGTTTCTTTTGGAGTCAAGTGATGTAACGTTTATCTTTGGATTGACTAAGTGCGTGATGGTCCGGTGTTTGTTGTTCTTTCTCAATGGATAGATTTTTCTTCTTTTTTCCCTGCGGCTGTGGATTAATTGGATGAAAATTAGGCTCTTGGTTTGTTGTGTCTGGATGAGTAGATTGTTGGAATTTGTAAAATTCTTGGCAAGTTCTTCAAAGGGGCGCACTAATGAACATCTGCATTGAGCTGAAATGCATGCCTCAATCTGGAGGTTTGGGCGTGCACTCCAAGTCACTAAATTGATGAATTGTCAGAAACACAAGTTAATTTTTATAGGCATTGGATTGCATGAAGTCCGTGTTCTTGAAGGCTTTGCTTGTACTCTTGTAATTCTTGATTAGATTGACTAAACTGCAATCTGTTTTTTCCTCCTTTTTTCCTTTTGGATTATTGGTTTCTAGTGTGATCATGGATTCTTCAATGGATTGCGAACAGGGAAAAGGGAGAAACACACATAGAGAGAGGCGCAGAAGCATCGGCATTGAATTGAATGGTGTAGAGAGCTCCAGGGATGGATCGCCGGAGCTGGCTGTGGCGGCGGAGGTCGACGGAGAAGGGCCCCGCCGAGACCGAGAGCTCGTCCTCCTCCCCATTTGAGAGGTTAACTGATGAACAGGTGAGAAGAAAAGAAAATGTTCTTCTCCTTCTTGTTGTATTGAACACTGATTGTGCAGACCGTTTCCTGTTCTACTTGTATCCATTGCATTCCAGTTTCCAAAGAATCCATGACATATCTGATATCTGCAAATTAGTTTGGGAATATGCAGAAGTGTTCATTGTTCGTGTTCTAAGTTCCATATTTCCGCAATGTTGCGCCAATTTCTCCGAGTTCATCTCACATTCAGCCAAGTACTACTAATGGGTCCAAGAAAGAAAAGGAAATTGAATACAGTAAAAAGGACTTGATATTGAAGAATAATGCCTGTCTAGTGTCTAGGAGTGTTCTACAAGGAAGCTCAAATATCTGGCTTTATTGACTTTATGAGTCCTACACTCCCCCTTAACATATCATCTAACACGTGCAGCTCAGAGAAAATAAGAAGGCCATGTCACATGCCAAACATGTGAGATTTCATCCAGTGCCAGCGCAGTAGGGCCTCTAAGCTTGGTAATCTATCACCAAGTTGCAAATATAAACTCTTAAAATCAAAGCTTTCTAGCTCGGATGGTGTTAGATAGAGATTTCCGAGGACTGATCAGAGTTCTTCTGCATGAAAGAGCTAAGTTGCTCCTGACCCTAGTACTTGCCATTCTGTGGGGTATAAGAATTTTGCTGATTGGTGTATCATCAATTCTGTTTGGGTTTAGCCTCTTGTCTGGTAATACTAGGATAAATGTGCATATACGACATCATCGTGGACGTCCAAATCCCATTTCAATCATACCATTCATCCCAGCCATATGGCAGTGAGTGACTACAAGATTCAGTTTCACTCCCTACTTTGGTGGGTAACATTGACAATTCGTTCATGATTATGTGACAGTTTTAGTAGGACTCCAATTGAAGGGGAGAGTGAGAGAGGGTCCTATTGTTTCTATACCGGGAAGGCTTACAGGACAAGAAGCCCTACCTATCCATGGGGATGTGATGTTAGTTGGGACTTGCTTTTCTCTGCCAACATTATGGCTGCATGAGGGCAAGATGCATTTGTTTGGGTGGCCACTCCATGTGCTGCACCATCACCTTTGGCCCAACCCAAATGGCTCATAATGTTGCTGGCACAGAGCAATCAAGATGCCTCTTTCTCTCTCTTCCAACTTTGCTCATGTGCACCAGCACTTGGTGCCCTCACTTGTGATCTTCGACCAAAGTTGTCTTCCTCCACCTAGTCTGTACCCCTAGATATGTCTAATACTCAGATGCAACAGTGAGATCAAGTGCTAGCCTGTCCTAATATGTAGAAGTTACTCCATGAATGATTAGGAAGGAGCATCCTGCTTTGCCAAGCATCATGCTGGGAACATACGAGCATAACATGGTCTCAGAAAGTACCATGCCGTGCTTCTCATGTTCCATTGTCTGACAGAACAGTGTTTAGTACAAGTGATTCTGCCAAATTTTCAGATGCATCCCATAGAGGTTCCTTTTATTGTTGCTTCAACCACCGCTCTGTTGTACGACATTGCTCCAAGCATAACAGTATTTCAAGTCTACCAAAAATTGCATAGGAATCACCTAGGTTTGAGAGTAGTCACATTCTTTTCCCTAGAAGCTAAAAAATGAGCCAAGTTAGCATGGACAATGTTTGATTCTGTTGCCTCTTGATTAGGATACCTTGAAGAGTACCCCAAAATCCACTCCATCACCGGAGATCGCATCAAAGGAAGCAGAGGACAACAACAGTGTAAAAGTTAAGGTGTTGAGCGAGAGGCTGTCATCTGCAGTACTGGATATACGCGCAAAAGATGATCTCGTGAAGCAGCATTCTAAAGTTGCGGAGGAAGCTGTTCTAGGTATGCTGTTAAATATGAGTGAATCAGAGAATTACATACGGTATGGTGGGCAAAAGTTCAGACAAATTATTACCACAACTAGGTTCTGAAAAAAAAAATATTTCCATGCTTAAGTTCAATGCACCAACGTTTTCAACCAGAAGCTTAAGTTATCAGGAAACAGTAGTATTTTTGTGCTCTTGCTTCAACAGAATTCACAGGTCGGTTCTGCATGACAAAACCCGTATTTCTGCTACTAGGATGGGAGAAGGCCGAAAAGGAGATTGCATCATTGAGAACCCAGCTGAATGCTGCAACTGTCAAGAACTCCACACTGGAGGACAGGATTGTCCACCTCGATGGCGCCCTCAAGGAATGCGTCCGGCAACTCCGGCATGCCAAGGAAGATCAGGATCAGAAGGTCCAGGACGCGCTAGCACAGCAGGCTCGGCAATGGGAGTCCGAGAAGACCGACCTCGAGCTGCGAATCATCGAACTCAAGGCAAAGCTCGAAGCAAAGACCGAGCTCTCAGTGACCACTGACAGTGATGCCAGCTCGAGGCTGGCCTCCCTGGAGAAGGAGAACTCGGCTCTGAAGGTCCAGCTGCTCGCCAAGACGGAGGAACTGGAGCTCAGGACCATAGAGAAGGAGCTGAACAGAATAGCGGCGGAGACGGCAAGCAAGCAGCAGCTTGAAAGCATCAAGAAGATGGCCAAGCTCGAAGCCGAGAGCAGAAGGCTGCAGGTGATATCATTTTCCACGTGCCAAACAGTTTTAGATAGTAGGAAGCAATGCGTGAAACAATCCTGTTTTTCTTTAACATTTCTGAAGTTTTCAGCAGGCCACTGCACGGAGATCCTCCTTCAGCGTCGAGCTCAGGCGTGCTCCTAGCTCGGTCTGCGCCGAGTCAGTGACAGACTGCCAGTCAGACTGCTCGGACTCATGGGCCTCAGCTCTGATCACTGAGCTTGATCAGTTCAAGACCGAGAAGAGCAGCACAAGGAGTGCAAGCCTTGCAACTGCAGACATTGGCATGATGGATGACTTCCTTGAGATGGAGAAGCTGGCCTCGGCGAATGGTTGGTCGAAAAGCGAGGTCGAGGATGCCAGTGGTCAGTTGGTGAAGCTAGAGGAGAAGGTCAAGAAGTTAACAGCCGAGAAGGCCGACAGAGAGAAGGCATTGCATGAAGCTCAGCGCGAACTGAGGGCTTCCCGCCATCGGACAATGGTGGCAGAGGAGAAATCAGTTGAGTTGCAGAGACGGTTGAATCTTGTCAATGGTGAAAAGCATGCCATGGAGACTGAAATGGAAGCCGTCGAGACGAAAAGGAATGAACTGGAGGGTAAACTTGAGCTGGCCCATGCCGAGATCGCGAGCTTACTGGACAAGGGACGCATTCTGGAGGAGCGGCTTGAATCCGAGAAGGTGTTGACGCTGGAGCTTGCAGCCAAGTATCAGCACATGGATGCACTGGAGTTGGAGAGGAAAGAGCTGCGCATTCAGTTGGAGGCATCACAGTCTGACGCCAGAAAGTTCAGTGATAAGATCACTTTGTTAGAGAGGAAACTGGAGGAGGAGGAGGCGTTTTCAGCACGGCTCGCAGCGAAATGCCATGGCATCGAAGCTCTGGAAGCAAAGAAGGAGAGTGTAGAGCTTGAATTGGAGTCGGCACGAGAGGAAATTGCTTCATTCCATAAGAAAGTGAGTGGCTTGGAACTGAAAGTTCAGGAAGAGAAGGCATTGTCTGCTGAATTTGCAAGGCGGTATCATGATGCAGAGGCACTGGATGTGCAGATAAATGAGCTCAAATCTCAACTCCAATCTGCAAATTCAAATATTGTTGACCTGAATGAGAAGGTTAAAATGCTTGAAGAGAATGTAGAGAAACATAAGCCATTGACTGCAGAACTGGAATTTCAACTCAAATCGGCGCATGCTGAAATCAAGAACTTAGAGGAGAATGTCAGCCTGTTAGAAAAGAAGCTGGAAAGCCAGAAGAACTTGTCATCAGCTTACATAACTGCATTAGATGCTTCTGAAGCTCAGAAGAACAAATTGGCAAGTCGATTTGACCTCAAAGAGAAAGAGGCGGAGGAATTGCACAGAAAGATCAGTTTGCTCGAGGAACAAATTTGCAAAGAGAGAGCACAATCGTCAGAATTTGACGCACAATGTCAGAATCTGAAGGAGGAATTGTCCAGCAGAGCTCCTGGTCATCAAACAGTGAAGTACATGTCAAAGAAAGATCTTCACATCAAAAAGGTAAATTTTAAAGTACATATTGATTTCTCTTATCTATTGCAATCAAGTCTGGTGAAGAACAGTTTCAGAAGTCAGAACACTCAGTCATGTTAATGGAGTATCATCTTTCTGCAGGAGAAAGAGCTAGCTCGTGCTGCAGGGAAGCTGGCAGACTGCCAGAAGACAATAGCTTCAATGAACAGGCAATTGAAATCTTTAGCCGACTTCGACGAATTCATCCCCGGAGTCGAGGACGATGGCGCCTTAACTGAAAGCTGGGATGGCGATCTGAAGCTGTTTGATTCAGCAAGTTATCCGGCACAATTTGGCTGTTTGGCTTTCACATGATTGTTGTGAACTTGTGATGAGAAGATTGCCAGAATCCTTATCAGATGATATATATGCATAGATAAGTTAAATAGTTTATAGGTAAGCAAGTGTTCATATGGAAGCACTGCTCATAGAGTTGTTCAAGGGAACTATGTAAAGATGAATTTTGTTCCCCTTGTCTTATGGAAATGGCATCTTGATTATCTTTTGCAAGGAGTGATCCATCAGATCAGAAATATCCTCACTTTCGGAAACTCCTGTGAAATTTTGAGAAATTCCTAAATTCCAAACAGGGCCTAATTTCTGAAATATACATCCGCACTACTATGACATGAATTAGTAGGAAACTCCCAAGATCTCACCCAGGTACAAATTTCAGATTTCCAGTAACAGCTTGCAAGCCATTATTGATTTCTAACAGGCAACAAGACTGACGTTGGTCAAACTGAACTTGGTCCTTGTTAATCAGATGAAATTATACTGCAGTTTGACAACATAAGAGGGTGGTAAGCATGCACCAAGCAGGTAATAGAAAGCTGAACTATTTTCATATTAATCATTGAAAATACCATAAAATGGCCAGTTGAGTATTTCAAGACAAATAAAAATGAGTGATATCATTCGAGTAAACTTTAATACAAAAGGAGTCATTTTACAGAATCATTAAAGGCAAGCAGAGCGGTCAAAAGTAAAAACTGGACAACACTGATTCCAGCGTGATACACGCCCTATGCAACTTGCTGTTTCTTGCTCTTCTTTTTCATGCCTTTGCTTCTTTCGCCAGATTTTTTTCTCTTCGGGGTGTACATTTCAGCATCACTGTCAACAGGGTCGACCATTCCAGTTCCTTCTTCATCCTCTTCAATCGGTCTATTCTTCGTTTTCTTTTTGTCCTTTCTGACTTCAGCCTCAGCCACCATTGAAGGATCTGGCTGCTTGGATTTAGTCTCCTCAGATTCTGGACATCCAGCAATAGTGTTAGCACATGACCTCAAGGCATCCTTCAAGAGGCAATTAGATATATGACACTGAATGCCATTTCAAGAGTATGGGTCTTGAGGGTCCAGTGCTAAAAGCAGCACTGCTCCCTTAACCATCATTACTATGCAAGATAACACGCATGTTTAAGAGTCAACTTGCCAGAACTACATCGAAAAGCAGAGAATAAAAAATGGAATAACATATGAGAATAGATAAGAACCTTCAGCTGGGAAATGTGAATCGATAACCACAGCTGTGAGATGCTGCTTGAGGAAGACCTGTTCTCAAACAGGACAATGAAAGAGAACTAGATCAAGAAAATGCATGATAAGAAGTTAACCTTGGGCATAGTTTCAAAGTGCACAGGAACCATGGTGTATAACATCACCATGAAGTATGCAATTTCAAAAGGAATTCAATCTTAATTTTTTTAATAGAATGCAGAAAGCCAGCAACACAATCACTCAACAACAATGAACTAGGAGTAAAACTAGCCAGAACAGCAAAACCAATATCCATACCAAATAATCTCACATGTCAATTATTATAGTAGTTACTTTGTTTCGTTGGGTAATATCCATACCAAATAATCTCACACATGTCAATGATTATAGAGTTACTTTGTTTTGTTGGGTAATATCCATACCAAATAATCTCACACATGTAAATGATTATAGTAGTTAATTTGTTTTCTTGGGTAATACAAATTAAAGCAAATTTGTAATTAACAGCATCAATCAATTGCATATAGCAACAACAAACTACGAGATTGATTTGAATGCTCTGAAATTAATTTTTAAACATACTGCAGAAAGAGGCTGCCTTGTATTTGTGTCCCAGTCTCCCAGATGCGCAAGTAGCTGTCCAATCCTACAAAGATAAAAATGGTGTCCTCAGTTCATGCAAGAGTCCTACTACTAACTAGTAAAGATGTACAACGACAGTTGAGTAAACGCTAACCTTATAAATTGCATTCAAAATAAATGAAGCTGAAATACAATTAAAAAGTATGCAGCCTCACCACAAGATGCTATCAAAGGTAGCTCTGGATGTCTAACTATCGATCTAATACTTCCACTGCATTTACCAACATAGCATCCCAGTAATTTTCCTGGAAAAGTGGACAAAGGTTAATTGTGCAAATTGGTGAATTAAAAAAAGTAAACACTAATCACAAAGCTGGAAATTAGCAGTTCTCCATAGATTAACTCTAGATTGTTGTAAGCACTAAGCACATATCATCTATTAATCTCATTATAATGTAATAATAAGCATGAACAGGATAGCCTTTTCAAAACTAATACCCATCTAAACTAGAGTATTAAACAAATAATAACTCATTCTCCAGTCTATTAAATTGTATATGTATAACTATAACATGTGTAGGCTTATATAAATATGTCAGCATAGCAGGTTCTAACCATCCTTTAGCTGCACATCATGGGCTAACTGTGGATCAGACAAAAAAAATTGGACAACTTAAACCATTGTTACCTATATAAGGCACCAGAGCATGAAGCACATGCGTAATTATAATGGAATAGACTAGTAACACAAGGATTGAACTTTGAAGAAACGAAAAGGAATAAAAAAACAAGTTCATTTCTATAAGAACATTCAACATGAGCCATCAAAAACTAGTTACAAAAGTTGAAAGTGAGCTAGTGTAACACTCTAAAGAGCATTCAATATGTTTTCAAATTCTCAGTGTCAACAAAAAGCACTAACACCAGATGCTTATCATACCTGTTCTCATGTCAAAGGAAGCGAGGTCCCCTGTTCCTGTCCCAATGTAGACAGTATGCCCATTTGGATCCTCAGCAACTGCCTTGATTGGTGACTCCCTAAAATCAACTGAAATGACAGGTCTTCTTTGGGAAGCAGTATCGTATAAGCGAACCTGGCAAATGCAAAAAAAAACACCATTCGATTAATAATACTGAGAAATCATCATCAGTGCAGCACAATGTTTAAAGATGCAAACGGTTTATGAGAACGTGCTCAGTTAATGCACTGCCTAGCATAGTAGAAAGCAGAAACACAACAATTTATACAAATGAAACGGTTTCATAATTTATGGGATATGAGGGGGCTACACAATTTAACAAATAACAGTCATCAAAACTAAACCCCATCAACTAGCAGCCTTGCAATCACAGAGCTGGATCTATTCAATTAATTAAATAGTAATGCAAAGGCAGGGCCTTGTTTATCCAAACTAGTTGCCATTGGGAATTTGTAATAGCATGTCAGCAGTGATGAGGGATAAGTACATGATACCTGATGATTATTTGTGCAGGCTACAATTTTACGATGATCATCCTTGCACAAAAAGGTTCCAGCAGTGAACCAAGTTGGGGTGAATATACCAAGGCTGTTAGATCGAGGCTTCAGATCAAAAAAGAATTCAAATAAATGATTAATAAATGAAGTTTTGCTATAACACCAGGTAATAAGTGAGCAAACCAATGAGCGCTTACAGATTTAGCAGACCATATCTTGTTACAAGATGTGATATCCCACAAGTTCACTTCTATGCCTTTCCTAAAATGAAATGAAATCATTATTACTAGAGCCTCAAATTTCCTGAAAGCTTCTCGCATCTCAAGAAAAGCTGGTAAACAAAAGCAATTCAGCCCAACTAAACAAAAGCAATTCAGCCCAACTACAGTTTTTGAAGCATAGTTGGTAATCCCATATCAAGATTATTGTAAACTCACCCTCCGAATATCGCATAGCTTTCACCAGCATCCACCGAAGAAAACTGCACTTTACCCCCATTGCACACATCCCATGTGTTTGATGGCCCGGCATCCAAGTCAGAAGCTGTGTTTTCCTTTGCGACAGATTTCACATATGCTTTGCCCTTCTCCGTACAAGCAAGAAATGTACCTAACCTGCTATAAGCAACTAGATAAATACAACTTTGCCAACATTACCAAAAATAAAAGAGCAATGTAAGTTACAAGAATGTGTGTCCGGTGCTGGTAGCCTATCTATACGAGAAATTTAGGGCACATATAATGAACTATCATGGATCATCGTATGAAACTACATGGACGAGGCTGGTGCCTGTTTTTTGAACAGATGTAGCGCGACGAGGGGGTCCTCCTCCGTAGCACCGTCAGTTGGCTCTGATCCGACGGCCTTGACCACAGCTAAAGCATCCCCGATCAGAGGATTGAGCAGCTCAACCTACAGGACACCACCGGAATGAACAACCAACAGAAAGGGGCACAAGGTAAGCATCTCAACTCTCGAAAGCAGCGGCTACTCACCACGCCGTTCTTCCTTGCCACGGCCAAAACCTACAGAAGAACAAAACAGAACGACGTGAAGACCATGCCCTGACCGTCGTTGCAGTAATAACGAGGAACTGCGATTCGACCAAGTGCTCAAGCTTGTAGAGAAGGCCGTGCTCACTCACGGGGTCGACGGCGCGGTCGGCGAGGGAGGCGGCGAGGACGGCCCTGGAAGCGTCGGGCGTGCCCCACGTCTCGACGATCTTGGCGACGCCCGCTGGCTTCGCGCGGGTCTCGACGACTGCGCCGGGAGGAGACGAAGAGGAACAGTAAGCAGCACGCCGGGAGGAGGGGCATAGGGAGGCGAGGAGAGGCGAGAAGGGCACTTTACCTTTGACGAGGCCGAGGACATCGGTGGTGAGGGCGCGGAGCGGCGGGCAGCCGGGGCTCTCCAACGTGGTCGTCCGCGGCATGCTCCTCCTCTCCTCGGCTGGAAGTGGCAACCGGCGGTTGAGGGGAGGCGGCAATTTGGGGGAAGAGGAAGGGGAGAAGGGCTGTGTTTTTTTTAGGGTTTTTGACGAGCGCCGAGGCGCGGGGGAATGGGCCGTCTGGGCCGGCACGGCCTTAGAAACCCTCGGCCTGTTTGTCCGGGGCCGTGCGGCCGGCGCAAAAACGTGAGGATTTGCCGTGCCGGGCCGTGGGAAAAACGCTGGTTAATGTATTTGTCTGTTTAGTAGCTACTTCTTCTTAATCAAGTAAGCAAATGCTAGCATACTTGTCGGTACCATTCCGGAGGACGTACCGATTTGGCTCTTGATATTGTACATTCCAGTACCGGTCCATACCATGTACTGTTTTGAAGTTTAATATAATAATATATTTATAAGTATATATGTTTAGTTATATACACACCAAAATTCATATGTAATATTACTCCAAATATATAATAGTAGGATTAAATATCACATATAGTTCAATGTGTTCAATAGATGGTATTATCGATTCCACTGGTATGACCGGTATTAACTGATATTGAGGCCAATACGGAATGTAGAATTCCTCTGTACCATTTTAGGTCTCTTGCTTGCGAATACTAGGTAACCTAGATGACTTGGGATGATTTCTCATATCATAGCAAATTAGAACACAATAAGAATTCAACCCAAAACATCCACAAGAGCAAAACACAAAATTCATCTTCCTCTTGAGAAAAACATAGCAAACTCAAGAACTTCTTCTAGATCATGTCTAGATAGATGGTATCTTGTCTCCAAAAAACATCTTCACCATTTACATGTCCTTGCACTAAAAAACCCAAGAGAAGATAAATTCAAACAAGAAAACCAAGAAAATTAAAAACATAATAGGGGATCTATAGTATAACTTAATTGGGCAAACTTTGGATATTCATTTTACTTGGAGAGAAATATTTTACAGTCTAACCTCAGGATAGCAGAACTCTAAGTCTAGAACGCACACACACAAGGCTCCAACATAAGAAAACCCTACCCCTAATTACTCAAATCTCTTTCAAGACTCAACTTAATACAAGGCTTACATAATGGAGGCTTCTTACCTCGTACTTAACCCTAACAACCAGTCACTACTTAGTGGATCACACTACTTACATATAGGAAAATCCGATAACCTACACATAAATGGGTGTCACATTTGCACGTTTTTCAAAACACGACTTCTTAAGGGTCTAATAGCCTGATAAAACATTCTATTCACAAAGACATGACCTAAACCACTTAAGCCAGCATTGCGGTTTTGCAAACCACCACTCTACTCGGTATTGGACAATTTCTCAAATTGCCACCCACTGGTCGTCACAACGATGCGATACCCATGACTTGTTAAGATCGCACACCTACGCTGAGGCCGTCACCACTTGAAATGCCTAAGTCAATGGCACACCAATATCACTCCAAAGTCTATGATGCCCAACACTTAGCCACCAACATTGTATGTTTGCTCCGAGAAACGTCATCACTTGAAACGCACAAGTCCAATTGGCACACCACATGCACACATAAAGACCCTTGTCTTTCTTCCGTGCTTTCTCGAATTGAGATGTTGTTTCACCCGAACTTACGCGACACGCCATGGCCTCAGGACCCCTTTTGTAGCCTCGGTCTTGCCACTAGCTGCAACAATCATCAAAGCACCTGCAGACCAAAGAACAAAGCAATCGCTTCGAGCACAAATGACATGCACTTGACACTCTATTAGTAAACCATATGTATGGATCTACGCCATGACTAACCCTTATATAGAAACCCCATGACTAACACTGCACAACACTCGCCGTGACTAACACCCAAAACCACAAAACCATCTCATCTCAATTCAGCTCGGCAAGACCAGTCTAATCGCGACTAGCAAGCTGGTCAGACCACCAAGACCCACAGTGGTCAGACCGCACCCCACCAGCAGTCAAACTGTCATTCCAGGCCGGTTTGACCGATGCTTCCGGACAGCACATGTGACAACAAATTCTCACAAAATCAAACTCAATTAAGCAAAGCAAGACTCAACCATGGTGAATTCAGTTGACTATGTTCGACCAAATAGACATAATTTGTACATTAAGTCACTATCCTTATTTCTCTTCCTAGTATGGTTGTTGCAAGTAGATTGTAGAACAGACATAATGTATTCCAAATATATGAACTTCTTAACCTAACAAAAAAACCCAATTCTTTTTCATTTTTATAGCATAATATCAGCATTACAGATTAGCTTGTACTTTTTTCCTCGAAAGGATATAAAGCTACCATATTCAAATCCTTGATAGATAATTACAATAAACTCTTACTAACACCATTTGAGCATATAGGCAAGGCAACAGTTACTGAACTTTGATCCTATAAAGATACCAGGAAGTTGAATGGAAGCATTACCTCATTCAAGATGTTATCAAAGAGATGTGAGTATAGAAGTTAGGAACAGTGTGGCCCGGGTGGCCATCAAATATTGCAAACAAACCCAGATCATGCTCGCCAACTTGCCTGTACTCTGCCACCAGGTAGTCCTGCATTGGAGGATTTGATTTCCCCTTCACAATATGGTAAGCATGCTTAACACAACTGCCTGACAATTTTATCTTGTATTTCCCCGTTTCTGGTCCTGATGAACTAAAAGCATCTTTCACCTGTCAGAACAACATATAATCACTTGTCAACCATGTTATGCTGACAACGAGCACAACACTAAGCAAAGAAAATATATAGTTTGTTGAAAACATCCAACACAATGAAGCTAGTGTGGGACCCAAATTTTACTAACCCGAATTCTGTGTGATTCTACCTTACAATTTCCTATATCAATAGATAATGCTCACAGATATATTGTTGAATTATTTCATACATTGCATGAACCATACCATTCATTAATGATACACATCAGAGTTCAAATATCTCATAGCAGGTAGAGTTTACATAAAGGGCCGATCAAGCCAAGTGATTATATTATAAAAGCGGAAGTGAAAAGCAAATAGTGAGACCACAACTTACCATAGGTAAGCGACTGGGAGTAAAGGATACCTTACTACTTTCCAGGAGACTAGATCATAGAAGTGCACATAAGCACCATCAAAGTCTGCCTATTCAAGGTGATGACTAAGCTACTAGAGAACGTTCTAATCTCCACCGTCTTCTGCTCCATCTGGTCCTGGAGTGGCATAGTAGGTGTAGTGGTCTTGATCCTCATGTTCTGACTTGATTTAGTGAGCGAGAGTGGGCACAAACAATAGTGTTCCGCAAACCAACACATAGAATATATTAATATAAATGCAAGGCTTATCAGGAATGCTAGGGTTCTTTTGTTCGCTAAATGCCATAGTTGAAATTTACCATAGGTAAAAGTTTCGGAGACTTAGCCTTTTCAATTAAATCATGTTTTCTAAAGAATGTGAAAGTATGCAGTATTATTAGTAGTGCAGGTTGCATCCATCTTTTACATGGCTCCATCCACCATATGCTAGTTTTGTTACTAGAGTTACATCCACTTATTATCATTACTGGGTTTCATCCACCTACGGGAAATTAACTCAAGGTTACATCCACCCGTCATATTTTTCATCCCACCTACAAAGTTTTAGAAATGGATATTAACTCAAGTAAATTTCCATGCCCGTTCATAACCGTGGGCACAGTTGTTCGAATGGTTTTTACTTTGTAGAGGTTGCACACTTTACCCACAAGAGATAACCAACTTGTTATATTTCACATATTTTCTTAGACATACGGATCAAGAAGATCACCACAAGGCATATACCATGCATCTTCCTAACATACCACACCCGCTAAGATTTCTACCTCTGTGGGGTTACACTCACCCACCCTAGAGGCCCCCCTCTTGCGCTGCACAAGTGCGTACATCCAGCGACATGACCCATGTTCATTTGCTGGCACAACCGCACTGAGTTGATGCAAATTATTTGGTCAAGTCGTACGTATTATAGACTTGTGGTTGCACTATTTTACAGTAGAAAGGGGTTACCTGGTTAAGTCCTTAGGATTATCTAGGTAGTTCTATCACAAACCAAAGTCTTGTGCTACATCCGCACCAACACCTCTTACCATCCGCCCAGATATTTAAGCAAGTTTAAAGTTTTGAGGTTTCAAAATATCCTCTCTAGTTCAAATACCAACAACTTTCTTCCAGTGGCTACCTAAAATAAGTTTCGTGTTTGAAATGGTGTCATGGAAAATTAATGCCCCCTAGGTATCTAAGTAAGACTAAACATAGCATTTTAGATATGGACTTGTTGTAGGGGTGGCCCTCACCTAAGCCCAGCCGGCCTGTTAGAGGGTTGTAAAGCCAAAAAAGGGGCATGTGTAATGGCATAAATACCCTTAAGAGGGATACTTGGGTGTAAGGACACAATTGTAAAACACTCCCTATGTGAATATATATAAGGCCATCCAGGCCATGGGGAAGCCCCCAAGCATTGCTCACCTAACTCTCCACTTATACACTACCATCTCTCTGTTTGGTCTGTAACCACGACATGACTTATCACTAGTATATTTACCATTATTTTTAAGGCAACAAGGTGTTATGTCCAAAATCAAGGAGAGGGGGTATAATAACCCAATTATTAATTGGGACTTAACTATGAGCTAAACGTGAATATAATTTGCATAATAAATTAAAGTATGCAATTTAGTAATTTAAATCAATATAATTTACATTCAAAATATAGGTGCAAAATGATTAAAGTATTGACTCGCTTGGATCATAAGCTCGTTGGTCTTGAAGGTCCTAGTTGGGCTTGAACTGCGGCTCTTCTAGGTCTTCGTACTCTAATCGAACGATTGCGATGAAGAAGCAAATAAATACATGATTATACAAATAAATTCAAATAAAATCTAAATAAAATCCAAAATTCCTAATTTTACTTCCATTTAGGAAGATCTTAATTTTAGATGAATTTAGAAACAAGTTTTATTTAATTTTCATTTAAAATGAATGAGAATGGGCATTCTAAAGTTTATATCAGGATTAAATCCTGAAATAAACAGAGGAGAAAGAGTGCTCTCTCTGACAGGTGGAGCCCAGAGTTTTAATTTATTTTGCTATTGGAAAAGCCAATAGAGGCTGACAGGTAGGACCCGGGGATTTTAATTTTCTTTTGAATTATTCTCTTAAAGGAAAATCGTGGGCAACTAACAGGTGGGCCAAGACATTATGCTGGCCATAGTAAAAAGGGACCCATTCATCAATGGCTCATACCTTTCAATCTGGTTTTAATAGTTTTTCTTAATGGACTAGGCCCACATGTCATTGACTAATTAACCCTAATTAATGAGCGTAATTAGGGTAACCTAATTATGTCTTAATGACATCACTAAGCGCTAATTAATTATGCACATTACTCCCTCCAACCGAACAGAGCAACAATGTTGTCGTGCTTGTCGCTGGCAGAGCAGGTGGTAGAGGTCATCAACAAACCCAAAAATGGGTTGCTGAGGTAAAGACGCACCCGTGGGTGGCATGGTGCGGCCGACAATGGCTCGGGTGCAAGGTAATAGGGCAAACCGTGGTGAGGGAGCACCATTAATCCTGTGGGGAGCACCTAGAGGGCGTGGGGGACTCACCAGAATGGGTGGCAGGGGTGGAGGGGTGAGCTACAAGTGGAGGGAACGAAATTGCTTGAGGGGGCACGAAGAGGGAGGCAAGGCGAACTCGTTGCCATGCTTTGGGTAGAGGGGAACTCACCAGAGTGGTGTGGCGATGGTGAGGGCACGACAATGATGGGGGCAAGATCGGTCCAAGCTTGGCGTGGCAAGGCAGAGGGAGGGGAGGTGAGTGCGAGGTGTGAGGGAGTTCGGGGTGGAGCTTGATTGGCTTTTATAGCCGAGAAGGGTGGTGTGGTGTTGTGCGTGCACAGGGGTGGAGCAGCGGTCAAGGGTGGAGTGACAGGGCATGGTGCAGTGTACAGCACCAAGAGAGAGCAAGCAGCGCGACAAAGATAACGTGGAGAGGGCAAAGGCAAAGCAAAGTGCAGTGCAGCGGGTGTGTGCGGCAGCCATGGGTCGGGGTGCATGACCAAGAGAGACGAGAGGGAAAGAGGCATGACCAGGGAGCGATGGGGTCATGTGCATGGAGGAATGTTGTGGCGAGGACGACGCATAGGCATGTCGGGTGCAGCCAGAGCGCCAGGAGAGAGGGAAAGAGAGGAGGAGGTGGGTCGAGCTAGTGGACCAAAGGCCAATGGGCCAGAGAGAGGACATGAAGGGAATTTGGATTGGCCCAATTAAATTTGGATTTCACTTTTGAATTTGAATTTGGATTCCAATTTTGAATTTGAATTCATATTTGATTTAAACCAGGATTATCGCTCAATTTGAAATTTAAGATCTAATTTTGAATTTTGTTTTTGCCAAAACTTGAAATGATCAATTAGTAAATTTTTATTCCAAATTTATTGAATTCTGAAAAATAGGATGTTACAAATTGTACCCCGTTAAAAAGAATTTCGACCCCAAGATTCTGCCAGCTAGAGAATAGGTAGGGGAAATCTATTCGCAACTGGTCTTCTCGTTCTTAGGTGGCTTCTTTTTTAGTGTGGCTGCTCCATTGGACTTTGCAGAGTCTGATGTTCTAATGCTTTGTTTGCTTCTTCATGACATTGATGATCTTGTTAGGATGCTCCGGGTAGGTTAAATCCTTTCTAACTTGATGGTCTCTAATGGGGCTTGTTCTTCTGGCACCCTAAGACATTCTTAAGCTAGGACACATGGAATACGTTGCGCACGTCTACCAGGTTTGCGAGCAATTCAAGTTGGTAGGCCACTTCTTCCTATCTGGCGGTGAGGTAATGGTCCTACATATCTTGGCACTAGCTTGCCCTTGACTTTAAATCTCTTGGTTCCTTGTGAGGGAGATACTTTTAGGTTGATGAAGTCTCCAACTTCAAAACTCAGCTCTCCCCTACGATTGTCAGTGTAGCTTTTCTGCTTGGACTGAGCTAATTGTAGCCGATCTCTAATTAGGTGAACCTTTTCCTCAACCTACTTCAAGGTGTCCAATCCAAAGACATAACCTTCCCCTACTTCTATCCAATGTAGAGGGGTTCATCACTTTCTACCGTAGAGAGCTTCAATTAAGGACATCTTTAAGCTAGATTGGTAGCTATTATTGTAGGAGAATTCGTTGTATGGTAGGCATTTCTCCCAGTCCATGGTGAATTCTAGAGCACAGGCTCAAAGCATATCTTTGAGGATTTGGTTCACCGTCTCTGTTTGCCTATCTGTCTGAGGGTAGTATGTTGTGCTGAAGGTGGGTCCTAAGGATGAAGACTAGCCCAAAAAAGCAAGGTAAATTAAGAACCTTGATCTGAGACTATCCTTTTAGGTACCCCATGTAAGCACATTATCCTTTTGGGTACCCTATGTAAGCACTCTAGTCAAGTGACTGAAGTTTATGTGTCCATGCCTGTAATGCCACAACACTAAATCCGGAGAATCAGAAGCTACAAGACACCTAGGGCCAGACATAGAAGAGATGCTAAAATCAGCACTAACGATTTTTTTCAAACTTAGAGGTCCCAAAGACAAACTCACCCAAGGAATCTAGAATTCCCTAGTCTTGAATCTCACTTCTATACCCTCATCAAAAAGCTGGGAAACAGATAGCAGATTATATCTCACCTTACTTACCAAAACAACGTTCTTGAGTATGAAATTATTGTTGATACGCATTGTGCCTTTTGCTGTCATGGTCCTAGTAGAAGCATCCCCAAACATGATCAGCTCATTGCTAGATGCACAAGTGAGGAAGAAAAACCATCAAGAAACTCCGGTCATGTGTCGTGAACACCCACCCAAAGTCAACAAGCCACACGTCCTACTTTCTCACTCAATGGACCTATGGGGAATAAGTAAGAAACATCTGTACCTCAGTACTGGAGTTAGTAATAAAAGACTTGAGAATCTAGTACTGAGGCATGATGTCTAGGAACAATAGTAGAAGCAGAAATAAAAATAGTTAGCAAGATAATCATGAGAATGCACATGAGAACCACCTAGACCTCTCCAAATCGGCCTACCAAAAGATCGGTACTCCCCTATCTAGATGCTACCCATGGTCTACCCTCACGATATCCAAACCCAATGCCTAGAGTCACCAAAGGAGTCAAAAAAGTCATCTATAAACTTAAACCTATTCATAGAAGGAAAGGCAGGAGGCTTAGCTCTAGAGGCATTCATAGGTAAAGGAACTCCTTTAATGGATCTCAAAATATGCATCCTCTCTTTTCTCTCAATATTGACTTTACATAAGCGGAACTCAACAATGTGACTATCTTTCTTGTAAAAGGTGCAATGGTACTTTGTAGGACCGAAATGGCAACAGAAGGGGGGGGTGAATGGTGCCTTCAAAACTCCCCAAGTACTCACACGAAGAAATCAGTGAAAGAACTAGTTTCTCCGATCGAACACACGTGGTCGTAAGCCAATTGATGGTCGAACACCACGTGGTCGAACACTTGCCCAAGCCGACAAAAGAAATCAAGCAGAGAATATCTGCGCGGATAAAACAAGAGCGGAGAAGGACTCGTTTGCGATTTCCGAGTAACTAAGACTCTCTGGTCATTTGATCCTCAAATTTGAGACATCGAAAGAATCCAACCTCTGGAAAAGAAATTACCAAGAAAAACCAAAGTCTTAGCTATGCTCGGGTAGAGAGACATGGTCGAACTCAAAGCAGAGGACTTGAGGCGCACGACCATTCGATTAAGAGAACTTCTCGATTCGACTCTGCTCTCGGGAATGAACGGCCAAGTGGCCTTGAGATAGATTCCGATTCTGAGCTAATCGAAGCACACAAAAGAATGCGAAACACGAAGAAGAGAGAGAGAAAATGATCGCATGAAGAACAAGCTCTCAAAGCAGTTGCAAACAAAACAATCATAACATCTCATAACGACAGAAATTAACTTGAGGAAGAGAGATGAATGATTGATCATGGAGGTTTCTCTGACCACTCCATCGGAGGTACAAGAGCAACCATGCTCTACCGAGAAAACTCACACAAATAGAGACGAAAAATTGAGTGACTCGGGAATAACCTCACGAGCACTCGAGCTCTACCCTCCTATTTATAGCCTTACACTCGGGGGAACCAGTGAACTCCCACCTAACACCGGGTTTACCACTCTCTTTACCCACTAGCGAAAACAAGCTTCGGTGCTTTACCCGTTAAGCCCAACGGCTCCTTTGCTTTGCCGTTAGTGCCAACAACTCCTGTGCATTGGCAGAGACACGGCTTCCTTTGCGACTTTCGCATTTCTCCAAAATGCCACTCCGCTGCCTTCGGAAGCTTCCTCCCGCCTTGCCGATCACGCTTGCAACCACCTCACGGACTTTGTCGTCTTTGGCATCTCCACCGATCACGACCTCAGCACCCCGTGCCTAGTCTCGACCATCCACGCCTCACCACGACTAGTCTCAAAGTCCTGCAAACCATCACAGACAAGCAAACCATTACATAGCACCGCTCACAATAGTATCCAATCACTTGAGCCAGAAAACAAAACTCAAATCATACTCTTACCAAGTCGTATACCACCTACGACCAGTCGGAAAAAGAGAACAATGAATGCACACGACATACGACCACAAAATCAAGCCATACGACCAGATACGATGAGTCTACGATCATCGCTAACTTGCTACGACCACCCACAACTCGCTACGGCTTTAACGCTCAAAGTCTACGACTTCAACCAAAGTCGTTACGACCAAACGAAAAGATAAACCAACAAATGCACAAGGTCCCTAACTTCATCACAAAGCCCTACAACCAATTTCCAGCTCAAATGGTCAAGTCGGCAGGTCATACGATCGATTCCAACTACGTGCGAGCACGTCCGACCACGCCAGACTGCTCTCAATAACGTAGTCGTAGAGTGCCGACTACATACGTGGTCGTAGATTTGAGCGCCGACTTCAACTGCAGCCCACTACAACGTGGTCGTAGCTTCGACTTACGACTTCCAAGCGCCACTCGCGACAGCGTGGTCGGCTGCAATCGACTACGACCAGCGTGATCGTAAGCGACACGAAAATGGTCGTATACGCCACAACGTGGTCGTAAATGGCTCGGTGGCTTCCAATAGCGCACGACGTGGTCGTAGACATCCCGGTGGGTTTCAACCGCGGCAACATGGTCGTCGGTCAATTCGACCATGACCAAGATACGACTATGGCAAAACCGGTCTTAAATTTCCCGGAGACCTACGATCACGGCCAAGCGTGGTCGTAACCTGTTTCAACCACGACCAGCGTGGTCGTCGCCTTCGACCACGCCTTCGACCACGGCTTCGACCACGCCAGCGTGGTCGCGGCCGCCTTTGACCACGCCAAAGCGTGGTCGTCATCGCCTTCCGGTGCCCTTCGACCATGGCCAAAGTGGTCGAGACCCTCGGGTGACCTTCGACCACGCCCAAAGTGGTCGAAACCAGTGCGCACGACTTTCGACCACGACCAACGTGGTCGTAATAGCTGCAGAACACTTCGCCAGGGCTACGACAATGAAGAACTAGCACAAACCTCAAAAACTAAACTCAATCTTCCTAGAACAAGCGTCAATTACTCATCACAACCATGGGTTGGCCTACACATGGTCTCTCAATCTCCCCCTTGATGAGTATATTGACAAACCCAGAAAAAACAAGAAGATGAGATTGTTTTGAAAAGTCCAACATGGTCCAAAGAAGAGAATGAAACAAACAAATGACCATGTCGACAGAAGGAACACTAGAGCAACAACTTGAAAGAGCAAATTGAACTTCAAGGCTCTAAAAAAAACAAAAGACTTTTTCACTTCTATTCTCCCCCTTTTGGCAATAAAAACATCAAGAAGGCAAACGAGAGAAAATGACAGGTCAATGAATGAGGTGGCTAAAGTTTGATTAAGCTAAGCAGTTAGAGCCATGAGAATTATCCACAATGACCAACAAGTACTACACCAAGCCATAACTCAATAAAAGGCTATCCAGATCATGACACTATATGTATAGGCCAGCTAGAGCACATAGATGACAATGTTGAAATGAAGTACAAATTATGAGCATGTCAAGTCATCAATAAGCAAAGTCTAACTAGAAATATCCAATGATGATGCAGGCCATGTCAATAAGCTAAGCGGAACAAAGAAGCTAACATTGAGTCCAAATAGAGTGCTATAAGCTCAAGATTGAAACATTGGTTAAGGTACTTGGTTCTGATTGTAGATTAAGCAAATTGAGCACATTAAACATTGTCTTTTGAAAGCCTATGGTTGTTTTCAACCCAATTTTTTGTTTATGTGCTAGATCTCAAGCCTTATGCGACTACTCCAAGCAATAAGCTTAAGAAGATAGTCTAGGTCATCCAAAACTCCCCCTAAGTTCATGCCAAGTGCAATGGAAAGCCGTCTCATAGGAAAGAATTGGTGAGATCGGTTTTTCGCACAAAGAGATCTTTTGCTTTTTAACACATTGTACTAACTCATGTATCATCGGAGACTAAAACAGCTCAAACTAAGTCTCAATATAGATTCAACGCTCTACTCAGCCTATTTGACATGGCATGAATCATAAAAGGATAGCTCAAGAAAAACTAAACTCAAATGCTAGCATGATAAGTTTAATTTAAGTTGATCAATTTTACTTAACTTATCATGGCAAACGCTAGTCTATACATATGAAGTCATGATAAATTTAGCAAGCTAAGCACAAGTCATGGCAAGGTGTAAAGCACTGAAGCATGTCATAACAGGATAATAATCAAGGCTCAATGCAGATTGATTATAATGCGAAATGCTGAAAATGCATGAAAGACCAGCTCCCCCTCAACATTAGATGCAACTTTTAGTTCAAGTTGAGTTATGCCACAATTAAGCTCCAGAAGCTCCCAAAAGAACTCTCCCTGAACCAAAGCAATAAACCGAGAAGCTGGGAAAGAAAACAGCAAATAGGCAGTCCTTAAAGCATAGAAAAGATGTAGATGCAGCTATGGCTCAGACTGACTCCCATCTACCCCATATGACTCGGGACAAACGGTGTGATAAATTACACGCTAGAGAGCAAACACGCACTGTCTGCGAGGGTGGCCCAACCTCGCTAGAACCTACAAGAAGTGAGTGAGCTCGACCTAGTGAGATAAGAAGCGACTAATCTGGAAGCACAAGATAAGAGTAAGAAGTCTAAGCAACTCGGCAAGAAAAACACTCTAACCTATCTTTGGAAGGACTAAACCCAAATGCACCGCAAATGCAATGCAACTGAAATGAGACAGAAGCATAATCAATTTTAGGAAGGCAGTAAAACCCAAAGCTCCCCCTTACTACAGTCCATAAGGACAAACCACCCCAAGCTCTCCCCGCAGAGCTGAAAACCTCGAACTATCCAAAGGCTTGGTGAAAATGTCAGCCAACTGGTGGTCACTCTCCACAAACTGAAGCACTAAATCACCCTTCTCTACATGGTCTCTAAGGAAGTGAAAGCGTATATCAATATGCTTGGTCCGGAGTCTTTGACTGGGTTCTTAGCAATGTTAATCGCGAAGTGTTATCACGGAAGAGTGGAACAACGTCTATGACCAACCCAAAGTCCCGCAGAGTCGAAGCCATCCAAAGTACAGCTCTGGTGAACTGGCTGCAGCAACGCACTCGGCCTCTGCGGTGGGTGTGTAACACTGCATCGCTTCCTCAAAGACCAGAAACAAGAGAAGTGCCAATAAATTGGCAGTGCGAGGTGCTCTTCCTATCTATCCTACTGTGGCAAAGTGCGCATCCGAGAAGGCTCTCAAGGAAAGACGGGATGAGGAAGAGTACCGATACCATAATCAATGGTAGCTCGAAGGTACCGAAGATGCGCTTCTTCGCTTTGGCGGTGAGATACGCGAGAGAAGCACAACGAGCACACGCACACACGGAGAAGTGTATGTCCGGTCTCGAGGCGATGAGGTAAAGAAGGGAGCCGATCATACTTCTGTACTCTTTCTGATCGACTGGCTCGCCATCCTCATCTGGGTCAAGATAGGCTGTAGAAGCCATCGGAGTTGACACCGTCTTACCATCACTCATATCAAAGCGCTTCAGGAGGTCACGAGTGTACTTTCCTTGATGAAGAAATGTACCCTCCCGAGTCTGCTTGATTTGGAAGCCAAGAAAGAAAGTCAACTCACCCATCATACTCATTTCAAACTCGGTGCTCATGACATCCGAGAACTGTGAAAACAGTATGGGAAGAGCCGCCAAAGATGATATTATCGACATAGATTTGGACGAGCGAAGGTCATTGCCATGACGGCGGATGAACAAGGTCTTGTCTACTTTACCCATTTCAAACTCATGACTCAACAAGTAGGACTTAAGCCTCTCATACCAAGCTCGGGGGCTGCTTAAGTCCATACAACGCTTTGGAAAGCTTGAAGACATGGTGTGGGTATTTGGGGTTCTCGAAACTGGAGGTCGCATCGACGTAAACTTCTTCCTCAATGACTCCATTAAGGAAGGCACTCTTGACATCCATCCGGTAGAGCTTGAAACCCTAGAAGCTGCAAAGGCAAGCAGGATTCTAATGGTCTCAAGTCGAGCTACAGGGCAAAGGTCTCTCAAATCTAGACCCTCAACACAGGAGAACCCCGAGCTACCGGTCTAGCCTTGTTCGAATAACCACTCCATCCTCGCTCTGCTTGTTCTTGAACACCCACTTAGTCCCAATAATATTGTGACCTCGCGGGGCTCGACAAGCGACCGGACCTTGTTCCTCTCGAAATTTTCTAACTCCTCATGCATGGCATTGACCCAAGACTCATCGGAAAGAGCATGAGAAACATCCTTGGGCTCAAAGGAGGCAATGAAAGCGAGAATGGAGACAGAATTGAGATAAGCGATTTTGAGCGGGTAACACGCTCGAGCAGTCTCAATCATCCGCTCGAAGGATGCCTTTTACGGATATGTCGGGAGGTCCAAGCATGAGATGAAGAAGTGGCCTCTACCTCGTGAGTCGATGAGGTAGGAGCAGAGCCACTAGCTCCGGAGGAAGCGAAGGCATAGGTGGTCACTGGAGGTGCGGTGGAAGATGGCACCTCAAGGGGTGGATAAGGGACTGGATCGGGTAGACAACCCTCATCTCCATCGTCCTCGTCATCCACGAAGATGGCCTCGGACTGCTCTAAAGAACCTGAGATATATGGCCTAGTCCCCGGACTGGCCTCGTCAAAGGTCACCTCACAGGTCTCTACCATTTTGCTAAACTCGCAGTTCCAGACCCTATAAGCCCGCGAAGAAGGCGAGTAACCTAGAAAGATCCCATCACAAGAACGTGACTCGAACTTATCTAGGTTCCTGGACTTCAGAATAAAGCACTTGCAACCAAACACACGAAAATGAGAGACGCTGGGCTTTCGCCCGTATCTCAACTCATAAGAAGTGCGGTGCAAGTGTGCCCGAAGAAAAACTCGATTCGAAACATGGCACGCGGTCGCAATGGCTTCAGCCCAAAACTTCCTCGGTGTAGAGTACTCATCAAGCATCGTCCTGGCCATCTCGACCAAGGTACGGTTCTTCCTCTCCACAACGCCATTCTGCTGAGGGACGTATGAAGAAGAGAACTGGTGCTCTACACCTGTCTCACCGCAGGAACTCTCAAAGTAGGAATTCTTGAACTCTGTGCCATTGTCACTGCGGATCGCTCGTAAGGCACCCGGGAGCTCAACAAAAAGCCTACTGAAAAGCCCTCGAAAATGGGTAAACGTCTCATCCTTCGAGGCTAAGAAAAACACCCAAGAGAACCTCGAATAGTCATCGACCACGACAAGGACGTACCACTTCCCTCCTACTGACTACACTCGAGCTGGTCCAACTGTGTCCATGTGGAGCAGCTGTCCTGGTGCATCGGTCATCGTAACGGTGACCGGAGAATGAGAAGCGGCAACCATCTTGCCGTGCCGGCATGGAGCGCAAACAAGATCTTTGACCATCTTGAGTTTCGGCAAACCACGAATGAGATTGTGGCCGCTAACTCGGGTCAAATGGTCAAATCCGATATGACCAAGTCTCCTATGCCAGAAAGTCAAGTCGCGGGACTCAGAAGCAACTAAACACCGGAGAGGATCACAAGAAGACTCAGAAAAAATACCACGAAAGATCCTCCCAAAATGAGAAATCCCGCAAACCAGACTACCCGAAGAATCAAGAATTTTGCACTTGTTTTTCTTGAAGCTCACCTCGAAACCGTCATCGGTAAGCTGAGAAACGGAGAGCAAATTGTACTGCAGCTTAGTAACCAAGGCAACATCCTTAAGAATAAAAGATGCATTAATGCGCACAGTACCTTTGGCGATGACGCGCCCAGATGAAGCATCTCCGAAGGTGATCGTCTCATCACCTGGAGCACGGGCAAGGGAAGAAAACCAACGAGAGTCTCCGGTCATATGACGAGAACAACCGAGTCTACAAGCCAAACCTTGTCCTTCCCTACCCGCGAACTGAGTCAAGCAGAGTAAAGTCTCGATCTTGGGGTAAATCAAAAGTGATTTTGGCACCCAATACTAAACAACACGTCGAGCGGATGAAGTAGTCACGCACGATCGACCTCTATCTACCCTACGCTTCGTGACTCAAAGAAGAAGGTGCGTGTGCAGGAGACTGAAGGCTGATGCGGGTCCGGCGCTACGGAAGAGCGAGTCGAACACCAAAGAACACGCTGATCACGCCGTGGTAATCGTCTCGGCGGGAAAGCGAGATGTACCTCGGGGCGGCGGAAGTCATGACTGGAGCAGCATGAGGACGAAAACCGAAGACTCGGAAAAACCAAGTCCTCGATGCCGCCCAAACACGCCGAAGCAAACACGGACCTCGTGCTAGTCTTAGGTGCACTCGGGATCGGGCGACCACGAATACGCCTAAGTGCCTCTCGCACGGTCTCTTCGCGCAATCTGGCGCGCTGAAGCATCTCTCGATCGAGTGCCCATCCTTCGGCGAGAAGGTGCGGTGGTACTTCACCTTCGAGAGGTGGAAGTAGCACGAAGAGGCTTCGCCTACGAGAGGCCGAAGCAACAGGTGGAATCACCTTGCCGTCGAGATCCCTTGGACAAAACCCACGATTTGAATTTAACCTCATCGATCTGGGCTCAACCTCGATCACACCTCCTACGATGGGTCGGAGAATAGCAGTGGATGCTTCCTCATATCCTCATAAAAGTCATATCCTAGACCTTGATTGAACTTGCAAATCTTGGATTGGTCTAGAATAAGATTAAGCTTCTTCTTGCGCCTACAAATCTCTCGAGAGTGTTCATAAGGTACCGACACTCCCGAAAGAGAGAGGTGCAAGAAGAGCAGGAGAAGAAGAGACAGAGAAGGTAAGGGAGCGAGAAGAAGAACCAACGAAGAGAGGAAAGAATGGCTTGTGCACGCACAGACTACGAGGGCAGTTCTACTACTAGCGAGGTTGGTTCGCGTCTCAGGCGTCTCACCCTTACCTTGGGGCTTCTCCCACACCATCAATCACATCACAACCAGATTGTGGCTTCTCTAGTAAGTCCTTAGTTAGCTTCACACATTTGTCATTCAATGCAACGAGTTCAAGTTTTAGTTTGTCACAATTAATGCATGGTGAGCTAACGGATCCTTAGTCGCATCTTGAGCCATTTTCTTGTTGTTGTCAATCATTTCTTGAAATGTTTTGAGACGATTCAAGTTCATGATTAACTTGGGACAGTTCAAACATGAATCAATAGGCTCAAGTAAAGAAGCATGCAACTCAGCAATTTTGTGATCTGCCCGTTTTAGGTTCATCTTCAAGTTATTGCAATTTTCACAGGACTCGGGCAAATCAAGAAGCATGGCATAAGGTCCTCTAGCAGCAACGTCCTTAACCTCACATGAGGTGGGAGAGGTAGTCTCATCAGTAGTAAGTAGGGTAACAGCCATCCTACTCAATTCTAACTCAGCAAGCAGACTAACATTCTCCACCTTAACAGTATCAAGCTCGGAGGACACACTATCATGCGAAGTCCTTAGTTTCTCCAAATCACCCAGCAAAGCACAGCATGTATCACAATCGTCACGGGAGGGAGCAAATGAAAGTGAAGAAAGCTCCCGTGACAGTCTATCTACTTCCTTCTCTAACTCGGTACACTTAGACCTAGCTCTAGCATGAAATCCACCTAGCTTAAGAAAAGTATCATTAAGCTGGTCATAAGAAGGGAGTACCTCATCCGAGTCGGAGTCTGACTCATTGTCATTGAGTTCGCCCTCGAGGGCCATGAAGCACATGCCAGAGAAGTCGTTGCCGCCATCCTTGGGCTCTTGATCACCCGTCCCGTCATCGTCGCTCCATCCCTCCACCTCGCTGAGGTCGAGGTCGTCGAAGGCGGTGAGGACGCGGTGGAAGAGCTTCTTGGCCTTCCCAAAGTTGCGGAACTTCTTCTTGCCTTGAGCAGGTGCTGAGGGCTTCGTGTTGCGGTTCTTGTCGGTGTAGTCGTTCTTGCCCGAACCGCCGTAGTCACCTTTGCCTTTCCCAAGCTTGGGGCAGTTTGCTCGGATGTGGTTGGGGCCACCACACTCGAAGCAAATCACGGGTCCTCCTCTCTTTCTGTCCCTCCTCCCTTTGTAAGCACGGGAGAATCTTCGAGCAAGGAGGGCAAGTTGCTCATCCGCAAGTCGCTCTAAGCGATCATCTGTTATGTCACATAGAGCAGCAAGGGAGAATCCGCAAAGAGAATCAGAAGAGGATGAACCAGAAGCCAACGTGGGATCAGTGACCAAAGCCATCGACTGTGACTTCGACCTACGAGAGACAACGTCAATCTCGTGAGTCTTGAGGCGAGTCTGCGCATCAAGAGTCAAGGTCGAGAGGTCTGTCGTGTCTTTGATGGTGGTCACTTTCATCTCCCAGACACGAAGATCGAGTGCCGTGAGCATTTGGCGAGCGTTATCCGAGTCGGGGTATGTAAGACCGACCGCTCGGAGGTTGCTCAAGATTTTGTGAAATCGCAAAAAGCACTCATCCAGGGACTCTCTAGCAAGCATCTCGAATTTGTTGTATTAGCGCTTGAACTGGTCCTGTCGGACCGTCTTAATCTGGGTGGTGCCCTCATGGTATGCATCGAGGGTCACCCAGATGTCGTAAGCGGACGACAGGTGAGAGATGCGATCGAACTCGCTTCTACTCAGGCCCTGGATAATGATGTTCCTTGCCTTCGCATTTGCCTCAACATCGGGCATGTTTGCCACATTGATGTTCTCATCGGCAGGAACAACAAATCTGACCTTCACCTTCCGCCAAATGGCATACCCCTGAGCCTGGATGTATGTTTCCATTCGGCTCTTCCAGAAGGGGTAATCCAGGCCATCAAAAATGGGAGGCTTGGTCGAGTACTTGTCCGTCGCCATGGCTCTTGAGACCGGTTAAGATCTATTGAAAAGAGCTAGACGGCTCTGATACCAATTGTAGGACCGAAATGGCAACAGAGGGGGGGTGAATGGTGCCTTCAAAACTCCCCAAGTACTCACACAGCAAATCGAGTGAAAGAACTAGTTTCTCCGATCGAACACACGTGGTCGTAAGCCAATTGATGGTCGAACACCACGTGGTCGAACACTTGCCCAAGCCGACAAAAGAAATCAAACAGAGAATACTGCGCGGATAAAACAAGAACGGAGAAGGACTCGTTTGCCAGATTTCCGAGTAACTAAGACTCTTTGGTTATTTGATCCTCAAATTTGAGATACTGAAAGAATCCAACCTCTGGAAAAGAAATTACCAAGAAAAAACCAAAGTCTTAGCTATGCTCGGGTAGAGAGACATGGTCGAACTCAAACAGAGGACTTGAGGCGCACGACCATTCGATTAAGAGAACTTCTCGATTCGACTCCTGCTCTCGGGAATGAACGGCCAAGTGGCCTTGAGATAGATTCGATTACGAGCTAATCGAAGCACACAAAAGAATGCGAAACACGAAGAAGAGAGAGAGAAAATGATCGCATGAAGAACAAGCTCTCAAAGCAGTTGCAAACAAAACAATCATAACATCTCATAACGAGAAATTAACTTGAGGAAGAGAGATGAATGATTGATCATGGAGGTTTCTCTGACCACTCCATCGGAGTGCAGAGCAACCGTGCTCTACCAGAGAAAACTCACACAAATAGAGACGAAAAATTCAGAGTGACTGGGAACAACCTCACAGAGCACTCGAGCTCTACCCTCCCTATTTATAGCCTTACGCACGGGGAACCCGTGAACTCCCACCTAACACCGGGTTTACCACTCTCTTTACCCACTAGCGAAAACAAGCTTCGGTGCTTTACCAGTTAAGCCCAACGGCTCCCTTTGCTTTGCCGTTAGCGCCAACAACTCCTGTGCATTGGCAGAGACACAGCTTCCCTTTGCAGCTTTCCGCATTTCTCCAAAATGCCACTCCGCTGCCTTCCCGGAAGCTTCCTCCTGCCTTGCCGATCACGCTTGCAACCACCTCACAGACTTTGTCGTCTTTGGCATCTCCCGCAAACCATCACAGACAAGCAAACCATTACATAGCACCGCTCACAATAGTATCCAATCACTTGAGCCAGAAAACAGAACTCAAATCATACTCTTACCAAGTCGTATATCACCTACGACCAGTCGGAAAAAGAGAACAATGAATGCACACGACATACGACCACAAAATCAAGCCATACGACCAGATACGATGAGTCTACGATCATCGCTAACTTGCTACGACCACCCACAACTCGCTACGGCTTTAACGCTCAAAGTCTATGACTTCAACCAAAGTCGTTACGACCAAACGAAAAGATAAACCAACAAATGCACAAGGTCCCTGACTTCATCACAAAGCCCTACGACCAATTTCCAGCTCAAATGGTCAAGTCGGCAGGTCATACGATCGATTCCAACTGCGTGCGAGCACGTCCGACCACGCCAGACTGCTCTCAATAACGTAGTCGTAGAGTGCCGACTACATACGTGGTCGTAGATTTGAGCGCCGACTTCAACTGCAGCCCACTACAACGTGGTCGTAGCCGACTTACGACTTCCAACGCGCCACTCATGACAAGCGTGGTCGGCCGCAATCGACTACGACCAGCGTGATCGTAAGCGACACGAAAATGGTCGATATCGCCACAACGTGGTCGTAAATGGCTCGGTGGCTTCGATAGCGCACGACGTGGTCGTAGACATCCGGTGGGTTTCAACCGCGGCAACATGGTCGTCGGGTCAATTCGACCATGACCAAGATACGACTATGGCAAAACCGGTCTTAAATTTCCACGAGACCTACGATCACGCCAAGCGTGGTCGTAACCTATTCGACCACGCCTTCGCGTGGTCGTGGTCGCGCCGCTCGACCACGCCAGCGTGGTCGTCGCGGCCTTTGACCACGCCAAACGTGGTCGCATCGCCTCGGTGCCCTTCGACCATGGCCAAAGTGGTCGTAGACCCCTCGGGTGACCTTCGACCACGCCCAAAGTGGTCGAAACCAGTGCGCACGACTTTCGACCACGACCAACGTGGTCGTAATAGCTGCAGAACACTTCGCCAGGGCTACGACAATGCAGAACTAGCACAAACCTCAAAAACTAAACTCAATCTTCCTAGAACAAGCGTCAATTACTCATCACAACCATGGGTTGACCTACACATGGTCTCTCATACTTAAACTTTTGAGGGGTCTAACCTGCTGAAGTAGAAGTACCTGACTTGCTAGAGGGGGTTTTCGTAAAACCTGTTGACCTAAAGACAATCTTAGATGACTTAGGAGGTTTTACCTCAAACTTACCACTCTCAAGAATTCTCACAACTTTAGGTGGGTGGTTCTTGTAATAATCTAGAGAATTGAATCTTCTTCTTCTTATACTTGATTAGTCAAGGATTTTTTTTAGGTTCATCTTATACTTAATAATCTAGACAATTCTCACATTCATCTTAGATTGGGTGGTTCTTCTTATACTTAATAATCTAGACAATTCTCACATTCATCTTAGATTAGTCAAGGATTATATTGAACTTCTTCTTCCTACTGGAAAATCTCTCAATGGTTTTTTTAGGTAGTCATTCTCTTGGGCTAGGTTCTCACATATAACACACTCATTGATTTTGTTTGTCATATTATATCTCTCTTTATAGATAGTTACCTCTAGTTTTAAAGCCTCATAAGACACATAAGGGGAATTTTTAATCCTATCCAACTGCTCCTTATACTTGATTCTAAAAGTCTCAAGCATCTCATCTAAATCAATCCCAATTTTAGCATAAAATACAAAAGAAATAGAATTAATAACTTTCTTATATACAGTCATGGACAAGGAGTTTTCAATCTTACATTTCTCCTCGAGTGTCTTATTGGAGCATAAATCTTATTTGTGACCCTAGGATAATTTTCACAAGATTCAGTTCTAGAATGAAGAAATGTTCTAGTCATTTCTTTCATTTTAATTTTTCTAACCTCACAATAAGAGAACTTATGATCAGAATTAAATTTGTGCAATTACTTAGTAGCATTATCTAATTTTAATTTAAGCAAAGCATAGTTTAAACAAGATAAAAGAATAGCATCTAAACGAATCACATCCAAAACAATAGCATTCAAGCAATCATGATCATCACTAGACTTAGGAGATTCTAGTTCATTTGTAAGACCTTTAAGTTGACTAACAACAGAAGAATGAACAATTTTCAGATTAGCCATTTGATCATGCAAATATAAGCAAGATTCATAATTATTATCAAGATTCATGGATTTTAGACTAACAACTTCTAGGTTTAAATTATCAATCATGATGTCCCGATTCTTATTCACTTTAGCTTATTTCTTTAGTTTTTGTTCAGCAGCAACAAGAGCATATTTCATCTCTTTGGATGAGTGGAATATCTCGTCAGGATCAGTATAGGGCTCATCAGAGGAAGAGTCAACATCGGTGCTGCCCTTGGACATGAAGCACATGCGGTGAAATCTTGGGTCTTCTTCTTGCCATGGGAGTCGTCCTCATCGTCCTCTATCCTCGAGTCCACATTGCTCATGTCAATGTTCTCAAGAGCGACAATGACCTAGTTGATGAATTTGTGGTAGTTGGATTTCTTGAACTTTGTGTCACGAGCTTGAGGACGCATTCAGATGTCCTTCTCCTTCTTGTCCTTTAGCTTAGGTCACTTGGCTCGAATATGGTTTGGCTCACCATACTCAAAGTTAGTGACAGGGTCACTCCTTCTTTTGTTCCTCACTTTGTTGTATACTCTTAGGAATTTTGTAGATAGGAGGACCAAGTCATCTTCAGAAAACTTCTCTAGTCGCATCGCTCAAAAAATGTAAAGCTGACAATGAAATTCAGAAGAGCTAAAATCTAAGGAACTTGAAGAGCTCCTCTAAGAAAGGTTAACCACAAGAGTCATTGACTCTATCTTGGAGAGATGCAAGGTGAAGTCAATCTCATGCGTATTCAACCTCGAGTAGAGATTATACATGGTAAGCTCACTCGTGACAGTGTTGTCATTGATGGAAATGATCTTCATTCCTCCCAAACCTTCACATCAAGTACACCTTACATCTGGCGTGCATTCTCAGAATCAGAAAATGTCGAACCAACAGCACGAAGATCATGAAGAATCTTGTTGAACTTCCCTAGAACCCATCCAAGGATTCACTAGGCTTTTGCTCAGTTTTTTAGTATTCTTTCTTCAATTGGTTCTATCTCACTTCCTTGATCATGGTAAAGCCCTTATGGTAATCAACGATGGTCTTCTAGAACTCATGAGCAGACCTCAATCCATGTAAATTTTGATCTGTAGATCCAAATGAGTTGAGACTTGGTATGCACCTTCTCTAGGATGCCAGGACCTATTCTAGTCACCGATCAAGAAAATCGTTATCAAAATTTCAACATTTTTTCCATTTGAAAGAAGGTTGCACCAACACTAGGCAAAAAGCAAAAATGGTGATATGACTTGCTTATGGGTGAATGATAGCCAAGATCTCTAGATGTATTCCCTCATATCACAGCATGCTAGACACCCAAGGAATCAGGCAAAAATAATGGATCAAGAAATCACTCAAGAGGGTCAAATCCAAGTAAAAACGGGCAACTTTAAGAACTTGCCAAACTTGATACCTAGGTGAACGAGGATTGATTTTCATAGAACATCTCCATCACCTACACGTCCTTGACATCCAGCAAAATTAAGAATGAGAGAGAAGGTCAAAACCAACCAAATCAAGAGTAAATCAACCAAAACAAGATAGATCTATGAAAGATGAATAAAGTTTATATGTTACTACTTGAGGATGAATGTTTTACAGCTACTTCACCTGGAGGACAAAAGAGTAAATCATAACACCCACACTTCTCAAACCCAAATCTTAGAACAGTTGGCTTCAATGAGTAGAGTTAGGATGGTTGGATGGTTAAGTCTTCATCCCAATTCATTAAATAGATAAGGCAACTAGCCTTATCTAACCCTAATGGATACTATTCACTTAGCACAAATGAGAAAACCCCGTTAACCCTACACAACACAGGTTTTACTCACACACTACACTTATACATTCTTTACATAAGTCCAAATGCACTAAGTCCTTAGCCTAAACCGCTCACCCAAGTATCGTAATTTTGATCTAAGATAATTTTTGATATTTTGATCAACTTACCAATATATCCTTTCTTGATCTGATCTTAATCTTTTCTTGCAAGCAATCACCATACTTACTACATGTAGATGCATCACTGCCTTGCCACATATCGATAAGTCTCTCCCATTTTGGTTTCACTAGATTATGTCACACTTGGACCAATTAAACCACATGATGCAACTCGGCGCTCAAACTTTTCTTTAACATTTGTCGTTTTTCTCGTGTCATGCTTGAGCTCAGCCATCTCACCTAGCATTCTTGATTGTTATGGGTCTCGGCTCCTCTATGAGTGTAGCCACAATTCTCGACGTTGACTATGATTGACTTCAAGCGTCTTTACATATCCAAAGACAAATAAATCGTTTTCGAATACAAGTTCTTCACAACTAACCTACGTTAGTTGAAACATAGATCATGCAACACATACACACTGACTTAGATCAAACCAAATCATTCCATAACTCAATTCCCTAAAATTCAAGAAATTCCACCTGAGCAGGTACTACCGCCCACCATAGGCTGGTACTACCGCTCACTGCAACTGGATCTCTCTATAAAATAGCAACTGGTAAGTAAACCGCGGTACTACCGGTCTGCAATATGGCCGACGTCATACTAGCAATATGACTGATTTGCTTAGAAAATTCTAAAAACCGATCCATATAAAATGCAATCTTTGCAAAATTAAATATCCACATCACAAAACTTACGGTGGTTCATCACAACACTATTCTGGATCTTCTCACATTGTACTTTAAGTGATTTATCATCTTTTTTTTAACACAGGACACGTCAAAATGCTATCAGTTATCAAGCAGTGCCAAATAACTGAAAAGGCAGTAGAAACTGTGTAGAAATAAATTCTAACAGTTCATTGCAAAGAAAAAAGGTTGACTGATTGCTAGCCTGTTCTGTAATGATGAATTATAAGAAATCTATTTAGACATTTCTACCTACACCAGTAGGGAGCTTTTTATAACCCAAACGAAGTGGTTGGAAAGATTCATCATTCATGGCAACTGGAACAGAGGTTAAATTTTGCTACACAAAAACATCTAGAGCAAATAGTTCCTTAGTAGCTTATGTTTTATGTACAGTTTTTTCTTAATTTCTTTTGTATTGTTTTCCTCTACTATCAATGAAATGAAGATCGATCCTTCCATTCAAAGTGGAACGAAAAAAAAAGGATATAACCCATAGCCTATACAACAGCTGTGTCAAATTCTTTGGAAAAAAACACCTTGGATAGCTACAGTAATTGTGCAAAGAATTGAACAAGTCTTCGTGTTTTTTTCAGGGGAAAAAATTGACGGGGACCTTTAGAAATGGGAATGCACGTTCCAAAAGTTGGCAGAGGGAGGCATGTGACTTACCAATCAAAAGGATGCCATTAATGACAATTATATTCTGAGAGGAGATAGAATAGGTTTATTGCACTAGCACCTTTCAAGTTCATTGCACCAGCATCTTTCATGTTCTTAAGTCGCATCAAGTATTAGCAAATGTATTCTTTGTTACCATGCCTTCCAGATCCAAAAAAACGGTGCTTTATTTCACAGGTCGGAAAGGCAATTGTTGGCTCAACGCAGCTTGACACATCTTCCAGCCATTGGTGTGGAAAACTGAAAATCGAAGCCTTAATGGATTAGAAGTCAATTCTTCCATCTGAACAACATATCAACGGATGCAGGCTGCCATCATGCAGAATACAATTCCAGCTCTCCGAAGATGACACAAGAGCAACACAAGGTAGCAGCAATGGGAAAATAAGCGTGCCGGTTGGTACATCAAAACGTCACACACAACACACACAATAAAGGAAATATACACAATGACAGCAATCAGTAATCCTAAGTGGCCCTTTTTCCCTTAGAAAGCACACACTGTGTCAGCTGTGTTGACTGACTATATAACATGACTTGGGCCCTATATGTCGTCAGAAAGAATCACAAATAAGTTTGCGATGAACGGCAAGATAGGGGTTGATCTTGGCGTCAGGAAAAAGATGATAAAAAACTGGTACAACAGATGGAGCTGGAGAGTTTTGATCATCTGATGAAGGCGTGTCTTCTTGCCCCTCTTTGGTCCACGTGAAGCTGTGGCGACTTCGGCCTGGTCACATGCTTCGTCGATCTGCGAAAACAGCAATTGCAAGTTTGTGAGATCAACTTCAGGAAGCTGCGCGCTGGAGATGGCAAATTCCGGTTGTTTCTGCTTACCTCTGTGGACGGAATGGTCTGTCGAACTTTGGGAGAGGCCGTGCGTGTGGCACCATGGTCCGCCTCAGCTGCTTCAATGCCTTCTCTTCCTCGATCTTCAGACACAGATTACAGCGATTGGTCGCCAGAGCAGATAAAAAACGCATGCACTATGGGAAACATTTGAGGAACAGGTAAGATACGGTACCTTCTGTGCGAATTCGTTCTCCTCTCTCAACCTCTTGTAACTGATCTCTTTTTCTTTCACCTGCGTCGCAACAAAACGCTCTGTAAAACCTCCTAAATTTGGCAAGCTCCCATCATTGAACAAGCAGAGTCGAATTTACTAACCATGTTATCGAATTCTGATCTTTGAACCGCCCTTTCATCAACATGCAACGCAAACTGTTGGACTTCAGTGAGAGGCTTCCGCTCCTTCTCTGGAAGAGGAATAGGATCCCTGCAACAAAATTAAAAGGCTATTATCTATGTATCTTCCTCGTATAGAAATCAAGAATTCTAAGAACACACTGTATGTGCTACTTACTCTTTGAGTATAGGATGTGCCTTGACAATTCTCCTCTGAGCCTCTTCCCTCTCCATCCTCTCTCTTTCTTCCATCATCCTTTGCTGCTCCACTTCATGTCTCACCAAACTCTCCAGCTGAAAACCTTCCGACCTCGTGCATGGCTTCGGTTCGGGCTTTGGTGGCACCTGAACAGAAAATGTTAGGCAAGAAGAATTAAGAGCTGGCCTGCAACCACGTGAAGTTGAGAAAGGTGTAAGGCTTTTGCACGTACCACTGGATAGTCTGTGGTGTAAGGATATGGGTTAGCCTTGGGAATCCTGGCCTTGTCTTCCTCTACTTGCTTCTGTAAAAGTTGTGCAGCTAGTTGCCTCTCTTTTTCATGCCCTCTTTCCTGTACCATGGATACAGTATTACTTGCTTGCAACAAAGATCGTGAGAAATGATATGAACATTGTGAAGTAATTTGCATTTCCCGCACATCTGTACGTAGATTGAAAGGGTTTGGTATCTTGAGTCTAGGCACATCCTTCTTGTCATGATATGAAGAAGATTCAGAGTGAAGAGAAAGCTGCAAAATAGACAACAAATAAAGAAAGGTGAAAAGTTATGACAATAAAACTGGGTTGGTTCATTAGTTATATGACGGGATCCTTTATATGACCTCCCACCTTATCAAATAGATCCGCAACTGCAGGAGGACCCAAGCGATCATCAGTAGAAAAGTGGAACTCCTTGGGCGCTGTTGTCTGAGGCTTTGGATGGGCAAACACACCAATATCGCCCTTGCTCTCAATAATCTGCATGAAATGAAGTTCAGAGTGATGCTCTGAATCATAATGTCATCTAATATATTGGCTTTAAGTGAGATAAGAAGACCTTTTTGTTCAGTGGCTTGGCCTTGAACTTGGGGGCCTTCTCCAATTCCTCCAGTTCCAATTCTTGAGAACTTTTCACCCTGTTGAAAAATGACGTTAGAATCGATGATAAAGATAAAATGGCTATTTGTTTCTCAATGAGTGAGTGTCAAAGGCAAACCTTGGTGGCCTAGCTCGCATTGCTGTCTCAAGTTGTGGAGGTTTTGGTTCTGCCAGTTTCAGTGGCTTACTACTCTGACTCTGCAAGATTGAAGCATTTAACTTTCAGTAATGTTATGGATTGACACCTAACGTGGCAACCAGGTATAAGTATGCTCACCCGGATAATTCCCACAGAAGAAGCTTCCGAACAGGTGTCCGCATGTCGAGACGCTCTTTCCATCGTTCTAAGATGAAACTCCTGTAGTCATTGCAAACACATAACTGAATTATAGTCAACGAAAAGGGTGACCACTCGTGAATTTTTCATGATAATAGAATTCATACATTGAATTCAGGAAGCTGTGGAGCTTTCCTAGGAAGAGGAGGAAATGAAGGAGCTTCAGCAATCTGAAAGCAGAAGCAAGCAATTAGTTAGGCTTCGGCTACTGAAGTCTGCCATTAGTTAAACAAAAGTACAGTAAATTCATTCTCACCTTTTTGTTAAATGGCCGTGCTCTGAACTTTGGAATCTTGGATAGCATCTCCTCCTCTAGCTCTGCAGAGCTCTTCACTTTTACTGCTCGGATCCTGTGGGCAGTCTGAAGCTCAGGCTCCTTTGGCCTTGTTAGCATAAGCCTAGGTCTTCTCTGTAATGCAGTTGCCGCATGGCCCGCATCCTCCTGCATTGTGCATACAAATTGAAAAATGATCAAAAACCTCTTCGTCAATCGCCAAACCGTTTTCATCATCAAGTATGCATATGTAATAAATGTATGGATTTTTTTTTTCAAACTTCGGACTAGCAGGTGGGGATATCATGCACCAAGGGGGAAAAAACATTCACTGACAAGATAGTGAAGATTAGCAGTCACCATATGCAGTCTTTTTTTTTCTTCTTTTGCATTGTTAAGTAACCATCCTAATGTTAAATTATACAAGCATGGGCAATATTTTGTTGATAATTAACGGATTTCCACGTCATCCTCTTTACTTTAAGGCAATCAACTTCAATACAGATTCAACTGCCCAAATAAGAATGTGAAAGCAATCTACATTGCTTCATGGCTAACAACAGAAATGGGGAAGGAATACTAACATGAGAAAGTGATCTGTTGTGGGGGATACCCAACTTTCTAGTCCCTGACTCGAACTTCTTAACCATTTCTGCTGCCGAAATATATGGGGTCACTTCCTGAAAAATGGCATAAAATTGCTATAAGTACCAAATTAAAAAAAACACACATTGCATTTGCATTTCATCTCTTCCCACAAAACATAAAATGAAATGTATCATTAGAGTCAGAAGAGGATTTTGGCATCTACCTTCAGAGAGTGTGCAACGTCATGGTGCTTCCTCATGGAAGACAGGGTCATCTCAGTGCTTCCTGCTAAACCACCTCTTCCCTTGTGAGGCAGCACCCGGGTCTTCACATTCAGTATCTGACCACAACAGCAGCACAGCATTCCTCTCGTCAATCTTACAATTTCACAATAACATGAATTATGAGTTCCATCATTAGTCTCATTCCAGTACCTGTCTTGTCCTTCCGTCGTCTAGCTTCTGCCTCTTTACAGCCTGATTTTCTTGCGTAATGTCATTGGCAGCAATAGCTGCCTTTCCGGCCACCACATCACGAGTCCCCCTATAAAACCAACAACTCAGACATCATAAAGAAAACCATCTCAAGATTGGACAACAATTTGTATGGGTGAGTGTATGTTTCTCTTACTTGATCATACTCCTCTTGACACTCATCGAGGACTGCTTCAGAGAAGACGGTTGCACGATCTTTGATCCAGTCACAGCGGCAAGACCTCCCTTGGACGCGTTCACGTGCACCTTCGGAGTGCACGCTTCGGTCTTCACTATCGACTTGGCACAGGTAGGCACCGCAGTGATAGCTTCCACAGGAGGAGGAGGCCTCTGCATCTTGGGCGTGCTAGACCCACCATCTGCTGCTGAAGCCACGGCAATGTCAGAATTCATAAATCAAAATTCCCCACCGGTATTATCGAATAAAGTAGTCAGCAACCCACATATTGTAACCGAGTCTTTCGACGGGGGGAACTCGAAAGACTTTGGTGATTCCTTCTCCTCTTCTTCCGCCCGCGGCGACTCTGACATTGACTCAGGACATGCACCCGCACTGGCCAAACACAACCAAGGCAGTCATTCATATGCCAAACACGGAGCAAGAAATAGAATGAAATGAAGCAACATATTGGGGTCCAAAGAGGCAACCTTTCTTCGTGCTGCTGGTTACCGTCATCGGCGCAATTCCCACTGGGATTATTGGCTTCAGGGACCTGAAGGATTCAGAATGTGAGCTCCAAGAAACTAAACCCAAGAATTGAGGAGAGAGCACGGGAGATCAGCGAACAATCACATACATATCCGAATGAACTGTCTTTCTTCTCCTGCGCATTCCTGAACAACCAGAAGTGAGCACACAAAGGAAAAAAAATTAACTTCCAATCACAACGAATGGTGGATAAAATTTTAGAAAGAGAAGTCTCCAGCGCTTACCCGTCAACACCCTCCGCGTGATTAGCGACGCCCCCCGCTGCCTCCTCCTGTTCGTCACAAATTCACGGATCGCCGGATAGTTAGAACCCCGGGGAACCAAAATCAAGGCAGATTCCGAGCAATTCCCTTGCTTTTCTTCTTACCTTCGGGGCCGTCTCCGCGTCCGCGAAGTCGCAGAGGATGCCGATCTTGGCCTCCGTCCTCGACTCCTTGATCTTCGGCGCAAACGCTGCAGGCAGGAACATAAAAAAATTCATTTCAGGGCGAATTTCCGGAGAGAAGCCACTGGTTGGCGCGGGGAGGAAGGGGGGGAGACGATCGAGCGGGGGCGGCGTGCGTACGCGAGGGGGCGTGGCTGACGGCGGCCTCGAACCAGCGCTCGGCGGCGCGGACCTCGCACTCCGTCTCGTCGTTGACGAAGTCGAAGTACTTGGGCGCGCGGAACTCGTACGCCTCGTCCACCTGGAACTGCGCCGCCGCCGCCGCCGGGCCTGAGGAGGGGTTCGTGTCCGGTGGCGCCATGGACACGGGGAATTCTAGGGCTTGCGCGCGAGTGATCTCCTAGGGTTTCACCCTCACCTCTCTCTCTCTCTCTCTCACTCTCACTCTCGATGTCGCGGCGACTAATGTATGCCTCGATGGCAAGGGAAATGTGAAGAAGAATAAGACGACGACGAAGAAAGGTGTTGGTAATGGGGAGGGTGGGAGGAGGAGAAGAACGTTGGGAGAGGGGAGAGGAGTCTCTAACGGTCGGGAGATTCGAACTGCGTGCCAAAGGGAGCAGGGCTTCAGAGAGGCTGGGTGGAGGCGCGCGGGGGTGCGAGTGCGAGTGAGCATGCGCGCAACGGCTATTTTTGCGGGGCCCGGCCGGACTAGTAGTGTGGGGAATAATAAAGAATAGATGAATGTTTGTTCATTGTTACGGGAAAAAAATCATATAAGTCAGCACCAATCCGATATTAATGGGTCTGGTTTGTGCTACGTTCCCGGCCCCACCGCAGCATCTTCTTAAGCTTCACCCTAGACTCCGTTGCTGAGTTTACTTACATCATATTTCAGCCAGACATCGGCATTGTCATCTACGATCAAATTAGATCATATTAAGGCTAGCAGAGATGGTCTCACTCGATAATGATAAATAAATATCAATGTCTATTGCAACCTTATTTGTTAGTGATGACTGAAAAGTAGAGAGATGTAAAAGGATGACGGAGATCTATATAAAAGAAATTTGTAGAGACAAAAAGTTTTAGTAGCTAATTTGTTTGTTATAAGGTGAATTTTTTTGTTAGAGAATTTTTAATCCTCATTGGGATTTTATCGAGAATTTTATACTCACAAACAAGATCTTAAAGTGCAGTGGCGGAGCCAGAATTTCAACCTTGGGTATTACCACTCTCACATAAAAAAATCCAATCCATAGATTTAAAATATAGTTCAGAGTAGTACGTTATCGATAATTAAAGTCACAAAAATAGTCAAATAACAAATTGTTCAGCTCTAAGATATGCATGAAACAAACTAATAAGTCAAATAACAAACTATAATGTTGCTTTAACCTTGCGATTCTTCATGGCTTGGAAGCGGTTGATGATGTCTTTGTCCTTAACTTGTAGAAAGAACTCCCGCTCAATAAATGTAACCAAGCAATCATTCAAGTATTGATCCCCAATCTTATTTCTCAATTTGTTCTTCACATAATTCATGATGAGAAAAGACTCTTTCAACACTTGCGATTTACTCTGGAAGCACTAGCACCAATTTGAGAAGCTGTAAATAACTTCATGTCTAAGATGCTTCTTTGTTTCAACAAGCTTAATGGAAAGCTCAAGCAAGACTTCTCACATTTCTAAACCTTTCATCGGTCGCATATCGTAATGTACAAATTGAGTTTAGGAGGAAGATGGATCAACTCTAAGCTTGAGAAATCCTTAGGATAAAATCCGCAAGCTTAACCAATTTGTCTTTGTCAAAAGCGACAAATGAATCGATAGGACTGAATGAAGCCATGCAAATAAGCAATTCTATCGGCCTCGTGGCGAGAGAGTTCACGGCGTCCTCACGCTGGCGCTAGTAGGGTGGAGCTCGTTCGTGACAGCAGGCTTAGTCGGCGCCGACGACCACGAGAATCGGGCGGCCCCTGACTAGGGGTTGGGGTGGGATTCGGGAATCGGAGGCGGCACGCCGCTCGGAGAGGATGGGAGCAGAGCCAATAGGCTGTTTTTGGGCATTGTGGGCTAGAATAGCGAAAATATCACGAATACATCATTATACATTTATATATATAAGTATACATACATATATACTAAAGATTACACCAAAAAAATTGGGTATTCCCGGGAATACCCAGGAATACCATTAAATCCGCCCCTGTTAAAGTGGAAGAGGGATGTGAGGAGAGGTGGGAGAAGACACTCACCAGTCACCACTGCCTACTCTTTTTTAAGTAGCAGTCATTTAACGGAACGAAGAGGTCTTAGAGCAACTCCAGCAGGGCCCCTACTTGAGCCCTCAACCCTCATATTTGAGGGCTTGAGGTAAAAATGGAGGTCCAGCAGGGCCCCTACTAGAGCCCTCAAATTTGAGGAGCCCCTCAAATCACCCTCCCACCCCTCATTCCTAGGGGCTCCCCCTCCACCCCTCATTTTCCTGTTTTTTTTTCCCGCTCGTGAAACTTCCCCCGCCTCCACCCAAAATTCCCCGCCTCCCCCAAAATTTCCCCACCCCCTGTCGATTCCCCCGCGCCGCGCCGCTCGCCCGCCGCGCGCTCACTTTGGCCGTCGCCTCCGCGCCGCCGCGCCGCCTCGCCGTCGCCTCCGCTCTCCGCCGCCTCGCCGCCTCCCACCCGCCGCCGCCCCTCCTCCTCCCCCCCGCCTCCGCCTCCCCTCCCCCGCCTCCCCTTGCTCCTCCTCCCCTCCTGCTCCGCCCCGCCGCCCCTCCCTGCCGTCCCGAAGCGCCGCCGCGCCGTGGAAGGAGCGGCCTCTGAGTGCCGAGGTCGAGCCGGAGAGGAGGCGCGATCGCCGTCGCCATCGCCGAGTAGATCCGGCCGGATCCGCCGGATCGCCGCCGCCGCCGACGCCGAGCCAGATCCGGCGAGGCCGCCGCCGCCATGAGGCGCCCTCGGGCAGCACGCATGGAGGCGCGCCGCCACTCCCTCGGCCCCCGCTCCGCCTCTCCTCGGCCCCTCCGCTCGCCTCCACGTCGAGCCGCCCTCCGTGCCGGTCCGTGAGGCGCCGGCGCCCGCCCCTCGCCACGCCCTCCCTCGGCCCCTCGCTCGCCTCTCCTCTCGCCCGCCCCGCCCCTCGCGCCGCCGCCGCCAAAATCCTCGCCGACGCGTCGCCGCCTCCCTCGCCGATGCCTCGCCGACGCCGTCCTTGCCCGAATGGATTTGTCAGGAGTGGGTCCCATATGTCAGTGTGTGTGGAATTGATTTGAGGGCTTAGATTTGAGGGGTGCTGTTGGAGTAGAAGCAAAAAAATTGGGCCCTCAAAAGTAGAGGGAGCCCTCAAATAAAAAGTAGGGGCCCTGTTTTGAGTAGTACTGCTGGAGTTACTCTTACGGCAGGTGAAATCTAGCCGCTGCGACACAAGTGTAGTTCGTGTCGTACCAGCGCGATCAGCTGTCTCGGAACACGTTGGCTGGCTGGCTGCTAGGCTTGTCGAACGATGTAAGTCGCTGCATGATGGGACACACTGGAAAAGAAGAGATCGTTGACGGCGATGGCGTGGGGCACATTTGCTACCATCATCGTTGCTAGCAGCGATGATCCATGGTACAAATTACCGATGCGAATTTACCATTTATCAACCAAAGAAACATTGTTTAGGATAACAGGTGATGCGAATTTACCTTGCTAGTCTGCTTTCTGCGTGCGTACGGAGTTGGGGAGAAGTCTACAGCAACTGGCGGATTATACACCTCCTGTTACACACAAACAAGTGATTACCACTTGACAACCGACGAGAACGCAATTACAGAGCCCGATCGATGCTCTCCCCCTCGTATTTTTCTCACTTTAAAAGGAGGATATCACCTCATACATTCCCAACTAAGTCCCCATTTAAAATGCACAAAAAATTTCTGAATTCTTGCAGGAATTGAAATGATTCCGATTCTTGTGAAAATCCTATAAAATTTCTGTAAAATTCCTATGTTCTAAACAGGACCTAAATATTCTCGTGAAAGAAAATATTTTACTCATTTTGCGCCTCCAAAATCAACAGATCTCGGGCCGAATAATTAGCACATTTTCAAGTATATTAGTGACCGACAAGATTTGGATATGTTAGTATATTAGTAACCGACAAGATTTGGATATGCTATAACTGTTCCTCAGATGTTATACAGGCACGAAGGTAGCAGTTACATTAGAAAATGGGCAGGAAAGGTGTTATTCACCATGAACACAACAAATGAAACAAAGAGAGAGATGCTGATGAGAACATCTAGCAAAAAAAGAGAGTTCTAAAGATAGCGTTATGTACACTTCAAATTAATTATACGCTGAATCAAGATGAAATACTATGTTGTATTGGCTGGATCAAACGGAGTTAAGATCTTGGGAAACTTGGTTTTGCCACCTGCACCAATGACAGCAACTATTACCTCATTCTATGTTTTGGGTATATGGCAAGGTGCGAAAATAATGCCTGATGCCTCTAGACCAACCTTGTAAGAAGGAACCTCGCCAGAGGGCTTACGGTAGGAGCAGCCAAGGATGGCGTATTAGCTAGTTTCTTGTTGCTGGCAGGTTCTGAGGGAAGTTCAGGTTTCTTTGAGAAAATTGACATAGCCGTCTCCTGAAGACTTTGCAACGAGGAATCCTTCGAGCTGCAGGAGAGGTATCATGAATCACAATGAGCCGAGCACATCCACAAAAGCAATTAAGCAACATGCGCATGCGGGTGCGCACACACACGGAGAGCATAGTGAAGGCCGCACCTCCCTAGCCGATGTAGCAATCTACCAACCAGGACCTCACAGGATCCAGGTAGTTCATGTTCTAGATCCATCAACGAATCGAGGACTGCATGAACAGAAGGTCCTTCAAACTTGCCGCCAGTAGCCTGCAACAGGATAGCAAGACATTCCAAAGTTGGGAAACATTTCTGGAGGGATGCAAAGATTGATATTGGCATATCATAGTGATGCCACAACTAAACCATTCTTGAGATTTGATTATCGTGATATTCAGTTCATTTTTTTAATAAAAAAGTGAAGAGTTAGTTGAATAAGTAGATAGATGCACATTGGCCTTAAGAAGATTTTAATTAGTAGAATTCAATGTAACAAAAACACTTTGATTGAAAGAATGGACGTGCCTAACATACTTTACCTCTTTCAGAGAGGGAATTATCAAAGATGAGAGTGCAGGCGAAGCAACAGAACTAGAATTTCGCGGAGCTGATTGCCCATCAGCTAACTGCCGTGATTTGCGACCGTTTTGCATGTCAACATTCTCGCTAGGGTAAAAAACATACTTTTGTTAAGGAATGATACAAAGTACAAACAACAGACAGCTAAGTAAAAACAGTGCTAAAACTAAACTTGAAATACCTTGGAACCTCATGACTATTTACCCCAGAAAATCTAGGTTCATGTGATTCCTTTTCATGCTTCTTGATAACTGGTCTTTCTCGAGCATTGCCCTTTCTTAACCCAGCCTGTAGAGCAGCCTTTGCCTGCATGTATTGCTCAAGTACATGAATAACTATGCATCCACCATTAACCACACGCAAGAAATTGGCAACAAAAAAACTGTTCACGTTCATCACCTCTGCAAGGTTAGTAGCACTATCCTCAAGTGAAGCACTTGATGCTTTTTCTTGAATCCCCAGCCTTGACCTTGAAGATCGTGGAGTTTCTGGTTCTTCACTTTGATTACGAACAACTGTCCCAGTGAAAGGCATGTCTTCATACGAGGAGAATCTGCTGGAAGGCTAATAAGTAAGATGTATTAGATGCTGCTGCTTAGGGCATCTGTAGTATATGAAAAGAGGAGGTCTTAAACCATCTTAAGGTCAACCTTATACATTACAGGGGTGACCTTAAGCAGACCCTAAGCAAAAAAAGCTTAAGGCTGGTCCTCAAGCTAAAGACCTAGCCACAAGCATTAAAATATAATTTTTCTTTATCTGCCAAGTGGGACCGTCTTAAGGTCCCTTAGGTTATATACACTATGGAGTTGGTCTTAAGGTTTAGATGGGACCCACCTTAAGGCCCTTTGGGTTATATACACTACAGATGCCCTTACTTCTATTCATGTCTTGTTTTAAGGGAAAAGTTGGACCGTCAATATTAAAAATAAAAAAGACCTTTATGTACCTTGGAACTGTGATTAGTAGCTGCTGAGTACACCTGAGATGCTCTTGGAGAGCGTAACACAACAGTTCCTGACCCACTTACAGATTGATCATTCTGGCAAAGAACCCACAGTTAGAAACAGCATTAACCATTAACGGAGATGCATGCCATCTGATGAAGATCTTACCTCTTCTGTGGAACATTCTAGTCTCCCATGTTCACTCTGTGCTTCTCTCTGAGACAAGTTTGCTGGGAGCAATTCTTCAGATCCAGTCCATGATGTTCTCCACTCATTTTCTCGATCAGCTGTATGTTTTGGTGTATTTGGACTATGAGGCATATCAAATCTACCATCCTTGGTTGAGGTGATTTGTGGTGGTCTTAAACCAACTCGAACAGTTCCTGTGCCCTCCGATTTATCAGGAAAATCCCAGCCAGTAGCTTTTCGAACCGTTCCTCGACTATAATAGAACAAAAACAATCAGGCGCATGAAGACAAAAGCAAAGTTTACTAACTGTTTTATTAAACCAACCTGGAAGGAGAAGCTTCTTTTGTATCCCTCTTCACCTTGATAGTACCTGTACCACCATCATCTTCTTCAATATGTGTTTGGCCATTTTGTGTGGCATCAATGCTATCTTTTACTGAAAATTTTGGCCGCTCTCTGCCAATATCAGCAATAGAGGCACAATAGGAGAATGAGATAGATATTGATACACTTCAATTATCAGTAAAAACAAACGGTGTGTTTTACTCAAATTTTTTGTTGAGAAGTGAAGTACATTGCATACCTTATTCTCTCTAGAAGCTTTGGGGTTTTTCTGGCATTTTTTATGAACCGATGCTTAAGAAGCTCCTTAGCACTAGGTCTCTGAGAAAATTTTAAAGGAAAAGCATTAAGCAAAATGTGTCAGACTATAAAATGCACCATCTTTCCAGCCTAGACACGACATTAACTTGTTAATAATTCTCAAACAAGATTGACCTAGAGATTCACACCAAGAAAGTTTTGCCCAAAATTTAATATAGCAACTAAATTGGCAAAACATCTATGTAAAATTATGTACAAAATTTACAGTATAGCAACAAAATATCCAAAAACTGCTGTATTGCCCCTGCTTCTCTATATAACATCCTCAGATGCCATTTCATTCCCCCTTCTCTAGTTAAATTTACAATTATATCTGGCAGGATCGGAGCACTTCATGGCATATCATAATCTTAGTTACAACTGGTGGGACTCCCAAACAAATGAGCAGTACAAAACTAGTGATATTGCAAAGAATAACAAGAAATTATAAAGAGAAGATTGACACAGCATATGTTCAAAAGAACAAAACAAAGTGAGAACAGTTCTCAGCAACATTGTTTTTATAAATCTGAAACTTCTCCAACAAACAAGTGCAGAGGAAGTGATTCCTAGCGGAATAAGAATTTCACCTCTGCTGGATTCTTCCTTAAACATAGTGACACAAACTCTTTCATCGGTTTAGAGAAATGCTCATCAAGCTGCATGTTAAAAATATACCGCTTATCTTCTCACGAAGAAATGCATAGCAGATGCTTGGATAAATTACAATGAAACACTTGATAAGAGTCGTTATAAATTAGTCATGTGACCTGAGGAGGATTTTCACGAGGTATCATGAAAAGAACTCTCATGGGATGAATATCTGCCAAAGGGGGTTCACCTTTTGCCATTTCTATGGCAGTTATACCTAAAGACCAGATATCCGCCTGCATTGAGACACAAATTTATCTAAGAAAGCTCAATAAGAAGCAAAATGTTTAACAAGTGCACTAGTACCTTTTCATTGTACCCTTCAGAATTTTGAATAACCTCAGGTGCCATCCAAAAGGGAGTTCCAACGAATGTCTGAACAATTCAAAGCCATTAGCAACAGTACCCAGGTATATTCTGAGTAAATCTATGTGAATATGCAAAACAAATATTTCCCGGTACAGAATTCCAACAGAAGTAAGTAAGCTCGTTGTCAAGCTAAAATGCACCACATGTTCACATCAACATGACAGACAAGGGGACTTCCATCTAGTGCACATTCAGTTGATACAAACAAGCACACGGTTGTACAAATAAAAAAACCTCACTTGAGACACTTTGGTTATCGAGTTCTTTCCATGAACCATCCACTCCGTCCGTCCCTCCCCCACACACTCTCTCCCTTACCTGCAAAACCTACCTCAATATGATGCCCAAGAATCATCAAGGCTGTTTTTCCCTACCACCCAAATCAACAATGAATACCACATGGCCCACATCACCCACTCTGGCACTCACCAGATGGTAGCAGTAGTATACGACAGCATTCTCCCAATTGAGTTCCAAAATAACAAGTAATCAATCATGATTGTAAATGGAAAATGAAGAGCAACACAACATGCATTATAATGGAGTACCATATATAACCTCAGGCCGCATGCAAGTTTCCTTACTCCAGTGAAGTTGTACATGCCAATGTATGCAGCAATCACAAATTTGGGGCAGTTTGGGAACCACATATTTGGGCATTTTGCTACATGATAGACCATTTAATGAATTATACACAATGATTCAACCAAGTCGTATGTAGACACGATATTCAAACAGTGTTTAGGAAGGAAAAAAGAATAGACACAGTATTCAAACAGTGTTTAGAAAGGGAAAAAGAACATGTAAATAACTTGTTAGTACCAAATTTCATTGCAAACCAGTCATTATTAGTTGGCTCCTCGTGAACTGCCAGTTACCAGCTTACTGAAAACAGTATTTTGCACAACTTGACTAGTTACTGACAGAGTTTAACACAGGTATGGGGCAATTTTCTGCTGTATTACTCTCTCTCTGAGTTAGCCCTTAAGGCATAACTCATTACATACTTATAGCCCAAGAGATCAGATTACAACCGAAAGCAAAACTGAAAGTAGAGATAAGATGCTAAAGCAAAAGCTGAAGATATTAAAGCAAACTGAAGATACTAAAGCTGAACTATCTAACTACTACTATACTTATTCAGTTAATGTGTCTACAAGACTTACTCCTTCAACTCTCCCCCTAAGTCTTGTCTGGTACCCTTTGAGTGATTTGAATCATCCCTATCTTAGCGCGCAGCTCTTGGTACTTGATCCTCCCAAGAGGCTTGGTTAGGAAATCAGCGAGTTGTTCTTGAGTGTTGACATAATTGGCCTTGATGCTTCCCTCATCCAAACAACCCCTTATGAAGTGGTATCTCACCCGGATGTGTTTACTGCGCTCATGGAAGACCGGGTTCTTCGCTAGGGCAAGAGCAGATTTGCTGTCCACTCGTAACTCCACTGCCTCAGCTTCTCTTCCCAGTAGATCGCCCAACAGCCGAGCTAGCCAGAGGGCTTGCGTGGCGGCAGAGGTGGCTGAGATGTATTCGGCTTCACAGCTGGAGAGTGCCACCACCTGCTGCTTGATTGATTTCCAGCTGACCAGGCATTTGCTGAGGAAGAACAAGTTCCCACTCGTGCTCTTGCCTGTGTCAATGTCACCGGCGTGGTCGCTGTCGCTATATCCGATGAAGTGCGCTGCGCCGGGACACCGTGGGTAATATCACGGCCGTGTCGAAGTTCCCACAACATATCGCGGGATCCTCTTCTGACTGTTGATGCTCGTCGTCGGCATTGCATGAAGCGGCCCGACATAGCCGACGGCGAATGCCAAATCTGGCCGCGTGTGGACGAGGTAGCGCAGACTCCCGACGATTCGCCGGTACTGCGTGGCATCCACTTCATCCGCCGTGCTCTGCGTGCTCAACCTCAGCCTCTCCTCCATTGGAGTGTGAGCTGGGTTGCAGCCCGTGAGTCCTCCGAGCTCGACGACGCAGCGGCGAGCATGGCGATGCAGCCGGAGGAGATGCCGGAGTCATCCTGGAATACCTCAATCCCCAAGTAGAAACAGAGTGGCCCCAAATCACTCATATGAAAGACTCCTTTCATCTCCACCTTGAAAATTTCCATCTCTCCTTCCTTGGCGCCGGTGATCACCAGGTCATCTACATAGACGCCGACAAGCAGAGTTGAGTCTCCTGGCCTCGCGATGGCGATGCCGTGTGTGCTCTGCTGGAATCCCATCGACCTGAGAGTTGTGTCCAGTTTGGCATTCCATGCTCGCGGTGCCTGGCGTAGGCCATAGAGGGCTTTGCGGAGGCGCAGAACCTTGTTCTCTTGGCCGGCGACGACGAATCCAGGTGGTTGACAGACATAAACCTCCTCCTTTAGGTCGCCGTTGAGGAAGGCCGACTTCACGTCCATGTGATCAACGCGCCATCCCTCTTGAGTCGCCAGCGCGAGGACACGAACGGATTCCATTCGCGCAACGGGTGCGAATGCGTCGTCGAAGTCCACTCCTTGCTGGACAAAGCCCCGTGCCACCAGCCGTGCCTTGTGCTTGACCACAGCCCCAGCCTCATCCTTTTTGAGCTTGAAAACCCACTTGAGTGTAATGGCGCGGTGGCCGGCAGGAAGGTCGGTCAGCTCCCAAGTTTGGTTCTGCTCGACCGCATCCATCTCTGCTTTGCATTGCCGCGCGGACCTCATCGCCTTCCGCCTCGGCAAGCGGCGGGGCTCGCCGTCATGGACGGATGAAGTTACGCCTCAGCGTCGCGCTGCGCCAACCCGAGCAGCTTGATCGCCGAGGATGTTGTCGGCGGTGCGGTAGCGCGATGGTTCATCCTCGTGTGCGGCGTCGATGCATTCTTCATCTTGTGTCGTGGCGTGGCAAACTCGATGAATAAGTCTCATCTTGTGGTCTTTGTGAAATTTGTGGTAGTTTTGTTTTTGATCGCTTTAGGACAGCATACGCTTTTAGGACAGCATCTGCTTTTGCTTTAGGACAGCATCGCTTTTAGGACAAAGACATCGCTTTAGGGGACAGCATCTGCTTTTAGGACAAGCATCGCTTTAGGACAGCATATTGACCGCTTTTAGGACAGCATCTAGGATAGCATCTTAGCATATGCTTGGTGGTTCTCGACCTATAAATTTGTATCCCCAACCCTCGAGTTGGCATGGCATTGTGTGAGCAATAAACAAGAAAACTTGCCCCATCTCCTAGTGTCATCCTCTCCATGAGAGTAAGGATCTTGCTATCACCAAGAGCAAGAGTCCGGCGACTAACAAGTGGTATCGAGCCTTACCGAGCAGAAGTGAGCGGCGTCGTCGGCGGCGCAACGAGGCGGTTGTGGGGATGGCTCGGGCCCTCCTCAGCGAGGGGATGCGGTGTCTTACGGGAGAAGCGGTGGTGGCGGCCGTCTACATCCTCAACCGCTCGCCTACCAAGGCGCTCGGCGGCGGACGCCGTCGAGGCTTGGCATGGCGCAAGCGGCGGTCTCCAGCTTGCGGGTCTTGGCTCCTCGCGTTCGCCAGGAGCTTGGCCACATCGGCAAGCTCGGCGGCGGAGCACTCGGGAGTGTTCGCCGGCTACGCGGAGGCTCGAAGGCCTACCGCATCCTCGACCTGTCACCGCAGCGGCGTCGCATCTCGCGTGGCGCGTGTTCGATGAAGCGGCGGGCGTGGGACAAGGCGGTGGGCGGCGGTTGGCCTCGACTCTCGAGGACTTTGTTGTCGACTCGTCCGCCGAGAGGCGGGAGCTAGCGGCTCGTCTTCGCGAGCTCGTCCACCTCGACACCTTGCTCGCCACGGCTCGGCGAGTGCTCCGCCACCGCCGGCACCGCGCGCGCCCCTTCACCACCGGCTCACCACTCTCTGCCGGTGGCCACACCACCGAATCGCCCCGGCGGCCGGTCCACGATGGCGGCGCATGGTGGAGTTCGCTACTCATTGTCCCACGACGAGACGCGTCGGCGCCTACCACGGCAGCGAGCCTGCGTTATCGTACCATGGACAACATCCTCGGCGGTGCCGTCCACGGGGCAGCGCGGCCGCGAGCTGCGAGCGAGCGCACTTGGCATGCGGCGGCGGCGAGCCGCTCCTTCGCCGAGGCGGAGGAGACGCGGCGTGGCGTGTCGCGATGAAGCGAGAGATGGACGCCGTCGGCGAGCCGGGCGTGGGGTGGCGGATCTTCTGCCGTCACCGCGCGATCACCCTTAAGTGGGTGTTCAGGCGGCGGGATGGCCGGCGCCATCGTCAAGCACAAGGCTCGCTTGGTGGCACGAGGCTTCGCGGCGGGAGAGAGTCGACCGATGGCGCCGCGCGCGTCGTCGCGCGGATGGAGTCGTCGCGACTCCTCTGCGCTAGCCGCCGGGAAAAGTGGCGTGTTCATCACATGGATGTCAAGTCGGCATTTCTTACGGCGACTTGAAGGAGGAGGTCTCGTGCATCGCCGCCGGGATTTGCGATCCCGGCAAGGAGGGCAGGTGCTCGCTGCGCAAGGCCCTCATGGCTGCGGCGACAGCAGGGCGTGGGCGCTAGGCTGGACTCCACCTCAAGCAAATGGGGTTCGGCAGAGCGCGCACGCAGGCTGCGATCTGCGGCGGGGCAAAGGCGGCAACGCCTGGCGGTGGGTGTCGTCGGCGACTTGGTGATCACGGCACCAAGGATGCGGAGGTGGCGGCATTCAAGGAAGAGATGAAGGCCACCTTCGGATGAGTGACACGGGTCTCTCCTTCTACTTAGGGATCGAGGTGCACGGGATGATTAGGGATCACGCCGACGGACCGCTCACGCCAAGCGCGTCGTTGAGCTATTTGGGCTCGCGGCGCAATCCGGCTCTCGCTCCAATGGAGGAGAGGTGAAGGCGGCCGCGACGGACGCGGCGGAGGTGGGCGCTACGCGATCTGGCGTCTTGTGGGAGCCTTCGCTACCTCGCCCACACGCGGCCGGACTTGGCATTCTCCGTCGGCTCGTTAGTCGGTTCATGCAACGGCCGACGGCGAGCATCGGCAGCCGTGTGAAGAGGATCATCGCTACGTTGCGGGACTCTTGACCACGACCTCCATTACCCGAGTGTCCGGCGAGGCACGCCGTCTTCGCTGGCGGCAGCGACCACGCGGCGACATCGACACCGGCAAGAGCACAAGCGGGATTCTCTTCTTCCTCGGCAAGTGTCTCGTTCATCGGCGATCGATCAAGCGGCGGTGGTGGCCTGTCGGTGTGAGGCGAGTACATAGCGGCTTCCGCGCCGACTCGAGCACTCGGCTCGCTCGATCTTGGTGATCTCCTCGGCGGGGACAACGGCGGTGGAGCTCGAGGTGGGCAACAAGTCGCTCTAGCCTGGCAAAGAACCACATTTTTCATGCACATCGGGTGAAGTATCATTTCATCAGAAATTTGCTTGGATGAAGGAAGCATCAAGGCAAGCTACATCAACACCACGGATCGGCTTGCGGATCGCGCCACCAAGCCTCTTGGAAGGATCAAGTTCCTTGAGCTCTGCTCCAAGATCGGGATGGTTCAACCCTCCCACAAGACGACGCACAAGACTTAGGGGAGAATGATGAATAAGTCTACATCTTGTGGTCTTTGTGGGGGTGTGGTAGTTTTGTTTTTTTGATCGCTTTAGGACAGCATCTGCTTTTAGGACGACATCTGCTTTTGCTTTAGGACAGCATCGCTTTTAGGACGACATCTGCTTTTAGGGCGACATCGCTTTAGGACGACATCGCTTTTAGGACGACATCGCTTTAGGACAGACATATTGACCGCTTTTAGGACAGCATCTAGGATAGCATCTTAGCATATGCTTGGTGGTTCTCGACCTATAAATTTGTATCCCCAACCCCTCGAGGTTGGCATGGCATGTGTGAGCAATAAACAAGAAAACTTGCCCCATCTCCTAGTGTCATCCTCTCCATGAGAGTAAGGATCTTGCTATCACCAAGAGCAAGAGTCCAGCGACTAACAAACTCCACTGAGCGGTGCTCGCTGGAGGTAGGAGTTACCGATGCTTGGGGTGTGGCCGCTGGTGTGGATGGGATTGGTGTGGCGGACATTGCCGGAGGTGAAGCTCCAGCTGAGGCAGGTGATGCACCCGGGGCGGAGCCAGTCGGGCTTGGAGATGGAGTTGGCCCACTCGCTCCCCCGGCTCCCAGAATCTGGATGTAGTCGGCGGTGAAGTCGCGAGTCTTTGGCGGCGAGCCGTTGTCGCCATTTTGGTCCATGCCCATCCTCGCGCCGTCGAACACCACATCACGGGCCCGCGCGCACAGCTGCGTGGCGGGTCGAGATGCGGTATGCCTTGGCACCATCGGCATAGCCAATGAATACCTGGCGTGCTCGATCATCGAATTTGCCGGCGTGGTTGAGCTCCTTCACGAGCGCCGAACGGTAGAACATCCGAGAGATAGCCGATCGCGGCTTGCGCGTGCCGAGCCGTAGGGGCGTCTTGCCGTCGAGGCTCTTGGTGGGCGAACGATTGAGCAAATGCACGGCGGTCATCACCGCTTCTCCCCAGTAGACCGCCGGCATTGCTCGCTGCTTGAGGAGGCGCAAGCGTAGCCACCTGATCGATTGCGCGCTCGGCAGCGCCGTTTTCTTTGCGCGGCGTAAAGCGCGAGTAGTGGCGCTGGATCCTTCGTCGGCGCGATGCGCGCGAGTCGGCCGCCGTGAACTCGCCGCCGTTGTCCGTGCGCAGAACGCAAAGTCTGCGACCGCACTCTTTCTCTGCTGCGGCCTGAATGTGCCGGATGGCTTCCGCCGCTGCAGCCTTGGTGTTGAAGCGCGCCCATGAGCCGGCCCGTCGTCGGCGAAGAAAGAAGAAGCGCGCCTCCGAGTCGCCGCGTGGCCGGGCCGCATAGATCGCCGTGTACGAGCTCCAATCTTTCCTTGGCTCGAAAATTGGCTTGACGGAAATGGCGGCGCACGCTTGGTCACCACGCAGTGTCGCGAGCTGCTCCACGTGTTCGACGTGCGGCATCCCCTCGCCATCTCGCCGCCCAGGCGCCGGGGCCTCAAAATTGAGGTGCCCAAAGCGCTCATGCCACCGCCAAGCCTCGTCATCACGGCGTTGCAAAGCGAGAAGGCTGCGCCACTGCACATGGAGAACGTAGGCGGTTGTTTCCTCTGTTCACCTTGGCGAGAGGCGATGGCGGCGATCCCGGATCGCGACACCCCATGATCGATCTCCGCTCGCGAGCCATTTTCATCCAAGCATCCCGCATCGATGATGGAGTTCCTCGGAGCCGGGATGTAGTAGACGCCGCGGTGAGTCGATGTTCGCGGTCTTGGCCGTGAAGATGACGGAGCCGACACCATTGATCTCCACGAGAGGCATCTCCAAACTTGGTCGAGCGCGTACACCAATGTCGGTCGGAGAAGAATTCTCTCGGCCGATCATGTGGTGTGTTGCACCGATGTCGAGTACCCACCGTCGATCTTGTCGTCGCGGACCCATTCAGGAAGACACGTGCTCGTGGCTCGTCAAGATGGAGTAAGCGGCGGATGATGCGGGAGGAGAGGAAGTCGAGCCTCGCCCGACTTCCTCTGTTTTGGGCCGTTGCTCAATGTTCCCAAGAGCAAAAGCAGGCCGACTCATCCTCTTCCTCGCGCTTGCGGCGGCGTGCGCCGCCACGCCGTGCTGCCGACAATCCACAGCCCGATGGCGGTCTTGCCTGATTGAAGCGGCGTCGTCGGTTGGCTTTTCGGTCGCCGGCGGCTGGCGTCGGCCACGCCACATCCACGGCGCCTTCTCCTTGTTCCTCGGTCGCCGGCGGCAGTTGCTGCCCGACCCTGAGACCTCCCCCTTCTTCCGCTCCTTCTGGCGGGCGAGCCACTGCTCCTCTGTGTAGAGAAGCTTGCCACCGATGGTGGCCGGCTCTGCGGTCGTAGCTCGTCGCGGCCGTCAACCGCCTTAAGTCGCCCGATCCACCTCCTCGATGGAGAGCTCGAGAGGTCGAAGTGTCTCAATCGGCGAGCAACTTTGAGTATACTTCTTGGGGACAACACGGAGAAATTTCTCAACCGCTTTCTCCTCGTCGATGTCTTCATTGCCATGCGAGTTAGGCTTTGCATCGGGCGGTGAGGCGGAGGGCAAAGTCGTCGATGTCCTCACCGGGCGGAGCGCAAGGCGGTCCCGCTCGGCGCAGCCTGTTGTGTGGCTCGGCGGCGCGGTCCTTCCGTCGCGCCACGGCGATGGCGTCCCAAGCGTCCTGGCGGTCTCCTTGTGCGCGGTGGGAGCCATCTCTCGCGGGGCGGCGGGAAGGATGGCCTCGGCGCCGCCGATCGTCGTTGAAGTCGACATCCTCGTCGCGCACCGCATCCCGCATCCCCCGCCGCATCTTCACCTTCATCACCAAACTCCACTCATTGTAGTTGGTTTTGGTGAGCATGGGCCATGGTGTTCCTCCTTTGATTCCTTGATGGACGGTGCGGATGGCTGCTGGTGATCGCGTCTTCCTCGCGCCCGCGCCGACGCTCTAGCGGCAACGCGGCGGTGCACGTGAGGGCTCCGCGAGGCGCGGGTCGCCAGCGTCGTTCTCCGCCTCCGACGCAGGTGGCGGCGGCAGCCTGCTGCGGCTGGCGCGCGCCGCCGACTGGTTGTCTCGGCCGCTTTCTTTGAAGCTTGCCTCATTGCGGCGGCGTCGTGCTCTCGCGCGCATCCGCTTCTGCAGCGTCGCCGGCATTAGCTCTGCGTCGGCTAGAGGTCAGGGAGGCGTGGGAAGAACGAGACATGGCTCCAAAGGTAAGGGGAGGAAAAGAGCAAGGCTCTGATACCAATTGACAGAGTTTAACACAGGTATGGGGCAATTTTCTGCTGTATTACTCTCTCTCTGTGTTAGCCCTTAAGGCATAACTCATTACATACTTATAGCCCAAGAGATCAGATTACAACCGAAAGCAAAACTGAAAGTAGAGATAAGATGCTAAAGCAAAAGCTGAAGATATTAAAGCAAACTGAAGATACTAAAGCTGAACTATCTAACTACTACTATACTTATTCAGTTAATGTGTCTACAAGACTTACTCCTTCAGTTACCACCTGGAAGGCTGGAACCACTACCAACAACCAAGGTATCCAAATTTAGAACCTTGCCTAAATGTCTTCTACAATTAAAAGCCAGCCCACATGCACCCAACGAACGACAAACTACTAACGATGTCAACGGAGGTCCATTAACTAGATTGGAGAAGGTATATTTTACACTAAAAGACATAATGTTAAAAACTTCTGTGGCGATGGACATGCTACATTCATTCAAGCTGAAAAGGATTGCTTCTGAATATTTAACAGCATAGGATGCATATGGCAAACACGGCAAGTTTTGCCATAAATAGAAGCTGACAGTTTACCCATGTGAAAACAACAGCTATTTAGGTGAGTGCAACTACAATAAATGACAAGCAAGGCTAATTCTACTTCTATTCCAAAGCTTCCATTTATGAGTAGAACCACTGTTAGTCGCTGGACTCTTGCTCTTGGTGATAGCAAGATCCTTACTCTCATGGAGAGGATGACACTAGGAGATGGGGCAAGTTTTCTTGTTTATTTCTCACACAATGCCATGCCAACCTAAGGGGTTGGGGATACAAATTTATAGGCTGAGAACCAGCCAAGCATATGCTAAGATGCTATCCTAGATGCTGTCCTAAAAGCGGTCAATATGCTGTCCTAAAGCAGATGCTGTCGTAAAAGCAGATGCTGTCCTAAAGCAGATGCTGTCCTAAAAGCAGATGCTGTCCTAAAGCAAAAACAGATGCTGTCCTAAAAGCAGATGCTGTCCTAAAGCAGTCAAAAAAACAAAAACTACCACAGCCCCACAAAAACCACAGTACAGAGACTTATTCATCAACCACTACATCACAGCCCAATCAATAAAAGCTGCAGTTAAGAAGAGTTTGATAGATTCCTGATGTGTATGCAGTAACATTGAGTACCCTGAGTACATGACATTACAGAAGCATGGTTAAGATGGTACCTTTCTCCTAGACATTGTTTTAGTCAGCTGTGCAGAAACACCGAAGTCTGCAACCTATGAAAACACATACTAACATTAGAAAGACATTATATGCTAAGAATTAATAACCTTATTGTCAACAAAACATAGAATCATCCACAGGTCCTAGAAAAGTTATACCTTCACATCTCCGCTTTCAGTCAGGAGGATATTTGCCGCTGCAAAACATCATATGATGTTGTCCATTACAATGTGTGTTATACTTGGTAATAAATAAAGCAAGATAAAAGAATATATGCACTGAAGACAACATCAACAGATTAATCAGTCCTTAGTCCTTAAACAGTAGATCATTTGTTATGTATGCAATCGATGCTACATTCAACTAGCATAAAATGTACAACCAATGGTCCGGATTGGCGACCCATACAACTGCATGCTAAGTTGCTAACTCTCCCTTATCTTTACACACACAACTATTTGACCATAATTCTGCACAGCATTGTCCTGTGGCGTGGCATTGCAAACTGTCCAGAGCTAAACATAGGCCTATTACTCTCCTTCCACATTCACCAGCTGACCAGCACTTCTAAAATTTTCAATCCTCCAGCCTCATGCTACTCTAACAGTGAATGGAAATAAATGTCGCCCACCCTTCCGCATCTTAATTACTTAATCTACCCAATGTGAATTTAATAACAAATAAAATCTGACTTTTTGTGTATATCTGGTGACTCCAAGTTAATTAAAAAAAAGTAACTTATTGTATCAATAAAACGAGTAAGTGTAAAGTAACTCAATATAAAATATAAGATGTAATTTATGTACACCAGAGTGGGGTGGGAGGGGGCAGGTTGCCTCTTGACCCACACCCTACCTGCCCTACCCAATTAGGGTGGTTCAGATGGAGTGGATAGGGATCCAGAACAATATATGTAATGAAAGAGAAATACCAAGAGAGTAGAGGCCACTAACAAGATATCTTCGATCTTTCTCATGGAAGCATGCTTTGACCTGAACAACAATGTGCAAGTGCTATTGGCCTACTAGTTCTTACAGGACAGAGGAACACCGTCCCTATCAGGAGAGCCTCTTTTAAGGGACTTGTGCTTAGTGGACAGGAGAGCATAGACAGGTAAATCTAGCCCACTCTAACTAACTTGACCAAGCTATTAAAGGTACAATACCCCCACATCTCTGTATCTACATGTTATAGTCTATCACCGCCGCCAGAAGCCCAAACCCTAATCTGGCTGCGCCCAGACCTTTTCCGTGTTATATTCGCATTAGATATTTTACTTCCAAAGGATTCCTATTAGCATCGGTTTCGGCTTTATGAGCTGGACTCTTCCTAGTCTATGTCTTATATATAGCTATGTAATCCATATGTTGGGGATATGAAGAAATAATAGGAAGTCTATTCCCTCACCTCTTCCTGTTATCGATCTCCTGCTGGCGACTCACGCCCAGGGGAAGCCGCGCGGGCGTCAGGACCCAGCGATTCCGGCAGCGACTCACCGGTACACGTTGAGATCGAAGGGTCCTGACAACTTGGTATCAGATATGCCAGGTTCTGATTCCGGAGAAGAGGCGAACTCGGTGTGCGCCATGCTCAAAGCGATCCAAGACCAGATAGCGGGGCTTGTGCAGCAAAACATGGAGGTGAAGTCCAAGCTCGCTGACTTGACCCGACAGAGCATCGCCACGAGACAAAGCGCGCGCCTTTGGAATCAGAGTCTCTCCTTCCAGCGCTGGATTGTTGCCGGTTCCATCAGTGGCAATGTCCTCCGCACCAATCGCCAACATCTCCGCCGCTGTTCCAGGGGACCCTTCACCGCCGCCTATGCAGCATCTGCAGCGCCTGCCCCGTCCCTGGAGGGTTCCGCAGTCCACCCCATGCTTCGCCCGCCGCCATCCATGCCGCGGTTCCTTCCTCAGGTATCTCTGCCACCACAAACATCAATGCCCCTTCGTTTCCAAACAGCATCCAACCCTTATGCGAGCGCTCCACATTACCACAAACTGGAATTCCCCACATACGACGGTTCCGACGATCCCCTGTCGTGGCTTAACCGTTGCGACCAGTTCTTCCGCGGGCAGCGGACTGAGGAAGGTGACAAAGTTTGGCTCGCGTCATACCACCTCACGGGGATTGCTCAGCAGTGGTATTTCCAATTGGAACGCGACGACGGCCAACCAACATGGGATCAATTCAAGGACCTCTGCCATATGCGGTTTGGACCACCCATCAGGAGCAACCCATTGGGGGAACTGACTCGGCTTCAGCAGATGGGATCCGTTAGCGACTACCAAGCCAAATTCTTGGCGCTCTTCTGTCGCGCAGACCGCTTGTTACCTCTCCAGCAAGTTTAGATTTTTACGGCCGGCCTCATGGAACCTCTTCGGACTGATGTTGAACTACAGCAGCCGGCGAATCTCCAAGTGGCAATGAGTCTTGCTCGCGCATATGAGCGTCGCGCCCAAACAGTAGCAATCAACTCTATTCCACACCCTCGCCCTGGGCGCTCCTTCCACCGGCCATCAACACCAGTTCCAGGGCATTCTCAGGAGATACCATCTCAAGCAGCCGCACCAGGACCACGGCCGGTGAAGCCGTTTCGGCGCCTGACTCCAACGGAATTGGCTGACCGCCGCTCCAAGGGGTTGTGCTACAATTGTGACGACAAGTTTCAACCCGGCCACCGTTGTAAGCAACCCTTTCTTACTTATATTGACATGAATGAGGACAGCGAATCAGGGGAAGATACGCCTGGACTACACGCCCTAGACCTGGGGGATACATCTCCGGAGATATCATTGCATGCAGTCACTGGAGCAACTAAGGGAGGCACGATGCAGCTTTCAGTCACCATGGGCACCCAGCACTTCGTCGCACTTGTTGAGTCGGGGTCCACCCATAACTTCATCAGCGATCGGGTTGTCCAAGCAACAAAGGTGTGTTTGCTTCCCTGCCAAGGTCTACGCGTCAAAATAGCCAATGGAGACCAACTCGATTGTCTTTGAGTGCATCGTGATTCTTTGTTTTGGTCCACGGACCCATTTTCTATAACAGCTTACGCAATTCCTTTGGATGGATTTGATATTGTTCTGGGCGTTCAGTGGCTGAAGACTTTGGGACCGATCCGTTGGGACTTCGACGAACTATCTATGATGTTCTGGCTGGATGGCAAACGGGTTCAGTGGCAGGGGCTCTCAAGGATCGGCCGATGCAAGCCTTGGTTCAGTCAGGTCATGACCAGCTGCAGCCCTTCCTGGAGGAGTTCGCTGATCTTTTTGCGGAACCATCTGGGCTTCCCCCTGTTCGGCCTCAGGATCACCGTATCCATCTTCGGCCGGGAGCAGCCCCTGTGTCCGTCAGACCATACAGGTATCCACATCACCAGAAGGATGAGCTGGAGCGGCAATGCGCCGACATGCTCCAACGCGGCATCATTCGCCGCAGCCACTCTTGTTTCTCCTCCCCGGTTTTGTTGGTCAAAAAACACGATAATACTTGGCGTTTTTGTGTCGATTATCGCGCCCTCAATGAGTTGACCATCAAAGATAAATTCCCAATCCCAGTGGTCGAGGAGCTGTTGGATGAATTGCGAGGTGCTCGGTTTTTTACCAAGCTCGACCTTCGATCAGGGTATCACCAAGTCCGCATGCACCCAGACGATGTCTTTATGACCGCCTTCCGGACACACGAAGGTCTTTTTGAGTTTTTGGTTATGCCTTTCGGATTGACTAACGCGCCAGCAACATTCCAGGCCCTGATGCAAGTTGTACTCCGGCCATATTTGAGGAGCTTCGTTTTGGTTTTTTTTTTACGATATATTGATTTATAGCCCCTCATGGTCGGCACATTTGCAGCACATCCGCATGGTTTTTCTACTTCTCCGTCAGCACGAGCTCTTCCTCAAGAAATCCAAGTGTTCCTTTGGCCTTTCCTCAGTTTCCTATTTAGGCCATGTCATTTCAGTGGGAGGAGTGGCCATGGATCCTTCTAAAGTGCAGGCAATTGCCGACTGGCCTCAGCCCAAAACAGTCAAAGCTTTGCGGGGATTTCTCGATCTTGCGGGCTATTATTGCAATTTATCCGCGATTTTGGGAAGATAGCAACACCTCTCACAAACCTACTTAAGAAGGAAGCATTTGGATGGTCACCCGAGGCTCAACAAGCTTTTGAAGCTCTCAAAGGGGCTCTGTCTACAGCACCGGTTCTGCATATGCCCGACTTCACACAACAATTTATTGTTGAATGCGATGCCTCCGGGACCGGGATTTGAGTTGTTCTTCAAGGCTTGGGACAGATCGCTTTCTTCAGTCGTCCGGTGGTACCACGTCATTCTAAACTGCCAGCTTATGAACGCGAATTAATTGGTCTTGTCCAAGCAGTCCGACATTGGAGACCATATCTCTGGGGCCGCACTTTCCTTATCCGCACGGATCATTATAGTCTAAAGTTCTTGTTGGATCAACGCCTTTCCACCATTCCGCAACATCACTGGGTTAGCAAGTTGTTTGGATATGATTTCACGGTTGAATTTCGACCGGGCAGTTTCAACACCGTCGCCGATGCTCTCTCTCGCCGGGACTGCCCCCCGGCCAGCTTTATGGCTCTTTCGGCACCGGCTTTGGCCATCTTCCCAGAACTGCGTAATGAGGTGCTAACTGATCTCGAGTTGCAGCAGCTTCGGTCCAAGATTGAGTCAGGAGTATTGGGTGCGCCGTGGTCGATCCAAGATGGTCTCATTTTGCACTCGGGTCGGGTTTTTGTACCAGCATCATCTCCCTCGGTGCAGTCCCTTCTCACTTCAGCACATGCAGCTCATGAGGGTATTCAAAAAACCCTGTGTCGCTTGCGCAAAGACTTTCATATTCCCGGGGCTAAAAGGCTTGTGCAAGATTTTGTGCGGACTTGTATGGTTTGCCAACGCAACAAAATTGAACACCTCCACCCAGCCGGTCTCCTTCAGCCCTTGGAGGTTCCGCAGCAGCCATGGTCCGATATTGCTATGGATTTTATTGAAGGGCTCCCCCGTGTTCATGGCAAAACAGTCATTCTGTCCGTCATTGATCGCTTTTCCAAGTACGCACATTTTCTTCCACTAGCTCACCCATACTCCGCCACAACAGTTGCTCGAGTTTTCTTTGATGAAATTGTGCGTCTTCATGGGATCCCATCATCAATTGTTAGCGATCGCGACCCCGTTTTCACAAGTAACTTTTGGCAAGATTTGTTCCGTCTTGCGGGCATTCGGCTTCATCTTAGTTCAGCTTATCACCCGCAATCCGATGGTCAAACCGAAGCTGTCAATAAGGTAATTGCAATGTATTTGCGCTGTTTGACTGGAGATCGGCCTCGTCAGTGGTTGGAGTGGTTGCCGTGGGCTGAATACTGTTATAACACATCCTTTCATTCAGCATTGCATGAGACTCCCTTCAAAGTAGTCTATGGCCGAGATCCTCCAACATTGCGCTCTTATGAGAAGGGAACCGCTACAGTTCAGGCCGTAGAATCCTCCTTGCTAGCCCGGGATCAATTTCTTCAAGACATCCGTGATCGTCTTCTTCAGGCTCAGCAGTATGCCAAAAAGTATTATGACCAACATCACCGTGATATTTCTTTCGCCGTAGATGATTGGGTCTGGCTACGTCTTCTCCACCGGCCAGCAGCTTCTCTTGGATTTTCGGTGGGCGGCAAGTTGGGACCGAAATATTTTGGCCCTTACAAAATCATTGAGCGCATTGGGTCGGTTGCATACAAACTCGAATTGCCGCCGACTGCCAAACTGCATGATGTCTTTCATGTCGGCTTATTGAAGAAGTTTCAAGGTGTACCTCCAGCCTCTCCTCCGCCGTTGCCTCCTCTCCAGCATGGCCGCGTGCTTCCAGCCCCGCTGCGGGTGTTGAAGACTGAACGACGTCAGGGGCAGCTGCATGTTCTCGTTCAATGGACAGGACTGACGGTCGCTGATGCATCTTGGGTTCCTTTAACTTCCTTCCAGGAGGCTTATCCAACATTTCAGCTCGAGGACGAGCTGCTTCGCGAGGAGGGGAGAGATGTTATAGTCTATCACCGCCGCCAGAAGCCCAAACCCTAATCTGGCTGCGCCCAGACCTTTTCCGTGTTATATTCGCATTAGATATTTTACTTCCAAAGGATTCCTATTAGCATCGGTTTCGGCTTTATGAGCTGGACTCTTCCTAGTCTATGTCTTATATATAGCTATGTAATCCATATGTTGGGGATATGAAGAAATAATAGGAAGTCTCTATTCCCTCACCTCTTCCTGTTATCGATCTCCTGCTGGCGACTCACGCCCAGGGGAAGCCGCGCGGGCGTCAGGGCCCAGCGATTCCGGCAGCGACTCACCGGTACGCGTTGAGATCGAAGGGTCCTGACACTACACTTGTCGCTAAATTAATTGACCAAGTATTCTTTCCAACTAGCTAACTTACTTCCATAGCAGCAAAGGTTAATGTACATACTAAGTAGCAAGGGATGGCCAACTAGAAAGAGATATCTAATGCACTAAGCAACAAGGAATCCTATATCCTGTGGGTAACAAGATAAATCAATCTGGACAAAATGACAAATTATCCATGACTACCTGAAGTAAACACAGCCCAATGGTAGGATCAATTCCAGTTTACCTCCTCAGAATATTGATGCAGCTTGGGGAGTCCTATGGGTTATTAGGTTGGTCTTTTCTCCAAGCAGTTGTTGATATTTTCGAGAACAATCCAGATAAAAAAGGAAAGGATGAGAAGTAATCAAGACCTTTAATGTCACGGTGAATCTTTCCTTCAGAATGTAGATATTCAATTGCATGTAACAAGTCCCTTAGAATGCATGCAATAGACATTTCGTCCAGAGGAGGGCCAGCTTGGAGCTACATATGGAAACAGAAGTCGGAGCAACATCAAAATTTGAACCAAGTAGTTTACAACATGGTATTAAGCATTATTCTGAGTAATCAAGATATAAAATATATAGAACATACTAGGTCAGCAACAGAGCCACCAGCCATGTATTCCATTACTATCCACAATTTGGTTTCATGAAGATAAGACCCGTAATAGTCAGTTATATATGGACACCGGCATTGTGACAAAACGGATATCTCCTGCAAAATGAAACAAGTCCTTTTAGGAATAGAACTTTTCACATCAACTGCATGATAAGTTGATCCCATGATAACCTAGCATTCAATACAGTGCATAAGGTGAAAGTACAACCTTTTGGATATCTTCAATGTCATCCTCGCTGCATAGAATAGGTTGAAAAGACATATTAATAACTTGGATGAAATTCTCAGAGGTGAAATAATATCAAAAGAACCAGACGGCATCAACTAGTTACTATTATTGTCCTAAAACAGTTAGTTACTAATATGACATAAGGTAACCCTGCCATCTCTATATTTCTACATTATATATACAAATCTGCATTTTCATGATAACGAGTTACTTCACAAGAAAATGAATTGATCATATAGTTATACGCTAGATTTACAGCATTAATTGGAGGAAATGTAATGTATAATTGTATACGATCATCAGGGTAGAGTCAATAGACCAAGGGATGCAATTTCGCAGCAAGTGGACGTTTCCCATTTAAACAAATTGTGTAGAGTTCAGGTTAACAAATATATTAGCATCAGTACATTACTACACTTTATCCTTTTCCCATACTTACACAAATGGATATCATCGTTGTAAATAGCAGGATATGATGCAATTAGCAATAGGTGGATTTATAGTGTAAAACTAAAAGCACATAATTAATATGTTAATTTAAAAAATAGGAGTCAAAGTGAAATTCAGGCTAGGGACTCACGCTTCTTCCAGATCAATCACTTTTATTGCAACCTCCTTATTCAGTTCCTTGTCAAACCTATGAATAAATAACACAATAGAATATTCAGCAGGCATTAAAATTATCAAAGGGGAGAAATGGATTAGAAGTACAACTCATGGGGAAAATGTATTCAAGCACATGTCTACAGATGTGTGAGAAAATACACAATAGCTTACAAAGCGGATACAGAAAGTAGGGTACATCTTATGCCATCCTCCATGGAAATAACATGTCAGCCTCTATGTGCATAATATGCAAAAAGGAATGACAGAAGTACACAGCAATATATTCATTTCACATACTGTACACTAGATTGCATAGAAAACTCTGATAAACCAGCCATATTATCACCTACACAAGTTTCTCACAGTGACACTCTTTGACAAGTTACTGATAGCACAAGAAGAAGCATTTCCTACATCAAGGGTTTCTCTCATACCAAATGCATGCACTTCAATTCAGTGCAGATAAAGCCTAGGGTGTCTTAGCTCTAGCATAATACAAATAACTAATCATTTGAGAACAATCCATATGAGATTTGACACCTAAATGAATAACAAACATCATGAAAGTTCGAAAACAACGCTTATAAATCTAGTTGGTTCATACTCGAGTGCAATTACCACTGGTTTGGTTTATTGAACAGGGGATGGTGAAAACAATGAAATCGTCGCTTATAGGCTATAGCCATTTCCAAAAACCTTTGGTTGGCGTTGTTGTTTCTACTTCAATAGTCCAATACCAGACAAATCAGTGTACAATGCCCAGTGAGAGAGAGACAGGCACTGACTATAACAAATCTGTGTCTCAACGAATCACAAGAAATTTCATTCTACCATTTCACTATAAATGGTCAGTAACTCTGCATTGAATGGTGGAGTCTTCAGTTTTGTAAGTCCAAAGGGAACAATCAAACTACACAAGTTGCCAGAGTTCCTCACTACTAGCACATTATGAACAAGTTTCACCAACATAAAAGTACACATCTTCTCCATGAATAAAAGAGATTCAGCTTCAGTCAAGTATCTGGAACCAGCAAGCATATTCGTAATGCGGATAGCTTAAAACGTAACAAACTGCACTCGATTCGCTCAATCCCGCCGCCCAACACCCAAATTCCCTCTGAGCTGTACATCATCTCGAGCCCCAACACACGAATCCCCAATGCCGCTCGACCGAAAGCGAAACAAACGGCTCAACAGGGCCGCCGCCGCCGCCGCACATCAGCTCAAGAATCCGCGTGCGCGGAAAAGAGATTAAAAAAGAAATCCGGGCGCGAGAGGGAGGATCCGCGAACCAACCCTTTGAAGACGTCGCCGAAGGAGCCGCGGCCGATGAGGTCGCGGTTGCTGAACCGCGACTCGATGGCCGCCGCCATTGACGCCGAGTCCGGCATCCCCTCCTCCCCTCGCTCCCGCCGCCTAAGATCTGGCCGCCGCCGCCGCCGCCCGGCTAGGGTTTAGCTGGGGAGGAGATCGCTGGATCCGTCGTCCTCCTCCTCCGGTGCTAGGGTTAGGATTTGGGGGCCGACTTCGCGTCGCGCTACTCTCTCCTCGTCGCCTCGCTGCTGCTTCCGGCTTTGCCCATTTCTACGTGTCGCGAGATTTGGTGCCGGTGTATAGTTTGTTCATCTGGGAGCGTTGGAGTGGACGCCCAGGTGGTGGGGTCCGCGTGGGAGAAGAGTGCAGGGAAAAATTCTAATATGCAATGTTGATACAAATGAGTTGGTGTAATAAGCCAATACGACGGTAACATGTGGCAATATGTACTATAGTAGTCATTGAAAATAATATTTCAGTACAGCTACAGTGGCCAAAATACTATACCAGCCATTAAAAATAATATTTCCGTACATCTACAGCACTGCTATAGTGTTTTTGCCCACGTGGTGGCCTCGGATTGGCTTGTGACACAAAGCCGGCTGTGCAACCGTGACACAGTAAAATCTCTCGTGGTGTAGGGGTCAAGGGCAGAGAGAGACGGGGGCGTGGGGAAGGCCTGATTCCACCCAATCAACTGCACTTGTTTCCGTGGGAAGCCGTGGAACACATCGATTTTTATTTTTTAAAATTTTTATATTATTTATAAAAATATAATAGTGTTTTTTATTTTATTTATTTATTTTTTAATTAAATACCTTTAAAAAGACTAACATACGTTATAGTGTCATTTTAATTAAAAATCATAGTATTTTTGAACGAGGCCTTAACCTCTCCAAACCATGACGTGTGGCTACACTAGTCTTGGGCACCTTCTTTTTAACTTCTAAAGTTATTTTTCGGGTTTTCTATATTAACTAACTTCCAAAACCGCACGTGAGTTTGTTACTCTGTATTCTCTCTCATAAATAACTTTAAAGACATAAGCTGTAACTAAAAACTATAAGCCGAAACTAAAAGGAACATACAATATAGAAAAGCAAAGAACACAGTTTTACAAATCACATAGATCTATGTGTGAAGAAATCATTTTAGGTACCGCTCGGTGGGCTGAAATAAGCTGGCTTATGGCTGAAATTACATTGTAACTGGCTGAAATTACACTGTAGCTGATGGTGGCTTATTTGGCATAACTAAAGTTAAAAAAATAAAAAACAGATTAATCCATCACAAACAATACAAATGAATAGGGAAAAAAGAACCGTCAAAAAACCTAAAAAAAACCCCAAAAAGATAGAAAAGGACGAAATTTAAAAATAGTAAAAAATAAGTCAAAAGTCATAAGATGAGAAATAGCTTACTTTATCTCAAAAAAGGCACAATAGCCTGATACTCAACAAAAACGAAATTGAGATGCTGAGCTGCTGCCACATAGGATGAGAAATAGCTTACTTTATCTCTAAGCTGCATCTTTCTTCTGCTTTTTAGCATCGCTCATGACTTCTCTTTCAATTTGCGAGAAAAGACATCAAGATGTAAACACAATATATAAGCGCAACTAACCAAAAATGAACAAGATAACAAAACCAATGTGTGCATGAATGCAAAATGGATCAAATCTAGGCACGACCATCAAATTGATCACACCTTATTTCTTAGTTCTAAGTTCCAACAAATACCAACAAAAATTGGGCAATGTTTTAATGGTGCTCCATCCATGGTGGGGTCTCTATTTTTAAGTTCTAGTAATTATAGTTTCTTTTCTACCAGACGAGTTGCGAGTTGCAACCTTTAGCAATCATAATGGTCTAGCCTGCAATGACATAAAAAATAGTCAAAATTTTCATGTAATACTTACATCCACACGCCCCATTGCAGGTTTTCTTTCATGACCATACGCCCCGAGTGCATTTAGGTTTCATCTCACCGGAGGTTTTCTCACGAGGAGCGCCTTAATGGTCTCCTGTGTCCATTTGAACTCGAGGGCTTGGATTGCTTGTTGAGCATGCCATGGGACTTGACTTGCAAACTTGAACTTTGAGGTTTTTGTGGGTTTGATTGCCTCATTGATGCTCTTGCCTCCTGAATTGAACTTTTTCAACAACTCCAACAGAAAGACGAGGAGGTTCTTGCTTTCGCACCACTGAATGGCTTGCAGGCCTCCCGCCATTATTTTCCCTCTTGTTTCCAAGGCTCACATTATTGTTATGCCTCAAGTCTATCATAACATGTATAATGCTAATTACCATAATGTACAGAATAAGAGAATAAGCATCGGAAAACTAAACAGTTTGTGTTGTTGTACTCACTTCCATCTTCATCCATTTCGTCAAAGAACTTAAGGTCGGGAATATGAACAGGCAAAAATAACAATGCAAAGTTAGCTGCTTGTTCAATACCAAAACCATTCAGATAGAAGGAACAAACTATTTAGTACCTCGAGAGTTGAATAGCGATGAGTGCAGGTTGCAAAGAATGCCCCTTCATCCAAAGGTGGAGAAGAAAGCCCTTCATCATTATCATCCACAATGAAGGATTTGAAGAGCAGGGAGTTGTCTCTGAGATAAAAATCATAGTAAACTAAGAGGTTAATATTCACTCACAAAATTATGGATGAAATTAGACATGAAACAAATTCACTTTTGTTACTGCAAGGCGACATTAGTAATCTTGACCACTCATCAACCAAAACTTTCCACCCTCCAAACACGAGTAATTGAATATGCCAATAATATTTATACGATTGGTTGAAGCACACTAACAACAAAGATAAAGCATTCACCAGCGATTCGGGACTCAAAGATGCTAAAGCATTTTATGACTATGTTCTTTGGAATAGTTGCATGTTTTGCTAATCAAAATCTTCTTGGTACATTTGAGTAGTAATTTGCTTCACTAAGCCCCTTAAATTCAAACATGAATTAGCCCTAGAGACTGAAATTCGGTACAAGTCCATGAAGCTTCATGAATGAGAGTGCGAACGAGGTGACAAATCTGCTGCGAGTTGTGCTTCATGACCCATTAATGACCCTCCCAATCTCGGTAGCCTACAAATGAACGACCCTAAAGATTAGCAAACCGAACATCCTCAAACACATCGCATAGCTCATATGCACTATCCAATCCGTACCTTGAGTGGAGACGGACAATTGCATCAGCTGCTGACCTCCTCAGCGATTCGAACAGAGTAGCATCCGACTGCAACACCACCATTGTTAGTTCAGATCAATGTTTAAGTACTCCCTGGAGTTGACAAATGACAACTTTAGCATTGGAAGAGCTTCGTACATGGTCTTCCTTGTGCGAGAGGAGCTCCTTGATGCGGAGGACCTCCCCGACGACCTGCGACTCCTCGTCGATCTCGTTGGTGAGCGCCTCGAGCTCCTCAGTCTCGTGGTCTTCTTCGTCCTCCGCCTCCTCCTGCTGCTGCTGCTGCTCCTCCTCCTCCTCCTCATCGTCATCGTAGTTGTGCCCGTAGTTGCTCACCGCGGCGAGGCGGAGGCGCTTGTCGTCGGAGTCGGAGTTGTCATCTTCGTCGTTGCCGTGCCACCCACCGGGCGCAACGAGGCTGTTGCTGTCGACCTTGCTCTCCTTCTCGGGGGCGGCGCACCTGCCCTTGTCCTTCTCCACAGTGTGGAGGGGTGGGAGGCAGCGCTGCCCGATCTGGCCGTGGTAGGATGAGGCGGTGCCGCGGGGTGGGAGGGGAGGAGGCGGCGCCGCGTGGTGGGGAGGAGGAGGAGGCGGGGGCGGCGGCGTGGAATGGGGAGGAGGAGGCGAGGACGGAGCGGGGGAGGCGGCGGCGGCGGAGCGGGGGAGCGGGGGAGGAGGCGGCGGCGGGGTGGGGGAGGAGACAGCGGCGGCGCAACGGAGGAGTAGGGGGAGGAGGAGGCGGCGGCGGCACAGGGTGGGAGGGAGGAGGCGAGGGCGCGGCGCCGCGGTGTGGGGGGAGGAGGCGAGGGTGGAGTGGCGGAGAACGTGGGGAGACGCGGTCACGCGGAGAACGTGGGGAGACGGGGGAAGATTCGGTGGAAGGGGAGAAGCAACTCGGCGGCAGTTGTTTTTGTGAGTTGGGCCCACATGTCAGTACAGCTTTTTTGTAAAGAGGGATAGAAGAGAACGGACGTACGACCACCAACTCAAACTTATTAAGTAGTAAAGAAATCGAAACGAGCGGAGCCTCTCCAGTAGGGAATTTGATTGCTGCTTGAGCAATGAAAATTAGCGGCTCTAGGAATATTAAAAATCCCCAATGGACTGCAATGGCATCCAAGGTCTGAACTTAGATGGCTTCGACCATGGCAAGAAGCAATAGCTCTGCAGAGCTTCTATGCAGATTCAGATCAACTAGAGCACGGCAACTCATCGAAAATCCACTTTATTTTTGTTTTGTAAACACGTGGTATGATTTATTTAGGATCAGCTAGCTACTTAGAAAAGAGTGTATGCTTATTCTTGCTATGCTTTAAGTATATATGTTTAGCTATTTGGAGCAAGAAGTCGTGAAAATAACTTGAGTTGTATATATGTTGTACTAGCGGAGTGCCCTACTTTTCTCTTGTTTACCTTTTAGTTTCCAATATCTTTCTTCTTTCCATTGTGGGGGTCATATTTCCAATTATATTTCCAATTTCCTACCAAAACGAGCTATATTTACAATATAATTTTAGAGGAGCTATATTTACAATTAGGGGAAGTAAATAACACTGGGAGTGGTTCTTTTGCAAGAAAAGGCAAAGAATATGTTCCGCTGCAATGTGTGGGCAAAGCCATTAGATTTGGATCCAATGATCAAAACATTTTTTCCCAATGGCCAAAACTTTTTTGACTAATTTCTTAAAAATAGTCCAGTGATAGGTAGACACACCCTTATATATTTAGATGATATTTTGATATTTTATACTAATATCTCTCAATAAACAAATTAACTTCAATACAAATTGCGATGTTGGGTCACAACAAAGATCGACGGGACGTTGTGGTGGAGTCAAAGGGTGCAGTGTAGCAGTGTAGGCCGAGCATAGTAGTAGGGTATGATGCCAATTGGATCAGAAATCGGCTAAGTAGGTGTGAAGCAAGCCAAACTCCAAGACCCCTGAGTAATACTGTATTTTTTATTCGTAGCATGGTACTGTCACAATGCTAGTTTGAAGTAACGCAAAATTTACTGTGCGACTAGGTACGCGCTAAGTCTCGCAGCGCGTCTGTAACGCCCCCGTTTTCAGGGGCGCGTACGGACACGGCATTTCACAACTATTCACGCATGAACAGTTATGGAGTGTCGCGCAAGAGTATATCATTGCATGCTTACAACAAAAGTCCAGCATATATTTCACATATGGATTAACATCCGGTTTTCAACAGTGGGGCGTGCAAGCCCAAAGTATAATTACATCACAAAAGCTCCAAGATCCGCTTGAGCGCGGCGAAGACCTAAAGCCACGGGTCCTCGTCGAAGAAGAGATCCTCCGGGATTTTCTCAACAGGGAGACCTTCACCTTCATCTTGATCCTCTAAAGAGGGGATTAAACAAGCCGTGAGCCAACAACCAGCTCAACAAGCCACAAAGGAACCCTATCTTACTATATGCACGGATCAACAAAGGAAGGAAGTATACTTGTTTTATCAACTTTTAGTGGATGCAGTTTTATTTGCAAACATTTTGGGAATCCACCCAATGAAAACTACTCCTTAACCATTAGGGGTTTTCATGAAGAGTTAATTAACCAACTAATCAAGTTAAAGCATTTACAAAACTACTTAAGCTTCGCTGCTGGAATCACCCAAGTGACACACCTTCAATAACCAGGAGCACGGCATATTCGAATACCATTTATTTGACTCTGCAGAGTTTGCTCAGCTTTACCCGCACGATCCCTTAACTCCCGCGACAGAGTTACGGAAGCCAGGTCGTTTCACTGCTCAATTCGTTATATAGGCTCTACCCGATAGAATTCACTCGGGTCTGGCACATGAAAACTCCCGTCCGCTTCGAGTGAACTCTACCATTGTTAGGTATCCGCAGCACGGCATACCTAACCCAACTACTCAACCTCCTGACTTCTCAACACCTGTAGAGTTTCAAACGAGTTGAGCAGCTACTAAACCCGTGTTGACAAGTCAACTCCTGTGGTTAAGCGATTATTATGACATTTGCTCAGCGTAAGGGTTTAGTCCTTATATTTTCACATGGCCCGCAACCTCGCCAGGTCCGCGACCTCCAACCTAGGGTAAGCGGTCGGCGTCGACCGTCTCGCGGTTCCCCACAACACCCTTACCCTAGCTTCAATCCTAGGGTAAAAGATGGGCAAAGACCGTCTCACGGCTCTCCCCCAACCCTTACCCTAATCTGTGCACGCCGGCACTCTCCGCCCTAGGGCACGGTGTCCCATACCACCCTACCCTAGAGTCGGGTTTTCCAAAACCTATTGGCCCGCAGCCACAACCTTATTAGTGTAAGACTTTGTGTGATAATAATAACCTACAATTATCTAAATTAACAGATAATTATTTCTAGGATTACAATGGCGGGGTTACAAGTTGAACATGGCATTTTGTCGGTGTTAGGTTTAACTACATAACATGTCATTCTAAACATTTGATTTTACCTTGAACTAGCATTTCACAACTAACATAATGTAAATAACATAATAACATAATTAAACATCATGGGATAACAATATGATCAAAGGTTTTGCGACTTGCCGTTGATTTGGACGATCTCAGCTAGCTCGAACGTAGAAGCACCGGAATCCTGAGACTGCACCTGAACCTTCGGGATCTCCGAAACTAGCGCAAACACTTAAAAATAATTAAATCCAGCTTGAGACTAATCAAGCGAGGAAAATAAACTAATTAAAAAGGAGTAAATGCATAAATCCTCAAATTGAAATTTTTAGAATTTTTTCTGGGATGAATCTTGAGAAATGGAGGTCAAAAATGGGTTCAGGATATTATTTGGAGCAAAGTGGTGAAATTTGGGAATTTTTGGGATTTTCTGTGATTTTCTAAGATTTATTTGGATTTTTCTGATTTCTGGAAATTGGAAAAGCACTGGAAATTCAGGTGAACTGTGCTCGGGCGACGGAGCAGGCCACCTCGGCTCACTCCCGCGCACGCTCACGCGGCTCGGATGAGCGACGCGTGGCTCGGGTGGACGGCCGGATGGGACGGGGCGAAGCGGTACGATGAGAGGATCCGACGGAGGCGAGGGGCGGTGTTTATGAGGATCCAACAGTGGCGGGGATGGCTGGATCAAACGGCTGCGGTTAGAAGGCAACGGGAGGATTGATCGGCGGAGGAGGGGCCACGTCCCTCATCTTCTACCTCCCGCCGTGTGCTCGCGACAGAGGGGGCAGAGAAACAGCGCCTCCGCTCTCCGACGACGGCAAGGGACTCTGGCGACGAGGGAGGGTACCACTGGGTGGAGCTTGACACGGGGGACCCATTTTGGGGAGTTGGAGCTCGTGAAGGCCAATGGGAAAGGCAGGAGGGAGGAAAGCGGAGAATCGGTCTCCTGGCGGTGGAGGGAGTCACCGGAGCTAATCCGGCCAAATCGGCCTTGATTTTACGGTCACGTGGGTAAGGAGCTCACGTTAGTGGTGGTAGTTTAAGCCGAGGAGCTTCGGAGTGTCCTGGCCACGGTGAGGTGGTTTCCACCGGAGGGGAGCTGCGATGGCGGAACTGCACGGGCGATCACCTGGCCGGCAAGGATTACCACGATGGTCAGGGAGTAGTAGGGAAGCTTCAAACGAATGCAATCGGGAAATGGAGGGAGAACGGGAAGAACCGGTTCACGGGTCGCGGCGCAGGAAGAAGCGCGCGGCGGCGGTGGGGCAGCAGGACTTGATTGGTCGCACTGGGACTCGGGAGTGGAAGGAGGTGAATGGGAGTGTTTGGGGGCTTGGGAAGCAAGAGGAAGCAAGGGAGTGGAGGGGTGGCTTTTATACCCGGGCGGGGGAGAAAGAACCGTGGAGGGAAGGCAGGCGGGGGGGCGCGGCATCAGCGAGTGGACGGAGGCTGTTGGCGTCTCTCTGCGCAGATGGGGTGTGGCCGGCGCGGCGGCCGTAATGGCGGCGGCGACGCACGGGAGCGAGTGGGGCTGCGGCATGGGTGAGGGTGCGTCTGCGCGCGGGAGAGGGAGGAGGCTGCCGCTGCCAGGTGGGGTCGGGTGCAAGAGGGTAGCGACACGTGGCGCGGGAGCTCTGCCGGCTTCGGACCGGCTGACGTTGGGGGTGCGGCGGTCCAAAACCGGGAAGCGGCGCGCGCGCGCGCGCGCGAGGGGAAAGGGAGGAGCGGGCGCCGGCGAGAGAGGAAGAGAGCACCGAAGGAGAGGGAAAGCGGGAAATGGGGAGGGCGCCAGCGGAGAAGGGAGGCGCCCGGCCGAAAAGAGAAAGCGGCAGCGAGGGGAATTTTTCCAAAAGGGAAAGTTTTCAGAATGCACTCAAAAATACAGTAAAAATCATGAAATTTTCTGGTTTGAAAATTTTAGGGCTTTTCAGCGTCTAGTCACCGCGTCGTCCGTTTAGCTTTCCCCGATCGAGAGACATCCTCCTCCTCGTGGCATGCATCCAACGCCAAAGAATAATGAGCTTGTACTAATTAAGTAGTAGACCATTAGATCCCCTCCTCCGGATTCAAGTATGGGTAACGCCACCCCGCCCTCCCGTCCACGTCTAAAGATAATAGGTATAGATGAAATTGTTTTAAAAAAAAAGTACAAACAAAAGCTTATGCGCTTGGGGAAATTTTTCTCAAGAAAATTCATGATTTACCACTGAATAATTACACTAGTCAGAATATGCCATTCATTCCATGGAAATTCTACAACGCACCTAGGCATGCATTTGTCTTACCAAGCACCTAGCTTCGTTGTCATCAGATAGGTCACATGGAGGATGGACAGGTGCAAATAACATAGATATGACAAACTTGTTTTCTTGGATCGAGGTGAGGTCTTTTTTGAGCCGTCCATGTGCGTGGCGTACACAAAAATGAATACCTGTATCACGACAGGTGGGGCCAACTAATGTAGGCCTAATTCGTAGATGCACAGGGCAATAATGTGTGTGAGATTGGTGAGTTCAAAATGATTGATTGCGTATGCACAATTCCTCGTGCGCACATTTTTCTTTTTCTAGGATTCAACTGATTTGTACGGCCAATCACATGGGACTATGGGAGGTCCATTGATTAGTCACATTAGGATCGATCATAAGGTAAGATAATCCATGAAAACTGTGCAGAGGGGTTTGCTAAATTATTAAAAATATGTAGATGGTAACTTAGAGTATAACTAATGGTAATTTTTAAATTATTAAATTAAAAATTATGACAATTTCTGAACTTATGGTGGTAGCTTGTTAAAACTGTAAGTGATAACTTAGAATCAAACTGATGGTAAGTTTTGAAGGTTTGGGTACAAGCAATGGCATCATAAAATGGTGGGAAAATTAGAAATTAGGACGGTAATTTATTAAAAATACAGATGATAACTTAGGATGCAGCTGATGGTAGGTTTAAAATATTTCAGACTTACATGATGGTAATTTTGAACTTAGAGTGATAATTTTTTTTAAAACTATGATGATAACTTAGGGTTCGAATGATGGTAATTCCTAGATTTTTCTTAAATTCGTAAACCGATGGTAATTTAAAATTTATGTTGGTGATTTGTTAAGCTATCAGTGGTAATTTAGGGTTTAACATATGATAATTTATATGACTTTTATCTGATAATTTATTAAAAATCTAGATGATAATTTTTATTTTTAAGTTGTATTTTTGTATTTCTTGAGTTATAGGGCATAATTTAGTGGTAATTGTTATGAATAAAAGACCAAATACTTCAGTTATTCTATGGAAAAAGAAAATTGTGAGTACTCTATAAGACTAAAGAGCACCTAGGTGCTCTATAGTCAATCCCATGAAGTGAAGGTGTACATGGACATTGTTCCTTTTGCGTTGTCTTTTTTTAGGAATGTGTTTTACGAATATTTGGAGATATTATTTTTAGATGAATATTTGGAGAGATGCTTCTTGTGTTCTCCATTCTTTTCCATTTTGATTGGCCGTTATCAACGAATCAAGCAACACTAGGTGCTCGGCGTGGACCCCAATACCAAACTGCAATGCCGACGTAAATAACTAGTTCTTGTAAGTAGCTGGAGAAGTAGTGCTCCATCTTAGCCATCTACATCCCAGTATCAATGCTGTAAATCATAGGCTCATAGCAGTTCGAAGAATAAACCGGCGATACATATCATATCTGAATGGGAGATGCAGGATTCAGGCGTGACTAGTCACCTGCTCGTGCGTTGCAACAAAATTTATTGGATATATAGAGAATTATGTTATAAAAGATGGCTACTTTGATCAGTTAAAAAATGGAAAGTGATTGGAAGTTAAGAATTGGAGGAGAAAAGACATACAATCACTAACTCATTCTTTTATCTAATCTAAACTAATAATACACCAGTTCAAATTATCCTACATCCACCCAACAATTACCTGCTCCACAGTCATGACCTTAACTACGTCCACACCACAATATGCACCCAGAAATACACCATCATAAAAACGTGCGCACCAGATTAACTCTCCTTCATTCTCTCTCCTTACCCAACCATATCCGATGATCATCCTTCAATGGATCTGCAGTACCCCTCCACCCCGCGCCCCCGCTCGACCTGCGCTGCCCCCTCCCTCCGCCTCCCGCGCCTCCTCCGCTCCTCCGCCTCCCCCTCCTCCCCGCGCCTCCTCCGCTCCCGCGCCTCCCCCTCCCCGCGCTTCCTCCGCTCCTCCGCCTCCCCGCGCCTCCCCCCTCCTCCCGCGCCCTCCTCCCCGCGCTTCCTCCGCTCCTCCGCCTCCCGCGCTTCCCCCTCCTCCCCGCGCCTCCACCGCCTCCGCCGTCTCCCCGTCTCCCGCCTCCCGGGCGCCGCCGCCTCCCGGGCGCCGCCTCCCAAGGCCTCCCGAAGGCCGCCGCCTCCGCCGCCTCCCAAACCGAAGCGAGGCGCACCCATCCGTGACAATCGGAAGAACTTAACAACCATCCGTGAGGAAATCCCGATGGCACTCAGGAGAGCATCTGATCCCTATGGCCTGGTGTTGGATTCTCTGGAAGACTTCTATTCGGAGATAATCGGTGATGTCTTTGCAGTGAGGAGGAGTCGCTGCGCGCGGCGCGGTATTGGGCGAGATAAGGCGGCGGTTGGAGTTCCAGCGGATGCGCTGCGGAGGAGGCCGTCGTCGGCAGGAGGGCGACGCTCATGGGCGTCGAGCGGCGCAAGGAGCAGCTGCAGCGCAAATCGGCGAGTCTTGCCGCTCTCGGGGCCTCGCGCGCGCGCACCGCCAAGTGCGGTAGGTAATCAAGCAACTCGTTTTGTGCCGATGAAAAAATGTTGCGAATTTGGATTGTGAGTAGCGGTGTTTACTCGGGGCGTGTGTTGATTAAGCGCAGCAAGCCAAGGAGGCATTATCGGAGAGAAGGCGCGGTGAGGCCCCCGCACGCCGCCGAGAACAAGATGGCGCTCTAGGAGCGATTCAGCGTGCCCTCGCACCGGTTCAGTCCGCATCCGCCGCCACGGCAGCAGCCGCCTGGCAGCCCCCCGTGCGGCGGGGCAGCACCGCCGTGCCCTCCACGTGGGCCGGCCGGTGAGGAACCCAAGCTCCAGTGTTGAATTCACGCCAATTTTCATGCGGGTGTGTATGTGTGGTTGTTCGTCTCTAGCTCGTTAGGTGGATTAGATGGTAGCAACCGCCATGGTGGATTAGGGAGTACAGTAGGGTATGTACAGTACCGCCAATTTTCAGTCGCATTTGGATTCATATGCTGTTTTTTCCCCCTAAAGCACAAACTATTAGACGAATGTAGGCTTACATAGTTTGTTAGCTTCTATTATGTTCAAGGAACTCTTTCCCATGTCTTGCTTTAGGAGCTTTATTCTTTACCATGAGCTGTAAGTTTCAAAGTAGAATTACTCCAAAAAGGAAGCTTTACAGATAATTTTTTCTACTGACCCCAATATATCGAAGTAATTGGCTGGATACGCATGCACCTGGTAATCACTATCAAACAAGAAACCGCAAGAGCTGTCAAATGTTGCTACTAGAAGATGACTATACTACACTTGTAGGGTTGATAATGTCTTTATATATCTTTTATATATCCAGTATTCAGAATTTCAGATATAGGTGTTTACTCATATAATCATAAAGTGAGACAAATTGAAAGGTGGGCACAAACAATTTTTGATGTTTGTAACATTGATGTTGCATCGAGTTCTGTGCATCTTGCCAATTTCAAATTTTAGATGTTGATCAAGTTTTCCATTGTAGAATGTCAAGCATAGCTGTGAATTCATGACCCACAAAATATTCTGGTGCCTTGTAAGTTTGTTAGCGAGTTATCTTTTGTTTTTCACTCCATTTTGCCTGTCATCTTACCTGAATGGAGCATTGCCCACAAAAACCACTGCAGATTTTCCAGGAATTTTTAGGAGGGTCATTAACTCGCTATGATAGCATGCTGCCACCTCTGATTTTACCCCCTTTTTTAGTTCAGAATTACGTTCTAGATTTTTAGCACTTCTGCTAAATAACGAAGAAGGAGATTATTGTTGTTCGTTCGTTGGCTTCATCTAACTACTATTTCCTATGATGTGCCTGCACATTTGTTGTCACCAGGCGAGAATGGCCGATTGGCTATGGGCGAGCTTGGGGCTCTGTGTGAGCAGTAAAATTTCTCGAAAAAAAGTGCTTTGACCAATGGAGGTTGTGGTTTCAGTACCACCTAAGCGGTACAATGCTTCAATCTTGATTGAAGCAACTGAATTTTCGTGGGTATGAGGTGATTCTGGTCACCTCGGCGCTGATAGCGTCGGAGGCGAGACTCAAATACGGAAGCTTATCAATAGCGAGTTGCGAGATTTTGGCTCGAACACTTTGTCGGTCGTCACTAGCTTTTTGGTATAATGGCATTGCTTGCGCGGTTCTCCTCTCTTGCATTTTTTGATCTGCAGAATCTCAGATGGACTGGATGGGAAGGCTTGTCTTCTTTGTCGGTCGAGCGGCTTAATGGCGATCTATGATACATTATTTAGCCAAGTGCGGGTCTAGCCACGATGAATGACGCCATCGGTACTAAGAGACAACCATACGAGTCTTTTCTCGTCAAAACTTTGCCTTGAGCACTCAAAACTACAGCATTTTGTGTTTTTAGCATTTCCACTTTAGTGATTATAACAATTAACTTAATGTGTAGGATTCATCCAGGTATATTCGGGATAACGCAGTTTGGCGGATTGTTGGCGAGAGGAGTGAATGCGATCTTCTTATCCCGCTCGGTGATGTGGAGGGACTCTATAGCGGTCCACCGAGTGATCCTCACTCCAAGATTTTCCACACGTACATTAATGAAAAACACGGGAAGCTAATTAATTTCGGGAGAAGTCTCGTGTAGGAAGAGGTGGAATGCAAGCTAAAGTGGCATTCTTTATTCTTCTGCATCAAAGGGTATACTGTTGTAATTGCAAGGTGAGTAAGATTTTTTGCTGCTATTATAGCATGAAATGTAGCCATATGCATAGATACCAGATATTGCTATAAGATAACATCTTTGCAACACCATCTTCTATATTTTTTCCATTGTAAGAATGTTATATTCTACTTATTAATTATAGTTAGCCACGGTTTGCATTTGTTATCTTTGTCTGATCGGTTCTTACACATTGACTAATCATTGTTATAATTGGGTATTTCAAAAGTATTAAAGAGAAGAAATTTGGTAATTTATTATGGAGGCTGGAGAGTTGGTGCATGAAAATTTTGCACTGGATAATCCAATAGGGAATTACTGTGGCAGATATCTAGGAGACTGTTTCAGAAGTACTTTCAAAATTCTCAATTGCTATGTCTCTAACGAGCAATAATTAGTTTGCTGCCTTTCACATTTGTTGTCCACATATTTTTCACTTGCTGGGGTAACTGGTTCAATGTGGGCAGTTGTCATGCTACTGTTGTTTGGCAATACATTTGTCTTCCAGACGAATATATAAATACTTACTCTGCAGTGAATGGTTATGCATCTTAATTTGTTAAGTCATTTTTAGATCCAATGAAAGGCATATCGATCCGATACAGCATCGGGAATTCATTAACACAACATGTAAAAAAGTAGAGTAGGATGTAAGGAAACATAGCAGATGCAACCTCTGTAATGCTGAGCACATTTTTTTTATTAAACACAACATTGTTTTTGTTTTTAGTGCTGAATGCAGTGCACAAATGCAGATTTTTCTATAGGCTCCAGCCAGATGGTTTAGATCCCGCTCTAAACGGATTTAGCTTCTGATTTCTTAATTTCCAGAGCGAACCTCCTTATTGCCAGGGACATAGAGTGGGCAAATATCATGTTTGCTTTTGAGCAGGTGATGTACTTGTAAGCCATTGCATGCACAACTTAAATTGCTACTCTAGGGTGCATCACCATCTGTTTTTTTAAAAATGAAATATTAACTTGTGTTACCGATTGATAATTTGGCTTACCTAGATGGTTTTCCGCACAATATAAAAAAAGTTTGACATGTGATACTCGGCATACTTTTTCACGTGATTCAAGGAGGATCACCACATATGAATAATGTTGAGTTTTTTTTGTATTAAAGACACGAAAAAGCTACTAACGTTCTCCATTCCCTGCATCTTGGGTTTATGAGTAAGAGAGATATTTTCAAATTCTATCTTTCAATTGTTTCAGCCAATTATTACTTACTGTTATCATTTAAACTGCAGGAGAGTAGATATATCATTATGGATCCGCTCTTTCCTCAATCTGTAAGTGTCTCTTTCCAGATTGTAATTGGTTCTATTTTCTCATTTTTTTTTTCTTACTTCCATTCTCTATGCTTCATATTCTCTAGGTCTTAAATCATTGACTTGTTTTTACGCAATGCCCACTGTAGGTTTTATTCGAGAGAAAAGCAATGTCATCTTTAAGCAGTATGTCTCGTGGTTAGTTGATCCTAAATAAATTAGTATTAGCTTTTGCTAATACTTCGTAACAATTTAGTGAATTTGGCTCAAGAGACAGAAGTTTTGATTACTCTGCATAGCGATCATTAAGTTGAATATCGTGATTTCTGTTCTAAATCCAAATTAGTTGCGACATATAATTGGACATTTTAGATTTAGTTATTCTGCAATGCTCTAATGCATAGTGCAATCTTTTTTAGCCAAGCGATGCCAAATTCATCTTGGAAATCGAATATGTTTGCATGAGCATTGGTGTCGATTCTCTTTTTGTTTCTTTGTTGTTAGCACCACGATCGGCTCACTGCATTGGATGCTTGACATGTTTCAAAAAAAGCATTGGATGGCTGTGGCACATTAGAATTATAATCTCTACCCCTAAAATCCACCAGTTCAGTTCTTTCCTACGACCACCCCAAATTGAGCCCCCAGCAGTCATGAGTTTTCCTGCGTCCACACCAATTCGTTTCCCCAGGAAAACCAACCAGTGAAATCAACGATCAAGAATCAATTCCTACCTTTCTCTCTCCTTACCCACTCATATCCAACGATCCAAATCCAAATTCAAAGACGACGCCCACCTCCCCCGCGCGACTCGCAATCCCAGCGGACCCGCGCGCGATCGGATCACGGCCCGCCCCAGCGTCGCCTCCTCGACTCGCCAAGCCTCGCGCTCGGGACGCCGCGCGCCATGAACACGGCCGTCGGCCTCGCGCGACTCACGGGACGCGCGCGCCACGAACACGAGAGGGCCTCGCGCGACTTCGGACAGGCCATCGCCGCCGGCCGAGTTCGCCAAGCATCGCGCGTCCGGATAATAAAGGTGGGTCTCCATGGCGCGGCTGCTCCTCCGCGGCCGACGAACGAGCAGTGGCGATCGGATCTTGGGTTACGACGTGTGGGTTCTTGATTTGATCCGGTGCGGATTGTGTGGGGTTCTTGGGGCAAGATTTTGGGAGGTGCGAGGCGGATCGGATTGTTAGGGTTCAAGCTCTTCTTGATCATTCCGTGTTATGTTTTGTACGATTCTTTGGGAAAATTAGGGTTTCGAGGTAGTCCATCTTGATTTGGTTGGAGTTCTTGATCTCATTCGCGCTGTTTGGTTCTATTCCTTCACCCAAGAACGGATTTTTGATGACGCCAGGCCGTGCAGTGCGAGTTCATGATCTTTCCGGTCCGATTCGTGTATCAAGAATGGATTCTGATGTGGCCCAGCCTATTTTTGATTCGATTTCTCGACCTGTTCCTGGTTTTCTATTGTCTGTCCTTCGTCGAGATTGGGTTTCGCATGTCTGCGAAGTACAATTTGGTGAAAGTTCTCATCTATGTTCTTTTGTCTACGTTTTGGTGAGCTTTAGGTCGATTTCGTATGAAACTTATCTGTGCAAATGGCATCGTTCTTATTTCTCTTCGGCAATGGCCAGTGCTGCGATCCGTGAGAAAGCGAGTATGCGCCGCCGCCGTCGGCCGACTGATGCAAGAAACGAAAAGCCCTCGGTGATATCGGCAACCTCGTGAATGCCCAAGTGGTCAGCGCGTAAGAAACAAGAAACCACCGAGCCTTTTGTAGCCATTTCTTGCTTCCATTCCTTCTCTCAAACCGGTGTTCGCGCTTTGTGTGAGGAAGATCCAAGCTGCCGGAGGATCAATCGCCCCATCACCGTGAGCTTCCGCTCCCGGCTCTCCTAAAGCTCAGCGGGCGCCGTGTGGCGAACAAGGTGCGAGACAAGCCACTTTGGTTTTCAGAGACTTTCCTCTCCTGCAATTCCTGTACATACAAATCATTTGATTTCATCCCAATGCGGTGTGATGGTTTGCAGAATGCCATAGCCGCTCTGGCCGATCGATGGCTTTGAAGCCAAGAGGCCGCCAGAAGCTCGGCCGCTCTGGCGGCCAGAAGCTCGCCAAGCCCATCCCCCGTCCTGAGCCGGTCACCAAGATCAGCCCCGACGAGATCAAGGAGCCGTCGGAGAGTGTCGGCAGCTGCTCTGCCCACAAGTATTCCAGGAAGAAGGTCGTGAACATGCTCACAACTGTGCTTACTGCTCGTTCTAAGGTGAGTGATCCGATCCATCCTGTTTTTGCATTGTAGCTGATCATTTCAGTGCCATAACCTCTGCACGCTTTTCCTTGTTAATGTCAGTTCGCCTGTGGCCTTACTGAGAAGCCAAAGGAACTCATCGAGGACATTGACAAGCTCGACGGCGACAACCAGCTGGCTGTGGTTGACTACATTGAGGACATCTACAAGTTCTACAGGACTGCCCAGGTAACTACAGCTTCATCATCTTTAGGAAGATTGATCAATTGAGCTCAGCATGTTCTGAAAGTGTTCACCATGTTTGTTGGCCGATGCAGCACGAGAGCCGTCCTACTGACTACATGAGCAGCCAGCTCGAGATCAATCCCAACATGCGGGCGATCCTCACCGACTGGATCGTTGAAGTTCACCATAAGTTTGAGCTCATGCCGGAGACCCTGTACCTCACGATCTATGTCATAGATCGGTACCTCTCGATGCAACCCGTGCTGCGAAGGGAGCTACAGCTTGTCGGCGTCGCGGCCATGCTGATCGCCTGCAAGTATGAGGAGATTTGGGCGCCGGAGGTAGGCAAAACATAACCTTCGCATCATTGTTCATTTCTAGCTCTTGTTGGAACACTCTTCAGTGGTTGATTGCTTGAGTTGTGCAGGTCAGCGAGTTCATCTGCATATCTGCCAATGCCTACACGCGGCAGCAAATTCTTGCCATGGAGAAGAGCATTTTGAATAAGCTGGAGTGGAACCTTACTGTCCCCACACCTTATGTCTTCCTCGTGCGGTTTGTGAAAGCCGCTGTAAGCGACAAGGAGGTAGAGAACTGGACTGATCTCTCTCTGTAGTTCCATATCAGATTTTCCATGGAATTGTTTCATGCTGAAACCTTTTCTTGTCGTGTGAATGCAGCTGGAGCATATGGCGTTCTTCTTTGCAGAAATGGCACTGATGGAGTACGGCATGGTATCATTCTCCCCATCGATGGTTGTCGCTTCCGCGGTGTGTGCCGCTCAATGCACGCTAAAAAAGAGTCCCCTCTGGATAGACACGCTCAAGCACCACACTGGTTTCAATGAGTCACAGCTTATGTAAGTCTCCTTCACTCCTTGACTCTGATGTTCTGAACTTGAATGTTTGTATCTGAAGAATTTGATTAATTTGACTGCAACCTGTGAACTAAAAAAGTTCGTATCTGATGGTTTCAGGGAGTGTGCAAAGGTCCTTGTGAACTCACATGCTGCCGCTCCTGAGGGCAAGCTGAAGGCAGTGTACAAGAAGTACTCGAATGAGCAGTTTGGGCGTGTTGCTCTGCACCCTCCGGCAGTTGTTCAAGGCCTTGTCTAGGATTTACTGTTTTGGTTTCGCTAGTAGACTATGATGGAAGGTCATTCTGACATTATTTAGGAATCAAGAAAGCTTGAGAGCAATTTTTTCTTTTTTGGGTTACTCTGTTCTCATGAGTATTCTCGGCTATTCTACAACTTTGATACACCTTGGTGTAACAACTATTCATAATATGAATTGCATTGAAAGTATTATTTTACATGTAATCATTATTTCCTGCCATTTCACTTGCAAAAATGATGTGCAACAGTAAGATAGGAGTTGAAAGTGTTCAACAGAAGAGTGCTGGTTAAACTTTTCAATCCCTTGTCTGTTGGTCATTTTTTCTGAAACTTCACAACAAAAATGGTATTTCGTGGTCGTTCTACTACTTTGATACACCTTGTGTGGAAAAGTCCAACTCGGAAAGCATGAACTACTATTTACATGTCTTACTCATTTTACGCCATTTTCGCTTGCAAAAATGATGTGCAACAGTAAGATAGGAGTTGAAAGTGTTCAACAGAACAGTGCTGGTTAAACTTTTCAATCCTTTTGTCTGTTGGTCATTTTTTCTGAAACTTCACAACAGTCACGTTCTACTACTTTGATACACCTTGTGTGGAAAGCGTCCAACTCGGAAAGTATGAACTATTATTTTACATGTCTTACTCATTTTCGCCATTTTCACCAAGAGATTGAAATTTTCCAACGGGCAGTGTTCTTGATATCGGTCACTTTTCCTAAATGCCTCACATAGTTGCAAATATGCTGAACACTGAAAGAGGCTTGGATCATTAAAAGTATGCCACCAATTGAATCTACAACAGTCGGGACTGGTGTGTATACATTTCGTGTCCATGGTGCCTTGTACTATCGTCTCGACCATTTGGTGCCAGGATCTAAGGGCCCCCGTCATTTGTAACTATACTTTTACGATACAGAAGATGATACATTATCCCACCGAGTACGGAGATCTCCTGATCTTGATATCAATCTCATGATGTTATTTATTTGCTATGTTGCTCTTTAAGCATAATTGCTATGGACTCAACAATATGATAACTCATCATGAATCTCTTTTGGCATGAGTCTTAATCTATCTCACTATTTACTTCATTTTTAATAAACATAGTCTTTTTGTTTTTTATCGTAGCGTTAGCACGGGCAAGGAAAAATATCGTCATTTGGTTGTTTTCATGTGCATCCCTCAAATGCCGCCGTAGCGTTAGCACGGGCACTCTACTTTTGATCAGTAGTGGAGTTAAGTCAGTTAACATTTTGCACAGGCCACAGTTGGGTTGTGCTTTAAGCCGCTACAGAAAGTGATGAGTAGAGAGCGTAAATTTGGCAGAAAATTGGACCAATAAATAGAAATTAATGACTTAGCGAGGCTCCTATTTATCTTTTTTCCCATCTCGACTTCAAAGATTATAACTTCTACCCACAACAAAGATAATGAAAAAGGTGACCAGCTCTCTCCATCTATCTCTATGAGTGCTGAGATGGCGGTAGCAATAGGATGCCCTTGCCTATTACATTGTTACAAACATTTTTCTTCTTGACCTGAAGAATTTTCTTGGATAATTAATAATTGAAGGTGATTGCACGGAGGAGGTTCTCGTGGTACATGACTTGGCAAAGTTTATATTTCATTCATAATCTTACATGACTTGGCAAAGTTTATATTTCATTCAGAATCTTCTATTATATCTTTTGAAGTACTGACTTGAACCTTTGCTTGTAGGTTGGTGGGAATGACATATCTCCCTTCCCATAATTTTGTGTGCCTTCAAATGGACCTGTGCATTTGTCTGAACATATCAATACCAACTTGAATGGGCGGGCTGGCAGTGCTACAAGGGTAGAATCTGGGAGGCACTCAACTCAGCTTAAGAGCAAGGATACTTATGCTGCAGGATCAGCTGCTGAGTGTAGTTCAGAACATAGAGAGAACAACATCAATAATTCTTCTGGGAAGAAGTTGACAAACGATGATGATTTTATGGTTCCATCTGTCTTCTGTTCTGGAGTGCCTCCTCATCCCACTCAAGATAATGGGCAGACCCAAGAGAAGTTCACACCCTTCCCCACTACAAGTCCATATAAGAGTGGCCCTACAATGTTGAAATCATCTGCAAAATGTTCCAATACTGACAAGAGACACTTGGATAGAATGAATGTTTCAGACACAAGATCAAGGGATTCTCCGAATATTAAGGACAAAGAACCAGCAAAGACGATGAGAAACTTGGAAGCTGAAGAGACAAGTTCGTCATTCCAAATGTCTATGGAGAAGCTGGGGAAAACAGACACTAAAGTATCTTCATATAGGGACAGGTTGAGCAGTCTAAATGTTTCCGATAAGCAACATTCTCGAACCGAGGCATATCAGGCGAGAAGCAGGAAGGAGAATTCTGTTGAGTCCCAGAACCCTCCACAAGCTGGAAATGAACCATCCCATACTGATATTGAAAGCAATGGTACTCCTAATCTATTGGAACAAGGCTTAAGAGAGACTGGTGAGGAGAGGAAAAGGTCAACAGGACATCATGATGTGGAGCAAAAGGATGATTTGTCTGATTCCTCCGTGGAATATCTGCCTGGATTGGAGATTTCTCCAGATGATGTTGTCAGTGCTATTGGTCCAAAGCATTTCTGGAAAGCAAGAAAAGCTATTGTCAAGTAAGTATCCGCCACTTGAGTTCTTGTTCTTTCTTAGTATTCTTGAAAGCTCTGTGAGCACTTACTGTTGTTCAACATAGATATCTTGGTTATCCCTGTACCAGTTTGTGTTTTCGCTGACTAGCCAAATAGTTTGAAGTGTATTTATGTCCCTGCCTTCCTGTCGGGTTCCTCAAACTGCTGCTATCTCACAAAATATTAATGTTTTCAAGATTGGTTCTCTGGTAACGATTCACAAATTTGTATAGATTAGATCTTCCCATTTTCTACGCTACATGCTGTTTCATTTCGCAACACCCCCAGCACACACACATGAATCAAAAAACAAAAAGGTAGAAAAGAAAAGATGATACCCAACCGACCTACTTTATGTAATGTCACAAAGTCACATAATGAATGTCTCTTTCCCTTTTTTCAGACTTGGAGTATTAATTTCTTAATCACTGTATAATTTCCTTTTCTTGTTGTTTTACACTATCTTTTCTTTAAATTCTATACAGTCAGCAGAGGATATTTGCTGTCCAAGTATTCGAGCTGCATAGGTTGATCAAAGTGAGTCTATGGCAAATAAATTAATTTTCATCTGATTCTTACTTATAAGCAGGCTAGCTTATGGATAGAATTTTGTGTTGGAATGTTGATATAACCATAACGTGTATTGACTTGCAAGCAGGTGCAGAAGTTGATTGCAGCATCTCCGCACCTACTTATTGAAGGAGATCCCTGCCTTGGCAATGCCTTGGTGACAAGCAGGAAGAAGCTGGCTGAAGGAAATGTGGAAAAGCAGCTTTCATCAGCAAAAAATAAGGCTGATGTACAGCCAGCCCTGCAGCAGGCAGAGTACTCAAAAGATAACACTGAAGGAAACCAGACTTCACCATCTCAAGATGATGTAGTTGGAGTCCGACATAACAATCAAGCTGCAACAGATGGTGCAGTTAGCAGTAATCTATGCCTGCTGCACCTGACAACAAGCAGAACAATTGGTGCATTCCTCCACCTCAAAATCAGTGGCTTGTTCCGGTTATGTCTCCATCTGAAGGACTTGTCTAAACCTTATACAGTGCCTTGCCCTCCAGCAGGAAGCTTCTTAGCCCCATTTTATGCAAGCTGTACTCCTCTAAGTCTCCCATCTACAGCTGGAGACTTCATAAATTCGGCATACGGCATTGCTATGCCTCATCAGCCACAACATATGGGTGTTCCTGGCCCTCCACCCATGCCTCCGATGTGCTTCCCACCTTTTAGTATGCCAGTGATGAACCCTGTGCCCGTGCTAACGCTACGGTAAAATACAAAATAAGATAAAATTTGTAAAAAATAAAATGAACAATCAGATTCATTAAGATTCACGTCTCATATATTGTATAACCAAATATTTTTGTCACATAATGAATGTCACATAAATACGTGACCGGTCGGAACCATAAATTCGTTTGGTTGATTTCGTGTGCATCCCTAAAATGCCGCCGTGGCGTTAGCACGGACACTATACTAGTAATAGTAATGATGATCACAGCACGGTAGGGTCAGACGACTCGGACCCCTTCCCTTCCGTGTGCCTGAACCTCTTGACCCTTAACGCAGCGCCTGCTGCTCCTCCGCATACCGCCGCCGCTTCTGCTCCCCGCGACCATTCGCTTCTAGATGACAGCGCTCCACCTCGCAGTTCTCGCTGTCTTCCCGTGCCTCCTCCTTCCTCAGCGTGTCAGAGCATTCCGGCACAGGATCGTTGGTCACACAGCCGTTCTGCGTTGCTTCGTCAGGCAGTCTCTCAGAAACTCCTGCAGTTTCTGGGCCATGCAGCATGCCGGTCGTTGCTTGTTTGCAGGCTGGTACGGCAAGAGGGCCTGGTGCAACCGACTGGGGCTTGTTGCCCCTTCTCTTCGAGCATCGAAAGTGCCATCATCGCCTTCTTTCAGGTGAGGAGTCTCGACGAGTTCATGGATCCGAGCAAGGGACCTGGCTACCGCGACGGGGAGTGGGCGTTGCTCGAGAAAGCGCACGATGGTTGGGAGCTCCTTGATGTTTTCCACCTACAGTCATGTTGAAATGGCAATGTCACTGAAATTAACTATAAAGCTTAGCCCCATATATGTAACCTTTATGATGCAGAGTTTACTGTTGTCATCAAATTGAGACCAAGAGAAGCTTGTGCCACAGTTGCTGGGGCGAAATCCTCTGTTGTACCACAGGAGCAGGAAACATTGTATGATCACGATGAGTACGTAGCATTGATCAATTGTTGGAACTTTTTTTATTTCTGAAGCATACTCAAGGCTCCAATCCACGGATGGACTCCACTGATGCCGTTGGAACCTGGGAACATCGTTGAGTGGATGCTGTTCTCGCCCAAACTGACGAGCAGTCGAGCAAACCGGTCGGGAACGTAAATTTCCCCAAGTTAAAGCTGATCAGGCACATTCTGGAGAAACAGACATTACATGGTGCAGCACATGTGTTGGGAATGGATGCAGGATCCATGTCATTGTAAGGTTCCCAGTTGACCTATTAAGTTCTTATACTTTGTATGTTCAAATGGCAAGAAAAAAAGGTAACCATGACTACGAATAACCGAAAAACACACTCGCATCAGAAACTCGAAGCAGGCTGAAAGCATTTTTGATATCTGAAACTTCCTTTGTCGCTTTGGAGGTTATGCTCCCAACCAAGGTTCCAAAAACTGGAACCAGAAGAAATCCCGGTCGGTGGCCGGTAATGGTAACCGAGCGGTTACCGGAAAAATCAGTAAAAAACCGGTCACAATTTGAAAATCAAAATTCAAATTTTGAGATATTTTGAAACCGGTAACCGGAAAAACCGACCAAAATTTGAAAATAAAAAATTGATACCGACCGGTTTTTTCGGTTACCGGTCTCCATCGGTAAAAATAGTAACCGACAGTTACCGGCCAGCAATCGCCGGGATTTTAAACCCTGCTCCCAACCCATCTGCACACTCATGGGAAGACGTGTGATGAATCTTAGTTAATTGGAGTAAATAGCGTCGGGAGGAAGGTTGGACGGAGTCGACTTTGTGGGATGAGAAATTTGACTATAGCTTAGGATGATAGAACTTAAGGAAGAGATTAAATTAATTCATCTTTACTGCTTCATTGATAATAGATACATTCTAACCATTTTATAGGGATAGCTCGACTTGACATCTAAGAAATAATCTTTATCTTTAAAGAAACTTATCTCTAATAAATATAATTTATATAAGGTAGTAAACTCATCTAATAAGAAAATTAACTATTCTTATCTCTATCCTAACTATTTTGATCCTGCCATGCGCGTCTGCTACAGCACCCACGTATTTGCTACAGTACCCACGCATCTGCTACAATATACGGGTATTGTTCATACGTGTGAATATGTGCACGTAAACAGTATTTTAGCACGTGACAAGATGAGTGCTGGAGCATCCTCCGTGTCAAGGCGCATTGCTGGAGTATACTCATATATCCACCCCTTCGCACAAAGACTCGAAATACATTAGTACATTTTCACAATGGGACAGTAGTCACAACCCACAGCTTGATTGACAAATAGAAATTGCCAAAAACTACATTAAAAAAATGCCAAAACGAAATGAACACATTTTGTTCGTTCCTATTATTCTATACCTTTTATCAATTGTAATCCTCCTATTTAAATTCTTTCTTGTTTTGACAAATGTCGAAATTCTCAAACAACATTCAACGGCAAAAAGGTTCTAGATGTTAATAAGCAATGTATTAGGATTAGATCTCACTTTTACTGCTTCTATCTCTCTTAATATGTGCATATAGATCCTTTTGGTCTACACTCTACAGTAACATTATCGGTGTTTCTCCCAAATCTAACACTACAATTTTCTTCAACAAAGATGAAGGTTTTGGAAAGTTCCATATAATTGAAAGAACTTTTCCTCTCTGAAATTGAAGTAGGGTTTGCCAATGATTAATGATTGTTATTTGTCAACATACCATGAGCAAAGCCGCACTGCCGAATAGCCTTTTTCTGCCAGAAGGCATCACCGCAAGGGAGAGAGCCTTGTACAGATGAGCAAGAGTAGCAGCTAGCGCCCCAAGCATATTCTCGTACCTTCTCAAAGTCCGACAAGAGTGGTAAGTACTTTATCATAGCAAACAAAGATCATACAATTAAAACAAAGAAGGAAAAGCACCCCGCAAGTCAAATGGCAAACAGGCAGATGAAGAAAAATTTCAGTAGCAGCAGAACAATTACGATGGATCAAGAACATGATCCCATCATTTATCATACCAAACAAAGATCATACAATTAAGTGGGATAACAAAATATCAGAGAAATACATCTGACAATATGGATTTCCCTCTTAATTGAAAAACTACTCCAGTATAGCATAGGTCAGTGATAAGAGTTTCTAGAAGGAATTATGTGATAGAAAGTACAAACGATAGTTAGTACATTGTTGTTCATTGATGGTCCTCTTTCCTAAGTCGTAATTGCGAAACATTTAGGTGCATGAGATAGAGAAGTGGTACGCACAAGAAACAGCCCATTCTAACTGGCAACTAGCACAGCAGCAAGAAATGGAAGCCGTGAAACGGGGGTCGACTCAATCATAAGCAGAGTATGCTCCTAGTTGGAAAGAGGAAGAAAACCAAAATGCACAAGCAATCGGGAGTGGAGCTGGCCCAATAACACATATGCATGATTTATCAATCTCACCAAATCACTAGGAGCGAAATGATATTAAAGATACCGACATATCACACGAGAGTGAGAGCAAAGCACGATGAATCGTAGGAGAGGCTAGAAGAGAACTGTTGTAGTTACAGACTAAATAGTATATGAGAGGACTAGAGAGTATGAAAATGAATCTATATTATTTTCTATCTTCTTTTTTTGAAGATATTTATACGTGATGATAAAACTTTATTACAATTCTAAGATACTATTATAAAGGTATTCATATCTTTTTATATTTTTTACTAAATCCTTCAGTTCAACAAGTGGAGTAGATACGATACGGGCCACCCCACGGACAGTGAGCGAAGAGACCGGCGTTGGGCAACGAACAGACTGCTTGCCCTTGCGTTCTTTTACTTGACCACCTTGAGGCTGAATACCCTGGCTGTTCCACTGACGTGTGGGGCCAGAGGCCACCGCCACGAGGCGAAACGTGTCATCTTCCCTCCTGACGACACATGCGTTGCAATTGTGCCATTCTTGAACGGTACCCGACACCAGCTGACTCGCTCGCCACTGCCTCACCAGATTACTGTAAATTAAAGGAAAACTTAGTTTCGTACCACCGAAATTTCACCTGTTCAATTTTATATCACCGAAATCTTGTGACACGAAATTGTGCTCCGTTCTCCATTTTGCCACTCCCGTCCTTTGGCGTTGCTCTTTTGCAATTTTCCTTTTTTCGCGAGAGAGACACATGTCTAATACCATGACCACCCATGCAGTGACTTGGCTTAGATGAGTTCTTTTTGGCTACGGGTTATAGTTGTAGCTAATGGCTTTTGACTCTAACATGAGCACATGTACAAGCGAACCAAATACTGATAAGCCGCTTCGAAAAAACTGTTCCAATAAACCACTTTGAAAATATGGTGAAAAAGTCGTCACATTTGTTTGTTCGGAAAAGACATAAACCATAAGTTGAAAAGAAGGGCCCTTCATCCTCATGGGTTGCACATCGCCGTCACCTTCTGTGTTCCTCATCGCTCAAGTCACCATCACCTAGGCAATCTACGCCGACGATCCCACTTCATCAGCGCTGGCGAACCACTTCTGCTCTCAAAAACCATCAACATAACAACAAATAGGGATGAACTTGCTCAATTCTGACATTCTGTAACAACCCCATTTTAATAATAGGACCGTTGTATTTTCGGCAACAATTTAGGAGTTCAGTTGCGGACAGAAAGAGTAGCATACTTGCTCAAGAATATTTAAAAGGGATTAGCTTAATTAAAATATGACCTAATGGTCAAACTATAATAGTTTTGTGGGTAGCCAAACCCAAAATTTAGCTTACACTTAGAAGAACTGATGAAATCCCACAAGAATGCTTGAGTGCAGTTGTAACCCTAACACGTTAGCTGATGTATTCGGGTTATAATATAATAAGAATATATGCAAGTTTGCTAGTAAAGAACTTTGCATTTAAAATAGTAAAATATTATTTAATTAACAAGGGGTAAAACATTACTTAATTAACAAGAGGTTCTTGTAATTTGCAATTTTCATATTTAAAGCTTCCAAATTCTACTTATGCCTTGTTGTCTAAATCACCCAAGAAACACAACTTCATTTACTAGGAGCACAACGTATTTGAATACCATTTATTACACTCTTCAGAGTTGCTCAACTTTACCCACAAGATATCACAAACTTATAATGTCAAACTGTAGGCACGTAACATGATAGCGCACGACTGAGTTGAGACAATAAGGTCATTTCACTGCTCATTTCGTTATAGTTTCTACCCGGTAGGCTTGAAGCCATTCAACCCGATCGGGAATCCACTGGCCAGTGCGAAAATTGATGCCCAACGTTAAGTAGACCTACCGTTGTGAAGAATAATAAGTGGCATACCTAGCCTAACTTCCATATCACCCTTCTTGTGGGCCATCCCAAAACTCTGGGATAGCAGTCTTTCCTGTAGGCATTCGACTAGATTGAGTAGTGTACTAGACCAAATTGACAAGTCAAACTTGTGGTTGAGCTAGTTCTGTGTCCTTTACTTAGTATAATGGTCTAGTTCTTATTTTTCTCAAATGAGGCTACCATCCACATACCAGGTGCATTACAGCATAATACAACCAAATATACCAAAGCCTCCACCCTAGAATGAGGTCATGGGATCCAACCATCTAGTGATTTCCCACCAAGTAGCCTCAATTCTAGTATCATTTTAAATTTTATTGGCATGAAACCAATATATTCTTAGTAGTTCAAATAAATCATTTGATTGCCCAATTCTACTAATAACTAATTATATAGTAATTAACAACCATGATCGTCAAGGTGAATATAGCTTACAAAAATTTAGACATGGCTTTTTGGTGGTAGGATTTAAGTATTCATCAGGTCATTCTAAACTATTATTGTACATAAATAAGAGTGATCAAATAGTAATAATAAAAATAACGATAATTTAATTATATGGGATTAACATGACAAAAACATATAAATTGCCTTCGAAGTTTTTGATTACTTCTTTGTAGGCTTTAGGTTTAACATTATCTACCTCTGTTGCTCCAGTGGCTTCTTCGTTGGTCAACTAATCGAATCCAGATGCTAATGTAGAAGAACGAATTCAAATGAGTTCTTATTTTACATAATGCAAGCTGAGAACAGAATACAATAAAATATCCAAAAACAGATGTAAAAGGTGGGTCTGGGCGAATAGGGTTTAAGTGGTACTTGGTTGGGTCGAACATAGTTGAAAATGGGTTAGACAGGCTCAAAATGGTCGAAACGAGTGTAACAAGGTTATAGGGTTTTGGGGTGAATAGTAACAAGTTGGCATTATTTCTAATGAGTCAGGTTTGGTGAATAGTAATGGGTTTGGGTTGAATCTAATGGGCTGCATAGTAATGGGCTAAGTTGTGAATAGTATTGGACTTTGAACAGTGTGCCCTAGCCCATTCAGTTGATTGGGCCAATGACTAGTTTGGGCTAGCCCAGCTACGCGATGTCCCTTTGGAACTTGCACTCATGCCCGCCCGAGCAGAGAGAGCGACGACGATGCCAAATTGAGTGACGGCGATGGCGAGCAGTGACGAGTGGTGGTGCGGTGAGCTAGCGTGGGACACGAGCAACCCATTTTAGGTATACGGGCGGGTGTAGGTGGCCTGGAGATGGCTTGCGGTAGTGATTCTTGGCCAGAGTAGGACCATGGAACGGCGGCACTACAACAAGGTTTTTTTTGCCAAACTAAGGACGACTTGAACATCTATGGTATGAATGGAGTTTGGTGGTGGTGAGGGTTTAGCTCAGGGTGGCTCATGTTGTGTTGGTGATGGCAATCATGAATGGTCAGGCGGTGGTGCATGGCATGGGCGAGCTAGGGATGGTGAGATGGGCTGGGAAGTTGGGGATAGCTTCGCAAGGTGGAGGTGGTGCTATGGGTGCGATTAGTTTGATCAGAGACAAAGCTATGATGAGAATTTGGTTTTTGAGCTCACCGGCGGAGCTTTAGCGCCAACAGCGAGGCTTGGCCAGAGAAGAGGAGGAATCGCGCGGTGGTTGTGAGGTGATGAAAAAGGTGTTAAGGGAGTTGCTGAGCTTAGCTTTATAGCTGAAAAAGGTGGTGGCGACAAGGGCGAGGTGATGGCGCGTTCAACGCGTGGATGGCGATTGCATTGGCAGCGAGAGAGGCTGGGCTCCTCACTGGCAAGATGCGCAAGCTGGAGCGATGAGTAGCGGCATGGCGAGCGGTTGGCGGCGGGAGGTGGCAGCGGGTAGCTTTGGCGATGGAGTGGCTGATGCATGGTGAGCCGCGGCAAATGGTACGGTATGACCAGTTTGCAAGGTGATATAGCTTATGTACCTCCATCGACGAGGTTGCAGAGGTGAGCGGCGAAGAACGTGCTGGCGTGCATGAATGGTGGCTTGGCACGAGGCAACGGGAGCAGGGAGGTGGCGCTGCAGCTTGGAGGCGCCAAGGGAGAGGTGAAGGCGGGTTTTCCATAAGGGAAAGCGGAAAGTTGAAGGAAGTTTCCAAGCAAAAAAAAAATCTGATTCAAGCAGATTTCAAATAAATTCATTTTTTTTTAAAAAAAATTGGGTTGTTTCAAATTCTCCTGCAATGCGATAACTTGTTCAATTCTTGTTTCATGTCGGTCGTAGCTAGGGCCATCAGTCTTATGCTCTCATTGATCTTCCCTATACCTGCAAAAATCTTGGAGACACCTTCTTCAAGAACAGATTCAAGACCCTTCGGCTGGAACACCTCTTCTGTCTGCGGAGTATCAAGGCATACCAATCAACATGAGAAAAGTTCGAGAATCCTTACCAATGCAACAAACAACACCCAATTTCACTTGACCTGATGTTCTTCGGGCATTTGTAGTAGGCTCTGTTCCACGGTTTCTTCTCGCTACCACACGCGGACACCACCAACTCCACATGACATCTTGGGCAGCGTATGTGGAGTCCGAGCGCGTTGCCATGCCAGCGATCACCGTCGTGGGTGGAGCAAGAGGGCACAGGGGGAGAGCACGCTAGGACCGTCGGGGAGGACGTGGCGAAGGGCAGTAGTGAAGTCAGGATTTAGTTACGTCCTAAACTTAATGGTAGAATGATCTAATCTATTTAGGCTGAATCATGAAAATGTTACCTGGTATGAACTGAATTTACACAGACTGTACACTAGATATTTTTCCACACTCCGGGCTGAAACCTATCTTGTCCAAAGTGTGGCTCCGCCCCTAGCGAAGGGCGGTGCGAGCGGCTCGGGGGAGACCAGTGTGGGCGGCTCAGGTATTATGACCTCCTCATATTATGACTTATCTAACTAATTTTTTTAGAGATTTTTTAAAACTATTTTGTGTCATATTTTGAGGAGTGTAATATTATAACACTGCAGAGGTTGATAGGGCATGCTATCTTCTCTTTCGGAGAAACACGAGGGCAAAATAGTCACACATAACAGCGGCGAGGCCAAAAGTTAACGGGAGTGGTAAAATGGAGAATGGAGCGTAATTTCCGTGGTATCAAAGTGTACCACAAGGTTTCGATGGTATAAAACTAAACAGCTCAAGTTTGGTATGAAACCAAAATTTCCTAAATTAAATTAGTAGATCGAGCGATGATGCACTGCTAGTGCTCTTCTGGTTTACATGCACTAGCAAGTCACATCGGTAGATAAAATCATCCGTGCGCACAAGACGGAAGCATAAGATATTCCAAGAGGCGTTCAGCAAGTACAATGAGGATGGACGCACACATCACACCAATGAACACACGTATGTGTCCTGCAACACACGCTAGGACTATCAGAGGCCTGGATAAAAGATTTATCCAGCACCTTGCGCGGGCAGCGAAGAGGCATTCTACTTCTAACTAGTAAGATGCGTATACATTGCAACTTAGTTTAAAAAGAAAGTGATATATATTATTAAACGTGTTCAAATCATACAATGAACACCTCTAGTCCTCTACTAATATAACGTGCAAGGATCTTCCTTAGCCCCTTCCTGTTCAGAAAAAGTAAGTCAGCTGCATAGTTCATCCCTCTCAGGCTCTGATCAACTCGGCTTCGACTTCTGGCTTATTTTTCACTATTTATAAGTTTCATCTTTTTCTGAACTTTTGGCTTTTTGTTGAGCTTTTTTGCCAGTTCTTTTTTTCCCCGTATTTGTTTGTATTATACGTAATGGGCTAACATATGTTTTATATTTTTAATTTTTTTTAAATTTAATTATGCTAAATAAGTCTCTCACACCATGTGCTTTTTTTTCACAACTACTGATGTTTTCAGCCATAAACCATGAGCTTTTCAGCCGAACCGATCACCACCTTAGAATAAGGCCAGTCTCAATGGAGTTTCATGGAGGGTTTCATGCACATTAAATACGGTGCCACATCAGCCAAAAGAAGCTTTTTGCATGAAACTAGGAGGAGAGAGAAGGAAAACGTTTCATCCCCATGAAACCTTTGAGCGTTGTTTCCAAAACGTTGGTAATCGTGTGAAATCCCCACTGAGAGCCTTGTTGGGTTTCATCCCGTGCGAGCGTGCTTCTGATTGGAGAAGAGAAGGAAGAGGGGACCACAGAAAGGCTAAAATAACCTATGAAACCGCGCAATGAAACTATACACTGAGAGAAAAGACTTGTTTCATGTTTTGTTTTATATCTTGGAAACTGGGAGGTGAAATCTTGCATTGAGACTGGCCTAACAACAATAAATGAGAACAGCAACAGGTCTGTACCTCCATGTCAGGTTCTGGGGGCTCACCCTCGTACCTGCATAACAAACAAGACACTTGAGTTCCTGAATTCATATGATACGAAACAAATGTGTAACTATCCATAATAATTGATGTTTGAGCATAACAAGAAAACAAAGCAATCAGCAAAGTTCAGTGTCATATATCCACAAGGATAAATCTAGATATGAACACATAAAAACTCTTAATTACATCCACGAATGTATCCTTCGGTACATGTAATCGCAGACCCCATAGCATTCAACACCTTCGAGAGCTCCATTTGTTTGTGCCATTAATTGAACAAGTTAATGGTGACATTTAACCAATACAAGATACGGGATTGAGCCAGGAACCAGGAGAGACACACTTGCCCCCAACTATGAGCCGCATGTCATGACACACTGTAATTTTCGAAAGCATGTCGGGTCAACTAAGAGCAAGTCTAATAATAGAGCCAAATGTTTGGCTATAAGTCAAATTATAAGAGCCAAGTTATACAATAATTTATCTTCTATTTGTCTACAAAAGGTTTATTATTATTATGTGGTACCATGTCTCACATTCTCTTTCCTATTCCTCCTCACATACATTTATTATCTGAGCCCACCACTGCATAGGCTCCTGTGCCCAGCTTGTTGCTTGCATGAGAGCCAAGCTCTCATCTCTCTCCTCTCTCCTCTCCTCCACATCAGCAAAAATGCTGACTAGCTTGGCTATAAGACTATTATTAGACTTGCTCTAAACTCGAAAATTCATTCATTGCCTAGGAAAGTTCTTGGTCCCCACAATTCATGGGAACCATCACCTATCATCTGCACCGCTTGTCTGTATAGGCCCAATGCCAAACAAGAGCCGCTCCATTTAGGGCGTCTCCAACAGCTGGCTATTTAGTTAGCTAGATCTGATGTGGCAAGGAAAAAGTAGGAGAGAGAGTAGTCACTAGCGACGAGCAAATAGCTGATCTATTTCACGTAGTCCAAGAACATGAGAGAGGAGCATGTGGGTCCAACAGTATAAAATAGTCTTTGCTTTTGTCTCTCACCTCCACGTCAGCTGACTATATAGCTAGTACTAGCTATTACCATTGCGGACGCCCTTATATGTGCTATTCAGATTAAACAGCTTAGTAGTTAGTACCCGCCCTTAACCAACACAAGAGTTGGGGATTAATCAAAGAACATGACTTAATTTCAGAAAGAATGTTGGGTCAACTAAACTTGGAGAGAGAGAGAGAGAGAACAAAGAAGCATCCACCTATTTCATCAATCGGTTGTTAGAGCCCTCCCTTGAAAACGACAGTTGCCCTATCAATTACTATATCCGCATCTTACCCATGAAGAAATCAAAACGGGACTGATGTTTTGTGCATCCCAAACATGGGTTGCACAAAACATCAGTCCCGTTTCTTTTTTTCTTACCCCAAATTGCCCGTGGACAAAAGAAATTTCGACGGATTTTTTGTGTGTCAAAGGTAATGAAAAATTTCGCTTATTTCCATAGATAAAATCAAGCCACCAAGCATCGGGTTTCTCGGACACCCCAAATACTACGAAACGAAGGGCATGTTCCAGCACCACCCAAGAGAATATCGCAACCCTGGATTCCTTAAGTCAGGCGAGACATACGAAAGGGACAGTGAAAGTGACGGGATAGGGAGGTAGGCACAGAGGCGAACCCCATGTCGAAAAATTCTATTGTGCAACTGTTACACAACAGAGTTTGTGTAACTAGCGAATCAGACGATGACACATGGCGAAAATACTATAGCAGCTATTTTTAAAATATACTATAACAGCAATTTATATTGTTTTCGTACAGACTACAGTGCTCTACAGTATTGCTACAGTGCACATGTACCATGTGTCGTCGTCTGATTCGCTAGTTACACAAACTCTATTGTGTAATGATTGCACAATAGAATTTATTCCCCATGTCCATGTCGTCGTAGTCGTCGTCCGCTCCGCCATAGCTTCCGCCGCCGCCACTCGCCTTGGTCGCTTGGCTAGGGCTTTTCACACAGCCAGAGGATGGCTGGAAGAGTCGTAGAGAGAGGAGGGCGTTTTGGTTAGAGGTATTTTTCAGAACAGCTCCTTTTCAGTTTTGCGCGGGAACAGGGAACTGCAACTGCGATGTGGAGGGGGCTGCGCCTGTAGAGAAAGTGAACAGACAAACTCTTATGTTATATTAACAGTACATAGAAGATACAACGCCCACAGGCACAAGATTCTTCAATAGCACCTGTGCATGTCCGCAGAAAGCATGCGCAATAAAGCTTAGCATAATCACGCATCCAAGTTGGAAAGCCTGCAGATTAACTGGAAAGGATATCATCCACATCTAGCGCATATGCCCCACAGTAGCGGCATCTACCCTGGGTCCTTGGCCCTACAGGGTGAGATATACACATGGAAATAAGCTTGCAGGTTATGCAAAACCGCGAAAGCTCCGCTTCCGTGGTAAGAGCAGCTAGCTTAACTCACTACCAGCAGGGCCTACAACCCCCTACATAAAGGAGTCAACCGTCAGCGAGCGAGAACCGGTCCTAGTTTTCCACTACTTTGTACAATGGCGAAGGCCGAGAGACGGCGATCTCCATCAGAGGAAAATCGGATTGGTGGCCTCAGCTCCCACTCCATCCCTGTGCTTGAACATCTTGAGCTGCACACAAGGCCTTCCACTCCTTCGGGGGTTATCTGTTTCCCTTGGAATTCGGGTTTCATCCCGTTCTTGCCGCCTCCGCTTCTGTGATTCTGGTGAGCTAGAGTCTAGAGAGGAAGAGGACTGTGTCGTTAAATGCGACATTTGCCATGGATCCATGACCTCATGTTCCTTGAACTCTTCCCCTCCAGTTAGCAGAGGTACAGTGCCATCCAACACCATGTCACACTTGCTAGCCTGAAATGGTACCAGCGCACCTGGATACCGATTTACCCTTGAATTCTGAGGGCTTGAAGGATCCTGAAATAGTGAAGGTTTCCCCCTCTTTCTTGGGTTCTTTGACCTGGCAGTGCCATTCTGACCTTGAGCTGCTTGAGCTTTCCTTCTACTGCTCTGTGGTGGGGAGTAAGTCTTGATCATCGTACTCACCCTCTCTAGGAAGCTTGCAACCTCCACAGGGAGTAACTGTCCCTCCAGGTAACGATCAATTACTGGAAGGTCATTCTTCAAATCTTCAACCTGCAACTCACAACCAATGATCACATCAAGGACCACCCGGTAAGCAAAATGTATGAAGTAGTAGTTTCCCATTGGGGGCTTACCATCATAGAAAAGTTTTGAGAGGTATTCCGACTATATCCTGTAGCATTCTGTCCAGCTATAGACTCATTTGGGAGGGAGTTGATGTTGGTTTCTACAGAAGGGGTGAAACGACAGCCAACCAATTGATGGAACTCCTCAATCTCACGAGCATACTCAACCCTCCAGTCCTTCCACTTACTCCAAGTTCTTCTTGCCCACATTGGCACCCCATGAAGGCGACCTTGTTCCCTCCCAAACTGCCTAGCAAACCGGTCAGGTACATACACCTCTTTTATGTTAAAGCTGATTAGCCATGTCCGGGAGTAGCAGATGTTATCTGCTGCAATGCAATATTCTGGAACAATTGCTGGATTCATGTCCTTGTAAGGATTCCAGTTGACCTGAAAACATAATTATTAAGATAAAATAAAGCAACAACAGTTCAAAAGTAGGTATAAATTTATAAAATAAGTAATTTGGACTTGCATCAGACAACTGAAGCTGCTCGAAAACTTTTCTCCATTCCATAACTTTCTTTCTCTGTCCACGTGTTGCTCCTCCAAAGTTCCACCGGCAGGCCCGGGGCAGCAAGGTGCTCTGATTCTTTTGTTGGGGTTGAGTTAAAGGAAGATACTCATAAATCCAAGCCTTGTGGGAACAAGGGAAAGCTCTAATTAGTGAAAAAGATGGTACAACACTACAGATAACAATTGAAATTTATCCACACAAGAGAAGTACCATGAGCAAAGTTGCACTGCCGAGGAACTGGGTAGTAGCATTTGGTGTTACTGCAACAGACAATCCTCTGTACAAATGAGCAAGGGCTGCAGCACCCCAAGCATACTCACGTACCTTCCTAAAATCAGCCAAAAGCGGTAAATATCTCGGGGATACAAATCCCCTCATTGTGTCAGGAAATAAGGTGGAGCCAACCAGGTATAAAAGGTACGCTCGGGTGCTATATGCAATCTCATTGATGGTGGGGTTTTCTGGCAGTTGATGGAACTTCCTGTACAACCAAGTCAATCTGATTAAGCCACATAGCTGCTCTCCATTTCCAGGGCTCTCTCCTAAGTAATGCAGGCACATCCGCTTCACAGCTTCATCACCAATTGGTTCTGCGGTCACCACATGACCAGTCACTGGAATTCCAAGAATGTATGAAACATCACGGAGTGACGGTGCCATTTCAAATCCCATGAAATGTGCAGTATTTGTTTCATTGTTCCATCTCTCACAAAAGGATGTAAGCAAAGAACGATCAATGGTAAATCCTGTGGTGAGAGCGAGATGTCCAAGACCACTAGCATTAACTAGTTGTTGCTGTTCATCAGTTAGAACCCATTCTTTTAGTTTCCGTGTCTGCTGGCTTGGAAGCAGAACACCATACCGCTGTAGAAAATTAAGTTTGCCAGTATGTAATTTTGCTCAAGATGACCAAGTGAAAAGGAAGGAGGAAGCTACATACTGTCCAGATTTGCGAGCTACCAACTGGTCTTCGGCCATTTGGTCTTTGTTGCTGTGTTACCAGACCCTGAGATGCGAGGTCCATTTTGTCCTGGAAAACATGATAGGAGAATGAAGGCAATTGTTCTAACTTCTAAGCCCACTGTCGTTGGGAAAAAAGGGTAACCAGAACAGGGATGCTGTAATTTGTGTGAATAAAATTAATAAAAAATGTATAAAAAAGGAAAAACTATTGAAAAACAGTGCAGTGCATGTCCAAAAATAATGACAAGAGGAACACTTTTTTCTTATAGTTGTATGAAATGACGACTGTCGACCGATGATCAGTAAATTCACATACACCATTTATGATGGAATATTTTGACCAGTTCGAATCATTCAGAGTTTGTTAAGCTAATGGATCCTCGTGCAGCATAAGGACAGTCAATCGCACAATAATTCAGAATTTTAGATATAGTGTGCTGATTTATTTTCGCTTTTTGGTGGTACAAGAATTGGTTATAAGAACCAACCTGTGATGATCCTTAAATTATTATGGGGTAAACACGGTCAGGAGGACAGCCGGGCGGCGTCGGCTTAATTGAGATGAGTATATTATAGATGAGGGAGAAGAACCTTGGGAGAGAAACTAGATTAATTCATCTTCATTGCTTAATAAAATGAGATACACTCCTATCCTTATATAGATTGAATGGCTTGACCCCTAAGAAACTTATCTCTAATATAGTGGTAATAGATTATTCTAAGCAATATAATCTTATCTATAAGGAAATTAATCCAACCAAATTGGTGGCTGCCACATGAACAATAACAGTGATCCAGAAGGCAGCCTGGGTGGTCGCCCAGACGCCGTCTAGTCGCTGGGCATCATGGCTCTGCCGCGCCTCGGATGTTAGTCAGCTAGGCGTCGAGGCGGTCAAAGGCGGCGATAGGCAGTTGGCCGGCGGCCAGGCGGTGTCGAGGTGGTGGAGTCAGCTGCCTAGGCGCGCTATGCGGAGAACAGAGGAGGGGTATAAGTAACAGAGGGAGGAGAAAGTTACCTCGCGCGCACACAATTCGGGGCGCCACATAAGGGATTACGGTTTCATCGCGCGCACAGGGCGGCCGCCGCCAACTCATCGGATTTCCCATCACCCAGGTGCTCCGTCTTCTTCCCTTCGCCTTCTTCCCTGATTCCCTCTGTCTGTGCCACCGTGTGCCATCTTCTCTGCCTACTCTACCCTCCGCCGTCACTCCCCTCTGTTTCGCTCGGCATAGCCTGCGAGGAGAAAGGCAGGACCCTAGCCGAGAAGGCCACGAAGGCACCAACATAGGGACAAATGGCGAGCGTCAGCCGCCGGTGAAAATGGAGAGCGCCAGCCGCCGGCAGAGATGGAGTGAGGGAGAAGATGCCGGCGGAGATGGCGATGGAGTGAGGGAGATGAAGATGGATGGATGAAGTGAGGGAGATGGTGCCGTTGGTGTCGGGCTCGGTCACTCGGTGACTCAGCCCATCTGCCAAATTTTATTGACTCACTTGCTCAGAACTCAGTGTCTCAATTAATTAGTTCACTTTGAGTACTACAGTACTACTACATGGCATTTTTGTCAATGTTCTTGGCCAGTTAACTACATGCTGTTTTTGCAACTGAGTATACTAGTAGTAAATAGGAATTAGGAATTAGGATATGGCCAATTAATTTATATGGTGATTTTAATTTTATGACTCCACTTTTAAGACTTTGAGTAAATAGTAAATAGTAATTAGGAATGCAATATGTCTCTCATGCATGCAATTTATTAGTCTAAAGAACAATAGTTGTATCATATATTTGTATTGTTCACATACCAAGAGTCTCATTATTGCTTAATTCCTAATGTGTAGCTTTACATGAAGCATTTACATCAAATGATGAAGTGTGCATCATCATCCATCAAATTTACATCACTACAAGTTACTCCATGTAACAATATTCTACCTCCAAATATTACATATGTGTTAACGTCGTCCGTAGCACACTATGCCAAAGTCGGCCGCCTAGGCAATGTTCAAGAAGGCGCTACGTGGGCGGCGAGGTGGGGCCTAGCGCCTAGGGGGCCTAGGCAGGGCATAGGTGGCCGAATTAAAACTAAGCATAGTAGGCGAAAATAAACAATCGTGTATATATATATTTGCTATTTAGATGAAGAAAATTGTTACCTTGAGCAACAATGATCAGTGTTGCCAGAGGATTCGGGTGACCGATTCAGCAAATTTTAGAAATTAAGATTCTAGGATTCGCCTAATATATATATATTTAGGGAGGTCTAGATTGAAAGAAATTCATTGAGAAAAAAGTCTATTCATAATTTTTAAAAACCTAAGGACTAAATCACAAAAAACTAACCTAACCCTAACCCTTTCCCATCCCACCCGACCCCGCCCCGGCTAAACCTAACCCTTTCCCACCCACCCGACCCCACCCCGGCTAACCCTAACCCCTTCCCATCCCACCCCAACCCGTTGCCTCCCATCGTGCCGGCCATCGCTCCTCCGCACCGCCTCTGCGCGCCCATCCCCGCCGCTCCTCCGCCGCCGCCTTCGTGTCACCCCTCGCGCGCCTCCCGCCACTGATGTCTCTCACGCGGCGGCGGGATCTGGCGCGGGGAGTCCGCATCCAACGGCGGCGGCGGGATCTAGTGCGGGGAGTTCAGATCCGGCGGCGGCGGCCACAGGAGTGACGGACGGGCGGTGGGAAGATGTCCCTTCCGCCAGAGGGGAGGTGAGGCAGAGAAGATGGCGGACGGCCGGAGGGAAGATGGTGATGCGGAATCCGGCTAGTCGACGGCGGCGGCCTCGTGTGTGGTAACTCTTTTCCCCTCCCTCAGTTTATATACTCCCTCCTCTATTCCTTGGCGTCATCGCCATCATGCGGCCACCGCGCCCGCCTGGCCATCCGCCGCGCCTAGGCCGCTTGGCTCCGCCTTGGACTGCCTTGGTCCCACCTTGGACCGCCTCGCCGCCCAGCCACCCGACTAGGGGCCAAGGCCGGGCGCGGCACCTAGGCGCCGCCCAGGCCGCCTTCTTGAACAGTGCGCCTAGGCCCCACCTAAGCGCTAGGCGGGTGAACAATAACCACGCATTGTTTACGTGAACAGTTCCACTACACATGACAACTTCTCCCTCCCTTTGCGACAGCTTGTCCTCAAGTTGTGGTGGCCATGGCTGCAAACCTTGGTAGCCCCACTTCGGCGAGCAATTGCAATGCCTTGTATGGGAACTTGGGGTGGTGTTGACTACGGTTGACGGTGAAGGCGTAAAAGCCTTAATAATGCTCAATGTTGAGGAAGTTGCCGATGGCGAGGGCCATCGGAGTGGGACAACAGTGGCACACTTCTCGCCACAATAAATGACGAGGATGGGAGAAACACGACATCGTCAAGATCCCCCTCATGATACCCGCCGTGCACCACATCTCCAATAGCATGGCGTTGGCCGATGACATGGAGCAAACCACTTGACCAACGGGGGCACGGGCACCGAAGGTGATGGTAGCGACGCAACCATCCACGTGTTACAATTTGCCTCTTTCATCTTGTTGCTTGCCACGGTCATCTTCTCTAATATGGCCTTCATCTTCTTGACGGTGGCCATCATCTTATCGGTGGTGGCCATCATGTTCTCATTGTTGGCCTTCATCAAGGCCAGCAACTTAGTAGATAAACACCGTCAGGAGGACAGCTGGGCGATGTCGGCTTGATTGGGATGAGAGACAGACTATAGATGAGGGAGAAGAACCTTAGGAAAAGGACTAGATTAATTCATCTTCATTGCTTGATTTCAATAGATGACAAATGCTTAGCCTTATATAGCCAGCATAAGCAGATTGGAAACAAATAACTAATTCCATCTATAAGAGATTGGAATCTAATCTAATCATATCTTCCTATACTTAAGGGATTGATATCTAATCAAATCATAATTAATAGTTTTTCTTAACTAATCTGGCTGCTGCCCTTTCCTTGTGCACCAATGCAGCTGGTCCACATGGCATGGGCGGTTGCTACAGTACTGCATATACTGTTCACGCACGCGAGAACAGTAACTTCGGCACATGACACAGCCACAAACTAAACACAAAAAAGACATACATTACATCCTGTAATACATGTAGAATGCTAGTGGCGGATAAGGATGTGGCAATGTGTCATGGACGTGGGCCTTGAGCCCAACGGTTCATTATTAGAAAGTTAGAGATTAGTTTATATCTACTAGAGATATGATATTAGTTTCTATTTGTTAGAGATATGGTTTCCATCTATAGATTAGATTCTATTGTTAGGGAGAGCCCATCTATATAAGGGGGGCTGCCGCATGCTATTGGAGGCAAGCAAGAAATAACAAAATCATTCTCATTTATAGTCTCTCCTTCTCCCTCTACGCTGACGCGGTCCGGCCATTCTCTCAGCGATGTTTACCAACTATGAACTAAGATTCATAACAACTTGACATCAGAGCCACTCACCATGGCTTTCGCTGCCAAGGAGATGTCAAGAAGGATACTCCGCGTCACGATTCATCATGTTCTCTATCCTATAATGGAGAATGTGCTTCAACAAGTCTTCGATCCTTATGGAGTTATGAAGAACATTGAAATACTTCCTGCAAGATCAAGGGTTGTGGCCCTCATCACATATGGTGCAGACCATGCTGCGGAAAAGGCTTTCACGAAGTTGCAAGGCCGGAACATCTACATCAGTTGTTGTCAGCTTGCGATCGAGTTACTTTCAATGCCTTCCACAATGAAGACATGGGAGGACCACCTCAAAACGTTTGAAGCCAATTTTCTTGCTGGATCGGAGGCTATTAAGGAGAAGTTAATGCAGCGAGAAGCGAGCAACACAGCGAAGAGCTTTCCCCGCCAGCTGCTGATGTTTCTCTGTCCCAGATCCGATCAACACCAGAGCACCGCCATGGTGCTCAGCCTTCGCAAGTAGCAGCTTGATTTGATTGTGCGGATGCTGCACCTAAACCAGCAACAGACGTCACCGGACGGCGGCGGCGAGGGGGAGTAGGCGTACAAGATCCTGGTGGACTCCCCATGCATCATGCTCCTCTCGCCGGTGATCCATGTCGGCGACCTTCGAAGGCACAGCGTCACACTCCACCTCAACATCGACAAGGCACGGCAGCAGGTCCCCACGCACACGCCATCTACCTCGCTCGGCTCACAGCCGCCAACGCCGACCGCATCGCCGCTGAGACCGCCGCAAGGCTCTACGCCTCCATCCACTGCTGGATCCCGTCGCCATCATCTTGGACCGTAGTCGCGCTAGCCTATCCTGTGGTTGCCGCCGCCAGATCCGACGTTCTCCACCGTCGGGTCGCCTCTTCCCACGCCGTCGTTGCTGGCGCACTCGCCAGGCCAGATCCGGCGCTCACTACCCGAATCCTCATCGCCCATGCCCAGATTAGGCCACCATCGGCCGTCTCCCCTCGCCGTCTCCATGCCCGTGCCTCGTATATGCGAGATCCAGACCCCGCCGGCCTGGTTTCGCTTGGATCCAGCCGGCCGCCTCCATCTGCCGTTGGATCCCGACAACGCCGTTGCCGGAGGGCCACCCAACGTCGCCGTTGCCGGAGGGCCACCCGACGTCACCGCTACCGGAGCACCGCTCAACGCGCCTTCCTTCGCCCAGGCTGAAGCCCATCTAGATAACCCATTCGGCCTCTCTTTGGCCTCTTTTAACAGAGAGTCTCCTTCAAGAAAAAAAGAAAAAAATATCTTCTTTTTCAGGCACTGTTTAGCCGAAAGCGCTCCACTTCGTCGACGTGGAACTGCAATCATGGCCACCGCGAAGCAGCTCGTCCTCGAGCTGCATGTCCGGGAGGGGTGTAATGTCATGCGTGTGGGCCTTGGGCCCAACGGTTCATTGTTAGAAAGTTAGATATTAGTTTCTATCTATTAGAGATATGATATTAGTTTTTATTTGTTAGAGATGTGGTTTCCATCTATAGATTAGATTCTATCTATTAAGGGAGCTCATTTATATAAGAGGGGTTGCCGCATGCTATTGGAAACAAGCAAGAAATAACAAAGTTATTCTCATCTATAGTCTCTTCCTCTCCCTCCACGCCGACGCCGCCCGGCCATCCTCTCAGCGGCGTTTACCACTATGAACTAAGGTTCATAACACAATGCTTGACAAGTGGCATGTTAATGGCAAGTTGAGGGCGTACACATCTGAAACAAATAATTACAGGGAGGACAGGAGGAGAATACAGTCAAGAACATAGACAATACATACTTAGGTGATCACATTGCAGTAAGCCAATAACATTTAGTGAAGTATATGCACAGGGAACTATACAGGAGGCAGTTGCTGATTGGTAGCTATATATGCACCACCTGTTGACAAATGAGGATCTTGTAGTTCAAGAGGAAGGCCATGCACTGGTTAATATTGTGAAGGCACTAGAAGTAGTTAAGAGGAAATTTGACACAGGTAAGAGCGTGGGCTTCAGTAGTAAGGTGGGTAGTAGCATCACTTATTCACTTAACACATGGAAAGCGGTAAAAAATGGAATCCAGGAGGAAAGACAAATATCACTGATTCATAATTTCCGCCTTTCATTCTTCAATCTTTTTTATTGTTACTATATTCTAAATTCAAAACAGTGGCAGGTGCAGAAAAAATTTCACTGGGGTCCATTGCTAATGCAAATATCGCAGTGAGGTCACTCTAGTGTTACAATAGATAAGCTTACTCTAGTTGTCAATGGTTGAAATGTGCATGATACATATTCGGATGCTAAGAGGTACCAGCACACCTGGTAGTACCTCCTCCAAGGACCATAAAAACCTTTTTTTGTCAATAATTACTCTTGCCTGAACTAATATTGCTCTGGCTGTCTAGCAAAACAAAAGGAGAGGACAATTATATGAAATACTCAGAATACCTTTCATTTTTAATAAATGTTCCAGGTGTTCTTCAATATTTGAACACCCAAATCTTGACATGTTCAGATGTGTATGAATTTCGGTTTCATTTCTCCAAGCAAGTTGGTTCTACAGCCTCTCATGATAAGTACTAATAAAATTATAATATTATGGAAGTATTTTCATACTGAATTGGGAGACTAAGGCTCCGTTTGGAATTGCGGTGGCTTTTGAAAATCACTTCTATCTTTCTATTTTGGATATAATAAATTAATAACAAATCTTGCTAGAATTGGTAAAAAAATTCCACCAACTAATTAGATTCCACAGGACCACAGTACAGCACTGCATTGCAACCGCTGACTGACCCTAAATAAAGTACTGGAAGTTCATAATAGAAATCTAGGTATCAACCAAGAACTGAACTTGGTTGACTTTTAGTTAGGTTCCATGTATCCAAATCTCTGCCATAATGTAGAATATGATTCAATCCACCATGATGAACCTCAGATCTCTTGCCCGTTAAGTTTTATCCTGTCATGCCATTGTTTTTAATTGAATTGAAATCTCAGAACAAATTTCAAGTCATTCCATCACATTTGATCCTTTAGGCCATAAGATTGATCAGCATGTCAACTGAGCCTAACTATTTGCTTCTGTCCGTGCCTTTCTCGGTCAAATATAATCACAATTAGAAAAAGATGTATTGCTGAATCATCCAAACGTAATCCCATTGTGATGTGCCAGCACAATGAAAAACTATTATTCTTCCCACAAAGTTCACAATCCGGCAAACGAAACCATCCAAGCAGACATGACACTCTTATCATCACTGCCGCGCATGCAATGCACCGAATCAACCACAAACCAGGACCTATGGCAAATCCATCAAGTATCACTATTTGGTAAATGCTAACTCCGCTAGCTCAATTACCCACCACCTCGGAACATACATACATGCCAAAGGTACTTAGCACTTAGTACACTAAGCGTACGCTATTTTTCCGCAACATTCCTCAGCATTCCACTCACGAAGCCCCCTACCACGGACTCGTCAGGGCGGACCTAACGTGGGACATGGGGGTTCAGTTGAACCCCCAAAAATATGAAAAAACAAACTGCTACTGGTAATCCACAACGCAGCAAGCAAATCCACCACAAACTCCATGGACTGGACAATCCATCCCAGAAAGGAAGATTTGGATGAGATTGCTCACCGAAAAGAAAAGATCCTCAGGACAAAGCTCACTCTTAGAACAATCCAAGCAAGCTAGGGTTTCCTTACCAGCGAAAGAAGAGATCAATCCGGCAGAGCGGAGGACGACGACGACGCCTAGGAGAGAAGAATTCCTTCGCTTCGAGGGTTAGATGACGTTGGCGTGAGAATTTGAGACAAACGGCGAAGCAATAGCCGCCGCCGCCGTCGCGACGAGATATGGAGAAGAGTTCAAGGAAGAGGACGGGCTGGAACTAGAGACGAGAGACGTTTGGGATTGGGCTGTGAGATTGCGGATTTGGGGAGGAGGAGGACTGGAGGAGGGAGGAGGATAGAAATCTTGACGATGGTCTCTCTTGTGCTGAACAGATTGGGGAGCCATTCTAGGGTTCGTGTGGAAGAAAACGAGAGACTCCTTGAGGGCCCACATGTGATGCATGTTACTTGGCGCTGGCCATAGCATGCTAGGTTACCGGGTTCTCCAGTTTCACCTCGATGCACGCACGAACCAGCTACTGACTGTTGGCGTAAGGGAGCAGCGAGTAGATCGGGAAAAATCAGTGTCAATCAAGGGAAGAAAAGCAGGAGTACCAACAGAACAAGAGCCGAAGAAAAAGACAGAAGGAGATCGTGGCTTTTTCACTCCTCGCTTGGGTAACGATTTGATTTTCTCTATGTTTGTTAATTTAATTAGAAATTAAAGTTGAGATTAGAGAGGAAGTAAAAAAAGTATTCGTTAGGGAAAAGACTAATATATCGACTAATCTGCTATATTGTTCTTCTGTAATTTTGGGTATTGTATGAGAGTAATTTAAAAATATCATCTACTAGATAATTGTAGAGAAATATGTTGATCAGATAAATAATTTTAAACCATGAATTTTGTAATCCAACTATCTGATAAATTTATCATCGTATAGTACCATATATTAATCTGTAGATTAAAATTACTGGATGGAATATTGGATGATTTATCTACATGAAAAATGTAGATAGGGTTCTAGAGATCCCATGAACATGATCTTAAATCCAGATAGTTTTCTAGAAATATCTAGATATTTTAGATGCTTTATTAGAAAGAATTTGATGGTGCCAATTGTCATAAATCTAGTGGTCACAAGAATTTATATAATCTTTTCAATCCAAAATATACATCATTTGGGAGAGTTTGTTTTGGTTTATAAATATTTATATTTTATTTTTCGGAAGCAATATGTTTCGTTAAAGTGACCATGTTAATTGTTATTCTTAGAGAGAGGTAAATCATAAATAGAGACAATATATGTCAAAAACAAAAATATGTACTACTTCTTTTTCTATGTGTGTGAAAAAACACCGTTTAATATTTTAACATAGAAAATAAGAAAACAGAAGCGGGTTAAATTTAATATCTATTTAAAAACAAAGTGCACACTTGTATTGTCAACTAAACTTGTAATAGTTTTACTCTAAAAAGTTATAATTGTGCTGCCACCAAATAAAGTGTTAGTATTAGTTTACTATTTCAAATTTTTTAGTGTTATTGACTTTCAATAGACTTAAAAATGTGACTTTTATCTTCAGTTTTTATAAACCAATATAAGTATATATTTAAAAAAACGTAACACAATGTAATTAGCGAACACCCATTCATAAAATCTTAAATCTGCCATTGGTCATACGAATGGCTAGTCTCGCATAAACTAGGTTTGATCAAAGCGACACGGATTCTCGATGGATGGATGAATCAAGAACCACCTACCAAGAAGCGAAATGTTATCCCTGGATCTGAGATTGAGGCCTCCCTCTAGTCTAATAGGAATGGACCGAAGCGTGAGGAGGAGGAGGAGACTACCTGCTCACCGGCAAGGAGTCGGGGGACGTGCCGCTCGCCTCTGCCTCCACCTACGGTGGCTAGGGCACCTCCTTTTCCTTCCCTTTGGTGGTGGTGGGAAGGAGGAGCAATCGAGTGACGAGAGAGCTTATCGATCGAGAGCGTGCTCTTCCACTAACAATGGGGCCCAGACTTGTGCCCCTGGATGGGGCCCACCCGCCAGTGGAACATCTCGTGGGACTTACCAACCCATTCGAGTCCGACCGAGTCAAGTGCGCTGCTCATATAGCTAGTTAGTCTCGTGCGCCCTCACTTTCTCCGAGACGAGCCCGAATTAAAGGGAGTTGCTAGCGCGGCACATTCAATTCGAGTACTAGCTTTATACGGTTTGGCGTAACACTTTTTATATGTATACAACATTTCTTAGCAATATCAAGCCGACACCCAAGGACCCTACCCTTACTCCTGGATGTGCTGGTGAGGGCGATGGTGTCGTTGTTCGGGCACATCAAGCCGACACCCAAGGACCCCATCCTCGGTGTCACTGAGGCCTTCGTACCATCCTATCGTGCTCGATTGCGTGCACGAGGCGGAGCGCCGGATCGCCGAAGACTAGGTATTAGGGAGAAGAAATAGTTGAGGGGAAGGGAGGAGCAAGTCTCCAGCGACAAGCTCCAGTGGTGAGTTTCAAGCGTCGGTGACCCACGAGCCAACTGGAGCCTGGAGAAGGAAGCATGAAGGGGGAGGGAGATGAATTTGCTGTTAAGATTTGGGAATGGAGGTGTGGGCTGTGGGGAGCAGTAGAGGAGGCGGATTGTTAGGAATGAAGAGCGTGAGTGGGTGACAGCTTGGTTAGAATGGAGTGTAAGTGGGTGACAAGTTGGTCTATAGCCGAACGTAAGACTGCTATCAATTCGCTGAATTAAAACCTTAGCCTCGCGACTAGGGATGGCAATTGTGCCTGTTTACCAGTATACCCGTAGGTAAATACCCTAATGGAGCTAGGTATGAGATATTTTTTTTACCCACGGGTATGAAAATGGGGGAACACTCTACCCGTTGGGTAAACAGGCACGGGTATGGGTAAGCTCCACCCGAATCCGCCCCACCCGTTTACTCACGATATAAATTGACAGGTGGCGTAGCCATAGCAATATCTATAATTGCTATTGATTGTTATAAACTTTTGCATATCTCTAATTGCTATTGATTGTTATAAACTTTTTTGATAGCTATTATATTTCCTAACAACAGTTGTTGCTTATATGTACCTATTATTAGTTCAACTCTCAGATGATGACTCTCAGTTCGCGGGTAAACGGTCATGCCCACAGGTGATGGGATTGGGCAAGGTTCTTCACCCGTCGTCCTTCGCAAGTATGCCCGTGGGCATAAATCGGGGTCGCGGGTACAGGTAGGGCGAGCACTACCCGTACTCGCCGCGCCTGATTGCCATCCCTACTCGCGACCTTGTATTTCCCTTTCCCTTCCCTTCCTCTCCACCGCCTCACGCCAGTGAAGAGGAAGCGGCGCTGTGGCGATGGCGGCGCGCTCACGTACACGTCTTCGGCCCTCTTTGCATCGTCAGCGAACCTGAGCCTAGGGCCTCCCTCTCAATCCCCCACCCCCACCCGGGCCCGGGGCGAAGGATTTGGGGGAAACCTTGCGGGGCCTGTCCCGGTGCCTCCGTTCTCCTCGGCGGAGAGCGACCCTGATCCACTAGGCAGTTGGTGTTGTGGGCTCTGATCCTATTTGCTGGGGTTTCGAAGCGGCTGGGTCGCTTCGAGCATGCTAATGGGCTGTTCGGCATTCGGTATGGTTCCGTCGATTGGCGCGGCATAGTTGGGGCTTGTGTCGTTTGGTTGTATCGTATATCCTGACTGAGTGGATGCAAGCTGAGTGGAATCGTATTTCAGAAAAAGAAGATGTTTGGTGAGGTTGCATGAACGGATGCAAAAAAACTGAGATGTTGTTTGGTTGCCTGTATGAGCGGATGCGATCTACCAAACACGAGAGGTCGCACGTGGGACCGCATAAGATACATCGCATCAACCCATCCAGGATGGCCAGTGAAACTCATTTTGAGCGTATCCACCCATCCAGGATGAGGGCGTATTTTTGCATCCGCTCATGCAGGCTGCATCTACTCATACAGACAACCAAACAGGCTCTTTCTCAGATTATACAGATCCACTCAGTCAGGACGAAGGAGATTCAGGCAACCAAACACACGCTTAAGGAATTGTGTGTTCCGAATGGTTGGAACATGTCGTGGGGGGATATTGGGGCTTCTAGGATTTGGTTAGGGAACTGCAAATCCTGCCCGGTGGTTTCTTGTATGATGCCAATTTGATATGCACCACCGTCCTACTTTGATAATAACTTCTTTTGAGATAATTGCTGTATTGGTGCTCGGCCTAGTTGTAGGGGTGGCCCCCACCTAAGCCCAGCAGGCCTGTTAAGGGAGTGTAAGACCCAGAATGGGACATGTATAGTAAATATAGGTACCCCTGAGGGGAGGACTCATGTGTAAGGGTATAATTGTAAAGGCACTCCCCATATGGATGTAGATATATAAGACATAGGTCATGAGGAAAGAGGCCTAAGCCATTCATTTGCTAAACTCTCCACCACTACACACTCTCTGTTTGGTCTGTAACCACAACAGTTACATTGTGAAATGGAATATTCTAAGAAAATATTGGCATCACGCATCAGAATTTTTTGTACGAATAATCTATTTTTAATTCAAAATTACAGAAATATACCCGCGACAAGCATTTTTTACACAAATAGGGTCCAATCGCCTAACCGGGGGGTGGAGCCAATCGCCCAATGGCCAGGTGACACGCGGGCAATCTGCCGGCTGTTGGGCGACTGGAGCTCCAATCGGCGAACGGTTGGGCGACTGGGGGAAGTTAAAAAGGCCGAGCGCTCGGCCGAGTAGAGGAGAAGAAGAAAAGAGAGAAGAGAAAAGGAGAGGAAGGGGAGAAGAGGAGAGGAGAGGGAGAGGAGGAGGAGGAGAGAGGAAGGAGTGGGAGGAAAGAGGAGTGGGAGGAGAGGAGAGGAAGGAGTGGGAGGAGAGAAGAGGAAAAACCAAATCTTGGTATTTTTTATTTGCAATAGTGTATTTGCAGTATTTTTTTATTTAATTTTAGTGTTAGTAAAAATTGTATATGTAGATATAAATAGTTCATTTTTTAGTATATAAAACTTAGTTAACGTAATTATAGAAAATTAGCAGGCATAAAAACGGAGAGGAGAGGAAGAAGCAACAGTAGGTATTTTTTGTATCTATAATATTGTATATGATTGTTAGTGTTAGTAGAAAATTGTAGATGTAGATAGAAATAGTTAAATTTTTTGTATACGACCACTTGCTTACGACCGCTCACCCCCGATTGCTCAGATCGATCGCCCACTTGTTCCGATCACTCAGCATGACAACGACACACGTAGTCGTAACCTCCTTCCGCCTGAGGTCTCCAGCCGTTTGACCACTACCCGAACGAGTACACGCCGAAGACAAAACAAAGCATGGAAAATAGAGAGCAAAAGAGCGATGCACTGGAAGTCGCTAGAGATCTTTTTCTAGAAAGAATCTTATATATGATTTCTTCATTAATTTCTTTTGGCTACAAAGTGCCTCACGGCACCCCTCAAAACCTTCTCTACGAAAGCCCTAAAACCTCATCCGCTAACCTATAGCCTCTCCTGCTTTTATAGGCCAATGCACAAAGCATGTTCCACTCGAACACCTCAAATCGTGTCCTTATCTACCTGGACACGAGTCCTATCTCTTCCTCAAATCAAGGGACCCGAAACTTTTCCTAACACGGGTTTTAACTACCTCGTACAAGTCATAGACTCCATCCACAACTCCATACTTCACACACGATGAAGCCTCTAGGATACCCCCTCCTGTATCTCCATCATGCACCATCACCACGTGCTCTCGCGTGAGCCCGATCACCTCACGTGACTACCTGACCGCCTAGTTCTCAGATTACCCCCTCCTAGTCCTGATCCTCCTCGTCACCGACCGTAACCATCTCCACGCCTCCACGCATCATTCACCTTTGATCTCCACGTGCTCCAGCATGAGCTCGACTACTTTGCGTGACATCCTGACCGCATGGACCTCAGATTACCCCTGCTAGTCTTGGTCCTCCTCTCACCTGCACATGCAAAGACCAAAGAAACCATCTCCCGGTACAAGTTCTCCCCAACTTGACCATAATCAACACACATTAGCGAAACACACCCTTGTCTATCCCCAGACAAGAACCAACCCATCTACGACCATGCTCCAGATCGCTTACGACTATCACTAACTGGAACAAGCCTTCAGACTACTCAATACGACCGCTACCTTAGAGTACTCGTAACCCACAAGTACTCAGAAACCACCTGCACCGCTACAGACCGACTATCGAGTACCGAGTATCGATCAGAAATCACATCCGCAACACGTACTCGAAACCTACGAGTACATACGACACTCCAACACACGACCGCTTACCACGATCGTGAAACCACTTCTATCGAGTACCAAGTCCTCTGACTGCGAGTACCTCAATCATCGAGTACCCACCTGGCACTGCAGCAACGACCATTCATCATGGACCACCACACACCGACCAATCAACCACTGGACCAACATGAGTACTCGACGTACTCGAAGACCACAAGAGTGAAGCACTAGTACCGACCATGAAGTCTACGAGTACTGACTGTGAAGCCTAAAGCAACCGATCGTTAAGCCTCCGACTACCGAAGACAGAACAGCAGACTGTGAAGTCTACGAGTATCGACAAGACTGTCAAATCTATGACCATGAAAGCAGTCTACAAAACCTACGACCAACGACCACAAAGCCCTCGACTATCGGGTATGACCAGTAAAGTCTACGACTATTGAGTACTGTAGCTACGACCATGAAAGCAGTCTGCAAAACCTATGACCATCGACCGCAAAGCCCTCGACTATCGAGTACGACCAGTAAAGTCTGTGACTATCGAGTATTGTAGCTACGACCATGAAAAAGTACTGTAGTTACGATTATCTACCGTGGTCGTAAGATCAAAGTCGTACTGCCGTGGTCGAAGCCAGACGTGGTCACAAGCTGTTGTGGTCGTAAGGTCAAAGTCGTACTGCCGTGGTCGAAATCAGATGTGGTCGCAAGCTGCCATGGCCGTAAAGCCAAACGTGGTCGACAGCGGCTGTGGTCGTAAAGCCAGATGTGGTCGACAGCCGCCGTGGTCGTAAAGCCAGATGTGGTCGACAGTTGTCGTGGTCGTAAGCCAGACGTGGTCGACAGCTGCCGTGGTCGTAAGCCAAACATGGTCTTGCCATGGTCAAAGTCTGCTATAGTCGAAAGCTGGACGTGGTTGAAGACTGCCGTGGTTGAAGCCAGCTGTAATCATAATCATGTTCATGCTATGGTTGACGCATGCCGTGGTCGAAGTCTGAAGTCTGTGGTCGTTTGGCCATGCCGTGGTCGTAATCTGATGCAGGAGTCGACTAAGGGCACTCGAAGCAGAATACAAACTGTCTCTTACAAACACAAAATTCAAAGCAAACCAAATGTCAATTATTCATCATATCTTTATTTATCAATGTCGCTATCATACTGTAGCATCAATCCTAAATATCAAAAAGTGCCCTTCCTAGGCACTACTTGTCTGTCTAGACTAACATCTCCATCATGTGAATTGGTTTGGGGAATTTTTTTCACTGTTTTTTTAAACATTTTTTGGGGATTTTACTCTATTATATATTTTGTTAGGAGTTGGTTGTAGGTGGTGAAGATGTTATGTTTGGTTTGCTTATGGTTTTACCAGTTTGAGATGGCATGCTTATGGAAGAGTTCACTCGAAAAGCTACTTCCATGTGGTTGCGAGTACTAGGGAGCTATATGTGGATTATGGGTAACTTTAATTCCTTTCTTTGAAACTGAGAACTAAAACTCAGAAGTATATACTGTTTGGCTTAGTCTTAGGTTGTACCTTTTGTGTCGTATTGGCATGGGTTATGTCATTCCTGTGGATGCTTACCTTGCATGGCTTCCTTTTCGAATTTATTCCACATTGCAGAGAAAGCAAGGATTGAGGCCCAGGTGAAGGCTGCTGAAGCTGCTGCGCAATTAAAGCTAGAGGAAGAAGTGAGGATGAAGAGGGAGCAGGAAAGAGGCGCAGCACAATGGGTATTCAATCTCTTCTCCTTTTGTGTAGAGGAAGAAGACTGTTGATGTTGACAACAATGACTTTCTAAAGGACCTGGAGAACTTGAGCAAAATGTGGGAACTGAACCCCACTGGCAAATTAATTGTCCATTTTGTCGATGGAATTAAGCTGCCACCTGACCCGCTGGAGAGGCTTGGCCTTTTCATGAAGAAAGATCTTGAGGAAGAGGTCGAACATGAAATGGAAGACAGCATATCACCTTCCATGGATGCCGATGTGGAGGAAGGAGAGATCAGTTGCTGTCGGTAGCATGCCTCTAAAACATCCATTTTTCTTCTTCTTTCAGGTCCTGAATCAACACGCTCGCTGGGGATATAAATTAGGGAATTTGGTGTTTCTGCCCCTGTTCTCGACTGCAAATGTGATTTTACCCCTACTTTTTTAACTTTGTGATTTTGCCCTCGCGATTTTGAAATGAAGACTCCGTTTACCCCTGTTTTGTGAGACCGTTAAGACAGGAGGATTAAATGGTTTAAAAAAAAGATGCCCACGCGAAAAGACAAGAATGCTCCCACTCCCTCTCGCCTCTCCGCCCGCACTCCCTCTCGCGTCTCCACTCCCTCTCGCCTCTCCGCCCCCACTCTCGGCCGCGTCTCCGCCCCCCTCGGCCCCTCCGCCGCTCCACCCTGCACTGGGACACCGCCGCCTCCTTCTTCGCCCCGCCCCTCCGTCCCCCACCAGGCTGCCGGCCTCCTCCTCCGCCCCCAGATCCGCCGCCTCCTCTTCCTCCTCCTCCGCCCCCACCAGGCCGCCGCCCTCCTCCTCCACCCCCAGATCCACTGCCTCCTCTTCCTCCTCCTCCGTCCCCCACCAGGCTGCCGGCCTCCTCCTCCGCCCCCAGATCCGCCGCCTCCTCTTCCTCCTCCTCCACCCCGGGCGGCCGGCCTCCTCCGCCCCCAGATCCGCCGCCTCCTCTTCCGCCTCCTCCGCCCCCACCAGGCCGCCGGCCTCCTCCTCCGCTCCCAGATCCGCCGCCTCCTCTTCCTCCTCCTCCGCCCCACCCGTCCGCCAGCCTCCTTCTCCTCCTTCATCCGCCTCAGCCCTCAGCGCCTCCGCCGCTCCACCCTGCACTGGGACGCCGTCGCCTCCATCTTCGCCCGCCTTCCGCTCCGCCGCTGCGCGCCGCGTGCCCCCTCCGCCGCGGCTCTGCGTGAAGTCCGCGCCGCGCGGGTTGGCCTCCTCTCTCTGCTCCCGGCCGACGATAGCGCCCGGTGGCCGTCGCCCGCCGCCACCGTCCTCGGATCGAGCGCCGCCGCTTTGATGGTAGCAATGGTTATGCAATTAAGTAGCAATAATGAGCTCGTTGGTAATGGTAGCAATGGTGACTTGTGAAATTGTCAATTTGATTATGCGTAAGTAATTCTTTGTCGATTCGCGGGCTAGTCATTTGAAGTTCGTGTACCCATCTTCTTCGTATTTTTGGTCAATGCGTGCAGCTCTCAAGTTAGACAAGTTCTAAATTCAAGATGACACATGTATAAGTACTATGGTCCCTTTGCTTTTCCACTAACGACATATGGATGCTCTCTGGGTTGCCTATCTCGGTTTTGGAGCGATCATCTGTGTCTGTAGAACCACCAAAATATAGCCTTTTCAATTAAAAAAAGAACATTTAATGGTTCTACATTTAATGGTTGAATGTGATGTTTGCAAAATTTGACAAATTTTTGCAAAATTTGACAAATTTTGTCCAGATTTATATTAATAAAACGAATGCATAAATTTGTGTCTAATTCTGTTGACAACATCCCTACCAAATATGTCAAAACTTCAATTTCGAAATAGGGGTAAAATCACAAAGTTCTCTAACAAAACAGGGGTAAAATCACATGGGCAAACTTGTCTATTCGTGCAAAAGTTAACACCGTTAACTGGCTTTAACGGAATAGGGGCAGACTCTTCCTTCAGTTCAAAAACACAGAGGTAAAATCACAAAGTTTAAAAAATGAGGGCAAAATCACCATTTCACTTGAAAACGAGGGCATGAACGCTTAGCCCCCTATAAATTATGCGAGTGCTATGTTTTCTATTCTGCCACCAGGCAACCTCATAAGCGGAGTAAAATGAAGCATTAGTTCATGTTGTTTCTGTCGTCTGACAAAGCCACACCAGAACATGCCTCTGCCGAACTCTGGACTGGAGTAATTTGGCTTTGCTGCCGATTTTGTGGTTCTGTCACGCAACAGTACAATGCCACTGTATGTTGTAGGTGTTCCATGTCTATTTAGAGTTGAATTCCTCGTATTGATATTCTGTATAAAAAAAAGAAAAAAAGGAGTAATGAAATGCTAGTATATATTATAGTTACTGATGGTGAAGACGGATGTTTGATGTTCCAAGTGATCGCCTCTTGGTTCTCAGCTGTGTGCTCTGCGTGCGTTATGACACGATTGGTCCCAGTGAAATTCTGTTTGTTACTTTGTTGTGCTACTTATCATGATAAGCACTTGTTCAATTTGCACTTTGCTTCTGCCGTTGCCTATGCACGATCTGTTCTTATTACTCGTGGTGAAAGGCTGTTCTGCTGCGTTAGGCACTGCATTTACAGGTTTAAGATGTAATACTTCAAGAACCGGAAACAAAGTGGCTGTAGTTTAGTGGTGAGAATTCCACGTTGTGGCCGTGGAGACCTGGGCTCGAATCCCAGCAGCCACAGTTCGTTTTGTTGTTTCTTGCATAATTCTGTTTTAATTCTTTCTTCACATGGAAGATCCCCGTCCTCGAGCTTCAAGACCGACTCCCCAACCACCTGCCGCCCACCCGTTCCACTCCCATAGGCGCCGCCTCGGGCATCACTCACACCGCACTGCCATTAACGCCCCACGCTGCTCGCCCCCTCCATTCTCCCCTATAAAACCCCGCCCGGGGCTCTCCTTTCGGCATCCCCTCCTCCTCCTCCTCCTCCGCCCTCTCCCACCTCGGCCGAGCTTTCTTCCCGCCGGAGCCGCCGCGCCAAGCCACCACCGCCACCTTCTCTCTCTCCTCCGTGCGCCACCACTTTTCTCTCCGCCGCCGCCTCCCTCCGGCCATCTCCCGAGCCGCAGCCGGTAAGCCGAAGCCCGCCGCCTCGCCTCCTCCGCGCCCCTCATTGGCGCTGCCGAGCGCTCATGCTCCACGAGCGCACCGCGCTGGCGCCACCACGTCCGCCCGGGCCACGTCGGCGCGCGCATGGCGACCACGAGGCGACCATGTGGCGCCACGTCGGCAGCAGCCAGCCGGGACTACCACCTCACCCCACCACGGTGCGTGGACTCGGTCTCGATGGACCGCGGAAAAATATTCCGCCAGAAAATTCATAATTGCTGACATCATAAATATTCTTTTTCAGTATAAAAACAATTCCAGAAAATAGCCTTTTTCATTTTCTCTCTTTTTATAACTTCTGGAAGCCCTTACTTCCTCATTTTAACTCCGTTTTAACCCGTTCAAATTTCTAAATTCTTCTAAAATCCTAAACTACCCAAATATAGACTCTTTTTCAATTTTTGAATTTTATTTGAATTTTGTTTGTTTGGTTCTTCGCGCGTCTAACCAAAGATCAATCCAGATTCAAGACTTGATTAAGAAATGCTCGCCATGATATGAATCTCAAGAGAAACACTAGAGAAGTAACTTGTCAAGAGTTACACAAAGCACTTATTTGTTCAAGTTGAATTTAGGTAACACTAACATTACAAAGACTATGCTACACATATAAGAATATGACAAAGTAGCAGAAAAGTGAACAAGATATGGAAATGAGCAATAATAATGAGGCATAAACTGTCATAAGGGTAATAATCAAAGCTCATTTGCACATGAAGATATATCACAATGAAATGCAATGCATGTATGATAGATCTAATGCAAGAAGATCTTAAACTCCCACTCAAATCAAGCCATAGGAGTAGATAACCCTTAGCTCCCCCCTCAAATGCACAAATCTAGGACAATCAAGAGCTTATGTGAAAATGTTTGTGATTTGGCCATTATACTCCACAAATTCTAGCACTACATCACCCTTCTTGATATAGGCAGGGGTCCCGATCTTCTTAGTGACTGTAATCACTGTATCATCATGTTTATTACCATTTATTTATGGAGTGTTTAGTTTAAGAAATCACCTCATCTTAGGATGGATTGGTCCATTATAGGATCATTAAAAAAATTTGGTGGGATCATTTGATCCCTCATTTCATACCAAACATGTGCTTATGAGAGATGAGTCTAGCTGATTGTCCTTTATTTTTTTAAAAAAGAGAGTAGCAAATTGTCTCGGGTAAAAATGTACTCAACTCAAAATTGTGAACTAATAACTCCTACAACTTCAGAACAAGCAAGCGTTTCAAAGGATTATTCATTTTACAATCTAATGAGTAACTAGGTTCAACTATGGTCGAGGACTGCACTTTCTGTTTAATAATTTACCAGTGGAAGCTAAATTTGAGATAAAATATGGTCAAGTACGCTAAGTAATAACTAAAATTAATTAAAAGTAATCTAAACAAACATGAACTTGCTTTGCCTCATGACAGGCGTTGGATACCATTTTTCTTCTCAAGTGCTGATGTTGACTTACTATTACATTCATTAAATGTGTGTTGTGCATACTGCATAGTGCAGACTACATTAGCTCATGAATCAGCATAGCTATTTGTACAAGCTCCGTCGGCCTACAAAATCACAATACATAAAATCACAATACACCGTAGATCTCCTCAAGCTAAGAAGGTATCTACAAACCCATCCTTTTGGGCCTCAGATACGTCGAGCCCTTCTTCAGGCCCGGCATAGCAACCTGCTGCTGCTGCTTGGCTCTCTTCTCTCGCTCCCTCTCCTTCTCGATCCGTGCCGCCTCAGCTTGCTCCCGCCTCAGCTTCTCCATCTCCTCCTCCATGGCCGTCTTCTCCTCCTTCTGCCTCTTCTTGTGGTCGAGGAGCGAGGTGTCGGTCTCCTTCACAGAGAAGAACATGGGGCCCAACTCCGCCAGCCATTGCGGGTCAACTGCGGTGACGCACTGCATGTACTCCTTGGTTGTCAGGACAAGCTCGTGGTAGACAACGTAGTCAGGGGTGTAGCCGAGACCGTAGAGCGCGCTGCTGGGATGCAGGTGGCATGGCATCCCATTCCGGCAATTGACGTACTCCCCGACGCCCTTCAACCTCGCAGCATTATGGAAGTATGCTGAGCAGATAGCTTTCCTCACCACGTCCCATTCCATATGGCATGATGTCAGCGGGATCTTGAGGGTTTTCAGTATGTCCAGCAGTTGAGATCTCACTTCCCGAGCCTTACGGAGACCCTTGACATGGAGGAAGTGGTCATTGCACCAATCTCCTCGGTATTGGTTTGACTTCCATTGCAGGTAGACATTCAGCAGTGTTAGGTGGTCAGACTCTGGGACGAAAAACTTCTCCCTAGCGGCATCACTCTCCTCTGCTCGATCTTTCGGCCGGAAGAAGACTGAGGGCACCGAGAGCATGGATACGATAGTTAGTACTTCATCAAGGCACTCCAGCTGCTCCCCCATGAGAAGCATCTTTGCTAGAGTCGGGTCCAATGGGAACTCCACCATCTTCCAACCTATTTCTGTAAGGGCACCGACATTGTTCAAGGCACCCAACACCCAGAGCTGGTACATGGAGTTGAGGATATTCTCCTGTGGAGGTGGGTCCATGAAGTCGAAATCAAGCAAGTTTTCGACTTTGAGGGATTTCAATAAGAGGACCACGTTCCCCAGGTTGGTCCTTTGGATCTCCGGCACGGGGTTAGGGAGCATCTCGTTCTGGTAAGCTGATTCTGTGAACAGTCTGTAGCATGTGCCAGGGCCAGTTCTTCCTGCGCGTCCTGCACGCTGGTCTGCAGCTGCTCGACTAACTGGAAAAACCTGAAGAGCATCCATACCCATCCTTGGATTGTATACTTTCATCTTTCCATAACCGGTATCGATGACATAGAAGATACCATCCACTGTGAGTGAAGTCTCAGCAATGTTGGTAGCAACTATGCATTTACGAGTGCCCTCTTCTGCCTTCTGAAAGATCTTGGCCTGCAAGTCAGCAGGCAACTGCGAGTAGATGGGCAAGATGGAGAGCTTGGGCACAGTCTTGGTGGATGATGAAATTAGCTGCTCCATTCGCTCCGCGAGGGCATAGCAGGTAGCCTCAATTTCTTCCTGCCCTGTCATAAAGATAAGTATATCACCAGGGCCACTCGTTATGTGAATTGTCATGGCCTGCTTCACTGCTGCTTCCACATAGTCTTCACATGGTGTTTTGCTGAACAAGATATTTACAGGAAATGTCCTGCCAGGAATGTGGAAGATAGGGACACTGCGAACAAAGAAAATGATTGTAAGGCTTGCAGAGAAAAGACATCGGATTCAAATCTTACTACGAAAAACAAATCTACCATATCTTACCCTCCAAAGAATTTCGAGAATTTGTCTGAATTTAGGGTTGCAGATGTGACAATTAACTTAAAATCCCGTCGACGTGCAACAACCTTCTTCAATATACCAAACAGAACATCAGTATTGAGCGATCTCTCATGTGCTTCATCCATGACGATAACACTACAAAAAAGGGAAAGAGATTTTAGTACAGAAAGCAATATTTTGAAACTATCTACACTAATACGAATATCTCCAAGCTCTATAAGGACTAAGAAATAAAGGGGGCAAGTAAACAGCATACCGATATTTGTCAAGGTCAGCATCCTTTAAGGTTTCACGGAGCAGTACTCCATCTGTCATATACTGCAAAAAATCCCCAAAGAGAAGTATAATCTGTGTTAGGAACCCCATGCTAAACTGAAAGTCAACCAAAACTAATTTTCTGGCTTTCACAACGTTAATCTGGCCTAAGTGTTGTGGCAAACTGGTCATATGCTGTCGCAAATCATAATACTAACACAGCAAGAACTAGGTTACTAGTCTATGCAGATTCTAGTTTTAGGAACCTTCCTATAACCAGGTGAAAAACACAAGCAATTGATACCTAAAACACATTGACACAAACAAAGAGTAGTACAACACAAGCAGCAGTGTACCTTTATTATAGTGCTAGGGCCAGTGACATCCTCGAATCGAATAGCATATCCAACTTTTTCTCCGAGCTCAGTCTCCATCTCTTCACTAACCCGCTTAGCAACACTCATGGCAGCCACACGTCTTGGTTGAGTACAGCCAACAACACCAGTGGTGGTATATCCATCCTCATGCAAATACTGAGTCAGTTGCGTAGTCTTCCCAGAACCAGTTTCACCAACAACCACAACTACTTGATTTTCACGCACAACCTGCTCAGTAACATCAAAACACTAGGTTTTTAGGAACCTGTGACACTGCTGACTGCAATCATTTGAAAGAAACTAAATACAACAAGGAAGTAAAAATGATCGGGCGAAGGATGATGCCTAAATATACAAGGAATTCCAAAGGAAATTCGATCTCAAAACTATTCCATTTGTCTGAATGGAAGGGCAAGAATTTGTATCTTGTCCTTTCTCCTTAAGCATAGGTGTTTTCCCACCAACCTATATTCCAAATTTCCAACCCTTTTTGGATGCTGAAAATTTTAACAGTACAGAGAAGTAACCATACAGCCTTCAGATGTACTAAATCTAAAAATGTCATGAAGTGGAGGAAAGTCGGACAAAAATCATGATATAATAAAAACACTCATGATAAGTTTACAAAACCAAGTACAAACCTGTAGCAGGTCATCCCGGACAGTATATATGGGAAGATATTGCCTTTGTTGAGCAAGAGATTTTGATTTTGCAAAGTCACTCACAGCTTCTGCTTTTTCTTTCAAGTGCTGTGAAAACTTCGCTTCTTCTTTGAAATCAATCTCGCCTTGGTCACCAACAACTGCAGTATCTGCATCAACCTGATTTTTCAAAAGTGAGTAAAACATATCGATACAGCACTTGTACTTTTAGGAAGATATTGTAAATGTGGCAATAGTCTACCTGTTCAACAGTTTTCTCAACACCCAATATATTTCCAAGCTTAGATCCGGCAAGCTCCCAAAAGCGTTGCCGTGACTTATTCATACTCTGCTTCTCACGAATTTCCCTAACCAAAACAGAACCTTTGCGTGCAATAATAGCCATATCAGATGTTGGATCCTTCAATGGCATTACAGGCTCTGCTTGTTTTGTAAATACAACTCGTCCATCCAGGAATGGAGGTTTCGTGTCTGCAAAATATTAAGCCACCAACTCGTTAAGTTCGACTGCATCAATGTACACTAAAAAGGTAGAGAACTTTGTGAACAAGTAGAAACAATATGGGCACGCTAGTGCATGTTCTGTCCTCTTCAAAACTGGTTACTATGTAGTAAGTAAAACAAAGAAAACATAATGCAGATATAGAAGTTTCAGGTTGACATAGAAACAATGGAAACATGTGTGCGGAAAATTGCATGGCAGATATATCCCACACATGTTCACAACGAGCAATGTCAAGCTGCTCTCAAGTTATTCGATGTTTGCAGTGATATACAAGCTTTGAGAGTGAACGACACAAAGGATCAAAACGAGCAGCCACACGCACTAGCCAGCACATATACCAGAGAATATATAATGCAACAAACAGCTGCAAAGACCTGATTAGTTTATTGCCATTGCACTAGTGAGTTTATGTTACCAACATATTTAGTGCTTTAATTACATCACAAGAAGTAATGCTGAATATTCCTTCAAACCCCACTACATGAGAAACAGGGATAATTCAAAAAGGTTTGCTGTGAAACTTGTTTTAATCACAACTATAAAACTGCAAACAGAGTGTTTATCAACTTGGGGAAAGTCTATGACAAAGTGCCAAGAAAGGTCATATGTGTTAATATGAAGCTTGAATGTATTGCAATGGCCCATGGGGCTTATATAGTACAAGGCAAGGATCGAAAAACCGGAACCGGGGTAAATCCCGGCCGCCGGGCGGTACCGGTAACCGGCCGGTTACCGGAAATTCCGGATAAAAACCGGATGAATTTTGTCAAATGAAAATTTTGGGCGGGGCGGGAGGGGACCGGTAACCGGTCGGTTACCGGAAATACCGGTGGAAAACCGGATAAAACCGGTGAAATGCTTACTGCTGCTTGATAACGTTGAATGCTTTGCGAATAGATTACTTAATGAATGAAGTTACATCTTACAAGTATATATAGCATTAGCTACACACATATGAGTGTGAATACAAAGAGAGAAATGAAGAGACTAGAAGCTGAACCAAGGAAGCATGCTATGCATGCATGCGTGGGAAGATGGAGGCAGCCATGTGAACAGGCATGCATTCATGCATGCGTGGGAAGATGGAGAGGCAGGCATGTGAACAGGCGTTTGCTATTAATGCATGCGTGGGAAGATGGAGAAGCAGCCATGTGAACAGGCGTTTGCTATTAATGCATGCGTGGGAAGATGGAGAGGCATGCATTCATGCATGCGTGGGAAGATGGAGAGGCATTCATGCATGCTTTTATATCTCCTGCAGCCTCACTTTTGTCTCCCCACATGCAGAAAACATCAAGAGTTCACAAGCAAAAGCAAAAGCCCCATGGACCCTACATACTTCCAATGCACTCCTGCAGCCTCACTTTTGTCTCCCACATACAGAAAACATCAAGAGTTCACAAGCAAAAGCAAAAGCCCCATGGACCCTACATGCTTCCAATGCAGGCTACAGTGCATCTATAAATTCAAATTTTCGCATTTCATATTTCGGGCGGTATTTTTATTCTTGGTCCCCGGCGGTAATTCCGGTTACCGGCGGTTACCGGCCGGTAACCGCGGGTAAACCGAACCCTGGTACAAGGACACTGACCCTAGAATAATAGGGAAAAAACCTAAATACCCTTAACAATATGGTGGGCACTCCAAAGGAAAAAAAGTCCCAACAAAATATATTACCATAATTAAGGATATATACGAAGATGTTGCAACTAACATCAGAACATGTGGTGGTGGTGATACTAATAACTTTCTTATTAAGATAGAATTACACTAAAGGTCAGAATTGAGCCCATACATTTTTGCCCTAGTGATAGACAAGATCACGCAGAACATACAAGGAGATATCCTTTGGTATATACTTTTCGCTGATAATGTAGTGCTAATTGATAAGAGTAGGGTAGGTGTCGATAGGAATCTGGAGTTGTGGAGGAAGAACTTAAAATCGAAGGGTTTGACTTAGTAGAACTAAAACTGAGTATATAAGGTGTGATTTTAGCCAAGGTTCAAAATCCCGGCGATTATCGGCCGGTAACCACTGGTTACCGTTTTTACCGGTGGAGACCGGTAACCAAAAAAACCGGCCCGTACCAATTTTTGATTTTTGAATTTTGACCGGTTTTTCCGGTTACCGGCCGATTTTTCCGGTTACCGGTTTCAAAACATCTCAAAATTTAAATTTTGATTTTCAAATTGTGACTGGTTTTTCCGATAACCGCCCAGTTACCGTTACCGGGCGCCGACCGGGATTTCTTCCGGTTCCGGTTTTTGGAACCTTGATTTCAGCGGTGTCAGGGCAGATGATGATGTTAGTCTGAACGGGTAAGTAGCGCTAGGAAGAGCACTTTTCGATATATGGGATCGATGCTACACTGGGATGGCGAGATTGATGAAGACGTGGAAGGAAGCAGTTAAAAGAGATTTGAAGGACTGAAATGTATCCAAAGAATTAACTTTAGATAGGAACACATAGAAGTTAACGATTTACGAACCAGAACCATGACATAAAAAGAAAATTTAGGGGCAATATTTTAGGCTCACTGCTCAGATGGCAGTATGTAGGCTTTGGGTTTTTGCTTTGTAGGTTTTATTACAAGACTCTCGTTTCTTTGACCTTGAGGATGTTTCATTCCTAGCCTACCCCAACTTGTTTGGGACAAAAGGCTTTGTTGTTATTGTTGTTGTTTATAAAACTGCAAACAGAACATCAATTAAAATAAGATGTGGTAGGCAAAGCACGCACCATGAACAAGAAGTATTACTTTCCGCTCCTCCTCATCATCAAATTCTGTCTGTACCTCTGTTCCTCTAACAGCTCCAGATCTCAACAATTGTCTGTCCTCCCACTGAGCATTATCAGCAGTCATCTGTGATAACTTTTTGCTCTGGGCAAGGGTCATCAGACTACCATCTTTACGAGTCTGCAGCCAATAAAAATAGTTAAAAGAACAGTTTGATCATCTTGAAAAAAAGTTACATGAATCATATAATAAGATGAATACAATTTCCTCATGATGATGCACTTTTCATTATGTACAGCCCATCAAATCAGGAACGGGGAAAATCCATAGATTGTCAGCTGATAGACAACATATGACCAAGGACAATAAAGCATACATCTAATGTGGTTGTATTTCACATGCCTACTTGACTTCTTCCAGTGCACCTTGACACATCTGAGTATAAACTATCAGGTGATTACAGCTGATTACAGGAAATCTGAAGCCAAAATACATGAAACATTGAACTTTACTAGACCATCCTCTTGCTACACCACAACCCTGACTATTGATTTATCATCTAATATTACAGTTTTATAGACTATAGTTCTTTGTAGTTGCAATAGCAAGTCCTACTCTTAACAAATAAGTAGTGAGGGTTAGGATGAACTACTTGGAAGCATGATATAGGTAAACTAGCAAGGAACATACCAGCTTCTTTGGCAATTCTGCTTCTTTCTTTTTGTAGGAACTATCGTCTCCAAGATACATAGAATTGTCACCATCGAACATGGTGTTGTGTTCTTCACAGTCATACCTGAGAAATTTGTAAAGGTTAGAAGAATGGCAAATTAAATTTGGTGTTTTTGATGATAAGAGAATGCTGAGTGACTGAGTCACCATATTCATTTCTCTACACTAGAAACCTACTGAACAGAATGTACCAAGAAATGGTAACTCAGGTAAAACATAATTGGAGTAATTGTGTGCTAAATACAGGTGGAACATATTCACACTCAGGATTTCAGTATAAATATATGAAAAGTGACAGTCAATTTAGCTCAGCATTTCATACTATAAAAGAAGCTAACAAATGCTTCCAATATGCAACAGAACAACAGTTTTGCTTAATTATTATATCACTTGGTTTGCAATACCAATTTTTGTATCAGACAGCACCTCTACCATTTTCCTTTCGTCGTACAGAAACTAAGCAAGTTTTACGAGGAGCGACAGGTACCATGCACGGTCAGCATTATAATCCATTTCTTGCATCAATTCCTCAGTAATCTCATAATTCCTATCAGCAGTTGAGGGGCTTCTATCAGCTTCAATGTCCTGCAGTAACATGGTAGTGGTTAACTGGTTATAGTTCATGATGACCACACATCAAAGAAACAAAATGAAGAGTTACAAGAACCTATAAAGAGACCCAAAATAACATGAAATCTGGTTTTCACACCTTACCAGGTAGCTCAGTAAATACTGAACTCGGACTCAACCAAAATCTACAGTTTTGATTTACTATACATAAATATAAAGATTGATTCCTGAAATGAGAACAAGTAGTCTAACTGTATATCATTAAGAAACTCTTTAGGTAGTAAGTATAATTAACATTTAAGTAGTATAATTAAAGCAATTATTGAATGAGATAACCACAACAGTGACAAATCTAACTCATGACTTCACAATCTGATCACAGTAACAACATTTCCGCATAAATCAACCTATTTACCATAAAAAGACAAGGATGCAACAAAAAAAGAGGAAGGAGGACCATTATAAAGCAAGTAATGGTGTGCACATGTTCAGTCAATAAATAAACCTATCGAGCATACCATTGGAAACATTTAGCAATAATCATCATAAAAAAACAAATACACAACAGACAAAACTTTAAATCTGAAGAAAAGCATATGCATGATTATATTTCTCATTGTGTAATGTACATTGGTCTAACAGTTGAACTAGATTACTAACAGTGTCACCACTTCTAGCTTGGCATTCCAGAAGATTCAACATTAAACAGCTCACAACATAAATGAAAGATTTTTTCAAAGCATAAAAGCATGCTCTGAAAAGAAAAAACTGACTTACATTGGAAACAGATGTCGTTTTAAAGGTAAGCTGGTGGGATCTTCCACTAGAACGTGAATATGACGACCCTTTTGAGGAACCAGAAGCGCGAATAGGAGCAGGTGAAGGAGATGCATTATCCCACACGGATACTAGTACATGATTAAAGTCAGGTCACTGAGATGTAAAGAAAATATATTTACTTCACAGAAACAAAGCACAAATATCACAGAAAATCTGGATGCACTTTCTTCACCTGCAGAACGTGGCGTATTCCCGCCTAGCCAAGGAGACACCAAGCGTGCATCTGGCGATGCAGCACCAAGCATAGGGGATCGTGTTGGATGTTGCCTTTGGGAGCCAGGGCGATCAGCACGGTACTCACGGCGAGGTGTATCTTCCCACTCCCATCGTCCACTGTCCCAATCGGATCTTGCTACAATTTGCAATCGCAACCATACTCTTATCAGCTTAAGTGTCAAGCCAGTGAATCTAAAACGTCAAAAAAGAATAAATGAATAATAAACAACAAAAATACCAGGTGTTCTTGAGCTTCTTGAGCTATGCTCATGCCGACTTCTCTTGTTTGTATAGTCAATGGATGTAGACCTCTCTTGTTCATTACGCCTACTATGAGATTCTCTATCATCATGGTATCTTCGCTTTTCAGTGCTACTATAGCCAATGGATGCAGATCTCTCTCGTTCACCACGTTTGCCGTAGGGTCCTCTATCATTATAGTAATCATACCTATCAGGAGTGCTATGAGGATGGGAGCCTTGCGAACTTCTAGAGATGTAGGTCTGTAAAACAACAGACAGAGAAAGTTTGTTGGCTTGGTTAGTAAAGTGGACATAAAAAATAATGAAATTCTTGATATAGCCTCCAAAGCAAGCAGGTGGGATGTAGGTTCTATGTAATTACCGACCTCTTGCCTATGGGATTCGTCTCGATGGCTGGGTGCAGGACCCCTTTCATCCTCATCAGTGACTGTAGGTTCTGAAAATGAAGAGAAAGCTTTAGTTATGACTGACAAATATGGAACAGATCAGTGCAAATGAATCGTCCATACAACCATAGAGTATATATAATAGCTATTTTATGCAGCAGATGTATATACAGTCTACAGAACAAAAAGGGTACCTTTCAAAGATGTTTTATCATCGGAATTGGTTCCTCGATAGCGGCGAGACACACTACCACGATGGCTACTGGACAGGCTCTTAGCATCATTTTCTGCAGATCCTGGTTTCTCATCTTCATCCATAGCACTAGCAGCCGAAACTACCTTCTGAGGAGGGGGCTTAAATGCATTGCCCCCTTGGGCTTCTCGTTTCCTGTGTGCGAGGAGGTCCAGCCCTGCCAAAGCAGACTCAGAATTAGCTCACTCCAAACTCTAGATTTCCAGCCATCGGTGCACAGGGCTAAATTCAAACTAGGATCAGTTCATCAAGCCTACGCCTCACTAATCATCCACAAGTTAACTAGCAAGCACCTCTATATACTCACTTAAAATTCATGAAATGCACGTTATATACTGCACAAGCATTGCATACCCAGAGCGGACTTCCCCTGCGGAGGCCGGTACATGACCCTATCCCTGTTCGGCACGATCAGCCCCTGCGCCGTGTCATCCTCCGGCCCCAGGGTAGTCATCGTCGCGTCCAGGTCAACCTTCCCGTTCCCCTGGAAGACAAGCGGCAGCGAAAGCCGTCTCGGCGTTAGCACAAGCACACAGACTCAAAACAAACACAAACGCATGCAGCTAAAAAACGGATACAACTAATTTTCGCAGGAAATAGCTCAAGTCCGCATCCCTATTACCTCCATAGTCGCGGGGAAAGCGGAGGGCGCCCCTCGGAGACGAGGAGCAGCGCCGATTCGACTCGGATCCGGAGCTCGGGGGTATCAGGAGGCGGCCGCCGCGGCAGCGGGGAGGCACGGGTGCTTAGGGTTCGGGTTCGGGGCGGCGGCGAGAGAGCGGCCGCGCCGGCGGGGGGAGCCGGCGCGCGAGGGGTGGGAGCGCGCAGTCGGAGGGGAGGCGGCGGCGGCGGCGAGAAGAAGAGGGGGAAGAGAAGAAGTCGGGGGGGATTGTTCGTAGCGGGAGGGGTCGATGTGTAAAACTGAAACCCGCACCGGAGTTTTCGATTCGCCCCCGTGGTTTTTGTTTTATAAGCTGACGCTGTATGTCGGTTGATATTGGGGAGTTGAGGGGTAGGATTCGAATTTGAATTCTACTAGTATTTGCGAAAATATGTAAAAATAGACGGTGACGGTAAACAACAGTTTTCTATTTCAACTTTCATATGGTTTTATTATGGGCTGTTTGGTAAAGCTTCATATTCTCGCTTTTAGTTTCTACTCCTAATTCTTCAAAAATCCACTTCTCTAAGAATCTTGAGTCGACTGAGAGAAGTATTTCGTAAGATATTAGCATGCCAAACTCTAAAAGAGATTATCGATGGCAAAAGACCATGTTGTCCCTAGTTTTACACTTAAGTCTATTTGTTTCTTACTCATTTCTATTTGTACATAAATTTCTGTACAATTTTTTTTGGTACCAACCGATAGTATATTTGAATGTTGATACCATACGAACACAATGAAATGAATGCATTTCATATCAATAGTACAGCTTATCGACGCCATCTGATTTTTTTTTGCTGAACTCTCATCAAATCATATACAAGCAATCCCAAGTCATCATTCATTCATGGAATCGTCGATTCATACATTAATCAATATTCAAACATGCAGATATACTTGCTGTTGTAGAACCACACATGTGCAGCAAAACCATTTTAGGCAATGATAGATGAACATGTCAAGAAGGCAATAAACCAAAGAGTAGCTACAGAGGAACATAAGGCACATGATAACTCACGCAATGGCTCTTGATACAATTATACACCTTGTTGTTGAAGCCAGTTGGGAACGTGACTTGAAAAGAGCTATACATGCACATATTTAGGTTTGATTCAATGTAAACATCAATGTGCTATATTTATGATGCTAGTAAAGCTAGACAATTGCAAGCACCTAACAATAATTTCATTGTTTATTGTTTTGTTGTTCATGTAGGAAATCAGATTCAATCTCATCAATCATGTAGGCAATCGATTGATTGTTCATGTAGTCACACAAAGAGAGCTATGCATTCATTATTCATGTAGGCACACAAAGAGAGCTAGGCACTGGTTCATTATTCTTGCAAGCAATCAGTGATAATCTCATCAGTCAAATTCGTGGACAAGTAATGAATTTTTTTGCTTATGAACCATCTGTCATGAATCATAATAGCACCGATTCCTACACATATTCATGGCACAAATATAAAAAAATTCTAGATCAAAGCAACTCCAAAATAGGACCGAATCCTACAAATTACAACCAAAATACTTCACAACATCCAAAATAGAATCCAATCCTATGAATTATTTTCATCAGTTCATGGGGAAAAGGGAGGCTTGAGCAATTAAGGAGGACGACCACAGGGAAAGGCCGCCAGCGGGCTCTAACCTTCACAGTCGCGGACAAGGTCACTAGTGGTCAGGCATCCAGGTCGCCGGGTGCTACAGGACAGGCAACAACTACGATAGGACCTAAGGTCGGTGGCATGGACTAGATTTGTGGCGACGGCTAGGGGTTCCGCGTCGGCAGCGGGGATGGCGAGGATGGTCTCTTAGCCAGCGAGGAGGGAATCTATGCATGGGTGAAGAATATATATTTGCCATTATATGTTAATGGTATATTTTGGTAATTAATGATAATCATACTATATAATTAATATTTTTTATAAGTTGGATGAATAGATAATATCTCATGATGATGAAAACTTTGGATGACATCATGAGTTGATCATCATCAAGTCAAGGTTCGGGATGGGGGATGATATCATGCATTGATGAGCATCAAATCAACTTCCCGAAGAGGAGATGATCATAAGTTGTTCTTCAAGTCAAGAGAAGACCCATCATATTTTAATAGAGGGTAAGTGAAGGATGCATCATGGGTTGATGCATATCAAGACAAGAACCCAGACTTGAAGTGGAGATATTCGTCATCAAACTTAAAGAGAATGCTCAAGACAAATGTATAACTAGTTAGGCTAAAGATGTGTTCCTAGTTTTTTTTACCGATCTTGGTGTTTGGTTGGAAGACCGGATTACTAGTTTATGTTGTTGTACTATTAAGAGGGGTCTTGTCTAGTAGCTTGTGTCCTATCATGTGTTGATAGCCCTATCTCATTTACTCTACCTCTCTTGTGGTATGATGCTAGTATTTGCAAATATGTTTTACAAATAGTTGTAGCTTATGCATAATCCTTGTGATATGTGGCTTATAATGTGTTTTTACAAATAGTTACATTTCATGTTCTCTACTCTTTTGTGGCATGATGCTTAAATTTATGATTGCATTTTGTAAATAGTTGAATCTCACACATAATTTTGGTATCATGTGACTTATGCTTGCAAACGTGTTTTGCAAACGAATTGAGTCCATGTACCTAATCCTTGTAGCATGATTCTAAAGTGTGCAAATATATTTTACAATTTGTTGAGAATCATGCTTTTGAGTTTTGTTTGCATTATACTACATTTTGTGAATGTATTTTGCAAAAGTGTTGAAGTACATGCAATATGTCTCTACTAGAAAATGGACTACAGTATGACCAAAGTTTGTGTGGCAGTATGACTGTGGTGGTTAGACCGGCTCTGTGTGAGCAATCGAACCAGCTAGCGGTATGTTTGCTCTAAGTTTGGCAATAAGACCAAGGCAGTTTGACTGGCCCTATATAGGCAGTTTGACCAGAGACGTCTAACCGGGCGGAGGTCTAACCAGCCATTAGTTGACTGTCAGATCAGCTCATGATGAGTAATCACACCAGTGCGGTATGCTTGGCTTTGCGATGCTACTGGGTATTTGTTGCTGGTAGTTTTTCAGAGAGCTCCTATTTCTAGTTTGTAGTCGTGCGGTATGACCAACTTGTGTGGCAGTACGATCAAAGAGCGTGATAGTACTGGACTCTGTGTAGGCAGTAGTACCATCAGTGACTTGTAACAACTAGTTTTGTAGCCATTGCAAAGGTCGCGATAGTACTGGCCCTTGCATGGTGGTACTACCAGACTTCAACTGATTTCATTCCATAGCTAGTTTTGAGGTGGGGGCTATAAATATCCCTTTGGCCAGTTGGAGAAGGTTGTTGCTAATGTTGGTTGTGCTGCTACACCCATTTCATCACTCTTGAGCTAATGGGAGGCTTTCCACTTAATTATACCTATGTTGCACCTTGTGAGTAAAAAGAGAGGCCTCTAGTTGCATGTGTTGCATCTAGAGGTGTATTTTGTATCTATATTGAGTTTGTGCATTCATTGTATGTGGTGAGAGTTAAGTAAGTGGATTGACTTATTACTCTTGGAGGTTGCCGACTCCTAGACGGCCTTGGGGGTGTTGTGTCCTGTGATCTCTTTAAGAAGATTGTGAAGAGGCCTGATCATATTGTGAAGGTTGGAGCTTACTTACCCGGAGGGAAAAGAGCTACCACTAGTACAATTGAGGTGAGTGGCTTAATACGTGGAATTGGTCCAATTCATTTTAGTTTACCTCAATGTGGACTAGGGAAAACCGGCATGTCTCCAAACACTATGGTAAAAAGAAATCATGTGAATTGTGGTCTGTATTCTTAAGCTCAATTTACATACTTGCAATTTATATTCATAGAAATTGAATTTATTACTTTTCATTCTAGGATTGCAAACTTTGACATGGACTTAGGTAGAGGTGGAAATTGTCCTTGCGGGGGTAGGGCCCACGGGGAAATCCCCATGGGGCTGGGGCTGGGGGCTTTTTGACCCCACGGGGGTACTGGGGATGAGGCCCCGTTATTGTAGCAGGGCGGGGTGGGGCGTGTAATTCCACCATGGGGGCTCGTGGGGACCCAAAAAACCATAGGATTATTAGCAATCTCATCTCTCTTAGCTTTGGGCTTCTCTATTGTCCAGTTAATCTCTCCACCTACAACTCTTTTCGTCTTTCGGTCTACCACTGCCACCCTACAAGGTCTCCTAATCTCTCAAGTTTCCCTACTTACCGGCTGGTGCAATCCCGCAAGCCTATGCGCTCATGCCTGCCAGCGCAATCTACGCAAGCCCACAGCCATGCAAGCCACTATTGATCGTGCAAAAATAGCACACCCGCAAGTGCACGGGTTGCCACTGAAATAGCAGCGAGTGTCGTGTTCTCCACAAGGACTAGACTGGGGCTACTGATGCTCAGCTAAAGCTAGGTCAAACGAAACGGGGGAGCAAACTAAACCTAAAACGACTACCAAAGCAGCCGAACGAACAAACTACCGAACGAATGCTAGCTCGCACGGACGAACCTACGAAAGAACTAACAAACGCACGAACAAAGGACGACGGGACGAACGACTGTATGAATGAACGTCGTACGACCGACCGAACGACACGACGACTTACTACACGAACAAACACGCACGAACTACAACGACTACAAGAACGAAGACACGACTACCGACTGACGACCTAACTAACTACCGACTGTGAGACAGAAGGAGGGAGTCGAGAAGCACTGGGGGAGTCTAGAAGCACGGAGGGAGAAAACAATCGACAGCTAACTAGACGAGGACGGCTGTACAACACAACAAACAACTACAACTACTATCGCTCGACCTAACTATCGACAGACTGCGGAGAGAAGAAAAGGGGGAGTCGAGACAGCAAGGGAGGGTCGAGACAGCACAAGGAGAGGAAACGATCTCCGGCTAGTCTGCGCAGGACAACACAAAGACAAACACATATGCTAATTAATAATGACAACTACACTAAACACACACAGGACAAAGCCTACACTAGCACTGATCACAAATAAACATCACAATGAGACATCAACCACAGATTAACATATCATAATCCACAGATCACAAGTTAAAATCCACAATCACATATTAACAAGTTAACATTCACAGTGCATTCTAGATCGAACATCTCAAAATCAAAGTGCACAATTAACAATAAATTGATAACAGTAATAATGAGCAGCAAAAAGATAAAGGGAGAAGAATTTGGGATGAATCGAAGAGTAGAGCAGAGAGGAAGCAGAGCAGATGAGGGTGTCGGTGGCGGCCGTGGAAGGAGGGTCGGTGATGCCGTGAAGAAGTTGCAGTCGGTGAAGGAGCTGCCAGCGTCGGTGGTGGAGAAGAAAGGGCGATCAGCGGCGGCGCTGAAGGGGTGGAGAGGTTGCGGCGGCCCGTTGCTTGGTGGTACGGTTTGCCGAAGGCGAGCTGATGGGCGCCGATCTGAACCGGGAAGGAGGAGACGGCCGGAAGATGGTGGAGTAGCAGATGAAGGCGGAGAAGGAGGGCGGCCGGAGGAGAGGAGCGGCGGCGCCGAAGTGGGGCAAAGAGGAGAAGCGGCGGAGGGATGAAGGGAGGTGCGGCGGCGCGCGGGTTCTGTGAAGAAAGAGCAGGAGCGGGAAGATGGCGGCGCGGTGGAAACGTGGCCGCCGGTGAGGTATGGCCCGGCCTCGCCGGCGCCGTGGGTGGAGAAGAAGAGGGGGGTGAGAGAAGCAAAGGGGAGGCCGAGAGAATCAAGAAGACCGGGCTCGGTTTGGATCTGGGCGGTGGCTAGGGTTTTTGGTCGGTGGAGATTTTTGGCAATTTTGTGATTTGGCCCTCCAAGTTTTCGGCAATTGCAAATCAAGTCCTTTCTTCTTATGCTTTCTTCCATTCTAGCCCTTCTGAGCTCCGATTTCATCGCGGAAAGATCCTACGCATTCGTGATGACACGTACATCTGTATGGAGCAGTCCCAGAATGCTGAATTTGTCGTATATGCGCCTAGATCGCGCCGGCCTGTGGAAAAGCACAAAAAATCTAAAATAGTCCATTTCGAGCAATTAAATATAGAAAAGCGTGTAAATGATGATAAATGGTCCCAAAATGTGAAAATATGAGGGTAAAATGACATGTAAAAATATGTAAAAATGACGCATGTCAACTATCCGCTGAGATGTTGATCGGCCGACATGGTGACGCCAACTCCTAGCAGCAGTCCTTGGTAGTCTTTCTTTTCCACATTCCCCATTCTCTTTTCTATCTTTCCCCAATTCCCCTTCTATCTTTCCCCAATTCCCCTTCTATCTTTGCTATCTCAAAGGTGTGCCATTTGCTTTTGTTTGAGAAGGACAAGGAGTAGGAGCTGTAGATCTATTATATAGTTATCTGTGGAGCTGTAGATCCACCTGCAAGGAGCTTCTAAACTGCAGATCCACATCCACCTAGAAGTAATGGAGTTCGTTTGTTCTTCAAATTTATAGATCTGTCATCTACTCATCTGGCAGTAGGCAACACTAGGGCAGGTACACTCTCATGTGGTCATGCCAATTGAATCACTCATTTATTAGCGATATTTACATGGTAGTCATTGGAAATCCTTATGTTTAGTAATTTACATGCACACACTTTTACTAGAGGCTGTTAATGATTTATATTAGGTTTCATATTTGTAGTAAAAAGGTTAGATAGAAATGTCAACTTAGACAAATAGCTCAGTCTCGTGCGGACATGTTAGGAAAATAGATTACGTGCAATATTTCAATCTTTTTTCTTTTCTTTCAATATATGACAACATTAACTGTTGATTACTCTGTATTAATAGGGGATGGCGATACCAATCTCTCGACTTGCCTTGAGGATGTAGAAGAAATAATGGTATTATCATCCTTGTTTGTGCTTACAACTTACATCATGCAATCAACATTTTAATTCTTGTCCTTTTCATTTTTAGGAGGATGACGACTCTATTATCACTAACATTTAAGAATTAAGAAGTATTTTAGGTATGGCTGAACCTTGAGTGCCCTGTTGCGTCTATTTTCATTATGTTGTGTCCATAACTAGTCATACAACTACCTTTAATGTGTCCAATTTCATATTGCTAGTTTTTTCTTTATGCTAATCTACATAAAACATCATAGGCCTATCTATGTGAGGTGCTAATATGCATATGACATCATATAGGTTCATATGGGTTGTCATTTCTATTCAGCATCTATTGCCAGCCTATGGAAAGATGGTTCAACAAATTTCCACTTATTCCTATGGGTAGATAGTATAAATAACAAACTAGCACTAACGATTGTGTATTTGTTTAAAAGAAAAAAAGCTGTTAGTAGTATGTTGTCTTCTACAATCTGAACCAAAATAAACCAAACCAAATTCAACTGAGAAACTTGGAAATTTAGAACCAACCCAGTCGAATCATATTTTAATCAACTCTGGATCTCTGACCATTCTGTCCCTCTGCCTCTATTGTTCTTTGTGACTTTGCTAATTGTTAGAAGCAATATAGACCAAACCGAGTTAGCATATGGCTAGGTAAAAGAAGAATTTAGATTCTGAGCATTTCTCAATGGATCTTGAGTATTTTTAACTTACCACATATGTAGAATCTTGATTACTCTGTTAGCTATTTTTGGCCTGCTAGCTATTTTTTGTTGGCTTGTCACAAAATGAAACAGAATTAGATGTTGGAGGAGTACTAGCTTAGAGTTGGATTATGATAAGGACTTTCGAATTATTCTCTTCACTTTTAGTATGCACTTAAAAACTAATTACTGGCCACTTTTAAATATGGCAAGGAGGGCAGGGGCACAGGCTGCATGCCATAGCTTTCCACTTTTCCAGTTATGGGACGTATGCCTTAATGCCTGGGAGGTTAGTATTCAATGTATGCCTCAAGTGTTTTTACTGTGGGAACTAGATGCCTGAGACCTTATTATTTTAGTGTGTGCTTTGGGTTCAAGTGCTGAACCTTGAGAACTATATGCCTGGGAGCTTGTAATTTCATATTTGTGTGTTAAGCTTAGTAATATTTGTATGCCTGCAAGGCTGGAACCTTGTTGTTTTGTTGATGTGGTATGTGTCGTCTCCCTCCTCAGAGTCACTACTAATCACTCTCCTCCTTTATTTTTGAATGCTCCTATCTTTGCTGTGCTAATTTACTAACCATGGCTAGAGAAATCGTTGAGATACCTAAGTGTTTTCTTGATTGTGACAATTTGTGATGGGAGGCTTGGCCTTGAGCCCTTGAGCTCGCAAGGACCCATGTGCAAGAAAACGTTGAAATCACCGAAGAGAAGCCTAAGATTCAGGAGGCTAAATTACCCAAGGCCAATTTACCTAAATTTTCAACCCCCATGGGGACCCCGTGGGGGGTCAGGTCCCCGTTTGGGCTGGGGCAAGATCTTCCCCCGGAATGCCTACTAGGGCTAGGGCTTCCTAGCACGGGTGCGAAACTGTCCCCTGGAGACCCCTGTCCACGTTGCCATCCCTAGACTTAGGTGCTAGTTCACTTAGGTGAACCTATTTGATTTAGCCCTTAATTGTGCAAAACCAATTTGATTTACGCTTTCGCATTTAAACTTGTTTTTAGCCAAAGAGGATTTTAAAAGCACCTATTCACCCCCTCTAGTTGGTGTTCTCGACCTTACTGAAGGACTACGGGTAGGCTACGCTAGCGCAAATTAATAAAAATTATGCCCGTAAACCAAGATCACTGCAGTTATAGATCACGGAATTACCACTAGACGCGCAGTGCGGAATTGATGCAAGACGTCGGGCGAGTAGTCGTACTACGTCGATGCAAAGACATCGGGCGAGTAGTCGTACTACTTCCTCGTCCTCGTCGCGGCGCCCAACGCACAACTCCTCTCTTGCGGTTCGTCCAAACGCTACGGATGCGGCGCGCAAAAGGTATCCACACGTATGGGAGGAAGCGACGCACGCCGGATTACTAGATCGCGCGGCGCCGAGGCGTGGGAGGTGGCGGCGGGGTTTGAGGAGGTCACGAAATTCTCCTCTACCCGTGCGCCTAGCCCTCCTTTATAGACGTCCTTATAATGGGCTTGGCGAATGGAGGCCCATTAGGACTCAATACCCACCCAACCGGATCCAATCCGAATTAGGCTTCACCCTTAAGTGTGTGACCTATGGGTTCACGTATGTTTAGACATGACACGAGTTTACCTACTCGGTCAATAGTTGGTAGCGACCTCTAGCAAGACGTGCCAACTCCTAAACATACATAAAGATCATATCGAACGAACCATCACAACTTTATGTACATGCCAATCCCTTTGCCTCACGATATTTGGTCGAGCTCCAAGTGACCACTCTTTCTCGATCATGTGATCCGGAATCCCTTACTAGGTTAACTCTTAACCTTAAGTAGCATGGCCATGCATTTCGGATCCGATCACTCGAGGCCCAGAGATATCTCTCTCGGTAGAGAGGGCAAATCCCATCTCGATCGACCATGCCTCGCAAAGCATGCTTCATGACAAACCCAAAGCTACCTTTATAACTACCCCCGCCACGAGCAGCGTTTGATAGCCCCTAAGTAGGTCGATTCACATCTCAAGTACATGCGACAATCTCGTGTCTAAGGACAAGGCGTACACATTGTGTAGAGAGAGAACCATAAGTATAATTGTTATGTCTCATGTTGGGTCGGTCCAACCCCATGTTCTAAACATGTGTCCACATTATTGGTTTGACATCTCCATGTCTATGACCTGTGAAACATGGTCATCAACCGATACATGTGCTAATCCATTATTCACGTGTGTCCACACATGAACTTCGACTAGGGACAACTTTAGAATAACCATACAAGTAAAGAGTTTCACAAACAAGTCACATACTTGTTAATCAATACAAAGGCAATATTCAAGGAACATTTATTAAATCATGGATACAACGAAATATCATCATCTCTATGATTGCCTCTAGGGCATATTTCCAACACTTACATCCACAGCGCTAGGTCCTTCGCTGAGGAAGCCCTAGCTTCACTCGCCTCTGCTTAGCTCGACGCAAGAGGAACGGGAGCGAAGGGGTATGACGGGGTGGGTGAGCGAAGTAGTGAAGGGTATATGGATGGCATTCTATAGGTAATTTACCCCAACTTCAAGGGCAATTCTGTAACTAGGTGGCTAATTCTTGTGAGGAGTTGGCCTAAGGTCGCTCCATGCTTTCTACTATGATGCTGCTCCGATTCTCGATTGATCTCGATTCTAAAAAAGGAGGAGCGGATGCGTTTGGCTGAGCTCTTGCTACTCCGGTTGAGAATAGTTAAACAAGAGCCTTACCAAACATGCCCTATATATAAACAACTTGATATAGGGCCTGTTTGGTGCGGCTGCGGCTTATGGTTTTTGGCTAAATTTTTTGAATTTTAGCTGTTTATAATAGAGATTACAGAGCGAGAGATACTCGCTTGCAATTTTGGTCAATACAGATGTTAGGCTTTTAATGTGTACTACAATTAACTTGTAGACCCCGCTTTGAGAAAATACCTCGTTTGAAAGTTAGGTACTGTAGCAAAAGCCAAAAGCCGCTAGTTTCGGTTGAAAAGAACAGGCCCATAACATGTCAGTGGGCACGACAAGTGAATTTAACATAAAAGGAAATACAAGTACAAAAATTTGATGTCTTAAATATATAAAAAATAGTTTTGTACCTTTCAGAACAAATAATTTCATACTTTCAAATATCTTTGGTAAAAAAAATTGCGTACAAGGTTATCTTTGAAGCTATTTGCATAAGGGTTTTAGAAATCCCTTTTCACAAACAGAAAAACCTATCCCGTTGACAAGTTCTTGTGCTTTAACTTTGTAGAATGGATATCTAGAAACACTTTGAGCTACAAAAGGTTTCTTTAACTTCCATGCCTTGCAAGGGTGGATCCACATAAAGCTTCAAGGTGCACATGACACTAGGTCGAATGTTGTTTTGCCTAATGAAAATCTACTTATGCATGGTTGTGCATTCCATAGTTTAAGCCCAGTGACTCTATACACATGTGGTGATATGTATGGAGACCTGGTCGATTTCATTCTGGATCTGTCACTAATCCCCTCTGTTATTATGACGAGCAGGAAAAGTGATTGCAAAGTACATTCCTTTCACTTTTTATAGTTTTAAAAAACAACCTTTTGACTATGAATTTTTATCACAATACTAGTTCAAGGCCCATGTAATTGTTGCAAACTGTTAGTTGTTTTTCTGTAAGACTCACCTGATCCCAATAAAACACAAATTTAACACTGGTCTGTGTTTTTTACTCACTTTTGTCACTATACTAACTAAGTGCCCATGCGTTACAACGAAAAAAGCATATTTAGTTGCGGCGAAGTCTTTCTTTTTGCGAGGTGGTTGCAGTGAAGTTATAGGTCAGAGAGATCAATTGGACTTGCATTCGCTGTTTCATGACTCCACAAGGTACAAAGATAAAAGATCCAAACATATCTCCTAGAATGAACAATAAAAATACATATGGTATCAAGGAAGCAACATAAGATTTTCTCGAGATGTCATGTATTCCAATGAAGAAGGCAAATTGCATCAATAAAGTATTGTGTGAGTAACATAAGGGACAACATAAAAGTTTATATGTGCAAATATAAAGACCCCATGCATTGACTATGCATGGCACACGAAATACCAAAGAATCTCTCATGGCAAATTCCATGTAGTCAGCATGTATAAAACATTTGCTCCTGCTTCTAAATCCTAATCATAAAGATGACTACATCCTACTCCTAGTGTAAATTTTAGGTAGCATCATAGATATTTTTAGAAAGTAAAATACAAGAGACGTAAGAAAACAACCGCTCACCTATTCATCCAGCAATAAAGTGAGACCAATAACCACTTAGATTAGGATTAGCACTCTCCAGCCATGCACAACAAATCTCAAGGTATTTGACAGCACAACACCCTTGTACTACATTCTCAAAACCTAGCCATCAGATGTAAAGTCAAGAATGAAAATCTAAATTGCATTATGGAACTAACAATAAAACATGAACTAAATATCATTGTATCATCGATATCTACCTAGTTCTATCTGTGATATAGAATCCAACCAGACTAAACTTCATTCATTATATTATCGACATATCCCATCTACTAAAACTGGAAACAGAGAAAGCCAGTCAACTAATTATCATCATCAGTTCTTTGACTGAACTAACAAGTAGCACCATTAGCTATGATTATGAAGCAACACAAATGGTTATCAGCTGATCAATATATATGGAGTTGCAAAGCAATATGAGAAGGAAAAGCTTTACTAATCATTCTTAGATTGGGGCCAAAAAGACGATCTTAAAAAGAAGTGAATATAGTTATTCGAAGGCTAAACACTCCGTTGACCAAAATGTTACTACTGATGCTATAACACAAATTTTCGCATGGCTCAAATGATCAGTCCAACCTTTTTTGAAGCAAAAATAGTGCATCAATAATATCAAAGCTATGTTAAGCTGAATATAACATCCACTGTTCCTTAATTGGCACCTCACCAAGGCAGATGAAACTATGCACCAAGATTTTGGATTATAATAAAAGTGGTATAACATGTAAACTACCAAACAGGAAACAAATTTCTTTGTGCCACTCCAAGCAAAATATCAAACAATAAATCGTCGCACATGTTTAGACAAAAACTAATGGAAAAATATTAGGGCATACACCTGTCGATAGTTTCAGAACAACAAAATTCACTCTTCAACACAAAGAAACCACTCTGGAACAATCAGGTTTATTAATATAGCACGTTTCTTCTTAAACAAATTAGATAACATTAAGTTCTTCCATTCTTTGACTGGAAAATCGCAAAGCATAAATGCAAGAATAGATAACCCAGTGGAGATAATTGAATCGTTCATCCAAAGCACCAATCATTGCATAAATCACAACATATATAGACATCAACCCCTGCTAAATTTGTATGCTAGATAATAACAGTATCAGAAGTGGTGGTTTGATAAATCTTGCTAAAAGTAAGATTCTTGTAGAAACAAAATTTTGGAAGACACAACCTATATGATCAGCCAAGTGTGTTGTAGAAACAAAAATCTGGAAGACACAACCTATATGATTAGCCAAGTGTGAACATTCTAATTCCATGAATCATGATAATGGTAGGTAAAAAAAACATCAGGGGTTTCAAGTTCAACGCAATAAAGTGGGCTCCTAGATCATACAAGGAAGGAGACTTGACTCCTAGGTTTATCTTACATGGATTAGGATTAAGATTAGCACTCTCCAGCCCTACACAACAAATCTCAAGGTATCCAGTGGCAATACACCCTTGTACTGCATCTCAATTCCTGCTAAATTTGTATTGCATCACCTGAAACCCACAAACTTCCATCTCAAGAAAAACCCAAATTGGTGCATAAGGTCAAATTTTGCTTACCAAACTACTCCTAAATTTGTAGTAAAAAATGATGCCATGACAACCCCATCCACTCCTCGATTGCAAATAGATTCACAATTGTCTACATGTATAAGAACATACATATGTGATAAAGATAATAGGGGAGATAAGAATCACATACCCTTCCCCACATCGAGGTTGTTGTGCCTCCCATCGATGTAGATGCACTTCTAGATGTTACAGGTATGACAAAGCCTACCCAGCTGCAAGTGCGGGGGCCACCCATGCTAAGGAAGACCAGCTTGAACCGGTTCATTCCAACACTGACAAACATTAGCATCAAGTCATTGATGGGAACAATCGGGCTCCTTCCTTGCGTGGAGGAGTGCAGAGGAAGCGGAGCCAGGGAAGTGATGGTGATGGTGGCAATCGACCAAATTAGGTGGAGCAATGTCGGTGATTGGTGAGCAAAGGAGGGGGCGAGACACAGCCATTCCATGATAGCCCGCGGCACCAGACGTAACCGGGAGTGACTCCACAAGCGATGGATGCCGGTGCTAGAGGAAACCAAAACATCGGATCTGGTGATCGGGAACGAGGCAACCGGTGGCAGCTCAATCCCACCAAGAGCTAGCCTAGTCAATGGTGGGTGGTGGAGGGGAAGACTTCAGAGGGAGAGAGAGGAGGGGCATCGTGCGGGTCGGAGGCAGCACGAAGCCTCTCTAGGGTACGCGTGTGGCAGCAAATCGAGGATGCGAGGGGAGGGAGCTCATGGGGAGGAGGCTCGCGGTCCTGTCGCATGAGATCAGGAGTGTTTTAGGATTTGAGGAAAGATCGAAAAGCAGTTGCTGGAGGAGAGGAATTCGGACGAAGTGGTGCTGCATAGGGAGAAATCGCGCATGAGAGGGCCCACACGTCGGTGTGAAACTTTTAGAGAGGGGGATCAAGGAGAGGTGGTGGGATGAGAGAGGACCACCAGGAGAGGGTGGTGGATAAAAAGAACCATGGCATAGCAAGATGAGGGTGGAAAGGCGAGGGAAAAATACAGTGAAGCGTCTTTGTAGTTGCAAGCTATTTATAAATTTTACGAGTATAATTTTATGGTATTTCTCTGGACAAATTTATAAAGTATTCCTATGCAATGTGGAATCATCTAAGAGTGCATGGTTTAAGGGATCAAGTCATATAGAATGGGTTGGTCCATCGTGAGAATTCGATTCTGTCCAAAAAAATTGGAGTGTAGAAGAAGTTTTCCATAAGTTTGGACGTCTTTTAAGCTTTTATATAGTGCAAAGCCTTTTTCTAATAGCTGATTGGGGTAAGTTCTTTTCAGCTGTGGATGATGACTTTTGATCCTAACATTAGCGTTTATATAAAATAAACCGAATGCCAATAAACCGACAAATTATTTTTGAAAAGACTGTCTCGATAGACCTTTTTAAAAGGCGACGAAAAAGTCATCTTATTTATTTATTCGAAAAAAGTCAGAAGCCATACTCTGAAAAGAACCGGACCTGTATTTAATCAATCAGATATTTACTAGTTAGGACACGCGTTCATGTCATGTAAGCTCTGTTTCAAATGACTTCTGCTTTTGGATTCTAGCTTTAGAATGCATTGGCTTTCTAACTTCATCTTTTTTTGTTTTTCTTTTTTTCCTTATTTCTTTACATTATTGTGATGATATAACTTTTTAAATTTAATTACTTAGAAAAATTAACAGTTATTATAATATATTTTTCGTTGTTATAGTGCATTTTAAATTATAAACCTGAGTTAGATGTCGCTTGCAACACTACCGTAAACGAAAGGACCGCCATTATGATTGAGTCCTCTGCAGGCTGCAGCCCACAAAAGACAGTTGAAGGGAAACCTTCTCCCATTCCTAAGCGACGCATGCAATTATACAAACCTCCCGAGGTTATTCGTGCAAAATATCCGCTACCCGGCGTCCCTTTCACCACCCATTCGATAGGGTTCCGGCGACACCCATGGCCGGCCGCCACCGTAACCCGCTGCCCCATTCCTTCCCCCGCGGCGGCGGAAACCACCCGCCTCCTCCTCCGCTACATCACCCCCACCTCCCGCCTCACCACCTCGACGACTTCCGCGAGCCGCCGCGCCTCCCACCGCACCACCTCGATGACTTCCGAGACCCACCCCGCCTGTTGCCCGGCCACCCCGACAACTTCCGCGAGCCGCCACCGCCGCACCACCACTTCGCGGCCCACGGCGGCGGGCCCCTGCCGCCCGCGCCGCACGTGGTGGCGTTGCTGGAGGAGCGGCTCGGCGCGGAGATCGAGGAGGCGCACGCGCTGCTTGGCCAGAACCAGAGGCTGGCCGCGACGCACGTGGCACTAGTGCAGGAGGTGTCTGCCGTGCGGCACGAGCTTGGCCGCACTGCTCGCGGTCTTGCCGCCTCCCAGGAGGAGGGCGACCTCCGTCTTCGCGAGGTGCGGTTTCCTTCCCATGAGCTTCTGTGTGTTAAACGTTTCTTTGCGTGCATTGCAAATTTTGATGCAAATGTAGGATTATTTATCCCGACTTGAAGCAACCTACAAAATTTGATCCATGTCAAGAAACTCCGCAAAGCCTTGATGCTATCCCATGCATGTTTGGTGTTTATGTAGAAAATTAAATTTCTACTGGTCTTGCAAATTTAGGGCTAAATTTTACTTCTTATCGTATAGTTTGCATTGCAGTGGACCTATTTGAATCGCTCATGCAAACTTACCTAATGTCATCTATTTTCTGCTATATTTTGAAACCATCTCTGAATTCTACAAAAGGGAAAATTAGTTGTATCACACTCCTTACTCAACAAATTTGGAAACTGACACCCATTGACACTCGTCCACCAAAACTTTGGCAAAAGGACCCAAACATGCATGGGAGCCTGTATTATATTTGTAGTTCCTTACAAGCTTATTAAGGCGTCGCTTAGGTCGCCTAAGCGGTAAGGCAGTCTGCGAGGAGCAAGGCGTCGCCCCCGCCTTGCCGTTCATGCTTAAGGCGTCTGCCTTAGGGCGAAAGCGTCTCTAAGGCGTTGCTTAGGCGGCATATGGCGGCAGGAAGGCCTGCGGAAATGCCTTAGACATGTAGGAGATGACACCCGTGACTACATGAGGACCCGAGTGGCCGAGCGACTAAGAACAGACCCGAGCGGGCGGCTAAACTAGAGAGAAGGGCGAACACACCTGGAACCCTAGGCGTGGCGGCGCCTCCATCTCACCGCTGGCCGCTCCCGTCTTGGCGTCATCCCTGTCCCTGTCTCGGCGGCGCCTCCATCTCGCCGCTTCCATCTCGGCTCGGCAGCGGCGTGAGCTCCTCCAGAGCACGGCGTGACCTCGACCTCCCGCTGCGCATGCAAGCTCGTCCTCCGGCGACAGGCAGCGCTAGCTGCTCCTCTGAATGCGGTGGCGCAAGATGACGAGGGTCCTCGAATGCAGTTGGTGGGCTTGCGGCTGGCGGCTAGATCCCAGGCTCGCCGAGCTCGCCCTATCTTTCTCTCTCTCCCTCTCCCATCTCTCTCTCTCTCTCTCTTTGTGTCGGTGGTAGATGGATGCGATTGCAGGATGCCTCTCTCTCTCTGTCGGTGGTAGCAACAAGAGGCAAGAAAGGGCCAAAAGGTGGGCTCACCACTACCAGCGAGATACTTTCAAAATAATACCATAGATGTTACATGGGAGAAGAGCAATTGGAAAGGGGATGAATCCTACATGGACTCAAGAATTGGCAACAACAAGGTACATATGTACTACTAAAATGCTCATTTTATTTGCTGTCTTAGCGCCTTAGAATGTGTATAAGGCGTTGTCTCACCTCGCGCCTTACCGCTTAAAAGGTATGAGTGAGTCGCCTCGCCTTACCGCCTTAATAACCTTGGTTCCTTATTGTACCGGTATTTGCAAAAGATAATATCATGAGGGAGAATAGAAAAATAAATTGAAAACGATGAGAATACATTGGCGTACCTCATTTTCCAATAGGGTTTGTCTGAAACAAGGGGAGCCACTGCCACCCATCTTTTCTTGTTTTGGCAGTCTAGGGTTAGTCTTCTTCATCCAGCTCAGTTGCCTCCCATCGTTCCCTTCTGTTGATGATGCTCGGAGCTTGATGATGGTAGTGTTATGACGGTATGAGGTGTGAGAAGCCACAAATCTAGAATCCCCAGGTTTGGATTTCTCTTTGTGCACGAGCTGCATTTGTCCACATCAATGTTGCAGCTGGGGCGAACGATTTGCCGTCTTGCAGTGGATTGGTTCATTGGGATCTCTTTTACTTTGAGCCCATCTTCCTCTAATTGCTCTTTCAAGTACGCAAACAATAGAGATAAGGCAGAGAGGGAGTGAATAATGGGCGACAATGGAGAGAAGATGACAACGAGGAAGATAAGGCAGGTCATATATATGTCAGATCTTTTTGGTGCTAAGTGCTAACCACCAAAAATTCCCCCTTTAGCTGCCAAGTTCGCACAAAATTTGTCAACAAGGGCAAAAGGGTCATTTCAGCCATGCAAATGTATTATACTAGCCAAAGACGGTGGAATACATGCTGCTATACGTATTTTGGTCATTTTCCCACAATTTTTTGGTCTAGAGTGGCATACACAAATTTGTCATGCGATGGGTGTCAATTTCCTATTTTGCTGAGTGTCACACAGGCCCAATTTTGTATATCCTAGGTAATCTGTGTGATTTAGATTTTAGGTACACAATACAGAGCAACTTCTGCCTCACTAGAGATTCGGAAGCTTATCCTATGTGAATTATTTGTTCATAGGAGCTTTGTGAGCGCTCAACTTCTGTTGACATCTCTCTCTCTCTCTCTCACTCTCACATAAAGCATGATCTTACAATTACGTATGAAGGGTTTTTCAAAGTTTTTGACCCATGTATGCTTATTCGTTCTATTTTCCCCCAATTTATTGCACAATATTATTTAAAGGCAATCCTCTTGGGGGTTAAAACCACACAATTCATTGCATATAATTCGCTTGCAAAACTAACCCAAGTTTGTTTATGCTATGTTTCTTTACTTATTTACACATATATGTGCATTTTGCATGATGTTGTATAATCTTGCATTGGTTATAGGTTTGAAACTGCGTAGCTTGAATAACTGGCTTTTTATTTTTTAGCTCAAGGTACCCCATCTTGTATTGTCATTTTATATTTAATTATATAATAATGTAAATTCATGTCTCTTTGATCAAAAGCTGATTGGCTTAGTTGTTCAATAGGTTAGTGCCATGCATGTCAAGTAAAATTGATTTGTAGTTCTTTGGATTGAAGGTCTATGAGAGGTTAATGAAGATGGAAGCAGAGCTCCGAGCAGTAGAGGAAATGAGGGCGGAACTTGCACAGGTTCGCCTGGACATTCAAAAGTTGGGTACAGCAAGGCAGGAACTCATGGGCCAAGTCCAGGGGTTCACACAGGATTTGGCTCGATCGGCGGTGGACTTGCAGCAGGTGGCTGCACTAAAAGCTGAGATCCAGCAGATCAGGCATGAAACACAACATTTGAGGTAGATGGCTTTTAGCTGAAATTGCACTGTAACAACGATTAGCTTTTTTCGAGAAAAAAGAAAAAAATGAAAAAAATATATATGAAAAACCGTTATATCGTCATAGACAATGCAAAAGAATAAGAGAAAAAAGAAAAAGGAAAAAAAGCCAAAAAACCCTCAAAAAGCCAAAATAAGCCGAAATAACAAGTCAATATGTTCCAAGTAGCTTCTGGTTTAAATAAACCGAAAGTCAAAATAAACCAGAAATTGAAGCCGTTTGGAGTAGTGCATGGACTCTCTCCATTTCGAAATTTAATTCCTATAGTTTTTCAATCATTTTGAAAATATAAGGTGTGCATTCAAATTTATTGATGTTTTCTCTATTTTCCCCTGATTTATTTTTGCCTCTCTACTCAGCACTAATGAGGAAACATTCTCTACTCAGCACTAATGAGGAAACATTTTCTTGGTCATTTCTTTTTGTCATTCTCTTGGTCCTATAACAACCTTTTTTTGTTTTCTTGAGGAGAACTATAAACTCCTTAATTGGTGTGCCTGGTCAAAGTACACCTTACAATTTGAAACGGAGTGATTATTCTTTTTTCTCTCAGTCAAACTGGTTATATGTTTAATATGGGATTCCATTGAATTTCAATTGTCCATGGAGTAATAGAGAGAAAGGTGAAGTTGCATGAACAACTTTTTTCTTCTGCAAACTTATATGGTACGTATTTATGAGTTGACTTGCAGATCTGGTATTGAGCTTGAGAAGAAAGGATATGTAGAGAGTTATGAGCAGGGACAAGAGATGCAGAAGAAATTGATTTCGGTGGCTTGTGAAGTGGAGAAACTTCGAGCTGAGGTTGCCAATGCTGAGAAAAGGTCACGGGCTACTGTGTCTGCAGGCAATCAAGGTACTTACCAAACTTGGAGGTTTGTTTTTCTCTTACGTTGTTTTTGTTCCAAATAGTGGTTCTGGTACTTATCTGAACCGTTAGGGGCATGGTTCCAAAAACCGGCAGTAACTGGCTATCCCAGTGGGATCTGGGATTTGAAATACCGGTGGTTTTTTATTTAATTCAAATTTGAAATTTTGAATGTTCAAGTTGATTTTCCTAATAATGTTTACATTGTTTGACACTAATGAATTGTATTAGGAAAATGCATGCACCTCCCATGCTTGACTTCATGCTTTTTGCCATGAATGTATGAGTCCGGTGGCTTTTTATTTAATTCAAATTTGAAATTTTGAATGTTAAAGTTGATTTTTCTAATGATGTTTATATTGTTTAACACTAATACAATGTGTTAGGAAGATACATGCACCTCCTGTGGTTGACTTCATGCTTTTTGCCATAGATATATTAGTCAGGCGGTTTTTAATGGTTTTTCTCCGGTTTTTTGGGCGGTAACCGGTCGGTTTTTCCGGTTACCTATTTCGAATTCAAAATTTGAAAACTGAAATTCGACTGGTTTCCCCCCTTTTTCTGGTTACCGCCTACCGGCTGGTACCGGCCCTTGGTTGGGATTGTGCCTGGTTCCGGTATTTGGAACCCTGGTTAGGGGGTATGGTATGGACAATAAAACTAGCTAGTATTGGGGTAATGTTCCACTAGATGCTACCAGAGTAATCGTGACATTGGAAATTCATATGCTTTAATGTTATCTGCAGCCCAAATGCTCGAAAACTATTACATCCTGTGTTATCCAGAGAGAGCCTTAATATTGTGAAGTTTTACTGTTCAGTAAGGGACGTAATAAGTGAGGCTGCTTATGCAGTTTAATTTCTGTGTATGTGACATGTGGATTATACTTCATGGTGCACCCATCCTTCAGGTTACATTGGAAACTATGGAAATCCTAATGCCAATTATGTTGCAAATCCTTATAATGCGGGATACAGCATGAATCAAGTATGTCTTCTGCGTTGTTTCTGAATAACCTATCTTCACATTCTTTTATCCTTATTTCAAGCTGCTTCTCAAATCATTTCTTTTATCTCAGGCAAATGCTACTGATTCTAGTTCCCAGTATGGACCTGGTTCAACGCATAGTTCCTGGGGTGTCTACGACATGCAAAGAGCTTCAGGACGGAGATGAATACCGACATCAGTTTTTTTCTGGTCCAGTCAGTGAAGTATAAACATCGGTTTCTGGCACAACTTTGACTTCCACGCAACATTGAATTCTGGTCAGTCGGTTATGAGTGATGTATCGTTGGCCCTAGTTTAAGTTATAGTAGTGTTTGCATATGTCACAATAAACTTATAATGTCGATGGGATATTGAAATTGCATTTTGTGCACTTGTGCCTTTTTCACTTAATCCATGCAGTCGTCGTTACTTTGTTAGAAGCATGCATCCAGTGTCGTAATTACTTTCGAATTTGGATCTGTAAAGTGCGGTGACCTGGCAAAATGGCTCTACCCAATCAAGACTCAGGGTTAAATGGGCTATCAGTTGTTTGTGCGCAAAATTTTTATTCTGATGCGTGAGTATGTTTGCAGTATGAAACCATAAGTATTGATGGCCTTTTGCCTGCAAGTTAATATATATACATCCATATTTTTATGTATTGTAAATTATCTTGCATGATGTATGCTTTACCCTCTTAGCTCTGTAGCTATCCGGACATGTATCCTGACTATATGAAACAGGGCAGGGAATGACATACGTTGAGGACAACTAGATTGAAATCGGATGGTCAAGATCATAGCAGGCGAGAAATTGAAGGCTCCCAATATATCATGATAAATTGGCAGTTTATCGTCCACGTCGAACCAGACCGTCCAAATTTTCATCCGATGGTCCGGATGTAAGGAATGGCATAGATTGAAATCGGATGGTCCAGATCATAGCAAACGAGAAATTACAGTCTCCCAATATGTCACGATAAAATTTGCACTTTATCATCCACCTCGATTCAGACCATCCAGTTTTTCATCCGACGGTCTGGATGTAAGGGATGGCACTTCTGCCATTACGGCCAAGGATGCGCGTCCCTTCTGTCCTGTGGCGGCCTCCTGGAAACTTCGGTTTTTGTCGCCGTGAAGTTTGCATTTTTGGTTTTTCCACTGCTTTTCGTATAATTAGTACTATTTCATTGGATTCAAAAATTCCTTAACAAAATGCTAAGTTCATTCCAACTTTTCCCATCTAAGTTCATCTCAACCGCGTCCCCAATTCGCTTCTCATTCTTCAAATTCCTCCTTGATCAGTGCGATTCAGGCCATTGGTTCCTTCCAAGAAAAACGAAGGAACCCTAGCATCTCGTACATCTCCGCCACTTGCCCCACCGAGGCTGAGCACCGGCGTCGGCGCGCCCGAACTGCGCGACGACACAGCGCCGCCAGTGCGCGCAACTTGGCGAGCACGGCGACCTCCGCCACCACACACGGGAAGCAACAGCACACCGCAGCACAACCCGCAGCCAACCACCTCGCCCTACCGGTGCTGCCTGGTCCCTCCCCTCAGTGCCGCCCCCGCTGCTGTTGCGCCCGCGGGATCGATCTAGTGTTAGTTATTGTATGTCCTGTGAAGAAAAAGGTCATTTTCTTTTGACTACGGGATAGCAATCGGGTGCGGCAGGTACAAATAGTGCTCACTCATACTCATACCTGCGACCTCGATTTACGCCCACAGATATACTCACGAAGGATGACGGGTAAAAATCCTCGTTCATACCCATCGCTCATGGATACCCGTCGCCCACAGGTATACTCGTTTACCTGTAAACTAAATGCATCACATTACCAATGCATCACACATTCAATAACTATAATGAAAATACAAATTAACATAGTTGCTCACTCAGAGCCCAGATAAACTGCTGAAGTGCCACAACAACTAATGCTGCGTACTACGCATTAATTCATCTTTGATGTTAAAGTTACAGTGCAGATTCCTATTTCCAAGCAATGGCCCTTTACCTCTGGCAGCAGAAACACAGAACATCCAAGCTTCCTTGCAACACTAATGATGTAGGTAGCATTTAGCTTCTTTTCCTCATCTGCAAAAGAAATTGTTCGACAGCTAATGCTATGGCTCATTTTTTAAAATTATTTGTAAAGAAAACGTATATGACTGGTCAGAAATCAGGTCATCAAATATTGAATTGAATGCAAATATGGGCCAAGAACAGACAATCTTCCCCCTTCGTAACAACTTTCCAGTTCACAACCCTCGGCTGTACTGCACTAAGAAGTTCAAGGAAGAACAATCCATTTGATAAGCTATTGTTCTGAAGTCATGAAAAAGGAAAAATGAACAAGTGGAGTTTTCTGTTAAGAAACGAAAACTGAAAGCTATGGAAATTAAAAGAACCTTGAAGCCTTCCATTTGAGAAGTTCTTCCTAACGCTTTCACTTTGCTGTTGGCCCAGTTTAGTATATCACTTTCTTTTCCTTGGGAGCCTTGGGAGTGAAATCTCAGTCTATTTAACAATTGAAGCATATTAAATCTCATCATTGCCACAGAAGTGCTGAAAGACAACACCAAAAACTTAAATTATGTGCTGAACAAGTTTTGAAGGACAGTCCATTAGCAATCACTAAAAAGAATAGGTGCAATCAGACTCACCGACAAATAATTTCTTGTTTCCCTGAACAATATCATTCCCAGCTAAATTTACTAATGAAAACTTCAATTCCTTCCCAATTTTTACAACTTGATTGCAATTCTCCAGTTTCCTAAATGGTAATTTAATCGCAGGTTTTGGTGCCAGCTTCCAATTCTCAGATCCTGGAGAGACTTTGTCAAGTACTTCAAGAAGTACCCATCTGCATGAGAATATATATTACTTATCAACTCATTTAGAGATAAACACAAGACTCTTTCAAGTAATCTTGTTACCCGTTGCGAACATCTTCGATAACATTGTTCACATATGATTCGACCCCAAGGCTGTTGATCCACATCCGAAAGGCCTCATCACGTGTTGCTGCCTGTGTGAGTGTAACCTGTTTGGTGTTATCAAATCGTTACCAGCGGAGGGGCAATCGGTGGCGGCTAGATTTGGAGGACGGGCCGACTGGATCTGGACGGGATGAACGCCGGCGGCTGGATCTCGAGGACAGAACAAACGCCGGCGGCTGGATCTCGAGGACGGAACGAACGCCGGTGGCTGGATCTCGAGGACGGGATGAACGTCGGCGGCTGAATCTCGAGGACGAACACTGGCGGCTGGATCTCGAAGGACGAACACCGGCGGCTGGATCTCGAGGACGGCTGGATCTCGATGGAGGAAGAGGCGGCTGGAGAGTGGAGACGGGGAGACGGCGACGTCGGCGAGTGGAGTCAGTCGGGAGTCGGCGAGGTGAGGAGACGAGGCCGAGGACGAGGAGATGAGGGTACAAGGCCGAGGAGACGAGGGCACCAGGCCGAGGAGACAAGGGTGAGGAATGAGTGAGTGCGGCGGCTGGGGAGTGAGTCGAGTGGATCAGTGGACTGGAGTCGGGACTCGGGAGGCGGCGTGGTATGGAGCTAGGGTTAGGGTTTTCTATTTTATTTATTGGGCTGGTCCACTTGTTAGATCACGGGTAAATGCAAGAGACGGGTATGGGTGGAGCTCACCCATACCCGTACCCGTTTACCCGATGGGCAGAGAGTTCCCCCATTTTCATACCCGTGGATAAAGAATACATCCCATACCTGGCTCTATAGGGTATTTACCTATGGGTACACGGGTAAACGGGCATAATTGCCATCCCTAACTACGGTTCATAGCTTTTGATTTTGGTTAATAGTTTTTAGCTATATTTTTTGAGACAGTAGTAGACAAAGAGATATATGGTGCACATCCAGTGAGCTCAGAAAGCCGTTCAGAAAAGCTCTTGGAAAAACTGACTTATTTATTTTGACATTTAGAAAAATTCAAGTTAAAAAGAATATACTTACTGAATTATGTAGAACATCAGAGAAAGAGCACCCAAGGAACCGCGTGCCGCATCTCTATGGAATTTGGCGAACAAATTGCTCATCAATTGGGCCAAAATCCAAACCCGATCCCAAAATTCCCTAAATCAAGAACTCCAGTGAAACCAATTATAGTATTTTGATAAAAAGTAAGCCAATAGTGGCAGAATCTAAAGAAGTTTATAATTTTAGTCACATAGAACCAATTAGGCAAAAAGCACAAGAAAAAACCAAAACTGCAAAACAACCGGTGGTAAAAACTGATTTTTTCCACGCCAACATATTTCACAAGATGTTTATTGGTTTTGCATGTGACTAAATTCTGTGTCTTTGAATGTTTTGGAGGATTAGGATATAATGTGATCAGATCCCCATTTAGACGGAAGATTTGAGTGTCTTGCAGGAGACATAAGCATTTTGCAGTTTGAGTGGATGGTCACATATTCCAGGTGTACAAACAGTACACAAAATTTCAAATACAGCAAGGGAAGACAACCAATCAATAAGTAGCATATTAGCGAACGAGCTGACTGCATAAGTTACCTTACATTTTAAAGGAATCATAGCAAACGGCCAAGCTTAATCTATCGTCTCCTCTGCTGCTGCGCATACATGATCATTATATGTAACTGAATGTTCGATGCGCGCAGGCCGGCCCAAGTAGGCTTTTTCCCCCCTAAAAAAACACCATGGGATGTACAAGATACAACAAATACCACGCTATTTCACCATGGGTTATTAGCACACTGACCTGACGAACAACAACATAATCACCAACAATTAAGCTCAGTTCCTTCTCTGTGGTACCATTGAAGTTATGCACAGCCGGCAGCAACAAAAAGAATTGGCAAGCATAATATGGATATATGATGTAGTTGCTCTGTACTCAGTTACTCATTTTCACCTCAGCAAGGAAGTACTGGGCCTTCTCGGCACGCTTATGAGAAGGAATACTAGGCGGCGCAGATTCTCTCTTTTGCTTCTTCAGAGGACATCTACAAAGAAGAATAAAAAAATAGAAATGCAAGCGATTCTGACAAACTTAACATGGACAAGCAAAGTGAAAACTCTACCTCAGCTTCAACATCATCAAGTATAGCAGCTAACCTCAAATGGAATAACTTTTCTGCTACTACCTTCAACAGGATGAGTGACCAAGGATAAGAAAGAACTGAACGGAACAAAATAACACAAATAGATGAACCGTATGTCATGTTCAGCAATCTTACCATGCCAACCAGCGGCTGAAGTGTTACCCGTTGCTCCTGAGATTCAATGGCAGCAAGCGCAACAGCTGCTTCCTTTCCTAACACAGCCATGCTTGCCTTGTGCTCTATCATTTTAGCTTCAGACTGTTGGAAGTTTTGTAGTGTGCTCAGGGAGTGGAGCTTCTCTTACCCGTGCCTTCCTTCTGGCAATTTCAGCCGACTGTTGAGCAATTAAGCAGGATCAGGGTGCATGGAAGTAGCAATAACTGGAAATTTCCTGTTTGAAGCAAGGATCAAGCCGCTAGTACATACAAGTATCTCAGCTTCATGTCTCATTCGGCTATAACGTTGTGCAAGACCACGAGCATCTTCCAGGGGAGCACCCATAGCCGTGCCCTCAATGTGTCTATGGTCTGAAATGCCAAATAAATGGAAGAATACTTGTAAATTAAATTGATCTTATATTTCTATCATAATGGCACATATTTCAGAATGCTGAGCTCACTTTTACACTGAAAAAGACTGTTGCACACTCATTACATTTTCAAAAATATTGTATATTAGTGATCAATTCCATACCGAAGCTAAACCACATGTACCACAAAGTAAAGAACAAAATAGATACCGAGTCATAGATTTTATTTCAATGCTCAGATCTAATTATCGGACAGTTACCTCTAAGAGAGAACCTAGATCAAACAAAAGTGCACCAGGTAAGACATCAACACCATTTCGGTTCTAAAATTTTAATGCAAGTAGACATTTCCATTTATAGGCTAAGCTGAACCAACATGAATCTACAACAATTTTAGGTAACTCAAACCAAAAAGACTTTCAACATTTTGGATATGCTTGGCTATTATTGCGAATTCGAGAACTCTGGTGGCCAGCGAACACTTCCAGTACAAAATTATTTCAATGGATGGAATCTTTTAGAAATATTAGGAAGTAAAGATGTGAGCAATGGAGATTGATGATCATTCAGTATATCTAAGTCTAGGCTTGAGTATGCACTTTTCACGGCATACTAAAGTATCATGAAATGGCCTAGTACATTGACAACTCAAGTCTAGAGGATTGCTGTATGACTATGGTTGCTTTGACAATAAATCCAAGCGTCACTTCAGGAAACTGAAAGGCAGGCTAGATCATGACATGGTATCGGCTACCTCAACATTTCTTATCACACTTACCATTCTGTTGCACTGAAAACATCAGACTTCCGTGAAAAAGTGAGGGGCTTAAATATGCTTATTTCAACATTTTAGAGAAGCGCAGGGGCTTTATATATCTGCATTATTTTTTTGGGTAAGAATAATATAACAAAAAAGACAGTTCATCTGCTATAGTCACAAGATATTTATAGTAATCTTCTTACAGCTAGCAATTAGATAGACACACCTATCTATTAAAGGCATAAACTAAGAACTGAAGAAGAATGGTAAAATACCAGATATTAGTACCATACCAAGGGAAACTACCAACCAATAACATGCTAAGCAGGGTACAGAGAAAAGAATATTTATGCTATAACAAAATAAAATACTTCATGTATGCACTCAAAGAGCAGTCCATAGAGTTAGTTACCTGAGAAGATAAAATTCTATTAAAATCTTCGTACTCTTTCTCAACATTTCTCACAGCACCTCCATACAATGATGCTGCTTTTGCAAGGGCTTCATCACTAACATTATTTTCACCTCCATATCTAAAGCAGTCCTCAGAAAATTTTGTTCCTGTGACCAAAAGAAATAACAGGTGCGGCTACGTTACTCACCACATCACCAGATGTTGAATTTGGGGGGTTTGGATACAACAATAATAGCACTCAATGCCAAAGAAAATAGGAAATGGAAATAGGACTCATTAATTGTTCTTTATCATTATGTTGCCTGAATGCAGCAGACACAAGACATTTGAAATCAATATACTGGATGATAAATTGATAATTTCTTCGTTCTTTGATTTTATTCTAAAAAGTCCCTTCATAAAATTTCCTGGCTATACCAACGAAAAGTACTAGGAGCTATTCAACAGGGACATACGTCACATACCATCCTAGGTAGGTACACATGGAATTTCTAAATCTAGCACATACTACAGTAAATTCTTGAGGGTAGACATTCCACCTTCTAATCCTCATTAATGGTTGCACTTCCACCATTGGGACACATATAAATAGAACACTGAAAAATAAGAATAATTTTCCTAGTCTGTGAGGGAATCTGAGCCTGACAGAATAAATCAACAAAGGATGGGAACATGAACCACATACCCACTTCAGAATGCTTGCTTCCAATAAACACCAAACCTTCAGCTGCTCGAACTATGTCCTTCTGGAAATCCTGTCAGCATATACGCATGGGATGAGCTTACCAGCTGACATCATGAAACTCAACTACATCATGCAACCGTGCAATCTTCTCTTTATATTTAATGACTTAAAAATACAGTCCAATGAACTGAATGTAATAAGTTATGTTGAGAACGGTAGTTGTAACAACCCAGCTGTTTATTTCAATATTTGAGAGGGAAAAAATTATTAAATTAAATTAATTTGGTTTCAAATAAAAATATGTGTTTTGGTGTCTACATTTTAATTTTGATTTGTCTTGATTTTCTGCTTTTAAAAAGGCTGGATTTGAAAAGTAATTTAAGTAAAAACCTAAAAATATTATTAAATAAGCATAAAGTATTTAGAGCCACAAAAGATTGAAGATGAAGAACGGGGTTGCTTTAAGGCGACATTAACATAAAGTTTCGTGGAAGGTGGTTTGGGGGCAAAACAGTCTTTTTTGCCCCAAACCGGAAAGTTGTTAAGAGGTAGTTTAGGTCAAGGATGTGCTAAAAATGTTAAGTGGATCAAGTGTTGATCCACTAACAGGATAATGGTTGTGGGCGCTTTTAGAAGCGTGTAAGTGTGAGTGTAAAATCCAATATAGTGTTGGGTTCATGGGTTAGTCCGTGTAAGTGGATAAACCCAAATAGAGAGATAGTTAGAGTTTTTTTGTGAGCCTCCATATATAAAGAGAGAGAAAGGTGTTGGCTTAGGGCAATGTTTTGGATGAAGCTTGTGTCCAATCAACTTGAGGAGTTAGGGTTCTTAGAGAGAACATTTAGGAGTTGAGTTGTAGCTCTTGGTCTTAAGCTTGTTGTCATCCTTAGGATTCTGAAGCAGTTAGGGAGTGACTGTAAATACCCATCTTTAAGTATGAATATATATTCAAACTTCATCCAAGTCTTTCTCCTCTTTGCTCAAGTGTTGAAATCTTGATTTGACTTGTTTTTTGGTATTTTATCTTCTTGTCTTGATCTTGATTTATGTCAAGAACGTATAAGTGATAGAGATATCTCTTAGAGACTAGATCCCATCTATCTAGGCACTCTTCTTTGCAAGTTCTTGCTCTTGCCCGATTTTTGGCTCAAGAAAGGGTGATTTTGGAGGTTATTTGGATTAAGGGTTTTTGGTTTATGTTCTTGCTATGTTTAGGCTTTATAGGACATATGGGAGTAGATCCAATGTCATCTTGAGTATCAATTACCCACAAGTAAGTCTTTGTTCAAGTTCTTATGTTTTGCCCTATTTTGGTGCAACCTTCCTTCAAACGAAAAAATATCAGAATTTTGACAAGATATTCTTTATCTTTGATTGTAATAAGTTTCTGATATCCTAAGGAGGTTGTGTACAATATTTCAAGTCATTTGGAGTTGTGGATCAAAAGTTTCATCAATTCTCGTATTTGAAATCATGCTGATTTTAGTTCTAGCCTGAGGGAGAGGTCAAATCACCCTTAGGGAGCGGTCAAACCTCCCAAGAGAGGTATGACTAATCTGAGTTAGAGGTCTGATCATTTGTAGGTGAAAAGGTTCATTTGGCTCTGTTTTTCTTGCATATTTCTTTATGGGAGCTTAGTTTCTGATCTCTATAGTTTCACATAACTATTAGAGTGAAGAGTCTTGATTTCCCTTTTGAAGAAAAGATTTGAAAAAGGCTTGAATAGTGTTCTCTCCTACTCACCCCCCTTTAGTCATCATTCTTGATCCTACAAGTGATATTAGAGTAAGGTTTGCTCTTTGATTGATCTTAATCGATCATGAGCATGGCGGCTATTAGGATGTCTTGCAAGTCTTTGAGTGCTTGCTCTTCTTATGGCTCTTTGGCCGATGACTTTGATGATGCTAGTGATCTTGTGTTCCTTAATCGAACTGTGAGACAATGCAAAAGGGTAAGTCATGAAACTTGTGATTTTATGTGGTGTCTTTTGTCACTATTCTTTGTGTTGTCCTAGTTTTAGGGATAAGATGTTTTTGGAGTCCAAGGAGGATAAGGAGAATGATAGCTTGTGTGGAGGGTGATCAAGGTTTGTCATCACAGAAAGCTCTTGGATGTTGATCATGATGAGTCATCCAAGAATGATTCTCTACACAAGCTAAGCAAGGTGAGCAAGGAGAAACTCATAGATGACTTAGTGTCGTATGAATCCAAATTGCATGCTCATATGATGAAAGTTAAGAAATTAGAGGAGGATAAAATTGACATGTCCTTTGAACTTGTTAAATTGAAAGATTCCTTGCATTCTCACAAATCCTTACTTAGAGATATTGAAAAGTTGAATGATTCTCTTGTATGTCTAAAATCTGAATAATGAATTGTTAAATCTAATACTTCTATGACTTATGATTCTTATATTGCCTTGCATCATGAGCTTGATAACGCTAAGCAAGAAATAGACAATCTTAAGTCCATAGCTAGGAATGAACATGATTCTTGTGTAGATGTGCTTGCTGCAATTGAGACATTAAAATTGACCTATTTTATATGTGTAGAACAACTTGAACTTACTAGAACTGAAAATTGTAAATGGAATTTGAGCTTTTCTAATTGTCTTGAGCAATTAGAGATGGGTAGGACTGAAATTAATGAGCTCAATACTACCCATTTTGTATCTTGCGTAGCCACTAATAACTTGCTTGAAGATAGCCTAGTCTCTTGTGATAATTGTGCCAAGTTGATAGTTGAGTTGGATGCTTTGAATAGGACCTTGTTAGACAAATGTGAGATAAAGAATCTAGCTGTCCTAAGTGCATCTAAATTGATAGAATCTTCTTGTGCAAATTATGCTAAGTTACAAGTCAAAATTGAAGCATTAAATTGTCAGCTTGTTAAGAATGCATCATTCATATCATGCACATCCTGCATTTCCTTAGGAAATGAGGTTGAGTCTTTGAAGAGAGTGCACGGTGATATGAGCGCCAAGTCTTTTGACTCTTGTGTTGCTTTTCAATCCGAGATTGATGTTATAATAATTGATGTTGCTTCTTTGCAAACGTATTTTGATTCTTCTTGTGCTTTTCTTGAGTCTCTTGATATTGGCACTTATGCTATTATTTTAGATCACTCTCTCTTGGCTAATGAAACTTCTTATGGTTTTTCCAGTGTTGTTCAAGGGACTTCCAAAGATAAGAGTGCTTTTTTCTCACATGGTACAATATCTCTAAAAAAAAGTACCATTGCATTTGTTGTAAGAAGGATGGGCACATTGTTGAGTTTTGCTTCCACCGTGTCAAACACAAGCGTAGAGTGTGTCATCGAGTTTTTATGAACATACATAATCCATATCATGGTATGTGTGCACCTAGTGCTAACACAAGTACTAGAAGTGATGTGGCTCGCCTAGACGATTTGAGAGAGTTGTGGCTCTTGGTCTTAAACTTGTGAAGTGGCTAGGGAGTAACTGTAAACATTCATCTCTAAAACTCAATATATGGCCAAAATTCATCTAAGTCTTTCTCCTCTTTGCTCAAGTGTTGAAATCTTGATTTTGGCTTGGTTTTTGGTGTTTACTCTTCTCCTCTTGATCTTAATTTGTGCCAAGGATGTGTAAGTGATGAAAATATCTTTTGGAGACCATATCCCATCCATCTAGGCATTCTTCTTTGCAAGTTCTTGCTCTTGCTCGATTTTTGGCTTAAGAAAAAGTGATTTTGGAGGTTCTTTGTATTAAGAGCTGTTGGCTTGTGTTATTGCCATGCTTAGGCTTGCTAGGACATATGAAAGTAGATCTAAGGTCATCTTAGCCATCAATTATCCACGAGCAAGTCTTTGTTCAAGTTCTTGTGTTTTGCCGATTTTAGTGCAACCTTTCTTAAAATGGAAATAGATCTGAACTTTGGCAATGATCTTCTTGATATTTAATTTTAATAAGTTCCCAATATCCTAGCGAAGGTGTGTACAAAGTTTCAGCTCATTTGGAGTTGTGGATAAAAATTTTCATCAATTCTTGGATTTGAAATGATGATAATTTTCAGCTCTGGCCTGAGAGAGCGGTCAGACTGCCTTTTGGAAGCGATCAGACCACCCAAGAGAGGTCAGATCAGTCTGAGTTGGAGATTTGACCGCCCGTAGGTGAAAAGGCTCACTTGGCTCAGTTTTTCTTTGATTTTTCCCTGTGGGTGCTTAGTCTCTGATCTCTATAGTTTCACATAGTTTTTAGAGTGAAGAGCCTTGATTTCTCTTTTTGTGGGAAAGATTTGCAAAAGGCTTCAATTGTGTTAGCTCCTATTCAATCACCCTCTAGTTGTCTTAGTCCTACAAAAAACTAAAATTTAAATTTCGCCAATTCTAGGCCAAGTGCTAGTCAAATTAGATGATAATTCCCTTGCAAAAAAGGGGTCAAACGGTAATTATTTTCATTGGTTCGAGCATTATCACCCAAAATTAGTATCGACTCGAATTCAAAATTCGCCCCAGTCACTACAGTCTCAAGTGACTGGACGGATATAACTGCCAGTTTTTTTAAGAGAAAATTGTATTGTAGCTCCTTGAACTTATAGGGTTGTGTCACTTTACTCTATGAACTTGTGTTTAACTTTTTCAGCCGTTGAATGTGCAGAATTATACCACTTTACCCCCTGAACTTGTATTTTACTTTATCATCTCGTTGAACTTGTAGGGTTGTACCATTTTACCCCTTGAACTTGCATTTCGCTTTCTCAGCCCCCTGACCTTGCGTCTGTTTGCACCACAGGTCCATTAGATCATTTGCTAACAGAAAACGCTGAGCTAACATAGCACATGGCTGATACCGTAGGGTCAGACTCGATCGTGTGGGCATAGTGTTGAGTTGGTACAGTGCCCTATTCTCCCTAGCAGCGTGGCAGAGTAGAGGATGGAGGACATGGGGCAAAGCAGGTTGTCACGGTGGGGCTCCTGTGATCCTGTGTGCGTGGCATGTTCTCGGGGTAGCAGTGCGCAGAAGGAGGAGTGGCTCGAGGAGGCTCCATGGGGATGACAGAGACACCATCGGTGAGGCCAACGACGATGAGGAAGACGATAAATTAACATCCAAACACACCATCCTAACCCGTTAGCCTCTCCTTTCACCTTTTCTATCCCGCCACAAAGCCGCCATACCCCCTTCCTCGTCCCCAATCTAACGAGCAGCCACCACTACTCCAAACCATGACTGCAAATCTCCCAAACTCACTATTAACTCAGTTCATCTCCCAAAATTGACCATACCACTACTTTCCTTACTTCATTGCAGTTCTATTAGTGCCACTCCCGTTGCCGAAGCTCGTTGGATGGGCCACCGGCGTTGAGCTGCGTCGCCTCTCCCCTCTTGGCTCCCAGGGAACCGCCGTCCCTATCATCCTCTCACTAGGCTATTCACATCACAAGGTGTGCTGCATCACACTGAAGTAGAAACCCATCTCCTTTAGTCGCCCTCTCGCCATAGATCGCCACCACCATGCTTCTCCCTGACGCCATCCCCATTGTCATCCCGCGCCCTCTATCCCCTGCTTTGGCGCACTGCGAGAGAGAAGAGGACACTTGCTGACTCGACACTATGCCCACGCGATTGAACTCGACCCTACGGTATCAGCTATGTGCTATGTCAGCTCAACGTTTTCTGTTAGCAAATAATCCAATAGACCTACGGTGCAAACAGACGCAAGTTCAGTGGCTGAGAAAGTAAAATATAAGTTAATGGGGGTAAAGTGGTAAGTTCAGGAAGTAAAGTGGTACAACTTTACAAGTTCACGAAGCTATAGTGCTATTTTCTCTTTTTTAACCCTGATCTATGATCCCAACTGGTCTCTACTTCCTACATCAGGAAAAAGTTGACCACGGATTGTAGCAAATACAACACGCTAAACACACTACACCATATGCATTTTTTCCTCCCGAGAGTGAAACACTCTTGGAAATTCTCTCTTGGTCGGTAGTTTCTATTGTATTTTGTTAGTCGCTAAATAGATGTATTGTTGGCGGTCTTTAAGAACTATTGTCGGTAAATACAATAGACGATACTTAATTTCTACACCGTCGGTTCCATGAGGATGAAAATGGTCAGCATATTTAGTTAAATCTCTCGGTAAAAAAAAATGGAAAACGCATCCGTCATTTAGTAATCACCGAGAGTTCTTTTAGAGCCGTCGGCCATTTATTTCGGGAAAAGTTACATATCTCGTACATACTGGCATAGGGGTGGGTTATTTTAGGCTGATAGCTTATAACTTAAATATTTGAATTCTGCCTGTTCGTGAGAAGCAGTACGCAGAGAAAAATTGTTGTATGTAATTTTGGTTAGTACAACTAAACTGTACACTTTTTATTATAATTTTTTATTAATCCTATTTTTTAAAAATATATTATTTAAAAGCTAGTTACTAGATAAGCCACCTGTACTAAGCATACGTAACAAGACAGTACCAGTGCAGCGAAGGTGCTTCTCCCGGCCCCTTTTGCGCTGCGCTGTCCCTGTTCTGACTTCTGAAAACCGGCCAGCAGGGCCAGTCTCTTCTGGAGACGAGAGATTCCTGAGCGATCGTGAAGGTTTAGCCACCGGTGCTCACCGTCGTCACATGGCTGGACCCCGGCCACAACGTGCCAGACCGATCGACCCATGCATATATGGCCCTGACTGACGCTATCTACCTATCTATCTATCTATCTATCTATCTATCTGACTAGCACTCCCCCATCGACATGTTGACATTGCGACCCATCCGTCGCCGTGCATGGCTGCATGCGTAGGCCCAGCTCCCTGCCTGCTCGTTGGCCGGCCGGCCGGCCAGTCAGAGCCAGTGCGATCACTGTGCCGTAGGGTCGGTCGGTACGATCAGCTAGCTAGCAGCCACCGTTGGTTGGTTGGTCCGTCTAGCTCGTGCAGTTGCACGGGTTGATGCATTGGCACTTACTGGAGTTGCCAATATTAGTGGTCCTCACGAGCGCGGATGCATGCATGGATGTATGCTAGAAATCTTATCCCTCGCTCCCCTTTCAAATGTTACAAGATCAAATCCAAAATCCTAGGTGACGAACAGTGGCGGATTCAAGATTTTACCAAAGGGTATGCCGCACCAAAATTTTTATATGCAATTCGGTAAATAATTGTAAATTTTGCACCGTAATTCGGTATACAGGCACTAAATAATATGATAAGTCTTAAATTCAAGGATTAAGTTGGAAACTTGCACAAATTACAATATAAATAGTTCAAACACCATACTAATAGTCTCAACCGGAGATAGGGTAGGATTTGAAGTAGCAGCCGCCGCCTTCTTGGCTGCATGTTTTTGAAAAAGAGATGCAATGTCTCCGCTTCTCTTCATAATTGAACAATTCAAAAAAAAAAAAATTGCTCCGGCCCTGCAAGAGAATAAAGAATATTATATATCATTTTGAAATTTGAATGCCAGAACTTTTCTTGACCATATGTTTCTGTTATAGAAGTAATGCAACTATGCAAGATCTTCAAGATATGTGACTATGTTCTTATGGTTTTACCTAAAACAACAATATCTGGATGCTTTTTCTTGGCCATATGCTTCAGCTGGTTCACCTGTACATGTACACAATATTTCTTTACACAATGTTTCTTTCAGTTCATTTGCTGTCATCTGATGCTTTTTCTAGCTAAATGGATTGTCTTAATGCTAAAATGAAACAAATTTAGGTTACTGGTTTGGCTTAGAAAGTACATTATCACAGATTGTAATTTTTAAATGGTAGCTGACTCAAGAAGAGAAACTAAAAACAAAAACAAGTACGTAGGATGTAGGAATAAATATATAGCAAAGAAGGGTCCAATCTTGTTCAAAGGCAATGGTAAATGCAGCGGCAACGAGTGATGATTACCTGATTGATTCGCCTGACGAGTGACGAGGTCTCTCAATCTCTCATACGGTTTATTCTGTCATGCGGCGGTGGCGAACGATTAAAGTCGAACGACTGGAACGCTGAATTGAGCGGAGCGGCGCGTCACGCCGTCACAGGTGGAAGCCGCGAAGGCGAACCGTCTCGCAGCTCTCGCTGAGGAATCGGAACCGTCTCGCAGCTCTCGCCGAGGAATCGGATGACCGATCGAGCGACGCGTCACATGTGCCCAGTACTTCGGCTGGGTCCCACCGCCACAGGGTATGCCGGGGCCCACCCGGCATACCCTGTAGATCCACCACTGGTGACGAAGTACGTAAGAACACAGCAAGTATATATGGTGTGAGTAACCATGGATTCGTATCCTTAATTTTCTGGCAGTCCAAGTGGTATTGATGTGCTTTCAAAAGAAATGGTATTGATGTGCCGCTGGGTGACCGGCCTCTGCCCTGGGCTAGCCTGCTGCCTGCCTGGTGGTCCGTACGCAAGTCCAGACAACGGTGCCCATGTTTGCACAAAACGTCAACACATCAATGATCGCCGTCGTCCTGGTCGAGCGGCTATCGATCACTACCCCATTGACGCCGAAACGGAGGATCCACCCGTCCCAGGGTTTTGTAAACCGGTTTTAAAATTTTATCCAGGGTGACAGATAATATCGATATAGCCGATAATCGAAAAATCTAAGAGGATTTTAAACCAAAATTTTCAAATCAAAATTTGAATAAAAAGGCCAAAAATTGGTGAAAATCGGCCAAATTTTTAAAAATAAATTTTGGCAAAATTTCTTTTATATCTGACAAAATTCATGTGAAATAATTTTTTCGAGGCCAGTTTAAAATTTTACCTGAGGGGACCGATACGGTTGGTAAAACTGATAATTGGCCGATTATCAGAACCATGGCTACGAGACATCGCTGTCGATGGATCCATCGATCATCCGGTCCTACGCTTTTGGAGAATTTGCCCAAGGCCTAGACGAGCGTTGAATTTGAACGTTATGATCACGCACACGAATACAAGTAAACACAGATTGATTTTTCTGACGTGATACGTCTACATCCTTTTCGTCTTTCTTATATAGAGAAGCAATATATAAGACTCTATAACTAACATGGCATCCCACGTTGAGAGTTCTACATGGACACACCCTGACTTTTCTTTAAAACCACTCTGAATCCTAAATGGACCCTGAACTCTAAATTTACGACCACGACCGCTATAGTACTTTTACGACTATGACTGTTATAGTACTTTACGACCACTTATTGTTGCAGTACTTGATTTGGTCGTATAGATTGCCATGGTCGTAGACTACCGTAGTCGTAGACATACTCTAGTTGTGGATTTGACCAGACTACAAGATAACTAGATTAACTCTACCAATCTCCTCCTTAAACTTTTTGTGTTCCGTCGATGTTTCGCACATCGATTTTCTCCCTCATGTCTATGAACTTCATTCTTCTGAATGACTTGGTCAGGATGTCAGTGAGCTAGGCTTCTGTGCAAATATGCTACACCTCTATCACCTCTGATTCCACACAATTCTCTAATGTAATAGAAACGAGTGTCGATATGTTTTCTTCTCTCATGGTAGATTGGATTCTTGCTCAACGCAATTGCAGATTGATTGTCGATCTTTAGAATTACCTTCTTAACTTTTGTCTCTAGCATATCAGCCAACAATCATTCCAGCCATACCCCTTGACATGCTACCACATAAGCTACAATATACTCTGCTTCACACGAGGAGAAAGCGACTACTTTATGCTTTGGTGAACACCAACTGATTGGGTTCGACCTCAGGAAAAATGCCATGCCCGAAGTGCTCTTCTGGTCATCTGTATCATCGGCTAGGTTACTATCTGAGTAACTGATCAGTCCCAAATTTTTTTCTTCTTTTCATAGACACACCCGTAACTCAAAGTTCCTTTCACATACCTCAGTATGTGCTTTATAGCACCCATATACTTCGTAGTTGGCTTCACCATGTACCTCATCATGCCAACCGAAAACGCTAAGTCCAGTCGTGTGTGTAGCAAGTATCTCAAACTTCAGACTATGCTTCGATATAGGGTCTTGTCCACTTCAGGCGGGGTTCCATCAGAATTTGCATTGGATTTCAATCCTTCATTTCGCATTTGTCCAATACCTTTGTTGTATATGTGGACTAGCTGAGAGTAATATTCCCGAAGCTCTGACGTACTTCAATGCCTAAGCAGTAGCTGAGTAGCCCAAGGTCACTTATGCTAAATAATTTCTTCATTTGGCTTTTGAAGCTATTGATCTCCTTGATACTCTCTCTAGTGATGATCAGATTCCACCAAGGACTTGTCTAGCTTCGAATTCTAAGCTCTTGGGGCTTGACGCAGACCATATAAGGCTTTATGCAATCTCAACACCTTGTGTTTTTCTCCTTTCTTCTCAAATCCTGGAGGTTGTACAACATAGACTTCTTCTTCCAGGTCATCATTGAGGAAGGCTGAATTTATATCCATATGATAAACCTCCCATCCTTCATGCATCGTGATCGCAATGAGCAGGTGTACCGTCTATAGCCTCACCATAGGAGCAAAGACTTCATCGAAATCAACGTCTTATCGTTGAACGTACCCCTTTGCAACTAGCCTCGCCTTGTGCTTTACGATCATACCTTGAGTATCCTTTTTAACTTATACACCCACATCAAACCAATCGGTCTGTTGCTATCTGGCAATGGAACAAGCTACCATGTTCTATTTTCTTGGATAGTGGACATCTCCTCCTCCATAGCTCTTCTCCATTCTGGCTTTGCCTAAGCTTCTTCAAAGTTCGTAGGTTCCTCCTTTCCAAGTAAGTAGAACTCTAAATCTTCTAGTTCTATTGGAGATGTGGCACCATAGAGACCGGTGCTCTCAACATTGCTTCCGAAGTGCATGGTGAAGATAAGCCGGGTGTCCCAAACCCTGTGCTCATACTGGTCGTGGTCGTGCCTAGAGTTACTGCTTCATGGTCGTGTCCTCTGACTACGTCTATCGTGGTTGTAATGTCGGAAGCCACCACATGGTCATCAGGACCTATATTAGCATCAGGAGAGTAATGTACTGTGAAGATGTATTTAATTGATCGTACCTCTACCGAGGGATCTCTACTCCACTTCCACTTTCTCTCCTCCTCAAACACTGCATCATGACTCACCACAACTCGTCATGACTCTGGATCAAACATCCGACAACCTTTCGTCTTTGAATCATATCCAATGAACACTATTGGCTTGCTTTGATCTGCTAGTTTTTGAAGGTGTGGCGTGGTTGTCTTAACATGTGCAGCGCACCCGAAAGTGCAATTTGACCAACACTTGGCTTGCGGTCTAGTAGACCTCGTAAGGAGTTTTGCCGATGACGCTCTTCGTTGGTGCCCGATTTAGGAGGTAAACTGCAGTCGATACTGTTTCTCCCCAAAATTCTCCTAGGACCCCATGCTCTTCAATAGACTCCTTGCCATGTCGACCACTGTCTAGTTCCTTCTTTGGACCACACCATTTTATTGAGGAGAATAAAGTGCTATTATATAATGCCTAATTCCCAATAGTTCACAGTAGCCTGTGAACACGTTCGAAGTAAACTCACCACTGCAGTCAGTGCATAAAGCTTTTAGCCTTCGATTTTTCTCCATCTCGGCTACAACCTTGATCTTCTTGAACTCCTCGAACACTTCATCTTTGCTTTGTAGTAACATCAGCCACATAAACCATGTACAATCATCTACCAATAGTAGGAAGTATTGATTTCCTCCATATGTGGTCGGAGTGATTGGTTCGCAGATGTCACCATGGGATAGCTCATGAGAAACATCTGCTCGGCAAAGAGACGTGGTCAGAAACAGATTCTGATGTTGCCTGCTGACTAGACAACCATTGCAAATGCGATCCACGTGCTCGATCATGGGCATGCCATGCACCATCTTCTTGTGAGCCAAATCCTTTAGAGCATGAAAGTTCACATGCCCATACCTGGTGTGCCATCACCACACCTGTTCCATGCTTTTTGCTAGAAGACACACTGAGAGAGCCAGAATGATGTGTAACACATACATCTGGTTTCTTGATCTGCTCACTTTGGCCAACATCCTGCGATATCTGTCTAAGATCGATATTACTCCTCCTTTGACAACTATCTTGCAACCGTTCTCATCCAACTGACTGAGATTGATTATATTACTTCTCAGCTTCAGAATGTAGTAAACATTTGTGAGGATACGATGTTCATCCATAGAACACTCCAACAGCACCGAGCTCCTTCCTTGTATCTCCACAGCTGAACCATCTTTAAATTTGACTGAGCCTTTTACCATTGTGTCAATCTCAGCAAATTTCTCCTTACAGCCAGTCATGTGGTTACTTGCGCCAGTATCAAGATACCAAGCCTTGTTTTGAGTGCCGCTAAACTTCAGCATCACCTTATCTTCGTGCAGGAATACCTCATCTTCAGGCATCGGTACTGTATGGATGAGTTCACATGCTTCAACCATTAGCAGTTGAGGATCTTTGTCATTTTGTTTTGCTACGAGATTGGCTCTTCCTCTTCGGTTTGGCTTTGGATACTCTTTTGCAAAATACCCATACTCATTGCAATTGAAGCACTTGACCTTGGTCTTATCGGCGTTACGCGACATTCATTCATCGACAACGCGATCACCTTCACATCGGCCTCCGCCTTGTCCACGGCCGCGTCTCTGACCTCTTCTATTACGACCTCCTACTAGAGCCCTCATTCTTCTTAGTCTTCGTGCTCCTCTCTTCCCACTTGTTTTGGGTAAAGAGTAGCTTATCTCCTCCGTCCTTCGAGTGCCGTTGACCCTTGAGTCCTTCCTCATAGGTTCTGAGGCAACTGATCGCCTCCGTGAGTGACATCATTGCGACATCACCAAGCTGTTCGACCATTCCGATAATCTAGAGGAATCGATCAGGAACCAAACTAAACCGTTTCTCAACGACGTCGCTCTCTTCTAGCTTAGTGTCAAGTGAACAGATCTCACCCACCAGCGTAATGAGTTTCATGGAGTATTCGGTGGTCATCTTTGAGTCTCCCATCTGCATCTTGCTCAGTTGCTGTTTCAGCACTTGAGCGTATGTCTTCTTGATGCGATCTTTGCCTACTCACATCTCCCTAAGTGCAATCCAGGCTTCTTTCGCTGTCTCCTTTTCAATGATTAACATAATCACGTCGTCTGGCACCGCTTGCGAGATGGCCACCGTCGCGCCTTGATCTTTTTCACCGTCATCGTCTCCATCTTCAACCGCCGACCATACCCCTAGCGAACGCAAGATTAACTTCATCTTGATAGCCTGTATGCTGTAATTCGTTTGCTCAACATCGGGTATTGAATCAGGATCAATGCGCTTCTTGCCATTTGCTTGATGAACACGCCTGATTTCGATGGATCGAGCTCATTGCTCATGGTCTCGACGAGCGCTTCTGACTTCGATGGATCAATAACATTGCTGGCCATCGCTTTGTCCCCTTAAGGTCTAATACCAATTGTTGGGGAATTTGCCCAGGCCTAGATGAGCAATGAGCTTGAACCTTATGATCACACACACGAACATGAGTAAACACAGATTAATTTCTTTTTTCGACGTGATACATCTGTGTCCTTTTCGTCTTTCTTATATAGATAAGTAACACATAAGGCTCCATAACCAACACGGCATCCCACGTTAAAGAGTCCTACACGGATACACCCTGACTTTCCTTTAAAATCACTCTGAATCCTAAACGGACTCTGAATTTACGACTACGACTGCTACAATACTTTTACGATTACGACTGATACAATACTTTACGACCACTGACTGCTACAGTACTTGAGCTAGTCGTATAGACCACCGTGATCGTAGACTGCCATAGTCATAGACATACTCTAGTCGTAAATTCGATCAGACCATAAAACAACTAGATTACCTCTATCATACGCGTCGGCGACGACGTCGTCCTCGCTCCATCGACCGTACTTGAGATCATATATCCATGACATGGCTAGCTCGCAGTTCTTTGTTGGTTGCTGTAATTAATGGTTCAGAGCTTGGACTTGGGAGGCATTGGAGTACTACTGGATGCATGTTATATACATATGATACGTTGCCATTTGGATCGCCAGTGTACTGTGCCTGAGGTCGACGCTTCATGCATGATTGCCAACTGATCAACCGTAGAGTACATACTATACTATCTTTGCAACATCTTCAGCCTTTTTCCTGTAATGGATGCGTGATTTCTAATATCACACCTGCAGCCAGCCAGCCAGCCCTCGAGAAGTAGCTTTCAGCAAGTAGTATCTTCAGAGAACCATGGACAAGACAGTACTGTGGTACAATGATATTTAAGTTTGTTAGCAAGTCTATATAGATGAGAAAAGTATGAATTACTGTTTTGCGACGACCAATTAATCGTCGACCGAAACGGTTAACCGATCTCTCGGTTGGATCATCGAGCTAGCTAGCGGCAGACGCTGATCGTTGGCCGCGGTTGGAGGGTCGCCTGTCAGGTTGGTGTCCATGTCGCCTGCAGCTTTGTTGTTGGAGCATCAGCGTAGCATGCGTCGGTCAATCTCAGGACCTGGACGTTGATGCGCTGCGTCGCAGTCTGAGGACGCAACATCATGTTGTCGCTCTAAATGATCAGAGAATCACCCAGCTTATTGTATAAGTATAGTTATCTGAGGTTAATAAAGAGGGATTTTCGTTCGGTTTAATGAGGATGCACTTAAGTACTTTATCTCCTTGCTTAACTAGAACTTGGAAGTAATAGCTAGCACTCCATCAGGTTTCAATAGGGAGAATGCCTTTGGTTAACTGATCGAGCATTGGGCTATGGAATAATTACTATGGATACGCATATATCCACAATTCCACACTTCTATATTAATGCTAGATAGTTCAGCAATGAAGCATCACCATCAGTTAGACCAAAACCACTAGACCCTGATGTAACTGTGTCTGCATACACATTTACTGTTGTACTAGACCTAGATGTAACTATGTAAAGAAGAAACCGATGGTATAGATGTGAACAGTGCTAAGAAAGGTGGTGATAGCATCATCACCGAGATTTTGGTGTATATCACTTTGACAAGAGAGCAAAGTGACGAAATGGATGATGTAGAATAGCATCACCTTCGGTTTCTCTTGCGTATAATGCTAGGTTATATCCACAGTTCCACACTTCTCCCTTTCGAAAAAAAAACAATTCCACGCTTCTAAATTAATGCTAGATAGTTCAGCAATGCAGCATCACTATCAGTTAGACCAAGAACGTCTGACCCTGAAACAGATGTAACTGTGTCTGCGTACACATTTACTATTGTACTAGAGATAGATGTAACTATGTAAAGAAGAAACCGATGGTATAGATGTGAACAGTGCTAAGAAAGGTGGTGATAGCATCTATTGCCGAGATTGTAGTGTATCTCACTTTGATGAGAGAGCAAAGTGGCGAAATGGACGATGTAGAATGGCATCACCTTCGGTTTCTCCTGCGTACAATGCTAGGTTATATTTTTCGTGGTGGGAGCTAGAGTTGTTCATGTCTTGGTAAATTAAAACTGCACACATAGAGGAGTTTTCTAAGATATACTTAACCTTTGATAATTAATTACTCCCTCCAATCACAAAAATTGTCTATTGATATCTTTATGGATATCTAGATTGGACACATGAAAATTAATATTCGTAGATTTATCATGAAAAACACTCTCAGCATATATCAATGCACAAGGTTTGTTGTGTGGGTATCATACTATATATGTCTTGGAGTGCCAATATGTTGGGCCTATTTGATTTGAAGCCAACGTAGCCAAAATTAGCAGCGCTGACCATATTTGGCATGTATACACTTGTTCGCCACCGAAAGTATTGTGTAGCAAAATTCAAGGACCCATGTTCCTGCGCCGGAAACATGGCTTAAACTTCCCTGTCCGACTCTCCTTGATGAGAAGAAATCGTGTTTCAAATTTAGGAAGAGCAAGCGCGCGCGCACTGGTTTTTTTTTTTCTCTGGGTTAGGAGCATCCCAGTACACTGTGTTGTGTGACTGTGGCATGCCTGTTGGATCGATGCCACTGGTGTGGCAGCTGGGACGACTGACGCGATCATGAGATGGGTGAGGTGGTAGAATGCGATCGAGTGCCGACCGCAGACAACATTCCTTTCTCGAGTTCCCAACCGACGGATCAGGCAGGATCGATCGGAATCGGATACCTTCTCTTCTTTTCATTCCTCACCTCCCTCCGGCCGCAAGAATAATCTAATAGGAGTACGTATTGTTTAGTGTATTTACCAGACATTGTTTTTGAGAGACCATATGCTACGTCTAAGATATATTATAATAACAATTAATATTTGATTGAGTTGGATTTAAATTTTATAACAGGTTTAGAAAATTCAAATTTCAGTATGTGTTGTTAGAGTTCAGCCGGTCTAACCGCCAATTCTTCGGCGGTTTGCTTCTATGGGGTGTGCGGTTAAACTGGCCATAAACCTTTGGGAAATTAGACACTAAACTATTGTTTAGGCTTGTTTGAGGATGAGTTTACACTTAGTGCTACTAAAATTGAAAATGGAGCCGAAACTATATAGAACTTGACTGAAATTCCAAAGAAGGTATTTTCTGATGAAGTTAAGCAGTCAGACCGGCCAATTATAGTCGGTCTAACCAACATGTTGTCGGCGGTTAGACCAGCCCCAACAGTTTGACCGGCTGGCAATGGTGGTCAAGCCAGTTGTTAACAAATTGGGTTGATCAAGTGGTGATTGAGTGTGAACATGACATAGGGGCCATGGGATGGTTGTGTTGTGTTGCATGATGTGTATGATTTTGACTAACGTGAATCAAGTGCATAGAAGTTGTACTGAATATGGTTACTTGGTCTTTGAATGTGTAATGACTTAGAGGACATAGCGATTGGCGGCAATGGATCGGGACTAGATAGAGGAGCTGAGATCCGGGTGGTTATGTAAGTCTGGGTGAGGCTATGTGGCTCAAGCAGGAGCACATAGAAGGCAAGCATCGTGAAGAGACAAGTTGGTGCATATGATGCATCAAGTGATGAGGTTGATACACATAGAGATAGTTCAGGAGAGTCTAAATGCGTGAATATATGATGGCTAGTCATTAGGCACTACGGGCTGTGTGTCAAGGCATCTGGAGATACTTTGAGGTGAAGTTGAAGACGGAGTCAAAGAAAGGTGCCCGGAAACTTTGTCAAGGGTATTTTGGTGGTTGGCCAAATACTGGGTTGGTACCTTGATCAAAACCGCTGCGTGAAGAGGTGCAATGGAGGAGTGGTTTAGGTCAAGGAGAGTTGAATTCGACAAGTAGATTAATCGCTAAAGAGTCAGTAGGTTGAGTCTTGTAAACACTTTGAAAAGTGGCGTATGTGTAAAACACATGTAAGAGGTTTTTCTGGTAAACTTAATGGGTTGGACCCACTAAGGTGTATGTTGATAATTTACAGGGAAGGAGAGGAAGTGGTTGGATCAGGGATTCTAGGGTTAGGTTTTGCCCTAATATCTTGTCTCCCTCTATGGTTGTGTGAGAAAGATCTTGATTGAGGAAAGAGTGGTGTTTTGGTTGTACCTTGTAATCATCCATGAGCATGTAAACATCATCCGATCCTCCTCTGAAATAGCTCAAAGCTTTGTCTCAATCATGTTATTGCTTATGTTCTTGCTTGGCATCTTTTATTGTTAAGCTAGATTTGTGTTTTTTAGTTCGTAAGAGTTCTAGCCCAATCTCTTATTTGGATTATCTTGCTAGGACATGTGAGAATAGATTTAGAAGACATCACGTCTTAGATCCTCATGAGCAAGAAGTAAGTTGAGAATTAGGGTTTTTGATGTTCTTGTGAGCTAGACTCGATTTTCTTCAATTTGGTGAACTTGAGCCCAAAATTCTTGTGATTCTTGATTGGTTTAGGTTCTTGTTGCCTTGTACAAGTCTCATGCAAAACTTAAAAGTGTTTAAATAAGATTTGAATAGGTTCTTGAGGTTTCAGCTTTTACCCTGAGAGACTTTCAGATCTAGGAATAGGGGGCCGATCAAACCGGCCCTAGACCTACAATCAGATTGGCCAGCTGGTGTGATAGGACTTAGGCCGGCAGTCAGATCGGCCCAACAATGACGGTTTGAATGCCCTGTGTAGAAGACTGTTGATATTGTTTGCTCGTGTTGCTAGTTTTTTATCGCCTCATTGTGTTGGTGTGATCTAATCTCAGTGACTATCATAGTCACTTGAGTGAAAATTTTGAATACCTTAGGAAGAAATATTTTGTGAATCATTCACCTTCTCTAATTGCCGGTATCGGTCCTACAATTTTATTCTTTTAAGGCCATTTCCTTCTCCAATTTAGAAGAAAAATGGTAGTACTAATTTAAACAAGTAGCACATATCAATCTTCTTGCTCGATCTCACCTGCTCGATCTTCTCATGAAAGTAATATATTCTTGTATGTATCACCACTAGGTGGTGAATTACATGTGTGTGTATGTACACACACACACACACATACATACATACATACATACATACATACATACATACATACATACATACATACATACATACATACATACATACATACATACATACATACATACATACATACATACATACATACATACATACATACATACATACATACATACATACATACATACATACATACATACATACATACATACATACATACATACATACATACATACATACATACATACATACATACATACATAATTTGCATGCAAGCTAGACTCTCAACAAAAGAAAATCTTAGCTAAGGCAAAAATTTGGTGAAAAATCTTAGAAGTAGCAAAGTGAGAATTTTGGTCACTCATTTGCTTTTCGAAACATCTGTGAAACTGGGATCATATTGTAGGACCGTTATGGCAACATAAAGGGTGAATAGTATGAAGGACCATGTGAAAAGTTCCAAGTGTTGTGATGAACCATTGTAAGTTTTGTAGAGTGGATATTTGATTTTGCAAAGCTTGCATTTTATTTATATCAATTTTAGAATTTTTTAGGCAAACCGGTATGACCGCAGTAGCTATATCGTAGAGCGGTAGTATCACGGTTTACTTGTCGGTACCTTGTTTTCTAAAGAGGTCCAGTTACGGGGTGCAGTAATACCAGCTTGTGGTGAGCGGTAGTACCAAAATTCTTGGATTTTGGGTAATTGGGTCATGGATTGATTTGGGTTGACCTAGGATAGTGCATTAATGTTGCATGAAGTATGTTTTGACTAACGTGGGTCAAGTTCTGAAGAACTTGTGCTTGAAATGATTTCTTGGTATTTGGATATACAGGGTTGCTTGGAGTCAACCATGGTCAATAGCGAAGATAAGGGTTACACTTAAGGAGGAGTCAAGACCTAGAATGATCAAGGATATCATGTGAGATGGCTGAGCTCAAGAATGGTACGAGAAAGGTGGGAATATTAAAGAGAAGTTCGAGTGACAGGTTGCACCATGTGGCTTGGTCAGTCCAAATGAGGTGTGGTCCAGTGGAACTCGAACAGGAGAGACTTGAAGACATGTGATAAGCTAGTGGTGTACCTAAATATGGCAAATATAGCGATTGCTTGCAAGAATGATGAAGATAGGGTCGAGAAAATGTATTTTGGTAAGTTGATCAAAATATCAAAAACTACCTTGAATCAAAACCCTTCCTTGACTTGGTCTTCATCTTCTCTTGCAAGAAATCGCTATGCTTGACACATGCAGGTATACCACTGGCTTGTCATATATTGGCAGGTCTCTCCTGTTCCGATTCCACCAGACACTAGTACAAATATGGGCTTCAATGATGATCAGAAATCATCACAGAAGATCACTTTTTTGTCATAAAAATTATTTTATGACAAAAATTAGGCGTCATTGACCATTGTCACAGAAAGTGCGTCATATATTATATACAGTGACATGACAAGCCATTTTCATCATAAACTTAAAGACAAAAATATTATTGTCATGGAATGTAACAATTAGTGATGTTTATAATCATCATGCATGGTTTGGTAAGTGTAATGTAAATGTGCCATTTCATCATAGATTTCTAGGCCTGTCCAGTTGGGTAGGCTCCATGCAATATGTTTTATGATGTTTTTTTTATTGTAACATCCATAAAATTTATTTAGATTCCCGAAGGTCACACATCCTAGCTTTTCGCTCACGCGGGCTCACTTAACTTCAAAATTCTTTCAAGGTTTAATGAGATGATGCCTTTTTTCTTTCATATGATTGAGAAATTCACCTTTATCCACTACTACAAAAAGCATAATACTAGATGCCACATCACAGATGATTACTCAAAATCGTCAATATTAAATATAATCAAAGACAGTTTTAGTTTAGAAACCATCTATATTATTGCTAGCACTAAAAACCATCTATGAAGAGGTAATATCATAGACGGTTCATGGTGAAAACCGTCTATGAAGTATCACAGACAGTTATTAACAAGAACCGCATGTGATTTTAGCAAATATCACAAACGGTTTTTTCTTTGAACCATCTATGATTATTAAGTCATCACAGATGGTTTGTATTAAAAACTGTATGTGATAATTTCACTATATTAATTACGTGTAGATCCGTCAACCCTTTATCTTAAATTCCAGATCTAGGCTGCTGCTTTGAGCTAGAGACAGGGTTTTGAGGTCATTTAGTAAAAGGAGACTATTTGGCAAAAGTGATTATAGATCCATTAAGTTTTTGACTACCTATGGTTAGTAATTTGTTCCTAATTGCATTATAATTTAGATCCAGCTTTTGGTGAAAGGAGAATTGAAGATGGTTTAGATCTAGCTAGTTTGATGTAGAGAGAGGATTATTAACATCTAGCATAGTTTAGGGTTTATGGTTTAGACAATTCATTGTCTATTTCTACTTAATTCAATTTAATTAATTATTCTTGTTACATATAGCTACTTTAGATCGTATATATCTAGTATACTAATTAATTAATTTAATATTTAATACCAAATTGTTATATGCATAACGTAGGACTGATTCATGGAAGATAGTGACCAAAGTTTGGAAAAATGAGCTGGTGATGGAAGTTCTTCAATCATTCAAGATTCTGGAAGAACACAAGGACTCCGAGCAATGACATAGATTGCTAGCGGCATGCAAAACGTGGAATAACTTCAAAAGCCTGTTTATCAAGCAATACGTGGAGAAGGATCTGATGCCCTTCAACAAGTATCCATTCCTGGAGCACAATGGCAAGAATTTGTGGTGATAAAGACGATAGATAGTTTTGGGAATGAAAGTGTGGTGCACAGGGCCCTCCAGGCAAACAGACTCGAAACCGCTGGATATGCGGGTAAAATCACACAGTGGAGGGAGGAGGACAAGCAAGCTATCCTGTGGGAGGCCTCCTCGCCATTTGCCAGGATCCCGGATGAGTGTGCTTGAAATTGGATAAGAGCAAGGTCATCTACCGTATCATCGTGGGCCATCTCCTTTTGAAACCCCGCAGACGAGGAAGTGTCCCACCTCCAGGTAAGATATTGAACTACCTAGGTTTTAATTACTCCATAACTTTATAGGAAGTGATATGACATGTTAGGCTCTTGTAGGAAGCGCTGAGCGTGGAATCTTCACAATGCTCATTCCAGGTAGTCAGGGAGAGAGATATACTCTCTGCAGCTTTGGGAAATAAGGAAAACCTGGTTGTATAAGAGGCCTTGGTCTTTCTATGCCTTAGAAATATGGATTCTCAGATAACTCCGAAGCGTACTGGAGTAAGAAGAGAGCAAAAGCCGAGCGTGAGGAATGGCTACGAGAGGAGATTACACTACTACAGAAAGGGTCACCACAGACAGTTCAAAACCTACATCACAGAAGGTTTCTGAACTGTCTGAATTTATGTGTTTGTGATAACAGATGGTTATAATAGACAGTTTTCAAACCGTCTATGATAAGTTACAATACACAAAGTTTTTTCAATAAAATTGTCTGTGATATATCAGATATCAGAGATGGTTCTTAAACATAGCCATCTGTGATATGCCAGATATCACAGACGACTAATACTAAAAACTATCTGTGATATAACAGACATCACATACGGTTCTTAAACATAGACGTTTGTGATATCTCACATATCATAGATGGCTAACACTAAAAAATATATGTGATACAACAGATATCACAGACGGTTCTTAAACATAACCGTCCGTGATATCTCACATATCACAGATGGCTAATGCTAAAAACCGTCTATGATATAATAGATATCGCAGATGGTTCTTCAACATAGCTATTTGTGATATCTAATATATCATAGACGGTTAATACCAAAAATTATCTGTGATATATCATATATCACAGACGGTTTGTTGTTACAAACCATCTATGATAGCTATTTTAGTAGCTAAATTATTTACTATTTTTCGGCTAGCCTCAGGAAATGCTAGCCATGCTCTCTAAAAATAAGCAAACAGATCACATATATAGTACACGATAATTATTATATAAATATCACAAATGAATTAAACTGAAGGAAGTACAACTGAATGAATTGCTTGATTAAGCACAATTGAGTGATTTCAATTGTATCAAATGATTGAACATCTAATCATCATCATCGGCGTGGAACTCTCCATTCTTGTGTATACCCTCCGCCGTCAATAATTCGGAGAGCTGTCCTCAAACTTCGATGATTTTGATAAGATCGAATGTACTTCCATTAAATTCCACATGCTGTTGCTAGCAGTGTTAAAGTCATTGGCATATATACATACATACATATACATATACATATACATATACATATACATATACATATACATATATATATATATATATATATATATATATTGATAATCATGAAATATTTATCGGCAGGTTGACAAATCTTTGGACCATTCGTCTTAGCGTGCATGATTTTCTGCAAATGGTGACAAACGTAGAATCCACATATGTTGCCCTGTAGCTGCTAGTGGCACTACAAAAATAGAATTATACACATAGGTATTGTTAGTTCTAGAGACATTATTACGAAGTGTAATATAGCAGGATTGTTGTGTTGTAGCGGGTACCAAAAATTGCGTCCTATGTCATAGTATGGTGCTGGATTCCTCACGTCTCCCTCCTTGGGCAACGTAAGCGCTGAATGACCTACGTGATTCCAAAAGGTTAGCCTCGGTCATTGCAAATGAAGGGAAGACTACAATAGAGTTATGTATGAAGGAAATGAGTTTACTTGTCAATTGTTTATAGCACACGGGTAAAGTCGTGATTGCTCCTAAGTAGGAAATCAAGGTATATTACCTTGCTCTACTTTGGTACAATCACAATTAGAATCCAGTGAGCCTAGTTGTGTGTATTGCCATAACGATTAATCCTAAATTAATGTTGCATACAAAGTACAAATGAAACTTGTATGGCTACTAGTGAAGCACTTACCCCTAATTGAAGGGTACCAGGATGTACTCCTTATCAGTGTGAGCAAACAATCCCGTCGTTATGTATTCTTCGACGAAGGATGCGTTTGCGTTGATGGATTTCTCAAAGGCCAAGTGTGGGTCGAGGAAACCCATCGGACTCGTTGTATCATGGATCTATACATAGCAATGAGATATGATATTTATTGGTATTACATGAATGTAGAACTTCAATGTACAGTACACGTATAGTGTCAAGCATAATAGAAGTAAGACATCGCGTTCATCGTGGTTGAATAGTAAAAATAAGTCTTCGAAAGTCACAACAATGTAGCCCGAGTCATGGAGGAAATGCGCCTCTGTGTATCTCACGGTGAATCCACTTTACCGGTTTGGCTTCCTGTTGAACATCTGCATATACTAGGTATGCAAAGACCTGCCAGCCAACTAAGGCTGGGTAATTTTGGCTCCGGGACCAATGACAGTCCGAGCTAGTACTCCTAGGATTCAAGAGGTAGCTTATTCTTCTTTGGTTGGGCCTTAGCGCCTCACTTGCGATACATCTTCGGCGTCGTCTCCATAGGAGCCGATGTTATGGACTTGTGAAGCGGAGCTTGGGGTGGAGTCATAGAGGGTTCTGTTTGACAGGCGTGGTCATGTGGAGATCACGGCATGAAATGGTCCAGGGTGATGTCCCTCTTGATCCATTGGACGAATGTATAGACGACATCCCCTAGTATCATTATTTCTCCATTTAGGGGCCTCTCCAGCGGGACGGTTATAAAAACATCATTAATCTTGTTCACCTAGACCTTTGCAAAACTAGTCCCTAACTGGGTACCGTGCACCAACGTTCCTGGTAGGCATGGGTACGCCAACCCCCTGCCCAACGTCAATGGGAATGGAGCCAACAATCCTGATTCTGAGGATGCACGGCGTGGCCTCCTACATAACGATACACAATGAGTTAAGCCATCTACCAGGTCTATCTATGTAGCATTCTAAAGATATACGTTACTTGGATGTTGTCGATAGGTCTATCCTTGGTCACGTAGTTCATGACAAGCATGCTCTAGATGGTCTTCCACGCTTTTCCCATCGCGAGGAGTGTCTGCCGTTGCACGAGTCCCTGTACTTCTACTGGGATCTCGAACATGTTTCAAATTTCCATCCACAACGCACCTTTCTTGTCTCTTATCAAACCTTTCTAGTTTGCTATGGTAATGAGGACCCTTTCCCTTTCAATTATCCCACAGGCAGTCCAAAATACTACCGCTGCTTAATTTGGTTGCAGAGGGATCCCATATGGGGAGACCTCCGTGATGGTCATTCGGGTTGCTGGCATTTTTGATACTCCTCTACCATGCTTAGTTCCTCGATCGTCAGACTGTCAGACACATTCGGCGATGTTGATGGCGATGATGACGTCATCTCTCTTACAAGAAAAAATTAATTACAGTGAGCCATGAGCGTAAACATTGGTACACGGTTGATCTTACGAAAAATAAGAATATTCGGTGACGTATATTATTGCTACAAGTGTATAGTGTTGCAATGTTCCTCTTGTACAACTATTACTTCGACTCATAGTGTTTCATGCCATTTTTTTTACTTGAACAAGCATCCCACCAATAGAAGTAAGATGAACATTAAAGCACCGTACACTTGTGCTTGAAAAGGCATGAAGCAAATTAATTGAAGCACAGGTGTATACTGTTGTAATGTTCCTCTTGTACAACTACTACTCCGATTCACAGTGTTTCATGCCTTTTTTACTTGAACCAGTAGCCCACCCATAGAAGTAAGGAGAGGAGAGTCGGAGGAGGGGACATGTATTTGTCAACAACTACAAGATAAATATTAAAGCACCATACACTTGTGCTTGAAAAGGCATGAAGCAAATTAATTTGCTTCATGCTGTTTGAAGCATAGGTGTATAGTACTGTAATGTTCTTTTTGTACAACTATTACTCTGACTCATAGTGTTTCATGCATTTCTTACTTGAACCAACAACCCACCCATAGACGTAAGGAGAGGAGTGTCAAAGGAGGGGACACGTATTTCTCAACAACATGAAGATGACATTTTTAGCAATGACAAGGACCACTATCAACATCTTCATCCACGTGAGGACCACACAGATACCACCCCCAACAGCCTTACCACTTCTAGCCTGACACAAGTAGGCCCACCTTCCCTCCCACATCCATTGCCCCATTCCTTTTTGGGTTCCACATAAAAAAGACAATAACAGATATGGATGGATGTAACACACAAAAGTAAAAAGTGGGATTTGGAATCCATACCTTCGGTAGGAGAGGCAACGGGGGATGGGAGAACTATGAACACACGTTAACAAATATGGACGGATCTATAACACATACCTTTGGGAGGAGAGGCGATAGCTAGGGAAGAGAGGCAGCGTCGGGGCGAGAGGCGACAGGAAGGAGAGGCAGCGTTGGGAGGAGGGGCGACAGGGCCACCACACCAGGTGAGGAAGGACAGGACAGAGACGTCAGGTTCTTCAACGATGGCGGTGGCTGTGAGGGGATGAGGAGACGAAGGGGTGCATGCGCGAGTAAGGAGTAAGATCCCCAAAACTGGCCTAGTAGAGGCCGTATTTATAGAAGAACTATCATAGATGGTTCTATTGAATAACCGTCTGTGATATTAATATCATAGACAGTTCTATTGAATAACTATCTATGATATTAATACCACAGACGGTTCCATAATGTAACCATTTGTGATGTGTATCATATCACAAACAATTCTATTATGGAACCGTCTGTGATGTTGTTCCTTATCACATATGGTTCTATTATAGAATCATCTATGATGTCAATCCTTATCACAGATAGTTCTATTATGGAACCGTCTGTGATGTTAACATTATCACAGACGGTTATATTATGAAACCGTCTATAACACATATATCACAGAAGGTTTGTGCCATCAAACCGCCTGTGACAGTTCCTTCTGTACACAACATATCAGGTTTTTCAGCTAGCCTCAGGAAATGCTAGCTATACCCTCTGAAAACAAGCAAGTAGATACGATCACAGATGTAATTATTTCTAAATTACTAAATCAATTACAATAGAATAATTCCTTAATTACATGCTGAGTTTATTAATTACATTGGAATAATTTTCAAATAGGTGTTCATCGTGTGGGATCATTCCACTTGGCTATTTTCTTTTTAAATAAAGCCCTTCATAATGATCAACATGAACATAGCTTGATTCATCCTTTTGTTCTTCCTCGAGCCTGATGCTATCTCTGAATGGAGGCAACTTGTCAAATTGTACTCTTCCTAATCTATGACATTCTCAACTCTAACAATCTTTCTTTTTCCATGAAGAACTACGTGGCGCTTCTTATTTGCTGGGTCGGTTACACAAAAAACTTGAACAACTTGCCTCGTGAGTACGAATAGTTCATCTTTGTATCCTATATATTTGAGGTCCACAGTAGTAACATTGTACTTATCATCCTTTACACCCTATGGAAGTTGGACGCAACGACACCAAAAGATAGAGATCTTAAAAATACATAGTCAAGCTTCCAAATCTCCTCTACAAGCTTGTAGTACAAGCTTGGGGCAGCGGTACTGAACTGCTCATAAAATGCATATATGCAGACACCTGAGTTCTGGACTATGCTCTTTCTATCTTGATTTGTTGTATAAAATGTGTATCCATGAATGTCGTATCCTTGTCATGTCATAATTGTAAATTTTGGCCCTCTTTCCAATCATTGCAGTGTTTCACTTAATGACCTCCCAGTGAATCGCACCTTTAACCATTCGTTAAACCGACAGTTGTGCATTCCCAGTGACCCAACCCTCCGACTGGTCTGGATTCTCTTGGCGTAGCGTCACCTTGTGTTCTTCAATATATGGGTACTACTACAAAAAGCCGTATATTAGATGCCACATCATAGACGGTTCCCCAAAACCGTCTATATTAAATACAATCACAGACGGTTTTAGTTTAGAGACCGTTGGTATTACTACCAACCCTAAAAACATCTATGAAGAGGAAATATCACAGATGCTTCATAGTAGAAATCGTTTGTGATATGGTTTGTAGTTGAAACTATCTGTGATAAACTATATATCACAGATGATTTCTACTACAAACCATCTGTGATAGTCGACTATCACAAACGGTTTTTACTAAAAACCATCTGTGATAATCTGCATCACAAATGGTTCAAAAATCATCTGTGATGACCTCATATTATTACTGCCCATAAACTAAGATGACTTATGAAACCGTCTATGGTGACATTTTTGAACCGTCTGTGATGACCTGTTGTGCACTATTGGAGGACACTTTAGTCATATGTTGCAAGACCGTAAAATATGCTTGAGTATACGTATCTAGATCGAGAATTATTGCTTTCCTTCCGATGGTCCCGATACCCTCTAGCCTCCCCTAGTGACAAGATAGAGGCACACCTATCGGTTCAACCTGTACCATGTAATCGATGCAAAACTTAATAACCTCTTCAGTTACATAACCTTTGATGATGCTGCCCTCTGACCGAGATCGATTGTGTACATAGAACTTGAGAATTTATATGTACCGCTCGAATGGGTACATATGACGTAGAAACATAGGGCCACATATTTTTTATCTCTTTCGCAAGGTAGACGCTGAGATGTACCATGATATCAAAATATGACAGAGGGAAACACATCTCAAGATGATATTGAGTCATCACTACCTTGGTCTACAGAGCATCTAGTCCATCGGGATCGATAACCTTCTGAGCAATTGTGTTAAAGAAATAACACAACCTTATTCAGTAAAATTCTTCTAATTGCAACAGGAAGCAATTGTGTCATTAGCACATGACAGTCATGAGATTTTGTGCCAATTAATTTCAAACCATCCATGGAAATAAGTTTTCTTCATGCTGGTGGAGTAAACAGATGGAACTTTCATGCCATGCAAGCACTGACACAGTTTAGTTCTCTCGGACTTAGATATAGTGTAGCAAGCTGGGAGAAGGTACGTCGGCCTTTATTGGTCTCTATCGATGCTAACTTGGTCTTGATGTTCATAGTGACCAAGTCACACTGTGCGTTGACACCATCCTTTATTTTGTCATGAATATTTAGTAAAAGGTCAATCAAGCTATCACATATATTCTTCTCTACGTGCATGACATCGATGCAATTGTGAACTTCTAAGTGCTCCCAATAAGGTAAGTTCCAAAATACTGACCTCTTCTTCCACATGTTTTTCTAACGGGTTCTCAACTTATGACCCTTTCTAGGCACAACAACGATATCCTTGACCATATCGTAGATCTCTTTCCTACTAAAGGCCTTGGTGCTGAGTCATTCGCTTTATTTCTATCAAATTGTTTCTTTATCTTACGGTATGGATGATACCTTGGAAGGAATCTACGGCGATGCATGTACACAGTTTTGTGCGAGTTGTTCAACCACACACCCTCGATATAACCTAAGTAGTGTGGATAGGCTTTGGCTCCGTTCGTACTCAGCTCCAACAAGTTACCAAGGGCAGGAAAATTATTGATGGTGCAGAACAACATGGCACGCAGAGTGAAGATCTCTCGTTTGTCCGCATCCCATACTATACCCCTTCATTCCATAGTGTTACAAGATCTTCCACCAATGGTGCTAGGTACACATCAATATCGTTCTCAGGTTGCTCGGCCCTTGGATAAGTAGTGACATAAAAATGTACTTCCGCTTCATACGTAACCAAGGAGGAAGGTTGTACATGTATACATTCATGGGCCAGGTGCTATGTTGGCTACTCAGGTTATCGAAAGGATTCATTCTATCTGTACTCAACCCAAACCTTATATTCCTCGATCCTGAACCGAAGTCTGCAAACATCGTATTGATGTTCCTCTATTGGGCAGAATTAGCAATGTGTCTTACCATTACATCTTTCTTACACTCCTCTGAGTGACAACGTGGCAATCTTGCATCCTTTGGTTCGTAAATAAATGCTTCAAATGGGGAATTACAGGTAAATACTACATCTTAGCAGAAGGTCCTTACTTCACCTCGATGCCCTCGCCGTCATCAGAATCATTCTTATGCTTGCATCGGGATGCTTTGCATACCAGACAAATATATAATTTTGCATACTCTTTATGGTAGAGGATACAACCATTCAAACATGCATGTATTCTTTCTACTTCTGTTCTTAGTGGACAAAGAATGTTCTTAGCTTGGTAGGTGGTTCCCGGCAACACATTTTCCTTTGGAAGGATGGTCACTAGGAGACCTAACAAGGCTGTGAAAATCTTGTTGTACCAATCATTGTTTGCCTTCAATTTCAGTAGTTCAAGAATAGATGACAACCTTGTGTATTACAGCTCGTAGCCCAGGAACAAAAGTGATGTGGGGTGCCCGATCTTTATGACGTAGCATCAATAATGATAACTTGGTTCAGCACAATTCGACGAACCGATGGAACCAACCACTGTCAGAATAGCAATATGCGACAAAAGAATTCATCCAACCACACGCCCGTGATCCCGTCTACCCGACCATAAAGCAAACACGTCGCAGCTCCTGAGAAGCATAAGAAATCACAAGAAGAACGATGTAGAGAAATGCCCAATTCCCCTTTAGGTTGCAATCAAATGGAAAACTACAGGAAGAATAAGTGTATACCTCTCTCTTAAAAATAATAGATTCAATCATAGTCTGCCCAAAAGTTACGTATTACAAGGCTCATATAACCCTTGGGAGGCCGCAAGGTCTCCTACTTAACTCCTAAGTGTTTTAGAATCGGACTCTGACAAAAAGGAAATAAAAACAAAAATCTATTATGCATTTTAAGATAAATCCTCCTCCATTACATCTTCCTTGAAATAAGCTTTCCAACGAATCTAAGATCACCTAAATCGGACCTCGTATGTGAAAGTTATGGCCTTTATATGCCAGGTATACGATTAGAGAGACGGTTATACTACTCCGAACACCTACAAGTCAATCGAACGACTGCAAGCATCTTCAGCCAATCCAATGGCAGGATTGTTCAGCCTAGTCTAAATATTACCATAAATATTGACTGTCCAAAGTTGATTGAACGACGCTGAAGGGCGAACGTTCGGAAAGGTTCGAATGTCACCGTCGTTATCGACCATCCAAAACTGATCGAACGTCGCAGAATGAACAAACGTTCGGAGCGGTTTGAACATCTCCAAGGCAATCAGGCGGTCCATTGAAGATTGGACGGTGTGACTCATTGGAGTGGGCTAAATGTTTCCAAGGCGACTAGGCGGTCCATGGAAGATCAAACGGCGCGATCATTTGGAGTGGTCCGATCGTCTCCGAAGCTTCCGAGCATCCAACGCCAATCGAACGGTTTAGACAATCGAAACCATTCGGACTAGTCCAAACGTTTTGAAGGTCTTGCGAGCACCCGATGCGGTTCGGATGGTCCTAAACACATCTGAGGTCGATCAGACCAATCCGAAGGTAGTTTTTGATATGAATTGAAATCGTTTGAATGTCTAGAGCATCTTTGTGAGTTCTATTGTTCTTGTGGTCTATCCGACATGGCAATGAGGACTTGAATGTGTCTTCCGTTTCTTGACTCTAAGTGTTTCTTCTCCATTAGCTTCTCCTCTATGTCTCCAATTAAAAAAGCTTCACATTGTTCAAACCTAAGAACACACAATACATTGACATGAGGTAGTATCCAGTTCTCATGTAAATTAGAACCAAATTCAATCAGGAGAGAATTCACCTGTTGATTAATTTGTTTAGCTCATGCTCATGTAATCGGTCCAATTGGGATGTCCTCGTCATCATACACACTTGAAGTGATAAACAATGCATTAATATCAACAAGACCTTCTAAACGCATCTTCACTTTAGGTTTGTACAGAACGAGTATGGGTCTGCATATAAATATATAACATAGTAGTAGCTTTGTATCTCCAAATATAATAATTAAAGACCCAATTAAATTAGAGTTCACCGAATAATATTTAATGCAGTTCAATAATTTCTTCCAGTCAAATAATATATTTAATTGAAAACATTAAGCATGTCTGTATCCGCATCAAAAGGTTTCTCCGAGGCCTCCATCAAGCCCTTAAATTTACCAAACTCTCTATCACTATAGTTCCCTTCTACATCGCGTAGCATCTGATCTACATTGTCATCATGTGACCTATCCTCATCGAAAGTACAGCCCACAACCGACATATCGTTTCTCCCTCACCTATCTTCATGTACCATTCATGAAGCAATGTATATATCAAGCAAGAATATATTGAAGTAACTAGGAGTAGTGACCTATTCTTAAATTGGAGCAAACTACCAATTAAGCTAGATCTAAACCTAGCCATCAGCTCTCTTTATTAAAAGGCATATAATTAGAATCAAATACTAAACTCTAATCACCAAGAATAAATAGATCTAATACAAGCTAGATCTGCAAGTGGTATATTTTCACTAAACTCCCTAAAGCCGGACGCCTCCTTCAATGCAGCACAATGAAGACAGATCTACCGAGACCTCATTGGCTAGGCATTTAATAACACGGTGTGTCCTAGACACGTCCAACCGTGAACCATCTGTGGTGTCGCACTATCGTACATGGTTCTCATTGATAACCATATATGATAATTCACAAACGATTCTTAATAAGGACTGTCTATAATAAAGGGAGATTTCATAGACGGTTATTATTATAAATCGTCTGCAATAATTACATATCACAGATGGTTCGTATTAATAACCGTTTGTGAATAAATATCATAGACGGTTCTAAAGTAGAATTGTCTATGATAAATACGATTCTAAATTTAAATTCATTCTAATATACATAAATGCAAATTCAGTAATGACTCAGGGGTAAACATGTATTACTTAGTTGCTTTTTACCAGTCAGTAATGCCATCATATCATTATATTGTGATCGTTTACATATATAAAAGAGAGTAAATACAAATTCAACTACTTGATTTTACATATATAAGGTGCCCAAACAGCGTGGCTAGTCGTTTCTTACAAAAGACTAGTTACGAGCCCGTGCGTTGCAACAGAATTCATTAGATGTATAGAGAATCATACCATAGAAGGGGGTTGCTCTGATCGATTGGAAAGTGGAGAGTAATAAGAAGTTAAAAGAATTAGGGCGGTTGGAGGAGAACAGACGTACAACCAGCAACTTGTTCTTTTATAATAGTAATGATAACAAAAAAAGGAGAAACCTAACTGCTTCGATGTTTTTTCTAGTGACAGAGGTAGCATGCAATCCCCGTCTTCAAAAGTTCATACGCGACGTGGCTGGCATCAGACAGTTTGGGATCATCAAGGAACAAAGCCCGAAATGCATCCACCCGCTGACGTGCTCGTTCGAGTGTCTCCCGAACACCCTCCGACTGAACAATCAAGTCGAATTTAGCCCATAGTCTATCTTCCCTTTCTTGAGGGGTCTTGGCAAGGTTGACTCAGTCACCTGTTTCCTCTACTAAGCACTCGAAGCGACGGCAAGCCTTTTGGAGACATGCAATATCGTTGTGGAGGACCACATCAATGGTGTGGTTAGCACGCCGAAAGTGGGAGACCTACTAGAAGACGTGGCGGAGGAGGATGTCAAGACGATAGAAGGTGGCCTTCAACTGCTTTGGCAAATCCTCGGACATAGGAGGGAGGACACTGTTGGCACAATGTCCTTCTGCTGCATTCGCCAGCGTACGGCCGATGAGGTGCTCATCCAGGATAGCCAGGTTGGCCATCAATGTCGGCGATAAGGAAGAATAGAGAGCCATTTATTTGTGCTTGAGAGACAAGGAAGATAAAGAAGATAGCCAGTCGGCGATGTGCTTGTACATGCTTTATCTCCGGTAGTGGATGATCATTTTTATGCAACAAGTAAAACATCCGGCTCGTGAGACGAAGAAACGCATCTGGGAGACAAAACGATCGAAGGCACGCAACAAGGAGACGAAATGCATGGCGTCCTACATATCACAAATGGTTCCAACCACACGCCGTCCGTGATACACAACTACCACAGATGGTTCATATTAATGACTGACTGTGAACTATCACATACAGTTCCAATTAAAAACCATATGTGATGTCTGTAATTATCACAGATGGTTTGTATTAATAACCGTCTATGCAATATCATAGACAATTATTAACAAGAACCATCTGTGATAGTACGGTATCATAGACGGTACATAGGTCACGCATGTAAAACCGTTTGTGATAATTATAACATAGACGATTCGAGGAAACTGTCTGTGATGAGGCATTCAGTATAGCCTTTTTGTAGTGGTGTTAAGGCATCCCTTAGAAGGGAGATCGTTGATTATGTCAGAGATGAGATGCAAAGATATAGGAAAAATCAGTAGGAAGCCCCCGTCGCTCCTGTGCTAGCCAGCCCCCCAACCGTCGAAGTAGCTTCGTGTCCAACCCTACCTCAAAAAGCGACCACAGGTTTCATGTCAATGACATCTTATTAATAATTATTATATCTGGAATGCTCGATCCATTAATAGGCCTATTGGAGTAGCTAATTTTGTATCGTTATGTAGGTGGCTATGAAGTGCAAGCTCCAAGTGAGATATGTCTTCGTTGCCCTGTGTGCTGCTTGGGGCAGGCATATCCATCCGGTCATGGGGCTTTGGTGCACGGTGTAACTCTAGTGCCAGTTTTGTAAAAGTAACAATGGATGGTTTTCATGCCAATTTCAAGGTTGTCCCATTGCACATGCTCCTAAACGACGAGGTTGTGACTCTAGGGCAAGCCATTGGAACATTCATCCAGTGGTTCAAGAGGGACATCTACCTGGAGGCTCCTGCACTAGTGCCAAGTCTACAAGAGCTATCGCACTGGTGTCAAGTCCACAGGAGCTATTTGCACTGGTGCCAAGTACACGGGGGCTATCAGCACCAAAGCTACCTGCACCGGTGCCAAGTCCACAAGTGCTATCCGCACCAGAGCTACCTGCACCGGTGCCAAGTCCACATGGGCTATCCGCACTGGATCTACCTGCACTAACATGGCAAAGGAATGGTACATCTACATATCATGCCCGATTCACTATCGTGAAGTCGACCTATAGCCGAGGTAGCAATGGCAAACCAGAAAAGACTGATAATGATATCTCCTACTTGTCATTGGCCTAAAATTCATGCTAGGAGAGCCATTAGTCATCCCTATAGAGCCCCTAGGACTGGCTTGCCAGATTGTATGCGTGGTACATGGAATAGGCCAACAAGCCAGAGAGACAACGGCACTCGGGTGTTACTGTCAAGTTCAGGCCGCATCATCTTTACCACGATATTCATGACTATGTCTTCACGGTAACATTCAAAGACTTATTCTTTCTCTTCACACTCAACACCCTCGACGCCTCACTTATTAGATGCTAGACACTGTAAGTGCGTACAATCACGATCTATGTTCATGCGATACTAATAAATGGCATATATAACTCATTGCTTTTAAGTATATATATAGATACATGGTGACTGAAGGTAGATAAACGAAATCACCAGTTGGTTTCCTCGACCCACACTTGGTCTCTATGGATATCATTAAGAAGGATGCATCCTTCATTGAGAATTACATGACGATGTCATTGGTGGCTCACCATAACAAGGAATTCATACTTATGCCTTACAATCAGAGGTAAATGCTACACTAGTTGCTATACTTGTTGATTTGTACTTTATAAGCAACACAAACTTAGATTTAATGACCATGATGATATACCTGTGTAGATTCCACTGGATTCTAATTGTAATTATACCAAAATAAAACAAGGTAATACACCTTAATTCCCTAAAGAAGAACAAAACTAACTACACGGTTGTCCAATAATTAATCGAAAGGTAAAAATATTTCGTTCATATATAACTCCATTGTAGTCTTTCTTTCCTTCCCAATGACTAAGTTTAATGTTTTGGAATCATATAGGTCATTTGCCACGTACGTTGTAGAGGTACGGAAATCCAAGGGAGGGATCAACGCCCTACGACATGATCTAGATTTTTCAATATTCGCTAGTACACATTAATTCTATATAACACTTCGTAGTAATGCCTCTTGAACTAACAAATTCTATTTTTACAGTGCTACCAGTAGCAACATGCAACTACTCCTCAGTTTTGTGAAGACTAATGATCCTTAGGTTTATCAATATTGCAATAATTATTTCATACCTATCAATTTATATATATATATATACACATACACGACATTGATCTTCCTACCGATAGATTGTATCTATCACTACAATTGCGTTGGAATAGGCCGACCTCAAACAAATTTGAGGATAGTGTGCATACTTCTTGATGTCTAAAGTCGTAAAAGAAGATGGGGAGTTCCACAATGTAGAATGAATTTGATTGGGATAAGATTGATTTTAATTGTATATATGTGTATTTGTTCATCGATAGACAATTTATTTCATTTCAGTTAATTAATTTGTAAAATGGATGTTCTTGTTTGGAATGAATGAATGTGAATTGGATATATACTGTGTTGATCTGCTTGTTTCAAAGAGTATAGCTAACATTTCTTGAGGCTAGCCAACAAACAGAAATAGATTTACGATAGTAAAGAATGTCACGATGATTATTAACTTGTAACCGTCTGTGATAGTTGATTATCACAGACGATTTCTTAGTACAAACCATCTGTGATATTAGATGTACCACAGACGGTTTCAATTACAAACCATCTCTGATAGTTTAATATCACAGATGGTTTGTAGTTAAAACCATCTATGATACATCAGATAGCACAGGAAGTTTTTACTAAAAACTATCTGTGAAGTCAACTATCACATATGGTTTGTTGTTGAAACCGTCTATGGTAGTTTATATCACAAATAGTTCAAAAGTTGTCTGTGATGACCTCATTTATTTCTAACCCATAAACTCAGATGACTCACGAAACCGTCTGTAATGACGTTTTTGAACCATCTATGATGACCTTTTCTGTAGTAGTGATCCTTTTGTACTCTTTGTTTTTTTAAGCTAATTTCAAACCAAGCCTCATCTCCACCTTGTGCAAAATGGAAAATGACCCAAATTACTCAAGCTTCAATTCTTGGCTATTTATTTCCCATTTGTTCTACTATATCTTTTTATTCGGTACATTCAAAATTTAATGACAAAAAATCATTGTTCCTAAATCCTTTGATTGCTCATCGATTTCCCATCACCCAAGCCTTCAATTTGGGTTTCCGTAATTGCGTTGCTTCCCTTCCACACTTTTGCTAACTTTCGAGAGCTTCCAAACACTGTCTTTTCGAGTGTCATCATCACTCGACCACTCCATCTTTCACTCCAGTGAGTTTTTTATTTTTGTTAATGTCATTTCATGTTCCAGCCTCTAAGCAACTCATCTACCAAGTTAATTTGAGTTTGGTTCAATCAATCAATGGGAATCAAGATTTTTTTGAAACCAGCCATTTCTGTTCCTTGTTGTTGATTCATCATCTCAGGTGAGCCATTCTTCGATTCCTTGCAATTACACCATTAGTAGCACATCCTCTACATATTTCTGCTTCGAATTGACCAATGCATCGCCGTACAACTTCGGCACTTGTGCCACCCCATTGTCCACCGCCGTGCACCATTGCCTCGTTTCTCCGGCCATCCTCTGGCCATGCCCCCTTGTTTCCTTTGTGTTTCCTGCCCATGCCCATGCCTCTAAGCAATGCGAGTCGAGGCCGTGCCCATGCTCCCTTGTTTCTTTTACGTTCCTTACCCATGCCCATGTCTTTAAGTAATAACAATTCATCATAGAAAAGCAAAACGATACATGACAAAAAATAAATACGTCACAAAAAATAATTTGTCACACAAGACCTTAGCGCACAGCCACCCTTCTGACCTGACAATATGTGACGATATGTAACTGCATTTTGTGACGAAATTTTTCGAATCGTTACAAAGTTTTAGGGAAAAACGCCCCTCTTTCAACGGTGATAAATTTAATACATGCATCACATAAAGTTGCTTATTAATGACCTTTATTTTAGTCATCAAGGAGTATTCGTCACTGAAGCTCATATTTGTTGTCCTGAAACTATGCCTCACTTGGACCGACCAAGTCACACGATGCAACCCGTCACTCAAACTTCCTTTCAACATTACCCGCCTTCTTATCTCATACTTGAGCTCATCCATCTAATATGGTATACTTGATCGTTCTGGGCCTTGACTTCTCCATGAGTGTAGCTCAGATCTTCGCCATTGAGTATAGTTGACTCCAAACCTCCTTGCATATCCAAAGACCAAGAAATCATTTTCAGACACAAATTCTTCATAACTTGACCCAAATTAGTCAAAACATGCTTCATGTAATACATATGTATTAACCTAGGTCAAATCAAAATACTCGACCACCAAAAATCCCAAAATCCCACTTTTCAGCCGAAGCAACCTGCCTGGCCTATCAAACCACTGGCTCCAGCCGGTCTGACTATTGGTGGCTACCGATCAGACCGCTGGTACCAGTTGGCTTGCCCGGTAGCCAATCTGACCACCACCTCTTGCCGGTCAGGCCAGTGGTTCTAAACCGAAAGCTGATAAACTGAATTTTTGCAAAATTCAAATTCCAATTTCTCTAATCTAATAATAGTTCATCACAACAAAAACCTAAATCTCCTCACATGGTTATTCACATGCCGTCAACGCAACCAAGTTGTTCATGACATGCTGGTAAGTTATGACGACAGCTAAAGGACAAGAACGAGCTTTCTTAATTTAATCAGTAGGCCGCCAATAAATTAGCACTGAACTAATATATATGTGCATGTGTCGGTTGCATATATTGGATGTGGGCGATAAAACGCCTGGTAAACTAGTTCTGAGTTTGGATAGAAAATGAAACTCAAACTTCTATTAAAGGTGATTATTCCATATATTTATTTTGAAATTTTGTTTTTATATAGCAATGAATTAAAGATATTTAAACTTGCACTTTAATTCAGCTCAACATGGCAATTACCTCAGTTACACGGGCAACCTAGACCTTGTTCCATATTCGTGAGTAATGGCCAACAATAACTCAACAATGATAGAAAGTGCAAAGAGACAAGAACAGAATGCTTGCTTAACCAAACACACAACTCAAATGCTGAAAGACCATGTAACCCCACCCATAATTGGCGGACAGGGCATCCTTCTCCAGGAAGCAAAGCCACAGACAGCAGTCAAGATCAAAATCCCAGAGGAGGGCCTTTAAGAAAAGACATGGTTAAGTAGCTAGCTAGTTATCCCTCTCTTTCTCTCTCTAGAGACTCCTAGAAGACTATGATCTTATACTATACCACACACTAACCACCGCTACTGCAAACAAGAACAAGACACATGCAAATGCTCCCCCTTCTCTCTCTCTCTCTCTCTCCAATTTCCTAACTGAATTGCCCATCCTGTTCATAGATCTGGGGTGTCCAGTACTGGGTGACCCATTCTTCATTTTATTTTGCCCTGTTAATTCTAGCTCGGGCATCTTTGTTTCATCATTAGGCCATGGAGTCGGCATTCCATGTGATGCTTTCAAGCATCCAATTATATATGTGTGGCATGCATGAGGGGAGTAGCTTAGGGATGCGTGTAAGATTCTTGGCAGAAGGAACAAATGTATCCTGGTTTGGGCTGTTCTATTATTTTAAACTAGGTAGATGATTTTTAATTATAGTTGATAGTTTTTGTTTATCTTTTTTAAGATAATAGCGGATAATAGAGATATCGATTTGAATAACACATATAATTTTACTTAGAAAGCTGTTTAAAGAAACCGTTTTTTCCTTGCAGGATGAGGATGACGCACCTCTCCGACCTTTAAAGCTCTTGTCAAGTAGATTTGTCTCTCCTCTAATTAGTGTACTTTTATAATATAAAAAACATTATGAGTGTATGTGTGATTCGTTTTCCACACTATTCTAAACCCGTCTGATAGTGAAAACTAAATTATTGTTGACGCGGTACACCTAATGCTGTCCTAGCATCGATGTTTCTACAGCAAGAGATATTCAAATCTTTGCTGTTCTACCGACCGAATTGACAACAATCATATTTTGTTACAGTTCGATGTCTAATTCATGGTGAGTTAAAGCTCTTTTACAACCATTTTCTACATATTTATTTCTAAGTCAATAGAAAGTTAGAAATCAAACGGCACACGGAACCGTAAAGATTTTACTGTTTAAACCACTATATATATGTACATACAAGTCATGGTAAATGAACGGGGGCGTTACAGTAAATTAAGAAGGGAGTGTCTAGGTATCATTCGGATATTTTTTTTCCTAATTATATCCAAATTTGTGACCTTTATATTAGAGATCAAGGGGCCACTTGTTTTTAAAGGGGAAGATTTTTTTTCAAGGAGGAGGGGGTAGAATTCAAGAGGAGGGAGAGAATTCATTGGATCTCTAATCCAATGGTCTTAAATCTGAATGATAGTTAGGAAGAAAATATTTGGATGATGTTTAACAAAACCCAATTAACAAATCTTTACAACCATTTTTTATCTGTGGTTCTAAGTAAATATAACCCAATGGCACATAGAAATATACATATATTTTTTTTTATGGTTTATCAGGTTGAAAACCCACCACGCAAGCACGCATGCTTGTAGGAGTATCAATCAATTAAGCTGCATATATAGACAGTGTACCCCCAGCATTTCCCAAGGAACGACAATATTCTAAACCCTTTTCCCTGCATTTCAAAATCGCCCAACCTCAGGTGATGGCCCCAAACTGATGGTGATTTGCAATAAAACATGCCAGCAAAAAAACAAAAGGAACAAACAAACATTCCCCTCCCGAGCAAACAAAGAACAAGTGACCGACATTCCCCTCGGACTCCGTGCCGGTTCTTTCGCAATAAGAAAACCCTATCCGTGCATGCAATTTGCGCACAGGAACAAGCCCTAAACAATATTTCCGTGTAAACTAATGTCACGCGTAGGCGCCTCTCATGCTGTGTGTTCTCTTCCATCTCGATCCCTACCTAATCTTTTGTTATATTTTGGCCGTCCATTAGACCCGATGATTTGTATATTGCTTCTCACAGCGCATGCACACTGCCCCAGTACTGATCTAATCTCTGCCGGTGCCAGGAGAGAGAGAGAGAGAGAGAGAGAGAGAGAGAGAGAGAGAGAGATTATTTTGATAGATTTGGATTGGAACGTCGGGAGAATAAAAATACGCTAATTGTGTGAGTAAAGAAAGGGGCTTAGTTTCATGATAGTAGAATGCTTTGTAGGATTTGTGTGTTTGGTGGTTGCGAGGAAGATCCCCCTGTTCTTCGCCTACACGCCGTTCTTTTAAATTAGTCTGCTCCGGCTGGCCGCCGTAGAGTCATCATTCATCTGTCCTATTGTATACTCCTACGTGCTCTGACATTCCGTGGGGCCCACGCAGTGACATCTCTCTCTCCCTCTCTCTCATCGCTGCTTTGTTGGCCTTTTTTTTTTTTTTGTGTTGCTGGCTCACCATGCGTTGGTCCGAGGTCGGCCATGCATGGCGCAGTTGATTTGAGTTTTCAGTGATGAAATTTGCTATCCAATTAAGAGGGGAAAGTTCGCTAAGGCCGGCTACGTGTTTAATGAGGAAGTTCTGATATATATATATATATATATATATATATATATATATATATATATATATATATATATATATATATATATATATATATAGTTTTTCCGTACTTCCAAAGTACATACTTCCACTTTTAATATATCACTTAAACGGATATATTATACTTCTTTATTATTTTCGGTATACTTGAAACTAATTCTAAAATGCTCCAATACGACATGGTTAAAAAAAACTCATTGGAGCTCTTTATTTTTGCTATATACACCTTTTCATATGTAAAAGAAGTATATACATAAATTATGCTATAAAAATTGAATTTTCATGAAATTTTTTCATGAAACTCACTTAAGAGTATCTTCTAATCATTACTATGCTCAAAAGGATAAAGAGCTATAACTTGTTCATTTAAGCGGTATATGAAAAGTGGGAGCATATACTCCCAGGAGTATGAAATTATTTTCCTATGTGAGTGTGTACGCAAATAGGAAGCCTCTTTGCTACATCCGGGAGTAGTAACTCTCTATACCGTATCTCGCAAAGTAGAAAGTATCTAACGCAACAGACGATATATACGTGTAGTATATGAATATATATATATATATATATATATATATATATATATATATATATATATATGTGTGTGTGTGTGTGTGTGTGTGTGTGTGTGTGTGTGTGTGTGTGTGTGTGTGTGTGTGTGTGTGTGTGTGTGTGTGTGTGTGTGTGTGTAATATAAATAACAAAGGCACCATGGTGCCCAGGTTCTATGATTAAGACTTTTCATCTATGATTAAGACTTTCCATCTATGATTAATTTAGTATGCTAAACCAATGACTTTCTTTTCATGACACCTTTTCGAATTAATGAATATTAATGGGCTTGCCTGATATTACACTTGCACGCATCTAAAAGCAATATAAAGACAGAGAGGCTTGGTACCCAGATACCATGGTGCCCTATTTCAGCGTCCTATATGTGTGTGTGTATGTATATATGTGTATGTATATATGTGTGTGTGTATAGTATAAGTAACAGGGGTATCACGGTGCCCAGACTCTATGGTTGAGACTTTTCGTCCATGATTAAGACTTTCCATTCTGATATATTATATATCATTGCACTTGTACAAATTTAAAAATAATCTAAAGACATAAAGGCAGAGAGCTTTGGTATCCAAATACCATATATATATATATATATATATGTTAAAATGCTTTTTGAAAGCCACCGCATGCAATGGAGTATGTAAGGTAATCTGTGAATCTCTTGTTTACATTTCTGAATTAAGGAGCGCTAATAATTTATTAGCGAGTGACCATATTTAGCTTCAAGATCGATGCTCTATTCTTACATGTATATAGGCAATGCTTTGGAAGACGGGGCTATCTCCGATGGATCGCAAGAAGGGACTCGAGCAACTGCACAATATGCTTCACGTGACAATGACGTTGGCTTTGACATTTTGTAATTTAGATGTTGTTAATCCTCCCTTTTACCTAAACTTTCTGAATTTACCGTGTCTTCATCTGTACTGTCTGTTATGAATATTGTGTGTATATTTATAAATCCCAAAAGACAATATATATAGGGAGTACAATAGATATTACAATAGAATATGTCATACACGAATAAGGAAACAAGAAATTTCTATCCTATTCTAACACCCCTCCAACTCATGGTGGATCACACACACTGAGTTTGGAGAGAAAATACAAATATTGTACACTGATCTGTGGCTTCATGAAGAACTCGGCAATCTGTATCTCTGAGGTCATAAACTGTAGACCAAGTACTCCGTCCTACACCTGTAAACGAGTGTATGAAGTATCCACACCAATGTGCTTGGTAAGCTCATGCTTTACCAGTTTATGGGCAATACTGATAGCGCATGTACTTTCAGACAAAAGAGTCATAGGTCCCATCACATGTACACTAAAATCTGTAAGTAGCCAGCTCAACCAAGTAACCTCTGTTGTCACTACTGCCATAACTCTTAACTCAGCCTCTGCACTCGAACGGGAAACTGGAATCTTCTTCTTTGTCTTCCAAGCAATCAAGGAGGAGCCAAAAAACACAGTAAGCAGAAAGAGAATGACGATTAGAAGGATCACAAGCCCAGGTCATATCGGAATACGCCTAAAGCTGTAGTAAGTTGGAGCTAGGAAAAACAAATGACAAAAAATTTTCCCTTGCAAGTAGCGAAGAACATGAAGAAGGTGACTGTAGTGAAGATGAGTAAGATAAGCCGTGAACTAACTTAAGATATGAACAACATGAGCAATATCAAGACGAGTGCTCATAAGATGTACCAAATTCCCAACAAGATGACGATATCGAGTAGAATCTTCCTGAAGATCACCATCGGTAGCATAAATCTGAAGGGAGAGCTCCATAGGAGTCTCAGCAGTACGAGTATCAGTCAGACTAGACTGATCAAGAAGTTCTTGGACATTCTTCTGCTTGGAGAGATAGTAGCCCTCAGGCCTGGAAGAAACCTCAATCGTAAGGAAGTACGTAAGTGAACCAACATCAGTCATCAAAAACTGCTCACAGAGATGCTTCTTCACATACGTGATCAATGAGGAATCATTACCAATGATGAGCATATCAGTTATATATAGAAGAAGCAGTGTCCCAACCCAAGGTGAGACATGAATAAAAAGAGCAGGATCGTGAGAACTAACAGTGAAACCGACAGCAGTAATCACTGAGGTAAAACGTGCAAACCAGGCATGAGGAGCCTATTTGAGACCACAAAGAGCACAATGAAGAAGACAGACGTGTCCATCTGGAACAGAATACCTAGGTGGTGGCTACATGTAAACCTCCTTATGCAAAACACCATTAAGAAAGTCATTTTTAACATCCAACTAAAAGATAGACTACTGGCAAATAGAAGCAATCACAACAAGAGTGCGAACTGTGGTCATATGGACAACAGGCACTACTATAAAGAAGGCTATACTAGACACCTTATCATAGACGGTTCCCAGATTCCAACAGTGTTGTAATTATCACAAACAGTCTTACGTGCGTTGTCGTCTATATTACTAGCGATGTCTAAAACCGTCTGCAATACATAATTATCATAGATGATTTCTTGTTAAGGACAGTCTATGAATTATCACAGATGGTTCAGATTAAAAATTGTCTGCCATCTCTATAATTATCAAGATGGTTTTTTTAATAAGAACCATCTGTTATAATTCACAAACACTTCCAACCAAAAATTGTCTGTGATAATTACAGACATCACAGATAGTTTTTAATCCTAACCGTCTGTGATAATTCACAGATGGTTCTTAACAAGAACCATCTATGATACCATCTGTGATATCCAATATATTATAGACAGTCATTTTTTAAAACCATCTGTGATAATATTATTATATATATACGGGGCAAAAACCTAACTCAATGTACTTCTATGCACATTTGGTTTTCTAACACACCCGCACACCTTCTCAGTTCCCCCCTTCTCCACCTCTGGCACCGCTACCTCATCCTCGGATCCCCATCGTAGTCACCTCCTCCTTGGATCCCCCCACCACGTAGCTCCTCGTTGCCATCGCCTCCTCCTTAGATCCCCATCATGTGGCTCCTCCTCCCAGCTCCCCGTTGTCGTCGCCTTCTCCTCAGCTCCCCATCATCCAGTAATCTGTGTAGCTCACTGTTTGTATTTAGGATCTACAGCTGACACTAATACGTTTTCCATCCTTCTCTATTCCTATTGCACTTTCTCACTTGAGAATATTGCTGTAGTTTGGAAGAGTTTATTGGAAATAATATTACGAAGCAAGGAAACCCAAGTTTCATTTTTACCGATCGGGCCGCGTGCATCTTGTGCATATCCATATTGATTTCTAATGCATTTTCATACTTATGTGAGTACCATGACATGTATGAATAGTTGATATGTGCATAGGTGTGATGCTACATTTTCATAGGTGATCCAATTTAATAAACTGTCATGTGGTAATTCATTTCGGATTCCTTTGGTAATAAAAAGCAAGTAAAATAGAATATTTGACATGCATAGAGAATACAACTTGAAAAATAAAATGTTACATGAATGTCATTATTGTTCATAAACTGGAATCGTAGGATTGGCCCAAACATTAGTATGAATAGTATTTTCTTTATGTCAAGTATGTCCTTGAAATTATGACATTTCTAATATCCACTAGAAATAATCCTAGATAATTATCACTCTATGATCAAGGTTCTCTAAACATGATTGATTAATCAATTCTAAGTATAGAAGCATACTAGTGTGATTTAATTTACTATGCTCATATTGTACTATACTCCGATGACTAGACCAATGGAGCAACTAAGCGTGAGGGCTAAAGCATATCGAAAATACCTAGGAGCCGAATGACCATCATGGAGGTCCGTTAAGATCAGAGAACATCATCTCTTTTGACACTAAGGTAGTAAACTACACAACATAAAGTCACAACTAATAACTTGTTCTTGATTTACATGAATGGTGCCCACATATTTCATGATAACGCTAATATAGTCTTGCACACCACACAATTTAAATGAGCTAGAGACGAAGTTAGATCCCATATCACATTTGACAGCTAAAATTATGTCAGTCGGAGTAGTAGTTGTTTTAAAACATCTTTTTAATGAGATCTTGTATCAATAATATATGCCAAGATGAGAAAAAGAGAACCAATTGTCCACAAATTCTTTTAGAAAGTAGTCAATCTACTCATATTGGTATTTCTCAACAACTACAAGAGAAACATTAAAACACTTTACACTTAGGCTTTAAAGGGCATGAAACAAATCACATGCTCTAGTCTGTCAGGTTCTATAAAGTAGGTCATGGCTGCTGTCTCTTTCTCCTCATCATGCTATGTGTGAGACTTGGTTGCTATCTTAGGTGTACTTCGCCGCCTTCTTTGTGACTATCTATCGGCTTCTTAGGACCAAACATGAAGAAAAGGAGTGTGAAGAATCCGATGGATAGTAGCGAAAAAGGTGACGAGTACGCCTAAGACAGTAACCAAGCCCAACACGCAGCATGATGAGGAAGAAGAGACAGCAGCCATGACCTACTTCAAAGAACCTGACACCCTAGAGTGTTTGATTTGCTTCATACCCGTTGAAGTCCAAGTGTACGGTGTACTCTAATGTTCCTCTTGTAGCTATTGAGAAACACCAACAAGAGTAGCCTAACTACTTTTCAGAATAATTGGTGGATAATTGGTCCTCCTTTTCTCATATTGCCATATATTATTGCTACAAGATCTCAATGGAAGGGTGTTTTAAAACAACTACTATTCCGACTGATAGAGTTTTAGCTGTCAAGTGTAATATGAGATCTACTTTATCTCCATCTTATTTAAATTGTGGGGTGTACAAGACTATGTTAGTGTTACCACGAAATATGTGAACATCACATATCTGAATCAAGAACAAGTTGTGAGTTGTGACTTTATGTTGTCTAGTTTACGACTTTACTCCTAGCGATAGGGCAGGACAATCAACTCAAGTACATTTGATCTTAACAAACTCTTCGACATTCGAGACAACTCTTCCCCTTCATGATGATGGACGTCATTGACCCGAAGAGAGAGTTCAACTTTGGCGACAATAATTAATAGATGTTCAAACATTTGATTCAATTATAATTCATTCAATTATAATTCATTCGATTGTAACTCATTCAGTTGTAATTTATTTGTGAGGTTTGTGTAATAATTGTCGTGTGCAATAAGATCTGCAATTATCTGTGATCTACTTGCTTATTTTTGGAGGGCATGCCTAGCATTTCTTGAGGCTAGCCAAAAAACAGAAAAATTTCTATATATAGAGCGAACTATCATAGATAGTTTTGTTGTATAAACCATCTGTGATAGTTGGTCTTCGTAGATGATTCTGTGCACCAAACGTTTGTGATAGTTGGTCTTCGTAGACGATTCTTGACACAAACCATCTGTGATGTGACTTATCACAGACGGCTTAAAAACCGTATGTGATAATTGCATGTTATCACTGAAGCAATAAATTAAATAGTTCAGAAGCTGTCTGTTGGACCCCGACCAACAACTCCGGTATCCTCCGTGTAAATCGCACCAGTCCAAGAAAAGCTAGTGCACACAGTATTTACAGGGCTTCATATCATGCATAACGACTAACTTATTATAAACAAAGAGTATAGGCCTTATGGCCAAGGTTTACAATAACACGGCTCAAAGCCAACAAAAAGGTAAAACAACGAAAGATAAATAAATCAGCAGCCCATCCTGCCTACCCCACAGGCAAATGACTGTAAGATGTAGCCTACTCATCACATTCTTCAATGTAGTTGATGAAGTCGTTCTCTGGCGATAGATTTAAGCAAGGTGAGTACATAGAGTACTCCACAAGTTATACCCAGAGTTTTAACAGATTAATGCATGCATAAGGATTGGCAAACAAAGGCATATTAAGGTTAACTGAGCGTAAAGCAAAATTGAAGTAAACACTATAAGTAGATTTAAAGGCTGAATTTGATACAATAAATAGAAACAAGATTTCAACAAAATAATATCGTTAGTGTAGGCACCAACCCAAACACTAACCCAACCACAGGCATCCACTCGGTCCACCTTTCCAAAAGGCAGATTTTGTAAAACCAAAGTACAATCTATGAAAAACCATACTTGGCATGTGCTTAACCATGGACACGACTATCTAAGATAGTTTGTTACTCTATAGAGGTATACAACTTCACCCACAAGAGATGTCCTCTCGTTTTGCCACGCGATTAGTACACTGCCTTAGGTGTGCGGCGGAGAGTTCATGATAATGTCATTACAATGCTCAGCTACCAAATTGGTCACGCCACCACTAAGGTTTCACCACAACATGAATCCACAAGTGGGGTCCCCTCTTGTGCTATGTGAGACTTCTCGCGGCATACGCCATGCTCACATTAGCTTATAGTGAAATAAAAGTTGAAACTTCACAAATTACTTAGTCAAGTTAGTCCCACACTAGACTTGTGCTAGTACGGTGTGACATTGTAATAGTAGCTCACACACTGGTACTTAACTTGACTTAGGCTCAAAGCACAAACCCCTTGTGCTTGACAATCAACATTCTGTCACCGAACAACAATGCATGTCAGCATCCACCACCTAACCATTAGTTTAAGCCTAAACCAGATTTTATAATTTTATTTGATCAAAATTCTATAGACTTTCTTGACTCACCGAAGTCAAGAATAGATTTTAGAAACCATCATTTTATGAAACAAAAATTCCCACCTAAAATCATTTTAAGCATGGTTAAGCAATTCTATAAAATTTTTAGTTAATACCAATGTACTAAATAGCTTTTTATCTAGCATGACAAGGTATGTTGATGTTCAACGTCAAATTTGGCCATATACAATGGACATAGGTATAACCAGAATTTAAATGCAATTTAAACTAAGTTTGAATAAAAGTACGCATGCATAATAATTTAAAAATAATATAAATAATTTTAATTGTTGAGAGTAACTTGCCTTGCACGAAATCTTGGTGTTGCAAATCGTCGAAATCGTACTCTGTGGAGTCGTCGTATTCTACGCGCGCAAAACCAAGGTAAATAAATACAAACAAAAAAAATAAAAATCAAGAATTCAAAAGAAATTCAAAAATAGATAGTTTAGGATTTTAGAAGAATTTAGCAGTTTGAACAGGTCTAAACAGAGTTAAGATGAAGAAATACGAGCTTCCGGAAGTTTAAAACTAAATAAAAAGGAAAAAGGAGATTTTTTTTTGGAGCGCCTTGGAATAGTTCGGAGCAGTCCGACCGGCAAGATGAGACATTTGGAATGGTCTGAAAGTTATATAGTGGTCGATAGGTTTTGAGTGATCGAACAGCCGTAGTTGGATGCGGTCGTTGTTGGTAAGATGTGGTCGGCAAGCCGTGGTTGCACCAGACAGTGGTCGAACACGGGTATGGTCAAATAGACTACCGTGGTCAAATGGCTAGAGTGCTCGAAAGCGGTTGTCGTCGGATGGCTGGATGCTATAGTGTTTTTTTGTGATCGAAGCTGCAAGTAGTCAGAAGTCTAGAGTTTTTAGAGTGGTCGGAAGCTTCAGTAACCGGTCAGTTATCGAAGCTACAGGAACTGGTCGATACTTGAAAGGTATAGAATCTAGTCAATACTCGAAGAAATTGTAACCGGTCAATACTTGAATGTCCGAGGCTACACAGTGGTCGAAGGCTTACGGTGGTCGAAAATGGCAATGTGGTCGGGAGTGGCAGTGTGGTCGAAACTTCGTGGTCAAAAGTGGTAAGGTCAGAAGCAAATGTGGTCAAAAGTGGCATAGTCACAAGTGGTAGAGTGGTGGGGAGTAGTAGTGTGGTTGGGACACCCAGAGTGATCGGGACGGTAATGAACGACAGTGGTCGTGAACGGCTGTGGTCAAAGAAGACTCTTCTACCATAGCGAGCTACCACTCAGATTGAGAAGCAGTGCCACGATAAGAACTAGGCTCAGGGACAGAGAGAGCATAAGTTGTCGAAGACAAACCAAGATGATCAGGATGTTGAAGGGATGTCCAGTAATGAAGGGTGTAACGAGGAGCATCATCAGAGGAATTCACAAATACAAGTATCATGCTACGGAGAGCTAGAGTAAGTGAGGTTGAGCTATCAATACATAATAAGACTCAAGCTACTAGACATAACCCATCTTAATAGTACGGCAACCTATACTAGCAATTCGGTCTTTCAACCAAACACCAAGATCGGTAAAAGACTAGGAACACATCTTTAGCCCTAGCTAATCATACCTTTGCCTTGATCATCCTCTTAAAGCTTGATGATGCACATCTTCACTTCAAGTCTGGGTCTTTCACATGACTTGATGATCGACTCATAATCATCTCCTCTTGGATATGCATCAATACATGACACATCTTCTCTTCTTGATGGCCTTCACCTCACGAAATCATCTTCCATTCCGCACCTTGTATTGATGATCTTCAACACATGAAATTATCCTAAGTCATTTTTATTTGTGGAACCTAACCTATTTATCCAACTCATTAAAAATATTAGTCCACAAATCAATTGTCATTAATTATCAAACTTCACCATTAACTCATAATGGAGGGACTAGATTTTTCAATATTTCCTTTTTGGTAATTCATGACAATCTCAACAAATAATAAGATAGAAAATGATTTGCGAGTATATAACATGTACATAACAATTATATACTCTAGAATAAGCTTTCAAAGCAATTAACTCATTTGAATAGAAGTTTTTGTCTTTGAGATTAATTGCTAAGAAAACTTATACATCCGATTGCTATTTATCATGCAACTATTAATACATAATGGAGGAACTAGATGACAACCCGATTATGAGTATATATGAACTACACAAGCTATATATACACATATATATACTGAGGAGATATGTTTCAAAGTAAAGATACTTAATATGTGGAAGAAGGAACATGGATCAATACTAATGAAACAACAAAACATAGAGTGAACTCCCCCTAAATGTGTGCATACAAGAATATATATAATAAAGACATATGCACATATTCAAGTTTGACTATTTATGGAGTTTAATCTATATTTTGGATCTGAGAAATACACTAAGTTATAACAATGTGATATCGAATCCATACCTTTGTGATTTTCACTTTTTCATCCAAATAAGACTAAGTAATATCATAATCAATAAACATGTTAGTCTCAAGATAGCATTTGTCATTAATCACATCCAAGTGAGACTAGATAATATCATAACTAATAAACAAATTAGTCTCACAATTGTATTTGTCATTATCATCAAAACCAACTTAATGGAGTTTGAACTTACAGCTGGGGAATATGGGAAACAACTGGAACAGAAAAATCAGTAGACAAAAGAGTGCCCTAATAGATAGAGGATTATTGTCAGCTATCAGAACAGAGATAGGAAAAACAGAAGGTCTTACTGAAGTGAGAGATTTGGAGTTCGTGTCATGTAGAAAGAGGCATCAAAATCTAGAACCTAAGAGGTACCTGAAGGAGATGTCTGAGATAGACTAACAGAACCTGCTGGGCTGTGAGAGAGCTACTGACGTAGATCTGGTAGAGCTGGTGAACAGAGTCACCTCGTTGAGAACCTAGTGAGTTACCCTACTACAAAAAGGGTCATCACAGATGGTTCAGAACTGTCATCACAAACAGTTTTCTGAACCGTCTAAATTTATAGGTCAATGATAATTGGAGGTTATCATAGACAGTTTGTAAGCTATCTGTGATAAATAAAATACTGACGATTTGTAACTAGAATCGTCTGTGATACTATAACATCATAGACGGCTCAAAGTAAAAACTGTCTATAATACTCTAATATCACAGATGGTTCTAGTTACCAACCGTTTGTGATGGGCGACTATCACTGACGGTTGTAATATAGAACCGTCTGTGTTAGTCCTTCATAGATAGTTTATATCACAAAACTATCTGTGATAGTTCATACTATACCTAAATTGGAGTGAAAGGGAGAGGGGAAGTAATTAATAAGGGGCGAGAGGTGGGAGGAACCGGTGCCTACCGTTCGATAAGAGAGAATAGATGAGTGAGATGAGAATCCTAGGGGAGATGCCATGGATCAGTGTTGTGGCATTATCAGAGATGGTTTGTTATACGAACCGTCTGTGATAATGCACATATTAGAGACAGTTTGTTATACGAATCGTCTGTGAATTATCACAAATGGTTATTAATATGAATCGTCTGTGATGTCTTGTATTATCACAGACGGTTTATACTAACAACCGTCTATGCTATTTTCATAGACGATCATTAGTACGGACCATCTGTGATGTCTTGCTTTATCACAGATGATTTGTATAAATAGCTATCTGTAAAATATCATAGACAGTTGTTAGTATAAACTGTCTGTGATAGTTGTAGTACAGACGGTTCCCTATGAACCATCTGTGATGTAGCCATCCAGCATAGCCTTTTTTGTAGTAGTGTTAGTCTGTCTTCCTGTGGAGGAAGGGCCTCCCTACCTCACTTGGATCGTCTACCCCCCACGCGTCTTGTTTCACTTTTTCACATGGCACAACTCTGATAGTCGTATCTGAAGTTCTTGCATAATTACACTGAACTTCTATTGGTCTGAAAATAAGAGCGGAAATAGGCACCTGGGGAGGGACCATAGTTAGAGCACAAATCGTCCATGTAGTTGAAGAAGAAGGGGCAACAAGCACAATCAAAACAGATTGTGCTACTAACCCAAGGTGAAGTGCCTTAGCTCAAAACATCGTAAGGACCTCAGTGACAATCCTCAATGACAATCGATCGCAGTGAGCGGCTTAGCAGTTGAGCCCTAACAGGCTCAAACTATAGGCAAAAACAACAGACAAAATCATAAATTCGAAGATGATCATGATCCACCTTTTGCACTTTATGACACTCCTGGCAAAGTGGAGATGCTAGCTCGTCCAGCTAGTGCCAGAGACTAGCCAAGGCTCAGAAGAAGTCGTTGAAAGAAGACTCCCCCTAGCGAAACATCTTTAACTCACGCTGAAGTGAAAAGAACTTAGTATCACTGCTCTGCTGGTGTCGCTCATGCAAGTATTACCATATCTGACGAGTAGACCGCAGACCAACAATGTCTGGCTGGATGGAGTCATCAACGCTAATAACCAAGATTGCTCAAACACGAGCCTCATCAGCACACCATCGCTCAAAAGCATTGATGGCATACTGAAAGGCCTCATCAGCAGTGTTAGCAGCAGCAACAACCTCTGCCTCCGTCGAGGAAAGATATCGAACATGGGGTTTTGATTATTTGCTTCACCTGTAGGATATGAGTAGATAGGCATCAAAAGCCACCTTTTGACTCGTGCTCATATTTGTGTAAACATTAGTGTATTGAACTACATATTTCATTGAATTATCTAATAGTTCAAAGAATTAGGATTATTTAGCATCATGTAATAATTTAGGTGGGGCTAAGATAGGCTCCAAATGGTGGGAGTGCGGGAGTGTGTAGTTTGCTAGCTCTTGACCTGGGTTCGATCTTTGGTAGGAGAGCGTACGTGGAAAATGTTAGTGATATGCTCTAGAGACGATTATGGAGATGATTGTATCACTTCTATATTTATGATATTTTGAATAATACGTTGTTTTGTCCCTTGAATAAATATCTTTCATATTGATCAACAAGTATGTGACTTCTTTGTAGAACTCTTTATTTATGTTTTGATGTTATTCTAAATTATCCTTAATCTTATATCATTATGTAGGACAATTATGATTTATAGATCAGCATATGTATTAATTAATGATTATGTTTCATGGTTCATGGATATAGGCATATCAAATCAATAATATGGACATATGTTAAAGAACATAGTGTTGCATTAACTTACCATAAGACACTATGGGAATTATTATGTTCTTAAGTGTATCGGTTGGTCTCATACATAGTGTATATAGGATTCTTAGATCTGAGATCGTCATAGTTTCCTACATATGTAATAGTTTACTTAAGGGTTGCCAAACACTACTCCGTAACTAGGTAGTCATAAAGGTAGTGTTGTGGGGGTGGCCTAGCCCTAAACAACTAGGCCTTACAGCAGTCCCAATAGTATAGGCCCAGTAGTATAAAGAAATGTACCAATGTACCCCTACCTTTTATAATTATTAAGGGGATAGGATGGGAATTTCCTATCTTACCACACTCATGTATATAAGCCCCCAAGAGGGGTATGAGGAGACCAGAACTACTCATTTTACACACAAGCTCTCTCTTTCTTGTTGTTAGCTCTCTTTACCTCAACCTTCTCCCATAGAGAAAGGGATACCATGTACCCTCTGTTGTGCTCATGCTACAACATGTAGCTTTTGGGTTTATTATGAAACATGAGGAGGAATGTAGGTAATCAAGATGGAATTTGCACCTCCTATATAATGGGAGAGATCTCTAGGCCCCTCGATATAGTTGGATTATGGAAGTGCACGGCCATGCAGAATGTGCTTGAGGAGTCAATCACAACTAAGTAATCCACTATAGGTTCGAGTGAAGGATCAAACTATTATAGGATGACACGCTTCTCACCTTTAGTACACTGTATAGGTTCATCTGATATGATCTTTATGTATATTTGAGAGCCGTTATGTCCTCCTAGAGACCGCTACAGACATATATCGAAAAGAGGTTTTCGGCCCATAGCTGAATATACATGAACCTACAAGGTCACACACTTAACGGGTTAGAACGATAAGGATCCAGATGACAGACTCGGAGTGGGATACAATATCTACTTGTATTAGATCTAGTCGAAGGCACTTCGAGTGGGATACGAGCTCTACTCGTATTAGGTAAAGATCTAGCCAAAAGCTTTCCGAGTTGGATACGATATCTAATCATATCAGATAAGTATCCGATTAGAGGCTATATATTAAGAAAGGCGTGGGATGAGATAGGCATCTCGATGTACACCCATCAAAACCCTAGCTGCCACCTCCCAAAACCCCTGCGTGCGCGTTGTTGTTAGCACATCGACACACGGCGTTCCATCCCTGGATGTGTGGACCTCAGTAGAGGCACTACTGCAACTGTGGCACTAATCAAGACAATCAAGAGAAGGAGACAGTTCGCCAGAGGATGATTGATTACTTCTACTACACTCTGATGTGCACTACGTTGAACCGGTCGGTTCAACTCTACTTTTATTGCACTGCGTCTCTATTGGTAACGATCTATAATCTTTTATTCACATGGCCTTCACAGTTTACACGGTAGAAAATTTTAATTGCGCTAGTGAAGTCTATCCATATCCCAACAGAAAATATATCTGAAAACTTGACAAACTGTTTCTATAAAATTTTTTGAGAAGAATTACCATCATCGTCATCTATCACAGTCGTCTGCAGTTACGTATCAACAGTTTATAGATCTCCTCGTGCAACATAGGCTTTTGCGTGGTCTGCTAAAAAAGGGTGGACCAAACCAACATTTCTGCGACAAGAGCTAGCAAATCTTCCAGGATTTTCCGCATCAGAAACATTACCATCCGGAAAAACTTCCGTCACCTACTTATTACGTAAATATCTGTGTTAGAACATCATAGGTTCTATTCTTTTCAGCTTCTAAAAGTTACTTTTCGACTTTTCTATAGTAACTAGATTTTAATCGGAGTATATTTTTAAGATAGAGTCTACTAGTTAATTGTAACACATACTTTACCGACTTCATTTATATTGCTAAAAATCACACGTGAGTTTTTATTACTTTGTAATATCTCGTACAAACAGTCTAAAAATCATAAGTCACAGTTAAAAACCACAAGCCGCATCCAAAATAACAGACCCATAACCTCTACAAACATAGCCTTGGCCGTGCATGCCTGCTCTAGCTTTGCTAGAGGTGGACCAAGCAACATGCGTCCAACTGATAGAGAGAGAGATTACAAGGAAAGAAGGCAGGGCCGGGGCAAAGGTTCCTGTGAAGAGAGAGAATAGAGCAACTAGGGCATGCATGCATATGCATATATGCATGTGTGGTCCCACTGGTCCATTCAGGCAGTAGCACTCTTGGGAAGTTGGGGGGTGGGGTGTTCAGTGGGTCAGCAGTGGGTGTCCAGTGGGGGGATCGAGGGGCTAATGTTGAAAATCAGTACACACAGTTTATCCCCACACAGTACCACTGATTTTCTAAATGCTGGCCATGGATGGATGAGAGAGAGAGAGAGAGTACGGAGGCCTTCAAATTAGTAATCTAGTTAAATCAAATGCCATCATGGCTAATGAGAATTATTAGCGCCTTGACCATGATGGCTTTGGAGGAACTAATCCACATGCAGCGCATCATGGCAAAGGCAGTGCCCTGCGTTGGTCCATGGATTGGACTGTTGCAGCATGATTAACTTGCTTTAATTAGCTAGCTCTGACATGCAATTTGACACCTCAACCTAATCAATTATTAATTAATCATGTGAGCCCAGTGTATGTGCAGTGTGATGTAACACAGGAATAGAATATTGTTCCTGTTCGAATGCATGCTTGATTCCCCGCTCTCTCTCTCTCTCTCTCTCTCTCTCTCTTGCATAGAGGAATTGCAAAACAAAATAAGTTAAGATGTAGTTAGCATGCATCATATATACTGAGGTCACATCAAAAACAGGCAGGCCATATTTATAAGGAGCTTTATAAACAAACCCTCTATATACACAAAACGTTGCCATACACATGAACACATTTCTTTTAAACTAATAATAACTTGGTTAAGCAAAAAAAAATGTTTGCCTTGTAAGTTCATTTTTACATTTATGCATGCACCTGTGTTTTCCTCTTTGATGCAGTGGTGTGGAGCCACATGCCGATGTGAGGGGCGATCCATTTTGTAAACTAGGAGAAAATTGAGGTTAGAGAGTTGGCGACATACACTCCACGCTGCACATACGAAAGAAGATTTGACGGAGCTGAAATAATCGAACGGAACACCACCCTTTTTCATGTCCGCTTTGGTGATATTCCATTTATAATCGGTTGTCTCCGAAAGAATCTCTCTCGATCAACCTCCCATACACATGTAATTGATCTATTTGAGCTAGCTAATTCTTTTTCGAAAGGAAAGGGCTAGCTAACTCTATCCATCGGCAGCCAGTGCGCGTGGGAAACGGACGCGAGCTAGTGGAGGTGGGTGGCGCCGTGGAGACCACTAGCGCGCGCGGTCGCGCCAGCGCACGCGGTTTTGACCGGCTCCATCCATCGCGCGCGCGCGCCAAGAGGCCAAGTTTCGTGCGTCTCCGGCCGGTCGATCCCTCAGCGGCTGCATATGCGCCCCACCTTCGCCTGTTACCATCGCGTCGACGGAGTTTCCTCGTCTCCAGCCTTCCATTTCAGACTAGATTATAAGACCTGTTCCAAGTGGATTACAAATAAGAGTTTATAATTTATTTTATACTATAACTGTTATTGATTTATTCTATATAGTTAAAAATAAAAGTATTATACCAGTACGAACAATTAAAAAAAAAGAAAAAGAAAACAATAAGTCAAAGATTAAAAGTAAAAACTGTTTGAAGCGGGCCAACGTAGAGTCGCCGTCGTCGTTCCGCTGATCCTTTCCTTCCGAGCAAAGACAAGGCAGAATATGCATGCTCCGTATGCAATGGATGACCCCATCCGTCGTCAGACCGATGTCACTGTTGTCTGTTGCCTAGTCACCGCCGTGTAGCTAGGTGTGTAGCGCGTTCAAGACTGTCTTTTGGTCGGAACAGCGATGGCTCAGATCGTCCTTCCCCAATGGAGACAGAGGGCAATTTCTATCCGTGGAGGTATGCATACTTTTGTTTCTTTATTGTAACTTTTGATTTTTGTCTAATAGTTAGAGAGATTGAGTAAATAAAAAATACTTACATTAAAAAGCTATTTTGTCTAAAATAGCTTCTAGACTGCCAACCCACTAGTGTAATTGCTGTATAAAGCTATTTTGTTTAAAGCTATTTCGTGGCTTACAGCACTGTAGCGCGTCCAAGATCATCTAACCGGAACGACGGATTGCTCAGATGACCAATCCCGATCGATAGGGCGATCTGCGTCCACTGAAGTAAAGCCCTGAACCTAAATGACACGGTGACATTTCGGCACAGTTGTCACCATCCGTCTTCTTCGAGACCATTCGATCAAGCAATCAATATAGTTGACGGCTCAGACCAGCACCTAGTTAACGGACGGCTCAGATTGGCCAGCCTGCAGATTAAGATGGAGGGCAACTTCTGTCCATGGAAGTATGTATATACAGACAATTAAATTACGTACACGGCAACAGACTAGTGACCGAAACAATGGAGAACTGTTAGTATAATTAGTACCGTAGCTATTTATTCAATTTAGGTTTTAGATATATGTTTTTATAAAAAATCTAGCCTTTCTGAACCTATCGAGCTTAGCATGAGAGCTCTCCAAATGTGGCCGCAATTAATGCGGAGCAATTAGTACTTAATTAAACACTAATTAAATGTATACACAGTGTTGTACAGTACTACAGTCGTGGGCGGCAGAGATGGCAATCTATATATGTCCATGGAAGCATACGTAGCATCCCAAAATCGTGACTTTGGGCGTTGCAGCGCGTTCAAGATCGCCTGATCAGAGCAACGGATGGCTCAGATTCGCAAAGCCCCGATCAATATACAGCGATCCACGTCCACAGAAGTAAAGCCGTGACCCTAGCTAAAAGGCACGGCCCATGTCGATACCAGCGGCATTTTTTATTATTTTTTTGGCCAAGTTACCACCATCCGTCCTCTTTGGAACCATTCGATCAAACGATCAGTACAATCGATCGACGGCTTAGACCTGACCTGGCGACGCATACGGACGCAATCACCCGTGCAAGTACGATCCTTTCGAAACGTTGGAGATCGATGGCCATCGACAAGTGGCCCAGCAGCGGGACGGGGGGAGGCTGGACCAGACCAGAGCCGTACGGCAGGTAGGCGCACTATCGGTGGAAGGCCGGTCGTGTGCAGTACGCGGCGAGGACCGCGGTCGCTGGCTGGCTAGCGAGCGACCAGCGGCGTACAAATTATGTGTGGCACGCACGTACCCGCGCGGGCAGTCGGCCACGGCTATGAAACGCTTCGCCCAAATAGATGATAGGTCTGTTTGGCAACGACTGCAGTTTGTGGTTTTTGGTTAAAATTTTTAAATTTTGACTGTTTACGGTATAGATTACGGAGAGACAGGCACTCTCTTGTGATTTTGGCTGGTACAGATGTAAGGTTTTTAACATGTAGATCGTTTAACTTGTAGACTCTGTATTGAGAAAATACTCCATTTAAAAGTTAGGTACTGTAGCAAAAGCTAAAAGCCGTTAGCTTCGGAGGAAAAAAAACATGACCGATGAAAGAGTAGGAAAAGCGGAGTTGATGTGAAAAAACCTTCATGAATCCATGAAAAATCTATACAAAAAATAATTATAGATATAAAGATGAAAAATCACTGTATAGGAAAAGATTATAGTTACGATAAATTTGAACATATATATAAACTGTGCGACTATATTTTTGTGGTGCGTTTTATAACCGGCACTATGCGCGTGTCCCCGTATGCGTGCATTTGACAGCCCTTGATGTGGACGGGACAGCGTACAAGTGCGTGCTTGGCTACGTGCCGGTGGATGTATCGTTCCAACAAAAGCCAGGTCTTTTGCGTGTGAATTTCATGCATGTGTCAGGGTTTGGCCCCTGGCTATCGACGCGCGGGCTAGCTATCTATGTAGCTAGGATCTCCAATGGAAAAAAAGACAGCATATAAATGGTGGCTTATGTCCGCACTTTTCGGTTTAAATTTCTGACTTTTGACTTATTTTTTAGTATTTTAAAATTTTATTTTTTTTTATTTTTTTAGCTTTTTTGCTGGTTCTTTTTTCTGTATTTGTTTGCGTTGTCTGTGATGGGATAATTTATTTTTTCTATTTTTAATTTTTTTAAAATTTAGTCACGCCAAATAAGACACCATCAGTTACAGTGTAATTTCAGTCACCTACAGTGCAATTCCAGCCATAAATCAACTTATTTCAGCCCAATCGAACGGCACCTAGATCTTATGACTTGTATAATCACGCTTTCAAAGGTAGCATCCTTGGTTCGATTCACCCGTCGCGATTACATTCTAAAATCACAATAGGAGAACATTCATGCACCTAGGATGTCGATACTAACAACCTTGTTCTGAGCAGATGGAGCGACTCTAAATTAAACATGAGTTTGCAGGTTTGGCGCTAGGGCTATAAACGAGCCGGGCTGGAGCGAGCTTGGCCTTCCTGGCTCGAGCTGAGCTCGAGTTGGGGTTCGAACCTAGACCTGGGCTCGAGCTCGGCTCGGCCTAAGCTCGAGTAGGCTCAAGCTCGGCTCGTTGAAACTTCATAACAATTAAAATAATTTATTATGCACTATTTTTCAATAAAAAAATAAATTTTGAGTTCAACATCGTCTCTAGTAAGCTTGATAATAGTCAAAATAATTCAAATATACACTAATTTTCTTCAACAATAAGAAAAGCTCGAGCTCGAGTTCAGTTCGAGTAAGCTCGGTAAGAGTCAATATGTATCACTATTTAAGCTCGAATTAAGGCATGCGAACTATTCGAGCTCGGTAAAGCTCGCAAACTCAAGATCAAGCTTGAGTTCAACTCATTTAAAATTCGAGTCAAGTTTGAATTGAGTCTAGAATAAGCTAAACTTAAATAGCTCATGAGTTTCGAATTTTTTCCAGCCTTATTTGGCGCCCTAGCTGACAGCCCCAGGCTGGTTAATAACCCGGTGGTACCTATCAATGGATGATCATCAGATCAGCGTGGTGGTGCGTATACCTGCTCTCTCGCATGCAGCTCGCTGGCTGTACGGGTGTGTGCCCGTGCTGCCCGGCATGGTAGCTGTAGCCCCCTGTGTGCCGCGTGTGTTTTTGCTAGCGTGTGCTTGTTGGGTTAGTGGTGGTGCAGCGCGCGTTTGCTTCCTCCTTGTCCGCGCATTAGCTGGATTTATTCCGGGCGCTTAATGGCCTTGTCGCCTGCCTCTCTGGGCATGCATAAAACACACACACACACACACTCTCTCTCTCTCTCTCTCTCTTGCAGTGGAACAAATGATTGTGCGTTGGTAAGTGTGTTTGTTCCTCTCGACCTGGCTGCGCCAAGCAAATCCATTTCTCTTTCCTATTTGGATCCCTTTCTCTCTCTACATTGCTAAGCAACATATTCTGGTGTTCTTCTTGCTCTCTACTGTGTTTAACTTGCGGCTTTAGCTTGTTTTTTAGAGCTAGGAAGGTATTGCGGCTTTAGCTGTACCTTTTGAAACTTTAGCTTGTGCCACAAATATTGATTAGCTTCAGTTGCTCTTAAAACATAAGGAAGCTGGTATATAAGCAGGGGGTCAAACAGCAGAACGAGTATCAACTGGATAGTGGTCAAAGTAACTACTACTATGTAAGTCCTATATATCAGACATGTCTCTTTCGAACGATTTGGCCGGATTTAAAGTGAGATACGCTTGGATTTGGACATGGGTCATGTGATTAATGTGTATAGAGTCAATGCAAGAGGTTCCTAGTCTTACTGTCTTGCATGGAATTGATTTGCATGTATACGATGTCTTAGGGCATTCCCAATTAATACATTGCTTTGCAATAATGTCTATTTTTCTCCACGTCACCAAAAAACAGCTATAGATATAATCCCTTTAATAAGTACTATCTATCCTTGAGCTTAAATAATAAATTCACACAACTCTACCCCTCTCTCCCACTCACCCTCTCTCTCACCTCACCGATCCGGATCTGGCCAAATCCGAGCCCCCTCTCCCTCACTGGCACCGGGAGGCAGGCACAGCATAGCGTCGGCGTGGAGAGCATGCAGGTGGCTCAGCAGTGTTTAGCGCACCAGTGGGTGCGTGGGCGACACGGCGCCGTCGGCGACAAGATTGCACAAGAACTTTCTTTGCTTTTCTTGTGTTTCTTTGCCTAAGAACTGGATTCATTTTTTCGCTTTCAGACTTTGTACCTAAATAATATCTTACATGAGACACTACTTTCCCCTTTCTCTTCTTTAATTCTCCCTCTACCTCAGCTACAATCCTAGGTGTCATACTATGACATTACTTACATGGGAGCATTGAAAGTGTACTTGCCAGGGTTTGATCACATTACAGGTAGTAAATATATACCCAAGGTTATGGATGCAAAAAAAAAAAACTTATGGGAAAAAGAAAAAAGAACGATAAGGTACATAAGGAGCCCAATCAGCAGTTACCAACTTACCGCTGGAGACTAGAATTCGGACGAAAAGATGAGAATACATATGCAGGTAGAGCTGCATAGCTTTGTTTCTATGGAGAACAAAGTTTCTCTTTTCTAAAAAAATATAATATTGAACGCACACATGCACTCACATAGACACCTCACACGCATGTCGCAAATCTTGCACATATAGGTGCATCCACTTACACATATCTAACTAGAGTAGATGTCTAAACCTTATGAAACACGCACAGGTATATGCTTTGACCACTGATCATGTTCACGTGTGTATGTACTCTGACCTAGGCTGGGGATAGGGTACGAAATCCTTGTTCAATCCATGGATCAACCTCAGGAGTTAGGACAAGTGATTCGTAACAACCGAAACCAACCACTAAGCTATCACTTAGTTCTTGATAACAGAGTTTTGAATCTGTCACTACTACAAAAAGGGTTTTCACAGACGGTTCAAAATTGTCATTACAAATGGTTTTTTGAACCGTCTGAATTTATGTGTCAGTGATAATCAGAGGTTATCATAGACGGTTTGTGAGTTGTCTGTGATAAATACATCACAGACGGTTGTAATTAAACCTTCTGTGAAGACCAATATCACAGACGGCTCGAACCAAAGACCATCTATGATACTCATATATCACAGATAGTTCTAACTACCAACCGTCTGTGATGGGTGAGTATCATAGACGGTTGGCATATAGAACCGTCTATGGTACTTCCCCATCATAGGTGGTTTCTGGTTTGAGCCGTCTGTGATAATTCTTCACAGACGGTTTATACCACAAAATCGTTTGTGATAGTTCATTTTATACCTAAATTTTTTTCTATTTTTCGGCTAGCATCAGGAAATGTTAACTATATCATCTGAAAATAAGTAAATACAGCAACATATTCTATTTTCATTAAGATTAGAATTCACCATTACAAGATATCAAGTAGGTTACCCATAGACTGTATATATAAAAGGATACTTACAATTTTACAAAGATAAACTTCACGGTTACAAATTCAAAAAAAATGCTTACACAACAAGAAACTTCAAGCTAATGCAAGCTAGACTTACACATCCTTCATGAAACTACAATCTAAAACAAGCGGTGTGGAAAAAATTTCAAGTAGCAGAAACAAAAAGGCAACGAACACCATTTTCAGTTTCTATGCCAAAATCAACAGCTTCTATGCCGACGACTTAGAATAGTACAGATTTGCCATTGCCTTCTTTATTTCAATCTTGCTTCAAGCGAAATTTCAATCGCCCTTGCCGAACCCTTTCTCACCCTTGGCGTGCACAAACGAGTTGGAGTAGTACTAGTGGTATTAGTTCTTCGAGTAGGGAGAGGGGGTTATAAGGGGTGAGAGGTGGACAGGAGAACAGTGCTTGCCATTCGATGCGGAGAGAATGGACGGGTGAGATCGGGATCCTAGGGGATATACCGCGGATCGGTGACGTGACAGGACATCACAGACGGTTCGGATTACAAATCGTCTATGATAGAGAAATAACAGACGGTTCATAACAAAAACCGTCTATAATAACAGGAGATAGCATAGACACTTCATAACAAAAACAGTCGGTGATAATGGTGTCACAAAGACAATATATCGGTATAATATAAATAGCTAGTCTCAAAAGATAAAACAGAAAAATTTTATATGGCTTATATATACTCGTTTGAAAGGTTTCAACGAGATCTACAACTTTGCAGTTGAGGCGAAACCCAAATTCTGATAAGAAGTTAAAATTTTTTGGCAAAAACAGACACCGTATGCAAAAGTTATGCCCGTTTTACTAAAGGTATCTCAAAATTGAATTCTACTCGAACTCAGATGGGAGATTATGAAATTTTGGGGATTACGAGGTGAGAAACATATCACAGATGTTTTTTAATACAAACCGTCTGTGAAGTATCACAAATGGTTTAAATAAAAAACCGTCTATGATGTCAGCCATTATCACAGACGAGTATTAGTAAGAACCGTCTACCCATCTATGATGTTCTGTATTATCACAGACGGTTCATATAAATAACTGTCTATGAAAATACCACAGACGGTTATTCGTATGAACCATCTGTGATAGGAACCGTCTATGTTGTAAGCGTCTAGTTTAATCTCTTTTGTAGTAGTGCGTGGATTTTTATAAATCATATGTTTTACCGCTAGGCTACATAATAGCCCAAGAACTACCATAGAAATTAACTAGTTTCAAGAACACAGCGTGCATTATTCCCGTGTGTCTCCAAGAAACACTCGGGGAAGTTCCAAGCACTAACTCGCACTCTGGTATTGGTGGATGTATTGTATGTCGAGCATTTCTGATTATGTATACACAAGGACTACATAGTAGTTTTGAGTGTCGTGAGTGCGTAGGGGTGAAAACAGATCGAATACGGATCGGATAGTGCTCAAACTATATTCCCATCTATTTTTTTCTCGGTTTCAAATATGAATCGGACAAACGTCGGATACGAATATGGACTGGACAAATGTCGGATACGAATTTGGATATGATTATACTTAAAATCGGTTCGGATTCGACTATTTTTCATATTCCAATAATTATTCATGGCCTTTCCTATTTAAAACATCGCACCAAATTATTTTAATATTTTAAATTGATAAATAACTGACTCAGTGACTCTAACATGTAATTGTGCATTAAATGTTAATAGCAACAAATGAATCATTCATCTCACGTATTTGTATAATGCAGCTTTTGAGGATAGCTTCATATCCTATGACGCAATGAAGCTTAACAAATTAATATCGGTTTTATAGTAATATTTATGTCTCTTCCTCTAGTTTATCATATAATCATTGATCATTGCTACCTTTTTGTCACTAATCCTAACTAATTCTAAATATATTACAAATAAATCGGTTATAAATACATCAAATTTAACTAAAAAGAGCATGCAAAAAGCTTCATTGGGGATATGCCAAAATAAAAAAAATGAAATGCCAAATTAAAGCCCTCCATGATAACAGGCTCGTCGAGATGATTGAAATGCGTATATAATATGCCCAATTTAGAGGTCAAATGTAAAAGATACATATTAATAAGTTGTTATTATTCTATCTGCTGAATCTAGATGTCCGGATCCGAATCCACGATGACATATACCAGATCCATATCTTAATATTAGATATCCGGATCAGATATGTCTAGATCTATTTTGTATCTCAATCCGAATATTAGGTATCTAGATTTAACGTGTCCGAATTCGATAGCCAGATATGCCAGTAATATCCTAATCCGTTTTCACCCTATGCGACCCTATGCGTGCGCACATTGGATGGTATGCATCGTGTAAACAAGCTAGGCACTAGCTTCTGAATTGAACCGAAGGATCAGCTATAGTACGTACGTACATCGCCGAATGGCGGTGCAAGAAAACAAGCTTATCAATCGAGGCCGGTGGAGACACATGAAAGAGACGAATCTTACTAATTTTGTCAGCGCAATGATACATCGAAATGTGATCATACACCAACCAACCACACGAACAGTAGTTCGTCACAGTACCAGTACTAAGCTCGCTAGTAAACAGTCTCTCTCTCTGGGTTATTTTCTCTCTCTAGGGTTCATTCATAACAAGACTTCCACGCACCAGGTGCGTCAACAGGGCGAGAGAGAGAGGAGGATCAATCGGCCCCTTTTTTTCAGCTTTGAAAACCTACTTTTCAATATTTTTATAGTAACTTTTAAATAAAATATCTTTTTAAAATATAGTCTATAAATTAATTATAGTACACACTGTAACAACTTCATTTATATCGGTTAAAACCGTATTTGAATTTCTGTTACTCTATACTCTATTACAAATAATCCAAAAACTATAAACTATAGTCAAAAATCCTAACCCGAAAAAAGAGGACTGTTATATCGGTCCCAAGCTTCTTACAATCTGTCAGCGACAAAACTGGTAGATACCAAACTCGCTGCCCCCTTTGCTTTCTCTCTCTAGGTTGTCAGCGGTGAGATAGAGCTGCGTGTACATGAGAGAGCAGAGAAGGTTAACTGGTTAGAGAGAGAGAGAGAGGAGAGAGAAGGCGCGCTATGTGGTATAGTGCGGTAGAAGTGGGTGAGCTGTCCACATGCGCTGTCATGCCAAAGCATAGACCCACGCCTGTTGCATGCACCACTACCCCCGCACCAGCTGCACTGCACCACCCTATTGGCCTGACGCTGACGGCTTCTCCCCGCCTCCCTCCCTGCTCACTGGGATCATCTCGCGAGAAACCATGCTCGCATGAGGATTCCGTGCCTGCTTGGTAAATTCTCGGCCGTTCAATCGGTAGCGGGGATCATGCCTGTGTGCTCGTCTAATAGTTGCAAGAATGTGCGCTCTTGCATGCGTGGAGCTGTCCGCGTATTAGGTCTTTTGGTAATCTGCGGTGCGACTACGCACTGTCAAAAGTGTGATGCCCCATTCAATTTTGGTTTTCTTGTGGTTTATATTTTTTACTGTAGCTATTTTATTTTGCACTATATCTGTGGTAGTCTTTCTGATGTAATTAAAATTAAAATAGAAAAAACAGGTTAGTCCATCACAGACAATACAAAGGAATATAAAAAATATAAAAAAACCAAAAATAACTAAAAAGACAGAAAAATGAAATAAAGAAATAGTAAACTAGAAATCAAAAGTTAGGAGCTAAACCCGAAAAATCATGTTAGCGAATAGTTTTTCAGGGTGAGAAAAATCAGGAGAGAGTCGTCTGTCTCTCACTCGAAGTTAGCTTCGACGATGCTGATCCAGCAGACGGCTCCAGCCAATCCGCTACAGCAAGCGCATTGCGGTGGGTCCCGCAGACATGTGGGCCCGCGTGTCAATCTGCCGACCGGTGAACACTGAACAGTGGATGGCGATGTGTTGTCGTTTTCCCTCCAGGGAATTCTCATTTCCACTGCTTCCGTGCAATTTTTTTTGGATCATCTCCACGGGTCCCTCGATCATCCAGGAAGAGAAAACAATATAAAATACTAGTATAAAAATAAGAACAAGGACCCAGAGAAAAGAAGTGACTGCAACAGTGGAGAATTGTTCTTCTTGGGAGGTGCGAAAAACTTCTGGGCCTCGGGATTCTCACCGTCCACTAACATTTGTTTTTCTTTTTGCTTATCTTGCTGCTAGCTAGGCCGATCGATCGGGTGTACCACTGTACGAGTTGATGCTTTACTATTTAGAGGCTTGTAGTGTATCAGGAGTGCCGTGGTCCTACTTGAATTGTAGATCTCGTAGGACAATTATTGCATGTAAGATCGAATTGACAACTTTTAAACTGGTTAAACAATATAGCACACAGGAGTCTAGTCTGAAACAGAAAATGTGTACAGATGATTTCTGTGGTTTAGGCACCCGTTTCTTATGCTGCGCAGGAAAAGTTAAAAGGTATACATTTAGTCTCTTAAAACGATTTGTTTTGGGATATTAAAAACGATCGTAAAAACTTCTATCAGCAGCTGACTTTTCTGATCTTCTGTTGCTTTCTTCCACGAAATGAACGTGATCTCAATCCGTTCCTATGTAACTATTTTGACTATTATCTAAAATACAGACACTGCTCGGCGAGGACTGAGAGGGGTCCTAGATGCATCGACATCCGTGATGGTAAATCGGCCCTCGAGCTTTTTTGATAGTCCTATTTCTTTTTGGAATTTTCCAGAGGATGGCCCATCACACGCATCCGATGACAATGTCGAAGAATGAGCAGACGACATCACGTATTTATGTGATAATTTCTCTAACCAGTCAGCAAAGCATATATACAGCAAACCACATTAATTACAACTACCCAGAAAACCATGCGCATATACAGCAAAGCATATATCCAAAGGCATGATAATAACATAGAGATCAAACTGTTATGTCTCAACATGAATAATGTAACCAAGCCAAAAGACAATATGCTAAACTGAGCAAAAGCATAAGCATTTGTAATTAACATAATGCACAGATTAAGAAGTGAGTTTTGCTCTTAGTTTGAGGAGTTGTTCAGGTTAAAACCTGGCCTTCTCACCCTTGTCAGCAGATCATATATCAAAGGGACTAACTCTTTAGTATTATACTAGTTTGATACTCTAAAGTTACCTCAGTAAAGTAATGGAATCAATAGCCAAATTTTAAAGACTATTCAGACATGCATGTATTATTTCTATTTCCATTCCCAATGGACAAAGTCTATTCTTGGCTTTGTAGGTGGTTTTAGGCAATTCATTTCCCTCTAGAGGCATGTCCGCTAAAAGATCTAACAGTGCCATGAAACTCTTGTTGGACCAACCATTATTTACCTTCAATTTTAGCAGTTTAAGCACGACTGACAACCTCGTCTACTTGACTTGCAGCATGTGAACAAAGGTTTCTTCGAGTCCTCCATGAAGCCTTGGAATTTAACATACTCTCTCTCATCACAGTTCCCTTCTGTATCACGAAGCATCTGATCCAGATTGTCATCATATAACCTATCCAAATCGGAACCACAGTTGACATGATCATTCAGCGGCATATCATTGACTTCATTGGTGATGTTATTATTACTACCTTCTTATGTAATATGCTCTTCATCATGACTAGTCCAATGTTCATACTCATTTTTGAAACCCCTTCAAATCAAGCGTGCTTCAATCTGTACTCGATTTTTAAACATCTTTAGATTCTCACTGTCAATGCATGTAAAATACATATATTCCACCCCCTTATTCAACATATCCTCCTCGGCAGCTCTTGTAAAAGTAGAAACACCATTAATGTACTCTTCATTCACACAATTCTCGGCGTACATCCAGCTTCGGTCCTATGTTACGCATATAACAATTTAGTATAACATATTCAATTAATTAATTACTATACTATATATGTATGATGTAAATTAAGTAGCTATATGTAGCAAGAATAATTAATCATATTGAATTAAGTAGAAATAGACTATGAATTTATTAAATCCTAAACCATGCCAGATGTAAATAGTCTTATCTCTACATCAAGCTAGCTAGATCTAAACCATCTTTAATTCTCCTCTCACCAAAAGCTAGATCTAAATTATAAAGCAAGTAGGAACAAATTACTAACCATTGCTAGTCAATAACTTAGTGGATCCATAATTACTCTCGCTAAATAGTCTCCTTCCACCACATGGCCTCAAAGACCTGCCTCTAGCTCAAAGCAACATTGTATAGATATGGAATTTAAGACAGAGGGTCAATGGGTCTGCATGCAATTAATATAGTAGAATTATCACAGACTGTTCCTATTGAAAACCGTCTGTTATAAACTAATTATCACAGACGGTTTTTAATAGGAACCGTTTGTGCATTATCATGGATGGTTCAAACTAAAAACCGTCTGTGATAAACTAATTATCATAGACGGTTTTTTAATAGGAACCGTTTGTGCATTATCACGGATGATTCAAACTAAAAACCATCTGTGATACTTTACAATATCACAAACGGTTCTTTTTAATAACCGTTTATGATACTTCACAAACAGTTTTAACCACGAACCATCTATAATAGTTCACTTTCACAGATGGTTTTTTAGCACTAGCAGCAACACGAACAATCTCTAAACTAAATCCGTCTATGATTGTATTTAATATAGACAATTTTGGGTACCAATCTATGATGTGGCATATAATATTAGGCTTTGTGTAGTATTGAGAGCTTTGGGAGAAAGTCTCAAGGTCCTTCGAGCTTGGAGAAAAAGTCCAAGGCATCATGCGATGATAGGCGTTCCTGGCGATGGATAGGACATCGTTCACAAATATCCTTTCCTCTATCTAGATATATGGGATGCTTTTGTGCACATAAGGACGACCACTGAATTCTAGGAATAAAGCGTGGCACACAAGGCAACCTAGGCCTAGAACACTCACCCCATAGACTTGGCATCGCTAGGTATGTAGGTAAAATCCTACAATGGAGGGAGGACGAGGAGGCAATCATGTTGGAGGACTCCCTGCCATTTGCTAGGATCACAGACGAGTACACCCAAACTGATTAAGAGCGAGGACAACTACCATGTCTTCGGGCGCTATATCCATCAAGAACTCGACAGACTAGAAAGTGTCATAATGCTTGGTACGATATCAAACTATCTGGCTTGTAATATATCCATAACTTCATAAAAACTTAAATAACATGTTGGACTCTTATAGGAAACGTTGACTGCGGAATCCTCCCAAGGCAACTTGCAAGCCGTTAGGGAGAGGGACATTATCCACGGCCCTGGAAAATTATGAGCACCTGGGTCACACGTGAAGCCTTAGGGTTTATGTTCCCTAGAGGTAGGGGTTCCTAGATGACTTCGACTTGTACAGGAGTTGGGAGAGATCGAAGGCCGAGTGTGAGGAGCGCATAAAAGAGGAGATCCGTGCAGAATTTTTTAGGAAGCTAGCACGTTTAGAGGAAAGGGTAAAGCAAGTGCTCAGCCAGTCACAGGCCGTCCTCGTTATTGTGGAAGCTAGTCTACATCATTGTCAGAGTAGCTATGTGTCCACAAACCAATCTAACCAAAGCGATGCCTGACTTCCAATTGACAAAATACAGGTAATGTTTATCCCTGGAATGATTTAAAGATAGACCTGTAGGATGTGTTAGCTAATTGTATATCATTTTGTAGGAGCCTATGCCCGGCAAGCTATAAGTGGGGTTGGTTGGGTCCATTCCTACTGAGGTTGGGCGGGGATGGCATTTCCATGCTAGGAAGGTACAGTGCGGTATGGTGAGCCAGCTGGCGCAAGTTTACACCAGGGTTCAGGTGGACATGGTACATGTCCATTTCATGGCTGTCTCACTAGGGAAGCCCCCGAACGAAGACATAATAACATTAGGGGATGTCGTGCACACCTTTGTCCAGTGGCCTAAGAGGGACATTGCCCTAGACCTTGCAGTGATGTGATCTCCACAAAACCATACCTAACAGAACCCTGGATGACTCCATCTCAACCTCTGCTTCAGAAGGCCGTCGTATCGGATCCCGTGGAGATGATGCTGAAGAAACAAGAAAAGCATACCGAGTCATCTCCTAGGAATACGTATCATAGGTGAGGTGCTAAGATTAAATTGAAGAAGATTAAGGCATCTCGCAAGTCCTACAAGTTCTCCCTCAGAATGTCACTGGCCCCTGACACACTATTATCCCACCTTGGAATGAGTTGCGCGAGTTTGCATACTGGTACTTGCAGATGACCAACGAGCGGAGGACAATTCGACCTACTGGATTCACCGTCAGATACACAGATAGACATTTCCTCTACGACATAGGCTTCTTCATCATGGGCTTCAATGATTTATTTAAACTATTCAACCTCGATGTCCTCGACGCCTCACTTCTACGATGCTAGACACTGTAAGTGTATACAATCAATTTCTATATTCACGTAATATCGATAAATATTATAACTCATTGCTTATGTATAGATACATGATGCAAGAAGCCCGACGATTGTGACAACCGGTTGTTTTCCTCGACCCACACTTGACCTCTGAGCAATGCATCACCCAAGACACATCCTATGTCGAGAATTACATAACAATGGGATTGCTTGCTTAGGGCAACAATGACTGCATACTTGTGTCCTACAACCAGTAGTAAGTGCTTCACTACTTACTATATAAATTTCATTTGTACTTTATATGGAACATGAACTTAGATTTAATGACTATGGGGCAATACATGAGTAGGTGGCATTGAATCCTTATAGTTATTGTACCAAAGTAAAACAAGATAATATACCTTGATTCTCTACTCAAGAGTAACCATGACTTCACCCTTATGCAACAAACACTCGACATGTATTATCATTTCCTTCATATGTAACTCTATTGTAGTATTCCCTTCATTTTCAATGGCCTTTTAGAACCATGTAGGTTATTCAACACCTATGTTGCTAGGGGAGGGAGACACAAGGAATTGAGTGTTACACTGCAACATAGGACGCGATTTCTAGCACTCACTATAACACAATAATCCTATATCACACATTGTAATAAGGCCTCTTGAACTGACTATACGTATGTATGTAATTCTATTTTTGCAGTGCCATAACCAATTACAAGGCAACCTATGTGCATTCTATGTTTGCCATCATATGTAGGAAATAATGAGTGCTAAGATGAATGATCAAGAGGTTTATCAATCTCGCAATAATTATTTCCTAATTATCAATTTAAATATATATGCTTACTACTTTACTCCTAGCGATATGGCACAATAATCAAATCAAGTACATTGGACCTGAACGAACTCTCGAACGTTCGAGGACGGCTCTCTACCTTCTTAACGAATTGACTCGAAAGGCAAGTTTCACTCTGATGACATCAATTAATATGTGTTCAAATATTTGATTCAGTTGTAATTCACTTTGAGTTGTAATTCAATTGTAACTCTGGCGACAATACATGAATATTCTTTTGTAATTGATTTTAAGTTGTAATTCACTTATCTATCATTTATTTGTAATCTGCTTCCTTGTTTTCAGAGGGCAAGGCTAGTATTTCTTGAGGCTAGTCAAAACAAATTTTTTTTAGCTATACAGAGAACTATCACAGATGGTTTCTTATATAAAACCATTTGTGATACGTAGACCATCACTGATGGTTTTTTTGTATTTGCCATCTGTGATATATAGACTATCACAGTCAGTTTTTTTGTATTAGCCATCTACAATATGTTGGATATCACAGATGGTTATTTTAAAAATTGTTTGTGTTGTAACTTATCATACACTACGATATAAAGGGTCATCATAGACGGTTTAAAACTGTTATCATAGACGGTTTTTGAACCATTTGAATTTATGTGTCTATAATAATAGGTGGTTATGACAGACGGCTATCAAACTATCTGTAATAATTACAACACTGCCGATTTTTTCTAAAAACCATTTGTGATATCTAAGGTATCACAGATGGTTTTTAAATACAATCGTCTGTGATATCCTAATATCACAGACGGCTAATACCAAAAACCATCCGTGATGTCATGTATCACAAACGGTTCTCGAACATAGCCATGTGTGATATCTAACATATTGCAAACCGGTAATACTAAAAACTGTCACTCATACCTCATATATCACATACGATTTTTTTTCTCTAAAAACCATCTATGTTGCTATTATCACAGACGGTTTGATAGCTATGTATTCGTTACAAACCGTCTGTAATAGCAACTTGAACATCTATATTATTTCTTGTTTTTCAGCTAGCTTCAGGAAATGCTAACCATGCCCTATGAAAACAAGCAAAAATATCACGTATATAGCACCCGACAACCATTACATAGATCTCACAGATGAATTTAACAACTAAATGATGTACATTTGAATGAATTGTTTGATTAAACACAATTGAGTGATTACAATTGTATCAAATGTTTTAACAACTAATCATCATCGCCGAGGTAGAACTCCCCAGTCTTATTTAAGACCTTTGCTATCAAGAATTCAGAGAGCATTCCTCGAACTTTGGTGAGTTTCTCAAGATCGTATATATTTGAGGCGAATTTCACGCCCTATTGCTAGCAGTGTTAAAGTCATTAGCATATATATATATAAATAAATTAATAATCATGAAATAAATATTGGCAGGTTGACAAACCTCTGTATCTTTTGTCTTAGTTTCCATAATTTTCTTCATATGTCTGCAAACGTAGAATCCACACACGTTGCCTTGTAGCTGCTAGTGGCACTGCAAAAATAGAATTATATACATAGGTATTGTCAGTTCTAGAGGTATTATTATGAAGTGTGATATAGAATTGTTGTGTTGTAGTGGATACTGAAAATCGCTTTCTGTGTCGCAGTGTGGCGCTGAATTCCTTGTGTCCCCCCGGGCAACGTAAGCATTGAACAACCTATGTGATTCTAGAAAGTTAGCCTCGGCCATTGCAAATGAAGAGAAGACTACAATTGAGTTATGTATGGAGGAAATGAGTTCGCATGTCAATTGTTTGTTGCACACGGGTGAAGTCGTGGTTACTCCTAAGTAGGGAATCAATATATTTTACCTTGCTCCACTTTGATACAATCATAATCAAAATCCAGTGAGAGCTAGTCATGTATATCGCCATAGTGATTAATCCTATGTTTATGTTATATATAAAGTACAAATGAAAGTTGCATGGCAATTAATTTGCATCAACTCATTTGAAGCACAAGTGTATAGTGCTATAATGTTCCTCTTGTACAACTACTACTTCAACTCACAGTGTTTTATGCCCTTTTTTTACTTGAACTAGCAGCCCACTCATACAAGCAGCCCACCCACTACTTGGCAAAACTCTGTAACTGGTACACGCTCGGCCACCTCACCTTGTAGTGATTATATAGGAATCAGCCTTGTACTCAGCCTTGTAACCGGTTTCTCTATTTTAATAACGAATTTATATATGTAACACTAGCATTGCCATGTCAATTCTTGAAAATATTATAGACATATTTAATTTAGTTGTACATCTTTTCAAAAATACTTTAGAAATCAAAGAAACATATTATTAGCAAGAAATATAATATCATGATAGATTGGTTGCTTCAATGTTATAATTCATAAGGAACAAATTACCAACTTAAATATCTTTAGTACAATAAGAGCACAACCATCTTCCATTGGTCCAAACCCTAGATCCAAATCCTAGGAGATAGACAAGCTACTCATGGGTAACTCACAAGCACATATATAAACTACTACTCACATATCGATGGGGAGTAAAACCAACATAGGAAAAAGAGGCTGAGGATGCCGGCGGTGAAGACGTATTCGTGGTTAGAGAAGAAGAGGCTAAGGACATTGGCAGCGAAGACGCCATTGTGCTTGGGGAAGAAGAGGCTGAGGATGTCAGTGGTGAAGACGTCATTGTGGCTGGGGAAGAAGAGGTCAAGGTAACTAAGGTTTAAGAAGACGGAGACACGGGGAGGCTGGCTGCAACGAATTTGCGCAAGGAGGTGGTTGGATGGGGAGACGGTGCCGGATCTACATGGGAGGTGGAGATTGGGGAGGAGGCAGCACCTGAGGAGGTTGGCTACAACGGATTTGCATGAGGAGGCAGCCGGACGGGGAGGTGGTGCCGGATCTACGTGGGAGTTGGAGATTTGGGACGAGGAGGCACTTGAGGAGGTGACGGACGGGTGACAGGGCACACAGGTGAGGAGTAAGGGCGCAAACCCTAGTGGGGTGCTACTTATAGAAGGAACTATCACGAACGGTTTTATTAAAGAACCGTCTATGATGTTAATATCACAGACAGTTCCATAATAGACGGTTCCACAATAGAACTATCTGTGATGTAAAGCAATCACAGATGGTTCCACAATAGAATCATCTGTGATATAAACCACATCACAGACAATTATATTATGGAACCATATGTGATTCCTATTTTATGGCTAGCCTTAGGAAGTACTAGCCATGCCCTATGAAAAAAGCAATTATATACAATCACACATGTAATTATTTCTTAATTACTAAATCAATTACAATGGAATAATTTCTTAATTACATGCCAAGTTTATTATAATTACATTGGAATAATTTCCAAATAGGTGTTCACCGTGTGGGATCATATAGCTGGCTTCATCACTTGGTTCTTCCTTGAGCCTGATGCTATCTCTGAATAGAGACAACTCATCAAATTGATTATACTCTTCCTTATCCATAACATTTTCAACTCTGACAATCCTTTTTTCTGTGAAGAACTACGTGGCCTTCTTATTTGCTGGGTCGGTTACATAAAAACACGAACAACTTGTCTCGTGAGTACGACTGGTTCATCTTTGTATACTACGCATTTGAGGTCCACAGTGGTGATGTCGTACTTGTTAACCTTTACACCCTATGGGAGTTGGACACAACGGCAACGAAATAGAGTGATCTTGAAAATTACGTAGTCGAGCTCCTAAATCTTCTCTACAAGCAGCTTGGGTCAGTGGTACTGAACCACGAAATGCATCTATGCAGACATCTGAGTTATATACTGTGCTCTTTCTATCCTGATCTATTGTGAAATGTGTACCCATTAATGTCATATGATTGCCATATCAAAATTGTAAATTTGGTCCCTTTTGCAAACCATTGCAGCATTTCACTTGACGACCTCCTAGTGAATCGCACCCTCAACCATTCGTTGAACCGACGGTTGTGCTGTCTCGTGATCCAAACCTTCGACCGACCTAGATTCTCTTGGCGTAGCATGTCTTGTGCTCTTCAATGTACGGGGACACTTCAGTCATATGTTGCAATACTGTGAAATAGGCTTAAGTGTACGTATCCAGATCAGATGTTATTGCTTTCCTTCCGATGGTCCCGATACCCGGCCCTCTAGGCTCCCCTCATGATGAGATACAGGCACACCTATTGGTTTGACCTGAGCCATGTAATTGATGCAGAACTCAATGACATCTTTAGATATATATATATATATATATATATATATATATATATATATATATATATATATATATATATATATATATATATATATATATATATATATATATATATATATATATATATATATATATATATATATATATATATATTGCTTCATCGAATATGAATACGCATATAGATAGTCTAGATAAAATAATATTTTGGATGGTAAAAGTTTATACCATATTCACATCCATATTTTATATGAATTCGAATACAAATACAAATAGAAAAGAAATTGTTAATTGAATGAAAACATCTATATTATATTTATATTCTATCAAATATGGTAACTAAATAATATAGATAATTCGTACCCATTTCTAAGTCCCACTCGTAGGAATGCATACGTAGTGCGCTAGTCAATTGAAAGTACGCACGTAACCACCAACACCTAGACAACCATGAGTTATGCACACAACGAATTAAGCAACACTGGCCTTGGTGCGTATACGCACACACACACACACACACACACACACACACACACACACACACACACACACACGTAGATATGGCATTGGCAGCCGCGGCGTGTCACCACTAGTAGTACATAGCAATTGGCTACGGTGTTCGACCCGGGACTAAAATTGAGGGGTGCTCATAGAGAAGTCTTCTTTTACCGCTAAACGAAATAACTCACGACTTCTATGGATAGATATGGATATTGTAGGAGGATATCCTCTAGCCTTGATTGTCCTAAAGTTGGATTCGCCCTTGCTAGCTAGGATGCATGCAACCCCTTGGGCCTCTCTCTATTTATCTGAACAGTCTTTTTGAAAGTTTATTAGCATTTATTTTATTTGTATAAATTTATGCTATAAGTAAAAGCCATCAACTATAGGGCCTGTTCTTTTGGGCTTTTGAAATCGGCTTTTGGCTTCTGCTACAGTACCTAACTTTTAAACGGAGTATTTTCTCAAAATAGGGTCTACAAGTTAAACGATCTATACGTTAAAAACCCAACATCTGTACCAGTCAAAATCGTAAGTGAGTATATGTCTCTCTGTAATCTGTACCGTAAACAGCTAAAATTCAAAAATTTCAACCAAAATTCATAAGCCACAGCCGAAAAGAACAGACCTATAGTTATAAACTGTAAGTAGTGTCTGAAAAGAATGCCCCAGGACATACGCAGCCGCGGCGCGTCGCCACTAGTAGTATACAGTAACTAGGCAGGCTGCGTGGTGCGTGCAAGCCCTTGGACCCCCTCTATTTATCTTGGTGGAGTTCAGTTCGGGCTGGGTACGTTGAGGTAGGCGTAGTGGACGAGGCGGAGGCGATCGAGTAGTATCGCCATCAGCGCGCAATAATACTGCACACCCGTTTTGTTTTGTAGCTCTTGTCAGCGAACCTCCCCTCCTGAAAACCCCACCCACCCCTCTTCCTCTCCATTCTTTGATTCTCCCCCTCCTCCGACGGTCCATCCATCCCGCCTGCCTCCCGTAATTCTCTCGCTAGCTCGCTCGCGCGGTTTCAGCAGCTGCTGCCGTCTGATCTGTCCACGAGGAGGAAAGAGATCGATGGCTGGCGCGGGCGGTGTGGCTGCGGCGGTGCAACCTGCCGCGGCGGCGGGGAGGAGTAGCGCTTCCTCGGCGGGAGGAGCCGCGGGGGGCGTCGTGGCGGACCCGCGGGCGGAGGCGCTGCGATGCCCGCGGTGCGACTCGGCCAACACCAAGTTCTGCTACTACAACAACTACTCGCTGTCGCAGCCGCGCCACTTCTGCAAGGCGTGCAAGCGCTACTGGACGCGCGGCGGCACGCTGCGCAACGTCCCCGTCGGCGGCGGCTGCCGCAAGAACAAGCGCTCCAGGAGCAGCGGCGGCGGGAACGCGGGAGGGAACAGGGGCTCTTCCTCTACCGCGGCCGGCGCGGGGGCCGCGTCCTCCGCGGCTGGTGGTGGTGTGACGTCGTCGGCGTCGTCGCTGTCGCTGCCTCCGCCGGGCTCCCTGCCGTCGCTGACGTCGGCGCTGGGCCTGCCCGGGGGCACCTCGCTGGCGTCGCTGCTGCTTGGGAGCGGCTCGGCCGGGGACCACCTCGGCCTCTTCCAGGCCATGCAGTCGGTGGTCTCGGACGCCACTGTCTACGAGATGCAGCAGCAGCAGCAGCAGACACAGGTGGATCAGCTGCTGGGGCTCGGCTACGGCACCGGCGCCGGTGCGCCGGCGCAGATCCAGGTGAAGCCGTGGCAGCAACACCTGCATGAGGGGGCTGGTGGGATCTTGGACGGCTTCTACGCGCCGCTGCTGTCGGGCTCCATCGTGCAGGGGCTGGAGGAGCTCCAGGTCAAGACAGAGGCCGCCGCCGCCGGGGAGCAGCAGCACAAGGCAGCGGCGGCCGGGGAGCAGAGCTGGGAGCTTATGACGTCGTCGTCTAACGTCGACGCCAACATCATCGCGTCGGACGCGCTCATGGCCGCGGCCGCGGCCGCGTCCATGAACCCGGCGGTCAGCAACGCCGCCACGGCGCCGGCGGCGTCCTCCCTCATGCACTGGGGCAACGGCGGCATTGGCGGCGCTCCCGCGGTTTGGCCGGACATCGCCAACTGCGGATCCTCCATTGCCACCTTCTTCTAGCCGTCTGGATGGATGACTAGCTCGTTGGTCGTTAACTTTATTTATTTTCTCCTTAATTTTTCCTTGACTAAAATAACATGTAATTTGGGGGGGGAGAGCTGAGATGAGAGAGAGCACTATGGATGCATGGAGAAATCATCTCGGAGGGCAGAAAGTTTGAGGCAATGATCCAAAATTCATAGGGTTTCTTTCACCGAGACGCGACGAACATCGGATCCATGTTCGTCGCCGTCGATCCGACCAAGACGGCGATGGCATGCATGAATCCAGAAGAAGAAGGTGGCCATGAGAGGGGAAGCAAGCAAAGGAAGTGTAAGTGGAGCACTGCTACTACTTGATTTGCTACTCCTCTTGGCTTCTCCTTCAATTCCTTGGGTGTGTTTTGTACATAGGGCATATGGTGTGTGGGGATATATGATTGAGAGCATGCAGCTAGCAGCATGGTGGTGCAAGTCATGGGCCTCTCTCTCTCTCTCTCATCTTGGCATTTTAATTAGTGTCTTTAATTGGTTACTCTACCTCAGATTTGAGAACTCTTTAATACTAGTACTCCTACCCCTTCATTCATTGGTCTCTTTAAGGGTGTTTACTTTTTTTCTTCCTTCTAGAGTGGATTTTTCTTTCATTTTCTGGGGGGTTTTGTTCAAACTCTGCTTGTACCAATGATGACATTGTGAGTTATGAGAAATTAAAACTGATGTTGTCCTGATGATGATTCAGAGTCTTATTAGATATGCTTCTCTGTACATTTAAAGAGTACCATATGCATGCTAGTTGCTTCACTTTTAGTGCATGGATGGATGTCGCACTTTTGGTGATGTGCGGCAGCTTTAGCTTCGCTCTCTTTTTGATGCGAGAGTGCATGATCTGCTCTTTCAATTCCGTGCATTTTATTAGGGCTTTCTTGTTTTGTCAAGGATCATAGGATTCCAGTAGTAGTACTCGAGTTAGTGCTATCATGTTTCTGTGATCAAAATCTTTTATTTATGCCCTCGTTTTCTGGTGAGATAAAATACGGCCGCTTGGCTTGTTCTTTCCTGCATGTCTTGTAGCAATTTGGAGCTGCATTTTGATGCTAGCCATGTTAACACTACTACTGTGAGTATCATGAAAAAGGAAAAGGAAACAAAGGCGAAAAAAATATAAGCAATCTGTGTGGTAGAACTTGAAATGGGGAAAGGAGAAGCTATTTGTAGTGGTTTCATGTATATATGTGCATGTACAAGGCATTTTATTTGGATTTTTATTCGATTCAGCATTTATTTGCATGTTAGTTTCACAGTAACATTTGGTTTTCTTTTTTTCTTTACTTAGTAATTTAATTAATTGAGTTCAACAATGAATTTGCTGTTCTTAAACTATGTCAAAGTAGCAATATGATGTTGACATATTCTTTTATCTTCTTTTGAACAAAATATGTTTCATGTGAAAAAAATAGCACTGAGCCTGAAGGAACTTTTTTTGCTAAATGATCCTATAAAATCATATTCTTTATATTGATTCACTAATTAGTTTTATAAGGATTGATCGGTTTCAAAACAAATGATTTTAATTTTGAACTCTTATATAAAAGGATTAAAGCTTTTGGAAACTTTCTATAACGACAAAAGGTTGGATAATAAATCTCATAGTAAGTTATTTATATATTTAAGGGAGCTGTGTGAACTATGATCTACTTTCTTTTCTTCCTTTTGTGCTGATCACAGCCAGTTTATTTTCATTTAAACTTGTACTAGCTCCAGCAAGCAGGTAGTTCCTGATGGCTCTTTCTCCAACTTTCTTTTCCTCCTGTCTTCTTTCTTAAGCAGATATAACAATTTCTGTTATACATGAACACGTGTGTGAACATATATGCATTTGTTCGTTTGGTTTACAAATAACTCGCACACTGTTCCTAGATTATGGTCTCATTAATTGTTGAACAAAGTGTTATGATGTTGCCACAGCATACAATTCAGCAGTGCCATGAATTGTTCGTTTGAATATGCATATGGTACTAGCTAGAGCTAGTCTACAATTATACGTATGTCGGTTCCTGGAATCAGCAACCGATATCGATAGTACAACACGTACCTCTATATATACATAATGTTTTCTTCGACAAATTATTGTGTGGCAATATCAGATTATCAGCTTTCTTAGTTTCTGGCACTTACCTTAATTTGGCCTTGATATATTTGATGCACGCATAAACGTACGTACGTACATTCATGCTGCAGCATGCAGAATTTATACATGCATTTCGGCTTTTTTTTTCGGGCTGCAGGGTCATATTTAACGAAAATGGCAATAAATTAATCAGCATAAATTTATGAATATAAATGGGGCTGTTTGGTTGCCTGCATCGGGGTGGCTCGCACCAGCGTATGCAGAGAAATGGTGTTTGGTTACCTGCATCGGGGTGAGAGCCTGCACGAGCGGATGCAAAAAATCAACTGGAGCCAGGCTGAGGAGAAATGCGACTGAGGACCTTCTCTACTCAGTCTGGCCACGCTCATACAGCTGCATTAGCTCATATAGGCAACCAAATAGGCCCTATGTGGATCGAATAATGAGGTGCATTTTATGCACCAGTGATCTCTCCAGGTTCTGCAAAGATACAGTGGTACTGTCTGGGTGCTTTAAAACCCACTATTACTTGTACTGCAAAGACATAAGTAATCAATAAATCCCTTTATAATTGCCTTTCTGCTACCGACTGTAAGGCTAATTATTTTAGTGCTCAAATGAAGCAACATGAGGCCTTGTAAAATGGTGTGATATCAATTGTCTATAAATATTAATATATAGGACACGAGATGATGTGAAGAAGAGAAAGGGAGCACAGAAAATTAGGTTGTCTCTCATGCAGTAATCGACTGTAACACGATAAATAAGACATATTATGTCATGAAGAAGCTGTCTATATATAGAGACATGCAAAAGGACAACCTATAGTATTCCCATCTGCAATATTTCTCATCCATGTCTGCAACAAAAAAACAAAGAATGATGTGAGTATTTGCATCGTACGCTCCGATGCAACATTCTTAGATAATATGTGCAATAATTTTAATAACCGTATGCAATAAAAATATGTGATACAAAAGTCGATGTTGCATACACAAAATAAATTAAAATTGTTGCAACAAAAGTATAAACGAAAAATATTGCAAACATAAATAAAAAATATTGTAACCGAGGATCCGGAGCTAGCGCTCAAGCATTTCCCTAAGCAATATCATCACAACTGCAAATTAAACTTTGTTGTGTATTTACCCGGCCCGGCCTATCCCATCTATCAGTGTCACATTGACAACAAGAGTGCAAAACATCCATCCATTCGGTGTTGTAGGCCTGAGGCTTTGTGCATGTATATTTGCATGCGTGCTTTCTAATTAATTTTATTAGCGCAAAATGTTGGTTTTTCATATGATACATTGATACTACAACTATAGCAAGTTCGCAACAACAGAAAAAGGTTTTTTAAAAAAATTAAAAATGCACACTCTTTCAGTGGTGAATATAAAAAATATGTGGGATTTTCGTCGCAAAACTTGCATTTCGTACATTTCCAAAATTTGGATATTTCTCATCCATGTGCAAGACAATAATACATGTGCTAGGGGTGGAAAAAAAGCTCGTTAGTGAGGCTCGTTGGCTCGGTTCAAAATTGCTTCAATTTTACTTGTTAATTGGTTAAACATTAAAATGAGTTGATTTCAAATGAATTTGAATTTTGCTCTAGCTCGGCTCGGCTCGTTAGCTCGTTTCTAAAAATACTTTTAAATTACTCGTAAAATAATATTAAATCAAACTATATCAATTTTAGGAAAAGCTCGATAAGACGAGGAGTTGGCTCGATATCCACCCCTGCCTCACCAGAAGTTTCAAAAAAAAAATCTGTTATGTGATATATTTCTCCCTCTTCATAGGAATTTCGTAAAAATTTCACAAAAAATAGTTTAATTCCAGCAAGAATCAGAAGAAATTCCCACATTCCAATAACGCGGCCTCAATTCATCCAAAGATTTTCTCATGTAACTCGTAGTGTACCAATGTGAAATGCAAGAACCAATTGTACATATAGATACAAATACTATCTATCTTAATTACCCCTCCAAAATGCTTCAAGATTCATGCAGATATCGCACTGATTAGAATACAGTATGGTGGATTTAAATTTGAACGTTTGCATGAGTCTCGAGACATATTTTATGGTGGTGATAGACATGTATCCACATGTACATGTGGAAAAGCCATATCCTTGTACTAATATGTCTAGATTCATCTTAGAGAGAAATATGTCTATCTTTTCAGTGCAACCAACTTAAACAGTACTTCTTTCGTCCTATAATATAAGTCTTCGTTATCATCCAATAATATAAGTCCATTATTAAGATCAAATGTGCATTTATTACAATATTTTCACCATATCCTTCTTCAATGCTGATAACGTAGATGAGTAGTTGTATTATACCTTTAATAGAGTATGCATGGTCTAATAACATTATTTTTTTAGATTTAGTGTCTACTTAGTCTATGCGCATGATAAACTTTAGATAGAGGGAGTAATAATTACATAATTACCCAGTCACCTTTTTTACGACTTCAATTCGGTGTATTTGTCAGATGATACATACATTTTGTGTATGTGTGGGCTGGGGTTTGATGACTGAATAGATCTCGAAAAATGACCACTAGCATTGGCACACCGAACGAACCAGGCATAATCAAATCCGAAGGCTCAGTACGTATACTGGATAAGAGAGAAGCACAGGGCCGGAAAAGCTAGTACACAGGATGCAGCCACAGAAAATTAAGGCTGAGGAGACCAGCAAGAAGGGTTATTAGTCCTTACTATTAGTTTTGTTTCTTTTTAGTAAAAAATATTAAAAAATATAACAGTATAAAAGGTATTCTTATGACGAATCTAGTAATATAATTTTTACATAACAAGTCTAAATAATTTTCTATATATCAAAGGTCAAAGTTATAGATAGATCGCTGCGAGCGTTCCAAAACGACGTTAAGGAAAAAGAGGGAATACTACGCTGTCACTGCGACTCGGGGAGAGGCAGTAAAAAGAACTGGTGCAAGAGCGCGAAGGCGAGCGCAATCCTTGCGGAGTACGGCGGAATAATTGGAGCTCTGAATTGAATGGACGACTTGACATGGTAGCTCTCATGAGACCGTCAGCCCTGCCCCGGGCAGCGCATGGTGGTGCCACCGCCCACGACGCCACTGTTGCGAGTCCACTGGCCGGCATCTTCTTTTCTCACCACCCCTGCGTATATGATCCTCTCTGCACATGCTGGCCAATGGCCACTCGCTGTGTGGGTGTGAGCTTGCTTGTAGTGGATTGGATCGACCGGCGGTACAGTATTTATGCAAGAGGGCTACTGGCCACATATTGCTTAGTACTAGTAGCAAGTATTCACTACTACAAAAGAGGTTATTACAGACAGCTCAAAAACATCATCAGAGACGGTTTTATGAGCCGTTTGAGTTTATGGGTCAGTAATAATATGATGTCATCAGAGACGGCTTTCGAATCATCTATGATGCAAACTAGCACAGATGGTTCCAACAACTAACCGTTTATGATAGTTGACTATCACAGATGGTTTTTAATAAAACCGTCTGTGATATCTGATGCATCACAGATGATTTTAACTACAAATCATTTTACTATCACAAACAGTTTGTAGTCGAAATGGTCTGTGATACATCAGATATCACAGACGGTTTTTTACTAAAAACCCTTTGTGATAGTCAACTATCACAGACGGTTACAAGTTAATAATTGAATGTGATATTCTTTTCTATCCTAAATCTATTTTTGTTTATTGGCTAGCCTCAGAAAATACTAGCCATGTCATCTAAAACAAGCAGATAAACACAATATACATCTAATTCACATTCATTCATTTTAGAAACAATAACATCCATTTCAAAAATCAATTAACTGAAATGAAATAAATTATCCATCCATGAACAAATACACAAATGTATAATTAAGCTCAATCTTATCCCAATTAAATTCATTCTACATTGTGGAACTCTCCATTTTCTTTTACGACTTTAAACATCAAAAAGTATGCACACTGTACTCGAATTTGTTTGAGGTCAGCCTGTTCCAATGGAGTTATACTGATGGACGCAACCTATCGGTAGAAAGATCAATGATGTGCATACATATATAAATTGATAAGTATGAAATAATTATTATAAGATTGACAAACCTAAGGATCATTGATCTTTGCAGGACCGAGAAGAAGTTGCATGTTGTGGCAAACATAGAATCCACAGGTGTTACCCAACGGCTATTGGTGGTACTGCAAAAATAGAATTTGTTAGTTCGAGAGAGGCATTACTATGAAGTGTTATATAGGATTAATATGTACTAGCGAATATTGGAAAATTTAGATTGTGTCATACATCAATCCCTCCCTTGGATTTATGTACCTCTGCAACGTACGCGGCGAATGACCTACGTGATTCCAAAAGGTTAATCTTAGTCATTAGGAAGGATGGAAAGACTACAATAGAATTATCTATGGAGGAAATGTGTTTACCTGTCGATTAATTGTTAGACAACTATGTAGTCGGTTTTGTTCTTTATCAAGATATGTTACCTTATTCCATTTTGGTATAATTACAACTAGAATCCAGTGAAACCTATGCAGGTATGTCATCATTGTCATTAAATCTAAATTCATGTTGCTTATAAAGTACAATCAACAAGTATAGCCACTAGTGCAGCACTTACCCCTGATTGTAGGGCATAAGTATGAATTTCTTGTTGCGGTATGCCACCATACCTTCGTCATGTAATTCTCAGTGAAGGATACATCCACCTTAATGATATCCATGGAGACCAAGCGTGGGTCGAGGAAACCAACCAGTGATTTCATTAATCTGGCTTCAGTCACCATGTGTATATATATACATACACACACAAAAACAATGAGTTATATGCGATATTTATTGGTATTATATGAACGTAGATCATGATTGTACATACTTACACTGTCTAGCATCCAATGAGTGAGGCGTTGAGGGTGTCGAGTGTGAAGAGATATAATAAGTCCTCGAAGGTCACCGTGAAGACACATTCATGAATATCGTGCTGAAGATGATATGGCCCGAGCTTGACGGTGACACCTAAGCGCCGCTGTCCCTCGGGCTAGTTGGCCTATTCCATGTACCATGCATGCAATATCTGGTAAGCCACTCTATTAGGACGATCAACAGCTCGCCTTATCACGAATTTCTGGGTCAACGGCAAGTATGGGATATCATCATCAGTCTTCTTCGGTTTGCCCTTGCCACCTCGGCTGTAGGTCGACTTCACGGTAGTTGACCGGGCATGAGATGTAGATGCACCGTGCCCTTATAGCATTGGTGCAAGTAACTCTAGTGCGGATAGCTCCTGTGGACTTGGCACCGGTGCAGATAGCTCCTGTTGACTTGGTACCGATGCAAATAGCTCTAGTGGACTTAGCACCGGTCTAAACAACTTTCGTGGACTTGGCACTGGTGTAGGAGCCTCCAAGCAGATGTCCCTGTTGGGTCACTAGATGAATGTTCCAATGGCTTACTCTGGAGTCATGACCTTGTCGTTTGGGGGCATATGTAGTGGGATGATCTCAAAATTGGCATGAACGCTATCCACATTCACTTTGCGAAACCTGGCACTAGAGTTACACTATGCACCAAGGCCCTGGGACCGGATGGATATGCCTAGCCCCAAGCAGCGCACAGGGCAATGAAGTCATATCTCACTTAGAGCTTGCACTTCGTAACCACCTACATAACGATACAAAATTAGCTATTCCAACAGGTCTATCATTGAATCGAGCATTCTAGAGATACTAATTATTATCGGGATATCATCGACAGGAAATCTTTGGTCGCTTTCCTGACACATAGGGGCTGGCTAGCAAAACAGCGGCGGTAGCTTTTGACTGATTTTTCCTATATCTTTGCATACCATCTTTGACAGCATCAGCGATCTTCTTTCTAAGGGATGCCTTAATCTCCTTAATCCATCGTGCCTCGCACTCAGTTTTGACTCTCTTCCTACTCCGGTACGCTTTGGAGTTCTCTGAGAAACCATATTTCTAGGGAACATAAAGACCAAGGCCTCTCGTGCGACCCGAATGCTCCTTGTTTTCCAGGGCCGTGGAGAGTATATCTCTCTCCTTGACTGCCTAGAATGATCCTTGGAAAGATTCTATAGTCAGCGCTTCCTACAAAGAGCCTGACATGTCATTTCACTTCCTATGAAGTTATGGAGTAATGACAAACTTGGTAGTTCGATATCTTACTATGTGGTGGGACAATTCTTCATCTGCAGGGTTTTGAAAGGAGATGGACCCCGATGACACGGTAGATGGCCTCGCTCGTATCAGGGATCCCAGTAAATGGCAATGAGATCTCCCGCAGGATTGCCTGTTCGTCCTTCTTTCTCCATTGCAGGATTTTACCAGCATACCTAGCTATGTCGAGTCTGTGGGGTGCGTGTTATTTGCCTGGAGGGACTTGTGTGCTGCACTTTCACTCATAAAATTATATGTCATCTTCATCGTCATAAACTCTTGGCAATGCAGTTCCAGGGGATGGTAAGTTTATCCTTTATAGGTCTTTGTCGATGCTAACTCAGGCCTGATGTTCATATCAACCAAGTCAAGCCATGCATTAACACCATTATTTGTTTTTTATGAATTGATAGGAACGGGGTCCCGATCTTCCAACAGGTTCTGGATATGTTCGATTTGGTGGAGGCGCGACACAAATCGATCCGGCTTCCGAACAACACGTTCCGAACCCCGCAATCGCAGCACCATGTCTCCTCAGGTTATCAACCGTGCGCGGCCCGGTTGACCTCGCCAAGAAGGCTAATCCTTGCCTGCGAATCGAAAAACACAAGCAAGAACAAGGAAGAACACAACTGAATTGCGAATGTATTGATGTAGCACTCGAAAGTTGGGGTCTCACAAACCGATGAACAGCGAAACTGTTCAAAGACAGAATTAATCTAAGCAAAACCCAAACCTAATGGTGGGGGTGGCGGCTGGATATAAAGGAGTGAGGGGCGTGCAAAACCCCTGGACACGCCCTAATGGGCTCCAACACGATACAAAGCCGAACGGCCCAAAATATGGTGACGTAGCACCCTGACAGATTCTGAATGCCCACTTGTTTCGATGATTACCATTGACTCAGAAGGAATTTTGACATGGGACTAGAGCCAATGGAAACTTTGTATTATTAGATTTCTATACATATGTAGAACGTCCACAACGGAGTCCGGATGCGATCTGGGTGTCCGTTTTAGTGCGGCCTGGTCCTGGACTCCGAATTGGATTCGAAGTCGGCTTGAGTTGGGTCTCCAACATGATTCGACTGCCCTTGCTGGACTTGTGCATTTCATAGTCCTTCTCCAAGTACTTCCAGGTCCTCTCCATGGTTCCTAATCATAATTAAATCATTAGGTAGCAATCGATTCTCAAATGAACAAAAAGAAGTACTTAGGAACGAGCTCACTGTAAATTCAATTGTCGGCGCGAGCTCTAGTGATTGGTCCTTGAATGTCAAGTGGAGGAGTGTTGTGTGTATCCGGAGAAGTGATGTCCGCATCATCCTCCCCTCTTGAAGCGGAGTTGTCCTCAACTCGGCTGATCTTTTCTCCCAAGTATGGCTTCAAATCTGAAATGTTAAAGGTGGGACTATCCCCAAACTCGGGAGGCAACTCAAGTTTATATGCATTATCATTTATCTTCTCAATTATCTTAAAAGGACCAGCAGCTCGAGGCATCAATTTTGACTTTCTTAACTCAGGAAATCTATCCTTTCTCAAGTGCAACCAAACAAAATCACCCGGTTCAAGTTTAACTGCCTTTCTACCTATACTACCAGCAATCCTATATTTTTCATTCATATTTTCAATGTTTGCCTTAGTAGTCTCATGCATTTTGACAATAAACTCAGCACGCTCCTTAGCATCATTATGAATTCTCTCACTAGTAGGCAAAGGTAAAATATCAAGAGGAGCACGGGGATTGAATCCATACACTACCTAAAAAGGACTTACCTTGGTGGTGGAGTGTTCCACTCGATTATATGCGAACTCAACATGCGGCAAACACTCTTCCCACAGCTTCAAATTATTCTGCAAAACAGCTCTCAACATGGTGGACAATGTGCGGTTCACCACCTCGGTTTGGCCATCAGTTTGTGGGTGACATGTTGTAGAGAACAACAACTTTGTACCCAACTTGTTCCACAGAGTACGCCAAAAGTGACTCAAAAACTTGGCATCACGATCTGAAACAATAGTAGATGGCATACCATGCAAACGAACTATCTCTTTGAAAAAGAGGTCAGCAATATGAACGGCATCATCGGTTTTATGACATGGTATAAAATGAGCCATCTTAGAAAAGCGATCCACAACAACAAAAATGCTATCCCTCCCCCTCTTAGTCCTATGCAATCCTAAAATAAAGTCCATAGAAATATCTGCCCACGGAATAGAAGGAATAGGAAGAGGCATATATAAACCGTGTGGATTCAAGCGAGACTTAGCTTTTTGACATGTAGTGCAGCGAGCCACAAACCGCTCAACATCTCGCCTCATCTTTGGCCAAAAGAAGTGTGTGGCCAGAACGTCCTCCGTCTTCTTAGCACCAAATTGTCCCATCAAACCGCCTCCATGCGCCTCCTGCAACAACAAAAGACGAACGGATCCAACTGGAATGCATAGGCGGTTAGCTCTAAACAAAAACCCATCATTGATCACGAATTTATTCCATGCTTGTCCCTCTTTACAATGCAGCAACACATCCTTAAAATCAGCATCAAAAGCATATTGTGCTTTAATAGGTTCAAGACCAAAAATGCGACAATCAAGTTGAGACAACATGGTATAGCGTCGAGACAAAGCATCAGCAATCACATTATCCTTCCCTTTCTTGTGTTTAATGACATAAGGAAAAGATTCAATAAATTCAACCCACTTAGCATGTCTACGATTCAAATTGGTTTGACTACGAATATGCTTAAGTGATTCATGATCGGAATGAATGACAAATTCTTTAGGCCATAAATAGTATTGCCACGTCTCTAAAGAACGAACAAGAGCATACAATTCTTTATCATACGTGGAATAATTAAGAGCAGGACCATTCAATTTTTCACTAAAGTAGGCAACAGGTTTGCCTTCTTGCGTCAGAACACCACCAATACCAATTCCGCTAGCATCACATTCCAGCTCAAAAGTCTTACCAAAATCCAGAAGTTGGAGCAATGGTGCGTGTGTAAGCTTGTCCTTTAAAAGATTAAAGGACTCCTCTTGTGATGGCCCCCAATGGAACATGACGCCCTTCTTTGTCAACTCAATCAATGGTGTCGCAATGGTGCTGAATTCCTTGACAAAGCGGCGATAAAATCCTGCAAGGCCAAGAAAACTCCGCACTTGGGAGACCGTCGTGGGCGTGGGCCAACTCCATATCGCCTCCACCTTGGCTCTATCAACCTCAATTCGCTGTGGAGTCACAACATAGCCAAGAAAAGAGACTCGATCCGTGCAAAAGGTGCACTTCCCAAGGTTACCAAACAAACGTGCATCTCTCAAAGCACTAAAAACAGCACGTAAGTGATTCAAATGTTCATACATGGACTTGCTATAAATCAAGATATCATCAAAGTAAACAACCACAAATTTGCCAATGAAAGGACGTAAAACCTCGTTCATTAATCTCATGAAAGTGCTAGGTGCATTAGTTAAACCAAAAGGCATGACTAACCACTCATACAAGCCGAACTTAGTTTTAAAAGCAGTTTTCCATTCATCGCCAAGTTTCATTCTTATTTGGTGGTATCCACTACGCAAGTCAATCTTTGTGAAAATTATAGCACCACACAACTCATCAAGCATGTCGTCTAGCCTAGGAATAGGATGACGATACCTTATAGTAATGTTGTTAATGGCTCTACAATCTACACACATACGCCAAGAACCATCTTTTTTGGGAACCAAAAGAACAGGAACAACACAAGGACTAAGGCTCTCACGTGCGTACTCCACGGTCCAAAAGGTCTTGGACTTGTCGCTGAATCTCCTTAGTCTCTTGGGATTGGTCTGTATGCCGACGGTTTGGCAAACTCGCTCCAGGATCAAGTCAATCTGGTGTTCAATCCCTCTAAGGGTGGAAGTCCTGGAGGTATCTCATCAGGGAAAACATCTCTAAACTCCTGCAAAGGTTAGTGACGGGAGCAGGCAAAGTGCAAGGCATATTATCAAGAGAAAATAAAGCATCTTTGCACACAAAAGCATAGCATGTATCATTAACATCATCAATTTCAGCAAGGTCTGATTTTGTGGCAAGCATAACAGAATTTTTCAAATGGAGTACTTGCTGTTTTTCAGATTTTCATGTTCCTTTGTATCATTAGCAGCAGCTCTCTCCCTATCGGCCTCTATAATTTCAGTGGGTCAAAGGCGTAAAGTAACTTTCTTTCCCTTATGCATAAAAGTGTATTTGTTACTACTACCATGGTGTAAAGCATCATTATCAAATTTCCAAGGTCGACCCAATAAAAGAGAGCATGCTTGCATGGGAACCACATCACAATCAACATGATCAGCATAACCACCAATGAAAAAATGGACTCGGCATGTTTGCGTTACCTTAGCTTTTCGAGTCATTTAACCACCGAATATGGTATGGATGTGGATGCGTCGCGTGGTCAAGCCAAGCTTCGACCATATCGAACTCACCAAGTTGTTGCAGCTTCCTCCATCAATGATGGCATGTGCGCCGGTTCTTGATTGCGAAGAAAGTCTGAAACAAATTATGGCGTTGAAGCTTATCGGTTTGTTGTACCGTGTGCCGAGGACTCGCTGCACAATGATGCTCCGTAGCGTCATTGTGGGCGCCCACCAAGGACCAGTTGTCATCACCACCGCCATTGTCGTCCGAGGCAGCAGCAACATCATCATCCTCCTCGACATTCGGCGCTGATGTAGCCTCCATCTTCGTGGCGATGTATGCCCGTTGGCTAGGGCAATTCTTACGCACATGACCAAGCTCATGGCAGCGGTGGCACCGAATGTTGGAGGAGCGGTCCGTTGAAGCCACGGAAGAAGAACTCTTGGTGGAACTCGCAAAGAATTTTTGCGAGAATCGCAGCGTGTCGTGGAGGGTGGCCGGTGGCGCTGCTGCGGTGGTGGAGGAGAACGAAACTCGAAGAAGACTTGGGCGATCCGTCGATGTAGTCGTTCGCGGCGTGTAGAATGGTCGTCCGGTGCTTGCCTTCGCTGATTCCTTGCGTCCGCAATTCTTTTCTGCAAGCATAGCAAGCTGGAACAACTGGTTGTGATAGTAAACTCTTTATAATCAACAGTGTCCTGAATTTCACGCCGTAACCCCCCGTAGAAACGACAAATCTTATCCTCCGTTTCCTCAACAACCCCACAACGCACCATACCCTTTTGAAGCTCAGCACAATAGTCCTGAACAGAACTAACACCTTGTTCTAAGCGCTGCAATTTTTTTTTCTCAAATCACGTTTATATGAGGGAGGAACAAAACGATCACGCATAGCTTCTTTTAACCGCTCCCATGTATCAGGTTGTACACGCATGGTACCCAGTTCATTCCACCAGATAATAGCAAAGTCCTTAAACTCACTAGTAGCTTGTCTAACTCTATGTTGTTCAGGAACCAAGTGAGAATTAAATTTCTGCTCTACCGTCATCTCCCAATCAAGATATATTTTAGCATCATAAAGACCAGAAAAACATGGAATGGTAAACTTGACTTTAGCAAAAGGGTCGTCGTTACCATGACGGTGCTAGTTATTACCTTCCATACCACGTCGGTTTCGCTGAAGACGCCGACGTAGTCGTGCATCTTGTGTCGCCCGCTGATCAATGTTGCCATCCGCATCATACACTGTGTCCTCATCATGATGATGGCCGTCATTGACAGGTGGCAGGCGTGCCTCCAATGTGTCCATCCGACCAGTGAGGTTAGCCATCCGCCGCTCCACCCGCTCAATGCCTTCCATGGTGTTCAACTGGGCAATGGCGGCGACGATGGTGTCGATCTTGCGCCGAGTGAAGCATTTTGTTTGTCGGCGCAGCTTGTAGCCGGCGCGACTAACACACTCGTTGAAATTGCCCGGTGTCCCATCTCCTTCGTCTCCTGCCATGGTTAGTGGAAACACAGGGAAAATAAAAGGATTATCCCTATCAACTACAAATGAAGGGCAGTGGGAACTCGCAAAGGAAGTGGCTTACTAAGCTCTTACAAGTGTTCTTACCAAAGCAAGCAGTGGTAAAACCGGTGGTGGTTCGTGAAACCATGTCGGCGTGGATGCGATTGCAAGGGTCAAAGCGTGCTATCCAGTAGATATATGGAGCTTGGCAGCCAATATGTCGATGGAACACAAATCAATAACAGATAGTAATGCTGAATAAATGTCCAAAGCACTGGTCCTAGTTTTTGGTCTAAATGTGTCCTATATCGGGTTAAGATATGATGAACAAGGAGTCAAGACTAGAATAGTAAGGCAAAGACGGCAACAAAAATGGCCAGGCACTGAGAGACTTAATTCAGCATAAGCACAAAACAAATGAATTTCTGTCACCTAAAACTGTGCTCTGTCACTTTTTTTTCTTTTTTTTTGCCACGGATAGCACTCTCTCTCCTCAGCACTATAGCTGAAAATTTTCTTTTTTTGTCTTTTTTATTTTATTTTTTTCACAGAGCAGAGCACAGAAATAGGAACCACACAAAGCTTCACCTCAATCTGATGTAAGGTGTGGCCTACAGAAAATAATGAATGTGCTATAAATTCGGTGATTCAATTTCGGAGCTCGAGTACTGCACTTTCCAGGCCGAATTTGGGGAAAATAAAATCGCCGAACCCAACAAGGTTGGGGAGTTTCGGATGCAAAATTTAATTTCACCCAATTTCAAAAGAAAATCGTCTGATTTCGAGTTTGTATGCGAAAGTTATGGCCGTTTGAAGGAGGGGCTCCAAGTTATGGTTTCTGTGGAGGCCGAAACGAAATCGGGTGGAGGAAATCGAAGGAATTTGGGGGCGGAAGCTCGGGGAAAAGTGGGGGATGGTGCTGTGTGATCACGGGATGCGATGGATGTCGCAAACAGAGGGTGGGATATGGGTGGGAAAACAAAATTGACGGCTAGGGTTTGTATGAGAGGTAGCGGAAGCAAGACAACCCGAAACAAAACACGATCTGAACCAGCAACACAACTCTACTAAGGACACAAACTCAACACTACGGACTCTAAAATCAAATTGTGCAAAAGGCTAAATGAGATCTGGGACAGGGAACAACCTATGACTACAATTTTTTAGGGCTTTTTCTTGGACTCTAGGATGAAACTGAAAACAACAAAGGTAGGATAACTCGAACTGAAGGAACACCCGAAGCTCTGATTACCACTTGATAGGAACGGGGTCCCGATCTTCCAACAGGTTCTGGATATGTTCGATTTGGTGGAGGCGTGACACAAATCGATCCGGCTTTCGAACGACACGTTCCGAACCTCGCAATCGCAGCACCACGTCTCCTCAGGTTATCAACCGTGCGCGTCCCGGTTGACCTCACCAAGAAGGCTAATCCTTGCCTACGAATCGAAGAACACAAGCAAGAACAAGGAAGAACACAATTGAATTGCGAATGTATTGATGTAGCACTCGAAAGTTGGGGTCTCACAAACCGATGAACGGCGAAACTGTTCAAAGACAGAATTAATCTAAGCAAAACCCAACCCTAATGGTGGGGGCGGCAGCTGGATATAAAGGAGTGAGGGGCATGCAAAACCCCTGGACGCGCCCTAATGGGCTCCAACACGATACAAAGCCGAACGGCCCAAAATACGGTGACGCAGCACCCTGACAGATTCTGAATGTCCAATTGTTTCGACGATTCCCGTTGACTCAGAAGGAATTGTGACATGGGACTAGAGCCATTGGAAAGGTTGTCTTCTTAGCTTTCCATACATATGTAGAAAGTCCAAAACGGAGTCCGGATGCGATCTGGGCGTCCATTTTAGTGCGGCCTGGTCCTGGACTCCGAATTGGATTCGAAGTCTGCTTGAGTTGGGTCTCCAACATGATTCGACCGCCCTTGCCGGACTTGTGCGTTTCGTAGTCCTTCTTCATGTACTTCCAGGTCCTCTCCATGGTTCCTAATCATAATTAAATCATTAAGTAGCAATTGATTCTCAAATGAACAAAAAGAAGTACTTAGGAGCGAGCTCACCTGTAAATTCAATTGTCGGGCGCGAGCTCTAGTGATTGGTCCTTGAATGTCAAGTGGAGGAGTGTTGTGTGTATCTGGAGAAGTGATGTCCTCATAACTCTCCGTGACTACTTGAAAAGAGCATTCAGAAGATTCGGTAGTTAATGTTTACTACAATAGGCAAACATGTTATTTTAGACCCCATAAAGTTATGGACCTATTGACAACTAGGTAGTTTAACATATCTTACCAGGCGTTGGGACACTTCCTCGTCTGTAGGGTTTTTTGAAATAGGCAACCCCCGAAGACGTGGTTGATGACCTCGCTCTTAACCAGTTTTGGGCGTGCTTGTTTGTGATCCCAGCAAATTTTGGAGAGGCTTCCGATCGGATTGCAACCTCATCCTCTATCCTCCATTGCGGGATTTTACCCACATACCTTGGGGTGCCGAGTCTGTGGGGGCGAGTGTTTTGTGCCTGCAGATGCTTGTGCGCCGCACTTTTCCATTGAAATTCAATCATCATCTTCATTCGCACAAATGCTTCCCATGTTTCCGGTGATACGAAAGGATACCTCGTGAAGGGCATGAAATCCTTAGTCGTGTACTGCGTGATAAGCATGCTCTTGAAGGCCTTCCATCCTTTTCCCATCATGAGGAGCGCTTGCCATCACACGAGTCCCTAGACTTCTGCTGGGATCACAAACGAGTTTGAAATTTCCATTCACAGCATTTTTTTCTTGTCGTTTGTCAAAGCTTTCTAATTTGTTGTGGTGATGGGGACCTGTTGCCTTCCAAGTATCCCACAAGTAGTCTAAAATGCTATAGTTGCTTTCGTCAGTTGTAGAGAGACCCCATCCAGAGAGATCACCGTGATGGTCATTTGACCCTCTTGGCCTTTTAGATATTCCTCTGCCATGCTTAGTTACCCTGATCTTTGGAGCATAAGACCCCTTTGGCGATGTCGATGGCGACGATGATGACAACATCTCTCTTACAAAAAAACTAATTACAGTGAACTGTGAGCATAAACATTGGCACATGGTTGATCTTACAAAAAATAAGAATATTTTTAGCGTATATTATTGCTACAAGTTCTCTTTGCAATACTAACATCCCAAATCACATAGCCCAGGATTTTGAGTGATATGACATATATTTCTCAACAACTACAAGACGAACATTAAAGCACCATACACTTTAGATTGAAAAGGGTTGAAGCAAATTAATTTGCTTCAACCCTTCTGAAGCTCAAGTGTATAGTGCTATAATGTTTCTCTTGTATAACCACTACTCCAACTCATAGTGTTTCATGCCCATTTTTCACTTAACTAGCAGGCCACCCAGAAAAGTAAGAATAGAAAAGTCGAAGGAGGGGAGACAAGAACGTAGTGGAAGCCGAAGGAGAGCATGGACAACCGGGGACGCAGAAGGCTAACGTGAGGACCACATGAAGGCAACATTTTCTGCAATGACAAGGGACAACCATCCACGTCTTCATTCAGGTGAGGTCCACACCGAGACCACCCCAACAACTTTACCACTTCTAGCCCGACACAAGTAGGCCCACCTTCCCTCCCACAACATTTCCCCATTCCTTTTTGGGTTCCACACCAAAAAGACACCAATAGATATACACAGATGTAACACATGTGGTAAAAAGTGGGGATCCATACTATCGGGAGAAGAGGTGACGGGGAGGAGAGAACTCATAGACACATTGAGGTGATAGGGTTTTGGGATCCATTTCTTCAGCTGCAGAGGTGATAGGTATGAGAGGTGGTCGATCCGGCTGGGGGGCAACGGAGAGGTGGTTGATTCACTTGGGGGTGATGATGAATCTGACTGGAGGGGAAGGTGAATCCAGGCTAGGGCAATGATGGATCTGGCTGGAGGCGAAGGCAAATTCGGCAGGGTGACGGTGAGGTTGTCGACCCGGCTGGGGGCGACGGTGGGAAGTTGGATTCGGCTAGGCGTGACGTGGTGCTGAGGTGAAAGGATGTGGAGTAAGTGAGGGCGTAAACCCTAGTGGGGTACTACTTATACAAGGAACTATCATAAATGGCTCTATTAAAAATGGTTCCATAATAGAACCGTCTGTGATATAAATGACATGACAGACGGTTCTATATGGAACTGTTGTGGTTACAGACCAAACAGAGAGAGAGAGTGTGTGGTAGTGGAGAGTTGAGTAAATGAATGGCTTAGCCCCCTCCTCCCGTGGCCTATGCCACGTATATATTCATATGGGGAGTGTTTGTACAGTTATACTCTTACACATGAGTATTCCCCTTGGGGGCTCTTATGTCATTACACATGTCCTATTTTGGACCTAACAGGCCTACTGGGCTTAGGTGGGGGCCACCCCTACAACAGGAGCCTCTCATGGTGAAGGGCTTCACGGGCCAAAGCCATGTCGCTAAGTCCTTTGGCCCCCTTCGTCCCATCGGCCTGTGATGCTTGATGACTTGGATAGTCTGCCCGTTTGCTCCTACTTGCGCGGGGGCTGTCTTCGGGTCCCAAAGCTGGCGCGGTCTCGAGGTCGAAGGAAGTGGGAAGGCCGAAGGCTTCGACGGAGACGAGGTCCGGGTGTGCCGTAATTCGCACTCCGGATACTTGCGGGCAAAGTCGAACTTGGTCGGCTGCCCCTGGCAGCCGAGTCTCGGGAAATGCTTCGCGCGATGTAGTGCCAGTTCGGGGAGATGGTTGCCAGGTCCAGGAGTGCGCTTTAATGACGCCTGGAATCGCGCCTGCCTTTACCAAGGGTAGGCTGGCACGGCTGCTCCGCCTGAACTGCACTGGATGTGGGCACGCGTTCGGCTTCCATTGGAGCATCGTGGGATTCAGTTGAACCGCCGGGCGCCCATCGACTGCGATCCCGACGATTGGCATACCGCCAGTTGACCTTCCGCCATCCTGGCGACGCCTCGCCGGGTGGGCCTGGGTATAAATACGCCGGTGTCGTGGCCTGTTCCTTGCTCACCCTTGGTTACTCATCTTATACCTGCACGCGTTATCTTCTCACATGCAAAGCCAACTATAGTTCATCGCGTTTGATGATTGCGCTCATCGATGCTAATGTCGCCGGCCGATGAACAATAGACGGCCTACTTTTGGGAATACGTCACAACTTGTTGTAGAAGTCTTGGACGTCCACAGGGTCCTGTTCGCGCACCGCGCTTACGTATGGAAATGGCAAGGCTTGACTCGCTCGTGAGACGTAAATGCTTGAGTCTCTGCGCTCTCGATTGCGCCCACCGCGTTACCATCGGGAAAGTTGATGTCTTGAAGCATTTACATTTCTGAACGTGTCAAAACCTGCCACAGGGCTGGGACGTCGCGTGACTTCCGACTCGTGGGGGCTTTGGGCCGAAAGGCCGACCTGTACCCCACGTTTCAGAGTTTGCGGTTGAGTGCGTTGTGGGTAAACCGGTGCCCGCTCGCCTTCACCTTCTGCTTCAGCCGGAACGCCCTACCGAGGGGAAGCTAGGCCTCTGACGCATGGGGCTGGGTCAGGGGCCCCGCTCGATCCCAGACGCTCCTTCTCCCGGCGCGGATTTTGGAGCCTCGTGACGGCACGATGCTGCAACGTTGGACCGTCGCGACGCGTTTGCGTGGTGGTCCGGGATCTTGGCGGTGGGCGCGGCGGCGCCTAGTCGGAAGTAGACGCTTGAGCGCTCCGTCCCCCATGCTTCGAAGTGGTGGCAGCGGAGCTGGTGCCTAGTCGAGGTAGACGCGCGAGTGCTCCGTCCCCCATCCTTCTAAGTGGTGGCAGCGGAGCTGGCGCCTAGTCGAGGTAGACGTGCGAGCGCTCCATCCCCCATCCTTCGAAGTGGTGGTAGCGGAGCTGGTGCCTAGTCGACGTAGACGCGCGAGCGCTCCGTCCCCCATCCTTCGAAGTGGTGGCAGCGGAGCTGGCGCCTGGTCGAGGTAGACGCGCGAGCGCTCCGTCCCCATCCTCAAGTGGTGGCGCGAGGCGCTGGTCGAGGTAGACGCGCGAGCGCTCCGCCCCACATCCTCGAAGTGGTGGCGCGAGGTGGCGCCTGGTCGGTAGACGCGCGAGCGCCCGTCCCCATCCTCGGCGGTGGTGGCGGAGGTGGCGCTGGTCAAGGTAGACGCGCGAGCGCTCCGCCCCCATCCTTCGAAGTGGTGGCAGCGGAGCTGGCGCCTAGTCGAGGTAGACGCGCGAGCGCTCCGTCCCCTACCCTTCGAGGTGGTGGCAGCGGAGCTGGCTGTTGGGGGTGCCGCTGGTAGTGCGCTTTAATGGCTCCGGGAATCGCGTCGACCCTCGGGCTGACACAGTCGGGCTGATGTATCCGTACTCGCTTGTCCATTCGTGATGAACACGCGGCGGATAGCGATTGGTGTACCAACGGGTCGCCCGCTGTCAAGTTCCTTCCTCAATAGGGGCGGGACACGTGGCGCGGCGTTGTAGGCATGCCGCCTGCTGGCCGCCCCCCTCCCAACGCGCGCCACCGGCTGCGAGCGGTTGCGCTGCTCGCCGATCCTCGGTTCCACCTACGGCGTGGGCCTGCGGTTGTCCCTTCGGACAGGTGTGGCCAGGGTCGAGCCGAAGGCTGTACCGGGACATGTGACCTGTGTTTATTACTTGTGCGGACCGACACGCGGCGGGACGCTAGTGACGCTTCGCGTGGTGACAGGACTCTGTACGATCACGGTCGCATGCTGGCTACGTGGACCGCCGCGACGCTTCGACTTCGCGCGTGGGGAGGCGAGCAGTTGCCGTTGGCCTTTCGCGCTTAGGGTAGGAGGCGGGGGGCTTTAAGAACCCCTCGTGGTATTGTGCCCATGCCACCTCGCGCTTTTTGGTTGTTCACGGTGCTTTTCGCATTCGCTCGCCCTGTTCCTGCGCTCCCTTTCCGCCGCCTAGTTCCCGGTGGATGTTGATGGCGACTTGTGATGAGCGGACTCAGGCGGGCGACTACGCCATCCGCAGGCGGTCCTCACCTTTGGAGGTGAAATACACGCTGGGGGAGCGCGATCCGCCGGCGGCAGACAAGTGGTGGGCGGCGAAGATGAGTCAGGGTCCGTATTCCGGGGAGTTGGGTCGCATGCTCGTGACGGAGGACACCATCCAGTCGCTGCTGCGTGATGGGAAGCTATCGGATCGCCACGCTGTGCGGTTGCCCGCCGATGATGAAACGGAGCCGCGCCCTAGGAAGTCGGAGGCGATCGTCTTCGTTGCCTACTTCGAAGCTGAGCTTCGCATTCCGTCTGCAGCAATTGTCGGGGCGGTGCTGCGAACCATCAAGTTGGAGTTGTCACAATTGACTCCGAACGCGGTGGCTCGCCTCGCCGTGCACAGCTGGGCCCTACGCGGAGGGTGTTGGCGGCGCTTCCTTGTTCGGCGATTCGCATGAGGCCCGGTGCCAACCGAAGGAGCGAAGAACGATGCGGTGTCGAAATTTGGCGGCGTCAAGCGCCTCCGCGGCGACATGTGGAAGCTCTTCCTGCGGACGCGACCGAGGGAAGTGGGAGGTCAGCGGGCGAGGCGGTGGTTCTACCATCGTGTGACGAGTGGCAGCGGCCTTGAATGCATGGGCGGGCCGATTACATTCAAGACCGCCCCCGGCCTGGCGCTTGACCAGGAAGATGAGCTGAGAGCGCGGAGGCTTGTGGGGGTCACCGCCCGCTTCAATATGCACGATCTTGCCGAGGAGTATATGATGCTTGGTGCAACGCCACTTGCCCACGGTTGGCGCTTCACAGCCGACGAACGTCGAGATGACAACGTTCGCCCGTCCGTTTGCTCGTTGCCCGTGCCGATTGGCCTTCGTAAGTCTTCACCATATCTTCCTCCGCAATTGTATATATTGCGTTTACGTAAATATGCCGTCTTGTGCAGGGACTCTCCTTGAGGACGTGGAGCGCGCCGCGCGCGTGTTCCTCGGGCCATACATCGGTAGAGAGCACGGGCAACGCGCAGCTGCGACCGCGGAGGCCGAGTTGGGGCTGATAAACCGCGTGTGTGAGGCCTTAGGGCTTCCTGTGCCGGATCGCCCCCCTCCGGCCCAGCAGCACGAGGATGATGGTGCCGCGAAGACGAAGGCGTCGTCCCACAAAAGGACCGGAGCACCGCGACCGCAGCCCGTACGGCGGCTGCTGCGGCTCCTGCCGGTGCGGCGAGCCCAGGGTCGAGTTCGGCGAGGTATGCTGACTCAGATTTGGAGGGCGCGGAGATTGAGGGCAGGGGCGCCGGCAGTGGAGGGCGTGCCGCGGAGGCCCCGTTGTCCGCGACCGTTGCCGAGGTGGTGGTGCGGTGGTGACATCGGTGCAGCAGTCCTCGTCTCCGAGCGTGGCTTTGGCGGGGCTACGCTTCGCGGGAGCGTGTGGAGCGCCGCCCTTGCTAACCTCGGCGGCTGGGGCCGAGGTGTCGCCCGCGGAGGCGGGGGTGTCTCCCGCGAAGGTGGGGGTAACGCCCGCAGAAGTCACAGGAATGAAGTCCCCGACCTCTACCGTCGTAGCTGTGGAGACCTCTTCAGCGGATGATGCTGCCGGAGGGGCCCCTTCTGTGGTGGGTACCGCGGTGATACCTTCCGCCAAGCCGGCGAGCACGCTGCGATCCTCCTTCCGCGGATTTCACGAGGGTTCGTTGTGGCGACCGGTGTTGTGAACTTGTGGGGCCCTGCTTCAAACATCGAGGTCCCTCCGCCCCGCCCCCTCCCAGCCCCTCGGGCCACGGTGACAGTGGTGCAGGTTCGGTTGGCGCGAGGTCCTGGCTCGGTGGTCCCCCGGCCTTCCGAGACAGTGCCGTCCGTTGGGGCCGGTGCGGAAGCGTTTCCGCCCGCGGCTAGGGAGACGTCTCCGCGAAGCCTCCCGCCCGCGACCGAAGGTAGGTTATGATGGAACTCCTTCGATTTTTTTACGCGTCGTGACATGTGTAATTCCTTCGCAGCGACACTTATCCGGAGGAGGAACGTTCCTTGGCGCGGGGTGCGGTCTTTGGCGACACGGTGTCGCGGCCAAGCCAGCGGACCGTCCCTCCGCCGGATACTCGAGGGCATGGCGCGGGATTGCGGAGGACGCGGCCTCGGCATCGATCGGCGGCGTTGCGGACCTACGGTCGGGTGCCTTGGAGATGCATTGGAGGTGTCGAGGTGCGGGTAGCGTCGTCTTTTAGACCCTTTGCGCCGCTTCACGTTTGCTAACGCTGCGTCGCCACAGACGCTCGTCTGGCGAGCCTGTGCCCAAAGTACTTACGTCCGTGAGGGAGCAGCGTCTGAGCGGTGCGGGCGTCGAGGAAGAGTTGCAGGGAGCTGCGGAAGGGCGATCCGCCCAGGATGCTCGCATACGCCTCCTGGAGTCGGAGTGCGCGGAAATGCAAGCGCGCACCGACGGGCTCGTTACTGCGGCAAGAACCTCGGCCGCGGAAGCGGTGTGCAAGAGGCTGCTGCAGAGCGGGACGGCCTTGTACAACAAATCACCACTCTGGAGGGGAGGAACAGCGAGCTTGCTGCCGCTCTCGCGGAGCGGGATCGAGTTCTCGCAGAGCGGGATCAATCCTTGGGCGACGCTTTGGCAGCCGCCTGGGACGCCATACTGGCCCTGGAAGACACTCTCAAGGGGCTTGTCGCCGAAGTGCCGGCGCGCTCCTTCGGGCCCGAGGACCTGTGGATTGGAGAGGCGGCTGGCGTTGCGCGTGGCACCGCGGCGATCTTTGGCAGCCACTGCGCATACGTGGCGTCGTGTGTGACGTGCGCGCTTCTGCGACACCGCGGTTGCGAGCATGTTGCGGGGTTAGCCGATCCCCAACTGGAGATGCCCGCGGGGAGCGGCGTAATGTCCGACGCCGTGCGAGCTATACGTCGCGCCGTGAAGTTCTTCCATGAGCGGATATGGGAGTATTGCGGTGAGGCCGCAGCCCTAGTCGAGCTGCGGAAGAACTTGTACGGCGAGGGGAACCTTGGCCGGTTTCTGGACGAGGTCCCTCGACATGACGATGATGGCGCCGCGGCTCCGGAGGACACCGTGGATGCACAGGTGTGATAGGAGGTTGTCGCATGTTGGGGTGCATTGTAACCGAAGCCCGGGTTGTCTTCCTCGTTTTGTGTTTGCGAAAATACGGAGTTTTCCGCTGTTCTGATTCCTGCCCCCTTGTCCTGAGCAGCTACCTAACCGGGGCCGGCTGCTGATATTCGACCTCGCAACCCGACGGCGTCTTCGGCGCTGGCAAAGAACCGAGGAAGTGTTGGATTTCTGGGCGAGTCGGGCGTCTTCGAATGGGACCTCGGTACGGACGGTACGGGGGCATGTCAAGGATGAGCCTGCTGAGTAACAGCCTGATGCGCCGGGGTTGTCTGTGCGCCTTTGTAAACATCCTTAGGAAATACCAAGAACAGTTTTGACCAGATCTCGCGAAGTACGTCGCCACCCTCCGGCTACATCGTCCCATGGTCAGCTCGGAGGGTTTGCACACGCGCCTGTACGCGATGGGTTGCGCCCTGCGGGGGCAATGTGATCGAGGTATACACGTAGTTGCGACAACCATACACGCTTAGACCGATATCTCCTCCGGCGTAGCTGGCGCCTAGTCGAAGTAGACGCGCGAGCGCTCCGTCCCCTACCCTTTGGGGTGGTGGCAGCGGAGCTGGCGCCTAGTCGAGGTAGACGCGTGAGCACTCCGTCCCCTACCCTTCGAGGTGGTGGCAGCGGAGCTGGCGCCTAGTCGAGGTAGACGCGTGAGCGCTCCGTCCCCTACCCTTCGAGGTGGTGGCAGCGGAGCTGGCGCCTAGTCGAGGTAGGCGTCGAAGTAGACGCGCGGCGCTCCGTCCCCTACCGCCGGGGTGGTGGCGGCGAGCCGGCACCTGGTCGAGGTAGACGCGCGAGCGCTCGTCCCCTACCGCCGGGGTGGTGGCGGCGAGCGGTGCCTAGTCGAGGTAGACGCGCGAGCGCTCCGTCCCCTACCCTTCGAGGTGGTGGCAGCGGAGCTGGCGCCTAGTCGAGGTAGACGCGCGAGTGCTCCGTCCCCTACCCTTCGAGGTGGTGGCAGCGAAGACAACCTCTGGTGCTTCTTGCTCGCGGGTGTGCTCACGCGGGAACCAGTCTCTAGTGCTTCTCGCCCGCCGGTGTGCTCACGCGGGAACCAGCCTCTTAACACGTTGTCTTGGCACTCTGCAGGCGGCGCATGGGAGTGGCCCCCCGTGGTGCACTTTGCCCGCCGTAGAATTAACTGGGGTAAGCTGTGTTCTGAAGTACGTGGGGGCCGATGCCCGCGCGTTGTTGATACTCCAAGTAGTGCGCGGGGACATCACCCGTGTCTTATTTATACTCCGAAGAGTACGCACTGGGGCGACGCCCGTGCGTGCGCGGTGTTCGCGTCTTGTTTATACTCCGTAGAGTGCGCAGGGACAGCAACCGCGTCTTATTTATACTCCGAAGGAGTGCGCGGGATATATATCCACGTCTTATTTGTACTCCGAAGAGTACGCACTGGGGCAACGCCCATGCGTGCGCGGGGTTCGCGTCTTGTTTATACTCCGTAGAGTGCGCAGGGACAGCATCCGCGTCTTATTTATACTCCGAAGGAGTACGCGGGATATACATCCACGTCTTATTTATACTCCGAAGAGTACGCATTGGGGCAACGCCCATGCGTGCGCGGGGTTCACGTCTTGTTTATACTCCATAGAGTGCGCAGGGATAGCATCCGCGTCTTCTTTATACTCCGGAGGAGTGCGTGCGGAGGCGGACCTCGCGCTACGTCTTATTTAGAGTCCGTAAACTGCGCGCGGAGGCGAACCTCCGCGCGTTGCGGGCGGTGAAATTGCGTGCGGAGGCGGACCTCAACGCTACGTCTTATTTATACTCCGTGGAGTGCGTGCGGAGGCGGACCTCGCGCTACGTCTTATTTAGAGTCCGTAGACTGCGAGCGGAGGCGAACCTCCGCGCGTTGCGGGCAGTGAAATTGCGTGCGGAGGCGGACCTCGACGCTACGTCTTATTTATACTCCGTGGAGTGCGTGCGGAGGCGGACCTCACGCTACGTCTTATTTATACTCCGTAGAGTGCGTGCGGAGGCGTCCCCCCGCTCGTCTTTGTTTATACTCATGCCCGTATCTTTGACGGAGAGTGCGAGCGCGAACGCGTGTCTTTGTTTTTGTTTCGAAGAACAGAAATTTGTGCAAACGGTGAACTTTATTAAATTCCCGTTTGCACGGGTGAGCACTTACAAAAGAAGGGGGGAATGCCAAGCACTAACCGCTAGGAGGGTGGGGCGAGCGTTGACGGGCCGCCGCGACCAGGGCAATCTTGCGCGCGTGGAGCGCGGACGCGCTCGAGGGCTCCGCATCCGCCTCCCGCTTAGGTGCCTTGGCGAGCCGCGTGGCATGGGCCCTGGCGCCAAGCTCTATGCGCGGGCCATGTCTGGTCGCCATGAATGGTGATGATGGCCCGCGCCCGAAGCTTCATGCACAGGAAACCGTGATGCGGGACTGCCCCGAGGGTGTTTAGGAGCGGCCGTCCTATTATGGCGTTGTAGGGGCATACGATGTCGACCACGTCGAAGATGGCGTCCTCGCTCCTGACGTTTTCGTTTTGGCGAAGGAGGCTTGGAGGCATATCGCCTAAAGCGCGCAAGGCTGCCTCCAAACCCTTGCGGCGGGACGCCTGAAGGGCCCAAACGGCTCCGAGGGATCCCCATTTGGTCGAAGGCCGCAGCGAAGAGGATGTTTGCAGAGCTTCCTCCATCGACTAGGACGCGCCGGATGTCGCACCCGGCTACGAGGACCCGGACGACCAAAGGGTCTTGGTGGGGTAACTCCACGCCCTCGACGTCGGCGGGCGTGAATGTGACTTCATGTTGCGCCCATTCTGGCGGCGCCTGTGCCGGGTATGCCACGACATGGTGTAGCCTCTGCACGTAAGCCTTCCGTTGTCTTGCCGAAGCGAACCCCAGTGAGGAGCCTCCGGAGATGACGTTGATAATCCTACGCTGGGCTCCCTCCGGGGCTTGTAGCTGAGGAGGCCTTCGAGGTTCTTTGACGTGCGCTGGATGCGCAGAAGCCTTCCCGGCCTGTGCTCCTTGGTCAGGGGTGTTGGACGTGAGCCACAACGGGCGCGCGTGTATCCGGGTTTTTGTCCCTGGCAACGCTCTGCCGTAGCGCTGCGATGGTGGCACAAGCACGCGTGTCGTGGTTGCCCCGGCCGAGGATTTCGCACCATTGCCCGTGGTGCTGGTCGCCGTACTCTTCGCGGGTCCGGTCGTCTCGACCCCGGTCGTCTCGACCTCGGCCACGTCCCCGTCCTCGTCCTCGGCCTCCGCGACCTGGGGCGTTGTCTTCGGAGCTGCCCTCGATGTCGAAAACGTAACAGGATTTCCTAGACTTGCGCTGATCGCGCTTGGGCTTGTCGCCTGGCTGGTCATTGTGTTGGGGGTCCTTGCGTTCGGAGGCGCCCTTCGGCTGCTCTTGCTTACGCTTGCCTTTCGAAGGGCCCTGTTTCGGCGAGTCTTCGGTCTTGACCGAGCCTTCCGCCTTGTTAGAGTCGGAGTCATCACCGCGTCGCCTCCGCGCGTCCTCCTCCGCTCTGGCATACTCTTCCATCTTGTCGAAGAGTTTCCCGACCATCTTAATGGGCTTGCGCGCGTTGTACTCGGCCATCGGCCCCGGTCGGAGGCCTTGTATCGCTGCGTTGATGACCGTTGTTTCGTTGACGCCCTGACTTGGCAGCGCACCTCCGGCGCTGAAGTAGTCCCGAGCCTCTCCTCGGTTTTCGCTGACCGCAAAGAGCTGGTCCGCATCGACACGCTCGATGTAGTTTCCACGAAGTTGTTGTAGAGTCGGTTACGGACTGTTCCCACGCGTAGATGGTGTGGTTCAATGGTGAAGAACCAGGACAGCGCCACCCCTTGTAGCGCGAGGAGCCCTTTGCCTTCGTGGTGTCGTCTCGCGGCCGCTTTGATGGCGGTCTCGTACACGCGCACGAACTCTCGCGGGTCGGAGTCACCTTTGTAGGCCTCGATGACGCTCGGGAACTTGAAATCTTCGGGCCATGGCGTCTGCTGTAGGCCCGCAGAAAGCGGGGACTCCGGGTCTACGCGCCGTAGTGGGGCGCGGCTAGACGTGGGGGCGTCGCGGCTATCCGCCCTTTCCGGGGCGGGTTCGGATGCCACTGCCGGAGTGGGGTGTTGGTTCCGGGCCTCCTGCATGTCCCGGACGGCATCGCGGAGGTCCGTTAGCTCCCGCTGAAACGCACTGAGGGCCGCCAGCAGGGCTGTCTCTACTGCGGGCGTGGCCGGGGCCGTCTGCGCGCTTGGCGGTGCAGCCGGCAAGGTGGTGACCACGGCCTGCGCGCCCAGGTTGCGCGCCGCGTTGTTGTCACCGGGGTTGGTCGTCGGGGCGGTGCTGGTGGGATCGGTCGTCACGCCGGTGATGGGGTTGGTCGTCGCGTCGGCGGCGGGGTTGGTCGTCGCGTCGATGGCAGGGTTGGTCGTCACGTCGGCAGCGGGGTTGGTCATCGCGTCGGCGGCGGGGCCCTCGGTCGCACCTATACCCCTGCTCATACCTGCGGCTGCTAAAGCCGAAGCCCTCGTGCTGACACGAGACTTCGCCGCCTCCGCCTTCTTCTTCTTCGCCGCCGATGGTGAAGCTTTCTTTGGTGCCATCCTCCTTCAAGTCTGGAGGCTTGCTCTTGTCCTCCCCACGGACGGCGCCAACTGTTGTGGTTACAGACCAAACAGAGAGAGAGAGAGAGAGAGTGTGGTAGTGGAGAGTTGAGTAAATGAATGGCTTAGCCCCCTCCTCCCGTGGCCTATGCCACATATATATTCATATGGGGAGTGTTTGTACAGTTATACCCTTACACATGAGTATTCCCCTTGGGGCTCTTATGTCATTACACATGTCCTATTTCGGACCTAACAGGCCTACTGGGCTTAGGTGGGGGCCACCCCTACAACAGGAACCATCTGTGATGTGGTACCATATCTTAGATGGTTCGATGATGGAGCGGTCTATGGTGTGGTAGCATATCATAGATGGTTTGATTATCAAACCATCCATGATGTACTTTATATCACAGACGGTTCTATTAGGGAACCATCTGTGATATGTACTTTACAGACGGTTTTATTATGGAACCGTCTATGATAGTTCCTCCTTTAGCTATACAATAATAGATGTAATTATTTCTTAATTACTGAATCAATTACAATGAAATAATTTCTTAATTACATGTTGAGTTTCTTATAATTACATTAGAATAATTTCAAAATAGGTGTTCACCATGTGGGATCATTACACTTAGCTATTTCCTTTTAAATAAAGCCCTTCATGATGATCGACATGCATATTGCTTGCTTCATCGCTTAGTTCTTCCTCGAGCCTGATGTCGTCTCCGAATGGAGCCAACTCGTCAATTTGATTGTACTTTTCCTCATCCGAGACATTCTCAAACTCTGATAATCCTTCTTTTTCCATGAAGAATTATGTGGTGCTTCTTATTTGTTGGGTCAGTTATGTAAAAAACTTGAGCAATTTGCTTTGCGAGTATGAATGGTTGATCTTTATATCCTACACATTCGAGGTCTACAGTAGTGATATCGTACTTGTCGACCTTTACACCCTGTAGGAGTTGGACCCAACGACAACGAAATAGAAGGATCTTGAAAATTACATGATCGAGCTTCCAATCTACTCTACAAGCCCGTAGTAGGAGCTTGGGCCAGCGGTACTGAACTGCTTGTGAAATACATCTATGCAAACACCTGAGTTCTAGACTGTGCTCTTTCTATCCTGATCTGTTGTATAAAATGTGTACCCGTTAATGTCGTATGCTTGCCATGTCACAATTGTAAATTTTTAACTTTTTGCCAACCATTGCAGCATTTCACTTGATGACCTCCTAGTGATTTGCACACTCAACCATTCATTGAACTGACAGTTGTGTTGTCTCGTGATCCAAACCGGCCTGGATTCTCTTGCCGTAGCATGCCCTTGTGCTCTTCAATACACGGGGACACTTTAGTCATGTATGGCATGACGGTGAAATGGACTTGTGTGTATATATCTACATTGAGAGTTATTGATTTCCTTCCAATGGTGCTGATACCCTCTAGCCTCCCCTCGTGATGGGATACAGGCACACCTATCAGTTTGACATAAGCCATGTAATAGATGTAGAACTCAATGTGACCTCTTCAGTTGCATAACCTTCGATGGTGCCGCCCACCGACCGAGATCGATTGCATACATAGGACTTGAGAATTCTCATGTACCTCTCGAAGGGGTACATATGATGTAGAAACACAGGGCCGCATATCTTTATCTCTTTCACAAGGTGGACAATGAGATGGACCATGATATCAAAAAATAACAAAGGAAAATATATCTCAAGATAACATAGAGTCATCGCCACCTCAGTCTGCAGAGCATCTAGTCCATCGGAATCGATGACCTTCTAAGCAATTACGTTAAAGAAATAACATAGCCTCATGATTGTCACTTGAATCTTGTTTGGCAAAATACTTCTAATTGCAATAGGAAGAAATTATGTCATTAGCACATGACAGTTATGTGACTTTATGCTAATTAATTTCAAATCTTGCATGGAAACAAGTTTCTTCATGCTGGCAGAGTAACCAGATAAAACTTTCATGCTATACAAGCATTGACACAGTTCGGTTCTCTCGAACATAGTGTAGCTAGCTGGGGGAAAGTATGTCCGGCCTTTATTGGTCTCTATCAAAGCTAACTCGGTCCTGATTAGGGATGGCAATCAGGCGTGGAGGGTACGGGTTGTGCTCGCCCATACTCGTACCCGTAACCTCGATTTACACCCACGAGTATACCCGTGAAGGACAACGGGTGAAAAACCTCGCTCATACCCGCCGCCCGTGGGCATACCAGTTTACCCATGAACTGAGAGTCACCATCTGAGAGTTGAACGAATGACAAGTACATATAAGCAACAGCCGTTGCTAGGACATATAATAGGTATCAAAAAAGTTTATAACAATCAATAGCAATTAGGGATATAGAAAAGTTTATAACAATCAATAGTAATCAGAGATATTGTTATGACTGCGTCACCTGTCAATCTATATCGTGGGTAAACGAGTGGAGTAGGTACGGGTGGAGCTTACCCATACCTGTGCCCGTTTACCCGACGGGTAGAGTGTTCCCCCCATTGCCATACGCGTGGCTAAAGAAAATATCCCATACCCGGCTCCATTAGGGTATTTACCTACGGGTATACGGGTAAATGGGTACAATTGCCATCCCTAGTCCTGATGTTCATACTGACCAAGTCATGCCATGCGTTGACACCATCCTTTGTTTTGTTACAAATGTTTAGTAGGAGACCAATAAAGCTATCACATACATTCTTTTCTATGTTCATGGTATCAATTCTATTGCGAACAACTAAGTGCTCCTAATAAGGTAAGTCCCAAAATACTGACCTCTTCTTTCATATGTTCTTCTGACAGGTTCTCAACTTATGTTCCTTTCTAAGAACAACATCAATATTTTTGACTATATCATAGACCTCTTTCCCACCAAAATGCCTTGGTGTTGAGTCATCCTATTTTTTCCATCAAATTATTTCTTCATCTTATGGTATGGGTGATATCTTGGAAGGAACCTGTGGTGATGCATGTATATAGTTTTGCGTGAATTATTCAACCACACACTCATGGTAGAATCTAAGCAGTGCAATAGGCTTTCGCTCCTTTCATACTCAACCTCAATAGGTTACTAAGGGCAGAAAAATCATTGAGGGTGTAGAACAATATGGCACGTAGAGTGAAGTTCTCTCGTTTGCCTGTATCCCATACCTTTACCCCTTTGTTCCACAGTGTTATGAGATCTTTTACCAATAGTGCTAGGTACACATCAATATCGTTGCCAGTTTGCTTCGGCTCTTGGATAAGTAGTGACATCAAAATGTACTTCCTCTTTATACACAGCCAAGGAGGAAGGTTGTACATGCATACATTAACGGGCTAGGTGCTATATCGGCTGCTCATGTTACCGAAAGGATTCATTCTATCTGTACTCAACCCAAACCTTATATTTCTTAGTTTCACACCGAAGTCTGCAAACATCATATCGATGTTCCTCCACTGGGTAGAATTAGCAATGTCTCTTATCATTCCATCTTTCTTATGCTCCTCCAAGTGCCAATGCAACAATCTTGCATTCTTTCAGTTCACAAATAAACGCTTCAAATGGGGAATTACAGGTAGATACCGTAACATCTTAGCAAGAGGTCCTTACTTCACCTCGATGCCCTCATCGTCATCGGACTCATTCTTATGCTTGTATCGGGATGCTTTGCACACTGGACAAACATGCATTTTGCATACTCTTTATGGTAGAGGATACAGTCATTTGGACATGCATGTATTCTTTCTACTTACATTCCCAATGGATAAAGAACTTTCTTGGCTTGATAGGTGGTTCTTGGCAACACATTTCCATCTGGAAGGATGTTCACTAGGAGACTTAACAACCATGTGAAACCTTCAATTTTAGCTGTTCAAGAATATATGATAATCATCTGTATTGTGGCTCGTAGTCTAGAAACAAAGGTTTCTGCAAGTTCTCCGTCAAGCCCTCGAATTTACCAAACTCTTTCTTACTATAGTTCCCTTCTACATCGCATAGCATTGATCCAGATTGTCATCATACGACCTATCCTCATCGAAAGCATAGTCCATAACCGGCATATCATTTTCTCCCTCAATGATGTTATAATTACCTTTATATATAATCTTCTGATCGCCGTGACTGGTCCAACATGTATATCCCTTTTTGAAACTCCTTCGAATCAAGTGAGTTTCGATCTACACTGAGTTGGTAAATATCTTCAAATTATCACAATTAATACATGGACAGTACATATATTCCATTCCCTTCTTCAACATATCCTGCTCGGCTGCCGTTCACAGATGATACTTCATATTAATAACCGTCTGTGATAAATATGGTTGTAAATTCATTTTCATATACATAAATGCAAATTCAATAATAACTTAGGAGTAAATATGCATTCCTTAGTTTCTTTTTACCGATCAATAATGTTGTCATATCATTATATCGAGATTGTTTACATATATAATAGAGAGTAAATACAAATTCATCTGCTTGATTTTACATATCACCCCCAAACAACGTGGCCTGTCACATCTTATAAAAGATATGAAAAAAAGTAGAAACCTAACTACTTCAAAAAAAATTTCTATTGGCGGAGGTAGCATGCAATCTCCGTCGTCAAAACTTCATAGGCGATGTGGTTGGCGTCGGACAGTTCGGGATCATCAACAAATGAAGCGCGAAATGTGTCCACCCGCTGATGCACTCATTTGAGTGTCTGCAAAACACCCTCTAACTGAACAATCAAGTCGAATTAAGCCCATAGGCTCTCTTCCCAATCTTGAGGGGTCTCGGCAAGGTTGACTCGATCGCCCGCCGCCTCAACTGAGCACTCTAAGCGATGGCTAGCCTCCTGGAGATATGCAACATCATTGTGGAGGACTACGTTGATGGCGAGGTTAGCTCACCGGAAGCTGGAGACCAACCGAAAGACGTGGCGGAGGAGGATGTCAAGACGACAGAAAGTGGTCTTCAACTGCTTTGGCAAATCTTCAAACATAGGAGAGAGGACACTTTTGACACAGTGTCCTTCCTCAGCATTTGCCAGCGTACGGTCGGTGAGGTGAGCCATTTATTTGTGCTTAAGCGACAAGGAAGACAAGGAAAGATAGTCGGCTGGCAAGGTGCTCGTACATGATATATCAGTGATGTGGGGATTAATCTCCGATGGCGAACAATTATTTTTATACAATAAGGAATACATCTAGCACGTGAGATGAAGAGACGCATCGGGGAGCCAAAACAATCAAAAGGTGCGCATCGGGGAGACGAAGCGCGTGCCATTCATGTGTAACATATCACAGATGGTTCCAACCACAAGCCATCTGTGATACGCAACTACCACATACGGTTCATATTATTGACCGTCTGTGAACTATTACATATGGTTCTAATTAAAAACCATTGGTGACATCTATAATTATCGCAAATAGTTCGTATTAATAACTGTCTATGAACTACCATAGACGGTTATTAACAAGAACCGTCTGTGATAGTAGAGTATCACAGACGGTACACAGTCACTCCTGTAAAATCATCTGTGATAATTACAACACAAACGCTTCCTCATGAACCGTCTGTGATGATGCGTCCAGTATAGCTTGTTTCGTAGTAGTAGTCTCTCTTTTTTTCTTTTAAAAAGAAAAGAAAACTTTTAGATATGAGGTGATTGTTGGTCTTTGTGAGTGACTGGTCATCAACAAATTTCAGCAACATTTTCTATGTTATATGATTGTATAGTCCACTCTTCCTAACTAGCTAGCATGTACAATATCAAGTCTTATAAGCAAGGCTGGTGCATGCTACTTTCGTTTTTTGGAATTATGCTTTCTACCTTGAGGAAGCACATTCCTATAGCCGTTTTCTCCCATGCCCATGCCGCCTCAATCCATCATTGCCTTCACAGTGCCAAATTGCACCAACAACTGCGCGCCTAATCTGCCACCTCACACCGGCATTAAACACTGACCATGCCAACACCATGTCATCTATGCCATCAGTTTGCATTGCCGCCAACTACTAAACATGCACGCTCACCGCTATTCTTCACGGCCACTTCCTCAGTCTTGGTTGGCATGAAAGCAAGCTCCAACTCGTTCTGGAGTGTGCTAGGCTGCCAAGCTAGGCTGCCAAAGCCAACTCAAGCCAACTCTTAGCCCAATCGGCCAAACTGGTCTAGCCCATACTATGCAACCTAATACTATTCACCGACAGACCAACACTACGTAGCTCATTAATCTTAGACCAAACTTGTATTGTTCGCCAAACCTGACCTGCTAGGAATAGTACCAAACTCGGTACTGTTCACTTGGCCTGTTACTATTCACCAAAGCCTGTTAAGCTCATTTATACTCGTTCCGACTATTTTGATCTCATTTAACCCATTTTCAACCTAACAAAGCTTAGTTTAAACCGTATGCACCCAAACCCACCTTTTGTATATATTTTCCAGATTTTTTATTTTGCTTTGTTCCTAGCTTGCATTATGCAAAGTAGGGACTTATTTGTATTCGTTCTTTTGCGCTAGCATCCGGATTCGACTAGTTGGCTAATGGAGAAGCTGCTGGAGCAACTGAAGTAGATGGTGTCAAACCTGGAGCCTACGAAGAAGTGATCGAAGACCCTAGATAAGAAACCATGTCACATGTCTTTGATGTTGATACCATAATATTTAATTTTATTACTTCATTTATGTTATTTGAGTACTATTATTTATATAAAATAATAATTTAGAATGACATGATAAATAGTTACATCCAACCATTGAAAAGCCCAGTCATACTCTCGTAAGTCATATTCACCTTGATAACCATAAGTTTTATTATAATATGAAATCACCCTGTTGGTAATTAGCAGGTAGGTTAGAAAAATATAAAAACTTTACAAATATTGTTAAGGATTATCTGGTCCAGTGCCGGCATACTTTGGAACAAAGCAGAATGTTGAGGCTTCTTGGTGGGCAATCACTAGATGGTTGGAGCCTATGACCTCACCCGAAAATTGAGGCTCTGGTTTGGATATAGTGGTGCGGTGCCACTGTGCACGTGATATGTGAATGAAAGCCTCATATGTGGCAAAGAAGTACTAGACCCTTATGCCAAGTAAATACACACAACCTGCTCAACCATAGACTTGACTTATCAACCTGGTCTAGTACATTTCTCGATTCGATCAAACATCTGTAGGGTGATGATTATCCTAGGATCATCTGGATAGCCCACGAGGAAAAAGGGGTCAGATGAAAGTTGGACTTGTTGTGCCACTTACCAATCTTCACAATGGTAGGTTAATTCAACGTTGGGCCGCGAGTTCTGCATTGGTCAATGGACACCTAATGATGGTTGAATAGTTCGTAGCCTATCGAGTAGAAGCTAGAATGAAAGAGAAGTTAAACGACCTTGTTATCTTAGTTCAGTCGCACGTTATCATGTTGCGTGTCTACAACTTGACATTATGAGTCTGAGGTATATTTTAGATAAAGTTGGGTAACTCTGTAGAGTATAATAAATGGTATTCGAATACATCATGTGCTCGGTCAATGAAGCTGTATTTCATGAGTAATTCCCATAGGTTCTTCTAAATGTAATTTAAGTTTTGAGATTGGTCGCCCGTTGAGCTATTGTAGTTTAGTCGTTATGTCATATTTTTAAATAAGCTAATTCTTTTTAAATAAGCTGTTAGGTTGCAACTAAATTTCTAAATTATTGTGGAAAAATATGATAGTTCTATCCTTAAATTGGGTCGGTCACATATATGATTGAATTCTTTGTTAGAAATTGGCCCATTTAATTATGGCCTATTTCCTTAATTCCAAAGCATGCATGATTTAGTACCATATTGCTAAGGCAGGGTGAGGAAGATTGATTTATAAGGTGGAGTCCTCCCTACTCCTTGAATATGGATAGAGATGGTATGAGGATGGTTCTGTCTAGTCACACGCGCGCGCGCGCGCGTATTAGCGTATTTTCGCATGAAAATCGCGTGACTTGTGAATCATGCGCGCCACTTGGCAGACCAAGTCCATCTTTATTTTGCTGAACCATGCACCTCACTCTCTCTGTTTGAATGAGATTCAAACGTTTGAATTTGAGGGTTAATTGGGTTTTGATGACAGGCAGTTTTCAGTGGGTAAATCACTGGTTAAATATTTTCAGTTACCTGTGAATAATTGAGCAGTTACCAGTGCATTATTTCAGTTCAATGGGGCAGTTACTAGAGAGTAATTTGCATATCTATATATACCTAGAGACGTCCAAGGTATAAAGGAGAGAGAAACCCTCACTGCCTGCATCTCTTACTACTGTCATCTTGTGTTGTTGTACTTTGTCGTCCGAACCTCGTCGACCTTTCTTCCTGGCGTGCACCAGGAAGGAGGGAGAGTGGCTATCTCCAAACCGTTGCCGCAGAGAGTACCTGCTTGGGGCGGCAATAAGGTTTCTGGGCAGCGCAACCGCTCACTGCACTGCGACATCTACGTTCTGCACTGCGTCAAGCCTGCGCGGTTTCCTGTTCTTCATCAGGCTAACAAGTCGCTCGTGTGCACGTTCGACTTTGTTATTATATTGTTTTTCTTGTGTATATTCTGAAGTATGTTGAGTAGCTTGCTGTTAGTTGTGAGTTTTGCATCATTAGTTTATTATTTTTTGTCTCCTAATAAAACTTGGAATTAAAATATTGTCCACATTTGTAACAATCCAGAAACCTTATTGTGAATTTTGTTGCAATACAGCAATGGCTCGTGCTTCTGATGCGATGAAACCTGAGTAGTGTTCTGGTCAGAACTTTCGTAGATGGCAGACTAGAGCCAAGTTTTGGCTCATGTTTTTGGGGCTGTGGTGGATTATCAACCCGCAGTATCCATTTACGATTGAGCAGTACATGCAGTTTGAAAATGCGAACAATACTGCTCTTGGCTGCATTCTGACTGCTCTGACAGATCAGCTCTATGATGTATACATGGACTACAATTCTGCCACAGAGTTGTGGGATGCACTAGAGCATAAATATGCAGAGGCAGAGGTAGGTCGCTGGCTCTACATATGTGAGCAATGTTTTGACTTTAGCATGGATGAGGCTAAGTCCATAGTGGGACAAGCTCATGACCTCCAGCTACTAGTCGGTGAGATTGCGCATCTGGGCTGTGTGTTGCCTCTAAAGTTTGTGGCTGCGAGCATTGTTGCTAAACTCCCTGCCTCGTGGCGGCATTTTGCTACTAGCTTGAAACATAAGAGGGAAGAGATTTCTGTTGAGGATCTCATTGCAGCCCTCGATGTGGAAGAAAAAGCAAGAGCAAAAGATGCACCTAGCACATCTGGCCAGAACAATGCAAACGTCATACAGAAAAAGACTGTTGCTAAGAAGTACAAATCCAACAAACCGAACAAGACAACTAGCTTTAAGAAGAAAACCGAGAAAAAGGATTTGAAGGACATCACCTGCTTTGTGTGCGGAAAAGACGGTCATATGGCGAAGGACTGTCGTTTTCGCAAAATTAGAGATGGTGAACAGCCTAAGAAGAAGGCTGTTAACATGACCATAGGCAAGGCCTCGACTTTAGGAGGGTATGGTAATTCACCTGTTGTCTTTTTAGCTTGTCAATCCACTGATTGGTGGGTTGATACTGGAGCTAATGTTCACGTATATTCTGATATTTTCTTGTTTTCTTCTTATCAGGCAGCAGGGGCTTCCTCCGTCCTAATGGGAAACGGGTCGCATGTTTCTGTTCTTGGTGTTGGCACAGTGGATCTGAAGCTTACTTTAGGGAAGATTGTCCACTTGAAGAACGTGCAGCATGCTCCTACAATAAAGAAGAACCTCGCTAGTGGTTCTCTCCTTTGCAGGGATGGTTATAAGCTAGTTTTTGAGTCAAATAAAATTGTAATGTCTAAGTTCAGAAAATTTGTTGGTAAAGGCTATGAGAGCGGAGGCTTGTTCCACCTAAGTATTTTACAGTCTTGTTATAATCTGAATGTTGCAAATGGTTTAAATAAATGTGAGGCAAATATTTGGCATTCTTGTTTCTGTCATATTGGTTTTGAGAGTATTGCTAGAATGTCCATATTAGATTTAATTCCAAAATGTGAAATTGTCAAAGGATCAAAGTGCCAGTCATGTGTGCAAGCAAAGCAACCTCGAAAACCCTTTAAGGGATTAGAGGATGAAAAGAACTTGGCACCTTTATATCTTACTTTTATTGATGATGCAACACGCTACTGCTATGTGTATTTGCTGAAAACTAAGGATGAAGCTTTAAACTACTTTAAAACTTATAAGGCCGAGGTTGAGAACCAACTAGAGAAGAAAATAAAAAGATTAAGGTCTGATCGTGGAGGAGAGTATGTCTCTCATGAATTCTCCCAATTCTATTCTGAGCATGGAATAGTCCATGAATTTACACCACAATATTCACCCCAATCAAACGGGGTAGCTGAGAGGAAAAACCGGACACTAATAGACTTGGTTAATGCCATGTTAGAGAGTGCTGGTATGCCTAAGGCATGGTGGGGGGAAGCTATTCTAACAGCAACTTTCGTCCTAAACAAAGTAATCACTAAAAAGAGTGAGATTACTCCGTAGGAGGGATGGAAGGGGAGAAAACCTAATGTTAATTTTCTGCGAACTTGGGGGGTGTTTAGCAAAAGTCAATATACCATTGCAGAAAAAGAGAAAAGTTGGACTAAAAATAGTCAAATGTATTTTTCTAGGATATGCTCAAAATAGCACGGCCTATAAATTTTTAGTAGTTAAATCAGAAACTCTTGAGATTATTGCTAATACAATAATGGAGTCTAGAGATGCTTCATTCTTTGAGAATATCTTTCCTATGAGAACAACAGGCAGTTCTTCACGAACAGAGAATGTTCAAACTGATAATATTGAAACTGAGAATAATCAAACTTCTGAACTTCCCACCATTTCTGAACCAATATGTGATATCTCTGAGGAGAATAACAATCTAGTCGCAGAAGCTCCTCGCAGGAGCAAGAGACAAAGGGTTGAGAAAACCTTTGGTGATGACTTTATTGTATGCATCGTGGATGATGTGCCAAAGACTCTTTCTGAGGCTTATGCATCTCCTGATGTTGAGTATTGGAAAGAGGCAGTCCATAGCGAGATGGACTCTATCATGGCAAATGGGACTTGGGAGATCATAGATCGTCCTATCGGGTGTAAACCTGTAGGATGTAAGTGGATCTTTAAAAAGAAACTAAGGCCTGATGGAACTATTGAGAAGTAAAAGGCAAGGCTTGTGGCCAAGGGTTACACCCAGAGAGAGGGAGAATATTTCTTTGATACCTATTCTCCTGTCGCCAGACTAACTACCATCAGAGTGCTCCTTGCGTTAGCATCTTCCTATGGTCTACATGTTCATCAAATGGACGTGAAGACAACTTTCCTCAATGGAGAGTTGGAGGAAGAAATCTATATGGATCAACCGGATGGTTTTGTGATTTCTAGACAGAAAAATAAAGTATGCAAATTATTGAAATCTTTGTATGGCCTAAAACAAACACCAAAACAATGGTACAAGAAGTTTGACAAAACTTTAACATCTGCTGGCTTTGTTGTGAATGAAACTGATAAATGTGTGTACTATCGTTATGGTGGGGGTCAAGGAGTGATCTTATGTCTATATATAGATGACATACTTATATTTGGAACAAACACTGCCGTAATTGACGAGGTCAAATCTTTCTTATCTCGGTGTTTTGATATGAAAGACTTGGGAGAGGCAGATGTCATTCTGAATATTAAATTGATCAAAAGCAAGGATGGGATTACTTTGAATAAATCCCATTATGCTGAGAAAATATTAAGCTAGTTTGGTTTTGAAAACTGTAAAGTTTCACCAACACCCTATGATGCGAGCATTAAGCTTCGAAAGAACCAGGGGTTAGGAAAAGATCAATTAAGATATTCACAAATTATTGGGTCACTTATGTATTTAGCTGGTGCCACAGGACCTGATATTTCATTTGCTGTGAGCAAGTTAAGTCGGTTTACGTCTAACCTAGGAGATGATTACTGGGAGGCACTTGAAAGAGTGTTGCGCTATTTGAGAGGCACAACATATTTTGGAATACATTATACTGGACACCCTTCTGTTTTAGAAGGATATAGTGACTCTAGTTGGATCTTAAATGCGGATGAGATCAAAATTACAAGTGGTTATGTATTAACTTTAGCTGGTGCTGCAGTTTCATGGAGGTCTTGTAAACAGATCATATTGACGAGGTCAACCATGGAAGCAGAAGTTGTAGCACTTGACACAACCACAGTTGAGGCTGAATGGCTGAGAGAGCTTCTATTGGACTTACCATTGGTTGAGAAACCAATACTTGCAATCCTAATGTACTGTGATAATCAAACAGTGTTGGCCAAAGTCACAAGTACAAAGGATAATATGAAGTCCTCTAGACATGTAAAGCGTTGGCTTAAATCTGTCAGAAAACTAAAAAACTCCGGAGTGATTACTGTGAACTATATTCACACTGAGAAAAATCTGGCAGACCCTTTTACAAAGGGGTTAGCACGGAAAGCGATTTCCGTTGCATCTATGGACATGGGAATGAGGCCTATTTAAGTTACATCACAATGGTAACTCATACCTTCTTGATCGGAGATCCCGTAACTTAGGCAATGGGAAAAACAAATTGATGTTGTAACAACAGAGTACATATTTATTGTACCCATGTCCTAATAAACAATGTACTTTCGACTATTTGGAAGGTTGGCATAAAGTCTTAATGTATTCTGTTGTCCAAATAAGGAAAAGATATTAGCCTGCAGGATACCTAGAAAGAATACACCTACATGAGCTTAACTGTGTGGTCGCAGTTCACGAGAACGGGGCATTCTCTAGAAAGCTCATGAGCAGATAAGGGAGCATAACCATATAACGCTCCGTTTAGGCGTGGTTCATTGGCAGCCTAGTACTAGTTGAGATTTCAAGTGAAATCTGATCACGAAAAGCTGTGAATTCAAGGCATAGTCCATTCATCAACTGTGAGATGGTGAATCTTGTCATTCTAGGTGCAAGTTCAACCCGTACGGGACTTGCACTAAAAGACTGGTATATTAACAGTACTTCAACACAATATCTTTGTCATATGTTTACTTGTTGCTTTGGAATTGGTGGGGGATTGTTAGAAATTGGCCCATTTAATTATGGCATATTTCCTTAATTCCAAAGCATGCATGGTTTAGTACCATATTGCTAAGGCAGGGTGAGGAACCGATTTATAAGGTGGAGTCCTCCCCACTCCTTGAATATGGAAAGAGATGGTATGAGGATGGTTCCGTCTAGTCACACGCGCGCGCGCACGCGAGCGTGTATTCGCGTATTTTCACGTGAAAATCGCGTGACTTGTGACTTGCGACGCGCGACCGTGCCGTGATGTGGCGCGCCACTTGGCAGACCAAGTCCATCTTTATTTTGCTGAACCATGCACCTCACTCTCTCTGTTTGAATGAGATTCAAGCGTTTGAATTTGTGGGTTAATTGGGTTCTGATGACAGGCAGTTTTCAGTGGGTAAATCACTGGTTAAATGTTTTCAGTTACATGTGAATAATTGAGCAGTTACCAATGAATTATTTCAGTTCAATGGGGGCAGTTACTAGGGAGTAATTTGCATATCTATATATATATATATATACCTGGAGACGTCCAAGGTATAAAGGAGAGAGAAACCCTCACTGCCTGCATCTCTTACTTCTGTCATCTTGTGCTGTTGTACTTCGTCGTCCAAACCTCGTCGACCTTTCTTCCCGGCGTGCACCTGGAAGGAGGGAGAGCGGCTATCTCCAAATCGTTGCCGCAGAGAGTACCTGCACCGGGCAGTAATAAGGTTTCTGGGCAGCACATCTGCTCGACCGCTTACTGCACTGCGTCAAGCCTACACGGCTACCTGTTCTTCATCAGCTTAACAAGTAAGTCGTTCGTGCGCACGTTCGACTTTGTTATTATATTGTTTTCTTGTGTATATTCTGAAGTATGATGAGTAGCTTGCTGTTAGTTGTGAGTTTTGCATCATTAGTTTATTATTTTTGTCTCCTAATAAAACTTGGAATTAAAATATTATCCACATTTATAACATTTTTAGGCCTCAAATATTGTCCACATTTGTAACATTTTTAGGCCTCATGCATTTGCCTCTTTGTATAACTTAGCTGGGCATCTCAAGCTAGTAGCGCATAGTGCACGCTCACACTGTTGCCCGCTCGGGTAAGACCCTAAGAGCAAGGATAATAAGTAAGCCAGCAGCAGGCTGCTAGCAGGCGCCATGTAACTAATAGCCTTCACCAATAGCCCATGATATACTAGGCTAGCTGGAAGAGTTGGCTGTAGACATTTATTATTTGCATGTGCACACCAGCTGCTATGATCGGAGGAGGAAGGAACAGCCGCTTCTTCGCCCGCATCTGACTGCAAGCGGGCTTTATTTCCTCGTGTCTTGCGCTTCAGCCCGGCGGTAGATAGAGCGCCTGCTTTCTTCTCTTTCTTCTATTATCTCTCTTCCACATTGGATTTTAATGACATGGATTTCTTTACCGCCTGCTGAGTAGGACTTACTATACTTGCTCTAAGGTTTCACTGCTACGCGTAGCCGCACGTACGTACGGGGAGGTTGGCCGTGTTTTTTTTCTTGTTGCGAATGATGAGAGCCAGAAACGGGAGAGGCCGGGCGTAGATGTACGTACGAGTAGGGTGGATTACGAGCCCCCACTAAAGAGTTTAGTGGGTTTTTATGGGCTATATTTTATAATTTTATTTGTAAGAAAATACGATGAGAGGTATTTGGTGTAATTTTAGTTTATATAAATAAAGTTAACATAGTATTTAGTACAATTGACTAGTAATCCTGTTTTAAAAGTCACTTTGTTTCAAAGCTAGTTAGAAAGCTAAACCATAAAGTTAAAAAGGCTGAGTTCTTTTCGACTTATAGTCGGTTTATACTTATACTGTCTACAGCAATTAACTTTTAAACGGTGCGTTTTTCAAAATAGGATCAACATGAAGATTATAGTAAAAAGTGTACTGAGTTCAGCTGTATTGGCCAAAATCATATGTGACTATTTTTCTGTGCGTACTAACCTCTAATGAACGGTCAGAATTTAAATATTTAAGTTATGAGATATAAGACATGTGTCCAAAAGGAAAAAAATCATTTTCGCCCCTAGCCGTACAGGCAGGCGCGCAGGCGTGCAGGCCACTGCACGCACCAGCTGATGATGGATATCTCCAACGCTGGAAGCTTAGAAAAATGTTGTAGCTCGCGCTGGCGTTTCTGCGCGCGTACGGCCGCCGCGGCAGCTTCTCGGGGCCAGGGCGCAGGCCGCGCTGCCAACACGGCCAGCGGCTGTCGGCCTCTCGCGTCTCGATCGCTAGCGCTCCCCGCACGTTTGGACCCGCGACCGCCCGCCCAGCTGCGCGCGCGCGCTCGCTGAAGTGTTCGGCGAGTGATGCCGTGGGGTGAGGTCCGTTCTATTAGGCAATGATTTCTGTTTTTCTAAGCCGCCGTTTAGAATGTGTTATTTTTTAACTAGCTTTTTCTTTCTTTGTATTATTTATTTGTAAAAATATAACGATGTTTATTATTTTTTAATTTTTATTAATTAAATACCTAAAATAGCTATCAGAATTACAATTCTATTTTAGTTAGTGCCAAAAATCACAGCATGTTGGAACATGGTATTAACCGTGCCCACTCGGGGCGCCCGCGTTAGATCTCTCTATGATTAGTTTGGGACGTACTGTAGCCTTGTGTCGTCTTCTTTCTTCGTGCCGCGGAGGGCTGGAAGCACTGAATGTGTCTGTCGCTGTTCTCACTGCTCGGCGGTTCGATTGTTTCACGGTTAATTATGTGAGAGGTGTGGGTTAGCTATATATATATATATATATATATATATATATATATATATATATATATATATATATATATATATATATAACTCAAGTTTGGAACACGGTAATTACGTGGAAGTTCCATTTGAAAAGAAACCCCGCTAAAAGTGTGGTTTTCCACGAAACATTTGCGAGAATTCTCTTAAAAGAACTACCGCGAGAATCTTTTGTTCAAAAAGGAGGGTCTATTTGTCAGACCCAGATTTTTCAATCCAGAATCTTCTGTGTTTCACTGCACTACTCCCTGGATCAGTAGATAGTGCACACAGGTACATTGCTGAATCATGTCATACATCGCACAGATAATAATATTACAGAGTTTAAACTACACCACATCGGGTGACAGTTTACAAAAGGGCTGGCTAGACCAAATGTCTTCATTACATTCAAGCAGCGGAAACAGAAGCAAAAGTAAGACCACACCCACAGGCAAGCGATTGATGGGTAATGTGTGCAGTATATATCCCCAGGAATCCGATAATATATGTGCACACAATGCCTTGGGTCAACTTGTCTATGGCTAGGAACGAAGCCTACGCCCTAATTTCCTTCGTTGATTCTTCCTTCAGTGGCAGGGGTGTCTTCGTGGGCATAATGATCCTGCGTCTCTGTTTTGGGTAATGCGAGTGTGAGCACCAATCCACCATGCTCAGCGAGCTAACACACAATATGCATTATATAGTATGCAAGGCTCAACAAGGGAGGCTCGAGTTTATTTTATTTTGCGTAGAGTGCTTTTGAATACAATTATTTAAAAATCCCTAAAACCTAGCATTTTACAAACCATGACTTAAATTTATGAAATATGACCAACTTATTATTGACACAGATGCCATCCACCGTTACATGGCATCTGCACCATATAGCACCTCTCAGCGTTATAGCCGCTTAACTTGTACTGGGACGACACCCAGGACAACTCAAATTAGGGCTTTCTGTTACCCTCCATATTTCCATTTTCCCATTCTCTAAACATTTTTAAATAGAACTATATCCAGTTGAGTCCCCGTGTCCGCCCTTGACCGTGGGCACGGCTATTCGAATAGTTTTGACTCTGTAGAGTTGGTACACTTTCACCACAAGAGACAATCAACTCGTTGCCCCACACGATTCCTTAGACATGTGGTTGAGTAGACCATCACAGTGACTGTTCAGATTATCTAGCCTCTTTCGTCATCTCACCTTATGGGAAACTGCCTACTTGCGGTGGGTCCCATCTATGCACGGGATGTTCCCCACGGTTACTAGCGTTATTCGGGCTCCACTCCCTTCAGCGCTAGTACGACTGGGAAACTTCACCCTCCACTCGGTGTCCCTTCAGGCCTTCTCTTGCCCTTTCTAAACCACTTCTATCCACTACTGGTGAGATTAGTCTGGGGGTTTCGATAAAACTACTTAGCCAGCTTGTATTTCTGGACTTGTGGTTGTCTTTGTTTTACACGGGATAACATGACAAGATTCAGTCCTTAGGGCTACCTGGATGGTTCTACCACATTTCATAATTTGTGCGCCCACTGCACCACATACCAGCCCCCAATCCATCCACCCAGGTACATAAGCATTATTGGGGTTTTTCGAGAACGTAAAATAACATACCCACATACTCCAGTTATTCCCACCATGACTGCCCAAAACAATTCATATTTGCAAGAGATGATTTTTGGGGCATTTTTGTACCCCCATTTATCTAGCAATGCTAAGCAACACAATATATTAAGGACTTAATTGCAAAGTATACATTAATTTAATTTCCTAAGGTGACAAGGTTCATACATTCAAAGATGGCAATGGATTAATAGTAGCAAGCATAATATTGGGAACATAACTAGCAACTTTGAAAACTAAAGTAATTTGTCACATGAAATAATAGCATGCATGTAGATACTTTAAAAGAAATTAACATTGCATAAACATGGGTTCAACATGGTCAAAGTGTTAACTCGCCTTGGTCACAGGGGTCAAGGTCTTGATTTTCTTGAGCTTCTAGGGTGACTGCCTCGGCCTCTTCCTCTTGAGCCTCGTACGCTATTTTATCGTGTGCGACATTCAAATAAAAAGAAAAGCAACAAATCACTCAAAATACCACCAGAACTTCAAATGAACTCTAAAAATCATGATTTCAGTTCCATTGAGTAGATCTTGAATTTATATGAATTTAGAAATTTGTCTCACTCAATTTGGAGTTAAATTGAATAAGTTATGTTCATTTGAAGTTCTCAGTCCACTGAAATTCTAGAAAATAAGAAAATCCTGACAGGAGGGTCCTACTGGCATTTTTAATTCATTCTTTTTATTTTATTATTTCTTGTGCTGTATCTGTGACAGGTGGGCCAAGGGGTTATTTTAATATGTGGGTTATGGCCCACATGTCAGTGGGGTTATCTGGTAATCCTATATTTATCTTTTAATGTCTGTCATTAATCTCTAATCACTGGTCATTAGTGTTAATGAAATGGGCCTCTGACAGATGGGACCCTGCTGTCAGTGGGCCGCTCGGGGCTGCAGGCACTGACCGTTGGGGCTCACCTGTCAGTCCGAAATAAAACGCAGAAAACTCAACCCGGCGCTGCGGAGCCGGAGGCTCGAACGCGCGACCGGGGAGTTGGGGGGTGGGGGGAAGGAGTGAGCGCGCTAGCCAGGTGAACCTCAGGGTGTTGCTTACCCCTATAGGGGGTTTTATCCCCTTATGCTAACTCGCGGAGGGGCGGCACAGAGGAGACCGGGGGCGACGGTGGGGCTGCGGCGTCGACGGCGAGTAACGGCCGGGGAGGTCCGGAGTTGCCCCAAAATGCGTCCCTGGTGCCGAGGTGATGCCGCCGGTGGGGCCAGCGGTGGTCCGGACGCACGGGGAAGGGCCGGCGGCGAGCGACGGCGGTGACTTGGGGATGGCTCTCGGTGCCGGCGAGGTACGGACCACGGGAGGCACGGAGAAGGCCGGGGGCGAGCTCACGACATTCGGGAGATGGCTCCGGAGGAAGGAATTGGGTTTTGGTGGCAAGGTTCAGTGGGGGAAGCACGGTGGCTGGAGTTGGGTAAGATGGAAGCGCCGACGACCTACGGTGAACGAGAGTCTAACTGCTCACGGTGGAAGAGAGTGGAGAGCTTGGGGAATAGTTTGGCGGGGGCGACGGCTTTTATAGGAGCGTGAGGAGGGCCAGCATTGGGAGGCTTGCCCGTGCGGTCACTTCGGCGCGCGGCGGAGCAGCGGCGGTTGCAGGCGGTGCAGTAGAAGATCTCGCAGGGATATGGTAATGATCTCCTGGCGCCGCGCGTGGAGTGGCAGAGAGCTCGAGCCTCGCGGAGGAGACGGGTCGGGCAGAGCGGGGGAGAAAAAGAGGGCGGCGGCAGACAGCAGAGTGGCGCGGTCGGAGGCGGCGGTGCCCAGCGGTCCGGACGCGGCCGACCACTGGTCTGAACGTGGGCGCCTGCTGTCCGAGCGCGGGGAGCGGGCTGGGCTGCGGACGGAGCGCGAGGGAGCAGGGCTGCGGTGTGGCCTAGAGAGGAGGGGTGTGCTGGAGAAGATAAACAGTAGGGGGGAAGGGGGCCACTCGGCAGAGGGATGAGGGGAGGTGGGCCGCTCTGCAAGGAGGGAGGGGTGGAGGTTGGGCTGCGCCAGCTCGGCCTGGTGTGACCCCCCTCTTTTATCTTCTTTTTTTATTGTTAGTTTCTTTTGCTATTATCAATATATATATACTTATGGGTATATATATATTTGTATATATGTATCCCCTATTTATGATTTGTTCCCCTAAGTGCCTTTTCTTGCATAGCTATATATATTATTCATAAATGTTGACCTTTTTAATTTATTTACCCCTTGCTATTCATACCACTATTTTCAGGATAAGATTTTATGCTTAAATAAAAATGCTCTCCTTATATTTTATGGATCATCTTTTCGGATTCTTATTCTAGATTTTTAACTAACTAATGTTTTTAACATGTTTGTCTCTTTTTGATTCTTTGAATTTTTAAAACGTTTTGCTAGATGTTCAGGAAAACAATATAAACTCCAAATTTAGATGGAATATATTGCAAAATAATCAAAAACTTCACATTTCTAGAATTTCATTTTTCAGGATGTTACACTATTATTGACAAGCTGGACAGGATAGACGAAGTATCTAAACCGGGCGTGTTTGTACGGCGCTCCTATCGACTAGTTGAGAACATAAGGTAGGTCAAACCATGGATATCATCCAAAAGGAAGGATGATTTAGGAAAAATGTGGGAATTAAGGGGGTTTTTCTAGTCCTCAATCCATTCATTTGCTTGAAATGTTTCATTCTTGTATATGTTGCAATATTTTCTATTTATTTTCAAGGTTGTGTATAACAATCACTAGCTATTTTTTCAAAAATAAAACAACATGCAAAGTTTGGACAATTGGATATAATCATATCCTACACCGATGTTTGCGAATTTTTTTTTGGCCCCCTAGGAGAACGTATTTGCAGAAATGGTTCTGATGACGTTTTGTTTTTGAGAAAATAACCCCCAGATGTGGTTGGGGAGCATGCCAGGTCTCCTGGTGCAGCCGGCGAGTGTGCTAGGAAGACTGGCGCTGCCGGGAGGCGTGTCAAGCCAATGCGTAAGCCCAGTCATCTGTCGTTTTATGATAATTTGAACTTTACATCGCATTATGTCTCATCATGTCATTCGCGCGGTTATTTAAGCACATGAGAGCGCGCAGCGAATCTCACCTCTACATTCCCTCCCTGCATCCTTCCGCATTGCTCACAGCACTCTCTCGCAAATAGCAGTGCTCCCCATTCACGGAATACTCGTTCCACATCGTGGATACTAATCTGCAGTATTAGTTGGTTTTCTATTGTGTTATTCCTTTGGAGCACTATTTGATGACGTAGGTAATAATGCTATATATGTTTGTCTATGCAGTATTTCGTGCATGCGTTGTACAGATGCTCCCCATTATCGGTAAGTTAATTTCAGTATCGTATGTATGTTTTTGAAGTGGAATGACACTTTGTTGCTATGGTATTTTCCGTAGGAATGGATAAATTGTTCGTATTCCACGGTGGTGAGGTTGTGCGTGGCGGTCTGTTTAGATTTGATGTGTCCAGCTTTGAGCGCGCTGTACTAACTGTTCTCAACCTAGTGCACATGCCTTTGGTTGAACTATGCTGGTGCATTCAGCAATTGTTTGATAGGGACGTGGCAAGGAACAAGATAATAATAGAGACAATGGCCGCCACCATGGACACACCCCAGGTGTAAATTGTGTGGGACATGGTGAAACTCACTAGCAGTGCCCTGTGGGAGCATTACATGGACATGGCTAGCAATCCTTCATCTCCGACCTTTCGGCGGCCCATGGTGTATGTCCATTTTGTTGACCATGGTGATTCCTCCAGGGTGGCCGACGTGCAAGCGGGTGGGAATGATCTTGTCCCCCCCTCTTCCATTCATTGTTGTTGGAAGAGTGTCCCTAGGAGGCATAGGTTGCCGAGGAGGAAGCTCCACTTGACAGAGATTTTGCAGGTATCTAGCTGAACGAAGGTGTCAGTAAATGGTAGGGCACTCGCATTGACTGCCATAAGATAATTCATGGTATGTCTGAGGGGACAAATATCAAAGATGAGGAGGACTTTGACTTGCTATCTAGTGAGGATGACGTAGGCAACGAGGGTGGCATTGTTTCCACCGACATGGACTATGTGGCCAGTCGGTTGGATTTGCAAGCAGCTTCTTCCCTAGTTCTTCCACAGGACTACGACTCTTCGTGGGCCTTTAATGTGGACACCCTGCTTGTGGGGCAATGCTTCCCTGACATGAGTGCCACATAGCAAGCTATCGCAAGCTATCGCAAGCTTTGCAGTCAGGATCAGTCGAACTTACCGAGATTTCAGGTGAGTTTGACTGTGAACATATCATGTTATTTTTTATGTGAATATAGTCATAGTCACCAATATGTGTATACCATTCTTTTGCATACACAAACCCTGACACTTACATAGTTAAGTGCGTGGTTAGCTCTTACCCGGGCAAAGTTCGTGCACAGAGATTCCCTGGCGTAGGAACAGACTTCCATATCAGAGTTGTGACAGACCACACATGTGAGCTTGAGGAGCTATTGCATCGCCACCCGAATGTGACCTCGGGCTACATCGTGACCATCATTAGTCATTTAGTTGTATCAAATGTAACCATTTCCCCAAAGGTTTTGATGAAGATGTAGTGAATGCAGTATGCTATGACATGAGCTACAACAAGGTGTGGCGGGCAAAGCAGAAGGTGCTCAAAGGGATGTATGGTACATATGAGGAGGCATATGACCTAGTCCTTAGAATATTGCACTAGATAGTCGAGGCTAATCCAGGCACACGCCTCAACAAGATCATGTATTTTGGGCATTTGGGCCAGTAGTGGAGGGATTCAAGCACTGTCGGCCCATCCTCACTGTGGGCGGGACCTTCCTATGTGGGAAGTACAAGGGCATCATCTTGACCACTATTACCACCGATGCCAATGACCAGTTTCTTCTAGTTGCCTTTGTAATTGTGGAGAACGAAAACACCGATAGCTGGCTATGTTTCTTGGCCAACATAAAGCAACATGATGTGCAGAACTGGCCAGATGTGTGCATCATCACAGACGATCACGCTGGGTTGTTGTCCATGACAAACACTATGCAACACGATAGAAGGCCGCCCTTCCAACGGAATGACATGCGCTCACGTTGGTGCATGCAGCATCTTGTAGCCAACTTCCACCCCATTTCTAGAGCAAGGACCTGATGAAGAAGTTCAAGAAGTTGTGCCTGTAGAACCAGAGGTGAAAGTTCAACGCTGTATGATGAGAGCTTGAGGTGGAAACCGCCCCTATCAGGAGAGGTTCTAGGGTAGGCACATAGCAAAGCGAGTTTGCTGAGTGTGCATTGCCCAGACTTGGAGAAGTGGTCCCTTCTCCACAACATGCACAGTGCTCGATATGGCATCATGACAACCAACATGTCTAAGGTGTATAATGGTGTGTTGAAAGGGGTCCGTGCCTTGCCCATCACCGCCGTTGTGGATGAGACTTGGAACCGCACTGTCGATTACTTTGTGAACCAGGCTATGATGGCCAAGAAGCACTTGGACAAGCAGAAGAAGTACTCGGAGGTTACCCTTGCCTACATGGAGAAGAAAATAACAATGGCCTAAACCCATGCAGCCCGCTACATGGATGGCGTGTGGAGGAAGTTTGAAATTCGTCTTTGAGACAAGTATGTTATGGGCCACTTGAGAGGTGATTGGAAGCATGTTTGCACCATAGGGGATGTGGCTGTTTGCACCTGTAACAAGCCTCAACTGCTGCACAAGCCTTGTTCCTATGTATATGTTGCATGCGTCCTACTACACCAATCTTTCGCAATGTACGTATCGGCGTTCTACGACATATGTCACCGTATGATACTTGAAAAGCGGAGTTCAACTTGTATGGTGTGGAAGGGCACTATAGGGACCTATGGTAGGGGATATCAAGTGGTCACCTAATAGAGCACTGCGGCATCCTAGGCAGGGCAAAAGTCAGTCAAGGTGCATCCGGAATGACATGGATGCTAGCCAACGTGGAGATAGGCCTAGACCTAGGAAGTGCAGGCTATGCGAGAGTGCTGGGCACTCTTTGAGGGACTGCCCAAATAGGCCTTCTTCCTCTGGTGTGTGCCCTAGCAGACACTCTATTAGTTGATTTCGGTACGGCCCTCAAATGTTGTGTCTTTAAGCTTTCCTGGGTTGTGCGCTATATAGGATCGGATGTGGCAACAGAGGGGGGGGGGGGTGAATGGTGCCTCTTTAAAAACGACCCTTCAAATTATCCACATGCGAAACTCCTCTCCGATAGCTACGAAAAGTTATGAAGAGGAAGGATAAAGCTCTCTGGAACCCCAAACATGCAATGGAGAAAGGAAGACATAAGATGGCAGAGAAGAACCAAAAGACGGGAAAAATTCAGAGTCGTTTTGGGGCATGCCGTCGAACCTCTCAAGCTGGCGGTCTCGCCGCCCTAGCGAGGCGGTCGACCGCCCTAGCTGAGCGGTCGACCGCCGGCTAGGGGCGATCGACCGCCCTAGTCGGCGATCGACCGGGCTTCGGTTCAGAGACCCCCGAGGGCTGAATTTCAGACAGCTGAAATTGAGAACTTTACACAGCTGAGAGATTTGTCGATCTTTTGCTAAACCACTCAGGTCACTAGGTCAAGACCTTGAACTAAATAGCAAGAAGACCTTAATAATCAAGGGAATTCATCAAAAGACAAAGAAATTAGGGTTTTGCCTGAAATCTGAAAATGAATTGGAATGAAGCTAACTTTTCAGATTCCTCAAGTTTCATCCATTCTTTGCTTATGAAATTTTGTATTTCAGCTAGAGATGATCACACAACCATAAGCCTCAACCTTAGAGCAAGCAAACCACAAGGGAACCTGAGAATCACACATGCTCTAGATATAAACCCTAACTACAATATAAAACAGAGGAAGAAGGCAAAAAGGAATCTTTGGATTTTCCATTGACCTCTAGGGAATTTATCTGACCAAATGGTCTTGAAACATCATCCCATCACAGAGCAATCCATTTTGCTACTCCTTGCTCAAAGAAACAGCTCAAACATCCAAATGATGAAAATGGCAGAGAACAGCAGAAAAACTGAGAATGAACTGGAAACCCTCAAGAACTCAAATGTATTCATTGGAATAGAGATGAATGATTACAAATAAGAGTTCTACGTCCCCATACGCAGTTGGTTACAAGGGAATCACACTACATGCTTGAACACATGCAGACTCACTCACAGAGCACTCATTGTTCAAGCATACACACCCAACTCACTCCAGAACTCACTCTCTACTCTCTTCACGGGAATGAGCTGCTCTCAATTGAATGAATGACCTTCTTGCTGCACAACCCTCTCCTTTTAACACCAAGGGCACACCCTCAAGGAGAAATACAAGAAGTGTCATACTCTACCCACTCAAACCTCACACACACAAATGAGGTAATGGGTCAAACCAGATTTTTGGAGGGAAATCTGCCTCCACCTCCATTGCTTGAGTCAAATTAGCAACTTGCCCCTCAAGCACCTTCCCGGAAGCTTCCCGCAACCGGCACCTTTGACCGACTGGACCTCGACTCCTCCCTGAGCCTAGTTCGGTCCGCTTCGCTGCACACGACCGCGCCCGGCATCCTGACCGTCTGGACCTCAACTCCTCCTTGAGTCTAGTCCCGATCCTCTCGCCGCTGCCCGTCGTGTCCACCCGACACCGACCGAGACCTCCGACTCCACCTGAGTCTAGTCCGGGTCTGTTCCGTCGCACCCGACTGCAACCGACCTCCAAACCGTCTGGACCTCTGACTCCTCCCTGAGTCTAGTCTTGGTTCTGCAGTCGTCGCCCGTCGTGTCCGTCACCGGTAGCTCCCGCTCCGGTTCCTCATCTCCCGACTCACAACCACCTCACCAGCCTTGATCATCTTCGGCATCACTGACCGTCTGGACCTCAACACCTCCTGTGCCTAGTCTCGGTCCTCCTCGCCTCACCATGATCTAGCTCCGAAGTCCTGCAGTCACACAGACAAGCAAACCGTCACATAGCACCGCACGAAACAGCATAATCGATAATAGCACAAGTAAAGGTACTCAACCCTAGAATACCCAAAACAAACTCAAACTCACTAATACAACCGTCAAATACTCATCACCAACATGGGGATACCTCCACATGGTCTCTCACGCTACTATCTAGTGCAATGTCTATGGGTAATAATAATTTGTTTTAGTGAGCCATAGGTAAAAACATTTTCTTAGATTTGTTATATTCATAAAATAGAGCAGTGCACGTGACAATGAGAATCACAACAACACTCAAAGCACTACATCTTCAAGATAATGACCAACACAAGAAAGAAAACATCATATCATTATGTTCATCTTGCTCTCTAGTCTATCCAAACGATGCCTCATCTCCACCATTTTGCTACCCCCATCACAACTTTCTTCTCTGGAATAATGTCATTCCTCGTGCTTATTTTATCTTCCCACACCCAGAATCAGCAACTGCCTAGGCCATCATGCAATTCAATACAAAAAGGTTTCCTAACTTCTACGGAATGATTGAAAGCAACTCTAACCAAACTGACTCACCGAGTGAAAGGGGCACTTGTAGTAGTGGGGTCTAGGATTCGTGGCCATCTGTGAGGTCTTACATTTGACAAGCATGATGCATTTTGGGCAAATCACTGCATGTACCAATGAAAAGGTGCTCACTTGGCTCATCTCAACGTGTAAGGGAGGGAGAAGCAAGGCTAATGTGTAGTGAACGAGCAGAAATGCTTGAGGAGGGGAAGGACAACAATGCAAGGGAAGTGCTTGAGGAATTACTCCCTTTTATAGTCAGATCATTCCACTCCTTTGCCACCAAATGGCCACTTCTTTGGCGCCAACAAGCAGGCATTTTGTGAGGGCAAAATGGTCTTTTTGTATCCCAAATTGAAGACACATAATAGCCTACAAGAAACTTTGCGCAGTGATAAGACCAAAGTGGCCAACTTTATGTAGTGAAAAGACCAAATGAGATAGCCTTGTGTAGTGATAAGGCCAAAGGTGCCAGCTTTGCACAGTGACAAGACCAAACGGGCCAGTTTTGTGTAGTGACAAGACCAAATGAGCCAGCTTTACGTAGTGACAAGACCAAAGGAGACAGTCTTGCATAGTGACTAGACCAAAGGTGCCAGCCTTGTGCAGTGACAAGACCAAATAGGCCAGCTTTACGTAGTGACAAGACCAAACAGGGTAGCTTTGCGTAGTGACAAGATCAAATGGGGTAGCTTTGCGCAGTAACAAGACCAAATGGGTCAGCTTTGTGCAACAATGTGATGTTATGATGGTCTACAAATTGTCCGGCGTGCCACTGCCTTGCGGAAGCGAATTTGCCCAAATCGAATTGGACTTACAAAGCGTATGCCATGTTGGCTAGGCCTACAAGTACTTCCCCTTCCTCAGCATGTTTTCCTGCACCATGACTGCAAAACTACATCGCTAGTATGGAGAAGCAATGGGAGGAGATCATTTGACTCGCAAGGGCAGATGCAGCCCGGGATGAATAAGCGAAGTGTGCTAGGAGGCCACCTCCTTGAAGCAAAGCCCCAAGTACCTCTATTCCCAACCCATACCATAACGTTCCCACCAAGCATTCACCGTATGACCCGCCCGTGGGAGAGACTCCCCCCTCTGTTGGTGTAGGGACATATACAAGTTCTTCAAGTCTAAGGAGTGATTGAGATTGGGCATGCGTTACTGGTGTTGTGGGAACTATGCCAAGGACTCTGCCAACTAGTGTTGGGACACAACCCACTACCGATATCAGGTAAGGATGGGTTGTAGTACATTCCCCTGTAAGTTCTCTTCTATGGCACGCACTAACAAGCTCTCCTCTCTTCCCATAGTCTCTGGATCTGCTATGCACGTACTACAAATGGATTGACCGGGAGATCTATCTGCACGACTAGTAGACTTTGGATTACGAGGACTGGGACACCCACATAGCATGCGAGAGGATGGAGGAGCAGCAACGTAGAAAAGATCAAAGCAGTGTATTCGGCAGGAGACACAAGCTCATTTGTAGTCGTGCAGGCGCAGGGAATACGAGGCTCGTGAGGTGGAGCGCGAGAGAAAACGCGAACTAGTGGCCAAGGCAAGGGCCGTCGATGAGGACTACAATGCCAACCTCAAGAGGAAGGGCAAATGGCCACGGTCCACGCAGTAGACAAGCCCATTCTGTACGACCCCGCCATCCTACCCACAAGCTATTCCTCTCTCCAAAAGGCCTGCATTCCTACATGTTCCTTGTACTAGCGTAGTTGAGAACTAAATTCAATGAGCAAGTTTTATCCTAACCTTTGAAAATATTTTTTACCATATGTTAAACTTGCTCATGCTTGCTTCCATGTTGAAGAAAGTTCAAACATACTATTTTATGGATTTCAGCTACTGTTTCCCAAAAAACGTACATTTCCTGCATATGGACCATTGGCCATAAAAAAACTTGTTTAGGCATATTTTTACATTACTTTTCCATAATAACATACTTGTAATTAATTTTGTATATAAATAAATTTACTTACACCAATATATAAATGAGTACCTAAGACACACAACAAAACTTGCTAAATAGCTATCGGGGGAAATTAGTTGAATGCAACTCCCACATTCCAAGTCACATGAAATCATAAAAGCCTAATTTCTGAAATGTAAGGTCCTAATTTCTGAAATGTAAACCCTTAATTTTTGAGATAATTTCATAACATATAAAATTCCAAAAAATACACAACTAGGTACATTGCGTAAGAAGCTTTCAAAATAAATTTGAAAATATTTGCATCTCATTTTCTATATTACAAAATTTGTGATGATAGTACAAATAAATAAATTATGGATGAAAATTTTGAATGTTTATAATTACAAAACAATTGCACAAGCAAGTAAAATGTATTACTAGGCTTCACAAAAAAATTATTATTTTTATATATCTAAAAACACTCACAAAAAGCATGCTAGAATATTTTACCTAAAAAATTTTAGCGGGAGATATTGCTTGTGGCTCGTGATATACATATATGAATGCAGGCCGAGGAGCCCTGAATTCGTGGCCGGTAGGTGCAGGAATCACCTGCTATGGGCCAGATAGGCCAAACATTCCTCAGCAAGGTTAGCCTTCCTAGTGTGCTCCCCAGCCATGCCAGGTCTCCTGGCACGCTCACCAGTCGCACCAGGCACTTGGCACGCTTCTCGGCTGCGCCAGGTGCTTGGCACGCCTAATGGCCATGCCGGGGGCTATTTTCACAAAAAGTCATTGGGGCCATTTTGATGTTTGCCACATGTCCCTCTCCATTGCGCCAATTTCCCTTCCCTCTCCTCCATCTACCCTTGCAATTCCTTGCTTTGATTGTGCATGCCACCTCACCAACACACCTGGCACCAGCGAAGCTCACTAGCATGCCTCCACCTCCACGGCTACAATCCCCTTCCCACACAAAAACCTAACTCAACAAGCACCTCCTCCTCTGCCACCAACCTCCCCCACCACCCACCACCTTCTTCCCTGGCTCCAATGATTGATCGCCATTCATTCTAAACCACCCCCAAAATAGGATTAGAGGGATCAAAATCTGCTAATTTGTATAAAGCCATCGAGCCGGCCTGACAAGAAACTAGAGCTGTGTGCATTATATGCTCTGAAAGCAATCGATTCGGATCATTGAATACGACAATATGAACAAGATACCAAGGCACCATCATCCACCACTTTGCAACACCCAACTTGCCACTCACGGTCTCTTTCTTTAAGTATAGTGAAAGTCTCCAAAGAAGATGACATTGGCATACTAGATGAATCTCCTGAAGCATCCAATGTCTACAAATTTGAATTTGGTTGATTTGAGGGACGAAATCAGCTTTGGTGATGTTTATTAAAAAAAACCAATGTTCAATTACTATAATTCAATTTTGGATAAGCTAATCTTCGGATATTTTTGGCACCCTACATCGTGCGGATTCTTCTTCTGTAGGAAAACAAAAGAGAGCATTGATTCCTTGGACTCCATGCACGCCCACGTACTTGGCTACTCCTCACTAGAGGTGGGAGTTGGGTTGGGCCTTTGTGTGCTAGCCAACGCCCAGCTGGCCTAGCATGGCCCAAGTATAGCATAGGCACACCATGTGGTGGTCCGGGCTAGCACGACATGGATTGGGGGCTAGGCTGGGCCTATAAAACTAGCCTGTCGGGCGGCCCAGCCTGGCATAGTGTGTCGTGCTCAAGTTGGCCCAACACAGAGGGCACAACCTTGTCTCCCGCGTGGTTGCCTCACTACCTGGGCTCCCATGCATTTGCCTCGCTTCCTACGTACCTCTCGCTCAGTCACCTTGCCTTCTCCCGCGGTGCCTACCGCGCTGTCTCTAGTGTCATGCCTCATTGCCTTGGCTCCTGCCTCCAGTGCCATGCCTCGCCACTCCCACCTGGCCACCTCCTGTGCCATGCCTCACCACTCCCACCTGGCCAGAAGAGTGAGGGGAGGAAGAGAGAAGAAGAAGGAGGAAGAAGTGGAGGATAGGAGGAATAGAGAATAAAAAGGAATAGACAAGGTGAGATGGAGATGTTGTCGGTGGAAAAAGAAAAGAAAGGGAAGAGAGAGGGAAAGGAAAAGAAAAGAAAAGAGAGAGTAGAGTTAGGCAATGGGTGGGAAGAGGAGCAGACAATGGTCGGGAGGAGGAGTAGTCAACGGGTAGGAGGAGGAGCAGACAATGGTCGGGAGGAGTAGTCAACAGGTAGGAGGAGGAGCAGGAAACGGTCAGGAGGAGGAGTAGGCAATGGTTAGGATGAAGAGATGTAACGAGTAGGAAGGGAATAAAGTAATGGTCTTCTCAATGGCTATTAAATCTACCTCCTCTCCTCATTTCTTCACAACCAAAACACCTACTCCAAGCTTCTCTCCCCTCTTTGCTCTGCTCAGTAGGTTCAATAGTCTGTACAATAGAAAGTTCATTATGCTACCAAGGAGTTGGAGCACCAAAGAGCTCCCGAGTAGTATGCTATCAAGGAGTCATAGCACAAAAATGTTGTAGGGAAATGTAATGTAAGCTCCTAACAACGCTCCCCTAGTCCTCCGGCTTTGACTCCCATTGATGCTCATTAGCTCTCACCAAGAATTGAAGACTATGGCATGGATGACCGTCACATGGATGGTATGGAGGGCTACAAAGAGTACCAGGGTGGTCCAGAGTCAACGGGGACACCAGACTTCTCTCCCCTGTCCTCAAAAAAGAATGATCCAACATGGTTTTTACCCATAGTACCAACATGTTAGAATGAGAATTACGACATCTGATATCTTACGGATCTATTATAAGGTACTAGCAGAACTAAATGAACTATTACTACATGTTCAGTTCTCTTTTGCTGTAACTTCAGACATTTGGATATCATCGCACCACTAGAGAAGTGCCTATCTTAGTGTTGTAGCATATTATTTAGATGGCAATTACAAGCTAAACAAGAGAATCATAGGGTTTAAGGTAATTACCGAATCACACACAGGAGAGCCATTATCGAGCGTATACTAGATGTACTTGATAATTATAAGATAGATAATAATATTGTTTCTATAACTCTTGATAACACATCAACAATTACGATGTCTATGAACATCCTCACCCCAAGGTTATGTTTTTCACTAGAGATGTGTATGCACTTCTATAGAAATGCTCATCATAGATGGTTCGGAATTGCCATCACAAATGGTTTCTAAACCATTTGAATTTATGTGTATGTGATAATAGGTGGTTATCATAGACGGCTCTCAAACCGTCTGTGATAATTACAACACATACGGTTTTTGAAAAAACAGTCTGTGATATATCAAGTATCACAAACAGTTTTTTAATATAGCCATCTGTGATATATCAAGTATCACAAATGCCTAATACTAAAACCATCTATGATATGTCATATATCGCAGACGGTTCTCGGACATAACTGTTTGTAATATCTTAGATTTCACACACGGCTAATACTAAAAACCGTCTGTGATAGCTATTTAAATACCTATATTATTTCTTTTTTTTTTGGCTAGCCTCAGCAAATGTTAGGCATGCCCTCTTAAAATAAGCAAACAGATCACACATATAGCACACGACAATCGTTACACAGATCTCAACTAAATGATGTTCATTTTAATGAATTATTTGATTAAGCACAATTGAATGATTACAATTGTATCAAATGTTACAACATCTAATCATCACCAGGGTAGAACTCTCCAATCTTATTTATGACCTCTGTAATCAAGAATTGGGAGAGCTTTTCTCGAATTTCGGTGAGTTTGTTATGATCGATTGCACTTTTGTCAAATTCCATGCAATATGGCTGGGAGTAGTGTTAAGTCATTAGCGAATATATATATAATCACAAAATAATTATTGGCAGGTTGATAAGCCTCTAGATCATTTGTCTTAGTGTCCATGGTTTCTTCCATATGATGGCAAACGTAGAAGCCACATATGCTACCCTGTAGCTGTTGGTGGCACTGTAAAAATAGAATTACATACATAGGTATTGTCAGTTTTAGAGGCATTATAACAAAGTGTGATATAGGATTATTGTGTTGTAGCATGTATCGGAAATCATGTCCTATGTCGCAGTGTGGCACTAGTTCCTTGTGTCTCCCTCCCTAGGCAATGTAAGCACTGAACGACCTATGTGATTCTAAAAAGTTAGCCTCAGCCATTGCAAATGAAGGGAAGACTATAATAGAGTTATGTATGGAGGAAATGAGTTTACCTGTCAATCGTTTGTTACATACGGGTGAAGTCGTGGTTGCTCCTAAGTTGAGAATACCTGCTCCACTTTGGTACAATCACAATCAGAATCTAGTGACCCCTAGTCATGTATGTTGCTATAGTGATTAATCCTAAGTTTATGTTGCGTATAAAGTACAAATAAAACTTATTTGGCAACTATTGAAGCACTTACCCTAGTTAAAGGGTATCATGATGTAGTCCTTTGTCACTATGAGCAAGCAATCCCCTTATTATATAATATTGGATAAAGGATATGTTATCATTGATGGATTGCTTAGAGACCAAGTGTGAGTCGAGGAAACCCACTTGTTCTCACTGTCACCGGACTTGTTGGATCATGAATCTATACATAAGCAATGAGTTATGATATTTATTGGTGTTATGTGAATGTAGAACTTGATTGTACAGTATACTCACAGTGTCGAGCATCGTACAATTGAGGCATTGAGTTTGTTGAGGTTGAATAGTAAGAATAAGTCTTCGAAGGTCACGATGAAGAAGCCCGAGTCGTGGAGGAAATGCGCCTCCGTGTATCTCATGGTGAATCCATTATGCTGGTTTGGTTTTATGTTGGACCTCAACATGTATTAGTTATGCAAAGTTCCACAAACCAGTTCAAGGCTGGGTAATTATGTCTCAGGGACCAACGACACTCCGAGCATGAACTTTCATTCCCCGGGAGGCGCCTTAATCTTCTTTGATTCAGCCTTGGTGCCTCGCTTATGATACATTTTCAGCGTCGCATTCACGGGAGCCGATGCACTAGCCTTCTGAAGAGGAGCTCGAGGTGGAGTCATAGAGTGTTCTATTTGATAGGCATGTCATGTGGAGATCGCGGCATGGAAGGGTCCAGGGTGATCCCCCTCTTGGGCCACAAGACAAATGTGTAGACGGCATCCCCTGTGTCAAGATTTCTCTGTTTGAGGGTCTCTCCAGCGGGACAACCCTAAAAACGTTATTAATCATGTCCACCTGGACCTTCACGAAACTGGTCCCTAGCTGAGCACCGTGTACCAACGTGCCTAGCAGGCGTGGATACACCAACCCCCACCTAACGTCAATGGGAATGGAGCTAACAAACCTGATTCCGAGGATGCACAATGTGGCCTCCTACATAACGATACACGATGAGCTAAGGTGTCCACCAGGTCTATTTATGAAGCATTTAAGAGATGTACATTACCTGGATATCTTTGATAGGTAAGTCTACATTGCTATGTTTGGAAAGTGGCGTGGACGCGCACCGACATTGGGGGGACTGGGTACCGTAATAATGGGTTTGGCTTGCAACTAGTTGTGAACTTCTCTCAGTTCTTTCCTCAATGCATCTATCTCTTCTCGAAGTGAGGTAGTTGTCCTCAAGTGTTGCATCAAAGTCCCGTTTCATACTTTTCTCGCGCTTGGCCTTGGATCTCATCCTACTCCTATACGCTTCAGAGTCATTTGGGAATCCGTGCCTCCAAGATACGTAAACCCCTAGGCCTCGCATGTGACTTGGGTGCTCCTTGTTTCCCAGGGTAGTGGACAGTATGTCCCTCTCCTTGACTGCTTGGAAGGAGCCTTCGAAAGATTTGGTAGTCAATGTTTGCTGCAAGAGGCAATCATGTTATTTTAGACCCCATGAAGTTATGGACCTATTAACATGTAGATAGTTTAACATATCTTACCAGGTGTTGGGACACTTCCTTGTCTATGCGGTTTTTGAAAGAGGCGATGCTTGAAGACGTGGTTGATGACCTCGCTCTTAACCAGTTTCGGGGACACTCGTTTGTGGTCCCACCAAATGGTGGGGAGGCCTCTAATAGGATTACAACCTCATCCTCCATCCTCCATTGCAGAATTTTACCCGCGTACCTAGCGGTGCCAACCTGGATAGCCTTGTGCACCACACTTTCCTGTTGAAATTTGGTCATTGTCTTCATCCGCACAAAGGTCTCCCATGTTTTTGGTGACACGAAAGGATGCCTCGTAAAGGGCATGCAATCCTTGGTTATGTACTGTGTGACAAGCATGTTCTTGAAGGTTTTCCACACTTTTCCCATCGCGAGGAGCACATGTCGTTGCACGCGTTCCTGGACTTCTGTTGGGATTTCGAATGAGTTTGAAATTTTCATCCACAGCACATTTCTTTTGTCTTTTGTCAAACCTTTCCAGTTTGCTATGGTGATGGGGACCCGTTGCCTTCCGATTATCCCGTAGGTAATCCAAAATGCCGCAACTGCTTTTTTCGGTTGCAGAGGGACCCCATCTGGAGAGACCTCCATGATGGTCATTTAGTCCACTGGCCTTTTATATACTCCTCTGCCATGCTTAGTTACCCTAGTCTTCGGAGCGTTAGACCCATTCGGCAACATCGACGATGTTAACGACATCTCTCTTACAAGAAAAAACTAATTGTAGTGGGCTATGAGCATAAACATTTACACATGGTTGATCTTGCAAGAAATAAGAACATCCGGTGACGTTTATATCACAGACAGTTCCATAATAGAACCATCTGTGATGTTGTAGTATCACATATGGTTATATTATGGAACCATACATAAAAAATTGAACAAATGCATCACGAGTACGAATGGTTCATCTTTGTACCCTACGCATTTAAGGTCCATAGTAGTGACGTTGTACTTGTTGACCTTTACACCCTATAGGAGTTGGACCCAACAGCACCGAAATAGAGGGATCTTGAAAATCACATAGTCGAGCTCCCAAATCTCCTCTACAAGCCTGTAGTAGGAGCTTGGGCCATTTGTACTGAACTGCTCATCACGAAATGCATCTATGCGGACCTTGAGTTCTGATTGTACTCTTTCTATCCTGTTCTGTTGTATGAAATATGTACCCATTAATGTCATATCTTTGTCATGTCACAATTGTATATTTTAGCCCTTTTGTCAACCATTGCAGCGTTTCACTTGACGACCTCCAAGTGAATCGCACCCTCAACCATTTGTTGAACCGACGGTTATGCTATCTCGTGATCCAAACCTCTGACCGATTTGGATTCTCTTGGCGTAGCACATTCGTGTGCTCTTCAATATATGGGGACACTTCAGTCATGTGTTGCATGACTGTGAAATAGGCTTGAGTGTATGTATCTAGATTGGGGGTTATTGCTTTCCTTCTGATGGTCCTGATACCCTCTAGCCTCCCCTCGTGATGAGATACAGGCACACCTATCGATTCGACCTGAGCCATGTAGTTGACACAGAATTCATTGACGTCTTCAGTTGCATAACCTTCGATGATACTGCTCTCCAGCCGAGATCAATTGCGACTTGAGAATTCTCATGTACCTCTCAAACGGGTACATATGACATAGAAATACGGGGCCGCATATCTTTATCGCTTTCATAAGGTGGATAATGAGATGGACCCTAGTATTGAAAAATGATGGAGGAAAATACATCTCAAGATGACATAGAGTCATCACCACCGATAGACAGGGTTTGGCTCCTTTCATACTCAACCCCGAAGGTTACCAAGGGCAGAAAAATCATTAATAGTGCAGAACAACATGGCATGCAGAGTGAAGTGTCAGAAGATCTTCCATCAGTGGTGCTAGGTACATATCAATATCGTTCTCAGGTTGTTTCGGCCCTTGGATAAGTAGTGGCATCAAAATATACATCCGCTTCATACACAGCTAAGGAGGAAGGTTGTACATGCATATATTCATGGGCTAGGTGCCATGCCAGCTACTCATATTACCGAAAGGATTCATTCCAACTGTACTCAATCCAAACCTTGTATTCCTCTATTCTGCACCGAAGTCTACAAACATCCTATCGATATTCCTCCACTAGACAAAATCAGCAACATGACGTATTATTCCATCTTTCTTACGCTTCTCCAAGTGCCAACGCAGTAATCTTGCATCCTTTCGATTCGCAAACAAACGCTTCAAACGGAGAATTATAGGCAGATACCACAACATCTTAGCAGAAGGTCCTTGCTTCACCTCAGTGCCCTCGCCGTCATCGGTAGGGGTGAAAACGGGTCGGATTCGGACGGATATTGCTGTTACCATATCCTAACCCATATTTTTCTCCGGATTCGGTATCAATCGGATTCGGTACCAATCGGATTCGGTGTCGGATCGGTCGGGATTAACCCATTTCGTTTGCACCCCTACTTGTTTGTAAGGAATGCATACGATGCGATAAATGGAGTAGGGCGACCGACTTGATGTTACTATTTAATAGCTGATGTGGAAGATTTTATTTTACCATTGCGAAGAAAATGAAACGTCAAATAGTAGCACTAACCTGAAATCAAACTTGAAGATGTATCGGATTCGGACGGATATTCGGATTCGGACGGATATTGCTGTTACCATATCCTAACCCATATTTTTTCCTCCGGATTCGGTACTAGTCGGATTCGGTACCAATCGGATTCGGTGCCGGATCGGTCGGGATTAACCCGACTCGTTTTCACCCCTAGTCATCGGAGTCATTCTTACACTTGTATCGAGATACTTTGCACACCGAACCAACTTGTAATTTTGTATACTCTTTATGGTAGAGGATACAATCATTTAGACATGCATGCATTCTTTCTACTTCCATTCCCAATAGACAAAAAACCTTCTTAGCTTGGTAGGTGGTTCTCGGCAACACATTTTCCTCTAGAAGGATGTTCGCTAGGAGACCTAACAACGCCGCGAAACTCTTATCGGACCAACTATTGCTTGCCTTCAATTTTAGTAGTTCAAGAATATATTACAACCTTATGTATTGCAGCTTATAGCCAGGTAACAAAGGTTTCTCATTTCCTCTAGAAAGTCCTCAAATTTACCAAACTATCTCTCACTATAGTTTCCTTTTACATCACGTAGCATCTGATCCAGCTTGTCATCATGCAACCTATATTCATCAAAATCACTGTCCACAATTGGCATATCATTATCTCCCTCGGCAATGTCATAACTACCTTCCTATATAATCTTCTCTTCATAGTGACTGGTCCAACATGTATACCGTTTTTTGAAACCCCTTAGAATTAAGTGAGCTTTGATCTGCGCTGAATTGGTAAACATATTTAGATTATTGCAATCAATGCATGGAGAATATACATATTTCATCCCCTTCTTAAACATATCCTGCTCGGCCATTCTTCTAAAAGTAGGCATGTCATTAATGTACTCTTCGCTCACATGGTTCTCAACGTACATCCAGCTTCGGTCCATCTACACTACGCATATAACAAATTAGTGTCAAATTTTATTATTAATGCTACTGTAGCTAATTAACCAGCCTAGCTACTTACACACATAATTTTCATTCACCTAATAATAAATTGTTCATATCTAAATTAAGTAGCTAGCCATGTATTCATGAAGCAATATGCATGTATGTGTGTGTATATATCAAGCAAGAATATATTGAAGTAAACTAGGAGTACTGACCTATTCTTGAATTGGAGCAAACTACCATCTCTCTCTAAACCTAGCTATCATCTCCCTCTATTACAAGGCATATATGTTATTAGAAGCAAATACTAAGCTCTAAGCACCAAGAACAAATCGATCTACAAGCTAGATCTACAAGCAGTATGTTTTCACCAAACTCCCCAAATCCGCCCGCCTCCTTCAATGAAACGCAATGAAGATAGATATATCGAGACCACGTATACTGGTTATTTAATAATGTGGTGTATCCAGACGGTTCCAACCACAAACTATCTGTGATATGAAACTATTACAGATGGTTTGTATTCATAACCGTCTGTGAACTTTCACATGCGGTTATTACTATGAACCGTCGGTGATGTCTGCCATTATCATAGACGGTTAGTATCAATAACCATATGTGAATTATCATAGATAGTTATTGATACAAACCGTCTCTGATGTTTTGCATTATCACAAACAGTTCGTATTAATAACCGTCTGTGAAAATATTATAGATGGTTACTCATATGAATCGTCTGTCATAGTTGCGTATCATAGACAGTACACGGCCACGCTTGTAAAACCGTCTATGAAAATTACAGCACACACAGTTCTTTATGAACCGTCTGTGATGTAGCCATCCAGTATAGCCTCTTTTGTAGTAGTGATGCCATATCTTGAACCTTGTTGCTCAAGATGGTATGCAAGTGATTGGTGGATAGTTGAATAATATCCGCGATATCATTCGTTACCTCATAAATTCCTCACAAGTAGTTGCTAGGTTCATGAAGTACTGCATAGCCAATGGGAGGGAGCCAAGAAAATTCAGCCTTAACATGGAGATGAGGTGGAACTCAACATACATCATGTTAAGAAGGTACAATAAGGGTACAGACATGTATATCTATCTTTGTCAATGCTAACTCTTAAAATTATGAATTGGTAGTCACTAATTTAGATTGGCATATTGCTAGTCATTTTCAAGAATTTTTAAAACCTTTTTATAAAGCAACAAAGGTTATATCTAGTGTTTACTATTCCATCTCTTTGGCTAATTATAGACAAGATTGCGAAATCTAAGGGATCCCTTTTAGGCCATGCTGTTGTAGCAATGGAGGAAATTTTGTTAAATATGTTGGTTCTATTTCACACATATATTACTTTGCTATCATTTTTGATCATATAAAAAAGTTGGCAGGTTTGAAGATTGGTATATAGGAAATAGGTGAACGCCGTAGTCTTGATTTCTCAGAAGCTTTTGAACATGTGAAAAAGGAGTTTTTTCTGTGTTTTCCACTTGTATCATGAAAAATTTGGTAGTAGTGCATGATCAGAGGTCTCATAGTAGTAGCAATATGGAAAGACAAGCTTAACAACTCACTTGTGGGAGAAGCTAAAGAGCAAGTATAGCTCTTCATCATCTCTACCTTAGGTGGGCCCCAAGTAGAATTATGCTTCAGAGTTGAACCACTACCTGGAGTTTTATTTTGCAAACACTAATCCTAATCTTGCTAACGGAGGTAAGATAGACTTGCTTGAGTGGTGGAAGAATAACAAGTGGATATTTCCTATGCTATTACATTTCGCACGAGATGTTTTGCTGGTGTCGGTATCCACTGTCTCTTCAGAAGCAACGTTCAACATAGTTGGGAATATAAATGAAGAAAAGAGATCATCCCTCATGTCTAGGATGGTGGAGGCAATTACAGACATCAAGGACTAGGAATTGTGTAAATAGCGACAACAACCTCAACTGGAGGATCCTAAGATCATGCATGAGTACGTTGATGTTGAACACATGAACGATCTGGACATTGAGAAGTAGTTAGTATATACACATGTTACTATACTCTTTTCCTTACTCAGGAAGCCCACTCTAGGCGTAAGGTTTTTAATGAGGCAGTAACATTGTATCTGTAAAATATCAAAAAAATTCACTTGTCCCCAAAAATATTTCTATGCCTATTTTTTATGCAATTAATTCAATTTGAACAAGGTTTTTAATAAAGCAGCATAAGAGGAATGAAGATGGTGGTGGCCGCCACCATCATCGTTGCTGGCTCCACCATTTACAGTTACGCAAGACTAGGCCAAGGTCGGCACGGCACGACAACGATCTGTCATGTTATGGGCCATGCCTGAGCCTCACCGGAGGCGAGGCCGGCTAACACAACACGGTGGGGTGATCAGATCAAGTTAGTATGGTCTGAAGCATGCTTAGCCCATGGACACATCTTAAGCATCTCTTCTGAGACAATAAGTAGACAAAGGCAAGTCATCTCGAAGCCGACTTCCAGTCCTTGGTGCAAGGCGACCTCACCATCACTGTCTACTGCCATCGACTCAAGGCTCTGTTTGATCCCTTACTAATGTCGATTAACCAGTGTCTGATGAGATGCTGGTCCTGCAATTGACTAGAGGTTTGAACACTTTGTTTGCAACAATTGGCACCATTTTACCCATTTAGCAGCCCTTCCCTTTGATGCGGGGTGCCTGATCTTCATGACGTAGGATCGATCCCATCTACTCAACCACACGCTCGTGATCCCGTCTACTCAACACAAAGCAGACGTGTCACAGCTCCTGAGAATCACAAGGAATCACAAAGCAACGATGTAGAGAAAAGCCCAATTCCTCTATAGGTTGTAATCAGATGGCAAACTTAAGGAAGAACAAGCGTATATCTCTCTATTAAAAAAAATAGATTCAATTGTGGTCTGCCAAAAAATTATGTATTACAAGGCTTATATAAACCTTGGGAGGCCACAAGGTCTCCTACTCAACTCCTAGGTGTTTTAGACTCCGACTCTCACAAAAAGGAAATAAAAATAAAAAAACCACAATCCTTTTGAAGATAAATCCCCCTCCATTACGTAGCTCTTGAAATAATCTTTCCAACGAATCCAAGATCACCACAATCGGACCTCGTATGTGAAGGTTGTTGCATTTATACGCCATGTATATGATCAAAGATACGGTCATACTGTTCGGAACACCTTCAAGTCAATCGAATGGCTGCAAGTGTCTCCAGCCAATCCAATAGTGAGATCATTCGGCCTGGTCTGAATGTTACCATAAATATCGACCGTCCAAAGTTGATTGAATGACACAGAAGGGAGAACATTCAAAGCGGTCCGAATATCACTGTCGCTATCAACCGTCCAAAACCAATCGAACGTTGCAGAATGAATGAATGTTTGGAGTGGTCTAAATGTTTCCAAGGCAATCAGGTGGTCCGTTGAAGATCAGACGGAATGACTCATTTGGAGTAGGCCGAATGTTTCCAAGGCAATTGGGCCGTTTATGGAAGATCGGACGACGCAATCGTTCAGAGCGGTCCGAACATCTCTGAGAGACCATGTGGACATGCCCCATGTTTGTGATGAGTGATTGACGGTTGCTTTTGAAAGTTTGAGTTTGATTTGAGTGTTTTCTGCAAAGTCGTAGCTCTTTTGCTGTGGTTGTAGGTCTTCAAGAGGGCGTACGACTGGTTTTGACCGTTGTCGTAGCTCTCTGGCCGTGGTTGGAAGGCAGCGATGAGTCGCTCGACCACAGCGACCGTGGTCGGAAAGCACTAGGAGCTGTTACGACTGGTTTTGCTGTGGTCGGAAGTCAGTCGGAGTGTTTATGACCACTTTTGCCGTGGTCGGAAGGCTATACGACCACGTTGTGGCATATACGACCACTCTGGCCGTGGTCGTAGGTCACCAGGGAAGTTTACGACTGGTTTGGCCATGGTCGGAAGGCTATTCGACCATGTTGGCTGTGGTCGAAGCCTGTTACGACCACGTTGCTTGCGGTCGGTGGTCATAAGTCGAAGCTACGACTACTGCGGTCAGAAGTCGGCGCTCAAGTGAACGACCACGTTGGCCATGGTGGAACGCTACTACGACCACGCTGGTCGTGGTCAAAAACTTGGTTCGCACTTTACGACCATGTTGTGTCGTTTACGACCACTCTGGTCGTGGTCGAGCGCACTTACGACTACGTTGGTCGTGGTTGGAAGTCATTAGTCGGAGCTACGACCGCAGTGGTCGAAAGTCGGCGCTCGAAGTTAAGACCACGTTGAGTAGTCATGGCCTACGACCACGTTATCGCAGGAAGCGATCGGAAGCACTCGGGTGAAGTTGTAGTGTGGTCGGTTGTGGTCGAAAGCCCATTCGATCACGTTATAGACTTAGGCTAAAAGTTGTAGCTTCTGTTGTCTGGTCGTATGGCTTCCAGAAGCGGTCGTTTCAGCTGGGAATTGGTCGTAAAGACTTATGAGGTGGTCGTAGACTTTGTGCATTAATGTTTAAGTGATTTCGACCGATCGTAATATATGTACGACTTTGTGGAGTGTGGTTTGAGCTTTGTTTTCTGATGCAAATGGATGTTATCCTTATCTAGTGCGGTGCTATGTGATGTTTTGCTTGTCTGTGATGGTTTGCAGGACTTTGAGACTAGTCGTGGTGAGGCATGGATGGTCGAGACTAAGAACGGGGGTGCTGAGGTCATGAGCGGCCGGGAGATGTCAAAGACGACGAGGTCTGTGAGGTGGTTGCAAGTGTGATCGGCAAGGCAGGAGGAAGCTTCCGGGAAGGCAGCGGAGTGGCATTTTGGAGAAATGCGAAAAGCTGCAAAGGGAAGCTGTGTCTCTGCAAAGCACCGGAGTTGTTGGCTCTAACGGGCAAAGCAGTGGAGCCGTTGGGTTTAACGGGTAAAGCACTGGAAGCTCGTGGGTAAAGTGAGTTGAAAACCCGGTGTTAGGTGGGGGTTTACGGGTTCCCCTTCGTTGGTGTGTGGCTATAAATAGAGAGGGTAGAGCTTGGGATCTCGTGAGATTCTGATCCCCGAGTTGCTCTGTTCTTCCTTGTTTATTTGTGAGTGCGTCGGTTCTCGGGATGGAGCAAGTGTGCTCATGTATCTCCCAGTTGGAGTGGTTGTAGAAACCTCCATTATCAATCATTCATCTCTCTTCCTCTATGTTGAGTTTTTGTTCTGTGAATTGTTTGATTGTTTGTTTGTGCTTTCTCTGTTTTGTCCTTTCCATGTATGTCTCAGATGATGGTTCTCAGTTGTGCTATGGCCTTCTTGATCTAAGCAAGTTCTTTGCTCAAGTTACCTTGCTTTCTTCTGCTCTGAACTGGGATCCATACTTAAGACCATTTGGTCAGGTTCTTCCCGAGAGCAGAGATTTCGATCGGGTCCTAGTACAAATGGTCGTGCGCGCTCTCTCTGTCTTCGGTCGTTACTGTGTTCTTTCTTTTATCGATCGACATTTCACTGTGGAGTCTTGACTGCTCTGAAACTGCTTCGGTCACAGCAGGGAGTCGTTCGACTACATAGTAAGGTATCGACTACTCTGGGTTTTGGCCAACTCCATCATTCTTGATTAGTCTCAGTTGACTTCCTATAGGTTTCCAGCGAGCATTCATCTTCTGTCTTCGTAGCTTCTGTAGCTATTGAAAAGAAGTTGGTGAGAATACTTGAGGAGTTTTTGAAGGCACCATTCACCCCCCCTCTGTTGCCATTTCGGTCCTACAATCTCCGAAGCATCTAAGTGTCCAACGCTGATACGATGGCTCGGACATTCGAATCCATTCGGACTGGTCCGAACATTTCAAAGGTCTTGCGAGTGCCTGATGTGGATCGAATGGTCCTGAACACATCTAAGATCGATCAGACCAATCTGAAGGTAGTTTTTGATATCAGTTGAAATTGTTTGAAAGTCCGAAGCATCTTCATGAATTCGATTGTTCTTGTGGTAGATGTAACATCCTAAATTTCAAAGTGTCCAAAATACAGAATTTTTAAAACTTTTCTTGCAATTGGCAGGCATTCAAAATTTCTTCTGAATATTTAATTTGAAATCTCTTGAGTTTTGAGAACTATAAGTTGATATACTGAGAAATAATATCCAAAGTAAAAACAATTGTGATGTTAAAAAGAAATGGAAAACCCAAGGATCTACACACAAAATTAAAATTTAAGTATTAAATAATGGAAATAAGAATATGAATTCCAATTTACCTAGGTAAAAGAAAAATGGCTAAAGGAATATTACAACTCACATCTAAATAGTTGAAAATTAAAATTTAAAATGTCATGCAAAAATTGAAATAAGCAAATCCTAATGCAAGTTAAAGTTTAAATTAAAAATCCAAATTATTCTTAATGCCTTTCTCCTTTTTCCTCTTTCTTCTCCCTCTTACATGTGGGCCCCCTCTCCCTTTTTCTTTTCTCTCCTTCCTCCATCTCTCTCTTCACTACCCACGGCCCCGGCCTACACCTGCCTCCTCCTTTTCATCTCTTTCTCCTTTTTCCTTCGTAGCCACGTGCTGGCTCTTCCTCCTCCGTTCGTTCCCCTCTTACTTCTCCCGACAAGTGCTCTCGTCAGCTAGTCTACTCCTCCTGTTCCTCTGTCACTGCCGCACCCGCTCCCGTCAACATCGCGCTCCTCCGCCCATGCCCTGCAATGCCTTGGCGAGCCCGCGCCATGCCACAATCCCGTCGCCTGTGCTGCAGTCTCCAGCAACAGAGCTTCTACAGCAAACCCCTCCGCTCCTATAAGTGGCCTGGCTCCTCCCTCGTCTCCTGCACTTCTCCCTTCCCTTTCCTGTCCTTCTCCAGTCTTCTCCTGTGCACCAGCCACCGTGCCCACCCGCCGTTGAGTAATAAATAAGAATATACTAAGATTTACTGTTAAGACATCAATTAGCTAGTCAAATATCCCCATACCTCCATAAGTTATTAAACTACTCATTCATTGAATAAGTTGAATAATTGGTAAATAGAACCCCATAAAATACCTGTAACACCCCGACCCTCCACTGGGCCCAAGATGCTACCACCATCCACTTACCATTTCAGTAGTGTTGCTATTCCACTTTTAGCAGCACATCTATTTTCTGTTAATACCATTACCCACAGATATCAAACCACAATTTAACTGTAGGATAATTGCAAAAACAACTAACCTCGTTTTTCACAAACCATAACATAAACACGCTCAGGGTTCCATTGCTAGCAAACTAAACCCTAGATTCACATACAAGCTCAGTGTAGACTAAGCTGTTATTTTACATGTGCAGTGCCAAAAGGACTATCCCATTCCATGCATGTCTTCATCCTTCACCGAAAAACAACGACAAAGCAAGGGTGAGTCCGAAGACTCAGCAAGCACATGATACAACAGTAACATCACTTTAACAATTTCAATCAATTTCATGAACTGTAAGCTGTATTCCACTCTATGACTGTAAACTGTAAGCTAAATCTGTAACTGTATGCTGAAAATCAATTCTATGTCTGTAAGCTGTAATTCAACTCTGTCTGTAAGCTGTGATTCAATTTTATGTCTGTAAACTGTAATTCAATGTTGTAACTGTAAACTATAATTCAATCCTATATCAGAAGCTGTAATTCTCGCTGAATCTTAAATTGTAAATCATAATCAGAAGCGTAAATAAATCAGCAGAATGTAAATCTGTAAATCAATCAGAATCGTAAAGCGTAAGCGTAAATCAATCAGAATGTAAACTGTAAATCAATTGTAACTATAAACTGTAATGCACAATCGCATGAAATCAGTAAATCACATCTGGCTCATGAATGCTTGTATCACTTTACATCCTTTGTAATGCAATGCAATATCATGCAATGCATCTGTATGCTCTGTAACTGTAGCGTATACCGGTATAGCGGAGCGTCCACCCGTCGATGGACCACTCATTTGCCTACCTCTGTAGGTCTTATTCCAGAGCACTCCGGACTAGTCATATGACTTTCTCACCGACCTGGCTCTTATTCAAGAGCTCTCCAGACCAGTCATGATTTTCTCACCGACCTGGCTCTTATGCATTTTGCATGATGCAATATGCCTCAAATGTGAATGTCTAATCATAAACATTACTATCAAAGTATGATTAGCACATAATCACATGCATCATCTCATAAATACTGTAAACCATGGCATGGGAACACGAATACCATTCATCACAATTTACTGTCTACCATGCACTTGCCTGTTAACCTGGCGGACGGTGCGTGGACGGCACCAGACTCGAACTGCCACCTGAACAAGCATTAGTCATCTCAATCATCACTCATGCAATACATACATGTACGAGTAAATAATATCGCTCAAACGTCCAATCGACATAACCCACTCCTGTCTCACCGGGCAACCCCTCATTGACCCGATGCTTAACCAATCTATAAATTGAGCGATCACATTATTTATACTCGCCAATCAAATTCTACACGCTTAACCTCACTTTAATCAGTTACCCTTTCTAATCTCAATTTATTCTCTCCTCCCTCCTCTACCACGGATCGATCAGATTAACAGTGGCAGTATCGATCGTACCGACCAGGCATTTATATTAATAACGATAATTAAATAGTCACATGCATCGACTCTAATTATCGGTATACTATTTATGCCCGACTCGGTAAATAAATAGGGGTTTTCGAGACGTTACCCTAGTCCCGAGCGACAGGATCGGGGCTCTGCCTTCCTTTGACTCAGCCGGATCGGGCAGATCGGGCCGCAGATCAGCCTTTTCCTTTTTTTCCCTCTTCCCTTCTTTCCAGTCGGCCGGTCGCACTCCTGGCCTTTCTTTTCTTCTTCTTCTTCAGCCGGCCCCTCTTCCTTTCTCTCACTCGGCCGGCTCTCTCCTCCTTCCCTCTTTTTCTCCCAGCAGCGATGCCCCTGGCTTCTCCTCTTTCCACGCCGACTCCTCCCTCACAGCCGGCAGCTTCCCCTTCACTCCTCCTCCAATCGGCTAGCTCCTCCCGCGCTTCCTCTCCCTCACGGCTGGCGCAACACCCTCTCTTCTCCCCCCGCTAGAACCGGCCCTCCCCTCACTCCCATGCACGGCGCGCAGCCGGCGGAGCCGGGGAGCAGCGACGGCGGCGTCCAGAGGGCGGCGACGAGCGGCAGCAAGAGGGGTGACGGCAAGGCACAGCAGCACGCACGGCGGCGGCGGCGAGTGGCGCGGCTGGGCGAACGGGACGGCGGCGGCGGTGCGTGCGCAAGTGGCGGCGGATCGACGAGCGGCGGCGGCGGCGCGAGCGGCGGCGGCGGCAAGACCCGACGGCACCGAGCAGCAGCGCGCGAGGAGAGAAGTGACGGCGAGGTGAGCTCGGGAAGAGAAGGCAAAAGGATTTTGCCTCTCCTCCACTGTCTCCTCTCTCTTATACTGTTGTAGGATGGGCCGGGCCGGGCTTCATCGGCCCAGGTATTACAATACCACAACTCAAGTTGCCACGAATACATACATCGACGATTAATTCAATAAATTAAACTCATATATCGGTTCATAGGTCTAACCTGACTCATGAAACTTTATAAATGAATATAGAAATAACAAAAGAAGTTATTAAATAAAAGGTCGATCCATGGTATTCTAAAAATCGGCTATGCCTAGCCATCCTCAAATCCAAGCAGAATATTCTCGTGAATATTCTCTTGTCATGAAGACTCATTGACATATGTCTCGGCAGATTTTTCTCCTTCATTCTTCCCTTCGCACAAACCTCATTTGACACCGTCAAAACTCCGCGCCCAATCAACCTTGTCTCAAAACACCCATTAACTCATAATAAAGCTAAATTGAGCCTATTTGGATTTATTTGGATCTTTTGAGTAATTTACATTTATTTGAATTCAGTTGTTTATCGCATAGTTAGAAATTGGAGTCCTGAAGAATCAGTGGATCAAGCGAGACCAAGATTGAGGTAAAGATGGAAGACCAGAAGCTCAAGACCAACAAATGAGAAAGCTTCGAGTGAGCCCAAGACCACGGTAAACCGTGCAAGGCAATTCAATACTTTGATCATATTGAACCTGCATTTTCTGCAAATTACTTTTGTTTAAATTATCAAAATTGCATGCTGTTATTTTATATGCAAACATATATTTGTTTCAAGATTCTAGTTATGTACCCATTATATGACTCGTTAGTATTATTCCTCCTTTGGAACATTTGAATATGTAAACCTTGTCACCCTAGTAAAATTATAATGGTAAACTTTCGAAAATAAGTCTGTAATTATACGCCATGCTTAGTATTGCTTAGATACTCGGGCCAATAAAACGCTTAAGCATTATTTTTAATCATGAGAAACTGGTTTGGGAAGTCATGGTGGTAATAACTGGTATATTTGATATGATTATTTTATGCTCCTAAAAACCTCAAATTGCTATACGCCATGCTTAGTATTGCTTAGATACTCGGGGCACTAAAACGTCCAAGCATCATTTTTAATCATGAGAAACTGGTTTGGAAAGTCATGGTGGTAATGACTGGTATACTTGATATGATTATTTTATGCTCCCAAAAACCTCAAATTGCTTATCTATCTAGGCGGATGGTTCGGGGGTATGGTGCAGCGGTGCACGAGAGTGTGGTTAGTGGTAGAACCGCCCAGATAACCCTAAGGACTGAATCTCATCATGACCTCCTGTGTAAAACAAGTACAACCACATGTCTGTAAAGTACAACTTGGCTTAATAGATTTACCAGACCTTGAAAGTCATCATCATAGGCGGAAGAGGTGAGGTAGTGCAAGTGGCTGGTCTACGGATGGTTTGAATGGGACACTCGCAGAGGGTGAAGTTCTTCTGCAGCGTGCTAGCAGTGTGGGGGTAGCCAGCTACTATGCGCATAGGAGGGGAACATCCCGCACAACCTATGAGACCTGCCGCAAGCGGGCCAAGCTCATAGGGGTGAGATGATGGAAGGGCGAGGTATTTTGAACAGTTACTGTGATGGTTTACTCAACCGCACGACTAAGGAATCGTGTGGGGCAACGAGCAAACTGTCTCTTGTGGGTAAAGTGTGCAAACTTTGTAGAGTCAAAACTATTCAAATAGCCGTGCCCACGGTCAAGGGCGGACATGGGAACTTAATAAGCTATAGTTCTATTTCAAAAAAAACTTTGTGGGTGGAATTGGAAAAGTGGAGGGCAGTGGAAAGCCCTGATTTGTGTTACCCTGGGTGTCGCCCCAGTGATAATGTAAGCGGCAATAGCACTGAAGGTCTAGCATATGGTGCAGAGACCATGTAACGGTGAATGGAATCTGGATCGCTATTACTATTGCATTCTTTCACACACTATGTTTTAGTTCAAACTGCTAGGTCTCAGAAAATTTCTATGTATCATATTTTAATACTTCTTTTCTTACAAATAAACTATAGTCAAGAATAAATAGAGTCGTAAGTAAAGAAGATGGATGTTTGTGGTAAATACTCAAAGATGTTGGTGGGTTTCGTGTCGATCATCAAAAGGAAACAATAGTGTGAACTCTGGGAAAATAAATTGGTGGAGCCTAAATGAATAGATTGGCTAGATGGATAAATTAAATGATTTTGGAGAATTAGGGAGTGCGAAAGTAATTGCTGGATTACGACACTGTTAAATAATATAAATTCTTGGGAGATGTTGACAATAATGGGATAGTAGAATATTATCGATTACTAGATGGGTCAATTGAATTTTTGGGAATTTGTAGATATGATAACAACTATTGGAATATAAACCTGATCAATAATATTCCTGGTGGATGTATACTAGTGAATTAGCTAGAGATAGATAATGGAAAATAAGGTTAATTACTGGAGGAGCAAATTATGGTTTTGAAGCAATAACAGAAAGGATTGAATTGTTGGGAAGTCCTAACACCGATAATACCGGTGGATTTAAAAGTAATAGTGTTGAATAATCATTAGAATTCAGAAGTGAAGAGTTGATGAATAGCAACTATAAAATTGGGTTATTAGGAATTCAGAATACAAAAGATATTGGTGGATCTAAAATAAAGGATATTAAATTTTCATTAGACTGAGGAACTAATCAAACTGGTAAATAATGAACCTGAGAGTGGATCTATAAAATTGTGGTGAAGATTTAGATTCACAAGAGAATTGGTAACTCTGATTCAATTAACAAAATTTTTAGACAATGCAATGGGAATTGTTTGATTGGTGGATCCAAAGTAAAGACATTGGATTTCCATTAGATTGTAGAGTTAACAGATTGGCATATAGTGGATCTAAGATTAGGAGCATACAGCCATCTGAGATTGATTTACAAATTTATGGTGGAAGTTAGGACTTATGTGAATCAGACACCCATGGCTAGATTAATGAAATGGTGGGAGACAATATAGAAAGTGTATGATTGGTGGATTAAATAAATGATGACACTCGTTGTTTGGAATCTTAGGCAGTAATAATACCGTGATACGATCATAGGCACCACATCACACTCAACGGTGTCCTCATAATCACCAATCTTGAAGGTAACATGCACCACAAACTGAACCTTCACATCTCCACATTCGCTAAACCATTGCACGTGATATGGACGTGGAAGTTTCATCATCTTTAAACTAAGTTTCTCACATAATTCAACACTAGCCAAGTTATAACAACTGGCACCATCAATAATAAGTTTGATTACCTTGTTGTTTACCTTAACTTGTGTTTGAAACAAGTTGGACCATTGCGGATGTGCATCTCCTTCTCGTGCAAGCATATTTAAGTTTTTGGTGACTACTAGTGCCTCTCCCATTTCATAATTCAACACATCAACCGCTTCACTGTCATCCGATGCATCTTCATACCTCTCCTTTTCATTACTAGGTTCAACCTCGTCTTCACTAGTTGATTCATATTCTCCATCTTCCGTCACAAGCATAACTCGGTTGTTGGGACACTCTCTAGAAATATGGCCATGTCCCAAACACTTGAAGCATTAAATTTTCCTACGTTTTGTTGTAGCGCCAATTGAGGGTATAGGAGATGCAGTAGCCTTCTTCTCACTTGATGTGAGTGATGTCTTTTGTAATTGAAGAAAGACGAGCATTAGCGTTGGAAGCAGCACTAGCTGCAAATGTGCTTCATCCCAAATTGAATCATGCTTTGATGACATTGGTTGAGGATGATGGCACCTTCAAGTTAAAAGAAGTTGTCCTTGGTGCTGGTTTTCCATCCTCCAGTAGCTATTTTTCAGCCTTTGTCACTTGATGTACCAACTCGATGACAGTGTTGTAGGGCTGATATTGCACAATATGCTTGATGTTTTTGTTCATACCAAACAGGAAACACGCAAGTGTTTGCTCTTTATCTTCATGCACACGTGCTCTAATCATAGCTTGCTGCATATCCTTATAGTATTCCTCCACCGAACGGCTTCCTTGCCTTAAATTCTGCAGTTTATCAAAAAGATCATGTTTATAAGTCTTAGGAATAAAATATGCTCTCAGCTCTTGCTTCATTTCAGCCCATGTCGCACTTGATGGTTCCCCATTATCTTCTCTTTGGTTTAACACTTGCTCCCACCAAATCATCGCATACCCATCAAACTCAAGAGATGTTATGTGTAGCTTCTTCTCTTCTGAATAATGTGCATCTGGAAGATCTTATCTATCTTGAGCTCCCATGTGAGACATGCATATGGATCGGAAGCACCTTCGAATTTGGGAATAGCGAATTTGAGTTTCTCAAATTTCTCCTCCGCGTGCGGGTCGTCATGATGATGGCCATGACATTGATAATTGTTGTTGCAGCGTAGACAAAAATCATCATCGACGTCCTCAATGTGGGTGGCACCACTGCGCCCATGGCCACGCCCATGCCCACAGCCTCTCCCTTGGCCATGGTCAGCGTCGAAAACACCTCCCCCACACCCGGAAAGGGGTAGTCGAACTGCGTTGGCAGCGGCCCGATCAGCTGGAGCTTCTTTAGCGAACCGTGCAGTCCTCTCCTTATCAGTCTCGTCAAGCTCAACATCTCCTTCATAAACACCAATGGGGCCCGCTCTTTGTGAAGCTTCTCTAGTATCTCCCTCCTCAAAATGCTCATGTTGTCATTCAACTGAGTGTTGAAATCATTTGTGAGCTTCTCAAAGTTAGCTTGTGTAACATATGTTGGTTCTCCTTCTTTTCCCGCCATGGTTAGTGCAAATAATAAGAAAAGCTATGTATGTGGATGTGGAAGATTCTATTGGTATAATTCACTCAACCTCACATTCTCTTACCAACCAAAGTTCTTATGCATCCTTGATGGAAGTGAGGAGTTGCACACACTTTAGTGACGGTAGACAATACAAGGTGATAGATCGAGCAAATTCAATTACACAAATACTATTATAACAATGGCTTATTTGTGGAGCTTGGATGGACAGTGTTTACCAATGTAATATGAAATCCCAGATATTGTAAAGTTAAGTAATAATTCAAGCTAGAATACTTTGCCTAAGTGTTGATCCAAAATAATTAAGTGAAGTATATGAACATACACGCAAAGACCAATGTAACTCAGTGCAAACAAATGAATGAACTAAATAGAGGTAATCTGATATTTGAGGAATGGATAGCTTGTTTTGTACCAAGTACTAGGAGAGACGCTAGCGAATTGCAATATTAAGGATATAGGGCACAAGTTGCTCAAAAAGGATTTGATCACACAATTCTGATTTTTTTATGCAGACTTCGGCCACAAAGTTCTTTCTTTCTCTCTCTCTTCACTTCTTTTCTGTATATATATTTTTGTTTAAACTATAGCTCTTTCTATACGTCGACTGCCTTCTTGGTACAAAAACTCATATTTCAATAAGTGTGATTACTACTAAGAGCAGCCCTTGATGCAATGTCAACAGCTAGTCTCAAAGATGAAAGGAAATACTATGAGCGAGACTCACTGTGATTACTGTTGTCGAATGAAACAACGGAAACAGCACAACGATTAAGCGACGCGAAGGAAACACAATGATTAGCACCTAAACAAAAATTCTAATAGACAAAAATTTAACAAAACTCACGAGACTAACAAAATGCAAAAGCTACAGTTTGGAATTTTTTAGTAGCAATTTTCGGTTTTGCGGACTCTAGGTAATAAACAGTAAGAAATTGATCTAAAAGTTAGGGTAAATAATCATACCGTGTCAACCTTGTTTTGATACCAAGATGATGCGGGGTGCCCAATCTTCATGACGTAGAATCGACAATGCTTAGTTGGATCCGTACAACCTAATGAACCAATGGTGCCAACCACTGTCAGAACAGCAACCCACGACAAAAGAATTCGCCCAACCACATGCACGTGATCCCATCTACTCGACCACAAAGAAGACGTATCACAGCTCCTGAGAATCATAAGGAATCACAAGAACAACGATGTAGAGAAATGTCCAATTCCCCTATAAGTTGCAATCGGATGGCAAACTTTAGAAAGAATAAGTGTATAGCTCTCTCTTGAAAATAATAGATTCAATCGTGGTTTGCCAAAAAGATACGTATTACAATCCTTATATAACCCTTGGGAGGCCGCAAGGTCTCCTACTCAATTCTTAAGTGTTTTAGATTCGGAATCTCACAAAAAGGAAACAAAAATAAAAACCATAACACTTTTGAAGATAAATACTCTTCCATTATGTAGCCCTTGAAATGAACTTTCCAACGAATCCAAGATCACCTCAGTCGGACCTCGTATATGAAAGTTATTGCCTTTATACGCCAGGTATACGATCAGAGATATAATCATACTGTTCCGAACACCTTCAAGTCAATCGAACGGCTGCAAGCATCTCCAGCCAATCCAATGGTGGGATCATTCGGCATAGTCCGAACGTCACCATAAATATCGACCATCCAAAGTTGATCGAATGACACAAAAGGGCAAACATTCGGAGCAGTCCGAACGTCACCATTGCTATCAACAGTCCAAAACTGATCGAACGTCGCAGAATGAACGGATGTTCAGAATGGTCTGAATGTCTCTAAGGCGATCAGACAGTCCATTGAAGATCGGATAGTACGACTCATTGGAGTGGGCCGAACATTTCCTAGGCGATCGGGCGGTCCGTGGAAGATCGAACGGTCCAATCGTTTGGAGCGGTCCAAACATCTTCGTAGCATCTGAGCGTCCAACGCTGATCGGACGGCTCAAACAGTCGAAACCATTCAGACTGGTATGAACATTCCGAAGGTCTTGTGAGCACCCGATGTGGATCGAACAGTCCTAAACACATCTAAGGTCGATTAGACTAATTCAAAGGTAGTTTTTGATACCAGTTGAAATCGTTTGAAAGTCCAGAACATCTTTGTTAATTCGATTATCCTCGTGGTCGATCCGACGTGGTAATGAGGACTTGAACGTGTCTTCCTTTGCTTGACTCTAAGTATTTCTTCTCCATTAGCTTCTCCTCCATGGCCCAATTCCAAAAGCTTCACATCGTTCAAACCTGAGAACGTACAACACATTGGAATGAGGTAATATCTAGTTCTCACATAAATTATAACCAAATTTAATTAGGAGCGAATTCACCTGTTGATTAATTTGTTTAGCTTGTGCTCGTGTAATCGGTCCAATTGGTGTCTTCGGGATGTCCTCATCACCCCTCTTTTCATCTAGGCAACATTCCTGTTGCTGCTGGAGGTAACGGCGCAGAACACCACCGCCCGCAACGCCGCTGCCTCATCTCTTGCCACTTTCGGCTCTCCACTCCACCCTCCAGAGAATGTGATGACCATGCCTGTGGAGACCACAGCAATTGCAACAACGACCGTGGCAGTGATCATCGCAACAAAGGGGGATGAGGCCATGGTCGCAGTGGACACAACGGTGGACACGGCAACAACGACCGTGGCGCACCACAAATAGCTGGTTCGCCTTCGACAGGCCTTGGTTTGCGCCAGGGTTCATCTTTTCGTCCGAAATTTGGTGAAATGAACAAAATTTTGCCCCTTAGGTATACTCCGAAACAAGTTTTATTCAGCTGAAATTTGGCCGAATTTGATCCTATTTGAAATTTGTTTAAATTTCATCAAAAATTTGATCTTTTCCGTCCGAATTTTCTAACAAATGTACAAAATTTTGTTCATTTGTTCCTTTAGCCTGCGTCCGAATGTTTTTCCCATCAGAAAGTTTTAACCCTGGTCTGCGACCTAGGCCAACCAGTGGCGCACTTCGTGGACTGCACCAGGCGCCCCCGGCGTTCTTGGCTCACGCCCACCTCCGACTCTTGCTCACGCCTACCATGCCATGATGATCAGGCGGCCAACCTTCTGGGGCAGCACCACCAACCACACCAACCTGGGATACCTCCGGTCTTGTTACAGCTCTCAATAATAGGTATCTTGTTACAACATCACCAACACTTTCGGGGTATCTCGATATCATCCAATGCAGCTGGTATTTTTCTATCCCAAACACAGTATGCCACTTATATTCTTGTGTGCGTCTATGTCCAACTGCAATCCAATCTCCACACTGATTGACACACATTCCAAACTTTCAGCCAATTGTGGACCTCCAGTCGTAAACCCAACTCCATATAGACGTCCAATACCTACCTTCACTCGACCAGACTTCTCCTATGCGGTTCAACAAGCCCAGACATCTCCTATGCGGTGTTAGAAATCGAGAATGCACTCACACAATACTTTCGTGGACACAGGTTAGCAAGAAGATAAACAGAGAAGGCTTGTGACGCTGCAACAGCTTAGCGTCGCTTTCTTTTTTATGTTTTTTCTCTCTCTGTAACTCCTCTGGGCTCCTCACGTACATATATAGATGCTTGACTAACTACTGAGACCTATTCCCCAGGAGCCATTATGACTAACTACTGAGACCTATTCCCCAGGAGCCATGCGCCCTCATCCATTTCTCACGGCACCACTACTCCAACTCCCTTTACCATGCAGCTACATGCAAGCACTTATTCATTTCATATGCAAGACCTAATCAACAAACCACTAATTAATGACTCAAGTACTACTACATGCACGCAGGCATGCACGACTCAACAAACTAATGCATAACTAGACATATGCAACAAGATTAACCCAACAATCTCCCCCTTAAACTTGTTGCATCTTCTCCACAGCAGCACCAGCTCGTCGTCGACATCTGCCATAACGAGATGTGCCTCCTCCTTTTTCTTGTGGCATTCGGAAGCAAAATGCCCATAGTCATTGCAATTGTAGCATCTTACTTTAGCCTTATCAAATTTGAGATACCTACGGTTTCGACCACCATTGCCATCGGAACCGTCACCTTCACGCTTTGACGATCGGGCCTCCCACTTGGCCCGCGTGAGGAGAAGATGTTCATCATTGTTGTCGCCGCCCGGAATGCGTAGACGCTCCTCATACGCCTTGAGGCGGCCGATCGCTTCTTCCACCGTCATTGTCTTCAAGTCCCCAATTGCTCAATAGTTGAGACAATCTGCAGGTACTTGTTCAGGACAGCGCGGAGAAGCTTCTTCACGACGTAGCTTTCCTCCATTTTGTCGCCAAGACCGCAGATCTGGTTGACAAGGGTCGTCAATCTCACGGCGAAGTCGTCCACCGACTCTATTTCCTTCATGCACAAACCCTCGAACTCACTCTTAAGGGTTTGCACATGCGCCTCCTTGACGCGATCAGCGCCGATGTACATCGTCTTGAGCGTGTCCCACGCAGCTTTCGCCGTCTCTTTTTCGGCGAGTAGGAGGAGGGTCTCCTCCGGGACTCCTTGGAAGATGGCCGCAAGAGCCATCTGATTTTTGCGCTCATCAACGTCGTTGGCCAGCACAGCTTCCCAGACGCCTTGGGCCTTCATGAACACCTTCATCTTGCTTGCCCACGCGGCGTAGTTGCTCTTGTTCAGCATAGGGTATTGAAGAGAGACGTTGCTTTCTCTTCCCGATACCCTCGATGGACCACCGCCGGTGACGATGGCATGACCCGACGGCGACATCGATCTTGTCCTCGGCATGGCTCTGATACCAAATGTTAGAAATCGAGAATGCACTCACACAATACTTTTGTGGACACAGGTTAGCAAGAAGATAAACAGAGAAGGCTTGATAAACAGAGAAGGCTTGTGACGCTGCAACACGTATGCACACACACACACACGGTCAATCAGTTTGCTCCACGCCTCCTGATATCTCACCACTGATACCAAATGTTGGCTCCGGACCCTGGCACCCCGCCAGGTCCAACCGGGTTCACTTCCTGGTCTCCAGGTCTTAAATGGGCTGAACACAACTAAGCCCACGGATCAACGGAGCAACATACTTATAAGTGGTATTGAGCCTTCTCCCTCCAAAAGACTAGTCCAATGGGTGGAGACTCCCTCACACTTATAAGTTGTGTTTTTTCTTCTCCTACAATACATATGGGACTATTCCTAACACGCGGCCCAACAAGTCCATTTATTCATGCATGACCCACGTGAACCACACTTCACTCTCATCAAGTGTATTCTATGCTTTATCAAAGGTACCATTCACTTTGTTCTCCAGCTCTACAAGTCTTCTACTGAACTCATAGCATACTCTAATGCTGATTGGGCTGGATACCCGGACACCCAAAAATCCACTTCAGGGTATTGTGTTTTTCTGGGCGAAAACCTTATTTCTTGCTCTTCTGCGGCAACCAACCATTTCTCGTTCTAGCGTTGAAGCGGAGTATCGAGGTGTTGCTAGTGCGGTAGCTGAATCATGCTGGTTGTGCAAACTCCTGCTCAAGCTTCACCGGCCTCCTTCCAAGTCCACCAATGACCATTGAATTAATATATCCGCATGTATTCGGAGGCGCTGAACAGTGCCACCGAAATGCGTCGCCTCAGGTTCGCAGCCGGGCGGGCGAGGTGGCCACTGCCACGCTCGGACGCCATTCCCCTCATTATATTGGGTTTTTTTTTTTTTTTGCACGGCCGTCCATGCCAACTCTACCATGGTGGAGGTCGAGCACTGCTACACCGTGGAGGTGGCTTTATAATGATGCCTGTGTGAGGATGTGGACTTCTATTAATTGAGCTATGTTATTTCATACCGCAGGTAAGAGTAGAGCTAGAAGGGTTCTTGCTTGACAGCAGGATTTCAATTTGTAGAATTCATGGCAAGATGCTAGATGCGATTTTTGTGATCTGAAATTGGATTACCAATAAACTATTACTTAATTGCAGGATGTGCTCATTGGAGGGGGCCATCAGCATGAGCTTAGAATACTCCTTTTTGTACTGGCAAAGATTTCAACCATCTAGCAGAAAAAAAAGGCTCTAGGTCCTCTGAACGCACGGAAGTAACAGATTAGCATCGATCTATCATTGACATGTATTGGCCAATGGCCATGTCAAGGTATGCTGTCATGAAATCTCAGAAGTTTGATGGAATGCCTGCTTCAGCTTTTGATTTGTTCACCTTTCTAATACTTTTGTTCAATTGCTAGAATGGAAATAGAATTACTCCTATTCAAATATTGTCCTTTTCAGCTCAGAGTTGAGTTGAAGATTCAACATTGTTTTGTTTCTTTTTCCAGCTGATAGCCGAATTCTAGATTTAGCATTGTTTTCTTTCTTTTTCCCCTAGCTCAGATTTTAATCCAACACTTATTTCTTTTGTTTCCAAAGAATGTTGTCAATTATTTCAGTGCACATTACCTCAGAACTTTTGTTATTTCGTTTTTTCAATTTTGCTTCTATGGAGCAACATGATCTGATTAGCTGAAGAAAACTGATGACACCAAGGAAACAAAATGCTATTTGTATCTGTGCGGCAATGTTCTGTAGTTATAGCTATATCAACATTTCAACCTTATATCGCAAAATTTTCTATTTTAGTAATCTGTGGAGGAAGTCCTAGGCTCCTAGGTAGAGTACTCCGTGGGACATATTATCTGATGAACACTGCAAAACAAGATGCAGAACCTCAATTGTTTGCTGGGTGCTTTCCCCCTCGGAACACTTGCTTATGAAAGCCAAAAAGAGGTGGTCAATGAGCTATCTGATGGAAGAGAAATGGAGTTCTATGTCAGCTCCATTATTTATTTATCTATACGCTATTTGCTTGGATCCATTCCCATGCATAGGTTTGGATTCCAACCCTTACGTTCACATTTTTAAGAGGGACCGACTAAATTTATCCAATTCAAATTATTATGTTTCTGGTTACATCTTCCATTTATGTTTCCTTTAGCCTTTGATTCTCTTCTACTGCACAGATGCCACCATGGTGATAAGATCAATATAGTGCCTTTTCAAGTTTCATTGCACATGGAGGTGACGAATATTTGTCTACCGAGCTACTGATATTTGTATTGTGTCCTTCACTTTGAATGTCATAAGTGCTGTAATACTTACAAAGTGAACTGTTATTCAGGTACCAATTTAGATTAGTAAGTTAGTTTTGCCTTTTCACCTAAAGTTCATCTAGCTTCATGGCTACCCGATTATTTACTGTCAGCACCATGTTTCGCCTTGTGAGTTCCTTCATTTTCCCCCTAGATGGTTCCTGCTGGATCTGTCTTGGAAAGCAGTCCATCTTTGGTGCGTCAAGAGTTTATTAAAATTGTTCCATTCCAATTTTATTTATGTTTAGTTCGTTAATGCCTCTTGTCAGTCGATATTATGTGACAAAATTTTCAGACCTGTCCATTCACTGTGTGCTTGGGTTTTGTTTCTGTCATGCCTATAGTGTTACTTATATGGGCTTGTGCTCCCAAATTGTTCCTTTTCCTAGATGTCAATGTAATCTTAATCTTGAATGTCTTCGTTTTTTTTCCAAATGTTAAGTAAAAATGCATCCTTCCATCTAAAGAAACAAAAATCGAAGCATGTAAAAACAGCAAAAGTTAGCCCAGCAGGTACCTGCATTTTTGTTCGCAATAAAAAAAATGTCAGGTGTGTTCTTATCTACTGTGGTTTATAGTTACGGCTGATGACTTTTAACCCTAGCGTACGTACTTGCACGAATGAATCGAATGCCGATTATCCAATAAACCGTTTCGAAAAAGCTGTCTCGATAAACCGCTTTGAAACGACAGTAGAGAAATCATCCCACTTATTTGTGTTGAGAAGCTATACGCTAAAATGAACGGGCCTCAACTCTACCATCCACAGTCGGTCCTATGTGCACTACACAAAATCCATGAAATAGGATACTTACAGATCACTACGTAAAGCTAGTTTGCCGACAGACTTTAAACACCGATAAGAGCAAACACAGGATACCGTATCACACTATGGTCAGCCATACCGTATATATGCTCTGTTTACGTTTCCATACACGGCTTTATCACTGATCTTCTGTACCAAACACCGGATACCATGGACAGGGGGAAGCTTCCATCCAAGCTTATAGGGCTTGGACTTGAAGAGCCTGTGCATGGCCATGGCCCACGGAGTTACTACTGGTGCAGTGGTGCTAAGTATTTAGGCTGGGTCCTATTTTCTCCACACTTGCCACAAGGAGGAGAGCAACGCCGCGTTGTGAAGCTCACAGGATCAGGGGCACCAAGGCCGATGTCAGCAAAAGAAAATGCAGCACTCCAAGGCAAGTTTCACGGAAGAAGAAATGACCATCAAACTAGAGGACTTACGTTTCATGGAAGAAGAAGTAAACATTTCTCTAGAGAACTAGAATTACCAGACGAACAAAAGCACAGTAGACAAGAACCTTCGTCTACGAGCTGATGCACGCAGGCTAAAAGCCACTGAAAGAGATGAAAGGCACCGAGCTCGGTAAAGGGTGGTTGCAGTGATGGATCTAGGATAAAAGTTTAGGTTGGGTGAAGCGGAATGGACTAAAAAACAGAAGCAAAATAAAGCATATATAATCCACATTGCAAATTCACACAATTCATCAATTGTCATAGACGTGGGCCTTGGGCCAGTATGGTTATTATTAGGAATTAGATATTGGTTTCTATTTGAGTTAGAGATTGGTTTCCTTGTATTATAGATATAGTTAGAGATATGATATTAGTTAGAGATATAATTGGGATTAGATTCTATCTGTTAGGGGAAGCCATCTATATAAGGAGGCTACCACATGCTATTGAATCAAGCAGAAACTTATCATAGTCTTCCTCATATAGTCTCTCTCTCCCCTTCTACTCCGATGCCATCCGGCCATCCTCTCGGTGGTATTTATCCCTCATAAACTAAGGTTCATGACATCAATAAAGTTATAAAAATAAATATATAATGTAGAAGATGGTACCTCCCTAATGAATTTAACATAATTTCCCGCCAAAATACCAAATAATTGAAAATTCTAGTTCAATGAAAAGAAAAGATGAAGTAACAACCTGTCAATAGTAGATTGATTAGTAAGTGTTAAGATTAATTTATCATAATTTGCAAAAATTATTGAATATGAACAAAACGAAAGATACCGGTAAAACACTAATTATGACTAAGAGCCCGAGGCAATTTCATTCTTCTATACTACATGTCTTGAAATCACTTCTTAATTCTACCACGATCAAGCCCTCTAAATATGTCCTGCTCAATGTAGCATATCATCAAGTCATTCAGCCACTCGTTAGATAACCTATTATGTAAATCAGTCTTAATAATATTCATGGTTGAGAATACTTTCAACTAATGCCGTTGCCATAGGTAGGAACAATGCTAACTCAATGAGATGGTAAACCAATGGAAACGTAGTATACCTTTCAGTTTCAACCACCTTCAAGGCTAAAAATCCAAGATCATGACAAACAACACAATCATCAATTCTTTGCACATATAGAATAAAGATTTCAAGTTGATCTCTTATAGTTTCACGGTCAGCAATGGAGAAATTTTATCATAGATATATGCAAGTTGAGCAATCTTATCCACATCAAACTTTGAGAAGGTGTTTCTTGGATCAAGACAAAAAAAAGATACAAGTAGCCCCAAAGATACCTCATTGAAATGATGATTTATCTCCGTGTTGATAGCATCAACAACAGCAAAGAAAGTATCAATACGATAATAGTGATCTTGTGTAACTGTGATCCCATCTAGCCTTGATCGGTCCCATTTGGCATCGCTTCATCTATATTTGGTATTGGAATCTATTTGCCTCACAAAATACTTTAACTTCAAATAATTGCTCCCAATCATGGTTCCTTAGACCAATCAAACGTGCTTTCACATTAACAAGCAATGACATAGCCTGAACAATATTTTGATCCTTTGCAAGATGAGAGATAACTCATTTGTAATGCGAAATACTTTCAACATCATCTTTAAAATGAACACAAAGTTAAAGCTCTCCATTAGTTATAACAAACCTGCTGCTGGACTTAGCTGACGTCCGTCTTCATGCACAAATTTCAACACCTCTACCACTGCATCCCACATTGACTAAATACGGAGTAAGGTTGTATAATGAGATCTCCATCTAGTATCTCTAGGTCCTGCCAAGATAGTGTCTTGATGCTTCCCTCTTCCTATAAAAATCTTACCACTCTCCAACTTATCCAAAATATTTTTATGATACTTCTTAGTCAATACATCTCTCGTCTTGCAAGACGCACTAGTGGTGGTCACAACCAAACTCACATAGTTGAAGAAAACCCTGATAGACGAGCAACAACTTGTGACAGCACAACTACCAATTGCAATTGGTGAGCAAAGCAATGGATATAGAAAGCATATAGATTGTCATCATGAATTTGTCTTTGAAGGCTATTGAATTCACCTCTCATATTCGAAGCTCCATCATATCTCTGCCCTCATATTCTAGCACTAGGTAAATTGTGCTTACCAAGCAACTGAAATAAAGCTTCCTTCAATGCATCAGCACTTCTATCTTTGACATATTTAACACCCAAAAATTTTCAATAACCTTTCCTTTATTGTTAACAAATCTACAGTACAAGGTTACAATTAGTTCAAACACAAAGCAATGAATTGTTTAAAAAAACATAATTAATCACTAACCTTACTATCATGGCCATTTGCTCTTTGATTGATATGTCATGAGATTCAACAATAAGAATATGTAAAATATTATCTCTAATCTCATCCAAAATCACCTTGGTGACCTCCTGTGCATAACATTTTACAAATTCCTTTTGAATTGTTGGGCAACTCATTCAGGCATTTAATGGACATAACTCCTCAAATGCAACCTTCACTTTTTCCTTCCTTTCTTTGTACCAATCAATCATCTCTAGAAAATTACCTTTGTTTATGGAAGAAGATGATTCATCATGTCCACGGAATGCTTGACCTTGCATTAGGAGAAATGATGCACAATCTAAAGAAGCTATCAAGTGAGTTTCATATTTGATTTCAAAATCCTTACTATGAGACTCCATTTTATGAGAAACACTAGCCCGTTGATTTTTGAAAACATCACAAGATTTCCTTGCATTATTGTGGATACTACTACTCCCACCAATATGAAGAGGAAATGATGCATATGCATTTTTCCAGCTATTATACCCTATTTTGGTGAAGACATCGTGACCGAATTTTTCCTCTAAGGGTTGCTGCCTAAAAAGAAAGCAATAAAAGCAATAAGCCAAATCCTTTTCAATAGTATATTCAAACTAGTCATGTCTCTTAAACCATGTTTCACGAAAGCTTCTAAAATCCTTTCCATATTGTTTCTGAGGGAAATTATAACCAAAAAGTTGAGTCGGGCCCTTCAACAAATAAGCCCTCTTCACTTGATCTCTAATATCAGGCTGAAATTCCTCAATTAGCACACGAAGTACTACATCAGCCACAATGTGCATATCCAGACCAAATCCATAATACTATTAGTTTCTTGTTATGTTTGTTCACGTTGTGCATCTTCAACATCAATTTGTGCTTCATCAAGCATCTTCAACATCAACTTGTGCTTCATCAACTAAAGCACATTGAACATTGGCATTAACAATTTGCGTTCCCACCGCAGTTTCACTTGCACGAGTACTTGGTCTTGAGTCCCTACTGCTCAAGCTCAATGTAGTACTAAAGTAGCTCTTCAAATCTAGCAAATTAACCAACGAACAAAGAATAAATTTATAATCCATTTGGTTTTGGACTAATTACTTCAAATCTATCAAATTAACCAACGACCAAAAAATTTAATTTATAATCAAATCTAGCTCTTCCTACCAATTTCCTTTGGATTTAGAGTCCTTGTTGTGTTGTGGAGGAGGCGCCATATCCTCTGGCCTCTGCAGATTGCAATCTTCCCTCACGAGCGGAGTGGGCAAGTCCCAAGTGCCCGCAGGCCACACCGCCGCAGCCCCCTAGTCCCCAGACACCGCGTGTGCCCGCCACCACGGCTCGCCTGCGCCGCGTGAGCCACCGCCTGCCTACGCCGTGCGAGCCCGCCGCTCACCTGCTCGGTCTGGAGACTGGAGGGCTAGGGTTTGTTGGCATTAATTCATTTTCTTGCTAAGGATAACAAAACTTATCTACATGTAAAATATCTAAGCTCTTTTATCCTCTAGAAGTCACACCAAGCTGGACGTTGGCTCCAGAGCTAGCTAGAAATTTTTGAGCTGGCTTTGACTCATGTGCTTAAGTCAGCAAGTAGTATCCAGATGTTGCTAGCTGCTAGCTAAAAAATCTACACTCTAAGTCGGTTCGTGTCCCTATAAAAGAAGCTTGTAACCCCATTGCAAAGTGTGTGTTCCAGGCTAGTAAATTAATGTGCTTGCTGCATCATAAAGAATATATGTGTGTGTGAGAGTTTGTTCCAAATACCCAACAACTGGTATCAGAGCCCCAGGTTCGAGTCAGGCGTAGCGGAGTAGTTCGTTCGTGCTGTTTTTCGGAGCCGAGATTATGGCTTCGAGTTCGGGCGTCAGGATGGCGCAGTCGATGGTTCCCGTATTCTCAGGCGAGAATTACGATATGTGGAACATCAAGATGCGGACGCTACTACTATCGCAAGGATTGTGGGATATTGTGGAGACCGGCTACAAAAGGTACGCTACTGAAGAAATCTTACACCAGAGCAGAAGAAAACTCTGGCGGAAAACCAGATGACGGACGCCAAGGCCTTGTTTTTGCTTCAACAAGGTGTTGCGAAAGTTTATTTCCGCGGATTATCGGCGCCAAGACATCAAAAGAAGCTTGGGACAAGTTAAAGGAGGAGTTTCAAGGTACTGCTAAAGTTTTAGCTGTAAAGTTACAAACTTTGCGAAGACAGTTTCAAAATTTGCAGATGAAGGAGTCCGAGAAGATAAAGGATTACTTCTCGAGAGTCATCGAGGTGGTGAACCAGATGCGCACCAACGGTGAGGAAATTACTGATCAAAAGATTGTCGAGAAAATTTTGATCAGTTTACCAGAAAAGTTTGAACATATTGTTGCTGCAATTGAGGGGTCTAAGGACTTGGCGACTCTTACTGTCCAACAACTAATGAGTTCGTTGGAATCTCATGAAGCAAGGAAGCTACAGCGTGCAGGGAGTTCAGTTGAAAGCGCCTTCCGATCAAAGCTGAGCTTCAAATCCCAAAATTCAAGAAATAGTGGAAATTATCAAAGAAGAGTTGATCCAAGAAAAGATGTGCAGAAAAAGCCGACTGAAGATAAAAGAGAAAAAGGTACGGCTAGTTCCAATTTTTGGTGTGATATTTGCAAAAAATCCAGTCATACTACAGATAGGTGCTGGAAAAAGATGACTTGCAACAAATGCAAAAGGCAAGGAAATATTGCCAAATATTGTAGAACCCGAGATATTAATCGGGCAAATTTCTCAGAAAAAGAAGATAATTCAGAAGGAGCAGTTTATTCTTGTCAAATTGCCCAAGATGAAAAAGATGATACTTAGATTGTGGACAGTGGTTGTACAAACCATATGTCTTCCAATCGGGATATATTTCGAGATATTGACTCATCTCATCAGGCAAAGATTCGCATGGGAAATGGTTCTTTAGCTCAATCTGAAGGTAAGGGCCATATAGCTGTCCAAATGGAAAATAATCAAAAATTTATTCGAGATGTTTTATTGGTACCCGATCTGAAGCAGAATTTGCTAAGTGTTGGGCAACTGCTAGAACACGGGTATGCTGTTCATTTTGAAGATTTCTTGTGCAAGATACTGGATTGCAAGAATGGAAATCGCCTTATTGCAAAGGCGGATATGGAGAAAAAAAGGAATTTTCCATTGAAAATGAGTTATCCTACTCAATTGGCCTTACGAAGTGAAATAAGCGATAACTCTGAGTTATGGCATAAGAGATTTGGTCATCTCAACTACAAAGCCTTGAAGCTGCTTAGAACCAAAGGTATGGTACAAGGTTTACCATTCATTAATTTGAAATCTGATCCATGTGAAGGTTGTATTTTTGGCAAACAAATTCGGGCATCTTTTCCACATGGAGAAGCTTGGCGAGCATGTGCACCGTTGGAGTTAGTGCACAGTGATATTGTCGGAAAAATACCAACTATGTCAGAAGGCAAGAATTGGTATTTTATCACTTTTATTGATGATTATACAAGGATGACATGGGTTTATTTTCTAAAAGAGCGATCAGAAGCACTTGAAGTATTTAAGAAATTCAAGGCTATGGTAGAAAATCAAAGCAACCGAAAAATTAAAGTACTTCGCAGTGATCAAGGTGGCAAGTATATCTCAAAAGAATTTGAGAAATATTGTGATGACACTGGTATTCGGAGGCAATTGACAGTAGCCTACAGTCCTCAACAAAATGGTGTTGCCGAGAGAAAGAATCGCACAATTGACGATATGGCGAACTCTATGCTAAAAGAGAAAGGTATGCCTAAATCTTTTTGGGCAGAAGCTGTAAGTACGTCAGTTTATATTCTAAATAGAAGTCCAACGAAGGCAGTTCTAAATCGCACACCATTTGAAGCATGGTATGGTCAGAAACCAATAATCAGTCATATGAAAATATTTGGTTCTGTTTGTTATGCCCAAGTAGCAGCTCAAAGGCGAGTCAAATTTGATGATAAGAGTGTCCGTTGCATATTTGTCGGGTATGTTAAAGGCACTAAAGGATATCGGCTATATCACTTGGAAAAAAAGAAGATCATAATCAGTAGAGATGTGATCTTTGATGAGAAGGTTTCCTGGGATTAGGAAACAGCTAAGGTTCAAAAGAATCAGTTGATACCGACAACGGTTATCTCACTAGGCCAACCACAAGTTTCAGTTGAGCAATAGGAGCAAGGTGATGCTCCAAGTCGAGATGAATCAAGTTTGAGTTCTAGCTCAAGCCCGAGTGCTAGTGAGCATATGAGTACGCCGGAATCAGCTCCACGACGAGTAAGAAGTCTGACAGAAATATATGAGTCATGTGGTTTCTCCGTTATTGAACCACAAAGCTTCGAAGAAGCAGAAAAGCATAATAATTGGGTAAAAGCTATGGAAGATGAGATTCATATGATTGAGAAGAACAACACTTGGGAGATAGTTGATCGACCCAAGAATCGAGAAGTTATTGGAGTTAAATGGGTTTATAAGTCAAAGTTAAATCCAGATGGCTCAATTCAAAAATATAAAGCAAGACTTGTGGTGAAAGGCTTTAAGCAAAAGCCTGGCATTGACTACTATGAGACATATGCTCCAGTTGCAAGACTAGAGACAATACGAACAATTATTGCTCTAGCAGCTCAAAAAAGGTGGAAGTTATATCAACTTGATGTTAAATCGGCATTTCTAAATGGCTATCTCGAAGAAGAAATTTATGTCGAGCAGCGGAAGGATTTTCATTGAAGGGGAGAAAACAAAGTGTTCAAGCTTAAGAAGGCATTATATGGCCTCAAGCAGGCACCAAGAGCGTGGTACAGTCAAATTGACAAGTACTTCATACAGGAAAATTTTGAGAAAAGCAAAAGCGAGCCCACCTTATATGTCAAGAAAAGAGGTACGGATATACTAGTTGTTTCGTTATATGTCGATGACTTGATATATACAGTAATTGTGAAAAGATGATGCAAGAATTCAAAGGGATATGATGGAGACGTATGAAATGAGTGATCTCGGCTTGCTACATTATTTTCTAGGTATAGAAATATGCCAAAATGATAGTGGCATTTTCATATCTCGAAAAAGTATGCAGCAAGTATTTTGAAGAAATTCAAAATGCATGACCGCAAATCGATTACAACCCTTTGATGCCGAATGAGAAGCGAGAAGATTGAAGATGGAGCAAATAAATCAGATCCGACAGTTTATAGAAGTTTAGTCGAAAGCTTATTATACTTGACGACAACACGACCAGATATTATGCTTGCTGCCAGTTTATTATCAAGGTATATGAATAGCCCAAGTCAATTAAATTTTTCTGCTGCAAAAAGAGTTCTGCGATATATCAAAGGAACATCAGAATATGGCATATGGTATAAGCCAGTAGAAGATTCAAAATTAATCGGCTACACAGATAGTGATTGGGCAGGATGTCTTGATGATATGAAAAGTACATCAGGATATGCTTTTTTGCTTGGTTCAGGTATCTGTTCTTGGTCAACATAGAAACAGAATATAGTAGCTTTGTCTTCAGCTGAAGCAGAGTATGTGGCAGCAGCCCGAGCGGTTTCACAAGCAGTCTGGTTGAGAAGAATAATTGAAGATATCGGCGAAAGACAACATGAGCCAACTATTATTTATTGCGATAGTAAATCAGCAATTACGATAAGTGAAAATCCAGTTAGCCATGAAAGAACCAAGCATATTGCAATCAAATATCACTACATTCGAGAAGTAGTTGAGCATCAAGAAGTTAAACTGGAATTTTGTCATTCAGACCAACAAATGGCAGATATTTTTACAAAAGCTTTATCCAGAGAAAAGTTTATCCACAACAGAGAATTAATTGGTGTCTCAAGAAAATAAATTAAGGAGGAGTTTGTTGGCATTAATTCATTTTCTTGCTAAGGATAACAAAACTTATCTACATGTAAAATATCTAAGCTCTTCTATCCTCTAGAAGTCTCACCAAGCTGGACGTTGGCTCCAGAGCTAGCTAGAAATTTTTGAGCTGGCTTTGACTCATGTGCTTAAGTCGGCAAGTAGTATCCAGATGTTGCTAGCTGCTAGCTAAAAAATCTACACTCTAAGTCGGTTCGTGTCCCTATAAAAGGAGCTTGTAACCCCATTGCAAAGTGTGTGTTCCAGGCTAGTAAATTAATGTGCTTGCTGCATCATAAAGAATATATGTGTGTGTGAGAGTTTGTTCCAAATACCCAACAGGGTTGACACTGCTACAGGCAAGTCTGCTTTGCGCCTTTGCCTGTTGGGAGTGAGAGATAGTGAGTTGGCCCAAAAGGCCGAAAGTCACGAAGTGTCTGAGCTCCTGACGGCCTGAGGTAGCACCGCGCTGCCTGCGCGCGTTCTCTTCGGCTAGCCGTCGACCATGTCGAGGCGTCTACCTCCGGCACCGCCCATGCTTGCCCCGCCAAGATCCGCCCCTGGGTGGGCGACAACAATAGACGGCATGTACTCTCTGCGTCAAGACTATCAGCAGATTGTCGCAACCAACCTTGTAGGTGAATCTAACTAACCTTCTAGCAGTTGAGCACCCAACAGAGCAGCTTGATCATATATCCATTCAATCAATTGACTGTTGAATGGGAGTACAAAAATATCAGTATGGCAGTTCTGATGAAAAGGAGGAAGTGTGAACCTGTGGCTCAGTTGTCTGTTTTTCTCACGTAGCACAATATATACTTAAGTGTGTGTGTAATTCACTGATGGTATTGTAATCCATCCAGTTATGCCTAAGTTGAAATGCACTGATGTCGCAGTTTACCCTGTTTATTAGTTCTTCCACACTAAATCATCGATGCATATCACATGTCTGTTCTCTCTTTATTTGCTCTACTCGCGCGCAAAGCCACTAGTCAGTATTAAAGAGCATGGATCTTGCCCAGTCTTGAGCAGGCATACGACCGTACCAAATATGTTTGATCTTGCTTTCTCATTGGTGCAGCTGGACAGTTACACGAGTGTTGGTTCATTCTTCTCAACACAAACAGAAACAAGATCCATCAGGGCTCTCTCTCTCGACACGAAGGGAACATAGGCTGATGATGGGGAAGGGAAATTTTTCTTTGCTATTGTATTTTCACTATGTTCGATCACCTCCTTGTAAACAGTACCTCCGTTAATGACCACTTAGTATTGATTCTATCAAAGGAAAGCAGCTCAAAAGCCCTTACTTTCCCCTGTATCTACCGCGACTTAGTATACTGAGCATCAAGAGAGAATTGGACGTAAAAACTCCTAAACCATGTATTGCATCGCGACATGCATCAGCCTTGTGTAAGGTATGCTCAGCGTCGCTATGCCTCTCCTGCAGTTCTTCCTCAAGAACGCGTAGAAATAGTTGATCACTAGCTTCTTGACAAAGAACGACTCCTTTCGTGCCCTTATGTCGCCATGCCCTAGATGGTAAACCACGCCCAACTCCTTGGCCTTGTGAATGAAGGAGAGTTCATTGTCTAGGCTTCGCCTTCCATCAAGCGTCCCATCCAGAGATCCATCACATGACGTGCTTGATCCCAAGGTTGGATTATCAACACCTGCAGACTCAGCATGAAGTGGAACACCAAGAGAGTAGATGCTACCATTGGGACCAACGAGAACTCTTGATGAGGCTGACGCAACCTCCTCTTCAGAGTTTGAGTTAAACTGGTTGTAGTGCTAGCTTATCTCTGTTTTCCCGTGTAAGAGTCCTGATTCTGTTCGGTCTGTTTTTGTCAGTTTAGTTCTCTGATTTGGCTGAGGGTCCGTGTAAGAAAAGAAATAGGTTTTGCTTAGCAAATTGTGTACTGATATAAGGACGAAAAACCCTTGAAAGGTGCTGTGTGATTGCACCACCAAATCGGCATTGTTCTTCTCTGTTTGAAGTTCTCGGCAGATTCAGTTTTGTCTGACGTACTGTTCACAGTTCGGCAAAATTCCAGAATCGCTGAGTTCGGCTTTTGTCCATTGTTTTCTGTGTTCGCGCTAACATTTGGTATCAGAGCTTGGAGGCAATGGATGGCAAAACTTCAGAGAAGAAGGACGCGGCAGGCGAGATCTCTGTGGAGAAGAACCGCCACCACGAGTACCGACGAGAGGAGGACTGGTGCCAATCCAGTACCCTGTGCTGAATGACACAAATTACGGTCCGTGGGCCGCAAAGTTGAAGATCATAATGCGATCTCTAGGTGTGTGGGCAGCCATTGAAGGGGATGCACTGGTCGAAGAGGAGAAAGATCAGGGCGCTCTGGCCGCCATATCTCAGGCAGTCCTGGATGAGGTCATGATGGCCATTGCAGAAAAGGAAACTACGAGGGAGGCGTGGGAAGCAATTAGAGAGATGCGCATTGGAGAAGATCGTGTCAAGAAAGTAAGAGCACAGGTACTGAAAAGGCAGTTCGATCGCCTGATCATGGGAGAATCAGAGAACGTTGGTGAGTTCTCTCAGAAACTCACCAGTTTGGCTGGGGAGATTCGATCACTTGGTGTTGAATTGCCGGATTCAACAGTTATCGAGAGGTTGTTCAGTGCTGTTCCCAACAAGTATCTCCAGATTGTAAGCACAATTGAGCAATTTGGGGATATGTCGAAGATGTCGCTGACCGAAACAATTGGACGCCTGAAGGTGTTCGAAAAAAGCTAGAAGGGGCGACGTCAAGGCAAGGAGGAAGGCGAGCAGCTGTTACTTTCCCGTGCCCAGTGGGATGTGCTGGTCACAAAAGAGAAGAAGAGCAATGAAAATTACAGCAGCAATGTGAAGAGAGGCGGTGGATGCAGCATCGACCGAGGGCGTGGCCGTTGGCAAGGAAGATGGTGTGGTTCTGAAACCGATAAGAAGCCACATCGCAAATTTGATAAAATGAAAATCCAATGCTACAATTGCCCAGAATTTGGGCACTTTGCATCTGAGTGTGGAAAGCCCAAGAAGGGGAGAGCACATGTAGCCGAGAAGTCTGACGACTCGCCTACTTTGCTGATGCTTGAAGCCTGCGAAATGATGGAAGTAAAGGAAGAATACCCCATGGAAGAAGTGTCTCTAGTAGAAGACAAGATCCAACTCCATCTCGGGATGAACGAGGAAGAGAATGGAGGAGTTTGGTACCTGGATTCAGGAGCGAGTAATCATATGATGGGAGTAAAAACCAGTTTACAGAACTGGACACTTCAGTTTGAGGATCAGTCAAGTTTGGCAATGGGTCGGCTGTGAGGATTGAAGGCCAAGGTTCTATTCTAATCAGACGACGCACTGGTGAACACAAGGTATTGACTGATGTCTACTGCATCCCAGCATTGACGAGCAACGTGATAAGCTTAGGGCAACTGGAGGAGCAAGGATGCAAAGTTGTAATTGAAGAAGGGTATTTGGATGTCTTTGATCGACAGAAGTAGCTGTTGATCCATGTCAAAAGAGGTCGAAATAGGTTGTATGTACTCAACCTTGATCTTGCCCATCTGGTGTGCTTACTAGCTCGTCTAGGAGATGAGGTCTGGAGATGGCACGCACAGTTTGGACATCTGAACTTTCAGGCACTACAGAAGCTAGCCTGAGATGGATTAGTGGAAGGGCTTCCAATGGTGCATCATGTGGAGCAGGTGTGTGATGGGTGTCTTGTTGGAAAGCAAAAGCGCACTCCATTCCCATAAACAGCAAGCTTCAGGTCTACTCAAGTGTTGGAGCTGGTTCATAGCGACATTTGTGGACCAATCACACCTCCAACACCAGCTGGAAATAGATTCTTTCTTCTGATTGTTGATGACCATAGCAGATACATGTGGATTACCCTACTGAGAACCAAAGATGAAGCATGTAGAGCTTTCAGGAAGTTCAAGGCTGCTGCCGAGAACGAAGTGGATATGAAACTGAAGGTCGTCCGCACCAATCGAGGAGGTGAGTTCAACTCAGATGAGTTCAATCGCTATTGTGAAATGCATGGCATCAGAAGGTTCCTAACAGCACCCTACTCCCCTCAACAAAACAGAATTGTTGAGCGCCAAAATCAAACTGTGGTGGCTATGGCGAGAAGCATGCTGAAAAGTATGAATGTGCCTGAGAGATTTTGGGGAGAAGTCGTAACAGTAGCAGTGTATATTTTGAACCGATCACCAACCAAAAGCATGGTAGGATGAACCCTGTATGAGGCTTGGTGCAGATGGAAACCTGCAGTTCATGATTTGCAAGTTTTTGGATGTGTAGCTCATGTGAAAAAGGTAGGAGGGCACATGAGCAAACTGGCGGACAGAAGCTCACAGATGGTGTTTATCGGCTATAAGATTGGTTCAAAAGCTTACAGGGTGTTTGATCCAGTCACTGGAAGAGTATGTATCACAAGAGATGTCATATTCCAAGAAGAAAGAGCATGGGACTGGGACACCAAAATGCCGACGAAGGAAGTCTCAACCAATGACGTGTTTCATGTGTCTTATGATCTAGGTACAACGGGTATCACAAATGTAACTAAACCTGATCAGGTGCCTGTCAGCCCAACTCATTCAGAGATGCAAAACAGAGATGTAGACTTCGTTGAAGCATCAGTATCAACCACACCTGGAGAGGTTCCACAGAATGAAAGAACTCTGGACTCAACTGGAGGAGCTCCACTACGGATGCGTACGCTGCAGGATCTGTATGAAGAAACTAAACCTGTGCAACTCGAGTACTTTGGACTATGTTTCTTAAGTGCTGAGGAACCATAAAGTTTTCAGGAGGCCGACAAAGAAGAGAGATGGAGGTGTGCCATGCAAGAGGAGATGAATTGTATCCAAAATAACCAAACACAGAGTCTTGTAGATCTTCCTGAAGATCATCAAGCTATTAGCCTTAAGTGGGTATTCAAAGTAAAGAAAGACTCACAGGGTAACGTGGTGAAACACAAAGCATGATTAGTGGCCAAAGGATATGTGCAGCGGTAGGGAGTAGATTTTGAAGAAGTGTTTGCACCGGTTGCAAGAATGGAGACGGTGAGATTACTCATCGCTTTGGTAGCACAAGAAAGATGGTGACTCCATCATATGGATGTGAAGTTGGCTTTCTTAAACGGAGATCTGGAGGAGGAAGTATATGTAAGTCAACCACCAGGGTTTGTTGAGAAAGGCAAGGAGCACAAAGTCTTGAGATTGCATAAAGCCTTGTACGGCCTAAAATAAGCACCAAGAGCCTGGAATTCAAAACTGGACAAAACTTTAGTACACTTCGGCTTTGAGAGGAGTCCTTTGGAGCATGGAGTATATAAAAGGAAGAACGATGGAGATTTGTTTCTGGTTGGTGTTTATGTGGATGATCTAGTCATTACAGGAAGTAGTGAGACTGAAATAGGTGTTTTCAAGAAACAGATGCATGATGGTTTCAAAATGAGTTATTTGGGCTATTTGAGTTACTACCTTGTTATTGAAGTCCATCAGAAGCAAGGAAAGATTACACTTAGCCAAGAAGCATATGCAAGGAAGGTGCTTCAAAGTTGTGGCATGGAAGATTGCAATCCGACTCAAGCACCAATGGAAGCAAGACTCAAGTTAAGCAAGAAGAGTACAGCACCACCGGTGGATAAAACTATGTATAGAAGCATAGTGGGAAGCTTGAGGTATCTTACCAACACCAGACCTGATTTGGCATTCTCTGTTAGGATGGTTAGTCGATTCATGGAATTGCCTACAACTGAACACATGAGTGCAGTAAAGCACATTTTAAGATATATCAAAGGAACCCTCAATTTGGGCTATTGTTATGGAGAAAGAAGGAATGATGAGGAAATCCGCTTGATAGGTTTCAGTGATAGCGATATGGCTGGAGACATCGATGATCGAAAGAGTACAACAGGAGTAGCATTCTTCCTAGGCTCAAGCCTGATCAGCTGGTTGTCTCACAAACCAAAGGTGGTGGCGTTATCCTCAAGTGAAGCTGAATACATAGCAGCTGCGACAGCAACATGTCAAGGAGTGTGGTTGGGATCACTCCTCAGAGATTTGCTGAATAGGGATCTAGTGAAAGTGAAACTCAATATTAACAATAAGTCCACAATTTCCTTGTGTAAGAATCCGGTGCATCACGATAGAAGTAAACACATTGATACTCGTTTTCATTATATTCGAGAATGTGTAGATAAAGGCAAGATTGATGTCAAGTATATCAACATAAGCAACCAGCTTGCGGACATACTGACAAAGCCATTAAGTAGACTCAAATATTGTGAAATGAGAAGGAAGATCGGCATGCAAGCTATGGAGAAGAACAACCAGTTTAGGGAGGTGAATGTTTGAGTTAAACTGGTTGTAGTGCTAGCTTATCTCTGTTTTCCCGTGTAAGAGTCCAGATTCAGTTCGGTCTGTTTTTGTCAGTTTAGTTCTCTGATTCTACTGAGAGTCCGTGTAAGAAAAGGATTAGGTTTTGCTTAGCAAATTGTGTACTGATATAAGGAAGAAAAACCCTTGAAAGGTGTTGTGTGATTGCACCACCAAATCGGCATTGTTCTCCTCTGTTTGAAGTTCTCGGCAGATTCAGTTTTGTCTAACGTACTGTTCACAGTTCGGTAAAATTCTAGAATCGCTGAGTTCGGTTTTTGTCCATCGTTTTTGCCGTGATCCTGTGTTCGCGCTAACACTTTCGTGCCCTTATGTCGCCATGCCCTAGATGGTAAACCACGCCCAACTCCTTGGCCTTGTGAATGAAGGAGAGTTCATTGTCTAGGCTTCGCCTTCCATCAAGCGTCCCATCCAGAGATCCATCACATGACGTGCTTATCCCAAGGTTGGATTATCAACACCTGCAGACTCAGCAAGAAGTGAAACACCAAGAGAGTAGATGCTACCATTGGGACCAACGAGAACTCTTGATGAGGCAGACGCAACCTCCTCTTCAGAGTTTGTGTCACTATTCTCGTCACTCTCTAGGGTGCGTTCTTGGGCTTGGCGGCGTATGAATTTCTCAAGACTTTCTATCAGAAGCTATTCAAATGCTTGGGGGTTCTCCTTGCGTACATCCTTGTATCCATACCTGCAGCCATGAATGATTAACATCATGCAAGCCAATAATATTGGTGGTGATCGGTTCGGCTGAAAAGCTCGTGGCTTATGACTGAAAACACTGTAGCTGGCTGAAAAAAGCACTGTAGCTGACAGAGGCTTATTTAGCATAATTAAATTTAAAAAAATTTAAAAATAAAAATATATGTTAGCCCATTACGTATAATACAAACAAATATGGGAAAAAAAAGAACCGGCAAAAAAACTCAACAAAAAGCCAAAAGTTCAGAAAAAGACGAAACTTATAAATAGTGAAAAATAAGCCAGAAACCAGAAGCCGAAGCCGAGTTGATCAGGGCTCATGCTAAACAAACCCTAAAAAATGTTTATAATTGACCATATAACTATTCTATAACTAGACCTCGACAGATTACATATTTGATATTTCAATATAAAGCTACGCTTAGGTTAAAAAAAATACCAGGCTGCCAACCTGACACGTATATAGCTACCTGTACATGCTGCTTGGATAGATAACTGAGGCAGCAACATTTGCCATGAATAATAAAAAGAATGCTGTGAACCAACAGAGGTGGGATCACAATAAGTAAATAGTAGAACTATCACATGTAGATACCAACAAACATAAAGAGAGAGACTGCAATCACAAAGTAGTTCAATACCTAAAGACAAGAAAATAAACTAATCAAGACAGGGTGTAAAATTCGAAAAGAGAATTCACAAGGGCCAATGCAATGACTAAGCCACAGGATGCCAAAAAAACTTATTGACGCATCATGTATAGCTATACCAGTATCATAGTGGGCAACAACCATTGTAAAGAGTTAAAAGTGGCCAAACGGCAAGGAATTGAACACGACAAAACTCTGATAAACTCCAAAGGTACAAGCAAAACTTCACAGAAATCAAACTAAGGGCTCTAGTCTGTTCACAAAATTCCCTTAGTATGATAGTATCATTAGTTAACAAAACAGATTTGCAACTAGATTGTGTACATCTTGATGGTGGACAACGATGCAAAGAGCAAGAAATAGAACGTCACAAAGCTATTATTTAATGAACTTAACGAGAACATAACTCTACCAACAGTAGAAGCAAAAGATCAGTAAACTTAAGTCAACGTGTAAAACACAACAGCCATCAATCCCCTAATATCATCAGTTAAAAGAAACCCAATCTCATTGGCGAATGCTAACTCAACATGCGACAGATTTAGGGGCCACTAATGATAGGGGGCTCGATCTTCATGATGTAGAATCAAGGATAACTTTTGATCCGTCCAATCTGACGAACTAATGGCGCCAACCACTATTAGAAAAGCAACCTACGACAAAAGAATTCACCCAACCACATGCTCGTGATCTCGTCTACCCGACCACACAAGTAGATGTGTCACCGTTCCTATGAATCATAAGGAAGCATAAGAACAACGGAGATATTCTCAAGAAAATCGTCCAATTCCCAAAGACAACGCGTAGCATCAACCCGAGAATAAGCAATATTGGCCATCTTGAAAATAATTATGGTCCCCCCTCAACAGGTGATGTATACAAGTTTATATAACCCTTGAGAGTCCACAAGGTTTCTTACATGGGTTCAACACAATTCCTAAATCGTTTGACTCGAACTCTCACAAAAGGAAACAAAAATAGAATACAAATGAAAATCCATGACATTTCTAACGATGAAACTCCTTCCATTGCATAGTCCTTGAAATCAACTTTCCAACGAGCCTGAGAACATCTCAATCAGACTTCGTATGTGAAACTTATTACCTTTATACGCAAGGTATATGATTGGAATACGTGAAATACTGTCAGAGATACAGTCGGACTGATCCGAACACCTCCAAGTCAATCGAACGACTGCAAACGTCTCCAGCCAATCCAACGGTGCGAACATTCAGACTAGTCCAAACGTTTCCGTCACTATCAGCAGTCCAAAGTAGATCGAACGGCGCACATTGAGCGAACATTTGAACTGGTCCGAACATCACCAAGACGATCGGGCGGTCCATAAACGATCGACTGATGCGAACGTTCGGTCTAGTCGAAACATCACCGAAGCGATCATGTGGTCTGTGGATGATCGATCTGGTCCAATGAAGCCGTTCGAAAGTGGGTCGAGCGGTCCAGATTTGATCGAACGGTGCAGATAACACCAGAGCGTTCAGACTGGCTCGAACATTCCGAAGCCGATCGGGCCATCCGGATCTGATTGGACGATGAGGACAACACGGTGTGTTCAGCTTGGTCCGAAGTCCCGATGCCGATCAGACGGTCCAGAATATTCCCGAAGTGAATTCCGCGCGTAAATCAATTTTCGTTGATGCGTTGTTGTTCGTTGGTATTCGATGGTGCGTTGTAGAGCTCGAAATACCTAAGCACAAGTGAATTACAAGATTTAGGCAGTATAAAATTCTCATTAAAATTAATAATATGTTTATTAATAAGCAAATTCACCTGATCTTGTAGTTCCTGGCACGTGCTCGTGTAATTGGTCCTAATGGCACTCGGACCTATATTTCTGGATCATTAGCCGATTGACAAGAAGGTTTTGTAGGGATGTCCTCATCATCCTCCCCTTCTTAAAAATGAGTTGCCCTTGACTCTGATTCTTCCGATCCAAAAATGGTGACAAATCAGCAATGTTAAATGCAGAACTCACAACATAATCATCTATCAGAAGTTCAATTTTGTATGCATTATCATTGATCTTCTCAAATACTTTGAATGAACCATCTCCTCGAGGCATAAGCTTAGACTTGCGCTTGTTTGGAAAATGCTCTTTGCGTAGATGCACCCAAACTAAATCTCCTGATTCAAATAACATGTTCTTTCTTGACTTGGTCGCCTTTGTGGCATAGTAACGTGCCTTCTTTTCAATTTCTTTTTTAGTCTTGGTATGAATCTTCTTCACGTATTCAGCACGTTTTGATACCTCCATATTGACATGTTCATGTAGTATCAGTGGCAGCAAATCAAGTGACGTGATTGGTTTAAAACCATACACCATCTTGAATGGGCACAATTGAGTAGTAGAATATACTGCCCTATTGTAAACAAACTCCATATGCGGTAAACAATCTTCTCACTCTTTAAGATTCTTCTTAATCATCGTTTGTAGTAACATTGAAAGTGTTCTATTCATCACCTCCGTTTGTCCATCCATTTGTGGGTGACAAGTTGTCAAAAAATAACTTTGTCCTGAGCTTGGCCAATATAGTCTTCCAAAAATAGCTCATGAATTTGACATTATGATATGAAACAATTGTTTGGGCATGCCATGTAATCTTACAATTTTTTTGAAAAATAAATTGGCTACATGCGACGCATCATCGCTTTTGTGTCAGAAAATAAAATGTGTCATTTTAGAGAACCTATCCACAACTATAAAAACTGAACCCCTTCCTCTCTTAATCTTAGGCAATCATAAAACAAAATCCATAATAATATCCTCCCAAGATGCACCAGGAATAGGAAGTGGAGTATATAAACCATGTGGATTAAGTTTGGACTTCGCTTGTAGCATGTCACACATCGTTGTACAAACCTTTCGACATCATGCCTCATTTTAGGCCAATAAAGGTTATCGCTTAACATCATGAAGATCTTTTCTCTCCCAAAGTGTCCCATCAATCCACCTGCATGAGATTCCTGCAATAAAAGCAAACGCACAAATGAATTTGGAACACATAATTTGTTAGCACAAAATAAGAACCCCATCATGAACATGGAACTGATCCCATCCTTTACCATATTTGCATTTAAAATATAGTTCTGAAAATTCATGGTCAGAATTATATAAATCTCTCAAGCTCTCTAATCCAGGTACATTTACTTCTAAGTGAGTTAAAAGCACGTTCTTTCTAGATAATGCATCAGTAACCACATTCTCTTTTCCTTTCTTGTACTTAACAACATATGGGAAGGTTTCGATGAATTCTACCCATTTAGCATGTCTACGGTTCAGTTTAGCTTGGCTTTTCAAATACTTCAAAACTTCATGATCAGAGTGAATAACAAATTTTTAGGCCAAAGATAATCTTGCCAAATTTCAAGCACACGCACCAAATCATACAATTGTTTATCATACACAGGATAGTTCAATTGAGCACCTTCGAGTTTCTCACTAAAGTAGGCTACTGGTTTCCCTTTTTCCATCAAAACACCACCAATCCCTATTCCATTAATATCACATTCAATTTCAAAAGTCTTAGTGAAATCAGGCAAAACAAGTAATAGTGCTTCAATTGATCATTTATTTAGTTCTTGAAAAGCTTTTTCCTGTGATGTACCTCATTTAAATACAGCACCCTTTTTAGTCAACTCATTTAATGGGGCAGCAATAGTGCTGAAATCTTTAACAAAAAGCACGATAAAAACTAGCAAGACCATGAAAGCTTCTGATCTCACTAACATTTACAGTGTAGGCCAATAATCCTTAATTGCTTCAGTTTTAGTTTCATCTACCTCAATGCCTTGTCCAGAAATAACATAGCCTAAGAACACAACTTTTTTGGTACAAAAAGCGCACTTGTCAAGATTAACATATAACTTCTCACTTCTAAGCACTTCTAGCACTTTTCTGATATGATCAATATGTTCATCCATCGTTTTGCTATAGATCAATATGTCATCAAAGTATACCACAACAAATTTGCTAGTGAATACTCTTAAAACAAGATTAATCAATCGTATGAATGTACTAGATGCATTAGTTAAACCAATAGGTATTACTAACCACTCATACAAATTTTGTTTTAAAAACAGTCTTCCATTCATCACCAAATTTCATTCTAATCTGATGGTAGCCACTTTTTAAGTCAATTTTAGTGAAAATAGTTGCACCACTAAGTTCATCTAGCATATCATTTATTCTAGGAGTGGGATGATGATATCTAACAGTGATATTATTAATGGCATGATAATCAACACACATTCTCCATGTACCATCTTTCTTAGAAACAAGAATTACAGGGACAGCGCAAGGACTAAAACTTTCTCGTACATACCCTTTCTCAAGTAGTTCTTGCATTTAGCGCTCGATTTCTTTGGTTTCCTCCGGATTGGTACGGTATGATGTATAGTTTGGAAGTGATGCACTGGGAATTAGATCAATTTGATGCTCTATTCCGCACAATGGTGGAATTCCCGCTGGTATCTCCTCTGGAAACACGTCATGAAATGCCTGTAAAAGAGAGAAAACACCACTAGTTAGAGAGGTTAAGTCGTTAGTTGAAAGCAAAACAATTGCATCTTTGTACACAAACAAAAAGTGTATCTTTGATGGGTCATTGCTCACATCTCTTAAATTTGATTTTGTAGCTAACATAACCATCCTTTCCTCACTCTTACTTTTTTTCTCTCATATTTGGCTTGTGGCTTACTCACCGATGTGTGAAAATCTCTCTTTTCTTTCTTTATACTCTCAATTTCTGCAAGCTTCTTTTGCTGAGATTCAGCATGTATTTGACTAAGAGTCATTGGATTAAATTCTTTGGTCTTTCCCTTCCACTTAAAAGCATATATATTGGAACGGCCATCATGTTGCACACTTTATCATATTGCCATGGCCTTCCCAACAGCAAATGACATACTTTCATAGGCACCACATCACATTCAACGGTGTTCTCATAATCACCAATCTTGAAAGGAACATGCACTACATACTGAACCTTCACATCCCTACTTCTGCTAAACCATTGCACACGATATAGATGTGGATATTTCAGCATCTTTAAGCCAAGTTTCTCACATAATTCAACACTAGCCAAGTTATGACAACTACTACCATCAATAATAAGTTTGACTACCTTGTTATTTACCTTGGCTTGGGTTTGAAACATGTTGAATCGCTGCGGGTGTGCATCTCCTTGTGCAAGCATGCTCAAATTCTTGGTGACTACTAGTGCCTCCCGTTTCATAAGTCAACACATCAACCTCTTCATTTTCATCCGATGCGTCCTCATATATCTCCTTTTCATGACCGAGCTCAACCTCATCTTCACTTGTGGATTCATACTCTCCATCTTTCCGACACAATCTTAACCCGGTTGTTGGGACACTCCCTAGAAATATGACCACACCCCAAACACTTGAAATATTGAATTTCCCCACTCTTTGTTGTAACACCAATTGAGGATGTAGGGGATGGTGTAATTTTCTTCTCACTTGAGGTAGGTTCTGATTTTGTAATTGAGGAAGGACAAGCATTATCATTTGAATTCATACTAGCTGAAAATGCACCTTGTTCCAAATTGAATTGTGCTTTGGTGGCATTAGATGATGATGGCATTTTTTAAGTTGAAAAATGTTGTCCTTGGTGCTGGTTTTATATCTTCCAGTAATTGTTTCTCCGCTTTTGTCGCTTGATATACCAACTCAATAACAGTGTTGTAGGGCTGATATTGCACGATTCATTTGATGTTTTTATTCATACCAAACAGACAACACGCAAGTGTTTGCTCTTCATCTTCGTGCACATGTGCCCTAATCATAGCTTGATCCATATCTTTGTAGTATTCCTCCACTGAACGACTTCTCTATCTCAAATTCTACAATTTATCGAAAAAGATCACATTTATAAGTGCTAGGAACAAAACGTGCTCTTAGTTCTCACTTTATTTCAGCCCATGATGCATTGGACGTTACCCATGATCTTATCTTTAGTTCAGAATGTGCTCCCACCAAATCAACGTATACCCATCAAGTGACGCCATGTGTAGCTTCTTCTCCTTCGAATAATTGTGCATATGAAAAATCTTATCTACCTTGAGCTCCCATATGAGATGTATCTGGATCGAAAGCACCTTCAAATTTAGGAATAGTAAATTTGAGTTTCCCAAACTTCTCAACATGCGGGTCATCATGACGACAGCCATGACGTTAATAGTTATTGTTGTGATGTAGCCAAAAGTCATCACCAAAGTCCTCATTGTGGATGGCACCGTCACGTCAACAGCCTCGGCCATGGCCACATCCTCTCCCTGGGCCATGGTCAACACCACAAGCACCTACCCTACACCTAGGAAGGGGTGGTCGAACTGCGTTGGCGGCGGCTCGATCTGCTTGAGCTTCTCTAGCAAACCGTGTGATCATCTCCTCATCGGTCTCATCAAGCTCAACACCTCCTTCATGAATACCTACTGGGCCTCGCTCTTTACGAAACTCCTCTAATATCTCTCTTATCAAGACGCTCATATTGTCATTCAACTGAGTGTTAAAATCATTCGTGAGCTTCTCAAGGTCAGATGGTGTAACATATGCTTGTTCTCCTTTTCCTGCTATAGTTAGTGCAAACAACAAAGAAAATAAGTGTGTGGATGTTGGAAGTTTTATTTGTGCAATTTACTCAGGCTCACATTCTCTTACCAACCGAAGTTCTTATGTATCCTTGATGAAATTGAAGAGTTGCACGCACTTTGGTGATGGTAGACGGCATAAGGTGATAGATTAAGTGAACTCAATTGCACAAGCACTGTTAACAATGGCTTATTTATGGAGTTTGGATGGAAACGTGTTTATCTATGCAATCTGAAATTATAGATATTGTAAAGTTAAGTAATAATCCAACCTAAAATACTTTGTCTAAGTGCTAATCCAATTAGATTTAAGTGAAATGTATGACGCAAATGCAATGATCAATGTGACTTAATGCAAACAAAGGAATGAGCTAAATAGATACAATCTGAGATTGAGGATTAAATAGCTCATTTTGCACCAAGTACTAAGAGAGACACTAGCCAATTGCAAGATAATGAATATAAAGACACAAGATTGCTCAAAGAAATTAAATATACAGTCTGAAGAGCATGAACTAGAATTAGCTAACCTTAATTTGGCCAAACCTCACTTTTCTTTTCTTCCTTTTTTTGTTCTTTTCTTCCGAGACTCTTTCTTTATGTCGGCTGCCTTCTTCTCCCTTTTTCTAACTTGTGGTCGACGCTAAGGGTTTCAGCCTTCCTTTGCACAAAATTTGAAAGTTTCAACCAGAGTAATTATTACCAAGAGCAGCCCTTAATGCAATATCAAGAGCTAGTCTCAAGATGAAAGAAGAAAATATAAGTGAAGCTCACTTGGATCAATGCTTTCGGATGAAATAAAGAAACGACACAAGGACTAAGCTATGCAAAAGAAACATGACAATCAGCACTTAAACAAAAATTCTAATGGACGAAAAGTTAACAAAACTCACGAAAATAACAGAAGCAAAAAAACTAGGGTTTGGAATTTTTTTTGGCCTTTTGTGTATAGGATAGAAAAATAATTCTAACTATGGATAAATTGATCCTACCATGTCAACAAGGCTCTGATATTAAGATGATACAGGGGGCTCAGTCTTCACGACATAGAATTAAGGATAACTTTGAATCAGTGCAACCTGACGAACCGGTGACGCCAACCACTGTTAGAACAGCAACCTGCGACAAAAGAATTCGCCCAATCCACACGCTCGTGATCCCGTCTACCCAACCACACAAAGAGACGTGTCGCCACTCCTGCGAATCACAAGGAAGCACAAAAACAATAGAGATATTCTCAAGAAAATCGCCTAATTCCCAAAGGCAGCGTGTAGCATCAACCCGAGAATAAGTAATATTGGCTATTTTGAAAATAATTGTGGTCCCCCCCTCAATAGGCGATGTATACAAGTTTATATAACCCTTGGGAGTCCGCAAGATTTCCTACACGGGTTCAACACAATTCCTAAGTTGTTTTAGAACTCTCATAAAAGGAAACAAAAATAGAATACAAATAAAAATCCATGACGTTTCTAATGATGAAATTCCTTCCATTGCATAGTCCTTGAAATTAGCTTTCCAACGAGCCTAAGAACGTTGTAATCGGACTTCGTATGTGAAAGTTATTGCCTTTATACGCAAGGTATACGATCGAAATATGTGAAATACTGTTAGAGATACAATCGGACTGATCCGAACACCTCTAAGTCAATCGAACGGCTGCAAATGTCTCTAACCAATCCAACAACGCGTTCGTTCGGATTGGTCCGAACGTTGCCGTCGCTAACGGCCGTCCAAAGTCGATCGAATGGCACACACTGAGCAAACGTTCGGAATAGTCCAAACATCACCGAGACGATCAAGCGGTCCATGAATGATCGAACGGTGTGAACATTTATTCTGGTCTGAACGTCACCGAAGTGAACAAGTGGTCTGTGGATGATCGAATGATTGACCACCAATGAAGCCGTTTGAAAGCGGGTCGGGCGGTCCAGATCTGATCGAATGGTGCGGATAACACTGGAGCGTTCGAACTAGTCCGAACGTTCCAAAGCCGATTGTGCCATCCAGATCTGATCAGATGGTGAGGACGATGCTGGTGCATTCAGTCTGGTCTGAATGTCCCAATGCCGATCGGATGCTCCACTCTTGATCGGATGGTCCAAAATATTTCCGAAGTGAATTTCACACATAAATCGGTTTTCGTTGATGCGTTGTTGTTCGTTGGTGTTCGGTGGTGCGTTGTGGAGTTCCAAATATCTAAGCACAAGTAAATTACAAGATTTAGGCAGTATAAATTTCTCATTAAAATTAGTAATATGTTCATTAAAAAGCAAATTCATCTGATCTTGTAGTTTCTTAGCATGTATTTGTGTAATTGGTCCTGATGGCACTTCAACCTGTATTTTGGAATCATTAGCCAATTAAAAAAAAGGTTTCGTAGGGATGTCCTCATCAGCTAAACTAGCACTCCCAGATGAGCGCACCTGCCCCGCCTAAACATTCACAAAGCAGTAGAGAGATACTAGCAGAGACGGCTATTTTCTAGCAGATTCTAAATGCGGAGCAGGCATTACATGAAACTCAAGCAGATAGTGGTGAAAGTATCAAACATGAGTAGATGCATTAAATTTTATCTCAGGGTTCCAATGGAGCTCCGAGCACAGCAAGAAACAGCCAGAGCAGTATAACATCATTTTTGGAGGAAAGAGATTTTTAAATTTATTTCAAAAAATTTTGAAGTTCATACCTAGTAATGCAGCGGAACATATGGTAGCTCTTTGGGCAGACCCGACGAAAGAGGAACCTTTCATTCTGAGGTACAACAGGAACTGGAACACACTTGATGCAGACAAAAATGATAATTGAATGGATGGCTGGCATTGTGGTGAGGAAGTGACCAAAGATTGCAGGAACCCCCCCTCACCAGTTCATTATAAAGCAATCCAACTCCAGGGGCTCTGACTGTACCCAGATTGCAGCCTAGCTCCATCAACAAATCCATCGAAAGTTTTTGCTTAACCTCAGTTTCGTACTTCAACTTGGTTCCATAGTTCCATATGTACATTACCAAATACAGTACAGCCGCAAATACCAAGACAACCCAACTTCCATCTGCTACACTGCCCAATACTGAAGAAAAGAAAAAATAACTCCAGCCCCACGAAGAGAGTGAGAAAGCATAGAACTACAATGGGGCTGTTTAGTTGCCTGCATGCGGGTGGCTCGCATCCGCGTATGTAGGGAGATGGTGTTTGGTTGCCTGCATGGAGGAGAGAGCCTGCACGAGTGGATGCAAAAAATCAACTGGAGTCAGGCTGAGGAGAAACGTGGCTGAGGAGCTTCCCTCCTCAGCCTGGTCACGCTCATGCAGTTGCATGAGCACATGCAGGCAACCAAACAGCCCCAATGATGTTGACCTGCCATATCAGAAGCATTATGATGGTGACCAAGATAGTAGTCATCATCATGACCCCAAGTTCAGCTATGCCTGCGTTCAATAACTGGCATTAGAAACATTATGTGTGATGTGACCATGCCACAAACGTATATGATCATAGCTCCCAATATCAAGATTGAACAAAAGGTGAATTCGTTTCTATCTATTACTACCCATGTTATTTATGAGAATAGAATATTACCTCATGTCACTACTTTGTTCATTCTCGGTTTTGACAAATGGAATACTTTCGAACCGAGAGGCAGGCCGGCGCCAAAGCAATGGAGAAAAACAAGAAAGAATAATGCCAAGGAGATACCATGCAGTGGGAGAGCAAAAGGGGAGAGGTCTAAGAACTTAAAGTTCGGATTCGGTTCGGGACAGCCAAACAGGCCTATAATAAAACGGACATAATTTTCACAAACGGAGTCGGATTTAGGTGTTCTTGTGCTTGTTGGAACGCTTATTCCAAGGCCCATCCAATAGGTAAGGCCTCACCTTCAAAAACCTTTTGGTCGCATCGCAATTGCCAAAACAATCCGACACTGATTCAGCCTGACAGGACCGACTACCAACATGCATAGAATTCGCATCTGGAGACCGTTTGGGATGGGTGAGTACTTGATGGAAAGTTTATCTTATCCTCTTTCCAATGGATCTAGTCTCACCTCAAAATTCTTTCTGCGCGGAAAGATATCACCGAAACAAGTCAGGACTATTTTTGAATCCGAGTCTAATGGTGTTGCGCCACCTCCATTGGGCTAGACGGCTTTGTAATTTTTTTAGGGTGGGTGTACAACCCTAGGACGACCCTTGGCCGAACCTCTCTCTTCTCCAACTCATATATTCACCCTCTACCCCCTTTGAACTCTTTGGATTTCGTTGAGTTTAGGTTTAGCCATTATGCAAACTTCTGTTCTTCAGTTGTGTCAGACGACCACCTGTCAAGACTGCCTTCGGAATCCCACCTTTTGAACTCAATATACATATTTGCAATTTCAGATTGCTTGTTATCTTGTTCTTGCGTGTTCTTCGATTGCATGCAGGAATAGACCTTCTTGGTCAGGTCAACCGCGTTTTTAGCACGGTTGATAACATCTTGGGGTTGGTTCAGCGATTGCTAAGGCGCAAGCGACGTCGTACGGTTGTAGTCGGATCGTAGGAGTCACCTCCACCAAAATCGAAGTTATCATCCTATCGGAAGATCGGAACCCCATCGCCTCATCAGTTGGTATCAGAGCTTCAGTTGACCGGTAGGAATTTATTGTATCCCTAGTTAGTAGATTGATTTTTATTTTCCATTGTCCAGAAAAATTGCCCCACAAAGAAAGTTAATTCTTGCTGTCCAAACCCCGTTGTGCCTTTCAATCTGTTAGTTTTGGTTTGCTAAATTGAATTTGTGTCTGTCTTAGTATTGTCTAGTTGCTGGTCATATCTTTGTTCCTACAAAAATCCAAACAAAAAAAATTCCCCTACCACAAACCCTAATTCCAATTCGGCTTATTTTTCCTTTCTCTGCAGCCGCCACAAAAAAAACCATAACTTTTGATTCCGTGATCCTTTTTGAGTGATACCACTGCTGTTATATTCATAACTTCATTATCCATCGTACTGTAAAATTTCACATCATTCCAGTAAGGCAGTTAAAAGATATCTGCGGTGAAATTTGACCCAAATTTCTGAATTGAATCTGCAACAGTCAGCACTTGTGAATTTTGTGCGAATTTTTCCGTCGGTTTCCAGAAGTTAGCCCCAAAACAAAAGTTGTAGAAAAAGCCATCAAGAAATGGAGAAAAAAAGAATCATTGAAAAAAAGGCAACTGAAAAAAGTTACGGCGGAAATACCGACGTGCTGTCCACTGGACAGAAATCTTCAGTATTCAAGTTTTGGGTCAATCCTTATGTTCTTCAATTCCAGATTGCATTCAATTGAATTATCTTATATTTACCACTCCTATACATTGTCATACACTTATTTTAGCCTTCTTCCATCCTTGGTTGATCAGCAACATAGGCTAAGAGCTAGATACGAACTATAATTTAATTCGGTGCAATTTGTGAAATTAACTGATTGTTCTCCATTGCTACATATCAAGTCTTTAAAGCTACACTTTATACTAACCAAGAAGATTACGTCGAACCATCCCTTGCAATCGTTTTACTTATCACCTAAGTGAGATTTATCACGAACCAGCCACCGGTTGCACCACCTATTTGCTTTGGTAAGAACTTATGAGAATTTGGTAAGAGCTTGAGAGATGCGTTACTTGATTTGAGCCTCCATATCCTAGTAGTTGATAAGAACATATACTTGTGATTTGTTTCCTTGTTTTCTACTAACCATGGCAGGTTCACGGGATGATTCTGAGATAGATCCACATCTTCGAGCCATTGACCGGGAGCTCAAAAAAATTCGTGAGGAAGATGCACGCTTGAGACAAGCTTCTTCACCACGGGAGGTATATAATCATGATAGTACGTCCGGTAAAACTAAAATCACTTTGCCATCCTTTGTTAGTGAATTTGATCCTGATGCCTATATTGACTGGGAAATAGCGCTAGATAAATAATTTGAATATTATGATTGGTCTGATAGGCAAAAGATTAGAGCTGCCACTAGTGTTTTTATTGATGATGCAATACTTTGGTGGAAGTATTTAAGTAGACATGGAAGAGTGCTTCAAACGTGGCATGCATTAAAGAAACTTTTGAGAGATCACTATGTTCCTAAATATCATGCTGAATATTTGCTAGCTAAATTGTAACGTTTAAAACAACGAAGTAGAACTGTAAGGGAATATTATCATGAATTAAAAACTCGTTTATTGTGTTGTGGCTTAGAGGAACATGCTGAAGTTACAAAGAATAGATTCTTACGTGGGCTTAATAAAGAAATTCAGGACCTTCTCATTCACGAAGAATATAATTCTCTCCCTCATTTGTTTATACTTGCTTATAAGGTTGAAAGTCAGATTGAGGAGAAATTGAGAGTGCTTGATGATAAGAAACATGAGAACAAACCCGTGTTTGTGCCTTTTTCTGTGACTAACAACTTGCAGGTAGTTGAGAACCATATCAAAGAGGAGCATGAGCTGATTGAACCATCGACTCCATTGGTTGAAAACAAAGATGAGGAGATGGATGCACCTACATCATCTGAGGGGAGCCAAAATGGTAAAGATCATGGTGATATCATCACTCACGGTGAATATGCTTATGAAGAACTACAATTATGCATTGTTTATATATTGGTTTGGTCATTGATGAGATGCTTGTCATTGTATACTATATGACTTTATATTGCTATATGATATGTGACTTTATATGATCTAGAGAGCTCTACTCAAAAAGATGGTTTGGTTAAAATTCTTAATTAATGCAAAGTAACTTGGATAATCTACAAAGCTTCTAGATGTTTACTCTCATTGCTCCTTTTTAGAATTGTTCTTTCTCCAGAGTCATTGATGATTTCATTGCCAAAAGGAGAGAAATTGTGAGAGATTGGGGAGAAATGAGAAATCTGCTAAATTTGCTCTCTTGTGTTCTTGTATTGAGGGGGAGTTTTCTGCTGTGGTCTACACTTCGAATGTTTCTCTGTTGTGGTTTGCAGGCTTTGAAAATTTTTTCACAAATTTTGTTTTTCTGCCAAAGCTTAACTCATTTGAGAGATTTTGAGGTGTTGTCAATGTATTTATCAAGGGGAAGATTGTTAGACCATGTGAAGGTCGTAAATACAGTGATGATGAATAATTGACTTTTGGGTTGCATTGAAATTTGAGTTTGTGAAAGTTTCGGTACTCGGTAGTCGATGATCCAATACCGAGTCAGTACTCGATAGCCGGTGCTACCATATTTGGTCGGTACTCGGTGGTCGATGGTATAGTGTCTAGTTGATGGTCAGTAGTCTTAGACTAGGAATGCTACGATGGTTGTGATATATGAGTGTTCTGAGAGGTGGTAATTATCAAGTACATGTAGTTTTCGAGTGCTCGTTGAGCCAGCGGTATGACTGGCCTGTGCATGGCGGTCATATCAATCGTTCTGAGTGGTCTGAGATTGATTTCTGGAAAGCGTAAAAATTATGGTTGTGGATGACTTGGTTCATATTGATGAATGATCAAATGTGTGGTTTGCGTGTGTGAACTAATGTCAGTCAAGCTGGAAAGAACTTATGCCGAAAAATATGTTCTTTGGCCTTTGTATATGCAGGATGGGCGTGGAGATGGTTATGGTTAGTGACGAGAAGGACCGGGACTAGGATGGGGGAAATCTGAGATCCAGGCGGTCGAGGATGTCACGAGATGGTCGGGCTCACGTTGGAGCACGTAGAGATCAAAGGGCTTTGACACGTGAGGGGGATGACACGTGATGAAGATACAAGAAGTGTGGTCCTGGAGGTTTCATCATATGATGAGTTAGGAGTTGTGGAAGAAGTCTATAACTGGGAAGACTTATAGATTGGTTAAAACCCGTGTTTGGAAGGGTTTCGGGTCCCTTGATTTTAGGAAGAGATAGGATTTCATGTCCGTGTTTAATGAGGACACGTTTAGGGCATTAGCCTATAAAAGTAGGGGAGCCTAAGGGTTAACGCAAGGCTGTTGGGATGTTTTGGCGGAGAGATTGAAGAGGCTTTAGTTTTGGATAGGGTTTTTAAGGGTGCTTATGAGGACGCTTTGTAAATCTATGAAAATCCAGTAATAAACATCATCTTGAATCAATTTGGTTCTTGGTTTGCTCGAAAAGTATTGGAGTTTGCTTTTAGATTAAAGCGTACGACTACGTGCAAAAGTGATCAAGAGGTTCTGCTTCTGCATTAACGATGTCGAGTACGTTCAATCTGATCAAAGATCAAAGCTGAGTGATCTAGAAGAGCAGCTGAGCATCGAGCGATCAAAACCTTCATCAATTATTTAGAAATTTTAAATATCGATGACAATCATTCACCTCTTCTCTGATTGTAGTATTCGATCCTATACAAACCCATACCTGACCCATGTTATGTTGTCGGTATAGGAGAGGAGGCAGTTGTGAGGTGCCATGGCGTAGCGGCTTGAAGTTGGTTAACTCAGGGTTTTGTGAAACATTTTGCCATGCACAGGTGGGTTAAGTGAGACATCACAAATATGTGTGGCAAAGTGTAATTTACTCTTTTTATAGTAAGGATTAATTTGTCTACATAGCAGTGCGGGATAGTATGGATTCATTGCTTAATTATATTGTCAATCGTAGCAGGAATGACCCTATCGTCGTGGAGCAGGTGCACATCCGTACTTATCTGCAATTATTTCAAATTACTTAATTCATTTCACAATATAAGCCCATACCCATCACATGCATAGAACAAATGAGATTGAAACATGCATACTTCCGATGGCATACTGCAATCATTTAATCTATTTTACATCATTAAAGTTTGGATAGAGTGGAATACAACAACTTAATCTCGTTACATCAGTAAAGTTGGGATAAAGTGTGGAAATAATGTAAAACGTGCTATTGATTTCTTTAAAAGACATAGGCTCAGTTTCCACTCTTTGGTTTTTTTAGTAAATAAACATAGCCTCAGTTTGCGGTTGTTGTACCGTAGATATTTATATTACGTGAATATTTACCTATTTTAGTAATATTTTGGTGTTATAGCTGCAAAAATATGCTTCCAAGTTGTTAATATATTCAAAAGTAGGCCCTATTCTTTTTAGCTTCTAAAAGTTGTTTTTCGCCTTTTCTACAGTAACTAGCTTTTAAATGGAGTATCTTTTTAAAATAGGGTTTACTAGTTAATTGTAGTACATACTGTACCAACTTTATTTATACCTGTAAAAACCACGCGTGAGTTTTTGTTACTCTATAATCTCTCGTACGAACAGCTCAAAAGTCACAAGCCGCAGCCAAAAAGAACAACCCCGTAGTTAGGGCTGTAAAAAAAGCTCAAAGCTCGCGAGCTACTCGAGTTCGGCTCGTTCTAGGCTCGATTCGAGCTCGGTTCGAGCTTTAAACGAGGCGAACTCGAGCTTGATTTCGAGCTCGCGAGCTTCACCGAGCCAAACTCTAATAGTTTGCGAGCCCCGATTCGAGCTTAAATAGTAATATATATTAATTCTTACCGAGCTTACTCGAGCCGAACTCAAGCTCGAGCTTGTCTTATTATTGAAAATTAGTGTGTATTTGAATTATTTTGACTGTTATCGAGCTTATTAGAGCCAAGCTCGAACTTAAATTTTTCTTATTATTGAAAAATATTGTATAATAAATTATTTTAACTGTTATCGAGCTTCAACGAGCCAAGCTCGAGCCTACTCGAGCTTAGGCCGAGCCGAACTCGAGCCCAGATCCAGGCTCAGACCCCAACTCGAGCTCGGCTCGAGCTCAGCTCGAGCTCGGCTCGTTTACAGCCCTACCCGTAGTAGAATAAAACCACGGATTATAATTTATAAGCCATTACAATACCAAACGAAGTTTTATATTGTGAAATAAAAATGACTAAGAAAATAGACCTATATTATGAAACGGAGTGATTGTTAGGTATTCTAAACAAAATGAAACAATATAGTGTTGGATCCTTAGTGTCTAGTGTACAAAATTAGTACAATACAAAATTACTTTTCTTTCTTTTATGTTGGCATATGAGAATGAATAGCATGAAAATAGTAAAATAAAACGTGGATTATAATATATAAACCGTTACAATACCAAACAAAGTTTTATTTGAAATAGAAATGACTAAGAAAATAGACCTACATTATCAAACTGAGTGATTATTAGGTATTCTAAACAAAGTCGAACAATATAGTGTTGGATCCTTAGTGTCTATTAGACAAATTTAGTACAATACAAAATTATTTTTCTTTCCTCTATTGGCATATATATGAGGATGAATAGCACGACTTCATGTACAAAGTCTTCCCTTTTCACTTCATGTAAATATATAAATATATAATTAAGTAACTGGAAATTCTAAATTATATCAAATAAATATTGTGTGACAATTTTGCTATCTCTGTCACTCTTATACACTTACTAATCATTGATTCTTTTATACCTGACAAAGATCTTAGCTCTTTGACTACAAAATATACCCTTTAACTGCATATGTTTGTAATTGAAACGTCATAGAAACGTTTTTGGCTTTAGATATTTCTTACTTTGCTATGAACAGCTACTAAATAATAATGATTTGGTAGGGTGCTCTCATCGAAATGACTGGCCCTAAGCGAGGCATTGAAATGTACTGCACTGCCCTCATTGAGTTTGACTTGAGGATCAAGACCGGAGAACAAGAAGGAGAAGATCTACAGCTGATTGACGGAGCAACATACGTCGGCGAGATAAGCACACCATTGTGTAGAGCATTGTTAAAATGCATTGGTCGTAGTTGACATAATTTTAGCACATCTTCTCAAAGGAATGGAGGCCACGGTAGAAGTTGTCATGTCAGAAGTGCAGAGTGGTTTCAATCTCTCTCAGATCTTTTTTTAGTGGGTTACATGAAGAAATTCAGCTCTTTCATGGCGCTATTGGTGAGTCGCGTGCCTTAAGGAGGTTTGTTATTGCTGTAGAGATGGATCCTTGGATGGATTTGAAGTTCAAGGCAAGTCAAAGTGGCTCTAACAGTGAGCGCTGTTGTTTCCTTCAAAGCGAACAAACATGGATGTGCCAATCAACCAATAAAGCTTGAGCTTGCTTCTATCTCGCACTACTACAGAAAGCCTAATACTAGATGACCAATCACAGACGATTTGATAAAACTGTCTGTGATCAACACTAACACAGACGGTTTTAATTTGTTGGACACCGTCTGTGTTGGTGGCGTCGGAGAAAACGAGTATCACAGACGGTTCTTACCAATGAACTGTCTGTGATACTTTAGTATCACAGACGATTTGTGTAAAAAACCGTCTGTGTTTTATAGACTATCACAGACGGTTCTTGTTAAGAACCGTCTGTGATGTCCCGTCTGTCATATTCTGTACATGATCAGAGGTTAATATATAAGTACACATTGCTTCTAATAACTTAACTATAGAACTACTGAGACAAGAGATCACAAATTAAAGGCAAATTTATTAATTTCAATTAGAGGCAAATTTATTACAAAAGTCGCACAAGTAAAGAGTTTCCCAGATTGTAATCTTTTGGGCTTCGTACACTTCTTCTTCGACTTTGGGACTTGGAGGATCAGCCGCTGACTTCTCGAACGTCGTTAAGATTGTCCTTGTCCTTAGCACTTCCTCCTCCAGCCTGGGCAAATGATCGATAGCATAGCCCATAATCTCGTAGAGGATAGCATTATAAGATTCCTCAGGATCTGCCGTTTCTGCTTGATTGGCAATGCTATCCATCAGTCTCTCCAATGCCTATAGAGCTTCTTCCGCTTTGCGCACATTGTAGAGAAGAACCAGGGTGAGGGTTATTTCCCTTTCTTGAGCGGCAGCGAGACGCCTCTGTCGACGGCGAATGATCAGGTCGAGCTGACGGATGCAAGAAAGTCGAAGAAGGAGAGCAGGGCGTGTGCGGAGAAGCTGCTCCAGATGTAAATTGTTGGCCGCCTGTGTAAGGTTCCGGCTGAACAACTGTTGATGAACAGATGAGAGGAAGGAGATGATCACAAGAATAGTAGAATCCATATTGTGCGTACATAGAAGAGACCTGGATTAGGCGCGCATATTTAACCTTTAGCACAGATGGTTCGTATACCAAACATTAATGATATAGACGCTTCGTATAACGATCGAGATACGTTTAGACGATCGAAACGCGAACGTTCTGACTTCGCATTATCACAGATGGTTTTTAATAAAAAAACCGTGTGTGATAAGGATTTTCACAGACGGTGTTTAATAAAAAACCGTCTGTGATAATGGTGCTAGGCATTTATTGCACTGCTCAGAACTGCATCTGTCTTCATTTCAATCCAGATCTAGCCGGTACTGCACTCTTTCGCTCAGGAGGCAAGATAGGCGATTTCAAGCCAATTAATTTGGTGGTAGGAGGCAAAGATTGAGCTTTGAAGATTCATACTTTCTTGGTTGCTCTAGATATGGTTAGTAATGAAATTTATTTTTCTTTGCATTACAATTTAGATCTAAATAATTGGTGGTGCTATTGAAGATGGTTTACAAAATTGTTAGTTATATAATAGCTGTTGTGTTTATAATATGAATTAAGCTAGCAAATTAAGCCTCAATCCATGTGGCCGGTATATATGTAGCAATAATTAATTAATTTAATTTTTAATACTAAGTTGTTATATATATACATAACGTAGGACCGAAGCTGGATGTATGTCGCGAGCCGTGTGAGTGAAGAGTACATTAATGGCGTGTCTGCTTTTACAAGAGCTGCAGAGGAGGATATGCTGAATAAGGGGGTGGAATATATGTACTGTCCATGCATTGACTGCGAGAATTTAAAGATGTTTAAAAACCGAGGGCAAAATGAAGCGCACTTGATTTGGAGGTGTTTCAAAAAGGGTTATACGTGCTGGACCAGTCATGGCGAAGTCAATGATTATATGCCGCCGGATGACATCGCCGGTGAAGTGAATGACATGCCGCCAGATAATTGTAATTATACCAAAATGGAACAAGGCTATATACCTTGATTCTCTAAGTAAGAACAAATCCAAGTATACAGCTATCGCCCAAATACTCGATAGGTAAGTACATTTTCTCCATACATAACTACATTGTACTCTTTCTTTTCTTCCGAATGACTAATCTAACTTTTTCGAATAACGAAGGTCGTTCGCCACATACGTTGCACAAACATGTGGCTTGACGACAGGGGCCAAGCCCTTGAAACATGTTCGCAATTTTCGGGTATTCGCTAGCTAAACATTAATTAATCATATACAACACTTAGTAGTAATGCCTCTTGAATTAACACATTCTATTTTTTGCAGTACCACCAGCAGGAGTAGGGCTGGAAAATAAGCTCGAGGCTCGTGAGCTGCTCGAGCTCGAAGTTAGCTCGGCTCGGCTCGGCTCGAGCTCGGTTCGTAAATCAGCGAGCCAAGCCAAGTTTTCAGCTCGGTACATTTACGAGCCGAGCCCGAGCGGCTCGCGAGCGGCTCGATGGCTTGATCGAGCCAAACATCGTGGCAGGCTGGTAGCCTTAGCCTGGCAGGCCAACGAAAGCCACCCGAGTCCTCTCTGATTTCCTCAATCCACCGAACCGTTTCCTCAGTCATTGACATCCCAAACCGTGTGCTAAGCACTCACCCTGCAAATGAGAGAGAGAGGGAGAGACGGGAGCGCGATGGCGGCGGCGGCCTTCGCGGCGCAGGTGCTGCGCGGGCGGTGGTTCATGGCGTACGACTCCTTCCTCATCATGTCGACGGCGGGCGCCACCTACATCTTCGCCATCTACTCCAAGGACATCAAGGCCACGCTGGGATACACCCAGGAGCAGCTCAACACCGTGGGCTTCTTCAAGGACGTCGGCGCCAACATCGGCATCCACGCCGGCCTCGTCGCCGAGGTCACCCCACCCTGGCTCGTCCTCGCTGTCGGCGCCGCCATGACCCCCACTTCAAGCCATTTTGGCTTGAACTGGCTCGTTCAAGCCATTTTGTCTTGAACTGGCTCGTTCAAGCCATTTTGGCTTGAACCGCGCAAGCTGTTGGGGACCATGCTATGCTATTGTGAAAAGAAAAGGCCAAGAACATGCAGCCAAATCAACAAAACAAGTAAGTTTTCCTCCCAAAACAAGTTTGCGACAGTTGATAAAGATTGGGAGCACGGAATCTAAAGCGCATAACAACGAGTGCTAATTGGCGATACTAGTATGATACGAGTTCTAGTTAATGGATGGATCATGGATTGGTTGATGGGCGCGGCGGGAGGCGGTCGGCTTGGGCTGCTGCACCTGCACCGTAGGCGTTGAGCCAGGTTGCCTTGAAGCGGCGGGGACCTCGATGCAGCCGTTGGCGTCGTGCTCCTTAGCTGCGCGGCGGCGATCTCCTTGGCCTTGTCGAGTTTGGCGGCGATGAGCTCGTCGATCTCCCTGAGGACGACGCCCGACTCACCCTCCTCAGGAAGTCGATCGACCTCGTCCGGCGGCATCTGGTACGTCGCGTTGCTGTGCTGGCTCGGTCGGGCTCGCGAGCTGGCTCGAGCCGCCAGTCGAGCCGAGCCAAGCCTCCCGCGTAGCTCGTTTCCAAAACGAGCCAAGCCGAGCCGAGCCGCATCTTTGACCGAGCTCAGCCGAGCCTGGCTCGAGCCGGCTCGGCTCGTTTCCAGCCCTAAGCAGGAGTCAGGCAACACGTGTGGATTCTACGTTTGCCACCATATGAGACTACTCCTCGATTCCTCGAAGATCACCAATTCTAAGGTTTGTCAATCTTCCCACATTTATTTCATACTTGTCAGGTTATATATGTATGCGCATTGATATTCCTATCGACAGGCTGCGTCCATCTCTACAACTGCATTGAAACAGCCAAACCTTGCACTAATTCGAGGAGAGTGCGCTTTCTTTTTGTGGTCTAAGTCATAAGATCAGATGGAGAGTTCAACTGCGTATAATGATTTTTTATTGCTCTTATCACTCCGGAATCGAGGTCTCGTGAAATAAACGGATCCATAATCAACGAACTTGTCAACTGCACAAGCAATACTTGAATGGCAATCATGCACCATCCAAGTATAGCTTGTGCAGCCTGATAAGTTCGTTGATTATGGATCTGTTCCTTTCGCGAGACCTCGATTCCGGAGTGATAGAGCAATAAAAAATGCAATGTTACCATATAAGTGCAAATACAATGTAGATCTTTTGTAATTGTGTATTTGTTAATGGATATTTTGTTTCATTTCAATTAATTGATTTGCGAAGTGGATGCTTTATGTTTGTGAAATGAAGTGCAATGTGAATTGGATGTTTTATGTTTGTGAAATGAATTAAGATGTGAATTGTATATATACATGTACATGTTTATCTACTTGTTTCAGAGGGCATGGCTAGCATTTCCCGAGGCTAGCCAATAAACAAGAATAGGTTTAGGGGTAGAAAAGAATATCACAAACGGTTTTTAGTTACAAACTGTCTTTGATTACCAACTATCACAAACAGTTTTTAACTAAAAACCGTCTGTGATTATCAGCTATCACAGACGGTTTTTAGTTACAAACCGTCTGTGATAATCTTCGATTATCACAGACCTATAAATTCAGATGGTTCAGAAAACCGTCTGTGATGACGTTTTTGAACCGTCTGTAATACAGTTTTCTGTAGTAGTGTGGGTGAAGGTGACTTGGTCGACGTAGCTTGTTTGAATTCCTTGTGTCATGTGTTTTTGGTAATTTGCAACAGAACTAGTTTTCTGCATTTATAAAATAAATAAATCACTAATTTGTAATGTCCTATGCTTGTGTTCGGTTTGTCTTCAGTGGATTTTTTAAGGACATGATTAGCGCCACCATTTGGGCCCTCACGGCGTACGCCTCCATAGCCATTGGATCTACGTAGGAACTTTTTATATTAAATAATTTTTTAAAATTTTTTATTACTAACCCCTTGAGGACTTTATTTTTAATTCTAACACTTTTGGTCACACCATAACTTATGGTGTGGCAAATACATATTGACACGCCATCAATCTTAGCGTAGTCAAATCTTGCCATGTTACTAGCTAGTGGTGAGGCACTCTTGACTTATATACCTCCTGGCGTGACGGTGTTGTTTGCTATGGCTAAAAGGGTTAGATTTTAAAAAAAACAGAAGTTGGTGAGGAGTTAGTAGTACAAATAAATTAAAAAAGGGTATAAATAACTAAAAAGTTCTCTGCATAGCGTAGCACCCACAACTGTTGTATCTACTTCCCATGTGATAAGTTCAATTACATGTCATGGGGGTGGGCATGAAAACAATTTCCAAAAATAGTAAATTTCATAGGGATGTTAACTCCAAGTGGTGTTAAAATAGGAGCTAAATAGCTTGTTAAGTAGTATAGACAATCTAGTTATAGCCAATCACTTAAATTGCATCATTTGTGAAACTCGAACTAACAAGTTTGTTCTCTGACATGCTTACTCAGTGACCTGATGTTTTTTTCCTTTCTTTCTTCAATCAGTCGAGCACGCTCTTCCTTCTTCCCCTTCTTCACTTCCTACATAACACATGAGTGGGCTGTCACTTGAATGTTGTCATGCATGTTATATAGGATATCTACTCTTTAGTTAGTACATTTGCACAACCACTAAGTTTTTCCGTTTTCTCTTTATGAAATGGAGCATTATTTGTTTTTCTCTTTATGAAATAGACCATACCTTGTTTACTTTGGTGGTACTTCATGTATCACAGCATGTAGTACATAGATTTGTCACCATGTATGACTGATGTCTTTCAATCATGATTTCCTGCATCAAGAATCATACTGATATGGTGCTCGACAAATCATCATAAAAAATCCAACAAACAGCCACCATCCTTTTTTGTCACCACAATGTCATTTCTAATGGCAGTTCATGAAATTAGAGGCTATCTAGTTTTACACATACCACAATGTCATTTCTGATGATAGTTCACGAAATTAGAGGCTATCTATTTGTACACATACACTATCTATTTGTGCACATGCAAATCTACACATCAGTAAAAATATTGGAATGGAACCACGATGCCATTTGTAATGTACGAATGGGTAAGAAATTGCTAGAAAATGGTCATACCCTTGCAGGGAGGTGGCACGGGAGTGGTGTGGGGTGGAGGAGGTGGGTGACGCAGGGGTGGAGTGGGGCGGAGGTGGGTGGCGTGGGGCCATAGTGGGGCGGAGGAGGAGTAGGGGGTGTCACGTAGGCGGAGTGAGGTCGAAGCGGCAGAGTAGGGGGCGATGCGGGGGTGGAGTGGAGGCGGGGGCGGAGTGGGATAGAGGCGGGCGCGCGGGCGGGCCCAGGGTGGAGGAGGAGCAGGGGGTGTTGCATAGGCAGAGTAAGGCTGGAGCGGCAGAGTAGGGGTGGCGCGGAGGCGGAGTGGAGGAGGAGGGGGCGACGGTGGGGGCGGAGTGGGCGGAGGAGGTGGGCGGCGTAGGGGCGGAGTGGAGGAGAAGGGGCAACGTGAGGGACTAGGGTGAGATTAAGGTGTTGCGTGGTGGATTGCGGCCGATGGGTAAGGGTACATGATTGGGAATTAGGGATTGAGGACGTGGGCGGCAAGGGATTGACGGGACCAAGTTGCAATAGTATATGTTGGATGAGCTAAATCAACAGTGTAGATATTCAAATGTAGGACCAACTCGTAATGGTAGTCATTAGATTTTGTTGATCTAAACATCACGAGGAGAGGGTATTAACAGTGCTGGGTGAAAAAGGTTTAATAAACTAGTGCTTTCTATATTAGTGTGTGTGTATATATATAAAAGTCGTGTAAAAGGAATTGGCGTAATTTCTCCATGTAATAGAGCTGTAATACAACAAAATCCTAGGGGCTCGGCAAGCCACCAACCTGACCCTACCCTGCGGCTTCCTTCCGGTTGCTTACGCCGACACGCCACCAACCTGACCCTACCCTGCGACTTCCTTCCGGTTGCTTACGCCGAGCGACTTCCAATCTCACCTCGCTTCCGCCAACCTCCTCCTCGGCCCGATTGGCACCGACGGCGCCCTTCGATCAGTGAGCTCCTCGACCCCCCCCCCCCCCACCCCACCAAAAGAGCGGCCCAGATTCGGGAGAGCTTCCGAATTTGGCGGAGATTTTCCTTCTCGCGTTATTCCGCTCGGTTTCTTGGCATTTCTTGGTGGATCGATTTGATCGATGTTGTACTGTTTTTGATCGATCTCAGGTTGTAGATGGCCAAGACTTCCTTCAAGCTCGAGCACCCCCTGGGTTTGCCTCTCCTCTCTTGCCTCTTAGCCCTGTTAATTTCTTGCGATTAGGAGGATTCTTGTTTTTGTGGTTTGCTAGATGGTGTAGTAAATTGGTTTGGGGGGCGGTTAGAGTTTCCCTTGTAAAGACCTTGTAAAGGGATTGCGAGTATGTAGTTGGGCTGTTATATTGATATGATCTGGTTATACAGTATAACTGGAGATTACTTTGTTGTTTTGGAAAAGAGCTGCCTTGTGGATTGAGATTGTTTTCATGAAGATTTTGTGTCACCGCTGCAGTGTTGTCGTATTGATATACCTGTCGGATAGATAGTTCTTGCCTTGATTGTTTGTGCCTGTACTTGCAGATTGGTTTGGATGTGTAGTTGCAAAAGAGGACTCTGTAGATTATGTTAGTTTGTTCACTTGATTTTCTTAAGATCATTGGTGCAAAAGGTTAATGCGTTAGGGTTACATTGGGGGCTAGCACACTGCTTTGATAAATTCTGATGTATTCTTATTCGCAGCAGATGTCATGCATCCAATTTTGATAGGGAATTGTGTTTTTGTTGATATGTGGGGAAAAGAGTAAACCCATGGTCTTGTATATTTGGTCTGATAGTCAGTTGATCATTCTTGAGTTTGAACTGTATTCTTGTTATGAAAATTGGCTGTTTCACGGGTTGTAATGTTGTTATCTTCAATCAGTGGTGAAGCCAGCAACAAAATCGAGGGTGGGCTAGGGCACTAAGCTAGATTGTCACAAACACAATATTTTACTCTTGTTCAATTCAAATTCATTCATGAATACAAGAGAAACAAAGCTGAAAAAAGAGAGAAATACAATCAAAGTACCTTAGTAATAGAAAACACATCCCGAAAATATATAAATATGCTTCCGATGAGTAGAGACCATTCATCTGCATATCAAAAATAGCCAAATTAGTGATATGATTGTTATGAATATTGTGCGCATTGATATGAGACCCAAAGGGCCATATATATAGGAGAGTACAAGAGGATATGTCATATAGAGATAAGGCATATATGAAATAGAATACAACTCTATCTCCTAATACAACTCTATCTCCTTAACACCCCCCTCAAATGCAAGGCGTATGCAATAGCGTTGCATTTGAAAAAGAGTTAACACTAAAACAAGATAAATCCGAAGTCCGAGTCCTGATGATGTCGTCGTTGCGTGCAATTTTTGAATAAACTGTCAAATCAAGCCGAAGAGAAATAGATAGATGCATGACGGCGCAGATCGAAGCCCAAGAGGTGGCGCGCGCGGTGCACGAGGGGGCGCGCGCCTTTGAAGCTCGGGGCGGCGGCTAGAGAAGCAGCGGCATCATAACGACTTCTACGATCTGCACGCGGCTCAGAGAATAGAGCGGCGGCTGCTGCCATGCAAAAGAAAATTCCTACATTTCTATGACTGACAATATATTTGTGGACTCGCACAACTTGACGAACTAAAAATTTTAGACTATAAACTTGGATAGACGAAACGAAAGACTCATAAAACAAAAGGACTTGAGGACTCTAAATGGACTACTCAAAGACCTTAGTCTCACAGTAGCAGCACCACAGCTAACTCGCCTGCCTCACGCTTTTGGCGCACTCCCATTTTGTCACCGTCTTCACCTTTGCGAGAGAGAGAGAGAGAGCAGAGCAGAGACAATGTGCTCGCCCGCGACTCCTCTCTTCACTCCCGCCTGCCCGCGTCTCCTCACTCGGAGAGAAGAGGAGCGGCAGGCTCCAGCGGGAGACGTCGACCGAGAAAGCGAGATCCGGCGGCTCGCGGGCGGCGGTGGCGGATCCGGCGATGGCGGCCACAGGCGCGCGCGCGGTGGGATCTGGCGGCGTCATGGATCTAGGAGAGGCGACTGCAGGGAGGAGGCATCGGCGCGAGCTCCGATGGCTGCACGGTGGCGAAGGCGCTTCCTCTAGATCCGGAGGCTGCGAGCGGCGGAAGGTGGGCGCCGGCGGCCAGCATGGCAGCGCGCATGATCTGGAGGAGGAGGTGGCGCGGCCGTCGTCCGGCAGCGGCGCGCGCGCGCGCGGCGGCCGGCCGGCGGCGGCGCGCGCGGCGGCTCGGCGGCAGCGAGCAGATCCGACAGGCGTTAGGCGCGAGTGGAGCACCGACGCGAGCTCGGGCGGCGGCGTGGAAGACGGTCGGATCGCCCGAGGCGGCCAGATCCAAGCTCGGCGGCGACGAAGACGACAGATCCGACCCGGATCGGCGCGGGCCAATGGCGACGCGAAGGAGGCTGGCGGATCCGGCGCAGAGGAGGCCGGATCCGGGCGGGAGTAGGCGCGGACGTGGGCAGCGGCAAGACGATGGCCAGATCTGCACGGGGGCGCGGAGGCGCGGGATCAAGCGCGACCGAAAAAGAGGTGGCCGCCCCGAGAGTGAAGATTGCGCCTCCCGGGGCAGCAGAAGCGGAAGTAGATTGGAAGTAGATCGAGGTTAGGGTTTCAACCTAAGCTCTGATATCATGTTAATATTGTGCGTATTGATATGAGACCTAAAGGGTTATATATATAGGAGAGTACAAGAGGATATGCCATATAGAGATAAGGCATATATTGTCATAGAGGTGGGCCCACGGCCTAGTCGGTTTATTATTAGGAATTAGATATTGGTTTCTATTTGAGTTAGAGATTAGTTTCCTTATGTTAGAGATATAATTAGAGATATGATATTGTTAGAGATATGATTGAGATTAGATTCGATCTGTTAGGGGGAGCCCATCTATATAAAGAGGGCTACCACATGCTATTGGAATCAAGCAGAGCAACGTTTAGTTGCCGGCTTCCCTACGGAATCCCCTCTCACCACCGCGTCCATAACAATTTGGTATCAGAGCCGTTGATCCCTTCCCACGACTTCTGCTACCATGGATTCGGCAATTCGTCCTATTGCCGAGTCATTGGCCATAATGAAAGCTAGCGTTGAGAAGATGGCCAGCGGCAACCTCGGCAAAGGGTTGGGGGAAGCCTTCCTCAACCTGCATGCTTTATTAGAGAAGATCTGTAAGGAGCGGGAGGAGGCGAAACAAGAGGCCGCTCGTAGAGCAGAGGAGGCGACAGACATCGATCTGCTGGCTGTTAGAGGCGAGGAGGACGAGGCTGATCCCCTGCCTCCTGCGCTTCTGCATCTCTCGCCTCCCTCTAACGATGAGGAGGACGAGGCTGACCTCGTCTCCATCACCGAGCTCACCGGCCATGGCCATGGAGCGTCCAACCGTGGAGCCGTGCTGAAGAACGGGGAAGAAGGAGATGCAAGGGTTGGACCGGAGCAGGAAGAGGGGTTGAACCGGAGGAAAGACAGCTGTCTGACCGGGTCTCCACCCCGCTCCTCGGCGCCGCTTTTCTCTTCTTCTCAGCCACCAGATCCGTCGCTCCGCGTCACCAACTCCTCTCAGCTGGACAACCCAGTGGTTAGGGTTTCCGCGCGCCGCCGCCGCTTCTGCAGGCCGCCGCTCCTCCGGGCGCTCTGCAGACGGCCGCTCCGTCGGCCGCCGTACTGCAGAACGTCGCCTCCCGAAGCCGCCCTCGGCCGGATCGACTGGAGCCAGGAGGTTGGAGGCGCAGGAGAGGAGGCCGGATTGGGGAAGATCCATCGAAGAGAGGAGGCCAGATTGGAGGAGTGTTGGAGAGAGAAGGCCGGCGAGTAGGGAGGCCGAGCCCAAGGGCGCAGGTGACCGGAGGCGTGGGAGCCAGGGGCTAAGCGGCGCTGAGCGAAGCCATGACCAAAGGGATAGAGAAATTGAGAAGAGGAGAGGTGAATGGAAAGGAAGAGAGGAGAGAGAGAGAGAGAAGAGATAAGGGGAAGGAGAGCCAGTAAATGGCTAAGGCCATTCAGCTGAACGGGAATAAAGAGAGGAGAGAGAAAGGTTAGAAGAGAGAGAGGTTAAACACTATCAATTAAATTCAGGTATTATCATTTAAATCGTTTTGTTGCAGGATTAAATATCCTATTAATTTGGTTAGTCGTATTTAAATCGTAGAAACCCATTAATATTTGTTCAAGATTATTAGAATAAATTTAGTGCTGTCAATAGATTAAAACTTGTACACGAACAGATTAAAATTTGTGTACCATCATTTAGACCGCTCCATGGTATATTCAAATACTTCCATAATTTTTGTTAATTGTATTTAAATAGTAGAAACCCACTCTTAATTATTCTGGATGATTAGAACAAATTAATTGCGGTTAGATGATTTAAAACATTGTGTGTATTATTTCTTGCATGTTGCAACTTGCAAGTTACAAGGGGTTGGGTGCTATATGTGAGAAGGTACATTGGTAGATGATGGTGCTATATGAGCTCAAGAATAGACAAAATCAAGATATGCATGTTCTACTACATTGTCGATTTAATTTGCTATCAAACTAGGTTAAGATATGTATATAGCGTCGCCACGCCGTGTGCTATGAGCGATATTGTTGTGTGAAGGTGCTGAGTCGCCGCACCGCCTTAATAACCATGGATACTAGATTCCCCACTTGTAGATAGCATAGGCAACTCCTGATTCCATTGAGAGTGAAACCACTTGTGTGAATATTTTTCAGGCTTTGCGTATGTCATCCTTTAGTTGTTTGCATATTTATTTATCCAATTACTGTGAGTTCTTTGTGTTGGGGTCATATAGGTCATTTGATAGATGTCAGGGTATTTGTGCACATTGGCCGCCCATACGTTCTTGGTTCTTCTCATCTTATGTTTTTTAAATTTTGAATAATTTTACAGAAAGGAGGCAAGCTGAATCTGCTAGGATCCGTGAGAAGTACCCTGACAGAATTCCTGTAATATTTTGTAGCTTTTCTTTTTTCCTGTGTGCATATCTTCCACATGCATATGTCTTAACTCTTAATTAAGCTCTATGTTAATTATTTCAGGTGATCGTTGAGAAGGCCGATAAGACTGATGTCCCAGAAATTGATAAGAAGAAGTACTGCCTTTTTCAATCTTCACCATTCCTGTTTTCTGATGGCAGATGCGATATTCCTTTTTATTGTAGTTCGTAGCGTGAGCTGTCCTTTCAGCTTCAACTATTGAGTTGCAATCTCTTTGACTTCAATGAGAAAGGATGCCCTCTCTTTTTTTTCCTTCCCTTTCAATGAGAAAGGATGCTTTCTTTTTTTTCCCTTCCCTTTTGTGTACTTTTAGCTCTGAAGTTAGGGGAAAAGAAATAGGGAACCCTTCTTTCACATTGGATGTCAACTCGTACATGCCCTTATTTTGATTTAGGTGTCTTGTTGTCCCCCCGACACGATGTTGTGTTTGGGTGCCTGACATGTGAGTGCTCTATTTGTTTAACTAACTCTTATGTGTATGATTATTGGCATAGAATATGTAGATATATTCTAGTATTCTACTGTTAATTTAATTGAATCCTGAAAGTACCTTTTTGACTATGTCTTCTAGTTCTTGATGCTCGGAATCTGCACTATTGTCTTCTTAATATGCTTAGCGTTCTTTTCTTATATGCAGGTACCTTGTCCCTGCTGACCTCACGGTTGGCCAATTTGTCTACGTGGTGCGGAAGAGGATTAAGCTGAGCCCAGAAAAGGCTATCTTTATCTTTGTGAAGAACACCTTGCCACCAACTGGTAATAGTTTGTACATTGTTCATGATTTGTCATTGATGTTGCCCATCGTATTTTCTTATATCAATCCTCTCCTTTGGCAGCTTCTTTGATGTCTGCAATCTACGAAGAAAACAAGGATGAGGACGGCTTCCTTTACATGACTTACAGTGGCGAGAACACCTTCGGCTCTGCCTAATGCAACTGCCCTGCCACTGTAAATAAATAATGATGATCAGATTGTCGTTGTCGACCCTGTGTACATAGTTCATCTCTAGTATGCTGCTGGATTGCTGCCATGGTTTAGTTCGTCCTTAGCTTTCAAGGGTTCGGTATTCTATCATCTGAATCAAAGAGACGCATGAAACTGATACTGTTTCCTTCTGGGTTGATGACATTTACCTATTCCACTATATGCATTTGCCTCTGGTATGACGTGTGATATGGCATTATTTGTGTTCCCTGTGATAATTGTTAATTGCAATTGCTGCAGGCAAAGAGCTTAAGTAATGCGTTTGGTTTAATGGATACATTCCCAGTATCTAGCGCATGGTGAATGACAAAGTTAGCTGTCGTTTCGTTGTTGACTTGTTGAATGGTTGCACGGATTCTGTGAATTAGCAGTATGTTGCAACCTGATCATGTTCGCATGTGTCATGTTGTTTTCATTCTTTATGGCATGTCCTGGTACTGGTACCAACACAATTATCGTTAGGCCTTGTCATATGCTGTTATGAACAAAACAATCAGTGGTCCTGAAAGTAAGCTATAGTTTTTGTTTGTCTTTCTAAGATTTTTTTGTTGTTTTCTAAAACTGAATGTAGCATGAAAACAGTGGAAGGAATGTGTTTCACTCTGACTAGATGCGAGTGTTGTTTCCCCCTTCATAATTTAACTATTGCTCATAGCACGCTGCAGCTCAGCAACTGGTGTTGTTATGATCCCTTTGTGTCATGTAATGATGCGACTATGCGTAATGATGTGTTGTGTGCCCACCCCAACATAATGACATAAATATATATGCTACGAGTGTACAGAGAGATTCCGAGGTGGTCACTAATAATAGTATGTTTAATTACCTCTCCTGGCTCAGTCGTGCAAGACCCAAGCGCCCAACGGCCAGGGGGTGAGAAATAATAACAAATAATTCGTTATATTCTATATTTATATATAAGAAAATACGAATATGGTAAACAAAATTCATATTCGAAAATATTCATATTTGTATTTGAGAATATTCGTATCTGTATTTAAGAATATTCGTATTCGTATTCGAGAATATTCATATCCGTATTCGAGATTATTCGATTCGTATTCGATCCGTTTCCAGAACTTGTGAAAAATCCAGACAAATTTTATGATTTGAAATTTGAAATTTGGTCAGTTTGAAACCAGTAACCGTTCCGGTAACCAATCAAAAACCGGTAGAAATTTTTTCTACTGATATTTGTTACACAAGTTATAGGAGGATATTCATATTCAACCGAATTAAATACATATTCGATTCAATTTCGTATCTATTATGACATTTGATTCATATTTGTATTTAAAAATATTTAAATTCGTATTTATTTTTATTTTAAAAATATAGATTCGTATTCGTATTTAAGACTATTCGATTATACCATCCATCCCTACCAGCGGCCCTAACCCGAGGAAATTGCACATATACCCCATAGTTAGTAGGCACTTGTAAGTTTGCCCCACACTTAAGTGGCCTTGTAATTTTACCCCATACTTGACATGTCCCCTTATTATTTTACCCTATTGCCCATTTAGCTCCTTTTTAATTTTTTTTATTTTTTGGGCAGGAAAAATACAGTAAAAAATATTTACAAAGTTGTCCATTAAATGCCTAAAATACTTTAATTTCGTTTTTCATTTTTTACTGCATTTTTCCTGCCCAAAAAATGAAAAACAAAATTAAAATAGAAGCTAAATGGGTAATAGGGCAAAATAATAAGGGGTATGTCTAAGTATAGGGCAAAATTACAAGGCCACTTAAGTGTAGAGCAAACTTACAAGTATCTACTAACTATAAGGTATATGTGCAATTTTCCCCAACCCAAGCCCCTGCAGCGCTGCTCAACCGCCAGTCCTCCACTCCACGCGACCACGCCTCCCCGGTTACAAATCACTCGACATTCAACAACGATACAAAAACTCAAATAGACGAACAAGCCACCGTTACAAATCGACCCAACCCCCAATACCAAGAAAAGAAACGGAGGAGAAATCGGAATGTGAAGGAACCTTCTGCAGCTTGCGCTCGATCTCCAAGGAGAGCACCTCGAGGTGGTCCGCGGTTCAGGTCCGCATCTCCTCGAGGCCGCCCGACGACGTCCGACAGAGCTCGCCGGGATTGGGAACGGCCGCTTCTTGCAAGTTGCAACTCCGGTATTGATTGGATTTGTTCCTGCAATCCTGGCCCTGTTAGCGGCTGTGGTTGCGTGAGGCGTGGGGGGTTTGGGGGCGGGCCGGAGGATCGGCTGAAAAGCCTGATAAAACCCACGCGTGATCCACCTCTGTCGATGACTCCGTCTGTTACAGACCAAAGGGGGAAAAAGGCATGTATATGTAAGAAAGGAAACACACGAAAGAAACTATTAGAGGGTGTTTGAATTGACTTCTACTTTTAGTTTTTATTTAAAAAACTAAAAGTTAATATAAACATCTAACTTCTTGAAGCGAGTTTTCTTTTTCTCTCACACCTATCTTATTCTAAAGATAAGACAAGATATCACAGGCACATCACACATTTTATTTCTTAGCTTCTGTCTCACGCATATATCTCTTTCTTACTTTTTTTCACCACTCGCCCCTCCTAAAAGCTACTTCTTTCAGTAGCTACTATTTATTTTAGCCAAAAGCTATTAGTCGCAGCCAGTGCAAAATGGCTACTTAATTAGATTAAAGCCTATAGTATTACACATAAAAGGCTAAAAGGTAAGTAGGCCCACATGACAAAACATTCAAATGAACGGTAAAAGCCCCATGGGTTGTAGTCCTTCGTCACATGGGGTCGAGCCGAGTGTTTAAAATAAGCTAAAATAAGATAAAGGCCATTTTACTTTATGGGCTAGGTTGGATAGAGCTCTATCAATGCTTAGTAGGCTAGAATGAGGGTTAGGTCCTTTCCCCCAACTTATGGTGCCAGGGTGGGGTTCGAGTTGAGCCACAACCCATTACCATACCTACTCTTATATAAATGGTAAGACAAAACTAATGCCCATGGTAGTGCTCCTTCAAAATAGATTGTATAATGTGCAAATTTTAGTAAATGGTTTGGATCAAAATTTAATATAAATTGTCTATTTACAAAATGATCTTTGCAGTTAGGATGAAAAACATGAAGGGTAGATAGAACCCTGAGTATTGATTTCCCCTAGGTAGATAGAACCCAGTGATTAACGGATGGATAGAACACAAGTGTCGAAAATAGCATATGGTGGATAGAACCATGTAATATGTGCATGGAGCCTACACCTCTAATATTATTACTCTTTCACATTCTTTAGAAAACATGGTTTAGTTAAAAATACTAAGTCTTAGGATTTCTACTTATTGTAACTTTCAACTAAAGCCTTCAGCAAATAAAAGAACCTGATCCTTCCTTTGTTAAGCCATGCATCTGTATTATTGCATTCTGTGTGATAGCTCACGGAGCATGATTATTTGTGCTCATCCTCACTCACTCAATTAACTCAGAACCTGTGGATTATGACCATTACACCTACCACGCTGCTTCGGGAACAAACAGAGATGAACATGGTGGAGATTAGGTCATTCTTCAGTAGCTTAGTCCTTATCGTAGATAGGCAGACTTTGATGATAATTGTGTGTACATCTATTATCCAAATTTTTGGAAAGTAGTGAGGCATCTTTGACCACCAGTCGCTTACCGTAGTAAGGTGTGGCCTCACCTTTTGCTTCTCGCTTCTACTTCTGCTTTTGTAATGTAAATATTTGGTTTGATCGGTCTGTTATGTAAACTCTACTCGATATGGGTTATTTAAACTCTGATATATAATATAAGTGTTTGGTATGATTCATACAGTGTATAAAATTATTCAGCTATATATCTATGAGCACTATCAACTGATTCAGAGAATAGTGTGGTGAAATCATAGAGGGTTTTAAGTTGTAAATTTGGGATCAAACAGAGCTGGTATCCAAACATATGACTGTAGAGTAAAAAGCCTTAGCTAGAATGACCGTTATCTAAGGACTTGGGTCTTATTTTTAAAAACTAAAATGAAAGCTTTACAAAAAATATAGTGTACTACTACTTCTACTTACCACTCTTGGTTCTTGACTCACCCTCTCTCTCTTTATATCTTTAAATTGTTTATGATATCCTCCTGTTCAACTGTAGATGGCCAGATCAACTGACATTGACACATGGGACTATTTCATTCATGGAGAAGATGAAGGAGAGTTTGTCGATATACTACACAAACTAATGTAGTACCTGCCACTATCCCATCTTCAGGTGATGAAAGACCCATGAAGGAGACAGAGAGTCCTAGAAGATGGAGGTCTTCCTCTATGCAAGGAAAGGCGAGTACACCTCCCGCACCTTTAGGACCGAGCACCAGAGGAGCACTTCCACTAACGCCCTTTAGGACACTGTCTGCTTGGCTTCTACTTGCCTGTGCGAGGTCCATGAGGCCATCATGCTGACCTCTCTATTCTGCCACTATCCATCCCTCTAGGAGGAAGGATGCTACGGCACGACATTCATCATCACCTCCGAGGATGACACACTCCTGACACACCAGGTCCAGCTCACTCGAGCTATAGGGGCCACCTACATGGAGGTGTTAGAGGAGATCTCAGACCTCCGCCAGCTTATCACTGCCAGCTACAACTAGGTCGAAACCCTTCACGCTCAGCTCACCAAATATGAGAAGGCTCTGGCTAAAGTGGTGCATAAGAGGGCTACCGCTGAGCACCTGCCAGACCTGCCATCGTCCCCACCAACCCCACTCCAACTTGGCCCCTCACTGGAGGATTACGCTTGAGGATCACCATGTGCAAGTGTGTGCAGTGCCCTAGCTCGTCAATCGTCATCAATGTTGGAGACACTAGCTGGGGCTGCAGCCACTCCTGCTCCCTCTTTAGCTCACCTAGTTATAGTCGCTTCCGCTCCCATTACCGTTCACCTAATGATGGTACCACCTACTATGGCCACAGCTACTGTAATATCCCGGGCGATATTTGTCAAATAACATTTAAATCAAGGAAAAAGGGGGGGGGGAATTACGCAAAATAATGGCAACCTGGGCTTGGGCAGAGGCCCAAGAGGAGGCCGGCCAAGGGAAAAAAAGGGGGGAGGCGCCCCACCCCCATACCCTAGCCGCCCTCTCTCCCAACCGCCCCTCCACCTCCCTGGGTGCACCTCCCTCTCCCTCCTTGCGCCCCCTTTGGCCAGCAGCATCTCCCTCGCCTCCATGGACGCCCCCGGCGATTGGTGAAGGATCCCGATCGCTGCGGTTCGAGAGGAGGAGAGCCAACGTCCGCCGGGAAGATTTGTGGATCCGGAAGGTGGAGATTAGGACGGGAAAAGGAAGGGAGGCAGAGATCGTGTGGAGTTCTTCGTGTTCTTCAGCGATTGGTTAAGGGTAATTACTCCTAATTCTCTCCACTAGCTGCATAATTAGTTGATTAGCAATGTCGGTTTTCGGATCTGCTCAGGACAGCCTCTGTTAGACGGTTTTTTTGATATAGATCCGTGGGGATTCAGGTCTGGTCTTCTCCTATAGACTTGTAGAGGACATCCTTAGCTTTCCATGAAGTGCTAGAACGTGTCATTCAGACCTCTGTAGAGAAAGTTATGATTTTTCTAATCGGACTGTCCAGTAGATCGGGGAAATCCCTGTCAGGTTTCGGTAGATGGGTTTTGGCGAAAAGAAATCAGGAGAATCAGAGGATCTCCATATTATGAAAGTTTCAGATATTTTCCTTAGCTTTCCAGAAAGGTCAAGAAATCCTGATTCCGACTCTCGGGGTGAAAGTTATGACAATTTTAGTGCGCTGTCCAGAGAACTCGTTACGGAATTGATGTTCTAGAAAGTTAGATGGTGCGGGTAGAAGTTGGCCGAATCAGGGAGACTCACCAACTAGGTTTAGTTAGATAATTTAATTATCTTTCCAGAAAATCTGAGAACGCCCTGTTGGACTTCTGTACCATTAGATAAGGATTTTTGAAGTTGACTGTCTGTAGAGGGGGACAGGGTGGCCGAAAGGATTTGGGGTTTTGAGTCAAGTTAAGCATGTTGGGTTAGTTTGGGGCTGTTTTGTTTAATCTAAAGACTCGTTACTGTTGCCTTAGCGATTATTAAAATTATTGTTCAGGAGGAGGACGGATCCGGGGCCGCGCTTCTGCTCATCCCCATTTTCTCGTGGTTAAGGCAAGTATAAAAGTGGTCTAAATTTCATAGCATGGATTGTGGATGTTTGATGGCTTGTAGATGTTTTTCATCTATCCTATGAGAGTTTTTGATCTTGTTCATGTTAATGCTATGTTGAAATTGTTTATCGCTGATTGCTAACGAATGAGAGAATTTATGGTGCATAGTTATCGTGAATGCAATTTATTTATTGAGATATTCACGTTTATGCATCATGCTAGTTATTGAGGTCTTGGTCACGAGACGACCAAGCATTGAGGTCCCCGCCATGTTGATGTCATGACGGGCTAAAGGTCCCCATGCTTGAAGAGCATGGGCTTAGGTCCCCATACTTGTGGAGTATGGGCAATTGGTCCCTGTACCTGATGGTACAGGCATGGGTGTGCATTGACGGATGCACACTCCGCATTACCGGTAAAATGCGAAAGAGAAGAGATAAAGAGATTCTTTTGATCATATTGCATAGCATGATTTATTTATGTGATTGATGGTTGAACATGAGGAATGATGTTCACTTTTACTCTTGTTGCCACTATTTATATTTCTTTGAGTCGTTGGACTCACTCTTGTTGTTGTTGTGGTTCTTTGTTTGTTTTTAGGTACCTACATGGGACCGGCATGCATGGGGATAAAGATGGATTAGCTTTGTTGAACTTGCACGGTCCATTCACCTTGGAAGAAATAAAGAACATTAAACATTATTTGTTGAATAACTTAAGTGGTAGCGATTAAAGATCATCAAGTTTAGACTGTAATAAAGGTTTAGAACTTTTACATTGCTTCCGTTCTTTATTTAAGTATTGTGGTTGCGAGTGTGATGGCAAACATAATTCAGTTTGTTTAGAATTGAATATTTATTGTTTACTATTATTCAGGTCATTTGTCTATGCATGTTGAAACCTTTGATTTACTCATTAAACAAAGGAGGTTCTCAGAAATTTTATAAGGTGACTATAGGTTCGTCTTTAATATGTTGTTAGTTTAGTAGCATTCCGGTCATTGCTTGGTGGGGTGTTACTGATTGGTATCGAGCGGGCTTTAGGTCCGTGGTAATTGAATAATTAAATTGACACATAGTGCATGATAGGATGGGAATGGGTGAAGCATTGCATTTACGTTTCCGTTATGTTGTATTGATGATTGTGGTTTGAGATGATATAATATATCTATATTATAAAACTATAGATATTATGTGTGGGGATAACCCATGTTGAGAGGTTGAGGTCGTGGTTGTGGCCTGGGCTGTGTGCAGTTACACCAACGTTAGCGGTATGAGAATATGAAGGCGGTTACCTCGGATATCTTAGAATAGGCGTTGATAGTGAGTATCTCAAGAAGAGTTGTCCTCTTCTTTGACTTTGAATTTGGTCAACTCTAGTCCAGTTGGGCTCGATGAGTTTCTCTTGGGTTATTAGTTCATTCTGATTGATCGGTTGCTTTGAGGAAGGATAGTGTGTTTTGATTGGGCTGAATTTGTCCTGTAAAGCAATCATTGTTTTCCCAACCGATGAGTTATTCTTACGACTGGTGAACTTGGTAGGTGGTCAAATTTGACCTTTATATTGGAGTTTTGTCTTCCTCATGGGAAATCTTGATCCATTTATTCGCTTGATGTTTTTGGGTCAATGAAAGTTTCCTTCTGTAAGTCCTTTAGTTCGTGGAGGCTTTTACTCATTGTATCTCTCTTGGGTATTTTGAGTGTTGAAGCTTAATGGATCTCTTTTATGAAAGAAGATGTTAAACCCTTTGGCGATGTGTTGTCATGATAAGATGAGAGGTTATAATCAAAGCACTTAATGAATATGATATGGATTATCAAGATTGGGTTGCAGTGTGTGCATGATTGATCTTAGCTAAGATCCTTGAAAGGAAATTTGAATAAGTTGAGGTTGTTCTCTAGTAGTTCTTGATGAGTGTGTGTGTGTGTATGACTATATTTAGGTGGAATCAACAGAGTTAATAACAAGTAGGGAACGTTGATTTAAACTGGTTTGATCACTATAGGTGATATATTTTGATAAGCTTCTCGGATAGAGTGGACCTGCGGGTCTCAACGGATTAATCTAACCCTTTGGGATGGATAGGTCCAGAAGATGTTAGAATATTGTCATAGTGGATATTAATCTTGGAGTTACCATTTATGGATAAGTACGCGATCATATGTAGTTGCTAGGTGCACTTATTACGTATCGAAGTACGATTTTGAGCATCACTAGAGATGAAGCGATGGAATGTAATTGGTGATTTTTGTTACCCGATGGTGCAGTGGTAGGATAATAGTATGTCTTTGATGAGAAGGTTGATCCTTAAAATTGTTTAGTTTACTAAACTGGTTGGATTACTTGATCTCAATGGATTAATTTAACTGTGTAGGAAGGAAGAGATAAGGATGTTTTTGGTTTCTTGATGGTCTTATGTTTGCTAGTTGGAGCATAAATAGAGAAATGACCATAAATCCTTCCATGACGGTATAATCGTCAAGCATTTACGATAACCATTAGATTGGAATTGGTGTGCACTAAATTGATGTTGAGCATTGCTAATAGGTTAATGATTGGAATTTAAGGGTGATCTAAATAGGTGTGTTGTGAGAATGACCTGGGCAGCATGCCTTAGTTAAAAGACGGTTTACTTCGATAGTGGGGTTTGTGCATTAGTTATCCTCTTGACCAGGTTGAGTATTGCAACCTTATAGAAAAAAAATGAAATAGGTTATTGTGTTTCCCTGGGAAGGTTAATGATGGGATAGTGAGTTATGTTGGTTTATGCCAGGAGTGCATGATGTGATGTTAGAAAGACTAGCAGTTATGGTTGCTAGAGTGATGTTGATTCCTTTAAGGAGGTTAATTTGATTGCCTTTCGTGATATTTCGTAAATAAAAATGTTTGAGTTTTGCGGTGGAGATCATTTGGATCTCATGATTTATTTGGTAGTTGAACTGTTAGAGCAAAGTGAAGTGTGAAAGATCTTATTGGTTCTTAAGTGGTTCTTGTGGTTTGGTCTTAAGAACTTGTCTTGTTCGAGCTGACCAAGTGTTGTTGTAGTCAAAGAATTGTTTTCTATGTTAACGGAAAGAGTGCATTAGGAGTATTTGAGGTTTGAAGCCAAGTTTCGTATCTTGCGATTTGATATCCTCTTCTTGGGGGATTGTGCCTTCAATTGTGGACTCCCCTTATGTTTTCCGAGTTCATTGCCAATTGACTGTTCCTCTTGGTCTGGTGTTTACCGTGATTGGTAAACGTTTATCTGAGTGCTGAAATTATTATTATTATTATTATTATTCTTATTGGCCTCTTCTTCTGAGAAAGGATTAACTGATTCACGTTGCAAAGCCTTTAAAGATGAATGTTGGCAACTGGATAGTGGTGGTCGAGTAGATGATTCTGTGAGGCTTCAGGTGTCAATATGTTTGAGATGCATGGCGCAATAAATCGATTTATTAGAATAATCCTTGGAAAGGATTTGATTTAAATAGAATGTTTGTCTTTGGAGTTAATAGGTTTCGTTGTCGCAACTAGTAGGACCTATAGCGAGATGTGGTCCAAGATCTTGTGTTCATCTTGATAGAATATTAGAATTAGCAAGTATGGAAATCTTGATTAGTTTCTTAGAGTATCGCATTTTGGGTACTCGGTAAGATTGTGTAGAAGATTTATGATGGTGTAGTTTGATGAGAGTAGTAGTATAGAGGAATCTAATAGTCGTGTTAATTAATGGGATAGCAAGGATGGTTGAGTTATTGTTAAGGATGACTCGGCCTCGATGAGTAACCCTTTGTGAGATAGATTATCTCTAAGGATAACTTGGTCAATCAGTTAGAAATGGCTACTTTGTGGTCGCGTAGCTAAATTTGATTGGTGTGGGTTAGAGAAGGTCTAAGATTGGTGAAATGAATCGCCTTGGGCGGTTACTTGATTGGTGATAAGTGTTGACCTTAGTGACCGAGGTTATGGTTGAGTTGTGTGAAAATTTTAGTCATTAGATCTGAGGGTTACCTATCAAGTATACCAGAAATTCATTGTAAGAGTCTTAAAGGTTGAAAGGTGGGCTTTGCATTTTTTATGCTAGCATCTTGGTTTTCCATGATTAGATTCTAAGAGTTATGGTGATGTTTGATAGAATCCTTGGGAAGAAGAAATGAGCATGAAGGTGGTGAATTTAAAGTTGATCATCCTTAATGATTTAGGTGATGTGAATGTGGCTGTAAGCTATATCGTGGTGTGTTGGGAATTATTTATCAAAGTAATTCCTCTGCTAGAGAAGTTGATCAGGGTATGTTATTGTGGATTGAAAGAGTCTCTTTACATAGGTGTGGAATTTGTGTTCAGCTTGAGCATAGCCATGAGGTTGCTAATTTAAGAGAAAAGAGTTAGAATGTTATGCGACGATTTGGGATCCTATGGTTTAAGAGAAAGTTAAATTCTTAAGAGAAAGATGGTGGAAAGGAGCGTGATCTTGCTTAGTGAGATATTCTCTTAGTTTTTATTTGAGCTTTGTGTTTATGACGGATGTCTATTACATATTGAGTGGGTTCTTGTCGGTTTGTCTGGTTCTTTCCAGTTAAGAAAAAAAAAGTTAATCTAGTTATTCGAGGGGTTTCGTTTTTGGCTTATGTGGCATTTATTTCTAAACCGTCTACTTGAAAGGTGGAAAAGTTTTCATGTTGAGTCTTTGTCTTTGGATTGGGCTCTTCTGAAGGGAAGATGGTTTTGAGTTGGTTGCATTAAGACTCTTTTGTTTTCATCGGAAGCTGTTGTGCGTCCCCTGGTTAAAAGAGGTGCTCATTGTTAAAGTGAAGAGATCGATTGATACAAGGATCAAGAATTTTGTGTGTTTGTGCAGGTTGTGTGGTTTAGTACCCAAGGGAGTGTCGGCCCAAGGTTTAATGGTTGTTTCTGAAAGTTGGAGAGACTTGGTAGAGAGCGTATTGCTAGAACCGTCTTTTGTCCTAGCGTAGCGCATGGATCGTTTGTATGACCTAGTGTCGAGGAGTACTGCAGAATCTGGAGCATGAAGTTTCGTTTGAGCCGTTGACCCACGGGTAAGACCGTGCCTTCGAGGCGTGTCCGTCGAGTGACTCTTGAAAGGATGGGACAAGTAGTAGGCGTAGCAGCGTCGATGCGTCAAGGTGTTTTGTCGCAGCAGACCGAGAGAGAGGCCACATGGGAATTGGAATCTCGCATGCGTGATCAATACCCACAGTTTTTCACATCAGGTGTGTTTTATGATTAAGTTTAATTGTAATTATAGCATTGTGAAAGTATGGTTAGAATTCGGGGTCGAATTCTGTTTAAGGGGGTAAGAATGTAATATCCCGGGCGATATTTGTCAAATAGTATTTAAATCAGGAAAAGGGGGAATTACGCAAAATAACGGCAACTGGCTTGGGCCGAGGCCCAAGAGGAGGCCGCCAAGGGAAAAAGGGGAGGCGCCCACCCCAAACCCTAGCCGCCTCTCTCCCAACCGCCTCCACCTCCCTTGGCGCACCTCCCTCTCCCTCCTTGCGCCCCCTTTGGCCAGCAGCATCTCCCTCGCCTCCATGGACGCCCCCGGCGATTGGTGAAGGATCCCGATCGCTGCGGTTCGAGAGGAGAGCCAACGTCCGCCGGGAAGATTTGTGGATCCGGAAGGTGGAGATTAGGACGGGAAAAGGAAGGGAGGCAGAGATCGTGTGGAGTTCTTCGTGTTCTTCAGCGATTGGTTAAGGGTAATTACTCCTAATTCTCTCCACTAGCTGCATAATTAGTTGATTAGCAATGTCGGTTTTCGGATCTGCTCAGGACAGCCTCTGTTAGACGGTTTTTTTGATATAGATCCGTGGGGATTCAGGTCTGGTCTTCTCCTATAGACTTGTAGAGGACATCCTTAGCTTTCCATGAAGTGCTAGAACGCGTCATTCAGACCTCTGTAGAGAAAGTTATGATTTTTCTAATCGGACTGTCCAGTAGATCGGGGAAATCCCTGTCAGGTTTCGGTAGATGGGTTTTGGCGAAAAGAAATCAGGAGAATCAGAGGATCTCCATATTATGAAAGTTTCAGATATTTTCCTTAGCTTTCCAGAAAGGTCAAGAAATCCTGATTCCGACTCTCGGGGTGAAAGTTATGACAATTTTAGTGTGCTGTCCAGAGAACTCGTTACGGAATTGATGTTCTAGAAAGTTAGATGGTGCGGGTAGAAGTTGGCCGAATCAGGGAGACTCACCAACTAGGTTTAGTTAGATAATTTAATTATCTTTCCAGAAAATCTGAGAACGCCCTGTTGGACTTCTGTACCATTAGATAAGGATTTTTGAAGTTGACTGTCTGTAGAGGGGGACAGGGTGGCCGAAAGGATTTGGGGTTTTGAGTCAAGTTAAGCATGTTGGGTTAGTTTGGGGCTGTTTTGTTTAATCTAAAGACTCGTTACTGTTGCCTTAGCGATTATTAAAATTATTGTTCAGGAGGAGGACGGATCCCAGGGGCCGCGCCTTCTGCTCATCCCCCATTTTCTCGTGGTTAAGGCAAGTATAAAAGTGGTCTAAATTTCATAGCATGGATTGTGGATGTTTGATGGCTTGTAGATGTTTTTCATCTATCCTATGAGAGTTTTTGATCTTGTTCATGTTAATGCTATGTTGAAATTGTTTATCGCTGATTGCTAACGAATGAGAGAATTTATGGTGCATAGTTATCGTGAATGCAATTTATTTATTGAGATATTCACGTTTATGCATCATGCTAGTTATTGAGGTCTTGGTCACGAGACGACCAAGCATTGAGGTCCCCGCCATGTTGATGTCATGACGGGCTAAAGGTCCCCATGCTTGAAGAGCATGGGCTTAGGTCCCCATACTTGTGGAGTATGGGCAATTGGTCCCTGTACCTGATGGTACAGGCATGGGTGTGCATTGACGGATGCACACTCCGTGACACGGTAAAATGCGAAAGAGAAGAGATAAAGAGATTCTTTTGATCATATTGCATAGCATGATTTATTTATGTGATTGATGGTTGAACATGAGGAATGATGTTCACTTTTACTCTTGTTGCCACTATTTATATTTCTTGAGTCGTTGGACTCACTCTTGTTGTTGTTGTGGTTCTTTGTTTGTTTTTAGGTACCTACATGGGACCGGCATGCATGGGGATAAAGATGGATTAGCTTTGTTGCACTTGCACGGTCCATTCACCTTGGAAGAAATAAAGAACCTTAAACATTATTTGTTGAATAACTTAAGTGGTAACTGATTAGAGATCATCAAGTTTAGACTGTAATAAAGGTTTAGAACTTTTACATTGCTTCCGTTCTTTATTTAAGTATTGTGGTTGCGAGTGTGATGGCAAACATAATTCAGTTTGTTTAGAATTGAATATTTATTGTTTACTATTATTCAGGTCATTTGTCTATGCATGTTGAAACCTTTGATTTACTCATTAAACAAAGGAGGTTCTGCCGAAATTTTATAAGGTGACTATAGGTTCGTCTTTAATATGTTGTTAGTTTAGTAGCATTCCAGGTCATTGCTTGGCTGGGGTGTTACAGCTACATGGTGTAGGACCGAAATGGCGACAGAGGGGGGGGGTGAATGGAGCCCTTTAAAAATCACCCCGAGTATCCTCACCAAATTCTTCTCCAATAGCTATGGCAGCTATGAAGTCAGAAGAGGATTGCTAACTAGACGACGAAAACTAGATCAACAAAAGAATGGGCACAAGCCGGAACTGAAACAGGGACTGCAAACATAACCGGAACGAAATGCAACAACTGAAAGTTCAGTTTGCTGAAAACTGGACAGCAAAACTGAAAATTGAAAATTCAGTTTGCTGAAAACTGGACAGCAAATCTGAAATCTGAAAATTCAGTTTGCTGGAAAAACTGGACAGCAAACAGAATGCAGTTTTCAGCAAGACAGCATGTTGTTTTTCAGCAAAACAGGCTGCAATTTTTAGCACAAAGCATGCAGTTTTCAGCAAGACTGCCTGCTGTTTTTCAGCAAAAAAAGGCTGCAGATTTCAGCACAAAGAGCCGCTGTTTTCAGCAAGAAGCAGTCCTTTGAATATTGCAATTTACTGCACTAGACTGCACTGAAAAAGGATCCAAGACTTCAACCAAAACTGGACTGAAACTACCAAAAATACAGCAGGCTGCAGAAACTGAAAACAGACAAAAAGGAGCAGGAATTAAGTGCTTGACTACAATTCCAGAGAATGCTCAAATCAAAGAAATTTGATAGAACCTTCTGATCTTTTTCAACCAAGAGAGCAAGGACTTGAGTCAAATAGAGCCAGGACTCTAGAAAACACAAGAACACAAGGAGAGAGCACGAAATTCAGATTATGACAAAATCTGAAACTCTTGCACAGAACTGAACCAAAACTTAAATTTCTCTCCAATCTTTGAACGATTGCTCATGAAACTTTTAGGATAGCTAATTGATAGCCTAAGGACTCTAGGTACCAAGTTTCATGTCGTTTCATGGAGGGAAACAAAATCCACCTCAAACCCTAGAAATGCAAAACATGAACAGAGGAGCTCTAAAGAGAAGAACTGAAATCAAACATGGTTTGCTCTGAGAATTAACTAGCCAAATGGCTTTTGAGCATCTCCCATGTCATAGCAACCCATTTTGGTCCTCCCAAGCAACAAACAACAAGAAATAAAGAAAGTCAAGAAATCTCCAAAAGAAAGCATCGAAGGAAACGGAGATGAACTGGAGAGACAAACTTCAGATTCTTCATTCCAATTAAACAAGAAATACAAGGTGCTACGTCCCCATACGCATGGACATTCGGAGGAATGATTACATGAGGTCTCAAACCATCCTCTCCCTCTCCCTAAGCCTAGAACACACACCCATACATGCTTCCTGGGAGACTCAAGAACACAGAGCTACATTGGGGACATCGAAGGAGACTCACTCACAACAGACTCTGCCTCTCCTACCAACTAAAGAGCAAAAGGAAAACAATCTCCCAAAGCCTCTTTTGACCCACTAAAACCCTAACTCTCTCTAAAATCCATCCAAAAATACTTGAGTGGGCATGCAGCCCCTCCAATCCTTTATATAGCCTTGGCTAACGGGTCTCCGCCCCGTTACGCCTGCTAAGTCCAACGGAGCCCGCTCCTGCTTGTGCAGCCTTGCGAAATTCCCGTTTCGCCCCTCGTGCACCTTCCGGGAAGCTTCCGCGCTCCTTGTCTCGCACGCCTCGCAACCACCTCGAGTCCATGTCGTCTTCGACACATCCCGACCGTTCTGACCTCAGCGCCACCTGCGCCTAGTCCGGTCCACCGTGTCTCACCACGACTCCGCCCGATGTCCTGCAGCCACACAGACAAGAAACACATCAAATAGCACCGCTCGATATGTGAAAGCATAAATACCATTATACTTACCAAAGATGAAGTCCAAACCTGTCAAATCAAAGAATCAGCGTCCTAATCCCATATGACCAAGTTTGACCACAGTCCGACCGAGCCCGTTGCACCACGCAACGTCAAGATCCGAACAACCCAAACCAAACTCGACTAACATAAACTCATGTCAATTACTCATCACTCACATGTGGTCACCTCCACATGGTCCACAGCTACATGGAGTAGACAAACTTGTGGACCAGGCTAGTTAGTATGGCTTGCTGGGAGTAGGATTTTGGATTGCAAGCACTGACCCCTTGTACTAAGAAGTAGACATTGTAATATATGATATTGCATTGTAGTGTCATGCCTAAACATAGCCTATGTATTATGTACTAGTTGTCATGTAACAACCTGCTATAAATGACAAATGGCCACTGTATGCCTTGTATTGTATTTTATTTCTTGTTTGTCTTATTCAAATGGTTTTTGATGTGTTTCTTGATGGCCAATCAACCCTCTTATTTAAACTTTAGTGCTAAATAAGAATATTATCCATAGATGGCCCCAAAGAGAGCCGCTGAAAGCATCTAGGCCCCTAAAAATGGTTTTGGTAATTAATGAATTTATGTGAATATGGGACTAACATATTTAGTGAGCTTGCGAAGGTATTAGTCCATATGTGAGCAACAAGATTCAAGCCAAAGGATAAATATGAAGACCTAAAATGGTTCAAGGCAAAGGTATACATAGAATACGATCCCTTTTATTTTTACCGGTCCTAAGGAGAAAAGGTGAAAGATCGGATTATACGATAGATAATTGTACCATAAATAGCGATCATGGCAAGTATTTCCGGAGTCCAGAAGCTCCGGACTCAGAGCGGAGCCTTTTTTCCAGAGAGCGCCAAATTTGGGACTTTTGGATTTCGGCTCAAGCGGTAGTACCGCGCCGACTTTGCAGAACAACCGGAGAGCGGTAGTACCGCAAGTTACAACGGCGGTAGTACCGCGCCACCAAATCCAACGGTCACTTCAGAGCTCTGACATAGCCGTTCTGTCGCGAAGATTTGTTAGTGGTAGTTCCGGCCCTATAAGGGCGGTAGTACCGCTCATCCTGATTTTTTCAGGAAATTATGCCAAACGGCTAGTTTTGGTTGGTGGAGGCTATAAATACCCCCACCACTGCTCAAGGACTAAGGTTAGAGGCCCATTGAACATTCTTTGAGCCCTAGAGCATTCACTCCACCCTCATTCTCAGTTTGTGCATTCAACTTGAGGTGGTTGAGCAAATAGTGCTTGCATTCATTAGTTGATCCACTTGGCACTCATTTGCATTCAAGCGAAGCCCTGGTTTATTACTCTTAATGCTTGCCGGCACTTGGACGATTGGGTGGAAGAGTGATCGGTGATCTTCTCAAGAAGATTGTGAGAAGACCCGGTATTCTTGTGAAGGTCGGAGCTCACCTACCCGGAGCGGGAAAGAGCTACCATTAGTGATCGAGGTGCATCAGCTTAATTCGTGGAGCCGGTCTGATTCGTTCGGGCTAACCTCAACGTGGACTAGGGGAAACCGGCAAGTTTCCGAACACCACGGTAAAAAGATCGATTGTGTACATTTCTCTCTTGCTTTCATCTAGCTCTTACTTGCTTACATTGTTGTGATCATTTTCTTGTGTTAGGGCTATTATTGTTATTTAGTTGACTAGACTTGTGTAGGATTAGTTGCTTTACACACTCGTCACTAGAATTGTAAAGAATTAATTGAGTAGAAAAGAAAATTTTTAAAACCTCCTATTCACCCCCCTCTAGTCGGTATCCTTGATCCTACAAGTGGTATCAGAGCTTGGTCTCTCACTATTAGACTTAACCGTCTAGAGAGAAAAGGATGGCTAGTGAGGGGTTTGCGATAGGCAAGGCACCACTCTTTGATGGCTCTAATTATGCTTATTGAAAAATTAGAATGTCAATTTATTTAAAGGTCATGAGTCCTTATATTTGGAAAATTGTAAATGAGGGTTACGTCATGCCACTTGATCCATTGCACCCAACGGATCAAGACGGGCGTAACGCTCATTTAGACGCCCAAGCCATGAATGCTCTCTTTGGAGCCTTAAACGCGGACGAGTTCAATAGGGTGAGCAATCTTGAGACGGCTCACGCTATTTGGACTACCCTTTCTGAAATACATGAAGGGACGTCCACGGTTAAGGAGGCTAAATTGCATCGGCTTAGGATCAAATATGAGATATTCGTAATGTTGCCCCATGAGGACATCAATGAGATGTACACAAGGCTCAACAACATTGTGAATGAGCTCAAAGGCCTTGGAACTAACCTTTCCGATCTTGACATTGTGAGAAAGATGCTTAGGGCCTTACCGGAGAAGTACGACATGTTGGTGACACTCTTTCTCAACTCACCGGAGTTGGCAAGGATGACGCCAACACAACTCTTGGGTAATCTAATTACCAATGAGTTGTACAAGAAGGATAAGGAGGAGCTTTTGGAACAATCCACCTCCAAAGAAAAGAAGATCACCGCCTTTAAAGCCAAAGTGGTGGCAAGTGAAGAATCCGAAGAAGAAGAAGAGGATTCCGAAGAGGAGCTTGCCCTTCTAGTGACAAGGATGAACAAATTCATGAGGAGACGCTCAAACCGAAGCGCAAATCATGAAAAGGCCAAGAAGTGGCACTCTTCCTCCAACAAGAAGTATAGCAACATCCGTTGCTATGAATGTGATGAGAAGGGGCACATCGCTTCACAATGCCCCACCAAGAAAGATGACAAGGAGAAGTCATCTAAAAAGAAGGGATATCACGGCAAGAAGAAGCTCTTCAAGAAGCTTCACAAAGATGGGAAGAACGAAGCCCACATTAGCGAGTGGGATTCCGAAGCGGAGTACTCCGACTCCGACTCAAGCGAGGACAAGTCTCCCAAGAAGAAGGGGCTCGTGGGCATCGCCATCAAGGAGGCTCCATCACTGTTCTCCACTCCTACATGCCTCATGGCTAAAGGAGAGAAGGTAAAATTGCTTGACGATGATGAGCCCTCTTATGATGATTTAATGGATATGCTAATTGAATTGAATGAATTTCTTGGAAAAGAAAAATCAAAATTCAAGGTTTTGAAGAGAGAACATTTATCTCTCCAAGAATCCTATGAGGAGCTAAAGGAAGCTCATGATTTACTTGTCCAAGAAAATCAAAAGAAGTCTAGTACTAGCATTGGAATTACATGTGATATATTAAATGAAATGTCTAGTATAGAAACTTCAAAATCTAGCATATCTACATCTTGTGATGATTTTATCGCCATGCCATGCTCTTCAAATGTTGATTCTATAAATGCTTTGACTCTTGCACATGATCATGTACTTGTTAATGAAAATAAGAATTTAAAAGAACAAGTGCTAAAATTAAACAAGAGTTTGGAAAGAGTCTACAAGGGAAAAGCTACCCTTGATAAATTGTTAAGTGATCAAAGATGTTCATTTAACATGGAATGACTTGGGTTTATTCCCAAGAAAGGTAAGAAACCAGCATATAAGCCTCCAAGTTTGTAAAAGAAAATGGAAAATATTGCACTAAATGTCGGAATGTAGGACATATGCAAAATAATTGTTCTAAAAATAAAATACATACTATTGGTTTGTATGATTCATGTTATATGCTTAAAAAATTTAAAAATGAAAATATTGTTGCTCATTTCATTGGCACCTCGATTTTGGGTGTTAAAAAGAAATCCATTTGGGTGCCCAAAACCTTGGTTACTAACCTCCAAGGACCCAAACAAAATTTGGGTACCTAAAAGAAATTGATTTTCTTTTGTAGGTGAACTACATAACCGGAGGAAGGCATTGGGTGTTGCATTGTGGATGTACACAACACATGACTGAAGACTGAAAAATGTTCACCACCTTTGAGAGCGGGAGCAATGAGAAAATCACCTTTGGGGACAATAGCAAAGGAAAGGTATTGGTTTGGGTAAAATTGCTATCTCAAATGACTTTTCCATTTCAAATGTGTCTTTAGTAGAAACATTAAATTTCAATTTGCTATCCGTTGCTCAATTGTGTGATTTAGGTTTAACTTGCTCCTTCTCTAAAGAAAATGTAATTATTTCAAAAGAAAATAATAATGAACTTGTTTTCAAAGGTTTTAGATTTGGAAATATCTATTTAGTAGATTTTACTTCAAATGAATCTTATTTAAAAATTTGTTTAATTGCAAAAACTTCTTTGGGTTGGTTATGGCATAGGAGGCTAGGTCATGTGGGTATGGTACAACTTAAAAAGCTTTTCAAACATGACTTAGTTGTTAGCTTGAAAGATGTGAAGTTTGAGAAAAATAGACTTTGTAGTGCTTGTTAAGCTGGGAAACAAATCGCTAATTCTCATCATTCCAAAAGTATCATATCAACATCTAGGCCATTAGAGCTCTTACATATGGATTTGTTTGGGCCAACAACCTATAAGAGCATCGGAGGAAATAAATATTGTTTAGTCATTGTAGATGATTACTCTAGATATACATGAGTATTCTTCTTAAATGACAAAAGTGAAACCTCCGAAATTTTCAAAAGTTTTGCAAAAAGGGCCCAAAATAAATTTAATTTTAAAATAAAGAAAATTAAGAGTGACAATGGTTCCGAGTTCAAGAACTCTAAAATTGAAGATTTTTGTGATGAACTTGGAATAAAACATGAACTTGAAATAAAACATAAACTTTGCACAACCTACACTCCGGAGCAAAATGGAGTTGTAGAAAGCAAAAATCGTACATTAATTAAAATGGCTAGGACAATACTTGATGAATATAATACTTCCGATAAATTTTGGGCGGAAGCTATTAACACCGCTTGTCATGCCATAAATCGCCTTTATTTACATCGTCTTTTGAAAAAGACTTCCTATGAGCTTCTCATTCTCATTGGAAGAAAACCGAATATTTCATACTTTAGAGTATTTGGTTGCAAATGCTATATCTTAAGAAAGGGTGTTCGGCTTTTTAAATTTCAAAGTCGATGTGATGAAGGATTTTTATTAGGTTATTCTTCAAATAGCAAAGCATATAAAGTTTATAATAAAAATTCGCGTTTAGTAGAAGAATCTTGTGATGTTCGATTTGATGAGACTAATGGCTCTTAAGAAGAGCAAGAAAATTTAGATGATGTAGAGGATGAAGGACTACGCAAGGCAATGGAGAACGTGCAAATTGGTGACATCAAGCCAAAAGAAGACCCAACTTCACTAAGCTCATCAAGACAAGTGGAGCCACCCACCTCTTCTACAACGAGCAATGTTTGAGTAATAGAAAATGAAGAAAAGGATCAACAACCAAACTCCTTCGAAATCTACAATGCAATCGCCAAGGATCATCCAATAGATCAAATATTGGGTGACGTGAGTAAGGGTGTTCAAACTCGCTTTAGAGTAGCTTCATTTTGTGAACATTATTCTTTTGTTTCGTCACTTGAACCTAAGCTTGTAGACGAAGCTCTAGATGACCTGGATTGGGTAAATACCATGCATGAAGAGTTGAACAACTTCACTTAAAATGAAGTTTGGACTTTGGTGGAAAGACCCAAGGAGTACAATGTGATTGGTACAAAATGGGTCTTCCGAAATAAACAAGATGAAAACGAAGTTGTGGTAAGAAACAATGCAAGGTTAGTCGCTCAAGGATATACTCAAGTCGAGGGTTTAGATTATGATGAAACATTTGCACCCGTTGTTAGACTTGAGTCAATTACAATCTTGCTTGCTTTTGCATCTAGCTTTGATATCAAATTATTTCAAATGGATGTTAAAAGTGCATTTCTAAATGGAACAATCTCCGAACTTGTATTTGTTGGACAACCACCGGGGTTCGAAGATCCTAAATACCCTAATCATGTTTATAAACTTTCAAAGGTGCTATATGGTTTAAAACAAGCACCTAGAGCATGGTATGAGCGCCTTAAAAATTTTCTTGTCTCAAAAGGATTTAAAATTGGAAGAGTAGATACAACATTATTCACAAAAATCATTGGTGATGATTTCTTTGTATGCCAAATTTATGTTGATGACATTATATTTGGTTCTACTAACTAATATTTTTGCGAAGAGTTTGGTGATATGATGTCTAGGGAATTTGAGATGTCCATGATAGGATAATTGAGTTATTTCCTTGGACTTCAAATCAAACAACTTAAGGATGGGATTTTTATAAGCCAAACGAAGTATGTTAAAAATCTTTTCAAGAAGTTTGGCATGGACGATGCAAAACCCATCAAGACACTAATGGCAACCAATAGGCATCTAGACCTCGACGAAGGAGGTTAGTCGGTAGATTCAAAGCTTTATAGATCCATGATTGGTAGCTTGCTTTATCTTACACATCTAGGCCCGATATCATGTTTAGTGTATGTATGTGTGCTCGCTTTCAAGATTCACCAAAAGAGTGTCATTTAAAAGCCGTAAAAAGAATTTTGAGATATTTAAAACATTCCCAAAACATAGGGCTTTGGTATCCTAAAGGTGCTAAATTTGAACTAATTGGATATTCGGATTTCGATTATACGGGTTGCAAAGTGGATAGAAAAAGCACCTTGGGAAGTTGTCAATTCTTAGGCAGATCCTTAGTGTCTTGGTCCTCAAAGAAACAAAATCCCGTAGCACTTTCAACCGCCGAAGCCGAATATATTTCCACCGGGAGTTGTTGTGCTCGATTATTGTGGATGAGGCAAACCTTGATGGATTATGGAATTAATTTTGATAGAGTGCCTCTTTTGTGTGATAATGATAGTGCCGTTAAAATATCCAATAATCCAGTCCAACACTCAAGAACCAAGCATATAGATATACGCCACCATTTCTTGAGGGACCATGTTAGCAAAGGAGATATTTGCATTAGCCACATTCGGACCGAAGACCAATTAGCGGATATCTTCACCAAACCCTTAGATGAAAGTCGTTTTTGCAAATTAAGAAATGAATTAAATGTCATAGATTACTCTAATGTTGCTTGAGTTTACGGCAAAATTAAATGTATGCTCAATTGATAAAGCTTGAGAAGTTTGTGTGCAAAAGATTTTATGCAAAAAGGTTTAGATTTGAAACAAATGCAAAAATTATTTAAAGATAATATTTTGGGATATTTAATGCATAATGATCCTTAAATATTTTAGTTGAGTGCAAAAACTAGGGATCATTTGCATCTATTCTCTTTTCAATCCAAATTCTCTAAGCCCCAGAATTATCGGAACTACCGCTGTCTCCTGTGGTACTTCCTGTCAGTGGTACTACTGGCTGTAGGAGCGGTACTTCCGTCGAGCGGAACTACCGGCCTTAACAGCGGAACTACCGCATGTGACTTAAAGAGGGGAAACCACCGCGCCCGATGGTTTCTTGTACGGCCCCCTCTTCTCTCTCTTCCTCCCTCCGGTTATTCCGCCTTTCACAACCGTTTGAGCTCGTACCATCTTCCTCTCTCTCTCTCTCTCACCAAAAATCTCCAAAACCGCCCCCTAGATCCTCACATCTAGCGGGATTTTCTTCAAGTCCTCAAGTCAAATCATCTTCAAAGGGTTCAACTCCTCTGATCCTCAAGGTATCTCGGATCAAAACCTCTTTTTGATCTCTTCATTGAACCCTAGGTTGAATTTTAGATTGAATTGAAATGTAGATGGTTTTGCGATTTGATTCTAGGACAAATGAGTAGATTTGGTGTTTAAGGGTATTTGCACACCTATTCCATAGATTCAATCCAAGAAAACACAAAAAATCTATGTACATTGTCAAAAACCTAGAATCTGCCAGGGAGCGGAACTACCGCCCGACAGACGCGGTACTACCACTGAGCGGTACTACCGACCCAGAACGGCGGTACTTCCGATTTTCCTAACAGTGCAGCAAATTCACTTTAATCTTTTTCAATCTAAATTGATCTATTCTATCCTTGACCTCATGAGTTGTTTTCCTTGTCTCTAGATGCCTAGAACAAGAGCCACGGGCAGGAGGATGTACTTCTCCATTTCTGGGGATTCCTCGGGCACCCCAACGCACCCTTCCCCCGAGGCAGCTCAAAAGGCAGCCCAAGACAAAGGGAAGGCCCCGACACCTCAGTCAGACTCAGACTCCGAGACAAAGTCTGAGCACCGTGAGAGCTCTCCTATGGAAGCGTCAGAGGAGGACCTGACAGAAAGGGAGAATCCTAAAATTGATCTCAAGAAGATAACAACTGATGAGTATGCAAGACTCAGACACAGGAACCAATTTGAGCTTCCTTGCAACTCCATCAACCCCAAGTTCCACACCAAGTTCCAAGAGCAGGTCTTTGATCAATTGTATGGAAAGGACCGACTATTTGCTGACCACAAGTATGTCGATTGGGATCATCTGGATTCCATCGACAAATATGAGGGGACATATAGGCTATTCCAGAGGGCAGGACTTCACCAGCTTGTGGCATTGCCATGCAACTACAATGAAGAGATGATTCGCCAATTCTATGCCACAGTGTACATCTCTCCTGATTTTCACTATCTCACATGGATGACAGTGTGCACAAAGTTGGAGGCCACAAAACATGATTTTGAGCTAGCATTGAGGGTGGAGCTAAGTGCTTATGAGAAGGTATATGACAAGCCTGCTGTGGATATTCATGACATGTCCATCTACTACAACACTGCTGAGAGATTTATACCAGGCAAGCTTGTAGGTCTGCTTCCCATTCCCAGCTTGGTCAATAGAATTATAAATCATACTATCTTCCCAAAGAGTGGGAACTTCGATGCCATTAGAGGTCATGCTTGGAACCTCATTGATTACATCATGAAGGGACAAAAGTTTGATGTTGTGGATGTAATCATCAGGGAGATAGCTGCATCCAAGAATGACAGGATTAAGCGCATTAATTATGCGCCTTATATCATGGCATTAATCAGGACCAAGTTTGAGTTTAAGGGAGGATGTGGTGGAGTTCACAAGCCCTATAAGCCCAGACCCGAGCCTCCTATTCCCACAGCTGCTAGAGCACGTCAGGCAGATCCGGCAGCAGCAGGATCATCTTCAGCAGCAGCAGCCGCAGCAGGGGCAGGAGTAGGAGCAGCAGGAGCTCAGCCACAGGAGCCTGGCCAGCCTTCCGTCTCGCAGATCTACTCGGTCGTTCTGGAGGTTTCACAACCCTGAATTCTAGAATGGACACTTTGGATGAGAGGATGACTACTCTGGATGGCAGAGTTGCAGCCATAGAGCAGTCTTTGTCCTAGCCACCTCCGTCGCCCCAGTGCTACACCCGTCGCCGCCGTCGTGGTCCTTCTCCCTCCAAACCTCAGGAGTGACTTTTTTTGGTATTTGATGCCAAAGGGGGAGAAGAGTGGATAGTTGGGTTGGATAGTTGGGCTAAAAGCTATATCTATTTTTATTTTTCTTTGGGATGTAATGCACTTTTGTTAACTTTTGTGAACTTGGTTGTAATGACATTATGTTTTATTTTGGATGCTTGGTTGTAAAACTTTATGTTCATGGATGCTTATCTTAATATCTTATTACTTAAATGATCATTTGCTTCCAAAATATTATATCTCTTTGTCTTGTGCATCTTGTCTAAAATATAATTCTTTTATACATGAACATGTTTAGGGGGAGTTTCTCCTCCCTTAGACTTTAAAATGGAAATAGTTCATCTTATGCCAAAAAAAAAATTTGTTGCAAGAACTACTCTCATTTAAAGTCAAAATAGAATACACAACTAGTTACCAAACAAGTGGTATATTCAAAACATCACTTTCCACATAAAATTTGTGTTGTCATCAATTACCAAAAAGGGGGAGATTGAAAGCATCTAAGCTCCTACAAATGGTTTTGGTAATAAATGAATTTATGTGAATATGGGACTAACATGTTTAATGAGCTTGCGAAGGTATTAGTCCATATGTGAGCAACAAGATGCAAGCCAAAGGATAAGTATGAAGACCTAAAATGGTTCAAGGCAAAGGTATACTTAGAATAGAATCCCTTTTATTTTTACCGGTCCTAAGGAGAAAAGGTGGAAGACCGGATAATAGGATAGATAATTGTACCATAAAGAGGAATCATGGCAAGTAGCTTGATAACAAATTTCTTGTGCCATTTGGATCAAATTAGAAGCATGCACTCATCAAAAATCAAATTTAAAACCAAAACTGTGCTCTGTCTGGAAGAGCGGTAGTATCGCAGATTTGAACATCGGAACTACCGAAGAGTGGTAGTTCCGCGCCCAGAAGCGGTAGTACCGGAGACCGGAAGCTCTGAATTTCGAGCAGAGCCTTTTTCCAGAGAGCACCCTCGGATGAGTTTTAGCTTTTACGGGAACGGAAGTACCGGCGCTTTCAACGCCGGAACTACCGCAGGGAGCGATAGTTCCGTATTTTGGACCAGTAGTTCCGGAGCCCGGAAGATCCGGAGGCTGAGCGAAACATTTTTTCCACAAAGCTCCTCCGAATGAAATCTGGAATTTCGCGGAGCGGAAGTACCGGCGGTTTCAACGCCGGAACTACCGCAGGTTACGGTAGTTCCGCTATCCAGAGCGGTACTTCCGGAGTTCGGAAGCTCCGGACTCAGAGCGGAGCCTTTTTCCAGAGAGCGCCAACTTTGGGACTTTTTCCAGAAGCGGTAGTACCGGAGACCGGAAGCTCTGAATTTCGAGCAGAGCCTTTTTCCAGAGAGCACCCTCGGATGAGTTTTAGCTTTACGAGGCGGAAGTACGGCGCTTTAACGCGGAACTACGCGAGGAGCGATAGTTCCGTATTTTGGACCGATAGTTCGGAGCCGGAAGATCCGGAGGTGGCGAAAAATTTTCCACTGAGCTCCTCCGAATGAAATCTGAAATTCGCGAGCGAAATGCGGCGGTTTCAACGCCGGAACTACCGCAGGTTACGGTAGTTCCGCTATCCAGAGCGGTACTTCCGGAGTTCGGAAGCTCCGGACTCAGAGCGGAGCCTTTTTCCAGAGAGCGCCAACTTTGGGACTTTTGGATTTCGGCTCAAGCGGTAGTACCACGCCGACTTTGCGGAACTACCGGAGAGCGGTAGTACCGTAAGTTACAACGGCGGTAGTATCGCGCCGCCAAATCCAACGGTCACTGCAGAGCTCTGACATAGCCGTTCTGTCGCGAAGATTTGGTAGCGGTAGTTCCGGCCCTATATGGGCGGTAGTACCACTCATCCTGATTTTTTCAGGAAATTATGCCAAACTGCTAGTTTTGGTTGGTAGAGGCTATAAATACCCCCACCACTGCTCAAAGACCAAGGTTAGAGACCCATTGACATTCTTTTAGCCCTAGAGCATTCACTCCACCCTCATTCTCACTTTGTGCATTCAACTTGAGGTGGTTGAGCAAATAGTGCTTGCATTCATTAGTTGATCCACTTAGCACTCATTTGCATTCAAGCGAAGTCCTGGTTTATTACTCTTAGTGCTTGCCGGCACTTGGATGATTGGGCGGAAGAGTGATCGGTGATCTTCTCAAGAAGATTTTGAGAAGACTTGGTATTCTTGTGAAGGTCGGAGCTCACCTACCCGGAGCAGGAAAGAGCTGCCATTAGTGATCGAGGTGCTTCGGCTTGATTCGTGGAGCTGGTCCGATTCGTTTGGGCTAATCTCAACGTGGACTAGGGGACTCTGATATATAATATAAGTGTTTGGTATGATTCATACAGTGTATAAAATTATTCAGCTATATATCTATGAGCACTATCTACTGATTCAGAGAATAGTGTGCTGAAATCATAGAGGGTTTTAAGTTGTAAATTTGGGATCAAACAGAGATGGTATCCAAACATATGACTGTAGAGTAAAAAGCCTTAGCTAGAATGACCGTTATCTAAGGACTTGGGTCTTATTTTTAAAAACTAAAATGAAAGCTTTACAAAAAATATAGTGTACTACTACTTCTACTTACCACTCTTGGTTCTTGACTCACCCTCTCTCTTTATATCTTTAAATTGTTTATGATATCCTCCTGTTCAACTGTAGATGGCCAGATCAACTGACATTGACCCAAGGGACTATTTCACTCATGGAGAAGATGAAGGAGAGTTTGTCGATATACTACACAAACTAATGTAGTACCTGCCACTATCCCATCTTCAGGTGATGAAAGACCCATGAAGGAGACAGAGAGTCCTAGATGATGGAGGTCTTCCTCTATGCAAGGAAAGGCGAGTACACCTCCCGCACCTTTAGGACCGAGCACCAGAGGAGCACTTCTGCTAACGCCCTTTAGGACACTGTCTGCTTGGCTTCTACTTGCCTGTGCGAGGTCCATGAGGCCGTCGTGCTGACCTCTCTATTCTGCTACTATCCATCCCTCTAGGAGGAAGGATGCTACGGCATGACATTCATCATCACCTCCGAGTATGACACACTCCTGACACACCAGGTCCAGCTCACTCGAGCTATAGGGGCCACCTACATGGAGGTGTTAGAGGAGATCTCAGACCTCCGCCAGCTTATCACTGCCAGCTACAACTAGGTCGAAACCCTTCACGCTCAGCTCACCAAATATGAGAAGGCTCTGGCTAAAGTGGTGCATGAGAGGGCTACCGCTGAGCACCTGCCAGACCTGCCATCGTCCCCACCAACCCCACTCCAACTTGGCCCCTCACTGGAGGATTACGCTTGAGGATCACCATGTGCAAGAGTGTGCAGCGCCCTAGCTCATCAATCGTCATCAATGTTGGAGATACTAGCTGAGGCTGCAGCCACTCCTGCTCCCTCTTTAGCTCACCTAGTTATAGTCGCTTCCGCTCCCGTTACTGTTCACCTAATGATGGTACCACCTACTATGGCCACAGCTACATGGAGTAGACAAACTTGTGGACCAGGCTAGTTAGTATGGCTTGCTGGGAGTAGGATTTTGGATTGCAAGCACTGACCCCTTGTACTAAGAGGTAGACATTGTAATATATGATACTGCATTGTAGTGTCATGCCTAAACATAGCCTATGTATTATGTACTAGTTGTCATGTAACAACCTGCTATAAATGACAAATGGCCACCGTATGCCTTGTATTGTATTTTATTTCTTGTTTGTCTTATTCAAATGGTTTTTGATGTGTTTCTTGATGGCCAATCAACCCTCTTATTTAAACTTTAGTGCTAAATAAGAATATTATCCATAGATGGCCCCCAAAGAGAGCCGCTGAAAGCATCTAGGCCCCTAAAAATGGTTTTGGTAATTAATGAATTTATGTGAATATGGGACTAACATATTTAATGAGCTTGCGAAGGTATTAGTCCATATGTGAGCAACAAGATTCAAGCCAAAGGATAAATATGAAGACCTAAAATGGTTCAAGGCAAAGGTATACATAGAATACGATCCCTTTTATTTTTACCGGTCCTAAGGAGAAAAGGTTGAAGACCGGATTATACGATAGATAATCGTACCATAAAGAGCGATCATGGCAAGTATTTCCGGAGTCCGGAAGCTCCGGACTCAGAGCGGAGCCTTTTTTCCAGAGAGCGCCAAATTTGGGACTTTTGGATTTCGGCTCAAGCGGTAGTACCGCGCCGACTTTGCAGAACTACCGGAGAGCGGTAGTAACGCAAGTTACAACGGCGGTAGTACCGCGCCACCAAATCCAACGGTCACTGCAGAGCTCTGACATAGCCGTTCTGTCGCGAAGATTTGTTAGCGGTAGTTCCGGCCCTATAAGGGCGGTAGTACCGCTCATCTTGATTTTTTCATGAAATTATGCCAAACGGCTAGTTTTGGTTGGTGGAGGCTATAAATACCCCCACCACTGCTCAAGGACTAAGGTTAGAGGCCCATTGAACATTCTTTGAGCCCTAGAGCATTCACTCCACCCTCATTCTCACTTTGTGCATTCAACTTGAGGTGGTTGAGCAAATAGTGCTTGCATTCATTAGTTGATCCGCTTGGCACTCATTTACATTCAAGCGAAGCCCTGGTTTATTACTCTTAATGCTTGCCAGCACTTGGACGATTGGGTGGAAGAGTGATCGGTGATCTTCTCAAGAAGATTGTGAGAAGACCCGATATTCTTGTGAAGGTCGGAGCTCACCTACCCGGAGCGGGAAAGAGCTACCATTAGTGATCGAGGTGCATCAGCTTAATTCGTGGAGCCGGTCTGATTCGTTCGGGCTAACCTCAACATGGACTAGGGGAAACCGGCAAGTTTCCGAACACCACGGTAAAAAGATCGATTGTGTACATTTCTCTCTTTCTTTCATCTAGCTCTTACTTGCTTGCATTGTTGTGATCATTTTCTTGTGTTAGGGCTATTATTGTTATTTAGTTGACTAGACTTGTGTAGGATTAGTTGCTTTACACACTCGTCACTAGAATTGTAAAGAATTAATTGAGTAGAAAAGAAAAATTTTAAAACCTCCAAATCACCCCCCTCTAGTCGGTATCCTTGATCCTACAGCTGCTGAAGGGTGTGGCAATGCCAATTGCTAAGAAGCGAGCCCACATGCCAAGGGTGAGGCCACAGACGTGGACCTAACCTCCATCCACCACCGGTCAATCCCACCATAGCACAAGTGATGGCCCAGCCAACCCAAATCCTCCAAGCCATCTTTGCTAGCCAACTCGCTAGGGTTGCTAGCCATAACTCCAAGCTAGCTAACTTTCTGAGGACCTGGCCCTTAAACTTCTCATCAGCCAATGAACCTCTTGAAACCAAAGACTAGCGTCGTGACATAGAAAAGAAACTTAGACTCACCCGTTGTGCATAGGAGAACAAGGTAGTCTTCACCTCCCACCAGCTCAAGGGAACAACAGCTACTTGGTGGGAAAACTTCTTGGCTGCCCGAGGGCGAGAAAACCTCGTAGCTGAGGAAGCCTCCAAGGAAAAAAGAAAAGGCTGAAGAACAAGAAAAAGAGGAAAACGTTGAGGGCCAAGAAGAAGTAGTTGATCCAATAGTCCAAGCTATCTCATGAACCAAGTTCAAAACTGCCTTGAGGACCAACTTCGTGCCTGCGGGAACCATGCACATAAAGAAGAATGAATTCAGGGCCTTGAAGCAGGGGAATATGTCGGTATGGGTGAGCATGGGAATTTACTCGAGTTAGTATCTATTTACAAAATAATCTTTGTGGTTGAGATGAAAAACATGAAGGGTGGATAGAACCCTGAGTATTGATTTCCCTTGGGTGGATAGAACCCAGTAATTATAAACGGGTGGATAGAACCCAAATATCGAAAATAGCATATGGTGGATAGAACCATGTAACAGGTGGATAGAATCTATACCTCTAATATTGTTGCACTCTTTCACATTATTTAGAAAATATGGTTTAGTTAAAAATGCTACGTCTTAGAAATTTCTACTTATTGTAACTTTCAACTAAAGATTTTAGCAAATAAAAGAACCAGAGCCTTCCTTTGTTAAGTCATGTATTTATATTATTGCATTCTTTGTGCTGGCTCACAGAGCACAGTTATTTGCGCTCAACAAACTCACTCAATTAACTTAGAACCTACGGATCATGACCACTACGCCTGTTGTACCGCTTTGGGAACAAACGGAGATGAAGATGGTAGAGATTAGGTCGTTCTTTAGTAGTTTAGTCCTTATCCTAGATAAGCAGATTTTGATGATGATTGTGTGTGCATTTATTATCCAACTCTTGAAAAGTATTAAAACATCTTTGACCCCCCCCCCCCAATCGTTTGCTTGTGGCAAAGTGTGGCCTCACCTTTTGCTTCTCACTTCTATTTCCTCTTTTATAATGTAAATATTTGATCAGGCCGTTATGTAAACTATACCTGATATGAGTTATTTAAACTCTAATATATAATATAAATATTTGGTATAGTTCATGTGATGTATGAAATGATCCAGTTATATATATGTGAATATTATCTACCGATTCAAGAAATAGTGTGACGTAAATTCGAGAATATGAATCCATTTGAAATTAGCAACACAGTTCACAGAGACGTAACTAATTGAACTAATATCCGTATTGACCATTCTATTGCTGTGGGAAAAAAATGTTGCAAGAACTTTAAGACAGGCCTCTGTTATGCTTCTTAAATAAGGCAAGAGTTAGGCAACCTGAAAAGCATCACTGAATTGATTGCAGGCAGTTCCATTAGAGCAAGTACAATAGTATAGCCAACTAGTGGCTATAACACTTGTCCATTTCATCTATAGCTTTCAAAAAAATAGTTCATACAATAAGGTAGCTATTACAATAACTATTTGGCCCCACGTGTAAGAGAGTGAAATGCATATTTTTACGTGCTATAGCTAGCTGTAATTTAGTAGCCAGCTTCCTTCTCTCTCTTCCTTTCTCTCTCTACCACGTAAGATTTGATTGATATTATATTTGCTATAACCTGCTGACTAAACCTTATTGTACCTGCTCTAAATATTCTACGTCGATTTCGAAGCATCGATGACTGAGGCCCGTGCGCAAAATGCCTTGAAGGACCTAGAGGTCAATGTTCGCTCATCTGTAAGCTATAGTGGAATCATGATATGGTTTCTAAATCTTCCAAGAACATAAGCAGCATCTGTCCATTAGTCCATGGCATCAAAAGGAGGCATAATCACTCGTACTTCTCAAGATGAACTATGTTATGCTAATGTTTGAACGAAATGCTTAGCATACTACTGTTCGCTTTGCTCTTAAATCTCGAATAGTTAACCCTAAGATGTTTGTTGTGGCTACTGGCCAAACAGTAAACTAGGAGAGTAGTGGAGTGGTTGTGGTGGATGAACTATGCTCCCCCTTCATGTCTAGGGCACACATATATATACATCCATAAAGCATGATTACAATAATACATTTATAGTCGTGCACCCCCTAGAGGGGTATACATGTCATTATACATATCTCATTGGGCCTTATAACCCCCCAAACAGATCGGATGGGCTTAGGTGGGGGCCATCCCTACTACGGGAGCCTCTCATACTAAAGGGCTTCTCATAGGCCGAAACCATACGGCCGAGCCCTTTGGCCCCCTCCGTCCCTGCGACCTGTGTTGTAATTCTTCACGAGCCTTATGGCTTGTAGGCGTGCTAAAGTGTGACCGGGGTCGTACAACCTTTTCGCGCGTAGTGGGACACGTGGCTGTGTGCAGTTGGTGCATCGTGCGCTGCCAGTTGAAGTCTGACGATGGCCGTGCAGGTGTTTCTTACGTCATGGGACACATGGCCATGCGTGGTTGGCATGTCGAGCACTACCAGTTTTCACCGACTGCATTTCCTATGCACGGAGGAGTCGAGCGGGCTTTAAAGCTGTGGTGGTTGTCGTGTCGCTGCTCCCTGCGCCTGACCTACTGTGACAGTAGTGCTTTTTCACCACCGCTCCACCGCGTGTTGTTGCCATATACACTAATCATTGCCGCTGTCCACCGCTGCCCTATCTCTCCCCTTCGCCGGCCCTAGTCAATACACGTTGCCATGACTAGCCCAGTTGGAAGCACGCCTTGTTTGCCGCCGGTCGTCTTCCCAAGTACTATAGCAGAATGGCCAGTGGCGATGACTGTTCCCGCGGGCCAAGCGGCGGTGCATCATCGAGCCGCGGCAGCTCTTACAGCCACCATGGGTCATCGACGACCGAGGCGGAGTACAAGTTGGTTGGGTGTGACCCATCAACGGTGAACAAACGGTAGAATGTGGCGAGGAAGCTGAATGGCGTGTGTACAAATCTGCTGGGGCAGAGCCTGTTGACCGAGGAGACCATCCGGTCACTGGTCCACGAAGGGAAGATCTCAGACTGCGACGCGGTTCGCTGCCCTCTGCTAACAAGATGGAGCCCCACCCCTCAGAGTCAGAGGCAGTGATCTTTGTCACCTATCTAGAATCTAGGCTTCGGTTCCCCTTCGCAATGTTTGTTGGCGAGGTGCTAAGGTTGTACGAGCTCGAGCTGCCACAACTGACTCTGAATGCCATCGTTCGGCTAGCTGTATATTGCTGGGCTTTGTGAACAGAGATGGTGTGGACTAGTGTGTCTTTGTTCATGTTTCTTCACGATGTGCGGTGCCAGCCAAAGAAGCTGGACAAATAGGAGTACTCCAACTTCGGGAGTGTGAACTTCATGCTGCGTTCCGCGTGCATGAAATTGTTTCTAGCGAACACGACCCGGACAAAGTGGGAGTCAAACTGGATGCGACGGTGGTTCTACCACCACGTGGAGAGCAGCAGCTTGAGATGGTCGGGTGCCTGATGGACTTCAACACCTCCCCGTTAGTGACCCTCGATCGCGACGATGAACACTAGGCGCGAAGGCTGGTGGGCATCGCTCTCCAGTTCAATATGCAGGACCTCGTGGAGGAATACTGCATGTATGGCATGGCTTCGGTGGCACGCCCGTGGCACATGCAGTCTGGCCCCACCCGCGATGATGGCATTCACCCCGCGGTCGCGTCATTAGAGAGGCCCACCAATCCAAGTAAGTCTTTGACCGTAAGCCCTACATTTAAACTGACTTTTTGTAACTAAGTGCACTTTGTTTTACGGGCAGGGCTCACCCTCGAAGATGCAGAGTGCACGGCGACCGTTTTCCTTGGATCGTATGTGGCCAAGGAGCATAGTCTCCGAGAAGCGGTCACGGCAAATATCGGACGGGTGAACCGTGTGTGCGAAGCTCTCGGTATCCCCATCCCAAAGCACGTCGTGCCTAGCATTGGTCGGCTCCGCACCCACGATGGCGACGGTAAGGGGGGAGGCCTCCCCTCCTCAGTGAAAGGGCTATTCTCCCACCACGCGACCGTCATGTTTATCGCCCGTTTCCCTGGATGAATCCATCGAGGCTGAGGAGGCCACTGTGGGCACTAACTCTGACCTGGCTGAGTATGCAAAGTCAGACCTAGAGGTGGCGCCAGATAGCGGTGTTGTTGGCAGGCAGCGCGTGGGAGACGCGGGCCCCACAGGTGACACGAGTGACAGAGCCGACGGCGGTGACATGCCTGATGTGGACACAGGAGGTGAATGCAAACCCTCGTTGTCTACACCCGCTGTAGGGGTCGACGAGGCACCTCATGAGGAGCCCACCGCGAAGCGTGCCCATGTTGTTTGCCAGTGGGGGTGAGCAACCATTTTCAAGTGGCGGTAGCCACGCTCTCAGATGAATCCAACTCCAAGGCAGAAGCCCTCAGCCCCAAAGTGAGTTCCATAGCGAGGGCTGCCAGTGATGCCCCCACGGTCACCCATCCAGCGACCACAGTCGGCACTGCCTCCCGGCCATCTTCTCCTATTCATGATGCAGGTATAAATACTTCCTTTTCTCCTCTTGACTTTGTGAGGCTTTCAGCGATTTGCTCGCTGACATTGTTGTCAGTGTCAGTGGGCCCTCGGTCTTCGGAGCGCGCATAAGGCTCCAGCAATGGAACTAGTCGTGAGGGGGGACTGGCGCTTCTGCTATGGACGTGTCGTCAATGTCTGCCCCTGTCAAAACTGGCAGCTCAGAGACTCGGCATTTGATCGTGGCAGACTTCGTCCCTCGGCTGGAGGCACTGTGAGCATTCCAAGTGCTGCATATTGTGCGGACACGGGTCTGGATCACCAAACGCTATCGTCATGCAGACCGGAGTTCCTAGAGAGCACTCTCGAGGCGACAGAGATGAAGGTATTTGTACCACCTTCCGTGGTTTTGTTTGTAGGGACGTCACTAACCACGTTGCACTATGCAGGCTCTTGCCCTCGCCTGTGCTTTGTAGGTGGCTAGGGCCCACGAACGAGGTGGCCTGTAGGACCGACTCAATGTCGTGGAGTCAAAGGCTACTGCCGTGCGGCAATCTACTGAGGATGCCCTTGTTGCTTGCGCATCAAAGGATGAACACATTCGCTTCCTCGAATCCAAGGGTGCGAAGGCTCTTGCCGACACGCACACCCTAGTAGAGCGAACTCAGCGTACTGCCTCCGAAGAATGTGATGGCTTGCTGCAGCAAATCGCCAGGCTAGAAGATGAGAAGGCTTAGCTGTTGGCGGCAATCGGCGAGCAGTACCACGTGCTAGGCGATGCTTCACCGACAGCGTGGAGCTCGATGGAGGCCCTGGAGAATACGCTCTCTGAGTTTGCCGTTGTGGTGCCTCCCTAAACCTTAGGGCCCGAGGATTTGTCGAGCAGCCTTCAAAGGATTGGAGAGGCCTCAGCGCTTGTGCTGAGCACTGCGCGATCCTACGGCACCACTACTCGCTCGTGATGACCCGGATCGTCCTCGACCTTCTTCACCATCAGTCTTGCCTACATGTTGGTGAGCTGGGTAATCCATGGTTAGAGCTACCTGCGGGGAGTGGGGTCATGTCCAAGGCGGTGCACGTGATACACCACTCCGCGCGTGCATTCTATCAGCGGATATGGAACTATATCGGTGAGGCCGCGGCGGAGATCGCTATGAGACGGAGCCTACAGGGTGACAGCGACCTCGGCACTTGGCTTGATGAAGTTCTGCGGTTAGACAAAGGTGGTGCGGCTGGCTCCAAGCACGGCGTCGATCCGCAAGTGTGATGCCGGGGCCCTACGCTCACACACGTAGCCTACTATGTACAGCTTGTCGGTATTTCGTAAAACAGCGCTGCCTGGCTACGCCTCTTGGCAATATATCTTAAATGAAAGTGTGCCACAAGTCATGTCCTTATATTTAATGTTTGTGACAAGCAGGTGCTTAACAAGGGCCGTTTGCTAGTTTTGAACTTTATTGTTCGGCGCCGCCTTTGACACTGGGCTGGGCGGAGGATTCTCTTCGACACAAGAGAGCCCTCCGCGCGAGAGTATATAAAAATAGAGGACACCTCGGACAAATAGCATAGCCGATTAAGTCCAAATGGCTATACATTTGAAACATTACATTACCTGCGATGTTATTAAAGCACCACCTAAGGCGAGGACTTCCCCCGCGCCTCCGCTTCATGACCAAAGCTATCTGTCGATAACACCTTGGCACGGTGACGAGTCATTCGGAAAGCCAACAGTAGGTAGGACTTGAGATGACAAGACAAGAATACCGCAGGCTCCATTCTGTGACGCTCGGATGTAATTTCCATGAAGTAGGCAGGGAGCGAAGGGTCGACGTGGGCCCCTCGTCTCCTGGTGAACTGAGAAATGGGCGTGTGTGCCCTATCCCCCACTTTTCGGTTTAGCACGGGATGTAGACGCACACGCTCTGTCTCCTACCCTTCGAACTGGCGTCATCGAAGCTGGCGGTGGGATGAAGTATACGCGCGCACTCCATCTCCGACCCTTTGTACTGACGTCTATGAAGCTAGCGGCGGGATGAAGTAAACGCGCGTGCTTCGTCCTCCACCCTTTGAAATGGCATCAGCGAAGCTGGCAGTGGGATGAAGTAGACGCGCGCGCTCCGTCCCCTACCTTTTGAACTGTCATCAGCAAAGTTGGCGGCGAGACGAAGTAGACGCGCATGCTCCGTCCCCCACCCTTCGAACTAGCGTTAGCGAAGCTGGCGGTGGGATGAAGTAGATGCGTGCTCCGTCCCCCACCCTACGAACTGGCGTCAGCGAAGTTGGCAGTGGGATGAAGTAGACGCGCACGTTTTGTCCCCCACCGTTCGAACTGGTGTTAGCGAAGCTGGCAGTGGGATGTAGACGTGCGCTCTCCGTCCCCTACCTTTCGAACTGGCGCCAGCGAAGCTAGCGGTGGGATGAAGTATACGCGTGCGCAGTAGCAGTGACATAGACTCCGTCGGGTTTGTGCGGGAGGTATCATCCACGCCTTATTTATACTCCGTAGAGTGCACGTGGAGGTTGTCCTCCGCGCGTCTTATTTACACTCCATAGTGCGAGTGTGGAGGCTGTTCTCCGCGCGTCTTATTTATACTCTGTAGAGTGTGCGCGGAGGTTGCCCTCTGCACGTGCTAATTATACTCTGTAGAGTGCGTGAGGAGGGTATCCTCCGTGTGTACTCCGTAGAGTGCACGTGGAGGTTGCCCTTCGTGCGTCTTATTTATACTCCGTAGAGTGCGTGCGGAACTTATCTTCTGCGCATCTTATTTATACTCCGTAGAGTACGCGCGGAGGGTATCCTCCACGCGTATTATTTATACTCCGTAGAGTGCGCACAGAGGGTATCCTCCACGCGTATTATTTATACTCTGTAGAGTGCGCGCAGAGGTTGTCCTCTGTGCGTCCTATTTATACTCTGTAGAGTGCGCGCAGAGGGTATCCTTTGCGCGTCTTATTTATAGTCCGTAGAGTGTGCGCAAAGGTTGCCCTCTGTGCGTTTTATTTATACTCCGTAGAGTGCGCACGGAGGTTGTCCCCTGCGCGTCCTATTTATACTCCATAGAGTGCGCGCAGAGGGTATACTCCGTAGAGTGCATGCGGAGGTTGCCCTCCACGTCTCTTATTTATACTCCGTAGAGTGCACGCGGAGATTGTCCTCCACACGTGCTATATATACTCCGTAGAGTGCACGCAGAGGTTGTCCTCCTTGCGTCCTATTTATACTCCGTAGAGTATGCGTGGAGGGTATCCTCCGCGTGCCTTATTTATGCTCCGTAGAGTGTGCACGGAGGTTGTCCCCCGCGCGTTCTTTTTATACTCCATAGTGTGCGCGCGGAGAGTATCCTCCACGCGTCTTATTTATACTTCGTAGAGTGCACGACGAGGTTGTCCCCTGCGCGTCCTATTTATACTCCATAAAGTGAGCGGAGAGTATCCTCTGTGTGTCTTATTTATACTCCGTAAAGTGGGCACAGAGGTTGCCCTCTACGCGTCTTATTTATACTCTGTAGAGTGCGCACGGAACTTGTCTTTTGCGCATGTTATTTATACTCTGTAGAGTGCATGCGCGGAGGGTACAGCCTCCGCGCGATGTGCATGAGCGTGGAACACAAGTCTCTTTTTGAACAGTGGCCTTTATTTATTTTCCCGTTTACGCGAGTGAGCTATTACACATAGCATGGCGCTAGCGGGAAGCTGGGTGGCCTTTGGCCCCTATGCATAATATCTCCAAATGCAATCTACATTCCATGTGTGACGGAGACTTCTTCCGTCAAGGGTTGCGAGACGATACGCCCCATGCTATAGAGCCACTGTGATGCTGTAGGGGCCCTCCCACTTGGATTCTAGCTTGACCACCGTTGCCACATGCAATGCCATTTTGTGGACAAGATCTCCCACGTGGAATTCCCGTGAGTAGATGAAGCGATCGTACACACACTGTTCGGCGTGCATATTTCGCAACGTGCTTGGTGGCGCTGACCCGTGCACCATCGAGGAGGTCCAGAGATAGTGCTCGCTCTTCAGTCGGAGCCTGATTGAGGACTCTCCTTTAACTAGCCTTGATTTCTTCAGGCATTACTGCCTCGTCTTCAAAAAGAAGCTTGAATGGCGTGAATCTTGTCAGACGCGTGGCCGTTGTGTGGAGGGACCAGAATACACTGGGAAACTCCTCCAGCCATTTGCCTTTCGGAAGGCCTATGAGGCACTTCTTGACCCCAACGGAGATTGCGCCATTTGCCCGCTCGACTACTCCGTTGGACTGCAGGTGTCCGACTGAGGCATATCGGTGTGATGACCATGCACTCGCAAAATGCCTTGAAGGGTGTGGAGTCAAACTGCAAGCCGTTGTCAACAGTGACCTCCCTGGATACTCCAAAGTGGCAAATGATATTTTGCTAGAGGAACCGCTCCACCACTATGGAGGTGACCTTAGCGAGCGCGACCGCCTCAGGCCATCTGGAAAAATATTCAAGGGCGACCATGATGAACCGTAGGTCCCCTGGGCACGTGGGAGCAGTCTGACGACATAGGTTGCTGGCGATAACGGCCTGCTCGTTGGAGCTGTTTGGTGCGTCAGCGCGATTGGCTCCACGGTTGGCGACGAGGCCAACGTGAGCGTCAGGACCACATGTCGCCCCCGCACTGGATCCGGGGTCACTGGGCATGCCGGCGTGATTGTCGGCGCCAATGATCCCGCTGACCCGAACGCCGCTAATGGGGTCGGCCATTACACCATCGACAGGGCCGACTGTCGTGCCCCGGCGATCCTCGTGGTGGTTGATCATACCCGCGCAGATGTCGACACTGGCGTTCACCGCACCGACGTCGCCCTCAATGCCGGCCCCAAGTGTTGGCGCAGATGGCCCACCACTTGAGACCTTGGCGTTCGCGACCGCCGTCGTCGTGCTCTGCTTTCTTTTCACTATCGACGATGCTTTCTTGGGTGCCATCATCTCTCAAAGTCCACGACTTGCTCTCTGCCATCCCCACGGACAGCGCCAACTATTATGACTACTGGCCAAACAGTAAACTAAGAGAGTAATGGAGTGGTTGTGGTGGATGAACAATGCTCCCCCTCTATGTCCAGGGTGCACGTATATATACATCCATAAACCATGATTACAATAATATCCTTACAGTCATGCACCTCCTAGAGGGGTATATATATTATTACACATATCTCACTAGGTCTTATAGCCCCAAACAGTCTGAATGGGCTAAGGTGAGGGTCACCCTACTACAATGTTCAATATGTGCAGAAAATTGCGACGGTCCTGCGTGTCCTCGGCGGCTATGCAATGAGCACAACTCCATGAACTGCACCAAGTTGTCTCAGTTTCTTCACCCCGAAGAGCCTAAAGTCCGGAGCAACACTACTCTACCATAGGTAGCTCTTGCGCTACGGTGAACAGTAACGTTCATAAAATGATAGCAAGGTTAACTTTAATAATACCATGTCCGTAGTTCAGAGGAAAACAGGAGGGTTAGTATTTGGTGCAGAAAAGCTCAAGGCTTTTTACAGGAAACAAAAGTTAATTCCAGTTGTCAGATTGTGGCATATGGTTCGGAATTCATAATTCACGTCCTAACGGTGCAGAATTTGGAAACGTACATATTATTACCAGTGCACAACAGCACTTAGTGCATTACATATTCCTACCACGGCACAACAGCACTGAGGTCCCCAACTTGGGGAGTGCATCAGGTAAGGATCACAGTTCACAAACATTACAATTCCTCAAAGATCCGTACCAAAACAGTCCGTTCCAAACAGGGCCTAAATAGCGAAATATAATGCAAGCTCACCCTGCTCGTTGGTATAATAATGTTTGCACCAAAAGCTAGAATTTGGAGTAAAGTGAATCTTTACAAAGGGGACAACTATTAACATTTTGCATTCAGCATGCCATATGAACTGAATGGATCATGGAGCTCAACTCCTGGCGCAGAAAACATTGAAGAGAAGAAATTTCATTCAGAAAAAGAAAGGCTCCTGCTCTAGTCTACAATCTATCCAATGCTGAACCATTTACAACATACATACAATGTGACATGGGCATTACATAGGGGTGACCACGTTGTCTACGCTACTGAAAGATGTCCTAAATTCTGGTGCCAAAATTTCCACCGAGGAAAGCTATACTGTGATCAGAAGAGGGAGCGAAGTATTTGGATCATGGGCAGCTACCAACAAGTATGCCACCACAGCATCTCCTAATGCTGGTGTCTGAACTCCGATACTAAACAAAATGGCCCAGCAGATATGATTCGATTCCAAGCAGTGTTCATCCATCCATATTCTGATGTCTTTGCACAGGGACGATCAGTCACAAACAATGATACCATGTGACCTGCGAATTACCATCCCCAACATTGTCGCCAATCCATGTAATGGATGTTCCAATTATGCTTTTGCCCTATTTTGTGCCCGGGTTCCACATGTCCTTACATGCTTCATGTTTGTGTCTTGACATCCAATCTAGTAACATGTATTCATCATCCATATCCAGCTTATAACTGCAAAGCAAGGTCTGGCTGTTGTGCTTCCAAATTGATGCCCGAGGACTGTCGAGCTGGTGGTGATCCTGGAGAGGGGAACCCGATGTTCAAGTCTGGGCGGACCACATCCTTGTTCGGCTTCTGTTGCATGTGGGGAACCACCCCTTGCCATTGTGGTTGGATCTGTGATATCGAGAAATCTGTCTGGACCAACTGGGGGAATATTACCAAACCCTTGTTTTGAACTGGATTTTCTCTAGCAACCTGAACAGGTTGTCTAAAGAACTGAGGAGCGGCACTTATTTTTGGTTCATCAGAAGGACGGACATTTGCAAATGGCATCTTCCAACCAGAACTATTGTCGTGAAAAGTCGGACTGACAATGGTTGGTTTGCTCTCTGAAGCACCAAATGAGATCCAAGATTGAGCCACTGGAGCAGATGGAATGCTCTGATTCTCCCTAACAGCCGCTGGAAATGCAGAGAAAATGTTCCGGGGAACATCAAGCCCTCCGTTTGGTACATTTACTTGGCTATGTATTGCAGTTGATCCCATTAATTTTGCATGGTCATTGATGTTCTTTAGTCCGCTCGCATTCATGGCAAAGCTGGTGGCATTCACTGGTTGATTTTTAGTGATGAATCCAATGCTGCTCATTGGTCTGGTTGTGTCGGTAGTTGCAAACTTTCCATCACCAGGTCGTCCATGGTACACCCATGTAGCTTCATTTCTGGGCTGTGGTACAGCTGCTTCTTGTGACTGGAAGAAGGGTTTAGGCTGATTGTTTGGGGAGGTCATATCATGCACACCAGAAGCACCTTTTGCACCCTCAAGCCTCTGAGGTGCCATTTCAAGTGGGTGGGTGCTTATAGATGAGTCACCTTTTCTCATTTGCTGAGTTCTGACTGCTTCTGGTGGTTGGAAAAAGGGTCTAGGCTGGCCAGCCATTTTGTTCAAGACAGGCATATCAAGCACACTAGAAGAAGCTCCTTTTGAACATTCAGACTTCTGTGGTTGCATTTCAAGAGGACGGGCACTGGAGGATGAGCTGCCTTTCCTCATTTGTTCATTGGTTGTTTTTTTGGTCTTTGCAACACTTCCAGCCACTCTATTATTCTCGTGCCGTGATAATGCATCAGTGTTCCTGTGTTGGGGCTCAGCAGTAACACCAAATAATCTTGGTTTAAATTCTGGACTCTCAAGTGGACCAGACACTCCAACTACATTATTGCCAGTGTTCATCCGATTAAGTAGACCCAAACTCATATCCTTTGGGTTAATAGTGTCTGTTGGTCTGAGCCTTTCATTGTCTATAGGCAGAGAGTCATTCCTTTGTACATTTGGCCCCAAGCCAATCAGACTTCTTGATTGATCTTGCACGACAAGAATAGGCGGTAATAGTGGCTCATATTCTCCAACCCAACCACGCCCAAACTTTACTTCAGCAGGTAACGCCTGGTGAATGCGCTCAGAAGCAATTCTCCAGCCTTGAGCACCAAGTGAACCAGCAAAACGAGCAAGACTTCTTGCATATGAGTGCTCAGCATGAAGTCCAACCTGTGAGGACACATTTAAACATATGAGCTAGCCAGCAAAACGTATTAGTTCAAGAAGTATGGATGGGTTAGGCTTGGATTTAATCAAATGCATTAACATACACTAATGAGCTCTTTTGGCTCGGCAGAGAAGACATCAAAAATTAGGTCAGATTCCGATGAAGGCTGTTCTTCAGATGTACCGTAAGTTTTCCGTCTAGTCTCATCTACCACAATTGACTTGTAACTAGGCTTTGCTGAATAATCCCTTGCTGAAAAATGAGGAAAGAATAAAAATGTCATTAAAATTGGACTAAGTTGGGCTGATATTAGCATTTAGTTATACAGCACTAATCAACTGAAGTGTGAAGAGCTAAAAAAATGTTTAGCTATGTATTCCTCCATATGAAACTGCAGGATATGCAACTCGATAAAGCTTAAATCAGTTATGTTGGTAATCATTATGCATTTTGAGTACCAAACTACCAATCTAATAACACTGTTTTGGAATGAACTCATGTCTATTCAATGGGCCATAATAAGTCATGTACAAGGCAAGGCCAAATAGCAAAAAACACCCTACTAATACAAATATATACTTCTAACACCCCCTCCCCCCTCAAACTCATGGTGGATCAACAGTATTGAGTTTGATCAGATAGAAGCTATGTTGAGCTAGCTGGAAGTCAGCTAGCTGGAACTTTGAAGGTACATACTAAAGAGCAACAACATGCTGCTGCACCTGCGATCGCATGTAGGAAACATCAATCCCAAAGTGTTTGGTGAGCTCATGCTTTACCGAATCTCGAGCAATGCTGATCACACCAGTGATGTCTGAAAGTAACACAATCGGTGTAGAAACCGAAACACCAAAATCCTCAAAGGTCCACCGTAGCCAGGTGATCTCAGCTGTCATAGACGCTAAAGCCCTCAGCTCAGCTTCAAAACTATAATGGGAAACTGCAGTCTGCTTCTTAGTCTTCCAGTCAATCAAAAAAGAAACAAGGAAGACAAAAAGAAGAGAGAGATCGACGATGAGAAGGATCACTAGCCAGATCGCATCAAAGTACACCTAAAGCTACAAGGAGATGGAGGGAAGAAAGGTGTTGAGTGATGATCCTACAAAGATATCACATAACTCGAAGGTGACTGTAGTGGAGCTGGGTAGGAGTAGAAACAAATTGAGTTAAAATGTGAATAGCACGAGCTATCAGGACGAGTGACACCAAGGTAAACCAAGCTCCTAATAAGGTGGCGATAGTGAGTGGGATCCTCAAGAGTATTGTTAGTAGGACGAAGCTGAAGGTGAAGCTCCATAGCAGTCCACCATGCATTGATTAGTGAAACAAGCGTGATCAAGAAGATCTTAGATATACTTTTGCTAGAAGAGGTAGTACCCATCAAGCATAGCGGTGACCTTAATCCCAAGGAAGTAGCGAAGAGGATCCAAATCAAACATCTGGAATAGCTCACTAAGACATGTCTTCACAAAGAAAATGTACTGAGGGCCATCTCCAATGATGAGCATGTCATCCACATAGAGAAGAAGCATCCGACCACGAGAGGTGTGAACAAAGAGAGAAGGGTCGTGATCACTGCCGGAGAAGCCGGCAGCAGTGACAATAGAGGTAAAACACTCAAACAAAGCATAAGGGGCTTGTTTGAATTCATAGAGAGAACGACAAAGGCAACAAATTGTCAGGGACAGAATACCCAGGAGGCAGGTGCATGTAGACCTCTCGCAGCTCGCCATTGAGAAAGGCATTCTTAACATCAAGATGTGAGATAGTCCACTTCTGACTAATGCAATGGCAAAAAGAATGTGAGCAACGGTCATATGAGAAACAGAGGCAAAAGTCTCATCACAGTTACGCCCATACTCTTGCTGAAAACCGCGTGCAACAAGACACCTTGTAATGCTCAATGGTACCATCAGAACAAGTCTTGATCTTACAGACATTTGCACGTGATAGGAGTAGGACAAGCAGAAAAGGGAACATGATCCCAAGTGCTAGTACAATCCAAAGCAGCAATCTCCTCAGCCATAGCGAGCTGCCACTAAGGATAAGATGTAGCGTCACGATAAAAGGTAGGCTCAGTAAGAGAAGTAGCAGAACCTGCAAAGCTGTAGCAATCATGACACGGAATCACACTTCGATCGCGAAGAGCGTACCTTGGAGATGCTAGAGTAGGACCGAACAAGGAGAGAGAATGCACTAGAGCAGGACCCAACAAGGACAGATGAGTAGATGTAGAGGGTGACAGACAAAGAAGGATCATAACTGGAACATTGAGTGTAGTGGAATGGAAAGGGGGAGACCTCAACAAAAGAGTTGGCGGGATCCTCCTGTGGAGAAGCAAGGGGAGCCAAAGGTGAAACGGCGGAGGTCGTGGAGACGGAAGCAAAACCAAAGAGTGGAGAGCTGAGGATTAGGAAAAGTCAGAAAGGAGATTGACTCAACAAGAGAGTCCGGACTAGAAGACATGAAATAAATCTAAGTATGACGAGAGTAGCCATCAATGAAGATTGCATAGTATCGATGACCTTTCGAAATGAAGAGAGCCGAACCTCAATACATCAGAGTGAATGAAATCAAAAGGACGAGCGGAAACTGAGCCACTCGAACCATAAAAGAGCAACAGATGCTAGCCAAGTTTGCAACCCATACAAGAGAAAGAAGTATCACCAGAATCAAACCCAAGAATACTACCAACTAAAGAAGACGTGACCCACATAGATGACCTAAGTGATGATGCCACTGAGCAAAACTGATGGAAGTGGTGGAGGCAGTGGCAGTAGTGGTCAACTGGCTGATAGAGGCAGCGGAAGTGGAAGGCAAAGCTAGTAGAGCTCCCAGAGATGCTGGGAATCAAGGCGGTCTGGGCCAGTACCAACAAGAGTCACTATGCAGCGATACTGAACACAGCACGAGTCAGGCTCAAGAATGATATGACAATCATGATCAGTAATCTGACCCGTAGACAAACTACATAGCAAACCTAGGAACATGGGAAACCGCAGGAACATGGAAACTTGGGAGTGGAAAGTGTGTCTCGACTAATAACATGAAGACAAGTACCATCTACAATCTGAATGAAAACAGGTAGAACGAAAGGACTCAACGAGGTGAGATGAGTGGAATCTGGTGTCATGTGGAAGAAAGCACCAAAGTCTAATATCCAAAGACATGATATACCTAAAGTGGAGACTGAGAGGCTAGAGGCTAAGTAGCAAGACTGGCAGCACTCAAAGAGCCTGAGGTAGGGCTAACGACCAGATGCTAAAGGAAGGAGACCAGCTATTGAGTAGCATTTGGCTGGCGAGGAGCACAAACACTTCTTGACTGAGCAGAGCAACGCTAAGGATGACCACCTCTGCAGCCCTGGCTCAGCCTCTTGGGGTAGCAGGTCTGGTAGGTGTGGCCATCACGCTAACACCAGGTGCAGTGAAGGCACACTAGTAGAGGCACTTGTAGCAACCATTGGTGCTAGAGGAGCAGTTTTAGAAGCTACCACAACAGGAGTTGTAAAAGCAATGGGTGTATGGGTAGCCTGGACGACAGAAGACGGCTATATGCCAGAAAGAGTGAAAGACAAATCTCCTCGGAACGAACAAAAAAGTGTGCCTCCACCAAAGATAGGCACGATAAGCAGGCCAGAAGGTTAGCACGAACCAACTCAAACTCTAGTTAAAAATGCGTTAGAAAATCGTAGAGGGTGAGTCTCCTGGTAAGCCCGGGTCTGCACAGCAGGGACAAGTCCGAGAGATCCGGTCCTAAAGAGTCAAGCTAGCGCCACACCCCAGTGATTTGCTAATAGAAGTCATCTACAGTGGCATCAAGCTGCTGGAGAGTGCGCATGGTGTACCACAATGGTAGAGGACATCACTACTCAGCTGATACTATGCCCGGACACGCTCCCACATCAGTTGTGACGACGAGAGCTCGGCGAAGTCCATAGAGATGTCAACGGTGATGCTTCCAATCAGGATGGCGATGGCACAAGCTTCATCACCTTACCACCTCTCATAGGCATGAAGATCAGACTAGTACGCCTCCATAGCATCCTCAAATGCAGCAATGACATCAGGATCAGCCAGGGTAGCACCCACATTGACAGGTGGCCCAGCCAGCGGAGCAGGGAGTGGCGGACAAGGCCACTCGCTGGTGAGGTGATCCCAGTGGCGCTAGCTATTGAGTCAGATTCACAGGTGCACATACCACTCCTAGAAGTTGTCCTATTGAACACGACCTTAGGAGTGGGATGGAGACAAAGGATCTAGCAGTAACCATGGGTGGAGCTCGAGGCAGCACGGCTGGAGCTCAGTAGGTCGGAGCGGAGCGACTAGAGCTAAGGAAGACCAGGGCGGCGCGAGCAGATCCAAAGGTAGAGGCGCTCAGGCGGCTGATGTTGGGGTAGAGCTCGAGGACCAGATGAGCAGATCCAGCGAGGGCTAGTGGCTCAAAGAAGAGGCATGGATTGGCGCAAGAGGCGGCGGAATTTGGCGCTAGGCAGCAAGATCCGATGCGAATCAGGCGGCGGAGAAAAGGAAGGCGGAGGAGAAAAGGAAGGCAGCGACGGTGCTCAAGCGGTGGCTAGGGTTTAGGGTTGGGGAGAGAAAGAGCCATGTGCTTTGATACCATTTTTGGAATGAACTCATGTTTATTCCATGGGCCAAATGGGTCACAATAAGTCATATACAAGGCAAGAGCAAATAGCAGAAAACACCCTACTAATACAAATATATACATATACTTCTAACAAACACCACCTGAATAGTTCACAGGAACCCCACATACAGCACTGAAGAAATGAACATCAGATGTATGCATATACAAAAATGACCATAACCTTCCTGAATGACTAGTTTCCTTTTGATGAGCATTTTTCATTTATCCATATCATAGTGTTACTAATCGATCCATTCTAGTGACTTATTCTACAAAGTTCTAATTGAAAATTGAGAAGCATAACCACCAAATTAATGCATAGTATGGCAGTTAGGCCTTTAACTAATGGATCACTTCAATAGAGCTGATTCAGCGAGACTATACATATGCGTGTGTGCGAGTGTGTGTGATACCTGAAATATCATCGGTCTTCTCAGATCTGATCTCATCCAGTGGAGAGCTGATATCTTTATCTACAAACCCATTGGCTACAGTGCAACCTGGGGGCTCAGCAGCATTAGCCTGTGACATGCTTAAACCATTAGAGTCATCGCCTGCAGAAACAAAAGTTGCAGCAGAGACATCTGAACCCAGGGCGTCTTGATTATTCATGCAAACTGGCTTCTTAACAGTCTCTTCACTGCAGGAGTAACCTAGATCATCTTGCCCATCTCTGCAAATAGGCTGCTTAGCCGATACCTTTTGGAGGGAGTGGCCCAGGTCATCTCTATTTCTGCAGTTGGGCTTCTCAACCAGCTTTTTTGGGGTTAAGGAGCCTGCATCTTCTCCATTTGTATGAATGGGATTATCAACTGGTTCTTTGTGGGATGAGAAATTGGGACCTTCTCCATTTCTGCAAATTGGATTCCTAATGTGTTTTTTCTGGGATGACAGGTTATCTTTTGAACTCCGGGAAGTTGGTTTCTTGACTAGCTGTTTGTGGAAAGAGGAGACTCTATCATTTTCTGAATTTTTGGAAATGGCTTTCCTGGCTTGGAATGAGGAGCTTAGATCATCCTCTGAATTTCTGGAAACAGCTTTCCTCACTTGCTCTTTGTGGAATGAGGAGCTTAGATCATCCTCTGAATTTCTGGAAATAGCTTTCCTCACTTGCTCTTTGTGGAATGAGGAGCTTAGATCATCCTCTGAATTTCTGGAAATAGGTTTCTTAGCTTGATCTCTGTGGAACAAGGAACTTAAATCATCCTCTGAATTTCTGAAAAAGGGTTTCTTAATTTGTTCTTTGTGGAACGAGGAACTTAAACCGTCCTCTGAATTCCTAGAAAGGGGTCTCTTAACTTGATCTTTGAACAATATATCATCTTCCAAATTTTTGGAATTGGATCTCTTAACTTGCTCTTTGCGGGACAAGAAGCCTCGATCATCATCCGAATATCTCAAAACAGGTTTCTTAAATGGTTCTCTATTGCAAGAGTTTGGTCTAACTTTATGTTCACTCTTTATTTGGTTTTCTGTAGGTATGCCCTCACCTCTCAGTTCCTGAAACTTTTTTCTTGCCAGCTCTTGTATGGAATGGGCCTGCATGAATAATCATAGCAAGAAACATTCAATGCCAATTGCCAAATGCAGTGTTCTAAAAATCCGGTCTGGGCGTGCCATCCTCCTGCCTTGCTTGCCTAGGCGGCGATTAGGCGCCGGTCTGCCACCCGACTAGCGCCTTGGTGAACACTGGCCAAATGACAGTATCATGACTGCATTATTCTTTAGAAAGGCTGTTTGCATACCTGTCTAAAGTAGATTGTATCAGGTGCATTGTACTGCATTGCATTGCTGCAAATTAAGAAGACATCATCCTGCAATTTAAAGAAGCATATCACATAAACTGCTCAATTTTCTAAGTGTAATGGTACTCAGCATTTGATATATATATATATATATATATATATATATATATATATATATATATATATATATATATATATATATATATATAGGAAAATTACATAAGGCACCATGGTGCCTAGGCACCAACATCCGATACACGTGTATGATTGATAATTTTTTGAGTTTGGGTATGAAAATGTTTTATACCCTTGATATATTTATGGTAAGTAAGTTTTGAACTCAGTTCAAATTAGTTTGAACTACTTTTGAGTTCAATGCAACTACTGATGAGTATATACCATAAAAATAGTTCAAACTAATTAAACTGAAGTTGAATTTAAATTTTTCGAGTTTGACATCTCAAATATACTTTTTATGGGTATATGAAGATACCCACATCAAACGTATGCGAATCTCAAGCAAATCAACGGGTATTGATATTGGTGCCTAGGCACCATGGTGCATGAAACACTCGTCCTATATATATATATATATATATATATATATATATATATATATATATATATATATATATATATATATATAGAGTATAAATAATGAGGGCACCATGGTGCCCGAGCTCCATGATTGAGACTTTCCATCCATGATTATAACTTTCCATGCATGATTGAGATTTTTCATCCATGATTAAGACTTTCCATCCTGATATATTAGATATCATTGCACTTACACGCATCTTAAAGCAATCCAAAGGCAGGGAGGTTTGGTGCCCGGGCACCATGGTGCCCCATTTCAGCGTCCTATATATATATACACACCCCTTACCAAAAGAGAGCAAATGAGAAATTAACTCAGAATGGAAGTATTTTGCTTTTTCTAGACAAATTTGTAAACAAAAGCACAGGTGCCATTTCTTCAATTAACCAATGCAAACAACAGACAGTAGATTTCTGACGTTAGACTTGTTAACTATGTATTTGAAGAAAATTAAGCTTGGAAACATTTTAGGCTATTAGGTTGATAGATTCACATGCTATTAGACTGGTTGACGGCAGGAACAGGCCAATCTGTCAGATATCATACGCTATTAGGCCCCTAGATTTATGAGATTAACATTGTTGTTACTTTAGATCCATCACCAAATAAGGAAGGCGTGAGTTCAATGCAATGAAAGGCATAGGCACCATGTCAAGCTCATTAGACTGTCCGAGTGGAATAACCTAATTAACCACAAACAGCACTCTGATTTCCATAAAAGGCCAGCATCGTTCTCGGATAATACGTTTTAGTATCTCGAGTAACTAACAAAGTACCTTCCAGAATTTCAAGTTAACAGGCCAGCACAGCTTGGCTCAGTCTACAGTCAACATACGGCTTGCTGTCTGAATGCGATTGTCAAGCTACCCTTCCTCAAGGTTAATGAACTGCACTTAGCTGGGCTCACATTGTTTTAGCTTGATAAATCCTTCACTATCCATGACAAGAGGATAGCATCCTGGTAAAATGCAGTCAGTACCAAACAAGACATGGCTAGGGCCCTAGGTCCTATACAACTAGTATATCCTGTGGTCTGGACTCTTTCACAGTAGCAGACAACGGTGGCCATAAACTTACTGGTATGACTAGTGATCACTAACTGTTCCAATAATATTGGTCCAGTGCACAGATATTGGGACAGACATCAAAAACCTTGCAACCAAACCAATGAATGTTAACTGCAAATTATAAAAAAAAATTGTAATCTTTTTCTCAAGCGAGAAAAGTATAATCACTATTTTAACCATTTTGCATGAGGCGGCATTTACAATCAAACAATGGTGTGCACAAACTTTAGCACGAATACATAATGGAACAGTTAGACAGAGTAATGGCCTACTCCTGAAGTTATCCACTTTCCACGCATGCAGAAATTGCCGTGGAAAGTTGAAATCCAGAAATGTAATTGTAAACATGTGATGAATCGGATAACTCATGCTATGTTGCTGCATCTGTCGAGCTACGCTACATATTTGATGCTCTAAGGTAAAGGAAACGTATCAAAGGCTGCTTCTTGTGTTGGACAGAACCTTGTAGATGAAATTCACTCCCAGAAAAATATAGTAAGAACTGAAATGCCCCACTCTACCCAACTACAACATCCATTAAGCAACCAACCAACAAATGGCAACGCTCCATTTGCCACTCGCATTCTACTTCGCTTGGTAAACACACGACAAAAGCTCAAAGTCTGACCTCGAATTGCTCGAATGAGCGATACCCATTCCTGGCAAGCTTCCTCCTGACGGTGCCAAAGTCCATTGGGTGCTCAATCACATCATGGTAGTCAGGCAACTGCATCAATCAAAACAACCATGGCATCATCAACACTCGATAGCTCCCCCTAATAAATTAGCAACTCCAACAAGCATGACAAACGAACAAACACCCTCACCTCCTCCTGGTCCACTGGCTCCGCAAATACTCCGTACATATCCTTCCTGCAGAATCAAACAGTTGCAGAAGAAATCGAGCTCATTAAGTCCTGAACCAAATCCCATTTCGCGTAAACGTAAGAGATGCAAAACACGCACTTCTGCAGCTTGTCGAGAATCATCTCCAGCTGCTTCCGGTCCGGCAGCGGCGTCGTCCTCGCCTTCCCTAAATCCACCCAGCAAAAAAAAAGAGCCAATTTTCTTCTTCTTTAAAAAACACAAATAATCACATCATCGAACAGGAAGAGATCAGCAAACAAATCGAACCTGGCACCGGCAGCCGCTTCGTCCGCGGCGCGCTCGCGGCGTCGCCCCTCCCACCAGCAGCCTGAGAGAGGAGCAGATCTCGCGTTAAAGAACCAGCTGGACAGTGAAGCAAAGACAAAGCCGACGACTCATCCGGCTGCATGTTTCACCTCGCTATGGCGAGATCTGTTGCCGCGCGACTCGATCCGGCGCTTCTTGGGCGGCTTGACCCGCTCCTCGCCGCCGCTGCCGCCGTCACCCGCCTCCTCGTCCCCGTCGTCGGAGTCCAAGTACGAGGGGGGAGGTGGGCCCCAGCGGTGGTCCTGGTCCGAGGGGAGCTGGGAGAGCTTGACGACAAGCTTGATCTTGCGCCGGCGGCGGTCGGAAGCGTTGGAGCCGGCCCCGCCGCCGTCGGAGTCGGAACTAGACGGCTCCGGCGACGGCCTCCGTTGGTGGGGGCGGGACGGGGACGAGGAGGGCGAGGAGGGGAAGGGGAAGAAGTCGTCGACGAGCGGGCGGGAGGACAGGGCGGCGGCGCGGCGCGGGCGGATCGAGCGGCGGGGCAGCGGCGACGGCGAGCGGCGGCGGGGGAGGAGGTGGGGCACGGCGCCCCCCCTCCGGCCGACGGGGTGGTGCCTCTCCGGCTCCGGCGACGGCGACCGCGGCATGGCTGCCGTCCGCTTCTTGACCTCCTTGGGGTTTGGTTCTGCTTTGGCCTCGCTCGCTCGCCTTTTTTCCTCTCTATCGCTTGCGTCTCTGTGCGTCCATCTCTCTTCTCCTCGCCTCACTTTCTCTCTCTTCCACCCAGTCTCTCTCTCTCTACCTGTCTCTATCTTCTCTCTCTTAGCGACTTGCACCAACCACTACGGCTATTTTTGCTGCAGCCGCTCCCTCACTCCTCTCTCTCTCTCTCCTCCGACGAGAAGACGGGTGCGTGGGCTCGGTCCATGGAACGGAAGAATTATTGCCTAATTGAATTACCAGCACCAGCGTGATCCTCTCCTTTTTAAGCCGATTCAGGATAGAGCAGCAACTATAGATATAGAAGAATTGTATTACGGCTAATTATTGCAGATCGAAAAATAATTTTTTTTTCTTAATTTATGCATTAGATCTTATGTATAACTTCGTAAATTGAAGTGGTTTAAAATATGTAATAGTATAAATTCTTTTTGTCACAGATGGGTTTTTTTTTGGGTTGTTTTCTTTAGTGATATAGACACCATTAGTCAACACACATGGAAAGTTACGGTTTTTTGGATGTATGCTTGAGAAGTTGCGAGCTCGTAAACGTTGAAACAATGGTTTGGCGTTGACCGTAATATCTTGTTAGAATTTAAGTTTATACGCTGGTATCTACATTATATTTATGCGAGCCCAAATTGCTACATTAACAAACAAGCTATTAAAAAACAGAGAAGCACTGTATGACACTTGTCTCATACTATCAAGTGCGATACAATACTTCAGTAACACACACATATATATAAAATAATAGGACACCATGGTGTCTGGTCACTATGATTTCAAATGCGTGAATTCAACACAAATTAAAGTGTATTTTTTTGAAAATATTGGTTTTGTGGTATATACCCATCTATAAAAAATTCAAATGAAATGTATACCTTCGAAAAAATATACTCGATTTCAAAGTTTCAAACGAATTTAGATCACATGCTTTACTGATTTATACATATAATCAGCACATACCTACAATCAAACTATCATCAAAAAAGGCCACTACAATTTGAATTTTAGTTCAACTAGTTAGTAAACTAGTTAAACTCAACTAAAAATTCTATATTTTTGGCATATGATACATAGGAAAATATCTATTTTAGATCATAGTGTCCAGACTATCATGTATGTGTATGTGGTCATGCTCAACTTCATTAATCAAGTAGGTATGAGATGATACAAATTGAAATATTAAATGCTAAATTACATTTATTTTTATTTTCTTTAGATGAACTATTAATCAACCATGGCATCACTTGCATAATAAATGTAAAATATACCACCTAGAAATAAAACCACATGATAAAGTAATATACTCATACCAAACTTACTGTTTAAACAATGGAAGTCCATCATTTCCCATGACCAAATAATTGCAAGAGGAAAAACCTACTCCAACTATATGATCTTAATATTTTTACCAATAAGTTCCAATATTAAAATCCACTTAGGCCCTATTTGAAACGCAAAATTTTTCAATTTCTGTAAAATTAAATTATTTTCTTAAAATACCTATAAATTTCTACGTTCAAAAAAGGCACCTCTACCACCAGCGCGAGTGTGAGATGAGATCTGGAGGGGGTTTCTTGGGTTTTTTTGGTCATGAGCGTGGTCTACGCGTTGCGAGACCGCATCGCTTTCACATTCTCTCTCTTATTTTTTTTACCCTCTTCTTTTGATCTTTTCTGACAGCACGACAATTCTGACCCTTTTTTGTATCCGATATAAATCCATTCCCGTCTTTGCCGGGGTCCATTTTTTCCCTTTCCCACATGCCCTGCTACAGGTTCACATTAGGAAATTTGCACTAGCACATGCCCTGCTACGCGACGGGCACACTTTACACTAGGAAATTTGCTTGGCTACCTCCTAGTTTTATAATGCTTTTTTAATTGTTTGTTGACAGGTCATTTTTAGAATTCACGAATATCATAAAGATTTTTGTTAAAAAAACAGTTCGATTTTTATAGTAAAATGCAAACAAAATTCTATTGAAAAAGTCTATTGCAAATGAGGTTTTGTATGCAAAGTTGCACATACTAAGACCTGATTTGGAATACGGGAATTTCCATATGTTCTTAAAGGGTTAAACTGTTCTCAGTAAATTTTAGTGCTCCAAATAGGCTATAATAGTTTGAATAAACCAAATTTTATGCTAAAATGTGTATATGGCTAAAGGAATTACCTACTTACCTTAGTAAGGTTTGGCCCAAGCTCTCTGGGCTAGTTAAGCCAGCTCTTTCTTTGTCTGGTAGAGTTGATTCAAGTAGGTAGAACACATTTGGTCATAATCGGATTACACTAACTTTTGCCTGATTAAGCTGCACAAGAGTCGAACCTCATAAATTTCAATCCTCACCCTAAAAACATAGGCTATGCCAGCTTTGTTCGGAGTTTTTTTTAGAGATGCTTCAATGCACCAAGTGCACAGTAAATTATACTAATATTGGTGCATATTCAAGGATTAATTCTAACTACTTACTCTTAAATGTATTAAAATTAGTGCAAGTCACGGGTGATAAGCATTGAATCACTCCTCTTTTTTTGTGAAGGGGGATTTGTTCAGAGTTGAAATGGATACAATGGCATTGTATTCTCGCGGGCATCGACTAAAGAAAACCTGATAGGTAGAGTTACCTAAAATGGAAAAGGAGATGGTGATGGTTGTCTTAAAAGGATATTAGAATTTCATTATGTTATTTGATACACATCATCAACAGAGTTAGAGGAAATTTTTTTGTAAGGAATCCATGAGTATAGTAGCCTTGTTTGCAAAGCAAGAATTTCATAGCAAGCGATTTAATCTCCCACGAGAATGGGGGAATCTTATGTTTCAAATGGGACCTTAGTATTCACATAATTTTCAGAATTTAAAATAGCAAATGTAAATTATCAACTTATTGTTATGCAAAGTTTAAAGGTCGGTAAGATTTCCTGAACCTCATTTTGCGAAATGCAAAGCCAAGAATAAATCTTATATTGTTATAAAATCATTTCCATATTTTTTTTAAATACTATTGTTCCATTTGTATGTTTTGATTAAGTACGCATATACGATCGAGAACCCATCATGAAATTTGAAGAACCATCGCAATATGGTCATTGGTTCATTGCAGATGGTGAGAAGGTCGGTGGTTGATAAAGGGTGGATTTAGGTTTCGGTTTTGGCTTTTGTTACCATAGTAATTAGTTTTTAAATGATGTGTTTTTTCAAGACGGGTCTACAGATAAATTATAGTAGATGTTATATCGAGTTCAGTTATACCGGTCAAAATCACATGCGACTGTTTTTCTTTGCATATTGTCTCTCGTAAACAGTCAGAATTCAAAAATTATAAGTCAAAAACCAAAGTGACAAGTAAAAAAAAATCCAAAGTAAAGTAGGAGTACTATTCAAAAGTCATACATTCTTTTTCAGCTGACCTTCTCATTCTTGGCTATGGCAGGTGAATTGCGGAAACCCTCTCACGATGACATCAAATGCTTTTGGTGCTGTGTGAAAAATTGGCAAATTTTGTCAGCCTATCACGAATTCAGGATAGTAGTAGTTGCCATATATCGACCGGCCAGTCTGGTTGTATAGTTTGTTTGCAAGTTCGTGGCTTCAGTTAGCAGAAAAAAGTAGTGAGTTAGTTAGCAGAAAAAAGTAGTGAGCACTGTGGCAGAAAAGAAATTTTGGATAGTTTTTTCTACAATAAGCACACAATAGTAGCATAGAATGAACAGTGAAGTTGGTTGAAACATTCACTTTGAAAAGAGTTATCTATATCTTATACAAGTAATCTACTGCAATAAATCTTATACAAGTAATCTCCACTTTTTACAATAAATGCTAATTTCCAGCTATGAGAGTGAGCCACATCATCACATATTCTTATGAATATTGGATTAAGATGGAGGCATTTTTGGAGGCATAGGACATTTGGAAGGCGATCGAACCTATGGCCGGGGTGGTCATGAAAAGGAGGAAGAACAAGACGGCATTTGCATGCATCTTTCAGACCATTCCTGATGATATGCTCTACCAAGTTGCTAAGAAGACAGCCAAGGAGGCGTGGAAGAGCTTGAAAACGAGGTATCTTGGTGTCGATTGAGTGAAGAAGGCGTGGCTGTAAACCTTGAAAAGCGAATTTGAGACCCTACACATGAAGGAAAGTGACTCCATCGACGAATTTGCTGGCAAGATCAGTGGACTAGCGAGCAAGTTCAGTGGCCTTGGTGCCACCTTCGAGGATACCGCACTCATCAAGAAGTTGCTCGATTCGGTTCCTGACAAGTTTTTGCTGCAATTGAGTAATTCTCTGATGTGGATACTATGCCATTTGAGGAGACGATTGGCAGCCTCAGAGTGTACAAGGAGTGGATACGCAAGCGCAAGAAAGGGGATGAGGAGCATTTGCTTCTCACCAAGGCCGAGTGGGAGACTCGGTCATCGAAGCGAGAAGGAAAAGGCTCCTCCAGCGACTCTAACAGTGGTGATCATCGAAGAAAGTTCGACAAAACCAAGGTGATGTGCTATAACTGTTAAGAGTTTGATCACTTCGTATATCAGTGCCTTGAGAAAAGAAAGAAGAAGAAAGCACTACTCTGTGGAGTTTAGAGTGATGATGAGCCAGCTCTTCTGTGAAGATTCGTGAAGCATGGTCCATCAAGATTAGGGGGAATTGTTAGATACTAATCTTTATAAAGTTTGTATCTGCATATTTACTTTAGTCTTTTGCATGTAATGATCATGTAGTATAGGTTGTTGCACGGTAGTAGTGTGTGGCACCAGAAGAAGCGCGGGGCAATACATGTGATATGTACAAGTATGGAGGCTTGAGCCGGAGTGCATGCTGAGCCGTGAGAAGCAGTCCGACAAAGGCGCTAATATCTACAACGTGCAAAGGTCCGCAGCATGAGCGTGGTCAAAGCATCAAGTCGATGCACCGTGGTCAAAACAACAAGTCGATGCATCGTAGTCGAAGCATTGAGTCAAAGTGGCATGGTCGAAGTAGCGATTGTAGCTACAGTGAACTGGTTGTAGCTACAGTGAACGGTTAGTACTTGTAAGCTACAATACCTCGTCGATGCTCAGAAGACCTGCGTGGTCGAAGATCGATAGTACCGACTCTGTGTGAGTTGTATGACCGGAGTTGCATTGAGGTGGTCGAGAAACCGTGGTTGAGGCTAGGCGTCCGAGTAATGGCTGAGTTAATGTATTGGGCGATTCTTGTGGGTAATGCGCAGTGTACGTGAGTCGTAGAGATCGTTGTAGGCAAAACCAGTTAACAGGGAGTCGTGTGGCATGAGAATTGGTCTTAATAGAGTTAGTGGGTGCGTGGAGTATAGGTCGTGTGACTTTATATGCATGACGCTTATTTAAGCCGAGTATTTCCTGTTAAGTTTTTGAGCAAAGGTAATAGAAAAGATTGAGTGATTCAATCCAAACATGTGGTGTATTTGTCTTTCTCTGCGTGTGTTTATCCAGAGAAACAAGAGAGAGAGAGAGAGAGAGAGACTAGTGAGTGGTTTCCAATAGAGAGGATTGAGTGATTTAATCCCAACATTATTAACTTGCAATGACTAGACATGGAAGTCATTGTAACTGGTTCATTCTTTTGGACGCGCGCGTATGATCGAAAATTTTAAATTATGGTTATTCGAAAAAGAGAATACGATGAGAGATATTTACGTATAATTGTAATTGATATAGCTGAATTCGGTGCAATATCTATTATGATCAACTTATAAATCATATTTTAAAAAGATATTTTATTTAAAAATTAGTTACTGTAATATAAAATATAAGCTAGAAGTGAAAAAAACGGCCCACTGCAGTGCAGGCCATGCCTTATACAGCGACAAGATTGCTAGCCGTAGCAGTACGATCGACGGAGTAACTCAACTCGATAAGGCGAATTTAAACCCCACTAGTACAGTAAAGTCTACGAGATCCTGATCACGACTGGCTCCTAAACTCAGATATCGTTTTTGAATACGTATAGTTGAAGTTATAAAATTTGAAGTTAGCACTATATAACCCCGTCTTGTTTTTACCGTTATTTTACATTATTACATGATAAATTTATGACGCTTTATCAGCACCATGTAATTCCATCTTGCTTTTACCGTTGATTTTACACTACAAGTCGTTCTACCTCTCTGAGCAATTTACAAGCTCTTGCTCGTATGCTACACTCGACCAAGACATCCTAAGCAGGGTTAAAGAGGAAATACTTTATGCTACCTCCTCTTAAGGTGCTATCTGAGTATTATTGTTGCCGTTAAAAAATTTCTGACAGGAGGATCACGTTAGGATCACGTTTCTTTGGAGGGTGTTTTCTGGCACTATTTTGTAAATCAAAATCTAGTGGCAGCAATTACCTATGTATAAAAGTTTTTAAAAATTCCAAATGCAATCCAATTTATGTAGAGTTGTATGCAGAATAGTGAAATTTTGTACGGTTGTAGAATATTACAGGATATGTCCTCGCAGGGTTAACACTGTACCACACATGCAGAGTACTTCCAGCATTCGCCGGGAGCTAGGGACCTCTCTAATATGAAACGGATCTTGTACCTATGGTTTTATGCATATTATGCCCAGTGAAAAAGTATTTCTAGGCCCCCAATACATTGTCGTCTGGTGGCGAGGTCCTTGTCATGACATGTCAGCCGTGGGGCCGGTGTGCCACCGTTTGGATGGCCATGCCCTTGCGCGCGGAGGCCAGAGCTCACACAGCGCCAAATTCTCAGCATACTATTAAGATAGCCGTACATTGCAATGGAATATTAAATACGGGTGATTCATATTACCAAACGATGATCCCAAACTAAACATTGGATATCAAGTTTATCTTTTGAAAAATATGTATAAAGCAAAGCACACATGTACAAACTCATAAATAAATTAAATTGGAAATAGATGTTCATGTTTAGTAGTTGATATTGTTTCTTGTACAACATGATCAAAAATAAAGTACATAAGATATTTAGGATGTAAGGACATCTTTGTTGGCAATATTTTTGGTAAATGTACCAGCAGAATTAAAGCACCGACTGTCTTACTGTGTTGGACTGTGGCTTCGACCATGCATCGACCATGCCTTCGATCAGACCTTCGACCACAACCAGCACACATGTCTGCTACAGCACACCCCTCCTACGACCATGGCTTTGACTGTTTCTTCAACCACGGCTTCGACCGTGCCTTGTTGATCACATCACCGACCAAGGCTTGTCGACCACAGTATCTTGACTGCATCTCCGACCACACAGGTCTTCCAGCACCGACTGTCGACTATTGTAGCTACGACTATCGACACTGTAGTTACGAATATCGACCACTGTAGCTACAAATACCGACCACTGTAGCTATGACTATTGACCACTGTAGCTACGATCATCGACCACTGTTGCTACAACCATTGACCATCAACTACTGTAGCTACGACTATCGACCAATGACACTGTTGCTACGAGCATCGACACTGTTGCTACGACTATCGACCATTGTAGCTACGACTATTAACCACTGTAGCTACGACTATCGGCCACTGTATCTACGACTATCGGCCACTGTAGCGATCGCTATAGCTACGACTATCTACCATCGACCACTGTAGTTACAACCATCGACCATTGTAGATATGGCTATCGACCATGGACCGTTGTAGATATGACTATCGACCATCGACCGCTATAGCTACGACTATCGACCAACGACCACTGCACAGTTTGACTAACGACTGGGACAGTACTCTGCTGAGTATCGACTGAGTCATTGTGGCTTCAACCACTCCTTCGACCATGGCAGCGATCTTAGCATCGACCACAGCTTGTCGACCATGCCTTCAACCCTGGCATTAACCATGGCTTGTTGACCATGCCTTCGACTGGTTTGGAGTCTCCGGCCGCTCTTCGACTCCGAGTCTTCCACTACTACACATACTCGCATACACCAACTACGCAGTACTTGAACACACTGAGTACATTTGCCTACGACCACGCAGTACTCAACTACAACCACATAGTACTCGAACTCACTGAGACTACATAGTATTTGAAGTCACCGAGTACTCAACTACGACCACGTAGTACTCGAACACTAGGACTGTGGCTTCGACCACGCATCGACCATGCCTTCAATCACAACCAGTGCACACATTTGCTACAGTTACCTCCGACTGCTACAGTGACATGCCACACACATCTACTATAGTACACCGCTCCTTCAACCATGGCTTCGATGACTCCTTCGACCATGGCTTCAACTGCGCCTTGTCGACCCTATCACCGACCAAGGCTTGTCGACCGCAGCACCTCGACTGCATCTCCGACCACACAGGTCTTCCAGCACCGACGATCGACTATAGCTAGGACCATCGACCACTGGAGCTAAGACTATCGATCGCTGTTGCTAAGACCATCGACCATTGGAGCTAGGACCATCGACCGCTAAAGCTACGACCATCGACCACTGGAGCTATGACCATCGACCGCTGGAGCTATGACCATCGACCGCTGGAGCTACAACCATTGACTGCTTTTGCTATGACCATCGACCACTAGAGCTAGGACCATTGACCGCTGTTGCTAGGACCATCAACCACTGAAGCTACGATCATCGACCCCTGGAGCTATGACCATCGACCATAGACTGCTGTTGCCACGACCATCCACACTGTTGTTACGAGATCGACCATTGTAGGTACGACTATCGACCATAGACAGTTGTTGGGACGACCCTCAACCACTATAGCTATGACTATCGACCATTGTTGCCATGACCGTCGACCACTATAGTTACGACTATCGATGATAGACCATCGACTACTATTGCTACGACTATCGACCTTTGACCGCTGTTGCGATGATCATCGACCACTGAAGCTACGACTATCCACCATAGAGCGTTGTTGCCACGACCATCAACACTGTTGCTAGGACTACCGACCACTGGAGGTATGACTATCGATGATCGACCATCATAGCTATGACGATCGACCATCGACCATTGCTGCTACAACCATCGACTACTGCTACTACGACCATTGACCATCGACCATTGTTGCTATGACCCTCGACCACTGTACCTACAATTATCAACCTTCGACCACTATTACGACAACCATCAACCACTGGAGTTACGACTATCGACCATAGATAGTTGTTGCCACGACCATCGACACTGTTGCTATGACTATATCGACCACTGCAGGTACGACTATCGACCATCGATCGTTGTAGCTACGACGATCGATGATCGACCCTGCTGCTACGACCATAGATCATGGACCACTATTGTTACGACCATCGACCACTATTGCTACGACCAATCAACCATCGACCACTACACAGTTTGACTAACGACTGCGACAGTACTCCTCTGAATATCGATTGAGTCACTATGGCTTCGACGACGGCTTGTCGACCATACCTTTGACTGGTCCGAAGTCTTTGACTGCTCTCCGCCTCCTGGTCTTCAACTCCTACACATACTCGAACACACCGACGACACAGTACTTGGACACACCGAGTACTCGACTACGACTATGCAGTACTCGAACACAGAGAGTACATTTGGCTACGACCACTGTTAGAGTTTGTAACCTTGTTTTCTATTTAGAAGTCATGGTCGTGTATGAGTATGAAGTCGTAGTCGTGTACAAGTATGAGTCAGTTGATCGAGTTTGGGTCGGAGTCGTAGGAGTAGTGTCATAGTCATAATCTAGTCCAAGTTGTAGAGCAGGATATAAAGGGCAGAGCATTGTAACAAAGGTAAGAAACCGCTATTGTGATCGAGTTCATTGTGTTTGTAGACATGGTTGTAAGCAGAGTTATGACCACAGCGACAAGCGGAGGTGTCTACAGGTGCTGAAGAAGTGGTCGTAAAGGAGTTACGATCATAGTCACAGTGAGAAGACGTGCTTGTAAGCGCTACGACCGCAGCAAGAAGGCGTGGTCGTAAGTGACCACAGCAGGAAGGTATGGTCATAAAGTGTCAAGACCACAGCAGTCGACAGAGCCTTCAACATGGTCGATAGAATCACTGTCCCCTTCGACCACGACCCTTCGACGTCGACCACTTCCCCCTTCGACCATGGCCCCCTTCGACTTCGACCACTACACCCTTCAACTACTGTCCCCTTCAACCACGGCCCTTCGACATCGACCACTTCCCACTTCGACCATGGCCCCCTTCGACCATGGCTTTGCCCCCTTCGACCACGGCTTCGACTTCGATCACGGATCTTCGACTTCAACCATGGATCTTTGACATGGACCACAAATCTTCGACTTGGACCATTGCCCCCTTTTGACCACTATCCCCTTCGACCATGACCCTTCGATGTCGACTACTCCCTCTTCGATCACCGTCCCCTTCGACCACCGCTTTGACTTCGACCATCTTTGACTTTGGCCATGGCCCCTCAACCACAGCCCCCTTCGACCACAGCACCCTTCAACCATGGCACCAACTTCGACCACAAATCTTCGACTTCGGCCACTGCCCCATCGACTTCGATCACTGCCCCCTTTAACCACTGTCCGCTTCGACCACGGCTCTTCGACATCGACCACTTCCCCCTTCGACCACAGCCCCTTCGACTACGGCTTCGACTTTGACCACTGCCTCCTTCAACCGCTATCCCCTTTGACCACAGCCCTTTGATGACCACGGCCCTTCGACGTCAACCTCGGCCCCCTTCGACCGCGGCCTTCTTCGACCACGACATCGACTTCAACCACGAATCATCGACTTTGACCTCAGCCCCCTTCGACCACGGTGTCGACTTTGACCATAGCCCCGAGAGGCTCACCAGTCATGTGACCGCTGGGCGGCGGTGGCAGGGGAGAGCCACGTGGCAGGCAAAGGAAGAATAAGCTACCGTCGTAGTGTAGTACCAAGCAACAGTAGCAGCAGGGGGTGGGTGTGGCAGGGGGAGGAGAACCGTGGCAATGCAGCGCCGTAGGGGGTGGGGCAAGGAGGGAGCAGGGGATGGCCATCGGATCTAATGGCCACTGTATATGAGTGCCCATCTCTTGGATCCACTGGCCGCTATCGATCGCTGCCTTCTAGATCCGCTGGCTACTATCGCCGAGCATACCTCTCGGATCCACTGGCCGCCATCACTGAGCATCCTTCTCTCGGATCTACCGACCACTGTCACCGAGTGTTGTGCCACCTCACGGTTCCCACTAGTCTGGCCTGGCGGTCGAAGGGAGGAGGGAGAGGGGAGATGGGGTGGTGGCGGTGGGGAGTTGTCCAATGGGCGATGAGGAGGGAGTGGGGAGATGAGGTGGCGGGTATGTGTGGGAGAGATCTAGAGAAAATGAGAGAACAGAATAACTGAAGGTGGAAGTGGAGAGGAGGGATAGTTAGCGTGAGAAAGGGGCGATATAGATGGTTAAGATCCCTGTGTTTAGATCGGACGGCTGAGAAGAGAGGAGGGAGAACACGCCAATGACCACCAACTCATATTTTTAAGGAGTAGAGATATTCTTTTTTCGCGACGTACAAACTATTCGCTGTAAAAATAATTTGCATGATGTGTAGAAAATTATAAAAAAAACTATTACTATTGTTGTGGATTTCTGAGATACCATATGGTAGGTCTAAGAAATATTTGTGATGAATAATTTGCACTTTGATTGACTTGAATTTAAATTTTGTGAAAGTTTAGAAAATTTAGATTTCAGATTATACTGTGTGATTGGACAATTTGACCATAATTGGTTAGCAGTCTGATCAGTAGGTGGCCGGTGGTCAGACCGCCATGGGGATTGCGGTTTGACCGAAAAGGTGGTCAATAGTCTGACATCCATAGGGTGAGCAGTTAGACTGACCAAGGACTTTTTGGGTAAATGAACAATAAACACTTGTGTAAATCTATTGAGATTGAAAGCTAGAGCTAAAACCAAATAGAGTTTAACCAAAATTTTAGAGAGTGTGTTCAGGTACAATTAAGTGATCTGGTTGGGGTGATCGAACTGGCATGGTGTTGGTGGTCAGACCAGCCCCAGCGGTCTGGCCAGGCTGGTAATGATCGTTAGACTGACTATGGCGATTTGGAATGATCAGGGTGAGTTAAGTTGGGTTCATGATTTGGGAGCCATAAGGGTTTGTGTTGTATTGATTGATACATGTGTTTGACTAACGTGTGTTAGGTGTATAGAACTTGTGTTCGACATAGTTGCTTGGTTTTCGGATGTGCATGTGGCTTAGAGGATGTGATGGTTAGCAGTAATGGACCAGGACTAGGCGGGGTTGCAAATTCAAGCTTTATTAAGTTGGGTTTGGTGATAATGATAAATACAATTGTGAGACTAACTTGTTTATCAACTATGATATTGTCTAGTCTCATTTGGATGTGATTAATGACAAATATAAATGTGAGACTAACTTGCTGTTAAATTGTAATATTGCTTAAGTCTCATGTGGATAAATATGCGAAAATCATGGAAGTATGCATTTTACATCATATTCTTATATCTTATTACATTCCTCGAATTCAAAATATAGATTGAACCCAACCAAAAGTCTAAAATGAATATGTGCATATATTCTCAATTACATATTCTTATATGCATACATTTAGGGGAGTTCACTATATTTTTGTGGTTTCATTAAGTATTGATCCATATTTCCCTCGCAATCACTACACCACTGCTCCGTTAGTTATCAACCGCGCCGAACACGGTTGACCTCGCCAAGAAGGCTATCTCCTGCAAGCGAATCGAAAACACAAGCAAGAGAGTTTAAGATGCAATCTGAAATTGTATTACGAATAAAGATTAAGTTCACAAGTTGGGATCCTCAACCGAACGTGCGGTTAAACTGCTAAGCAGAATAATCTCTTAAGAAAAACCCGAGGAAAACTAAAGGGGTGCGACCTCCTTAAATACGGAAGGGGAAGCCGCACTTATCTAATAAAAAGGGGTGTGGTACTATTCATAGTTACTATTCATATGAACAGTACAACATGAACAGTACCGACCCAAATAGCCTACGTGGTGATACAAGGCCCTCGGCCCACTTTGACTCAGACTGAAAAAGTGATATGACTTGTTTTGCAGTTTTTGATCTGCTCAGATGGAGTTTGGAGGTTAGACTAGATCCATCTGAAAGTAGACTCCAGGATCTTTCCAACGAGTACTCACGGGCCCCGAGAAGCCTTTTGGATCAAAAGTTATGGCCGTTTGAAGTAGACACTGTTACAAAGGCCGAATCTAAGTCGAACTCGTGAACAGGACTTGGATTGCGCTTGACGGTTTCACTTCTACACTTGAGCTCGTGTGGTTCTTCTCCATGGTTCCTAAGGACAACTAAATCATCACAATAATTAAGTAGTATGCCATTCTTTAAAATATTTGTATGCAAACTTAGGAACGCATTCACCTGATGGTTAAGTTGACGTGCTCGCGCTCGACTCATTGGTCCTTGTATCATAATTTTAGTTTGTTAGTTTGTTGTGGAGTTGGCACAGTTGTATCTATGGAAAGGATGTCCTCATCATCCTCCCCTTCTTGAATTGGAGTCATCCTCGACTCAAGCTCATCTTGCGCGCCCAAGCAAGGTCGCAAATCTGCAATGTTAAAGATGGGACTAACCCCAAAATCTGCAGGCAAGTCTAACTTATATGCATTATCATTGATACGTTCAAGCACTCTAAAAGGACCATCTGCACGAGGCATGAGTTTAGACTTTCTCAATTCCGGGAATCATTCTTTACGCAAGTGTAACCACACAAGATCACCAGGTTCAAAAGTAACATCCTTGCGTCCTTGACTACCAGCAACTTTATATTTAGCATTCATAATCTCAATGTTCTCTTTAGTTGTCTCATGCATCTTACGTATCAAATCAGCACGTTGTTGCGCATCAAAATTTACCTTCTTAGAAGCTAGAAGAGGCAACAAGTCGATAGGTGCTCGAGGTATGAAACCATAAACAATCTTGAAAGGGCATTTCTTTGTGGTAGAATGCAACAAACGATTATAAGCAAATTCCACATGAGGCAAACATTCCTCCCACATTTTTAAGTTTTTTTAAGCACAGCCCTAAGCATAGTAGACAATGTTCTATTGACTACCTCAGTTTGTCCATTGGTTTGGGGATGACAAGTAGTGGAAAATAACAGCTTAGTTCCCAACATACCCCACAAGGTTCTCCAAAAATGACTAAGAAATTTAGCATCACGATCTGAAACTATCGTATTCGGAATACCATGCAAGCGAACAATTTCCTTAAAGAACAAATCAGCAACATTTGTAGCATCATCACTTTTGTGACATGATATAAAATGAGCCATCTTAGAGAATCTATTCACGATAACGAAAATACTATCCCTCCCCTTTTTCGTTCTAGGAAGCCGTAAAACAAAGTCCATAGAGATATCTTCCCAGGTATGCTTGGAACAGGAAGAGGCATGTATAAACCATGAGGATTAAGTTGTGACTTAGCTTTTTGGCATGTGCTGCAGCGGGCAATGAAGCGTTTGATGTCACACCTCATCTTTGGCCAATAAAAGTGGTGGGTCAGAATGTCCTCGGTCTTCTTCACACCAAAGTGACCCATCAATCCTCCTCCATGCGCCTCTTGTAACAACAAAAGACGAACGGAGCTAGCTGGAATGCATAGCTTGCTAGCACGGTATATGAACCCATCATGCACCACAAATTTATTCCAACCCTTTCTCTCTTGACAATTAAGCAACACATCTTTAAAATCAGCATCATGCACATATTGCTCCTTTATGGTCTCTAACCCAAAGATTTGGAAATCCAATTGTGAAAGTATGGTATATCTCCTAGACAATGCATCAGCTATCACATTTTCTTTGCCCTTTTTAAATTTAATGACATAGGGAAAAGATTCAATAAACTCAATCCACTTAGCATGTCTGCGGTTCAGGTTGGTTTGACTTCGAATATGCTTCAAGGATTCATGATCAGAATGTATTACAAACTCTTTGGGCAATAAATAATGTTGCCATGTTTCCAAAGTTCGAACTAGAGCATATAATTCTTTATCATAGGTAGAATAGTTCAAACTAGGACCACTTAATTTGTCACTAAAGTAAGCAACAGGTTTTCCTTCTTGAATTAACACACCCCCAAGACCTATGCCACTAGCATCACATTCTAATTCAAAAGTCTTGCTGAAATCAGGAAGTTGAAGCAAAGGGGTGTGTGTTAGCTTATCTTTGAGAGCGTCGAAAGCTTGTTGTTGTTTGGTGGCCCAAGTAAAAGGAATACCCTTTTTTGTAAGCTCATTCAGTGGTGCAGCGAGGGTGCTGAAATCTCGAACAAAACGTCGATAGAAACCAGCGAGCCCAAGAAAACTCTGCACTTGTGTGACCATTTTAGGAGGCGGCCTACTTTGGATAGTGATGATCTTGTCTTGATCAACTTCAATGCCCTGTGGAGTAACAACATAGCCATGAAAAGAGACTCGATCCGTGCAAAAAAGTGCATTTATCAAGATTACCAAACAAACGTGCATCTCTCAAAGTATTAAAAACAACACGTAAATGATCCAGATGTTCTTCATATGACTTGCTATAGATTAGAATATCATCAAAATAAACCACCACAAATTTTCCAATGAAAGCACGCAAAACTTCGTTCATCAAACGCATGAAAGTGCTAGGTGCATTAGTTAAACCAAAAGGCATCACTAACCACTCATATAGCCCGAACTTAGTTTTAAATGCGTTTTCCATTCATCCCCTAATTTCATTCTAATCTGGTGGTACTCACTACGCAAGTCTATCTTTGTGAAAAGAATAGAACCACTCAACTCATCCAGCATGTCGTCTAACCTACGAATAGGATGACGATACCGTATTGTGATATTATTAATGGCTCTACAATCAACACACATATGCCAACTACCATCTTTCTTAGGAACCAAAAGAACAGGCACAACACAAGGACTAAGGCTTTCTTGTACGTACCCTCGGTCCAAAAGATCTTGGACTTGTCGTTGAATTTCCTTAGTCTCCTCCGGTTTGGTCCTATACGCCGCACGGTTTGGCAAAGTCGCTCCTGGAATTAAGTCAATTTGATGTTCAATCCCTCTAATAGGCGGCAGCCCCGGGGGTATCTCAGCTGGAAACACATCCTTATATTCCTGCAAAAGGTTAGTGACAGCAGACGGTAAAGAGCTAGATACATCATCAAGTGAAAATAAAGCATCTTTGCATTTCAAAGCATAGCATGGCATATCATCATGACAAATTTCAGCAAGATCAGATTTGGTTGCAAGCGTGACACAACCCTTTAATTTAATTCCCTCGGTCCTAGAACTAGGTGCCAACCTCTCTTTCTTAGGTGGGAAAACATTCTTCACTACTTGCTGATTTTCAGATTCATGTTCAACTTCTTTCTTCTTATTTTCAGCTAGCTCTTTATCACAATTAGCAATTTTAGTAGGTGTCAAAGGTAGCAAAGTTATTTTTTTTCCTTTGTGCACAAGAGAGTACTTATTACTTCTACCATGATGAGTTGCATCGGTATCAAATTCCCATGGACGACCTAATAAAAGTGAGCGGGCTTGCATAGGTAGTACATTGAAATCAGCAACATCATGATAGGAACCAATAAAAAAATGCACTCTCGCAGATTGTGTTATCTTCACCTTACCGTTGTTGTTGAACCACTGAATGTGGTATGGGTGAGGATGCGCACGTGTGGTCAAGCCAAGCTTCTTGACCAATCCTGAATCCACCAAGTTATTGCAGCTCCTGCCATCAATTATAACACGAACACGGCAATCCTTCACAATGAGGAACATCTGAAACAAATTATGACATTGTAACTTCTCCTCTTGCTCTCTTTGAGTGCTCAGTACTCGCTGCACAATTATGGTTCTATAATTCACCGTAGCAGTGGCACCTAAAATTTCCTCACCATCGCTATCTGTCTCATGATCATCACCATTGCCTGCAAGGTTAGCTGCAAGAGCATGTTCATCCTCAACATCACTAGCACTTACATAACCACCATCTTCTATCGTAATGTACGCCCGCTGACTTGGGCAATCTCTCATGACGTGGCCCATCCTTTTACAACAGTGGCACACAATGCCCGTCGTACGGCCCGTGGAAGCAACCGATGAAGAGCTCTATGCTGGTGCTTGCACACTAGTAGATTTGCTCATCTCGGGTGCGCGTGACGGTGGCGGCGGTGCTGTTGAATGTGCCCTACTCACAAAGGGGGCAGCAGCTCGAAAACAAGAGGTGGGGCTGTCTTGGCTTGCCCAGGCGTCAATCTCGATGTAGACGTACTTCCAAAGTTGCTCCTTATCCTTTGTTGCCTACCCTGAAATTCCTTTTCTGCCGAACAAGCAAGCTGGAACAATATATTGATATCGTTATACTCTTTGTAATCAATTATGTTCTGAATTTCACGCCTTAAGCCCCCATAAAAACGAGCCATCTTATCCTCCTCATCCTCTACAACATTACAACGCAATATGCCTATTTGTAGTTCTTGATAATATTCCTTGATAGATCTATTACCTTGGTCTAAGCGCTGCAATTTCTTACGCATTTCACGTTTAAAAGCAGGAGGAACAAATCTAGCACGCATAGCTACCTTCAATTTATCCCATGTATCAGGTGTTAAACCAGAATTAACTACTTGAGTCCACCAAATGATAGTAAAATCTTTAAATTCACTAGTAGCTTGTCTAACTCTATGCACTTCAGGAACTAGATGGGCATTAAATTTTTGTTCAACTGTCATCTCCCAATCTAGATAAGTTTCAGCATCATAAACACTCGCAAAACATGGTATGGTAAATTTGACTTTAGCAAATGGGTCATCATTAGCACAAGCATTGTAGTGCTGAAAATTATTATCTCCCATACCGTGATGGTTTTGATGTAGGCAGTGTCGTTGGCATGCATCCTGGGCAGCAAAATCAGCGCCAGCGTCACAGTTTTGTCTCTCATTATCATCTCTCTCCTCAAGATCTTGGCTTGCATTGTGATCATACTCGAGTCCATTGTTTGGCGGCCGATTCACCATTTTTCAAGGCGTGTAGTGAGTGCTGCAATACTCTCATTGATGGAACGCTGCAATGTGTCCATCATAACTTGAAGCTTCCTATCGATGTCCTCATTAATGGTAGTGCGTTGATCATCCAAGAGCGTCATGAGCTCTCCATTTAGAACACACTCTTGATCATTAGATGACCCACCTGTCATGGTTAGTAGAAAACAAAAGACAACACAAAAGTATTATCCCTATCAACTACTAGGTGGTGGAAGGTGGATTCACACACTCTCAAGCGTCTTACCACACTCTTACAAGTGTTGTTACCAATGCAGTAGGTGGTACAACTGGTGGCTGGTTCGTGACACCATGTCGAGCGTGGGTACGATTGCAAGAGGGGACCTGTTATGATCAAGAGTAGGTGGAGCTTGGAAGGCATAATATGGTAGCAAAAGGATTAGCAATAATCAGTTCAGTAAATGCAAATTGAATGATTGTTCAAAATACTCGTCAAAGGTTGCTGATCCTAGCCTAATCACAGCTAGCCAATCAAGCCTTATGCAAGGAAGTGTATGTACGCACACGCAACGATCAATGGGACTTGATGTAAGTAAAGGAGAACCTCACAATAAGTATTAGGAGAGACGCTAGCCCACTACTCAAACTTCTTTCTAAGGGCACAAGATTATTCGCGCGATATAGAGCACAAAACAGCGATATCGATAAAACGCGAACAACCCTCTAGATTGAGCAGATACAACAGCTAGTCTCAAACGATGAAAAGACAACGTTTTATATGGCTTATATATACTCGTTTGAAAGGTTTTGATGAGATCTACAACTTTCTCAACTGGACAAAACCCAAATTCTGAAGGGAAGACCGAATAAATCACCAAAGACGGAAAACTGAAGTCTTGCGACGCGATTTCGGGGCTAAAGATGGCCGATTTTGGGGGTCCTGGAGGGCGACTAGTGCAAGCTAGTCATTTTTGAATCAGGCTCATCGTTAGCTTTCCAACGAGTACAAGAACATCGAATTCCGACTCCGTATGCAAAAGGTATGCCCGTTTTACGGAAGGGGTGTCGGAAACGGACTCGAATTCGATTCGGCCTCAATTCAAACTGCTATAACTTTTGATCCCATGGCTGAACTTGTTCAAATTTTTTTCTGGAGGCTTATGTATGTATCAAGAAGGACTCCACCAAATTTCACTGGATTTGGGAAAAGGTTTGATAACTTTTCAAATTTCGGATAGAGGGGACACTCTTTGTCTTTTTTTCTCCTTTTTCTGTTTTTTTTGTCAAACTCTGAAATCAAACTCTCTCTTTCTCTCTGTTTTTTCCTCTGAGTCTGAAACCCTAATTTCTTCTTGCACATGGACGAGACTAGCGAGAGGCGCAGCAGGGAATGGCAGGGTCGCGGAGGATGGTAACGCCTAGGGGGGTCGTGGTAAGGGTTGGCAGCGGATGGGGTGGAGTGGATGGGAGGCCACGGCAAGGATGGCGGCGTGGCAAGGAACAAGAACACACAACGACGAAGCTATGCGAAGGAACACGAGATGCAACTAGACAATGACGAACTGGACTCTGACTAAACTAGCAATCAACAACTTGAACACGACAATGTAACCAAAAATTCAACGAGCAATACTGAAAAGAAAAATTGCAATGGCACAAGGGGTGTTGGGACAGCGAAAGAACACTATGAATAATTATTTTTTTGTAGGCTAATTTTCTGGAGTTTTTGGGATGATACGATGAACATAAACTAATCTAAAAGGGACGAATTACCTCACGAGCAACCGTTGCTCTGATACCACCTAATGTGACAATGGCCCGATCTTCCGAAAGGTACTGATAAGTCGATTGTGGAGAACTCGACGTTGATGATCCAAAGGCTCCGACCAAAACAGATCGAACCCCTCGCAATCACTACACCACTGCTCCGTTGGTTATCAACCGTGCCGAACACGGTTGACCTCACCAAGAAGGCTATCTCCTGCAAGCGAATCGAGAACACAAGCAAGAGAGTTCGAGATGCAATCTGAAATTGTATTGCGAATAAAGATTAAGTTCACAAGTTGGGGTTCCTCAACCGAACGTGCGGCGAAACTGCTAAGCAGAATAATATCTTAAGAAAAACCGAGGAAAATTAAAGGGGTGCGACCTCCTTAAATAGGAAAGAGGGAAGTCGTACTTATCTAATGAAAAAGGGTGTGGTACTATTTACGTGAACAGTACCGGCCCAAATAGCCTACGTGGTGATACAAGGCCCTCGGCCCATTCTGACTCGGACTGAAAAAGTGATGTGACTTGTTTAGCAGTTTCTGATCTGCTCGGATGGAGTTTGAAGATGAGACTGCATCCATCTGAAAGTAGACTCCAGGATCTTTCCAACGAATACTCACGGGCCCCGAGAAGCCTTTTTGATCAAAAGTTATGGCCGTTTGAAGTAGACGTTGTTACCATGGCCGAATCTGAGTCGAACTCGTGAACAGGACTTGGATTGCGCTTGACGGTTTCACTTCTGCACTTGAGCTCACGTGGTTCTTCTCCATGGTTCCTAAGGACAACTAAATCATCACAAGAATTAAGTAGTATGCCATTCTTTGAAACATTTGTATGCAAACTTAGGAATTCATTCACCTGATGGTTAAGTTGACGTGCTCGTGCTCGAGTTATTGGTTCTTGTATCATAGTTTCAGTTTGTTGAGTTTGTTGTGGAGTTGGCACAGTTGTATCTATGGAAAGGATGTCCTCATCAGATTAGGTTCCATAAATAAGAAAGATTTGGGATAATTTCATATATTGAAAATCATTAAGTCAAGATACATGTTGGAAGATGGCTTCATGAGTTGAAGGCCATCAAGAAGAGGAGATGATCATGAGATGATCATCAAGTCAAGAGGAGACCCATCATGTGTTGATGGTGTTCAAGTGAAGGATTTATTCTGGGTTGATGCATATCAAGACAATGACTCAAGGCAGAAGTATGACTAGTTAGGGTTAAGGATGTGTTCTTAGTTTTTTACCGGTCTTGGTGTTTGGTTGGAAGACCGAATTGGTAGTATAGGTTGTCGTACTATTAAGAGGGGTCTTTTCTAGTAGTTTGAGTCTCATCATGTGTTGATAGCTCAAATCACACTTGCTCTAGCTCTCCATGACATGATACTTATATTTACAAATGTATTTTGCAAATAGTTGAAGATCATGTGTTGAATCCTTGTAGCATGGGACTATACATTGCGAATATGTTTTGCAAGTGTTTGAAGTCCAGGTTTCCTAGTCCTTGTGGTATGAGTAGGGCTGTGCATTTTTCAACCGAACCGAACCGGTCAACTCGGTTTGACCGATTTTTAGTATTCGATTTGGTTTTCAAAATTTGGGGTTTTTTTGGCATTCATTTTTTTGGGGAAAAACTGGCTAAAAACCGAAAATACCGAAATGCACAGTGCTTGCAGTGTATGCTCTTTCTCAAAGATTGTACGTAATGCTGTATAGTATATATACTCTTGGGTTGAGACTTGAGTCAGTAACTTGCCATATTAGAAAGTAAGGCACTGTGTAGTAACCTGCACTGACGCAACACTTTATATATACTCTTGTACATGCGTATATGCTGTACGTTTGGGTAAGTATACTACTGAAAGGAATAATGAAGTGTGAAACTGTGAATAATAGCCCATGCATGCATATGCAGCAAGAATCCTATTCCCATGAGTGTTTCTAAAATTCTAATTCTATTGTCAGTAGTATATGTATTATCGCCTACTCGTCTCACTAGTCGCTATATCATTTGCAATTCGCGTCAACTTTGGTAAATATGGTATTTACGAAACCGCACTGAAATAAATTGGGATTTATTGATACCGAACCGTTCTTCTAAAAATACCGTATATTACCGAACTACAAACACCGTATTTACCGTATATACCATATATACTAAACCGATTAAACCGAAAAACCGATTGCACAGTCCTAGGTATGAGGCATATTTTTGCAAATGTATTTTGCAAATAGTTGAAGCTCATACATAATCCTTGTGTCATGATTCCAAAGTGTGCAAATATATTTTGTAACTTGTTGGGAATTATGTTTAATCCTTATGTGCATGATAGTATAATTTGCAAATATGTTTTTCAAATGTGGTACTACCACTGGACGAAAGTACCGGTGTTGGGATCTTGGTACTACCATGACCATTGGTGGTCGAAGACAAATGTGGTCAAAAACCAACATGGGCAAAGATTGACGTGGTGGTCAAAGACTTGTTTGGTCGAGGATCGACGTGATAAAAGATCGATGTGGTAGTTGGAGACCAGTGTGGTTGAATATCTGTGTGGTCGAAGACTAGAGTAGTCGAACCAACGTGATCCGTGACCAGCGTGGTCAAACCAATATGGTCGAAGATCAGTGTGGTCATAGACCAAAGAGATGAAACCAGCGTGATTGAACCAACGTGGTAGGTGATCAACTTGGTCAAAGTAATGGTCAAGGATTGACGTGGTCGATAACCTGTGTGGTTGAAGATCGACGTGGTCGAAGCAACATGGTCGAATCGACGTGATCGGAACCAACGTGGTAGAGACATGTGTGGTCAAAACCAACATGGTCAAAGACCTGCGTGGTCAGAGACTTGTGTGGTCAAAAACCTATGTGGTCGGAGACTAGTGTGGTCTGAGACCCAGCGTGATCGAAGACTTGCGTTGTCGACGATCGGTAGTACCAGCTCTATGTGAGTGGTACGACCAGTGTGTGGTACGATCGCTTGTGTAGCGGTATGTTTTCTCTAGAGAAACACTTTCGTGGGAGTTTTCTTGTAACATCCTGAAAAAATGTGAAAATTGAAATATGAATTTCTTGAATGGTTTTGCAATATATTCTATTTAAGTTTGGATTTTTATGGCATTTTTTTGGAATTTGGTTGAGGTTCCAAAAATTTAAGAAGATCAAAAAGAAACAAAACATTAGTAATACCCTAAAAGGAAATGTGCAAATAAATAAATATATATATATATATATATGAATATATATAAATAAAATAAATATATATGTACATATACAAAAAAAAATATGTATATATACTTGTATATACATATGTATATACACACTAAATAAACAATAAAAAAAGAGAGAAAGGAATCAGAGCCAGCCCGGCCCAACCCCCTTCTCCCTGCTTCCCTTCCCCGAACCGCCGGCCCAACATTCTTTTCCCCGTTTCATTCCTTTGCCCGAGTGGCCCAACCCCCTCCTCTTTTGCTGCCGAAGCCAGCCTAGCTCTCTCCTCCCCGCACTGTATTTCTTCTTCCCCGATCCACTTCCCCTCGCTCGCTCTTCCAGGCCACAACCCGGCACCGCTCTTGCTCGCCCCGCAGGCCAGCCCATCCTCTTCCTCCGCGCTCGGACCAGCGGACACCCGCGCATGGACCGGTGGTCGCCGCCGCCCTGACCGCGCCACCCTGGCCCTGCCGCTCGCCTCTTTTCTCGCCCCTCTCCGCCCGGTCTTATCACGTGTGTAGCTCCAGCCCTCTGCCACAGCACGCGCATCGCAGACAATCATGCTGAATCGCCGCGAGATCCTACTCTGCCCCGTCGCCTGCGCCTGCCGCTGCCCCGACGCTTGCCGACGTGACAGCACGGAGGGATTCTCGCGGCAAGCCCCGCCAGCTCACCTATAAATGCAGCTAAGACCTCCCTCGAGCTCCCCACACCTCAGACCACCTTCACCGCCGTGCAATCGAGTTTTCAAGCTCCCTCACCGCCGGCCCCGCTCTTCTTCCTCACCGCCGGCCACCAGCCTCCTCCGCCAAATCCCACAGCCAAAACCCGATTCAGCCCTCCTACACCAACTCCGGAACCCTGCGATCCTACCCCCGGCCTTTCCCGAGCTCCCCGTCGACCGTGCTTCGCCGGCACTGAGGTCCCTCCCCAAGCCGCTGCCGCCGCACGCCGCCAGCCCGCCACCGTGCCCCTCGGTCCCCACCGACTTCACCGCCGACATCCCCGTTGCACCAGGACCGCATTTTTGCAGTTTCCCGCACCACTCCGGTAGCCCCTCGCCGCCGGCACCGCCGCCCGATCACCGCCCCGAGTTCCTCTGCATCAGCCCCCCACGCTCCACTCAACTATGTATCTTCGCCCTCCTCGGTCAGGTAATACCCGAGCCCGAGTGGTTAGCATCGCTTATACTCACTCGGCCTGCCCGCGTTAGAGTTCGGTTGACCGCATGATATAGTTAGGATTTTTCCCCAATTTTTGCGGATAGCTACAGTAAAGGCATATTAAGGAAAAAGGTTAGGAAGAATCAAGTACAACTAATGCAAGATTAGTTAGTATATAAATGAGTATAACTAATGACCCGACATGGTTAATTAATGCTAATGGTAATTAACTAGTGATTAATGGCCCCCATAAATACCAATGCTAGATTAACACAAGACCCTCTCACTGACATGTGGGCCATGCCCAATTTAGTTAAATAATAGTTGGCCCCACCTGTCATAGGCACAGTGTATAGAAAATAAAAAAATAAAAGAATGAATTAAAAATAGGGAGTGGGACTCGCCTGTCAGACTTTCGTATTCTCTGGAATTATTTAGGCTGAGAACTTTAAAACTCGACTGCATGGGGAAGAATCCCCCCGGGCATTGCTTAAGAAGAAGGTCTTCTCACGCAGACCGAGAAAACCCCGAACCCTGCTCCACCCTTACAGTGCAGGCACCATCGCCCGACCTTGTGAGACTAGGCGGATCCTTTGGATCAACGCCTTGGCGGGCCTTAGACCTGTGCTTTGGTGTGGTAGCAAAGTAGGATTTTTCCCCCAAGCCTGAAATTCGCTCCCACTGGGAGTCGAACCCAGGACCTGGGGGGTGCTACTCAGGCCTCTAACCATTGGGCTAGAGACCCTTTCGCGTTTAGGCTGAGAACTTTAAATGGTCATAACTTATTCATTTTAACTCCAAATTGAATGAGACAAATTTCTAAATTCATCTAAATTCAAGATCTATCTAATGGAACTAAGATCAGAAATTTTATAGCTCGTATGAAATTTTGGTGAAGATTATGGACAATTTGGGAATAATCTAAGGAATGTAGTAAATTGAATTAGGAGGTCAAATAAAGTTAATTAATATTTAATATCTGATTATTTGCTATATGAACAACTAATATAGCTTAAATAATTAATTGAGGTCTAACCTAACTCATGGAACTCCCTTGATAAAAACAAAAATAATAAAAGATATTATTAATAAAAAGATCGAGTCATCGTAATTTTACCACCAACTCTGTCTCAACTCACCCGAATCACCCATTAACTTATAATAAATCTAAACTAAGTATATTCAGATTTATGTGGATCTCTTGAGTTATTTTCTTTCATTTGGATTCAGTTGTTTGTCGCGTAATTAGAAATTAGGAGTCGTGAAGATTCTATGGATCTAACGAGATTAAGCTCGAAGTGAAGATAGAGACCAGAAGTTCAAGAGAAAGCATTGTGTGAGCTCAAGACCACGGTAAACCGCGCCAGATGAGTCAATACTTTGATCATGTTGAACCTACATTTTCTGCAAATTACTTTGGTTTAAATTATCAAATTGCATGCTGTTATTTTATATGCAAATACATGTTTAATTTAAGATTCTAGTTATATGCCCATTGTTTGCCTTGAATAATATTACACCTCCTTTGGAATATCTGAATGTGTGAACCTTGTCGCCCTAGCAAAATTATAACAATAAGCTTTCAAAATTAAGTCCCTAATTATACGCCATGCTAAGTACTGCACAGATACTCGAGGGCGCTGAAATGCCCCAAACATCATTGTCATTTTTAATCGTGAGAAACCGGTTTGGACAGTCATGGTGGGAATGATTGGTATATTTTGACATGATTAATTTATGCTCCCAAAAATCCTAATTTGCTTAAATATTTGAGCGGATGGTTTGGGGGCTGGTATGTGGTGCAGTGGAAGCACAAAATTGTGGAGTGTGGTAGAACCGCTCGGGTACTCCTAAGGACCGAATCTTGTCATGACCTCCTGTGTAAAACAGTGCAACCACAAGTCTGCAAAGTGCAACTTGGCTAAGTAAATTTATCGAAATTCCTGGACTCATCTCACTGTAGTGGATAGAAGTGGATACGCAAGGGCAAGAGAAGGCCTAAAGGGACACCGAGTGGAGGGTGAAGTTTCCCAGTCGTATTAGCACTGAGGGGACTGGAGCCTGAATAACGCTAGTAACCGTGGGGAATACCCGTGCATAGATGGGACCCACCGCAAGTGGGCAGTTTCTCATAAGGTGAGATGACAAAAGGGACTAGATACTTTGAAAAGTCACTGTGATGGTCTGTTCAACCACACGACTAAGGAATCGTGTGGGGCAGCGAGTTGATTATCTCTTGTGGTGAAAGTGTACAAACTCTGCAGAGTCAAAACTATTCGAATAGCCGTGCCCACGGTCAAGGGCGAACATGGGAACTTAACCAGATATAGTTCTATTTCAAAAACTTTGTGGGTGGGAATAGAAAAGTGGATGGGCAGTGAAAAGCCCTGATTTGTGTTGCCCTGGGTGTCGACCCAATGATAATGTAAGCGGCTATAACGCTGAAGGTCTAGCATATGGTGCAGAGACCATGTAACGGTGGATGGAATCTGGATCACTATTATTATTGCATTCTTGTACACATTATGATTTTGTTCAAAACTGCTAGGTCTTAGGAATTTTTATGTATTATATTTCAAATAATGACACTTCTATTCTTACAAAATAAAATATAGGGAGGAATAAATAGAGTCGTGTGTAAAGAAGATGGACGTTTGTAGTAAACACATAAAGGTATTGGTGGACTCATGTCGATCATAAAAAGGAAATAATAGTGTGGATTCTGGGAGAAATAATTTTGTGGAGCCTAAATGAATATATATGCTAGATAGATGATTTAAATGATTTTTGGAGAATTAGGGAGTGCAAAGGTAATTGTTGGATTACGACACTAATAACTAATATGAATTATTGAAAGATGTTGACAATATTGGGATTAATAGGGTTTGATCGACTACTAGTTGAGTCAATTGAATTTTTGGAAATTTGGAGGTATGATAACAATTCTTGGAGTATAAATTTGATCGATGATATTCTTGGTGGATGTATACTAGTGAATTGTAGACCTGATCAATGATATTCTTGATGGAGGTATATTAGTGAATTAGTTAGAAATAGATATTGAAAAGTGAGGTTGATTGTTGGAAGAGCAAATTGTGGTTGTGTTGGGTCGGATTTGGCGACAGAGGGGAGGGGTGAATGTCGCTTTTCAAATTTCCCTCGACGACTCAAAGGCAAGTCTCCTCTCCTATGGCCACAGAAAGGCTATGAAGAGAAAAACTCAGACTCTCTGGAACCTCGCAGAAGGCTTAAAAGGAGAAGCAAGAGAGACACCCAAGGAAAAACGGAAGACAGCACAAAAATTAGAAGGGGGCGGCTTGACTTCAACATGCCGGCGATCGATCACATGATGGCTTGCCGGTCGACCGCCCGATCTCTTGCGGTTTGACCGCCGATCTAACCGACGGTCTAACGCCGGTCCGACCGCCGGCCATAGAGTGGTCTGACCGCAGGCAATGGGGCGGTCTGACCGGTCCCCTGATTCCAGAGTAATCTGAGAGCTCAAACTGAAAAAACTGAAACTCAAAAATATTTCAGATCTTCAAAATCTGAGAAATTGGGGGTTTTGCTTCCAACCTTTTTAACCCAGAGCAGCACAAACACATTCTAAATAGCAAGAGGGGCTTGGGAAACACCAGAATTCAACTCAAGCTCATGAATTTCAGATTTGGATAAAAAATCTGAAAACTACAGAGAGCCACATTAAAACTTCAAATTGCCATCTCAACTTTGATCCTTTGGCCAAGAAACTTTGAAGATAGATCAGCAATAGCCTCAGGACTAGAGAGTCCAAATCTTAGAGCATCTCATGAAGAAGAACACAAACCACCCCAAACCCTAGAAATGAACAGAGAGGGAACAGAGGGGCTGAAAAATGGAGAAACTTTGATTCATTCAATCTTCTCTTGGGAAAATCGATCAAATGATCTTGAGGCTACATCCCATCATAGAGCAACCCATTTTACACCTCCTCAGCAAGAAACGACTCAAATCACAAAAAGCAAGAAATCAACAGAGCAAAGCACGAACGAAGAACACAGAGAGCAGTTCATCTTAAACGAAATTAATCCATTCCTAGAAACAAGAGGATCACAGAGGTGTCCCCATACGCGATTACAATCAGAGGAATGATTACATAGAGTCTCAATCCATCCTCTCCCTCTCCCAAACTCAAGAAACCCTCAAGAACACACAGAGGGAGGAGACAAACGAGGGAGACACACACACAGAGCCAAGCCTCCTTTTTTGCTCTCAACAACTCATACCAACTAAAGCCTCAAAGCAAAACAACCTCTCCAAAGGCGCTTTTGATTAAGGCAAAACCCTAACTCTTTTCCAAAGCCATGCATACAACCAGAAATTCACTCCTATTTATAGCCTTTAGCTAACGGGTCTCCAACCCGTTATGCCCGCTGAATCCAACAGAACCCGCTCCCGCTTGTGCAGCCTTGCGAAATTACCAATTCGCCCCTCCTGCACCTTCCGGGAAGCTTCCGCGTTCCTTGTCATCCAAGCCTCGCAACCACCTCGAGTCTCCGCCGTGTTCGACACATCCGACCGTTCTGACCTCGACACCGCCTATGTCTAGTCCGGTCACCTCGTGTCTCGCCATGACTCCGCCTCGACGTCCTGCAGCCATCACAGACAAGAAACACATCACATAGCACCGCTCGATACATGAAAACATAAATAGCATCAATGAAGCATGAAATAGCCCAAACCTGACAAGTCAACATAATATGCATCCTAATCACTTTGACCAGGTTTGACCAAGTCCGACCGAACCCGATTGCACCACGCAATACCACGGTCCGAACCACACAAACCAAACTCGACTTTCCTAAACTGATGTCAATTACTCATCACAAACATGGGGTCATAACCACATGGTCTCTCAATCTCCCCCTTGATGAGTATATTGATAAACACAAAAAAAGTGCAAAGTTGAGTTTGAAAGAAAACAAGAGTCAAACATGGTCCAAGAGAAATCAAAGAAGCTATGACCATGTCGACAAAGGAATACTAGAGCTACAAAAGAAAGAGCAAATTGTTCTCCAAAGCTCTAGAAAGATCCCAAATGGCTTTTTCTCCGCTATTCTCTCCCTTTTGGCAATAAAATCATCAAGGATGAAAAAGAGAGAATAAGTCATGAGAAAGGATGAAATGGCTGAAGTAATTTTATTCTAAGCATGTAGAGCCATGAGAATTATCCAAAATGACTATATGAGAATTACATCAAGCCATAACATACAAGTAAGCTATCAAGATCATGACAATGTATGTAGAGACAAACTAAGCCAAATAAGTCATAATTTGATCAAATTTCTTAGTATATCAAGTTAACCATGATTCTAGTCTAGCTAAAGGTATCCAAAGATGATGCAGGCCATGTCAATAAGCTAAGTGGAATCAAGAACCTAGTATTGAGTCAATTTAGAGTGCTACAAGTTCAAGAATGAGACATTTGTTCATGTACTTGTAAGTATTGTAATTTTTAGCAAAGTGAGCACAATTGACATGTTTTTCTTTAGAAATCTCATGATTGTTTCCAACCAGATTTTTGTTTTAGTCGTGTGCTAGATCTCAAGCCTTATACGACCACTCCAAGCAAGAAGCTTAAGAAGATGATCTTGGTCATCCAAAACTCCCCCTGAGTTCATGCCTTGTGCAATGGCAAGCCGTCTCATGAAAAAGAATTGGTGAGATCAGGTTTTTCGCACAAAAGAGATCTTTTTGCATTTTCATGAACATAAGAGTTGTACTAACTCATGTGTCATCAAGAACCTAGAATAGCTCAAACTAAAGCTCAACAAAGATTCAAGACTCAACTCAGCCTATTTGACATGGCATGAATCATAAGTGGATAACTAAAGAAAGACTAGTCTCGAGAATTAACATGACAAGTTTCAACTCAAGTTTGAGCAATTTTAATTAACTCAACATGGCAAAAGCTAGTCTACACATATGAAGTCATGATAAATCTAGCAAATAAGCACAAGTCATGTCAAGATGTAATACATGTTAAACATGTCATAACAGGATAATAATCAAGGCTCCATGTAGTTATATTACAATGCAGAATGAAAAGTAGAAAATCCAGCTCCCCCTCAACATGTGATGCAACTTTTAGTTGAAGTTGAGTTATGGCAATATTAAGATATAGAAGCTCCCATGTGAACTCTCCCTGAACCAAAGCAATAAAAACGAGAAGCTGGCAAGGAAAACAGAAAAGGTAGTTCTTAAAGCATAGATAAGATAAAGAGGATACTATGGCTCAGACTGACTCTCATCTACCCCATATGATTCTAGGACTATCAACTGGTCATCTATCAGACTAAGGAGCAAACACGTACCCTATCTACCCTAGAGTGGCCCAACCCTCGCTAGAACCTATAAGAAGTGAGTAAGCTCAACCTATGATTAAGTCAATTATGGCAATCGTAGTGTGGAGTTTAGGTAGAATTAATAGCACTATGATTTAATAATAATAATGCTGCTAAAAGCGATTTTTGGCAAATAAAATAACCCGAGCCTCTCCTTTGATAAGCCATGCATACTATTTATTTGCATCCTGTGTATTGGCTCGCGGAGTACGATGGTTAGTGTGCTCACACTCGCTCTCATAACAAATCCAGAAGGAGGAATCAGATCACTACGCTTCAGCAATACTTTTGGTTGTGATGGAGAAGAAGATGAAGTCAACAAGGGCTAGATCGCGAACCTCCAGTTGGCTGCCTGTGGGCATGTCCTGAAGGTCCCACTTGTGTGCTTCGTTCTTCCACTGCTGTAATTTAATGATTTTGGCCTAATCGGCCCATGAGTAAGTTTACTATTATATTTACGCTTCCGTATAACATGTGTTTTGATATTCAGAACTATAATCTGTGAGCACTATCTACTGATCCAGGGAATAGTGCGGTGGAATCACAGAGGAATCCGGATTGTAAAATCTGGGTGCCTGACATTTCTCCTCCCCAGGAAAACGGTAGTTCCGCATGTGTGGAGCGGTACTACTGCTGTGCGGTAGTACTGAAAACTATGTGGCAGTACGACTGATCCAGTCTATAATAGCTAGTTTTCTGACCGTTACAGGGGGGAGCGGTAGTACCGGCACTTTGCCTATGGTACTACCGATTTCTTTGATTTCTGTCCCCAATGGCTAGTTTCGGGGTGTGGGGATATAAATACTCCCTTGTGGCCAGTTAGGGTAACACTTTTGGCACTTTATTTTACTCTCTTTAGATAATGTGAGGTTCTCCTCTCAATTGTACATGTATCGCACTTTGTGAGCAAGGAGAAGGGCTTTAGATTGCATATGTTGTATCTAGAGGTAAATTTTGTATCCATTTGAGCTTGTGCATTCGTTGCACGTGGTGAAAGTCAAGTAAGCAGCTTGATTTGTTACTCTTGGAGGTTGCTGACTCCTAGACGGTGTTGGAGACGTTGTTTACGGTGATCTTCTCAAAAGAAGGTTGTGAGAAGACCTAGCATGTTGTGAAGGTTGGAGCTCAACTATCTAGATCGGAAAAGAGCTACCACTGGTAGATTGAAGTGTTTGGCTTAAGCTGTAGAGCCGGTCCGATTCGTTTGAGCTTACCTCAATGTGGATTAGGGGAGATCGATAAGCCTCCGAACACTATGGTAAAAAGGAACCGTATCTTTATGGTTTGTTCTCTTGTAATCAATTTACATTCATAGAATTAAATTGATTGCTTGTTATTCTAGTATTGCAAACCTTAACATAGACTTAGGTTGTTAGCGTATTTAGGTGAACCTAGTTGATTTATGTCTTATTTGTGCTAAACCAAATTGATTTACGCTTCCATGTTATAAAAGTTGGTTTTAGCCAAATAATTTATAGAAGAGAATTTTTAAATCTCCTATTCACCCCCGTCTAGTCGGTCTTCTCGATCTTACAAGTGGTATCAAAGCTTGGTCTCTCATTTATTAGGCTCCAGTATCTAGAGAGTTAAAGGATGATGACTAGTAATATAGTGCGCCTAGATGATACATCTCTATTTGATATCACAAATTATAACAATTAAAAAATCCGCATGATATATTATCTTAAGGCCATGAGCTCTAAAATTTGGCGGATTGTAGATATGGGCTTTTCTCCTCTATTGGATTCTCTTGCTCCAACAATTGATGAAGAAAAATACTCACATCTTGACGCTCAAGCAACTAACGCTCCATTTAGTGATTTGAGTGTAGAGGTATTCAATACAATATGCAATCTTGAGAGCACTCATGAGATGTGGAATAAAATTCAAGATGATTATGAAATGTCCACCTCAACTGATGAGGATTGCATACAAGAGTGGATATCAAGAGAAGAATGCTCAACCTCTAGCTCTGACAATGAAGAATCCACAAATCCCTCCATATCAACTCAATGCTTTATGGCAAAAGGTAATAAAAAGGTAAATAATGATAATGACAATGATGACCTTCATATGATGATGTAACAGACTAGGTTTTTATCAAAAAATAATAATAGTAAAAATAATTGTTTTGGTTGCCTAAATTTTCTTTTGTTTTGCCTTGATTTTCAGCTTTTAAAAAGGCTAGATTTGAAATGTAATTTAAGTAAAAATATAAAAATATTATTAAATAAAATGATATTTTTGATTTCTATAAAAAAATCCTATTTCAAATTAATTATTTGGGTTTATTTGGCTTTTATCTGGATTTTCATTGTTTTTATGGATTTAAAAAAATCAATTTCAATGCTAAAAAGTGTTTTTGTAAAAATTAAAAGACCAACTTTATGTTGGAAATATTTTCCCTAAGTCTAAAACATCTCCAGAAATTCTTATGAATTTGTTTGGAATTTTTAGACTTTATTTCCTATTTTCTAAGTGTTTTTGGTAGTTCGTGAAAATCTCGATCTAATTTTAAACCCTGTCTCTTCTCGGGCTGACAAGTGTCACGGTCAGATCCAATCTTCCGTACCCGATTAAATATCGGCCCTCCATCTTCACTTAACCCACTCCATCTCCATCCGATGGCCTGGATCCAATCTGCGCCGTCCGATTGGATCCCTTCCCTGATCCATGAATCCAGTTCACCATAGACCCGGCCCCACCTATTAGCCAAATATAATCCTTATCCTATACAAAAATAAATCAGAAAAAAATCATTTCTCCTATTGGCGTCACCCTGACGTCATAAATCCCTTTTCCCAAAGAAAAATAGTTCAATTCCTTGCTGACGTCATAATTTTCATTTTTCAGTACAAAAATAATTCAAAAAAATCTCCTTTTTTCCTTTTTCTTTAGTTTCAAACTTCCAGAATCCCGTTCTCCTTCATCCTAACTTGGATTAAGCCCATTCAATTTATAAATTCTTCAAAATTCTAGTCTATCCATTTCTATCCTCTTTTCAAATTTTTAGAGTCTGTTTGAATTTATTTGGATTAAATTATAGCTTAGAAAATAAAAATATTTTAAATGGTTAAAATAAACTTCAATTAAATCCAAAATTATTTTATTTGATCTTTTTAGATTCCAATGATTTTTGTGGAATTTTTTGAATTTATTTTTTGTAGATTTTGTCCCTGTCTTTTCTCTCTCCTCTCTTTCTTCTTCTTCACGCGAGCGTCCCTGTCTCTCGAGTGAAACAGCCGCCATGGCCGTTTTGAAGCTTTTAAATCCCCATGATTTTCTCCATGATTTCTTGTGCAATCAAAGGCATTCAATCCCTCTCATCAAGACTCTTCCATTCCCGGCCTTAGCCCCCAATTTTGTGCGCACATTTTGGCGGAATATGCCATGCCACCGAAAGATATGCTGAATTGATCTCCTCATCCGGTTCACCACCGCCCCTATAAAAGGGAGCACTAGGTGCCCCTCCTCATGCTCATCTATCCCCAAAAATCTCAAGTCCTCTCTCCCTTCCTCCTTGCTGCAATCAGCATTTTTCTCTCGCCAACTGAACATCATTCCACGGCTGTTTGCGCCACCTACAGAGGAGTTCCGCCACCTTTGACCACATCACTGGCTTTTGCTTTGCGCGTTCTACATGGTGCTTCCCTCGCCTTCGCCGGAGCTTCGCCGGAGCACCGTGGCCAAATCACATCGTCGTGTCTCTCGTCGTCATCAGCCGACCGTGCATGTTCCACCACAACCGAGGTGAGCATTGCATTCTCCGTGTTCCCCTCTTCGTTTTGCCACAAACCTCACCTGCTATCTCCTATCCGTTTGCCCAGAATGCTGACATCAACTCACCAATCGCCGAAGGTCTTCTCTACTGTATTCTTCCACCATGCGATGTCCTTTGGCCGAGCCGTCTATACCAGTGAGTTTGTCTCGACACGTTCTACATCATGCTTCCATCGTCATCACATGAAGATCCCCAAGTCCTTGCCGACCTTGTCGTGCCACAACACTAAAATCGCTTCTTCATGTACACTGCTTTTTTAGTGAGTTATTTGATTTTTTTCGTGTCATATCATGTCCTACCCTCTAAGCAATTTATCTACCATTTTTACTTCTTTTTTGTGGAGCCAATTGTCAGAAATTGAGCTTTCCGCGGAAACTGCCGTTTTTGACTTCCCGACATCGATTCGTCGCCTCCGTTGAGTTTTAGCCTATGCTGGCACCTCTGTAAGACTTGTCTCATCGCGTTCTTCACTGTGCTTCCCTCCTTTCCTCCAAAAACCATCCACAAATATTTGCCTCCGACACCTAGCCATAGCCACCTAGGGCATCTCGCGTTCCCATCTATCCGGTGATGCTTTCTCCAATCCTTTCACGTCAAAACGTGCCAAACCATCCCAGGTAGCTACCTTCCAAATGGTTTTAGATTCGCTTTACCGAGCACCAAGATATCAAGTTTTTCCTTTTTCTTTACTGTCGTTGTTCAACAATGATTGTATCGTCTTTGATGAATTTTTAGCTTAGCCAATAATTTTCCTAGCTTCACCATGTCGTGTTCAACCCCGTGCTCACCCTACATCTCTATGTTCCATACCCGGTACTATCTCTCTCCAATCTGTCGTTGTCGATACCATGCCTCACTACCGTCTTTCTCTCACCACCGGTGATTGCCGCCATTCCTCGCCGCTGTACCCACTCACTACCTTTGCCTCGTTATCAGGATTCCATTTTGCTGGCTCGCCAGCCACCTCGTAGCCAACCGACACTGTACTATTCAAAAAGTAATTCTCGGATTTTGTTATCATTTCATGTGATATCCAAAACTTCCAGATATTCGTTCCAAATCTGTTGATTCTTTCTCCTAAATTCATATAAAATCATAATTTATCTGTCAATATATATTCTATGATTTTTGGATTTTATTTGGATTTATTCGCTTTGGTTCTTCACGTGTAGACTACGATGATTCAGAAGAATTTGACTACGACTCACACCAGAGCAAGACAAGTCACACATCTTGATCATGTTGATCCCAATTTGCAAATAAAATTATATTGATTTAAATTATATTGCATGCATATATTTATCGAGTATTTCAGTTTCAGTTTTAAACTTAGTTAATCCACAATTGTTATTGACACCTTTGATCTTGTGCAACATTATACCTTGTCACCTAGAATAAAACTCTAGTTAGTACACTAGCATAGACTAGAGAATTTTATATCAAATGCTTAGACCTGCTTAGACATAATTTTTGTTTTGGGATAACTTTTTCACATAAAATGATAAGCTTTTCAAATGTATTCTTGACTTCGGTGAGTCAAAAGGATTACGAAACATTTTGAAATAAAATATAAAATCTGGCTTAGACTTAGGCTAATGGTTAGGTGGTGGTTGCAGGCATGCATTGTTGTTCAATGACACAGTGTTGATTGTCGGGTTTAGGGGATATGTGGTTGAGCCTAAGTCAATTAAGGATCAGTCTATGAGCTACTGTTGTAAAGCCCTATCGTACTACCATAAGGCTGGTATGGGACAGTCTTGCCTGATTAATTTGTGGGTCCCAACCTGAGTCATGTCGTAGGTTGAAAGTGAGCATGGCGTAGGCCATGAGAAGTCTCACTCAGCTTAAGAGGGGGTCCCGGTCTGGTGGATTCCTTACTGGAGGTGAAACCTTAGTATTGGCTTGACCAGGTTGAATGCTTTGCATTGTAAAGGCCTTGTCATGATCTCCTCGCCACACACCAAAGAAAGTGTGTTAATCTGGTGGCAATATGGGATGATCAAGTGTTGTGGGTAAAGCTGTACAACCTCTACAGAGTGTATAATCTATTCTGGATAGCCGTGCCCACGGTCATGGGCATGCTGAGTAAAGTTTTTCATGAATTAGATTTTGTTTTCAAAGTGATTTATGAAAACTTTATGGATAGATGGAATCCATGAGAGATTGAAATCTTGTGGATGGATGGAATTCATGAGTGATTGGAAGCATGTGGATGGATGGAATCCATATGAGATCTTTTGGAAAATACGGTCCGGGTGGGATGCCTATGGTTAGGTTAGTGTTTGGTCGGAGCTTGTACTAACGGTATTAATTTCATTTATAATTATTGTTTTTACTTATTGTATTAAATTCAGCAATTTCAATCTATTTATTGTATTTTTTAAATGTTGTTTTATGTTCAAACTAACCCTATAAACCTTCCTTTGTTACCTTTATCATTATGTTGTATTCTCCGTGTGACTTGCAGAATACAAGTTTGTACTCACCTTGCTATCTCCACACAGAGGAAAATGACTTCAACTACGGTGAAGACCTGGACGAGTAGGCCGCTTCTTACTATTGTTTGCCTATGGGTAGGCTCAGTGGGCTTCTTTCGCTTCGGTTTTTCCTTCCGTTGCTTATATTTAATTTTGGTTTATGTGCCATTGATGTAAACCTTGGCCATCAGACCCATATTAAGTTAAATAAAGTTTGTCATTGTGCTTGATATGTATCCCTGTTATCACTGTGTGCACTAGCTAATCCTGGACTAGTACGATTAACATAGAGGGTTTCGGAGTTGTTGCTCTGGAATTTGACAGATGAGTTGATGGATATGTTAGAAGAGTTTAATCAATATCTTGGGAAGAAAAATGCTAAGTATAAGATTTTGATGTATGAACATGTCTCTCTTCAAAATGATTATAATATGCTAAAAGGAGAACATGAACTTCTCTTTCTCAAAGAATATTCTAAGCCTAAGGTTGATGTAGACATTACTTGCAATTTACTAGATAATATGCCATGTGTAGTTCCTAATTCTTGCATTTCATTTAAGGTTAGCATATCCACCTCTTGCGATGATTTGTTTAATTTACCGTGTTGCTCAAAAATAGATGCTTCTACCTCCTCTATGCTTGTTGAGGCTAACCTTGCAGAGAAAAATAAACAGCTCAAGGACCAAGTCACAAGATTGAACCATGACTTGATGAAGTGCTACAAAGGGAAAGTCTTTCTTGACAAGCTATTGAGTAATTAAAGAAAGTCAAATGATAAGAGAGGTATTGGCTTCATCTCCACCAAGAAGGAGAATAGCAAGACAAGGTGTAATGCAAGACACACGAAGAAATATATAAAGTGCCATGGATGCACAAGAAAGGTCACTTTTCCTCTAAATGTTCCAACAAGGTAGATGACGAGATGATGTTGTCAACGAAGAGGCAACCTAGCAATGAGTAAGATAAGAAGACAAGGAGTAGCAAATGCCAAATTTGATATAATTGCTTGGAAAAGGGTTATTTTACTAAGGATTATCCCAAAGGTATCATTCCTAAGCCATCTCTTTATAATAAATATTATTTGCTTAGGAATGATAAAAATGTTAATGTGTTTGCTAGGAATATTAGTTCACAAAATTTATTGTTAAGGTCATTTGGGTGCCCAAATCTATTGTGACTAACATTCATGGACCCAACCAAGTTTTGGTACCAAAATGCATTTAAATGCTTAATAGGTACTTGGAGAGGCATTAGATGCTTAGCTTATTCATGAAGAGGTGAACTCCACCATGTGCAAAAATGAAGTCAAATTTGAGGATAATCTTGCCATATCATGAGCCAATGCCATATTAGTAACAAGTATTTACATTGAAATATTTGGCCCTTTGCCTTGTGTAGGTTGAATTACATGAACATCTTCTTAAAATGGTGCTCTTACTCTTGTCCTAAAAGTTCATTATTGTATTCATGAACAAGATGGTAGTGGCACATTAAGAGAGAGTGTTAAATTATAATCATGTATATCACATCACTGAGTGTGCCCAAATTAATGTGCCCAAATTAATGAAGTGCTAGTATTGATTTTCAAAATTGAGCCATATAGCCAAAAGTTAAAAACTTGAAATTATTAATATATCTTTGAATAACCAGTTGAAAAATGTGTACAAATTCATTTCAAAGATTTTCAAATGTTTTGGCTTTAGATAAACTTATTTGAAGTAAAATTGACTTTATAACCCAAAACTAGAAATCTAGTATCTTGTTTATAGATTTCTTGTTTTGACTTCAAACTCAAAAATTCGCCAAAATCTATTCTAAAAGTGATGTGACCATGCCACTAACACATACGATCATAGCGTCCAATATCAAGATTGAACTAAGGGTGAATTCTTTTCTTCAGTTTCAACACATTTTAAATGAGAATATGATGCTACCTAATGATGAAAATATATATTTTTATAGCACCACATCACGTTTACACCAATTCAAGTAAGAGTTTAAGTTGGACACATATTGGGATCTAATTCGGCCTCCAGATCAATTCGGATTCAAACTGACACGCCCAACTTCAAATATGCATAACTTTCACATCCGATGTCCGTTTGAGATCCACGAGTATTTGTTGGAAAGCTTTTCTCGTCCTCCTTCCAATGGATATAGCCTCACCTCCAAATTCTTCCTGTACTTACTGTAATCACTAAAAGAATATGTTGCATCATCTTTTTGGGTCAAATTGGGCCTTGTACTGCTTAGGCCCAATGGGAAGGCGCGCTCTCTCTAGGCCCGTACTGTTCATGGTGTCTTAGTTTTGTGCTGCTTTCTCTCCTCTATTTAAGGTGGCCGCACCCTTCTAGTTTTCTTAGATTTCGTTTGCTTAGTTTCTCTATTGTAAAAACTCTTATTCTTCGCTTGTGTTGATTAGACTAACCGTAAAGAATCTCTACAGAATCTTACCTTTTGAACTCAATATAAATATTTGCAATTTAGATTGCTTGTTACCTTGTTCTTGTGTGTTCTTCAGTTGCATGCAGGAATCGACCTTCGTGGTCAGGTCAACCGCATTCTTGGCACGGTTGATAATGACTTGGAGTGTGGTTTAGTGATTTCTTGGTATTCTGGTCGTGGCTGGTTAGAAGCCTGCATCGTCAAAGTTGTTTTCCTCCAAATGGAAGTTATCATCCTATCAGAAGATCGGGACCCCATTGCCTCATCAAGTGGTATCAGAGCTTCAGTTAACTGGTAGGAATTTTTTTGTATCCCTAGTTAGTAGATTGGTTTTTATTTCCTATAGTCCAAAAAAAATTGCCCCACAAAAAGAGTTATTTCCTGCTCTCTAAACCCCATTGTGCCTTTTAATCTGTTAGTTTTGGTTTGCTAAATTGAATTTGCGTCCATTTTATCATTGTCTAGTTATTGGTCATATCTTTGTTCCTATAAAAAAATCCAAACAAAAAAATTACCCCACCCCAAACCCTAATTCCAATTCAGCTGATTTTTCCTTTCTCTGCAGCCTCCACGAAAAACATCATATATTTTGATTCTATTATCATTTGTTAGTGAAACCACTGCCATTGGATTCACAACTTCATTATCTATCTTTCTGTAAAATTTTGGTTCATTACAGTATGGCAATAAAAAGATATCTGCGGTGAAAATCGACATAAATTTCTGATTTGAATCTACAACAGTCAGCAATTGTGATTTTTGTGCGAAATTTTCTGTCAGTTTCTAGAAGTTGGTCCTGAAAGAAAACTGTAGAAAAAGCCATCAGAAAACAATAAAAAAAGAATCATGGCAGAAGAGTGTTGGGACCTTGGATTTCCGAATTTGGACCCTCTGTGTATTACAGCACTAGTCCCAGATCAAAGCTAGTGCACACAGTCAAACAGAAATGATTACATAACCAACAACGCTTTATTACAATAATAGAGAGTACTGACCGAAAGGTCTCATTATTACATCTGAGGTTTCAAGACCTCACACTCACAAAACATAGCAGAAGCAGAAATAAACTCAGCGGAGACCCATCAAGACGCCACAGGCAATTGACTGGGGAAGCGCGACCTAGTACTCCGGAAATCCTTCGTCGAATCCACCTGCGAAGTAGTCGTAGTCTCCTTCTTGGGCTTCATATTCCTTTGAATATTATTTTTGAGTGCAGCATGTGAGTACATAAAGTACTCCGCAAGTCTTGGAAAAAATGCAATAGATGCAAGGCTTAACAAAGGAAGGTTATATGGTTCTTTTGCACAAAGCAATGTTTTTATTTCAATTACTACTAGATATTTTCGAAGGCATTGATTTAACAAGGTAAATTGCTTAACTGAAATTAATAAACTTTTTATAGTGAAGGTTCCATCCACCAACACTACATAACCAATAAAGTTTAAAACTGCGGGTTCCATCCACCCTCTCTGGCTCCAACTGCCAGGATACCCTTCCGAGAGTTCCCTCCACTCTCGGAATACAAAAACTTTGATTTTAAAACCAAAATAAAAATCTACCATGTGAATGCATTCCTTGCCCGCCCTTGACCGTGGGCACGACTATTCGAATAGTTTGACACTCTGCAGAGGTTGTACAACTTACCCCAAGAGATAAATTATCTTAACATCACCACGCTTCCTTTGGCATGAGACACGATAAATTATCACAAAGCTTTTACCTCACTCTAGACTAGCTAGACACCACCCACGAGGTTTCACCACGTAGGGTTAAATCGCCTAACCAAGCCCCTCTTGCGACATATGAGTACAGTAAATCCCTGTCCCTCACTGTGAATAACCAGTAAATCCCTGGCACCCACTTTCCACTGGTGGCACCTAAACTAGACTATCATGAGTTAATCAGCTAGGTCGTACCCATATAGACTTAGGGTTGTACGGCAGTGCTCAGTCTGGACAAACACATGCGTCGGTCCTTAGTTGACTAGGGTGGAACATACACTTTACAATATCTCGTGCTTGCCGCACCAACCCAAACCAACCATCCACCCTAATCTAAACCAATTTCCACATTTTATTTTATTTTATTTTAAAGGATCAGTGGCAACTCCAATCACCACTAGACTTATAAACACAAGGCTATTACAACAAATCATAATTTCCCATTTTCAAGATTTCAAAAGTATTAATTAGCGACTAAGCATTATACTACCATTCTATTATTCACGAATAATTATAATACTCTCATTAATGAGACAAAGGAAATTCTAGGGTAACAAAGGTACATGGCATTCAACTTCAATTGAGGGCATAACAAAGTTGGATTAACTAATACCCTAAGATTTGAACTAATGTTTTATGTAAATAGCAATGCACATAATTTAAAATAATTAAAACATTTCAAAATCATAGGTTCAAGATGATCAAACGAGACTTGCCTTCTTGCACGCTCTCGGGGTCTTCTTGCTGCGGAGTGGAGAGATCGTCGACAACGGTGGAATCTACGCGCGAAAAGACGAAGCAAACAAAACAAATAAATACAAATCAAATCACAAATATATATATATATATATATATATATATATATACTGGAAGGAAGTTTATGATTTCGTACGAATTTAGGAGAAAGATTCAGCGGATTTGGGGTTCACACGAGGGAGAACGAATATCTGGAAGATCGGTTGGGAAAAGAAATTACTGAGACAATATTTGGACCAAGGAAAATAGAATGGATTTTATGGAGATTTTTCAAGATTTGAATTTAAATTTTGAAAGTGCACAGAAAATTTGGAATGGAACTAAGACTTTGAAATTAAACTAGGTATTGGAATTTGAAATTTAAATTTTGAAATATCAAATAAATTTGAAATATTTGAAAGGATGGAAGAAATGGATAGTTTGGAATTTTTGATGAATTTAGAAATTTGAATGGTCTCAAACGGAGTTAAAATGAGGGAGAACGGGCTCTCCGAAGTTTAATTTCAGAGAAAAAGGAAAAACTAAATTTTTGGAATCATTTTCCTAAAAGAAAATGAATTATGGCGTCAGCCCTGGAAATTTCTTTTTCAGCCGATTTATTTTTGCACTGGAAATTGAGGCTGAGGGGCTGACAAGTGGGCCCTTGGTCCACGGACCGAGTCCACTGGCGGGTGAACCGGCTGAGGTGGCACAGGGAGATGGGGTGGCAGCCGACTGGGCGGGGTTGTCGACGCGGCGCTGACATGGCGCCACACCATCTGCCACGCAGGCATGGGGCACGCTGACGTGGCCTAGTCATCGGGGTGGCGCACGGGCACGGCGTGCTCGCCGGCGCTCCGGCGGGCGGTGGCGGCGGCGAGGGCGCAACGGGAACACGGCGGTGGTGCGTCCTACCGGCGGCGTTCTCGGGTCTCACGCGACGGCGGCGCTCGAGCCGCGCGGGCGGCCGGGTCGAGGCGGCGCGGTGGAGCGAGGTGTCGACGGCGAGGCGCTGCGTGGCTCGAGGCGGCGGCGATTGCTTGCCGGAGCCCGAGGCGACGACGAAGGCGAGTGCGCACGGCGCGGGGGCGGTGGAGCGCACGGGAGAGAGGGACGAGTGGCGGGGAAGGATGGACGAGGAGAGGCGGAGCCGGTGGGGGTTTAAATATGGGTCGAGGAGGGGGAGGCGCCGGGGATTTCTCGCCGGAGATCTCGGCGGCGGGGACAGCCGAAGGGGAAAAAAAAGGAAGGTGCGGGGGCGAGGAAGGAAAAGAATCGCGTGGATTGGGGGAGGAGGTGGGTGCGCGACTTGCGGGGGAAGAAAGGAAGGGAATCGGTGTCACACGGGAGAAGGAAAGGGGCGGGAGAAGCAGCGGTAATGGTGGAGGCGGCCGAGCGGGAGGAGGAAGAAGGCGCGGGGAAGAAGAAGGGTGCTGACACGTGGGGCCGGGTGGTCAGTGAGAGAGGGAGGCGAGGAGTGACTGACGGGCGGGGCCCGTGGGGCAGAGAGAGGCGGAGGGAGTGGCGCGCCGACAGGTGGGGCCGGAGAGAGAGAGAGCGGGGCGCGGGCGAGGCTGAGATGGCGACGTGTGGCAGCGTGGGGGAATCGGGCAGCTGGCGCGAGGGGGGCAGATGGTGGGATGGTTCGGGCGCGTGGGGGCGGGTGAATCCCGGCCGCCCACGTGGCGAGCGGTGAAGGAGGGTAGGCGGGATCCGGGCGGCGGCGTGGGCAGATCTGGGCCGTCCACGTGTCGTCCGGAGGGAGGGGGTTGGGATTTTTATTTTTAAATTTTGATTTTGATTTTTCAGAAATTGCCAAAAAAATTCAAATAAGCTCTGAAAAATATGAAAATACTTCCAAAAATTCCAGGAAAATTCACAGAAGCTCCTAGTGACATTTTGGACTTAATAAAAATATTTTGAACTAATATTGGTATTTAATTTTCATACTTAAAATACTTTTTAATTTCCAAAATACATTTTTAAACTCCAGAAAATCCAGGAAACCAAATAAAAGCCAAATAACTCCAAATAATTAATTTGAATTAGGATTTTTATAGAAATTCAAAATATCTTTTTATTTAACAATATTTTTAGGTTTTACTTAAAATACTTTTCAAATCCATTTTTTTTCAAAAACAGAAATTCAGGGCAAATACAAATAAAACTCAAATACTTTAAAATAATTAATTTGAATTTAAATTTTTCAGAAAGCAAATTTTTGGGATGTTACAAAGAGGTAACTGACAAAAAAGTTACGGCCGAAATACCAACATCCTATCCAGTGGGCAGAAATCTGCAATTCTCAGATTGTGTCAATCCTTGTGCTTCTCAATTCTATATTACATTCTATTGAATTATATGGTGTCATCCGCTCCTATACGTTGTTAGACACGTGTTTAGCCTTCATCCTTCCGTGTTTGATCAGTAACATAGGTGAAGTGCTAGATACGAACTATAATTCAATTCTATGCAATTTCTAAAATTAATTGATTATTTTCCTTTGCAACAAAATACATAGTCTATCCAAGCTCCACTTTTTTACTAACTGAACAGGTCTCGTTGTACTAGCAATCCCTATACTGTAGGATCGGAAATGGAAACAGAGGGAGGGGAGTGAATGGTGCCTCTTTAAAAACGCCCCTCAAAAGTATCCACGAATGAAACTCCGCTCCGGTAGCTATGAAAAGCTATGAAGGAGAAGATTCATGCTCTCTGGAACCTCAAACCAACCAATGAAAAGCGGGACAAGAAATAACAGGGAGGAACCAAAAACTGAAAAGAATCACGGTGCTAAAAGGCTTGGCGGTCGGATCGCCATATGGGGCCGGTCGACCGCTCCTGGCGGTCGGCCGCCTCATATGGGTGGTTCGACCGCTTGGGTCCGATCGACCGCCCTCAAGGCACCGGTCTGACCGGCGGCACCCACTCGGTCTGACCAGCGGTCAGGAACCGGTCTGACCGGCCGTGGCTCAGACAGTGCCCGAACAGCAGGCTGAAAAATTCAGAACTTGCCCATTTTAATGAATTTTGATAAAATCTCCTGAACTTTTCAAACCAACAGAGCAAGGACTTGATTCAAATAGTAGCAGGACTCTAGGAAACAAAAGAACTCACAAAGAGAGCAAGAATTCACGATTTTAGCAAAAGTCTGAAAAGTGAGTTGAATATGGACAAATTTCCAAATTGCTCACAAATCTTGAATCTTTTGCTCATGAGCTTTTGCAATCCACTTAGCAATGATCTCAGGGCTAGACAAAGAAAATCTCAAGCCATTTTGTGAAGGGAAACATGAGATTCCATTATACCCTGACTAGAAACCCTAGAAATGCACAAACAGAGGAAATGCTAAAACTTAAATCCATCACAGAGAATGAGAAACTGAACTAAAACTCCCAAATAGATTCATTCCCATGAATGATTACAAGAGGTATACAACTACTAAGTCTCCATACGCGATTGATAAAAGGGAATCACACTACATGCTTATACTCTCACGAGAGCACTCACTGCTCAGCTCATTTCATTGCTTGAGCTCACTCTCTAGAGTACATACACACACCTCTTTTGCTTGCTACACAGAATACCTGCTCCCACCTGTTTCTACCCCTCAATTTGAAGGCATGAGCTCACCCCAACCAAGCAAATAAAGAAGTGTCATACCCTCTCCACTTTCCACCTCCCACACACATGAGGCAAGAAAGTCAACACAACCTTTTGGAGGGAAAAACCAGCCTCCAAACCTTTGCTTGAGTCAAATCCCGAATTTGCCCCTCAAGCAGCTTCCCGGAAGCTTCCCGCGTTCGGTACCCTGACCGTCTGGACCTCGACTCCTCCCTGAGTCTAGTCCGATCCGCTTCGCTGCACACGTCGCACCTGACATCCTGACCGTCTGGACCTCAACTCCTCCCTGAGTCTAGTCCCGATCCACTCGTCGCTGCCCATCGTGTCCACCCGACACTGACCGAGACCTTCGACTCCACCTGAGTCTAGTCTTAGTCTGTTCCGTTGCGCACGACCGCAACCGACCTCCAAACCATCTGAACCTCCGACTCCTCCCTGAGCCTAGTCCCGGTTCTCCCGTCGTCGCCCGTCGTGTCCGTCACCGGTAGCTCCAGCTCCAGTTCCTCGTCTCCCGACTCGTAACCACCTCACCAGCCTCGATCATCTTTGGCATCACCGACCGTCTGGACCTTAACACCTCCTGTGCCTAGTCCCGGTCCTCCTCGCCTCACCATGACCTAGCTCCGAAGTCCTGCAGGCACACAGACAAGCAAACCGTCACATAGCACCGCACGAAACAACATAATCAATATTAGCACAAGTAAAGGCACTCAACCCTAGAACACCCAAAACAAACTCAAACTCACTAAACCAACCGTCAATTACTCATCACCAACATGGGGATACCTCCACATGGTCTCTCATATACTCATCACCTAAGTCAAATTTATCATGAACCAGCCACCGCTTGCACCACCTGTTTGCTTTGGTAAAACTTGTAAGAATTTGGTAAGAGCTTGAGAGATGTGTGACTTGATTTGAGCCTCCATATCCTAGTAGTTGATTGGAACATATAGTTTTGATTTGTTTCCTTGTTTTCTACTAACAATGATAAGCTTGAGAAAATGGGTAGATTACGATGACATCGTGGGCAGATTTGAACTCAAAGGGAAACAACTACCGGTATACATCTTGCCACTTACCACTGAGAGTACGTCATTATACTACTTCTTGTGGGTTACTATGTTGGATTGCTATTTTGAAAGACAAGATCTTGATCCTTTTGTGATGATGAGCATGGCAAGGACGGCGCGGATTGGTGATGTTTAACATTGGTGGTCGAATCTCGAGTTCCACTACATGTACACATGGGAGGAGATGAAAAAGAAATTGCGATGTTGTTTTGTACCTCCACCACCCATGGTCACAAGCGAGGTGCAACCTAAGGTAACTAAAAATGCTGACATTGTTTTGGCTCCTACTCTTTGTATAGATACCGCCGAGATGCTCAAAGAGATGGAGGATGATCTGGTGCATATTATGCCATTAGAGGAGAAGTTTGAGGTACTTACAGTATTTGATGAGGATGATAATGACAAGGTACTGATTTGGTGCTACAACAAGACATAGAGCAACCTTGTGAGTATATACATGCTGTAATGCAATCTTTTGATATTCCTTGTGTTGACTTGAACGAATCATGTACTGATCTAAATTCTCATAATTTTGCACATGTCAAATTAATTACACAAAAGGAATTATTTGATAGAACATCCCCTGCTGATGCATTGCGCTATATCATGCTTAACGAGGCTATTAGTTTGGAATGTGCTATAAAGAAAGTTTCTGACCTTTCATTTCTAAATTTTCTATCTAGCACCTACACCTATTGTTTTAAATTAATTGAGGATTATGGTGTAGATAATCAATTTCTTGTATATCGAATATGCATAACTTGTGATCACTTGGATGAACTGAAGCTTGTTGTTTTGAACAACAATTCTTGTATGCTGAATCTTGTTCATTATGAAAGAAAAATAAAATTTAGTGATCATTCAATGCCTATGTGTTCTTCTCTTATTGAACGAAATAATAAGAAGCATAAAGTGAAGTTCTCTTGTTTGTGCACATCCCATACCTATACCCTTTGATCAACGTATTTTTAGATCTTCCACCAATGGTACTAGGTGCACATCAATATCGTTCCCAGGTTGCTTCGGCCCTTAGATAAGTATCAATAGTAAAATATACTTCTGCTTCATACACAAACAAGGAGGAATGTTGTAGATACAGAGAGTCATAGGCCAAGTGCTATGTTGGCTGCTCATATTACCAAAAGGATTCATTCCATCTGTACTCAATCCGAACCTTATATTCCTCGATTCTACACCGAAGTCTACAACCTCCTATAGGATCGTACGTCACAATCATAGGGGGTGAATGATTGTCTCCGCTTTTTAAAAACATGAAACCAAATCTCAAAGTAGTAGAAAACAATCTTAATTATCAGATGTAGATTTCAACCGCAGGCCGTTTGACCACTCGCTCGACTGCTCGCTACGACCACTTTAGCATGTAGTCAAAATCTCCCTCTGCTTGAAAAGCTTTAACCACTTGAATCGCTTCGTTGCTTGAATGTTTCGACCGCTCAAATGAGTACAAGCCAAAGACAACACCATACCCATAGCACGCCGAATCACGATGCGTTAGCACACCACCAAGAATACAGAAAAGCAATGCTCAGGAAAACACATCGCGAATGAACATTTCTTGGAATAGATCTAATCTATTACTTCTGTATTATAGATATGTCTACAAATCACCCTCATGGCACCCCTAAAAACCTTCTCGATGAAAGCACTATAAAAGCTCACTAAAAACCACTCATTAACCATTAGCCTCTCCCTACTTTTATAGGCTAATGTCTAGACCATATTTGACTTAAACACAAACACAACACCTAATCTCTTCTAAAAACCAAGGAACTCGAAACCCTTCCATACACGGGTTTTACCATATCTCTACAACTTCCCATTATGAACTCCTTCCATAATGTCTCCAATCATAACATGTGACAAAGCCTCTATGACACATCTCTTGTATCTTCATCACGCACCATCACCACGTATTGAAGCTTCTAGGAACGCACTCTCGTATCTTCTCCACGCATCATCAACCTCCGCGTTGAAGCCTCCTAGCTCACACTACGCATAGCTTCTTCATGAATCACCACATTTGATCTCTACGTGCTCCAGCATGAGCTCGACCATCTCGCGTGACATCCCGACCACCTAGACCTCATATTTTCCCAACCTAGTCCCGGTCCTCCTCATCACCGACCATGGTTGCCTCCACGCCCATCAGCACAGCAAAGACCAATGAAACAGTCTCTCCTGGCACAAGTTCTCCCAACTTGACCGTCACCAACACACACACACACACAAAACACACCCTTGTCCATCCACAGACAAGAACCAAGCCATCTACGACCATCACCCAGGTCATCCACGACCACACATACTATCGCTTTCTAGAACTCATCCTCAGACCACCCATTACGACCGGTTACAACCGCTACGCAAGATCGATCGCTTACTCATCGAGTACTCAAACTCAAGTACTCGATAAATACCATCGCTCAGAACACTCGAGAATACCATCACTACCGACTACAGACCCATCGAGTATCGACTATCGAGTATCGATCATTTACCACAACTCATCGACAACCAATCGCTAACCATGATCATGAAAACCATGACTATCGAGTACCGAGTCCTTGGGTACTGTTCACCGATCGCTATGCACCAACCACTACAACACTGACTACCATGGACTGACCAGTCAACCACTAACCCAACTCGAATACTCGTGATACTCAAAGATCACAAGAGTTTGAAGCAATCATATCGACCATGAAGTCTACGAGTACCGATCATAAAGTCTACGACAACCGATTGCAGAGCCCTCGACTACCGAAGACAATGATAGCAAACCACAAAATCTATGACCATCAATCACAAGCCTTCGACTATCGACCAGTAAAATCTTCAACTATCAAGTACCGACCAGTAAAGCCTATAACTATCGATCACAAAATGTACGATTATGAAAAAGTACTATAGCTACGACCATGATAAAGTACTGTAGCTATGATTACCTGTCGTGATCACATGGTCGTAGTCGTATTGTAATGGTCAAAGTTGAAATATCGTAGTCGTACATAGCACCTTTAGATAACCGAGAACATTTGGACTTAGCGAGACCCTTTGGACCGCCACTCGAGCACCGTCTGATCTTCCGGTGGTACTCGAATGTTGTCCAATGCATCTGTGCCACTCGAACACCGTCTGATGCTTTGGTTCCACTCAGAAATCATCCGATGCGCCAAAGCTACTCAGACTCCATCCGATACTCTGTTGTTACTCAAAAACTGTCTGATGCTACTTGAATCCAATAGGACTAGTCCGAAACAACTCAGAGGCTGATCAAAACCGCTTGAAGCAGACCAAGCAGATGGAAACCACTCGGAGTAGACCAAAACCACTCGAAGCCGACTCAAACCACTCGGAGCAACAAAACACTCAGGGAAGACAAAACCCACTCGGAGAACACAAAACAACTCAAACTTAGCCTTCAACTGTGATCAACCGAAACTTTCATATACACAAAATTCAAAGTAATCCAAATGTCAATTATTCATCATCCCTTTTGCATCGCGAAGCATCTGATCCAGATTGTCATCGTTCAACCTATCCGAATCAGAACCATCATTGACTTCATCGGTGATGTCATTATTACTACCATTCTGTGTAATCTACTCTTCACCATGACTGGTCCAACATATATACCCTTTTTTAAAACTCCTTCGAATCAAGTGCGCTTCAATCTGCATTTGGCTCTTAAACATCTTTAGATTCTTGCAGTCAATGCATGTACAGTGCATATATTCCACCTCCTTATTCAACATATCCTCCTCGGCAACTCTTGTAAAAACAGAAATGCCATTAATGTACTCTTCACTCACATAGTTCATAATGTACATCCAGTTTCAGTCCTACGTTACACATATAACAATTTAGTATAATATATTCAATAAATTAATTACTATACTATATATGTACAATCTAAATTAAGTAGCTATATGTAGCAATCATAATTAATTAAATTGAATTAAGTAGAAATAGACTATGAATTAACTAAACCCTAAACCATGCTAGATGGAAAATAATATTCTCTCTATGTCAACCGAGCTAGATCAACTATCTTCAATTCTCCTTTCACCAAAAGCTATAAATGTAAATTATAACATAGGTAGTCAAAAACTTAGTGAATCTACAATTACTTTTGCCAAATAGTCTCCTTTCACTAGGTTGCCTCAAAGCCCTGTCTCTAGCTCAAGCAGTAGCGTAGATCTAGAATTTAAGACAAAGGGTCGACGGGTCTGCACGCAATTAATATAGTGGAATTATCACAGACGATTTTTTATACAAACCATCTGTGATAACTTAATCATTATAGACAGTTTTTAATACAAACCATCTGTGATTTCACAGACAGTTCTTGGTAATAACCGTCTGTGATACTTCACAGACGGTTTTAACCATGAACCGTCTGTGATATTTCCTCTTCATAGACAGTTTTTAGGGCTGACAACAACATAGACGGTCTCTAGACTAAAATCGTCTGTGTTTGTATTTAATACAGATGGTTTTGAGGAATCGTTCGTGATGTGGCATCTAACATACGAACGAATGTGACTGGTTAGATATGAGATTTGCCCCTCCTACATAACTGAAGAGATGTATGGGCCCCTCGATGTGGTCGGATAAAGGAAATGCATGGCCATACCATGTGTGGTTGAGGAGTCGATCACATAAAGTTATCCATCACTAGATCGAAAAAAGATTGAACAGTCTATAGATGACACATTTCTCACATGCAATTTGATTAGGTATCATGAGGTGCAATTTGATTAGGTATCATGAGGCAAAAGAAAAATACACAAACAGATCATTTTAGCCCAACCAAATACAAATTGGTTGTATGGGTATACTGCCTGATCGTGAGCTGGTCAGACATATCACAAATTGGCCAGCAAACCAGTCATATGTGAATACGGAATGGTCATAATCAGATACGAACTGGTCGTAAGGAGTTATAAACTGATCATGTGTAACTAAGACCTGATTGCAGATTATGTTGCATAAGGTTTGTCCAATTTGATCTTTGTGTGTATTTATTGTTGATGTGTTCTGCTAAGGACCGCTACCAACTAGTGATCAAAAAGGTGTTTCACGTTACAATCAAGTACACATGAACCCACAGGGTCACATACTTGACGGATTAGAATAATAAAGATCTAGATGATAGTCTCTGAGTGGGATACGATCTTTACTCATGATGGATAAGGATCTGATCGAGAGCTCTATATAAAGGGGTGCAAAGGATTATGAAAAATAGAGACACATTACAACACCCAATGAAATCCTAGCCACCTCCTTTCAAGGGGTTGCTATGTGCGCTGATGCTAGCACAACGGCGTACAATGTTCCATCCTTATATGTATGCACTTCGGTAGAGGTGCTACTACGATCACGGTGTTGATTGGAACGATCCGAGAAGAAGACAATTGGTTTATGGAGATCAACTATGGCTAGAGGAATATTGGCTTTCAAAGATCACTTTTTAGATATGTTGGATAATTGACTACTTTTTCCTACATGGACTCGCGCCATATTGAATTTGGTTGCTTCAGTTCTTCTTTTACTATACTGCGTGTCTAGTAGTAACGATCTATAATCTCTTACTTGTATAGTTTTCCATTTTGCACGATAGAAATTTTAATTTATGCTAGTGTACCATTCACCTAATGGTCGTTGTCTGGCAGAGAAGCCCCCTCGCCCAATTTCATAGATCTCATCCTTATAACTTAAATGTCTGGCTGAGTAGGTAAGTGCAGTTGCTCTTTGTTTTACTTCTTCATTTCATAGATTTAGAGTTAATCCATATAATTTGCTACCAAATGTCTGTTCTGAATCCCATGTTCGATGCCCATTTTTCAAAACCTTGCCCATATGCCGGTCTGAACTGTTGTTCTCATGGAAACAGTGCGCCCATATGGATTGTTTTTACTTTTTTATGATAAAAGAAGTATCTGGTGATCGGTGAAAGAAAGCGCTTTTTACAAAGGCAGCATCCGGTGATCTGCAGAAAAGGAGGGGCAGGCAAAAGGGTGCGCTACCAAGTTGGCGAAGTCTGTCACCTTTGTGGATCTATTTGGAATTTACGAACTGCTCAAAAGACGCTGAGATTTGTGAAGTTGTTTCAGCAGAAATGTGTCAATGACTAGGGAAAAAAACAACGGTCGTTGGTCAAAGTTACAGCTTGAAGCTCGTCTCGATATGGGAACAGTACAGAAGATTAACATTATAAAGACAAAACTGAATGGAGTCCGGACGCTTATACTACACCGAAATCTTCTTTTTTTTAGTTTATTTCAAAATGTTCGATGAATTGGATGAGTATTTACATCTTAGGATCATTCCCGACAGCTTGGGGGCATTTCTCTACAAGCTGTACAAAAGGAAACATCCAGGAATTTCGACTACAAAATGGCCCATTCACTCTCATCGAAAGGCCCCAACGCAGATAAAGGGGGTGGCGGCGGCACCTCTGATGCCTTCGCATTCTTCTTTGAAAATATGGAAACCTTCTTGCCAAGAAGGTTTGAGAATATTTTCGTGTTCTTTTCCTCTGATGATCTTTTCTCATCCTTTGGCGACGTTTTTTTCTCATCCTTTGGTGGCGACGTTTTTTCCTCATCCTTTGGTGCACGCTTCCACAGTGGTTGGCGATCTTTGCCGATAAAGTTGAGCTTGAGCTTGAAGCGGTTTTTATTCTCGACAGACTTTTCATCAGGTTGCTCCATGATTTGAAGATCTTCTTCAGGGTGGGTTACTATGGCTTCCATCGTCTCGTAAACCTGGCATGGCATCAGTATGTTCATACCATGCAATAAGATGATTTATAGGATGGATAAACAAAATAAGAGTACCTTGCAGATCTCCTCGAGCTTCTCTTTTGACATGTCATATTGGTAAATGCCAATAATGTAGTCTTTACAATCGTAGAATAATTTTGACAGGTTGCTATCTGCTGGTAGCTTCGATTCTGCTGCTATGAAGCATACAGAAAGCTGTCATTCACAAATAGCAAGCAGTAAGTCATTAGCATTCGTCCTCAGATAAATAAGATGGTACTTACAAGACAACTAAAAAAATCATCTCTCTCACACACACAAAAGCGAACGTTGAACTTACAAGGGCAGCAAGTAGCTGCTCAAACAGCTTTGGTGGCTCAATAACTTCCCAGGCATCAAAGATGCTCTCCCTGTAAGATTAGATTGCTCTATTATAATTAAAGAGTGATGTAAGATACAACACAAATTCATCACCATATGTTTTGCACTTACACAGCTAAATCTTCATCATATATAGGAGTCTGTTCAACAGCAGGTGTAGGTTTTGCAGCTTCCCATAATTCCTTCCACAAGTTTCCATCTGGTTAACCACAAAACATCAAATGGAAAGGATATTGAGTAGTACTTCTATGCTCTCCTAAAAAATCAATTTAACAAATCTCAAAGCAACATGGCCATATGGATAGTAGTGGTGCATGTGTGTGTGTGTGAGAGAGAGAGAGAGAGAGGGAGGGATTCATCACCTTTTGTTTGCATTCTATCACTTAGCCGACCACGTCTAGATGAGCCCTCCCCTACCTTTGTACTGCTTGCTGCACAATCTTCAGACCAATCAGGTGGAGAGTGCCATCTTACAAAGTCTTCCAAGACACATCCTGGATTTGCAGCCTGTTATGAAAAAGAAATTTCTTGTTTATGAAGCTTATCCAACAGGCTTGCAGCCTCTGAGAAGAACAGCTTTAAACTTGCCTTGAAGGCCTGCATATCTGATAACAGTTGAGAGCATCCAGCACCAACACTGAGAATATAAATATAAACAGCATCACAAACAGTGCTCTATTACTTCAAAAAATAACAAAAATCGTAGCAACAGAAGCGGAGATACAGGATGGTATTGCACTTTTTAAGAAGGATCGTATTAGCAAGAGGCAATCATCAATGCTCAATTAGAACTGAAATGAAGTATTTAGATCAGCATTGAATCATTGCCTTAGATATAAATAGTGACATGCTAGCAGTATGGCAGTACATAGTAAAGGTTGTGTACCTTCCTGTCCGTAAGACAAGCTCCTCTGTTTCTTTTATAAGCTCTGCTGTCATAATGGGGCCTTCCTGAATATAGATTTGTGACAAGAATTCAGAACAATGAAAGGAAGCATCATAATTCATAAATGATAAACTGAAAAACAAAGCAACAACTTACCTGTAGATTTGGGGAATATATAGGCTCACCAGTTTCCAACAATGTTAAGTTCTCGGATGGATGATCAGCACCATGCCGAAGAACATAATCACCAGTGCTATTTCTTGCGTACATCCCGCTGTCAAGAGACACTTCATTTAAATAACTGGGATTTGAGTTATCGATAGTTGCCCATTTTAGCAAGGAATCCAGTGACTCCTTAGCTGCTTTTCTTCGCTTTTTCCTGGCAATGCAGCAATTTATGACTTGTATCTCCTGATGTAGTAAACAACAATTCATGTCCGGAGCAGCATCCAGTGGCATTCGAGGCACCGGTTGCCCATCGGACCATAGTTTCTTCAACTGCATGTATAACAGAAAATTAAATGTTGTGCTTACATTTAGTTTGATTATTCATATTTAATAACTTAAGGTATTGCCTGTCTTGTCCTCTTACAGACCAAACTCGATTTGTATCACATATAATGACCCTATGCCTCTTAAGGGTGGGTTTGTTTGCACTTGGCTTAGGTTTTGGCTTATGTTTGCTATAGTAACTAGTTTTTAAACAGTGTGTTTGTTCAAGGCGGAGTCTACAAGTAGATTGCAGTACAAACTGTACCAAGTTCAGCTATACCAGCCAAAATCGCATGCGACTATTTTCCTCTACATATTGCGTCTCGCGAACAGTCCAGAATTCAAAATTTTCAACCATAAGTCATAAACCACAATCCAAAAGAACCCACCCTAAGTCTTTAACAGTTTGGTATTGCCAAGATACATGAATTTGTAGGTAGCATTTCCTAACCATAAAGGGAATGCAATAGCAACACACTTACCTCAAGAACTACGTACTGCCAAAAGAACGCCATCTTGTGCACAGAACTAATGCTGCCAATAATCTCTGCTATTTGATGAATAAAACTTCCAGGTGGAGAACCATGGAGATCCTTGCACAAAGATGTTGAATGAAGCAATTCTGAGCTGCATTGACTCTCGTCATCGGGAAACTGTTCATCTGAAAAGATAAGTATCATAGTGCAAAAAGAGATGAAAAGAATAGCCAAAATAGCAATGCAAAAAAAAAAAGCACATCAAGTGAAAATATACCTAATTTGAATAATGAGTACATCAAAGATCGTGTTTCTTCATCACCAACAAATTCAGAACTCAATTGGTCCTCCTTTTCACGACGAACAAGTGATTTAACAACAGATAAACTCAAGCCCCCCTTCTCTTTCAGAAATTGGTCTCCAATAGACTTCATATCATTCATTGACTTGAAATTTCTGCCATTTCTACAAGAGCACACAAAACATTGTTAGTGCAATTCTCATACACATAGTCTATGAGTAATCTAAAAAAATGCTATTCACATACATAGGATTTTTTCCAAGTGTAAAATGTAATATGATGCATTTTTTTGTTGTAGCATTTAATGCAGCTTTTGCAATCTAGAAGTAGGGCAGGCAGATGGAATTCTCAGAATGGTTGAATATGAAATGATTTTTTGCCATTTTGGGCAGACCTGTCTTTTGCTTTAGAATACTATATATTGCTAAAAACTGATCTAATTGAAGTCCTGGATAACAATAACTATGCTTGGAACACAAACTTACTCAATGGCAGCAACCAACTGTTTCACCACTGAAGATGGAGGGAAGGTCAGCTTTGTTGAAGAAGTTGACTCAGGTTCTATGTTTGAGACATCCTCATCCCCTGATGATATCATTTCTGAGAACTGGAAGCAAGAAGAATTTTTTTCAGCTTATGTGATGATGCAGCTGTTTCGACATCTAATTGCCTTCATAATGAGACACATCACAAAATGGGCTTTAAGGATCCAACAAAGAGGCCTTTAACTTGGATTATTAAAAAAGGGTATGGTTACTCAATTGCTAATTAAAGAACCATACATATTAGATGCTCACCGCTCTCACAAAGCCAAGCTTCTGTTCAATTCACCATGATCAGTTACCGAAATCATAAGATATGAAAAGATCTGAAAGATTCAAACAAGTCACTGCGCATGCCAAATTCTGAACTTCTCTAACCCCCATCCATGATCTTGTCCAACTCAGAAACCTCACTGCCGATGCTAATTGCTACCGGCAACCACGCGAACAGAGTCAACACACACAGGCCTGAATTTATTAAATAGTGGCGACATAACAACACTTCCATCACAAACTAACCAATTCACCACCATAACATGACGAATCAACCATCTCATCAGTCACCACGTACCATCCATCGCACCACGCGCCTCTCGCTCTCACCTCACCGCCACGAGCGGAACGATTCTACACACGAAGCAACGGCCAATTCAATGGGAATGCCAAAAAAACGCGTACCTCATCGCGCGGTGACTTCACGTCCGGCGTCTGCCCCGCGGCGGCCTGCCGATCCAGCGACGTCCTGGGGGACGGCGCCCTGTGCCCGCCGGATCCGTCCGCATCTGCGCGGGCCGCGGCCGATTCGAACCGCAGCTCATCAGATTCGAACCCCGAACCGGATCAGAGTGGACGCGTGAAGGCGTGCGTACCTCGGAGGTCGGCCTTGATGTCGGTGAGCACGCGCTCGGCGCGGGCGGCGGCGGAGTGGATAGCCGTGCGCGCGCGCGACACGAGCGACGTCGACGCCGACGACGAGGACGAGGCGGGGGCGGGGTGGGGAGGAGGCAGCTGCTGCATGGTGGGGCCTACCTGGCAGTGGCGCGGGGGAGGCGGGACAGGGGAGAGGGAAGAGGAGACATGGGAAGGTGGGAGGTGGAGAAGCCAAGTGAAAGGGAGCCTTCGATTTCGATTTTTAAAAACGAGATTTGGTAGTGGGTGTGTCTGCTTATTTCGGCGAAAAATAGGGGGCTGTTCGATTGTGTTGGTTTCGGCCGTTGGATGGTTGGGACTTGCTCTGGCGGCGTGGCTGGGTTTTATGAGCTGTTTTGGTGCCGGTGGATGTTAATTTTTTTAGTTTATGATTTTTCTTTAAAAAATAAATAAGGTGGTTTTTTCCTAACTATTTTAAAGTAATTTATCGAAATAATTTTTTAAAATAACTTATCGGTATTCAGTTCGTTCATATGAACATTTGTATTTGGATCAAAAGCCATCGATCACAACTATTAGCCGAAAAGAACGGGCGGGTTGCCCCTCAAATCCACTGCGTGGATTTCAGCCAATCTTAGCCGCTGCTTCTCTGCAATGGATTAGATTAAGCCATGTCATTCCTTCCTCTCCACTTCCCCAGGCCACGTCCCCTTCAACTTAGATCTGAAGCAAACGAAGTTTTTCCTCATGACTCCACTCAATGTTGATTTCATCGAGACTCAAAACGCCTTGCACGATAGAAGGCACAAGGCAGTGATGGCAGTGAGGGTGAATGGCAAGATGGCATTGCCAAGAGGCAGTGGCCACGGAAAGACGAGCAGCGAGACAAACGTCCCGAGGAGGCGACGATGGGCAATCTTCATGGGCATCTGCGGCAAGAAACCGAGACAAACTGTAGGCGAGGATGGGTGTCTTCAGGAAAGAGGCTAGAAGCCAGGAGCCATATAAAAGGGCAAATGGAAGGAGTGGTTCTTGCAAGAATGAAATGTCGAAAGTTTTCCCAAGATCTTCTTCTCTGTGTTTTCTGGATGCAAGATCTTTCTTACTTAGCCAAATGTCTGTGAGGGAATATTGGTAGTTCGCCGAATCATTCCTGAGCCTGTTGCTGTACCGCTTTGGGATATGGAAGAAGGATTGGATTCGGAATAAGGAGTGACGTGGGTTAATTTGTTCCATAGAAAACAAGGTACGGTCAAGATTTGCTGAAATATACTTGGTTGATTTGAGGAGTAACTCTAGGGAATATGCACGCTGAGATGAGCTGAGATGGGTGTTTTTGTTGCTTTGGATTGAGGATGGATTTGGGTATTTGTACGTGGCTTTTTGGGTTTGGTTGGTGGTTTCCTCAAAGCTCTCCTCGCATGCATGTGTGTGGGGTAGAATTGTTGATGGCGATAATTCTGGATGTGAGGTAAGATGTTTGAAGGTGGAGATACTGAGGTTGAACTCTGATGATTTGGGATGGTGCTAGAATGAAAATAACTAAGATTCATCATTTTTCTATACATATAACAAACATATATAATTTTTAAGTAATATCGTGCTAAATTGTAATATGTCTGATAATTTTTATCATTAATACTTCAACATAATTAATGACAGTGTATGATGATAAGAAAATAGTGATTGAAATGCTTATTAACATGAAGAAGCCCGATAATAATATTAGTTAGCTGTAGCAAACTGAAGGAACTAAAGGTAAAATCACAGACAAAAGTTGGTCGATATTGGTAAAATACATTGTCTGACCTCAATAGCATGTTAAAGATAACAAAATTACTTAAAGTTTTTAAATAAAAAAGTAAAATGATCAAATGTAAGTTAAACACATTAAAGTTTATAAAGCGACGAACCAGAACATCATTGGTAATTTTCGTTAATTCTTGTTTCTCCACATAGTAAATAAGTATATCATTTATGAAATCATCATCAATTAATTGAAAAAGTCAATTAGATATTTGTATATTCAACAATCAAGAACAATATAATAGAAAAATACGTCCAGTGGCATAGTTACTTGATATTGCAGTCAAATACTACAATTTTGCCTCCGATGTGCAATGAGCTAGGCCGGTATTCTAAAAAGCAAAATTGAAACCCTAAGTCTTAATCTTATAATTCGACAAAAAAATCAATCAACAGCCATTATATTCAAACCCTAACTCACAAATTTTAGCCCCTATTCTTGAAACAAAATGAAAGAATTAAAAAAATTATAGTAAAGTATATACTAATCAGGTGGACCTAAGCTTTTTTTGGCCGGCAAATACACGAGGCAATAGGGACCAGGCGGCGCCACGGTGAGATGGCAGATGAGGATGGTTCATGGCACTAATTTTTCTTGTTCTCCAGTGACCGGTGATTGCTTGGCTGGGTGCGGGGGACGTGGTGCACATCTCTTAGTCGGCCATGCAAGACAAATAGGCATTGAGGACTGTTGTGAGCTAACACGTTTCAAGATTGATCAAACAGACACCGTGGCCTATTGCGGTCTCTCTCAGCTGGCTCAAGGGCTAGCTCAGCCTGTTGTAGTTGCCTCATGGGCTGAGCGAAGCGGAGGCTCCTTGTGGACTACTACTAACTACTTCAAATTTGGACTATTAGTGCTCCCTTCATTGGGCTTCAAGGAAGGAACTATGTGCACTGAGTTTGGACTGGGGAGTTCACACATGGACTGAAGGTGCTGATCCCTGCTAAAAAATTTTGGATTCAATGTCTTGTGACATCGGGTGGCCTAACTTGGTTCTGCCCATGGTGATGATTGTAAGGGACTATCGAGGAAAATGTCAATTTTTCAATGGAAGGGCACATTTTGCGCTCTATTTTACATTTTTTTCTCATTTTTAGAAAAATAACTAATGTTTCGCTATATATGTATTTTACAACTTTTCGAAATGCCAAACACATAAGAACATGGAATAAGTCTACTTTAACCCCTTAACTTATGGCCCGAGTCCCAAAAACACCCTCAACTTCAAACCTGTTCACTTTACACCTCCGAACTATCAAAATTGGTGCAAGTTACACCTCTAGGTTGTTTTCATTGGTGGTTTTAGCCATGTTGGTGGCCATGTCATTGGTTTTGTCTTACATGGTATCCAAATGGTATCTAAATCAATAGGAACAAATGAAAAAAGTAAATATTATGCATGGGGCCATGGGTCCCACATGTCAACTCAATCTCTTTCTTCCACTCCCTTATTTCATCTCTCTCGTGATTTGTCCTCCTGTAACATCCTGAAAATTTGAATTTAAAAAAATAAAGTTTTTGAATTTCTTTTTGCACATGTGGTTTATTTGAATTTGGAGTTTATGGGATTTAATTGAAAAATGTGGAGAAGGTTCCAAACAGTTAAAAGGACCAAGAGGAAACAAGTATGTTTAAATAATAGAAAGTTTAAAATTTAAATAAGAATCTGAAAAGATGATCCATAAAAGTAAGAAAGAAATTTGATTTAGAACATAAAATATTATTTTTGAAAATAATGGCATGAAAAACAATGGAAGCAGGTAAATTAAATTACCAACATTAGTTGGAAATATTTTTATTAAGTCCAAAATGTCATCAGGAACTTCTGTGAATTTTCCTGGAATTTTTGGAGGTATTATCATATTTTTCTGAGGCTTATTTAATTAATCACGCATTTAAAGTCTTTAGAATATATATATATATATATATATATATATATATATATATATATATATATATATATATATATATATATATTGTGCAACCGGCCGCCATCACCCCGCCCACCACCCGTGCGCGCGTGGCGGCTCACTGAGCAGCGCGTGGCGCACGCGCCACTGGCAAGCGGGCCCCGCACCGTTTTCTCTCTGCCGCTGGCCCCGCCTCGTGCCAGCGTCTTCCTCCTCCTCCCCCGCGTGACCGCGCGTGCGCCTCGCTCAGAGCCTTTCCTCCCCGTGGCGCTCATGCCACCGCCAGCTCCACCCGAGCCGTCCCGTCACCCAGTGGGAGCGCCTGCGAAGCCGTCACCGCCCCTGGTTTCGCCGCCTCCGCCCCCGGTACGGCGCCACCGCCCGCAGTTTCCCTCCGCCCGGTCGCTTTGGCTTGGCCACGTGGCGCCGATCGTCTGCCGCTCCGCTCGTGCGTGAGAGGCAGTAAAGCTGAGGAGACCGCACGGGGGGGATACGCTTCATCACTGCACAGCTTTGCTGGGCATTAAAGCCGCCTGCGCCACCGTCTGCCACCGCCACCTGCTCCGACAGGACTAAACGGTCGCCCGCCCGTTGCTAGCTTCGTTCGGCCGCCTATAAAAGGCACTGGGCCCTCCCTTGAGTTCCCCGCGCCGCACTCTCTGGTCTTCCGAAGGTAATCGAGCACCTGTGCACTGTCGCCACCGACGAGCCCTTCGTTCCCAACTCCGGCCGCCCGAGCTCCCCAATCGATTCGAGCCACCAAAACCCGATTCTTCTCACCCACACCACCTCCGGAGCGTCGCGAAGCTATCCCCGGCCTCACCCGAGCTTCCCATCGCCTGTGGTTCGCCGTCACCGAGCACCTCCCCGAGCCACCGCCACCGCATGCTGCCGGCCTACCTCCGGCGCACCTCAGCCTCCGTCGCCACCACCACCAGCATCACCGCAACCCCGGCGTCGCGTTTTGCCACTTCCCCGGACCCCTTCAACCGTCCCTCACCGCCAGCCACCATTGCATCCGTCCACTGCTGCCCGGCCCCTCCAGCAGGTACCCCTCAAAAGGGTTATCTACCCTTTATGGGTAGGCAATGCCTCCCCGCTCTCCTGGCTAGCACCGCATTTTCCCCAACTCCCGGCGCGCTGCTCGAGCCTCGGCTCCGCGATCTTTGGGTTGAGTTTTCTGCGTTTATTTCGGCCGACAGTGGGCCCCACTGCCGCCGGCTCTGACACCCGAACGGCCACGACCCTTGGGTCCCACTGGTCAGTGGAACATTTACACAGAACCCGTACTGACATGTGGACCCCACTGAACAGTAGCTGGACCCACATGACAGAGACACAGTACTTAAGGAAATAAAATAAAAAGATAATGAATTAAAAATAACCAGAGGACCCCACATGTCAGGATTTTTCCATTTTCTGGAATTTCACTAGACTGAGAACTTTACATGAGCATAACTTATTCATTTTAACTCCAAATCAAGTGAGACAAATTTCTAAATTCATCTAAATTCAAGATCTATCCAACGAATCCAGAATCATGATTTTTGGAGTTCATGTGAATTTCTAGTGATATTTTGAGTGATTGGTTGCTTTTCTTTTATTTTGGATATTCCGCACGATTAAATAGCATACAAGGCTCAAGAAGAAGAGGTTGAGGCAGCTAGCTTAGAAGCTTCAGAAGACCAAGACCAAGATCCCCATGAACCAGGCGAGTTAACACTTTGATCATTTTGAACCTATGGTTTTGCAAAGTTAATTTCCTTTAAATTATCAACATGCATGCTGTTATTTTATGTGGTAAAATATGTTCATTTCCAGAAATGGTAGTTATATACCCAATATAATGCTTGCTATTAATGATCCGTTGAAATGCTTGGACATGTGAACCTTGTCGCCTTAGCAAAGTTTATATTATCATAGCTTTTATCAGTAAGTCCAAATAAATATTGCGGTGCTTAGTATTGCTAGATAAAACGGGGGTACATAGCTGCCCCAAAAACAACACTTGCAAAGTATGATATGTTTTGGGGACAGTCATGGATGGAATAACTGTAGTACATGGACACAATATTTCTACCTCTGAAAAATCCTAAAATTGCTTAAATACATGGATGGATGGTTTGGGGGCTGGTATGTGGTGCAGTGGATGCACAAAATGTGAAATGTGGTAGAACCATCCGGGTAACCTTAAGGACCGAATCTTGTCATGTCAACCCGTGTAAAACAGTACAACCACAAGTTTTGCAAAGTGCATCTTGGCTAAGTAGATTTATCGACTCCCCGGACTCATCTCACCAGGAGGGGTTAGAAGTGGAATAGCAAGGGCATTTGTAGGCCAAAAGGGACACCAAGGAAAGGGTGAAGTTTTTCAGTCGTACTAACGTTGAGGGAGGGAAGCTCGAATAACGCTAGTAACCGTGGGAAACATCCCGTGCATCGTATGGGACCCACCGTAAGTGGGAACGGCCCATAGGGTGAGATGACAAAAGGGACTAGATAGTTTGAAAAGTCACCGTGATGGTCTGCTCAACCACATGTCTAAGGCATCATGTGGGGGCAACGAGTTGACTGCCTCTTGTGGTGAAAGTGTACAAACTCTGCAGAGTCAAAACTATTCGAATAGCCGTGCCCACGGTCAAGGGCAGACATGGGAACTTAACTAGATATAGTTCTATTTCAAAAATCTTGGTGGGTGATAATGGAAATGTGTAAGACCGCTGATGGTCCTGGTTTGGAATTGTCCTCGGTGTCATCCCAGTGGTAAGTTAAGCGGCTATAACGCTGAAATATGTATATGATACAGATGCCATGTAACGGTGGATGGAATCTGTGTCAATTATAAGATCAACTTACTTTACCAATATAAGTCTTGAGTTTAAAATTGCTAGGTCTTAAGGATTTTTAAGTAATTGTATTCAAAAGCACTCTTCGCAAAAAAATAAATAAACCCGAGCCATCCTTTGACTAGCCATACATGTTATATATTGCATTTGGTGTGTTGGCTCGCGGAGCACGGGGTTGGAGTGCTCACACTCGCTTTTGCGACAAAATTCAGAAACAGGAACCCAAGGACATTACGCATATGAGGAGGCCCCTACCAACGTTGGCGGAAGCAAAGGCGATAACTAAGGCGTAGGCCACGATGGTTAGACATAGACAAGTGGACCATTGGCTTTGTGTACACATATGTTACTAGATCTTCGGTGACATATACTGTACACATTACCCTACTGGTCGCCCGCCTGTGGATTTTGGGTTTACTTTTGCTACTATTTCCGCTACATTTATGTAATAGAGACATTTGGCCAAAGCGGCCCTTTTGTAAACATTCACCCAATGTGGTGTATTTCAGACTCTGTAATATTATTATACGATGTATGTCATGATTCAGCAATGTACCTGTGTGCACTAACTCATCGATCCAGGATTAGTGCGGTGAAACATGAGAGATTCAGATTGAAAAACTGGTCCGCAAATACTGTGTATCGAGCATACGACTGTAGGGTAAAAGCCTTAGATGGGTTAGAACCACAATATTTCTAAAAACTTATAAAAATGATTTCGAAAAATATAGCATACTATCTCTTTCCGTACCCTTCTTAGATCTGTTCTATTCCTCCATTCATTAAAATATTTTGAGAGTTACTAACACTAGTAATTTAATTTACAGATGGCAGGAGAGGAAGGAAACTGGGATTACCTCACTCACGGTGCCTACGAGGGAGAGTTCGCGAGTATCTTGCGCAAGCTCCTTCACTACTTGGAGTACCCGGAGCAGCCCATTTACCGTGGGCGCCAGACGACTGCAGGAGGAGAAGAGTGCTGGATGATTGAGGTGTTTATCTACCCAAAGAGCGAGCATGATCCACCTCACATCTTCCGGACAGAGCACCAAAGGAGCACCAGGTCCGCGGCACTCCAGGATGATGCGCGTCTCGCCGCCGCACGACTCTGCGACATCTACAAGATCTCCCTGCGCCGCACACCCTACTGCTTCTACCCTTCGCGCCAGGAGGGAGCTCGCTACAATGAGACTTACCTGCCGGTTAATGAGAACAACCTGATGCTCACCCATCAGGTTGATCTCACCAGGGCCATGGGAGCGGCCTATACTGCTGCGCTGGAGGAGATTACCGCCCTCCGGGTGCACCTGGTCGCTTGGCACACCGAGGTGGCGACCCTCCGTGACCAGCTTGCCCAGTGCGAGCAGGCATTGGCGGCTGCCAAGGCGGAGGCAGCAACAGCTCAGGCCCAGCTCCAGCGGGCTCCCGCTCCCTTGGTAGCACCGGCACCTCCTCCGCTGGGGTCAGGCCCCCGCACCCGACTGACTGCACGCAAGAGCATGCGACCTCCGGGGCCTCAGGCCGCACTTCGACGGGGAGAGCCTCCCCAAAGCCGTAGCCCCCCACGCGCTCCCTCGGACTCCGACCTATCGGAGTTCAGCGGCAGTCGGTCGCGCTCCCGATCGCCAAACTACAGCCCCTCCAGCATTGGTGGCGGTTTTTTGGAGGAGTAGGTGGGGTGGTGCTGTACTTGCCGTACGTTGTGCAAGTACTATGTATCCTAGTGTGTTGTATCAGTCCCCCAGAACAGTAGACGTTGTTATGTCGAACTTTAATTATCATGTTGTAATTGTAAGTCCAGCATAAAAGGCTGGCTATGTGAATGTTGATGTGTTTAATGAATGGCCGGATATGGGCCTTGTGTTGGAAATTGCCATGTTGTGGTTTTACTGCTCTCTTTTGTGATATGGGTTGGCAACCCTTGTTTTTCTACATAAAGCATTAGCACTAAGTTGTGAAGCTACCACTGCAGATGGCCAGCCGAAGAACCACCAGGGCTCAGGCCAATACTAACCCAGCCAAGGTGGACTCGACTCACGGGGTTTTGCTTGAAGACCAAGGCGGAAACCAAGATCATGGAAATGACAGCCTTCCAAACCCGTCGGAACACCCTACAATGGCACAAGTAATGGCCCAACAGACTCAACTGTTGCAAGCCATTTATAATGGACAACAGGGAAGTTCCAGTGGTCATAGGGCCGACTTGGCGACTTCCAAAGGACCGTGCCACTAACCTTTGCATCACCGATGAGCCATTAGAAGTCGAAGATTGGCTTCGTGACATTGAAAGAAAGCTACGATTAGCCAAGAGTGCAGAGGAAGACAAGGTCATGTTTGCCACGCATCGCCTCCGTGGAGCTGCAGCGGCGTGGTGGGAAAACTACCGCCGCCAGAGGCCAAGAAGATGCCGCACAGAAATAACACTAAGCTATTCCTGGCGGAGTTCAAGACAACTTTTAAAGCTAATTTTGTTCCAACCGGAGTGATGAGAATGAAGAAGAATGAATTTCGCACACTCAAGAAGGGGAATATGTCAATAAATGAGTACCTCACCAAGTTCACACAATTGGCTCGATATGCCCCAAGGGATATAGCAGATGAGGAGGAGAAAATTGATAGATTATTTGAGGGGATGAGCGAGGAATTGAGGGTACAATTGATAACTCAAGATTTCACTAGCTTCCATCAACTAGTGAACAAAGCTCTAATTCTAGAAAATGAAAAGAAGAACTTGGAGGCCAGCCGTAAGCGGAAGATGTCAGCTCAACGACCGCAGGGAAGATTTGTCCAAAAACTCTTTAACAATGCATCCTCTCCCTTGAAGCCTAATCAGTTCAAGACTTCAACCCCATCGTCTCATTCAGGGGGTAGTTCCAGGCATGGCGGTCAAACCCTTGGGACAAATTATGTCACAAGCTACAAGTGCTTTAACTGCGGCGAAAAGGGGCATTTTGCCAACCAATGCCCAAGCAGAATTCCTTTGTTCGCATCAAGCTTCAAAGACCCAGAAGAGGGCATCGAGCTCACAAGGCAGCAAAGTGCATCACCCCAAACCGCGATCGAGTCAACCACATCACTACCAAGAAGCTCAGAGGCCGTTGGAGTACTTATGGGTACGTTTTCTGTTAAGACCATACCAGACAAGTATTATTTGATTCGGGGCTTCTCATTCATTCATATCGAAAGGGTATGCTGATAAATTGGGGTTACCTACCTTTACCTTAAAGAACCCGGTGGTGCTCGGTTCACCGGTGGTCCACCATCGCTACCCTAGTGTGTCCTAAGGTGACCATTACTATGGAAAAGTGTGACTTCTTAGCGGACTGATAGTGCTAAACTCTCGCACCTTGGATATAATACTAGGCATGGACCGTTAGCTGATACAAAGGGGTCATAGAATGTGCTACCAGGATGGTGAAACTAGTTAAATGTCCTGGGATGACTATAGATGTAAAAGTAGATCGACCCTATCGATGAGGCCGTGTAATCTACTACTGTGAAGACGTGCCTTTGGAAGGAATGATCATAGTGCAAGATTATCCAGAAGTGTTCCCCGATGAACTCCCTGGCATGCCCCCAGATAGGGATATGGAGTTTGTGATTAACCTGAAGCCGGGAGCTACTCCAGTTTCCAAGAGGCCCTATCGGATGACAGTAGAAGAATCAGAAGTATTGAAGAAACAAATTCATGAATTGCAAGAGAAGGGATTCATCAGGCCTAGCTCATCACCCTTGGGATCTCCGGTATTATTTGTGAAGAAGAAGAAGGATGGCACCACTAGGATGTGTGTGGATTATCGGGCCCTGAATGAAGTGACCATCAAGAATAAATACCCTCTCCCCAGGATTGATGATCTATTTGATCAACTTGGTGGAGCCACGGTATTCTCCTAAATAGACCTAAGATCGGGCTATCATCAACTGAAGATTAGAGCTGAAGATATGCCCAAGACAGCTTTCACCACTAGATATGGGCTGTATGAATTTACAGTCATGTCTTTTGGATCAACCAATGCCCCAGCTTATTTTATGAACCTCATGAACAAGGTGTTCATGGAGTATTTGGACAAATTTGTCGTGGTCTTTATCGACGACATCCTTATATACTCCAAGAATGCCGAAGAGCATGCGGAACATCTGCGTCTGGTATTGGAGAAGCTAAAGGAGCACAGGTTATAAGCAAAATATAGCAAGTGTGAATTATGGTTGCATGACATCAGTTTCTTGAGACACATAATGTCAGCAGGAGGAATATCTGTTGATCCCGCCAAAATAGCAGCAGTCATAGAGTGGAAGCAGCCTACTTCCGTCACTGAAGTGAGGAGTTTTCTCGGATTGGCTGGGTACTACAGGAGATTCATAGAAGGATTTTCTTGAATTTCTCGGCCAATGACTCAACTACTCAAGAAGGAGAAGAAGTTTGAATGGACCAAGGCATGTAAAGAAAGCTTTCAAGAATTAAAGAAGAGATTGACTACCACTCCCGTACTGGTGCTGCCAGATGTATGCAAAGATTTTGAGGTATATTGTGATGCCTCACATCAAGGGCTTGGATGCGTACTAATGCAGGGAGGCAAGGTTGTGGCATATGCATCTAGACAGCTTCGCCCTCATGAAGCCAACTACCCTACCCATGACCTGGAATTGGCCTCAGTAGTGCATGCATTAAAGATTGGAGGCATTATCTGATAGGTAATCATTGTGCCATATATACTGATCACAAAAGCCTCAAGTACATCTTCACCCAGTCTCACCTTAATCTGAGGTAGAGAATATGGCTGGAATTGATTAAGGATTACGACTTGAGTGTACACTACCACCCTGGAAAAGCTAACGTGGTAGCAGATGCTTTAAGCCGTAAGGCCTATTGCAATAACCTCATGGTTCAAGAACATCAACCCGAGCTCTACAAGGAGTTAGAAGCCTTGAATTTGGAAATAGTAGAGGAAGGCACCTTAGCTGCAATGGAAGTGTAGCCAAGTATAGAAGAAAAGATTATAACTGCACAAAAGGAGGACTCAACTGCCAAGAGGATGAAGAGGCTAATGGATGAAGGAAAGGCTACTAAGATGAGGATGGATCAACAGGGAGTGTTGAGATATGGGACTCGTATTTTTGTGCCTCATCAAAAGGATCTTAAAGATCTGATACTCAAAGAAGCTCATAGCTCTGCGTATTCCCTCCACCCTGGGAGTACCAAGATGTATCAGGATTAGAGGGACATAGCAGAATATGTGGCTTGTTGTGATGTGTGTCAGCGAGTGAAGGCTGAACACCAGAGGCCGGCAGGCTTGCTACAGCCCTTACAAGTACCTCAGTGGAAGTGGGAAGAAGTCGGCATGGACTTTATCACAGGACTACCACGAACCAAGTTTGGATACGACTCCGTATGGGTCGTAATTGACAGGCTGACTAAGGTTGCACACTTTATTCCCGTCAAGACGATCTACAAGGGAGACAAATTGGCAGAATTGTACATGTCCCGCATAGTGTGTTTGCACGGTGTACCTAAGCGGATAGTCTCAGATCGGGGTTCCCAATTTACCTCGCATTTCTGGGCTAGCCTACATGAAGCTCTCGGTACTCATCCGATTTCAGATCGCCTACCACCCCGCATGATGGTCGACAGAGAGGGTGAATCAGATATTAGAAGATATGCTTAGGGCTTGTGCCCTGGATTTCTCCAAAGATTGGGATCGATGCCTGCCATATGCTGAGTTTGCCTACAACAACAGCTATCAAGCTAGTCTTCAGATGTCACCATTTGAAGCCATGTATGGAAGAAAATGCCGAACCCCTCTACACTGGTCGGAGGTGGGAGAGAACTACATCTTTGGGCCAGACACTTTAAAGCAGGCTGAAGAAAAGGTTCGCCTAATTAGAGATCGATTGTTAGCAGCCCAGTCCAGGCAGAAAAGTTATGCAGACAAGAGGAGAAGACCCCTGAATTTTGAAGTAGGGGATTATGTCTACCTAAAGGTATCACCATTGCGAGGAGTTTGATGATTCAAGGTGAAAGGCAAGCTTACCCCACGATATGTTGGACCGTTCCCAATCATAGCTAAGTAAGGAGAAGTTGCCTACCAGCTAGAGCTACCCGCAAACCTAGCTGACATACACGACGTCTTCCACGTGTCGCAACTCAAGAAATGCCTACGAGTACCAGAAGACCAAGCTCCGTTGGAGGCGATCGAGCTCGAAGAGGACCTAACCTACAAGGAACGTCCGATCAAGATCTTGGACACCGTAGAAAAGAAGACGCGAACTCAAACCATTCGCTTGTGCAGAGTGCAATGGAGCCATCACTCCAAGAAGGAATCCACCTGGGAACGTGAAGACCAACTACGGAAAGACTACCCCGACCTATTCACTAACTAGGCTGAATCTCGGGGGTCGAGATTCTTTTTAAGGGAGGTAGGTTTGTAACATCCTGAAAATTTGAATTTAAAAATATAAAGTTTTTGAATTTCTTTTTGCACATGTGGTTTATTTGAATTTGGAGTTTATGGGATTTAATTGAAAAATGTGGAGAAGGTTCCAAACAGTTAAAAGGACCAAGAGGAAACAAGTATGTTTAAATAATAGAAAGTTTAAAATTTAAATAAGAATCTGAAAAGATGATCCATAAAAGTAAGAAAGAAATTTGATTTAGAACATAAAATATTATTTTTGAAAATAATGGCATGAAAAACAATGGAAGCGTGTAAATTAAATTACCAACATTAGTTGGAAATATTTTTATTAAGTCCAAAATGTCATCAGAACTTCGTGAATTTTCTGGAATATTTGGAGGTATTATCATATTTTTCCGAGGCTTATTTAATTAATCATGCATTTAAAGTCATTAGAAACAAAAGATATATATATATATATATATATATATATATATATATATATATATATATATATATATATATATATATATATATATATATATATATATATATATATATATATATATATATATATATATATATATATATATGCAGCCTGAAGCAGTAGCCATCACCCGGCCCACCACTCATGGCATGCGGCTCAAAGACGAAGCGCAGCGCGCGCACGCCATCGCAAGCGGGCCCCGCCCGCTTTCTCTCGCGCGCCCCGCCGCGCTAGCATCTTCCTCCTCCTCCCCCGCGCGACCGCGCGTGCGCCTCGCTTCGAGCCTTTCCTCCCGTGACGCCATGCCACCGCCGCCCGCCCGAGCCGCCCCGTACCGGTGGGAGCGCCACGGTTGCCACGCCCTTGGTTTCGCCGCCTCCGCCCCCGGTACGGCACCACCGCCCGCAGTTTCCCTCCGCCCGGTCGCTTCGGCTCGGCCACGTGGCGTCGGTCGTCTGCCGCTCCGCTCGTGCGTGAGAGGCAGTAAAGCTGAGGAGACCGCACGGGGGGATACGCTTCGTCACTCCACAGCTTTGCGGGCATTAAAGCCGCCTGCGCCACCGTCTGCCACCGCCACCTGCTCCGACAGGACTAAACGGCCGCCCGCTCGTTGCTAGCTTCGTTCGGCCGCCTATAAAAGGCACTGGGCCCTCCATTGAGTTCCCCACGCCGCACTCTCTGGTCTTCCGAAGGTAATCGAGCACCCGTGCACTGTCGCCACCGGCGAGCCCTTTGTTCCCAACTCCGGCCGCCCGAGCTCCCCATCGATCCGAGCCACCAAAACCCGATTCTTCTCACCCACACCACCTCCGGAGCGTCGCGAAGCTATCCCTGGCCTCGCCCAAGCTTCCCGTCGCCTGTGGTTCGTCGTCACCGAGCACCTCCCCGAGCCCCCGCCACCGCACGCTGTCAGCCTACCTCCGGCGCACCTCAGCCTCCGTTGCCACCACCACCAGCATCACCGCAACCCCGGCGTCGCGTTTTGCCACTTCCCCGAACCCCTCCAACCGTTCCTCACCGCTGGCCACCATTGCCTCTGTCCACTGCTGCCCGGCCCCTACAGCAGGTACCCCTCAAAAGGGTTATCTACCCTTTATGGGTAGGCAACGCCTGCCCGCTCTCCTGGCTAGCACCGTTACTCTCCCCCCCAACTCCCCGGCCGCGCGCGTTCGAGCCTCCGGCTCCGCAAAGACCGGTTGAGTTTCTGCGTTTATTTGGCCGACAGTGGGCCCCACCTGCGCAGCTCTGAAGACCAAGACCAAGATCCCCGTGAACCAGGCGAGTTAACACTTTGATCATTTTGAACCTATGGTTTTGCAAAGTTAATTTCCTTTAAATTATCAACATGCATGCTGTTATTTTATGTGGTAAAATATGTTCATTTCCAGAAATGGTAGTTATATACCCAATATAATGCTTGCTATTAATGATCCGTTGAAATGCTTGGACATGTGAACCTTGTCGCCTTAGCAAAGTTTATATTATCATAGCTTTTATCAGTAAGTCCAAATAAATATTGCGGTGCTTAGTATTGCTAGATAAAACGGGGGTACATAGCTGCCCCAAAAACAACACTTGCAAAGTATGATATGTTTTGGGGACAGTCATGGATGGAATGACTGTAGTACATGGACATATACTGTACATATTACCCTACTGGTCGCCTGCCTGTGGATTTTGGGTTTACTTTTGCTACTATTTCCGCTGCATTTATGTAATAGAGACATTTGGCCAAAGCGGCCCTTTTGTAAACATTCACCCGATGTGGTGTATTTCAGACTGTAATATTATTATGCGATGTATGTCATAATTCAGCAATATACCTGTGTGCACTAACTACTGATCCAGGGATTAGTGCAGTGAAACACAGTAGATTCCGGATTGAAAAATCTGGGTCTGACACCTCCCCATTCTCCAAAGCCCAGAGCTCTCCACTAGGGATGACCACGACAATGTCTCCGGTCGTGACTTCGATGATGGGAACTGCCTTAGCTCGCTCCTCGATGATGCCCTCCTCCTCCATCTCTACCATAGCCTGGACCAACCTCGTCTCCCGTTGATGGAGGAAGCTCTAGGCCGACATCCTAGAGCTCTCATGTCTCCTCCCCTCCGTCGACTCCATCCATGTCCACGCCATCGCCAGCCCTCCTTCGCATCCATACCATTCTGAGGGGAGTTGCCCCTGATGCAATGGCCACCTTTCACCTCCTCGCTAACCGACCGCACTACCTCGATCTTCGCCAGGCTCTTCTCTAACAACGTGACACCCCTGATGTACATTGAGCAAACTCTGATCAATTGGTGTGTCTGCTTAATCTGTTCATGCCTGAATCCTAAAACCTCTCAATCCCTGTTTGAAATATTCATGTTCTCGTGTGACTTCAAGCACTAAATATAACATCTGCGAAGAAGATAACAGATCGTGATGAGAACCTGCCATCTGTGTTCTTGATCGCATGTAGTTTCATCTTCAATTGCAATGTTACTTTAATTGTGAAGATTTTGAATCACCGCCTATAGATCAAGCCCTCCTTCTTCCCCAAGTTTGTCCGCCACGCCCCCGCTCTGATCTCCCTGTTCATTGAGCTCCTTCCAAAACCGTTTGTGTCACTTTGAACCTCCTCTCTCACTCCCCTAAGTTAATTTCATTTTCATGCAGCTGTTCACCATAATAGATTCCACCTTTGTCACTTTTGTTCGAGCGCCGTCGTTGCCAAATTTGTCCTCTGGTGAGCCCTTTCCATCATCAACCACACTATCATCTTCCGCTCGTCACATTTTATGACATGCTCATGTATACCTCGCTAGTTCTTCGCCAGAGCACTATCACTACCATTTGTCTTCGCCTTGGCCACCGCCTTACGTCGCCAATGTCGTTGCCATGCTTCCCTGCCCATGATGCCACTACCTATCCCTTCCCTAAGGTCTGGCTAACCCATTTTGGTCATTGATTGAGCTCGCTGCGTCGCTGTCACCACCCAGAGTCACCATCCTCACCAACAAGGATTGAGATATGTGCCACGTCGACCTAAAACCAGGTTGTATTAGGCTAAGGGGGTTAAGTGACCTGATTTTGCTATTTTAGGAGGCAAAACAATCTGTTTCATAGTTGAGGCTGTAAATCGGACTTAGGGGATAACTTGAGAGACAAAAAAGTGAACTTCTTCCTAAGAACATAGTCTCTAAGACAAAGAAAATGTTCCAAGAGCAGTATGCAAACAATTTGATAGGCTCAATTGAAACATAGGATTTTGCAAAAAAAAAACAAGTAATTTACGGATTTGTTAAATAACAATCGACTAAAAACTTTGAGGAAATCAATTGAATTTTAGACCTTCGTATCCACTTGAATATTCGTGCACTGGGGTAGCATCTTCCTTGTCTCTGATGAGCGCCACAATCGGCGAAGTCGTGTCCAAGACGACTGACAAATGCCCCCTTCTTTTTCTTATATTAAGGACTACAGAGATGCACTGAAGGCACTGACACCCATCATCGGAGGCAATGGCAAGGAATGCCAAAGATAGAGAAGAAGAGGAGGTGTGCAGAGGACACTGGAGATGGGTAAGACGATGTGTGGAAGAAGTAGTACGATTGAGGGTAGAAAGAGGAGATGCTGGCGGATCTAGCGACGATGCTAGCGACTGCGGTGGGAGAAGGATGCAGCGGGGGAAGGGTGGCCGGAGAGGCGGTGTGTGGGGAGGGTTGGGGTAGTAGCTAGCTAGAGGGAGAGGGTTATGGTTTAGGTGTTTAGTTCATATTGGAGATGGAATAGAAGATGAGTGTGGTTGGATCTAGATCTAAAGGTTAGAAAAAGGTGACTGATTTTTTCTTAGAGAAATCAATCGATGAACCCCCCAACCCCCCAGAAAAAGTGATTAGTTTTTTCTTGGAGAAATCAATCGATGAACCCCCCAACCCCCCGAGTCAATTGATAGCTTGACAATGTCAATAAATTATGTGAGAATTCCTATATTCCAAATATGGCTTATATATTTGTTTACTTTCTTCAAGACGGATTAGACTGGTGCAGAATTGCTATATTTGTGTGCTCAGCTAATTGAGTTTTGCATAAAATCACTGTTTAGATGCACGTCGAGGGAGGAGTAGGTGGTCTGCATGGTGTGCGACACCTCCATCTCCACGAGCGTCATCGTGTGCCCCTGGAACCTGATGTGTAGCAACATTGCAAGCCCAACGTTGGAGATCCAGAAATGGTACGTCTTACCTGCAATGTTATGCAGCAAGTTTCTTTCAAACTTCGTTAGTTTCAACCACAGTACTATGTAACTATAGCTGGTGTGGAGTACTATAGCTGAAATGGCCTGCGGTGATGATCGTTCTCATCGGCCGAGTGGTGGCGCGTCATCAAGCCGCAGTGGCTCTTCTATCCGGTGTAGTTCGTCAGTGACTGAGATGGAGAATGAGTTGGTCGGGCATGACCCCTTGCTAGCAAACAAGCAGTGGAGTGCGGCGAGGAAGCTCAACGGCGTCTACTCAAACGTGCTGGGGTAGAGACTGGTGACCGAAGGGACCATCCGGTCGCTTTTGCCCGAAGGGAAGCTTTCGGACCGTGATGCGGTTCGTCTACCCTCCACCAACGAGACAGAGCCACACCCCATAGAGTTAGAGGCTATGGTCTTTGTCGTGTATCTTGAAGCTAGGCTCCGATTCCCCTCTGCAATGTTCGTCGGCGAGGTGCTTCAGGTGTACGGGCCGGAGATGGCGTACCTGACTCCAAACGTGTTGGTCCACCTGGCTGTCTACTGCTAGGCATCGTGAACAGAGATGGTGTGGCCTAGCGCACCTCTATTCGCGTTTCTTCATGACACATGTTGCCCGCCAAAGAAGCTAGACGAAGGGGTGTATTCCAACTTCGGAAGCGTCAACTTCGTGATGCATTCAGCATGCATGAAGCTGTTCCTGGCAAACACAACCCAGGTGAATTGGGAGTCAAACTGTTTGCGGCAGTGGTTCTACCACCACGTGGAGGGCGGCAATAGCTTGAAGTTGACGGGTCGTCTGATGGACTTCAACACTTTCCCTTCGGTGGCCCTCAACCGCGACGACGAACATCGGGCACGGAGGCTGGTGGGGATTGCCCTTCGGTCCAACATGAGGGACCTCACGGAGGAGTACCTGATGTTTGCTGTGGCTCCGCTAGCCCGCCCGTGGCACGGGCAACCCAACCCTACCCGTGACGACAGCATCCGGCCTACGATCGCATCTTTACCAAGGCCCGCTGAACCAAGTAAGTGTTTGACCGTAGCTATTGCACACGAAGTGGCTATTCTATAGGTTGTAGTTTTAACTCTTTTATTGGCAGAGCTCCTCCTCGAGGACGCGGAGCGTGCCACGATGGTGTTCCTTTGGCCGTATGTGGCCAAGAAGCGCAGTCTCCGTGAGGCGGTGACGGCGAACATCAGGCGAGTAAACCGCGTGTGTGAAGCTCTCGGCATCCCCGTGCTGTGCCAACTATTGGCTGGGCTCCCACCTGGGATGGCGACAACAAGGGGATACCTCTCCTCCTCGCTGAAGGGTCCGGTCTCCTATCGCACAACAACCAAGCTCGGTGGTTGTTCTCCCCGAAGGACCCGCCGAGGTTAAGGCCACTGCGGTTACTGACTTGGACTTGGCGGAGTATGCCGACTTGGACCTGGAGGCAAAGGCAAATCGGGGTGTGACCGGTGACAAGGGGCCCGCGAGCGATGTAGGCGACGGAGGCGATAGCCACCGTGGACTTGACGCGGAGTAGGAGAATGCAAAGCCTCGTCACCTACACCGACTGCCGAGGCCGACGAGGCACCTCCGGAAGCGCCGAGCGCGAAGCACGCTTGCGTAGCTTCCCCCATAGGGACAAGCGAGCACTTCGAAGTAGCAGCGGCAGCGCTCTCAGAGGAGTCTGACTCTGAGACGGAAGCCGCCGGGCCCGAAGCGGAATCCATCGCGCATGATGCTGGTGATGCCCCCGCGGTTGCCCCTCCTACGAACACATGCGTGGTTGCTTCTCGACGATATTCACCCATTCGTGACACAGGTATAAACACCTCCTATTCTCGCAACTTCGCGAGACTTACCCAATCTACTCGCTAACACCATCATCAGCATCAGCAGGCCCACGGTCTCCGGGGTGCGCACAGGGCTCAAGCGACGGAACCGGCCTTGGGGGACTGGCATACCTGCTCTGGATGTGTCATCTATGTTCGCCCCTGTGGAGGCCGCTGGCACAGAGGCTCGGCGCTTGACCGTGGCGGATTTCATCCCTCGACCCGAGGCGCTATGAGCCTTCCAAGGGGCTGCGAACAATGCAGACGTTGGATTGGATCGGCGAACGCTATCGTCATGCGGGCCAGAGCTTTTGGAAAGTGCTCTGGAGGCCACGGATATTAAGGTACCTACATGCACTCTTCAATTGTACTTCAGTTTGTAGGGATGTCGCTAGCTGTGATGCATTATATAGGCCCCTGCCCTCTTTTGTGCTTTATAGGTGGCCCGGGCTCGCGAGTGGGGCGGCCTAGAGGACCGACTCCATGCTGCAGAGTTAGAGGCCGCCGTCGCCCGACAGTCCGCCGAAGATGCTCATGCAGCCTGTGCATTGGTAGAGCGAACCCAATGCCTGGCCTTCGAAGAATGCAAGGGTCTGCTGCAGCAAATAGCTGGGCTGGAGGAGGAGAAGGCCCAGTTGATTGCGATGATTGGAGAGAAGGACCGGATGTTGGGCGACGCCTCGGTGGTGACGTGGAGCTCGATGGAAACCTTGGAGAGCGCACCCTCTGATCTTGCTGTCATGGTTCCACCTTGCACCTTCGGGCCTGAGGACCTACCAAGCACCCTTCAGAGGATCGGAGAGGCTTCAGTGCTCGCGTTTAGCACTACGCTATCCTTCGACAACCACTGCTCGCTAGTGTCGAGACCCGAATATACAAATTCGGACTCTCCTGTGTATTCTGCACCTGTAGAGACCCGAATATGCAAATCCGGACTCTCCTGTGTATTCTGCACTAGTCCAGGATCACGCTAGTGCACACAGTATAAACAAAGATGAAATATCGAACATATCACGATTCACTAAGAAAAGACTCAAATATTATTAATAATCATCAGAGTACGACCTTATGGCCAAGCTTACAATAGACTAGCCCGAAGGGCTTAACAAAAACTAGCAATGAAATCCAAAAGAAAGCGCAGCAACCAATCGACACACCCACAAAGCTATCGAGTGGAGAACGGCCTAATCCGCGAAGACGTCAAGTACTCTCCTTCCGAACCTCCTGTGGTGATACTCCTCCTCCTCAATCGAGCAACAGGGCATAAAGCCGTGAGTACATTGGTACTCAAACAAGTCGCTTGTAACAAAGATGCAATATAGTATGCAAGGCTTACCAATGGAAGGTCAAAGGTTAATTTGCATAAAGCGGCATTTGAAAATACAATAAATAGATTGAAGCGCATTTGAAGTAAAACAATAATAAACAATAATCAAAGGAATTGAAGTAACCACTTATGAATCTCCCATCCATAAGCTAAACTAACCACTTATGGACCTCCCATCCACAAGTTAAACCAACAAATGAATTAACCATCCACCGCCCGTAACTTTTAGAAATAACTATACCTCGTGTGAAATCACCGAGCATTGTCCATGACCGAGGACACGCTATTCGAATAGTTTTACACTCGCAGAGGTTGCACAATCAGACCCACACGATGTGATAATCCTCACGTTAAAGATAATCACAACAAAGCCTTTACAATGTTCAATTCCAACCCAATCCCGCCCGCTAGGTTTCGCATCACACCCCTTGCGCCTCATGGAAATCAAGAACCATGTTCATCCCAATGAGATTGAAATTGAAACATCCCAAATTAATCACCAGTCTGTCCCATACCGGACATGTGGTTTGCACGGTAAGACTCGGATCAATGGCGCACAAAGTTAAGTCCTTAAGAATTACCCGGGCAAAACTTCCACATCCCACGAAGTGAATCCACACTTCCCCCTTTACTGCACGATCATTCGCCCAAGTGAAAACCAATTTTGTATAACCACCGCCAATGACGCACCAACGCCATGGCACAAATTTTATAACAAGTGGCACCAACCACGATTCATCGTGGCACCAACCACAATTCAATATCTCATTAAGTCAAATTAATTAATCACATGTGATGATGAACCCTTTCGCAAAATAAGCAAGGCTAAGCATTCTAATCGTACCAACCCAATGTGACAAATAACATAGCATCACTGATTAAATTCCCAACCTAAGGTGACAATGGCATCAAGGTATTCCAAAATATCAAGGAGGGAAATAACCAATTGGGACGATAACTACCAATACAAGGGTTTGAATAAAAATAGCGATGCAAGATAATTTAAAACAAAATAATTAAATAATAGATTGCAAACTGGGTTCAACATGATCAAAGGACACGACTTGCCTTGGCCTTGCTCAGTTAGGAATTCTTGATCTTCAAATCTTGCTTCAACTCCTTCAACGCGATCTAACGGGAGAGAGAACGAGACGAACAGAAGAAATAAAATTCAAATAAACTCCAAAAACTGCAAAACCAGAACTAAAAGACAGAGCTCAATTTTAGACGAATTTAGGAAGAAGAATCGGGTTGATCGGAGTTCGGACGAAGGAGAACGAGCGATCTAAAGTTTGCCGGGGCGAGAAAAGGCTGGAAATTCACAGATGTTACTGTTCACCCGAGAGCAATTTTTGGAAAGGAGGCTAGCGCTGGCGAGAGGAGGCATGGGAGATGAATCTAACTAGCAACATGGGTTGTTAGGAACCTAAGGCACACATAGGAACTGACGGCACGCCAAACGGAGACCGTTGACGGCACAGGCGGCTACAACGACATGGGTAGGAGAGAGGAATAAAATCCGGGCATAGGACATGGAGAAGTAGGGTGAGCGCGGGCTAGAACGCGGCTTGGCGAAGCTAGGAAAATTATCGGCTCGGCCAGAAACCCACTGGAGACGACGCAAACGATGTTCGAACGACGTCGGGAAGGGTAAAGGAAAAACTTAATATCTTGGTGCTCGGTGAACGAAATCTAAAACCACTTGGAGGGTAGCTACCTGGGATGGTTTGGCACAAAGTGACGCGAACGGATTGGTGAAAACATCACCGGGCAGATGGGGGACACGGGATGCCATTGGCGGACATGGCGGGTTCGGAGGCGAAAATTTGTGGAGGCTTTTGGGAAACGGAAGTGAGCACGGCGTAGAACGCGGCAAGGCAAGTCTAAGAAAATTACGGCAAGGGCTAAAGCTTACCGGAGGCGACAAATCGACGTCGGGAAGCGCTCTTGACCTAGATTGGGGAAAACTCGATTCCGGGAGATTGGCTGCACCAAAACCAAATTAACTTGGCAAGATGGTAGATGGGATATGATGACACAATGTGACGCGAAAGAATCACGGAGAAACTCACCGAATCGCTCGAGACACGACGAGCAAATTCGGGGCCGGAGGGGCTCAGTGCCGACGGCGTCCTGGGCTTTGGGGACTTGGCACGGCTTGGGATGGGTTTAGGGAGCCAAGGGGTCGTATTTATAGGCTTGGAAGAGGTAGAAACCGACTCCAATCCGCGGATTTCGGTTTAGAGTCCGTTTCAGAAAATTGGAGATAAAAGGCAAACGGATGAACGAAACGGAAAGAGACCAGTTGGGATGGAATCCTTGCGTGATTTGGCACAACTTTCCTTTTGGGAAGACATTGAGATAAGGTCTGGATTGGAAGTTATGAAGAGAGAGGAAAATGGAAAGAAACTGAACACGAGATCGATCGCGTCTGCTGCGCGTTGGGGAAGATGAATAGTGTACTGGGCTACAGAGGAATAAGATGAAGGAAAGTGGCCTCTCATCATGAAAGTGAGTTGGCTGGCTTGGTAGTAATTGGCTGGGAATCTTGAGGTTAAGCGAGGCAAGGGTTAGGAAATTTTGGGATGGGTGACGGGATGGGAAATCCTTCTTTTTTTGAATTTTAAATTGAGCTCAAACAAACTCCGAAAAATCCCAGAAAATACAGAAAATTCCTTGTGACACAAGGAACACAAATAAAATATTTTGGGCAAATATTAATATTTAATTTAATCATATTAAATCTTTTTTATTAATAAAAATTCCAATTAAGCTTTAATTAATTCCAGAAAAATCCAAATGGTGAATTTTATTTTAAAAGCTTCAAAAAGACTCTGAAAATCAGGATGTTACAAACCTCCCCCCTTAAACGGAATCTCGACCCCGAGATTCAGGCTTACTAAAAGAATAGGTTACCAGGTGCAACTTCGGAGACGACGTTGTTGAGGCTTCCCCTTGCAACGCTTTGAGGTATTTGACTTCCTTGACTTGACGATGTTCCACGGCTTGCTCCTGGGGTCTTGGCAGGGGTACTTCCAAGTTTGAAAGGAATAGGCGAGATTGCTCGATGCTTCTGCGGGGTTCCTGGGTCCAACCATCTTGCTGCTGCTCTGAAGAGAAACACTACTGACTGCTCCAGGCGAAAAGGTAAGGGGAAAAGCATAGGTAAGACTTGAGGTTGAACTTGGACAACTTTATTCCGGGTTAGTTGCTCTGACACTTCCAAAACTCTGACCGGGTTTTAAAGATAAGTGGGAAAAGCATAGATGAGAGGTAAACTCGTCTAAGGGGAATTTCTAATGGCAACCTAAACTAAACAAACACTTAGCCGAAAAAGGCTAACAAAGAAACCGGGAAATAACACCAATAAAAGATTGACGTGATTGCAATATAATGCTTTTAAGGGCAAAATTTGCAGCTCACATCACACGCAACTGCAAGAAAAAGCAAAACGGTCTACACGATGCTAAAACTATGGTAGGGTTTTAATCTAATGGCTCTCGATCTTCACGGCAGTCTTCGATCTTGTCTTGGAACATTGGGGTGCTTCCTTGATCCAAACTTCACATCACAGCTTGAAGAATTCCATGCCAACTTTCCCTTCGATGGAGGAACACTCGAGACATCTATGGACATTATGGGGTAAGAAGTCAAATTGAATTTCGAAAACAATATTTCAGAGGAGGCAAGGAGCAAGAATCCTAAGAATGAGGTAAGAATCAAGAATTACTAGTCAATCATTTGGTTGATTTGATTTAGAAAATAAATTTTGAAAACTTTGCTAATTCGACCATTCTATCTAGGGCTCTGTCCTCTGATCGATATAGCTCGATACCATCTCTCAGAGAGACCCGAATATGCAAATCCGACTCTCCGTGTATTCTCGCACTAGTCCAGATCACGCTAGTGCACACAAGATAAACAAAGATGAAATATCGAACATATCACGATTCACTAAGAAAAGACTCAAATATTATTAATAATCATCGAGTACGACCTTATGGCCAAGCTTACAATAGACTAGCCCGAAGGGCTTAACAAAACTAGCAATGAAATCCAAAAGAAAGCGCAGCAACCAATCGACACACCCACAAAGCTATCGAGTGGAGAGAACGGCCTAATCCGCGAAGACGTCAAGTACTCTCCTTCGAACCTCCCGCCGTGATACTCCTCCTCCTCAATCGAGCAACGGGGCATAAAGCCGTGAGTACATTGGTACTCAAGAAGCCGCTTGTAACAAAGATGCAATATAGTATGCAAGGCTTACCAATGGAAGGTTTGAAAGGTTAATTTGCATAAAACGGCATTTGAAAATACAATAAATAGATTGAAGGCGCATTTGAAGTAAAACAATAATAAACAATAATCAAAGGAATTGAAGTAACCACTTATGAATCTCCCATCCATAAGCTAAACTAACCACTTATGGACCTCCCATCCACAAGTTAAACCAACAAATGAATTAACCATCCACCGCCCGTAACTTTTAGAAATAACTATACCTCGTGTGAAATCACCGAGCATTGTCCATGACCGAGGACACGGCTATTCGAATAGTTTTACACTCTGCAGAGGTTGCACAAGCTGTACCACACGATGTGATAATCCTCACGTTAAAGATAATCACAACAAAGCCTTTACAATGTTCAATTCCAACCCAATCCCGCCCGCTAGGTTTCGTGATCACACCCCTTGCGCCTCATGGAAATCAAGCAACCATGTTCATCCCAATGAGATTGAAATTGAAACATCCCAAATTAATCAGCCAGGTCTGTCCCATACCAGACATGTGGTTTGCACGGTAAGACTCAGATCCATGGCGCACAAAGTTAAGTCCTTAAGAATTACCCGGGCGAAACTTCCACATCCCACGAAGTGAATCCACACTTCCCCCTTTACTGCACGATCATTCGCCCAAGTGAAAACCAATTTTGTATAACCACCGCCAATGACGCACCAACGTCATGGCACAAATTTTATAACAGTGGCACCAACCACGATTCACTGTGGCACCAACCACAATTCAATATCTCATTAAGTCAAATTAATTAATCACATGTGATGATGAACCCTTTCGCAAAATAAGCAAGGCTAAGCATTCTAATCGTACCAACCCAATGTGACAAATAACATAGCATCACTGATTAAATTCCCAACCTAAGGTGACAATGGCATCAAGGTATTCCAAAATATCAAGGAGGGAAATAACCAATTGGGACGATAACTACCAATACAAGGGTTTGAATAAAAATAGCGATGCAAGATAATTTAAAACAAAATAATTAAATAATAGATTGCAAACTGGGTTCAACATGATCAAAGGACACGACTTGCCTTGGCCTTGCTCAGTTAGGAATTCTTGATCTTCAAATCTTGCTTCAACTCCTTCGAACGCGCGATCTAACGGGAGAGAGAACGAGACGAACAGAAGAAATAAAATTCAAATAAACTCCAAAAACTGCAAAACCAGAACTAAAAGACAGAGCTCAATTTTAGACGAATTTAGGAAGAAGAATCGGGTTGATCGGAGTTCGGACGAAGGAGAACGAGCGATCTAAAGTTTCTCGGGCGAGAAAAGGCTGGAAATTCACAGATGTTACTGTTCACCCGAGAGCAATTTTTGGAAAGGAGGCTAGCGCTGGCGAGAGGAGGCATGGGAGATGAATCTAACTAGCAACATGGGTTGTTAGGAACCTAAGGCACACATAGGAACTGACGGCACGCCAAACGGAGACCGTTGACGGCACAGGCGGCTACAACGACATGGGTAGGAGAGAGGAATAAAATCCGGGCATAGGACATGGAGAAGTAGGGTGAGCGCGGGCTAGAACGCGGCTTGGCGAAGCTAGGAAAATTATCGGCTCGGCCAGAAACCCACTGGAGACGACGCAAACGATGTTCGAACGACGCCGGGAAGGGTAAAGGAAAACTTAATATCTTGGTGCTCGTGAACGAAATCTAAAACCACTTGGAGGGTAGCTACCTGGGATGGTTTGGCACAAAGTGACGCGAACGGATTGGTGAAAACATCACCGGGCAGATGGGGACACGGGATGCCATTGGCGGACATGGCGGGTTCGAGGCGAAAATTTGTGGAGGCTTTTGGGAAACGGAAGTGAGCACGGCGTAGAACGCGGCAAGGCAAGTCTAAGAAAAATTACGGCAAGGGCTAAAGCTTACCGGAGGCGACAAATCGACGTCGGGAAGCGCTCTTGACCTAGATTGGGGAAAACTCGATTCCGGGAGATTGGCTGCACCAAAACCAAATTAACTTGGCAAGATGGTAGATGGGATATGATGACACAATGTGACGCGAAAGAATCACGGAGAAACTCACCGAATCGCTCGAGACACGACGAGCAAATTCGGGGCCGGAGGGGCTCAGTGCCGACGGCGTCCTGGGCTTTGGGGGGACTTGGCACGGCTTGGGATGGGTTTAGGGGAGCCAAGGGGTCGTATTTATAGGCTTGGAAGAGGTAGAAACCGACTCCAATCCGCGGATTTCGGTTTAGAGTCCGTTTCAGAAAATTGGAGATAAAAGGCAAACGGATGAACGAAACGGAAAGAGACCAGTTGGGATGGAATCCTTGCGTGATTTGGCACAACTTTCCTTTTGGGAAGACATTGAGATAAGGTCTGGATTGGAAGTTATGAAGAGAGAGGAAAATGGAAAGAAACTGAACACGAGATCGATCGCGTCTGCTGCGCGTTGGGGAAGATGAATAGTGTACTGGGCTACAGAGGAATAAGATGAAGGAAAGTGGCCTCTCATCATGAAAGTGAGTTGGCTGGCTTGGTAGTAATTGGCTGGGAATCTTGAGGTTAAGCGAGGCAAGGGTTAGGGAAATTTTGGGATGGGTGACGGGATGGGAAATCCTTCTTTTTTTTTTGAATTTTAAATTGAGCTCAAACAAACTCCGAAAAATCCCAGAAAATACAGAAAAATTCCTTGTGACACAAGGAACACAAATAAAATATTTTGGGCAAATATTAATATTTAATTTAATCATATTAAATCTTTTTTATTAATAAAAATTCCAATTAAGCTTTAATTAATTCCAGAAAAATCCAAATGGTGAATTTTATTTTAAAAGCTTCAAAAAGACTCTGAAAATCAGGATGTTACAGCACCAGTCCAGGATCACGCTAGTGCACACAGTGTAAACAAAGATAAATATCATCCACATCACGATATTCTAAGGAAAAACCAAATTATATTAATAATTATCAGAGTACGACCTTATGGCCAAGTTTACAATTATTAGCCTGAAGGGCTTAACAAAAACTAGCAGCGGCCCACCTGGCTTTTAGGATTTTCTTTTCTTTTTCTTTTGCCAGAAATTCATTTAAAGGCTTTTGAGCTCTAGAAAATAGCAAATAAATCCAGAAAAATCCCAGAAAATTCCAGAAAAGCCCTTGAGACTCAGGGAACTCAAATAAAATAATTTTGGCAAATGTTAATGTTTAACTTAATCATATTAAATCTTTTTATTTGATAAAAATTCCAATTAAGCTTTAATTAATTCCTGAAAAATTCAAATGGTGAATTTTATTTTAAAAGCTTCAAAAAGGCTCTAAAAATCAGGATGTTACAGCTAGTGACGACCCGCATCGTCCTCAGCCTTCTCCACCACTAGGGCTGCCTGCATGTCAGCAAGCTGGCTACCCCGTGGTTGGAGCTGCCTGCCGAGAGCGCGGTGATGTCTAGAGCTGTGCATGCAGTCCGATGTTTTGCACGTGCCTTCCATCAGCACATCTGGGACTACATCGGTGAGGCCGCCACGAAGGTAGCCATGAGGCGAAGCCTGCAAGGTGGTGGCGACCTTGGGACCTGGCTTGATGAAGTGCCACGGTGAGATGAAGGTGGCGCCACTGACTCCGAGCATGGCATCAATCCGTAGGTGTGATGTCAAAGCCCCACGCCTGCGCATGTAGCCTGCTATGTACCCCGCGTCAATGCTATGTAAAACGGCGCTACATGGCCCCACCCTTTTGGTAATGTAATGAAAGTTCTTAAGTCTAGTCCTCATATTTGGTGTTTGTGGCGAGCAGGTGTTTGATAGGGGCCGCTTGTTAGTTTCGAACCTTATGGTCCGGCGGCGCCTTCGACACTATGGCTGGGTGGAGGAATCTCTGCGTTTTTGGGAGGAGCAATGTTCGACAGGAGATGCTTTGACGCGAGAGTATGTTAAAGTAGAGGATGAATCGAACGAGTAAATGTACTTGTAAATGCTATCCTTCACATGATATATTGAAATGTTGCCCAAGGCGAGTGATTTGTGCCTCGTATCCCCTTTGTAAGCGTGTTTGTCTTCCGATAGTACTCTCAACATGGTGAGAAGTGCTCGGGACGATCATCGATAAGTAGGACTTCGGGTGCGAGACAAGAGCCATGGGTTGAGTACTCCAGCACTTGAGACGCAATATGTGCGAAGTAGGCTAGGGACGAGGGGTCAACACAGGCCCCTTCATCTTGTGATAAAGTAGACGCATGTGCTCCATCTGTAATCTTTTGTAGTGGCAGTAGCGGAGCTGGCTGCCGGATGAAGTAGGCACGCGCGTTCCATCCCTAACCCTTTAAAGTGGTGGCAGCGGAGCTAGCAGTCCGATGATGTAGGTGCGCGTGCTCTATCCCTAACCTTTTGAAGTGGCAGCAATGGAGCTAGTGGCTGGATGAAGTAAGCACGCGTGCTCTGTCCCTATCCCTTCGAAGTGGCAACAGTGGAGCTGGCAGCCTGACGATGTAGACGCGTACGCTCTGTCCGTAACCTTTTGAAGTGCGGCAGCAGAGCTGGTGGCCGGATGAAGTAGGCACGCGCGCTCCGTCCCTAACCCTTCAAAGTGGCGGTAGTAGAGCTGGTGGCTGGATGAAGTAGGCGCACGTGCGCTCTCCGTCCCTAACCCTTCCAAGTGGCAACAGCGGAGCTGGTGGCCGGATGAAGTAGGTGCGTGCACTCTATCCCTCAGTGTGTTAATTATACTTTGAATAGTGCACGCGGAGGCTGGCCTTCGCGTGTCTTATTTATACTCCAAAGAGTGCATGCAGAGGTTCGCCCTGCGTGTCTTATTTATACTCCAAAGAGTGCACGAGGAGGCTCACCCCCACGTGTCTTATTTATAATCCGAAGAGTGCACACGGGGGCTCACCCCCGCATGTCTTATTTATACTCTGAAGAATGCACACCGATATTTCCCTCTGCATGTTTTATTTATACTCTGAAGAGTCCATGTGGAGGCTCACCCCCGCGTGTCTTATTTATACTCCGAAGAATGCACGATGAGGTTTCCCTCGGCGTGTCTTATTTATACTCCGAAGAGTGCATGCAGAGGCTCACTCCCGCGTGTCTTATTTATACTCCAAAGAGTGCACACAGAGGCTTGCCTCCACGTGTCTTATTTATACTCTGAAGAGTGCACGCCAAGGTTTCCCTCGACGTGTCTTATTTATACTTGAAGAGTGCACGCGGAGGCTCGCCCCATGTGTCTTATTTATACTCTGAAGGGTGCACGCAGAGGCTTGCCCCCGCATATCTTATTTATATTTTGAAGAGTGCACACGGAGGCTCGCCCCTGCGTGTCTTATTTATACTCCGAAGAGTACACACGGAGGCTCACCCCTACGTGTCTTATTTATACTTTGAAGAGTGCACACGGAGGCTCACCCCCGTGTGTCTTACATGGAACGGGACAATGTCTTCATGAACGGTGCGCTTTATTGATTTCCTATTTGCACGGGTGACCTATTTACATGCGGTACGACACCAGTAGTATGCCGAGCATCCCTTCACCTTTATGCATAATATCGTCGCAACTGATCTGCATTCCATGTGTGATAGATAGTCTGTCCTTCCAAAGTTGCGAGACGATACACCCCATGCTGCAGAGCCGCTGTGATGATGTATGAGCCTTCCTACTTGGATTCTAGCTTGCCTACCGTTGCCGCGTGCAACGCCATTTTGAGGATGAGGTCTCCCAGCTAGAATTCTCACGAGTACACAGTGCGATCGTGCACTCGCGCTACTTGGCGCGCATACTTAGTGATGTGTTCGATGGCGGTGACTCGGTTGCCGTCGAGAAGATCCAGAGACGGTGTGCACTCTTCTACTGGAGCCTGAGCAAGGGCTCTCCTCGAACCGGCCTTGATTTCTTCTGGCGTGATCGCCTCATCGCCGAAAAGGAGTTTGAATGACGTAAACCCTGTCAAGCGCATGACTGTTGTGCAAAGGGACTAGAGGACGCTGGGAAGCTCCTCCAACCATTTGCCTTTCGGGAGACCTACAAGGTGTTTCTTGACTCCGGTGAAGATGGCGTCGTTTGCCCGCTTGACCACCCCATTGGACTACGGGTGGCTGACCGAGGCGTATTGGAGGGTGATGCCCATGCAGTCGCAAAACGCCTTGAAGGGCATAGAGTCGAATTGCAGGCTATTGTCGATAGTGATCTCCCTAGGCACTCTGAATCGGCAGATGATGTTCTGCCAGAGGAACCGCTGCATTGCTACAAAGGTTACCTTGGCCAGTGCAACCGCCTCGGGCCACTACGATGAACTGTAGGTCCCCTGGTGCATGCGGGAGCGGTCCAACAACGTCGATGCCCCATCGCGTCAACGGCCATACCAGTGGGATGGGTTGCAAGTTATTGGAAGGTCTGTGGATGACCCTTTCCATCCACTGGCATCCCTGGCACCGGCGCATGAGGTCGTGCGTGTCCGCGATGGCCTTTGGCCAATAGAAGCCTTGTCTGATTGCCTTGCCGATGAGAGATCTTGGCACAATGTCCAAGCCGCAAAGCCCTATGTGAATTTAGGCGAGGAGCCACTGTCCCTCACTGCACAAAAAGCATCGCAGTAGCGGGGCACAAACTCCCCGCTTGTAGAGGACGCCGTCCAAGACCTTGAAGGACTTGGCATGATGCTGTAAACGCCGTAGCTCGAGGGGATCATCAGGTTCGGCTACACCCTATAGGAAGCCATAGATGGGCTCCTGCCATTCGCCCTGTTGTGCGATCTGATGGATGAGGGCTGTGTCGCGCTTGTCATTCGTGATGGTTGCGGTTGCCAGGACTTCGGTGAACGCCCCCGTGAGAGGAGGGATCTGCTGACTGGCGGCCTTCGCCAGCACGTCAGCCTACTCATTGTTTGCCCGCGGAATGGCTTTCACGGTGACTCCCAAGAAATGGTGTTCCTTCGCCCTAACCGAGGCTAGATACATGGCCAGGTCAGGGTCCTTGGCCTGGTAAGACTTGTCGACGTGCCCCGCGATCAAGTGCAAGTCGGTGTGGACGAGCACCCCCCGCGCACCAAGGGCTTTGAGCTTGGCGAGGTCAAAGAGCAGTGCTTCGTACTCGGCTATATTGTTGGTCACCGAAAAGGCGAGGCGAGGCGAGTCGAGTACAGTAGGCGATGTCCCTCCGGCATAGTGATCACTGCGCCTACCCCGGTGCCAGGGGTGCCATAGGCTCCATTAGTGTGAAGTGTCCACACTAGGTATAGTGATGGCTATGCTTACGGTTGAGTTGGTGGGGTCCACTCGGCAAGGAAGTCCATGAGGACCTGAGACTTTATGCCCGTGCACGGAGCGTATGTCAAAGAGAAGGGCACGAGCTCGGCCGCCCCTTTGCCGATACGGCCCGTGGACTCCTTGTTATGCAGCGAGAAAGTAATGCTGAAGCTTCCTTGAGGCCATGACGAGGGCATAGGCCAATTTTTCTAGCTTGGTGTACCATGTCTTGGCACCCTGAAGAGCTTCAGAGATGAAGTACATGGGTTGTTGAAGGGAGCCCTCCTCCAAAACAAGGACTACACTGACTGTTACCGTAGCGATGAGGTACAACAGCAGCGGCCTTTGGTTTCAGGGCGACTAGGGTGGGAAGGCTCGCAAGGTGCTTCTTGAGTTCGTCGAAGGCCTTCGCGCAGTCGTCGTCCCAGTGGAACCCGTCGCATATGCAAAGGGTTTTGAAGAATGGGAAGCCTCTCTCGGCCGCCTTGGAAAATGGCTCAGCACGGCCATATGACCGGTGAGCATCTGGACCTTCCTTGTCGTCTTGGGTGGCTCCATGGAAAGGATTGCATCGACCTTGTCAGGGTTCACCTGTATTCCTCACCCTGACAACAAGAATCTGAGTAGCTTCCCCGCTTGCATGCCAAGGATGCATTTGTCTGGGTTCAGCTTGATGCCCGCCCGCCGAATGTTGTCGAAGGTTTCTTGGAGGTCTTGACCGTAGGAGGCAAGTTGTCTAGTTTTGATGACCACGTCGTCAACGTAGGCTTTGACATTCCTTCCGAGTTGGGAGGCAAGGGTGAGAGCGATGAGGTGTGTAAAGGTGACTCCCACGTTCTTGAGGCCGAATGGCATTCTAACGAAGCAGTACGTCCCTACCGGTGTTATGAAGCTTGTCTTGACTTCGTTGTCCTTGGCCATATGGAACTGATGATAACTAAAATATGCGTCCAAGAAGCTCATGAGCTCGCATCCCGCCGTGGCATCCACCAGTTGGTCTATGTGGGGGAGCGGGTAATTGTCCTTTGGACATGCCTTGTTGAGCGCAGTGAAGTCAATGCACATGCGTCACGTGCCACTGGCCTTCTTCACCAGCATCGGATTCACGAGCCAATCTGGGTGCTGAACTTCACAGATGACCCCAGACTGGAGTAACTTCATAACCTCCACCTTGGCCGCCTGTTGGCACTCAAGTGACATGCATTGGAGCCTCTGCTTGACTAGCTTGGTGTTAGGGGCGAACCACAAGGGTATGCTCCATGATGGTGCGGTCCACCCCCTTTATGTCGGCTGGTGACCACGTGAAGACATCCGCGTTGTCACAAAGAACTCGGAGCAGTTCCTACTTGACCTCCAGAGAAAGGCCCTCGCCGATGGAGACTTGCTGGTCGGCGGTATGCAAGGAGACTCTCTTGACTCCGCTGTCCAGCCTGGGCTTAGGCATCCACCCTGGGGCGGTGGGCATGCCTGTGTCAAGGGTATCTGTGACCTCGTGCACTGAGTTCTATCTGGCGGACGAGGTCTTGATCCCCAAACACGATAACAATGCCGTGCGGACCCGGAAGCTCTATGCAGAGGAATTTATGATGCAGGACCACTCCAAAGACATTGAGGGTCAGGTGCCCCAAGATTATGCTGTATGGGTAGGGAAGATCGACGATGTCAAAGGTGACGTCCTCGTTTCTCATGTGATCTCCCTGCCCAAAGGAGACCTATAGCCATATTTGTCCCAAGGCTTTCAATGGTTGACCTCCAAAACCCTGGAGCGGGATCCCTGAAGGCCCCAGCCTACTTCACAGGATTCCCATCTGGTCGAAGGCTGCTGCAAATAAAATGTCAGCGGAGCTACCCCTGTTGACCAGAACATGCTTAACATCACAACTTGCGATGGTGGCCTGGATCACTAGAGGATCCTGGTGAGGAAAGTCGTCTCCGTCCGCATCGGCGAGGGTGAAGGTGATGTTGTTTTGCGCCCAGGTCGGTGGCGCCTGGGCAGGATACTCCGACAGGTGATGCAGTCGACAAGCATAGGATTTCTGCTGCCGTGCAGATGAAAATTTTAGCGAGGAGCCTCCGCATATGATGTTTATGATGCGTCGCAATCCTCCGTCAGCAGCCTGTATACGTAGGAGGCCCTCCGAGGGCTGCTGCACGTGGGTCACCGCCAGAGTCCTCGCTTCCAAGGCTCTATCCCTAGCCACGCTTTGGCTAGAGTCGCGATGGTAGGGCATGTCCACGTGAGGTAGTCGCCGCGGTCACCTTCACGGCCCTGGCCTCACCCGCGCCCGCGACCTCTGCGAACCCATCCTCGGCCAGTGGGGGCACTGTCATCGGAGCCAGGCTTGATGTTGAAGAAATACCTGGCCTTCTAGGCCTTGCGTTGTTTGTGATTAGAGGTGTCCTTCAAGGAGCCATGCGCCTGCTTGGTGTCGGAGGTGTTGCCCTTGCGTCGCTTCATGGAGTCTGGCGCCTGCTTGGTGTTAGAGGCATTGTCCCTACACCGTTGCGCGTTCTTCCTCTACCCTTGTGCACTCTCCATCTTGTCAAAGAGCTTGGAAACCATCTTTGTTGGCTTGCGCGCGTTGTACTCAGCCAGCGGCCCCGAGTGAAGGCCTTGGATCGTTGCGTTGATGATCGTGGTCTCATTAACGCCCTTGACATGGCAGCGAACCTTGGTAAAGCATTTGAAGTATTCTCAGAGCTTTTCTGAGGGCTTCTACTTGATGGCGAAGAGTTGATTCACGTCGACCCGCTCGACGTAGTTTCCTTGGAAGTTGTTGTACAGGCAGTCACAGATTTGCTCCCATGCATAGATGGAGTTCGACTCTATGGTAAAGAACCAAGAGAATGCTAATCCTTGCAGAGTGAGTAGCATTCCCTTCGCTTTGGTGAAGTTGTCCCTGCCGACGGCTTCGATGGCCATCTCATACACACGAACGAACTCCCTAGGGTCCGTATCGCCCTTGTATGGCTCAATAGTGGGGAACTTGAAGTCTTCTGGCAATGTCGACTGCTGCAGGACGGCGGAGAGTAGAGGTGGGGGCATCACGGCTATCCGTCGATCAGGTGTGGCTTCCACCACTGCTGTCGGTGGCACTTGCTGGCTACGAGCCTCTTGCATATCCCGCACGGCCCCTCGGAGGTTCTGCCAGCTCGAGCTGCAGCGTCCCGAGGGCTGCTAGCAGAGCGTCCATCGTTGGGGCAGTTGCACTTGCCTGAGCGGTGGTGCGTGTTGTAAGGTTGTTGGCGACTATGGCCTACTCGGCGGAGCTGTTTAGTGCGCCGGTGCGACTGGTTCCCCGATCGACGACGAGACCAAGACGACCGTCGAGACCACCCGTCACCCTCGCACCGAATCCTGGATCACTGGGCATGCCAGTGCGGACGTTGGTGTCGGTGCTCCCGCTGACCCGGGAGCCATCGACGAAGTCAGCCACTGCACTCTCGGCGAGGCCGACCGCTGCACCACGGTGATCCCCGTGATGCCGACCGCCCCACCATCGGCTTTCGCCATGCCAACATCGCCTTCAGCGCCGATCGTCGATATCGACATGAGTGGCCCACCGACGAGGCCCTGGCATTCGTGACTGCCACCGTCGTGCTCCGCTTCCTTTTCGTCGTCAACGATGCTTTCTTGGGTGCCATCACTTCTCGTAATCTACGGCTTTCTCTCTGTCGTCCCCACGAATAGCGCCAACTGTTGTGGCTACTGACCAAACAGTAAAGTAGAAGAGTACTAGAGTGGTTGTGATAGATAAACAATGCTTGCCCCCTCCTCCATGTGCAGGGCATGTATATATATCTCCATGAAGCACAATTACAGTTTTGCTCTTACTGTCATGTATCTTTGATAAGGGTATACACATTATTCATATACCATATTGGGCCTTACAATTTCCTAACAGGTCGGATGGGCTCAGGTGGGGGGCCACCCCTACTACAGTTCCATACTTCCATATGTTTCGTAACTTTGAGTTAATTTCCCTGTGTTCATGCACAATGAGTTTGTTATGATAATTGTCAAATTCTTGTTGGCTTTCAGAAAATTCTGGATTCTAATTTAAGCAATGCCTTCCTATAATATTTGGTTGTCAAAATTTGTATACCAACCATGTTCAGGAAAACAAAAACTAATCACAACTGCTGCTGTGCATTTGCTTGATTTCTACATATCAATAATATATGTTCCTTACTAAACATAAAAATATGCTTATAAAGGAATGCAGGCCATGCTGTTCATTTTTGTCCTTATTTTCAGTCAAACCAAAGCCCATGTTTCTTCATGTTAACACACTCAAGACCACTACAGAGTCTGTCATTGAAGAACTGAACAAAATACACAATTTACTTCATTTTTCTAATGTTTAGTAAGCTTGTCGCTCTAAGTAACATCCCTCTTATTTGATGTATCCTGATGAGCCTGTTATTGTAATTGCAACCTTACTTTCAATCTCTATTCTTAGTGGGGTTGTTTAGTAAGCTTGTCGCTCTGAGTAACATCCCTCTTATTTTGTATCTTAATACTTTAGACACCTCATTCGGTACAGAGGATGCGATCTGAAATTCAAGATGGAATGTCAGTGTCTGAATGGTCCAATATCTAGGTTCTTCATCTGAACAGGTATGCACAGCAACAAAGGAAAATAGCTTGTTCATTTATTTTGGTCTTTCATCCTACGTACTGAAAATCAAATTTACACCTGAATTCATATAGGATAAAGACAAATCCTAAAAACACCATCAACGAACATTTCTTGCAACGTTTTCTGGACTTTGTAGTATGGGGCCATGAGCACAAATGCCTTATTGATCCCCAGGTAATAACTTGGGATTTTATTTTACACTTCATGTTTTTTAATATAAATAACTAACTATACACTTTCCTTCTGACCAATTGTTTATAGGAGGTTCCTGGGATGGGTTTTCACATCACACAACCAGGTTCATCAGTTGCAACATCCCTGATTGATGGTGAAGCAAAACTGAAGCATGTTCTTTTGTTACAAATCAAGGTCCTTTTTGAAGATTCTCTCCTTCATGTTGAACAGAAGTTCAATGCGATGTTTTCTCATTCCTTATATATTTCTTAAATAGGGAAACCAGTATAAGCCAACCAAAATACCTTTGAGGTCTATTAGACCTTTTGAGTATGCCGAGGTATGCCAATCCTTCATGCTTGCTTCAGTAAGTGAATCTCACAATATGAAATGAGTTGGTTGTCTTGAAAGATGAAGCAGATGTTAATCCTAATGATCAGGCCTCTATTCTTGAACATTTGGACAAAATTGTGAGTTTTCAATTTTCGATGCTATGTTTAAATCTTGTCCATTTTCTTTAGAAGCACCATGACATGCTGGTGTGGATTAGGTTCAAGAATGGCCATTTGCCATTTTTTTAGCCTGGTAAAGTTTTCTTTCTTAAATGGAAGTGGTTTGTCCTCAAGTTTCATATTGCTCAATTGCTTCAGGTAAGAAATCTGATTGAGAAGAGTATATCACAGCCCAAACTTCTATTAATTAGAATCAAGGTAAAAAAAATCTGGACAAAAATAAAGTGCTCTATGAAAAATGATTAAGATAGAGAAAATTGAAGTTGCTCATATTGTTATGCAGGTAGATGACTCTTTATTTTCAACAATAAACCCACAACGATTTGGTCAGAAGTATGTTGGCAAGGTACCTCAGACACTAACGTGGCACTTACTAAAGTGTCTCAATCTTATCTGAATGAACTTATTTGATGACTTCTTATTGTAAAGTCACAAACCCCCAAGATATTCTCATTTTCTCAAAATCAGCAAAGTAATTTTCTCAAAATCAGCAAAGAAGCGCCAGACTGCAGGAGGTATTTCTTTATAAGAACAAACGATGCATATGATATCTACTTACTGAGAGAAATTACACTAAGCTATGAGAAACTTATTAATAGTCCTTGATAAAAAATGACATATTTTTGAGTAATTTGTTTCCTTGACTATGTCTTTATATATTGTAGAAAATATCATGATTCTGAGAAATTTCATCCTGAGGAACTAAACAGAGAAACAATTGAAGCTTTGGTTGCAGAAAGTAATTGGTACTTCTTAAAACTACATATACTATATTCTTTTACTCTTCTTTCAGGATGGGATACATGTTGGTATGCATTTTATTCTTGATGACATGCCCTTTAGTTGTACATATGATAATCATATCATGAAAAGAAAAGAATTATTCTTTTCCGTATTAACCCCTATGCATTAATTGGGTACTAAAATGTAGTTTCGTATTGGCCAGAAATAGAATTTTGTTTTCATCTACCCTACTCTATAATTCATCAAAATTTTCTTTACTAAATCCACCCCCTCAATAACCCCCACAGTCATGCCAAATCTAAGTCCACCCAGATTTGTGTACCAAAGTAATCCAACTTCATACAAATGAACGGCCTAGATCTCTTCTCAAACCTTCTTCTTTTACTCATTGAAGATCGTAAGGTCAGAATTGTTCGGATCATGCACATCATTGAGATACCCTTCCAATCCGTGCGCCCCCGCGCCCCCGGGTGAATCCGTGCTGCTGCGTCGTCCCCCACACCGCGCCGCCTCCCTCCCTCCTCGCTGCACTCCGCCTCGCTCCTCCTCCCCGCTCCGCCGCCGTGTCCTCTCCCCCACCCGTCCGCTCCGCCGCCTCCTCCTCCTCCCCACCCCGCGCCGCCGCCGCCTCCTCCCCCCACCCCGCGCCGCCGCCTCCTCCTCCTCCTCCTCCCCACCCCGCTCGATCTGTCGCTGGAATGGCGGAGCGCGAGTCGGGAGAGGCTTGATGTCGTTGGGAAGGTCGGCGGGAGGCGGTCGGAGACGAGGGAGATGGAGGAAGGGGAGCGCGGAGGCGAGGCGATGCTCGGCGCGCGGACGGGGCGCGCTGAGGGTGATGAGGAGGTAGATGGGCTCCGACATCCGCGCCTCCTCTTCGTCCACCACCACTCCCGGTCGCCTACCGCGACCAAAGCTCGCCGCTGCCTCCGCCGCCATCACCTCCATCGCCGCCTCGGCCTCTCGCCCACCGCGTCGAGGAGGTCTCTCGCATGGCCAACTCGCCACCGGCGACCTCGCCGCCGCCACCGCCTCGCGCGCCGTCGGTCGGCCGAGCCCGTGCGCGCCGCTGCCGCTCTTGTCTCCGGAGCGAGTAAGAGTCGGCACCGCGACTCAAGCTGACCTCAAGATCTCTTCTTACGAGCAGTCCAACGGGTTCTTGGCGCGGCCGGGGCGACGAGGTGGAGCAAAATCTCCGTCTTTTCCTCCTAATATATCGAGTTTCCATCTGGTTTCGTCGCATAGCCGAGACCGAGTGCATGTGATGATTTCCATGTGGAAAGGCCTTGAAGTGATGGATTCTTGGAAAGTTCGTTATCCCATCGCCAAGAAGAGAAACAGAGGCTTCCTCGCCGCCGCTGGCTGCCTTCCTCGAGTTCCTCGTGAGAATGGCTTGGACCCCATGTTTGTATTCCATGGCCGACACCATCTGCGCTACATAAGGTGTTGGAGTGGATAACCCTATCTTGCTACGCTTCGTTTCGTTAGAATTTTTCAGATGAATAATTATTGTTACATATTGGCTTGCATTGGGTGCATCTTTTTTTGTTGTTGCTGCCAGTTTTACCCTTTCCCAAGTATGTAAAAGAGGGAGCTTGATTATGTTCCTATAATCCTAAGGCTAAAATCAGGCATGGAGTCGCAGATCACGGAGATTGAAAGCGAGCTCAAGTGCGAACTCAAGGAGGTTTCGTGGCTGCGGATTTCTATGCGATTCCGCCTGAAGTTCGTATTTCTGGCTCCGAGGCTTATCGGCAAGGGAAGGTGATAAGTAATTCATTTCTTATTCTGAAGCTTTCCGGTACTCGCCAAACATAGACGCACAGATTGCATATCTCTAACAGATTATAGAAGCCTTATTTAACCGGATGTTATATGATGTTAATGTCCTTTTATTTTTTCTATCAAGTGTTTTCGAGACAAGTTATCCTAGATAGAACTCGTATAGCATTTTTCTTTTTATGTGAGAGACCAAATGCTTCAAACATAACGAAATTGGTAGATGGACAAAGCTTTGTGCTATCATGTTCTTATCATGCATTCTTTTGTGCATGCCATTGCTTCAAGCTAAGTATCTTTCAAATACATTGCAGATCTATGGAATCGATGCAGCACGGAGCTGCTATCTTAGCACTTGATGTTCAACCAGAGACCATGTTCTTGACCTCTGTTTGCACTGTAATTATTTCAATCCTTTGTTATATATCACATTAGACCAGTATTTTCTTAGTGGCAAATGTCTAATAAACGATGCACCTTTACCAGACTTGTTTTGTGCGCCACATGTGTTCAGCAGTATGGAAAGACCTAGCAAACCGCATAACCATAAGATGATAAGAACATAGGAGGCCTTTCCTGATTGGTTGATCTTTGGGTAATTAACTGCTTTGTTTGGATTGAACCAAGCCCATTAAGCCACATGATCCTGTTGTTTGATGGAACGATGCAGTTTCTAGGTTGATAAATATGTTGCGTCTAGGAGACCAGGTGTTTCAATCTGTTGTTTGATGGACCGATACAGTTTCAAGTTTGATAAATGCATTGAATTGTATTCTCCAATAGGTTGAACATAGTAGTGTTAGTCTACATATTTGCTCCATTGTCGAGGATGGTGTTGGTTGTAAGTCAAACACCATTTTCTTTGGATTGTTTCATTGTGGGTCCTGTAGATTGTGTTAGATCTTCAGTTATTTGTGGGATTAATTTCGTTCAATGTGTTAACGATGCGCCTGTATGATGTGCAAGGTGCAAAACTTTGCATGCTTGCAGATATGCTTGGTAGCATAGCTTCGGATTGTTCCATATGCGGCATTGCATTACATGACATACGAGCAGTATAGGTGCTGGATACTGAATAATTTTGCTCCATCAGTGGGTACAGGGCCTGTGGTTGATCTCTTGGTGGCTCATTTCTTTGGTGGGATCGCAGATTCGTGTACCTACCCATTAGACTTGGCTAGGACCAAGCGGCATACTGTATTGCACTCCATGCGGATGCATGTTCATTCTTTTTTATTATTATTATAAAAGTGAAAAGTCTCCATCAATAGAAGTATTATGGGTAGATAATTCCCTCATCACCATTAGTAGTCTACATGATGCTGGCTATTGATCAATTCATCAATTATTGTTAGCAATCATTGGCTCATGGTTGTTTGTATTAATTTCTTCACAATTGCTCCTAGGTTTCAAATGTGGCCCAACCTTGCAATGTTTTGGGAAATTCAGTGCCGACAACCAGACATATAGTGGTATCAAGGATGTTTTTAAAACTGTTTACAAGGAAGGAGGTGCACGATCTTTGTACCGTGGTGTAGGTAAGCCTTATCTCCCCATTTCCTTTGCTATGGACTGGAGTAAGCATTATTTTTTTTTGAAGCATCATTTATGGTTCATTAGTAGGCTAGCAAATTATCACGTGATCTCTCTGTCTGCTCTGTTGGTTCCACTTCAGCTACGCGCTTGCACGACTTTTTAGTTCATAACAAGGGTGATGGTCGACAAGTTTAGGTTAATGCTCGATAGGGATATTCTGATATCCAATTATGTTTCTCAGTGTCATAAAAAAATAAGGCATCTTTGTTTGTTTACTGCCTAGGTATTACATTTAGGTGATCTAAAAGGCAAATTGCCAGGATGCAATATTTGAGAATAGTTTAGATCTTTAGGATGAGCTAGCACATGAATATCCCGAACCTTGTATTTGAAATTCCTAATGATGGTTTTACTATATTAAATGTGAGAATATGTATTGGTTTTTCTTGTATTAAATGTGAGGATATGTATTGAGTGCATGTGTGTACAATTTATTTAGTCCATCGTATTACATCGCATGACATCGGGTTCAAAGTTCTTCTAATCAATGTCGGGCCCAACTCGATCGGTATCCTTCCATACTGGCCTAAAATTTTATATATATGAAGACCAGAAATCTCGAGTTCAGAAGATTACAAGAGATCCATCGTATTGAAGCTCTCTTGTGGTGCTTTAGCTGGTCTTTTGGACAAACCCTCACTTATCCATTGGATGTTGTCCAAGACAAATGCAGGTATAATTCACATTCCAGTCCTAAATAATCAGACGTTGTAATTTGTTTTGCAATGTCGATTAGCTCTCGACCTTTCTGCGTTCAGTTTGAGCAAGCGATCCCAAAATGCAAATGATGCCTTCCGTATAAGGGGAACATTTCAGGTCTCTTGCTTACCATTCGGTGCGGGTGGAGACAACTCTTGGCGGCTTGAGCCTTAACTATGTCAAGGTATAAGCGATGACTTTACGAAGGGAAAGGGCAAAATAAAAATAATTACGATTTCAATTGCAAGCTGCAAAAGATACTGATTGTTATATATCTGAACACTTATAATGGGTTGCTCTTTATTTTGTTTCATTGTGTTCTATTATTAAGGAATAGGAGTGGCAGAGATGCTCTTTTTTTTTTTGGAACTGTATCTTAGATCCGGGTCGGCGAAGTCGACGGGCACGACCCTGCCACGGCCCTTGCCCCCCTTGCCGTTATTGGGGATCCTGAGGCGACGGTCGACGAGGACTAGGCGCGCGCTTGGCGGTTGGGAGGGCGGAGCGGAGTGCGGAGTCGGGAGAGGCTCGATGTTGTTGGGGAGGTCGGCGGGAGGCGGTCGGAGACGAGGGAGATGGAGGAAGGGGAGCGCGGAGGCGGAGGCGGTGCTCGGCGCGGACGGGCGCGCTGAGGGTGACGAGAGGTAGGTGGGCTCGCGTCGGGGTGGGGTGGTGCTAAAGCCACCGGAGGAGCGCCACCGCGCGGACCACGGCCTCGCGGCGGAGGCGGTGGTGGGGGTGGATGAAGTGGTGGAATACATCGGTGGCAGCGGTGGGAGTTTGGGAAGGAAATGGGGTTTTACCGTTTTAGGAAATGGTGGAATGCCGATCCCGCCTCGCGTGGGGTGGGCGGCGATGCGGCGATCGCGCGATCGGAGGTCAGAGCGCGGCGCGCGGCACCGGGGGATTAATTGCATCGTAAGTTGGTATTTATGGTATGAAGGTGGAATCGTTGATTACTTTTCTATTATAACAAGTTTTACTTGCCACTACTGACCATGTTGGTTATTCATACCTGTATTGTGCGGCTTATGCTTTTGGCAAGATTGATCCAACTAACATGTGAGTTACTTAACATGTTACTATTGTTTCTCTTAACATTCCAGGTCTAAAAGCATTCATCGGTCTTGTTGTATTGGTAATACCATGAATGCTGTCAAGTGGCACATATGTGTATGTAAAGCTAGAAATTAATCAAGACGTTATCGGTCATTCATTGAGGTGATGACTTTTACAATTTATCAACCGAAGTTTGCTTTCATTGATAAAGGTGGAGTGATATTTGCGAGTGATGCATGCATTGTGACCTCGGTTCCAAACCATCCTATTTCCAATTTTCCATTGAGCACCTAGATAACCATCCAACATTTTACTTTATCGAGCGGTTCTATGGCGTACCTGCAGAGGATGATCCGGCGACGCAGATCGGTGGCGACGCCAACTCTGCCCGGCGTTCGCGACGGAGGCTACGCCGCCATGCAGCGCGTCACGTAGTGGAACCTCGATTTCATGGATCACAACGAGCAGGGAGACAGGTGAGAAACAAAATTTCGCCTTGCCCTACGATTTTTAGCAGCACGATTGTCGGATATCTGGATAAAATATCTCTAAAACGATACAAGGGTCGAAAAGTATTTACACGCTGATATGGTAAACTTGTCGATGCCATAATTATTATATATATAATATCATGCAGATGTTAATTTTGTTAATTTAAAGATAGAAGAAAAATTTGAGATAAAATTCTGTTAGTGCAGGTGTTCCTTCCAATTAATATTGAGAAGTTTCGCTGGTACCTAGCGGTTGTGAACGCTAAAAAATGTGAGATACATGTCTTGGATTTCCAATTAATTTTATCTTATTTTGTATTTTACCGTAGCGTTAGCACGGGCACACTACTAGTAAATATAATGGCCAGAAAGGTACTTCTGGCTAGAAGCTGCTTTGTGGTAAGCATTGAACAACTAATCAGTCAACCCCCAATTGATCATATACCCTCCACTTAGATGGAAATTCAGGATTTACCCTCCTGGCCCACGTGTCAGTGACTTATGATGACCCCACGTGTCATTGAGATGGGAGGGTAAATCCTGAATTTTCCAACTAAAGGGAGGGTATATGATCCAATCTCCCGTCAGTCAATGAATCTACATAGCTATCTAGGTCCCATCAAACTTTACACAAGAGCTTGGTACAGCCATGAGCTGAAGTTAATGATAGTATTGTGAAACAAGGAGTATTTCATTGTCTAGGGTTTGCAGTTCTATATGACTTTTTTTTTTTGTTCTGTAGATCCATTGGATGATTTTATTGCTTCTTTTTTTTTACAATGGTAAGATATAGCTAAAATGTAGGCTTCGGTGCTTCACAATGGTAAACCTTTCTTCTTTTTTTTAGAAAATGGAGATTCTTCCGGTTGATGACTTGGACATTGCATTGCAAGATTTTGTGAACAAGGATGACAAGATGGCATTTTATACATGTTTTGCGGCGAAATCTTGACAAACCAGAGTATGATAGGCTTCTATTTTTTTTAGTAAGTTTAAAATTAATGACTATGTTGGTTGTTTAATACTATATCTGGTGGTTTATCTACAATGTTTCTGTGTTTGAGCCATTTGGTCTGCTTGAACATCTATTTCTTTGATCCTTTTCAATAGATGAAGCAGAAACGTTTTACTCTGCTCAGTAATTCTTTGATTCTTTTGAGTTGTCCATCAAATGATTTCTTTTATTGTAGGATATTTCAGACCTACTTGCATACATAAAGAATCTCATCTTATCAAAGAGGTAGTTGTTAGCATACTCTTGGTTATTTCCATTACAATTTCAAACACAAAAATTTGTTTTGTCAGTTCTACATATTCCAATTTGCAACAAAACCTAGACATTTGCATTTGATCACAAAGATATTGGTTTGGCGAGATTGATTTAGTCACGAGCGGCATGATGCGAGGATGGCCGTGCAGGTTGGGTGTGGTGGCAGGAGCCATCGTGCAGTACATGCTAGGCATCATGGTGGAGGTGTGACACATGCCACAGCGGAGCACGGCCAAGCATAGTGGCAAAGATGAGGGCACCATGAAGGCTAAGAGAGGTGCTATGCGAGTTGGGGTAAAACTTGTTCAGGTGCACAACGTAGCTAAAGAAGTACCACGGACTCACTTTAGTAATAGTGACTTGACATACTAGGTAATATAATTCTCTTTTTATCCGTAGCAACACAGACATGCTGGAATAATATGGTTTTTCAATCTGTAGCAATGCACGGGGATTAAACTATTTTCCTTTAAAAGTTCCATTTGTTAGTGTCTATGGCCTCACCATCCACCCTTCACAATATTATGTGTTCTCCATGTGTACATATCCATGTGTCTTGGAGGATCTTCTATGAAGGATAGGATTCCTACGCATATGTGTATGCATGTGTTTCATGGCATGATTTGTCATACTTGTAACATGGATTTTTTATACTATTTAAAAATTTAAGTTATTGCTAGAAGTTTTTAGTAGACTCATGGTCGAGATTTTGATGAGACCTTTGCTCTAGTTGCTCACATGATGATAGTTCACACTTTGATTGCTGTGGTTATTGTTCGGTCATAAAAATTTCTCAAATAGATGTTAAGAATGTCTTTCTTCATGGTGATCTACATGAAGAAGTCTTCATGGAACCACCTCCTGGTGTTGATGTTCCATTTGGGCATGTATGTTGCATTCAAAAGGTTCTCTATGGGCTCAAGAAAGCCTCTCGCGCCTGGTTTGAGCACTGTAGCTATGTGATTTGAGCTGTTGGTTTCTCTCCTAGTGGACTTGACCATGCACTTTTCATTTACACCTCTAAGCATGGCCGTACATTGCTTCTGCTCTATTTGGATAGTATGTTGATTACTGAGATGGTTCGGCATACATTGTTTTTGTTAAGCAAAAATTGAGTGAGCAATTCAAGATGTCAGATCTAGAGTCCCTCGGTTACTTTCTGGGAATAGAGGTTGATCATACTGATGACGGCTCCTATATCTCTTTGTATCGGTACACTCAAGATTTGATCTCTCGCTTAGGTTATACTAATACACACACACTGCTGCTACACCTATGGAGCTCCATTTGCAGCTATGTCCTACTGATGGCACCTCTCTTGAGGATGCCTCTCGCTACAGGCATTTGTAGATAGTCTTGTATATCTCACTGTGACTAGGCTTGATATTGCTCATGTAGTTCATGTTCTTACTCAGTTTGTCAGTGCCTCTACCTCAATTCATTATAGTCACTTCATGTGCTTGGTACTTAAGGGGGACAACATCTCATCGTTTGTTTTATGCTCACTCTAATTAGCTTCATGCTTACTCCGACTTGACCTAGGCCAGTGATCCTATTAACCATCGCTCAGCCACTAGTTATTGTCTTTTTCTTGTCACCTCCCTCATTGCCTGGAAGTTCAAGAAATAGACTTTAATGTCTCGTTTCAGTGCTGAAGCTGAGCTTCAAGCCCTTGCCACCACCACATCAGAGATCGTGTGGCTTCAGTGGCTTTTGTCTACTTTTGGTGTTCTGTGTGATGCACCCACATCCCTTCTTTGTAATAGTATCACTGCTATTCAGATTGCAAATGATCTTGTCAAGCATGAGGTCGGACAGAGCTTGAATTTGAGCCGGGTTACCACTGTGGCTTGGTCCTGGCCATCGTACCTGATGATCCTACTGCGCAGCTGGAAGGTTGTCAAGAGCCACACGATCACAGCTTGTCGCAAGCAAACTGAAGATCACCAGGAAGCGCACAACTTCTTTATTTATTATTATTATTATTATTATTATTATTATTATTATTATTATTATTATTATTATTATTATTATTATTATTAAAACCAGCTACCTCCTAGTGATACCAGTTGCAATTTTTAATGGTTGAGGTTGTTTGATCACTGCATTTCTTCTGTGTAAGATGTCCCAAGTAAGACAATTACATCAATCATCATTCCGCTTCAGATTTTCAGTGGCATTGGTTTCAATTCAGTTGCTTATGTAGTTATGTACTTGCCTGCTTCCATGGAAGCAGACGGTTGGCCTAATGCAAGCAAATGCCGATCTTAAGCTGACATCAGCATGCACTCAAATGTTTCGGGCTTTTCAGTAACCTTGATTTCAAATTTTCATGGACACTAACGCATTCACTTCAAGTTACTTCAATCGACGAGTTTAGTCACAATTTGTGCTGTACATTTACTACAAGTCAGCACTTCATACCGAGAGTGAAGCGTTGAGATGTTAAGAAAATGTTAGCAGATCCTACATCTGAAAGAAAACAAAATGGAGAAGAATAATTTATTGACGCTTATCTAACAATAAAGAATCACTAAACATACAACCAACCCTCCTCTAACATGTGCTCCCAAAAATTCTCATATTGTTACAATTAACATGTTCCTATCATGTCCAAAAGTTTGAATTCGTCGTGATGATCACCAACATCACGCTCAACAGCAACCGGAGGATGAACAAGAACCCTTTCTCCCTTCCAGTTCTCAGTCTCCATATTGCAGATCCCTCAGCGTCACTTGTCTGCGTGGTTGTGTTTGCCCCGCCAGATTTGGTGACGTTGTTCAACAGCTTACTGCATGATAACAAACAACATTAGCAGAAGTCCAGGTATGGTCTGAATTATGACATGAAACATTTGATCTCACACTTCACTATTCAAAACATACATCTGAAATCGAGAAGACAGAGTGGCCTATTAATTTCTTCTTCAGATCAGAAGTTCACAGTATTCTTTAGGAACAAAAATTGGCTGTTACATTTTCAAGCTCTAGTAGGATTTCATAATTCTTTAATGTGAGGGATTTCATTATGCCTCAGTAAATCTTCCACTGAAAGACATGAAAGAAATGGACATTGTCTGCAGTATTGTTTAGCAAGGGCCTCTACATGTACCCAGGGCTACTTGTAAGCACATGATTTAAATCATTTTTAGGAAAAGAGAAGGCCCACAATGCAAAGCAGAATTCGAACAAAGTATCATGGAAATGGAATGATTTTACTGCCAACGTTACCCTGTCCCTATTCTGTGGGGCATAATAATCCCTTTTCATCCTTAAGATGCCTTCCTATCCAATAAATAATCGGTTGGACAATATGAAGGACATTATTGAGAAAATTTTCAGCAATGTACCTTCCAGGAAAGATGCAGCCATCATGACCTGCACAACAAAAGGCATCGATTTGTTAGTAAATCAGAAAGGAGCTTCAAGAATTCAATGTAAATTTGAAAGTTATACTTGCGAAAGATTGAAGCAAACTCATCTACATGAATATATGCACAATTTGTTATCAACTTCTCCCTTAAACTACCTTGATGCAATAAATTTGATGTTGTGGTCAGAGATGGTCAAATATGTGATTATGTGAACAAAACAAGCTGGTTTGGACTTGTGTATTGCCTTGAGATGAGAGGGTCAAAAAAACAGAAATTGACTCCTGAAGAGTGATAAGAAAAGATGAAGAAAATTTCAATTTTTTGGTCAGCATGTACTTGCACCTGTAAATAATCACGAGTACAAAACTTCTCATTCAGAGGACCATTCAGGACCAGTAAAAGCAGAAGTTGGTCCACATTTGTATTTAGTACAGTACATGTAAGCCCAAGAAGCCTGATAGTACATGCCATGGGGAGCTTTGGCCTCCCATCTCAGAAAGACCATGCTGCAGACTTGCAGTAGATCTTGATGTTAAAAAGAGTATTTCTTTTCTGATGCTAAAAGCCTAAATCTAACTTTGATTCCGTATGAACAACTTCTGGTATTTCTGGCACACACACTACAGAGTTTGCAAAAGAGAACACAATCTATATGGCACTCAGGACCACAAAATTATCATTGGCTAGGCCAGTCTGTAACAGCATCCCCATTGACCATCCTAACATCTAGGTCAGTCAACTAATTACAGAGCTTTCATTCAATACTCCTTGTACCAGTCAATGACCAACTGACTCACTAAGAAAAGGATAAGTAAATTAAACACGGAATCACCAAATGCTAACATTAGCTAGCTTTGTAACATGGTTGTATATAATAAAGCAACCTTGGGGGGGGGGGGGGGATTGGAGAACAACATACGCATGTGTCCATGTAATAATACTATTCCCATACCAGACAACAATACATGCTCCCAACATACACTCCAGTTGGCCACTTGCATAGATTACACTTTGTCTTGACTCTTGATCCGCATTACAAATTTCAAAAGGTCTAGATGACATCCAGATCCGAAAGATTCCAGCATGCACTTTATCTTTTCATTTATCCCCTTACCTTTTCTTTAAGTAAATACAGCTCATATGTGGAGGACAAGGCCACTGTCCAGAGAAGTTGCTACTTGGCCGCAACCAACATGAGTTCAGCACTTCAGTTTTGCTGCATTAGTTCAATGCAATTGCCGTGACATGGTACCATAATCCAAAGGGCAAGAATGCCTCACTAGTCACTTCCTCACCATATGTTCTATGCTGGCCATGTACAGAGCCGTTGCCTTTCAGACAACGACTTCTTCTGTAAGTAAAACACGTGTAACTGTTTTTATGCCCCGTCAATATCGGTGAACCATGATTAAACATGGCACAGCGATATTAACAATTTATTAACCACAATTCAACTGTTAGTGACAGGGCACACAAGCAGCTACAGGTCACAACTACATAAAGCCTCAATGTAGTACTTGGATGTCGTGAAACAATGAAGTTTCATGACAACAAGACTTTGGAATCCCTTGATATGCCAAGGTATGATATTACCCCCCCCCCCCCCTCTGCGCCGCGCGTTTGCTACCAAACAATGGGCAAGCCCCCCACCAAGTACACAAGGTTGCACATGAAAGTGCAATGCGTACCAATGCAGGAACATCTAACGCAATCATGGGCAACCAGAAAGATCTCAGATCTCAACTTTAGCTTTTGAAGCATGCCACGGGCCATTATGTATGCGAGACCTATACATCAACATTACCCATGATTGAACTTTGTCAAAAGTTGCGATTTTGTTCTGAAACATCACACATTCTGAAGTTTTCCCCTCACCAAATGAGAAGACAATCTCAATGCGGTCATTCCACAATGTAAGTAAAACAGCAATCATTTTCATCTTCTAGCTCGTCCCTTAGTTAGTAATGGGATGACAAGAAGTTGAAATGACATGCTAAGAAACAAGAATGAGGTTAACTTTAGTTAGTACTGGGATGACAAAGCTGGTGAAAGTGATGGGGCGAGGTGTGCAATGTGCCCTTGGCATGTGATGTGTGCTCCTACTCACATGCGTGAAAGGGGATTCCTTTTTGCAACCTTGTGGCATCTTTTTTTCTCTTTATGAAATGGTATTGGGGGCTCGTGTGTTACCAATCAAACCATGCAGCACACTCCACGCCCTAAGCACTCTCTCAGACTTGGCAGAGTACCAAACAAATCTACAACCAGATCCAGTGCAACTTCTGTCTGCTATACACTATACCTTTCTCCCTCTATTTTGATGTGGTCATGGACTCATTGTCATATTAAGGGGCGTTTGTATTAGTTTTTGCTTGTGACTTTTGACTGTGGCTTATGACTTTTGGTTGAAAATAAATAGTAGCAGCTAAAAGAAGTGACTTTAAGAAGGAGGATGTGAGCGATAGGAAAAATGAGGGAGAAAAACGTGTGTGTGACGGGAGTGAGAGCCGAGAGGAGTGGAGTGCATGATGCACCTGTGACCCCTTGTCTTATCCCTGACGGTAGCGAAAGAAGTGAAGAAGCCGTCTATATTAACTTTTGGCTTTTCTAAGCAAAAACCAATGCAAACAGGATCTAAAAAGAGCACTGCTACGCGTACATAATCCTGCTGGCGAGTCGCTGACAACCGAATCCCACCAAAGGTGTTATTTTGAAGCCATAATAAACCGCACAAGAAGTGTCAAGATCTCGCTAGTCTAGAATGAATGATCTAATTTGTTCTTAACCCATGTTTTCATGGAGCTAACAACAATTCCTCCCAAATAAAACGACACCTCGTTGCTGCACTCCTCCTACCCTACCTAGAAGGAAAAGCAACCTTTATCCAAACCATCAATGGAATAAACACTATTGCACTTAGTGTTGTTCTCCAATGGAAAGACAGACCGAACAACTTTCCAAGAATGCCATCTACTTCTGGGGCGTGACAATGGCATCCCTCCTACTCGAGATCGAAGCCGAAATCTTCAGAGAAACGTTTCCACGGGGTTATTGACCTACTAACTGGATTGGTATGACGCCACACCACACTATTTCACTATGCATCAGCAACACCTGACCAATATTCTTTAAAGACCTAAAGGGGATCACGGGAAACTACTGGACTAGTGAACAAACCTCAATGCAAGTCAGTCTAAGCTAGTCTAACCAGTCACTCGTCAAATGGTTAAGAAGTGCATTTCTTCAACACAAACCTCACAAACACACTTGCTAGTTACTACTTACTACTCATTAGAATGAGAAGAACAGTATGCACCAAACAACAAACATTGCTACTAAATCCTTGACTATCCAAGCAAACCAAAAAGGAACACAACCAATAAAAATTGGAAAGATCAAAACGAGCAAAAAAGAAAAAAGATTGATCAAGTTTCACCGAAGTAGCATGAAAATTCATTTCCCAAGCAATGCCATATGAATAGCAAAATAAAAAGGCAATGCCATATGAATGCATCAGCAATTACGAAGAGGAGGGGTTGATTAGTTATTGGCAAGTCTTGGTACTCACTGGGATCGGTGGTGGTGACCATGCCGGCGCCCTGGAAGTAGCAGGAACCGTCGGCCTTGCTCTGCGACTGGTAGTAGGCATCGAAGGCGTACGAGGCGTGGTTCCGCACGTTGTTGGGCTCGTAGCACCCCTCGCCGGGCTGTATCGCCGTGCAGTCGGCGCGCCCGGGGCCGCACGCCCAGTCCATGGCCGCCTGCACCGCCTTCTCGTCCGCGTCGTCGGAAGCGATGCAGAACGTCCGGTCCGTCGTGTCGTTGGCCAAGAAACCCCCCGTCCCGGATACGTGGAGCAGGTACACCGGCGTGCCGTTGCCGTAGAAGAGGCCCCAGTTCGCCTCCGACACTGGCCCCGGCCGGAGGTCCTCGTTGAAGAGCTCGTAGATGTAGACGCTCGCCTGCACGCCCGGGCGCATCGGCGTGCCGGGCTTGTCCATGACGTGCTTGATCAGGTTGGAGTTGTACGCGTCGGCGTTGTCCCTGGTGGCGTACGGCTCCGCCTTCCGGTCCCCGTACGACGGCCACCCGGTCTCGGTCACAAGCACCGTCACGCCACCGCCGCTCACGTTGAGGTTTTTCACCGCGACGTGCACCGCGTCGAGCAAGGCGTCGAACACGTTGGTGTAGTGGAGCAGCGTGTTGGGGTCGACCATCTCCAGCGATGGCGGCAGCCGTTTGAACAGCGCGTTGTCGAGAGGGATCACGCCGTTGCTCTGCATGAGGGAGTAGTAGGGGTAGAGGTTGAGCATCAATGGCGCGGAGGTGTTGGCGAGGTGGGAGAGAAGGGGGAGGAGGAAGGACTTGGCCAGGGACTGGTTGAAGAAGGCCTGGGACGGGGGGAAGGGGTCGACGACGACGGAGAAGGGAAGCGGGGTGGAGACGGGGATGGAGGAGAGATTGGCGGCGGCGAGCGCGGCGGCGAGGGACTGGATTGCGGGGAGGAGGACGGGGAGCGCTGAGGGGAGTGCGGTGGGGACCTCGTCGCCGACGGCGATGGCGGAGATGAGGCCCGGGCTGCTGGAGTTGGGCGCCGCGAAGGGGAGCACGCGGCGGGAGACCCAGGCGGAGGCGGTGGCCGGGGAGGAGCCCAGCGCGAGGAGCTCGTCGTTGGGGACCCCGACGATGGCGCGAGCGCCGGAGGAGACCAGCGCCGAGAGCACGCGCGGGTCGGCGTCGTAGAGCCGCACGCGGTTGATGCGCTGCGCGCGGAGGAACGCCGCGAGGTCGGACGGCGACAGCAGGTTCGTCACCGCCGTGCCGATCGTCACGCCGACGTACGGCTCGCCGGAACCCCCGCCCCCACCCGCCGCCGACACCACCGAGTCTGCGGTCGCAACACCACCATTACCAAGCAAGAAACAGAGCACAGTGAAACACATAATCAACAAATACAGAATCACAAGCTAAAGAAACAAAATAAAATCAGCAACCAATGTGGCAACAACAAGCCAAAAAAATCAAGAAGAGCTGTAGAATTTGGAGCTAGGAAGAACAAGGTGACATCAAGCAAGAAAGGAAGAATTTGCAGCGGAACAAGACAAGCATGTGAGACAGAGGAGAGAAGAGAGAGAGCTTACATGGTACAATAGAGGAATGGATTGAGAGGAGCAAAAAGAGGAGCAAGCTGCCTCTGCCTCCTCTGCTCCTACTCCCCATTGGGAGTCTGCTCTCCTCCCCTGATGATGATGATGATTTCTTCTGCGCTTGCTTCTTTTGATGCTGCTTTTGATGATCTCCTTGCCTTGCTTTCTCTGGGAATTTCCTTGCTTGATTCTCTGATGAGTGGGAGCTTGTGTGGCTGGTGCTGAGGCCTGGAATGAACTTGGGGGAGTAATGCTTTCATACTTTTTATTCTAACAAGAATAATATTAATTTCAACAGTTTTGCTATTGCACAGACGACTGAATTTTTTTATGTTTCAGTCATCTGAAATTGCACTCTTATTGAACTAAAATTGTAGCCCCCCTAAAAAAAACAGCTGCAACTTTAGGTGATTCAGAGTGCAACTTCATGTGACCTGAAATTGCACTCTCAATCAACTAAAATTGCAGCCCCCCTCCAAAAAAACATGTGCAATTTCAGGTGATTCAAAGTGCAATTTTAGGTGACTAAAAGATAAAAAATTTCAGTTGCATGTGCAATAGTCTATCCCTAATTTCAAAGCATATGAAAGGATAAGTAATCACTATTTACCATTCAGTTCTGCTTTAAGAGTTATGCAAATCACTTGGCCTGTTCTTTTTGGCTGCGGCTTATGGCTTTTGGCTGAAATTTTTGAATTTTGGCTGTTTACGGTACAGATTACGGAGAGATCGATACTCACTTGCAATTTTGGTTGGTACAGATGTTGGGCTTTTAACGTGTACTACGTTTAACTTGTAGACCCCGTCTTGAGAAAATATTTCGTTTAAAAGTTAGGTACTGTAGCGGCTGCGAAAAGTATGGAAGCGCCTCCCAATTAGAGGAGGGTTGGAGGTGTGGGGGGAAGGAAAGAGTTGAGATTTGGGCCTGGAGTGAAACCAGCATGAATATGTTGTTTGCATCACGGTGGTTGTTTTTTCTAAGGCCAATTTAGTAATTAGTGTCTGATCTTGCTTAGCTATGTTTTCAATAGGGGAAGGGACAAGGAAGTAGGGGGGCAGTGGGAGTGACCCACCTGGAGGGTGGGACCTCAAGAGTGATTACACACTCGACACTTCCACCTGGAGGGTCGGAGCGAGCCACCGTAACAAGTGGTTACACCCTTTCATTTTTTAAGGCAAACATACATGGCACCCAAGGGCCATTAACTCTCAATTAATATTGGAGAACATATGCTATGCAATCAGAACGGCTGCGCACTCAAACAAATATCAGTTGTCCGATGGGTAATGACTGGCTAGGATCGAGGCAGGGGGTGGCCAAGTCAACCGGCTGGGCATTCTGCATCGGCCCCCCTGCGCCCTCCCAACGTTGAACCCTCTAGTCCTATCGCTGAGCTTGCACATTCCAAGCCCTAAATCCCAAGCGTGTGCAGTGGCAGCACCCCCAGAGTTCGGCGATGAGCACCCAACCCCGCGGCCAACGACAGTGACGAGGGAGGCGGCGGACCAACGGAGCTCCGTGTCAGGCACACGAGCTCGCAGCAAGGCGGCAACACAGTAGCACTTGGAGGGAGGCGGCGACGCCCAGTGGCAGAGAGAGGGGGGCTGGGGGGCCTGGCACCCCCCAACCAAACTGTCATATCTACAAAATAGAGGTAAATTGTTTAACTAAAGTTCAGTAAAATCCCCAAAAACGAAAAGAAAATTTATATTCTCTCCGGCAGATCACAGAATTCATTATCCTCTAGGGCAAGTAACAGCGTTGAAAAGAGCAATTTAAGCTAACAATAACTACAGAACTAACTTCAGTAGATTAGCGGTGGCCACTATTAAGGGTTTTCATCCATGAGATGTCTTCCAAAGTACACTAGAACGAATCACCGTAGCAAAACAAGAAACAAGTTCAGAAAGATAATGAAAAGTAAGATAGAAAAGATGACAGGTTTAATGACAATCTAGGACTCCAACAGGGGGTTTTAAACTTATTGAGGCTACTGCATCTACAGCCTTATATGAACACTCTTTTAAAATAGCCAGGTTGTAGATGCATTACCATCACTTGCTGATCTAACAAGTGGACTAGTTAAGACTGGTAAAGATTCATCTTGTCCTATGGTGGACAGGTTGTTAAGATTAGTCTTAACTCTTCCAGTTTCAACTGCAACCACCAAGAGATGTTTTTCAGCTACGAAACTTGTGAAGACGCGACTTCGAAGTACAATGGGAGATGGATTTCTATGAGATTGTTTGGTAATTTATATTGGAAAGGAATTGGCCGCAAAGATTAGTAATGATAATATTATTAAGGCCTGTGATCTTGCTGGTAGTCGTAGAGCTAAGTTTAAGTTAATAGAGATGTAATTTTCTTTGCATTGTAATTTGCGGAACATATTACTCTGATATGTGACTATTGGATCGGTAAATCCGGCATGGTTCATTGGTTCTACTCTACTTGTTGTCCATGTTACCCCCCATATCCAATTCCTGGCTCCGCCCTAATCCTATTCCCACCCATGACGGTGACGGCGAGTTACCGGTTAAGATACTGGTTTATTACGCCCTGGCAGCTCATCTATGTGTAATTGCAGCTAGTATGGAACCACTTGGTGATGCTCAGTCCTAATGCATTGGTGAGATGAACTCCACACTCAGGTTGAATGATGGATTTAGTACACCCAAAAAGAAAGCAAGCATACCAACCTGGGTCAGTAATTTTGTGATGTTGCGGTCATTGTGCTTTATGAATTAATAGAGACATGAGTTATGTTGTGGATCTAATTCAATCAATTTTATGCTATTGCAGTCTCTGTCATTCACACCCGAGTGTGTTGAGAAATTGAAGCCCAAATTAGGGATGACATTTGATGATGTGAACTAGGTGGAGGTGTTCTTCAAGGCGTATGCACATCATATCGGGTTTTCAGTACGTGTTGGTAGCAGAAGCTACTGAATAAGGTAGTTCAGTGAAAATGTTACATATGCTTAAGGCAAAGATATAGGTCAGGAAAAGGTAACAACATTGTTGATCCCTGAAAGGAAAGTCGTAAAATAAAAGAAACTAGGTATAGATGTAATGCTCAACTTTTTGTCAAGCGGGATAGCGACAAGATAGCTTCATTTATTGAGCACCACAATCATGAACTTATGTCATCTAGTAAGCATCATCTAATTAAATCCAATCATTGAGTTATTGAGAAGGCAAAAAGCACACTGTACACATAGCACAAAGCAAATATAGGAACCTCGTAAGCGTTTAGGATGTTTCATTTCAGTGCTAGAGGATTTGAGTATGTGGGGTGCACGAAGAGGGACCTATAGAATTATTACAATAATTTTAGAAATAAAATCAAGGATGCTGATGAATGATGTGGCATCTTTTGATTCGACATACAACACTAACCAATATGACATAATTTTTACACCATTCATGGGAGTCATCATCACATACAATGTGTATTTTTCGATGCCAGATTCATAGCAGGTGAAAAGATTTAGTCATATGTTTGGTTATTTGAGACTTTCCTAAGGCTATGGGAGAGGTAGCACCCAAACTTATCATAATCAATGAGGATGCTAGCATAAGGACTGCTATTACCAATATTCTTCCAACCACCACACATAGGTTGTGCATGTGGCATATCATGAAGAAACTCCCTGAGAAGATTAGCCCCATTTAAGGGAAGACCCCCTTTCTCTTGGGAGAGAGTTAACTCATGTGTGTGAGGTTTGAAAAAGTAGAAGAATTTAAGTCAACCTAGCATTCTTTTATTTCTAATTTTCAGATGGAGGACAATAGGTGGTTGGCTAAGAGGTATAGCATCCGTAAGTCATGGATCCCAGCATACTTTAGGGATATATTCCTGTCAGGTATTCTTAGAACCACCTCATGGTCAGAGAGTGCAAATTCATTTTTCAACTATTTTGTTGGTCGCAACTTGCATTATTTGTTAAATTCTAGCTAAGGTTTGACATAGGTTTGCAATATTAACACCAGGAAGAGTTGATAGCTGATAATGCAAGCATCCATACAAACTCTAAATTATTGACATCATGGAAAATAGAGGGACATGGTAGATTGGTATTTACACACGAGGGGTTTGACAAATTTCATGAAGAGGTACTTGCGGCGAGAGACCCCTATGATATTCCTTTATTTCAGGATATGGCAATGATGGATGGAATGAATATCGTACCCATCAACGACAGCTCTAATAAGGTTAGGGAAGTCTGTTGTGACACAACCACAATTATAACTAAATGCTCATGTATGCCATTCATCTAAAGGAATCTCATGCTGCCATATTATACGCATTTGGAGGGGTGCAAAATTAAGTGAGATACCAACTATGTCCTAAAAAGATGGGGGGAAAGTACAAAAGGTAAATATTGGTTCAATACAACATGTCCTTTTGTGAAAATTTTATTGAACTACATAAACAATTTATATTGGCCTTTTTGTAGGGAGAATGTTTATGATATCGAAGGAAGCCTACTAGTGGAGGACCCACTGACTCTATTAACACAGCAAAAAGAAGGAAGATTGCTACTGCACACAACAAGATGGAAGATCTCATTCAAACTGATAAAAACTCAGATGAAAGCATTGACTTTCTACTAATGAGTCTGGACAACATTGGGCCACCTTTGTCCCAGTTAGTTCCCACTGCCTCGAGTACTAGACAAGATGAACACGAGGCTTTTATTTGTTGTAGCATTCCATCTTTGGGATCCACCCACCTACTGACATTTGTATGAAGGGGAGATGCAAGAGAATATTAGGACATGAGGAAAAGAAAAAGAAGAACAAAGGTGTGTAGCAAAAAAAAGAAGAATTATCAGGTGCCACGCATGTGCAAGACCTTCAAACATATTGGGTTTCATGATAGTCGGAGTTGTCCAAACAAATCGTGAAGCAGGCAGCAGGCTGTAACTTTGTGTTATTTTTTAATGAACTAGTTTCTGTTGAGATGGTAAATGAGGGGGCTACAGGCTGTAACTTTGTGTTCTTTTTTAATGTACCAATTTCTATTGAGATGGCAAAGGAGCAAGCTACAAGCTGTAACTTTCTGTTCTTTTTTAATGTACTAGTTTCTATTTGAATGCTAGAACTTGTATACGGCCATGATACTATTGCTTCAAAATTGCCCTAATACTATTGAGATGGCAAATGAGCAGGCTACAGGCTGTAAACTTTAGTTTCTATTTGAATGTCAGTTTGCAATCTTGTCTTCCATTTTGGCAAATGAGCTGAAAACTCCAGCTTCTATTTGAATGTCAGTTTGCAAACTCCTTTTTGAATTCTAGAACTTGCATGTAGCCGTGATACTATTGATTTAAAATTGAACCTGATACTATTTAGAATTCGACAAGGGAAAACTACATGGTGCTCTTTATTTTGGTTCCTATTGCTCCCAGATGACTATTGAACCTGATACTATTCAGAACACTACAAGGAAAAAATGCATAGTATGTACTTGCTTCCTATTGCTCCCAGATGCATAGTATATACTTGCTTCCTATTACACCATATTTGAGAACAATGCATGAATGCAAATGCCAAGTTACAAATTCAAGAGGCAAAAAGGGAACATTCAGACTTGTATTATTGTTGTTAGCTTGTAAACATTAACACATGTTGTCAATTGGCTCACAAAACATTAACATTAAACACAGGCAGCGAGGGCCTACAAAAATTATTACATATTTGGTACATTACATGCTTGGTACATCAAGGCCTTAAAAATTTATTACATCACACAAAACAAATCCGTTAGTAGTCAGTTTCCAGTTTCCAGCAAAATGATAACTCCACCAATTTTCCAGATTTAATGAATCTGGTCAATATATACAAGGATTGGACTAGTTGTTTGTCCAATTTAAATATAACTTCTTGTTTACAATCCAAAATCTAGTTGTGCTCTCAAAAGGCTCACTATTCACACTTGTGCTATTCAGAATCCAATTTCACCTGTGCTACAAATGACACATACAATTCACCTAAAATAGACCTGATACATGTGCTCTTAAATAACACCTGAAATAGGTGGAATAGCATACAAGTCACCTGAAATAGACCTAATACTATTCACATCTGAAATAACATCCAATCCAGAATCCAGTTATTCTCTCAAAAGGGTTGGGCACATTGACACGTGCTACGAAATTTCACTTGAAATGAAACTCACATACAATTCTAAAATAACATGTCTAAAAGCACAAGTTTGAAATCTTTCATCTCATCTCCAATCTGTTCCTTCAAGCATCATCAGAAGGCCACTCCCTCATCGCTGTTGCTGTCGTAGGGCCTTGGGTTTGGGTGTCGCTGTCATAGGGCCTTGGGTTTGGGTGTCGCCATCGATGAGCCATCGTCGTAGGGCCACTCCCTTATCGATGTCACCTTCAAGGGGGTGGGATTTTAGGGTTAGAGATTTGGGGCATGCGAGGGCCACAACATCGGCCACCGTCGAAGGGCCACTCCCTCATCACCATCATAGAGCCGCGGGGTTAGGCGCCCTCATAGGGCCTTGGGGTCGGGCACCCTCGTAGGACCGTAGGGTCAAACACTGTTGAAGGGCCAAATGTTGACTATCGTTGAAGAGCCATCGTCGCAAGGCCGCTCCCTCATCACCATTGCCTTCAAGGGATGGGATTTTAGGGTTAGCAATTAGGAATGCATGAGGGACTAAATTTTGGAGGGACACGGGGGCGCATAGGGGGTTAACACAAAAGTTTCTGGGGTGGCCGCTCGCCTTGATCCTAGCCATTAATTTGTGATCGGACGTGCTAGATTTGTTTGAGTGCATGAGTGCATGCGTTGGCTAAGTCCATATCAAATGTTAGTGTCAATATGATCATCCTGAGAATTACAAAGGGACCTTGAGATAATAGTATATTACAAATCAATCCCTGGAACGAATGAAAAATGACTAAAATGAATGCAAAATTACATCCAGGTCCTAAGCAGCTAAAAGCAACACCATTGATGTGGAGGAAACTCTAATCACCATTGTTTGGCCTCCTCGCCTTGAATGCTAGGATCTTGCCATGGCTTTGCCTCATGTTATTTGTTTGCTGACAATGTCAAGCAACAAGGGAAGAAGAGGGGCCTCCTTTGGTCGGAGGTTGCCAAGGCACCAGAGGATCTACGTCAATGAGAAACACCAGCGATCTACTTGGTGAAGCTTCATTTGGCCATCAGGAACAAATGGTGTTTGGATCCACTAACGGCATCTAAGGAGTGAAGGGTGGGGAACCTAGAGACACAGAGTAGAGGGAGAAATACACAACGGCTAGAGAGATGCGGTGCATCGGCCAAAACGATGATGGATGCCATATCCATGTGGGAAAGTTTATTGAAGAGGATGCACTGGAGATAGATGAATCGGATATGAACAAGACCATTTCCATTTCACTAGGGGATGGCGGCTGATGACACCATAGCTTCACTGAGGAGGAGGTCGCTAAGCACGAGAAAAAGAGGTTAGAGTGATGAGTCCTAGCTGTAGTAGATCTAGATCTAGACAGATTTAGAGCCCAATGATGAATTTAGCCGCATGAGGGATGAGCCAGCAGCACTCTGTAGCTACAATATGTTCGCTCCTTACAAGCCAATAACTGAGCAAGCAGCCTAATGGAAAAGAATCGCCAAAGGGAACATAAAGCCTACTACTAGAGTAATAGACAATGGAGAAAAGAGAGGTGAGACTTCCTCTCACTCGACTCTGGCAACGAGAGGTCAAGGAGAAGAGAGGGGACGAGGATGTGCGGAGGGGAGAGGAGGCGCAAGAGAAGGGTAGGGGATGATGAAGAACGAGTAGGGAGCTTAGCATGGTTATACACTTGACACTTCACTCCACCAAAACTTGTTCTTCAATCTTACATGTGCAAGCCTCTTTCTTTCCATAGGGCATTTCTTGTGCTGCAATAATTTATATCCATTTAATTTAGGAAAAATTTATATTTAATACATCTATTTTGCAGTTGACCCTATCCAGCCTATGTACTACAAAATTGGGTATATAACCCCTATACTTGCAATACTAGATTAAATAAGGTCCAAAAACAGACCGAGGATGGTTTTAGGGATGATGTGGCACTGATTTAGGCAAAATAGCTGAAGGGCTTACATCTCTGAACGTGGACCACATGTCAGTCTCTTGCTCTCTCCTGTACCCGAACCGCCATGGCCATGCCGCGTTTCGACACATACAAAGAGCTCAAGGATGTCCCCTGCTTCATGGTGGCAGCAGCTACAACACGTTGTTATTGACGACAGCAGCGCCAGATGTGAGCTCGACTCGTCTCTGCGCTCGTCGTGTCGTTGCTCGCTGCGATGCCCACCGGAGCCCATGTCTGCAACGGCCTCGGCGTGTCGTCTCCGCCATCATTGCGGTACACGTCCTGCTACATTTCGAAGTGGCGGCAGCGGAGCTGGCGACTAGCCAAAGTAGACGCTCGAGCGCTCCATTCCCTACCCTTCGAAGTGGCGGCAGCGGAGCTGGTGACTAGCCGAAGTAGACGTTCGAGCACTCCGTCCCCTACCCTTCGAAGTGGCAGCAGCGGAGCTGGCGACTAGCTAAAGGAGACGCTCGAGTGCTCTGTCCCCTACCCTTCGAAGTGGCGGCAGCGGAGCTGGCGACTAGCCAAAGTAGACGCTCGAGCGCTCCGTTCTCTACCCTTCGGTGACGGCGGCGGATCCGCGACCAGCCGGTAGACGCTGAGCGCTCGCCCCTACCGAAGTGGCGGTAGCGAGGTGGCGACTAGCCGGCGACGTTCGGCGCCCGCCCCTAAGCGAAGTGGCGGCAACGAAGGCTCCACTCGTCTTATTTATACTCTGTAGAGTGCACGCGGAGGCTTGCCTCCGCGTGTCTTATTTATACTCTGAAGTGTGCGCGCGGAGCTGGTGACTAGCGAAAGCAGATGCTTGAGTGCTCTGTCCCCTATCCTTCGAAGTGGCAGTAGAAAAGCTGACGATTAGCAAAAGTAGACGCTCAAGCGCTCCATCCCCTACTTTTTGAAATGGCGGCAGTGGAGCTGGCAACTAGCAAAAGTAGACGCTTGAGCGCTCCGTCCCCTACCCTTCGAAGTGATGGCAGCGGAGCTGGCGACTAGCCAAAGCAGACGCTTGAGCGCTCCGTCCCCTACCCTTCGAAGTGGCGGTAGCGGAGCTGGTAACTAGCGAAAGCAGACGCTCAGTGCTCTGTCCTCTACCTTTCGAAGTGGCAGTAGCAGAGCTAGCGATTAGCAAAAGTAGACGCTCGAGCGCTCCGTACCCTACCCTTTGAAGTGGCGGCAGTGGAGCTGGCGACTAACCAAAGTAGACGCTCGAGCGCTCCGTCCCTTACCCTTCGAAGTGACGACAACGGAGCTGGCGACTAGCCGAAGTAGACGCTTGAGCGCTCCGTCCCTACCCTTCGAAGTGGCGGCAGCGGAGCTGGTGACTAGCCGAAGCAGACGCTCGAGCCCTCCGTCCCCTACCTTCGAAGTGACGAAGCGGAGGCTCCGCTCATCTTATTTATACTCCGTAGAGTGCGTGCGGAGGCTTGCCTCCACGTGTCTTATTTATACTCTGAAGTGTGTGTGCGGAGGCTTGCCTCCGCATGTCTTATTTATACTCCGTAAAGTATGCGAGGAGGTTTGCCTCCGCGTGTCTTATTTATACTCCGAAGAGTGCGTGTGGAGGCTTGCCTCCACACGTCTTTATGCGGAACGAGACCAGTTTTCAAACGGTGCCCTTTATTGATTCCCCATTTGCGCAGGTGAGCTATTATAAGGGGCAGGGTGCCGGACATGATGTGGGCATCCCTTTGACCTCACACGTAATATCGCCGCAGCCTGTCCGCATTCTATGCATGGCGGAGAGTCTGCCCATCCAACGTCGCGAGGCGATATGCTCCACGTTGCAAAGCCACAGCGACGATATAGGGGCCCTCCCACTTGGACTCAAGCTTGCCTACGGTTGCTGCATGAAGCGCCATTTTGAGGACGAGGTCTCCCGGTTGGAATTCGCACGAATACACGGTGCGGTCGTGCGCATGTGCCACTTGGCGCGCGTACTTCGCGACATGTTGGGTGACGCTCACCCGGTCCCCGTCAAGAAAATCAAGGGACAACTCGCGCTCTTCCACTGGGGCCTGGGCGAGGACCCTCCTCGAACTGGCCTTGATTTCCTCTAGTGTTACTGCCTCGTCACCAAAGAGAAGCTTAAATGGCGTGAACCCCCTCGGACATATCACCGTCGTGCGGAGGGACCAGAGCACGCCATGAAGCTCGTCTGGCCACTTGCCCTTCGGTAGTTCGACTTCGCGCCCGTAGGACGACTCCAGCATCCAATTCGACTACATGTCCGCGGCATGAAAGCCGGACTGCACCGGCAAAATCATTTCCGCCCAAAAGATCACAGGCCGCAGGGACGGAGGAGGCCAAATGGCTCAGTGACATGGCTTCGGCCCGTGAAGCCCTTCATCATGAGAAGCTCCTGTTGTAGGGGTGGCCCCCACCCAAGCCCATCCGGCCTGCTAAAGGGTTGTAAAGTCCAAAATAAGACGCATGTAATGATATACATACCCCTTTGGAGGAACATATGGATGTAATGGCATGATTGTAAGATGTTTCTCATGGAAATATATGTATGCCAGCCCCTAACATAGGAATGGGGACAAGCATTGCTTATCCATCATCTTCATTACTATTATCTCTTTACTGTTTGGTCAGTAACCACAACTGCCTCCTCTCCCAGCAGCCACCGCCCGTGCCTCCACTGCTCGGCTGCTTTCTACGCCTCGCCATTCCTATCGAATCCGGTGAGCTCTCCCCAAATCTCTCGCGTCGCATCATGTTCTACAACATCACGAGCAAAACCCCTCCATCAATTGCATCTTTCATCCACATGAGCACCGAAACTGTAGTCTTCCCCATTTCCGGCCGAAATCCGCCGTCGCCGCTGCCATTTCTCGCTCGATGAGTTCCCCTTGATTCCTCTCTCATGGAGCATCCCTCCACCTCCCTCTTCCTTCCCCATCCCCTGTTTTTGGCTACCCTTTGCGAGGCCGCCACTGTCGCGTGGAGCTCCCCACGCCGCCTCGGGGCCCTGTCGTCGTGCCGCCGCGCTGCCTTCGCGCAGCTGGCGCCTGCCGTGGGCCACCGCCGGCCACGTTCTCGTCACCCACCTACTCGTTCGGCGCGTGTGTGGCTCGCTGCCCTGTGTAGGGGACGACGACCTGCACGGCGCACTGTGCGTTGTCGGCCACGACGGCGCGCAGGTCGCCCGGCGGCACGGAGCCCCGACTGACAATGGCTTGCACCAGACAGTGGTAGAAGAGGGTGGTGGACGCCTGGACCCCAGAGCGCCGTCGTCGGTGGACTCACGCTCCAGCTTAACCCCATCTCACTCCACCGCTCTCTTACAGGCGGGCCCCACCTGCTAGTCAACGATTTTGCATGCCGAATCAGCGATGTTTTCCTAAGTTAACTCCACGTCATCCTTAAAACCACCCTTAGGTCTCATTTTGGACCATGTTTGATCAAGTATTGCAAGTACCACTGTTATATACTAGATTTTATAGTACATGGGCTGAATTGCGAATCATCTGTAAAGTAGATGTACCATATGGACTTTTTCCTTTAATTTAAAACATGTTCGAAATGCAAAGTTGAGTTTTACATAAATAGAGCCATTACAATGAAATCATACAAAATTCATGAATTTTCGACAAATCATACCATTCAGACCGATAGCCATACGCCAAAGAACATCGGGTTAATATGGTATCACCATGACTCGGCTCCAGCTGACTCATGGTTTACATTGTAGCAGTTATTAGTTTTTTTGAGAAAAAGAAGAAAAGGAAAAACTCATTTTAATATTACAGATAATACAGAGAAATAAAGAGAATAAGAAAAACTAAAAAAAACTGAAAATAAGTTGAAAGCTAAAATAAACAAGAAACTGAATCTGTCTCAAACAGGACGATATCTCTCAGTTGCTTATGTACTGCAGTAGACATCGTTAATACACCCGACAATGCGGATGCTACAATCAGTAAACTGCAGGTGCCAATTCAGGTGACATTAACCTACATGTATTACTAGTAGTACGACGAAATCTGACAAATTTCAGGTTGGGAACTTATAACGCCGATGGTCCCATAGAAACTCTTGACGCTCTCGTACACGTATGCAGTACTAAATTTGACAAGCAGTCACAAATTCCAATGTGTCCATGTTACATTTCCAACAGTGAAATAACAAAGTTTTCATTAAAAAAAATACAGTCTGTAGTGTTAAAATTGTCGTGCCATCACTACAGTTGCAGTTACGATGAAGTATTGAAGGGAACCAAGTAGACTTGTTGTCTGTGAGTTACTTGGACGCAGCCTAGCCGAGTTTCCTGGTGGTGCCAAACATATGTTCAGCTTAAGACCATATTCAGTAAAAACTAGAAATAGCTCTTTTGAGAAAACCAGGGACAAACATAGGCAATTCACAAAAATTTCCCATTTCATTCATAGGCCAATATCTACTTCCAACTGAACTAATCACATATACATCAGCTCTTCTAGAAACCCCCATCATGATGAATGTGTCAAGACAGGACTTCTCCCCAGCAGCATCGCTACAGCAGGTTAACAACAAGCAAACGCAGTAGTATGCCCCCTTCCCGGTTGCTACATAGCGGAAAATCCTGCCAAATGTGGACCTGCAGTTGATCTCAAAATTATCAAATGAATATTGTATTAATGCACATTAATAGGATGTGTTATAACTTGTTAGAAATCATGGTTGCTAATGGCAGTAAGAAAAGAAACGTACATAAGCCATTTTGGTAGAGATTTGGATGCTAGGCTGGGGGCTGCCGGCCTGAGGCAGCTTTATGAACCAACCCATTCTGAAAGTAGATGACTCAACAACTTCTTACTATAATCAACAAGAAATAAACTCAAAACTTTTGTCAATATTTCTGCGCCCATCCTAGAGACCAGTATAGTATGCTCAAACTGTGCCGCCCAGCTGCCATCAGCGGTGACAGTAGTCCATCCATCCTCCCGTGCAACACACACTGTTTTCTCCATTGAGAGTATAGGTTCTGCAAAATTTTCATCAAGATTGTCAACCTGATTTGAAGTTTTATTATAAGGGCAAGTAAAGTGTTGCGACCCTTTGTGCCTTTGTGGCTTTGTTTCCACTTAAGAAACAATGTCAAGAGCTTCATGGATTACATATAAGGCAACATATACTATGTGTAATCACCTTTAATGGTGCACCGTGTACTTATGCAATCGTTTTTAGTTTGTGCACCAAATAAACACACAAAAAAAATCTTTATTACAACTTTTTATCTTCTGAAAAACGTGTTCAAGCGTGGGTAAATCACTGATAAATCCAGTACATGGTATTCTAAAAGAAAATTGTATATTGTTTGGAAGTGGATGTCCAAACATATAGCAGTAAGGATAGTGGACTGGAGAGCCTAGAGTACATACCAATTGTAAACGTTTGACCTTCAAACAGTCGCCCAGAGTTGTCATTGGCTAGAAAAGAGAGATTTCATTAGTCTAATGTACGCTTTAATTGTCATGCATTAGTTCAGCATAATATTAAGGCGGAACAAGTCTATTTTACCCCTGAGCAATGTTGTTGATCTAAGTTTCAACCTCTAACTACAAAACCCGGTAATCGACGCTCCGTAACTATCAAAACCGGGTCATTTATCTCCTTGAGACTATTCTACCTCGGTTTTCATCCACGTGGCGCTGGTATGACATTGGTTTTTAGTGACATGGATACTAGTTATTTGAGTCAGCAAATAAAAATAATACAGGCCCCCATGTCATGCTCCATGACTTCTTCTGCCACGAGGCAGTCAGGCATTCTCACTTCTCCCCACAGCTCAGCTCTCAATTTTCCCTCGCGCACGCGAGTTCAAGGTTCCGCTCATTTCGACTTGAGCTTTTAGCTTATTTTTTACTATTCCTAAATTTCATCTTTTTCTAGCTTTTCGGCTTTTTAAAGCTTTTTTGTTGGTTCTTTTTTTCTATATTCGTTTGCATTATACGTGATGGGCTAACCTATTTTTTCTATTTTTAGTTTTTTAAAATTTAATTATGCCAAATAAGCCACCATCAACTACAGTACAATTTTAGCCAGTTATAATATAATTTCAATCAATAAGCCACCAAATTTCAGCCCAAATGAGCGGGCTGTAATGGTGCTCCATGCCTTCTCCCCTACTTTGCTGCTCTGTTGCCGCCGTCTACTCCCCACCACCCGCCGCCTTCTACTAGCAGCCCTCGCTGCCGACGCTCTCTCCTCTCGCGTGCAACCCCAAAAACGCTAACCACACCTAATCCGCCATCAACCGCCGCGCTGCATACATGCCCACTTCCTCACCGGCACTGCGCTCTGCCGTTGGTGGGCCTCCGCCTCTGCCTCCACATCCTCTCCTACCACCGTCTAGCGCCTCCGACGATTTCTCCAAAGAGGGTAGCGGAGGCGAACTGCTCAATGTAGAGGAGGGAAACGACGAATTCGTTCTATTGCAGCACGATTTCACTAGGATTTTTGTTGATCCATTCATTCGTGAAGGAGATGTTGGAAATATAAGCACATGTAGGTTCAATTTATTCCATAAATAAATCATGACATCATGCACGCAAAATAACAGAACCATCACAGTCATAAAAGATCTAGACATGTAAACCAGGAAACTATACATGAACAGATCTAATACGGAGAACATGACTGTTACGTACCGATGGTTCTGTTCTGACCGGTTTGGCGATGTTGACGCTGCAGGTACGGTGTGGACGACACGAGGTCGATGACGATTCGCCGAAACCGAACGACGAGGAAGACGAGCCGAGCTACAAAGAAGCGCGCCGCGCAGAGCGCTTCCCAAAACCTTATTCGCCTCTCCGGTGCAGACTTGGCGGCGACGGGCCCGAGACCGCTCTCCGAACGCGCGGCACGCGCGGGACGGACGGAGTAGACTACGTGGGACGGCGCGAAGACGATGGAGGAGGCAAAACCTAGATTGATTCGCATGTGCTGTATGGAGTTGGCGACTTAGTATTTATGGAGAAAACAGACGTGTGATCAAGACGCCGCACGTTCTCCATAACTTCGAATCAAACGGATTAGTCACGCAGAATCGATCCGGATTCACCGCTACTCAAAACAGCAAAAATAAATCGCAAAGGAAGCGCGTCGCGCAAGCATCCGAGCCGATTTTGGCGGACCATTCACGCAGTGCCGTGCACCGCGCCCCGCCCGCCCGCCCGCCCGCCCGGCCGGCGATGAGCGCGCGCGTGTGATCCTCTAGTTCTCTCCCACACATGCCTCAAGTGACTAGGAGTGTACCATCCCTTTTAAGGTGGTCTTTCTCTCCTAGAACTAGCAATATGGTACTAAAGTTCACATGCATACCTCCTTTGCATGAGTGGGCCTTTGAGATTTAAAAGGAATTATTCTTTTGTATGGGCTTGGCCCACACAATTCAACAATCCCCCACCAGATCTCAAAGTCCCACAGAGATTTGCCTGAATTCCAATGTACTGTTTATATATCAGTGTTTCGATGGAGACCGATTAAGGTTGAACATCCACATAGAACTCCGAGCTACACTTACTCACAAGTTGAACAATGGACTACGCCTTGAATTGCAAGTTTGGTGCAAGCAAGCTTCACTTAGAGACTTAACTGATACTAGGCCGCCAGTAGGCTACCCCTCGGTTGGAGCGTATAAGTCATACTCCTTGGTCTCTTCATGAGCTTAGTAGGAGATTTTCCCAAAATCTCCATAGACTGCGACTAACAGTCGGGCTCATATAGGTGTGTTCTTTCAAGAACGCTCGCAGATAACGTCTTCGCTTCAAAGCCAATGGAACACATTAAGGCCTTAACCAACCTGCCTTGCGCTTTTAGAGTATTGCATCTTCACATAGAGAGGTTGAAATTACTCTCCTCCAGTTAACTAATGTCTTGTTTTTCCAGATCCTAATTCACGGGATCTCCGATCACATAGGTTGGGTTACTACCATAGATAACTCACATGGGTCTCATACCCATCTCCTTCGATGCACTATCTATCACATTCGTGATAATCCCTTTGTAAAGGGATCGCGCTGTGTTTTTATCTGCTTGGATGTAATCCAAGGTTATAACTCCGAGTTTCTCAATTTCTCGACAGACATCAATCGTCTCTTGACATGCCTAGACGATTTCATATTATCCTTAGAAGCTGTTCACTTTAGCGATAACGGTTTGATTATCACGATTCATAAGGATAGCGCGCATCGCTTTTCCACCGTAGGTAGATCCATCAATAGATCCCGTAGCCATTCTCGCCTCAACGAAGAGCGGTGTCTAGTGCCGCACTCGCTTCCATGGTTGACCTCGTCAAAATGGTCATTTGCAAGACCTCCATGAAACAAAGACCACCACCAATAGTGAAAACATATCCACTAGTGGCTTTGATCTCATCAAGATCGAGATCCAGCTTGGAATCACTATAACCCTCCAAAGACCGATGGGTACCCAGTATAGTGAAGTCCAAAGTTTGAGGTACCTTTCAGATAGCGCAACACTCGCTTAAGCGCCTTCCAGTGATCATCTCCTGGGTTAGATGTAAACCGGCTCAACTTGCTCACAGCAAAGGAGATATCTGGCCTTGTTGCACTAGCTAGGTACATAAGTGAGCCAATTATCTGAGAATATTCCAGCTGATTCCTAGCAATTTTCTTATTCTTATGAAGTAACACGCTATGATCATAAGGTGTTGGAGAAGGTTTGCTGTCAGAAAAGCCAAAACGGCTCAAGACCTTTTCCACATAATGAGATTGCAAAAGTGTAATCCCATCCTCACCTCTAACCAATTTAATGTTTAGAATAACATCAGCCACTCCCAGATCTTTCATATCAAAATTTTGAGACAAGAATGATTTGACCTCATTTATCACATTGATGTTTGTCCCAAAAATCAGGATGTCATCCACATACAAGCATAGAATAACTCCCTCACCCCCACCATAGCGATAGTATACACATTTATCTGCCTCATTGACAGCAAAGCCTGCAGATGTCAGTGTTCTATCAAACTTCTCATGCCACTGCTTAGGAGCTTGTTTCAGACCATACAAAGATTTCAATAGTTTTAACACCTTGCCTTTTTGACCTTATACTACAAATCCATCAGTCTGTTCCATGTAAATTTCCTCATCCAGCTCTCCGTTAAGAAAAGCTGTCTTAACGTCCATTTGATGAACGAGAAGACCATGTGAGGCAGCCAAAGCAAGTAGTACTCGAATTGTGGTCACCTAGCAACAGTGAGTAAGTGTCAAAGAAATCTTCGCCTTCTTTCGAGTATAGCCCTTGGCAACAAGCCGAGCCTTGTACTTTTCAATAGTACCATCAGGTCTAAGCTTCTTTTGAACACCCACTTGCACCCTACGGTTTGCACCCATAAGGTCTATCTGTCGGCTCCTGTGTTCCATTAGCGATAATGGAATCCATTTCACTACTGACTGACCTCCTTCCGTGAGTCCGCATCGGGGATGCATACGCTCGAAATAGACTTGGGAGTGTCGTCCATAAGGTACACAGTGAAATCATCACCAAAGGATTTGGATATTCTTTGTCTCTTGCTCCTTCTAGAAGCTCCACTGTCATCCTCCTCATTGACAAGTTCATGTGTATGTTCAAAAGGTTCATGTGGTGTGATTGAACTGGAATTATTTCAGAAGGTTGACTAGTAGTGTTATGTGTATCCTTCATTGGAAAAATATTCTCAAAGAATGTTGCATCTCGAGACTCCATAATTGTACCAACATGCATGTCATGTACCTCAGTTTTAACTATCAAAAATCTATAGGCAATGCTATGATTAGCATATCCTAGAAAGACACAGTCCACAGTTTTAGGTCCAAGCTTGCGTTTCTTAGTTATTGGCACATTAACTTTCGCCAAGCACCCCCATGTACGCAAGTAAGAAAGTGATGGTTTTCTCCCAATCCATACCTCGTATGGTGTTTTGTCCTTATTTCTGTTAGGAACTCTATTTAATACATGATTAGACGTTAGCAAAGCCTTCCCCCACCATGCCTTAGGTAAGCCCGCAGTTGTCTAACATGGCATTCACTAAGTCACCAACATGCGATTTTTCCTTTCGCAATCCCATTTGATTAGGAGAATAAGGAGGCGTCCTCTCATGTATAATGCCATGTTCCTCACAAAATAAGTCAAATTCGTTTGAGAAATACTCTCCACCACGATCGACCAAAGTCTTTTATCTTTCTATTTAACTGGTTTTCAACTTCGCCTTATAGATTTTAAAATAGTCTAAAGTCTCATCTTTCGCTTTCAATAAATACACATAATGAACCTAGTTGCATCATCAATCAATGTCATGAAATATCGCTTTCCACCCTTCGTCAACACGCCATTCATCTCGTAAAGATCTGAATGCGAAGTTCTAGTGGTGCCAAGTTTCTCTCCTCTGCACCTTGTGAGGCTTACGAGGTTGCTTTGATTGCACACAGCTATGGCATTTAGAACCTTTGGTGATGGAAACGTTTGGAATTAAATTCATCGAAAGCCGAGACATCAAACCAAAATTAATATGACATAGACGTGAGTGCCAAACATTAGCCTCATCATCCACACCGCCACAAATATGGTTCACGGTCTTATTGCGAAATCTGAAGGGAAAAGCGGAACAAGCCTCCGCACTCATAGCCTTTACCAATAAAATATCCATGTTTAGACACGACTACTTTATTAGACTCAAATACCAACTTAAGCCCGTCTCTACATAAACGGAGCCACTAACGAGATTCTTGTCTATAGAAGGGACATGCTGCACGTTCTTCACCGCACGATCTTTCCGAAGTAAACTTCAGATCTACCGTGCCAACACCATGAACAGAGCATGTGACCCATTCCCCATTAGGACGGAGGAATCCGGGTGACTGATAAGAAGAAAACAACGAAATATCAGCACACACATGTACATTAGCTCTGTATCAATCCACCAATTGGTAGATTGACTAACTGAAAGAACAAAGAGGTAAATTACCATACCCACCCCATCTCCGCCTTGCCAATGGTCACGTTGACAGACTTAGAAGTCCATCCCACAGTGCCTTCTTTCCTTTATGTTGTGGGCACTTCTTGGCCATGTGACCAGGCTCACCGCACACAAAGCAAGTTCTATCATCCCGATTGTTGTTGTTCTTCTTCTTCTTAAAGTTGGTTGTCCGTTGGGCTTTGACAAATTTCCTTTGTTCTTGCTTGAGGGTTTCGTACCACATTGGCACTAGACTGCCCTCCATCACCCTTAGACACAGCGTCCTTTTCCCGAGCTTTCTCCTCAATTTCAAGAGACCCAATCAGATTCTCAACAGAGTACTCTTGTCTCTTGTGTTTGAGTGCTGTTCCAAAATTCCTCCATGAAGAAGGTAATTTCGCAATAATACATCCAGCCACAAACTTGTCGGGTAAGGCACACTTCAGGAGTTCGAGTTCCTTGGCAATGGCCTATATCTCATGAGCCTGATCTACTACAGAACGGTTATCAACCATCTTGTAGTCATGAAATTGCTCCATGACATACATGTCATTGCTGGCATCAGTAGCACCGTATTTGGAATTCAGTGCATCCCACAACTCCTTCGTGTCTGTCATGTGCATATACACCTCGCACAGACGATCAGCAAGAACACTAAGAATGCATCCAACAAAGAGAGTAGTGGCAGTCTCGAATTCTTTCTGCTTTTCAGCATCAAGAACACCTTCAGGCTTGCCATTACTAACCCAGAATACATTCATAGCAGTAAGCCACAGAGTGACCTTGATCTACCATCTCTTAAAGTGCACACCGGAGAACTTATCCGGCCTCAGTGCATCGGCAAATCCAGCCATAGTAAAACCACAGTGCCTACAATAAGGTTTTTGGATTGTTGGAAATAGCACATGTAGGTTCAATTTATTCCATAAATAAATCATGACATCATGCAAGCAAAATAACAGAACCATCACAGGCATAAAAGATCTAGACATGTAAACCAGGAAACTATACATGAACAGATCTAATACGGAGAACATGACTGTTACGTACCGATGGTTCTGTTCTGACCGGTTTGGCGATGTTGACGCTACAGGCACGGTGTGGATGACACGAGGTCGATGACGATTCGCTGAAACCGAACGACGAGGAAGACAAGCCAGAGCTACAACAAGCAGTCACGCAGAGCGCTTCCCAAAAACCTTATTCGCCCTCTCCCGGTGCAGGACTTCGAAGGCGACGGTTCCGGAGACCTGCTCTCCCGAACGACAGTGCACACCGGCGGACTGGACGGAGTAGACTACGTGGGACGGCGCAGCACGATGGAGGAGGCAAAACCCTAGATTGATTCGCATGTGCTGTATGGAGTCGGCGACTTAGTATTTATGGAGAAAACAGGACGTGTGATCAAGACGCCTGCACGTTCTCCATAACTCGTAACCGAAACGGATTAGTCACGCGTAACCGATCCGGATTCACCGCTACTCAAAACAGTAAAAATAAAACTGCAAAAGGAAGCCGCGTCTGCGCAAGCATCTGGAGCCGATTTTTGCGAACCATTCACGCAGGTGCCGTGCACCGCGCCCTCGCCCGCCCGCGCCCGGCCCGGCCCGGCGAGGCGAGCGAGCGCGCGCGTGTGATCCTCTAGTTCTCTCCCACACATGCCTCAAGTGACTAGGAGTGTACCATCCCTTTTAAGGTGGTCTTTCTCTCCTAGAACTAGCAATATGGTACTAAAGTTCACATGCATACCTCCTTTGCATGAGTGGGCCTTTGAGATTTAAAAGGAATTATTCTTTTGTATGGGCTTGGCCCACACAATTCAACAGGAGATCAGGGCGAGGGCAGCATCATTGGTGAGTTTTTCGAGCCCATGTTCTCCTGCTCCATAGAATATGGACCGACCTTCTTCTCCAGCGCCGGCCGCTATCGCCAGCTCATCTCCGACCACCCCTGACCACGTCGACCCCACCAAAGGACTCCCTCATCGTCGTCGGCCTCGGCAGCGGCCATGGCGCTGCTAAAGGTGCTAGAGAGGGAGCTCTTGAGGAGTGCAGGCGGCAACAGCGCGGTGCTATCAGAGTGCGGCGATATTGCTGTGGACCTCTCTACTGGCCTCATGATCGACACGTTCGTCGACACTATGGCATCATGTTGCGGCGCCGATGTCACACTGCGCTCACCAGTGAACCTCATAACGACATGGGCGGCCGTGGACTAGCTAGAGCTGTGTGCAGAGGACTTATGATGGTACATCGTCACCATAGCTCTGGGCTCACCACCATCACTGGTTCTACCCAAACTCTGCTAGTAGCTCCCCGTCACCATCTCTACAAACTGATGCCACCGTGCAAGGATGTCGCAGTGGCCATTGTCTACAAGGAGGACAAGAAACAGAGGGGCAGCGGTGCCAAGAAATAGGGGAAGGCCAAGGCAAGGAAGCAAAGGACGGGAAGGATGCGGAGCCAGAGCCTGGACACCGATCTCCTCATCAATACCCTCCTAGCACCAAGATCCCTCCTTCCTTGGAGTTCACCACCGCACAAGGAGATGCCCGAGGGCTGAGGGGAGCTCCTCTCTACCATCATTCGTGTCAATTTGTGTTCCACCCTCTTCTCATCCAAACCTCAAACTTAATTTGATAAATTCTCGCAAAGTAGTTGGCAATCGAGTTTCTTCTCCCTCGCCTCTGTTTGAGTTTCACCGTTGCTGTTCATCTTCTACGAAGAGCCTCCATCAAATTAGCTTGTACTGAAGTTTCCCCTCGTCATGTTCTACATCTTGACATGGGTATCTATTCCTCTCAACCTCCATACCACCATCTCCACCATGGCCAAACAACCATTGTCGTTGCCACCTGTCACCGGCACCTCCTCGCTGCTCCACTTTTCGAACCATCAGCTCTACATCGTCGCAAGCATTCCATTTTCCCATTCGTGAGACCTTCGTTCTCTCTGTTTAGAGGTAGAGGAGAAAGAAGAACCCTCTCTCTCTCCATATGAAAAGAAGCACCACCAAGAAAATTTCTTTTCAAACAAGGAAAATTAAACTTTGGCTGTATGATATGTGGACCATTCAATTAAAATATTTGCTCATTGCTGACTGCGCTATATACATGTCAAAATCCTAAACCAAAACCGTCTTTGTGGGCAAAACCACCACTGAAACCAGCCTCAACGGTGAAAAGTAGATGGTTTTGAGAGGTGTTGGATATCCGGTTTTGCACTTGAGGGTTGAAATCTAGACAACCGATGGAGTTCAAGGGTATAAAGTATACTTATTCCTATCAGGGATAATATTAACAGTTTAACACAGTTCATCTTAAGATGAATAGGAGGAATTAAATTCATAGCTGTATCAATCTTTAACAACGACTAAAGGAAGAGCAGATCTAATAACAGCACTCCAGTCCTGTGAAAACTAAACAGCCTGTTACTATCTTCCTGGCAATAACTTAAGACAACCAATACAAAATGGCATGCTTAGCTAACATGTAACTGCATTGCTAAATACTATATATTGTCAGCCTAAACAAATTTAAACAAGTAACTGTGCCTACTAAAAAGCATAACATAACAACGAACTATTAGAATATCAGATAGCCCATAAACCTAGTTTCATAAATTAAACTCCAAAAACTATTACCCGATAGAATGAAATATCAATAGTAAGGTAGGTCGAAAGAAGCGGGAAGATCAAAGTACTCACCATGATGTTGGATGACTGGCTCAGAATGCAACAAAGTTCCAATCCCATGTCCAACAAAGCTCTCCACCACATGATAGCCATAAAAATAAGAAAGCTTACTGAAATAATTTGAAGCAAAATCAAAGACATACATCATTATAAATGTTATTTAGAAAAGTTCAGAACAAGGAAACAGCAATAACAAAACTGAACGATTTGGCTGTTAAAGAGTGTTAGTATTAGTTTAGGTTTAGTTCCACATTGGCTTTGGATCTTTATATTTGACTTCTTCCCTACAATAGCGACACATCAATAGAGTCCTATTTTCCTAACAACGTATCTATTAAGAGTACTAGTTTTTCTTTAGGTTCTATGCTGGTTTTGTATCTATATATTTGTCTCCTTGGCCTACAATAACAATACAACGGCCAATTTGCCTGTTTGGAACGTAGGAATTGTTGTAAATATTACGGTATAAGCATAATTGAATATTTAATTCCAGCCATAATTAGCATATAAACAATGTATTTCCAGCATAATAAGAATGACACGAATTGCATATAAACATGTAATATTATCTTGCCATTCAAATGCATATTCAAAGAATATAACATCATCATCACTGCTGAAAATAGCAATGTGCAGAACAGTCCTAAGACCATTGAAACAATTAAATCTAGCATGAAACAAGTTAATTGTTTTGATGTTGCTCTCAGAACAGAGTTGCTCAAGATCTGAGATCTTGGCCTTCTCATGCCTATGTCATATCTATTCATGAATGATCTTGACTAAAAGCAGAGTTTGAGCTCTAAAGGTTTTCCAACTGACAGAACCGAGAATAAATGATATCTAATCTGAATATCAGTTTTAAATGTTCACATGCAAAGATATACAGTACTTTATCAGATTTCGGGATAATGAACAGCAAGCAATTACAGTTCACAGAAAGACTGAATTGATATAGAAAATATTACTGCACAAAGGTAATCTGATCTAAATCGAATCAGATAGAAACTATCGCATAATCAACAGACTCAATTGCATGTTAACACTTCTCCTCAACAAGCATATGACTTGCTACGGATCTGACAGTAGTATCACACATATAGAGCTCAAACTAATTCTTTAATCAAGATCACTATTCAGATTATGACTAGATCATCACAGAGCAAATCGATGCGCCCACAATCATCCACAACAGTTCTCCAACACTTGAGCAATATAATAGATCAAGTTCAACTGCTGTAAATGAGAAAGAATCAAATATACTCACAGTACTGACAGTACTCAAAACTGTCAAGAAGTAAACAAGCCGAAGATCACAATAAATATGGCAAGGCACGAAGAACACGCTGTCCCAGAAAATCTATCAACCCGCTGTCGCAAGCGAGTGGATGATTCACGGAGATACAATGCCGCTCTTCACTTCTCAGCCGAAAACCAGAGGTGAAGTCGAGGTACAGAGATGCCGCACAAGACCACGATATGCGCACTGGCCGAGCGCGCACACACACAGCAGGGAGCCGTCGTCACCTTCTCCTCTCTCGGATGGAACTCCAAGATCCTGAGTCCCCACACCCCAAATTAGGGTTTGCGCAGGAGACCAAGATCAAGCATCAAACGGAAATGGCCGAAGCCAATACCCTCAGCACCACCAGAAATCAAAGATGAGGAAGAAGACTCAAGAGGGCAAAAGGATCAAATCGGGAATCAAGAAGATACCCCAAACCGTGCAGCCGAGTCGGCATTTGAAGGGGGGACGAGGTGAGCCGCGAGGTGGTACGGGCGGCCGGCTCTGGAGAACCCGGGCCTGCCCGCGCCTCCACCGCCGCTTCTTCCTCGCCACCTCCTCCATTCGCCGCCAAAATCGCCGGATCCAAAGAGGGAGGCGAACGGCCGCCACGCATAGCGTGCATCGGGGAGGAGACAGAGTCTCCTCTCCCCTTATCTCATAGCGCCAGTGGCCGACGGGTGGGCCCCGCCCTAGAATCCAACCGGTGCATTGCTCCAATTGGGAAATTCCCAAAATGCCCCTCTTATATACAACAGTCCCCACCAATTTACCAATTGGTAAAAGATGTCCAAAGCCTTGTTTAATATACAGTTGTTCGACTATGGGTACCTTGCGGGTTTGAACCCAAAGTCTAGCGATAAGGACTACAACTCTGCATAGACAAAGGAGGACTACGCCTTGATCCAATGCCTTGGTGTGAGAATTTTCACCCAAATCACATTCTCAGATCGGGCGGCTTGCCCTTTCCTCTCGGGTTGGGACGTTCCGGTCATGTCCCCGTATCTATCTCATGAGTGCTTAAGAAAGTATACCCTGATCTTTCTTCGATCGCGACCTCACGATCTCACTCACGTAGGTGAACTCTTCTAGGAATCCTGTAGGACGATTCCATAAGTCATATAGACATCGAGTTCATTAAGAGCCAAAGCTCAACCTTCCATACGCATGCAGCAATCGCAGCTAATGGGACTCGTTAGATGTGCTCTTTAATCTCACACGCTTTGTTGTCCTAGAGCCTAGTTCACGGGATCTCCGATCTCCTAGGATAGGTTACTACCAATATGAGCCTTTATACGGGTATAAGCCCCATCCCCTGTAACGCTGCTTGGATGACCTTTCGCGCCAATCCTTTAGTGAAAGGATCTCGCTGTTCTTTCGCATCGGATGTATTCTACGTAAATAACACCCGCCTCTCGGCATGCCTTACCGACTTAAGTCGGCGCTTTATATGTTTTGAGGACTTCATATTGTCCTTCCTACTCTTCGCCTTAACCAGAACGGTTTGGTTATCGCAGTAGGTCAAAATAGTTGGAATAGGTTTTTCCAAAGATGTAGGTCGAAAGGAGTTCTCGAATCCATTTCGCTCTCACACCGCTGAATCAAGCGCTACCAATTCAGCCTCTATAGTGGACCGTAATAATAGTCTGCTTAGAAGACTTCCATGACACGGCCCCACCTGCTAGAGTGAATACATAACCACTCGTAGCCTTCATGTCATCTGAGTCACTAATCCAGTTAGAATCACTGAGTCCTTCCAAGACCGCAGGATGACCGTAATAGTGTATTCCCAAATTAGGATTTCCTTCAAGTATCTTAGTACTCTTTCTAGTGCTATCCAATGATCATCTCCCGGATTGGACGATAACGACTCAATCTGCATACAAAGATATGAGATGTCCGGCCTTGTTGCACTAGTTAAGTACATCGTGATCCTATGATCCGAGAATATTTAAGTTGATCCTTCCCATGTCCAAAGTGTTCTTATGTAGCTTTGCATTTGGATCATAGGGTGTAGCTGCGGCTTACGGTCCTTAAATCCAAATCGTTAGGACTTTATCCACATAATGGGATTGCAAAGAGTAATCCCATTTTCACCCTTTATGTTTAATGTTTAAGATAACATCAGCTTCACCTGTGTCTTTCATATCAAAATTCGGGAAAGGAAAGACTTTGTGCTATTGATCACATCTATGTTGGTCCCAAATAGCAATATATCATCTACGTAAAGACATAGAATGACACCTTCGCTTCTCATTAAACCGATAGTAGACACATTTATCGGCCGTTTACACAAAAGCCGACCGACGCCATCGTACTATCGAATTTCTCATGCCATTGCTTAGGAGCTTGCTTTAGGCCATACAAAGATTTAATCAATCGACATACTTTCCTTTCTTGCCCTCAACCACAAATCCTTGTGCTGATATAAATCTCCTCATCCACTCACCGTTATGAAAGCGTCTTTACATCCATTTGATGTACTAGGAGTTTGTATGCAGCGGCTAGCGCTAAAAGCACTCGAATTGTGGGTAGACGAGCCACAGGAGAGTATGTATCAAAATAGTCTTCACCTTCTTTTGCGTGAAACCTTTAGCCACTAATCGGGCCTTGTACTTTTCAATAGTACCATCAGTCTGCGCTTTCTTTTAAAGATCCATTTGCAACCCATCGCTTACAACCTGTGGGAGATCTGCAATTTCCCAAGTTCCATTAGCTATGATGGAATCCATCTCGCACGGATCGCCTCCTTCCAAGAATCCACATCCGAGATGCGTATGCCTCTGAAAGGGTTCGTGGTTCATCATCCACGACATAGGTGACAAAGTCATCCCCAAGTGACTTCTCGGTCCTCTGTCTCTTACTCCTCCTCAACTCCGAATCTGGAGCGGTGTTATCCACACTAGGAGAAATAGAGAGATCATCTATGCCGACATGTCCACTGTCTTCATTCGGTCTGATAGGAAACACATGCTCAATGAATGTCGCATCACGAGATTCCATCACTATATTAGTAGCAATGTCACTCACCTCGGATTTGACCACTAGAAATCTATAAGCTGTGCTATTAATAGCATATCCTAGAAAGACACAATCAACGGTCTTAGGACCAAGCTTCCTTTTCTTCGGCAACAGCACATGCACTTTTGCAAGGCATCCCCACGTTCGAAAATAGGATAAATTGGATTTTCTCCCCTTCCATCCTTCATAGGGTGTTTCCTCCTGATTGCGAGGTGGAACCCTATTCAGGACATAGTTAGCTGTGAGAACCGCCTCACCCCACCAATAGTCCGACATACCTGAACTTTGAAGCATGGCGTTAACCAAGTCACAGAGAGTTCAGTTCTTTCTTTCGGCTATTCCATTAGATTGGGGTGAGTATGGTGGAGTAACTTCATGAATAATTCCACTTTCTTCACAGAATTGGGAGAACTCATGTGAGACGTACTCACCGCCTCGGTCTGATCTTAACCGTTTGATTTTCTTTTCTAGTTGATTTTCAACTTCAGCTTTGTAGATTTTAAAGTATTCAAGTGCTTCATCTTTCGACTTAAGTAGATAAATATAGCAATACTTAGTCGCATCATCTATGAGAGTTAAGAAATATCGTTTGCCACCTTTAGTTAATATTCCATTCATCTCACAAAGATCAGAGTGGATTAGTTCAAGTGGAGAAGTGCTTCGCCCTTCAACGCTATGAAAAGGTTTTCGGGGCTGCTTAGCTTGCACACACACACTTCGCACTTTGAACCCTTCTCATAATTATAGCTCGGAATTAAACTCATCTTACTTAACCGCGTAATGGCTTCAAAATTTACATGACACAACCGTGAATGCCAAATATCATGAACTTTATTGCAATGGGAAACATTATAAATGTTTACATTATTCAAATCAAGAATGGATAAGTGGAACATGCCTCCGCTATCATAGCCTTTGCCCACAAAGTTCCCAAACTTAGTCAAAATGACTTTATTTGATTCAAACACAAGCTTTATTCGTTGCCTACATAACATTGACCCGCTAAGAAGGTTGCGCGTCATCGCAGGCACGTACAGCACGTCTCTTAGGATGAGTGTTTTGCCCGAAGTAAGCTTCAGGCAAACCTGTCCAATCCCACGATCGCTGCGCGCTCCGCTGCCCATTAGGACGGATCCACCACCTTCACCCCGAAATGAAGAGAAACAAGATCTATCAGCAATATATGTCTAGTAGCACCTGTATCAATCCACCAATCAATAGATGGACTTGCCATAAAGGCCATAGGTACGTACTCTTCTGAGCTGGTGCTAGCCAGCGCAACATGGACCTCAGCCTTGTGGCTCTTATGCTGACCCGGAGATGGACCCTTGCCCTTCCGATTGCGGCAATGATTGGCCTTATGGCGGCCTCACCGCAAACGCAAGCGCACGATGTCCTCCTCCTTCTTCTTCATTTTCTTAGGCTGTAGCTTGACTTGGGGCTGACTCTTGAACTTGGGTTTTCCAGGTCCTCCACCATTCTTAAGTTGAACTTGATGAGCCTGAACTTGAGCCTTTCCCGAGCCGTCACCGGCTCTAGCATGCTCCTCGACATTAATAGCAGCTAACAGCTCATTGAGCGTCAAGCGCTCCTTTATATGCCTCCGAGCGGTCACAAAGTCACGCCATGAAGGCGGTAACTTAGCCAAAATGACATTGACTTGAAACTTCTCAGGCAAAGCGCAGTCGTACTCACATAAGTCACGTACATGGAGCTGAAGCTCGTGGAGCTGCTCCATCACCGACCGGCCCTCAACCATCTTGTAGTTCAAGTAATTGGCTGTAATGAAGGACTCATTTCCATTATCTCCTCGAGTATTTCTCTCGAGCTCATCCCAAAGTTGCTTGGCATTAGTGAAGTTGACATAGACGTCAAACAAGCGGTTAGACAGGATGGCCAGCAAACGGGCTAAGACTGCATTATTAGCATCTTCCCATTTCATCGTCTCAGGGATCTCCAGCGGAAACGCCGGTGGATTTGAGATGATCCAGAAGAGCTTAAGGTCAGTCAGCCAAAGTTTGGCCTTCGCCTGCCAGCGCTTGAAATTGGCTCCGTCAAACACTTCAGGTTTCACGACATCAGATGAGGAAGCCATTTCTTTCAATATAGATTTTCTGGATTATTGTAAATATTGCGGTATAAGCATAATTGAATATTTAATTCCAGCCATAATTAGCATATAAACAATGTATTTCCAGCATAATAAGAATGACACAAATTGCATATAAACATGTAATACTATCTTGCCATTCAAATGCATATTCAAAGAATATAACATCATCTAGCAATGTGTAGAACAGTCCTAAGACCATTGAAACAATTAAATCTAGCATAAAACAAGTTAATTGTTTTGATGTTGCTCTCAGAACAGAGTTGCTCAAGATCTGAAATCTTGGCCTTCTCATGCCTATGTCATATCTATTCATGAATGATCTTGACTAAAAGCAGAGTTTGAGCTCTAAAGGTTTTCCAACTGACAGAACCGAGAATAAATGATATCTAATCTGAATATCAGTTTTAAATGTTCACATGCAAAGATATACAGTACTTTATCAGATTTCGGGATAATGAACAGCAAGCAATTATAGTTCACAGAAAGACTGAATTGATATAGAAAATATTACTGCACAAAGGTAATCTGATCTAAATCGAATCAGATAGAAACTATTGCATAATCAACAGACTCAATTGCATGTTAACACTTCTCCTCAACAAGCATATGACTTGCTACGGATCTGACAGTAGTATCACACATATAGAGCTCAAACTAATTCTTTAATCAAGATCACTATTCAGATTATGACTAGATCATCACAGAGCAAATCGATGCGCCCACAATCATCCACAACAGTTCTCCAACACTTGAGCAATATAATAGATCAAGTTCAATGCTGTAAATGAGAAAGAATCAAATATACTCACAAGATCGTGAAGACTCAAAGCATCAAGAAGTAAACAAGCCGAAGATCACAATAAATATGGCAAGGCACGAAGAACACGCTGTCCCAGAAAATCTATCAACCCGCTGTCGCAAGCGAGTGGATGATTCACGGAGATACAATGCCGCTCTTCACTTCTCAGCCGAAAACCAGAGGTGAAGTCGAGGTACAGAGATGCCGCACAAGACCACGATATGCGCACTGGCCGAGCGCGCACACACACAGCAGGGAGCCGTCGTCACCTTCTCCTCTCTCAGATGGAACTCCAAGATCCCGAGTCCCCACACCCCAAATTAGGGTTTGCGCAGGAGACCAAGATCAAGCATCAAACGGAAATGGCCGAAGCCAATACCCTCAGCACCACCAGAAATCAAAGATGAGGAAGAAGACTCAAGAGGGCAAAAGGATCAAATCGGGAATCAAGAAGATACCCCAAACCGTGCAGCCGAGTCAGCATTTGAAGGGGGGACGAGGTGAGCCGCGAGGTGGTACGGGCGGCCGGCTCCGGAGAACCCGGGCCTGCCCGCGCCTCCACCGCCGCTTCTTCCTCGCCACCTCCTCCATTCGCCGCCAAAATCGCCGGATCCAAAGAGGGAGGCGAACGGCCGCCACGCATAGCGTGCATCGGGGAGGAGACAGAGTCTCCTCTCCCCTTATCTCATAGCGCCAGTGGCCGACGGGTGGGCCCCGCCCTAGAATCCAACCGGTGCATTGCTCCAATTGGGAAATTCCCAAAATGCCCCTCTTATATACAACAGGAATTTCACAAGAAATAATTCAATTCCATCAGAAGCTTGAATTTAGGAAAATTCCAACATTCCAAATGGGGCCTATGATCTGGATGCTGGACAAGCACAACCCACTGACCAAGGCATATTGCACGTACATCTACATGTTCAACAGAATTATATCAGTGAACTATTTGCTCTTAGCAACTTAAGAGCCTGCTTGGAACGCAGAATTACATATATATATATATATATATATATATATATATATATATATATATATATATATATATATATATATATATATATATATATATATATATATATATATATATATAGGAATTTCATAGGAATTAATTCAATTCCTGCAGTAATATAGAAGAAATCCCGCATTCCAAACAGATCCTGCACTGATTCCTAAATCCTAAGTTTTCTCAAATCATGAAAAGATTTGCAAACATATTGTTTGGAAATTGTCTAGGCTACCAAATAGACAAGGGGTATTATAATTTAAAAAGTAATAGAACAAAGGTGATTATAATTTAAAAAGTAATAGAACAAAGATACTAAAGGTGATGTTGAGAGGTGAGGTGATGAGGACATCCTTTCCATAGATACAACTGTGCCGACTCCATAATAAACTCAACAAACTGAAACTATGATACAAGGACCAATGACTTGAGCGCGAGCACGTCAACTTAACCATCAGGTGAATGCGTTCCTAAGTTTGCATACAGATGTTTCAAAAAATGGCATACTACTTAATTCTTGTGATGGTTTAATTGTCCATAGGAACCATGGGGAAGAAACACACGGGCTCAAGTGTAGAAGTGGAACCGTCAAGCGTAATCTAAGTCCTGTTCGCGAGTTTGACTCAGAGTCGGCCTGTTTAACAGCGTCTACTTCAAACGGCCATAACTTTTGATCCAGAAGGTTTCTCAGGGCCCGTGAGTACTCTTTGGAAAGCTCTTAGAGTCTACTTTCAAATGGATCTAGTCTCACCTCCAAAATTCAACTGAGCCGAGCAAAAACTACCAAACAAATCTCATCACTTTTCCAGTCGAGTCAAAGCGGGCCTTGAGCCTTGTATCACCACGTAGACTATTTGGGCCGCCGCCGTCTTCATGGGTACTGTTCACGTGAACAGTAATCATGAATAGTACCACACCCTTTTTCCTAAGATAAGTGCGGCTTCCCCCTCCCCTATTTAAGGAGGTCGCATCCCTTTAGTTTTTCGGATTTTTTCTTAAGAGATTATTCTGCTTAGCAGTTTCGCCGTACGTTCGGTTGAGGAACCCCAACTTGTGAACTTAATCTTTATTCGCAATACAATTTCAGATTGCATCTTCTACTCCCTTGCTTGTGTTCTCGATTCGTTTGCAGGAGATAGCCTTCTTGGCGAGGTCAGCCGCGTTCGGCACAGTTGATAACCAATGGAGAAGTGGTGTAGTGATTGCGAGGGGTTTGATCTGTTTTGGTCGGAGCCTTTGGATCATCAACGTTGAGTTCTCCACAATCGACTTATCAGTACCTTTCGGAAGATCGGGCCATCGCCACATTAGGTGGTATCAGAGCAATGGTTGCCTGTTAGGTAATCTCAATTTTCTCATTTAGATTATTTTTGTTCATCGTCCTAAAAACCCTAGAAATTAGCCCACAAAAAAATTGTTCGTAGTGTTTTTTCACTGTCCGATCACTTTTTGAGCCATTGCAATTTTTCTTTTTAGTTTTGCTTGTTGAATTTTTTATTGCATCGTCGTGTCTAGTTGCTAATTTCTAGTTTTAGTTAGAGTCTAGTTCGTCATCATCTAGTTTGATCTTCGTGTTCCTTTGCATAGCTTCATCATCGTGTCAAAACTTCTGCCGCAACAACACCCTCCGCTACCATCCTATTTGCCCATTTTTGGTTTGTCCAGAAGAATTGGTTTTGGTTGTTTAGAAAAAAACAGAGAAAAAAAGAAGAAGAAAAAAAGAGAGCGAAAAAAAGAGGAAAGAGTCCATCTGTTCCGAAATTTGGAAAGTGCATCAAACTTTCGCCAAAAAAGTGAAAATTGGTGGAGTTGTCCTTCATACATCCAAAAGCCACCAAAAAAATTCTGAGCAATTTCGGCCACGGGATCAAAAGTTATAGCAGTTTCAATTGAGGCCAAAACGAATTCGAGTCCGTTTCCGACAAACCTTCAGTAAAATGGGCATAACTTTTGCATACGGTGTCCGTTTCCGACGTTCTTATACTCGTTGGAAAGCTAACGACGAGCCCAATTCAAAAGAAAAGATTGGCTTTTGTGGGACGCCCTCAAATAACCCCAAAATCGGCCATCTTTGGCCTTGAAATCTCATCGCAAGTTTTCAGTTTCTGTTTTTGCTGATTCGTTCAATCTTTGCTTCAGAATTTGGGGTTCGTCTCAACTACAAAGTTGTAGATCGCGTCAAAACCTTTCAAACGAGTATATATAAGCCATATAAAAACCTTGGTTTTTCATTGTTTGAGACTAACTGTTGTTTCTGCTCAATCTAGTGGGTTGTTTGCATTGCACCGATACTGATTTTGTTGTCCTTTGTGCTCTATGTCGTGCAAACAATCTTGTGCCCTACAAAGAAGTTTGAGTAGATCGGTTAGCATCTCTTCTAGCAGTTGTTGCGAGGTTTTCCATTGCTTACATCAAGTCACATTGATCATTGCGTATGCGTGCTTCGATTAGCTAGCTTTGACTAGGCTAGGATCAGCAACTTTGACTAGTACTTTGAATAATTTTTTAACTTGCATTTAACTGATCTGATTATTGCTGATCCTTGCTATCATATTGAAGCCTTTCAAGCTCCACCTACTCTTGATTAGAACAGGTCCCCTCTTGTAATCGTACCCACGCTCGACATGGTATCATGAACCAGCCATCGGCTGTACCACCTACTGCATTGGTAAGAACACTTGTAAGAGTGTGGTAAGACGCTTGAGAGTGTGTGATTCCACTTTCCACCACCTAGTAGTTGATAGGGATAATACCTTTGTGTTGTCTTTTGTTTTCTACTAATCATGACAGGTGAGTTGTCTGATGCGCAAGAGTGTGTTCTAAAGGGAGAGCTCATGACGCTCTTGGATGAACAACGCACTACCATTAATGAGGACATCGATAGGAAGCTTCAAGCTACGATGGATACATTGCAGCGCTCCATCAATGAGAGTATTGCAGCACTCATTGCACGCCTTGAAAGAATGGTGAATCGGCCACCAAATAATGGACGCGAGTATGATCACGATGCAGGCCAAGATCGTGAGGAGGGAGATGATAATGAGAGACAAAACCACGATGCCGGTGCTGCATTTGCTGCCCAAGATGCACGCCAACGACACTGCCTACATCAAAACCGTCACAGTATGGGAGATAATAATTTTCAGCACCACAATGCTCGTGCTAATGATGGCCCATTTGCTAAAGTCAAATTTACCATACCATCTTTTGCGGGTGTTTATGATGCTGAAACTTATCTAGATTAGGAGATGACAGTTGAACAAAAATTTAATGCCCATCTAGTTCCTGAAGTGCATAGAGTCAGACAAGCTACTAGTGAATTTAAAGATTTTGCTATCATTTGGTGGACTCACGTAGTTAATTCTGGTTTAACACCTAATACATGGGATAGATTCTCTAAGATAGCTCATTTTATACCATGTCATAAAAGTGATGATGCTACAAATGTTGCTGATTTGTTCTTTAAGGAAATTGTTCGCTTGCATGGTATTCCGAATACAATAGTTTCAGATCGTGATGCTAAATTTCTTAGTCATTTTTGGAGAACCTTGTGGGGTAAGTTGGGAACTAAGCTGTTATTTTCCACTACTTATCATTCCCAAACCGATGGATAAACTGAGGTAGTCAATAGAACATTGTCTACTATGCTTCGGGCTGTGCTTAAAAAGAACTTAAAAATGTGGGAGGAATGTTTGCCTCATGTGGAATTTGCTTATAATCGTTCACTGCATTCTACCATAAAGAAATGCCATTTTGAGATTGTTTATGGTTTCATACCTCGTACACCTATCGACTTGTTGCCTCTTTCAGCTTCGGAGAAGGTAAATTTGATGTGCAACAACGTGCTGATTTGATACGTAAGATGCATGAGACAACTAAAGAGAACATTGAGATTATGAATGCTAAATATAAAGTCGCTGGTAGTCAAGGACGCAAGCATGTTACTTTTGAACTTGGTGATCTTGTGTGGTTACACTTGCGTAAAGAACAATTCCCTGAATTGAGAAAGTCTAAACTCATGCCTCGTGCAGGTGGTCCTTTTAGAGTGCTTGAACGTATTAATGATAATGCATATAAGTTAGACTCGCCTGCAGATTGTGGGGTTAGCCCCACCTTTAACATTGTAGATTTGCGACCTTGCTTGGGCGCGGAAGATGAGCTTGAGACGAGGACGACTCCAATTCAAGAAGGGAAGGATGATGAGAATATCCTTTCCATAGATACAACCGTGCTGACTCCACAACAAACTCAACAAACTGAAACTATGATACAAGGACCAATGACTCGAGCGCGAGCACGTCAACTTAACCATCAGATAAATGTGTTCCTAAGTTTGCATACAAATGTTTAAAAGAATGGAATACTACTTAATTTTTGTGATGATTTAATTGTCCTTAGGAACTATGGGGAAGAACCATGTGGGCTCAAGTATAGAAGTAGAACCGTCAAGCGCAATCTAAGTCCTGTTCGCGAATCCGACTCAGATTCGGCCTGTTTAACATTGTCTACTTAAAACAGTCATAACTTTTGATCCAGAAGGCTTCTCGGGGCCCGTGAGTACTCTTTGGAATGATCTTGGAGTCTAATTTCAGATGGATCTAGTCACACCTCCAAACTTCATCCGAGCCAATCAAAAACTGTCAAACAAGTCGCGTCACTTTTTCAGTTCGAGTCAAAGTGGGCCTTGAGCCTTGTATCACCACTTAGACTATTTGGGATGCCACCGTCTTCATGGGTACTGTTCATGTGAACAGTAACCGTAAATAGTACCACACCCTTTTTCCTTAGATAAGTGCGGCTTCCCCCTCCCCTATTTAAGGAGGTCGCACCCCTTTAGTTTTTCTCGGGTTTTTTCTTAAGAGATTATTCTGCTTAGCAGTTTCACCGCATGTTCGGTTGAGAAACCCCAACTTGTGAACTTAATCTTTATTCGTAATACAATTTCAAATTGCATCTTGTACGCTCTTGCTTGTGTTCTCGATTCGCTTGCAGGAGATAGCCTTCTTGGCGAGGTCAACCGCGTTCGGCACGGTTGATAACCAACTGAGCAGTGGTGTAGTGATTGTGACGAGTTCGATCTGTTTTGGTCAGAGCCTTTGGATCATCAACGTCGAGTTCTCCACAATCGACTTACATGTACCTTTCGAAAGATCAGGCCATCGTCACATCGGGCCATCTTGGTGTCTCAATTGGGCCAGATAATCAAGGCTTACGTCGATGACATGGTTGTCAAAAGTAGGTGATCAACATCTCATGATGCGGGCCTCCAAAAAACCTTTGACTTGCCGGGATAATACTGAACCCAGAGAAGTGTGTATTCGGAGTTCGAGCGGGCAAGTTGCTTGGCTTCCTCATGTTTGGGTGGGAAATCAAAGCTAAACCCAACAAGATTGATAGGATACTATCCATGAAAGCTTTGAAGGCCATCAGGAAGGTCCAGAGGCTCACAGGTCGCCTAGCTACCCTCAGCTGTTTCCTGTCAAGAGTGACGGAGTGAGCGCTAACCTTCTTCAAAACACTTCACAATTCAGAGGACTTTCAATTGACTGTCGTGTGTGCACAAGCCTTCAAAGACTTGAAGGATTACCTCACCAAGTCTTCAAGCTCACGTGTCCACCACTAGAGGCTCTACTATTATTGTACTTGGCAATAACTCCCCATGTGGTCAACATGGTGCTCGTGCTGGAGAAGGATCTGTGCAACATCCGGTCTACGTCTTTGAAGCCCTACAAGGGGCAAAGACGTGATACACTGAACTGGAGAAGCTGGCTTACATGTTACTAATGGCCTCACGCAAGCTACATCATTATTTCCTGGTGTACAACATCATGGTGCCCTCGTCCTTCCCACTTGGGGAGATGCTACAAAACAAAGAATCCACAGGTTGCATCGGTAAGTGGGCGGTGGAGCTAGCCCCCTTCCCCATCACCTATGTCATACGTACCACCATAAAGTCACAACAATTGGCTGACTTCATTACTGAATGGACTCCCGCAAGCTGGCAGACCTCTCAACCACCTTCGAAGCCAGTGTGGGTCCTGCACACGGATAGAGTGTATTGCATAGCGGACATGGGAGTATGGGCCATTATCACAATGCCCGAGGGTGAACCCTGGCATATGCACTTGGCCTCAATTTTCCTGTGACCAACAACATGGTAGAGTATATGTTGTGCCCTATAGGCCACCCACAGTCCAATAGGGCAGTCGAGCGGGCGAACGGCACCATCTCTGATGGCATCAAAAAGTGTTTGGTCGGCCTTCCCAAAGGAAAATGGCTGGAGGAGTTACGAAAGGTGCTCTAGTCCATGCGCTCTACCACCTTGTTTCCCACAGGCTTTACTCCCTTCAAGCTACTCTTTATGGATGAAGTCGTGATGCCTGAGGAGCTCAAGATGAAGTCCCATCAAGTAATGGCCTCTACCCTACCAGAGGAACATACAATTTCGCTCGACCTCATTGACTAGGATAGGGTTCAAGCCACACACAACATCGCCAAGTTTGTTTGCATGACCACAGCCTCCAACAACAAGAAGGTCAAGCCGCGGCACTTCATAGTAGGGGACCTCATCCTAAAAAAGGTCCTCCACTCTGGCACGACAAGAAAGCTGGAATCCAAGTGGGAGGAGTCCTACATAATCACGGCCTCCTTCAGGGCGGCCTCCTACCATCTCTCCACTTTAGATGGAGTGGACATGAAGCACACGTGGAAAAGCAATCACCTTTGACGCCACTACGCTTAACCGCCGTCAGGTGGCCAGGTGCATGCTTGCACGCCACATGTATAGACATTTGTAAAAGTTTACCTGTGCAAATGGGGTCTAACAATAAATCTCCCTTTTTGATCGGCATATTTTTACTGCGTCTCAACTGACAAATAGGGCACGGTCTGAAGACTAGTTTTTGTGGGATTGCATGGACTCTGTCACCACGTATGTGTGCGGAATGACTATGGAGCGCTTCTAATGGGTGTTCCACATATGTTGATATGCATGGACTTGCCAAGGGCATCCCTCTGTCTGACACTTCACGCCATATGCATGCAGGCTGGACTTCGCTACCTTAAATGTCCTCCTCAATGATGCTGCTCAAACTTGACTACTTCTTATACTTCCTCCTTACTTTTGTACAATGCTCCTTGTCTGACCTCATTCTGTTGGTATTCCCAGGCTACCTGCTCACTTTCACTCACTACTAGTTTGTCAATTGGTATGTGTTCCACTATGACAGAATGGCCTGACCATCTCCACCTTGCTCGTCATCAGAACCTTTATCATCTGATAATGCCTCGTAATCATGATCTTTGAGTTCTATCTGTTCCACTAAGGCTTCGATCTGTTCACCTTCGTCTGCAATGCCCATGGGTTCCTACGCCTCGGCCATGAAAAGGTCTTCAATAACAGCTTCAATTAAGTCTCTACCTCCTCCCTCTTCCTAGTTCATAAAGTATGGCTCACTCTGGTTCGACTACCCAACTTCTTTGGTATCACCACCGATGGTATCTCCCTATGTCACATTAGCGAGAGGGACTTTCTCTCTATGTCACATTAGCGAGAGGGACTTTCTCAAAGGCTTGGGCTAGCAAGAGTAGTGGCCATCCATGCTTCTTTGCTGATCTCATGTACGTGCTCCATGAATTTGGCCCCTTCAGTTTCACTAACTCCTAACACATGCGTTGTCGTGCCCAGGTGGCAATGCCATGCAACTTCAGATTGTGCAAGGCATGGTCTAGTGAGAACAATTGGTATAATCAACTCATAACAGTGCCCCCATGGACTCTGCTCTACACGTGACAGACTAGCCACCACAGATGGAAATTGTGCAAATCAACTTCTTATGCACCGATCAGTGGCATCCCTTCTCTATAGTGTATTTTGAACGCTACTTGTTCGGTCAACTTGTCAATGATCTTGACAAATAATCTGATGTTAATGACAACTGCTCATTCAATTAAATAACATATAATAGACCCAATAACAAATCCACTACTCATAAATAAACTTGCATAGAAGGGGATTTTCCTAACGTGCAATGCCCTAAAGAGAGCCAAGTAATTGTACATGTTTTGTAAAAATTGAAATTACCATGCATGCTTCATCTATGTAGCACACATAGATAATAATGGATCCTACACATATTCTACTCTCCATGTTCCGAATAGACATAACTAGCAGATCTAATATTCTAAAACTAATCGGTTCATTACAACTAACTACTATGAGAAATTAATAGACCTACAAGAATAAATCCTATACAAACTACTCTAAAGAACTACATATCTACAACTATACTATTTACAAATATACCCACTACATAATACAACTACAAATCTAATTATTTCATTTGCTATCCTATCGTAATTTTAAAATAAAATCTACAAAGAAACAAAAAAAACTCACCTCTAGGATGGAGAGATCCACCCCTCTTCCCCCTCTCTTCTCCTCCTCTAACCCCCTCCTCTCCTCTCTTCTCCTCTTCTCCGCCCCTCCCCCTCTTTCTTTTTTCCTAAGTTAAAATGAATTTTAGCTAGTTTTCTGTGCCTTATATAGGCTACCTTCTATCACCAATTTGAATGGTGACAGAGACTCCAGGGGCCTTTACAATTGATTGAATTGATAATTCGTCTATCTATCATCAATTCAAATGGTGGTAGAGGGTGCGGGGCTTCTATCACTAATTGAATTGATGATTCATCTATCTGCCACCATTTCAAATGGCGATAGATGCCCTGGCAGCCAACGTGGCACTTTTTCATCCATTTGTTTGGTGATAGGGAAATGACGACAGAAGCACTATCCCTAATTCAAGTGGCAACAAAGTCTCTATCACCATTTCAAATGGTGACAAAAGGTTATTTATGCAATTTTTACTGATAGTTTATTTATGTAATATCAATAAAAAATATATTATTAAAAATCTGCCATCAACCCCTCCTTTAGTGGTGTCCAAATAGGCTGTTTTATCAGGCTGACCCACAGCCCGTTATTGTAGGCATGACCCATGACACGGTACAACATGATGAGCGTCGGGCTGGGCTGGCATGACATGATGGGGTGGGCCATGCCTGGGCTGCCACCCCAGCCCAACGTGCTAGCATGGCACGCACAGGGTAGGCTGTGCACGACATGACACAGGCACAGCCCATGGGACATGGAGGCCCGTTCGGCACACTTGGCCCGTAGGCACGCATATCCTGGTGGGCACGGCCCATTTGGCACAAAAATGTGACCATTAGGCATCTTTGGGCTGGGCACAACAGGGTGGGCATAACATTTTTGCCCATTTAGCATGAGTAACGGTCGATGTTTTGAATTTTATAGTCGTTTTGTGACCATTTATGAGTTTAAAAATACAAAAATTCAAAAAATCTCAAAATCTCAAAATTTTTCTATAAATAGGCATCATATCCCCCTCATTCATTCACACCCTCACCAGTAATCTCTTCTCCGATTCTCCTGTGAAAATTTTGATACACTTTGTGATAATTTGCCAAAATTCAAAATAATTTTACCAAAAATCCAAAAATTTGAGATCCATCCTATAGTCAAGAAAATCGGTAACAATACTAATTTTCATGTACTTATATTGTTATTATTTTTCTTTATTGTGACATAAAATATGTAATAGTGTAATTTTCTCTTTGCATTTTGCAGTTTTCCACATTTCTTCATGGAAAATTTTGATAATCTTCCTACAAGTGAATACGGAATTGATGTGAAAAAACTTTCATCCTTTGGGAATGAAGCATCTCCACCTCCGCCTCTACCTCAAATGGTAGAGTAGACCCTGGCTGTACCATCGTCAAGCTCTACCAGTGCCTCTGCATTAGCTAGCATCGGAGCAAATAGGTCCAGACCCATCACATTGGACGTGTGGGCAGATTTCGACAAGATAATGAAGCGATACATGTCCAGACATTAGGTAAGAGTTGCTGTTTATAAAATATATCATTATGGATTATCTACAAAGTCTTTAGGTGAAACCGAGCACTTGCATAGACATGCCCAAATATGTAAAGAAAAGGGCCATGAGGCAGATAAAGCTACAGTACAACCTCGGCAGTACGGTATGTAATTGAGATTATAATCCTGACGTAGCTCGAGAATATTTAGCTCGTTTAATTGCCTCGCAAGATCTTCCTTTAAACTTTGGTGCATCAGATGCGTTCGAAAAGTACATTAGAACTGCTCATAATCCTAAATTTACTCACGTTTCTAGACATACAACAACTAGAGATTAGTTAAATACTACAATAATGGTCGTGATAAAATTAAAGAACTCTTTAGAACCTATGCATTTTCATTGGCATTGACTTCAGACATATGGAGTTGTCGGTCTAGGGAGGATTATCTTAGTGTAATCGCTCATTATATAAATGATGACTAGGTATGGTAAAGAGAATCATAGGCTTCAAATTAATTGACGTAGCACATACGGTGAGAATATAGTAGAATGTTTTATCAAAGTCGTAGAAGATTTAGTCTTACAAATAAAATTTTTGCAATTGCCCTGGACAATGCTGTAGCAAACTCTAAGGCAATGGATATTCTCACTCTCTTATTTAGTACATACGCCAAATCTTTCTTGCTATATCAGCGATGCATCTGCCATACTATTAATCTTATAGTTAAATGTGGTTTGAAGAGGTTGAATCCATATATTTAAGCTTTTCGTGATGCAATTTCTTTCTTAAATAATTCTAACTAACAAATTGCAGCATATAAGACCTACTACATTGTGATGGGTGTACGTCCACGAAAATTTGCTATGGACATGCCGATAAGGTGGTATCTCATGCTATAAAATCTTTTACCCTATAAGCCAATATTTTCTATTTTTATCCACATGCACTATCACAGCCATACTGGAAATACACTACTGACTGAGTAGCACTGGTATGTTACTGGGAAGTTACTAGCATTTCTGGAACTTTTTTACGAATCCACTGTTGTTTTATGCGGAGTGTACTATCCAACTCTCCTGCAATTGTGCATCATATTCTTGCGATTGCCAATCACTTGAAAGGTAATGAAAATGATCCAGTGTTATGAGAGGCTGTGTGCTCTATGAAAACTAAATATTTAAAATATTAGAATAAGATTTTGTGCTTATACGTATTTGCATTTATTGTAGATCCAAGAGCTAAAATTGCAGGATCCACTAACATTCTTTCAATTATATGTGATGTTGTAGGGATAGATTATTTTAACTATTTTACAGTTGTTCATTCACAGATGTCTAAGGTTTTTCAGAAGTATGAGTATAAGTTTTAGGGAGTTTGCTTGCAACAACCTCCACCAGCACCCCCACAAGTAAGAAAATCAAGCTCTACATCGTCAAGTGCTGCAGCAATCTATACTAGGGCACGCGGGGAACTATCAATCTTTTTAGACAGCGATCTCATGCATCACCATACAAAGAGCTTCAACATTTTGGATAGTGGCGTATGCACAAGCTAACATATTTTGTGCTATCCATATTAGCACGAGATGTATTAACCATTCATATCTCGACAATTTCTTCTAAGTCTGCTTCTAGTCTTTCTGTAAGAATATTGAAAGAGAGAAGAACAAGACTCATGAGTGAGATGGTGGAAATACTGAGATGGTGGGAGTACTTCTCACAGTAAAAGACTGGAAACAAGCTGATGCGCAAGCTCAACACTGCGTGGTGGATACAGAGTTGAAAATCACATCAACAATCTCTATCTAGATGGCAGCAAAGGCAATCAAGACGTTGACGACACTAACGATTCTTAGAGAATCCTTATACATTGTACTTTTTTATGATTTTTTTACCTGTAATGTTGAGCTGCAGGTTGCACTCTTTTTCCTTTTTCAAGGTTTTCTCAAGTTGAGTTTTTTTAGTTTGCAAAGTTTTTAACGAGCTAACCATATTAACATTAATAAAGTTCATTATTACATTTCTACAATTTATTGTGACTTTTTTCTAAAATTTTTAAAAATTATTGAGTCTTTTACAACAATTTATTAAGTTTTTTTCTATAATTCTACAATTCATTATGTTTTTTAAATTTTACATATTTTTTAAATTATTATATTTTTTCAAAATTTTCGAGCCAAACAGGCCAGCCTGCTAGTCCGTTAGGCTAGATGGGTGCGTGCGAGATGAGCCCTCTAGACTGTGCCTGAGCCGCCGTCTCGGCCCACGGACCGGTGCAACATGGTGCGTTCAGACTAACATGCTAAATAGGCTATGCCGAATCGCCCTTGCGGTACCGCCCATTTGGGCAGGACTGTCTCCCCTTGATTATGAACACTTTCTCTGCCTGTGGGCCTCGCCATCCTCTTCCCTAGCAAGCACACAAAAACCAAACCAAATACAACCTCCCGAAAGAAAAATCCTCTTTTTCCCATGGCCCTCCTCCCCCAGAACCCCTGAGAAATTTCACCAGCCCCAAATCCACACATTCCCCTCGACTCGCCACGGCGGGGGAAAAGATCCCAATGGCTCTCCTCCCCCAAATCCAACCCCCATCGCCGCGCCCCCACCTCGCCGCCTCCCGCCGCCCCTTCCCCCCCGCCCACGCACTCCGTCGAATGCCTCGCCTCCATGCCCCCGGCGGCCGCCGCGGCCGCCTCGCCACGGCGGCGAAGGCGTCCGGTTCCGGGTCCGGGTCGTCGTCGTCGCCGGAGCCGGAGCAGTACCCGTCCGAGCCGGACGACGGGCTCGTGGAGCTCCCGCTTTTCCCGCTCCCGCTCGTGCTCTTCCCGGACGCCACCCACGCGCTGCACATCTTCGAGTTCCGCTACCGCATGATGATGCACACCGTGCTCCAGACCGACCTCCGCTTCGGCGTCGTCTTCGCCGGCTCGGGCGGCGGTGCGGCCGACGTCGGGTGCGTCGGGGAGGTCGTCAAGCACGAGCGCCTCGCCGACGACCGCTTCTTCCTCATCTGCAAGGGCCAGGAGCGGTTCCGTGTCGCCCGGGTCGTCCGCACCAAGCCCTACCTCGTCGCCGCCGTGCAGTGGCTCGAGGACCGCCCGCCCGCGGAGCCGCCGGCCCCCGGGGAGGACGCAGAGGCGCTCGCCTCCGAGGTCGACGCGCTCATGCGCGACGTCATACGCATCGCCAACCGCCTCAACGGCAAGCCCGAGAAGGAGGTCGGGGACCTGCGCCGGGGGCTCTTCCCCACCCTCTTCTCCTTCTACGTCGGCAACACCTTCGAGGGCGCGCCCCGGGAGCAGCAGGCGCTGCTCGAGCTCGAGGACACCGCCGCGCGGCTGCGCCGGGAGCGGGACACGCTCCGCAACACGCTCAACTACCTCACCGCCGCGTCCGCCGTCAAGGACGCCTTCCCCTCGTCGCCGTCGTCGGGATAAAGCATTCCTTCCTCTATCGCCGGGATGATAAGGAGTTTGTGGAGGGTACAGGACTAAACTTTCTTATCACACTTTTTCGCATTTTCTTTTCCCCTCATAATTCCACGGCTAGGCTTTTACTTCGATGTGGTTAGCATTTTAGCGTGTAAAATTGTATGATTTGGTTGTGTATTAACTCAAGAACATGTGGAGCTGTGATGACGATCCATGATAACGATAAGAATTTTGCTCTCCGAAAGCAACACTTCCGGTGTGAAATAGGATGTATTACTCATCGGTCAACTATTGGGTCTTGACTTGCAATTCCAGGTGGAATATTCAGTTGAAAATTTATTTTCTGGCAAGATGAGGTTAGAGTGCATTCTAGTTTCAGTTATCCTTGTAGCATGTTACTGACCTACTGTTAAGTAATTAGGGCTGTCTATTGCACAGTTTAGTGAATTTTCCTAACTTTCGGCCAATTTTTCTAATCATAGTTCTAGATCCAACCATCCCTATCTCCTTCCATTATATATATGGTTTGCTTTTAGATGCGTGCTAGTACAATAGTATGGAAAGGAAGTCATTAACACGGATGGAAAGTCTCACTCATGGAGCTTGGGCACCATGATGCCCTTATATATATATATATATATATATATATATATATATATATATATATATATATATATATATATATATATATATATATATATATATATATATATATATATATATATATATATATATATAGTATAAATAACGAGGGCACTATGGTGTCCAGACTCCATAATTAAGACTTTCTATTTATGATTGAGACTTTTTATTTATAATTAAGACTTTCTATCATGATATTATATATCATTGCACTTGCACGCATCTCAAAGCAATTTAAAAGCAGGGAGGCTTGGTGCCCGGGCACCCTGGTGTCCCATTTCAGCGTCAAATAACGGGGGCATCATGCTGTCCAGATTCCATGATTGAGACTTTTCATCTATGATTAAGACTTTCCATCTAAATCAATGACTTTCTTTCCAAATTGATGTCTTTTCAAATTAATGAATGTTAACGGTTTACCTGATATATTATATACCGTTGCACTAGCACACATATAAAAGTAATCCAAAGGCAGATAGGTTTAGTGCTCAGACACCATGTTGCACTATTTCAGTGTCCTATCCCGGGCACCATAATTTCAAATGCACCACTTCCATCTAAATTCGGGTATATTTTTTGAAAATATCAGTTTTAGAGTATATACTCATCTATAACAATTCCAATGAAACGTATAAGTTTGAAAAAAAATACTCAAATTCAAAGTTTGGAGCGAAATTAAATCACATACGTTGCTGATTTATATATATAGTCAGCATATATCTACAGTCAAACTATCATGAAAAAGGCTACTACAATTCGGAATTTAGTTCAAACTTATTTGAACTAGTTAGTAAACTAGTTAAACTTGACATCTAAGAAATTTTAAAAATTTTCGCACATGATGCATACCTATTCTAGGCTGTGATGCCCGGGCACTAAGGAGCACTCGTTATTTTTACTATACACACACACAAACGCTCACCGCCACCCTCTTAATCCTAATCCCCACCCAAACCTCACCACCGCCCCATGAGCTGCCTCCCACCGCCTCACCGAAGGCGGCGTTGGTGTCAGCGAGGCTCGCTGGCCACCTCCATCCTCCGCCGCTTCCATTACCCGATGCGGCTGTTGGCACCAAGGGCGGCATCGGTGTTGGCGTTGTTTGCCGCCTCCACCTCCCCCTGCTGCCTCCTTTTGTCTCCTACAGTAGCATCAATGGATCTGTCACCTCTCCTCCCTGCTTGGACTTGTCTTTGACCTGCCCATTGGTGCCGCCCACCGCCTTCCTCCGTCCCACTTCCAAGGTGGCACCATCACCGCCCACTGCCGTGCTTCTGCCGCCCCTTCCTCCCTCTAAGCTTGGGGATCCGGTGAACCCAAACCCTAATCGGTGAACCTGAGCCCTAATCCGGTGGCGGCGGGTGACAGTGGTGCTAGAGATGAGGAAAATGAGCTCATCGGAGTGCAAATCTCAATGGAAGTTCCAAAGGTTAGAAAGTCGACTGAAACTTAAGCAATTTTTAGGTGACTATGCACTAGCAATTCCACAGGTAATTAATGTAACCATATTTAGCGGGTAGCAATTACGCATTATCAGTGGTGTGGTGATGATGGTACACACATACAATGCATTGAAAGCATGCAGTCGATTTGAAAACATTGCAGAGTTTTAAAAATATATTAGTTTAACATCTTTAAATGTTAGCACATGTATCATGATAGGAGTGATGACAACATACAGAAATACAAAGCAGCAAAAAAGAATGCGAAGAAAGCGGTGAGTGAGGCACGAGGCAATGCATATGAGGAATTTATCAAAAACTAAGTACAAAAAGGGACAGAATGATGTCTACAAGATGGCTAAAATTCGAGAAAGGAAAACGAGAGATTTCAACCAAGTTAAATACATCAAAGACGATACTAATAAACTTTTGGTGAAAGACGAGGAGATCAAGAATAGGTGGAGAGATTACTTCGACAAGTTGTTCAATCACGATAATGATGATAATATGATTGAACTGGATAATGTTTTTGACGATGTTGATAATGGTTTGTTCAAATAATCCGGGAGTCGGAAGTAAGAGAGGCCTTAAAAAGGATGAAAGTGGGTAAGGCGTTGGGGCCTGATAACATCTCTATTGAGGTGTGGAAATGCCTAGGAGAAGTGACGATTGTTTGGCTAACTAAGTTGTTCAATAGCATTTTTAGGTTGAACAAAATACCAAACAAGTGACGGAGGAGCACATTAGTACCAATTTTCAAAAATAAAGGAGACATTCAAAGTTGTACTAATTATAGATGAATTAAGCTCATGGGCCACACAATGAAGCTCTGAGAATGAGTGATTGAGTGTCGTTTAAGAAAAGTAACTAGCGTGACGACAAACCAATTTGGTTTTATGCCTGTGAGGTCGACCATGGAGGCGATTTTCTTGCTACGACAGTTGATGGAGAGGTATAGGGAGTAAAAGAAAGACCTTCATATGATATTTATTGACTTGGAGAAAGCCTATGATAAAGTGCCAAGAAAGGTCATGTGGTGGGCGCTTCAAAAGAAAAGAGTCCCAACAAAATATATTACCCTAATTAAGGACATGTACGGAAATGTTATGACTAATGTTAGAACGTGTGGTAGTGTTACTAATGACTTTCATATTAAGATAGGACTACACTAAAGGTCAGTGTTGAGTCCATACATTTTTGCCCTAGTGATGGACGGGGTCACACAGGACATGCAAGAAGATATCCCTTGGTGTATGCTTTTTGCTGATGATGTGGTGCTAGTTGATGAGAGTAGGATAGATGTGATAGGAAGCTCGAGTTGTGTAGGAAGACCATAGAATTGAAGGGTTTTAGACTTAGTAGGACTAAAACTGAGTATATAAGATGTGATTTCAGTGATGTTAGGGTAGATAATGGAGATGTTAGATTGGATGGACAAGTAGTGCCTAAGAAGGACACATTTCGTTATTTGGGATTGATGCTACAGTAGGACGGTGAGATTGATGAAGACGTAAGCCATAGGATAAGAGCGGGGTGGGTGAAATGGCACCAAGCATCTAGTGTTCTATGTGACAAAAAAAGCCCTCAAAAGTTATAGGGTAAGTTCTATTGGATGGCAATCAGACCCGCGATGCTATATGAAGCAGAATATTGGGCAACTAAAAGACAACATATGCAGAAAATAAGTGTAGCGGAGATGAGGATGTTGTGGTGGATCTGTGGTCATACAAGGTGGGATCGCATGGATCGCATCCGCAATGATGATATACGTGATATGGTGGGGGTAGCACCAATTGAAGAGAAACTTATCCAACATCGCTTGAGATGGTTTGGACATCTCCAACGATGGCCTCCTGAGACACCAGTACGTAGTGGAATTTTAAGACGTACTGAAAATGTAAGAAGAGGCAGAGGTCGACCAAAACTGACATGGGAGGAAGCAGTTAAAAGAGATTTGAGGGATTGGAATGTATCTAAAGAATTAGCTTTGGATATGAGCGCATGAAAGTTAGCGATCCACGTACCGGAACCATAAGAAAGTTAGGGACAGTATTTCAGGCTCTTGGCTCAGATAGCAGGTTGTACGGTTTAGGGTTTTAGCATTGTAGATTTTATTTCAAGACTCATCTTTCTGATCTTGAGAAGGTTTCATTCCTAGCTTACCCTAACTTGTTTGGAACAAAAGGCTTTGTTGTTGTTATTGTTGTTGTTGTTGTTATAACATCTTTCTCCCATATTCAACTTTTGCAGAAGTGTATGACGATCTAATTATAGGTGGAACCAACTGGTACTGACACTCGCCAACCATTAGAAGACATGATAGTAGCATAGCATCACTCTTTCCATCCATCAAGTAAAAATGTATCTACTTTGGTGACATAATAGCAGCACAGCAGCTGAAATGGCCATCTTTTCAAATATGTTTTCTGCACCTTCAACACTCATGTAGGTTAGCGATGGTTCCCTTGAACTTTGCCAAGGGGAGGAAAGCGCTAAAAAATTGCATCACTGTTCGTCGGTTTGTTCTGATGAGCATCCTGATACAACGGTGGTTATACTTCGTAAGTACATCCAAGGGATAAAAGGTTTTGTTTCAACTTTTCGGTTATTTATCAATCATGGGGCAATCACTGTGCTGCACCTTTATTTATCTGCGTGCCCCATGACACAAAAACAGTTCTGGTCTTATCAAGCATATAAGGCATCGAAATTAGGTTCTCCGTTGAACATTTGATAAACAAATTTGTGCTGGAATTGCTTACGGTTATGTCATGTGTACTGTTATAGGGGTGGTCCCCACCTAAGCCCAACTGACCTATTAGAGGGTTGTAAAGCCCAATATGAGGCATGTATAATGACATAAATGCCCTTGCGAGAGATACTTAGGTGTAATGATATAATTGTAAAATACTCCCCATATGAATATATATAAAGTTGTCCTGGGCATAGGGAAGACCCCCCAAGCATTGCTCACCTAACATCTCCACTACCACACGTTACTGTTTGGTCTGTAACCACAACATACACCTTTAGTAATACTGAGTTACTGACTTGTGACTTCACTTGTGTTCTCTGTGCCCTTACTAAAGATACTGAGTTGAATTGGTAAACGTTTTTGTGAACAGTGCATATGATATGCTCAAGTGACCATTACCATAAGGTGGTGATTTACTGACAGGTGTAAAGCGTAGTGACTCGGCGAATTTTTTTTTGAAATAATCTATTTTTTATTCAAAATAATAGAAATATACCCGCGTGAAATTTTTTTTACAAGAGTTACCTCCAGTCGCCCAATGGTTAGGTGACTAGAACCTGTCGCCTAATGGCCGTACAACATGCAAGCAGTCCGTGGACCATTGGGTGATATAATTGTAGTCGTTGAGCAGTCAGACGAGTGGGACTAGTCGCCCAACCGTTGGACGACTGCAAATTCCAGTCGCCCAACCGTTGGACGACTGCAAGTTCCAGTCGCCCAACTGTTCGGTGACAGGATGCGCATATAAATTGGCCGCTCGACTGAGCCCCCGGCCATTTGCATCTGCCGACGCCTTGCCGTGCGAAGAAGAGAGAAAAGAGAAGGGAAAGAAAGAAGAGAAGAGAGGGAAGAAGAGGAGAGGAAGGGAGAGGGAGAGGAAGAGGAAGGAAAGGATCCGGTACACTTTAGCGAGGCAAAATTTTTTGTATGTTGTAGTCAATATTATTTTTTGTATGAAGTAAATAGTTTGTTTAGTATATGATTAGGATCTGTAGTACAATTTTGATATGAAGTAAATAGTTATAGAAAATTTAATCAATGTAGTTTGTAAAAAATTTAGTGAATATAGTTATAAAAAATTATCATCCGTAGATAATTATAGTTATAGAAAATTAGCATCTGTAAAAAATTATAGTTGTTGAAAATTTAGTCAATATTATATAGAAAATAAGCATCCGTAAAAAATTATAGTTGTTTAAAATTTAGTTAATACTTTTGTACAGAGTAAATAGTTCGCTTTGTGCAAAACATTATTACGTAACATTTATGATTATTTACGAATGAATATAATGTTGTTAGTACATTGGAAATTCACCCGTACCATTAGAACTGGTATATTGGGATTTAAATTGGTATGTCATGTAAATTGTCAAAACTCCATTAGGAATTATTTACAGTAGGAGAAGCTGAAGCAGCGAAAGAGGAGCGGTGTCAATGCTCGTGGGAGCCGATAAAGAGTTGATACGTATTGGGTCGGAGGAAAAGGAGCGTTGTAGGTATGAATGAGGATGGGTTACGCTGTGAGGGTATTGTAGTTGGTCATGATTGGTGAACGGGCGTAGAAATGTAAATTATAGTATAACAGTACTTGTATAATGTGCAATACGATTTGACCAGTTGCAACATTAAAAATATTTGTAGACAGACATCAATAATGCTGATACCCACTACATTGAAAGTGTGTTACGATGTCGGCACTGTTCGTGAAGATCCAAATGGTGTTAACTTGAGCAGTTTTACGCAAACCACTCTGGTACACCTGGACGGCAAGAATGCTCGAATCGTAGATGTGATGCGCTGGCTCACCCACAGCTTCTCCTTAGATTCTGAGGTGTGCAGCATCGTCATACAAGGGCCTTGGAGCCCATCTCCCACAAACATTAGATGGGGGTTGAGAACATTGATGCACACTGTTGCGTGGAAGGGATTTGTGCAAGGCTATCGGTGCTGTGGATACGAGTGAGTGCTGCTTGTGTAACCATGCCCAATAGAAGTTGTACAAAGTTGGGCCAATGGTTATCATCCGGGTGGTGCAAGCAGCTCGGGTGCCAAGCATGTTGGTCAAGAGGAGGACCCAGAGGCTGATGTCATAGAGATTGTGCAGGGAGTTGCTCGTGACGAGCCCGATGAGGTAGATGGACGAGAGGAAGAAGGGTCACAGCATGGTGAGCCTACAGGATAGGCAGATGAAGGGGAGCATGTGGAGTACATAGTGCATCAAATGGAGAGCGATGACTGGATCGCCTGGGCTGAAGAGGAAGTTGTATAGGAGGATGACGAGGATAGTTCCGATAAGGATGATGTTCCCATCACATAGAAATGGAACAGGTTTGATGCTGAAGGTGTTGCTGCATATGACAAGCACGAATCACTGTGAGAGTACCATGGCACAGAGGTTCGGTTGCACTTAATGTTTGCTGACAAGACATCATTGCAGGATTCTATCAAACTATGGGCCCTATCCATGCAGCGGACTTTTTGGGTCATGAAATCTAGCCAAGAGCAGTACACCAAAAGTGCGAGTAGGCTGGTTGTCCTTGGAGGGTGTACGCACGTAGACCAAAGTATGAGACTCACTGGATTATCTCGAAGGTGGAGCCGCACTCCTGCATTCCCAGCAATGTTTTGCCGAGGCATTGTAATTTAACGTTCAGCTTTATAGTCAATTTGATGTATGGAGAGATAGTAGAGAAGAAGGACATCGAGGCCACACACATCATAGTGGATATCAAGAAGAAATTCACGTACAAGATTAGCTACACGAAGGCATAGCATGTGAAGCAAAAAGCTTTGGAAAAACGGTTCGGATCTTTTGAGGGGGCATACAACAACCTTCATCGTATGCTTCAGGTGCTGTAGGACAGGAACCCAGGCACGTACACTACTATGAAGGACAAGCCATCTATAAAGCCACCAGGTTTTGCGGTGTTGTAGAGGGCCTTCTTAGCCTTCGGTGCGCGCATCGAGATATTCAGGCATATGCTTCCTATGATCTCAGTTGATGGGACCTTTTTGACTAGCAAATACAAGGGCCAGATCCTTATAGCCATTGGCATTGATGACAATAATCAAATTCTACCCCTGGCGATCGTATTCGTGGAAAGTGATAATTACGACAGCTAGTTGTGGTTCTTTCGACATGTGAGGGTTGGAGTTGTTAGTGCTCGTCCTGGTGTGTGAGTAATCCATGATCGTCATGCTATGATGGTGAAGACTATAAGAAAACTTCAAGAAGACCACGAGGAGACCTTCCCTTGGCCAGATATTAGGAACAGACGGTGCATTCGCCACCTGGGGGCCAACTTCTTCAAGTAGTTCCTGAAGTAACCATTGATGAAGCTATTCAAGAGGCTGGCTATGTAGAACTGAAAGCGAAAATTTGATTCTTTATGGGTGTTGTTGGATAAGCCCAGCAAGAAACACGTCGACGAGAGGAACAAGGGACTGGCCATGCTTAGGGCGGCACAACCTGAATGCTTGATAGTTCTGGTTGAGCCTAACACAGCTGTTTGAGGAGGAGGAGCCCGCGGGACCTTAAGTGCTTCTTGCACTGGATCGAGGTCGAGCCATGGAGAAGTGATCCCTACTACATGACATGGACGTCATGAGGTACGGCATAATGACGACTAACCTTTCTGAAGTATGCAATTGGGTTCTCAGGGGGCTTCGTTCTCAACCCCTTATTGCCATCATGGAAGGTGTTCTGCATAGTACAATCGGCTATTTCAGGGAGAGGCATGCAAATACCGCATTTTATGTAGCTAACTCATAAACATCGTACTACTCGAAGATTATGGCATACATGGAGGTGAAGACAGAGAAGGGCTAATTGCACACGGTGCAAGTGATAGGCAATAGGGAGCATCATTTTGATGTGCACCTCTGGGATAGAGCCAGATTTAGGACAACTTATTTTTTGTCACCCACAAGGTATACCTTGGAGTTAATATAAACGAACCTAGCTACTCGTGCAACAAGCTGAAGTTGTTACACAAGTCATGCTCTCATGTCCTCGCCGCATGCGAGACTGTAGGCATAGATCCTTCGAACTTCATGTCTGTGTATTTCTTCAAGGAGAGTTTGATGCAGGTATGCTGTGGAGAGTAGCTTAGGGGGGTTCAGGGTTGTGGGCAACTTTGCCGCCTTGGATATGTAGGGAGGACCTAGATTCTGAATGTTGACATGTTAAAGGATGGGAAGGGTTCGCGGCAAAGCCATCGTATTACCAATGATATGGATGAAGCGCAAGCCAGAGCGTCGGGTAGACGCTGTGGGCACTGTGGTCAGGAGGGCCACACAGTTCGACAATGCAAGGCACCTGCTGATGAGTAGGCACACCGACATGGTTTCCGCTACCAGTTGTTGGAGTGTGCAAAGTGGCTTAAAGATTAATAATCATTATGCATTGTATTCTATCCTTTCTTAGTTATCACATTTGATGTATGTAGTGTTGTAGTAACTATATCGTACATTGCATGTACCGTTTGTATAACTGTTGTGGTATTCCCCCTCTTTAGTACTGTTGTAAGTGTTGTCCTGGTAGCCTAGTATTGTTTTGTTTGTTTATTTACAAGTTACATTTACTGCTACTTTACATTTGATGTTTTTTGTTCCGCATAAAAGCTAACTTGAAGTCATTTTGCAGGTATGGATCGTGAACTTCATAGATCGAAGAAGCCCTATGGCCTCCTGGATGAGCACGTTGACTTGTCACATCATGCGTCCCGTCGTGTCCCACCTCCTGAGAGCGTGAAGGAGGCGGCTGACTTGGGGGTAGTCCGCACACGCACACCTCGAGTGGCCTAGAGGCTAGACCTACACTGAATAGCCAGATTTGCACTCCGGTGGTGTTGCCTACTCGCCTTACATGGTTGCATACTGACCTTTTTTTTGCTTCGCAGGCTGAGCGATGCCAGTCTACTACCTCTCACCTGGATGGTGCAGGCCATAGATGAGGACGGTCTGGCACTAGTTGCGGGCAGGGACAATGGCGCGGAGTGGTCACGATGCTTCCTGTTGGACCGCTCCCTACTGACAGCTTTGGTGGACCGGTGGCGGCCAGAGACTCACACTTTCTACTTCCCATTCGGGGAGATGACACCTACTCTGCAGGACGTCTCGTTGCTGCTCGACCTTTTTATCGTAGGAGCTACTGCTTTCCTGCTGGAGGCCCCGGTCGGCTGGCTTGTGGACCTTCTGGATAGGTTCCAAGGAGTCTTTCCACCTGGGCCCGCAGAGGGGTACTATGTCTTCGCGCCAAGTCAGATGCACGGCTCATCGTTGCGGTGGCTCTCATAGTTCCGAGTACATGTGTGATGCCCTTCCCATTCGATCCACTGCGCTCTCCTTTTCATTATATGATATTAATAACTTTGTGATTATACTTGTGTGTGGGCCTTAGGTGCACGTGTCGTCACTCTGTTGTCATGCACTAGGCTCCTGGAGGTCCGCACGCCAACCCCTGATGCACACTCGATGTGTCCGCCGACGCTGTCCCGTCTAGCATCACACCACGTGGGAGGTCCTGCGTGGCCATGTCCACCACACCCTGATGAGGCCAGAGGGTTGGCCAGGGCACATCTGATACCACATTGGCCTAATGAGGCTTGGGGGGCAGCCTGGGCATGGATTCATACACCACCAGTGCAGCAGTTCATGCATCCTCCGGACTTCTTCGGCTTCCCCACACAAGGTGAGTACGTGTCGTATGTCCCTCTGAACGTCTTTGACCATGCCATGGCGCTAACCGAGGGTATGCATGCCTCCTTTCATTTTTCTCCCATCCCTTTACTTCACGAATTAACGATATTTGCACTGCAGGTCTTATGCCCGTTGAGGGATTTGGGGGGTCTCCTCGGGTCAGGAGGACACAAACCGGTACTTTGCGGATTGGCCTGACTAGGTGACGGGCCTAAGACCTCAGCCCACACCCCCACAGGTTCTCTTCGGGTCACAGCTCAGTGGTGCACCAGTGGCCACACAGGCAGCACTGCAGTCCACCCGTCTGGCTCTGGGACCTCGTGTGTGTAGGTCTCCTGAGCGTCTTACCTTGTCGGGGCCTCGACACCCGGTGCTGAGAAAGACGGCCAAGTGGGGCCGTATGGGAGGACGCGGACACAAACGCGGAGATGGAGAGAGTGCTGGAGGTGTTGTTGGGGGGGGTGTAGTGCTGGTTGTACTTTTATTGTTCCTGTAATACTTACATTTCTTACTTACTATGTGATGTTTCTAATACTATTGCATTCTTATTTATACTTGTTTTTATGATGCCATTTGTTCGATCCATGTTGATGCCTCTAATTCAATGCACACGATGCAACACTAGAATAGTGCACTCAATAAATGGCAACCGCACTAACATGTAAACCATTCAATTACATGATTTCAAACATTGAAAAAAACCACAGACAACAGGGGAGAGTAGTAAGGTACAACCTTCTCTGTGTGTGCCTATTGGTAGAATGTGCCTCGCACTACCCACATAGAGTGTTGCAGAGGGGGGTGCCTCGGACGTGGCTGACCGTTGTTATAGTGACACGCACATATGCAGCTAGGGTTCGCGCAGCAGCATGTTAGATTATACGAACTTCCTATGTTGACGACCTCCTCATTGCCCCTCTCACGCTGCATCTACTGACAGAGGTCATTGTTCTCCTCTTTGAGACTTTCAATCCACGCCTCCAAGTCAAAGATTCGCTCCCACAATGTATCAATGTACCTCACAACTTATCATTCATAGGGAGTATTGATCCAGTAGATGAAGTCGTATTTGGCCATCTGCTGGAAAGAAAGGTTAACATTGAAACTCTATTAGCAGTAATACAAAATAGACAATTGTCTAATTGTACCTCAGAGTGTGGGCATCGGAAGAAATGTCGCTTGCCATTGAAATGGCCTTCCTCAACTTGCACAACCGCGTCATCCCTATGTCTGCATTTCAGCCACACCGTTGAGTATGCTTGTTTGGCATTAAGCGGTTGTTAGGGCCGAAGTCCTCCCTCCTTTCTAGCGGAATGTCTTCCTTTGGTGACCCATATTCGATTGGCCCTTCGGCGTCTACCATGGTGTGTTACTCTAGGACGGAGAAGGTAGTTCTTCCTACTATCAAGGGGTAGGGTGTGCTTTTTATAGCCCGTGGGGGAGGCAGCGTGCTTCGTGACAAACCGGGTCATGTGCTACCTTTGTGCACCTTTGCCCCAGACAGGGCAGCTTTGCGTAGTGACAAGACCGGAGGGAGCATCTTTACACAGTGGCAAGACTAGATAAGGCAGCTTTGCACAGTGACAAGACCAGACAGGGAAGCTTTGCGCAATGGCAAGACCAGATGGTCCAACTTTGCATAGTGATAAGACCAAATAGTGTAGCTTTGCGCAATGGTAAGACCAAATGGGTTAGCTTTGCACAGTAACAAGACCAAACGGGGTAGTTTTGCGTAGTGACAAGATCAAATGGGTTAGTTTTGCATAGTGACAAGACCGAAGGGTACAACTTTGCAGAGTGACAAGAGCAAAGGGTGCAGCTTTGCACAGTGACAAGACCAGATGGGCCAGCTTTGTGCAGAGACGAGACCAAAAGGTGCAGCTTTGCACAGTGATAATACTAGATGGGCTAGCTTCGCGTAGTGACAAGACCAAAGGGTGCAGCTTCGTGCAGTGACAAGACCTGATGGGGCAGCTTTGCGTAGTGACAAGATTAGAGGGGGTAGCTTTGAGTAGTGACGAGACCAAAGGGTACAAATTTGCAGAATGAGAAGCTCAAACGGGGTAGATTTTCGCCAGGAACTTTTCTGAAAGACAGGGCATCACTCTACCTCGCAGGCTACTACATGCAAATAACCACACCATACCAACCCTTTGCCTTATAAAATAAGGTAGAAGAGATTTGGGAGAAAACACTACACAACCAAACCCAACACTACACTAGAGGTTACTTCACCGCGTTAGGATGGACAAGAGGCAGAAGAAGCAGTAGGACAAGATGATGAAGCAATGAGAGGAGACCTGCCAACTAGCAAGGTCTACTGCGACCCGCGATGAACAAGCAAGGGTAGCGGCGGCCTGGGCCGAACAAGTGGAGCACGCCAGGACATTATCTCCCCGCAATGATGCCCCCTATAGCAGCAACCCAATCCTGAACGTTCCAACTGAATGTTCGCCGCAACATCCGCCTGAGGGGGAGACGCTGCCCCCCTTTGTTGGTGCAGAGACCCATGAAAGTTTTTCAAGTCTAGTAGCGGCTCAGCCTGGACATGCATTACTGAGATTGCGTAAACTACTTCTGTGATTATCCTGACCTCCATCGGGACACAAGCAGCTATTAGTAGCCGGTAAGGACCAGTTACAGTGCGTTCCCCCTACTATTTCTCTTTTAAAGTACTCACTAAAAACCTTTCCTAACTACCCTAGTCCCCAGAACCGCTATGTGGCTACCACAATTAGATTGACCTAGAGATCCACCTACATGACCAGTGGGCTCTCGACTTCAAGGAGTGGGATGTCAAAAGGGCTTGTTAGATCTAGGAGAAGGAGCGCTGTAACGATGAGCAAACGAAGCGTATACGTCAGGAGATGAAAACTCATCTCCAGGCGTGCACACGTAGGGAGCACGAGGCTCGCGAGAGGGAGCACGAGAAAGAGAGGGAAATGGCGGCCAAGTCCAAAGAGGTTGTCGAGGAGTTTAACGCCGAGCTCGCAAGGAAGAGAAAATGGTCCCAGTCCACGCAGTAGGTCGGGCCGTTCCGCACTAGTCCCCGAAGGTCAAATTTATTTCCATTCTAAAAAGGCACATACGTATCGTACAAGTATATCAATTTGTTGTATCGTTCATGATGCTCTTTCTTATACATGTAACCAAATCCGGTGCGTTGTGTTACGTCCAGCTTTATTATGAAGTCTATTTTAATTCACAAAAGCAACTTGTCCTCGTGTTTTTGCATTCAATTCTTCCGCATAGCAAGGCATCCAACACACATGAAAAAAATAAGTTTTCCTCCATGTATGAATTTTCGGTTGCATCACAATATCACTTACTTTGTACTTACCTATCGTTGCTATCTCAATCGTCCTAAAAAAATCACAAAATTTCTTGCACTACAACAACATACGACGATCACAAAATGTTATTGCGAATATAAAAGATTTTGTACCTTTAATAATCTATGAAAATCATAAATGACTCAATCAACATTGTCTCCTATTTTTTTTTAAAAAAAATAGGACTCATAGATAAATTTTGATAAATATTATCTATCTGCAACAATTGTCATTTAATCCTTGTGCGGTCAGGGGCCAACTAGTAAAAATAGGCTCAGTTGCAGTCGTCGAACAATCGGGCAACTGGACTTCCAGTCACCCTATTGTTCGGCGACAGGTCCAAGTTGCCTCACTATTGGACGACTGCAACTTGTCGCCTAAGGGCCCACCAATTGCATGCATGTCATGCGGCTGTTGTGTGCCAGTAAAAAATTTTTTTGCGCAGATATATTTCTGTAATTTCGAATTAAAAATGGATTATTTAAAAAAAATTTCGTGACTTGGCAACTTCAAGAGGTAGATCACAAAAAATGCATTTGATTAATTTGCCAACTTCACCTCAGCAAAAAGTAGTACACAGCTTTGTGGATAATGTTGCTACCGATCACGCATTCACGCAGATTATGACTTCCTCAGTAGCACTATGTTCACAGCAACATGCATGTAAAGAGTAGTATTAGGTTTGAAGATTCTCTCCACATCTCTACGCACGTTCTGTGGCTGGCTCATGACGTGCACGATGTACTGAAGTTGCTGTTTCTGCCAAGCAGCGACCATTCCCTTTTTTACCCCGAGAACGCGACCATGGCATGATTCGACGAGCTGCAATTGACGGCCGACATGCCGCGACGCATCACCAGCCACCTTAGGGATGGCTGGACGTCAGCGATACAAAGCTCTGCAACTGTGCAAGACTTCTCACCATTTACCTCAACCAATGAGCAATCAGAGATCCAATGTACCGTGACACGGAAGTGCTATTGAAATCGTATCCCTCGCTCGTTGAACAGCCTGAGCAAACGCAGAAGCTCGTCATTCGACAGCTTCGACGGTCTCTTGCTGGAGAGATCCGCGGACACCAATGCATCCACGATCTTCTCCTTGAACGTGCTGACCTCTTCCTCGCTGACGATGACTGATCCGTCGTAGCTGCCATTGTCGTCGTTGTCGCTAATGTCTTCATCGTTACCATCGCCAAGTGCGACAAGGCTGCTGCCACCGGCATTGTTGTCGCGGTGTCCCTCGTCTCTGCGTGACAGCCTGAACAGCTCCAAGACCTTCCTCTTCTGCTTGAAGATGGCGCCGAGGGTCTTGTTCTTCTGGCCGAAGCACGCCCGCGTGAAGGCCAGCCACTCGGCGAGGTCGGCCTCGGGCGAGGCCACCCTCGGCCGGATCTCGACGAGGGAGGAGTCCACTCTGGGCATGGGCACGAAGTCCCTCTTGCTCACGCCCATGAGCAGCCTCACGTCGGCGACCATGCGCACGTTGGCCGCCAGGCGGTTGTACTCGGAGTCGCCCGGCGCGGCCACGAGCCGCCGCGCGAACTCCTTCTGCAGCAGCAGCGTCGCCGCCCGGAACCGGTAGGGGCCGAACAACAGCTTCGCGATCAGCGGCGAGGAGATCCCGTAGGGGATGTTGGCCACGCAGACGTCGAACTCCGGGAAGTCGGTCTCCACAGCGTCCCCCGTGATCACCTGGCAACGGAAAGAGAAAGGCTCGTTCGTCATTTGGAGCGTTTTGTTTGAAGGCATTTGATCGAGCATGTGGTGGGCGAGGTCAGGTACGGACCGTGAGCTTGTGCGCGAGGCCGAGGGCGGCGGCGCGGGCCGTGACGGCGTCGACCATGCGCGGGTCGATCTCGACGGCGGCGACACGGGCGGCGGGGGAGGCGAGGAGGCGGGCGGTGAGGTTGCCGGTGCCGGGGCCGACCTCGAGGACTGCGTCGCCCGGGCGGAGCGCGGCGCGGCGGGCGATGGCGTCGAGGACGCGCGGGTTGGTGAGCAGGTGCTGCCCCCGCGGCTTGTGCAGCCGGAACCTCCCGTCCCACGCCTCCGACGCTGCCGCCGCCGCAGGCGACGAGGACGAGGACGAGGAGGTGCAGAAGGAGCCGAGGCGGGCGCGGAGGTTGGAGACGGCTCGGTTCATGTCCGGCTTGGCTCAGTCAGCTCTAGCAATCCAACAACCGCGAGGATCGATTGCCTGCCGCTTTGCCTGACTCTGCTCTGCCGGTGCGGACTCGTCGTAGCCCAACGGTCAAGTAAACCAGCGTGTTCGGCCGTTCTGGCCTCGGGCCGCACGGGGTGGACAGCACGCCACGCGATCGGATCAGGGCTGGGCTGCCGACTTACGGGCCCGTGCCACGCGCGTCGCGGCTGGGACGGTTGTGCGTTCGTGCCGTGCCGCGGCAGAAGATGGCCCGCGCGCGGTGCGGAACAAATATGCTTGCCCCGTGCTGCGCGAGGCTGCGCCGCTGCAGACGTGACGACGACGTGGTGTGGGAAGCGCCCGGAACGCGAAGGCGTACGGCGACGACCGGTGCTCGAGCTGTTGGGGCAGCAGACTCTGGGATTCGTCAAAACCCAAATGAACAAAGGGGACGGCTATTGCGATATACCGTCAGAAATAATTCTAACGGTATAGTCACATTTTACTTGATTTTACCTAAGCTCTATGAGTTCATAACGTTTCAGATAGTTTCGAATGTGATTTATAAAATTTAGTCAATTTAGATATGAACCTTCTAAAATTTTATGAAACCTTATGAAACACTATAAAACTTAGATATAAAATCTTATAAAACTTAATCAACTTAAGCATGAAACCCCTAAAATATCATAAAACTTAGTAGTGCAACCTCATGAAACTTAATCATAAAACATACTGAAATTCTATTAAACCTTATGAAACTTGAAATTTAGCTTCATGAATCAGCAATGTAGGCCTGGTCGTCGTTCTCCACTGACTTGCCGCCGGTGCCGATGTTGACAGCCTTCTCGTCCTTGCTCTACCTGTCCGCCTTGCCCCTCTACGTCGACCTCGACCCCCAACCTGGGAGGCTGAGAGCCTTGTGGAGAATGTCTGCATCAAGAGTGACGCCCACCGGCCGAACTGGCCTAGTCGGATACTCCTCCTGGCACAGTTGTTATCTTCACCGCCGGCTATGAGGCCACGGCGCGTGCTGCCCTAGTGGCTAGCACGGAATGCGATGACACTCGTCATCCGCTGTAGCTTTCACACCACAACCATCCTCTTTTTCCGTAATTTGTGCAAGTGCCTTCAGGGGCTGCTCACGTTGTTGCGCATGGCGCGGGCATTGCTCCAGCCCCTGAGCGAGCTCGCCGGCCCTCTCCTCGACGCATGCAGCGACCTCTATGAGGTCTTAGACTCGGGCATCCTGTCTAGCTTGGGATCCGCCTCGGCTCTGCTAGTTGACCTAGCGGAGATGCTCTGGGTGCCCTTCGACCTCGTCTTCGACTATGTCGTCGACGCGATGGGATCTCTGTGCTGCTCCTCCCCGATGCCCTGCGCGGTGGCAATGGAGTGGATGGGGATTGAAGAGAGAGAGAGAGAGTGGATTGGGGAAAGTTTGGATTGTGTGGTGACTGGTGATGGTATTTTCTAGATAGATAGCCTGCACAAAGTCAATTTGACGGTGAATATCTCTCCCATTATTTAGTGATAGAACAGTATACTGTTATATAGTTTTTCTCATGAACAAAACGTGTCATCTCGTACTGTCTACCGTGCAATTAAATCAAGCGGGAAGCGGCCCATGTTTCGCATCCTAACAAGCTCGTCTTCTACTCCTTGACCATCACCAAGATCAGACATCGACAGGTCTTTTCTACTGGCTATAATCGTTCCTCTGCATGATTTGACACGACTTGCCCGATGACGATTGGCTACAAAGCACGATTTGGATGGGCGAACTGTAATGTTCTGAATGGCCTGATGTGATTTTCTGAATCCAACAAAGTAGACCAAAACTGCAAGCTGGAGTATCAGTTTCTTAAGAATAGCATGACAGGAAAATAACAGCAAATGCAATGTTCCTGCGTGTACAGAGGCATCTGGAAAAAAATTAAACAATAGCCAGGCAAAAATAAACAATTATATATTAGCACACAGTGTAAAAAGAAGAAAATAACAGTGGAAAAAATATCAAGAATGATAAGGCAGATAAGATCATCTGTGGACACAGGCCACATTCTAGTTTCTTGGCCGTTTTGGATATTCCACATGGATACCAAGCGAATCATGCCACAGCTAAGCACAAACAGCTTTTGCACGCGTATTGACCAATCTCCTTGTAAACTCAAGGTCCTTTTACGCAATTTATTCATTGTTGCGTTACATGAGTGTACGTGAAATATCATTGAAAAGGCTCAAAGTTTTGTTGTGATAAATTATTGCAATTTTAAAAAAGTGGAGATTTAAATTTTGTAGTTTTGCAGTTTTTTGGACTGTTTGCAGACTTGATGTCATGGTCGGACGGTACTATGTGCGCCGTAGCAAGCAGCCAACCACGGCTTTGCTAGTCGACGCTACGACCACGTCCCTGCTAGTAGGATTTACGACCATGGCTTTGCCAGCCAGAGCTACGACCACGACTCTGCCAGTCGAAGTTACGACAACGACTTTGCCAGTCGAAGTTATGACCATGGCTTCTAAACAGCCGACCACAGGTGTAAAGGGGAGCAAGGCACCATGCGCAACAACGGTGTGCATGCCAGATGGACAGCCCAATGCCCGTGCAGAAGAGAAATCGAATTGGAGTAGTTAGAGATTTCCTAATAAGATATTACTTTCCTAGCATTAGTTATGATATTAGAGATCGAGTTCCTATTCAGTTTAGATTGGATTTGTTAGGTGCTAACCCATATATGGGGTGATTGCACCTTTTGGAAAAAATAAAAAAGAAGTGTTTACCTTTCCTCATCCCTTCGTCTCTACCCTGTGCGCTCAGGTGCACAGACCTTCCCCTATCGACTGGCACCCTCACATTGTCGATCATTCAAGGTTCGACCGCTTGTGATCCACTCATATAATCTTCGTCGTTCCACATTAGCCCATAACAATTTGGTATCAGAGCCCACCGCTGCCTTCGACATCATGTTCGGCCGCGGCGATGAGATCAGTTCGACTGACAAGAAACTCGACCAAATCATTGCACAACTTGCTACTTTGACGAACTGCCTTGATTGACATGACACGTGGCTGGCGGCATTGGAGGGGGTGGGCGACAGCAGTTCAGAGGCAGACAAGCATATGGTAGCGCCACCCTTGTCGATGCGGACTACATTGATGGCTGACACCAAACCTCCGTGCTTCCATCGCCTGGAGTTTTCAATGATTAATGGCGAAGAAGACCCGTTGCCATGGCTTAATCATTGCGAGTAGTTTTTCCAGTGGCAAGCACCCTCGAAGAAGAAAAAGTGTGGCTCGCGTCATATCACATGACTGACACCGCACAACAATGATATTTTCACATTGTCGTAGGGGTGGCTCCCACCTAAGCCCATCCGACTTGCTAAAGGGTTGTGAAGCCCAAAATAGAATATGTGTAATGACATAGATGCCCCTACGGGGGGCACTCGGATGTAAGGGCATAATTGTAAAATACTTCTCATGGAAATATATATGCCCACCCCTGACATAGGGAAGGGGAGCAAGCATTGTTCATCTATCATCTCCACTACTACACTCTTACTTTACTATTTGGTCAGTAGCCACAACAGTTGGCGCCGTACGTGGGGACGACTGAGCAAGCCTTGAGATCTGAGGAAGGATGGAACCCAAGAAAGCTTCATAATCGGTAGCAAAGAAGAAGAGGAGCACAACGGCGGTGCTCGTCAACGCTAGAGCCTCTGCATCAGTAGTTGGCGCGGATGGCAATGCTGGTGTTGCGACCGCCGACGCCGACACCCGCAGCATGACAACTCACCCCCTCGTTGGCGCGGCGATCAACGTTGCTAGTACCGACCGGGTCACTGGGAGCGATGACGCCGATGCCTGTGCTGGCATGGCCACTGCCCCCACACCCGGTGTGGGCGTGATGGGTGGCTCCGGTGGCAATGTCGGCCTCGTCACCAACCTCGAAGTCCACCGCACCACCGTGCTGAACAGCTCCAGAGCACAAGTCGTAGTCGTTGCCAACCCGGGGGTTCGTGCCGGCGCTCAGGCCAGGGCAACCACCTTGACGGTGGAGAATGCCCTGCTGACGGCCGTGGGCACGTTGCAACGTAAGCTGGCGGACCTCCGTAGAGCCGTGCGGGAGATACAAAAGGCTCGGAGCCAGCAAATCCCGCCAGTAGCGGCGACGGAGCCTACGCCAGATCGAGCAGACAGCCGCGATTCCCCAACATCCAGTCGCGTCCCGCTTCGACACGTCGATCCGAAGTCCCCCCTCTCCGCTGGCCTGTAGTAGTCGGCGTGGCCAGAAGACTTCAAGTTCCCCGCTACCATCGAGCCGTACAAAGGCGACACAGACCCCTGGGAGTTCATGCGCGTGTATGAAACCGCCATCAAAGCCGCTGACGGGGATGATTCTACCAAGGCGAAGGGGCTACCCCTCGCGTTGCAGGGAGTTGCGCTCTCTTGGTTCTTTACCATAGAGTCGAACTCCATCTATGCGTGGGAGCAGATCCACGACCGCCTCTACAACAACTTCCAGGGAAACTACGTCGGGCACGCCGACGCAGATCAACTCTTTGCTATCAAGCAAAAACCCTCAGAAAAGCTCCGAGAGTACTTCAAGCGCTTCGCCAAGGTTCGTTGCCAGGTCAAGGACGTCAATGAGACCACCATCATCAACTTTGCAATCTAGGGCCTCCATCCAGGACCGTTGGCTGAGTACAATGCACGCAAGCCAATAAAAACAGTCTCCAAGCTCTTCGACAAGATGGAAGAGTACGTGAGGGCAGAGGAGGATGCACAGCGGCGTAGGGGCGACGACTCTGACACCAATCAAGCGGAGGACTCGTCGAAGAGCGCTGCCAAGCACAAGCAAGAATTCTCGAAGGACGCCTCCGAGCACAAGGACGCCTCCAAGCGTAAGCAGGACTCGTCGAGTGACAAGCCCAAGCGCAACCAGCGTAGATCCTAGAGGGCCTGCTATGTCTTCGACATCGAAGGCGGCTCCGAGGACAGTGCCCCAGCCGGCCGAGGGGGAGGTCGCAGAGGCCGGGGGCGAGGGCGCGGCTGGGGCCGGGACGATAGACCCCGTGCGGAGCAAGATCAGTAGAACTACAGCCTGTGGTGCGAGGTGCATGGCCATGGCGATCATCTCACACGGACGTGCACCACCATCATGGCACTTCGTCAGAGCGTCACCAGGGATAGAGCCCTGGAAGCGGTGCCACCGGCCATGGCCGACATGAAGTAGCCCCAAGAGGGCCCCTTGCGGATACAGGCCCCAGAGGGAGCCCAACACTGGATCATAAACATCATCTCCAGGGGCTCTTCGCTTGAGTTCTCCTCGGCACGGCAATAGAAGGATTATGCGCGTAGGCTGCACCACGTGGCGGTGTACCCGGCGCAGGCACCGCCGACAGGTGCGAGACGACATCACCTTGATCTGCCACGATACGGGCGTGGACTTCCTCACGAGATCCCTGGTCATCCAGGTAGATATCGCGGGTTGCGATGTAAAGCGTGTCCTGGTCGATGGCGGCAGCTCCATTGACATTCTCTTCATGGCGGCCTTCGACCAGATGGGGATCCCCCGAAGCCGCCTAGGCCGAATTTTTTCTATTTTAGTCCTTTTTTTGAAAAATATTCACATTTAGACCCCTGGTAGTTTTAATTCCGTTTTTGGACCCAGGGGGTCGGAGCCGTGACCCACGGCGCCGAGGTAACACATCTCGGCGCCAGGCCCGCGGCAGCGTGTCGGCCTGCGTGGCGCCGACGTGGCAGGCACCTCGGCGCCGTGGGTCGTGGAGCCGAGCTCGGAGCCGTGGGTCGTGGCGCCGAGCTCGGAGCCGTGGATCTTGGCGCCAAGCTTTGGGTACCAGACAGCCCTATCCTTTCTCCCCGTATTTCTTTCGGTCTCTGTCCCATTTGTCTCTTGTTTGCACGCCTCCCCGCCGCCTCGGTCCCGCCGCGCCCCGGCCTCCGTCTCCCGCCGCTGCCCCGGTGCGCGCCGCCTCCGTCCGCCTCCCGCCGCGGCGCCGCGTCTCCACCGGCTGCGTGCGCGCGTCCGCCTCCCGCGTCTCCGCCGCCCGCCTCCGTCCCGCCTCCTCCCGCCGCGGCGTCCCCGCCGCCTCCCGCGCGCGGCGCCGCCCGCCCCATCTTCGGACAGGTAAAATATGCTTTAAAATGTAATGCTTGAGCACTCGGTTGCTTACAGTTCCATTGGTCAATGTATTCTGCGAGTTGAATCATTTAGTTGCTTGCATATAGCTCGACTGTGATGTTTTTTGCAAATCTTTTGGGGTGAACTCTCCACTGGAGGTAGAAATCCCAATGCATGTCTTGTACACGAGAGTAGAGACCATGATGTATGAAATGCTATGCTTGAGCATGTTTTGGCCAATCGGCTGTGCAACCAGGTCACTTAAATTAATTGTATTGTTATCATGTAACATATCATATGTAGCTTGATATTCCAGTTGATTGTTTCTGAGAGTTGGGGCCTTTGAAGGGAACTAGAAAATTTTCATTTGGGGCCAAGTAGGCATGGAGCTCGTGAAGCATTTATTTGTTTACCGTTTGTATCGTGAAGCCATCCTTGTGAAAAGCTTTAGACTATAGTGTGAAAAGCATTTAATAAGCCTGTATGCATGTTGTTAGCAGCTCTAAACCGTTTTGGATCTTTATTTCAAGTTGAAAGTTAGTGACTAGGTAGTTAGTTAGTTTTCTAGTATCCAATTTCGATTAAGGTATTAAGTTTGGTTTTCTGTATGAACTAGATGGACAACCTAGTTAATGAGGACATCACTTCTTCGGATACACACAACACTCCTCCACTTGACATTCAAGGACCAATCACTAGAGCTCGCGCCCGACAATTGAATTTACAGGTGAGCTCGTTCCTAAGTACTTTTTTTGTTCATTTGAGAATCGATTGCTACCTAATGATTTAATTATGATTAGGAACCATGGAGAGGACCTAGAAGTACTTGGAGAAGGACTACGAGGCGCACAAGTCCAACAAGGGCGGTCGAATCATGTTGGAGGCCCAACTCAAACCGACTTCGAATCCAATTCGGAGTCCAGGACCAGGTCGCACTAAAACGGACGCCCAGATCGCATCCGGACTCCGTTTTGGACGTTCTATATATGTATGGAAAGCTGAGAAGACTACCTTTCAAATGGCTCTGGTCCCATGTCAAAATTCCTTCTGAGTCAACGGGAATCGTCGAAATAAGTGGGCATTCAGAATCTGTCAAGGTGCTGCGCCACCGTCTTTTGGGCCTTTCGGCTTTGTATCGTGTTGGAGCCCATTAGGGCGCGTCCAGGGGTTTTGCACGCCCCTCACTCCTTTATATCCAGCCGCCACCCCACCATTAGAGTTCGGGTTTTGCTTAGATTAATTCTGTCTTTGAACAGTATCGCCGTTCATCGGTTTGTGAGACCCCAACTTTCGAGTGCTAAATGAATACATCTGCAATTCAGTTGTGTTCTTCCTTGTTCTTGCTTGTGTTCTTCGATTCGCAGGCAAGGATTAGCCTTCTTGGCGAGGTCAACTGCCACGCACGGTTGATAACCCGAGAGCGTGGTGCTGCGATTGCGGGGTTGGGCGTGTCGTTCGGAAGCCGGATCGATTTGTGTCGCGCCTCCACCAAATCGAACATATCCGAACCTGTTGGAAGATCGGGACCCGTCCCCATCAAGTGGTAATCAGAGCTTGGTGTTCCTTCAGGTTCGAGAATACCCTACCTTTGTTGTTTTCGTTTCATCCTAGAGTCCAAGAAAAGCCCTACAAAAAATTTTGTAGTCGTAGGTTGTTTCCTGTCCCAGATCTTGTTTAGCCTTTTGCACAATTTAATTTTAGAGTCCGTAGTGTTGAGTTTGTGTCCTTAGTCGAGTTGTGTTGCTGGTTTAGATCGTGTTTTGTTTGGGTTATCTTGCTTCCGCCACCTCTCATACAAACCCTATTTGTCATCCATCGCGTATTCCACCCTCTGTTTTTGTTTTCCCACCCATATCCCACCCTCTGTTTGAGTCATCCTTCGCGTCTCGTGATCACACAACACCATCCCTCACCTTTCCCCGACCTTCCGCCACCAATTTCCACCAATTTCCTCCACCCGATTTCGTTTCGGCCTCCACAGAAACCATAACTCGGAGTCCTATCTTCAAACGGCCATAACTTTTGCATACGGACTCGAAATCAGGCGATTTTTTTTTGAAATTGGGTGAAATTAAATTTTGCATCTGAAACTTTGTCGAGTTTTGGCGATTTTATTTTCCCCAAATTCGGCCTGGAAAGTGCAGTACTCGAGCTCCGAAATTGATTCACCGAATTACCAGCACATTCATTATTTTCTATAGGCCACACCTTACATCGATTGAATTGAAACTTTGTGTGTTTCCTATTTCTGCTCTGCTTTGTGAAAAAATAACAGAAAAAACAAAAAGAAAAATTTGGCACCTAGTTTTGCTCATGAGCAAAGGCACTGAGTTCTCGTGCCTAAAAAAGAAAAAAAGAGAGAAAAATCGGATGAGCACGTTTTAGGTGTGAGCTTCATTTGTTTTGTGCTTATGCTGAATTAAGTTTCTCATTCCACAGCCATCTTTGTTCTTTGTCTTCGCTTACTTTACGCCGTGATTCCTTGTTCATCATATCCTAACACCGATATAGGACATATTTAGGCCAAACAACTAGGACCGGTGCTTTGGACATTTATTCAGCATTACTATCTGTTATTGATTTGTGTTCCACGATATATTTGGCCTTCCAAGCTCCATATATCTACTTCGGGATAGCACGATTTTGACCCTTGCAATCGTACCCACGCTCGACATGGTTTCACGAACCACCACCGGTTGTACCACCTCATTGCTTTGGTAAGAACACTTGCAAGAGCTTGGTAAGCCACTTCCTTTGCGAGATTCCACCGCCTTCATTTGTAGTTGATAGGATAATCCTTTTGTTTTCCGTGTGTTTCCACTAACCATGGCGGGAGACGAAGGAAGCGGGTCACCGGTCGATTTCAATGAGTGTGTTAGTCGCGCGGCTACAAGCTGCGCTCGACAAACAAAATGCTTCACTCGGCGAGAATGGACACCATCGTCGCCGCCATTGCCAAGTTGAACACCACGAAGGCATTGAGCGGGTGGAGCGGCGGTTGGTGACCTCACCGGTCGGATGGACAAATTGGAGGCACGCCGCACACTGTCAATGATGGCCATCGTCATGATGATGACACGGTGTATGATGCGATGGCAACATTGATCGGCGACACAAGATGCACGACTACGTCGGCGTCTTCAAACAAAACCGACAAGGTATGGGAGGTAATAACCGAACCGACATGGTATGGAAGGTAATAACTAGAACCGACATGGTATGGAAGGTAATCACGAACCGTCATGGTAACGACGACCCTTTTGCTAAAGTCAAGTTTACCATTCCATCTTTTGCTGGTTTTTATGATGCTGATATATATCTTGATTGGGAGATGACGGTGAGAGCGAAATTTAATTCTCACTTGGTTCTGAACAACATAGAGTTAAACAAGCTACTAGTGAGTTTAAGGACTTTGCTATTATCCGTGGAATGAACTAAGTAACATGCGCTACAACTCGATACATGGGAGCGATTAAAAGAAGATATGCGTAATCGTTTTGTTCCTCCCACATATAAACTTGAATTGAGAAAAAATTACAGCGCTTAGAACAAGGTGATCGTTACATTCGGGACTATTATGCTGAGCTTCAAAAGGGTATGATGCGTTGTGGGGTTGTTGAGGACACGGAGGATAAGATTTGTCGTTTCTACGGGGTTCTGGCGTGAAATTCAGGATATTGTTGATTATAAAGAATTTACTATCACAACCGCTTGTTCCACCTTGCTATGCTTGCAGAAAAGAATTGCGTGGACGCAAGGAATCGAAGGCACGCACCGAACGACCCTTCTATACGCGCGACGACTACATCGGCGGATCGCCCAAGTCTTCTTGAATTTTCGTTCTCCTCCACCACACTGTGAACAAGATTGCAGCAGCGTCACGAAGCCACCTTCAAAAATTCTTTGCGAGTTCCAGCCAAGAGTTCTTCTTCCGTGGTTTCAACGGGCCGCTCCTCCGATATTCGGTGCCACCGCTGCCATGGGCTTGGTCATGTGCGTAAGAATTGCCCTAGCCAGCGGGCATACATCGCCACGAAGATGGAGGCTACATCAGCGCCGGATGTCGAGGAGGATGATGATGCTGCTGCTGCCTCGGATGACAATGGCGGTGGTGATGACGACTGGTCCTTGGTGGGCGTCCACAGCGCGCTACTGAGCATCATTGTGCAATGAGTCCTCGGCACAGGTAGAACAAACCGACAAGCTTCAATGCCATAATTTGTTTCAGACTTTCTTCGCAATCAAGAACCGGCGTGCACGTGTCATCATTGATGGAGGAAGCTGCAACAACTTGGTGAGTTCGATTTGGTCAAGAAGCTTGGCTTGACCACGCGACCACATCCACATCCATACCATATTCGGTGGTTAAATGATTACGGAAAAGCTAAGGTAACGCAAACATGCCGAGTCTATTTTTCCATTGGTGGTTATCTTGATCATATTGATTGTGATGTGGTTCCCATGCAAGCATGCTCTCTTTTATTGGGTCGACCTTGGGAATTTGATAATGATGCTTTACACCATGGTAGTAGTAACAAATACACTTTTATGCATAAGGAAAGAAAGTTACTTTCTGCCTTTGACCCCGGTGAGATTATAGAGGCCGATAGGGAGAGAGTTGCTGCTGCTAATGATGCAAAGGAACATGATAAATCTGAAAAACAACAAGTAATCCATTTGAAAAATTCTGTTATGCTTGCCACAAAATCAGACCTTGCTGAAATTGATGATGTTAATGATACATGCTATGCTTTTGTGTGCAAAGATGCTTTATTTTCCTTGATAATATACCTTGCACTTTGCTGCTCCTGTCACTAACCTTTGCAGGAGTTTAGAGATGTTTTCCACGATGAGATACCTCCGGGACTTCCACCCATTAGAGGATTGAACACCAGATTGACTTAATCCTGGAGCGAGTTTGCCAAACCGTGCGGCATACTGGGACCAATCCGAAGAGACTAAGGAGATTCAGCGACAAGTCCAAGACCTTTTGGACCGTGGGTACGTGCGTGAGAGCCTTAGTCCTTGTCTTGTTCTGTTCTTTTGGTTCCCAAAAAGATGGTTCTTGGCGTATGTGTGTAGATTGTAGAGCCATTAACAACATTACTATAAGGTATCGTCATCCTATTCCTAGGCTAGACGACATGCTTGATGAGTTGTGTGGTGCTATAATTTTCACAAAGATTGACTTGCGTAGTGGATACCACCAAATAAGAATGAAACTTGGCGATGAATGGAAAAGCGCTTTTAAAACTAAGTTCGCTTGTATGAGTGGTTAGTCATGCCTTTTGGTTTAACTAATGCACCTAGCACTTTCATGAGATTAATGCACGAGGTTTTACGTCCTTTCATTGGCAAATTTGTGGTTGTTTACTTTGATGATATCTTGATTTATAGCAAGTCCATGGATGAACATTTGAATCACTTACGTGCTGTTTTTAATGCTTTGAAAGATGCACGTTTGTTTGGTAACCTTGACAAGTGCACCTTTTGCACGGATCGAGTCTCTTTTCTTGGCTATGTTGTGACTCCACAGGGAATTGAGGTTGATAGAGCCAAGGTGCAGGCGATGTGGAGTTGGCCCACGCCCACGACGGTCTCCCAAGTGCGGAGTTTCCTTGGCCTTGCAGGATTTTATCGCCGCTTTGTCAAGGAATTCAGCACCATTGCGACGCCATTGATTGAGTTGACAAAGAAGGGCGTCGTGTTCCATTGGGGGCCATCACAAGAGGAGTCCTTTAATCTTTTGAAGGACAAGCTTACACACACACCATTGCTCCAACTTCCGAATTTTGGTAAGACTTTTGAGCTGGAATGTGATGCTAGCGGAATTGGTATTGGTGGTGTTCTGATGCAAGAAGACAAACCTGTTGCCTACTTTAGTGAAAAATTGAATGGTCCTGCTCTTAATTATTCCACGTATGATAAAGAATTGTATGCTCTTGTTCGTTCTTTAGAGACGTGGTAACACTATTTATGGCCTAAAGAATTTGTCATTCATTCCGATCATGAATCACTTAAGCATATTCGTAGTTAAACCAATTTGAATCGTAGACATGCTAAGTGGGTTGAATTTATTGAATCTTTTCCTTATGTCATTAAACACAAGAAAGGGAAGGATAATGTGATTCTCGATGCTTTGTCTCGACGCTATACCATGTTGTCTCAACTTGATTGTCGCCTTTTGGTCTTGAACCTATTAAAGCACAATATGCTTTTGATGCTGATTTTAAGGATGTGTTGCTGCATTGTAAAGAGGGACAAGCATGGAATAAATTCGTGATCAATGATGGATTTTTGTTTAGAGCTAACCGCCTATGCATTCCAGTTGGATCCGTTCGTCTTTTGTTGTTGCGGGGCGCATGGAGGCGGTTTGATGGGACATTTTGGTGCTAAGAAGATGGAGGACGTTCGGCCACACACTTCTTTTGGCCAAAGATGAGGCGCGATGTTGAGCGGTTTGTGGCTCATTGCACTACATGTCAAAAGCTAAGTCTCGCTTGAATCCACATGGTTTATATATGCCTCTTCCTATTCCTTCTATTCCATGGGCAAGAAATTTCTATGGACTTTGTTTTAGGATTGCCTAGGACTAAGAGGGGAGGGATAGCATTTTTGTTGTTGTGGATCGCTTTTCTAAGATGGCTCACTTTATACCATGTCATAAAACCGATGATGCCGTTCATATTGCTGACCTCTTTTTCAAAGAGATAGTTCGTTTGCATGGTATGCCTTCTACTATTGTTTCAGATCGTGATGCTAAGTTCTTGAGTCACTTTTGGCGTACTCTATGGAACAAGTTGGTACAAAGTTGTTGTTCTCTATAACATGTCACCCACAAACTGATGGCCAAACCGAGGTGGTGAACCGCACATTGTCTACCATGTTGAGAGCTGTTTTAAAGAATAATTTGAAGTGTGGGAAGAGTGTTTGCCACATGTTGAGTTCGCATATAACCGAAGCGGAACACTCCACTACCAAGGTAAGTCCTTTTCGGGTAGTGTATGGATTCAATCCCGTGCCCCTATTGATATTTTACCTTTGCCTACTAGTGAGAGAGTTCATAATGATGCTAAGGAGCGTGCTGATTTCATTGTCAAAATGCATGAGACTACTAAGGCAAACATTGAAAAGATGAATGAAAATATAGGATTCTTGGTAGTAAAGGTAGAAAGGAAGTTAAACTTGAACCGGGTGATTTTGTTTGGTTGCACTTGAGAAAGGATAGATTTCTGAGTTACGAAAGTCAAAATTGATGCCTAGAGTGCTGGTCCTTTTAAGATAATTGAGAAGATAAATGATAATGTATATAAACTTGAGTTGCCTCCCGAGTTTGGGGTTAGTCCCACCTTTAACATTTCAGATTTGAAGCCATACTTGGGAGAAGAAGATGAGGTGAGTTGAGGACAACTCCGCTTCAAGAGGGGAGGATGATGAGGACATCACTTCTTGGATACACACAACACTCCTCCACTTGACATTCAAGGACCAATCACTAGAGCTCGCGCCCGACAATTGAATTTACAGGTGAGCTCGTTCCTAAGTACTTCTTTTTGTTCATTTGAGAATCGATTGCTACCTAATGATTTAATTGTGATTAGGAACCATGGAGAGGACCTAGAAGTACTTGGAGAAGGACTACGAGGCGCACAAGTTGTCACATCCCAAAATTTGCCTTTTGGAATGAAATTAAATTCAAATTAATTATTTTAAAGTAATTGAATTTTATTTGGATTTTCTGAATTTTCTGGAATTTAAAAACCTATTTAAGGAATTAAAAGTAATTCAAAGTATAAAAATTAATTATCAACAGTAGTTGGAAATAACTTTATTAAGTCCAAAATATCTCCAGGAGCTTCTGTGAATTTTTCTGGAATTTTTGGAGGTATTTTCATATTTTTCTGAGGCTTAAATAATTTTCTAGCCTTTTCTGAAATTAGAAATCAAATTCTGAAAAATAAAAATCTCCCCTCTCCCTCCAGCCGACGCGTGGACGGCCCAGGACCGCCCACGTCGCCGCTCGGCCTGATCCAGGCCGCACCTCCTCTCCTCCCGCCGCGGCGCGCCGGCCGTGCCGGCCCCGCTTCCTTCTCTTCGCGCGACGCGTGTGTCGCCGGATGCGCGCCACGCCACCGCACTCGCCCATCCGGCCGTCCCCTTCCACTTAACCGCGCCATCTGCCGATCTTTTCCCGAGCCGCGTGGCAGCCATCCGCGCCACCCGCCCGCTCTCTCTCTCTCTCGCTGCGCGGGACCCACTGTCGGATCCGTCTTCCCGCGAGCTCCCTTTCCTTCTTTCTTCCCTTTTCCTTTTCGCCGGCCGGCCGAATCCGGGTTGATCCCGCCTTCCTTCCTCTCCCTCTGCGGATTTGGAAACCCGGGACTTGCCGCGACCAAGTCCCCGATCTTCGCGCTCCTTTCCTTCTCGCCCCCTCTTTCCTTTCCTCCCCCAAACCTTCCTTCTCGGCCCCGAGAACGGCGAGCTATTGCCGCGCCCTGCTCCCCTCGGCCCCTATAATGCCCCCATCGGCCGCCTTCTCCCGCACCGCATCCCAGACTCCACCGCAGCTCCCGAGCCCTCTAGAGCCCCAGCACCGTGCCTCCCGTCCCTCCGAGCTCCGCCCAACTCCGGCGAGCTTTCCTCGCCGCCTCGATCATCCCCAGAGCCCGTCGTCGCCTCCCCGAGCTTCCTCGTGCAGCGGCGAACCTCCCCGACCCCTCGGCCACCTCTCCCCGCCGCCGGAACGCCATCGCGCCGGAGGACCCGAGCCAGCTCCGCCGTCCCTCGTCGCCGGCCGTCCTCGTTCGCCCCCAAGCCTCGCCGACCCCTCCAACCGGATCCCCTCCGCTCCGGGTTTGCATTTCACGAACCACCCGAGCACCTCCGGCCTCCCCTCGCCGCCGGCGCCGTCGCCTCCGATCATCTCTGCCCGGGCCACCCGAAGGTACCCCTCAAGAGGGTTACCTACCCTTATTGGGTAGGCAACGCCTCCCGCTCCACAGCTAGCGCGCTCACTCGTAACTCCTGGCGCGTTCGAGCCTCCGGCTCGCGCGAGGTTGAGTTTTTCGTTTATTTTCCGGGTGACAAGTGGGTCCCCCGCCCGGGCCGCCGGCTCTGCGGCCGCTCGCCGCTGGGCCACACCCTCGAGCCTGGTCTATGACAAGTGGGCCCAAGACCGATGGGTCCCACGTGTCGAGATTGACTCATTGGGCTCATCGTCGATGGGTCCCACATGTCGATGACCGCCGATGGTTCTTGTTCGATGGGCCCCACCTGTCAATCTCTCAGATTAAAATAAAGAAATTAAAATTTAATATTCCAAATGGGCCCCACCTGTCAGAAATTTGGGAATTTTTAGATTTATTCAAATCTGAGATTTTCAAATGGGCATAACTTTCTCATTTTAACTCCAAATTCAGCCATTCAAATTTCTAAATTCATCTAAAATCATGATCTATCCAACCATGGCCTCTATTTGAATTTTTGAGTTTGTTTGAGTTTTCATTTGAATTTATTTGTTTTGTGGCTTTTCTCTCGTACGTAGAATCCAACGTTGAAGAAGACCTTCCCACTCCTCAACAAGAAGACCTAGAGCCCCTGCAAGAAGGCAAGTCTCCTTTGATCATCTTGAACCTATGATTTTGAAATGTTTTAATTATTTTAAATTATGTGCATTGCTATTTATATAAAATATTAGTTCAAATCTTAAGGGTTAGTTAAACCAACCTTGTTATACCCTCCATTGAAATTGAATGCCATGTATCTTTGTCACCCTAGAATTTCATTTGTCTCAATAATGAGATTATTATGAATCTTTGTGAATAGTGGAATGGTAGTATAATGCTTAGTCTCGCTATTTAATACCTTTGAAATCTTGCAAATGGGAAATTATGAATTATTGTAATACTCTGTGTTTATGAAAATTAGTGGTAATTGGAGTTGCCACTGTTCTTTTAAAATAAACTAAAATGTGAAAATTGGTTTAGATTAGGGTGGATGGTTAGTTTGGATTGGTGCAGAAGCACGAGATCATGTAATGTGTGTGTTCCACCCTAGTCAATTAAGGACCGACGCTTGTGTTTGTCCAAACCGAGCATTAACCGTACAACCACAAGTCTATATGGGTGCGACCTAGGTGACTAACTTACGATAGTCTAGTTTAGGTGCCACCGATGGAAAGTGGGTGCCGTGGATGGGTGGTTATCCACAAGTGAGGGACAGGATTTCTTGTACTCATATGGCGCAAGAGGGGCTTGGTTGGGCGGTTAGCCTACTGCAGTGAAACCTCGTGGGTGGTATCTAGCTAGATTAGAGTAAGGTAAAGGCTTTGTGATATTTTATCCGGGTCTCATGCCAAAGGAAGCGTGTTGACTTTTAGGATAAATTATCTCTTGTGGGTAAAGTTGTACAACCTCTGCAGAGTGTAAAACTATTCGAATAGCCGTGCCCACGGTCAAGGGCGGGCAAGGAATGCATTCACATGGTAGATTTCTGGTTTTGTTTTAAAATCAAAAGTTTTGTATTCCGAGAGTGGAGGGAACTCTTGGAAGAGAATCCTGGCAGTTGGAGCCAGAGAGGGTGGATGTAACCCGCAGTATTAAACTTGTTCAAGTTGTTAGCTAGTGATGGTAGATGGAACCTTCACTAGAGAGTAAATGATAAATTCTGTTAAAACAAATACTTGTTAAAGTGATGCCTTTAAAAATAATTAGAAGTAATTGAAGTTTAAAATGTTGCTTTGTGCAAAAGAACCATATAGCCTTCCTTTGTTAAGCCCTGCATCTATGCATTTTTCCCAAGACTTGCGGAGTACTTTATGTACTCACATGCTACACTTAAAAATAAACCTCAGAGGAACATGAAGCTCAAGAAGGTGATTACAACTACTGCTTCGTCTGTGGCTGTGACGGATTCTTCCCGGAGGACTAGGTCGCGCTTCCCCAGTCAACTGCCTGTGGCATATTGATGGGTCTACCTCGAGTTTATTTTTGCTTCCGCTGTGTTTGGATTGTGCGAGGTCTTGAAACCTCATTTGTAATAATGAGACCTTGTGGTCAGTACTCTAAATATTGTAATAAATCGTCGATGGTGATGTTTTCCATTCTGTTTAACTGTGTGCACTAGCTTTGATCTGGGACTAGTGCGAGAATACTGAGAGGTCCGGGTTTGAGAATCCGGGGGCCCGACAGAGATGGTATCAGAGCCTATTTGACTGTAGGACGTGACTTAGTTTAGGAATGGCAAACCATAAGGACTTATATTTATAAAAAGAGTATATTAAAAATATATAAGTCTCTTTGCTTCTACTCTCTTCTTACTTAGGATCTCGTTCTTGTCTCCAACTCTATTTGATCAAAACTTTTACTAATCTTCTCTTTTACTCAACTTTGTAGATGGTGGTTCATCCTCCATTGCCCGTGGGACTACTACTCACATGGAGAGGATTTGGAGCATTCGCTAGCCTTCTCCGGCGATTGATGCGATGTTCGAAGACCGTCACCGCCCATTTTCGGGGACGGAAGACGAGGATTCGGATCGAGACTCTGGGCGATGGAAGTATTCCTGTATGCACGGAAGGGAATTCAACTCCCAACCATACCCCATCACACATCCTCGATCCCGCTGTTTTTGACGCTGCCCAGACGCAGACGCTCGCCATTGACAGTGTGCCATCCGCACAAGGATGCTGTACATCGTCCCCTTTTGCTTCTTCATCAACCTCGCCAGACAGAGGTATCCAGATCCTTTGACATACCCCGCGGCGATCCTCGACTATCACATCAGTGCAGCTCACCCAGCGATGGACATCACTTACGCTAGAGCGCAGGAGGAGATTGGACAACTCCGGATGCTTCTCACCTCCGGCTACCAAAGATTCGGACACACCCGCGCACAGCTTCTCGAGCGAGCGGCTGAGTTTGAGTGGACGACTCAGGGCGCAGCTAACTACACGTTGTCTTCACCGTCGTCACGACTACACGCCATCTTCCCGCATCACCGCCGCCCCAACAACCAGCGCCACTCGACTCTCGGACTCGCATTAGGATGACAAAGACGCAAGAAGGTGCGACGCCCGATCCACCACGGTCATCACCCTCAAGAAGCGCAAGCCTTCTCTTTTCGTTCGCGGTCGATCGCCTCCACCAGAATCGCCCCGTGCCTCGGTGAGTGTGATTGTTCGAGGCACCACGTAAGAGAGCGCCGGGAAGACCGGAGGAGGATCCGTAAGAAGAACCAGAGGAGGAGCCGGAAGAGGAAGAACTCGAGGAGGACCCCGAGGAGCGCGTCTTTGGAGAGGATTAGTAGTCTTTTGAGTCGAGAGTACCCCAAATAAAATGTCCTCGTTAGTAGAACGTTTAATATGTTTTGGTGTGCTAGATGGACTGTACCAAGCATTCGTGCACTTGTGGTACACCATTCTTAAACCTATTTTGATTTCAATATAAGTTCTTTTGCTAAGTTGAATTGCTTGTCTCTTCCTTGTGTGTTGGTTTGGGATGTGGTTTAGTTTCCTAATTCTCTTACCTCTGCTATTTCCCTCTTATCTTATGCTAACCTAAATCCCTTCAGATGGTGAACACGAGGAGCAATCTGGCGAAGAGTCGTGACGCCAACAACCAACTGCATAAGCAACATTCCACCACCCTCCTCAAGCCCTGACTTGGAACAAATGATGGCCATGCAGTGCAGCTTCTTCAAGCTCTCGCCTTGAACCAAGTACAGCAAGCCCCACAAGCACCCAATCAAGTCCTCAATCTAGGATGGGAGAATTTATGAGAACAAGGCCTCCTACTTTCGCTGGTTCGGTGGACCCAATGGAAGCGACAGATGGATCAGGACGTAGAAAGGAAGTTGGTCCTAGCCCAAAGTGCAATGACAATGAGAAGGTGCTGTATGCGGCTCACCAACTCAAGGGAATCGCCGCTAAGCGGTGGGAAAATTTCCACGCCGCCCATCCAAACGCGCAAGCTATCACAGGATGAATTCGCGGAGGCTTTTCGCGATCGCGCATATTCCTACAGGAATCATGGACATGAAGAAGAGAGAGTTCTACCAATTGCAGCAAGGAAACCTCAGCGTTTCGAATACTGAACAAGTTTACCCAGTATGCATGTATGTAGTCAAGAGATCACTTGAGTCAACCAAGACACGGAGGTTCATGCAGGACTTGACCCCAATCTCAAAGTACAGCTGGTGTCGAATGATTTTCCGACCTTCCAAAGACATGGTGAATAAGGCTTTGTACAGAAGATGCTCAACGTCGGTGTATGAGAGCCGAAAGAGGAAGTTTCAGCACGCAGCGCGGCGATTCTCGATTTCGCCCGACCCACCAGTTCCACAGAACCCCGTAACCCGTGTGCAAGGACTCCATTCACTGGACCTCGCCCAAGTAACCAAGTTCCCGGACAGCAATGGTGGCCAACCACAGCAGAACCGGACTTCAAGCAGCAGGAGTGCGGTGTTTCAACCGCAAGAATATGGGGCACTATGCGATGAATCGTCCCCGAGCGTTCGGTGACTCGATTCGCTTCAACACGGGAACGACACGGCAAAGACGAGCTCCAAATGCAGGACAAGGTCGTGGGACCCCTCAAACCCCAAGGGCTCCACAAGTGGTGAGCAGAGGACATCTCAACCATGTGACCATGAGCGGCCGGGATGCACCGGACGTAGTTCGGTAAGTTCCTTGTCAACTCGAGATCTGCATCAGCATTATTTGATTCTCGAGCTTCGCATTCCTTTGTATCCAAAGATTTTGTTGAAAGATATAGCTGGGATGTGCATAAGCTAAAGAACCCTATGCTAGTCCAATCCTCAGGAAGGAAATGAGGACTAACACGCTTTGCCCTAATGCAACTGTGGATATAAATGGAGTTAGGTTCCTAGCGAATCTTATTATAATAGACTCCAAGAGTTTAGATGTGATACTTGGAATGGATTGGTTAACCAAATATAAAGGACACATAGATCTGTGCGATCGTGCGTTATCGTTACCAACTCGGATGGAATCCAAGTAAGGTATAAGTCAAACCCTCCTCTCGAGAATAGGTGTGGATTGAATAGTGTAAAGGAGTGACTCTTGAAAAGGTATCCATAGTAAATGAATACCCGCACGTGTTCCACGAGGATTTACCGGAATGCCACCGACGGAGAGATTGAGTTTGTTATCAACTTGGTACCTGGTACGGCTCCGATTTCAAAGAGACCCTATAGAATGTCTGCGAATGATTTGGCTGAAGTCAAGAAACAAATTGAAGAGTTGCAGGACAAGGGATTTGTAAGACCGAGCTCGTCACACGGGAGCACCGTATTCTTTGGTGAAGAAGAAAGATGGTAGTCTCGCATGTGTGTGGACTATCGATCTCTGAACGATGTGACGATCAAGAACAAATATCCTCTACCCCGGATAGATGATCTGTTTGATCAATTGAAAGGTTCATGTGTCTTCTCCAAGATTGACCTTCGGTCGGGTTATCACCAGCTGAAGATAAGACCAGAAGATATACCGAAGACAGCCTTTGCCACTCGGTATGGATTGTATGAGTATACAGTGATGTCTTTTGGCTTAACCAATGCCCCCGCATATTTCATGAACCTGATGAATAAGGTGTTCATGGAATATTTGGATAAATTTGTGGTGGTATTCATTGATGACATTTTGATATATTCCAAAAATGAGGAGGAGCATGCAGAACATTTGAGGATAGTTTTGGAAAAGCTCAGAGAGCACCAGTTGTATGCCAAATTTAGCAAGTGTGAATTTTGGTTGAAGAAAGTAGCCTTCTTGGGTCATGTGATTTCCGCAGGAGGAGTGTCTGTAGACCCTGAAAAGGTAAATGATGTTCTTAACTGGGTGCAACCCAAGTCAGTAACTGAGATCGAAGTTTTCTTGGATTGGCTAGCTACTATCGTCGCTTTATTGAAGGCTTCTCCAAACTTGCAAGACCTCTCACCCAGTTACTAAAGAAAGAGAAGAAGTTTGAGTGGAGTAAACCGTGTGAGGATAGTTTCAAGAGCTAAAGAAGAGATTAACTTCGCTTTTGATGTTGACGCTCCCGGATATCGAAAAGATTTTGAAGTCTTCTGTGATGCGTCCAGGCAAGGATTAGGCTGTGTTCTGATGCAAGAAAGAAAGGTAGTAGCCTATGCTTCAAGGCAATTGCGGCCCCATGAAGAGAACTACCCAATCCATGATTTAGAGCTTGCGGCTGTAGTGCATGCTCTAAAAATATGGAGGCATTATCTGATCGGCAACCGCTGTGAGATCTATACGGATCACAAAAGTTTGAAGTACATATTTACTCAACCCGATCTCAATATGAGGCAAAGGAGATGGCTTGAGTTAATAAAGGATTATGATATTGGAATACATTATCATCCCTAAAGGCTAATGTGGTAGCCGATGCCTTGAGCCGAAAGAGTTATTGCACCAAGTTGTGGATTAAGGACGGTATGCCCGCACTTCAAGAAGAATTTGACTTAATCTAGAAGTAGTGGGAAAAGGATTTCTCGCTACTCTGGAGATTCAACCAACCTTAGAGGATCAAATCAGAGCAGCTCAAAAGGAGGACAAGTATGCCCAGGAGATCAAGGATAATATGAAGAAAGGGAAAGCATTAGAATTTTCCGATGATGAACAAGGTACCATTTGGTATGGAAAAGAATTGTGGTGCCCGAGAAGAAGGAGATAAAAGAGTTGATCATGAAGGAAGCTCATGAAACCAGTACTCAATTCATCCTGGAAGTACCAAGATGTACCAAGATCTTAAAGAAAGATATTGGTGGCGGGCATGAAAAGAGAGATTGCCGAGTATGTAGCTTTATGTGATGTATGCCAACAGATTAAAGCTGAACACCGAGAGACTGCTGGACTTTTGCAACCATTGCAGATCCACGAGTGGAAATGGGAAGAAATTGGTATGGATTTTATAATTGGGTTACTGAGAACCAAATCTGGACATGATTCAACTGGTTATCGTGGATCGTCGACAAAAGTCGCCCATTTCATCCCAAATAAAGACCACATACTCGGGGATAAACTCACGAATTGTATATGTCAAGGATTGTGAGTTTACATGGAGTCCCAAAGAAGATTGTGTCAGATCGAGGAACCCAATTCACCTCAAGGTTTTGGCAAAAGCTACATGAACTTTTGGGCACAAACTTAAACTTCAGTACAGCCTATCATCCCCAGACAGATGGACAAACAGAAAGAGTAAATCAAATCTTGGAAGATATGTTGAGGGCTTGTGTTTTAGCAAACAAGACAAATTGGGATCAGAGTCTACCCTATGCAGAGTTCTCCTACAATAATAGTTACCAATCCAGTTTACAAATGTCTCCATTTGAAGCCTTGTATGGTAGAAAGTGCAGGACTCCCTTGTATTGGAAGGAGGCAGGAGAAGGACAAGTATTTGGACCAGACGTGTTAAAGCAAGCCGAGGAACAAGTTCGCCTAATTCAGGACAGATTAAAAACAGCACAAACAAGACAGAAAAGTTATGCGGACAATCGTCGAAGGGCACTAGAGTTTGTACCTGGGGATCATGTTTATTTGAAGGTGTCACCTCTCAAAGGAATGAGGCGTTTTGGGGTCAGTGGAAAACTTGCTCCTAGATTCATCGGACCCTTCCCTGTTGTAGCAAAACGAGGAGAAGTGGCTTACCACAAAATCAGACCTTGCTGAAATTGATGATGTTAATGATACATGCTATGCTTTTGTGTGCAAAGATGCTTTATTTTCCCTTGATAATATACCTTGCACTTTGCCTGCTCCTGTCACTAACCTTTTGCAGGAGTTTAGAGATGTTTTCCCTGATGAGATACCTCCAGGACTTCCACCCATTAGAGGGATTGAACACCAGATTGACTTAATCCTCGGAGCGAGTTTGCCAAACCGTGCGGCATACAGACCAATCCGAAGAGACTAAGGAGATTCAGCGACAAGTCCAAGACCTTTTGGACCGTGGGTACGCACGTGAGAGCCTTAGTCCTTGTGTTGTTCTGTTCTTTTGGTTCCCAAAAAAGATGGTTCTTGGCGTATGTGTGTAGATTGTAGAGCCATTAACAACATTACTATAAGGTATCGTCATCCTATTCCTAGGCTAGACGACATGCTTGATGAGTTGTGTGGTGCTATAATTTTCACAAAGATTGACTTGCGTAGTGGATACCACCAAATAAGAATGAAACTTGGCGATGAATGGAAAACTGCTTTTAAAACTAAGTTCGGCTTGTATGAGTGGTTAGTCATGCCTTTTGGTTTAACTAATGCACCTAGCACTTTCATGAGATTAATGCACGAGGTTTTACGTCCTTTCATTGGCAAATTTGTGGTTGTTTACTTTGATGATATCTTGATTTATAGCAAGTCCATGGATGAACATTTGAATCACTTACGTGCTGTTTTTAATGCTTTGAAAGATACACGTTTGTTTGGTAACCTTGACAAGTGCACCTTTTGCACGGATCGAGTCTCTTTTCTTGGCTATGTTGTGACTCCACAGGGAATTGAGGTTGATAGAGCCAAGGTGCAGGCGATGTGGAGTTGGCCCACGCCCACGACGGTCTCCCAAGTGCGGAGTTTCCTTGGCCTTGCAGGATTTTATCGCCGCTTTGTCAAGGAATTCAGCACCATTGCGACGCCATTGATTGAGTTGACAAAGAAGGGCGTCGTGTTCCATTGGGGCCATCACAAGAGGAGTCCTTTAATCTTTTGAAGGACAAGCTTACACACACACCATTGCTCCAACTTCCGAATTTTGGTAAGACTTTGAGCTGGAATGTGATGCTAGCGGAATTGGTATTGGTGGTGTTCGATGCAAGAAGACAAACTCGTTGCCTACTTTAGTGAAAAATTGAATGGTCCTGCTCTTAATTATTCCACGTATGATAAAGAATTGTATGCTCTTGTTCGTTCTTTAGAGACGTGGTAACACTATTTATGGCCTAAAGAATTTGTCATTCATTCCGATCATGAATCACTTAAGCATATTCGTAGTCAAACCAATTTGAATCGTAGACATGCTAAGTGGGTTGAATTTATTGAATCTTTTCCTTATGTCATTAAACACAAGAAAGGGAAGGATAATGTGATTCTTGATGCTTTGTCTCGACGCTATACCATGTTGTCTCAACTTGATTGTCGCCTTTTTGGTCTTGAACCTATTAAAGCACAATATGCTTTTGATGCTGATTTTAAGGATGTGTTGCTGCATTGTAAAGAGGGACAAGCATGGAATAAATTCGTGATCAATGATGGATTTTTGTTTAGAGCTAACCGCCTATGCATTCCAGTTGGATCCGTTCGTCTTTTGTTGTTGCAGGAGGCGCATGGAGGCGGTTTGATGGGACATTTTGGTGCTAAGAAGACGGAGGACGTTACGGCCACACACTTCTTTTGGCCAAAGATGAGGCGCGATGTTGAGCGGTTTGTGGCTCATTGCACTACATGTCAAAAGCTAAGTCTCGCTTGAATCCACATGGTTTATATATGCCTCTTCCTGTTCCTTCTATTCCATGGGCAGATATTTCTATGGACTTTGTTTTAGGATTGCCTAGGACTAAGAGGGGGAGGGATAGCATTTTTGTTGTTGTGGATCGCTTTTCTAAGATGGCTCACTTTATACCATGTCATAAAACCGATGATGCCGTTCATATTGTCGACCTCTTTTTCAAAGAGATAGTTCGCTTGCATGGTATGCCTTCTACTATTGTTTCAGATCGTGATGCTAAGTTCTTGAGTCACTTTTGGCGTACTCTATGGAACAAGTTGGTACAAAGTTGTTGTTCTCTACAACATGTCACCCACAAACCGATGGCCAAACCGAGGTGGTGAACGCACATTGTCTACCATGTTGAGAGCTGTTTTAAAGAATAATTTGAAGTGTGGGAAGAGTGTTTGCCACATGTTGAGTTCGCATATAACCGGCGGAACACTCCACTACCAAGGTAAGTCCTTTTCGGGTAGTGTATGGATTCAATCCTCGTGCCCCTATTGATATTTTACCTTTGCCTACTAGTGAGAGAGTTCATAATGATGCTAAGGAGCGTGCTGATTTCATTGTCAAAATGCATGAGACTACTAAGGCAAACATTGAAAAGATGAATGAAAATATAGGATTCTTGGTAGTAAAGGTAGAAAGGAAGTTAAACTTGAACCGGGTGATTTTGTTTGGTTGCACTTGAGAAAGGATAGATTTCTGAGTTACTGAAAGTCAAAATTGATGCCTAGAGCTGCTGGTCCTTTTAAGATAATTGAGAAGATAAATGATAATGTATATAAACTTGAGTTGCCTCCCGAGTTTGGGGTTAGTCCCACCTTTAACATTTCAGATTTGAAGCCATACTTGGGAGAAGAAGATGAGGCTGAGTTGAGGACAACTCCGCTTCAAGAGGGGGAGGATGATGAGGACATCACTTCTTCGGATACACACAACACTCCTCCACTTGACATTCAAGGACCAATCACTAGAGCTCGCGCCCGACAATTGAATTTACAGGTGAGCTCGTTCCTAAGTACTTCTTTTTGTTCATTTGAGAATCGATTGCTACCTAATGATTTAATTGTGATTAGGAACCATGGAGAGGACCTAGAAGTACTTGGAGAAGGACTACGAGGCGCACAAGTTGTCACATCCCAAAATTTGCCTTTTGGAATGAAATTAAATTCAAATTAATTATTTTAAAGTAATTGGATTTTATTTGGATTTTCTGAATTTTCTGGAATTTAAAAACCTATTTAAGGAATTAAAAGTAATTCAAAGTATGAAAATTAATTATCAACAGTAGTTGGAAATAACTTTATTAAGTCCAAAATATCTCCGTGAGCTTCGTGAATTTTTCTGGAATTTTTGGAGGTATTTTCATATTTTCTCGAGGCTTAAATAATTTTCTAGCCTTTTCTCAAATTAGAAATCAAATTCTGAAAAATAAAAATCTCCCTCTCCCTCCAGCCGACGCGTGGACGGCCCAGACCGCCCGTCGCGCGCTCGGCTGATCCAGCCGCACCTCCTCTCTCCGCCGCCGGCGGCCCGGCCAGCCCACTTCCCTTCTCTTCGCTCGACGCGTGGTCGGCCGGATGCGCGCCACGCCACCGCACTCGCCCATCCGGCCGTCCCCTTCCACTTAACCGCGCCACCGCCCGATTTTTTCCCGAGCCGCGTGGCGACCATCCGCGCCACCCGCCCGCTCTCTCTCTCTCTCGCGCGCGGGACCCACCTGTCGGATCCGTCTTTCGCGAGCGCTCCCTTTCCTTCTTTCTTCCCCTTTCCTTTTCTCGCCGGCCGGCCAGAATCCGGTCGATCCCGCCTTCCTTCCTCTCCCCTCTGCGGATTTGAAACCCGACGCCGCCGCGACCAAGTCCCCGATCTTCGCGCTCCCTTTCCTTCTACGCCTCTTTCCTTTCCTCCCCAAACCTTCCTTCTTCGCCGCCGGCAACGACGAGCTATTGCCGCGCCCTCGCTCCCCTCGGCCCCTATAATGCCCCCATCGGCCGCCTTCTCCCGCACCGCATCCCGGCGCAAGACTCCACCGCAGCTCCCGAGCCCTCTAGAGCCCCAAAGACTGCCTCCGTCCCTCCGAGCTCCGCCCAACTCCGGCGAGCTTTCCTCGCCGCCTCGATCATCCCCGAGGCCGTCGCCGCCTCCCGAAGCTTCCTCGTGCAGCGGCGAACCTCCCGACCCTCGGCCACCTCTCCCGCCGCCGAACGCCATCGCACTGGAGGACCCGAGCAGCCCGCCGTCCCTCGTCGCCGGCCGCCTCGTTCGCCCCAAGCCTCGCCGACCCCTCCAACCGGATCCTCCGCTCGGGTTTGCATTTCACGAACCACCCGAGCACCTCCGGCCTCCCCTCGCCGCCGGCGCTGCCGCCTCCGATCATCTCTCGCCGGGCCACGAAGGTACCCCTCAAGAGGTTACCTACCCTTATTGGGTAGGCAACGCCTCCCGCTCCACAGCTAGCGGCGCCACTCGTAACTCCCGGCGCGTTCGAGCCTCCGCTCTGGCGCGGAGGTTGAGTTTTTCGTTTATTTTCCGGCCGACAAGTGGGTCCCACCGTCGGCCGGCCGCCGATCTGCGGCTGCCATCGCCGCTGGGCCACACCCCTCGAGTGGTCATGACAAGTGGGCCCAAGACGATGGGTCCCACGTGTCGAGATTGACTCATTGGGCTCATCGTCCGATGGGTCCCACATGTCGATGACCGCCGATGGTTATCTGTTCGATGGCCCCACCTGTCAATCTCTCAGATTAAAATAAAGAAATTAAAATTTAATATTCCAATGGGCCCCACATCGAAATTTGGGAATTTTTAGATTTATTCAAATATGAGATTTTCAAATGGGCATAACTTTCTCATTTTAACTCCAAATTCAGCCATTCAAATTTCTAAAGTCATCTAAAATCATGATGTATCCAACCATGGCCTCTATTTGAATTTTTTGAGTTTGTTTGAGTTTTCATTTGAATTTATTTGTTTTGTGGCTTTTCTCTCGCACGTAGAATCCAACGTTGAAGAAGACCTTCCCTCCTCAACAAGAAGACCTAGAGCCCTGCAAGAAGGCAAGTCTCCTTTGATCATCTTGAACCTATGATTTTGAAATGTTTTAATTATTTTAAATTATGTGCATTGCTATTTATATAAAATATTAGTTCAAATCTTAAGGGTTAGTTAAACCAACCTTGTTATACCCTCCATTGAAATTGAATGCCATGTATCTTTGTCACCCTAGAATTTCATTTGTCTCAATAATGAGATTATTACTGAATCTTTGTGAATAGTGGAATGGTAGTATAATGCTTAGTCTCGCTATTTAATACCTTTGAAATCTTGCAAATGGGAAATTATGAATTATTGTAATACTCCTGTGTTTATGAAAATTAGTGGTAATTGAGTTGCCACTGTTCTTTTAAAATAAACTAAAATGTGAAAATTGGTTTAGATTAGGTGGATGGTTAGTTTGGATTGGTGCAGAAGCACGAGATCATGTAATGTGTGTGTTCCACCTAGTCAATTAAGGACCGACGCTTGTGTTTGTCCAAACCGAGCATTAACCGTACAACCACAAGTCTATATGGGTACGACCTAGCCGACTAACTTACGATAGTCTAGTTTAGGTGCCACCAGTGGAAAGTGGGTGCCGAGGATGGGTGGTTATCCACAGTGAGGGACAGGATTTCATCAGACTCATATGGCGCAAGAGGGGCTTGGTTGGGCGGTTAGCCTACTGCGGTGAAACCTCGTGGGTGGTATCTAGCTAGATTAGAGTAAGGTAAAGGCTTTGTGATATTTTATCCGGGTCTCATGCCAAAGGAAGCGTGTTGACTTTTAGGATAAATTATCTCTTGTGGGTAAAGTTGTACAACCTCTGCAGAGTGTAAACTATTCGAATAGCCGTGCCTACGGTCAAGGGCGGCAAGGAATGCATTCACATGGTAGATTTCTGGTTTTGTTTTAAAATCAAAAGTTTTGTATTCGAGAGTGGAGGGAACTCTTGAAGAGAATCTCGCGATTGGAGCGAGAGGGTGGATGTAACCCGCAGATTAAACTTGTTCAAGTTGTTAGCTAGTGATGGTAGATGGAACCTTCACTAGAGAGTAAATGATAAATTCATTAAAACAAATACTTGTTAAAGTGATGCCTTTAAAAATAATTAGAAGTAATTGAAGTTTAAAATGTTGCTTTGTGCAAAAGAACCATATAGCCTTCCTTTGTTAAGCCTGCATCTATGCATTTTTCCCAAGACTTACGGAGTACTTTATGTACTCACATGCTACACTTAAAAATAAACCTCGGAGGAACATGAAGCTCAAGAAGGTGATTACAACCATCGCTTCGTGCGTGGTCGTGACGGATTCTTCCCGGAGGACTAGATCGCGCTTCCCCAGCCAACTGCCCGTGGCATATTGATGGGTCTACCTCGAGTTTATTTTTGCTTCCGCTGTGTTTGGATTGTGCGAGGTCTTGAAACCTCATTTGTAATAATGAGACCTTGTGGTCAGTACTCTAAATATTGTAATAAATCGTCGATGGTGATGTTTTCCATTCTGTTTAACTGTGTGCACTAGCTTTGATCTGGGACTAGTGCAGTAATACACAGAGGGTCCGGGTTTGAGAATCCGGGGGCCCGACACAAGTCCAGCAAGGGCGGTCGAATCATGTTGGAGGCCCAACTCAAACCGACTTCGAATCCAATTCGGAGTCCAGGACCAGGTCGCACTAAAACGGACGCCCAGATCGCATCCGGACTCCGTTTTGGACGTTATACATATGTATGGAAAGCTGAGAAGACTACCTTTCCAATGGCTCTGGTCCCATGTCAAAATTCCTTCTGAGTCAACGGGAATCGTCGAAACAAGTGGGCGTTCAGAATCTGTCAAGGTACTGCGCCACCGTCTTTTGGGCCTTTCGGCTTTGTATCGTGTTGGAGCCCATTAGGGCGCGTCCAGGGGTTTTGCACGCCCCTCACTCCTTTATATCCAGCCGCCACCCCACCATTAGGGTTCGGGTTTTACTTAGATTAATTCTGTCTTTGAACAGTATCGCCGTTCATCGGTTTGTGAGACCCCAACTTTCGAGTGCTAAATCAATACATCTGCAATTCAGTTGTGTTCTTCCTTGTTCTTGCTTGTGTTCTTCGATTCGCAGGCAAGGATTAGCCTTCTTGGCGAGGTCAACCGGCTGCGCACGGTTGATAACCTGAGGAGACGTGGTGCTGCGATTGCGGGGTTCGGAACGTGTCGTTTGGAAGCCGGATCGATTTGTGTCGCGCCTCCACCAAATCGAACATATCCAGAACCTGTTGGAAGATCGGGACCCCGTCCCCATCACTAGTCACCCTATATCATGGAGGCAGTGTGACAAGTGATGATTATGGAAATGTTCGATTTGTTGAAATGCAAAGGGTGCCTCTGATATTCAGTGATCGGCCGTCGTTTAGTGAGTTGGTTGCTAGGGCCCGGGAGGAGCTACATTGTCATGCAAACGAGGAGAGCATCATAGTTGAGGGGTTACTTCACTTCGGTTCGAAAGACACAATTTTAAGGCGGTTGATCTTAATTGGTTGTGAGGATCAGTGGGACAAATATGTCAAATTGGTTATGAGGAATGAGTTCCAATGTTTGGACCTTGTTGTGCGGAAGGTGTCCATTGATCCCACCCCTCATGGTTATTCACCAGAACTAGGTGATCAGGCACCCTTTGACCCTCCGTTACCGGACCTTGCGGTGGATGTGGAAGAAGTGCCTGAGGTGCCCGATGCTCTATCTGCCCCGAACGAGGTTCACATTTCTCAACCAGTTCGAGTCGAATGTCGGATTGATGATGTCGTGGCGGCCCCTCAGGATCATCCCAGTAAGTGGCGAGCAACACTTTAGCATTTTCCCGTTATTCCATTCTTTTGTCTCAATCCCATCGTTTTCATGCTTATGATGCAGGAGACATTCCTGATAATGTGGTTGTTCCTCCCGTTGCTCCATCTGGCAACATTGAAGAAGTCTGTAGGGACTCCAATAGTGTGGATGTTCAAATCGTGGATGATCTGGAGCCTTACGAGATCGCAAGGGCCGTTGATTCTGATGATGACCGCCCTTTTGGAGAGCTGACCGAAAGTGATATTGAGCTGATCAGGCGTTATTGCCCTGGCCGGGATCCATCAGTTCATGAATTCAGTGATCTTAGGCATTCTCACGAGGCTTATGCAGAAGGAAGGGATGACGAGTTGCTAGATGCTCCTGAGGCCGGGTCAAGCATGACAATTGAGAAGGGCATGGTGTTTGAGGACTTGTCAGCATTGAAAAGGTGGATGCAGGAGTATTGGTGATTCGTAAAGGCCATTCAAGGTGAGGCATTCTTATGTGGAGCGGAGGTACACGGTTGCCAAAAAGTAGAAGGAAACATGTGAATGGAGGATTTGTGCTAGGAAGCGAAGGACACGGGAAAGTTCAAGATCACAAGAATCGTTGGCCCACACACTTGTGCCGAAGCAGAGCTCAAACAGAAGCATCGGCAATTGACCTCTACCATTATTGCCAAGTCACTGTGTCACATAGTAAAGGGAGAACCCAATATGAAGGTGAAGACACTTGCTGGTATTGTTAAGGAGAAATTTGGATACGAGATAAGGTATGGAAAAGCATGGAGGGCAAAGCAACGCATCTAGAAGATGATATATGGGGACTGGGAAGATGGGTACTTGCAGTTGCCAGCACTCTTCAATGCAATCAAAGCGGTTAATCCAGGCATGCATTATGAGTACATCCCGAAACCAAACGAATGGACTCAAGATGGGATGCAGATATTCTTCCGTGCTTTCTGGTGCTTTGCTCAGTCCATCGAGGCCTTTCGGTATTGTCGTCCCGTCTTCTCCATTGACGGTACGTTTCTTCTTGGCAAGTACCAGGGCACACTTCTGATAGCCATTTCCTGTAACGCAGATAACGCGTTGGTTCCTTTGGCATTTGCTTTGGTTGAGAGGGAGAACAAAGACAGCTGGGGATGGTTCTTGCAGCTCGTTCGGAGGCACGTGGTCGGCCCTGGTAGGGAGGTTGGTGTCATATCTGATAGACACCAGGGCATACTTGCTGCCGTACAGGAGCAGATACCAGGGTATGCAGCTTTGCACCACCGTTGGTGCACTCGGCATCTTGCCGAGAATCTACTCCGTAAGGATGGAACGAAGGATAACTTTCCTCTGTTCGAGGAGGTCGCGCGAATGCTTGAGGTCAAGTTCTTCCAAGAGAAGTTGGAGCAGCTTAAAACTGCAACAAACGCAGAAGGTAGACAGTGGTTGACGGGATTGATGAGAGATGTCGACAAATGGACAAGGGCTCATGACGATGGTGGCTGGCGGTATGAGTTTCAGACAAGCAATATGGCCGAATCCTTCAATAATTTGCTTAGAGGTATACATGGTATGCCCGTCAATGCTATCGTATCCTTCACCTTTTACAAGCTTGTTGCCTGGTTCAACGAAAGACACGCACATGCAATGGCGCTACAGAGTAAACAAGTGAGATGGGCGCCAAAACCGAAGCGCCACCTTGAAAGGGCAAAGGCGAGGGCTGAGGCACATGAGGTACATTGTTTTGACAACGCCACGGGCACTTACGAGGTTGTAGAAAGGGGTGGTACAAAGACCGATGGAGAGCTCCGGCCGACGAGGAGGCATAAGGTTGTCCTTATTTCTTTCTCATGCACATGTGGTAAACCGAGGCAGTACCACTTTCCGTGTTCTCATTATGTGGCAGCAACAAGGCATCGCAACTTTGACTACGAGAGCAAGATACCTCGAGAGTTCAGTGTTGACAACCTTGTGCTTACATGGTCTCCCTGTTTCGAGCCTTACCGGGATGAGGGAGAGTGGCCACCATACACCGGGCCCAAATACATTGCGGATCCGGGTAGCCGTTGGAACAAACATGGAACCAGGAAGAGGACGAGACATAAGATGGTTATGGATTAGCTTCCAGGAAGAACGAGGCGAGGGAGAGCAACCCCCTTTCTTACTGACCCCGAGCAGAACCAATGTAGCAGATGTGGTAGACTTGGCCACAATTCACGCACATGCCATTGGCCACTTAGTCAGGTGCGAGTGCTTGATGTTCGTTATGTTTCATAGTTCGTCTAGTTGTTTTTCCATATGCAATTTGCTATGTTTCTTGTTTAATTTCTTATTCTTTCCATATTTTATGCATGTTCAATTTTTTTGTTTACTTATATGTTGAACTGAGAAATTAAATTTTTTTTGTAGGATGGCGCACTTCCACCTGCTAGACCCACACTACGAGGAGAACCACCGAGGACGGCTCACCGCCGAGGGGAGGGTACTGCATTCATCACTTCCTGTGTAATTTCAGTTTATGTTGATGCATTAACTAACAAAATTGGTGTATTCTATACAGGAGCAGCCCATCCTTCGTCCTCGAACCCATGACGGGTTCCTGGACATGCAGTACGACGAGAGGTACACTCCCTTCCTGGAGAGGGCTGGCCTAGACGCCATCTCTTACCAGGTTCGCCGTGGGTTGCCCACCTTCAACCCCCCGGCCATCACTGCACTGATTGACAGGTATTCTCCTAAACCATTGCTCCACTTGCATGTTCATTGTTTATCGGCTATGTGCGCCTCAAATTCTCTGACATGTACTCGTCTTTTTTGTATCATGTAGGTGGAGGCCGGAGACTCACAGCTTCCACCTCCCTTTCGGGGAGATGACTATTACGCTCCAGGACACTCAGAAGATACTTGGTGTCGCCATTCACGGCCGTCCAGTGATCGGACCGTGTGTGCCTGCTGGTTGGAGAGCCCGAGTAGAGGCCTTCCTCGGGAGAGAGCTTCCTCCTGAGGCAGGCCATCGCACTTCTGGAGTTCCGATCACATGGCTACGACAGACTTTCGCAGAGTGTCCTGCAGACGCGGACGAGCAGACAGTTGCCTACTACTGCAGGTACGGGTCAACTCGTCGTCTAATCGAGCTTTTTTCTAAAATTGACATAGTTTGATTTAATATCATTTTACATATAATTGCAGGGCATGGATCCTGCACTTGTTTGGTTGCGTTCTCTTCCCCGATGGAACGGGGGACAGTGCGTCGTGGATGTACATCCACTGCCTCACTGACTGGGACACGACGGCGATCTGGTGGGCTTCGGGTGTTGGCGTTCCTTTACCGCCACCTCTGCGAGGCGTGTCGTCGGAGTTCGGCGAACTCTACAGTAGTTGGTTGCCTCTACCTCCTCCAGCTGTGGATGTGGTGTCGTCTACCAGTTGGTCGTCCCACGGTTTCACCTCCTCGTCCGTGGTTCGCAGAGGTTCCTCTTCGTCGTCGTCCGACACTTGCATATCTTTGGGACCAGGTCTCAGTTCCCTACGCCAGGACGAAGAGGGCGTACCTAGAGTACATGAACGAGCTAGATGCGCTCACGGCCTCCAATGTAAGTTAATTCCATTTGGTATCGTGATTTTCATTTGTTAGTATATGACCTTTAACGTTAAATTGTTGCTATGCAGGTTAAGTGGGAGCCGTACGCCGAGCCAGAGGTGGAGGCCGTTCAGTTCAGCGCACTATGCAGCATAGACGAGGCCCTCTACAGGATGAGGTGCCCCCTTATCTGTTTCTATGCTGTTGAGTATCACTTGCCACATAGAGTTGCACGCCAGTTTGGTATGAGGCATTTGTGGCGATGAGCTATTGTTGTCCACGTCTGTGGCCTTGCACAAGTAAGTGGCATGCAATTTCAATTCTAACCTTGGATTCCAATTGCACAGAGTTTCTACTAATTTTAACTATTGGTTTACGTGACATGCAGATTTGATCGTCACGATGTAAGAAGGTCACGACTTCGCGCAAAGACCACCACGTGTACATTGAGGAGTGGGGACACTTTCGGGACCACGTGGACCACAATGACGAGCCGCACAGCAACGAGCACTTCCGACGGTACCAAGTTTGGTACCAGCGTGCGGCACGGTCCAAGCTTAAGGGACAATGGAGTCAGGCTGACTATGCGGACATTGAGTCCTCCGAGGACGAAGACACGCCCTACGACCGTCTACTCGACTTGGGGCGCAGTGGAGATAGCACGATCTGGACCGTGGTAATGTTCAATCTCATTGCTTATTTTCCAATAGACATAAATACCACTACATATAGCAAATTATCCATTCTTTTGCTTGTTTGCAGGGCAACACTCTGAAGCAATCCGTACAGGACATAGAGCGTTTCTCCACGACAGTCGGCGACGTCAGGACGCGTACCTTCCTAGAGGTAAGCTTCGACACAGCCACTCACAAAAATAGTACCTAATATCTTCGTATCTTGTTGGTTAACAAAATGTTGGATGACAGAGGCTGGCAGGTCGGCTACGTCGTGCGGCTGGTCATTGCGGTTGCAGCACAGGTGCGGCGAGGGACGTAGACGTGCCTGTGACACGTCTATCAGACCCGACGCGGCTAGGGTCGTACACGGGGCAGAGCTCGTCCCCCACGAGCGACACTTTCCCTGACGAGGGCGGTGAGGACGAGGTGGAGCAGCAGACTTACGATGAGATAGGCCCGTCTCAGCTCGTTGAGGCTCCTTCGACTCAGCCTTCACAGCCTCTACCACGCAGACGCCGCCGCGAGCCTAGCCGTTACACTCCAGGCACCGACGCCCTGGGTAAGGGTAAGGGTAAGGCTAGGAGGCAGTGATACTTATGTGTAGGCTTGTGGTTGGGCTTAAAAGTCGTTGTATATATGTTGTAATGAGCTAGGAGGCACTTGGTATGTGGTTGGACTGAGATGTGTTTGTAATGAGCTACTTGTTGTATATATGTGTATATGTTATATTCATGTGATATTTGTGTTCGAATCCATAGTCTGTACTTTGTGGTTCTATAATTCCTGCAATGAATTTATGTTTCCTGCAAATGACTGCAAAGGCTACGAACTATGAATTTATTACGAGACTATAGGCTCTGAAAAGCCTACATAGGAACATTTATTGCTAAACTGCAATCCTGAAAAAGCCTACGAGCTGTTTCCTGCAAACGACTGAAAAGGCTACGAACTATGAATTTATTACGAGACTACAGGCTCTGAAAAGCCTACATAGGAACATTTATTGCTAAACTGGAATCCTGAAAAAGTGAAAAGATTCGTACGACCTCCTCTCCATGGACCATGCCCACTGCACCAGATAACCTGCCTACATAAAGCCCTCCTATGTCTTCCATACCACATCTTCTCCTCAAGCCATCACAATACTACTACACAACAATGTCTTCCTGGAGGTCCGACCCATTTGGAGTGCCGGAGTGGCATGAGCGCCCGAAGTGCCATTGCGGCTTTAGGACGATGTTGGGAGTCTGGACGGATCGAGTACAACGAGCCAAATACGGCCGTAGGTTCTTCAAGTGTCCAAACCTGGATGACGACTTCGTGGTAACGACGACAACTAAATCATTTGTTTCTCGTTATCGTTTTTCAACTTGATCCATGACATCTACCACGCCACACATAGGCTTGCACGTTCATCGAATGGGTGGATCGGGTGTCGCCGGCATGGCCACATAACCGGGCAGTGGAGGTGGAAAACAAAGGACAATACTTTGTCAAGATGACTCAAGCTCGCGAAGTGGAACGACAGATGCGGCTTGAGCAAGAGCGCCGTGTTAGGGTGGACCAAATCCGTCTGAAGGGCAAGGAGGATGAGCTGCAAAGGAGGCGGGAGCAATTAAGTCTACGTGAAGCATCCATCAAGCGTCAGGAGGAAGAGCTTCAAGCTTGTGAGGCAACTCTCAAGACCAAGAGTGACAGGAAGAATGATGCAGCGGAGCCATCCTCAGGGCCGAATAAAAAGGGGAAACAACCACGCTACACCCAGTAGAATAGACCCACGCTATCTATGGTCTATGTAATCCTATTATTATGCACTGTATTGTGTTTGCCTAGCTGTATCGACTGCACTTGAGACTACCGATATGACGGTATTGCGTATCGGTGCTTCACAAAACTACAATTTAATAGAGTGCATAATGTTGCCCACCCATGCTTGCTCCAAAGAATGTCTGCATAATGGATTAGTTTGCATATAGAAAAGAACAGGGAAATCATGCCTACTCAGTTCAAAATTGTAAATCATTACATGGAAAATTCACATTTTCAAGCACATAAATGTCTGCAAAAGAACAACAAGACATTAAACTATTTCCTCAACTTCGCAGATTATACCATGTGATTTGAGGTAGCAATATAATTACTTATGGGCAATATAATGGAAAAGTCTAAGGCACATAGGTTCTTACCTTGCCCCATTTTAGCTCTTTTGAATTCCATGAATAAGCAACACCATTATCCCCTTCTCTAACAATTAGTGTTTGACCATCGGAGCTCCCTGCTTAGGAAAAAAGTTACAAACATTATTACCTTACTAGCACTCGAAATTTTTAGATTGAACACGACATCATCAAAAAATGTAGCAGGAAACAAAAATTGTGTTTCACATAGTTCATCAATTTTCTGAATGTTTGCAAAAGCTATGGATTATTTTGAAGGCGCCGAGCTGGAGCGCCAACGGTCACGGCGGCTTGTCTGAATTTTCACAGCTCGGCGCCACGACCCACGGCTCCGAGCTCGGCGCCACGACCCACGGCGCCGAGCTCGGCGCCACAACCCACGGCTCCGAGGTCGGCGCCACTGATCAAGGCTCCAAGGTGCTGCCACGTCGCGTGACGAAGGAAATTCATGCGGGGCTCTGCGGCTCGCATATTGCGCCGAGGTCCCTGGTCAGCAAGGCATTCAGATAGGGCTTCTACTGGCCAACCGCCATTGCAGATGCGCAAGACCTCGTGTGTCGATGTGAAGGGTGCCAGTGGATGGGGCGAGTCATCCATAGACCTCCAACAAGCTTGCAGCCCATACCACCGGTGTGGCCTTTAGCACGCTGGGGCATTGATGTTGTTGGGCCGCTCCCGCACGCCCCAGGAGATCTTCAGTTCATCGTGGTCACCTTGGAATACTTCTCCAGGTGGCCCGAAGCCATCGTATTGGCTAGGGTGACCTCCGCGACCACGCAGCGGTTCCTCTGGCAAAACATCATATGCCTCTTCGGAGTTCCCAGAGAGCTCATCGTTTACAACAGCCTACAATTTGACTCTGCACCATTTAAGGCGTTCTGCGACAGCATGGGCATCATGCTTCGATATGCTTCGGTCGGGCACCTACAGTCCAACGGAGCCATCGAGCGAGCAAATGGCGCCATTTCCGCCGGAGTCAAAAAGCGCCTCGTCGGCCTACCAAAGGGCAAGCCTCCGCGTGTACTCTTCGGAATATAAATAAGACGTGTGGACGCAAGCCTCCGCGTGCACTTTTCATAGTATAAATAAGACGCGCGGAGGCAAGCCTCAGCGTGCACTCTTCGCAGTATAAATAAGACGCGCAGAGGCAAGCCTCCGCATGCACTGTTCGGAGTACAAATAAGACGCGCGGAGGCAAGCCTCCGCGTGCACTCTTTGGAGTATAAGTAAGACGCGCGGAGGCAAGCCTCCACGTTCCATCTTCGGAGTATAACTACGACGTGCGGAGGCAAGCCTCCGCATGCACTCTTCGGAGTATAAGTAAGACGCGCAGAGGCAAGCCTCCGCGTGCACTCTTCGGAGTATAAATAAGACGTGCGGAGGCAAGCCCCCGCGTGCACTCTTCAGAGTATAAATAAGACGCATGGAGGCAACCCCTCGCGTGCACTCTTCGGAGCATAGAAAATCACGTGATGGCTTCGAGCCTCCGCGTACTCTGCCGACTGTAAAGCGTCGGCAACTAGTTGCCCCGAGCGACCCTACGGAGCATAAAAAAATCACCTTGCTTTTCAATGACGCTTGCTTGGGCGGCTACCTGCCTTTTCGAAGGGTAGGGCATGGAGCGCTCGAGCGTCTACTTCAGCTAGTCACCGGCCCTGCTGCCGCTGCTTCGAAAGGGTAGGGGACAGAGTGCTCAAGCGTCTACTTCAGCTAGTCACCAGCTCCACCGCCGCCACTTCGAAGGGTATGGGATGGAGCGCTCGAGCGTCTACTTCAGTTAGCCGCCAGATCTGCTGCCGCCGCTTCGAAGGGTAGGGGACAGAGTGCTCGAGCATCTACTTCGACTAGTCGCCAGCTTTGCTGCTGCGACTTCGACGGGTAGGGGATGGAGCACTCGAGCGTGTATTGGCGATCGCCGGCCCGCGCCTCTACTCGAAGGTAGGGGACAGAGCGCTCGGCGTCGCCGGCTAGTCGCCACCCACCGCCGCTACTTTGAAGGGTAGGGACAGAGCGCCGAGTCGCCGGCTAGTCGCGGCTCCGCCGCCACTTCGAAGGGTAGGGGACGGAGTGCTCAAGCGTCTACTTTGGTTAGGCGCCAGCTCCACTGCCGCCACTTCGAAGGGTAGGGGACAGAGCGCTCGAGCATCTACTTCAGCTAGCCGCCAGCTCCGCTGCCGCCACTCAAAAGGTATGGGATAAATCACTCGAACGTCTACTTTGGCTAGTCGCCAGCTCCGCTGCAGCCACTTCGGAGGGTAGGGGACGGAGCGCTTGAGTATCTACTTCAGCTAGTCGCCAGCTCCACTACCACCACTTCGAAGGGTAGGGGACGGAGCGCTCGAGCGTCTACTTTAGCTAGTTTCTAGCCTTACTGTCGCCACTTCGAAGGGTAGGGGACGGAGCGCTCGAGCGTCTACTTCAGCTAGTCACTAGCTCCATTGCCGACACTTTGAAGGGTAGGGGATGGAGTGCTCGAGCATCTACTTCGGCTAGTCGCCAGCTCCGCTGCCGCCACTTCCAAAGGTAGGGGGACAGAGTGCTTCGGAACCCTCGCGAGGTCTATGCCTAGACGGGCGGGGTCATTGGCCCTTCGTTCCTACCCTAGCTCGTGCGTGTCGCATACTGTACGTTGAGGGCAAGGCCAACGGATACCGCTTCACACTTGAAGCCCTACGTGTTGGTCGAAGACAAGTGCAATGACAAAGAACGACAGGCATGCTTATTTACTTTGACCATGGTTTTTATTGCTTTAACAAAATAATGTTCACAGAGACACTCGGTAATTACAATCGTGAAGAAGTAATGTCTACAAGTGCGTTCGGGTAGTTAAGGTTGCTACTCGTCCGACTCCTTCACCTTGATATGCTCTCGCGCCGAAGTCTCACCTGCCGAACTCTGGGTCTCCCAGAAGCCCAAGGAGTCTTCCGTCCATCCCCAATGCCGAAGACGTCGTCAGACCATGAGGTCCGAAATTAGCAACTCGCCCCTGTAAAGTATCTGCCCATAGCAAAATAGTACGTGTGATCAAAACACTTGGCAATTTTCTCATTTCATTCATAAAGAAGGGGCCATATGGCACCATTTTACATAAACAACGGATACATGGCAATGCACACCTGCACCCTAAAGACTCTGGTGTCACACCTGTGGGTCAACGTCATGCACGAGCTAGCGACATCGTCTTTGTTGCACCGCGGAACTTTGTCGAGCCATGCGCCAAAGTCTCCTTCGCCCCGCAGAGTTCGTCGCAGTGCCACCTTCGCCGTGGCCTCCCCGATGTAGTCCCAGATCCTTTGGTGAAAGGCCCGGACGGTGAGACGGACGACCTGCATAATGCCCGACATAACCCCGACTCCTGCTGGCATCTCCAGTCAAGGGTTAGCTAGTTCACCCATGTGCAAGCACCCCCGATAATGGAGCAGGTCGAAGGCGATGCGCGACGTCACTATGGAGCAAAGGTTGCTGTAGGGCCGAGCGGCATTGAGGGCGAGGCTGGAAGCTTCTCCGATTCGCTGAAGTGTCCGCAACATGTCCTCGAGGCCGAAGGTACGAGGTGGCATGATGACGGACAGGTCTTGGAGGGTGCCTTCCAGAGCCTCCATTGCATCCCACGCCGCCACCAAGGCGTCGCCCAGAGCCCGGTCCTTCTCCCCAAGTGACGCGGTCAGTTGGGCCTTCTCCTCCTCTAGTGCTGCAATCTGCTGGAGTAGACCTTCGCGCTCTTCAGCGGCCGCACGTTGTGCCTCCGCTACGAGTGCCTGGGCATCTGCGATTGCCTTCACACCCTCCGTCTCCAGGAAATGGATGCGCTCATCCTTGGTGGCATGGGCCTCTTCTGCAGCGTGAAGACGGTCTTCCAGCCCCCCTCGCTTGCGGGCACGCGCCGCTTGCAGAGCGCGAGCAACGGCAAGGGTCTGCACAACGTAGTTATTAGTAAAGTCTCAAATGACGGTGTAAATCGCGAAAGGCGAGCACTTACCCTCATCTCCGAGGCTTCTAGTGTGCCCTCTAGGAGCTCTGAGCTGCATGATAGCAACACCCGTTGGTTCAAGCTGACGTTCGCACAGTCCACGGCCCCTTGAAGAGCTCGCAACATCTCCGGCCGAGGGATGAAGTCGGAGACAATTGGCCGCTGAGCCTCCACACCGGTGACTTCAAGGGCGGCAGGTGTCGATGTCACATCTAGGGTGGGAAAGCTGGAGACTTCGCGGCCATTTCCACTGCTCGAGCCTTGTCCACATCCGGGTGACCGTGTCCCGGCTGATATCAATGATGGGATCAGTGAGCAGATCGAGGAAAGCTTCACGAAGTCGCGAGGGGAGAAAGAGTTGTGCCTACCTTCGGTGTGGACCAGTGAAGCCCGTTGGGGTGTTCGCTCTGTCTCAATCGGACCGCGGGGGCACCACCTGCATTTAGGGCAACGGGGTCCTCTTTGGGCTAGACGACCTCTGTGTCGGAGTCCGACTCTAACACGCCCCGACCTCGATCACCACTGCGAATGCCTCCTCCAGCTTGGAAGGCGATCGTGTCCGAGGGTGCTTCGCTCTCGGGGACTTGGGCGATGATTCCTCAGCCCCCGCGGCCGGGCCGGGTGATGAAGCTTCGCCCTCCTGGACGTCCGCGCGCGCGCCCCTTGTCTTGGGTGCCGCCCAAGGACTCCTCGCCGGGAGCTGGGTAGTCCGCACCTAGATCCAAATTGGCGTACTCCTTCAAGTCAGAGCCGGTGACCGTTGCACCTGCAGCTCCGGCAGGATTTACGGGAGGGGCAGCTGGCGGACTGGATATGGTGGAAGCGAACTGGGCCCTCCGCCGAGGGGGATGCCTACCCCTTGTCGTCGCCGTCGCGGGGGCGAGCCCAGCCTGCGGTCGGAGTGGCGCGCTCCAGCACAAGAATGCCCAGAGCTTCGCACACTCTATTTATCCGCCCCAGCTTCGTCGTTACAGTTGTGGACTCGCACAGGCTATGCTCCTTGGCCATGTACGGCCCAAGGAACACAACCATCATGATCTCTGCATCTTCCAGGAGAAGTACTACATGTAAAGCGAGGCAAGGTTAAAAAACGCACGAAGGAGATTTTGAATGCAGTCTACGGCGGAAGAGCTTACGAGGGTCTGAGGGCTTCAGCAGCGAAGACACAGACGGCCGAACATCATCGGTCCGGATGGGGCCGAGCTGAAGGTGTCACCAACAAGCAAGCTGCGCCACACCGTACATGACGAACTCCTCCGCGAGATCGTGCATGTTGAAGCGGAGCGTGATCCCCGCGAGCCTCCATGCCCTCTGCTCATCGTTGCGGTCGGGATCCATGCTGGGTGAAGTATTGAATGACATTGGCTGGCCCGTACATCGAAGGCTATTGCCGCTCACCATGCGATGGTAGAACCACCGCCACATCCAGTTTGATTCACACTTTGCTTGGGTCGAGTTAGTGGGGAAGATCTTCGTGCACGGGGACTGCAGGACGAAGTTGATGCTGCCGAAGTTCGAGAACTCCCCTTCGTCAAGCTTCTTCGGCTGGCATCATGAGTCGTGGAGGAAGGCGAACAAAGAGGCGCTGGACCAAGCCCCCTCTATCCGTGTTGCCCAGCTATAAACAGCCAAGCGGGCGATCGTGTTCGGATTCAGCTGCACCAACTCCAGCTCGTAAGTTCAAAGGATGTTGCTGACGAGCTTGGCTAATGGGATTCAGAGCCCGGCTTCAAAATATGCGACGAAGACGATCGCCTTCGACTCCTCTGGGTGCAGCTCCATCTCATCATGAGTAGGAAGGTGAACCGCGCTGCGGTCCACCAGCTTTCCCTCGTGAAGAAGAGACTGGATCGTCTCCTCCATCATGAGGGTCTACCCTAGCACGCTGGAGCAGGGGCCTTACATCTTCTCGACCGTCCACCACTTGTTGGTCAGCGATGGGTCACGCCCACCAGGGCGTACTCCACCTCAGTCGACTACGAGCTACGTCGGCTGGAGGAAGCGCCACCGCCGGGTCGGCGAGCATGTTCTTCGCAGCGATCCATTGTCCTCTAGGAAGCGCATGGTGAGACGTACGGTGGCGGTGGTGAATGGTAGCGACAGGCGAGGCGAGAGCAGGGCGTGCGAGAGCAAAGAGCAAGGATGAGAAGGTCAGAGTGACTAGGGAAGGAAGGGGGAATGGCGTCGGCAGCGTATATAAAGACCATTCGCCTCCCCCACGATCGACAAGCGCAACCGACGGAAGCCGAACAATTCGCCTCCCCACGATCGGGAGGCACGACCGGTGGAAGCCGAAGCTATGCAGTCACCCAGGCGCGTGAGCACACGCGCACGCGTCTCACCCCCTTGGGAAGGAATGTACGACTGCGGTCGTGCGGCTGCCTGACAGCGCACGACACACCAATCGCGTCCCGCCCCCTCAGGAAGGAACGCACGACCGCGGTCGTGCAGCCACCTGACAAACCACGACGCGCCAATCCAGCGCTGTTGTGTGTCCTGCCCAATGCCAGCGCATGGTACGACTCCCATCGCACCCCAGCAGCCGGTGTAATCATTGGTGCCATTAAAATACTATCGTTGGGTTGTGAGCCACCGGGCTGTACTTCGACTTCGAGTCCGCAGGACGACTCTGGAATCCACTTTGACTCCGTGCCCATGAGACGAGTCCGGCCTCCATTTTGACCTCATGTACGCGGGACGAGTCTGGCTCCTGCTTCGACTACATGTCCGTGGGACGAGCCAGGCCCCCACCTCGACTTCGCCTCGGCGGGGCGGCTCCACTAGGTACTCCGACTTCGCAACCGGAGGACGACTTCGATAGCCGGTTTGACTCCGTGTCCACGGCACGAAGCCAGGCTGCACCGACAAAACCATTTTCGCCCAGGATCACAGAAGGTCATAGGCCGTAGGGACGGAGGGGGCCAAATGACTCGGTGACACGGCTTCGGCCTGTGAAGCCCTTCACCATGAGAGGCTCCTGTTGTAGAGGTGGTCCCCGCCTAAGCCCAGCCGGCCTGCTAAGGGATTGTAAAGCCCAAAACGGGATATGTATAATGACATAAATACCCCTACGAAGGGTACATGAGTGTAAGGACATAATTGTAAAATACTCCTCATGTGAATATATATACGGCCCTGGACATGGGAAGGGGGCAAGCATTGTTCACTATCATCTCTACTACTACACTCTCACTTTACTGTTTGGTCAGTAGCCACAACAGGGGAGTAAGCAAGAAAATAGAGAAATTCATAAACTCTCCTATATTCTCTTAGTTTATTTGCGATGTGTGTGTTTTCTCCTGGAATATAGTCAACAAATTGTTGGAATAGCCCCAAATTGGTTGTGGAAGGGTAAGAGACCTAATTTAAAAGTGGGGGAGTCCCTCACCTCATTGGCTAGCTTTTGGGGTGAGAAGGCCCTTACGATCCAACAAGTGGTATCAGAGTCCGGTTCTAACATCTCTAGCCCAATGGATGCTAGTGTGTGAACGCCTGATGAACTATGACTCTGAGGGACCGTCAATGTATAGTGAAGGGACCCTGAGGGACCGTCGGTGTACGGTGAAGTGGCGGTGAAAGGTTGAGGGACACCAATGTATGAAGAGGGAGATTGTTGAAATAGTCCCACATTGGTTGTGGAAGGGTAAGAGACCTAACTTAAAAGTGGGGGAGTCTCTCACCTCATTGGCTAGCTTTCAGGGTGAGAATGCCCTTACGATCCTATAATATATTTCTATAACTTGCAGGAGATATGTTGAGCAATGATGGTGTTCGCACACGAACACGTCACCGTGTGCCCCCGGCGTCGAGCGCGATACGCAGGACACGTCGCCGGAGGAGTCTCGCCGAGAGCGCGATACGCAGGACACGTCGGCGAGAGCTCTTGAGACCCGACACCCCACGCGCCCGGGAGGGACCCCGTCAGGGCGAGCGGCGGCGATGGGTTGTCCTAGGTCGGCCTGACCGCCCCTAGGACCTTGTGACTCGTTATCGCAACGGAATAAACGACAACGAAGAACAAGAAGCAAAATGGGGCAGAGGAAAATAGTAGATTGCAAAATAATATAATAGATGAGTTTCGATTGTGTGTTGTCAATCGCCGTAACCCCTACATACATATATATAGGGGAAGCTGGTCTAGCTTCTTTTGGAAACAACGATATTCGAATCGAATCGAGTCGGACCGAATAAAACTTATCTTAGTTTATTCGGTTGCAATTTTACCACGCGATGAGATCGTTTCAAGATCGTTTCTGATCCTTTCCAAAGCTGCGCCGCGCGTGCATGCCGCTACGACCGATCCGAATGCTCTTGATGTCGTCGACCTCTCAAAGGTCGAACCCTTTACGATGACCGGTCAGCGTCTATGGCAAATAAAATCGGCATCAAATCAAGATCTATGGCAAGTAAAATCGGCAACGCTAGTGAGTCCGATTTCTTTCTCTTCTTTGCTTCTCCACTGTCGAATCCTCTGCAGATAACTTCCCATAACGATTCAGCATCTCCAAGTTTTCCGACCGCTTCTCGTTATAACTGTCAGAGTTTTCCAGTCGTGGTCGAACTCCTTGCGACCACCTTTAGTATGGTCGTAGCCTTCAACGTGGTCGTAGCCTCCAACGTAGTCGCAACCTCCAACATTGTCGTAGCCTCCAACGTGGTCGTAGCCTCCAACGTAGTCGCAGACTCCACCATGGTCGTAGACTCCAACATGGTCGTAGCCTCCAACGTGGTCGTAGACTCCACCATGGTCGTAGACTCCAACGTGGTCGTAGCCTCCAACGTGGTCGTAGCCTCCAACGTGGTCGCAGACTCCACCATGGTCGTAGACTCCAACGTGGTCGTAGCCTCCAACGTGGTCGTAGCCTCCAACGTAGTCATAGACTCCACCATGGTCGTAGACTGCAACATGGTCGTGGACTCCACCGTGGTCGTAGCCTCCAACGTGGTCGTAGACTCCAACGTAGTCGTAGCTTCCAACGTGGTCGTAGATCTATCTGTCGACTGCCGACCACGACCAATGTGGTCATAGTGACTTTCGACCATGGCTAAAGTAGTCGTAATTCTTACGGTGCCTTTCGACCATGGCGAATGGTCGTAAACCTTCCAGAAACATTCGACCATGCCCAAAGTCGTAAACCTCTCGGGGACATAGATTTGTGTTGATTAATAATGCTTGGGACACAAATCACTTTGCTGCGCTGTCCTTCCTTCACCGCTCGAAATACCGTGATCGAAACCTTCAAAGAGCACGCAGCGATGGCATTGGCGGTCACTAATTTTCTGTAGTCGAACACCCTTTCGACCACATTCACTTCCTTCAGCGTGGTCGGAGTCGCTACGCTTCTCGTTATAACGTGGTCGTAAGCCACCGACTTCTCATCGTGGTCGTAAGCTCAGCGCCGACTATCAACCTTGATGTCATCAACTATGAACCAGGCTTCGATCATGGCCAATGGTGATCGTAGCGGCGTCCGATCATATTCAAAATGGTTGAGCTACCTTTGGCCACGCCAGCGTGGTAAATCGCGCCGCCGACCACGGCCAACACGGTCGTAACCGGTCCAGCTGGCTTCTGATTAGTGGTGACATGGTCGTAAATGCTGCAACGTGGTCGTACAACTACCTGGCGAGTTCCGACCACGACCAAAGTGATCGCAATGGCTCTTGACCATGACCAAGCTACGTGATCATAACTGCCTTCGACCACGGCCAACGTGGTCGTAACCGGTTCAGCTGGCTTCCGACTTGCTTCGCCATGATCGTAACTACTCACGACCATGATATATGCACAGCGTTTCCTTGTTAACCTGCTTGTGGTTTTACGATGATTGTCAAGCCAAATTTGATTATCAACAGATGGGAACAAATAGGAAACCTCCCAGGAAATAAGAAGGGTAGATCGATCTGAATAAGCTCAACCTTTTTTTTTTTGACTCGTAAGCTCAACCAAGTTTGAACAGAAGGTGTGTTTCGTTGCATGCTTTCATCTCATCTCAGCATATATATTCTCGCACGTTGTGACGAAGCTATAAAACCATGCATTTGTTCTCACACCAAGAGCAACCAGGAAAAAGAATAAGATCGAGCATGCAGAAGAGAGAGGACGAGTAAGATTGTAAGAACGACTCACATGATAAGATGCATGGCATGCAGCCTACAGGTTCATAAGACAATAACACAACGCCATGCATTTAATTACATCACATATGCTTGCTACTAACCTGCGCTTACATGCATCACATGAGATCAAATGAAACTCTCTCTAGCTGCTAGCTATGTATAGCTAGCTAGGTACGTAGCATGCCACGAAAAGTTACAGCAAATGCATGGTCATAACAGTACAACTTAACATACATGCATTAGATAGTAGCTAGATAATGGCTAGATTAACTACTCAGGGTTACATCACGTGCATGCATTCTTATATATGCCAAGTTACCACTTCAAACTAGTTAGATACTGAGCATGCATGCCATGCCATGCATAATATTGCATGCATGCTTGATGCCTTGGTCTTCTACTGATCTGAGAAGGCGGTCTTGGGGAGCACGGCGTCCCTGACCTTCCTCATCTCCCTCCCCTTGCTCCTCCCCCTGCAGATCTCCGGCGACGAGGCCCCCGCTAACGCCCCGCTCATCATCTCCATCTTCCTCGCCAGCCACTCGTGCGGCGGCAGCATCTCCCCTCCCTCCTCCTCCTCCTCCTCCTCGTCGACGACTCCCCCTTCGCCGCCGCCGCCCCGCCTCGACGAGCACCTGGCCGGGATGGCCACCGGAGCCGACGACCTCCCCTTGTTCCTCGCCGCAGCAGCGCCTCCTTCCTCCTTGGGCACGGCGGCCTTGTTCTTGGCCCTTGATGATCTGTTCCTCGGAGGAGTACGAGAAGGAGTAGGATCGGTGAGCGCCGCCGCTTCTTTGCTCTGATCTTCTTGCAGCACGTCCCACACTTCTCCCTCATCGAACTCTTCTTCTCCATGTCGGCCTGCCATGGCAAGCTAAGCTCTAGCTTTTCTTGATGTGTATCTAGCTGCTGCGTCTCTCTAAAGCTGGCACCTGGCACTGGCCGGCACGTATATTTGTCACAGGCCGCACCGGGACAAGACTGACTGGCTACGCATCGACCAACAGACCTACAGGTGGTTCACCTTCGCCATCACCTAAATGTTTTGTTGCACTCAAGTACTACTCGAGCACCCTTGTTAAGTTACTATTTTCTTGTGCATCGAAAATTTCATGTCAAAGATGTGGAATATAGTGGTAGTTATTAACCATTGATAAGATGTTCGGGTTATATATATGCATGACAAAAACTTGCATGTATGTGGTTAGAAATTTCTAGGGAGTGTAGTCGCCTGTTCTCGTCCATTATTTAGATCAACATCCAACAACAGTTGAAGCACACTGTCTCCAAACACATGTAATTAAGGACCAGAAAATTCAACGTATTTTTAGAATCATCAGTAGTCATTTTTTCCTATAAACTTGGGAAACTTAAGTTGCCTTTGCCGGTGAGAAGTATTGCAAATTTTATTTCTGCCATCGTTTTTTTATTTGCCAGGTAGGGCCTGGACAAGTAAGTGGAAACCAAAGAGGAAAAAGTCAAAATTACGCCCCTCACGTATTAAAAAAAAAATACAGCGTTCACCCTTAATTTTTCAAAACAAAGCCCTTACCTTAGTTTTATTCGTAGTTTTGTCATGTTGCCACTGAACAGCCACTACTACAGAAAAAGTCATCACAGACGGTTCGAAAACGTCATCACAGACGGTTTTGTGAGCCGTCTGTATTTATGGGTCGATGATAATCGAATGTCATCACGAGCGGTTTTGAACAAATGCTGTGATTATGGCTATCGCGAGCGGTTTTACTCAAAAACCGCTGCGTGATAGCTGATAATCCTGAGCATTTTTAGTTAAAAGCATGCGTGATAGCTGATAATCACATACGGTTTTACTCAAAACCGCTCGTGATAACCCATAATCACGATGTTTTTAGTTAAAAACGCGTCGTGATACTAATTATCGCTGAGCGGTTTTGAGTAAAAACCGTGTGTGATTATCAGCTATCACTGAGCGGTTTTGAGTAAAACCGCTCGTGATATTCCTTCGACCCCTACATATATTTCTCTTATTGGCTAGCGTCGGGAATGCTAGCCATGCCCTCTCAAACAAGCAGATAATCACGGACAAAAAACATACAATTCACACATCTCATTTGCTTTGGATACATTTCACGGACATAAAACATCCAATTGACATCGCACTTCATTTCACAAACATAAAGCATGCATCCATTTCGCAAATCGATTAATTGAATTGAAATGAAATATCCATTAACAAATGCCGATTACAAAAGATCTACACTGCATTTACACTTAGTGATAAGACCAATAAGAAATCATGGTGCGTAGTGGAACCGTCCTCCTGGCTTTATGACTTGAGTCAGCCAAAAGTACGCCAACTCTCCTTGAATACCTCCAAAATCGATTGTTTCAATGCGGTTGTGGGATGAACACTGATCTGTCGATAGGAATATCAATGTGCATATATATGTAACGTGATAAGTATGAAGTAATTATGGGAAGAGTGACAAACCTTGCGATTGGTGAGCCTCGAGGAATCGAGAGTAGTTCCATATGTTGGCAAAGCGTAGTATCCACATGTGTTGCCATTTCTTTGGTGGCACCGCAAAAAATAGAATGTGTTAGTTCAAGAGGCATTAGTACCAAGCTGTTGCATAGGATTAATTAATGTGAAATAGCGAATACCTTAAAATCTCGAACAATATGTGTCGTGGGCCTTTGGCCCATAATTGAGTCACCTCCCTTTTCAATGTACATCGCGAACGCCCTACGTAATTCGAAAAAGTTAACCTTAGTCATTCGGAAGGAAAGAAAGAGTACAATGTAGATATGTATGGGGAATATGTGCTTACCTATCGATTACTTGGTGACAAGCTGTGAAGTCCATTTTATTCTTACTTAGGAATCAAGGTAATATACCTTGTTCCATTTTGGTACAATTACTATTAAAATCCAATGAAAGTTCGATTGAAGGGCATAAGTACATAGTCCTTATTGCGGCAACCCAAAGATCGATGCAATGTACCTCTCGGCGAGGGTGTCTCTGGTCGATGGTATCCTTGGTGACCAATTGTGGGTCCAAGAAACCGGTGATGAGTTGGATAATCTAGCTTTAATCAGCATGTGTCTATATATACACACACGAAAGCAAAAATTAGATATGGCATTTATCGGTATGACATTAACGAGACGTGATTGTACACACTTACAACGTCCAGCATCGAATGATTGAGGCGTCAAGAGCGTTGGCGTGAACAGATCGAATAAATCCTCAAAGCGACCACGAACATACACTCTTGAAGATTGTGGTGTAAATCTTCGTCGGTGAATTTGTGATGATACTTGAAGTCCGTTCTCCTCTAGCTTATTGGATCGCTGCATTACCACGTGTGCAATTGCATGCAACTATGTGGTAGCTTTTGGAGGTCTTTTGCTCGAGCAAGCGTTTCGCCAAGCACGCAATTTGCGGGCCAAAGGGTGGTACGGAATATCATCATTGGTCTTCTTTGCTTTGCCCTTGCCGCCCTTCGCCTCGGCTATAGGTCGACTTCACGGAAGTCGACTTTGAAGGTAGCAGGTGCAAGTTACTCTGGCGAGAATAGGGCCGTGGAGATAGCACCGGTGTAGTATCCGGTGGTGGAACCGATGGTCTTGTAATGGAGATGGCACCGGTGCAAGTTGCTCAGTCACGCCACCGTGAAGAAGCCTCCGGGAGATGTCGCTTTTGGGCCTTTGGATGAATGTTCCAATGGCTGTCCTAGAGTCACGATCTCGTCGTTGGGGGCTTGATGGCGGGACCACCTCAAAATTGACATACACATCATCCACATTAACTTTTGTGAAGCCTGGCGCTAAAGTTTGACCGTGCACCATGGCCCCGATACAGAGCGAATATGCAGCCCAAGCGCGTAAGGGAATGGAGCCATATCTCACTTGGAGCTTGCACTTGAGGCTCCTACATAACGATATAAAATTAGCTACTCGAATAGGCCTACCAATGGAGCAAGCATTCGAGAGGTAATAATTATTACCAGGATGTCGTCCACAGGAAATTTGGCCTGGGATTGCGTCGGATTCAACGCGCAGCTACTCGGACGGTTGGGCGGGCTGGCTAGCACAGGACGGTGGCAGCGGCCTGATGACTTTCTGTCTGTTTCCGCACCTCATCTCTGATTACATCAGCCAGTGAATCCAGTATCTCCTCTCTAAGAGATGCCTTGATCTCTTCTCGTAGCTATGCATCACGCTCGGCTTTGTTTCTCTTCCTGCGCCGATACATGTCGGAGTCATCTTGAAAACCATGTTTCCAAGGAACGTAAAGCCCAAGGCCTCTCGTACGGCCCAGGTGCTCCTTGTTTCCCAGGGCCACGGAGAGCATATCATTCTCCTTGTTCCTGGAATGATCCGTGGTAGATTGAAAACTCAACTCTTCTGCAAGAGCACGACATGTCATTTCAATTAAATGCGAAGTTGTGGAGTAATTACAAGCTCGTAGTTCGATCGATATCTTACGGTAGCTCGGTCACTTGCTGGTCTGCAGGGTTTCAAGCGTGGCGCCCTCGATGTCGTTGTAGATGACCTTGCTCTAATCCAATTTCGAGCGCGGTCATCCGGGATATTGGAAAACGGCGGGGCGATGTCCTGTGCAGCTGCCAGCTCATCCTCCTTCCTCCACTGTGGGATTTTACCCGCATACCTAGCTGTGCCAAGTCTGTGAGGGTGTGTATTTTTTGCCTAGAGGGCCTTGTGCGCCACACTTGTACTTTTGAAATCTTCGGTCATTTTCATCGCCTTGAACTCTTCCCATTGTGGTTCCAGGAATGGGTATTTATGAACAGGCGTTTGGTCCGTCTCCACGTATTTCCTGACAAGCGTGCTCTTGAAGTTCTTCCATGCTTTGCACGCCGCTTTGTAGGTTTGTTGTTGCACAGCGTCCAGGTGTTCTTCTGGGAACTCGAACGATACCAAAATTTCGGTCCACAGCTCACGTTTCCGAGTGTCAGGCACGTTCTTCCACGAATTGTATGTGATCTCAATTCGTTCTCATGCAACTACTCCGACCATGGTTCGAATCGTTCTTGCTTTTGAGGAAGGATAGAGACCCGGATGCATTCACCATTGTGATGGTGCAGCCGGCCCTCGAGCTTCTTTGATAGCCCTTTTCCTTGGCGTCTTGATGTTGGAGCGGACGCCTCCGGCGATGATGTTGAAGAATGCGCGGGTGACATGTTGCTCATTTTGTGGGTCTATTAAGATAAGATGAGAAAATGATCATATTGAATTGTAAGACAAGAGAGGAGTAGAGGGGAGGGGGAGAAGGGAGGGGGTGATATGGACATAGAGAGGGGGTGATGTGCCTATCTTACCAATGTACCAATGTATCAAGTCCTTCTTTTTTCCGCAAAATTCAAGGCAATTGTATTACAAAAGTGCAAAAAAAGACATTCAGTTCTTGGTGAGCAGTGAGACATAGGCGACTTCTTCGGTGGCGACTATCCATCTGCTTCTTCCACTCCTTCTCTTCATCTCTGGTCATTTGGATCACGTGCGCGATGGCGATGATTCATCTAAGCGAATCATCGCTCTTGGCGCACGTGATCTAGAGACCGAGATGAAGAGAAGAGGAAGAAGAGAATAGATAGTCGCTCACCAAAGAATCATTGCTCACCAAGAATCTGAGAATTTCTTTTTAAAACTTTATACTAAAATTGCCTTGCATTTTGTAATACTATTACTACAAGGTCTCTAAACAAAGTTCTATGAAGAATGCGGGTGACATGTTGCCTATCCTAGCACATACTTTAGTTGCTAATACTATAAACCAAATAGCAAAGTCCCTAAACAAAGGTCTATGAAGCAAATGACACAAACTAGTGTATCAGGTTCATTGAGCAGGAACACTATAGTATGTCACTTGCTTCATTTGCTGTTTTTGTCTAGATACATGGAGCATTTGGGTGGAAAGATCAAGCTGTTTCGTCAGCGCATGATCGCCAATTCGAAGCATAGCATAGCATCAGAGGCACATCCGAGGGCTGCTGCTTGTGTCTTGAGGAATGCCAAGAGCTGGTCTTGAGATGGGTTATGAGAATAAGATTCATAATTTATAGTTTGAGGAATGCCACATCGAAGACCGGTTCTTGGCATTCTTCAAAACAGCTGCGAGCCTCGGATGTGCCTCTGATGCTATGCTATGCTTCAATTGGCGATCATGAGCTGACGACAAAATGTATTTCTTTCCACCCAAATGGTCAATGTATCTTTTGCAATAATCGCAAGATTTCTTTATCCGGATACACTAGAATGTGTTACTTGCTTCCTGCCCTTTGATCATATACTCTTCCTTGTTGGTTAATTTGTGCTCTCAAATTGTAGGGTTGCACATGATAAGATGAGAAAGCAAGAAAAGTGAAACATGATGCTCAATGTTAGGAAGAGAGGAGAGGAGTAGAGGGAAGGGGGAGAAGGGAGGGGGTGATGTGGACAGAGAGGGGTTATGTGTCTATACTATATACTATATACTAACACAACAAGCAATGTAATATGTACCAATGTAAACTAAGCAACTGCAGTAAACAATGTACCAATGTAGTATATACCAAATAGCAAATTAAACTAAGCTACTGCAGTAAACAATGTACCAATATAATATGTACCAAATAGCAAAGTAATTAAGCTACTACAGTAAACAATGTACCAATGTAATATGTACCAAGCATCAAGCATCAACCTAAACACTAACGAGAAGCATGAAGCATCAACCCTAAATATGTACTAAGCAACTAACCATAACAGTATGAAGCATCAAGCATCAACCTAAACACTAACGAAGAAGCATGAAGCATCAACCTAAATATGTACTAAGCAACTAACCATAATAAAGTATGAAGCATCAAGCATCAACCTAAACAATAACAGTAAGCATGAAGCTCGGGGAAGGATTTGATGACCTTAGGGTTTTGGTGACCTTAGGAACGGCGGAGGAGGAGGCGGCGGCGACGGAGGAGGAGGAGGCGACGACGACGACGGAGAAGTAGGAGGCGACGACGGAGAAGGAGGAGGCGACGGGCTCGGGGAGGTGGCGACGGAGGAGGAGGAGGCAGCGACGGAGAAGGAGGCGGTGGCGACGGAGGAGGAGGAGGCGGCAACGACGACGGAGGAGGAGGAGGCGGCGACGGAGGAGGAGGAGGCGACGGGCTCGGGGAGGCGACGACGGAGGAGGAGGAGGCGACGGGCTCGGGGAGGCAGCGACGGAGGAGGAGGAGGCGACGGGCTCGGGGAGGCGGCAGCGACGACGACAGGCTCGGGATTTAGATCTAATCAAATAACTGCAGCGCACACGAAAAACCCTAGCGAGAGGGTATATGTAGGGAGATTATCACAGACGGTTCTAAACTTAGAACCATCTGTGATATGATATCCTGACGGTTCTAAGTTTAGAACAAATGCTGTGATAAGCCTTTGCCATTGTTGCAATTAAGACAACACCAATAACTACACACTGCATTCATATCAACCACCAAACAGCTGCATTCATATACAACACCAACCAGCTGCATTCACACAGTGTATTTCTTGATACATTTTGTCATTCTCAAATACATCACACATATACATCACATATACATAAATGCCAATACATTTTGTCATTCTCAAATACATCACACATATACATTGGAACATATACATCTCAAAATTGACTACATCACACATTTTCACATACACATCTCAAAATTGACTACAATACACATTTTCACATATACATCTCAAAATTGTCACACATTTTCACATATACATCTCAAAATTGACTACATCACACATTTTCACATATACATCTCAAAATTGTCACACATTTTCACATATACATTCTTATTGTACTTGCTTATTTCCTTTAAAAATTAGCCCTTCATCATGATCAATGCGCACGTAACTAGTTTAGTCCACGTTGGTCATCGTCGACCATATGCCATTTCCAAAAGGAGGTAACTCGTCAAATTGATTGTATTCCTCCTCGCCCACTACATTCTCCACTCCGACAATTCTCCTTTTTCCATGAAGAACTACATGGCGTTTCTTATTTGCCGGGTCGGTTACATAGAAAACTTGAACAACTTGATTGGCAAGTACGAATGGTTCGTCTTTGTACCGACACGTTGGAGGTCCACGGTCGTGACACCGTACTTGTCAACCTTCACTGTGGGAGATGCACCCAACGGCGGCAAAATAAGGGGATCTTGAAAACCACATAGTCGAGCTCCCAAATCTCTTCTATGAAGCCATAGTACGAGTTTCTCGACCCATCGGTCTGAATGCATCTATGCGGATACCGCTGTTTCAGTTAGTGCTCTTGACATCCACGAGATGCGTATAGAATGTGTACCCATTTATGTCATATCCTTGCCATGTCACTGGCTGTAAATGTCGGCCCTTTTGCCAACCATGTGAGCGTCTCACTCGGCGAGCTCCTAGCGATTTGCTCCTTCAACCATTGGTTGAACCGACGGTTGTGTTGCTTCATGATCCAAACATCCGGTGCTCGGATTCATTGCGAAGCACACCCTTGTCTTTGGTCCACATAAGGCGCCACTTCAGTCATGTGTTGCAACACCGTGAAATGGGCTTGAGTATACGTGTCCATATCCGAGTGATTGCTTTCCTTCCGATAGTTCCGAGACCCTTCAACCTCCCCTCATGGCGAGATTGAGGACACCTATCGATTGAATCGAGCCATATAATTGACACAAAACTCAATGACCTCTTCGCTTGCATAACCTTCGACGATCGCCTCCGCCGAGAACGATTCCGTCACGTAGGACTTGAGAATTCCATGAACCTCTCAAATGGGTACATGCTACGTAGGAATACGGGCCCGCACATTTTTATCTCCACACAACGTGAACAATGAGATGGACCATGATATCAAAAAAGCGAAGGAGGGAAATACATTTCAAGGTGACATAGAGTCATCACCACCTCGTCTGCAGAGCATCTAGTCCTTCGGGATCGATGACCTTACGAGCAATTGTGTTAAAGAAATAACATAGCCTCATGATTGTCTCTCGGACTTTGATCGGCAAAATATTTCTAATTGCAATAGGGAGCATCGTGTCATCGACACATGACAATCATGAGACTTCATGCCATTTAACTTCAAATCTTGCATCAAAACAAGTTTCTTCACGTTTCGGAGTAACGGACGGAACTTTGACACCATGCAAGCAGCGCACGATTCTGTTTTTCGGCCTTGGGCAGAGTGTAACACGCGGGGAAGGTACGTTCGTCCATTATCAGTGCTTGTTGGTGCTAACTCCGGCCTGATTTCCATGTCAGCCAAGTCAAGCCGTGCGTTGACACCGTCCTTTGTTTTATCACGGATGTTCAGTAAGAGACCAATCAAGCTATCGCACACATTCTTTTCTACGTGCATGACGTCGATGCAGTGCTGAACATCTCGGTACTCCCAATAAGGTAAGTCCCAAAATATTGATCTCTTCTTCCAGGTGTTCTTCTCATGAGCCCTCAATTTACGTCCCTTTCCGAGGACAACATCTAAATCCTTAACCATATCATAAACCTCGTGTCCCCTTAAATGCCTTGGAACTGAACCGTCTTCCTTCTCTCCGTCAAATTGTTTCTTCATCTTGCGGTATGGGTGAGCCCTCCGAAGGAACCAGCGGTGATGCATGTAGACGGTTTTGCGTGAGTGTCTCAGCCACACACTCTCGGTACATCTAAACAGTGAGTACAAGCTTTGGCACTTTTGTACTATGGCCCGATAGGTTACCAAGGGCAGGATAATCATTTATGGTGCAGAACAATAAGGAGCATAGAGTGCAGTTCTCTCATTTGTATGCATCCCATACCTGTACCCCTTCGTTCCATAGTACTTTTAGATCTTCCACCAACGGTGCTAGGAACCGTCTGTAATAGTGCTCATCAGAGATGGTTTCACAAAACCAGCTTATCACAGACGGTTTTTTATTAAAACGTCTGTGATAAATATTATCACAGATGGTTTTTTATAAAAAAACCGTCTATCATAACCTTCATACCAGAACGCTTCGCGCGTGTTTCGATGCCAGAACGCTTCGTGTTTCGATCGTCTAATTAACGTCTCTCAATCGTTATACGAAGCGCCTATATCATTAATGTTTGGGTATACGAACCGTCTGTGCTAAAGGTTAAATATGCGCTCCTAATCCAAGTCTCTTCTACGTACGTACAATACAATATACAATATACAATACAACATGGCTTCTACTGTTCTTGTGATCATCTCCTTCCTCTCATCTGTTCATCAAGAATTGTTCGGCCGGAACCTTACACAGGCGGCCAGCAATTTGCATCTGGAGCAGCTTCTCCGCACCGCCCTACTCTCCTTCCCGACTTTCTTGCATCCGTCGACTTGACTGATCCTCCGCCGTCGGCGGAGGCGTCTCGCTGCCGCTCAAGAAAGGGAAACAGCCCTCACCTGGTTCTTCTCCACAATGTGCGCAAGCGAAAGAAGCTCTGCACGCATTACGAGGTCGATGGATAGCCTTGCCGATCAAGCAAATCGGCGGATTCGAGGAATCTTTTCATGCTATCCTCTACGACATTATGGATCTGCTGATCATTTGCCCAGTGGAGGAGGAAGTGCCGAGGACAAGGGCAATCTTAACGGCGTTCGAGAATTTAGCGGTGATCCTCCAAGTCCCCAAGTCGAAGAAGAAGCGTCTGAAGCCCAAAAGGATACAATCTGGGAAACTCTTTACATGCGACTTTTGTAATAAATTTGCCTCTAATTGAAATTAATAAATTTGCCTTTAATTTGTGATCTCTTGTCTCGATAGTTACGTAGTTAAGTTATTAGAAGCAATGTGTACTTATATATTAACCTCGATCTAGAATATGACAGACAAAGGGACATCACAGACGGTTCTTGTTAAAAACCGTCTGTGAACATTCTCAGACGGTTCTTAATAACAACCGTCTGTGATAGTCAACACAACACAGACGGTATTTAATAAAAAATCGTCTGTGATATTCCAGTATCACAGACGGTTCAGCAGTAAGAACCGTCTGTGATACTCCTTTTTCCCGCCACAAATACCACAGACGGCCTTCAAATTAAAACCGTCTGTAATAGTTTACATTACAGACGGTTTCACAAAACCGTCTGTGATTTGGCGTCTACTATTAGCCTTTCTGTAGTAGTGAGCCCACTCTGTTTCTTTTGCCTCCCCTTCCCTCTCCTGGTTTTATTCGTAGGGACTGGAACGTACGTACGTGTTGCAGTGCCTGGCTCTCTAGCCCCTCAATTTCTGGTGGTACCATCTTTTTTTTATTTGTTGCAACATATCCATTAATGGCTGATGTGAACGCTACATCACCCTATAAAACCATGGTGCACTAAGGGTCTGTTTGGTTGCCTGCATGCAGTTGGCTCGCACCAGCTCATGCAGGGAGATGGTGTTTGGTTGGCCGTATGGAGGAGAGAGCCTGCATGAGCTGATGCAAAAAAACAACTAGAGCCAGGCTGAGGAGAAACGTGGCTGAGGAGCTTCCCACCTCAGCCTGGCCATACTCATGCAGCTGCATCAGCCCATGCAGGCAACCAAACAGCCCCTAAGTTAATTAGTGGGTTTATCGTTGTGAAAGTTGAAGTTATTAGCCGAACTATTTTATAGTTGATGGTGAAAAATGAACATGGGCAAATGTTGAGAGGGTATATATATATATATATATATATATATATGGACTTTTAGCTAGATGAATTGTTGATTCACATGACCTTGCTCAATTGATCCTATGTTATCTCGCACAACACACTAATTGATTCAAGATTTTTTTTCTATTTCTTATTTCAAAGATCATGTACTCCAAAAATATCTTATTCAGCTAGTTATCTATAAGTGATATGCTCTAAAGATGATCATGGAGCTGATTCTATCACTTCTATATTTATGATCTTTTGAACAATATATTATTTTGTCCCTTGAATAAATGTCTTTTATATTGATCAACAAGTATGTGACTTATTCGTGGAACTCTTTATTCATGCTTTGATGTTATTCTAAATTATTCCTGATCTTATATCATTATGTGGGATAATTACGATTTATAGATCAACAAATATATTGATTGATGGTCGTGTTTCACGGATTATGGATAGAAGGATATCAAATCAATAATCTGGACACATATTAGAGAATATGATGTTAAATTGACCTACCATGAGACACTGCGAAAATTGTTATATTCTTAAATGTCATCAGTTGGCCTCATACATAGTGTACGTAGAATCTTTCAACCTGAGATCATCATAGTTTTCTATATGTGTAATAGTTTACTTAGAGGTTGCCAAACACTACTCCGTAACTAGATGGTCATAAAGGTAGCTTTCGAGTTTACTATGAAACATGCAAAGGAATATGAGCGATAAGATGAAATTTGCCCCTCCTATATGACGGGAGAGATATGTATGGGCTACTCGGTGTGTTGGATGAAGAAAGTGCATGGCCATAAAGAATATAGTTGAGGAGGCAATCACAAATTGAGTAATCTACTATAGGTTTGAGAGAAAGATTAAGCTATCATATAATGGCACACTTCTCTTCCTGAGTTCAATCTAGTATCGTGAAACAAAGGGATCGGTACATAAACTCTATATAGGTTCGTATGATATAATATTTACACATATTTGGAAGTCACTATGTTCTGTTAAGGACCGCTATCAACTTATAGACCGGAAAGCAGTTTTCGGGCCATGGCCGAATGTACATGAACCTAAAGGGTCACACTTAATAGGTTGGAATGAAAAGGGTTCGGATGATAGACTCCAAGTGAGATACAATTTCTACTCATATTGGATAAGAATTCGGTCGGAGGCTCTCCGAGTGGGATACTATCCCTACTCATATTGGATAAGGATCCATTCAGAGACTCTTCGAGTTGGATACAATATTTAATCATACTGAATAAAGATCCGATTGGAGTCTATATATTAAGAGATGTGCGGGGCTAAGAGATAATCCTGAGACATATCTATCGAAACCCGAGCCGCCACCTCTCAAAACCCCTACCGTGCACGCTGATAATAGCACACCGACGCACAGTGTTCTATCCTGAACATATGGACTTTGATAGCGACGCTGCCACGACTGCGGTGCTGATCAGGATGATCGTGAGGAGCAGACAATTGGTAGGAGGACGATTGACTACTTCTACACCGATGCGCGTTACGTTGAATCAGCTGCTTCAACTCTATTTCCGCTATACTACGCGTCTAGTGGTAACGAATCTATGATCTCTTACTCGTATGATTTTCTAGTTTATACATAGAAAATTTTAATCTACGCTAATGTAGTATATCTATATTCTAAGATTATATCCATCGTCTTTTGCACTAAGAAACGCAGAAATTTAGAAGACATCCCACACTGATTGCAATAAATCTTTTGAAATTCCTTCGTTCTCGTAGCTAAAAGCAATGCTCCATTTGAAACACATCAAATCACAGAATAGCTAGTACTCCTACAGTTCGCCCTACTTGGTTTGTTGTGGTGAAGTTGCATACTGTGTGTGAGGGTGTACAATGTACAAACATACCAGTAGCAAGCAAAGTGAAATGCGAGACAAAGCTGGATTTGACATTGTTACGCACTGTATTTACAAAAGTAGTCGTATATGTATCGTATTCCCAAAAATAGCACTTCTGCCGTCCAGTGGGCGGACGGCAGCGCCGACGAGGCGACACATGGCGAGGACCCCGGCAGCAAGTGCCGCCGCCCGCGCGAGACGAAGAGGCAGCACTGCCACCGGTGAGGGGACGACGAGCTGCCCGCTGGCTCACGAGGGGCGCTTAATTACCTGGCTTATTTTTTATGTTTAGTATTTATTTAAAATTTTAAATATATCAAATAAGCTCAAAAAATTACAAAAATTTATGTACAGTCTTCTTACACAATGTACCTTATAGTGTAATTTTTGAGTAATTTTATCTACTGTGAATGTTGCTTAAAAATTCATACAATTTCTATATTTTTACGAGTTTTTACATATAGTAAACGAACTCCAAAAATTATGAAATTTTATGTGAAGCATTCCAACATAGTCATTGTTATTGTGTAATTTTTTAAGAAAATTTAATCATGAATTTGATGATGCTCAGGTATCTTTTGAAGTGGCTGACCTCTGTGCTTCGTGCATGTGTCGGCAAATTGTGCTATATTTTCTTTTTGCTATCTGGTTTGCACAATTGTCACTCTTTGTGTATCGTGCCACCCTTGCATGCTCTCTCGTTCGCACTAATGTAGTTATGTCTGTGTCGTCTCCCTTTCCCGCTCCCTCGTTTGCACATTCGTCAGTGTTACGATGCTATCCCCCCTCACCCGAAGCGCTGCTCGTGACAATGGGTCCTCAATGTATGGGGTGAGTGCACCAGTTCACTTTTCGCTCGGCCATGAATACAAACCTCACGTAGTTCGTCATTGCTCATCTCAATCGCTCATTGCAGAAGCTCATTGTCACGGTTGTCGGTTAAAATTGGGAGTGCATAGCTCATTACTTCGAGAAGCCAGTGCATAGCTTAAAATTGGTAATGCTGATTGCTTCTCCCGAAAGGCAGATAATTTTTTATCATATGCTTTCGACGTTATTCCCGTAGTCCTAGTCAATTAGTGTTACTTAGTTAGTCGTGATTAATGTAGTTTGTATTACAAAGTAAGTAGGTCGTAGTAATTTAGACATAGTTTTTACTATTTTTGTGCATGTACGGTATCCATGATTTGTTATTGAATGGAAATATGTAATTTAGTCGTAATTATTATAGTGATAATTAGTTAGGGGTAAGTAATAAGTTAGTGATAAGTAATTAAGTGGTAAGGACGACGGTAATGAATGGCTCATCATTTTTCGGATGAGTAATCAAATTATCGGTAATTAATGAAGTATTTGTATGTAGTAATACACATGTAATCACTGACTTGTAGTATCTTACTGTCATTATCAATCTTCACACTAATATTTTGTCTGTCCCATTTGTTGCAAGGTACTCTCAAAATTAAGAGTGCATAGCTAATTATTTAGAGAAGGCAATGCACGTTATTCCCAAAAGACAGATAATTTTTTATAGCATTCTTTTGACGTTATTCCGGTAGTCTTAGTCATAATTACTGCTATTTAGTTAGTCATAATTAATGTAGTTTGTATTATAAAGTAAGTTTTACTATCATTATTAATCTTCTCACTAATATTTGGTTTGTCCTATGTATTGAAAGGTATAGCTTTACCAGAGCTTCTCGAACACTCATACAATAAGAAACACCATTGCCACTCATGGATGACGGGTGACACGGCTAACTGTTCGCCCTTCAAGCTGTGAGGGGGAGAGATCCGTGGGCGCTGGACGAGTGCTACGTCCCAACCCTGCGTGCCACGAGCTTGTTGCCCTTTGCGAGGCTGGTCTCCGCTGGACATGAGTTCACCATCGACGGCAGCCTGCTCGCGGCACTGATGGACAGGTGGAGGTCCGAGACACACACATTCCACTTCGATGGGGGTAAAATGACGATCACTCTGAAGGCATTGCGTTCTTGACATGTCTCCCTCTTGGGGGTGACACACTTGTTCTAGCACCTACACTAGCCAACTGGAAGGAGAGGCTGGTAGACCAGTTTGACCAGCCTATCCCGGAGAGTGCACTTGGCGTCCCGCGCACTTAGCTGAATAATTTTAGCGTGTGCCCGCAGGATGCACTGCCGGAGGTCGTCAGGACACACCTTGTCGCATTCCTTACTCAGCTCTTAGGTTGGAGCATGTTTTCAGCCACACACGATGATATTTACAATGCTGAGTTTATCAGCCTTACCGAGGCTTTGGTGGATGCAGAATTTGGGGCGATGCCTTGGTACAGCTGGGGATTAGTGGTTCTGTGCACTACGTATCAGGGGTTATGTGATGCTTGCTAGCGCGCCACTGCTAGTACCCCCAATCTAGCTATTTGCTACATGATCCTGTAGCTATGGAGTTGGAAGCACTTCCCTATCGGCCCTATAGAAGAATATGAAGTTCATCCTAAAGCAGGCAAAAAAAAATAGTACACAACCTAAGCTATGGCTGTTCCACGGATCACACTACGCACATAAGCCACCCAGTGGAGGCACCATGCTCACCTGCCAGGTCATCGCGACCTAGCAATTCCAGCCGGCCATCGCAATCTACTGAATCTGCCTGGCATCGTAGTACTAGCCGCCGATCATCTGTGCACCGTACTGATGAGGAAGTAACTTACGTACGAACCTACAATTTGTTTTACTATTAGGCCTTGCGTTCCACTAACATCATGGCGTTCTCCCGCCGTAGGTCCGTTGTCGAGATGCATCACTTTTGACATCCGCACCACCTGCACGGACTATCGCTCTCGGTTGATCATCTTCACTGCACATTCGAGAGGTATGAGATTCACGTCGTACATCCATAATTTATTGTGATTAATATCATTTCATCTTGTAGCCTCCAATTCAACGTGGGGGTGATGACAAGTCCACCGATGACAACACGGGCCTGCCAGCTGCTTTCAGAGAGCACTACACAGCGCCAGGGTTTGCAGTATATGCAGGGCAGAGCTCAGCGTTCATAGCATAACCAGGGTTCGGACACTTCGGTGGGTAGAGGTCTTTCTGCTTCGCTGCCACGTCGTACGGTCAAGGCGAGAGCTCCTTCTCACTACAAGGGGGATATCTAGAGACCTTCGTTCACAACATTATTGCGGGTGGCTCGCAGTTTGGCATATCTCAGCTGGAGGACTTTAACTCTTACCAGACCCAGCATATTGTACATGAGCCTACTAGATCACCGTCTGCCACTAAGCAAATAGAACGGTCTCCATACCTCCTCCGACCCGAGACGCAACCTCCGGACTGACTAACGTACCCCACGGGACATGCTTATGCTCAACGGAAGACAAGACCACGTACGAGGAGGTAGACGTGGCGAGGAGGTAGTAGTTGATCAGATGGGTGAGCCATATCACATCCATTGTGATGCATTTTTGTACTACTATAATTACTTTTACTTGTACAAGTATTCATAATGTATAAAATTGTAAAAAAATCATGAAATATTCATAAATTCATGATTAAATTAACCCAAATAAACATGATAAATTCGGATAACATAAAATTCCTAAAAAAACTACATAATAACTATGACTATACCGGGAGGCTTCACATAAAATTTTGTAATTTTTGGAGTTTGTTTGCTATATGTAAAAACTCGTAAAAATATCAAAATTGTATGAATTTTTAAGCAACATTCACAACGGATAAAATTACCCAAAACTTACACTGTAAGGTACATTGTGTCGGGAGGCTGTACATAAATTTTTATAATTTTTTGAGCTCATTTGCAATATTTAAAATTCAAACAAATACTTAACATAAAAATTAGGACAGATAATTAAGCCGGCTAATAACCAGCTTAATTAGCCTGCCATTTGCTGGCGGGGCGACAGACGCCTGTCGTCGACGACCTCGCCACATGTCGCCTCGCCACGCTACCGTCCGTCCACCGGACAACAAAAATACTATTTTTACTATTACGATTCATATATCACTACTTTTATAAATACAGCGTATAATAATACCAAATCCGAGTTTATCCTGCAATGCAGATACAGACAATACGCAGATGGATGGATAAGGTGAGAAGACGGGGAGGTGGGGAGCCGTGATTGGCTGGGAGGCTGCTCGAGGTGAAGTACAGATTCGACTGCCACCCTTGTCTGCAGGGAGCCAGCATGGACGCAGGGTGGATTGTGAAAGCCCGGCCGGCCGGCCGGTCAGCCGGAATTTATTCTTTTGAGAGCGGGGAGACGCGCTATGAGCCACGATCGACGTGATCGATGTGAGGGCCTGGCAGCTGAAGAGAGCAGTAGGTTTTGATGTGAGGGCCGTGTTTCTTTTCAGACTACTGTGGGCTGTAGAGTAGTAGACTAGCAGTACTTCCGTCTGTACAAATTTAGCTTAGGTTTTTGAAATGTTTTGTTAGTACATACAGTAGTGTCAAATGATCATAACCCCAGCCATTGTCAAATTCAGTGGTTTTAATGGGATAGCTATGGTAGATTTAGATGTAGCATGTATCTAGAGTTCTAGACAAAATCTCATCTGTGACATGACCAGGGCAGCTTACAAGGTTATCTCCAAATAGAGGTGCAAACAGAGTAAATTATTTTTGTCTAACTAATTGACCGAAGGTTCACGGAGTGAATACAGAAGGGCTAAATAGGTATCCGACACCACCCATATCCAACTCCGACTCGGAGGAATAATATGGAATAGAATACAGAATGAGTAATACTGGCTTCATTTAGAAACAAGATATCATATAGGTGGATTACCATATCTAAATAGGTGGGGAATACTGAGTACTCTTCTTTCGATATTTCGGCAATTAGTCCCTTCATGTTCGCTCTGATTGCGCCTTATTATCCAATGTCTTGTGTAGAAGTGCAAAAAAGCGAATAATTTCCGTCCGACTGACCGTCCAAAGGTTTATGGAACGAATATGGAATGAAAAAAATGGGTATCTAGTATTATCCATATCCGAATCCAATCCCAAGATAAAAAAAAATACGGAATAGGATACAGGATAAGCGATATCCGTCCGTATCCACTCTGATTGCATCCCTATCTCCAAAATGTGCCATACCGTGGGTCTTTCTTTCGAGATTTTTACCCCTTGAATTATTGTGGGTTTTTGTTTCGAGATTTTTACCCTTGAATTTATGGTTCGAGTAAAAGAAAACACCCTCAGCTTCATACAAAATTGTTCACTTTTCACTCCCCACTAGTAAAAACAATGCAAATTACCCTAGGCTAGTTTTGTCATCGGTTTTTGCCACATGGTCTGGTTTTGTGTTGATATGACATCACAATCAGCATCAAATAATTAGTTAGTAAATAAAAAGTAAAAAAGCATCCATATAAGCAACCACGTCACCATCCCTCCCATCCTTCCTCCCTCTCCTGGTTCATCTCTCCCCCCACCCCTACCCTTTTCTCTACAGCTGCCTCTTGTCCCTTCTTTCTACTGCCATGTGACTCACCAGAAGCCAAGATTGTCGCCAACTGCCACCTCTGCTTGCACCAAGCCACCACCATAGAGCAAGAAGTAGCAGTGCAATGGTCACTAACTAGGAGGAAGAAGCAGCGACGGAGATGGAGAAGCAGCGACGGAGATGGAGAAGCAGCGGAAATGACGAAGCTCAATCTGGACCTTAGCCCGCAAGCACCGCCGCTATGTTGTGGGCTATTGTCACCTCCACCCATGCCAACCATATTGATTATGTGATCTGAATTCTTAGTTGATTGTGAAGAAAGGGCAGTTTATGGTAGCAGAGGGCCGATAGCCTATATTTGTTTCTGTTTACGACTCCATGTTATTTTGTACCCCTTATATATATACTCTTTTAGCCACATGGGATTGAGCTAACGGCAAATTGTAAAAACCCCCTACTTTGTAACTCTCCTTGTATAGTGATCATCACTATTTGTGTGCCTATGATTTTTTCCTACAATGGTTTTCCACGTTAAAATCATATATCTCCTGTTCTTTAGGTTATCTTCATTATTTGCCTTCTTATTTCTAACAAGCTCCACTATCCCCTCCCCTTCGCCTGACTACCTACTTTGCCCATTGGATCTAGATCTGGGCGTGCCGATTGCTAGTGTGCCTCCTCTGCTCACTTTGATCATTGACAGAAGGCTAAGGTCGCTGGGCTATCTCATCTACTTGCCAAATCTAGATCAGGGCGTGATGGTCACTGGGCCGCCTCATATGCTTGCCAGATAGTGGAGAAAAGAAGAGGAAGAGGGGAGATCAGGGGAAGAGAGGGAGAGAAGAGGAGGATCAGTAGGAGCAATCGGTAATCATGGGTTAGGGGTAGTTGTGTAGCAACTGTTGCTCGCAATTGAGCTCAGTCTCATAGGACTTTGGCAGGGAGAAGAAAGTGTTGGAGAGAAATGGAGAGAGAAAGAGAGAGCATGAAGATGGGAACAAGCCCCTTTAAGGGATGACCTTTGGATGCCATGTCATCGAAACTTGAACATGCGAGCATTGGTTTTGCTATTTGGGGGGAGGGGGGAGGGGTTGAACTCTTTTATAGCTAGCTATTTTGGCTATACATATATTTTTGTAATTTTTTGAGCTCATTTAATATATTTAAAAATTCAAACACCACTAAACGCAAAAAAAATTAGGACATGTAATTAAGGTAGCTAATCAGCTGGCTTAATCACCTGCCGCCCTCTCACCGGACGGCAAGCCTGCCTGCCATCCCCCCATTGGGCGGCAGGCTGCCTGCCGTCTGTTGGTAGGGTGGCAGGCGCCTGCCGCCGGCGGCCTCGCCACGTGTCGCCTCACTGGCCCTGCCGTTCGCCCACCGGATGGTAGAATTATCATTTTTACAAATATAATATGCATACGGCTAGATTTGTAAATATCATGCGTTATAGTGTCAAATTTGGCTTTGTCTCCGCGTGGTGACTCAGTAGTAGAACTGCTCCAACATGAAGAACACGTACAAACCTTGCAGCAGGGACTAGAAAAAAGCCAGCTTGCTGGTCGGCCGAGCTTTGCCAGCGACGCGCAACAGCCCCAAAACAGCGCCGTCTGGTCAGATGTCACCGAACCATACGTGGCCGCCCGATCTCAACAGAAGCGACACGGGCGAACATGCACACATGTCTTACAAGGCCAGCGACATGCGCTCGGAGCCTCAGAATACGGTCGTGAGACGATGTGACATCCTAAAATTTTCCATTACTTTATTTTGAATTATTTGGTAGTTTATGGAATTTCTTTCTCCTTTTCCTATTTTAGCCTAGAGTATGATCTAGAGCAAATTGTATTTAGTTGTAGTCAAATCAAGATGACTTTATTTCTGTTGAGTTCCTTGCATATTTTAGAATTTTTGGTAACTTTTGGGATTTATTTCGTGTTTTCTGCTATTTTATAGGCCTTTATTTGTTTTAGGGAATTGTAGAAATTAAAATTAAATTTCAAAAATCTTCCCTCGCTCCTGGGCCAACATGTGGATGGCCCTCATCTCCCTCTCACCACACAGCGCCAACCCCATGCCCACGCCTCCCCTCTCTATGAGACAGTCTGGATTCTCTCTCCCCGCCACGTGTCTTCATCTAGGCCGAATGTCTACCCCTTTTCTCTCCCTTCCCTCCCTCTCTCACTAGTGTGTGGGCCCTATGCCCTCCTTCTTCCTCCTTCCGGACCTTTCTTCACCTCACGCGAGTGCCGTCGCTAGCCGTTAGCCGCTCTGCCCTTCCTGCCACTCCTTCTGCCCCTCCCCTTTCCTGCGAGCCGACTGCCTCCTCTCTTCTCTTGCGCTGCACACCTCGCACCCACCTTCCCCACTTCTCGGTGCCGCCCTACTTTCCATCTTGCAACTGCTACCACCTTGAATCCTCTAGCAAGCAATTCAACCGCCGTTGCTTCACCTCCTCGGCTCTATAAAACTCTTGAGAACTCCCTCCTAGTCCCACACCACATCCCGCTTGGAACCCTACTACCAAGTGCCAAGGGCCTTCGACGTCGTGCTCCCTCGCCCCAACGCTGGTGAACACACCAGCGGGCAATTACTAGAGTTTCAGCCACTGACGAGCTTCATCAGTGTACTGGTGAGTTTTCCCAAGCCCTTGCGAGTACCCTATGCTCCTCCGCGCAAGAGCACCACCCCTGCCGAAGATCATGTGCCACCGCCTCTACTCATCGCTGGCTGCCTCCACATGCCTTGAGCTGCGAGCTAAGGTGAATCCGAAACCCCCTCACTCTTCTCTCTCCATTGCGCCGCTCACCAGCTGTCACTGTGCCCCCTTACGTCGGTGACCCATGGGTCTTGCGCGCCACCGTTGGCTAGTGGGCCACGTCTGCACTCAAGCTGACGTGGCAAGCCACGCAGGCTCCACGCCAATGCGTGGGTGCCATGCCATTCACCCTGTCAGCGGGCATGGTCCACGGTCTGTGGACTCGGTACACACAGATCATACCCACACGTCACCCTTACGCAAGAATTCAAACCTAAGGGCTGAGTCAGCATGACATCATAAATCTCTATTTCCTTTAGAAATCTAATTCAGCCAAAAATAGAAATTCGATGCTGGCGTCATAATTATATTTTTCCTTAGAAAAATAATTCCAAAAATTCTATTTTTTAATTTCTTTAGAATTTAAAATTCAAGGAGCTTGTTCTCCTTCATCCTAGCTCTAATTGAACCCGTTCAAATTTCTAAATTCATATAAAATCATGATCTATTCAAATCTATAATGTTTTCAATTTTTTGGACTTTATTTGAATTTTTTGTAAATTTAGTGGGTTATTTTCACGTGTAGACTACGACGATTCCGTGGAAACTTCTACAATGATTCACACCAGTTAGCAGAGTAAGGCATGTTACACACCTTGATCATGTTGATCCCAGTTTGCAAATAAAATTAGCTTGTTTTAACTTATATTGCACTGCTTACTTTTATTCATAGTATTTTAAATTCATGTTTTACCTTAGTTAATACCCAGTTGTTATGACACATTTGGCATTGCAAATTTCTATACCTTATCACCCTAGAATAAAAGTCTAGTTAGTACAGTAGTATTAGGTAGAGTATTTTTGTAGTAAATGTTTAGACCTGGTTAGAAATAATTTTAGACCTGGGATAACTTTTTCAAATAAAATGATGAGTTCTAAACTGTATTATTGACTCCGGTGAGTCAAGAAAGTCTATGGAACATTTTCAAAAATAAAACATAAAAACCTGGTTTAGACTTAAGCAATTGGTTAGGTGGTGGGTGCTTGCTAGCATACGTTGTAGCTCGGTGGCTCCACATTGATGCTACGCATGAGGGGCATGTGGGATGTGCCTATGTCAATTAAGGGCCAGTCTGTGAGCTACTGCTATAAAGTCCTAGCATACTACCACAAGGCTTGTATGTGACAATCCTAACTGACTAATTAGTGGGTCCCAACCTAAGTCTCGCTATAGGCTTGACGTGAGCGTGGCGTAGGCCATGGAAAGTCTTACATGGCACAAGAGGGGACCCCGATCTAGTGGATGACTTATTGGGGTGAAACCTTAATGGAGGCGTGGCCAGGTTGATGGCTTTGCTTTATAAAGGTCTTGTTATGATTACTCTATCACACGTAGTTTAGGGGTAGAACTAGATTGAGTTGCCGCCCAAGAAACATTGCCCCAGTGTTAAGAAGTACTTGGCTCAATTCAAACGAGCCCAATAGGATATCTTTTCATATTGGGCCTTAGTCTAAAATAGAGCATCTTTGTGAGCTGTCTTTCCCTTGTCAACAGCCACAGGATTATTATAATAAAAAAGTAATAAAGTTGCTTTTGCTTGTTAAAGGCTTGCTTTTGTTGAATGTTTTTCTTGTGTTTTGTGTGTGGGACGGACTTAATAACCACCCCCTTAATTCCTTCTATTTCCCTCTAACCCTTGGAAGTGCCAAGCAGATGGTTAACACAAAAGGCAATGGCAATGGCAACGGTAATAGCAAGAACAACCACACTGGAGCTCATGGAGGTCAGAATTCTCCCATTCCTCCACCACCACCAGCCAATGGACTTGATTGGGCCTAGATGATGGCCAATTAGAATCATCTTATCTAGCTGTTAGTCCAGACTATCAGCAATCCCGCTCCACCTGTTCATCATCCACCACCAGTTCAAACCTCATAGTCAAGGTTGTAAGAGTTCATGAGGATGCGACTGCCAACCTTTGCAAGTAGCTCAGAGCCCATATATGCCGATGACTGGCTCCAAGCCATCGGAAAGAAGCTAAACATTCTACAGTGTAGTGACCAGGAGCAAGTTCTTTTTTGCTTCCCATCGGTTGCATGGACCTGCTTCTGAGTGGTGGGATACCTTCACCGCTTCTCATCCCCACCCTCAGGCCATTTCTTGGGCAGAATTTGTGCAGCACTTCCATAAGGCCCACATTCCGGCTGGCATTATGACGCTGCAAAGAAGGAGTTTCAAGCTTTGCGCCATGGAGGTTTAACAATGAGCAAATAGGTCGTCAAGTAGTTTGTGCCCTTCGTGCCAATGGGCCAGCACAGAAGAACCCTGCCCCATTAGATAGAGTGACTTGTTCCTACTGCAAAGAGATAGGGCAATTTGCCAAGTTTTGCCCCCAAGAAATTGAAAGCCACCGCCAATGCAGGATCTTCAGGAGGACATAATTCTGGGCAACTCTTCAAGAAGCCCAGAACTTTGTCAAGGAATGTGTGAACCATGTTACGGTAGAGGAAGCCCAAGCCACACCGGATGTCATACTAGGTAAGTTTCTAGTAAACTCAGTACTAGGTTCAGATTTGCTTGATTCCAGAGCTTCCTATTCATTCAATTTCAAGGCTTTTGTGGTCCAAAATGGGTTGAGTTTAGTTCCTCTTAGCAACCCCATGCTAGTCCACTCCCCTGGAGCAGAAATGAGAGCTGGAATCTTGTGTCCAAAAGTGGAGTCACTCATTGAAAAAGTACCTTTTCTAGCCGAGTTGATTATCCTAGACTCTCAAGGGTTGGGTGTCATTCTTGCCATGAACTGGTTGTCCAAGAGCAAAGGTCAAATTGACTTTGCCACCCGATCCATCACCCTCACCAATAGTTAGGGAGTGGAAGTGTCCTATGCACCAAAGATTTCTATGATGGAAGGGTGTGTCCGTAATCACTTCTAAGTCCTAGAAGTACTAGTCATGCAGGAATACCTAGATGTATTTCCAGAGGACTTACCCAGAATACCACTGGATAGGAACATTGAGTTCATAATTAACTTAGTCCTGGTACAGCTCCCATTTCTAAGAGACCATACCGTATGCTAGCTAATGAGTTAGCCGAGTTGAAGAAGCAAATTCAAGAACTGGAGGACAAAGGCTATTCTAACCAAGCTCATCACCTTGGGGTGCACCTGTTCTATTCATTATGAAAAAAGATGGTAGCATGAGGATGCGTGTTAATTATAGAGCACTTAATGATGCCCCCATCAAAAACAAGTATTCATTGCCCAGGATCGATGATCTTTTTGATCAGTTGAAAGGAGCAAGGATCTGAGATCTGAGCACCATTATCTAAAGTTCAGAGAAGAGATATACCCAAGACTACCTTCACGACTCATTACGGTCAGTACGAGTTCACTGTCATGTCTTTCGGACTAACAAATGCACCAGCTTACTTCATGAATATGACGAAGAGGACGTTCATGGACTATTTGGATAAGTTCGTGGTGATTTTCATTGATGATATTCTCATTTATTCTAAGAATGAGAAAGAGCATGAAGACCATCTTAGGATAGGATAATCCTGGAGAGACTTAGAGGGCACCAACTCTGTGCCAAATTTATGAAGTGTGAGTTTTGGCTAAAAGAGGTACTTTTCTTGGTCACATTGTGATAGCCGAAGGAATTGCAGTGGATCCTTCCAAAGTAGAAGCTATAATGGACTGGAAGCAACCGACGTCAGTGACTGAAGTCAGGAGTTTCCTTGGACTTGCTAGTTATTATCAGTGCTTCATAGCAGGATTCTTCGAGATAGTCAAGCCCATGACAAAACTCCTAAAGAAAGAGAAGTTTGAATGGAAAAAAGCTTATGAGTAGAGTTTCTAGACCCTCAAGAAGAAGTTTGTATCAGCTCCAGTGCTTATTTTGCTCGATATCCATAAGGATTTTGAGGTTTTCTGTGATGCCTCTCGGCAAGGATTTGATTGTGTCTTGATGCAAGAGGGCAAGGTGGTAGCTTATGCATCACACCAGTTGAGACCATATGAGTGCAACTATCCCACTTAAGACTTAGAGTTAGCTACAGTGGTTCATGCTTTCAAAATCTAGTGGCACTATCTTATTGGTAACCGTTGTGAAGTTTACATGGGACATAAGAGCTTGAAGTACATCTTCACCCAAGCAAAGCTCAACCTAAGGCAGCGAAGATGGTTGGAGCTAATCAAGGATTATAATATGGGAATCCATTACAATCTAGGCAAGGCCAATATAGTGGCAGATGCATTGAGTAGAAAGTTTTATGCAAGCTGTAGATTGGCAGAAGAGGTTCAGACACAACTTTAGGAGGAAGTTGCCTGTCTTAGCCTGAATTCAGTGGACTAGAGTATTTTGTCTACTCTAGAGATTTAGCCCACCTTGCCTGATCAAATCAAAGAAGCCCAGAAGGTGGATGAGAATATCCAAGAGATAAAGAAGAACATAAGGAGAGGAAAAGCCACTGGTTTTAGTGAGGATGAAAATGGAACTATCTGGTTTGAGAATCATAATTGTGTGCCCAATAATAAAGAGATCAAAGATATGATTCTACAAGAAGCCCATGACACTTCCTACTCTATCCACTCGGGTAATAACAAGATACACCGAGACCTTAGAGAAAGATATTGGTGGGTCAGTATGAAGAGGGAAATTGCTTAATACATTGATGCCTGCGACATTTGTCAAAAGGTTAAGGCAAAATACCATAGATTCGCCAAACTTTTGCAACCTTTGCCAATTCTCGATTGGAAGTGGAAAGAAATTGGCATGGACTTCATTACCAGACTTCCCAGGACTCATTCTAGTTATGATTCTATTTGGATGGTGATAGATCGTTTGACCAAAGTAACTCACTTCATACTAGCCAAGACTACCTATTCTAGAGGCAAGTTAGCAGAGCTATACATGTCCAGAATTGTATGCCTTCATAGAGTCCCCAAGAAATTTGTGCCAGATTGAGGAAGCCAGCTTACCTCCTGATTCTAACAGAAGCTTCATGAAGAGTTGGGAGTAAGCTCAACTTAAGCATTGCTTACCACCCTAAGATCGATGGTCAGACCAAGCGAGTCAACCAAGGACTAGAAGACATGTTGAGAGCTTGTGAGTTGGATTTTAGAGACAGTTGGGATCACACCCTACCCTATGCTAAGTTCTCCTATAACAACAGTTTTCAAGCCAATCTCCAGATGGCACCCTTTGAAGCACTCTATGGAAGAAAGTGCAGAACACTGCTATTGTGGGATCGACCAGATGAATCTCAAGATCCCAGACCCAATCTACACCAAGACTCTAAAGAGAAAATCAAAAAGATCAAGGACAGACTAAGATAGCTCAGTCCCGATAGAAGAGCTATGCTAATAATCATCATCGAGACTTGACTTTCGAAGTGGGTGACCTTGTTTACTTAAGGGTATCCGCACTTATAGGAGTCAAGAGGTTTTAAACCAAGGAAAAGCTTGCATTAAGGTTCATGGAACCATTCAAGATTCTGAGCCACAGAGGAGAAGTTGAATACCAATTGGAGTTTCCATCAACCATGAGTGTAGTAAAGGACGTCTTCCACGTATCCCAAATAAAGAAGTGTTTTCGAGTACATATAGAGCAGGCAGCACTCGAGACTCTTGATCTTCAAGAGGACCTTACCTACCGCGAGTAGCCAATCAAGATCCTTGATACAGCAGAACATCAGACCAGAAGAAAGGCCATTTGTTTCTATAAGGTGCAATGGAGCAATTATCCCAATCATTTTTGCTAGCCTGTCCATATCATGAAGTCAAGATTCTCTTAAGGGGGTAGGTTTGTGACATCCCAACATTTTCCCTTATTTTATTTTCAATTATTTGGCATTTTCTATAATATCTTTCTCCTTTACTTATTTTAGTCCAGAGTAAAATCTAGGGCAAGTTATATTTAATTGTGGTCAAATCAAGTTGATTTTATTTTTGTTGAGTTTCTTATGAATTTTAGAATTTTTGATAATTTTTTGGAATTTATTTGGAGTTTTTTACTATTTTATAGGCCTTTATTTATTTTCAGGAATTCTAGAAAATAAAATAAAATTTCAAAAATCTTCCCCCGCTCATGGGCTGACACATGGACAACCCAGATCTCCCTCTCGCAACATGGCACCATCCCCGCACCCACACCTCCCTTCTCTTTATCGGACGGCCTAGATTCTCTCTCCTCACCACGTGTCGTCATCTTGGCAGCCTATCTACCCCCTTCTCTCTCCCTTCCCTCCCTTTCTCACTGGTGTGTGGGCCCCACGCCTTCCCTCTTCCTCCTTCCATCCCATTCTTCTCCCCATGCAAGTGCCACCGCTGGCCGTTAACCGCTCCACCCTTCCCGATGCTCCTTCCGGCCCCTCCCCTCTCCTGAGAGCAGGCTGCCTCCCCTCTTCTCTTGCGCCACATGCCCCACGCCCACCTTCCCCACTTCTTGGCACTGCCCTACTTTGTAAGATCGAGAAGGCCGACCAGAGAGGGTGAATAGGTAGTTTTTTAAAAAATTCTATTCTATCAATTATTTTACTAAACCAAGTATATAATGTAGAAGTGTAAATCAATTTGATTTAGCACAAATAAGGCCTAAATCAACTAAGTTCACCGAAGTGCACAAACACTCTAAGTCTATATCAAGGTGTACAATCCTAAGATGGTAAGCAAAAAAGTTTAATTCTATGAATATAAATTGCTTGAGTATAAATTGAGCACAAGAAAACAAACCACAGTGACACGATTTCTTTTTTACTATGGCGTTCGAAGACCTGCCGGTCTCCCCTAGTCCACATTGAGGTAAACCCAAACTAATTGAATCGGCTCCATGAATTAAGCCTTCCACCTCAAATCCACTAGTGGTAGCTCTTTCCCGATCCGGGTAGGTGAGCTCCAACCTTCACAACTTGCTGGGTCCTCTCACAACCTTCTTTGAAAAGATCACTGTGCACGACACCTCCAACGCCGTCTAGGAGTCAGCAAACTCTAAGGGTAACAAGTCAAGCCTCTTGTTTGACTCTCACCATGTGCAACGAATGCACAAGCTAAAGCGGATACGAAATCCACCTCTAGATGCAACACATGCAATCTATAGCCTTTCTCCTTGCTTACAAGGTGCAACACATACACAATTGAGAGGAGGGCATCACACTAGCTCAAGAGAGTGAAATAGAGTGCAGCAATAACATCACCAACCAGTCACAAGGAGGTACTTATACCCCCACACACAAAAACTAGCTATTGGAAGTAAAACCCCTAAAAAATTAGGAATTCCAGTAGTACCGCCGTTATAAGGCCGGTACTACCACTCCCATCGCAACGGTCAGAAAACTAGCAGTTATTTAGCAAAATTAGAAGTACCATCGCACAAGGTCCAGTACTACCGCTCGACGGTAGTACCACTTCACACATGCAGAACTACTGTTTTCTCGGGGAAGAGAAATCTGCCAAAACAAAAACTTCTGGGAAAAGTATCGTAGGTATGTCGGTACTTTCCTCAGTTGGTCCAACTGCGCAATACATGCTGATTTGACCGCAGGCCAGCCATACTACACAATAGATGTCGGTACTATCGGCCTCTGATCGTACCATGCAATACATGCTGGTACTACTGTTTTTCTAGAAGAGTATATATACTTCAACGAATTTGCAAAATACATCTGCGAATTATAGTACCATGCATAAAAGGATCAAACTATGATTCCTAACAAGTTACAAAATACATTTTCACACTTTTGAAATCATAACACAAGGTATAAGTACATGGACTCTTCACGTTTGCAAAACACACTCGCAAACCTCAGTCACATGCTACAAGGATTGTGTATGAGCTTCACCCATTTGTAAAACATATTTGCAAACGTAAACCTAATACGACAAGGAGTAGGAAACATGGACTTCAAACACTTGCAAAATACATTCACAATGTATAGTCCCATGTTACAATGATTCAACATGTAATCCTCAACTATTTGCAAAACACATTCGCAAATAATAGCATCATGCTACGGAGAGGTAAAACAAGTGAAATTGAGCTATCAACACATGATGAGACTCAAGCTACTAGACACGACCCTTCTTAATAGTATGGCAACCTATACTAGCAATCTGGTCTTTCAACTAAACACCAAGACCAGTAAAAAACTAGAAACAAATCCTTAGCCCTAACTATTCATACCTTTCCCTTGAGCCACCTCTTGAAGCTTGATGACGTTCATCTTTACTTCAAGTCCGGGTCATTGTCTTGGTATGTATCAACTCATGATTTATTCTTCACTTGAACTCCACCAACACATGATAGGTATTTACTTGACTTGATGATCAACTTATGATCATCTTCTCTTAGACATGCACCAACTCATGGAATCTAGTCTCTTAGACATGATAGTGGCCTTCAACTCACGAATTATGTTCCATCCCATATCTTGACTTGATGATCTTCAACACATGAAGTCATCCACATTTATAGAACCTAACCTATTCATCTAATTCTTGAAAAATGTTAGTCCATAAATCAATTATTATCAATTACCAAAACTTCATAATTAATTCATAATGGAGGGACTAGATTCCGTGATCTTCCCTTTTTTTGGTAATTCATGACAATCTCAACAAATAATGAGATAAAGAATTGATTTACGAGCATACAACATGTGCACAACAATAGTATACTCTAAGATAAACTTTCAAAGTAATTAACTCATTTGAATAGAAGTGCTTATCATTTAGATTAATTGCTAGTAAAACTTACACATATGGTTATCATTAATCATCTAACCATTAACGTATAATGGAGGAAATAGATGATAACCTGATTACAAATAATTGAGTTTAAATTAATCATGAGTATATATGAACTACAAAAGCTATATATATACTCAAAAAATATGTTTCAAAGTAAAGTTCATTAATGTATGGAAAGAAAGGGTATGGATCCATACTAATGAAACTGCAAAACATAGAGTAAACTCCTTCCAAATGTGTGCATACAAGAATGTATAATAGAGACATATGCATATATTCAAGTTTGGATATTTATATAGTTCAATCTATATTTTAGATCCGAGGAATGCACTAAGTTATAAGAATGTGATGTCGAATGCATATCTATATGATTTTCACCTTTTCATCCAAATGAGACTAAGTAACATTATAATCAATAAACACATTAGTCTCACAATTGCATTTATTATTTATCACATCCAAATGAGACTAAGCAATATCATAATTAATAAATAAATTAGTCTCATAATTGTATATTTATCATTATCACTAAAACCACTTAATGGATCTTGAACTTACACACTTTCCTCCCCCACAACTGTCGCTGCCCTAAATCCTCCGGTGAGCAATTCGGCCACCATTGCTTCACCTCCTCGGCCCTATAGAACCCCCTCCTAATCCTGCACCACATCCCACCTTCAACCTGATGAGGACATTACTTCCATGCATACAACCTTGCAAGGTCCAATCACAAGAGCTCGTTTCTAGGAGTGCATTTTGTTTCTAATAAGAATATGCCGCTACCTAATGCATGTGATGTGGGAAGAATGTCTACCTCATGTCGAGTTTGCTTACAACAGTTCGTTGTATTCTACCACAAAGATGAGCCCTTTTTAGGTAGGATATGGCTTTAATTCTCATGCTTCTATTGATTTATTGCCTATTCCTACTTATGAAAAAGTAAATTTAGATGCTAAGATGCATGCTAACTTTGTCCTTAAATAGCATGAAACAACTAAAGAAAATATAGAGCGCATGAATGCTAATTATAAGGTTACTGGTAGTCAGGGTAGAAAGAGTTTAATTTTTGAACCTGAAGTTCTAGTGTGGTTACATTTGCACAAGATTTTCTAAATTAAGAAAGTCTCAGTTGATGTCTAGAGCTGATGATCAATTTAAGGTGTTAGCTAAGATTAATGATAATACTGTTCTGGGACTGATCAAATAGTAAAGTAGGAGAGTAGTGAAGTGGTTGAGATGGATGAACAATGCTTACCCTTTTTTCATGCTTAGGGCGTATATATATATTTCTCCATGAAGCACAATTACAATCTTGCCCTTACAGCCCTACATCTCCCATAAGGGTACACAGGTCATTACATATATCATATTGGGCCTTACAATTCCCTAATAGGCTAGATGGGCTCAAGTGGGGGCCACCCCTACTACAGGAGCCTCTCATGGTAAGGGGCTTCTCACGGGCCGAAACCATGCTGCCGAGCCCTTTGGCCCCCTCCGTTCCTGCAACCTGTGATGCTTTCTGTGTTGGGCTGTACGGGCTGAAGTGATGGCATTGCCACCCAAAAGTCGTACCACCCGTCGCCTATAGTGGGACACGTGGTGAAATTTTGCTGGCATGTCATGCGTTGTTAGTCAGAGTTTGACCGCAGTCGTATGACCATTCGCGGTGTCGTGGGACATGTGCGCGCATGGTTGCTGGGTCGTGCGGTGTCAGTTTCCGCCTGTTGGGCTTCCCGATCGTGGGGCAGCAGAACAAGCTTTAAAACTATGGTCACCGTCACGTCGCCATCCTTCAGGCTTGACTACTTGCGAGAACACTGCTTTCCACCACTGCTCCCATGCGTACTGCTGCCGTACACACCGCCCATTGCCGTCGTCTGCCGCTGCCGTGCTTCTTCCTTTTTCTAGCCCCATTTGGTAGCCAGTGCCATGAGAAGACAAACCATAAGTGTGCCGCTATCTTCCACCCGCAGTTGTGTGGAGAGCTGTAGCAAAAAATGGCCTGAGGTGATGATCGCTCTCGTCGGCTGAGCAGTGGTGTGTCGTCGAGCTGCGGCGGCTCTTCTAGCTGGCGGAGCTCGTCGGCGACGGAGATGGAGTATGAACTAGTAGGGCGCAACCCCTCACTGGCGAACAAGCGGTGGAGCATGGTGAGGAAGCTCAATGGCATCTGCTTAAACGTGCTGGGGCAGAGCCTGGTGATTGAGGAGATCATCCGGTCACTTCTGCGCAAAGGGAAGCTTTCAGACTGTGACACAGTTCGTCTTCCCTCCACCGACGAGATGGAGCTGCACCCGACAGAGTCGGAGGCTGAAGTCTTCATTGTGTATCTAGAAGCTGGGCTTCAATTTCCCTCTGCCATGTTAGTCAGTGAGGTGCTAAGGGCATATGGGCTAGAGCCAGCGCACCTGACTCTAAACGCCCTGGTGCGACTGGCAGTTTACTGCTGGGTGTCACAAACAGAGACAGTGTGGCCTAGCACCCCTCTGTTCGTGTTCCTCCATGATGCACGATGCTAGCCAAAGAAGCTGGACAAAGGGGAGTACTCAAACTTGGGAGCGTCAATTTTGTGTTGCGTTCGGCATGCATGAAGCTGTTCCCTGCGAACTCGACTCGGACCAAATGGGAGTCGAATTGGATGCGGTGGTGGTTCTACCACTGTGTGGCAAGCGATAGTAGCTTTTGGTGGATGGGTCACCCTATGGAGTTCAACACCTCCCCTTCGGTGGCCCTCGATCACGACGATGAACAATGAGCGCGGAGGCTGGTGGGGATCGCCTCTGGTTCAGTATGTGGGACCTCGCGGAGGAGTACTTGATGTACGGCGTGGCCCCGCTTGCCTGGTAGTGGCATATTCAACCCAGTCCCATTCATGACGAAGGCATTCATCCGGCAGTGGCTTCACTACCAAGGCCCACTAATCCAAGTGAGCCTTCGACCACACCTGTCGTGCACGAAGTGACCACTCTGTAGGTTGTAGTTTTAACTCTTTTTTATTGGTAGGACTCCTCCTCAAGGATGGGAGCATGCTGCGACAGTGTTCCATGGGCCGTATGTGGCCAAGGAGCACAGTCTCCAAGAGGTGGTGACGGTGAACGTAGGGCGGATAAACCGCATGTGTGAAGCTTTTGGCATCCCTGTGTCGGAGCGTGCCATGCCAGCCATTGGCCGGGCTCGCACTCGGGATGACGACGACAAAGGGGAGGCCTCTCCTCCTCGTCGAAGGGCCCGGTCTCCTGCCGCATGGCCCCTGAGATCGTGCAGGACCGCTCCAAAGGCATTGAGGGTCGGGCGTCCCAAGATGGCGTTGTACGGGTACAGAAGGTCGACGACGTCGAAGGTGACGTCCTCGCTTCTCGCATTGTCACCTTGCCCAAAAGATACTTGCAACTGTATCTAGCCCAGGGATTTCAACGCTTGACCCCCGAAGCCCTGGAGTGGGATTCCCGGGGAACCTAACCTGCTTCGGGGAATTCCCATTTGGTCGAAGGCTGCCGTGAATAAAATGTCTACAGAACTGCCCCCGTCGACCAGGACGCGTTTAACATCGCATCCTGCGATGGTGGCCTGGATCACCAGGGGATCCTGGTGAGGAAAGTCGACTCCGTCTGCATCGGTGACGGTGAAGGTGATGTCGTTTTACACCCAGGTCAGCGGCGCCTCGGCAGGATACGCTGCCACATGATGTAGCCAATGAGGATAGGCTTTCTGCTGCCGCGCAGATGAAAATTCTAGCGAGGAGCCCCTGGATATGACGTTTATGATGCAGCGATGGCCTTCCTCTGGGGCCTGTATCCATAGAAGGCCTTCGGGGGGCTGTTGCACGTGGGCCACTGCTGGGGTCCCCGCTTCAATGACCCTGTCCCTAGCGACGCTTTAGCAAAGCATCGCAATGGTGGGGCATGTCCACGTGAAGTGGTCGCCCCGGCTGTGCACCTTACACCAAGCTTGTGCTATTGGCGCTCCCCTTCACCACACGCTCCGTCGTCCCGGCCCCTACCTCGCCCACGTCCGCGACCTCTGCGACCCCGTCCTTGGCCAATGGGGACGCTATCGTCGGAGCCACCTTTGATGTCAAAGACATACCGAGCCTTCTGGGATTTGTGATGCTTGCAGTTGGATTTGTCATTCGACGAGTCCTGCTTGCGCTTGGAGGCATCCTTCGGGGAGCCCAGCGCCTGCTTAGTGTCAAAGGTGTCGCCCCTGTGCCGTCGTGCATCTTCTTCCACCCTTGCATACTCCATTTTGTCAAGAGCTTGGTGACCATCTTTATTGGCTTGCACGCGTTGTACTCAGCCAACGCCCCGGGGCGAAGGCCTTGGATCGCTGCGTTTATGATCATGGTCTCGTTGATGTCCTTAACTTGGTAGTGAACCTGAGCGAAGCGTTTGAAGTACTCTCGGAGCCTTTACGAAGGCTTCTACTTGATGGTAAAGAGTTGAACCTCATCGACCCGCTTGACGTAGTTCCCATGGAAGTTGTTGTATAGGTGGTCTCGGATCTGCTCCCACGCATAGATGGAGTTCGGCTCTATGGTAAAAAACCAAGAGAGCGCCACTCCCTACAGAGCGAGCGGCAGCCCCTTCACCTTGGTGAAATTGTCTTTGTTGGTGGCCTCGATGGCGATTTTGCACACGCGAACAAACTCCCTAGGGTCTGTGTCACCCTTGTATGGCTCGATAGTAGGGAACTTGGAGTCCTCTGGTCATGCCGACTGCTGCAGGGTGGCAGAGAGTGGAGACTCCGGATCTACACGTCGGAGCGTAGTGCGACCAGAGGTGGGAGTGTCGCGGCTGTCCGCTCGGTCAAATGTAGCTTCCACCATCACTGTCGGTGGTGTTTGCTAGCTCTGAGCTTCCTACATTTCCCGCACAGCACCTCAGACGTCTACTAGCTTGTGCTACAGTGTACCGAGGGCCGCTAGCAAGGTGTCTCCACCGTTGAAGTGGTTGCACTTGCCTGAGCGGTGGTGCGGGTTGCCGGGTTGCTGGTGACTACAGCCTGCTCAGCAAAGCTATTCGGCGTGCCGATGCAACGGGCCCCCTGGTCGACATCGAGACCGATGCGGCTGTCGGGACCACCTGTCGCCCCCGCACTGGATGCTGGGTCACTAGGCATGCCAGTGCGAGCGTCGGCGTCGGTGCTTCCGCTAGCCTGAGAGCCACTAACGAGGCTAGCTGCTACACCATCAGCAGGGCCAGCCGCAGATGTCGACGTCGGCATTCTTCATGCCAGTGCTGCCTCCCACGCCGGTCCCCGATGTCGACGTAGGCAGCCCACCGATTGAGGCCTTGGCGTTTGCGACCGCTACCATCGTGTTCCGCTTCTTCTTTGTTGTCGATGAAGCTTTCTTGGGTGCCATCACTTCTCAAAATCTACGACTTGCCCTCTGTCATTCCCACAGACGGTGCCAACTGTTGTAGCTACTAACCAAACAATAAAGTAGGAGAGTAGTGGAGTAGTTGAGATGGATGCACAATGCTTGCCCTTTTTCCATGCTCAGGGCGTATATATTTCTTCATGAAGCACAATTACAATCTTGCCCTTACATCCCTATGTCTCCCATAAGGGTACAGAGGTCATTACATATTTCATATTGGGCCTTACAATTCCCTAACAGGCTGGATGGGCTCAGGTAGGGGCCACCCCTACTACAAATACATATAAGCTTGATCTGCCTATAGAATTCGGGGTCAGTCTCACATTTAACATTGCAGATTTGAAGCTATATTTGGGAGAAAAAGCTGAGTTTGAGTTGAGGACAACTCAAATGCAAAGGGAGGATGATGAGGACATCACTTCCATGCATACAACCTTGCAAGGTCCAATCACAAGAGCTTATGTACGTCAATTGAACAATTAGGTATCTTCATTTCTAGAAGTGCATTTTGTTTTTAATAAAAATATGCTGCTACCTAATGCATGTGATGATCTTTTAATTAGGAACTTAGGAGCTGATCACGAAAAAAATATGTGCAATTCAATTCAGCCTCCGGAGATAGTACCAACTTCAAACAAGCATAGATTTCACATACGGACTCCGTTTGGGCTCCACGAGTACTTTTTTGAAAGCTTATCTCATCCTCTTTTCAATGAATCTAACCCCACCTCCAAACTCTATCTAAGCACACCGCAATCTACAAAACAGTCCATTGTTGTCCCGGATTTCAAAACGGGTTGGTATTGTGCCACCTCCACTTGGGCTCCTAGGCCTTGTAACCCTAGGGGCATGCCCCCAACCCCCTAGCCACTACCCTCTAGCCGTCATCTTCATATAGTATCATGTGTGCTATACTTTAGGATTTGGATTTTGTTTGCTTAGTTTCTCCTTTGTGAAAACTCTTGTTCTTCGCTTGTGTCGACTAGATCAACTGTAAAGAACCAATGTGGAATCTCACCTTTTGAACTCAATCATATATTTGCAATTTAGATTGTTTGTTACTTTATTCTTTCTTGTTCTTAGATTTTTTGCAGAAATTGATCCTTGTGATCAGGTCAATCAGGTCTTTGCCATGGTTGATAATGACTTGGTGATAAGTTTAGCGATTGCTTGGCTTGTACGTGTTGTGTTCATAGCATGGATTGTGAAAGTTGATCATCGTCCAATCAGAATTATCCTTCTCATTGAAAGATCGGGACTATCAATTCATCACAACCCCCACTCCTGAGTGCCAAGGGCCTTTGAAATCATGCTTCCTCATTCTAGCACCGTCAAACACATCAACGAGCACTTGTTAGAGTTTCGACCATTGCCGAGCTTCACCAATGCACCAATGAGTTTCCCTAAGCCCTTGCGAGCACCCTTCACTCCGTGTAAGAGCACTACCAGAGCGCCGCCCCCCGCAAAAGCCCATGCGCCATCACCACCTCTACTTGCCACCGGCCGCCTCCATGTGCCCTGAGCCGTGTGCTAAGGTGAAGCCGAAACCCCCTTACTCTCCTCTCTCCGTTGTGCTGCTCATCGGCCGCCGTCATGCCCCCTTACGCTGGCGACCCATGGGTCTTGCATGCTAGCACCAGCCGGTGGGCCACGTTGACGCTCAAGCTGACGTTGCAGCCAACGTGGTAAGCCACGCGGTGCCACACCAGTGTGTGGATGCCACGCTAGCCGCCCGGTCAGTGGGCACTACCCATGGTCCATGGACCCGATCCACATAGACTAGGCCCACACGTCAGCCTCATGCCAGAATTCAAACCCAAGGGCTCACATCGACCGAAAATAGAAATTTGATGCTGTCATCATAATTATCTTTTTCCTTCAAAAAATAATTCCAGAAATTCTAGTTTTTCAATTTCTTTAGAATTTAAACTTCTAGAAACCTGTTCTCCTTCATTATAGCCCCGATTGAACTCATTCAAATTTCTAAATTCATATAAAATCATGATCTATCCAAATCTACAATGTTTTCACATTTTTTGACTTTATTTGAATTGTATTTGAATTTAGTGGGTTATTTTCACGTGTAGACTGCGACAATTCTAAAGAATTCTTCTACAATGATTCACACCAGTCAACGAACCAAGGCAAGTTACACATCTTAACCTTATTGATCCTAGTTTGCAAATAAAATTAGCTTATTTTAACTTATATTGCACTGCTTAATTTTATTCATAGTTTTTTCGATTCTGTTTTACCTTAGTTAATACCTAGCTATTAAGACACCTTTGGCATTGCAAATTCCTATACCATGTCACCCTAGAATAAAAGTCTAGTTAGTACACTAGTATTAGCTAGAATATTTTTGTAGCAAATGCTTAGATCTGCTTAGAAATAATTTTAGGCTTGGAATAACTTTTAACACAGACCTTTGGCATTGCAAATTCCTAAACTTTGGCTATAAGGTCGTACTCTTTTATTTAATAAAGTTTATCATTGAGGTTAATATGTATCCTTATTATCATTGTGTGCACTAGTTGATCCTTGACTAGTGCGATTTACACAGAGGAGCCGGAAGGTGTCACACGGGAAACAAAGACACAATCATGACTCAAAGGAAAACAACGATGGGACTATTGATTGCACATAGTTGTAAGGAAGGAAATTCCAGGCAATGGTGGTGCGCTAGAAATGAAAGCAAATAATGTGGCTTGGGTTCCCTCTCCCACACAATCTCTATTTATCTTAGCTTGAGATCCTATTTTGACTCCAATTCCCCAAACAATTCATTCCACAAAACCAACTCCTCTCAAACATACATCCCCATTTCACTTATTTTTTACTCCCTAATTATGCATAAGCCCCTAAGGCTAAATTCGGGGTATTACAGAGTCCTTGTCCCTAATCTTCGTGGCATGATCCTAAAGTGTGCAAGTGTGCGAATGTGTTTTGCAACATGGTGTGAATCAGAGTCCTTGTCCCTAATCATTGTGGCATGATTCTAAAGTGTGTGAATGCATTTTACTACATGGTGTGAATCATACTTTGACTTTTGTTTGCATGATACTACAATTTGTGAATATGTTTTGCAAATTAACTGAAGTATATGCATCTTAGCTCTGCTGGCGGTCTAACCGGCCATTAGTTGGCTACCTGACCGGCTCCTTGTGAGTTGTATGATCAATTGTGCTGTCTGACTAGGCTATGTGCCAGTTGCTTTTTTCGGAGAGCATTTTATGGTGTTTCTTAGAATTTTGGTCGAGCGAACAGACCAACATTGTTTTGGTCGAGCGAATAGACCAACATTGTTTGTGCGGTCTAACTGGATCTGGTGGTCTGACCGATCCCTATGTGGGTGGTCTATAATGGCTAGTTTTCTAGCCATTGTAGTGAAGGCTAGACTGATTGGCCATGTGTTGTCGATCAGACCGGTCCATGCTGATTTTTCTGGAAATGAGTTAGGCTAATTTTTCTAGAAATTGAGTCCAACAGGTAGTTTCTTGGTGAGAGATATAAATACTTCCTTGTGACTAGTTGGGCAAGGTTACTGGTGCTCTATTCTTCTTCCTTGAGCTAAGAGCAAGCCCTGTCACCTCTTATGTGCATGTATTGTGCTTAGTGAGCTTAGAGAGGAAAAACATTGCGCGTATGTTGCACTTGATGGTGGATTTTGTGTCCTTTGAGTTTTGACACTTGATTCATTCAAGTGAGCATCTCCAACTTGTTACTCTTAGAAGTTGTAGACTCCCAGACGATGTGGAGGTCTGGTGATCCGGTGATCTTCTCAAAGAAACTTGTGAGAAAGCCCGACTTGTTATAAGTGGTGTGGTGCTCGCCATCTCCAGAGTAGAGGAAGAAAAACCCTAGTGGAACTGAGGTTGTTTTCTTAATTTGTGGAGACAATCTAATTTATTTGGACTTACCTCAATGTGGAATAGGGAAAATCGATAAGTTTTTGAACACCACGGTAAAACATCATGTGTCATTTATGGTTTGCTTTCTTAAGATCAATTTACATACTTACTTTCTTAATCGTAATTTACATGCTTGCAATTTATATTCATAGAAATTAAATTGATTGCTTGTTGGTGTCGGTAAAACCATAGGATTGAAAACCTTGACATAAACTTAGCGTGTTGGTGCACTAAGGTGAACCTAAGTGATTTAGGCCTTATTTGTGCAAAATCGATTTGATTTATGCCTCCACATTGAAAAATCAGCTTTAGCCAAAGATATTTTAAAAATGCATGTTGACCCTCCTCTAGTCGGCCTCCTCGTCCTTAGAAGTGGCACGAGAGTTTGGTCTCTTATTAAAGGATGGCCACTAGTGATATAGTGTACATTGATGAGACACATCTATTTGATAGCATAAATTATGCTATTTAAAAGATCTGCATGTCATGTTACTTTAAGGCTATGATCCCTAAAATATGACGGATTGTAGACGTGAGTTTTTCTCTTCCAATATATCCTCTTGCTCCAACAAATGAGGAAGAGAAAATTTTACACCTCGATGCTCAAGCAATTAACGCTTTTATTTAATGCTTTGAGTGTTGAGGTGTTCAATGATGTATACGATCTCAAGAGCTCTCATAAGATATAGACACAACTTCAAGATGATTATGAAAAGTCCACACAACCAAGGAGGATTGCATAGAAGAATGGATGTCAGAAGAAGAATACTCAATCTCTAGCTCCAATAATGATAAGTCCACAAGCCCATCCACATCACCTTATTGTTTTATGGCTAATGGTAATGAAAAGGTAAACGATGACGTTAAGCCTACTTATGATGAGCCTATGGATATGCTAAAGGACTTGAATGGATACCTTGGTAAGGAGAAGTCAAAATTCAATGTCTTGAAGAAATAATTTATTTCTCTCAAGGATTTTTTATGAGGAGCTAAAAGAAGCTTATGAGACTTTCCTTCTCAAGGACCTCACCAAGTGTAAGGTTGATATAGATATTAAATGTGATTTACTAGATGATATGCCATACATAGCTCCTAACCCTTGCATCTCATCTAAGGTTAACATATCCACCTATTGTGATGATTTAATTGATATTTCTTATTGTTTTAAATTAGATGTTTCTATTTTTCTCTATGTCTTGTGATACTAACCTTATAGAGGAAAGTGAAGAGCTCAAGGCTCAAGTCACAAAATTGAACGATAACTTTGGAAAGGTGCTATAAAGGGAATGCTTATCTTAACAAACTCTTAAGTGATCAAAGAAAATCAAATGACAAGAGAGGTATTGGCTTCATCTATAAGAAGAACGAGAATAGTAAGACAAGACACAATGTAAGACATACGAAGAATGTCAAATGTCTTGTTTGCAATAAGAAGAGTCATTTTGCCTTGGTATACCCGAATCAAGTTGAGAACAAATCAACATTATCAAGGAAGAGGTAAACCGGAAATGAGCAAGCCAACAAGACAAGAAGGGGAAGCAAATGCCCAAATTGCTACAATTGCTGGGAAAATGGACACATCGGTAAGGATTGTCCCATAGGTAATACACCTAAGCATGTTATTTATAATAATCAATATTACATTAGGAGGACTAGAGATGGAAGGGTAATTGCTAGATGTGTTAGTTCACATAAGACTATTGCTAGGGCCATTTGTGTGTCCAAATCACTTGTGATTAATATTCATGGACTCAACCAAGTTTGGATACCAAAATATGCTGAAATGCCTAATAGGTACTTGGAAATACATTAAAAGCTTGACTCCTTCATGAAGAGGTGGACTCCACTATGTGAAAAATTAGAACCAAGCTTGAGGATGCTTATTTCACATCATGAACCAATAATATCTCAGTAACAAGTATCTAAATTGAAGTATCTAGCCATTTACCTTGTGTAGATTGCATTGCATGAACATCATTTTAAAATGGGTGTTCTAGCTTTAATTCAAAAACTTCATTATTGTAATCTTGAGCAAGATACAAGTGGCACATTAAGAGAAAGTGCTAAATCATAATCATATATATCACATCCCTAAGTGCGCCCAAATTAATTAAGTGCTAATATTGATATTCAAAATCGAGCCTTTTAGCCAAAAGTCAAAATTTCAAAATTATTGACATATCTTTGAAAAACTAGTTAAAAATGTATACAAATTCACTTCAAAGATTTTCCAATGTTTTGGCTTTAGAAAAACTAATTTCAAGTAAAAATGAATTTCTAACCCACCCAAACTAGCAATATGGTATCTACTTTTGGCTTTAAATTCAAAAATTGCCCAAAATCTATTCTAAAAGGAATTTAAAAATGTGTTCAATACCAAAAACCTAGAGTTAACTATCCTAAATATTTTTGGAATTCAAAAGTTTTACAAAACGGCAACTAAACAAAAGTTATTTGGTTTTGAACTCATCCAAAATCCTAGTTTGACCTAAGTGTCACAATCTAGCACTTAAGTAAGTTTTACCATTTGAGCCAAAAAAAATTGGACATATATTGGTTCACAATGGTATTTCTAACTCATACATGCAAATGGATGCTCAAAATACCCTCACATGCTCATTTTGGCAATCTTAAATAAATTTCTTGAAAAAGAGTTTACTTTGCAAAATAAAAGCTTAATTTGGTAAGAAAACTAATTTCAAAATGATTTATGTAGCCTATCCTAGTTGTAAATGCTCAAAACATGGTTTGTGATTGATCGTGTGAAACTTTGGAGCAAAATACAACACTTCTCCCAATTGGTCTTAATCTCTCTCATCTATTTTTCTGCTGTCAGGTTGTTTCAATGCTAAGTGGTCTAATCTCTTTCACACCTCTAGTCTGACTGGTACTAGCGTTCTAGCTGCTTGCAATTTTGCGATCTGACTACTACTATTTCTATGGGTTTTTCTTTTTAGGCCCGAATGAGTATCTTCTCTTCTCCCATAGTCAGGCCCCTCTCAGCCCTACTCCTCCTTCTCTTCTTGCTCCCTTGGTCATCTCCGATCGCCGTCTTTCACCACCGATCATCCCTTCCTCACCAGAGGTTCTCAAAAGGTGACTCTCCACTTCCTCTCTCTTTCTCATGGTTGGTTTTGTATTATCCCTTCTTGTTCTCACCATAGTTCAAAACCCTAGGTGGAGATAACTTGAAATCTAGCCAAGTGTTTCAAGTGCTTGTTCTCTGGTTCCAACCCCTCTCATCCTAAGCCAATAATCCCTCATTCCTCTACGTGCATTGATTTTATTTCAATTTCCCCCAAATTTCTAGTGTTTAAGGCGAATTTCATATGATTCCTTCAAATTGGTGGAAAATATTCCTTGAGCAAGTAGATTGGGAGTAGATTGTTGAATGTATAATGTGCCAATGCCTAAATTTTTAGTAGAAAGAAACTTTTCAAAAATTTGAGGCCATTCTTGTTGGGCACGGTCTGACCGGCCTTATAGTGGTCTAACCACCAGCAGTCGAATGGTGTGATCACCATGGGGCTGACCGATGCATCTCACCTCTTATGTGCATGTGTTGCACATAGTGAACTTGGAGAGAGAAAAACCTTGTCCATGTGTTGCACTTGATGGTGGATTTTGTGCCCTTTGACACTTATTCTTTCAAGTGAGTGTCTCCTACTTGTTGCTCTTAGAGATTGCCAACTCCTAGATGGTGTGGAGGAGTAATGGTTTGGTGATCTTTTCAAAGAAACCTGTGAGAAGACCCGGTTTGTTGTGAGTGGTGTGGCACTCGCTATCTCTGGAATGGAGGACGAGCAACTCTAATAGAATTGATGTGGTTGATTTAATTCATAGAGTTGATCTAATTCATTTGGGTTTACCTCAACGTGGATTAGGGGAAACCAGTAAGTTTTCAAACACCACAGTAAACACATCGTGTGCCATTTGTGGTTTACTTTTTTGAGCTCAATTTACATACTTGTAATTTATATTCGTAGAATTGAATTGATTGTTTGTCACCATAGGATAGCAAATCTTAACATAGACTTAGGGTATTAGTGCACTTAGGTGAACCTAGGTGATTTAGGTCTCAATTGTACAAAACTGATTTGACTTATGTTTTCGCACTGAAAAGTCAATTTTAGCCAAATATATTTTAAAAACACTTATTCATCCCCTCTAGTCAGCCTTCTCATACTTACATAGCTACCGGTGGCACACCTTTTTTCGGTCTCTAGCGGCTCGCCGCCACCAGATGAGTCACCTCATCACCTACCGTTGTCAGACACGTTGATGCCACCCCCACCGACCCCACCCACCGCCCTTCCCCTTGCTCGCGTTCAGTGGCGGCATCGCCACCCTAGTCTCTCTATAAGTCCAGTGGGCATAGGTAAACCCGACGGTGAGAAATGTGGCTGATTTTCTACCAAAAAATAGTCGAATAATGTCTAGCACTTTTGAAAAGTAAAATAGCTATTTGTTTGTTAATTGTTGATTAAGACTGTATATCCACCTTTCAGGCCCATTTTGGAACACATATATTACCAAGGAAATAGTTCAATTCTCATATGAATTGGAAAAAATTTGGCATTCCAAACAGACAGCGCCTGGATGGTGTGCCCTTTGTGGACACAAACTTGCTTCATGGGAATTCAAGGACTTGTACTATAAAGCTTGAACACTAATGGAGATCCTGCAACATTGGATTCTGCATGACATTGTAGTCATGAAATCTACTCGCTCCCACATCCATAATCAGTGGCGGGTCTAGAATTTCGCCATGCCCTAAGCTGAAATCTAAAAGGCTAATGGCCTAGAAGTAACACCAATTTATACCTACCAATGGCGTAACAAAAATATATCACAAATGCATCGTTGATATGAATCTTTAGCTTAATGCTCCACATACAATATAATAACAAAAAAAATTGGTATTGCAAGAATATGACGCAACTTTAGAATGGTTGGAGAAAATTAACCAACCATCCTTGCCAGTCTTCCCTTGTTGGGCATAGCCGACCTTTGGAGAATAGGGTTGTATTCATAGTTAGGTGTTGAAACAATAAAAACCTTCAAACGGAATGAACTCAAGACGGCGTTGCCAAATAAACTTGCTTGGTCCTCCATGCACTCAATATCTTGCATTTTGTTTAAGTTAGTTGAAATCAAGTCTCACCATCATATGCAACTACTTTTGCAGTATGAGTTGTTAAAGCCATAGAAATATGGCATACCTGCCCATCAGCTATTATCTGTATGTCTGTTGCACTTCTGGAAAGTCGATGCATGCTTGCCCATCTCTGTAGAAGCTGAACACATTTTGGTCATGTGTTGATATTGGAAGCAGATGAATTCACCACTAGTGAGCAATCATTCAGTATGAAGAACTCTTTTATAATGTCATATATAGGGAATAAGGAAGAGAGCCTTACTACCCCCAAATCCAAAACACAGGATTATGTTGTCTTCATTGAAAGTTGATAAAGTTCCCCAATGATGCTGATCGCTTGCTCATAAGGATTAGCAGAGTTCCCAATGTGATGTAGACTTCTTCCGTTGAAACTCTAGTCATGCTCAATGCCTCAATGATAAAAATGTAACACCAAGGTGATGCTCATTGCTCAGAGACTAAGAATACCTATCCATTCATTGCTCTTTGTGAAATCCACTCCAATTATAAGATTGGATGACTCAAGCCCAACCTCTTGAAGAGCTTCCTTAACCGGAAATAGATTCAAGATACAATGACAATATAACGCAAAGTTGAGAATAACCTGTGATTCTTTCTAAGGAAAACGACCAAACAGAGGTGAATACATTGACCTGATCCAATCTGTGTGACACAGGAGGGGCACCGAGTGTTGGCTGGGAGGGGAGCGATGTAGGGAGAGCGACTGGGAGCCTGGGAGGCTAGGAGAGAGGGGAGCGCCGGAGCATCGTCGCTAGGAGAGAGCCGAGGGGAGAGCCACTGGGAGAGAGGGGAGCACCGTCACTGGGACTATGAGAGAAAGAGAGGGGAGTCACTGGGGCCCAGGAGAGAGGGGATCACCGGGTCGCTGGGATGGGAGGGGGCAGCACAAGGAGAGGAGCGTCACCGGGAGCCCGGGAGAGAGGGGAGAGCTGCTGCCGCTGTCGGGACTTGAGGGGAGGCCGCCGCTCCGGTGGCCGGGCCGGGACGGGAGAGCCACCGCTCGGGTCGCCGGGACGGTGGGACAGGAGGGCCGGAGGGGGAGCTGTCATCGGGGCCCGAGGGAGAGGGAGAGCCGCCGGGATGGGAGGGGAGAGCCGCTGCTGAGGTAGAGCTGGAGAGGGGAGAGCCATTGCGGCACCGCTGGCGCCGGGATGTGGGAGACTGGGAGTTGGGATTGCCGGACTGGGCACTGGGGAGAGGTAGGGTTTGTAGGGAGTTACGTGGGCATCCTAGCCGGCTGACGAGATGGAAAAGGTATGGTTTGTAGGGAGTTACATGGGCTGGAGAGTGGGCCAGCTACCTAGGCTGAATATAAATAATAATACCTCAGGCTGGGCTAGAAATAACTGGGATGTGCACCTCTTATTTTCTTACATCCCGGGCTAAGGCCCATCTTGCTAGGGGCCCAAATCTGCCCTTGTCCATAACCATGTGTACCGGAAGAAGAAAATGAAATTGTTTTGCTTCGCTACTCCCTTGAGGGTGGAAACACTAGTATGTTGTACAATCTGTGTTGACTTGTCCAAATGCACTATTGCAATGTGTAACCTAAAACGGTTCGTTAACTCGGTTACAATTTTATAATTCTTATATATATTTTAAATTAACTCAATTCAATTTTTTAAACCGAACTCAATTCTAACTATGGGAAACAAGAGAAGGAAAATGAAATTTTACTATATAGGTTTTTTTCTTTTTAGCTTCTAAAAACTGATTTCTGGCTTTTCTATAATAACTAGCTTTCAAACGAAGTATCCTTTTAAAGTAGGGTCTACAAGTTAATTATAGCGTATACTATAACAACTTCATTTATATCGGCTAAAACTACATGTGAGTTTTTATTACTGTATACCTCTCTTGTAAAAATCCCAAAAGTCATAAGTAGCAATAAAAAACTATAAGCTGAAGAAAAAAAAAGAATAGGCTTCCATGGTTCCTTGTTATGGCCAGAGATCGTGTGTTTTGGGCTTATTAAAGGCTCAATTGAATTCTCCGGCCCAATCTCCAATCCTCTTAAACACAACCTCTTCTGCCTCCTAAACCTCGCAAAGGCCCAACCCAAACTCTAAGACCTCGCAGAACACTATCCCCATGGACTTCGCTACCCGGAAGGCGGCGGCGCTCGCCGCGCTCTCCTCGCCGGCGCCGGACAAGTCCCCGAAGGGCGGCGTCGACGCCGCCATAGCCCCGCTCCTCGACGCCCTCAACTCCCACCCGGGCCTCTTCACCACCTCCTCCTGCTCTGGCCGCATCTCCGTCCTCGCGCAGCCCTCGCCGCAGTCCCACCCCAAGCCCAAGAAGAAGGCTCGGGGCGGCGGGTGGGTGTACGTGTCGCACGACCCAGCCGACCCGGACGCCGTGGTAGAGCTGCTCTTCGGTGATAGGTTAGGTGGAGGGAGAGGTGGAGGTGGAGGGGAGGAACTGGTGTTCAGGTTCGAGCCGATGATCGTGGCGGTGGAGTGCAGGGACGCGGCTGGGGCCGCGGCGCTCGTCGCCGCCGCGGTCGGCGCGGGGTTCCGGGAGTCAGGTGAGCGGGTTTGGACATCTGGGGTTTAAGTAGAGTTTAACAGGCGTGATTGCCTTGTTCTGTTCTGTGCGCTTGTAATTTAGTATCTATTTTTCTGGGGCTGAAGTTTAAATTCTTTTAGTTGACATGTGGCATTTTTGGGTTTAGTTGCAAATCATCAATTCTTCCAGCAGTGTTTTTGGATCATTTAGTCGGTGTTGTTGTACAACATTTCCATTGACATGTTGGGTTTCACTTTGTTCAATTTTGTTCAACTGTGGGTTAAAGATCCGGTTTCTTTCTTGAGTGATTACTCCCTCCCTTCTTTTTTAGATGTCGTTTTAGAATGCATGCAGCCAATACTTTAAACCTTTGGCCACTAAATATACATAAAACTATTTAGATTGTCACATGGAAATGATATCGGTAGATTTGTCATTAAAAATACCGCCATACCATTATGTTTTTGATGATTTTTACTAACATATAAATAGAAAAGGCAATGGTCGAAGGTGTGTTTTGGAGACCATGTCATTGTCCAAAGTGACAAGTAAAAAAGAACAGAGGTATTAATATTTTATGTACGGGTTGATAGAATTTACCTGAAATGTGCTGGTCAAGAAATGTTCATTGTTATGGGTAAAGGTTAGAGTTCTATTTTGATAAATTGTGCTTTTGCAAAATGTCAGATGAAGTTAGTTTATTCAGAAATTGATTGATGCCATTTTTAGGTATCACAAGCTTGCAGAAACGCGCAATGGTAGCAATAAGATGCTCAATTCGCATGGAGGTGCCTCTGGGGCAGACTGATGAACTTGTTGTTTCTCCTGAGTACATCCGGTACCTTGTTAGAATCGCCAATGGTAAAATGGAGGCGAACAAGAAGCGAATGGATGGATTTCTAGATCTCTTGCAGACTAAGGTATTGATTGACTTTTCATACTAGCAGATATTGTCTCTTCCGGTCTTCCCTGTACTTGTCCTGGCATTATTGCCCCCTTGTTTGTTTGACTGTACATAAAAAGCATATGATATCATGTGAAGTCCAAACATTTATTTCCTGAAAATCAACTAATGGAAGAGTAAGCTCAAATAGTTTTTCTTTTGCCAGATGGTTTAGCCTTTAGCCTTGGAGCTTTTATGTTAAATAAACTGACTTAACAAGCTGAGTAAGATTGTCAAGCAGATGGCCGAAGTTATTAACCTGGCCGTTTGCAAATAAATGTCACCTACATGTGCAGCCAGTTTCTTTTTTATAACTTGGAACTAGTATATATAAAGTATCTAGGTTGGTCATGAAAATGCTTCCATAGCATTACGTACTTTTTTTTTTGCAAGCGTCTTACTACCTTTATTGTCTTTTACTTGTCGGTATGGACAACGACTGGCCTAATACACATTTTTGACCATTACATTTTTCTAACTACATGTTAGCGAAAATTATTTAAAATATAAGGAAAATTTGGCTCTCTGACACCGAAAGATCCCCACTTTAGTTTTATACCATCGAAAGAAGCTGATACACTTTAATACCACTCAAGGATGTCTCCGTTCATGTTTTTGCCATTCCGTCCAAATGAAGCCTCCCTACCGTTAAATGTGGCCCTTTTGCCCACTGTCTTGTAAGTTGGACGCCCCCTCTCCCTTTGCTTTGTCCATCCAGGCCACAAACAAAATCGAGCATTTCATCACATCGCACTGACGACCACACCCAAATCACCACAGCCTTTGTTCATGTCCTCCATCAAGTCGCTGACAAACAACCTCAAATCACCACCTTGCCATGAACAGGGACCAGAGCTCGCCGGAACCACTGTCGGCATCCACGCGCTTGCCCAGACGAGCTCCAGCTTCCACAGGCAAAGGAATCAAATAGTCAAGAATGAAGAAATCAAATCCATACGGCATTGTCTAAGGCTCTGAGCTAAACTCAAGATTTTGTTACAAATTTGTAGTGCGCAAACACGTTGTTGCTGCAATCCAACTAAACTTAGAAAAGGTGTTGTCAATTCACACTACACAAAAACGTCTTCTACAAATCGAGACCAATTTCGCAATACAAGAATCAAGAACTGCAGATCTGCTTGACGTGATGCAGGTGTGAAGTTTAGAAAGAAGAGATGTTATTCACAATTGTGTATCTTGTTCATTACGAGAAGTGATATATATAATTCACAGCTGTGTATCTTATTCGAGAAGCCATATATATACACAATTAGTTGGGCCTCATGGTCTACATGGGCCACATGGGTTATGAGAGAGAGAGAGTTAGACACTAATATGTTCAAGACTCGTAACACCCCCCTCAAAATCCAGAGGATCTGGGGCACTGAGTTTGAGTAGATGAACCTGATGTTGTTCTCGAGTCTGAGCCTTGGTGAAGAAGTATGCAACTTGAAGCTCTGAAGGAACATATTGGAGGTTGATAGTCAACTGCTGACAATGAGACATTGTGAATGATGCATCAACACCAAGAGCACTAGCAATCTGAATGGCACTTGCGTTGTCACAAAACAAAGGTGTTGGGTCATCACAAAGAACACCAAGATCAGCTAAAAGCCATCAAAACCACAAAATCTCTAAGGTGGTAGCGGCAAGGGCTCGAAGCTCAACCTCTGCACTAGAGCATGGCCAACTGCTACTCAAGTACACTGGCTATCTCCTGATAGGTACTCGGCTCAGATACTGCACCTGCACAAGGAAAACCCCATCTCTCTAGTGCTTGAATAGAAGAACGATCACGTAGGATATACTGTGATGTAGTAGAATGATCATCAGAGTATGTGGTACTGGCCGGAGGGTCAAGTGGAGGAGTAGAGGACTAAGGATTAGATCTTTCTGTCGGCAACAATAATGAAAGGGAAAATTGAAAGTGTTAGAAACTAGTGGAGCTGGTGGGGGATGAAAAGTTAGGTTTTGGGGTTAAGGATCACCTCCGATCCCTGCATGTTATATAGGGCTGAAACGCCATCTAGTACAATACATATGCACAGAGGATTGAGGAAGTCTGGCAGATCTATTACAACAGAATCAATCTATTCTATCTATAGCCAGGACTTTCCATTATACCTCTGCGCAGATTACAAAGAGAACCTTATCTCTAACAGGATCTTATCTCTAACAGGTAGAATACAGTCAGGACTTACCTGAGACAGATTCTAACCTGAGAAGGCTGAGAACCGCCTTACCTCTTGCATTATCTTTAACATCCCCTCTCAATAACAGCTTTATTAAGTTGAGATTGCTTCAAAAATCTTTAAGACGTTGGATAGGTAAGGCTTTAGTAAAACCATCTGCAATCTGATCTCTTGTTGAAATAAATTTGATATCAAGTAATGTTTGATTTACTCTTTCTCTAACAAAATGGTAATCAACCTCAATATGTTTAGTTCGAGCATGGAAGACTGGATTAGCAGATAGATAGGTTGCTCCAAGATTATCACACCATAATCGAGCGGCCGGAGGACTAGAAATTCCCAATTCTTTTAGAAAGGTTTGAACCCACACTATCTCAGCTGTACAATTAGCCATTGCTTTATACTCTGCTTCTGTACTAGATCTAGAAACTGTAGGCTGTTTCTTTGCATTCCAGGACACAAGATTGGCTCCTAGAAACATAGCAAAACCTCCTATAGATTTTCTATCATCTAAACATCCAGCCCAATTTGCGCCTGAAAATTCTGAAACTAACATAGAAGGAGATTTAGTAATTTTCAGTCCATATCCCATTGTGTGTTGTAAGTACCTGAGTATTCTTTTAGCTGCTGTCCAATGTGCCATTGTTGGTGCATGTAGATACTGGCATACTTTATTTACTGAGAAGGAAATATCTGGCCTTGTTAAAGTTAGATATTGCAAAGCTCCAACTATGCTTCTATATCTTGTGCTATCCTCAGGACTTAACCTTTCTCCTTCTAATGATAGTTTTTCAACGGTGGACATAGGAGTATTCATTGGTTTACACCTCTGCATCTGGACTCTTTTTAGCAAATCAGCAGTATATTTTGCTTGTGTTAGAAGAATTCCATTATCTATCTTCTTCACTTCTATTCCAAGGAAATAATGTAGATCTCCCAAGTCTTTTAGTGGAAACTCACCTTGAAGATCTTTGAGAAGAGCTTGTGTGGCTTTGGCTGATGAACTAGCCACAATTATATCATCTACATAGATAAGCATAAAGATGATTACATCACCTTTCCTATAAAAGAAGAATGATGTATCAGCTCTTGAAGGTTGAAAACCAAGTTGCATCAATTTTTCACTTAACCTGGAATACCAGGCTCTAGGAGCTTGCTTTAGTCCATATAACGACTTGTCCAATTTGCACACATATTCACTCATTTTCTTATCTTCATACCCTGGCGGCTGCCTCATAAACACATCCTCCTCAAGAACACCATGAAGAAACGCATTCTTTACATCAAGTTGGCGAAGATTCCATCCTCTTGAGATTGCAATAGACAAGACAAGTCGAATTGAAGCAGCTTTAACTACTGGACTAAAAGTATCCTCATAATCAATTCCATACCTTTGCTTGAAGCCCTTGGCCACCAAACGAGCTTTGTATCTATCAATTGTTCCATCAGCTTTCCTCTTCACTTTATATACCCATTTGCAATCAATTAGATTCATCCCTTTCTTAGGAGGTACAAGATGCCAAGTCTTGTTGTTTACTAGTGCCATGTATTCTTCATCCATTGCTCTCTTGCAGTGTTCAGACTGCAAAGCTTCTTCCAGATTCTGTGGTTCTCCATGCTCTGCAAGAAAACCATACTTGACCCTTCCATCAGTGTATTTTATCCGACCATCTGTAAATATCACTGGTTTTGTAATACCTTGTTGGAGACGAGTTATAGGACGATGTAGGGATGAGGAGACCACACCTTGTGTCAACACCGAACTGTCAGGAGAGTCGTCAGGAGCTTGTTCAATCATAGTCACAGAAGGCTGCGGCAAACTGTCCAGTGAATGCTGAGAGTCAGATGATGAATGTGTGTGTGGAAGAGGTTGGACACGCTGACTGTACACTTGAGTAACAGGTGGCTTGGGCATGGATGCATATTGCTGTGCAGACTGCTGCTGCGGTTGGCTTAAATTATCAAGGTGCTGCTGCTGTTCAACCTGCTCAACTTGAGTCTCCTGCTCAACTGGAGTTTGCTGCTCAACCTGCTGCTGCACAATCTTTGAAACAGGAACAGAAGGCAAAGTAGTATCATTATCAGAATAATCATCACATTGATCATTTGATTGTGCACCCCCGTGATCAATAGTGCCAAAAAGAGAAGGAAAAAGGAGCACTTCAGACCGAAGACGTGCACCAGCATTGGGATGAAGATGAGCAAAGGGAAAAACCTCCTCATCAAAGACTACATCGCGAGAGATATAGATACGACCAGTCTGAATGTCAAGACACTTGAAACCCTTGTGCATATTGCTATAGCCTAAAAAAGCACATTGTTTGGAACAGAATTGGAGCTTACGGGTATTGTATGGGCGCAAATTAGGCCAGCAGGCGCAACCAAAGACACGAAGAGTTTCATAATCAGGTTTGATCTTAAATAGCCGTTCCAAAGGAGTTGAAAATTGCAGAAGTTTGGTAGGAGTTCTATTAATCGATATGTGTGCGTAGCAAAGGCTTCATCCTGAATTTAAGCGGCATTGATGCATGAGCTAGGAGGAAAGACCAACTTCAACAATGTGCCGATGTTTTCTTTCAGCAGCACCGTTTTGTTGATGAGTATGAGGGCAGGAAACTCTATGAGATATACCTATTTGCTTGAAGAAAGGATTAAGTTTTTCATATTCGCCACCCCAATCCGTTTGCATTGAGATGATTTTCTTATCAAACAGCCTTTCAACAAGCTGCTGAAACTCATGGAACTTTTGAAACACTTCAGATTTGGAACGAAGCAAATAAATCCACACAAATTTGCTGTAATCATCAATAAATGTGACATAGAACTTGTTCCTTCCCACTGATTCACATGCTGGACCCAGACATCTGAAAAGACTAACTCTAGGGGAGATTTAGAGACACTAGAGGACTTGGAATAAGGTAATTGATGACTTTTTGCTTGTTGGCAAGCATTATGGATAGTTTCTTTATTGGACTCAGAGGAACAAGGAAGATTATTGAGCCTAACAACTTGCTGCACTATTGTAGAAGCTGGATGACCTAGACGACTATGCCACCGGGAAGGAGATGGTTTTATTGCTCCAAAGATCTGCTTGTTTGGTCCAGCCAAAGATATGGATGAGAGAGGATAGAGTCCTCCCTCACATTTGCCTTTGAGAAGAACCCTCTTCGTGATCTGGTCCTTAATCAAAAAGAAGGTGGGATGAAATTCAAGAAACACTTGATTATCTGAAGTAAGGCGATGAACTGAAACTAAGTTTTTCTTAGCACTAGGAACATGAAGGATGTCATTGAGATAAAAGTTATGAGGGGGTGCGAACCACAGTATGACCAATATGATGAATATTCATACCTGCTCCATTCGCCGTGTGAATTTGATCTCCGGCAGTATACTTCTCTCGGATTGCTAGCTTGTCAAGTTCACTCGTAATATGGTCTGTTGCACCGGTATCAGTGTACCAATTGGTGTCAATGCCATACGAGTTCACTGCTGCAGATACACTCTTCTCTTCAGGGACGTAATTCTCGTCGAAGCGATGCCAACAGGCCAGAGCAGTATGCCCCTTCTTCTTGCAGAGTTGGCAGACAGGACGAAGGGCATTTGAATCTGCAGTACCTCGGTGGTTATTGCTGAAGCTTGCACCACGGCCACGGCTTCCATTGCTGCGACCTCGGCCTCCATTGCGTCCTCCACGACCACGTTGGAAACCAGGATGAGATCCTCCTTGTCCACGCATCGCAGAATTGATGGATGGTTGATACTGATTGCCCTGCAAGAGATTCAACCGCTGCTCGAAACTGAGGAGTTGAGAGTAGAGCTCACCAACAGAAACTGAATCAGATCGCCCAGTGATATTGGTCACAACTGAGTTGTATTCCAGATCTAGTCCAGCAAGGATGTAAGACACTAGTTCTTCATCGTCAAGCGGTTTCCTTGCGGCTGCCATGTCGTCTCCAAGGGCCTTCATCTTCCCAACATACTCAGCAACCGTCATGTGACCTTTCTTTGTTGTTGCTAGGGCGATGCGTGTATTGACGGCTTGCGCACGGGTCTGAGCAGTAAACATCTGCTCAATGGCCTTCCAGACTTCTGCAGCAGTCTTCTTGGAGGCGACATGGGTAAGGATCTCTCGTGAGAGAGAGGAGAGAAGATAGCCCAAGACTTGTTGATCCTTTTCGAGCCATAGATCATAAGCTGGATTAAAGACTTTGATCTCCTTCTCTCCATCTTTGGTGGTGATTTCTTCTGCTGGTGCTGATGCCAATCCATCAAGATAGCCGACAAGCTTTGCGCCTCAAATCGCTGGGAGGATCTGGGCTCTCCACAGCGTGTAGTTGGATTTGGTGAGTTTTTCTGTCACGGGATGAACTAGAGAGGCGGCGGCCAAGAGGGTAGATGAGCTCGCCATTGAGGAGAGGCTCTGATACCATGAAAAGTTAGGTTTTGGGGTTAAGGATCACCTCCGATCCCTGCATGTTATATATGGCTGAAACGCCATCTAGTACAATACATATGCACAGAGGATTGAGGAAGTCTGGCAGATCTATTACAACAGAATCAATCTATTCTATCTATAGCCAGGACTTTCCATTATACCTCTGCGCAGATTACAAAGAGAACCTTATCTCTAACAGGATCTTATCTCTAACAGGTAGAATACAGTCAGGACTTACCTGAGACAGATTCTAACCTGAGAAGGATGAGAACCGCCTTACCTCTTGCATTATCTTTAACAGGGGAGACATAGTGGAAGTGCCTAAAACTAGTGGAGGAGACTCACTAGAAGGTGAAATTGGTGGAGAAGATGTATCTGAAGACTAAACAGAAGGTGGCAAATCTAGTAGAAGAATGGGAGGTAGACACAAGAAAGAGGTTGAATCTATGGAAGAAGTGGGACTAGTGGAAGGATGATAAAAGAAAGGTCGATCCTTAGAAAAGTTCACATCATGATAGGAATACGGCGTGCCAAAGGATCATGGCAACGATAACCTTCATGTTCAAGATTATAACCTAGAAAGACACTCAACTGACTGAGCATTTAGCTTTGTGCACTCATGAGGTGCCAAAAGAACATAGCAGGTGCAACCAAAAAAACGAAAATTACAGGATCTCACCAGGACACTTCCCCTGAAGTTTGGAAGAAGGCTAAAGATTGATGAGACTGTCGTAGAGGCTGCTTCCCCTCAAAAATGAGAGGGAACAAAGGATGAAATAAGAAGAGTACAAGTAGTCTCAATGATGTGACAATGCTTGCGCTTAGCAACACCATTCTAAGCATGAGCACTAGGACGGAAGAGCTGAGGAAGTGTACCCTCAGATGAAAGAAACTAGCGAAAAGTTGATGAAAGATACCTCCTAGAGTCAGAACCAAAAACACAAATGACAGAAGAAAATTGGGTATGAACCATCTGAGCAAAGGACTGATAGATGGAAATCAACTGTGAGCATTGCTTCATGAAGTAGATCCAAGTGTATCGAGTGTGGTCATCAACAAAGATGACAAAGTAACTGTGACCACCCTTTGAAGCAAAAGGAGGACCCCAAACATCCAAATGGACCAAATCAAAAGGTTGGTCTGGTCTAGAAAAGCTAGATGGATATAAGAGTTGTACTTGCTTTCCAAGCCTACAATCCTTGCACTAAAAACTAGTGCCAACAGAAACTTGACCAAGAACTCCTTGATGGACCAAGATAGAAAGACGTGAGCCACACAAGTTCCCCAAGTGATGATGCCATTGGGGAAAAGACTTGTAAATAGAAGCGGAAGTAGAAAGGGGAAGAGTAGATGGACCAACAACAGAGGATGAAGGAGCAGGAGCAGTACTAGAAGTGGAGGATAAAGGGGGGCTCATACGATCAAGAACATAAGAGCCCTGTAGAACCTCTCTTACAATGGCCTGTACCAATGACAGCTTTTGTTTGACGATCTTGCAGCAAGAGCTATCGTCAAACCCAACAAAATAATTCATATCTGTGAGCTGTCCCACAGAGGAGAGTGTAGGCACAAGTGAGGCATCTGAAACCGCAAGGTGAGGGGTAGAAAGGGTCCCCTGATGAGTGACCATGCATGGTGTGCCATTAGCTGTCTCAATCATGATTCCGTCTACGGCAGGACAACATGCTGTGAGCTGAGATGCATCAGATGTCACATGGAATGAGGCCCCTGAATCCAGCACCCATGGGAGTGAAGCACCCGACATAGGAGATGATTGTGTAGCAAAACCCGTGGATACACTAGAAGAAGATTGAAGTTGACACAACTGAGCCTGAAGAGTGCTCATATGAGCCTAAATTTGACCAATGTGAATTGCACAAGACTCCAGAGCACTTGAACAAACAGAGGCAATAGTAGCATCACCTCGATGACACGAAACAAATGATGGCCTCAACTTAGGATACAACTGGAAACATCGATATGCTGGATGACCATATCTTTTGCATTAGGAATAGATGACCCGGTGCTGAAAACCATCACATGCCATGGCAATCCAAGCAAGATATCAATATACAACAACTGACTCCACAGTACTAGAAGCAGCACTACTTACAGACAACGTCCGAAACGAGCAGCTCGGGTGGTGTCGGCGTCCGGCTTGGAGCAGACTCGGGCTTGGAGCTGAGTAGCCTAGACGGTGTCGCAACAGCGGGCTCGGAGCAGAGCAGCCTGCAGAGACGAGGGCAAGGGGCATTGAATCAAGCTCAATGGCTGCAACGAGCTCGAGAACTGGTGGCGACCGTGGCGGTGGATCCGGAGGCCCAGAGCCCAGATCGATGACTGGAGACGATGAATCGCTCTGGATTCCGATGGATCCGAGGTGGAGACTGACGACGGCTGAGGGCATGGAGCAGAGGACTCCAACGGTGGCGGTGGGCCTGGAGCAAAGGACATCGACTGCAGCGTCAGGTCTGAAGGAGAGGAGGCAGAGCCGAACTTGACAGATTCGAGGCCGACTGCGATGGGAAGACCCAGATCCGGCGAGGAAGAGCTCAAGCTTGACGGATTGAGGCCGGTGTTCTTCGTCTTCGAGGTCGGCGGCACAATGGATCGGAGATGTAGTGGGGTCAGCGGTGCGAGGAGGGAGGAGATGGTGGCGATGCGGTGGATCGGTGGCAGGAGCGAAGATGGGAAGGCAGTGGCGTGGTGCGGACCTGGCGGTCGCTGGCGAGCTAGCGTGGCGGTGCTGTGTAGATGGATGGATGCGGAGGGAGATGGGTGGCGCCAAGTGGGTCTAAGGGGTGACGGCGCAGCAGAGGAGAGTCGGCGGCGCGAGGAGTGAGATGTAGTTGGCTCTCATACCATGTGAAGTTTAGAGAGGAGATGTTATTCACAACTGTGCATCTTATTCATTATGAGAAGTTATATATACACGATTAGTTGGGCCTCATGATCTATGTGGGCCACATGGGCTAATATATACAAGACTCTTGACAACAGGTATCCGTGCTGGAGCCTCCACTCGATCTGCTTGAGTTCATCTCTTGCTCCTGGAGCTCGTCCATGGTTGATGGCCCTCGCTGTTGACTTCCTCCACTCACCTGCCACTGCGATGGGCTCCTTCACCGAGGGCTTATCGTGCGAGCTTGACAATGAAGGGGCTGGATCACTGCCTCTAGGAGCTTGTTCCTCGCCATGCTCAGCGGTGGAGCCAGCAATGGGGACGGTGTGGAGCAGCTTGATTGGAAGGGATGAGAGTCGTTTTGCATTGGGGGAAGGCAGCAACATGCCTGGGTAGTTGGGTGGCCGTCGATGGTGGTGGTGACTTTGGGCGCGATGGGGAACATAGCTTCTGGAGGGGAAGAAGCCTGGAGGCAGGGGGCATTTACAGTAGTTCACATGTGGAGTTTTGGTGGAAAGAAAAGAAAATTAGCAAAAGGGCTAACAGGACAGTCGGAATGGCAAAAAAAAAAGGAACAGTGACATGTTTCGGTGGTATTAAGTGTACCGGGTTCTTGTGGTGGTATAAAACTAAAGTGTGGATCTTTTAGTGTTACAGAACCAATTTTTCCAAAATATAATGGTATGGAATTATTTTTTGTGCTAAATCTACTAATATCATTTCCTTGTGATAATCGAAATAGTTTTATGTATATTAGTGGTCAAAGGTTTAAAATGTTGGCTGCACTCATTCTAGGACATCTATTTGAGGACGAAAGTATTATAAAAGTTGATGGTCAAACATGTGAACTATGTATGAAGCCTGTCTTCCTTTTCTAAATTAAACGACAATTTAATTGATTCGAGTGATTTTAATTGTTCTGATATTATTTTTATAGATAAAAGGGTTTCACCCAGCTTTTTATTGAAAGCTAGAAGATCTTATAGCAGAAAGAGGTAAAGAGGATTACTGGGGTTACCAGCTTTCCAGGAAACGACAAAGTCCATTGTATGACAATGGCTCAGTGCCACAGTATTGGAGGTAGAACGACCATAAAACCTCAGACAATGAAAAGTGTCTATGTAGAACGATCATAAGAGCTCACAAAATGACCTGCATAGCAATTTCCTGCACTTAAGCCGTGACTGAGAACAATAAAAGTGATACTTGACAGAAACTGAGCACAGAATGAAAATATCAACTTCAATGATAAATTGATAATGCTCTGCACCATTCCGAACTCCAGCCTACTGTTGCTTATTCAGCCCTTCAGTTCCTTGCATGCCTCCTCAGCTGTTCCACATTGACTTTTTTCCACATCTTGCGACTTGAGCCATCTCCTCCTCGCATAGCAATCAACTCTGCAAATAGTTAATATTTTACTCATTTTCTTCCTTATCAGCCCAATGCCATACAGACAAAAAAACCGCAGCAGAACCAAAGATGAACAAAGGGCAGCCCAATGCCATACAGACAAAAAAAAAACTGCAGCAGAACCAAAGATGAACAAAGGGCTTGATTCAGAATCCCCCCAAGTATCTCCAAGTGTAGCCATTACTCAACAAAGTTAGGCATTGATTCGTAAAGCTTCTTTAAAGCAACGCTATACAAATTGAGCTATATTGCAGTTGAAGCAGATGTGATTAGATTATTCAGCACAGCCACATAGGACACACTGTTCACGCCCTGCCAAGTGCACTTTTTAGTTGTTCTACTGACTGCCTTTTATCCTGGAAGGCTTGCCAAAGAAATATTTTGATTTTGAGAGGATCAATTGTTCAGGTGCTATTACATTACTGGGTTTGTTCTTTTAACATATTGTTTCCTATCAAACTGCCAGGGTCTGCCAGGTTTATCAGGTTTCTTAGTCCATTGTAACAAAACTGATGGTCAGTTTGTTGATCACGAAGCTTCCTTGGACTCTGAAGTTGAGTTGGCACTCAATGGAGGTTTGCAGACACATAATGAAGCCTTAGTTACAAAACAGAGAAGCTATAATTGTGATGCTGATCATAAAGGTGATAGTGAATTTGGGGAGAGTTCAATAGAAGGATTATATTTTGAAAATCAAGACCCTGTATGCGACAACGGTGCCAAACATGGTTTTGGTAATGCTGAACGGCATGTTCTCATATCTCTCTTTTTTTTCCATTTTAGTATTTTTCTCTTTCTTTCATAGTGCTGTGTAAATTTATTGATCTGTTGGGTCCTGAAATGAATATTTGACATCATTTTGATTTTTTAGAAGATTGTTACCGTACACGCTGTGTATATGTGTTGGGATTGTTGATTTATGTACAATAGTTTTTGAAATTGTTTTGTAAATATTGGCTAAATTAAGAATAAGAAAGCAACTTCTGCCAGGTTTTGATTCTTTTTTACTTGTCAACGGGTCAGTGCTGGCGCTGTTACTAAACCATTTTTTTTCTAATCCAAATTATAAGTATTCTTTTGCCGAAATACTTATTCAACCAGTGGGCATCAATTTATTTCACCATGGTATGTTTATAGTTAATTTGGATCATGATCCACCAGCTACGCTATATGATTGAACCCCTTTTATCCCTTCTGTTATCTACTGTAGATTAACTCAGGAGGAAAAACTGTCAGAATTATCAGGAAATAAAAGTTACCATCTTTCTACTTCTACGTTGAAAATTAGTGGCGAACCGATTGAGAAGCTCTTCTTATGGGGCCAATCTGCTTGTGCGTTAACTGTTGGAGGAGAGCAGCGGATCCTAACTTTTGGTGGTTTTGGAGGACCCGGAAGGCATGCAAGAAGAAATTACTCCCTTCTGCTTGATCACAAATCTGGTTTGTTGACAGAAATAAACGTTAAAGAGTCCCCTTCACCAAGGATGGGTCATACTGTTACTGTAGTAGGCAATGATATTTATGCTGTTGGAGGTAGGGGTGGTCCTTCAGAAATTCTTCACGATGTCTGGGTTTTGCAAACCGCTGAGAATAGATGGTCGAGACTAGAGTGCAGTGGAGATCTTCTCCGTCCAAGGTACTGTTTAAATGAAAGTTCTGATGATCTTCATCCTGGTTTTTTTTTGGCAAAATCAAGATGCAAAAGATTAGCAATAACTAGCTACCCTTCCCAAAATTTAGAGTAGTACATATTTTATGATAATACTATCAACCCATTCACTTAATGGAAGTTTTTGTTTCTGTATGCAGGCACCGACATGCTGCTGCTGCAGCAGCTTTGAAAATATATGTGTTTGGTGGACTCAGTAATGAAGGCATATATTCCTGTATGAATATATTGGACACAGAAAGTATGCAGTGGAATGTGATTGCTGCTGCTGGCGAATGGCCGTGTCCTCGCCATTCACATTCTCTGGTGTCTTATGGTTCAAAGCTGTTCATGTTTGGGGGTCATGATGGTCAGCGAGCACTGAATGACTTCTATAGTTTTGATATAACAACACTTAGGTGGAACAAAGAAAGCACTAGTGGAAGAACTCCATCCCCTAGATTTTCACATTGCATGTTCATCTACAAACACTATCTTGGGATATTTGGTGGTTGCCCTATCAGAGAAAACAATCAAGAAGTTGCTTTGCTAAACTTAAAGCATAGAGTTTGGTTCCATGTCTCCATTCCATCACTAGGCCAATGCCTCTGTGTCCGTAGCTCATCGGTTGTCACTGCTGATGATCTTGTTGTTATTGGTGGCGGTGCATCTTGCTATGCATTTGGAACCAAATTCAATCAACCAGTAAAAATTGATCTTCATTTGCTGGAGTCAGTATTTGCACTTACTTACAAGGAAAATGGCTTAGTTATACAAAGTTGTGCAATATCTACCATGGATTTTCAAGGACGTGAGCAAAATGGCACCTTTACTGCTAATGTGAAATCAATGGTTGATACTGCTGCTAATGGTTTTGCTGATTCAGATCGTCTAGTTCTCCAACTGGAAAAGAAGTATGCCAAATTAGTGAAGGATATTCTGAAAAAGTTTGGATGGTTGGATCTTACTAGAAAAGTTCGAGTGAGCCAGGATAACATCCATGTTCTTTTTCCTGTTAGTAAAACTTTTCATACCCTAATAACTGATGAGTATTCCAAGATGCTAGATGATGATTCATGTATCTCTGAAGAACTATTGGCATGTCCTGAAAAGCTTATAGGAGCTAGCATTTCTCTTCATAAAGCATTGAAAATTTTGTTGTTGTGCCGTGGTTCCTTTTTGAAAGATGAACTAGCTCTCAGTCGAAAAGCTTCTAAATCTCCTCAAACCATCATGACAGAACTTGTATCTTCTCTATTGGAAAGAAAAGGAATGCCCTCGCAGTTGTTGGAGCAGCTGCCAACTAGGTTTGTTTTCACTGACTTCTATTAATATGAAATGCATAGAAACCTACTTTGAATAATAATAATAATATGTGTCTTACCTTGGCTTGTTGCTTGCTTATGTCTAGGTGGGAAACCCTCGGTGATATCACTGTGCTTCCAAAGACTTGTTTTAAGGACCAATTGTGGGAATCGGTTAGAGAGGAACTTTGGCCACTAGTTGCCAAGTCACTCGGGGTGCTACGCCTTGCACGCCAAGTAATGTCTGAACTCTCAACTTCTAAGTGGCAGGAAAATGGTTGGAATCTGAAGCTAGAATAATTGCCATGCCATATATTAAAGAAAGCAATTATTTGTTTAATTGAGTGAACAGGGTTAGTTGCTGTTGTTACTATAGAGAATATCATACCCTATTATGTTCATATGGAGTGTCTCATGCTTTAAACACATCCTGATGTGAGGTAGTGGCGTAGTGCTTATCTAATAACTTGTGACATCAATGTGCTTACCCTGCCAGGTTGCATGCATTTCCTTCTTTCGAGGTTGCTCCTTTCAAGACAATTGACTTAGTTCCTCTTTTTTTGCAGGGTAAAATCATGCCAAATGGCACAAGAGATAGCACACTAGAACTTCTTGTGGGCGATAATGGGTGGGTAACTCATTATGAAAATGGCATCCGTTATTCACTTGATGCAACAAAATGCATGTTTTCTTCTGGTAACCGCTCCGAGAAGCTTCGTATGGGACAGCTTGATTGTAGAGACGAAGTGGTTGTGGACTTGTTTGCTGGAATTGGATACTTTGTGCTCCCATTTCTTGTGAAGTATATTCTCTATTTTGGCCTTTGGTCAAATTCTTAATACTAAGTCATTTTATTCTAACTTTTACAAAAATAACATTGTTCCTTTTTTTTCAGGGCCAGTGCCAAGTTGGTTTATGCATGTGAATGGAATCCACATGCTCTGGAGGCTCTTCACCGGAATGTCATGGACAACCAAGTAGCAGATCGATGTATTATACTTGAAGGAGATAACCGTGTGACGGCACCTAAAGTAAGTAGTGAACAAATTTCACCTGTTGAGCTAATAACGTGCACTGGGATGGCTGCTGACCATTTTGCTTCCTTGCATTGAATTAGGGTGTTGCTGACCGTGTTTGTCTTGGGCTGTTACCCTCAAGTGAATGTAGCTGGGCTACTGCTGTTAGGGCTTTAAGGTAATCCAATCCCTTCTCACTACCGCGACGGAGCCAACTACTTTTGGAGTTGTTTCAATGCACTGATTCCATACTGTGTTTCTTGTATTTCAATTCTCAACAAAGTTTTAAATGTAGAGGCCTACTGAGGTTTGCCAAGCTTGGATTGGCCTACTCCAGGTGGGACCAGTGGAGATTATCGTCCTAGCCATAAAAAGCAATTAAAAAATGCTGTTTCCATAATCCTAGTAAAATTCTGTGAACTACCCTGAATACCAGAATCCTGCTGGTGAGCAGGAACAGGCAAAATGTTTTCTTTAACTCTGCTTATAAACAAACTCAGCCTAGATGTGCTTATGTTTGTACCGCAAAAGCGTGAATACAGGCTAGCAGTTTGGTGCGACCAACATTATCATCTCTATTTAGGTTGTTTGGCACACTAAAAATGCCTGCATGGTTGTCTTTCCATTTGCCAAGAAAATTTCAAAAAAATTCTGAGACTATTTTTTTAAGATAACTGGCGGGAACCGGCCGATCCCCGAGTTTCGAGCAGCCAGTATTAGGATGGTTGGTCACCCCCAAATCTTGGAAAAACAAACCAAATTGAATTTTCAAAAGCTAAACTAGGCCGGTTTCCACCCCCAAAATGGTTTTGAGAACCCTGGGTACAGTGAGATATTGGGAAAAGTGAATGTCCCCTTAATTACATCATGATCACTTCTTTCGCAAAAGTTAGGCTATTTAGATGAGTTTGCCAGCAAATGTGTTGCATGATTACATCTTCTGCAAATGTAAAGGCTATTTAAAGGAAGAAGTCTACTTTACCCTCTCAACTTATGCCCAAAGTCCAAATGACACCTTTCACTACAAAACCGTTCATTTTACGCCTCCAACCAAGGTTTCAAAACCCAGAACCGGAAGAAATCCCGGCCGATGGCCGGTTACCGGAAAAACCGGTAAAAAACCGGTCACAATTTAAAAATCAAAATTTGAATTTTGGAATGTTTTATAACCGGTAAACGGAAAAACCGGCCGGTAACCGAAAAAACCGGCCAAAATTTAAAAATAAAAAATTGATACCAGACGGTTTTTTCGGTTACCGGTCTCCACCGATAAAAATGGTAACCAGCGGTTACCGGCCGGTACCCGCCGGGATTTTGAACCCTGCCACCAACTATCAAAACCGGATCAAATTATTAAGGGTATTTAGGTCATTTCCTATTGTCTAGAGTTTGGATCCTTATGTGTCTCTTGTACTATATATATATATATATACCTTATGGGCTATTGCAATATAACAAGGTCCCTTCATATTAACATGGTATCAGAGCTCAGGTTTTAGAACCTAGCTCCAGAGTGTGCTCCACTCCCAAGGGCGGCCACCTCCCGGCCATCGTCACGTGCCGCCATCGCCTACGCCCGCCCGTGCGCTCCTCTATGTCATGCCTCCGCCAGAAGGTCTCCCCACCACCGCCAACCCTGAATCCGGCTGTCGCTGCCCTTGCCCCACCTGGATCCGAGGGCCTCTGCGCCGGATCCGGCCGAGCTCGCCCGCTGGATCCCGGCGCCTCCATGCGTCGGCCACCCCGACGTTGCCTAGGTCGCCTCCCGACTGTCTACGCCCGGATCTGGCCGTCGCCGATCTTCCTCCGCCCGGATTCGGCCACCATCGACCTCGGCCTGCCGGATGCGACCAACACGTTGCGAGATCAGGCCGCCATTAGCCACGACGCACCCGGATCTGGCCACCTCCGCTCCAGATCCGGGCGTCTCTGGCCTGGGCTTCATCGGCCGCCTCCGCGCTAGGCTGTCGCGCTCTGTCACCCTCGGATCGGGCCACCACCACCTCAGACTCGACCGCCGTCGCCTCGGATCCAGCGACCGCCGCCACGGATTCGTCTTTGCGCCATCTTTCGGCCACCTCCAGCTCTTCTCGGCCATCATAGCTCCACCAGGCTTCCTCCCTTTTCGGCCGATGCCACCTGATCTCGCTGCGCTGGGCCCCAAGGAGCCGCCTCCCCTGCCGCCTCGGCCAGCCTTCTCCTAGCTGCCTTGCGGCCCTCTCGCCGGCCATCGTGCTGGCCGTTAAAGTCGCCACCCGCCCGCAGTTGGCTCCCGCCCTCCTCTTCTCTGTTCTCCTCGTGGCGGGCATCTCCTCGGCTCGGGTTTGGATTGCAGGAGAAATGGGGAGGGGGAGAGAGGAATCAAGTGGTTTGGGGAGTAAAATATGGGGCGCTCTGGGTGCCTCACTCGCTGAGTGGGGATGCTACTGCTATAATCTAACGCCTTTGAGTCCTTTTTTTGTTTTACGTCTTCTGTTGCGTCATCCAAAAGTCCAGTGCCACATCTCTATCAGTTCGTCAAAGTCGTGCGAGTCTACAAATTTTTTGTCAATCAACCGACTACTTTGCTAGCTACAGGTTCATCCTCTTGGTGAATGTGGTCATCTCTTTTTGCATAGCCGCAGTCGTCGCTCTTCTCTTAAAGCCGCTGCAGATCGTAGAAATTTTTATGATGCCGCCGTTTCTCTTTGAGCCGCAACACCGAGCTTCTAAGGCCACCGTGCTTATTCTGCACCGTGCATTCGTTGTTGTTCTTGTGCACAACGCTGCCACTATCTCGGGCTTGGATCTATGCCACTATGTTTGTATCTCCCTCTTCGACTTGATTTGACAGCTCTCTACTTGTATCACCTTCCACATCCTCTTCATCGTGTTACCGCGGTCGACTTTGTTCCCGCTTACCTATACCTTCTCGGCCCCTGCACCTTTTGCTTTATGGGCTGCTGCACAATTTCGGATGAGAGACGATCTTTCCGACATAATTTTCTAAGAGAGCACGCTTTGACGATATCTTCAAGACTCGGACTTTGGATTTTTCCTATTTTAGTGACTATGTTCAAATGTAATGCTATTGCATACGCATTACATTTGAGGAGAGTGTTAAGGGTATTTAGGTCATTTCCTATTGTCTAATGTTTGGGTTCTTATGTCCCTTGTACTATATATATGCCCTATACGCTATTGCAATATAACAAGCTTCCTTTATATTAACACAAATCACCCTCTTGCCCTAAATCACCCTGGTTTTGGATGATGTGGCGTCCATGTATACAGGTTTTACTGATGATTTCACCACATCGACAACCATGTCACCAGATTGTGCTACATGATGGCCATGTCACCTTTCTCTCTTTCTCCTCATCTCTCTCCGCTGCATGAGGGAGGAGGAAAAAAGAGATTAGGAGAGAGAGAAAGGTGACATGGCTGTCATGTAGCACAATCTAGTGACATGGCTATCAATATGGCAAAATCATCACCGAAACCTGTATACATGGACACCACGTCATCCAAAACTGAGGTGGTTTAAGACGCAGGGCCGTCTTAGAGGGGAGGGCAGCAAGTGCGACGGCCGGGGGCCCATGAGTATATGTATATATATAGTACTTAGTATATGTATTTGGCATATTGAAATGAAAATTTAAAGGCCCATACACTTAGTACAAGTCCAGCAATCAATCAGGAATTAGCTTGCCGTCGCTTCCTATTCTGATATTCGGCTATTCTCGATCGCCGACCGATGATCGTTCGCCTCCTATCGCCCACCCAATCGCAGACGCGGCGACGCGCTCCGTGAGGCGCGACACCGTGAAGCCACGACACGCCGACGCCACTCGTCCGCATCGCGACGAGGATGGGCCCCACGCCCCACGAGCGACGGTACCGACAGATCACCCATCACCGATCAGATTTCTTAAAAAGCACTGAAGCATTATTTTTTATTTGAGATAATCATAATAGTTATTTTACCGTTCTTTTAATTTGTTTATTGTACTATCGTTATCTTTTATGAACTAAGCATATGTTGTAAGTTAACTCTTATTAGTAGTACTATATACTTTATTAAAAAATTAGATTGTTGGGTCTTTGCCGTCTTGCTTGCCCAAGGGCCCTTGAAATTGTTGAGACGGCCCTGTTAAGACGAGGGGGTGATTTAATCCGATTTTGATAGTTAGGGTGCAAAATGACCAGTTTCGTAGTTGAAGGTACTATTAGGACTTTGGGCATAAGTTAAGAAGGTAAAGTGAACTTCCTTAGGCCCTGTTCCTTAGGTCAATACGAATACCCGGCTTCTTCACTCTTGCTCCAAAGATAAGGCTGGGGTCACCCTACTACTTTTGCTCCTGTCACGCGCATGCATCTCTTTCTTACTTTTTTCACTGCTTATTCTCTTTCTAAAAGTCATTTCTTTCAGCTGTTATTTATTTTCAGTCAAAAGCTACCAGCAAAAGTCAATACAAACGCCCCCTTATTTAGACAGGTTTGTTCATTTACTGGATACATAACAAACATCTCAGTTTCTACTCTCTTCTGTTACTATATCTAGGGTTGAAGGAGGCATATTGCATATACATGGGAATGTCAACGACTCGGATGAGAGACTCTGGTTGGACAGTGTTGTTGAATCCATCAGTAATATTGCCACAACTCATGGTACAACAGTAACTTCTAGTTTGAGCTGTTACCAAGCATTTGCTATTGTTCTCCAAGTACTAAACATCCACACTTATATGGCGCCATTCCTTGTCATTTGTCTCTCAGGGCTATGGTGGAATGTCTCGCTAGAGCATGTCGAACGTGTCAAATGGTATGGGCCACATATTCGACATCTTGTAGTCGATGTCAAATGCCGGCCAACCTGACAAAGCGAACACCACCTGAAAATGCTTGTGCTGTGGATTGTAATGTATGACAGTTTTGCTGCACTGTATTTTAGCCCATGTCTTCTTTAAACCAACGAAATGTTTCAGACAAATCTCCAATTGCAGAGCTGCAGTACCATTGTTATCATGGATTGAATTTTTGTAGTCTCTTTCTCGTATGTTTTTATCTTAATTCTGGGCAGTTTGTTTAGAGTGGTTTCTGAGCAGTTGTGCTGTGGTACTTTTTTTTGCAGTGGATTTTCCCGATGATAGCACAGCATAATAGCGCTGCTAAACTTTCTACCCTTTTCTATTTTATGAGAAAAAATTGAACTCCAAAATTGTCCAACTGAGCTCCTACCTGTAAATTAAGCTCCTAATTCGGATTTAGATCAATGAAACCCGCATTTGGCTTCATGGTATTGCTAGTTTCAGCTGAATTTAACAGGCGAAACTGAGGTGCAAAAATGCTCTTTTATTAGGTGTAGTTGCATAAACAACTTACAAAAGCAAGGGCGTCCAAAATACTAGAACACCGTACACGAGCAATGCCAGAAAATATACACAATCTCAACAATGCAAAAGCAGCAATCAGAGTAAACTTCTATCTGTCGACTATGCAGGTGAATCCAACTACCAACCATGAAAAAAGAACGAAGAAAAGTTACTAATGTAATGGTACATAATTTCTACAAGGAAACAAGCTACTTGAGCCTCGTAGGCTGCTGCATCCCTCCTCTCATCATAGCGCAAAATTCCTCGTAGTTAATCCTCCCATCCTGTAATACAGAAAGAAACCCATCAAGAAGATGGAAGGAATAAACATAGCGTAGCTGAAAATACGATAATTCATGAACAACTTACATTATCTGTGTCAACTTCTGATATAATGTCCTTTATGGTACTGGCATCGCCCATTTCATGCTCGATCAAAGCAGATTCCAGTTCATCTTTCGTGATGAAGCTGCATAAATTTGAGGTAACCTCCACGTCAAATCAACCATGGGGATATACGCACAGGTGCATTGTACAAAATGTGAAATTGTGGTACTAGGCTAGTGAGCAGTTATTGTTAACAAAATATGAAACTGTGATACATCATCATGTATCATAGACGAGAATTGATGATCATTTATCACACACAAGATTTAATGAAAAACTAATACTGTGACTTGTGACATCAATTTTTGAGAAGTGACAGTTCAGAATACACACCCACTGTTGTCTTTGTCAAAATACTGGAATGCCTTAAACAAATGCTCGTCTTTTTCAAGCTTGTGTCTATGCATTGTAGCTGTGACGAACTCAACATAGTCAATGGATCCATTGCCGTCCACATCTGCCTGGAATGGTAAGCACACAAAGTCAACAAAATCATGGTTCAAAAACATATTTTAATAGTTCAGGATTGGTGCATACAGCATCCATCAATTGCTTTACTTCAGCCTCTGACAGCTTTGATCCAAGTTTGGCTAACCCTGCTTTGAGTTCTTCATATGTGATGGTCCCACTGTTGTCTGTGTCCATATTCATGAACATTTGCTTTAGTCCCTTGATCTCTTCCTCATTAAGGTTTGAAGCAATAACCTGCATACACATTTGCTTATAAGCACCACAGAACAAAAGTCAGCCAATTAAGCATCACTATGAAGATAATAACCTTCAGTGCCATCTTTTTCAGCTTATTCATTGCCCTGAATTGTTTCATCCTAGAAAGAACAGCGCTGTCAATAGGTTTATCAGATGCTTGTCCTTCTTTAAGCCATGGATGTTCTGATCAAGCATTTAATATACAGAATATTAGTTTTTGGAGAAGGAACTAAAATTTGTAGGTCAATGTATGGCCAAGAAGCTTACGAAGAACTTGGGCTGAAGTAATTCTTTTCTTTGGATCCTGTGTCAACATCTTTCTAACCAGGTCTTTAGCACTCTCAGAAATTGATGGCCATGGCTGACTTTCGAAGTCAATCTCCCCATGCAGAATAGCGTCAAATATACCCTTTTCAGTTTCTACAAAGCACAACAGAAGATGAATAACAACATAATGGCAAATATTACTGCTTAATTGTATACATGAATCCAAAAGTGGAAGTAAAAAGGGATCTTATAGTCAAATGTACCAGCCCAGAATGGAGGCACACCACTGAGAAGAATGTACAGAATAACACCTGCACTCCAAACATCCATCTCTTTCCCATAATTTCTCCTAAGGACCTCAGGAGCAACATAATAAGCACTTCCAACGATGTCCCTGTACATTTTTCCTGATGTATTTCAAAGGCAGTTAGTATATATCAACAAAAAAGTTATTGTGAATGAGATTATAGTTCTCAAATAATAACCGCAGAAAAGTTGGATACTCAGGATCGTATAACATTAATCACCTAAGTTCTCTCTGATTGGTTAAGAATTAGACAGACTAAGTTTTTAATAACCGCAGAAAAGTTGGATACTCCTCGGGTCTTGTAACATTAATCACCTAAGTTCTCTTTGGTTGGTTAAGAATGAGACAAACTTACCAAATGAAAAAAGGGTAAATGAGACAAACTTATCAAATGAAAAAAGGGTAGTTAACTAGCGGTTATGTTTTCAGAAACATATGATGAAATCTTGAGATATATATCAGTTAGTACGAAGTCAGAAATGAGATCATGGAAGCATGTTGTATTCAGTACAGGAGATGACAATGATCAAAATATATAAGGAGAAATGAAAACAAAGGAGCTGCCTTCCGCCACCATCTCACCCAACCACCACCAACATCACTACTATACTAGGGAAATGCACAACTGTTATAGATCACTCAAGGTTATCACGATGCTCCAGCAAGTCGCGGTGAGCGCAGGGGGTGCTGGCCACCTAGGCGCCCGCCATGGCGAGAGTTAGACGGTGGTAATAAAAATAAGAAATAACACATTATATGGCTGAGAGTTAAATAAATATACCTCATATAATACCTCATATGGCATGGAATTAAATAAATATACCTCACATAATACCTCATATAGCAGGGAATTAAATAAGCATAGCACAAATTCTCCAAATAGCAACTAAGTTAACTAACATTACCATAACAAGGTCCATAATAGCACAAAAGCACAGGCACATAAGCACAGAGGCAGAGAGCAGAACCAAAAGCAGAGGCTGAGAGCAGAAGCACAACCAGAGGCAGGGAGCAGAGAGCAAGCAGCAGAGAGCAGAAGCAGACCAAATCGGAGCAAGAACCAGAGCAAATCAGAGAAAGAAGCAGAGCAAAGCAAATCAGATTAGAGGGGGAAGAACAAAGGATAAGGGAGAAGGACACTGGCCTGAGCTGAGAGGGGCGACAGTGACAAGCTGCAGCCAGAAGATGCTCTCCAAGCGGTAGGCGGCAGCATCAGAATCGAGTTGGAAGGGCAGCGGCGGCCTCACTCCAAGCTCTCCCACTCCCTCCCAGATCTGTTTTTTCTCACCTCTATCACATGATACCCTACCCTTTAAGGGGTTTTTTTTCCACCAGTCAACCGCTGCATCCTCCCTGGAGGACGCCCGGGCGGCCATGGTGTCGCCCAGGATTCCCAGTCGAGTGCCTTAGTCTGGAATCCTGGGTGGAGGCCCCCAGCATCTGCCCCCAACCGACAGGACGCCTTGGCATCAACTTGGTGACGCCATGACAACCTTGACATCACTCCAATAGTAACCAGTGACAGAAAATTTACTATCACCATCATCTGGCCTCGTAGATTTCATAATAGTAACTAGCAGCTGGTGTATTTGAAAAATAAGTAATGATAGTACTTTTTATCAAATTTGAAAGTACTGTTTATTTATATCAGTACCTCCATGACACACAATCTTAGGAGAGATACTTCCAGCTTCCACACAGTAAATGCTGCCAGATCAATGTTAGAAATGATAACAGACCAGGTGGGCAACTTGCAAATGACAGCTGAAGTACAGTGTAGCCAAACAATGTAAGTAGAAGAGTTCTTTTTGCATTTCGCACATTTCCCTTCCACTGTTCAGGTCAACCAGAACAGCAGCCTAGCAGGATGTCCGATACTTGTATTGCGGTCTTGCACTACTAGGGGTCAATAACAAATCAATGGTTTAGCAGTCTTCACCCTCAGTATCTAGGGAGCACTTTCCAATAGTTTGAAGTGCTCCAACAACGGATGGTGGTTGCAATGTCATTCCTAATGAAGTATGAACACACTTGTATGGCTGTTGTAGACTTGTAGTGCTCCTAGAATATTCCTTTGACATGATGCATCAATAGTAAGTGGTCATTCTTTGCCTGCTAAAGTGCTAATAGGTGCATTTCACTTTTAAATTTTGTAGAAATTGCTATTACACTACTAAAAAAAGAGGTAGCTCATGCCATTCAAAGAAGCAGGCAATAGACTGAAATGTATAAGGACCAATATTGATGTTAAATTGTTACAGATTTCCCCTAAAATTGAATTAATTGGTATACCGTTTCATATTTTAATCCAAGTAATAGTGACGGGGATTCTCACAACCAATTTAAAATCTGCTAAGCTGCAAGTAGTACACCAGTACTGCACTATTAGCTTCCCGCTGTTAATTAACAGTCATAGAAGATAGAACCGGCATGTTTTTTCAATTCTAAGTTCTAATCCCTCAAACTGAACATGGCTGAAACCTGACAATCACCAGTTTTGGCAGGTTTTTTTGTGAAGCCTAGGTGCGATCGACAGTATAGAGTGTTATGGCAGGATATGTTTACAGTCATGCAAATGTTACACACAACACATCCAAAATGGTATGAACCGCCCATAACTCACAATGAACAACACCGTAACCCTCCTAACCCCCCAAATCAGACCATTTATGAAATTCCAACCATAGCTAGGTGGTCCAGCAATACGAAAATCAGCACCAGTCTACGAAATTCAGCAGATCAAAGTTAAGAAAAAATATGCGTCCAATTGCTATTATACTCAACAAGAGATGCAATTCTCAAGCATATGCAGCTGATATATTATTCAATTACCTTCTTCAATGAAGACTGAGAGCCCAAAATCAGTTGCCTTCAGCATTGCATTCTCTGCCTTGGTCGCAAGCAAGAAGTTCTCCGGCTTCAGATCACGATGCATCACTCCCATGAAATGGCAAATGTTGACAACATTCACAATTGCTCTGCACATTATAGCAGCCGCACGCTCTGAGTAGTGCCCCTTAGCAATAATCCGATCAAACAGCTCCCCGCCTGCACAGAGCTCCATCACTACATGCACATTATTCTTGTCCTCATATGCTCCCCGGAACTCAACTATGTTTGGTTGCCCAGATAGGTGCTGCATGATCTGGATTTCCCGGCGAATGTCCTCCCTGTCGGCCTTCTTCACAAGCTTGCGCTTGGAGATGGACTTGCAAGCATACTGCCTACCAGTAGCAATCTCAGTGCAAAGGTATGTCACCCCAAACTGTCCCCGGCCAAGCTCCTTACCAAGGGAGTAGACCGAGCGCACATCCTCGTACTGCTTGCCAAGAATCGTGTCTGGTGCGGACTTCGGTGGGGCAACCACAGGTTGGACTACCGGAGGGTTCATCGCAGGCGGTGTGTACCTCACCTCGGCTGGTGGCGGTGGCTGAGGATGGTTGTAACTAGGAGGTGTTTGCGCTGGTTTTGGCTGGTGGGAATAGCCATAACCATTGGTTCCGCCTCGGCCAGAATCCGGGGACGTAGCTCTGCTGCAACACTGCCCCATCTCTAGTCAAATTCTTCCTTCCAGTTCTAGATTTGCAACCCAGTAGCTGAGCAGATGAAACCAAATAAAAAACTGGACCTGCAAAATAATTCAACAAAGATTGTACTGAATCAGATACGAACTTTTCCACTTCTCATCCAGGAATCCACAAACCCATAATTCATTCAAGAGAATCAAAGAAAAGAAAAGGAGATCAAAACTGAATCTACAAGCAAACCAAACAATACAACTCAACAAAGAACAACACAAGGTGGGGAAAAGAAGCAATGCAAAAAATAAATAAATAAATTGCCTTTGACACAAAGTTGACCTCTTTCTACTCCCAATCCAGACACAAGAATTGCAGGACAAGGTAGATGGCTGGTCCCTTTGGTGGCACTGGAAGCATCACAGATTCAGAGAAGATAAGGATGCAAGCAAATTGGGTAAAACGAGACAAAGACAGGATCATCCGAAAGCAACAGGACCAACCCGGCACCGAAGGAAAAAGAAATGGAAACTACGGCCCGTTTCGTACTGTCTTTTGCCTTTATTATAAATAATAACAGCTTATAAAGATAGAAATTTCTATGTAATTTTGATCAATATAAATTATTACTGTAACATGTACTATAATCAATAGTAGATAGATTCGTCTTAAAAATAATTTTTTGAAAGTCAAATAAGTGTAAAAGCAGTTTTTAGTATCCAGCAAAAACAGGGCAACAGCACTCAGGATTTCCTACTGTAACAATGTATCCTTTCCACTGATTTAGACGAGGGGAAACGATAAAGAAGAACAGTAAACACTAAACTCCACTAATTTTTTTCTGTAAAAAAAATATCAGTGTCAGAAATCTACTGAATCCAAGAACATGAACAGATTGCTAAAATTAGAAGTGCAGAAGTAGAGCACTCGTGAGAAATGAGCTCCCATAGCTTACATCCCATAGCTTACATCAAGCACTGCTGCACCACTTTCAGATCCATAGGGGCAAGATTTTCAGCATCAGATCGAACTCTCTAATCTCTTACCAAAAAAGAACCCAAAGCAAGGAACAATCCCTAATCTTTCATAAAACCAACAACGATCTAATCTACGAAAGGTCACATGAGCAAGCCTCTCAACCCCAACACAATGAACCAAGAACCAAGGAGGAGACGCGTACCGAACAAGATCCTAAGCTCTGAACCCGCAAAGCCCCAAACTTTCCACCTATCCAGAGCACAAGAACTGCAGAAGCCGTGGTTTCTCCTTGGGCAGAAGTACTGCGGCACAAGAATCCGCGTCTAAAAAATCAAATCTTGGAGGAGGAGGAGGAAAGAGCAAGAACAGCTCCGCGCGGCGACCGCGGGAGTGGCTTGGAGGTGGTGGGCTGGTGGCCACCGCAATTGGCGCAACCCCGATCGTGACAGCGACCAATACACACACACACACACGGAAGCACGAATTAAAATCTTGGGAGGAAAAGTAAAGAAAAAAAGTTGGTACGAAGAAGAAAGGAGAAGAAATGGTGTAGTGTGTATGAGGGGATCTTCATCATATATCCTCTTTTGAATTGGGGATTTCAGGATTTATCTTTCCACCTCAATGACATATAGGATTATCATAAGTCACTGACATATGGGCCAGGAGGATAAATCCTGAATTTTCATCTATGAAGAGGATATATGATGAATAAATCCGTGTATGAGAGCTTGCAGCTTTGAAGTTTTGGGCAGGTCGATGCTTACGTCTCAAACGATAATGTGCCCTTCTTCGTTTTTATTTAGGGGGAAAAAATGAAAAAGAGATCACATGGTGCTATGGTAATTGGTAATTCCATGAGCATTCTCCAGGGTTAGGGAAAAGCCACATTTGGATGAAATTTGGAGTAGTTAACAAGCATATTTAGGGTGTAATTTATGATACCCGTTCAGCAATAAGGTCTGTACTCTTCGGAAGAAAAAAATTTTAAGATCTACACAGTACCCGGAGAGATTCTTAGATAACAACATAAACAAATTTACGTAAAATTTGTTTATGTTGGTAGCAGTCGGGAGCGGTCGACCATCACTGGTGGTCATAAGTTGGCAGCGGTCGACGATCGATCGTGGTCCTAAATCGGGAGCCTTCGACAATAGCTCATGGTCGTACATCGGAAGCCAACGACCATCGTTCGTGGTCATAAGTCAGAAGCCATCGAGGATACCTCATAGTCGTAAGTCGGAACACATCAACCAGCACTCATAGTCATATGTCGGAAGACATCGATCACACCTCGTGGTCGTAAGTTGAAACACAACGACCAGTGCTCATGGTCGTAAATTAGAAGCCGTCGATCACACCTCGTGGTCGTAAGTTAGAAGTCGTCGACCACCGAGCGTGATCATAGGTCAGAAGCGGTTGACCATCGCTGGTGGTCGTACGTTGGTAGGCCTCCAGTACGATTGTGCCCTGTCGCCTGACTACTAGCGCCAGCCTGCTCAGTCTTGACTTCGACCACTGCCTTGATTTTGACCACTACCCCCTTTGACTTTGATCATTGTCTCCTTCAACCACTATCCCCTTCGACCACGACCCTTCGACATTGACCACTTCCCCCTTTGAACATGGCTTCGGCTTCGACCACCTTATGGGTCTTGCCATCGAGGGTGGGGAGCTCGATCTCAGGGTGACCTGGGGGTAGGCGACGAGGATGTCCAATTGGAGGGGGAACTCGTAGCGGTAGAGGTTGTGGACGAACCAACAGGTGCCCTCTAGGTTGGTACTACGACTACGACCACTGCCCCCTTCAACCGTTCTCTCCTTCGACCACAGCCCTTCGATGTTAACCACTTCCTCTTCGACCACGGATCTTCGACTTCAACCATGGATCTGCGACTTTGATCACTACCCCCTCGACCATTATCCCCTTTGAACATAGCCCTACGATGACCACAGCCCTTCGACGTCGACCACTGTCCCATTCGACCATGGCCCTTCGACATCGACAACTTTCCCTTTTGACCACGGCCCCTTTCGACTACGGCTTCGATTTCGACCACAAATCTTCGACTTTGACCACTATCCCATTCGACCACAACCCTTCAATGACTATGGCCCTTCGACGTCGACTACTTCCCCCTTTGAACACCATCCCCTTCGACCACTGTCGACCAAGGCCCTTCGACATTGACCACTATCCCCTTCGACCACAGCCCTTCGACGTCGACTACGGCTTCAATTTCGACCATTGTCCCCTTCGATGACCACGACCCTTTGACGTCGACCACTTCCCCCTTCGACCACTTCCCCCTTTGACCACGGCATCGACTTCGCCATGGATCTTCGACTTTGGCCATGGCCCCTCAACCACGCCCCCCTTCGACCACAACCCTTCAACTTCGACTGCAGACCGACTTTGTCCATGGCCCTTCAACTTCGACCACTACCCCTTCGACCACTGTATTCTTCGACCACGGCATGGACTACGACCACGACCCTTTAACTTCAACTACAACCCTTTGACTTTGACCGCAGACTAACTTCATCTACGGCCCTTCGACTTCGACCACTGCCCCTTTGACCACGGTTTGGATTTCGACCATGACCCTTCAAGTTTGATCACGATCTAACTTCAGCCATAGCCCTTCGACTTCGATCGCGGACCGACTTCGTCCACGGCCCTTCGACTTCGACCACTGCCCCCTTTGACCACTGTCCCCTTCGATTACGGCTTGACTTCGACTATGGCCCTTTGACTTCGAGCATGACCTGACTTCGACCATGGCCTTTCGACTTCGATCACCGCCCCTTCGACCACGGCTTTGACTTCGACGACGGGTCTTTGACTTTGGCCACGGTCCCCTTCAACTATGGTTTCGACCACAACCCCTCAACTTCGGCCATGGCCCCTCGACCACGGCCTCATTCGACCACGCCACTGACTTCGACGACCAGCTTGGGAGACCAAATCGCCAGACAATACGGTAGGCTATAAGCGAAGAGCAGGAGGAGGTAGAGATGCTCACTGGGTAAGCGACCACTGGCCAGCGGCAGGGGAGAGCCACGTGGGCGAGCGTAGTAAGAGGAAGCCGCCGCCATCGCCGAGTACCCTTCTCTCTGATCCACTAGCCGCTGTCGCTGAGCGCCACTCTCTCCAATCCACCGACCGCTGTCACCGAGCGTCGTGCCGCTAGTTGGAGGGGCGATGGGAGATGTAATTGGTGGCGGTGCCCTAGGGAAAGTCGGGGGGACTGCGACCAGACGCTACCGCATGGGGAAGAAATTGGTGGTGGCGCCAAGGAGGAGGCGCGACATGAGAGTTCGGGGGAGAAGGAGGCGGTAGTTGCGGGGGGTGAAGGTCAGGAGGCGGTGGCGGGCAGATGGGAAGAGGAGGCGGTGGGCAAATGCATTGGGGAGGCGGCAACGAGGGGATGCGACGCTGCTGGAGGAAGTTGGGGGACTGGCACTAGACGCGGCTATACGTGGACGGAATTGGTGGCGGCGTTGAGGAGGAGGCGCGGCACGAGGGTTCGGGGGAGAGAAGGAGGTGACAGTTGCGGGAGGTGGAGTAGTTGCGGGAGGTGGAGGATGCGGGGGAAGAGGAGAGGAGAAGCGCGGTCCACGCATCAGCTCGACCTTTTCCACGAGGAGTGGAAGAACTACTTATATGCAGATCTGGACAGTTGATCTTTGATTGGACGGCTGAGAAGAGAGGAGGGAGAACAGACCGACGACCACCAACTTCCATTTTTATAATAGTAAAGATTGTGGATTTTTATTAAATAGACTTTTTTAACGGAATCTTCATGAACATCACCATTGCAAATGAATATTGCAACGCCATGTCATCATGGGTTCAAAGTTATTTTCGAAAATAAACTCTATGTGCCACGCCATCATTGGTAGCATTGCGGAAAAGGCTTTTGTTAAGGAGGCAAGGTTCTTCTTGTAATAAGTTTACTGTAAAATGATTTTATAAAAACATTAAATAACAAAATATTTTGAAATATGTTAGCAACAAGTTAATATATTAAAAATAACAAAAAAAAGCACTTCTAAAAAGCTACCGCACCGTAAAACGCACCTCACTTGAATTCAGCAGGGGCAAATACATCTAATAATATTACAGAAAAAACACTTCCATTTGGTCATTTTTATTACTCAATTTATTTAAAAAAGTGGCATGATAATCACTCTTATAGACAGACTTAAAGCATATTTGGCGGTAGAAATTTCATATAAAATTTCGTCGCAAAAAAATAATTTCATATAAAATAATATAATTTTAGCAAAATGATTCTGCGATTTCTATTGAATTTCTATGTTCCAAACGAGTAGAAGAATGTTTATGCCCAGGTGTGATGATTGTGGACCCGTTCTTTTTTGCTGCGGATTATAACGATGGATTTTGACTTTTGAGTTATTCGTGAGAGTATGAAATAATAAAAATTTATGTGTAGTTTTGGTTAATATAAATAAAGTCGCTATAGTATGTACTATAATTAATATTTAGATTTTATTTTAAAAATATTTTATTGAAAAGTTAGTTACTGTATGAAAGATGGAAAACTCCAAAATAAAGTTGTTTAGGCGCCGGTCGTTACCCGGGCGAGGAGCGGAAGGCGACAAAGACCGTGATTGGGACGCTGGTTAAGCGCACATGACGCACGTTGTTTACTTGTGGCACGGTGTGATTATTGGGCCCTTGAGATTACCCACTGGTTTCGAGGCCACGCCACGTGAGCACATGATAAGGCATCTTCCCAACCCCATCGAACTCGGCTTAGTTTATTTACGTATAATTATACTCCTCCTCATCTAATCTACTTGTCATATGTAAGCTCAATGTGCCTGATCTTTTATCACGTGGTTTATAATTTTTAGTTATAGCTTATTAATCTAATAAATAATTATTGCTGAAAGACGGATAAGCCAAAAACTGATTGAAAATAAGAAAATAACAGGGCCAATAAATATCCAGGAAGGAAGTATTTCCTCTGTGTTAGAGTACATATTTGATAAGATTATAAGAGATACATAGAATCAATTAGTATGATTTGTATCCGATATGGTTCCTTCCATATCTGTATTAGATTGATGTATCTCCAAGTCATATTGTACTCTATATATATGCCATCCGAAACTCAAGCAATACATCCAACAAGTATTCCGACTATTTTGTCATTCCTATATGGTATCAGAGCATGTTCGCATCTAGGTCTGTTCCTAGCCACCACCAAATTCCGTGGCGCACCGCCCCTGGGAGAGATGATTCAATCTCCATGATCTAATCTCCTGGGAACTATGCAAAACAGTGTAGATAGATGGCCTACAGCGAGAACGGCGCTCGCTGCATCTTCCAGCAGCTGGTGTTCACGCTATCCTTCTGCCACGCGGTCAGGGTGTACCACTGTGACATCAAGCCTGAGAACCTCCTCCTCGACGAGCACCACAACCTCAAGGTTGCCGACTTCGGGCTCTCCACCCTCGCCGACACGGAGCACCGATGAGGCACTCCTCCACACCATCTGCGGGACGTCTCTCCATGTCCCACCAGAGGTGTTCACACGCAAGGGTAGACAGTGCCAAGGTGGACATCTGGGCTGCCGCCTCCTCCAGCCTGACCTAGCGCACCTAGATCCAGGTTGCCCCGGCTCTCTCCACCGCTGGCCTCGACGCGCCATGCAGCCTCTCGCACGGATCGACCCTCCTCTATCTGGCTCATCACGCTCGTTCATGGGGAAGAAGAAGACGAGACGGCCTGATGCCATCACTGGATCCCGCCGCCACTCCTCTTGGAAAGTTTGGCCTTCGCCGCCAGGCCTCCGCACAAGCGTCAGGCCGTAGCCACCTTGGATCCGGCCGTCGCTGCATCGGATCCGACCACCACCGCCCAGATCCGATCGCGCCTCCTTGGCACCACCTTAGATCCAGTCGCCGTCGTTCCAGATCCGGCCCGACACTACCCCGGCCAGCCTTCTTTTGGACTCCACGTCGCACCACCGCCTCCTGGCCACCATGCCCGCAACGCCTCCTCTAGCTATCAAGTCTTCCTCCTTCCACTCCCTCTTGGCCGATGGCGTCGCTGCCTCCAGCTTGCGCTGGCCTTCTCCGGTGCCCAGCTCGCCTCGGCGCTGAGCCCCCTCAACGCCGCGGACCTCCCACGCAGGCTCTACGAATTTGCCTCGGCCTTCTCTCTCTGCGTCGGATCCAGTCTGTACCATCGTCGCCAGGCTTCCCCCTTCTACTGGTGCTTTCTCTTCATCTCGGTTGAATCTATTCCCATATCTCCCTCTTTCTTCTTCCCACTGGCGCCAGCGAGGGCCATGCTAGACTCGCTAGTGGCCATCTACCTGCTTCCGCCTTCTGTGCTACTTTCCCTTCCTTCCTTCCTTCCTTCCACGCCTCCTTTGCTCTCCCTCCGTCGGCATCTCTCTCCACTGGCCACCTCCCTTCTCCAGTGCGCCGCCAAAATCCTCTGGCTACAGCCTCAACCTTTCTCTTCCCTGGCCCCCATTTGCTCTCCTTCCCCCCATCTTATCCACCAAGCGCCGGTGGCCACCCGCAGCATCATCGATGCGCCACCACAATTCCAACATGTGCTAGGCTGTAGCTCTCCATCGCCATCGACGTCGTCGAGCTTCAACTTCTTCCTCTTCTCTGATGTGCACCCCTTCTACTGGTTGCCCTCTCTCCGCAACCATCCTCTTCTCTTATGCCGCCGGCAATACTCCTTCGACGACTGCCCCTATGGCAGACAACTTCACCACTAGCTCTTTGCATGACGCTCCTCGTCGGCTTCTACTTCAACTTGAGCATCCTCGTCAACTTCTTCTCCAGCCTAAGCGTCCGCAACGCTCCCACTCCGACTGCAGGGGATGTTAGAGTAAATGTTTGGCAAGATTATCAGAGATAGGATATAATCAATTAAGTTGATTTGTATCCGATATGATTCCTTACATATCTCTAGTAACCTTCCACATCTGTATTAGATTGACTTGATCTCGAGTTTGTGGCACACATGGCACATTTCAAATCTATATTTACAAGAATGTCAGTATACACACGATAATAGCAAAAATGTATGTTTTGTTGCCCGGTCACCGGGCGGCAACGCTGTGGAGTGGACACCTAGTCGAAGGAGCCCCGTGGCCATGCGACAAGTGCCTACCGCCCTACCACTGTGCGACCAAGGGCCTACCGTCTAGTCACCAGGCTCTAGGTAATTAAGCATTTACAATTAATTAGTTTAATTGCATGATTAGAAAATTTAACACTCATTGTTCGTATAATTTTTTAGATATAACACATGAGCACAAAAACTTATGAAATTTTTTTATGGAGCTTCCCAACGTAGCGTAGTTCATTGTGTAATTTGCTCGTAATTTTTGTCCATTATGAATTTTACTTAAAAATTCATTTACGTAAACTATTTGTAGGAATTTTTTAATATAGGAAATGAAATCGAAAAATTAGAGTAGTGGACTTAGTGGTGTAATTTTTTATTCAATACATAACGAGTACATATGGTAGTACAAACAATGCATGGCACGGGATATAGCTGTACAAAAAGTGCATCGCACAGGATGAGATATGGCTCACTCATCTGAGCCACTACTATCTCCTTGTTGTGTCTACCTCTGTGTGCATGGCCTTGTCTTCCATTGAGCATGTCCCATGGGGTACGACAGCCAATTCGGAGCGTGCATGTCGGATCAGAGGAGGTATGGAGATCGATCCGTCTATTCAGTAGCCGGTGGTGGTCCAGTAGATTGAGGTACAGTAGATAGTGTCTTGTTGTAAGCGTTGCTCCTGCTGAGACATGCTAAATTGGGGGCTACCAGAAATGAAGTCGTGAATGATGGGCTCTAGAAATCCCTGTTGTGTGGAGGAGCCCTGGCCTTCTCTATACGGTGTGCCAGCGATGTCGGAGGATCTCTACCCACCGAAGTCTCCAAACCCTGCATACGGTGTGAATGATGAGCTTTGCCCTGCATACGCTATAAACCCTAGCGCCATGTATCACTCCCTGGAAGCAGCCGAGAGGCTCGTATCATCATCAGTGAACTAGTCGTCACCCCCACGTTGAATTCAAGATTGTAAGATGGAATGATATTAGTCACAATAAATATTCTAGATATAGAATGTGAATCTCATACATCCCGAATGTGCAGCGAAGATGACCAACGGGGCGTTGTATTCTCTATAGGGTGTGCAGAGGGTAAAAGTGATGCATCTCGATAATAGACCTATGGCGGAAGAACACCATGATGTTAGTAGAATGTAAGGCATAACAGAAAAATAAAATATAGATTTGTACGTAAGTTACCTCCTCGTCCATCTGGCCCATAGATGATCGACAAGTAGTACTATGATGCCAGTCGAACTCGGTAGGTCACGATGGCTGGCCAGACTCACTAGGTCACGATGATCTGGCGGGTGAGCACGGTGCCGCCACTAGGTGCCTGATGTGCATGGCGTGGTCTGTCGAACGATCGCAGCTCAGGTTGTCCATTATTTTTTTGGCTTGCGATAGGATGTACTTAAAAGTTTTCTGTAGGGCCGATGGTGTGTTTGGGCTGCTAATGATTGTTTTAGACATACTTGCGATGCGCTGCGCCTGCTCCAACTGAAATGACATACGAAACAGGTTAAGTAACAACTAGTATGAATTTTATAAATAAAACAATCAGTTCACAACTATCTTACGATGTCAAGCCACCGTGAAGCGCTATGGGGATCGAATGAGCGTTGTAAACTATCATCGTGTGTGACCTGCTCTGGGCGATCTAGTAGAGGAATGGTCAGTTTGCCACATGACCGAGGTATGTACTACTGTATGTACACCTCGTACGTCTGAATATCATACGGACGTTGCTCCATTAAGACATCCAATAGTGCTCTATCTGTCCATGCTGTCGTCCACTCTTGCAGTGGCTGCCAGTCCATGCCATGCCGACCCGCCCTCGATTGCATGCATTTCCAAAATCATTGATGTCACAAAAGAAACCTACGAAGTGGAAACATTACTCAGATAGAGTTTGACTCAAAGGTGTGTAGCTCGCTGCAAGAACCTACCGTCTGGAGGGGGCACGACCTGGTACAAACTGAACTGTCGCATTATACAATGTGGCAGATAAGCCTCCACTATATATGAGAACACCAGATGGCAGGTCGTCACCCATAACTCGACATCCTGGAGGCATTACATGGATAGCCTGTGTGGTGCTACACTCAGCATGAACTCTGGAGTCCATGAAGCCCAGATGATGTTGTTGTCGTGCAATGACTCGAACTCATTGTGCCACAACGAGTAGCACCTCACCGGTCTGTCCTTGGCCCATCATAGACAGTGATAGGAACGGGATCCCGATCTTCCAACAGGTTCTGGATATGTTCGATTTGGTGGAGGTGCGACACAAATCGATCCAGCTTCCGAACAACACGTTTCAAACCCCGCAATCGCAGCACCACGTCTCCTCAGGTTGTTACTACTACCACAGTGTAAAGCATCATTATCAAATTCGCAAGGTCGACCCAATAAAAGAGAGCATGCTTGCATGGGAACCACATCACAATCAATATGATCAGCATAACCACCAATGGAAAAATGATTCGGCATGTTTGCGTTACCTTAGCTTTTCCAAAGTCATTTAACCACTGAATATGGTATGGATGTGGATGCGGTCGCGTGGTCAAGCCAAGCTTTTTGACCAAATCAGAACTCACCAAGTTGTTGCAGCTTCCTCCATCAATGATGACACGTGCGCGCCGGTTCTTGATTGCGAAGAAAGTCTGAAACAAATTATGGCGTTGAAGCTTATCAGGTTGTTGTACTGTGCAGCCGAGGACTCGCTGCACAATGATGCTCCGTGGCGTCGCTGTGGACGCCCACCAAGGACCAGTCGTCATCACCACCGCCATTGTAAATGCGAGGCAGCAGCAACATCATCATCCTCCTCGACATCCGGCGCTGATGTAGCCTCCATCTTCGTGGCAATGTATGCCCGTTGGCTAGGGCAATTCTTCTACACATGACCAAGCCCATGGCAGCGTGGCACCGCATGTCGGAGGAGGCCCGTTGAAGCCACGGAAGAAGAACTCTTGGTGGACCACGCAAAGAATGTTTTGTAGAATCGCAAGGCGTGTTGTGGAAGGTGGCTTGGTGGTGCTGCTGCAAACTTGTTCGCGGTGGTGGAGAGAATGAAAACTCAAGAAGACTTGGGCGATCCGTCAATGTAGTCGTTCGCGGCGTGTAGAAGGGTCGTCGGTGCTAGCCTTCGCCGATTCCTTGCGTCCCTGTAATTCTTTTTCTGCAAGCATAGCAAGCTGGAACAAGCGGTTGTGATAGTAAAATCTTTATAATCAACAATATCCTGAATTTCACGCCGTAACCCCGTAGAAACGACAAATCTTATCCTCCGCTTCTCAACAATCCCACAACGCACCATACCCTTTTGAAGCTCGGCATAATAGTCTCGAACAGAACTATCACCTTGTTCTAAGCGCTGCAATTTTTTCTCAAATCACGTTTATATGAGGAGGAACAAAACGATTACGCATAGCTTCTTTTAACCACTCCCATGTATCAGGTTGTAGCGCATGGTACCCATTCATTCCACGGATAATAGCAAAGTCCTTAAACTCACTAGTAGCTTGTCTAACTCTATGTTGTTCAGAACCAAGTGAGAATTAAACTTACGCTCTACCGTCATCTCCTAATCAAGATATATTTCAGCATCATAAAGACCAAAAAGATGGAATGGTAAACTTGACTTTAGCAAAGGGTCGTCGTTACCATGACGGTTTTGGTTATTACCTCCCATACCATGTCGGTTTTGTCAAGACGCCGACGTAGTCGGGCATCTTGTGTCGTCCACGATCAATGTTGCCATCCGCATCATACATCGTGTCATCATCATGATGATGACCGTCATTGACAGTGGCGGCGTGCCTCAATGTGTCCATCCGACTAGTGAGGTCACCATCCGCCGCTCCACCCGCTCAATGCCTTCCGTGGTGTTCAACTGGGCAATGGCGGCGACGATGGTGTCCATTCTCGCGCCGAGATCAGTGAGTGAAGCATTTTGTTTGTCGAGCGCAGCTTGTAGCTGGGCGCGACTAACACACTAGTTGAAATCGCCCGGTGTCCCGTCCCCTTCATCTCCTGCCATGGTTAGTGGAAACATAGGGAAAACAAAAGGATTATCCCTATCAACTACAAAGTAAGGGCAGTGGGAACCCACAAAGGAAGTGGCTTACCAAGCTCTTATAAGTGTTCTTACCAAAGCAAGGCAAAGGATGCCTGGAGAGTGTGATCCGGTGATTGCAAGGGTCAAAAACTGTGCTATCCGGAAGTAGGTATATGGAGCTTGGCAGGCCAAATATGTTAGTGGAACACAAATCAATAACAGATAGTAATGCTGAATAAATGTCCAAAGCACTGGTCCTAGTTGCTGGTCTAAATGTGTCATATATCAGTTATGATATTATGAACAAGGAGTCAAGACCAGAATAGTAAACCAAAGACAGCAACAAGATGGCCAGGCAATGAGAAACTTAATTCAGCATAAGCACAAAATAAATAAAGCTCTGTCATCTAAAACTGTGCTCTGTCACGGTTTTTTTTTGCACGGATAGCACTCTCAGCACTATAAGGCCAGGTGCCGAAATTTTTCTTTTTTTCTTTTATTTTTTTTCACAAAGCAGAGCACAGAAATAGGAACCACACAAAGTTTCACCTCAATCTAATATAAGGTGTGGCCTACAGAAAATGATGAATGTGCTGTAAATTCGGTGATGAAATTTTGGAGCTCGAGTACTGCACTTTCCAGGCCGAATTTGGGCAAAATAAATTCACCAAACCTGGCCAAGCTAGGGAGTTTCGGATGCACAATTCAATTTCACCCAATTTGAAAAAAAATCGCCTGATTTCGAGTCTGTATGAGAAAGTTACGGCCGTTTGAAGGAGGGCCACCGAGTTATGGTTGCTGTGGAGGCTGAAACGAAAATCGGGTGGAGGAAATTGGTGGAAATTGGGGGCGGAAGCTCGGGGAAAGGTGGGGGATGGTGCTGGGTGATCACGAGACGCGATGGATGACTCAAAATAGAGGGTGGGATATGGGTGGGAAAATAAAAGTTGACGGCTAGGGTTTGTATGAGAGGTAGCGGAAGCAAGACAATCCGAAACAAAACACGATCTAAACCAGCAACACAACTCGACTAAGGACACAAACTCAACACTACGGACTCTGAAATCAAATTGTGCAAAAGGCTAAACGAGATCTGGGACAGGAAACAACCTATGACTACAAAAAAATTTTGTAGGGCTTTTTCTTGGACTCTAGGATGAAACCGAAAACAACAAAGGTAGGGTAAACTCGAACCTGAAGGAACACCTGAAGCTCTGATTACCACTTGATAGGAACGGGGTCCCGATCTTCCAACAGGTTCTGGATATGTTCGATTTGGTGGAGGCGCGACACAAATTGATCCGGCTTCCGAAGAACACGTTCCGAACCCCGCAATCGCAGCACCACGTCTCCTCAGGTTATCAACCGTGCGCAGCCTGGTTGACCTCACCAAGAAGGCTAATCCTCACCTGCGAATCAAAGAACACAAGCAAGAACAAGCAAGAACACAACTGAATTGCAGATGTATTGATTTAGCACTCGAAAGTTGGGGTCTCACAAACGGATGAACGACGAAACTGTTCAAAGACAGAATAATCTAAGCAAAAACCCAAACCCTAATGGTGGGGGTGGCGACTGGATATAGAGGAGTGAGGGGCGTGCAAAACCCCTGGACGCGCCCTAATGGGCTCCAACACGATACAAAGCCGAACGGCCCAAAAGACGGTGGCGCAGGCGCGCAGCACCCTGACAGATTCTGAATGCCCACTTGTTTTGACGATTCCTGTTGACTCAGAAGGAATTTTGACATGGGACTAGAGCCATTGGAAAGGTCGCCTTCTCATCTTTCCATCCATATGTAGAACGTCCAAAACAGAGCCCGGATACGATCTGGGCGTCCGTTTTAGTGCGGCCTGGTCCTGGACTCCGAAGTGGATTCGAAGTCGGCTTTAGTTGGGCCTCCAACATGATTCGACCGCCCTTGCTGGACTTGTGCGCCTCGTAGCCCTTCTCCAAGTACTTTCAGGTCCTCTCCATGGTTCCTAATCATAATTAAATCATTAGGTAGCAATCGATTCTCAAATGAACAAAAAGAAGTACTTAGGAACGAGCTCACCTGTAAATTCAATTGTCGGACGCAAGCTCTAGTGATTAGTCCTTGAATGTCAAGTGGAGTGTTGTGTGTATCCGAAGAAGTGATGTCCTCATCAGACAGGCACCAGTCCACTAGAAGCCTATAGTGGTCTCGTCTATCTAGCCGACGAACACAGTGAATGGGTGCACTAGCCTCTGGAAAGTCCCCAAAATTCAAAAGGAATTTTTCTTGATTTTTGCTGAATTTTTGGTTGAAATTCGAAAACTTTCCCTTTCGGGAAAGTTTCCCCGCGCGCCGCCTTCCCTTTCTGGGCCTGCGCCTTCTTTTCTCCTTGGCGCCCCGCAACTTCCCGCCTCCTCCCGCGCCCAGGCGCCTCCCTCGCCCCTCACTCCGGCGGCGCGCTCTCCCGCTTCTCTCCTTCTCTCGCGGACGCCAGCCCCGCCCCCGCCTCTCCCTCGCGCGTGCGCTGCGCGCGCCCGCGGCTTTGGACCGCCAGCACCACTCCGCCGCCCGTCGGTCCGAAGGCCGCCTCCTCCCCGCGCTGCGTTGTCGTCTCCTCACTCGCCCTGGCCCCGCTTGCCAGCCCCCGCGCCTCCTCTTCCCCGCGCGCGGACACACTTTCCCACGCCGCTCCGGCCACCAGCTCCCTCTCCCGTCGCCATTAATGCCTCGCAGGGCCTGGCACCGCCCCACACCGCGGAGAGACCCGCCACCAGCTCCCCCGTCCTGCCCCTTGACCCCGGCGCCCTCGGTCACCCCTCCTTCCTCGGATTCCCCTCTCCCTCGCTCGGGCATAAAAGCCTCCCCTCGGTGCCCGCCCGAGCCTTTGCTCCCCGAGCTTCCCCACTGCCCCCATTCGCCTCCCGTCACTCCCGCGCAGCTCCCCGAGCTCCCGATTGAGCTCCCGCCGCCCCAGTCGCCGCCGCCATCCTCCCCTGGGCCGGCACCCCCGTAAAGAGGCTCTTCGCCTCACTCCCTCATCACTTGATTCCCGCGTCCGAGCATCCTCCACTTGCTAATGCCTTTGGTACCCTTGTCCGCGGTAGCCGCCCGTGGAGCACGGCCACCGAGGCTCGCCGTCGACTCCAACCACCCTCCCGTGGCTAGACCTGCGAAGCCTCCCGCCTTCCACCGCCACCGCCATCGTGAGCACCACCTCCTCTCTCCGTGAAACCACCGCCATTTTAGCTCAACCGGCCCCGGAGACCTCCCCCACCGCAGAGGACCCGATTTTCCCCCTTCTGCCTCTAGCTTACTCCACTGACCCCCGAGCTCCACTAAGCCCAAAAATGGACTCACTGTGGTGAGATCTACCCGCTGACACCTCCGTTGCCGCGGCGAGCCTGGCGCCGGACCGCCACCGCTGCCGTATCCCGCCGCGGGAGCATCAGAAGCGCTGGAGGTTGAAGACGGGGACGTGGCCCCATCTCCGTCGCTCGTTCCCTCCCGTGCCGTCTAACCTCCACCGCCGGATGGCAACAAGTCGTAGCCGTCGGATCTTCGTAAAGTCCGCGCTCCATCTCCGTTCGATCTCTTCCCCGTACCGCTTCGCCACTTTCGCACCGCAGCCGTCCGATGCCACTTAAGTTCCCTCCTCTCCACCGTCCATCTCCCTCGTACCGGTTCGCCTGTTCCCCTTCTTTCCGGCCGTTCGATTCCTCCTTCCCGCCTTGATCCGGCCGTCGCGCTTCGCCACCGCCGGCCCGCGCCGCCACGCGGCGCCATCCAGCCACGCGGCGCGCTCGCCGTGGGCCGTTTTCCTCGGCCCACCTCTCTCCCAGCAGCGTGCGTTTGAAATCCGGCCGGCCGCATCAGAGCACCCGGGCCGGCGACACTGTTCATTCCTATTTTCTCCGATTTTCCAATTTTAAATCGATAAATTCAAATAAATCCCAGAAAATCACAGAAAATCCCAAAAATTCCCAAATTTCACCACTTTGCTCCAAATATTATTCCAGACCCAGTGGTGACCTCCTTTTCCACAAATTCATTCCACATAAATTCCTAAAATTCCCCATTTGAGGATTTTTGCATTTTACTCCTTTTTAAATAGTTTATTTTTCCTCGCTTGATTAGTCTCAAGCTGGATTTAATTTATTTTATGTGTTTGCGCTAGTGTCAAAGATCCCGGAAGATCAAGTGCAGTCGCAGGATCCAGGAACTTCTACGTTCGAGCTAGCCGAGTTCGTCCAAACTGTCGGCAAGTCTCAAATCCTTGATCAAGTTGAAATCCCATGCCATTTAAATTATGTTATTATGTTATTTGCATTGAGCTAATTCTGAAATGTTAATTCGAAAGTAAAATAAAATGTTAGAATGACTTGTTATATAGTTAATCCTACCACCGATAAATGCCCTGTTAAATTTTTGCCATGCCCTTGTAACCCTAGAAATAATTATCTGTTAATCTAGATAACTGTAGGTTATTACTATCATGCAAAATGTTACACTAATAAGGTCGTGGCTGTGGGGCCAATAGAATTTGAAAAACCCGACTCTAAGGTAGGGTGGTATGGGACACCGTATCTTAGAGCGGAGAGTCTTGGCGTGCACAAGGTAGGGTAAGGGGGAGTGGAAACCGCAAGGCGGTCCTCGCCAATCTTTTACCCTAGGAATGAAGTTAGGGTAAGGGTGTTGTGGGAAGCCGCGAGACGGTCTACGCCCACCGCTTACCTTAGGTTGGGTCGCGTGCTGGCGAGGTTGCGGACGGTGAAAATGTAAGGATGAAACCCTTACGCTAAGCAAATGTCACGTGATCGCCAACCACGGAGTTGACTTGTCAACACCGGTCTAGTAGCCGCTCAACTCAATTGAAACTCTACAGAGGATTAGCGGTGAGGTTAGGCCAGCGGTTACTGTTGCCTAACAACGGTAGAGTTCACTCGAAGCGGCACCGTTTTTCTCTTGTGTGGGTGTGTGTGTGTGTGTGTGTGCGAGCCAGACCCGGGTGAATTCTACCGGGTAGAGCCTATATAAAGAATTGAGCAGTGAAACGACCTGGCTTTCTTAACTCTTTAGCGGGAGTTAAGGGATCGTGTGGGTAAAGCTGAGCAAACTCTGCAGAGTCAAATAAATGGTATTCGAATACGCCGTGCTCCCGGTTATTGGAGCTGTGTCACTTGGGTGATTCCAGCCGCGAAGCTTAAGTAGTTTTGTACATACTTTAACTTGATTAGTTGGTTAATGAACTCTTCGTGAAAACCCCCGTGTTCTTGAGAAGTAGTTTTGGGTCCATTTTGAAAAATGCTTGCAAAATAAAACTGCATCCACCAAATGTAATAAACCAAGTATACCCCCTTCCTTTGTTGATCCGTGCAAGTAGTAAGTTAGGGTTTCCCTTGTGATTTGCTGAGTACGGGGTCGGAGTACTCAGGCTTGCTATGCCACAGATACCAGAAGGAAAAGAAGGCAATTCAAGACTTCGTGTTGGAAAGGTCTCCTCGTCGAAGACCCGAGGCTTTCGGTCTTGGCCGCGCTCAAGCGGATCTTGGAGTTTTTGTAATGTAAGTATACTTTGGGCTTGCACGCCCCGCTGTCGAAAATGGATGTTAATCCTTATGTGAAATATATGCTGGTCTTTTGTTGTAAGCATGCAATGGTATACTCTTGCGCGACGTTCCATAACTATTCAGGAGTGAATAGTTGCGAATGTCGTGAACCAGACGCTACCGAAACGGGCGTTACAAGAAGTGGTATCAGAGCAGGCTCTTGACCGTAGGTTGAGACCTAAGGCAAACTAGGAAGCGATTTTATCGCAAAACTTAATTTAAGCCATAAAAAGGGTTTACGAAAAATATAAGTATTATTGCTGTCTTTTTCCTCTCTCGTTGCTACCTTATCTATCTTAGTTTACTCCTGCTTAAGTTTTGCTTTGGCAAAATGTTTACCGCTTTGCTTATCTAGTTTCAAAATTTCGTTTCTCGGCAGCTGGAGGAGTAGCCGTTGTTCGCTAGTCTAGACTGACCCTGAGTTGTAGTAGTGCTTTTGTAATGTAAAGTAGGTGTAATCATGAACCCTAAGTGGTTTGTGTACCACTTGCATATTGTAAATCTATGTTCATTATCTCATATGTTGTTTGCTTAATTATCAGTAACCCCCCTGCATTCAAAGCTTTCTCCTGTCCCCTTTCGCTCTCGTTCTTACCTTATTCACCCTATACTTACCTTGAAATTCAAAGTCTTACTTATCCCCTCTTATTCTCCAAAGCCCCTGCAAAGCTGATCTCCAGTTCCCAATTGGCAGATGGATCCAACACAGCAGAGTGGTCAGACCAACGGGCAGGGTGCACCTGCCACAGATCAAGTCCAGATGCCAGAACAGCAAGGAGAATCATTGCCACAATTCATTGCCAAAGTGACACCCGAAGAGTCAGTGACAGCGTCAAGCGCAAATGCAGTGAAGTTTATAGCCTTCCTGCAAACTCAACCCCCAAAATTCCCTTCAACCACAGAGTCACTGAATGCAGATAACTGGTTACGAGATATTGAAAGAAAAATGAATACTATCCAGTGTACAAATAAGGAAAAGGTTCTTTTCGCCACCTATCAGTTGTCCGAGCCCGTAATTACTTGGTGGAATGCTATCCAATGGATGCATCCTAAGGAGAAAGATATTACATGGGAAGACTTTGTGAGGAGATTTCGTAAAGCCCACATTTCTCCTGAAGTTTTCACTGAAAAATATCAGGATTTCCTTAACCTCCAACAAGGAGAGAACTCCATCACAACATATCTACAACAATTTCATCAATTATCCCAATTTGCTCAAGAGGAGACTAACACTGAAGTTAAAAGGATGGAGTACTTTATGAAAGGTCTACAACCCAATATGAGACAACGCCTTCAAACCATGAAGTTTTCAAGCCTGTTGAGCCTGGTTGATCGAGCTCTACAGATAGAAGAAAGACCATGTTACGTGAAAGTCATGAAACGAAAGAAGCCTTCGCCTCCATCACCAACAGCTTGTTTTCACTGCCAACAGGATGGGCATTATCGTGACAAATGCCCACTAAAGTCCTTACCCGAAGAAGAAGCTAAAGAGCAAGCAAAGAGGCGGACATCATCATCCCGCCTGCCACCGATGGAAGAAGATGAATCTTACCCTAAGAGGACCAGAATGGAGGATGACGGAAAGTGTAAGTCAGCGCACAAGTCTCAGTCTTCACACAATGCTCAGCAGAGCAAGACCACGGGATCACCCGCATTTCGATCCCAACCCTTCCGTCAATTTGTGACGATACCGAAGACCCAGCCCGGACAGTCTCGGCAGTATGCCACTCCCTCCCCACTCGCCATCGAGTGCCTCACCTGCGGTGGCAAGCATCTTGCTAGCAGCTGTCCACGAAGGACATTTGCATGTTTCCAGTGTGGAGAGAATGGACACTACAGGCATCAGTGTCCCAGGAGGAGTTTGTCATCAGAAGCAGCTAAGCTCCAAGTCCAAAACCAGCAGGCAGTCAAGGAAATATGAGCTATGTAGAACAAGAAATGAGATGATGTACTTTTGGTTACCCTTTTGTAAACCGGTTGGAAGAACTTCATGGTTTGTCTGTAAATTACTTTAACTAAGACTTGTGGCAAAATTATGAAGATGTGTGAAGACCATTTGTATAAAGTGAAATGGGTGTGATAGTCATGTTGTAATAGAGTTAATCCCAACAGACCCAATCATATCCAACCTTGGTACGACATAATTCATCCAAGTGGGAACCGCACCGCACACGCAAGGATGATAAACAGTTGCAGGTGAAGAGGAGTCAAAGTCAATCTAGAAGAGGTTAAAGCAGATTTGCTGCAGCCAGACATGCAAGCGTTAGATGTCATTTCGGGCATGGACTGGCTAGCCCAGAACAAAGGCAAGGTAGATTGTGAGATCAAAACAGTATCATTGGTAATCCTTGAAGATCAGAAAGTGGAAAAAAAAGGAAAGAAAAAAAAAGAAGTATTGAAGGATGCAAGAAAGCGCATGATCAACATACTAGCAGTTACACCAGATCAAGTGCCAGTAGTACAAGAATGCCCTGATGTGTTTCCGAAAGAACTGCCGGGCAGACCCTGACAGACAAGTGGAACTTACCATAGAGTTGATTCCAGGTACAAAACCAATTGCCAAGCATCAGTAAGGAATGTTAGCCAGTGAACTGAAAGAGCTCAAAAGTCAGTTAGATGAATTGCAAGAAAAAGAATACATTCGACCAAGTGTTTCACCTTGGTCGACACCAATTTTATTTGTGAAGAAAAAGAATAAAGAGTTGAGGATGCGTGTTGATTACAGAGGTTTGAATGTTGTCACAATTAAAAACAAGCATCCACTTCCGAGGATTGATGACTTGTTTGATCAACTCAAGGTTGCCAAAATATTTTCCAAGATCAACTTGCGCTCGGGTTACCAACAACTCAAGACCCAAGAGCAAGATCAAGAGAAGACAGCCGTTATCACCAGATATGGATTGTATGAGTTCACGGTCGTCCCCTTTGGTTTAACCAATGCGCCAGCTTATCCCATGAACCTTATGAATCTGGTGCATATGGACCAATTGGACCGATTCGTGATAGCCTTCGTCGATGATATTCTGATTTACTCCAAAAGGAAGAGGAACACACGGAGCATTTGCACACGGCTTTGATCAAATTGGGAGAACATCAGTCGTATACCAAGTTCGACAAATGCAGTTTTGGCTGAAGGAAGTTGCTTTCTTGGGACATATTATATCAGAAGATGGAGTCAAGGTTGACCCAGAAAAGATAACCGCAGTCATGGAATGGAAGCAGCCCAAGACCGTAATGGAAGTGAGAAGATTTCTTGGATTGGCGGGCTATTATCGCCGATTCATAGAAGGATTCTCCAAGATTTCTCGTCCACTCACTCAACTCCTGAAGAAAGACAGACCATTCACTTGGACAGATGCTTGTGAGGAAAGTTTTCAGTTGCTGAAGACCAAGTTGACAACCACGCCAGTCTTGATTTTACCCAATCCAGAGAAGGAGTTTCAGATTTACTGCGACGCCTCAAAGCAAGGTTTGGGTTGTGTGCTTATGCAAGATGGAAAAGTTGTTGCCTACGTATCCAGACAACTGAAGCTGCATAAGGAGAACTACCCGACTGATGACTAGCAGCTGTGGTGCCTTCTCTCAAAATTTGGAGGCACTACCGGTTAGGGAAGCTTTAAAAGATGTTCCCAGACCGCAAGAGTTTGAAGTATTTGTTCACACAGCTAGAATTGAATATGAGACAGCGAAGATGGTTAGAGTTGAATAAAGACTATGACATTGATCTCCAATATCACCCGGGCAAGGCAAATGTGGTTACCGATACCCTCAGCCGAAAAGTTCAACAAAGCAAACCGAATACTGCAGAATACCCACCAGAATTGCAAAGAGATATACTACGACTGAATTTGATAATCACTGAACAAGGCAGTATGACAGCATTAGAGATTCAACCGTTGTTGACAGATCAGATCAAAGCAGCACAAGATGAAGATGAAGAGATTCAAAAACTGAAAAAGAGAGTTCAGGAAGAAGACTCAACAGAATATATGATAGACGAGCATGGAATCCTTACCTTCCGTGATCGCTATTGTATACCCAACAAGAAGGAGTTGAGAGAGTTAATCTTATCCGAAGCTCATTCGTCCCAACTTTTCAATCCATCCCGGAAGCGCCAAAATGTACCAAGACTTGAAGAAACAGAATTGGTGGAACCAGATGAAGAAAGAAGTGGCAGAATATGTAGGTAAGTGTGATGTCTGCCAGCAGATCAAGATAAACCACCAAAATGGAAATGGGATAGCATTGATGTGGACTTCATTGCTGGACTTCCCAAGACTTGTGAGGGTTATGACGCTATCTGGGTCATTGTTGATAGACTGACCAAGGTAGCTCATTTCCCCGATTAGCGGACCTACGGGAAGGACAAGTTTGTAGAATTGTACTTGACGAGAATAGTAACACTCCATAAAGTTCTGAAGAAGATTGTCCAAGGTAGAGGAGCACAGTTTACATCCAAATTCTGGGAAAAATTACATGAAGCTTTGGGCACTGATTTGAACTTCAGTTCAGTGTATCCCCCACAGACAGATGGATAGACAGAGAGAACCAACCAGATTTTGGAAGATATGTTGAGAGCGTGTGCAATCGGGTATGGTGCAGCATGGAACACCTGCTTACCGTTTGCTCAGTTCTCATACAACAACAGCTACCAAGCCTGCATCCAAATGGCACCGGTTGAAGCACTTTATGGCAGAAAACGCAGGACCCCATTGAATTGGACAGAAACAGGAGAACGACAACTTATTGGCCTCAAATTGCTCAAGACGCTGCAGCACATGTTAGGATTATCAGAGAAAGACTCAAGGTTGCACAAGACCGATGTAAGAGCTATGCCGACAACCACGAAGGGACTTGAGTCAAATTGAGACTTCGTATACATCAAGGTCACACCATTCAAGATAGTCAAGAGGTTTCAAGTCAAAGGCAAACTAGCACCGAGGTATGTGGGTCCGTTTCAAGTCATCGGAAGAATTGAAGAAGTAGCTTATCAAGTACAACTACCACCCAACTTGTCAAGAATACACAATGTGTTCCATGTATCTTAACCTCAAAGTGTCTACGATGAAATTACGATGAGGTACCTCATCGGATATTGAATTGCAAGATGACTGCACATATGCTGAAGAACCACTACAAATACTTGAAGTTTCAGAAAGACAGCTCTGAAACAAGAACGACAGGTTTTGCAGAGTGCAATGGAGGAATCACACAGCGGATGAGTCCACTTGAGAACGAGAGTCAGACTTGCAGCGAGATTTCCCCAACTTACTCCCTGGACCAAGTTAATCTCGGGGTCGAGATTCTTTTAAGGGGGGTAGGTTGAAAAGTCCCCAAAATTCAAAAGGAATTTTTCTTGATTTTTGCTGAATTTTTGGTTGAAATTCGAAAACTTTCCCTTTCGGGAAAGTTTCCCCGCGCGCCGCCTTCCCTTTCTGGGCCTGCGCCTTCTTTTCTCCTTGGCGCCCCGCAACTTCCCGCCTCCTCCCGCGCCCAGGCGCCTCCCTCGCCCCTCACTCACTGGCGCCGCGCCTCCCCTTCTCCCTTCTCGCGCGACGACGCCCGCCCGCCTCTCCCTCGCGCGTGCTGCGCGCGCGCATGCTTTGGACCGCCAAGCACCACTCCGCCGCCGCCGGTCGAAGGCCGCCTCCTCCCGCGCTGCGTTGTCGTCTCCTCACTCGCCTCGCCCGCTTGCCGCCCCGCGCCTCCTCTTCCCCGCGACACACTTTCCCCACGCCGCTCGGCCACCGCCTCCTCTCCGTCGCCATTAATGCCTCGCAGGCTCGGCACCGCCCACACCGCGAGAGACACGCCACCGCTCCCGCCCCGCCCCTTGACCCGGCGCCTCGGTCACCCCTCCTTCCTCGGATTCCCCTCTCCTCGCTCGGCATAAAGCCTCCTCGGTGCCCGCCCGAGCCTTTGCTCCCCGAGCTTCCCCACTGGCCCCATTCGCCTCCCGTCACTCCCGCGCAGCTCCCCGAGCTCCCGATTGAGCTCCCGCCGCCCCACCGCGCCGCCATCCCCGGGCCGGCACCGTAAAGAGGCTCTTCGCCTCACTCCTCATCACTTGATTCCCGCGTCCGGAGCATCCTCCACTTGCTAATGCCTTTGGTACCCTTGTCCGGCCGTAGCCGCCGTGGAGCACGGGCCACCGAGGCTCGCCGTCGACTCCAACCACCCTCCGTGGCTGCACTGCGAAGCCTCCCGCCTTCCACCGCCACCGCCATCGTGAGCACCACCCTCCTCTCTCCGTGAAACCACCGCCATTTTAGCTCAACCGGCCCCGGAGACCTCCCCCACCGCAGAGGACCCGATTTTCCCCTTCGCCTCTAGCTTACTCCATCGACCCCGAGCCCACTAAGCCCAAAAATGGACTCACCGTGGTGAGATCTACCCGTTGACACCTCCGCTGCCGCGGCGAGCCTGGCGCCGGACCGCCACCGCTGCCGTATCCCCGCCGCGGGAGCATCAGAAGCGTCTGGAGGTTGAAGACGGGGACGGGCCCCATCTCCGTCGCCGTTCCTCTCCGTGCCGCCTAACCTCCACCGCCGGATGGCAACAAGTCGTAGCCGTCGGATCTTCGTAAAGTCCGCGCTCCATCTCCGTTCGATCTCTTCCCCGCACCGCCGCCACTTTCGCACCGCAGCCGTCCGATGCCACTTAAGTTCCCTCCTCTCCACCGCCCATCTCCTCGCGTGCCGGTTCGCCTGTTCTCTTCTTTCGGCCGCTCGATTCCTCCTTCCCGCCTTGATCCGGCCGCCCGCGCCGCGCCACCGCGGCCGTCGCCCGACACGCGGCGCCATCGTGCCACGCGGCGCACTCGCCGTGGGCCGTTTTTCCCCTCGGCCCACCTCTCTCCCGCGCGCGCGCGTGCGTTTGAAATCCGGCCGGGCCGCACTGTAGCACCCGGGCCGGCCTGACACTGTTCATTCCTATTTTCTCCGATTTTCTAATTTCCAGAAATCAGATAAATTCAAATAAATCCCAGAAAATCACAGAAAATCCCAAAAATTCCCAAATTTCACCACTTTGCTCCAAATATTATTCCAGACCCAGTGGTGACCTCCTTTTCCACAAATTCATTCCACATAAATTCCTAAAATTCCCCATTTGAGGATTTTTGCATTTTACTCCTTTTTAAATAGTTTATTTTTCCTCGCTTGATTAGTCTCAAGCTGGATTTAATTTATTTTATGTGTTTGCGCTAGTGTCAAAGATCCCGGAAGATCAAGTGCAGTCGCAGGATCCAGGAACTTTACGCTCGAGCTAGCCGAGTTCGCCCAAAGCGCTCGGCAAGTCTCAAATCCTTGATCAAGTTGAAATCCCATGCCATTTAAATTATGTTATTATGTTATTTGCATTGAGCTAATTCTGAAATGTTAATTCGAAAGTAAAATAAAATGTTAGAATGACTTGTTATATAGTTAATCCTACCACCGATAAATGCCTGTTAAATTTTTGCCATGCCCTTGTAACCCTAGAAATAATTATCATTAATCTAGATAATCGAGGTTATTACTATCATGCAAAATGTTACACTAATAAGGTCGTGGCTGTGGGGCCAATAGAATTTGAAAACCCGACTCTAAGGTAGGGTGGTATGGGACACCGTATCTTAGAGCGGAGAGTGGCGTGCACAAGGTAGGGTAAGGGGGAGTGGAAACTGCAAGGCGGTCCTCGCCAATCTTTTACCCTAGGAATGAAGTTAGGTAAGGGTGTTGTGGGAAGCCGCGAGACGGTCTCACGCCCACCGCTACCTTAGGTTGGGTCGCGTGCTCGCGAGGTTGCGGACCGGTGAAAATGTAAGGACTGAAACCCTTACGCTAAGCAAATGTCACGATGATCGCCAACCACGGAGTTGACTTGTCAACACCGGTCTAGTAGCCGCTCAACTCAATTGAAACTCTACAGAGGATTAGCGGTGAGGTTAGGCCAGGCGGGTTACGGTTGCCTAACAACGGTAGAGTTCACTCAAGCGCACCGTTTTTTCTTGTGTGGGTGTGTGTGTGTGTGTGTGTGCAGCTGGACTGAGTGAATTCTACGGGTAGAGCCTATATAAAGAATTGAGCGGTGAAACGACACGGCTTTCTTAACTCTTTAGCGGAGTTAAGGGATCGTGTGGGTAAAGCCGAGCAAACTCGCAGAGTCAAATAAATGGTATTCGAATACGCCGTGCTCCCTGCTATTGGAGTGTGTCACTTGGGTGATTCCACCATGAAGCTTAAGTAGTTTTGTACATACTTTAACTTGATTAGTTGGTTAATGAACTCTTCGTGAAAACCCCGTGTTCTTGAGAAGTAGTTTTGGGTCCATTTTGAAAAATGCTTGCAAAATAAAAGCGCATCCACCAAATGTAATAAACCAAGTATACCCTTCCTTTGTTGATCCGCAAGTAGTAAGTTAGGTTTCCTTGTGATTTCTCGAGTACGGTCGGAGTACTCAGGCTTGCTATGCCACAGATACCAGAAGGAAAAGAAGGCAATTCAAGACTTCGTGTTGGAAAGGTCTCCTCGTCGAAGACCCGAGGCTTTCGGTCTTGGCCGCGCTCAAGCGGATCTTGGAGTTTTTGTAATGTAAGTATACTTTGGGCTTGCACGCCCCGCTGTCGAAAATGGATGTTAATCCTTATGTGAAATATATGCTGGTCTTTTGTTGTAAGCATGCAATGGTATACTCTTGCGCGACGTTCCATAACTATTCAGGAGTGAATAGTTGCGGAATGCCGTGTCCGTACGCGCCCCTGGAAACGGGGGCGTTACAACTGCTATGCCAACCTATCCCTTAGTCTGCCGATGGAGGGCCTAGAACAAGTGTGTCACCCCGAAGAGGGAGACCAGTTAAGAACAGGATGTCCTACAGAGTGGCCATCATCTCACCCCACCAAAAGTGGAATATGTGCATCTCAGACCTCCACCTGTCCACCAGTGTCAAGAGCAGGCTGCCGTCTAGGGTGAACTGGCGTTCGATGGAGACCAGCCTCGCAAAGGGCAACAAGCCTATGGCCTGCAGAATTGGGACGTAGCAATCGTCCATATCATCCCTCCCTTCCCGTAGCTTGAAGGGTGAGGGCCATCCGCATCACCCATGATCCATAACTAGCATTGGTGGTGCTCATCGTAGAACTCTTCAAAAAGTTCTGGTAAAGACATACCTCCTAACAAATGGGATAGACGAAATATTAGTGCGAACATTGATAATGACAATAAAATACTACTAATTGAAATTTACAATGAAATAAATAGTACATACATATATGTATATAATATATATACACATACAAACATACATGCATACGTACATACATACATACAAATACATACAATATATATATATATATATATATATATATATATATATATATATATATATATATATATATATATATATATATATATATATATATATATATATATATATATATATATATATATATATATGCATGTATATAAAATTCATAACCAACGCACAGGTGTAAATAAGTGCGCGCCCATAATTGACCTAACTAGCCAACCGCTCCACCATCCCACAACATGCTCAGTTATTAGTCTTTGTTAAATATGATAAAGTTACTATCGAATGTACATCAAGTTATCATTTGTAATGCCTGCAGTTACTTTCGGTTATGCATAAAGATATCATCCATATGTAATGAAGTTACCATCCCTATAGTAAAGCCCCACCAACCCTTACTATTCTGAAAAGTTACTTTCGGTTACGCATGAAGTTATTATCTATATGGAATGAAGTTATCATCCCTATGGTGAAGTCATCATCTATGGTGAAGGTACTATCATATGCAATCAAGTTATCATCCATTATGAATGAAGTTACTATCGGTAATGAGTGAAGTTACTGCCGAATGCTCGTAGTATATAGCAGGTAATAACTGATATAGTACTTTTGACTGATCCAGTACCACGACTACTACAGTGTTTTTGCCTGCTGTAGTACCTATGACCACTGTAGCTACGACCACTCACTGTAGCTTCGACCGTGGCTTCGACCACTGCTTTGACCATAGTTTCGATCATGGCTTTGACTGTTCCTTCGACTATGGCTTCGACCACAGCTTCGATTGCTCCTTCGACCATAGTTTCAACCACGGCTTCGACTGCTCCTTTGGCCACGGCTTTGACTGCTCCTTCGACCACTTACAAATCATCAAGATTAATTCTAACAGTATCGCCACGATTGTAATTATAAAGTTTGCGCATGTCTGATATGCAATATAACTATGGATTACAGCTAGTTATATGCGATTACCACCTCTTATATGTGATGCAAAGTTACTTTCAGTTACTCATGAAGTTATCATCTATATGGAATGAAGTTATCATCCCCATGCAAAGTAATCATCTCATGGTGAAGTTACTATCATATGCAATCAAGTTATCATCCATTGTGAGCGAAGTTACTATCAGTAGCGAGTGAAGTTATTACCGAATGCTCACAATACACAGCAGGTAATAACTTTCCACACAACAGACAATAACTTCACTAACAATAGGTAACAACTTTCTTCACGACCGAATCTACTAAATTATCGCATGCATACAACAGTACAGTTGACGTGGGGATTTTTTATCTTGTTTATTAGCTAAAAATACAATAACTCTTTATGGAAAGTCCGATCTACAATTCGTTTGCGCCATTGTGTTCGAAATTACAAGCTTAATAAAACAAGTTCCTGTTGAATATGTTTTGACGCTGCAAAATTCATGCTTTTTTATATCAGTCGCAAGTAAGTAACTTCATGTTTGTTTGATGGCAACTTCACGTGTAATAGTTATTGCCAAATTAACACAGCTTGAACTAGGAAGCTAGGCAGCAGAACTTGCGCGTAGCATGCATAGGCGCTGAATAGCGCTACATGTGTATATATACACACATATATACATGTATATATATGTATGTACATATACATAAAAATGTGAACTGGTGGTTGGTCCATTCTCCCTCCTCTCTTCTCAGCCATCCAATTTGATCTGGACCATTTGTCTCTCTCCTCCTCTCTTTCTCAGGAAACAACCTCCCACCCCCTCCACTTTCTCCATCTCCTCACGCATTTTGGCCACCCTTCTATATCTGTCGCTTACTCTCCAATGTTTGATGTGTGAAGTTGGCCAGGTAGTAAGTTTCGTCTCACCATTTTTTATGACTTCATTGCAACGCACGGGTCTCTAACTATATATATACATGTATATATGTGTGTACATAAGTGCAAAATTTCCCTTCTACTTTACACACATATATATAGATACACAAACATACATACATATACATACATACATATAATGGCAGTACAAAATTATGATGAAATAAATAATTACATAAATATACATGTATATACACATACATATACACACACACATATATATACACATACATACATATCATATGTATTACATAGGAATTACCTGGTAATACGACTGCTAATCGACTGCGAATAATTACGAGGCTGCGAGAGTGACTGTGAGAAAGATTGCGAAAAAGACTGTGAGACCAACTACAAGTGAGAGACAACTGCAGAGAGCTCGCAATTTATAGCGCGAGTGAGAGCGCAGTGTGCTAATGAAATGTCGATAATGGCGGGGGTGAACTGCACACGAGGAGACAGACGCGACGTAACCTCCCTTTCGGTAGTATATTCCCTCATCACATGTACACGAGCACTCATTTTCTAGAGCAGCCAAATGGCCTTCGGCCCACTGTATTCGTTCGCATACGTACTAAACTAACTAAAAAACACGTGGGGGCACCTCTTCGTCCCACTGCATTCGTTCGCATGTGTACTAAACTAACTAAAGAAAACACCAGGGGGCACCTTTGCCGCACGGTGCCAAACTTTGCCGCCTGGCCACCATACAACGGGTGATTAGAGGGGTTAATTGGTGGTAATTACGGGCAACTAAACTAATTAATTGTAAATGCTAATTAGCTGGAGCCTGGTTGTCGGGCGGCAAGCAACCTGCGTTTGCCGCACAACCACGAGGCTCCTTCAGCCAGGTGTCACATCCATGGCGCTGCCACTCGGTGACCGGACGGTAAAACGGATATTTTTGCTATTGTCGCACACATACTAACATTCTTGTAAAAACAGTCTCAAATGTGCTATATGTGCCAAAAACTCCATTGATCTCCAAGTCATACCGTACTCTGTATATACCCCTCCGAAGTTCAAGCAATACATCCAACAATTATTCCGCTATTCTAGTTTTATAATATTAAAACTCGTATTTTTAAAACTTTAAGCATTGAAACACACACAAAATCTCTTAAATGTCACATGAAAATGATATTGGTAAAAGGCAAATCTAGTCATTGTGTTTTTTTATAATTTTATTCACATAGTAGAAAAAATGTTTAATATTATGCATTGGAGTCTGGAGCCAACAGTTGGCTTGTGCAACTGGCAAGGCACTATGGTCTTGCAGCAAGGCGCTCTATTCTTTTTAGCTTATAGCTTATAACTTATAATTTATGATTTCATTCAAACAAATAAATAGGACGGCTTTTCTATTATCGTTTTGAAGAGGTTTATCAGGACAATTTTTTTAAAAGGGCTTATTAACTTATCGATATTCGATTCGTTTACACAAATACTCATACTAAAGCCAAAAGCTATCATCCTAGCTGAAAAGAACACACACTCAAGAGCTACGGTTTGAATTCCACTTACTACAGGTTAGGTAGATTTATTTATAAATTATCTAGGCTTTAGTACCTTGTCGTCTCGACGTTAGGTAGATTTATTGTATATTTTCTAGATTTTAATACCTTGATCTCTCGGTTGCTGAATCTTAGAAGTAACTATGATAACCAAGTGTATCCTTTAAAAAAAGTGCATTGGGACTGTTTTAGGGCATATTCAATGGTTATCCTTGATAGTTTTTGTTAAAAATGAATGACAGTGGTCAAAATAAGTGGCTTTTAGAAGAATGTGACGAGTGATAGGGAAAGTAGTTGAGAGATGTATGTGTGAGATAGGAGCAAGAGGAGTGGGTGCGTGATACGCCTATAATCCCCTTCCTTATATCTGAAGTTAGACAAGAGCAAAGTGAGTAAAAAAGTCACTTTAGAAAATTAAGTATTTATATGAATATGCCCTTAATATCTCGAACGGTTCTAAAAGAGAATGGGGACTGATTAATACCTTATTTTTCTGACATACACCCCCTTGTTACTGAACATCAACCTCCTTGATAGAATTATCAAGTAGCAAAAGACGAGCGGTATTTGAAGGAAAGGCTATATAAAAGGCCAAAGTAAGTTTTTTCATGCTAATATCGCTTTGCTACGTCTATTTTGAACCGACTGGAATCAGCGATTTTTTTTCTTTTTGAAAACCGAACCAGTGAATGTTAATTAAATCATTGTTCGAGTTGTTTCGAGCCTTTTGTCCTATTCGTATTATCTTTAGACGGAGGGGGACAGTTGTCTACTGACGCGCGACGTGCGAAGCATATATAGTTTCGTGCCGCAATTTGGTGCGAAGATTTGGAGTTTGTTAGCGGCAGCGTCGGAGTACGTGAACCCGAATCTACAGGTTCGTCCATTTAAGCGGTGTGGACAAACAAAACAATGCACAATCCAATGGTTTGCACACACGTCCGTCGCCAAAAAGGGTTAGGATAGTATTACATGAGGCGGCTTTGGATTAGATTACACAGATCACATTCGACATCTAGAGACGTTGAAACGAATCAACCACATGCATGCACTAGGTACATATAACGGCGTGTAAAATGCAAAGTGATGTGCACGCATGCTTAAAGAGTGTTGCCGTATCAAGAGGCACTCGACTAATGGGCAATCAGTCGTGCGTTAGTCGTTTCGCAGGACCACCTCGTTTTCTACTTTCAACGCACGCTTTATCCTTCTTTTTGTTTTTCTGGCTCAACAGACATGTATACAACAAAAAAAAAAAGCACCCAAATGCCCCGGACATATAAAGCCCACATGGCAATACAACCAGAATGGATGTAACTGTTTAGTACTAGTTCACCTTTTTATCCTCAAATAGTCAAATGACCATATCTCTTCAATCTAGTGTCTGATTCATGTTCCGTTTGTACCGTTGTGATCTATACGATGAACTTAGAAAAATAAAACATATATTGAGCATATTTTATAGACATATTGATAACTTTTTTCTCAGTTAGCAACTCTAGATATCCGCTACTAGCAACTCTAAGTGCTAGTAGCTCGTAATTCTCCACTAAAATAATTATAGGTTTTACAACCTAGGTACTAGTAACTCGCAAGATGCTAGTAATTATTTCTCAACTAGCAACTCTAGATGTTAGCTACTAGCAATTCTAGATGTTAACAACTTGTAATTCTTTGTTGATAATAATTATATGTTCACTAACTAGGTGATGGTAATTAGCAACTTTAGACACCAGTAACTAGTAACTTTAGCTTGTTGTAGACCTATTCAACTCTCAGGTCGGGCTGAGCTTTAGGGTTGGCCTAGAAAAGCCCAGCCTCACACGAGCAGGCTTGAGCCTAGCCTCACCCAAAGCCCAAAAAATTTTATTTTGGAATAAAATATTATTATTTAATTCTTTTTGAAGTAAAATATTGTTATATAATCTATATTTTAAAATAAAATATTAATATTTATTAATGTCATCGGCCTTTTTTCATGCTTCAGGCAAGGCCTATGGGCCAAAAATCTGGGTCCAAGCCTGGCCCGATGTTGGGCCCAGCCGGATCGCCCATGAATAGGTCTAGGTTACTGGCGATAGCAAGTCTCCTTTTACTAGAAATTGTATGTTTTCACTATGAATGTGTTGGCACCTAGTAACTCTAGGTGATAATAGCTATCAAATCCTATATAAGTTGCTAGCTCGATATGTTACTTGCTACATTAGTTATTAGGTAGCAGTTCTATATGTTGCTTGCATAGCACCTCTTGGTACTGTTAACTACCAACTAATAATTTAGTTTATCATTATGTGTGGGGGCACCCGAATTTTCCAAGAGTCTTTGTATTCTTGCAACTGTTCAGGATTTTAATTGCGCATAGATTGATAAACAATCTTGCTTACAATTATAGTATTCACAACAGAGTTCTTGCATAAAGTATAACATGGACGTCGATTACAGAGTTTTAACGGCTTTCAAACCAACTTATTTATACTACATACAAAAGACGACAAAAAGCGGCAACACCATAGGCTACACTTAGTGTAGGTTTGACCTAGAATGTGTGATCTTCACCGTCATAGTACTCATCATCGGCTGGCATATCCTCCTCATGTTGCTCATTGTATGAACCAAAATATACAAGAATTGATACATTTGTACTCAACAAGACACGATGGCAATGCTTATAGATGCAAAAGGTTTCAAAGAATGTCTAACAAGGAAGATTTGTGAACCTATTTCAGCTTAAATCATTTTTATTTGAATAAAAAAAGGTTTAACAATTGATTTTTCAAGAGTACATGGCTTAACAATTCAACATCACCACTAAATCACCACATTCCAACCATTAAAAGAGTCCTTATGCCTTGAATATGGAATCACCCCTCGACATAGCTCCATTAACAGAAAGCATAGTAATTCAAATGCTTTAGTTACCTCTGCAGAGAGTACCTAGCTTTACCCACATGATACCCATGACTTGGTCGAAGCTTGGATAATAGAATTCACCACTGATTCACAACACTAGTGCTACGCAATATAAAACAGGTCCCCTCTCAACAGCTATCCCTACCAGGCCTATGTACGGCTAACTTGTTCGCTATTCCTAGGGGTCATACTACAGCATAGGCCGATCTATGGCACACACCAATACCAAATCTACCTTTGCAGCACCAATCAAACTAATACAGTAGCTGAATTGGGTCTGAGTTATCAGTTTTGTGGGTAGGTGATAATCATGTCATTTCTCATGTCACAAGTTTAATTCTTACTAGTATAGTGTCCGTGCTAACGCCACGGCGGTATTTTAGGGATGCACACGAAATCAGCCAATTCCTCTCAATATGAATATCGCCGCAATTCCTCTCCACTCTACCAAAGAATCAACGCCAAGGATTAACAATGAAGAATCTAACATCGACCGATCAAGAAGGATCATGGACACATCACAGAACCACGGCCATGGAATGGGAAGAATATAAGATGGATAAGACAAACTTTACAAGAGTCGTAAACTAACAACAGACATTGTCATCACAATTTCTCCTCCAATTATAAAATTTCTGCATCTCAAATTACAAATTCTCCCGTACTGAACCTCTCAAAGCACTGATATGTGAACTTAACATTTGTGTGCACTTCATGTGTTTGAGTTGGCAAGATTATTGTGGATAGGGTGACCTCGTGTCCAAGAAGAAGACATGGTGGCAATGGTCTATTACCAATTGGAGAGAAAGGGAGGTGATGACAGGAAGACAAGATCACTCCTTAGGAAAAAGACAAACTCAGCTCGTTGGATCCAATCCATTAGCACATGATCCCATGGATATGCTACACATTGCACCTAGCTACCAGTTCATCGAAATAAGGGAGAATTATTTTGTTCTAATAATCTCATGTAAATTAATATCATAATATGTTGGAACCTTCTGAGCACATGAGATATATACAATTTAGAATGTGTAGTACTTATGGACTCAATAAAAAGCTGAGCTTATTAGTATTGTGTCTGTGTCACTTTTTTGTGAAGCCAATTGGTTTTGGCCGTTAATGATATGGGTCTCATTAAGCAGTAGGCACAACAATACTGATCAAATGACTCAACACCCCTAATTAGTAATTACAAATGTTTCTCTATCTGTAATCAACTTTGATGTCTTCCAAATTATGTATTGTCCTAGAAATTGTAATTTTGCTGCGCATGAACTTGCTAAGTTTGGTGCTGCTTTGGACCTGCAAAGTCACTGCGTTTGGCTTGAGGGTTTCCCAGTCATGTACCTCGGTTTGTATCCAGCGTCTTAGCTGGAATACATGCTTAATGGAATAGTTGTTTATTCCTCTCAACAACAAAAAAAAGCAGGGAGCAAAAGCAGCAAAGGCAAAGCATAAGAAATACGAAACTGACGTACGTAGGGAAGAATGGCAGTATTTTAACCCAAGCATGAAAACTGGTGTAGCATGCTTTGGATCAGCTTCTGGCATACATGCAAAATATATTCGGATGTCAGTTAACTCTTCGCTGGTTTTCTTCCAAAATTTCCAGGCCGTAATACCCAAATTTGCAGCATTTATTTCTGGAATAGCAGATAAAGCAAAAATAAAAACTACTCGTGTGATCAAGCCTCACGCTGAAAGAAATTCAAAACGGAGGTGAAAAACAGAGATTGCAGTCATGGCTATGATACATCTTCACTGGTTCCTGTGATGGATTTCTTGGATACCGCAGCAACAAAGGCGCTACTCGGCCGCCATATTCAGTTTTGTCTGCAGCAGAACACTTCCTCCGAGAATGCCCGCAATGTAAACTAAATAATAACACTACAAATGATGACAACCCTGACAAAAAAAATATTTCCTGGCTGATAGTGAATGATATCTGAAAACAGCTGTTTTATATTTCTGTTGATAGTGAATGATATCTGAAAACAACTGCTTTATATTTCACAAAGCTAACCAACAAACAAAGAGTGCAAATTAAAAATCCACATACAGTACAACCATAGAATCTAGTATTCAAACAGGGGGATGGAATCAAATGATGAGGGCTTGTTCTATAGAGGGTCGGTCTATCTATAGAGGGCTTGTTCTGTTGGCAAAGGGAAAACAATGATGAGTTTATATAAACAATTAGGATAGGATGATGTTTACTGCGTTAGCCTAGTGACCTAGTCCATACCAAAATTATCACTTTGGACGACCTTTTGGTGAAGCTCAAGCCTAAGTCTGTCAAGCTCCTGATTGGTAGATTCTATCAAGACCATGCCATATAACACTCATCGGACTTCATGTTGCATTGGGTGGTTAGCTCCTCAACTGTTTCTCGTACTTTGAGATAAATTTACTTGTTCTAGTCTGCATTTTTGTAGACCGATAATGTATCAAGATGACATCAAATATGACATTGTAATAGCTTGTGAAGGTGCTGACCTGTATAGGTGAAACCTCAATATCAGCTGAGCATTTTTTGCATAAGACATTCCCAGTTGTAGCTGAGCGTGCTGCGACAAGTTCAAGGCAGGGCTGCCAACAACTCCAGGAGCACCATTCCAGCCCATGGATGATGATTGGAGTACCCCCATATGCTGGGGAAAAAACAATATAAGCAATGAAATGAGATAATATAAAGAATGTTGGAAGTTGGTATATGGTGCATTGATATATGACAAAAAAACAAATTATACAAGAGCATTAGTGATAAAAATAGGAAAGGAATATGAACAAAAGGTCCATATCTTCGTGTCAGTTCCTTAATAAAGCCCAAGTTGTTTTTAATCCAGTATTGTTGAATTACATTTCCATGGGCAGGTGACATTGCTAAAACATTGAAAACATTGGTTACAAGAATGAGGTTTTACCCAGAGCTAGTATTTAAATATAATAATTTCATGGGCAGAACCAGTTGTTTCTAATATAATCTGATAGTAAAACCCTTACATGGACCACAGAAGCTAGTTGGCAGCATGGGTAGAAATCTACTAATTTGAAACGCAATATCAAAAAATATATATATTTGAAAGTACCAGAAGATATATCTTGGCATGCTAACAATTATCTAAGCAGTATATCTACATGCTATATAAAAGGGATGACAAGGCAGTTAGGACACGTAAAACCAATAATCAGAAGGTCGTATGGATTTGCAAGACCTCTGTTTGCATTCCCATCCATCCCTCCAGATCCATTGGTTGACTGTTCATAGGGTGGCCAGCTAATCTTAATGGGCTAGCATGATCAAATCTCTCAGGTTCAGCAAAATTTGGGTTAGGTGGCAAAGAAGATGCCCGCAAAATTTCTGCATTGAAGAAAAAAAACTATATGAGATTCGAGTATGTATCATCTGGAATACTGTTGTATATACATGAGATAAGTTCTATTTATTCCATCAGAAATCAGGAGAAAACAACAGTGCAAGGTTTTTCAACATGTCTAAAACAGTAAAACCGAAACTGCAGAAGAAGCTAGAATTTAGAAATCACCACACTCAATTGTATAATGCCTTACATAGTTACATTAAGATACAAAAGTAAAAAAATGAAGCATGCCAACTGAATGATATAATTGAAAAGTCTGTACAATGTTCATATTCTCATTTCTCAATGGATTAACTTCTATGGTTTTAAATACTATTTACATAAATGGCATCCATTAGGGTTTGGAAGTAATTTACGGTGGCAAAATCATAAACGTGTAGGACAAATGAATGAACAGATATCCTTGGTGTGGATTAAATCGGTAATAGGGTTTGTGACAAATGAGTGGATAAGACAATCTAACAAATATCCTTATGAACAACTTTTCTTATTGAAAAGGAAGGACAAAATTGTCAAAGAAGAATAGAAGTTTCTTTTCACGAATAGCAGGAATAGCTAAAAATAGCAATTGGGTGAATGTACCACTTCGATAGGCAACTCGTATTCAAAACTATTAAGAACTACATAAATAAATAACATTAGAGAGTAACATGCAAAAACTTTAAAAGGCAAAGGAAAGAAAACCTTGGTTTTAAAAGCACATTACAAAATGGAAGAACTTGCACGAACGGGCTAATTTCGCCTCTCACAAGTAACTCACAAGATATCTCACAATCAAAGGAACCCATTAGTCAAATCAATTGCAAGTATCACGGGCATAGATTTATTGAACAATAGAAAAGGCAGTAACCACTCCAAGCATTCGAAACAACAAAAATATCGCAAAACAGGACTACCAAAAGATCTGTACAACAAGCTGAATAACAGAGAAAAATTACGATCGAGTTGAAACAATGATCACTTTACACATGAACTTTACATCTATCGATAATGCTCACTTATTCCTAATGATGCTAACAAATCAACAAACAGACTGGAGTCTATCATTAGCAGTCAATCCCCAAAATCCCCAACTCAGCAGATCACTATATCAGCGGGACAGCATTGATGAACGCCCAAATCACGCCAAGATGGTCAAAATTAAGCACAAATCTTGCCATCAGAGAGAACAACTTTCTTCATGGTTCCAGCGTGCACATCATGCTGTAGAGAAAACAAGCATTAGCATTTCATATTTAACATGGTGAAAATTCACATTGATAAAATACATATATAAAGTAGTTCACCCGGTAAGAATAATTATCCACAGGCTGCACCACAAGGGTTGACATGTCACATAATAATTTCTTTGGTCACCTATGGCTAAATTAAGGCATGGTATATAAATGACCAATATTATACGAATGCCAGGCAGCAGTGTGTGTTAGCTCTCACAATACAAGCATCCCCTCTTATGAATTAAAATTAATCAAAACTCTATGTCATCTGAAATATACCTCACCGGAAAAAGAATGGCGCCTTTCAGAATTTTCTGTGAATGCTACTCGCGGCTAATCCTTATTAATGATTACACTTCCAGAATTTTCTACATAATGAATTCCAAGAAACACCATGTAGTGCGCTGAACTGTTTAAGAAGGTATACCCATCCTGTGCCGAGTAAGTGAGTACTTTTCCATTTACATCATCAAACTCCACAAAGCCATGCCATTTCGAGATTCTGTTTCAAAAGAGGAAACCAGAATCTAACCGATTCTCCTTATATGAAAGAACATGTTAATATGGCAACCAAACATCCAAACATCCAAATCGATGAGAGAAAAGCCTACGTTTCCTCTTTACACGCAAATTGGCACCCATGATCTGTTTGCTTAATTCAATAAATGAATCACTAACCAAAACTACAGCTATAGGACAAGTCAACAACCACGAGAAACCACCCAATTGGTTAGGAATTGAGCCGAAAAATGAAGTAAGAATCCGGAGGGCGGCGAAGCACTCACATCGACTTGGCCCTTCTTGGCGACGCGGGCGATCCTTGGCCGTGACGCCGCTCCTCCGATCAAACTCAAAGCCGATGGTGACGGCGGCTTGTGGTCGCGCCCGAAGCGAGGCGGTAATCGCGGCCGCCGCCGTGAAGGCGAAGCCCCGATTGCACGTTCTGCGTAGTGCATCTTTGTTCCCGACTGGCGACGCCACCGCATCAACCACCCGAAACCACCAGCGTCAATCCAAGCGCCCAAATCGTAAATCACCACATCGCCATGGCTTCCCAACCCAATCGCAGCCGCTGATGACGCTTGCTTACCCCGAGGGAAATGCGGTGGGAGTCGGGAGCCGAGTCGGGGAGTTGGGATCGGGCCGACGACGTGGTACTTGCCGACGCCATGGAACCGACCTGATCTCGCGGAGATGCACTTGTGCGGCCGGACTCGAGGTCGAACCGAGCGCCGCGCCGCGACGAGGCCGAGAGGAGGACGGCCAGAGCAGCAGACATCCGTGGCGGCGGTGGGGCGCCGCGCGCCATGGTGTAGATCGGAGAAGGCGGCGACGCGTGCGACAAGGTCACGGGGTGGTCTTGGCGTTTGATTGGCAGCTACCGGAGGAGGCGGTGCTGGATGGGGAGAGGTAGATGCGGGTGGGGAGGGAAGGAGGCGCGGCGGGTGGGAGGGAAGGAGGAGGCCCCGCACGTGGGGGCGGAAGAGGAGGCAATGCGGGATGGGGAGAAGGAGATGCGGGGTGGGGAGGGAAGGAGGCGGCGCGGCGAGGGGCGGGAGGAAGGCGGTGCCCGGGAGGCGAGGTTTCTCCGGTGGCGGAGTTGGCCATGCAGAGGACCTCTCGACGCGAGTGGCGAGAGGCCGAGGCGGCGGCGAGAGGGCCGCGCGGCGTGGGCTTGGAGGAGGCGGCGAGCGGGCGGGTGGCGCGCGGCGCGCGGGAGGAGGGAAGCGGGGCTAGGGTTAAGGCTGGGGCGGGGAGGAAGGGGGGAGGCGGAGGGAGGGGAGGCGCGGGGGAGGATGGGGGAGGCGGAGGGAGGGGAGGCGCGGGGGAGGAGGGGGAGGCGCGGGGGAGGCGGAGGGAGCGGAGGAGGCTCGGGGGAGGGGGCAGCGCAGGTCGAGCGGGGGCGCGGGGTGGAGGGGTACTGCAGATCCATTGAAGGATGATCGTCGGATATGGTTGGGTAAGGAGAGAGAATAGAGGAGAGTTAATCTGGTGCGGACGTTTTTATGATGGTGTAATTATGGGTGCATATTGTGGTGTGGATGTAGTTAAGGTCATGACTGTGGAGCAGGTAATTGTTGGGTGGATGTAAAATAATTTGAACTGGTGCTTTATTAGTGTAGATACGCCATCGGGTAGGATAGAAATAATTGACAATCACAATGTGAATCACCTCAATTTCGTAATTGACATGATAAACCACACCACACCCTTGACCAACATTTTCAAACAATCACTCTCGGTGAGTGACCCAACATAAACAACATGATCCACTCTGAGCAATAATTCTATCACATCAACTCACGATGGCGATCAACCAGTATGACAAGCGATAAGTGATTATAGTTATTGTTCTTCTACTACTATTTTAATTTAAAGTACACTATTCTACTTCTATGTTTATCAAAGAAAATCAGATTAGATTATTATCAAAGATGGCATGTAACAATGTAACCAAAGGCATTAACTATTTAAGAAGGATCATTCAAAACTAACTGATAACAAATATAATTGACAACTAAATAATGCAAACAATAACCCATACATAATATATCTAGCTATTATGTGTTCAATATGATCAAGGATCGTGACTTGCCATGTGACTTCATTCACTCCACTAAAATCTTCTAGATCATCACCTCCTACTCGAGTGGCTCCTTCATAATCTAGCGTAAACATACAAACAAACAAAGCCAAATAAACCTACTATAGTGACTACAAGACTTGCAAATAAAAGACGGCATAAGAAGAAAGATTATAAAATGCTTTCATGAGGGAATATCAGTGAACAACGGCTTTGAATTGCTTATAATTGACAAGGCATGGAGAACAATGGTGTTTGGAGGGTCAACTAGGATCTAGGGTTTGTGTACTGTGCAAAACTGTTGCTAAATTGGTGAGAATTGCCCTAAATTGGTCAAAAATTAGGTTGGGTCCAGTTTGATCCAACTCATGTGTGGTCGGGTTCGAGTCGGACCTAATTAGGTGGTTTGGTTTAGGCAGCTATGCACAATACCAATCGGCACTATGCTTCTTCCCTAAAATGATAGAGAGAAAGAAAGAGAAACTATGGTGGCAGAACTGTAATGATGGCGGGAGCATAACATGTTTTCAGGCACCGCAAACCTGTTTTTAGTGGTTTTACATGATAGGGAGGACCATGGTGGCCAAAACGGGCAGGGTAAGGGTAGTGGCCGCGAATGGAGAAAGGTCACCAGCGGAGAGCTCCGGCGATCTCTAGCATAGGTGGAGGGTGCAGGAGTACAGCATGGGCATGGGAGTCCTCCCGTGGTGATGGCTTGGCCTAGGAAGTGATGAGGAAGGCCAACAGTGGTGGTCTGTGGTGGTTCGATGGAGCTCAGCGGTGGCGGTTTATAGTGCATGAGACAAGAGGAGGAGGTGAGGGACAACTTCAATGCATCGAGGCTCACCTTGTGATGTGATTGGCTTGGCTAGGGGATGACAGAGGCAGCGGATCGATGGTGGCGATGTCGAGGCCGATGCACGCGATGAATGACAACTATGGATTTGACAATGATGCGGCTACACATAGAGACGAGAGAGGGTCACAATGAGATGGGCAAGGAGAGAGAGGGATCAATTTGGGAGGAAACTCGAAGAGGGAGATGAATTTAGAGAATTACCAAGTGGTTGTGGAACTAGGTGGTGACCACGACTTTGGGAACGGGAAGAGGAGGGGAAAAGGAAGGCGAGGAGTTGGGTTTTGGGCTTTATAGCTGTGGGTGATGATGAAAACAAGGGAGGAGTCCATCAGCGAGGTGGCTTCAGCTCCTCTCCATTGCGTGACATGCATGAGGCAAGCTGGCAGGGCGATGCGATTTGGGGGCAAGATGGCAACCATGAACAATGGCAATGTTGGTGGCTCGAGCAATGAGAGGATGTGGTGGCGTGTGGCTTCGCGACAGCTTCGGGGCAAAGTAACGGGTAGTAGGGGTGTTAATCGAATTCAAATTATCCATTTTATCCGGCATCCAAATTCGGTTGGTAGCGAATGTGGGAAGCGTAAATGCATTCGTATTGTAAAATGAATAAGTATTGGATAATATCCAATTATTTTGAATATGAATTTGAATGTGGTATGCAAAATACAGTGCTAAATGAATACCAATATTATCTAGATTCAAATGTGATACGAGGAATACTTGACATATCTTTTGCATTTGATCTCCAAATCGGCCATATTATATATGCATTGTGATCATCTCGACGAGCTCATCATCATGGTGGGCTCTAATTTAGTATTTCATGTTTTTATTTTGGCACATCTCCCAATAAAGCTTTTTGCATACTCTTTGTAGCCAAATTCGATATATTTATAACCGATTTATTTGCAATATATCTAGAATTAGTTAAGATTAGTGACAAAATAGCACCAATAGTAAATGATTATGTGATAAACTAGAGAGAAATGGGCATAAGTATTACTATAAACTAGTGTCAATTTGCTATACTTCATTGTGCCATAGGATATTCACATCCGACTGAATTGAGTAGGTATTTGTATTCATTATAGTTTTCAATTCATATTCATATTTGTATCCACTTAATAAATATGAATAAAATATGGAAAGTCCACTATTTGATTCATGTTTGATCAGTTGACACCCCTAAATAGGAAGGTGTTGGGGCTGGCTAGGCAAGTGGGGATGGCAGGAAGTTGGGCTAGCTTGGTTGGTGTGGGAATGGGCCAGGTAGGTGGGCCAAGAGGAGGGGATGGGCCAGCATGGGCTGGCTTGGTTGGGCTGAAAGAGAAGGAAGGAGAAAGAGAAGGAGAAAAAGTAGGTGGGCTGTATTGAGCCTACGAAGGAGAGAGTTTTATGGAATTTGTGGATTTTGAAGGATTTGTAGAGGAGAGAAGGGTTTTCTGACACAAGAAGCATAGGAAGACATGACGAACAACTTGAAAAGCAACTCAAAAGATTTTGCAAAAAATTTCACCTAATTTTTGTAACTTTTGGGACATTACACTATGCCACTAAAACATATGCAATATAGATCGTATTTTGTTTAGCTCATTGTATCAAGCACAATGATTCAAACATAATGTAAAACAGACAGTCTGTTGAAGAGATATACTCATTTAAAGATTAAATAATAAACTAGTAAAAATTTTCAACTCACGTTTGCATCTCCACATCTCCTAACTACCAACTAATATGTGCTGACGTCATATCTACTACAAAGCCATTTCACCCTGCTATTTATTAACATTGCATAGCTCTCCTTCTCGTGCCATCATCGAACGATGCTACGCGCGATCGTGCGGTTCGCCTAACGTGCGGCCATGTCCACCAATGCAAGCAAATTTATACAAGGTGCTTAAATGGTTCAACCACCTTAGTGTTGTCTAGTGGGCCATGCTAGGCTGGCACGGCATGGGCTCGGTCCAAGCACGGCTCGTTTAGGCACGGCAAATAAACAGATCGTGCCGACCCACGGGCTAAGGTTTGAGCCTAGGCATGGCCCATGACCGTGTTGTGCCAGCTGATCGTGCAAAAATAGCACACCCGCAAGTGCACGGGTTGCCACTGAAATAACGGCGAGTGTTGTGTTCTCCACAGGGACTAGATTGAGGCTACCGGTGCTCAGCTAAAGCTAGGTCAATCGAAACAGGAGAGAAAACTAAATCTACAATGACTACCAAAGTAGCCAAACGAACGAACTCTAACCCGCACGATCAACACGATGAACGAACTCGACTACCGACCGACGACCTAACTAACTACCGATCGCTAGAAAGGAGGAGGTCGAGAAGCACAGGGGGAGTCTAGAAGCACGGAGGGAATCGAGAGAGAACGAGGGAGAAAACGATTGACAGCTAACTAGACGACGACAGGACAAAACACAGAAATACGAACGCTCGCACGACTTAACGACCGACCGACCGCAAGAAAGAAAAGAGAGAGGTCGAGAAGCACAAGAGAGGATCTAGAAGCACTAGGTGGGTTGAGACAGCAAGGGGAAGGGAAATGGTCGCCGGCTAGCTAAATCGCGCTAGTTAACACACAAACATGGAAATATACTAACACTGACAACAGGACAAGCACATGACATCGATACATAGGAAGCACACACACTGACCAAAAACACAGATTAACCTAATGCCAACATAGACAATCTAACTCAGATCACAACTCAAATGAACAGAAGCAATGCCCATATCCATCATCATCCACAAATCAACATCACATTTCACATCCATAATCACAGTGCATAAACCAACAGTTTAACAGTGCACAATTAACAGGAAGTAATAGTTAACCGAAGCAATCACTGAGCAATAAAAGTCAGTAAAAAGAGTAAAGGAGAAGAGTTCGAGATAAACCGAAGAGCAAGAACTAGTAGCAGAGGAGGGCTCGGTGTAGTTGAGGTAGAGGAAGTCGCCGGTGTCGGTGGAGAGGAAGCAGTCGGAGATGGTGAAGAAGATGCTGTCGGTGGAGTGGAGCCGAGGAAGGAGGAGTAAGTGGCGCCGTGGATCTGGAGGGGTCGGTGAAGAAGAGGTCGCCGGTGTCAGTGCTGCGGGACGGCGGCGCACAGGTGGAGAGTGGTGGTGGCGCGGTATGGAGAGTGGTGATGGCGGCGCACCAGAAGAGGTGAAGAAGGTTTGCGGCGGAGAGATGTGGAGAAGGTGGCGCGGTGATGATATGGGGCGGAAGAGGGGCGCTAATGGGAGAAGCGGTGGCGCGGTGGAGGTGAGGTGCGGCGCTCGCTGGTAGAAGAGCAGAAGGAGAGCAAGGTGGCGGCGCGGTGGGGAACCGAAAATGGCAGAGGAGAGGGAGTATGCGGCGGTGCACTAGATGGGAGCAGAAGGCGCAAAGGGGTAGCGGTCAGAGGAGGATGGCTGCAGTAGGTGGTGTGCTGGAGGGAGAGCAGGCGGTGGAGTGAGGAGGCGGGAACAGGGGCGGCCGGATGTGGAGAAGAAGGGAGAGCAAGGCGCACGGGTGCTGCGGAGGAGAGGAAGAGGAAGGCGGGGAAGTGAGGAGGTGGCGGCGCTTGACTCGGTGGAGCAGTGGGGAACGACGAGTGGAGAAGGAGAGGACGGGAGGCGTGCCGACGAGCTGCGGCCCGGCAGTCACCGGCGGCCGGATCTGGAGAAGGAAGGGGGAGAGCAAAGGGAGGCCAAGGGCAGAAAGAAACCGGGCTCCCCTTTCTCACAGGCGGCGGCTAGATTTAGAAGGAGATGGGGATTTCCAATTTGCGATTTAGTCCTCAAAAATTTCTAGGATTTACAAGGAGGTCCTTCCTTATTAGTGTTTTCTTCTATTTTGGTCCTTGGAAACTCCGATTTCATCGCGGAAAGGTCCTACGCATCCATGACAACGCGTGCATCTATACGGAGCAGTCCTAAAGTCCAGATCGCGCCAGCCTGCGGAAAAAGCACAAAAAATGTAAAATGATCCAAATTGAGCAATTAATTATAGAAAATCGTGTAAATGATGATAAATGATCTCAAAATATGAGGGTAAAATGACGGGTAAAAATATGTAAAAATGACGCATGTCACCAGCACGGGCATGGTTAGGCCTTAACGGGCCATGCCGGCCCGGTTGGCCCGTTAAGTCGGGAGAAAGAGAAAAAAATTCAGACAATTGTAGAAAATTATGGAAAAATTATAGAAAATCGTAGACATTGTTAATAATCTATATAATTATTTTCAATGACATAATGAGCTTTATTAACTTGTTAAATTACATGGCATGGCTGCCTCGTTAAAAATTTTACGAAGTAAAAACTTAAATTGAGAAAACCTTGATAAAGAAAAAAGAGTACAGCCTATAAAGCTCACTAGTGACTACATCTAAAGAAAAGATATTGGAAATCCTATTCATTGTTATCTAGATACAAATTCTCAAAAGATTCTTCTAAGTCTCTATTCTTTGCAGTATGTTGGAATTTTGATTCAACTTGTTCCCAGTCTTTGATGGTCAGAAGGATTTCAACCATCTCGTTCGAGAGACTTATTTGCCGCTCCTCAATTATTCTTTCAGATAGAAGAAGGCTGACTCTGAGGAGACCATAGAGACAGGAACAATCAACACATCCCATATTAATATGTATAACACTAGATATTTTACTTTCTTGGTTTGCTACCATGAGAGGATGTTCAACTCTTGCTCGAAACTGACGCTATCATTGTTGAGATAGTTTGATAGGTCTCCGATGATTTGCCGCCTTCCTCCTCCTGACTGATGTGTACCTACATGGGAACATCGAAAATCTATAGAGGAAGAATAAAAAATCATGCCCTATTGCAGAGTCCCCACAGAGGTGCTCCGGGTTGTACTCCCAAGTACGTACCGAGCCATCGGGGTTGTATTGCAGCTGCGTCTGGCGTATTTATATTCCTTGCCTTCTTTTGCAGCTTGCAGCGTGCCGTTGCAGGTGACCAATCCCACCTGAAGATTTTGCAGACAATTCGTTACCACAATTTTACAAACAACATACCTTACCGAATTTTCATTATCGTTGGTCTTGAACTTTTTGTTGAAATTGTTCTAGACTCCCAATATAGTATCTCTTGTTCTTTTTACACCCGTGATCTCTTGTTCTCTTGCTCGAAGACGGACCTAGCGACGCTTCTTTTGGCTGTACAGTTTATTGTGGATGTCCACCTTCGTGAATGGATGTGCCTCTTGAAAGGATTGCATATCCTCCGCCATGAGGCCGAATTCGGAGAGTTGGAAATCGTAATTCTCCATTGAATCAATTGTAAATTCATATAGTAAAGTACAATTAACTTACTATTGAATCAAGAAATAATAGCAAAAAAATTGAAATAAGGCATCACTATTAGTCTATTACCTCTTTTGCAGCTCTCCAAAGTTTTTTTTTAATTTTCTGAATTTCGCACGAATTTCTCACTAATTTTGCCAAATTTGCGCAAACACAACCGGATTTTTCACCGTAAACAGAGAGATGAGAGTGAGGTTTGAGGTGTGAAGAATGAAGGCCGGATGACCCCCTATTTATAGGAAAAAACTCGACATTTTTTTTTCAAAATTTTGCTATTTTTTGAAATTTTTTTACCCCTAACGATTAAAAAACAACTATTTTTATGGACCGTGTCGTCGTGACGGCCTGACCCGCGTCGCTACCGAGCTGTGTCGTACCGACCTATTGTGCCACCCCCTCGGCCCAGGCACAAAACGGTCTACCAGGTCATGCCGTATTTAGGTTGGGCCAACAGTAACAGGCCACAGACCAGGTCTTAGGGTCAGCACGCTAAGATTCGACCCATTGGATAGCTCTAGACCAGCTTGTTAGCAGTCGCACAAGCATCTGTAATATTCAATGCAAAGCAACTAAGAAAGAGCTTAGTTGTCGTCGAGATCAAACTGTACAGCTTCTAATCCCAAGTCAGAAACAAGCGTGTGGATCAGTGGGTTAGTGAGGCGGAGCCGGCTCTACTCAAAGTCAAGCTGCATTAGAAAATGACCAAGAACCGAAAGAGATATGAGCTCCGGTGGCCGCTGCGGCGGCGGCAGCCAGATGCAGTCAATTCCTTCTCTCCCGCTCTCGCGCCACTCCAACCCGACCGGTGCTCAAGCAGGTATAGATCTCGCCACTTCACAAATGTGCTTGATCCATCACATTGTTAGGGTAACCTTGCATCACATGTAGTTCTTGCTCGTCCAAAGCTTTGTTTGCATGCGATTCGGGTCTTGATTCTTTTTTCTCCCCTTTTTGACGCCTTGGAGATTTGTTTTCACTGTGAGAGTGTTCTTGGTACGGTTGATTAGTAGCCCGGAAGAGCGATTACATGGAGCGTAACGACCGTGATTTGTGGTTCATGAGGTGTTTGTGTGGAGAAGTAGGAGACAGCCATGGTTGTGGAGGTGAATGGCATGCTTGCTTACACTGTTAGTCGTTGCTTGTTCCTTTGTCAGTTACAAGATTGGTGTTGTGTCGTGAAGCAAAGCAGAGAGTGCAATGGCATGTTGTTACAAGGATAGATCTGAGCCTGCAAACACGTGTGATTCGTTCTATGTGAAGATTTTGGGAATATGGCTATTAGCATTGCGCAGCTCTTATGCATGTTGTTTTGTTTGCACACTACAGAAGTGACCTGTATTTGCGTACAGGTTTACTACAACTTTATAACCAATTAGTTCTAAATGTCGATAATTTGTGCGATACACTGCAGATGGTGATGCCCACCATCTCCAGTTGCAGCAAGCAGCACATATGGAAGATTACAGTCTGTATCCTGTTGCCCTCTGTGCTCCTCTTCGCTTTTTATTTGCCACAGAGGGTCTTCTTCAGCAAGTACTTCGATTTCATCGTACCATCCTTAAGGTCACTACATGACACAACACCAACTCAGGGGTAAGATTAAACTGTTTCTTCGATATTATGAACAAGGATTCAAGTGGTACTGTTCAGATTTCTAATTGATACATTGAAATAGGCATCAGAGTTCATCCTCAGAGCTTGTCGCTGACCTTACTAACAGTCAGCTAGGACAACAGATCAAACATGGCGCGCATAACATGAATAACAAGATTACAAATGCAACGTCTAGTTGGAGCATCGTGAAGGAGGAGTTCACATTTCAAGCAGGAAGTGGCCCTTTCAATAGCTGTCATGCTTCCACGATTGTAGAGGTATATCTCTCGTTGGTGTAAAGATTAAAGACATTTCAGGAAAAATAACTATAATTAAGTATGCATAAATTTTGTCTTTATAGGTTGAGAAGGACCACTTTTTGGTGTCTTATTTTGGTGGATCCGTAGAAGGGGCTCCTGATGTCAAAATCTGGATTCAGAGATACACTGTACTTTTAGTACTTCAATCTATCCAGAATACTTCTTTCGTTGCTTCCTTACCTAAAAGAGTGATACTTGGACCTTGGTCCTTGCTAAGAGCCCTTCGTTTGTTTCTAGGATGGTTACTGGCATCCTCCAGAAGTAGCTGATGAAGAAGATGAGGTACCCATGTGGAATCCTGTTTTATTTCAGCTTCCTTCTCATGAGTTGCTTCTCTTCTACAAGATTGGTCAAGACTCTGAGAAGTAAGAACTAACATTTTGTTTTGTTTCCTCCTCTCTCTGACTATAATGACAAAAAGAAACCACATGATAAATTCATGAAGTAGAGAAAATATATCAAAAAAAATAAATATGACAATATGTGGCAATCTAATGCTAAACATAACTTGTTCAGGTGGAGTGGTGCCATGAAAAGGTCGATGGATGGTGGCATAAGCTGGTCAGAGAGAGAACAGCTACCACCTGGTATCCTTGGTCCTATTAAGAACAAGGCATGTCTAAATTTGTCATCTCTTGCTCTCGGCATAGCATTTCTTACAAGAAACATACGCAGTATGTAGGCACAATTATTGGGGCTAGGTGAAACTGCCAAAGTTTGTATGAGTGAATGCCTCATATCTCACGCTAGCTTGTGAGCTGAGAAAGGCTACAAGTTTGTTGACAAAAGTGCCATGCCACCCATAGCCAACAAGTCACCAAGAGTTTACTAACCTTTTTGTCAAGATACTATGTTTGCTACTACTTACTGAATAAGTTTGCTCCGAATGTCAACTTCTGTGATGCAGCCTTTATTGCTTGAAGATGGGCTTTTATTATGTGGATCATCTGTCGAAAGCTGGAAATCTTGGGGTGCATGGCTTGAGGTAGCCATATGCCCTTATAATTTTGGGATAATGTGAAAAGAATTTCTCAAGTCCTGTAGTATGGTTCTAACATTTCCTCTGAACAATGTAGGTCACAGAAGATGCCGGCCGGACATGGAGGAAGTATGGTCCCATATACATAGGAAGCGAAAAACTTGGGGTGATTCAACCAGTCCCCTACAAGACAACCAATGAGACCATACGGGTGTTGCTGAGGTCTTTTGAAAGCATTGGTCGGGTATGCATGGCTGATTCCAATGATGGAGGAGTGACATGGAGCTACGCGCACAAGACCGAGCTTCCAAACCCTAATTCTGGTCCGTTCACTTCACTTTTCCAGCAAAATTAGCTTCCCCGTTGCTTTTGTATCCTTTAATAGTAGTATTAGAAGCGTTCCGACGCTCTTCTAGACCACATATGGCATAATGAAATAGGCATTTCTAAATGGGTTGATCTGAAACATTGGTACTAGTACATAGATAAAATGTTTTCAAATTCCCAAAAAATTTGAAACGAATGTGTCTGCCCAAAAAATATGTGCTAACTCTATCTTCGCTCCTCTGATTAACTCCACAATTGAAGGGATCGATGGGGTTAAGATGAAGGATGGAAGAGTACTACTTGCCTACAACACCTTCTCCAGAGGCACACTCAAAGTTGCAGTCTCGTCAGATGACGGCATTTCATGGAACGAGGTATCAACATTGGAGGAGACTGAAGGTATGGAATTCTCATATCCTGCAGTGATCCAGGCCATGGATGAGCTTGTACATGTTACATACACATACAACCGGACGCAGATTAAGGTAACCTTGCTTCCTACGAACAAGAACTTTGTTCAGGTAGCTGCTGCTGCTTTTTTTCTTTATGAGTTTTTCTCAAAACATTGCAGCATGTGGTTCTTCGGCCCAGTTGAAAGTTGAAACAGTGAGGATTGGAGTCCGCGAGCAGATTGCAAGTCTACCTTAGCGTCATCAAGGCTCTGTGAATTGCACACGCGATTACGCGGCTAGACATTGCAACACACTGTGTTTGTTATGAACTCTAATGCATATGGAAAATATAGTTGAATTTGACAACTGCAACGTTGTAATATTTATGAATTGTTTTTAATAATCTATTTTTATTCGAAAATTCAAAATTATGTATGCGATTTTATTTATTTATTTATTGTAAAATTAGCTTCCTGTCGTCGAACTGTTGGACGACTGGCATCTGTCGCCCAATTGTTCGGCAACATTAATGCAGTCGTTCAATCGTTGGGCAGTATTAATGCAGTCGTCCAATGGTTGGGCGATAAGTTCGTTATCCAACCGTTCGGTGACAGAAGCTTTCAGTCGCCGAACGGTTGAACGACAGAAGCTTCAGTCGTTGAACAGTTGGGCGACTAGATGGCTTATATAAACAATGCGGCAGTCGGCCCCCCTCCCTGTCCGAGTGAAAGGGAGGAAGGAAGAAAGAAAGGAGGAGAGGGAGAAGAGAGGGAGAAGGAGAAGACGGAGGGAGAAGAATAGGAGGAAAGATTATCGTGAGGTAAATTTTTTATCTTATAGTGTTTCTTTTTAGTACGTAGTTTGTTTAGTGTAAAAAATGGTACAAGTAGTACCTGTAGAAAATTGTAGTTAGAGAAAAAGTAGTAAATCGAATCTTGTTAATTTATATATAAATAGCACCTGTAGGAAATTTTAGTTAGAGAAAGAAATAGTAAATTGGAATCTTGTTAATTCATAATAGTATAAGTAGCATCGTAGAAAATTTTAGTTAGACAAAGAAATAGTAAATCGGAATCTGGTTAATTTTTAATAGTATAAGTAGCACTCGTAGAAATTTTAGTTAGAGAAGAAAGTAGTCCGTAAGGGAGAAGTAGTGCTGTTTGTGAGAAGTATTGTAGTAGTAGCGGTGTTGTGTCGGTGTATGTGTGATCGACTATTATTTGGTGAATAATTAGAAAGTCGGTAAGTTGTAGTAGGTACTCTGGCCGAGTGCATGAGGAGGATGAATGATTTGTGTGGACTAATTAGTACAGATTAATTATTATGGACTACTTAGGTAATTGGTAAAGCTCTATAGAAGACTGGAACGACACTTGTAGCATTACGGATCGCAAGTTAGCATCTGAGTCGGATCATGCCCGGTATGGAATACCTTGGCCTTCGGGTAAAATTGGAATAGTGTACTGCATGTTCATTGTGGTCTCTACCTTATGGAATGAATGATACCTTAACCATGTGGTAGTGAAGTTGTTCACCATAGGCGAACCAGAAATGTAAATTACAGCACAACACTACTTGCATATCATGCGATGTGATCTGACTAGTTACAATATTGAAAATATTTACAGGCAGACATCAGTCATGCCTGGACCCACTATATTGAAAATATATTATGGTGTTGGCACCGTTCGTGAAGGTCCGTACGATGTTGACTTGAGCAGTTTTCCACAAGCCACTTTGGTACACCCGGACGATGAGAATGCACGAATTACAGATGTGATGTACTGGCTCACCTGCAATTTCTCCTTGGACCCTAAGGTAAGCAGTGTCATCATACAAGAGCTTTGGAGCCGGTCTCCCACATAGATTAAATGGGTGTTGAGAAGACTGATTCGCACGATTGTATGGAAGGGCGTTCTGGAAGGCTGCCGGCACTGTGGATATAAATGTGTGCTGCTTGTGTAAGGATGCCCAAAAGTTGTACTAGGCCTTGCCGGCAGATATCATCCAGGTGGTTGGAGCAGCTCGGGCGCCCAGCATGTTTGTGAAGAAGAGGCTCTGGAAGCTGGTGTTACGAAGAGTATGGAGGATGTTGCTCATAACGAGGCCGACGCGGTAGATGCAGGAGACGAAGATCAGTCACCACATGATGAGCCTATGGACAGACTGATGAAGGAGAGTATAGGGAGTACATAGTGTGTCAAATGGAGAGCGATGACAGATAGCCTGAGCTGAAGAGGAAGCTGTATAGAAGGACGACGATGACAATTCTAATGACGATGAAGCTCTCATCCCATAGGAATGGAACAGATTTGACGGTGAGGATGTAGCCGTGCATGACGAGCAAAAATCACTATGAGAGTACTATGCCACAAAGGTCCGGTTGCACTCAATATTTGCTGATAAGGCATCCTTACAGGATGCCATTAAGCTATGGGCCATGTCCATGCAGCGAACGTTTGGGGTCATCAAATCTAGCCAAGAGTAGAACACCGTCAAGTGCGAGTAGGCTAGTTGTTCTTGGCGAGTGCAGGCACACAGACCAAAGTATGAGACTTACTGGGTTGTCTCGAAGGAGGAGCCGCACTTCTGCGTGCTTAGAAGTGTTTTGCCGAGGCATCATAACCTAACTTCGACCTCCAAAACCAATTGATGTATGGGGAGATAGTGGAGAAGAAAGACGTGGAGGTCAAGCACATCATGGTGGCTATCGAGAAGAAATTCAAGTACAAGATTAGCTACGTGAAAGCATGGTGTGTGAAGCAAAGGGCTTTGGAAAGACGGTTTGGGTCATTCAAGGCGGCGTACGACAACCTTCCTCGTATGCCTCGCGTGCTGAAGAACAGAAACCTAGGCACGTACACTACTTTTACGGACAAGCCATCTACAACGCTGCTAGGTTTTACGGTATTGCAGAAAGCCTTCTTAGCCTTCGGTGCCTACATCGAGGCCTTTAGGCATATGCTTTCTGTGATCTTAGTTGATGGGACTTTTTTGACTGGGAAATACAAGGGGCATATCCTTACAGTCATTGGCATTGACGGGAATAATCAAATTTTGTCGTTGGCCATCGCATTTGTCAAGAGTGACAATTACAACAGCCAGATGTGATTTCTTCGACATGTGAGGGTGGGAGTTGTTGGAGCTCATCCTGGTGTGTGTAATCCATGATCCCCATGCTGGGATGCAGAAGGCCATAAGAACACTTCAGCAAGACCCCGATGAGCCATTCCCTTGGCCGGATATGAGGAGCAAATGGTGCATTCACCATCTGAGGGCTAACTTCTTCAAGCAGTTCCCAAAGCAACCGTTGGTGATGCTATTGAAGAGGCTGGCTATGCAAAACCAACAACATAAATTTGATGCTTTATGGGCACTGTTAGATGAGCACAGCAGAAAGCACATGGACGAGAGGAACAAGCAACCAGCCATTGCTGGGGCGGCACAACCCGAATGCCTCACGCCACTGCTAGAGTCTGAACCTGCTAGTCCAAGGAGGACATCGAGGAACATCAAGTGCTTCTCCCACTAGATTGAGGTTGAGCTATTGGAGAAGTGGTCCCTGATGTATGACATTGGTGCAAGCTATGGTATAATGACCACTAACCTTGCGAAGGTATACAACTAAGTTCTTAGGGGCCTTTGTTCTTAGCCCCTCGTCGCCATCGTGGAAGGTGTTTTGCATAGCACAATTGGTTATTTCAGGGAGAGGCATACAAATGCCACATTTCATGCCGCCAACCCACAAACATCCTACTGCGCGAAGATTACAACATACATGCAGGCGAAGACAGAGAAGGGCCAGTTGCACACGGTGTACGTGATGGGCAATACGGAGCATCGTTTCGATGTACTCCTCCAAGATTAAGCCGAATTTGGGACAGCTCGTTCTCTTGTCACTCACGAGGTATGCATTGGAGATCATGTCAACTGACCTAGATATACGTGCAATAAGCAAAAGCTCTTACACAAGCCATGCTCTCTCTGTACAGACCCAAATATACAAATTCGGACTCTCCTGTGTATTCTGCACCAGTCTAGGATCACGCTAGTGCACACAGTGTAAACAAAGATAAATATAATCCACATCACGATATTCTAAGGAAAAACCAAATTATATTAATAATTATCAGAGTACGACCTTATGGTCAAGCTTACAATTATTAGCCTGAAGGGCTTAACAAAAACTAGCAGCGGAAATCCAAAAGAAAGCGCAGCAGCCAATCGACACGCCCACAGGCTATCGAGTGGAGAACGAAGCCTAATCCGCGAAGACGTCAAGTACTCTCCTTCCGGAACCTCCTGCTGGTGATACTCCTCCTCCTCAACCGAGCAACAGGGCATAAAGCCGTGAGTACATAGAGTACTCAGCAAGTCGTTTGTAACAAAGATGCAATATAGTATGCAAGGCTTACCAATGGATGGCTGAAAGGTTAATTTTGCATGAAGCAACAATTTAAAGTAAATACAATAAATAGATTGAAAAGCAAGCTTTAACAAATGATAATAAATAATTAACCAAAGGAATTGAATACAACAACGAGCGAACTAACCATTCACCCAATGGATTCACCAGTGAACTACCCATTCACTTAACCCAACCAACATTTTAGGCAAACTCTACCCCTCGTGTGAAATCACCGAGCATTGTCCATGACCGAGGACACGGCTATTCGAATAGTTTTACACTCTGCAGAGGTTGCACAATCAGACTCCACACGATGTGATAATCCTCACGTTAAAGATAATCACAACAAGGCTTTTACAATGATCCATCTCAACCCGATCCCACTCGCTAAGGTTTCGCCGTCGAGTAGGGTAACCCCCTAGTCGATAATTGCCCCCTCTTGCGCCACAACAACATCGGTAGTGAAACCAAAGTTGAGACTTCACAAATTATTATGCCAGGTCTATCCCATACTAGACATGTGGTTTGCACGGTATAGCTCAAATCAATGACGCACAAAGTTAAGTCCTTAAATATTACCCAGGCGAAGCATCCACATCCCAATGTACAACCTTCACCCCCTTTACTGCACGATCATTCGCCCGAGTGAAAACTAATTTGTATAACCAACACCAATGACACTACCCATGCCATGGCGACAAGTTTTATAACCGTGGTTAACCACCACATTCAAGTATATCATTAAGTCAAAATTAATTAACACATATGATGATGGACCCAACGTACTAATAGTAAGCATGGCTAAGCAAATTAAGCGTACAACCCATGTGACAACTAATATTGTATCACTAAATAATTATCCATCCTATGGTGATAATAGAATCATGGTATTCAAATTATCAAGGAGGAAATAATCAATTAGGTCATTAACTACCAATACAAGGGTTTGGTAATAAAATAGCGATGCATGATAATTTAAAACAAAGTAATACATAATAGATTTGAAAACTGGGTTCAACATGATCAAAAGACACGACTTGCCTTGGCCTTGCTCAGCTGAGGGCTCTTGATCTTCAAATCCAACTTCCGCTCCCTCGAACACGTGATCTAACGAGAGAGAAAGCAAATCGAAAAGACAAAATAAAATCAAATAAAATTCAAATAAACTCCAAAAACTTTCAGACCTGAACCAAAAGGTAGAGCTCGATTTTAGATGAATTTAGGAAAAAAGAATCGGGTCAATCGGAGCTAGGACGAGGGAGAATGGGCTCTTGGAAAATTAAATCTACAGAAAATCGAAAAAAATTGGAAAAAGGCATCTGTGTCAGTGCATCCGAGACCCGGCTCACGAAATAACCGATCATCAGTGAACCGCGCGCACACGCAGTCGCGGGCGGCCGATCGGGCGGGCGCGGCGACTAAGGTGGCGCGGCGGCGAGGTCGACACGCAGCGGTCGGCCGGCGTGGGCAGGTGGCGTGGCGGCCGGCGTGGTGGCGACATGGCAACTGGGACCTCGGGTGCTGACGTGGCTGCTGACATGGCCGCTGACTAGGCTGACACGTCGGCCTAGGGCTAGAGATGGCAATGGTACCGACACCGAATACCGATGGGTTTTACCCGATAAAAAGACGGGTATGGAAAATTTTATGTACCCATGGGTACGTTATTGGCGAAATCCTCTACCCGCCGGGTAGGCGGAGTGCGGTGTGGTATATACTACCCATACCCGCCTACCCGAGTAATGAATACGCATTAAACAACTAGACATCCCACTCAAATGTTAATTTTATTATCTACTTGTTGTTGATTGTTTATTTGTTTGTCATATGTTGATATGGTCATGTCAAGTATGTTTATGTGATGTACTAATTTTGATCATTAGACGCTTTTGTGCTTAGCGTGTATGATTAATGAATGTCTAAATTGATGATATTCTTATGTGTTGAACCGGGTATGCTTGCGGGTACGGGTTACCTGTTGGTACCCGTACCGTAGCAGTGCACGGTATGGGTAAATTTTCCTACCTGCGTGCGGATACGGGTAACCCGACAGGTAAATTTACACCTAGCGAGTACGGGTATGGAATGGCAATACCCGATGGGTATTTACCCGTTGCCATCCCTACCTAAGGCTGACGTGGCTGGCTTGCGTGGCTGACCGAGGTGGAACGGTCTCTGACCACGGTGACAGCGAGCCCGCTTGTCGGCCGCTCGGCGACTGAGGACCAGTGCACGGAAGGCGCGGCGCGCACTGGCGTCGAGCCGACGACGCGGTGCGAGGTGAGGCATCGCGGCGCGGCGCGGGCGGGCGGAGGTCCGGCGCGCGGCTTGGGCGGCGGAGGTCCAGCGCGGACGGACGGCCGGCGGCGGCGGAGTCGCGGCGGCTGTCGGGATGGCGGCGATCGGCGGCGGCGACTCGGACGGCGGCGGGATGGCAGCGAGGCTCACCGGCGACGGCGGCTAGCGGCGACGGAAGCGGCGGCTTGAGACGAGGGAAGCCTCGGGGGTCGGCCCCCTTTTATACCCGGGCGGCGAGGTGTCCGGGGTGGACACGGCTGGCAGCGGCGGGAAGTCCGGAACGAAGACGACGGCGGAGAAGGAAGGCGCCGGCGGGTTCGAGCCGGACTCGGAGACGACTCCCTCCCGAACGATCGCTGACAGGTGGGCCCCACTGTCGTGCCGCAACGGCGACAGCGTCGGGATGGTGCGCGGGCGCAAGCACGCAGCGGGGATGGGCGACGCGTGGCGCACATCGAGCGAGGGCGCGGGCGAACACGGATGCATGCCGCGTGGCAAGGGTGGGGCAGCAGTTGCGGGCGTTGGGCGAGCGGTGCAACGACAGGCGGCTTGGTGGGTTTCGGCCCACCGGCCGGTTTGGATTTTTGGGATTTTCTTTTTTTAGAAATTCAAATAAAGGCTTTTGAGCTCTAGAAAATAGCAAATAAATCCAGAAAAAAAAACCCAGAAAATTACAGAAAAGCCCTTGAGGCTCAAGGAACTCAAATAAAATATTTTTGGCAAATGTTAATGTTTAACTTAATCACATTAAACCCTTTTAATTCATAACAATTCCAATTAAGCTTTAATTAATTCTAGAAAAATCCAAATGGTGAATTTTATTTTAAAGCTTCAAAAAGGCTCTGAAAATCAGGATGTTACACTCATGTACTCGCCGCATGCGGGATTGTGCACATGGACCCTTCAAACTTTATGTCCGAGTACTTCTTCAAGGAGAGGGTGGCGTAGACATGGTGTGGTGAGCTTAGGGGGTTCAGAGTTGTGGGTAACTTCACTACCTTGGATATTGCAAAGAGGACCTGGATTCTGGATGTTGACATGCTGACGGGTGGGAAGGGTCGTCGATAGAGTCATCAGATTACCAATGATATGGATGAAGTGCAAGTCAGGGCGTTGGGTAGATGTTGCAAGCATTGCGATTAGGAGGGCCACACAGCCAGATGATGCAAGACACTTGCTGAGGAATAGGCAAACCAGTATGGTTTACGGTACCACTTCTTCGAGTGTGCAAAGTGGGAGCAATATTGGAAATCAGTCTACATTGTCATCTGTACTTCGTTAGTTGCTACATTTGATGTACGTAGTGCCGTAGCACCTGTATTGTACGTTGCTTGTCATGTTTATGTAACTATTGTGGTACTATCCCATTTTGATTTAATGTACATAGTGTTGTAGCACATGTATCGTATGTTGCACATATTGTTTATGTAACTACTGTGATATTATCCCTTTTTCCTTACTTTTCAAAGTAGTGTCCCTGAAGCCTAGTACTGTTTTGTTTGTTTGTTTACAAGTTAAAGTTTTCCTGCTTTACATTCGTTATTTTATTTGTGCGTATGTGCTAACTTGAAGTTGTTTTGCAGGTATGGCTCGTGACCCTCATGGATTGGAATGGACTTTCAACCTCCTAGAGGAGCACATCTGCCGGTCTACTACCTCTCGCTCAAATGGTGCAGGCCACGGACGAGGGTGAGCCGGCAGCACCTATGATTGGCGATGACCCCCAGATTAGCTTGAGTTCAGCCACACTTACCACCACCTATCGTGGCTTGTGCGACGCGTGCTATAGGTCGAGGCCGAACTCTATTGTTGTAGGGTGTCCACTCCTATGGCAGATGTGGTCGTTCGAGCGCTTTAGCCTCAGACGCTCCCTGTTGGATGGCAGCGCTCCCTACGGGCAGGAGATGTACCACGGGGACAACGTGGACTGGTCGACTATGGGCTCTCTCTGGTGCTAGTGACGGGTATGTACTCTGTCTTGTGAATAATTTTTTCATATAATCGATCGTTCTATGTAACAGCTTATGTTCCTTGTAGGTACAGTTCATGCACGTGCAGGTGACACGGGTGTACGAGCCATTCGTGCAGTAGTTCAACCGCCTCACGATGGACGAAGTGCGCTAGGAGCCATACTCCCATCAAGAGTTAGAGGCCCGCGCTCCTCACAGCCTGTCCTTGCTATGCTTGCGTGACTGGGACTACTGGCTGACCCGCAGGGCGCTTGTGTTTGATGTCTTCATCGAGGACTACATAGTGCATCGTGTGATGTGCCAGTTCGACCTACGCTATGTGGTTATAGCATCAGTCGAGCGGCTTGTGCCCGAAAACGTGCACGAGTGAGCAATCGGCACAAATATCCCTCTTTTTACTGGCGTCTCATATGCATGACTTCTAACTACATGTTATGTCTTGCAGACATAGTAGGAAGGGAGTCCGTCGCAGCATGGACTGTGGGGGAGGAGGATAGACACATGGGTACAGCAGTGGGAGGGTGCGTAGTAGGACTTCGTTCAGGAGGACACCCCCTATGACCATATCGCGTACGAGGAGTACCTTCGCTGGTACACTCCTCAGACACGTACCAGGCTGGTACTTGCTGCCGACTTGCCCGCACCACGTGTCCTAGCATTGACCGACAATCCCCAATGCACTTCGCATAGAACGTGCACTACACAGTACGTTACATCATATTTTCAAAAATTCACTTCTAGGAACCCCACTTATAGGTTTCATCTTATTGTGTTTTCGTTGCAGGTGGACATCGGTAGTGAGATTGAGAGGGACTCCTACTCCGTGTTTTAGAGGATCACCAATGATGCAGAGGTCACATGCGAGGAGGCAGCCCAGGTTTTCCATCACGTCGCAGCTCAAGCCACATGTATTGTTGCCATGTTGTCGTGCACCAGGCTCCAAGAGATTGACACACCGACGCCAGATCAACAATCCGTACGTCCGGCGGTGCCATCCCGTCTGGCAGCACAGCAGGCGGTGCCATCTACTGCAAACAGTGGCGGATCCAGGAAAAAATTTTGGAGGGGCTGAAGTACCTTCAGCTCGACCTCAGCCCCTTCTACATTATACATCTATGGCTAAAAATTTAGGGGGGGCTCCAGGGGGGCTCCAAGGGTCCGGTAGCGGTAGGGGGGGCTCGAGCCCCGCCCCACCGCTGGATCCGCCCCTGACTGCAAAGGAGGGTTAACATCCAATCTCTATTACCGATAACAAAAAATAAACTATTTGCTACTTGTACCCTAGAGTATGTGCATCGGAGGAAACGTCATCCGCCATCGAAATGCCATCCAAGACCTGCACGACCATGTCCTCCTTGTGTCTGCATTGCGGCTATACCGGTTGATCACGCTTGTTTGATACCACGCCTCCTGCTAGCTCCGAGCCTCTTGCATTTCCCGCACAACTCCTCAGAGATCTGCCATCTCGCGCTGCAACGTACCCAGGGCAGCCAACAGGGCATTCTCCACCGTTGAGGTGGCTGCACCGGCCTGGGCGTTGGTGCAGACTACCAGGTTGGCAGCAACTACGGCTTGTCCCCCAGAGCTGTTTGGCTTATTAGCGCGATGGACCCCATGGTCGGTGACGGAACCGATGCGGCTGCCGAGGGCTCCCACACCGGACGTCAGGTCGCTGGCCATACCAACGTGAGCATCGGCGTCGCTGCTCTCGCTAACCTGGGCGCCGCTACCGAGGCCAACCGTTGCGCCAGTAGTGGGGCCAGCCGCCGCGCCACGGATGTCGACGTCGGCGCTCGCGACACCGGTGTTACCATCAGCGCCGGTCGTTGATGTAGGTGGTTTACCTACCGAAGCCCTGGCATTTTCATGTGCCGCTATCATGCTCCGCTTCTTCCTCGCCGTCGATGAAGCTTTCTTTTGTGCCATCACTTCTCAAATCTTACAGCTTGCTCTCCGTCGCCCCCACAGACGGCGCCAACTGTTGTGGCTACTGACCAAAGAGTAATGGAGTGAATGTGATGGACAATACTTGCCCTTCCTATGTCAGGGCATATATATATATATATATATATATATATATATATATATATATATATATATATATATATATATATATATATATATATATATCCACTAAGCGTATTTTACAATCCTGCCCTTATATTCATGTGCCCTCCATAGGGGTATCTATGTTATTACACATGTCCTATTTTTGGCTTTACAACTCTTTAACAGGCTGGATTGGCTTAGGTGGAGGCCACCCCTACCACAATTACACAATAATGTTCGTTGTGTTAGAAGGCTACACGTAATATTTTGTTATTTTTGAAGCTAATTTGTTATATTTGAAAATTCGAAAACTATTACATATAAAATACTAATTTAGATAGGTAATTAAGCTGACTAATTAGTCAGTTTAATTACCTGCCGCATGGTAGCCTTGCAGCAGTCGCACGACCACACGGTGGCCGGGCTTCGGTAGTTTACGTGTCAGCTGTAGGGTGCTATCATCCGGTCACTGGACGATAAAAATGTTATTTTTATCATTCTCATATGTATCCGATTATTTTTATAAATACAGATTTAAAAGACGCTATACATGCTAAAATTCCAGCGGAACCTGTGCCCAGAACAGGTCTTGAGTCTTGACACAGGGCAGGCCAGCCTTCCTATTTCAGCTGATGCGGGTATTACGTAACCTTCCTCTGGAGACGCCATGACATGACGACGCGGCTCGAAATCTGGACACATGTGGACCTCTAAACACCTGAAAATTCCGTTTTTGGCCTCTAAACCAAAAAAATTCCGTTTCTGGACCCCTTCCGACCGCGCGTTTCGCGAGATGGCGCCACGTGTCCCCGCCGCGCGCGACCGCCCGCTCCACCGCGCGGCCGCCGCCGCCGCGCGACGCGCGTCCGGGACACGTGGCACCAGCCGCGAACGCGCGGTCGGGAGGGGTCCGAAACGGAATTTTTTGATTTAGAGGCCAAAAGTGGAATTTCGGGTGTTTAAGGGTCCAAATGTGTCCAGATTTCACGCGGCTCCCCCTCACTAACCCACTAGGCTTTGTAGTTCGGACCCATTTTACGACAAAGCTCAGCTCAAATCCAAGCGAAAACAGCAGAGTCCTCCCCAAATCCCAACCCGTGCCGCCCCGTGCTCGTCGTTGGTGGAGTGCGGTTTCAACCATGGCGTGGACCGCCGCCGCCGCCTGCGTATCCTTCGCCGGGCGCCGCCGCTTCGGCCCCGTCGCCGCGTCCCTCTCCACCTCCGCCACCGGTACGCTCGTCTCCCTGCCTCCCGCCCAGGCCCCTTCCGGCAGTAGCAGTTCATAGTTCCTCCCACTGGGCCTCCTCCCACGAATCACTCCATCGCGCGCTAATGGGTACCTTAGCTTGATGATTCCCAATTATCTTGTAAACCGTACGCTCTTAGTTGCGATATTGCCAATTCACTCGTATTATCGTAGACTACTACCACCTCTTGGTGAACAAGAGAAGATTGTGGTGTAACTGTGCAACCATTTTATGTGGAGAGAAATTGAAATGCTGTCATGAATCATGATGGATAGAGCGCTCTGTCAAGAAGCGGCTAGATATGCAATGCGGCTTGTTCTCTTCTTGTTGAAAGTGATAATGACTCGAATGCAATGAAAGTGCGAGCTTAGTCATCGTTAACCACAGAAAAAGCTATAGGATTTTGGATTGTCGATTGGGCTGGATTGGCAGTGCGTCTGACAGCAGCAATAGGCAACAAGTAGTATTAGTGAGTTCTGCTTTCCAAAAGTAAAAAAAGGAAGTTCTGTTGTCAAGAGGAGTAGAGGACTGTTATTTCATGACGAAGATTAAGAGCACAGCACACAAAATTGTTTGTTAAAAAATGGGAATACGAATGAGGAACTATGTTTCTTTTCTTTTAAAGAAGGGGAACGGGCACTTGAACCCATGACCTTAACCACCACAACCTTGCGCTCTTAACACTAGGCTACATGGGCGCCCCCCACAAAGAATGGTTGTTGGATTGATATCGGTTGGGGCATATGGTTCTAGATAGCAAACTACTCCTATAAATGCTCAAATGCTTGTGTGATATACCTTATAGCTGCAATAGTGGGACAAACAGAATGATTCTCAAATGCAACGAGCTGAACAAACTGCAGCTCACCTGACATGATTAAAAGTGAGGCGAAGTACAAAAAGGGGCCTAAGGATCAACAAACAATGCCCAAGTTAACTAAACTGGTTCATCGGTTCATCTTGGATAGTTGTTGGACCAATAAGCTGAACTGCAGAAGTATTGTTTAGTGTTTACCCTACTCTATTACAGCTTTGCATATCCTGGCATTTTGCAAGATGTTTTCAAATACTCAAACTTGTTAAATTTTAAAATTATGTTATACTCTAATGGTGTTTTTCAAATATACTAATTAGTTAAAAAGGATGTTGTCCAAACGGAAAAGGCACCAGCAGCATTAGGCCCTTATTCTCAGGCCATAAAAGCAAACAATCTTGTGTTTGTCTCTGGAGTTCTTGGCCTAGATCCTGAGGTTTGCTGCTCAACTTTTTTTGTTTCATCTTTGTTCTTATTTCTCTACATCATGAATTCAGTCTGCCGCTTTAGTCATTTTAGGTGCCAGTATAACTTATGCGGAGTACCTTTTGTTTTCAGACAGGGAAGTTTGTCTCTGAAAACGTGGAGGAGCAAACTGAGCAGGTCAAGACTGATCTTCCTGAATGTTGCTTACAATTTTTAGCCCATAGAAAATTCTTTCAGATTGTTGTGGAACAATGTGCCAAATGTGAACATACCCACAGCTAAGTTTCTGAGTTATTCCCACTGCCAACCATTTCCTTTTGATTAGTTCTGTATGTTTTTAACCCGCCCTTATCCATAGACTGTTACTATATTGAATCTGCGGTTGAATTTCTTAGTGGTGCTGTGCATGAGCCTTAGGTCCAACCAGTTCATTATTAAGAAGTTAGAGATTAGTTTCTATTTGTTAGAGATATAATATTAGTTTGTATTTGTTAGATATATGATTAATATTAGATTCTATCTGTTAGAGAGAGCCCATCTATATAAGGGGACTGCCGCATGCTATTGAAATCAAGTAAAAAATAATAAAGTCATTCATATCTACAGTCTCATCTCTCTCCCTCTACGCCGACTCCACCCGGCTATCCTCTCGACGATATTTACCCACCACAAACTAAGGTCATGACAATTTGGTATTAGAGCCAACACCATGGCTTCCGGTGTAGAGTTAACATATGGCAAGATCATGGCTGGCTATGAAGAAATCCTCGTTGGACTCAAGAACGTAGAGAGCATGTTGAAGAAAATGATGACAGCAAAGGACAAGGCACAACAGGGGCGGAGCCCAATGAGCCAGAGGGGGTTCCCAGGAATCCGGGTCCAAAAAAAATTTTAGTTATTACTTGTAAACATTCACCCTTTGTGCACCCCCCTTGGTCCAATATGGTGTACCCCTAGCCCAACAAACACTCTCACTCGCCCTGTCCAGCCCATTCTCCCACCGTCCTATGCTCCCACGCGCGGCCCGTTGCACCCCTCTCCGTTTTGCTCTAGCTCCGCCACTGAGGCACAAGCAGCTATTGTTGCGCGATCTGCGGCGGCAAAAGGACCAGGAGCAATAGTGGCCATGCTACAGCAACGGTGTTGCTACTGCTGCTGCTTCATCTAGTGCGGGCAGCGGTGCGACTTCAAGTGATGCCGGCGTAGTATCTTCCAAGGTCGGCGCACAGGGTACAAGCCGCACCCCGTGATGGTGGCGGCACTACATGGAGAGGCGGATGCGGCGATGTGGCTCCAAGCAGCCGAGGTGTTGCATCAGGATGCGCCTCTGTTCCAAGAGCGCACGCCGGCGCAGCCATGACGACCTCCGTCGCATTTGGTTCCTCCACCACTGCGGGCTCTACCGCGTCCTCCACCGCCGTAGCCCCAGCCCCGCCGCTGCCAAGGCCGATGACTCCTCCCTCCGCGTCCCCGCCTGCGCCGGCAAGATCTGAGCCACCACTGGAAGGAGTTCAATGCCACCATCAAGAAGGCCGAGGCCGACCTCTGCGCTCTCCTCGACGTGCCCGACACCCATACTGTCCTCTTCCTCCAAGGCAGCGCTACCATCCAGTTCGTCGCCGTGCCGTTCAACCTCTGCGCCTCCCCCTCCGACCCCTTCGACTTCGTCGTTTCGGGGTCCTGGGGCAACAAGGCCTTCAAGGAGGCTAAGAAGATCTTCGCCGCCAAGGTCTCTGCACTTCGCGCCTGCCTCGCCGTCAAGTGCGCGGTAGACTAGGCTGTCCTCGCCGCACCCATCCGCGCCGCCACCACCGAGGTTTGCACTGGATCTGGCGTCACCACCTCGCCTCGGGTTCTTCCCCAATGCCGCCTCTTGTCGGACCCCGATGTTGGATCTACGCCGCCGCCTCAACCTACCTCAAGCGGCGGCGAGTGGATCTGGCGACCGCCGCTTCTGGACGCTCTCCACCGGTTGCCGACCACTGGGAGTCCGAGCCGGAACCGTCGCTAGCGAGGAGTTGCAGCCGACGCCGCCGGGGAGCCTCTGCCATCACCGCCTCTGCCTCCGTCGGCATGATACTGTGCCTCACGTGTCTTGCCTGTCTTTAATCTTTAATAAGAAAAGAGGAGCCAGTGAAAAAGGAAAAAGGAAAAAAATGTCTTTTGCAGGCACTGTTTAACCGAAAGTGCTACACTTCGTTAACATGAAACTACAATCATAGCCAGTGCCTAGCAGCTCGAGGACAAGCTGCATGTCTGAAAAGGGTGTAATGTCATGGGCGTGGACCTTGGGTCCAACCAATTTATTATTAGAAAGTTAGAGATTAATTTTTATTTATTAGAGATATGATATTAGTTTCTATCTGTTTGAGATATGATTAAGATTAGATTCTATCTGTTAGGGGAGTCCATCTATATAAGGGGGTTGCCGCATGCTATTGGAATCAAGCAAGAAATAATAAAGTCATTCTCATCTATAAACCCATCTCTCTCCCTCTACACCGACACCGCCCAGTCATCTTCTCGGCGGTGTTTACCCCCTATGAACTAAGGTGCATAACAGGTGCACTTAACATATTGTTCTGCCTTTTGGAGATCTCTATGGAGAAAAAAACGTATTTGGTTAGTGCTACATGAAAGTATATGCAACAATGTAGAATTAGTGATACTGAATCTGTATCGGGCAAATACAAAATCCCATTCGTTTGCTGTATGACTTTCCATGGCCGCTTTTACATTCAGTAAATTACCGCCTACTGTATCTGTTGCAACTTTGAAGGTGCTCTTTTCTGACATTGTGTTTGTGTTTCTCCGATTCTGTCACAGGTTATGAAGAACATGGGCGAAATATTGAAAGCTAGCGGTGCTAGTTACTCTTCAGTTGTCAAGACAACAATCATGTATGTACATGTTCTTTACATGAAAATTTTGTTCGCTCTAAGTCTAAAGATATTATGAGCCCTAGGAGTAATTCCGTTTGTCAACCTGCAGGTTGGCTGATCTACATGATTTCAAGAAAGTGAATGAGATTTATGCTAAATGTAAGCTTGATACGTGTACTCTTCTTGTTGTCATTATTTATGCTTCGGAGTGTAGTAATTTATGCATGAAGTGTAGGTCTGTTTCTGTGCGAGGGCATCAGGATTCTGGCAGTAATATTGTTTTAATTTGTTTCTGAATGTATGCACATTCCTGCTGCAGATTTTCCAGCTCCTGCACCGGCACGCTCAACTTACCAAGTAGCAGCTCTGCCACTGAACGCCAGAATCGAAATTGAGAGCATTGCTGCGCTCTAGTTACGTACGACAACCCATCAAAATCTCAATAAGCATTCCCTGCCATTGTAGTTGGTCACTGCCCTGGAATGCACTACCTTGTCGGGACTCATGACATTGCCGTACGGGTACTTAAATGTCAATCAGATCGTGTACCAATTTAAGGTCTTAAACTGCTTGTAACGAACTTTGGGTGTCCAGAAGAACTGACATGACATGAACAACGATTCAGGTAAGAGTACTTTGTAAGTTTCAGCGGAGCACTGTATGGTTATCATTGCTATTATAAAAAAAAAATGAGTTGGTGGTTGTATATTCATTCTTCTCCAATTGTTCTATTCTCTTAACTTTGTACCATTCTATATTTTCGAACCAATCAGAGTAACCCTCTTCTATAGCACAATTCTCTATATATTTAATAAGTTCTATTGCAACGCACATGTACGTAACTAGTTACCTTCGATTTTGCACTTAGAGCACCATGGCATGGAAGTCATTGAAATTCTTTGCTGTCAGGAAACATCCGAATTCTTGCAGTGCATGGTTGAGGCTAAGGCTCTACTTGGAACGCACGAATTTCACGAGAACTAAGGTCTCGAGTTTAATAAACGAAAATTTCTTTTTTTGCAAAAACCCATCTGCAATAAAATAATGGGTGCCTTTCTTTATCCCTACAATGCAAAAAAGTTTCGACGGCTTTTAGCGGGATTAGGTTATTTACCATTCTAATCTTGCAATTCCACACGTAGGCACTCGCATTTGTTATTCCAACACAAAGAAAAAGTTGGAGAAGTGGTTAAAAGCACTTCGTGCCGGTCTGATTCACAACCCAGGGTAAAAAGAGGCACCATGCTAGTCTACGGGCATGTTTTGTAACGACTGCGGCTTATGATTTTGGTTGAAATTTTTGAATTTTGGCTGTTTACGGTACAGATTATGGAGAAAGATACTCACTTGCGATTTTGGCTGGTACAGATGTTGGACTTTTAACGTGTATAACTTGTAGATCTCGTCTAAAAAATACTCCGTTTGAAAGTTAGATATTATAGAAAAAACCAAAAGCCGTTAGTTTTGGAGAAAAAGAACAGACGCTACAAATGATCAAACGAGTAGGGGTGGAAAATGGTAACGGATAATTCGTTTTATCCGATATTCGTATCCGAGAAAACACAAATATGGTAAGCAAAAATCCGTATTCGAAAATATTCGTATTCGAGAATATTCGTATCCGTATTTGAGAGTATTCATATTCGCATTCGTATTCGAGAATATCCATATCCGTATTCGTATTTGAGACTATTCAATTCGTATTCGATCCGTTCCTAGAACCTATGAAAAATTCGTAATTTTGTGATTCAAAATTTGAATTTAGGCGGTTTAAAACTGGTAACCGGTCAAAAACTGGTGAAAAATCGTTAAAACCGCCAGGAATCCATTTTATCCGATATTCGTATCCGAGAAAATCTGTATTCAAAAATATCCATATTCGTATTCGAGAATATTCGTATTCGTATTTAAGAATATTCGAATTCGTATCCGTATTCGTTTGAAAAATATATATTCGTATTCGTATTTGAGACTATGCGACCGTATCTGATCCGTTTCCACCCTACAAACGAGTAAATGAAATGATTTAGGTGTATGAATGATCCAAGTTCCGTAGTTTGCGTATAAAATATTTTATACCTTTATATATATTTATGGTGCGTGAGAGTACGAGCTAGTGACTATTTTTGAATTCAACGCTACTAAAGTGATTTATATACTATGAACTAGCTTAAACTAAAAATAAATTTAAAATTTTTTAGAGTTTAATATCTTAAATACACCTTTTTATACTAGTTAAACATCACAAATCTCAAAGCAAACTAACACGTATTGATTAGATGTCCAGCGCTCAGTGCACGAAAGTCTGGCTTCATCCACATATACCAGAAATGTGCTAGCCAAATTATTATCTTAAACAGATGATTGTACTTCAAGCACTTTGTTTTGCCAGCTTTGTACTACCGCCAGTCTATCCGCCTCCCGCGTGTAGAAAACACGTGACAGCTCTGGGAATGTTATGTGAAGCTTCCAGCTATGTACTACTACAAGGACGGCTGCTCTGCAGTGACAAAACAGTGACATTCTGATGGGAGGATAATGTCGACATCTTAATGACATTTAGTAATTGGTGGACCCTGCTCAATTATGTTTAAGATTTTAGTTTTAAACATCTAACATTTTAGTTTCATTTTTCTGATTTTTGTTTACTTTTTTTTAATCTTTTTTCCTTTATTCCTTTGTATTATTTGTGATGACGTAACTTTTTCTTTTTTCATTTTTATATTTAATTATGTTAAAAAATTCACAGTAGTTACGGTACCAAAATAAACTTAGAATAATGCAAATAATAAAAAAAACTTTAAATTTTAAGCTAAAAACGCAAATAAACACTACCTAATATCTAAAACAAGAAGCGAAAGGGAACGGATCATAGCGTACTACAAAGTAGTAGTAGTACTATCATAGCGTAGTACAAAGTAGTAGTACTATCTTAGCGTTTCATCCAATTCTTCTATATTCAATCCAATAGCTGAGGCCTTGTTTCCAAAAAAAATTCCAACAGCTGAGGCGTCCCGCCGGTTCTTATTTTAAAATGCTGCCGGTTCTTATTTTAATACTAGTTCTCATGTCATTTATCTCGATATACAGTAGATTATACTTTTCTAGCTAATTCGCTCAATATTTTCCCCGTGTTGACTGGTTGTAATTTGCAGACCTGTTCTTTCCTTTTATGAAATATAAGGTATGTTCTTTTTGATTGTGGTTGATGCTTTATGGCTGTGATTAATGATGTTTGATTTTAATGTGAGTTCTTGTGTGAATGAAAACAATATCGATAAACCGTTTCAAAAAATTATTATAATAAATTATTTTGTAAAGATGATTGAGAAATCATCATATTTATTTATTTGAGGAAAACTATAAATCGGTGAAAAAGAGGTGTAGACTAATAAAGGTAGTGTGTGAAACAACGGATAGATGCATGACTTCTTTGTTGTCCAGTCAAGGTTGTTATTTCCTACATTTCTAGGGCAACCATTTGCCTAGGTCCGCGTAGAGTCCTAAAAGAAAAACCAAGAGCTTGTGATCAACGTGGAATTGTGGATCATCCTTTTCGTAACAGATTAACAGTTAACGTTTGATACCCTGTTTCAGCAGCCTCCTCTGTTATCTCTGTCCGACTTGTACTTACCGACAGAATAATCACGTGAAGAAATTTATCCAATAGTTTCTCTCGCTGCCTGCCTCTTATACAAGTTAATCTATTGACTTTACAATATAGACTAGAATTATCCTTTGTCTTGTACGTAACAAATAGCATTAGGCCGGCCTTCTTAGAGCATCTCCAAGAGAGGCTCAATATTTTGTCCTCTAAAATCTCATATTGGGAGTCTTCCTAAAAAAATTGTCATCTAAATCTTTCCACTCCTTCAGCAGCTCCTCTAAACTTGGATCCCTAAAATTACTATCTAGGCACTGTATATTTGATGGTGATCCACCTCAATTTTAGAGTACCAAAATTATTGGGTGTGTTTTAGAGTATATGTTGGAGGTTGTTTTTAGCTTTCATACCTAATATTTTAAGATAGGGGGTAGGAAAGAGCATCTCTTGGAGATGCTCTTAGGGGAGCCTGAAGTTCAGGTTAACGCTATTGGAAGCTTAGGCTCCTCCAAATAGGGGTGGTTTCTCAGGTGTTTAAGAAAACTTATGCTCATTTAGTCATTTTGTATTAAGAAACGAAGGTCCAGTTCTAAATAGCGATGTTTCTGGCTTTCAAAAATTAAAAATTGTTTAAAACGTATTGACTTTTTAATGTGACCTTTTTTTTTCTTTTTTTACTTTATATTATTCGTGAAGATATAATAATATTTTTTAAAATATTTTTTCTTTTTTTGTATTTTTAATTAAGTATTTAAACAAACTAACAACTGATACAGTGTGATTTTATATAATTTTAGGAGGAAAACAACGGCACCTTGGAACAGGTCCGGCCTTAAACCCTTCTTCATCTAAGAGAAGTGGTCCACGAAGAAACCTATGCATGACCGCGATATTGCTGGTACGAAGTGAAGCACACCGGTTTCTATCCAAGGGATCCAGATATCAAACATATCCTGCTTTACAGATCCGGTGAGATCCGTCAATTCCCAGAGCACGCTTTAGTTAGACACGTCTTTCTTACCCCCAAAAGGATAACAAGCAGCTTGACTACATGCAGAATATCTCAAATCCTGAATCCACAAACCAAATTAAGAACAAAATAGGATATCTACGCACCTCTTTAGAAAAGAGGCTGCAAAAGCTAGCCACCTAATTAACATCCATATCATAGCACTCCATGTTATGTGCTTAGTGAATATCCCTCCTGTGTTTTGTCCGGAAAGGAAGGCTTCGCGTGGGATATGCCCCGAGGAGACAAAGATGACTCGGACACAATAGTGGGCTGTCCAAACTAGTATCGCGATCAGCTGGAATCTTCCATCCACATGCTCAAGGAAGACCATGAGGTCGTATCCAACGTCCAATTATATCAATACTGCATTTCGATCATAAATACATATTATTTTAAACATCAATTAACACGATTTTAAAAACAATTTTGACTATTAATTTATATTGTAATATATTTATTAAATCTAATAAAATTATATATTTTTTGAAAATACTTTTTGAGACAATTTATATACATGATTTTTATATATCCAATCTAAATATTTAAAAAAGATAGTAATAGTTCAAGCTTCGAGAGTTTAATTGTATGCATTTCAAACCGATATGTATTTTCGATCGAATGGAGTAATTAATTAAGCAAGCCACTAGGGCCCACCAGCTACAGATTGTAATCATATACATGTAGTTTCTCTACTCCATCTCTACTTGTAGATGGCATGTATGCTCTGCCCAGCTTTTTTCAGCTGCAGCTGCATATTAACGCAACATACTGTCTACGTTTTTTTTCACTTGACGTTTCTCGGTTTTCATAGTCGCTAAGACGTGACTTTCATCATTACTTTTTATAAATTTATATTAATATATACTAATAAAATTATAATATTATAAAAATATTTATAACAACAACAAATCAAAAAATTATAATTTTTATATAGCTAATCTACATAGTTTTAAACATATTCATAATCAAACTTTAGACGGCAAGGATCATAAGTAAAAAAAAGGACACATAGAGTATTAGGTTAGCATCGTGGAACGTACCTACTTGAGGAATCTAATTTACTATTGTCACCGCCAAGCAAATCACATCGCCTCTAGCGACAAAAGGAATAGTCTCCCCATATGTCACGGGAGCACGCCGATATAAAACGCCTGTGACATGCATGCATACATACATATATACCTGACCGCATGCACGTATGTAGGGGTGGCACCAGGGACAGGGTCTCTGGGGGAGCCACCCCCGCCTACCCCGACCCTGTTAGGCATCCTTGGCCCTGGCCTGGTTAGGTATTCTGGTGGATGATGGCCCCCCTACCCCGGCCTCGGCCCCGCGGGGACCCAACCCCCATTGGGTCCCCATGGGAGAGCACACTACAGTCTGTAGCCACATGCTCTATGACTGTCTGGTTGTCTGCTACGAACATTAACAATTTAACGTACAAGTAAACCATGATACATAGCATACTGTACATGGCACATTGCAACCAAAGTGCAAACATTGACATACAAGTATTACCACAGCGGCAGCTGGACTCCTAAAGTGCAAACATTAACATACAACTATACAGGCAAAGAAATACCACAATGGAACAACCACTGAGCCACAGCCCACAGGTCGGCAGCAGGCTAGCAACAAAGCCAGCGAACAAAACTCAGCCGAGTAAGCTCACAGCAAATAATATAGAATTACAGAAATCAGAGGTAACAACTAACAAGCTCCCACCTCCCAGGCATATATGACATAGTAATTAAGGTTCAACACTGAGCACTAAATCCATTTAACGGTGCAACTGAGAGCATGCACTAAAAGTCTCAAATAGTAAGCTCCCAAACACAAGGTAAATAAGGGCAAGGTTCAACACTTCAGCAGTTCAACTCAAAGCATACACTGACATAACTCAAAGCAATGCCCTGCGCCCCAGCCCTCCATTTTGGCCCTAGTGGAAAAACAAGGCCTTGCAGCCCCCTGCTGGTCTCAAGACCTGCTTTCTTTGTCTCTGTTTTCCTGCATTGCATGTGCAAAATGTAGTAGGCATATAGTTGAAAGTAATTTTGGAGCCATGAATATGTTCATCCCGAACATTAACACATACACATTCCTAAAAGGAGCTGAAGATCATGAATGGCTGAGCCTTTACAATGTCTCCTCTTTTGCATTCATGTGAAGCTGGAGATTTTTTTTGACAAAATGATATGGTATAATACACAAGGTAAATTTGTATTTTTGGTAGGTCAGTGTCCTCATTATTTAGTTTGATTTCTGGCCAAGATAGTATATATGTGGATAAAATGGCTGGTTTTGCATTATGCATCAACTACATTTGTTCAGACTAGAGAACATGGAAAATTGATAGCATACAAAGTGTGTTTTTTTCATCATCATGCGAAGTAACTTGATATACAAAACTGTTTTTGGAGATCAATAATAATGTTTGTGCAGCTAGTACAATTTCCATTAGCTTTTCTCCCTAACTAAAATATTACTTTATTTGTTAGAGAAGGAATAATCATCAGTGATAATGATTCTGTCAATAACAATGTGTTGAAGTAATAGATTAGGATTAGCCTTACCCAAAGGGCCGAAATGGTTGTTAAACATCAATGGCAATAGAGTTGTCATCGTCCTAAAAACAAAAAGGATTAAAGGACAACAATTGAAGTATTCATTGTATGCTGTAAGTTGTAGCTTGTAAGAATAAACAAGGATTATAACATGAAAATACCATTGGTTCATCTACATCATCGAGACAAGTTGAGAGATTGGTATTGCCTTCTCTTATTAATCAACATAATTAACATTTAGTGTTGTCATGTATTGAAAGAAAAGAGAGAAGATTGTAGTACTAGATGTCTAGATGTAAACTATTTACCTATCATGTCTGCATGAGACCAAGCTTGCATGCACATCAGTTCTTCAACCATTTTTTTGTGCAAGTCGACTACGATGTGGACTAATTATTCTTCTACTAGTGATGACGGCTGATTCTGATGCTACTATTGTCACGGGAATAGGCAAGATATCATGAGCAATTTTTTGCAAGGTAGGATACCGAATCCCCCTAACCTTCCACCAACTAATGATGTCTATCTCTTGTGCTCTAGGTAGATGGGGATCTTGCAAGTACAATCCAATTATGTGTGCCCTTGAGAAGCAGAAACAACTGGCTGGGAAGACATGCACTGATCAAAAATGTTGAAAATTTCATCTTCTTAATGCACTACAACAGCAGTATTGGTACCACATGATGATGTAACTACATCCTCAATACTAAGCTCATGGTATTGTACCATCAATCATTGCAATAAATCCCTTATTCTTGCAACTTCAGCAGGTGCATGGTCCACGCCATAAATAGACATAAAAAGGGCTTGCAACATGTGAAGTTTATATCTTGGATCAAGAATGATAGCAATTTCCATGAGACCATGAACTTCAAACCAATACTTCTCAAACTTTTGTATCATCATGGTGGACATCCTTTCTATAACAGGATTGTTGCTAGCTTACCATTTCCGCATTGCCAAATGAATGCCACATATTTTGGTTAAGATTAGCTATAACATAAGTAATGCTTGATAATACCTCAGTGATATCAAGGAACAACTTCAATCTGTCACAAACCTCAGTTGCAAATAACCAGTCTACTACAGCTAGACAAGAAGTAAAGAGCCTTTCATGAAGTGCTAGACGTTCAAAGACATCTTTGTACTCTAGAGTAATGCTAAGCATGGTATAAGTTGAATTTCATCTAGTTTTACAATTAAGGGCCAACCTTTTTTTATATGGAATGTTTAGTTGATGTGCAACATTTAAAATCTCTCACGTCTTTTTGGTGTGGCTAACCGAAAAGCAACGCTACCTCAAACCCTCTCAATGCCCTCCATGATACCCAGCTTGTCTTTCACAATCAAATTTAAGATATGCGTACAACATCGCATATGCAACAAAGACCCATCCAACATGAGAGAGTCAGAAGACAACTTTTCTAGCAATTTATCCATAAGAGCATCATTTGTGGAGCAATAGTCAAGAGTCACTATGGATAGTTTCCTCTCAATGTGCCCATCAAGAAAAATTTCATGAAGGACATTGCTAATTATATCAGCAATATGTGGGGCTGCCACATAAATGAACCTAAAATAGAAGAGAAATCAAAATATCTCATTGTTGACACCCTAGAAAGGAAGCATGCGACGATAGTAAATTGGTAATAAAAATAACAATGGTTATATGATCTTGAATATTACCTCAAAGGAAGCTTTTTAAGTTCTAAGAGTCATCAATGAAATGTGCAGTGACAGCCATGTAGCCTCGCTTTTGGTAATCCGCCATCCACATGTCTGTAGTGATGGCCACACGGCATTGGCACATCGCAAAGTACTTCACCATCGAGTTCTTTTGGGATTTATACACAGCCAAAATGTCCTTCCTAATTGTTTTTCTCGACACTTTCTTGAACAATGGTTGCAATGGAGAACAAAATTTTCAGAAGCCAGAATGATCAACCATAGCCAAAGGGTATTCATGAATACACATCATCAGTGCAAGTTCTTTTCGAGCAACTTCTTGGTCAAATATGTAATTCTCCACACTCACTTGTCCATCCTCATTTCTTGAAAATCTCAATTGGGCTTGTTTTGGACATTTGGTTAGTTGTCGAACAACACAACAAGCAAGGTGGCCGTGCAAGTGCTTGGTTCCATTTTTTGTCTCTCCTCCAAGCTTATAGTGACACCAAAGACACTCAACTTTCCATTTACCATCTACCTGTACTCTAATAAATTATTCCCACACTGGAGATTTAAGTTTTCTCTTCACTCCATCTAATTGATGTGCGTTCTATGATTCTTGAACATCTATGCCTTCTGATGATTGTGGGGTTGAGGCCGCATGAGGAGCTACGACAGAGCTCTGTGCCTGTGTGGGTGCAGCTTGCGATGAGCTATTGGCTTGAGTTGACATCTCTAATTCTCTATCTAAACCTTTTTACTACAAAGATGAAATGGAAACCTTATATGAATAATTAACAAGAACTAATTCGAATGCTGGCAAAAGTGTGTGCACAAAAATGTAACCTTATATGATTAGATCTATGATTTCCTACTGTCCTACCATGTAAATTAAACTAAATAACTAATACATGTTAACATGAATGATTCGGTACACACGAGAGATGAGTGGTGTACCTGGCAAGCAGCTGTGCAGCCTCTGCTCGTGCTCTCTAGTCTCCACAGATCTGGATCTGGAACTCAAAATCACAATGCCCGAATTGCCAAAGTCGAAGCTGAACTCATTTGTTTGGAATCACAATGGTCGAAGGGCAAATCTACACTTAGAGAAAGAGAAACATGGGGAATACAGAGGAGATCTCCGGATCTAGGACTAGGAGTCGGCATCGGGTGTCGTCAGCAAGTTACCTTGCGATGCAGTGGCAGTGCCTTGTGATGGAGCCATGGAGCGGACCGAGCGGTGGAGCGGACCGATGACCTAGTGGTGGAGCGGACTGCAGTGGACTGAGCGGTGGCTGCTGTGCAGCGGTGGCCAAAGGCTGATCACCGATGGTCTCATGGCCAAGTCGCCGCCTCCAGGAGAATTGAGGACAGGAGGAGAAAGAGTCAAAGAGGTGAGACGAGTCGTGGTCTTGTGGCCAAGCTGCCGCCAGGGGGTGGATTCATTAATCTTCACAGCTCGGTCGCCCCAAAGTAACATTGTAAGGTTTTTTCTGGATCTCCACAGGCCCCCATAGGGGCATGTCATGCCCCGCGCCCTCCCTGCTACAATAAGGGCGTTCGCAATGGTAATAGCTAGTACTAGCTATATAGTCAGCTGACGTGGAGGTGAGAGACAAAAGCAAAGACTATTTTATACTGTTGGACCCACATGCTCCTCTCTCATGTTCTTGGACTACGTGAAATAGATCAGCTATTTGCTCGTCGCTAGTGACTACTCTCTCTCCTACTTTTTCCTTGCCACATCAGATCTAGCTAACTAAATAGCCAGCTGTTGGAGACGCCCTAACAGGCCCATCCTTGGACCCCATGGGGCACAGATAGCCCCCGTCCCTAGCTCCCATGGGGCCTCGCTTCCGCGGGGCAAATTTCCACCCGTACACGCATGCATGGTTCAGTCTGGCTTGTTTGATGGCCGGCCATGTGTCTATGTCATATAGTGTGCGTGCCGAAGAGTTCTGTTGGACTGGACCTAGAGAGTTTTTTAATTAGTAGCAAACAAACAAACAGAACAATTTCTGTGTCATCTTTTCGAAACAATTTATCGAGAGTTTTTTCAAAACAGCTTATTGATATTTGATTCATTTGTACAAACACACACGTTAGGATCAAAACCTATCGACCATAGCCGAAAACAACCAACCAAACCCGTCACCATACATGCATCTATGGAACATATTGCACTACCACTGCACATCGCGAATGCATAAACACTGGCGAAGGACACCAGAAAGCTCCCAGCAAGTATCTTTCATGACTCGAGTGTCTCGCGGTCATGGCCCGTCCCTTTCGGGCTCGAGTCACTTGCGTCCGTGTGCCTGTGTGGCCTGGGATGCACTGGGAGGAAAGGCCGTGCACGTGCGGGGATAGGTAAAAACCTCTGTGTCACTGTTGGAAAGAAATGTTAGGACGGGTACTGTACACTAGAGAAATGCTGCACATTAAATATTTTGATTCGAAAATGCCCACTCTTTTTCCCTCTAAGATGTCGAGAATGCCCACCAAACATATGAACCTTCGGTGACGCATTAATTCACTCCCAGTGCCGGTTCTAAGCGCCCTTCTAAATATCGATGGCTTTTGGTTTTTAGAACTTATAAGCCATTTGAAACATGTTAACTTTTTAAAATAGTTTTTTCTTCTTTTTTTCTTTTCATTATTCATAGAGATATAACATTGTTTCTTTACTTTTTTTATTGAATACATTAAAAAATTAACAGGCGTTGCAGTATCATTTCAGCTAAAACCATAACAATATTAAATAGGAACTAACTGAGTGGTTTTGGCACAGTAAACGACATGTAATCTGATTTTACCACCGTGGCATCACGCATGGATGCTGACATCATCTTCTACATATCCCCTGTCTTTCTCCCTCAAGGTGGCGCACCTACCGATAGGTAGGCATATGCGACGCTAGAAAGCACATGACGCCTGCATCCATCCATATCCATGGGTACCACTAGAGATGGTAATGGATACCCGAAACCCGATACCCGGTGGATTTTTACTCTATTAGGGCTTAGGTCTGAGTCAATTTCCTAACCCATGGGTCTCTTAATAGGCAAAAAGCCCAACCCATCGGATCTGTCGGGTTCGGGTACGTTCCTATAGTACCCAAACCCGTAAACCCATGGGTAATATAAACCCGATCCATAGGAGTTATAAACCCAGGCAAACCAGCCTAACCCATAGCCCATTAGCCATTTAGCCCCAAGCCCCAAATCCAATGCGGTAATGCCCCATTACCCATACGACTAACTTTAGCTAGCACTCGATCACGATCACTACTCACTCCTCCCTAGTCCCCACCCCGATTCAACAGCCGCAGCAGTGGTGGCGCATCTGGCGCTCCGCGCTCGGTCTCCGGCAGTCTCCATGCTTGCCCTCCCGTCCCGCAGCTCCCGCTCCTGCTCCCGCCACTCTCGCCGCACGCTCGTCCTCCCGCACGCCCTCGCCGTCACCTCGCCTTCCAGTTCAGCCCGCCGCCCCCATGGCGCAGCCAACGCGCATCGCAGCAGTAGGCCCTTGACCATGGCGCTGCCCTCTGGCTCCAACGAAGATGGTCGGTGAACTTCTTCGTCCTCTCCATTAACCATTGTTGCAGCTCGCATCACTGGCCCCACGGGCGACCCATGGGTACCCGTTAACCCAGTGGGCATAGGTCTGGGCAAAAATCTGCACCCGTCACGGGCATAGGTTTTTTAGCGGGCACGTCCAACTTTCATGGGCACGGGTTTGGGATAGCAAAACCCAGCGGGTTTATGCCCGTTGCCATCTCTAGGTACCACCCAGCCTCCACCGGGATCGGTCGGTGTTGATTGGACCGGCCGCCGGGGCCAGGAGCCAAAGGCCAAACCTCAAACAACATTCCGTTCGAGTACGCACGGCACACGCGTCGCTAGGCAGCGGGCGGGCGCGAGCTCACGACGCATGCATTCCTGCAGGCTCATGACGCACCGATCGATGGAACAGATTGAGCGCCTGTTCTATATCTTAAAAGTTGGTGGTTTTTGAATTTTGCTATAGTACTTAACTTTCAAACGGAGTATTTTCTCAAGACGGGGTCTACAAGTTAAACGATCTACACGTTAAAAGCACAACATCTGTACCAGCCAAAATCGCAAGTGAGTATCTATCTCTCTGTAATCTGTACCGTAAATAACCAAAATTCAAAAATTTCAGCCAAAAGCCATAAGCCGCAACCGAAAAGAACAGGCCCTGAACAGACTAGGGACGGGCCAGGCCAGCGTGCGTCCCTCTCCTTCGAAAAGCGGGAGAGATTGATGGAGGCGCAAGCGACCAACGACGGGTGATGGCCTCGTCTTTTTAGTTTTTAAAAACTATTTTTTAATTTTTCTATAATAACTAATTTTAAATAGAGTATCTTTCAAAGATAGAGTTTATAAATTAATTATAGTACACACTATAACAAACTTTATTTATGGTAATCAAAACTACATACAAATTTCTGTTACTCAGTACTATCTATCACGAACAACCAAAAAATCATAAGCTGTAACCATAAACCGAAACAAAAAAGAATAGGCCCAATAAGTCTTGCCACCAGGGTGGTGGTCCCACTGACCTACCACCACCTCGAGAAAGGCTCATTCTTTTCATCTTATAATTTATAGTTTTTTTCGAATAAACAAACGGAATAGTTTCTTCGTTATCTTTTTAAAATGACTTATTGGATAACTTTTTTGAAACAGCTTATTGATTTATTGGTAATTGGTCCGTTCACACCAGCATTTACGTTAGGATTAAAAGCCATCAAATATAATCATAAACTATCACCCGCAGTCAAAAAAGATCCCCCAAATTCATTGCTTAGAGCTTTCCTCCTCCCTCCACCGCTCGCGCATGGCAGTACGACGCTTTGTTACGTTTCCTTCCTTCGAAGGCATCATGTTACTTCTGCTCGAAAACTTGTTATTACTACAAATTAAAGCATCCATGGGACGGTGCAATGCAAACTTAAAAAATCTATAGCTTCCATTCCAGCGGTCCTTGCTCCTTTTCTTCTTCTTCTTTTTTTGGCTACAATAGTAAAATCCGTGCCTAGCCTCAGACGCAAGGGGGCGGAGCGTCTTGGCAGACAGCACATTGACAGCTACAACAGCATAGGCCTCATTGGTGTGGCTGACCAGCCCTGGTCTTAGCCGCACCTGCAAGTGGGTGCATATGGCTGATCGGACCTAGTCTCGACTAGAGATGGCAACGGGGGGAGGGGGGTTAGCCTCACATCTCCACCAAGCCCCCCCTCCGCCGCCCCGCACCATGAAGGTTGACAGGGACAATACGCCCTGTCCCAATCCCCCTGGGTATCTCAGCCGGGATTGAAAATTTGTGTTTATGCATATTTAAGAATGTTAAAATAGCTTTATTAATTACTTTATAAGTATTTTAGGTATACTTTTTCATAAAAATATAACTTCAAAACATAAACCATAATGCATAAATGGACATTTTGTCTAAATATATAAAAAGAATACACATTCCATACTAAAAATCTACATTATCAAAATAAAATAATATATGTTTTTATTTTTATCGGGTTCCTGTGAGTCTATGGGAGTCTTCGGCCCCTACCCCATATCCCATCAACTAACGGGGCCATGAGTTTGCCCTTGGCCCCCGCCCCATGGAGATTATTCCCGTAGGGCTCTATCCCCATAGGGAAATTGCCATCTCTAGTCTCGATAGCAAGGTGGTGGGTGGCGCGTCAATAACTGCAGTAGGACAAGTATTCTCCTCGATGTGGCTAGCTAAGACTAGTCTCAGCTGCATGTTGTGCATGTGGTTGGCCAGGCCTAGTCTCGGCTACATGTAGGTGTGCGTCTTGGAAGGCGGCGCATCGTGGTTAGCTGCCCCTAGGCTTGGTCGTTTGTGGAGAGGTCGTGTTTGTTGTTGCTCCACAATGTGCTTACCTTGTGAGTGCGGTGGGTACTTTGTTAGGAGCTCCAGTTTGGGACACCTGCGTGGGGTTTGTTTGGTGCTGTCCCTTTAGGGTTGGTGTAATTCTTTTCTCCTTAAAATGAATGGCAGAGTTTGTGCCTATGGTTAAAAAAATAACAACATTCTTAAAGATCTAGAAAAAAACACTTTTGACAAATTATATATACGATCGGAGAGCGTAAACAGGGAAAAATACATGACATTTCAATTGTTGTGATCACAAGATTTATGGCCTGTTTCTCACTTTTTAGGCCATAACAAACTAACAAAAGAATAATCAGATTCCAACCATCGTTAGTTGAAGCTGCCCAACTACCCAATCAACAAGAAGATTTTTCAACCAATGTGCTATGCTGCACACCACATATTTTTTAAATTTCTCCTCAGAAATTCTTGTTTCTCGTTAACTCTTTGAAACAAAAAATTAAACTATATTACAAAATTTTGCAAGAAGAAGAAGAAGAGTGCGAGGGGAAAAGTCAAACAAATCTCTAAGCTCGTGCAGGTCGGCTCCGGCCCGGCTCGGTTCAGCCGTCGAACCCGGTTCGGCTCCAGACCGCGTCGCGGACCCGCGACGCGTCCCGGCCCTTAAGCGTCCGGCCGGCGCCCTCCACTACCGACGCCCTCGCCTGCCGCCGCGCCAGGTACACGTGCGGCGGCACCCACCCGTCGGCGTCGTCCTCGTCCTTCTCCTCCGCGTACGGCTCCTGTTCGAGCTCGGCGTACCGGCTGGGCCAAGCCGGCACCTCGACCGGCGCCGACGTCGCCACCTGCCGCCCGTCCGCGAACGTGCGGCTCAGCCCGCCCACCCGCCGCGGCCCGTTGCCCGACGCCCTCGCCGGCCTGACCCCCAGCTCCCAGCCACCGCCCTGCCGATCCACGGCGGCGGTGGGCCCCTCCGCCGAGTACCACACGTCCGACTCGGCCAGGTCCGGCAGGTCGTCGCCGTCGGAGGACAGGGCGACGGAGCCCTGGCGGTGGTGGAAGCCGAGGAAACGTTCAGCGGAGGCGAACGGCGGCGGCTTGCACGCCCTGGCCATCGGCGTCGGCGTCGGCGCCTCCCTGGTCCCTCTGGTTGGTTGGGCCGAGACAGCGCAGAAAGCTTGAGGGGGGCTGGTTAGGTTCGGCGCTTGGGGCAACCTGGCGAGCATTTATAGGCCACGGCGGTGGCGGTGATGAGCCCCACCCGCGGCCTTTCAGTCGTACCGGTAGTGTCGCAGACGATCAAAACGATCAAAGCACGTATAAAATGAGAAATAGATAAAAGATTCAGGGCAGGTTCATATTACCTTCAGTTTTTTATTTCTATTTTCGGAAGTGCTATACTGTAGTCGCTTGTTTTTTATACCCAAAACAGTCGTTTTGTAAGCCGTTCGATGTTCTTTGAGATTCGTGCGCGGGAGGCTGCGGGATGAACGCGGTTTGCAAATTCGCACCCGTTTTTTCCATGCCCGGTATCTTGAAGCTTCTTGTCCGGACCGTTTTATTTCGAATTGTTTTTTCCTCGTCTTTCGCGCCTGTCCTAATACCACTCGTTTCGCTGGGAGAGAGAGAGCAGTAGTGCGGAGCATTCGAGGGGAGGAGAGGAGAGGTGCGGAGCACCCTAGGGTTCTTAGTTAGGAGCGGCGATCTCGTCGTCGGATCGGTGATTTTTGTCGTGCTGGTGAGAGAGCAGAGGTGAGGAGCACTCGAGGCAGAGAGGAGAGGTGCGGATCAACCGAGGGGTCTCAGATTTGAGCGGAGATATTTGTCGCCGGAGCGCAGATCTAGTCGGCTTCTTAGTTTTAGAGTAGATATCGTCGACTGCGTCTTCCCCGTGGGTCGCCGGAGTGGTGTCTCCTCCGGTGAGCTCTACATCTTCGCGCGGGAGCGCCGTCTCCTCCGGTGAGCTTCTACCTCGGCGTGCGGTGCTTTCTCCGGTGAGCTCTACCTCGTCGCGCGGAGCAGCGTCTCCTCCGGTGCGCTCTACCTCGTCGTGCGGTGTTTCCGTTTTTTCTCCGGTGAGTACTTCCCCCTTTCTCTTTTCCATTTCTATATCTGTACTTTTACTGTATGTATGAGCGGATATATTGTCGCCGGAGCGCAGATCTAGTCGCCTTCTCAGTTTTAGCGGAGATCTCGTCGCCTGTGTCTTCCCCGTGGGTCGCCGGAGCGTTGTCTTTGTCCGGTGAGCTCTACCTCGTCGCACGGAAGCGGTGTCTTCTCCGGTGAGCTCTACCTAGTCGTGCGGTGTCTTTTCTCAGGTGAGTCCTGCCTCTGTCGATCTCCCTTTTTCTATGTCTGCAATTTTTACTGTGTTTATAGGTTAATTTTGCTAGATAACATTACTGTATGTTATGGATCTTTCTTCTTTTTATATCTTTTCTGTACATTACTCTTTTACTGTACTGTCTGTTTAGCATACTATCCCAAATACAAACCAGACTTTCAAATGTTCCACCGTAGTTCGTAGGTTTTGTATTGATCAGAGTGATGTATATCCATGTCATTTTGGAGCATTGCTCCCACTATTTTTTTTGTAAGCAATATCTTCTTTGCTTATCTCGTTTGACTTGCTCATATATTATATGCGGATGAATTGTCACACAAATAGCCAGCCTTAGGTAGCTTTATGTAGAGGGTTTACCACTTGTTTGCTAGGAATTCTTCTTGGAAATTTATTGTGTTTTCTAAGAACTGTAATTTGAAGCCATGATGATATATATAGATGTGCGGGCTCACGCGTGCGTGCCAAACTTTTTACACTGTTGTACTATGTTATTTCGGGGGGTGTTATTCTTTTTCATGAATCTGCTGCATCTCTCGCTCTTCTGTTACTTATTTGTATCTACTTTACTGTTTTGTGTCTTTAACCGAGAGATCGATCGCAGAGTATTTTATCGGAGAGCTGTTTTGAGTGGAGGTATCGTTGCGGAGCGGAGATCTAGCCGCCTTCTCAGTTTAAGCGGGGAGATCTCGTCGCCTGTGTCTTCTGCGGCGAGCTCCACCTCGTCGCGCGGTGTATTTCTCTGGTGAGATCTGCCGCGCTCGCTCTTTTTTTTACTTACTTGTATCTACTTTACTGTTTTGTCTCATTAACCGAGAGATCCCATCGCAGAGTATTATCCGTGTTTACTGGAGACCTCGTCGTTCGACGTTTTCTATGTTGAGGTATGACTATCTATCTCTACACATCTTTGTTTGTAGGTTTAATGTGTCTTTACTGCATCTCTCTTTATATATCACATTTTTTTGTGTTCAGAATCTTTAGATCTGTAGTTTACATGAAGGATAGAGTAGGTGGAAGTGAAGGAGGGGGTGGTTAGGAGAGTGATACTGCTGCTGATCTTTTTTTCCAGCTTTTTTTTCTATGTTGAGGTATGCCTATATGTGTCTATTAATGTTTCTTTACTGCATGTCTATATACATCACATTTTTTATGTTCACATATAGATCTGCATGTCTATATCTTTGTAGGGTAGTTTGTTTTGTGTGTATTTGATTTCTGCACACTTTGTTGAAAGTTCAAAGAAATCAGTATATTGGTGCACACTACCTTTTTATGCACATGTTTGATGAATCTAAACATATATTCTCCCGCACATAGCTTATCCTCTGTTATTGCGTCCATACATGTAGTTTAGATGAAGTGTAGTGAATGTAAAAATGTGTACATAGTTCTCTGCACCTAGCTGAAAAATTGAAAAGTCTGTATACTTTTTTTGTTTGTCGTCTGTAAATCTACAAGGAAATCAAAACTTTAAACTCTGCATATTACCCGAGAGAGAAGGCTTATTTTTTTGTTTTTTTGTGTATAATGAAATCATGCACACTTTTTAATGCACATTTTTGCTGAAACTAACCTATATTATCTTTGCTGACTTAATAAACTGAAACATCTCCATACTTTTTTTTGTTGTCCTGGTTAATCTGCATAGAGGATTTTTGAATTCTTAAACTCTGCATGTGCATGTGCAGATGCATGTGCAAAATGCAGCTCTCTACTTGAAAAGGGTTTTCTATTTATATATATAAGGCACTCCAAAGGGCTGAACATATTTTTTAAGAAAATTAATTATGAAAGAATTGTTTGATTTGTCTATCTGATTCATTTTTTTGGATGGACTTTTCGTTTTGGGGAGGTGGGAATGGCACCAACTAAACAGGGCAGAGACGAAAAGTGTCATTATTCAGCTTAGAGTCTAGCCTCTTCTGTTTTGTGCAGACTCTCTTGTTCAGATAAAAGCAGCATGTCAAACTTTTTCATACTATATGTTCGGTTGCATTATGATATATATGTGTGAAGATGGAGTTTGTGGACCTTGCGGTTTCATGATGCCATACACTATTTTTTGCTAGTTGATATTTTTTAGAATAGATTTTTGTGGTAGTTTTATTGAAAATTTGGCTTTGTTAGTGCTAGTGAAGTGTCGATATATCTCATTTGTTGTGGTCAGATATGTAGTTTAGATGAAGGCTATATTTGAGGTATCTTTTTTTTTTACTGATGCTGTTTGCTGCTGCTGTTCTAATGTAGTCTAGATAGTTTCTGGACACCCTTAGTAGTCTTTTGTAGAAAACGGTACTTTGTATGTAGCAGTGGAATATATTTTGAACTGGCATTTCAGTTGGAGCTTAGTTTTTCAGATAAGCATATTGTTTTTCTTCATAAACTGGGTTTTTGGTATGAAGGCTAGTTGTGTTAGGAAGATTCTTTCTTTATTCTTTGTTATTAAATACTTAAAGTCTACAACACCTTGCAAAGTAGTGTTTAGTTTAATATTTTTACATTGAGTTAGTTTTGTCTAGGCATAGTTTCGATTTTTATGAGTTTCTATCTGATATAGCTATTTATCTCGTAGAAGTCTTTGTCATTTCCTCCCTTTAGTTTGTTTTGACTCTTCAATATTGACTCACAGCTTTTAGAGGAGGATACTGCTTTGAAGAGGTTCAAATCTTACAAGAACAGTGTGAAACAGGTCTCGAAAGTTGGGAATGTTCTCACTCTTGTTGTTGTCACTGGTATGGTATCTTACTTTTGGTTTTTCGTACCGCTTCTTTTTCTTGCACCTTACACCTTTAAAAAGTGTATGGTGCAGTAATTAATGATTCAGCTTGCAAATGGATGTTGACCACTTGCCTACTGGTATATGCCTATTGGCTATTATCTTGTTAGTTGATTGGCTAGTAAATTCTCTACATTTTAAACAAGAAATGTCAATAGCATTCTGATATTGGTGTGGAAATGGTAGCATGATTCAGTGTTTCTACATCGATAATGAGTAAGATATCTTTCATATTCAGCTCCTTTTGATTGAAAACATTGCTGTATTATATCCTTTGTTTGTGCATGAGATCATGTTGAGGTTATGTTGTTTACTCTTGAGTATTGCCATGCAAGCGATGCGATATAGGCTATGTTGTTTAGACCACAGTAGACTATGATGCTTTTTTTTGCTTCTTTGTTCTAATGTGTTTTTATTGATGAAATGTGTGGCTAATTTGAATTGTCATCATTTTTGTCTAGACACAGAAAGCATTATTTTTCATCTAAGTCTTTTTGAATTTTCTGTTGCCATGTCAGTATGTACTCTAGATAGTTTTTTCTATATGATAACAAACCCTCTCCTTTTTTTTCTATATTATTTCTTGTACTGATGCTATTGCTGCTGCTGTTCTAATGTGTAGGGGAGGAACTTTGTTCTGTCTATAACCGATAGATCTCATCGCAGTCTTCTCCGTGATGTCCTTCGACAGACGAGTTCATCATCCAGTTGAGTGGAGACCTCGTCGAATAGATCTCATCGCAGTCTTCTCCGTGTTGTCCTTCGACAGACGAGTTCATCATCCAGTTGAGTGGAGACCTCGTCGAGCGGCGTCTTTTTTTTGTAGTTTTTCTGTGTATTTTTTATTGTATCTCTGTACATATATCACATTTGTTGTGTTCAGATATGTAGTTTAGATGAAGGCTATATTGAGGTATTTTTTTTTGTACAGATGTTGTTTGCTGCTGCTGTTCTAATGTGTTTTGTAGTGATGAAATATGTGGTTCATTTGAAATGTCATCATTTTTGTCTAGATCTGGAAAGCATTATTTCATCTATAAGACTTTTTGAATTTTCTGTTGCCATGTCAGTATGTACTCTAGATAGTTTTTTGTATATGATAACATACCCCTCTCCATTTTTTCTATATGATGTTGTTTGCTGCTGCTGTTCTAATGTGTTTTGTATTGATGAAATATGTGGCTCATTTGAAATGTCATCATTTTTGTCTAGATCTGGAAAGCATTATTTCATCTAAGACTTTTTGAATTTTCTGGTGCCACGTCAGTATGTACTCTAGATAGTTTTTTGTATATGATAACATACCCCTCTCCATTTTTTCTATATGATTCTTGTACTGATGCTATTGCTGCTGCTGTTCTGACATCTTGCATACTTTAATTTTTTAATGCACATTTTTTGCTGAAACTTAGCATATATTATCCTGCATATACTGCTCAACCTAACATATATATGAAACTCTGCAAAAAAAATTTTTGGTAACCTGGTAAATTTGCATAGAAATTGAAAGTCTAAAACTCTGTCATATTTCCTGAGAAGAAAGCTTCATTTTAATCAGCAGCGTTTGTAATCTCATATCACAAACAAGTATCCAATCCTAGAATACATTGTTTGCGAATATTTATTTTAAGTCATTTTTGTTTATGTTTTTTTGTAGGTGTTTTTATCAATCCTCATAAATGTCTGCTCAAATGAAATCAAAGTTCAAATCCATTTTTGATCACCATGTTCAAAACCCGTCGCTCGATGAGGTTTTTTTTATATTTTAATTTTGTTTGGGTGCTCTAAAGTGTAATATGTATCAGTTTAACTTAGTTGCTTCTGATATTCAATGTTTTGTAGGTTAAGGAGACATTATCGTCAATGCTTCATCAATTTGAGCATGAACAGACAATAAGGTTACATCATGGTTTAGAATGTTTGGCTGCGGGTATAGCCACAGTTCTTTGTTCGAGAGAGAACTGTACTGTTGGTCCAACAGGGTTTAGTCCTACTGGGGTATGTGATGATGCTGATTGCGATCAAGAGGAAACTCAGAAGTTACCCAATTCGGGGTCAGAAACAACGCCAGGACAATGTGATGATCAACCGACACAGAAGTTATCTAGCTCAACAGGTGAAGTAATTTCTGTCTTATTTCTTTGTTGATCTTTTTTTATATGCACACCAGCCATTTTGTCTATCTGTTTTTGTATTTTGTTTATATACTCCCCTTTTTAAATTGCTGTTACATGTGTCATCTAATATTTTTTTTATTTAGAGTCAATCCGAGGGGGTGATTGCGATCAAGAGGAGACTCAAAAGCTAATCAGTTCAGGTCATGACGCAACACCAGGACAATGTGATGATCAACAGACACAAAAGTTATCTAGCTCAACAGGTGAAATAATTTTCTGTCTTATTTCTTTGTTGATCTTTTTTTTATATGCATACCAGCCATTAGTTTGATAGGTTGTGTCAAAGCTAACACAATCCCCATATTGAGCATAATATTCTCTTGATCGCCATTTGTCCAAAACATATTTCGACTTTCTTATTCTCATCCAAATCAAAAGCATAATAAAACCTTGGATCATCTTTCTGTTTATTGCTAAAATATTCTAGAACTTGCACCATGTCATTAGTTGTTGTCTCTCTGTTAATTGATGTTCGAAGATTGCTAACATCTTTTTTTTGTGTAAGGCAATGCTGTCAAACCACCACGCAGAAATGATAGAATTGAGATCATGCTTCTTGTTGGTATGTTACACTCTTTTAATGTCCTTATCAATCTCTTCTCCTCTGGTGTCATGTATTTATGTGATCTCATGAATCTTGTCTCTGAATTTGGACTCAGATCATGGTTGTGGTCCAAATCAAGCCTTGTTATGTACCATATTCCATTTGTTTTTGTCACAACCATAACACACTCACAATTGGTCTTTATCAGAACATTTGTGTCCCTTTCTGACATTACTTCATCTTGTTTTTGCTTTTTTGTAACTCCATGCCTATTGCACTTGAATGTGACTCTGGTGACCCCATTATCCCTCTTTTTGCTGTCTTTGTGATAGGTATGTGTAAGGACCACTGAAAATCCTGATAGGAAAGCATAAAAATTGAAAAAGTGGTGTGCTTCTTCTGCTGTTTTGAATTGCATCCCCATGGCAGGAGTGTACTTGCTATCTATCTGTACATTATTGCCCTGTTTTGCTGCTTGCTCTTCAAGAATCAAGAAATTTTCAATGTCATCTTCATCTAGCAGTCCATTTTGATCTGTTTCATTTACGACTTCCTGCTGGTGTGCTTCATTGTTCATATGAAATGATGGTTCAGTTCTAATGTCATCATCCTCATCCGGCCCCTGAAAAGCAATGTTTCATCCAGTGATTAGAGTTTTGTATCCTATGTTATCATGTATAGAAGATAGGATTTTTTTAAACATGATATCATACCTTGCCTTTTTCCATTGATTTTAACATGTCCAAAGACCAATAATGGGGAGTTTCATCTTCACTGTCTACATGCATGTCCTGACAATAATCTGTATGCCCTATTTGCACACTTGAGTAGTCATCATTTATCCTGCTGCTTGTCATTATCATTGAATTCTGGATACATACAGAATTCTAGTTAGTACTTCCACAGGGAAGCATAATTTATCCTGTAAATATACATGCTAGTACCTCAATACTGACAGGGGCATTAAAAAAATCAGTGCATGGTCCTAATTCGTCCTGCAAAAGCACCAAATGAATGCAGGTCAGTTTTTTTGTGCCATTCTCACTGGTTGACTCAAAATAACATTCATGTGTTTTATTTTTTGTTGTGCCATGTCTGTTTTTCTCACCCGGGATTTTGGGTAAATTGATTCAGTGCTATTAATCATCTGCTGCATCAAAGTCGTAAATGGTAGATGCACTCCCTTCGGCAAAAAAAAATATGTGAGTTAAATGTATAGCCAGGGTTTTTATGTTTTCTCAGTGATTTTTGTGTCTCTATGTACTTACTGTTCCCGAAGTATAATTCAAGAGTTGCAATTCATCATACGTCAGATATGTGTGTGTAGTTTTGTTTGGTGTCGTCAGATCTTCAGTTATTGTATTGACAGTATGAATCCCTGAGCTCACCTGCAAAATAGGTTGGTTTCACATAGTTTACAATCTGAAAGCACTAATCTGTATAGTTATTGTATTGACAGTATGAATCCCTGAACTTACCTTCATCCCATCAACATTGAGTGGTATTGATATAGCAAGATCTGAATGGTTTCCTGTTGGTTTTTTTTAAACAAGGAACAATTTGTTTTGTTAGTTGCTCAATTTAAAACAGTATTTTTTTTGCACTGTTAAGCGTAATGTTTTGTTTGCAGTTACATGTTAATGCATACATTTAATATCATTTTAATTGTTTTGTTAGAACTGTTAAACTTTTTGATTTGTTAGCACTGATTGTTTTGTTAGCACTGTTAAACCTATTTTTTGGTTAAACCTATTTTTTGGTAGCAGTTACATTGTTAATCCATACATCCCTCTAACGGAAGTGCTATACTATAGTCGGTTGCTTTTTAACCCAAAAGCAGTCGTTTTGTTTGTCGTTGGATGATCTGTGAGATTCGTGCTCGGGGATGACGCGGTTTGCAAATTCGGATCCGCAGCATACTACATGTTGTATATTCAGGGCTTACATTGTTTTATCCGCAAGCATTTACATTGTTTTGTTTCTCCTAATGTTTAATGGCTCCACTAATGCAGTTGCGTGCCTTTGCCTAGTTTTTTCGAATACTTCAAGTGATTTCGAATATCACTGCACAGTGAGTGGCATATTTTTTTTCTTTCTGTGATTTGCGGTAGGTGGGGGAAGAGATTCTAGTGGCCCTGACATATGCTCGATGAGGATAATTTGTGGTCTAATACTGAAATTGAATGTTCAAAAATTTTGAGCTCTAGATCTTTTGCATTGCTATCATTTTTGCCTCACTGACCTACAGTTAGGTTTTTTTTTGACTGTATATATATGCTGTGGTCACTACCTTTTGTTATGTCTCCATCTTGATTAGACAGTTCAGTTTTTTGTTGCATAACTTGCTAAATTTATAATCCCAAATTCTGGAAGCTTTGCCTAGTTTTGTTTGTAGAGCTCAAAATTTGAATTTCACTTTTTGTCATATTCAATTTATGAAGAGTATTGACCAAAGTAGCGGGACGGCCAAGATTGAAATCTTGAGCAACCCTACCATCTGAGAGCAATAACACAACACATTCTATTTTGTTGTACATATGCTGGATCTAATCATATATGGTGAGGCTTCAATGAGATTTAGCATGTAGATTCTCATGTGTTTCCTGTCTTATTTTTTATATTAGAAGGTTAGTTTGTGTTTTGTTTTGTGAGGTGTCCCTATATGTTTTGTGTGATTAAACTTCATTTTTTTTTCAACAAGGAACACTTTTGTTTGGAAGAGTATACCTTCTGATGTTTAACATTAACCTCCATGCATTTGTTATCATTATAATTGTTTTGTTTGCACTGTTAAACTTTTTGATTTTGTTTGCATTGATAGTTTTGTTAGCACTGTTAAACCTTAATGTTAAACCTAATTTTTGTTAGCTGTTACCTTTGTTAGGTTACTCCTAATGCTTAATCGCCCACTAATCATTATTAATGGCCCACTAATCATTGTTTTGTTAGCTTCGTTAAACCTTAATGTTGAACCTAATTTTTGTTTGCGATTACCTTGGTTTGTTACTCCTAATGCTTAATCGCCCACTAATCATTATTAATGGCCCACTAATCATTGTTTTGTTATTATGGATTAGGACGGCGCGAGACTCGATGAAAAAGAATTGAAAAAGCGGTCCGGACAAGAAGCTTCATGAAACGGGCGTGGGAAAAAGCGGATCCAAATTTGCAAACCGCGTCATCCCCGAAACACGAATCTCACAGATCATCCAACGGCTAACAATCCGCAGCATTTACATTGTTTTGGTACTCCTAATGCTTAATGGCTCCACTAATGCAGTTGCGTGCCTTTGCCTAGTTTTTTCGAATACTTCAAGTGATTTCGAATATCAACGCATGATGAGTGCCATATTTTTTCTTTTCGTGATATGCGGTAGGGGAAGAGATGCTAGTGGCCCTGACATATGCTCGATGAGGATAATTGTGGTCTAATACTGAAATTGAATGTTCAAAATTTTGAGCTCTAGATCTTTTGCATTGTTGTCATTTTTGCCTCACCGACCTCTGATTAGTTTTTTTGTTTTGACAGTATATATATGCTGTGGTCACTACCTTTGTTATGTCTCCATCTTGATTAGCTTGATTCAGTTTTTGTTGCATAACTTGCTAAATTTATAATTCCAAATTGGAAGCTTTGCCTAGTTTTGTTTGTAGAGCTCAAAATTTGAATTTCACTTTTTGTCATATTCAATTTATGAAGAGTATTGACCAAAGTAGCGGGACGGCCAAGATTGAAATCTTGAGCAACCCTACCATCTGAGAGCAATAACACAACACATTCTATTTTGTTGTACATATGCTGGATCTAATCATATATGGTGAGGCTTCAATGAGATTTAGCATGTAGATTCTCATGTGTTTCCTGTCTTATTTTTTTATATTAGAAGGTTAGTTTGTGTTTTGTTTTGTGAGGTGTCCCTATATGTTTTGTGTGATTAAACCTTCTGATGTTTAACATTAACCTCCATGCATTTGTTATCATTATAATTGTTTTGTTTGCACTGTTAAACTTTTTGTCCCTTCAATAAAATAGAGAACAAAGTTGACTGTTAAACTTTTTGATTTTGTTTGCACTGATAGTTTTGTTAGCACTGTTAAACCTTAATGTTAAACCTAATTTTTGTTAGCTGTTACCTTTGTTAGGTTACTCCTAATGCTTAATCGCCCACTAATCATTATTAATGGCACACTAATCATTGTTTTGTTAGCATGTTAAACCTTAATGTTGAACCTAATTTTTGTTTGCTGATTACCTTGGTTTGTTACTCCTAATGCTTAATGTCAAGTTATTCGGAAGCTTTGCCTAGTTTTGTTTGTAGAGCTCAAAATTTGAATCTCATTTTTGTCATATTCAAATTATGAAGAGTCTGACCAAAGTAGCGGGACAACCAAGATTGAAATCTTTGAGCAACCCTACATCGATAGCAATAACACAATACATTTTTACTTGGTATATGCTATATCTAACCATATATGCTAAGGCTCCAATGATTTTGGGAGGGCTATACTATGTTTATGCATGTTTTTCTTGGTATACCATATATCAATGCTTCAATTTTTACGGAGATTTCTTGAAGTATCATTTATTTTGTATAACATATGCTCTATCTAACCATACATGCTAAGGCTCCAATGATTTTGGATGTGCTATACTATGTTTATGCATGTTTTTTTACTGGTATACCATATATCAATTATTCAATTTACAGGAGATCTGCTGAAGCATCATTTTGTGTTTTGTTTTGATCTCAGTTAATCATGAAATAGTGAACATATCCATTAGAATTGAAGATTGATATATATTGTTGTCATACTTTTTAAGTTTTTGTATTTCTCTGTGTATATATGCCCAGCACCATGTAATTTAAACTTTCTACCAGTTTCTATACTATGTTGATACTTGGAACATTAACCTGGCTGTTGTTTTTTCCTTTTTCTAAGTTGCTTTATGGAACATTTTTTTTGCATGGCAGTTTTTTTGAGTGTCTGGAATTTATATAACTACTAACTTTTTTTGCTGTGTTTTAACTGCAGGTGTTAACATGATCAGATCATAAAAAAGGAGGTAGTAAGGATTGACATTTGGACATATAATGTTGCAGCCAGTACATAGTCAAAATGGGGAGCTACTGCACCTTTTGATTTTGAATGTTAGTACTGGGGAATCTCGTATCGACACCATGTTCTTTTTTCCCGAGGTCATTGAAGCAAAATCAAGGTTTGTTTTACTCAACGTACCTTGTATTTGTTCGGATCCCGCGCTGTTGTTGATCCCTTTGTTGCTCCTTCAAAACTTGATCGTCCCCACCATCTGTTCTTTCTTCTTGATGACATCGCACATTGTTTCTTGCATCGCTTACAGTGTGTGTTTTTTCTTCAATCCGATGTTATTTTTCACCTTTTCTCTGCTAGATTGCTTTTTCCCCCTTTCTTCTTGTATCATGTTCTTATATAGTTCCTTGGGTCTTAAGTTGATGGTTTTGTACGTAGTTTGTAATCGTAGGCTCTGTACAAGTTTTTTCAATGTTGTGAACGGCCTGTTGTAAATATTTTTGTAATTGTGGGCCTTTTGTAATTGTAATTGTTTTTGTAATTGTGGGCCACAGGCCACAAAACCCATTACGGCCACAAAACCCTGGAAAAAAACGGCCATAGGCCACAAAACCCATTACGGGGTCTTGAATGCAAACGACCCAATGTCCATTATGCAGTTTAGGCAAATTGAAGCTTACAGGGTTGTGGATACAAAACAGGCCCAATAAAAGCGAGGGCCCGCACGTAGTTTAGGCAGGTTTTTTGTGGTGGACAATCTCCAACGTCCATTTTTTCTAATCGTACGGTTTAGTTTTTGACTGTTTTAGATGTTGAAAACAGTCAAATATCAAATAGACAGTCCCTTCTATTTTTAGAGGCCGAACTGCCGAAGTAAATATAAATGTTTTGGTTTTTATAAGCCGTTTTCATCGGTTACTACTATTTATTAGCCACTACAATATGCGTTTTTACATATTGTGACGTACTTTATATTTTATTATATCATAATTCTATAAGTCACATGGCGGTTCGAATATTGTAGTGCATTTTGTTGCACCATCTTTCGTACATAATACACTATTATTTATTAGTCGTTTCTATCAACCACTACTATTTATCAGCCACAACCAAAATTCATCAACAGAAACCAATATGAACAGGCCCATAGTTCCGACACCCCTCAATATTATTGTTTTTGCTCATAAATAATGTATACTTGTATAATATGCACCCCTTCCATCCTTTTATTAGTAGTAAGAGAAGAGTCTTTCTTACATTTGAAGTAAAGAGACTAGTAATATACCAGAACTCTTAGTTCAGACAAATGTCTATATATCATAATAGTCATGCCTCATTGAACCCCCCCCCCCCCCCCGGGCGGAAAAATCAGTGAGAAAACAGTTAGGAGAAAAAGAGTGCATAGCTCATGTTTTTTGCCATTGCACATGTTATCTCATTAAAAACCTTTCATTAAGAAAATCCAGTGAGAAAACTTAATTAAATGAAAAAGAGTACAACACTCCTTGAACATATGTACAGAGTTTAATCTCGCCCTGAAGGCATGAAATCTTTGAGCCTTGTCATGCCAATGCTATAAACATAATTCACAAAGGTCGATGCTGTCAATGCTTTAGTGAATAAATCCATAAGATTTTCACTAGTTTGGATTTTCTGTATTCTATATTCCTGTTCTCTTGCTGCTCATACGAGTAGAAATACTTTGGGACTATATGCTTTGTCATTGGGGTCTTGACACAGTGTTCTTCATCTGTGCAATGCAAATAATATTATTCTCATGGAGGACTGTGGGAGCTTTATCCACCTCTACACCACATGACTCTTGGATATGATATATCAATCTTCTAAGCCATATACACTCATGAGCAATCCATATAGTGTTATTTTCTCCAAATGATTAGTTGACATAGCAACTATCGTCTACTTAATAGATTTCGAGGAGACAACTGTACTTCTGCTTAGAAAGACATATCTAGTTTGTGACCTAGCATTATGGGGGTCAGAAAGATAACCAGTGCATGAGTATTCAATGATTTTGGTATCTTGACCTTTAGGATAAAAGTGTCCAAAATCACACTTAGTAGGCTAGGAACTATATCTTGCCAAACAACTCACTGCAAATGCAATGTACTCCAATTGCACTTAAGTACGGGATCTCTGGCCTCAGTACTTCTTCATTCTCACACTTAGATCTATATGGATCTTTCTACACTTCAAATGACCTAATGATCATTGGAGTACCAAGTGGATGAGATTTATTAAAATAAAATATCTCCAGCACTTTCTTAGTGTAGGTGATCTGGTGTAGCAATATGCCACCATGCAGATGTTCAATATGCAAGCCGAGATAATATTTGGTCTCACCCATATCTTTCATCTCGAATTCCGCCTTTAAGTATGAGCTCGCTTCAAGTATGCCATCCGTGGTTTCGATGATGTTCAAATCATCGACATATATAGATATGATACATAATCCATGAGTAGATTTCCTGATGAACACACATAGGCATACTTCATTGTTCATGTATCCTTTTGCAGAACGAATTCACTCAGTCGGTTGTACCACATATGACCCGACGATTTCAATCCATACAGTGACATTTGCAATTTCACACTATACATGTTGCGATTATCATTCGTGCTCATGCACGGGACCTTCAGTCCCTTTGGAATCTTCATAAAGATTTCAAAATCAAGTGACCCATATAAGTATGTAGCCACAACATCCATGAATTTCATACTTAGGTTCATGTCTACTACCATTGATGTCAAATAATAGAAAATAATGCCATCCATTATAGCAGAATATGTTTCATCGTAATCTATGATGGGTCTCTGTGTTAACCCTGGTGCTACTAATCTGGATTTGTGACTGACCACTTCATTGCTTTTATTTTGCTTTCTTATGAACATCCATTTGTGTCCAACAGGAATGACGTCTTGAGGTGTCTTGACCACAAGTCCAAAGACTTTTCTTTTATTTAGCAAGTTTAGTTTTGCTTCAATTACATCCTTCCATGTATCCCAATCAAGACGACCTTTGCACTTATCAATAGTCTTTGGTTCCAGATCCGAATTCTCAATACAAAAAGCAACTTTAGAAGCAAAGCAACTGCTATTAGCACATACTTGTCTTAAGTATATTTCTCCCATCTCCACATAATTTGTGGTGAATTCTTTGTCTAATTCGATTAGCATTTTACTTAAATCAGTCTACTCTCCACGATTTCCCAATACAGTAGAGTCTGAGTGTTCCATTATCCTAGTATCAGTTGGTGCACTCTCCACTGCACTAGGTGCCTCCCCCTGTGCTTTAAAATGGAGTGCCCCCACTTGAGCTCTCTAGTGCAGCGCGATGTCCATCAGTGGACATTCTTCATTCATGTTTGGTTCATGGACCAGGGATTTTTTGTGGATGTCTCCACGGTTTGAGATCTTTTGAACCAGAAGGTCTCCCTCTCTTTCGCAAGGGAGGAGATTCATGAGTGGAACTCAAATCCCGGAGTGGTTCGACTCTAATAGGTGCATTCACCACTAGTATATGTGACTTCATCACTCCTTTGTGATCTGGGAATGATTCTGTCATCTTATTTGCAAGAATTTGAAAATCAATTATCCTTTGAACATCTTGTTCAGATTCTTTAGTGTGTGGATTCATATTCTGAAGACTACTATCAATCCATGACAGTTCCCAACATTCCAAATTAGGGTTCTTTCCCCCTAATGCTGGGAATAGTTCTTCATTAAATACATAATTAGTGTATCTTGCTTTCAAGAGACCCCCTGTCATATGCTCTAGATATTTGATTATAGACAGAGATTTGAATCACATATAAATTCGCAATTTATGGTGGGGTGGGACCCATTGATTTGCGCTGAGGTGATGAGATCGGTATGTATATGGCACAGCTGAATGTACGTAGATGGGAAATTCTTAGTTCTTTCCCACACACTTATTGGAAAGGTGAATACTCATGGTATGCTGATTCTCGAGGTTGTATTAATGGTACAACATATAAAAACATGTCCCCAATACTTGGTGAAGAGATTGCTCCTCATCAACAGAGGTCAAGTAACCAATTTGATCCCCTTAATCAAAGATTCTGCAAGTCCATCCTGTGTATAGACATGTGGGACAGAGTGTTTCATTGTTATGCCTAAGGCCATACAATAATCGTTAAATACTTTGGAGGTAAACTCACTAGCATTATTCATATGTATGGATTGGATCCTTTGATTTGGAAATTTGGCTCTTAGCGCAATAATTTGCAAAAATTAGCTTGGTGGAGGTGTGATTTCTACTGGACAGCACACATGTGTCCACCATTTGGATGCATCTATTAGTTTCACAAAGTACCTGAAAGGCCTCGACATGGGCTCTAGGAAATCAGGTAACTCATTCTTAAGCTTATGATACGAATGTCTCATTATCAATTTGCCTTAAGCACATGCATCACACACAAACTGGTTTGTCTTAAGGATGTCACTTAGCTTTAAGTGATGACCAACAAAAATGCTTCACGATCTAGTGCATCATATTTCACACCACATTCTAAACAATTCTGAATCCTTTAGGAGTGTGTTCATCACAACATATTACTCGTCACATTTTATAAATGTGTAGTACAATCTCGATGAAAAACTAGGGAGTTTCTCTAAAGTTTCCCTTTGATATCCCACTCTCACAGTGAGGAGAAGGTACTCAGAACCATTCTCATCATTTGTTTCCAAGTGTAAACCATTATAGTGGATATGCTTGAAACTTAGGAGATTTCGTGTTGATTCTGTGAACAATAATGTATCTTCGATTATTATTCGAGTTCCTATCGCTAACACAACTGTAGCCCTTCTAGATCCAACAAGATTACCACAGTTGCCAACTATAGTTATCACATTTCTAGTTTTCTTACTTAAAGTCTAAAAGTTCTCTGTATCTCTAAGGATAGTGATCATGGTACAACTATCGACAAGACAAATTTCTTGCTATCTCTCTCTATTGATTGTACTCTACAAGCAAGAGATATAATTTGCATGAAAAAAATTGCATAAAGCAAATGCAAAATAAATCATGTACATGGATTGAAATGCTATATTAAGATTCCTTTTGAACTAAAGTTACATTTAATCTTTAATATTGTTGATTCTTGGGAAAAACTCGGTGTTTTATATTTTCAACACCATCCTAAAATTTACATGAATTGACTCTGTAAAAAGGGATAATGATCTATTCCTTAGGATTCTCTAATCCTTTTCTGGGTGAATATCTAGTGGCTCATTATCTAGTAGAGGTGTGTATTGATCATCGTACAATGCATTATAATCACATGCATCCTCTTTCGTAGATACTAGTTGGGGTTCTACCATCCAAGTGCATACTATCCCCTAGTGCCTCCAAGAAATGAGTTTTGGGCTTGTTCTTTTGATTCATGAGGGACTCTTGATAGAGATCTATCAAATGCTTGGGTGTTTATAGCGAAATAGATTTGGAAATCCAAATCTTTTGTGTATTTTGAGCTAGTCCCTAGATCAGTAGCTAGCTCACCTAATATAACAATGGTAAATATCACATCCATACATGCGTATAAATAAAAAGGTCTAGTACCAAATAAGCGTAAATAGGCCAGATAAGCAATGTCTTACATCATAGACCGGGGAGGCCAAATACAGATGAAGTGGAGTCCCTTAGGATATGCCTATAGGCAATTGACTAGGGTATGCAACATAGGGCATGTTCTTTTTGGCTACGGCTTGTGGCTTTTGGCTGCGGCTTGTGACTTTTGGGCTATTTGTACGAGAGATTACAGAGTAACAAAAACTCACGTGCGGTTTTTACCGATATAAATGAAATCAGTAAAGTATGTACTACAATTAACTAGTAGACTCTATCTTTAAAAAATACTCCGTTTAAAAGCTAGTTACTGTAGAAAAGCCGAAAATCGGCTTTTAGAAGCTGAAAAGAACAGGGCCATAGTATTTAGTATTGTCTTCAACCTTAGATTGATAGTGATAAATGTTCACCAACATATCATTCCTTAAGCATTGAATTTATATAGCTGAGCAACATGGAGTACAAAAGTACTCTGCAAGTCCTTATATCAGAATACAAGTGTATATGTATAAATCTACAAGCAAGGCTTAACCAAGGGAATGTTTTATGTTTCTTTTAGCATAAAGCCAGGTTGTTAAATATCATAATATAGATAGTTTATAAACCTATGACTTAGCCATTATAACTAAAACCAGGTGTCCAGTTAAGTTCGTGAGAGTGAAATTCCTTTACTTCTGTTGTCCGTGTCCATACCAAGATACCATGTCCATTTTAATACCCAGATACCATGTCCATTTCAATACCAAGATACCATGACCATTTCCATGATCACAAAATGAATTCTATCTTCACACTAGAATACTATATCCATAATCACCATTAACCGATAACTATTTTGTGAAAACTATGCAAGTGTGACATTTCTACACTTTACCTATGTCCGGGGGTATGACTATTTGAATATATTTTTAACACTCTACAGAGGTTATATAAATTTACCCACAAGATATAATTAACTCATAATATCGGCCATTACACGCTTCTGTAGGAATTCGATTAGAAAATTATAACAAAGCATGTACAATGCTTAGTTCTGATGTTTTCCCCCACTCTAGAGGTGTAACCCTTCATTACTTAGGGACCACCGTTTCTAGGGAATCACTCGCCCTTCACATTAAAGTAATCCACAAGGGGCAGCGACCATTATAGGCCACTCCCAACGTAATCACAACAGAAATTGACATATCAAACCAATGCACAAGAGTTCACACCAAAACTAAACAAATTAATTGGCTAGGCCAATCTCATATTTGACTTATTGTTGCATGATTGGGTGTAGAAAAGAGTGGCACAAGATTTGGTCCTTAATCAACTTAGGCGAGACAACCAACAAGCTCAGATCTTGTACATTACTGCACCGGTCTCATTCCAACCACTTACCCGAGTCTCTACCAATTTATAAAACATTCACTGTCTCCAGTGGTAACCCATGTTCCATTCCCATTATCATGTCTCAAATTTCAGTTAGCAATGTTTGTGTTGTATTCTATTTTCCACTAATGCATTTTTAAGCACAACCGTAATCTCGTAAGGTTTAGCCAATGGTGGAGTTATTAACATTATAAATATCCTAGGGCTATATGGGAAAGATTTTATCAATAATCAATGAATGGGAGTAATAAGTATCAATTGCATGATGTACCTAAATAGTTAACATTTAACATAGCATTTAATTAAATAATTATAATAAGTATGCACTTGTATTTGAAAGCAAAAATATTTGCATTTGAAAACTAGGTTCAACATGATCAATTATAATGACTTATCTTGCTCAACAGTGGATAGCGTTGGTTCTTGATCTATAGCGATGCGGGCGTCTGAAGCGTTAAATTCTATAAATACGCAAACATCCATATTTAACACAAATCTAAATAAATTCCAAGTAAAATTCAAATGAACTCTAGATATAAGTCATTTGAATTTAAAACAAGGGTGAACGAGCTCATTTAATTTTGACCCGAGAGGAAATTACAGAAAATCAAAAAATTCTGATAGGTGGGGTCGACCGATATTTTCTTTTCTTTTTCAATTATTTTCTTTAAGAAAAAGACTCAGTGGCTGACAGGCGTGGTTTAGTTGGTTTTAATTTCTTTTCTATTTATTTTCTTTAAGTAAAACACTAACAATGACAGGTGGGGCCATGGTCCATATGGACTAAGTCCACACGGTGGTCTACAGGCAATAGGACCCACATGTCAGAGATAGTGGTCCATGGGTTGGATCTACATGACGGTTTCAAGGGAGCTGGCTCCACATGCCAGTGACACAAAACCTAAACTAGTATTTAATTAAACTTTGTAATCACCTCGAACCCACATGTCACACTACCATTATCTAACTAACTAATTACTAACTAACCACTAGATTAAACTAAGTAATTACTGACTTAATCTAATTAGCTTACGTGTGGGGCCTACTGGTCAATGAGAGGACACAATGGGATGCGGCTACAACCATGGTCGAGAGCCTTAGCGGGCTCGCTAGCGGTGAGGGCGGGGTGGAGGAGCTCAGGCAACTGGCAAAATGGAATGGTGGGATCTTTGTAAAGCCGACGAAGGTGGTGAGTTCGAATTGGGGCATGGAGGCAGCAGTGCAAGGTGATGAGCAATGGAGGAGCCTCAGTGGTTCCATGGCTTCGGCAAAGGAGCAAAAGAATTGAACCGACTAGTGGGAAGGCTAAAGGGAGTAGTTTCAATGCCGCTGGAATGAGCATGAAGACCTATGGTCACCGGAGATGGGTCGACTATGAAGAAATGCGGCGACGTTGGCACTACTGTGATGGAGACTACACTAGCAAAAGAGACCAAAATTAAATAGTGGAAAAGTTTCCTAGGGACAAGGGGAGCTCACCGGAGGGTTGGCACCGTTGAGGAGGTACAGGAATGGCACGACAGTGGTCGTCAGCGACGACGTGTTCGTGCCAACAGTGCTCCTTGGTCATGGGTGGCTAAAGTGGGGCACAGAGATGGCAAAGTTGAGGTCGAAGAGGACAGTGGCTCATCGGAGTGGTAGCTACACTGTGGGTGGTGGTTGTGGCCGGATTGGGGAAAGATGATGGCGTCCGTGTATCCCTAAGAAGGGAAACCAAAATTAGTTGAGGGGAAAGGATTCTAGAGGTGTGAAACACAGAGTGACACAAGTTGTTTGGGGGGAAAAACTCATCGAGTTGGCCAGAACAAAGGGTGGAGGTGGTGGCTGGCACAGTTGCAACGAGCTTTCGAGTTTGGTTTGAGCTTGGGGAAGAAGAAGGTGGCTCGGGCATGTTGCAGAAAGCCAAATGGGCAAGGGGAAGACTCAGGCACAACTTTAATAAAGGAGGGGAGGAGATGATGACAAGAGGGGGCCAATTCGGTGTGAGATTTTGTGAGCGATGCATGAACTCTGCATGTCTCTAGCATTTGGCTCGGTGCAACGATGAGACTAGGCCACGACAATGTGACTAGCTCGTGGTGCTTACTACCGAGCTCAAGATGATTGCTGATGCTGCACGCATGCACAGGCAGCAACAAGTGAGTGAGAGAGAGTGTGTCGAGGAAGAAAAATAGTGCCGCTGCTATATCTTTCTCTTATTCGACTGGCAGATGGGGCTAGGGGGACCCGATTGTTAGCGAGCATGTGTGAGAGAGGGGAGAACTAGGTTGTAGGCACGAGTGAGTGAGCGAGCACGTGAGCAGCGGGCCGATTGGCTAGGCTGCAAGAGAAGGGAGGAAAAGAGGGTGGTGCGGGCTAGCTGGGCCGCAGGAAGGGGAAGAGAATAGGAGAAGAGAGCAGGCCAGCGGGGGGAATTCAGCCCAAGGTGATGGAAGGAAAAGAATAGGGTTTAAACTTTTATTCAGGATTTCAAATTATTTTTTAATTTGAAATTTTAATTTCAAGGGGTATTGCACACAAAAATTTTAGGAAAAAATCCCTTAACACCCAGTTAACGTCTGTAACTTTTGCCAATCCAAATTTGATCAAAATTTAAATTTTCAGAAAAGGGGTTGCCGCATAAAAGGATTTTAAATATTTTTGGTGAACACACAATTAATTTTAATATTTTGCAACTTCAATTTTTAAGCCAAGGAATTTATTTGAAACCTTAAATACAAGGCTAAGTGTTGTGGCTACAGGCCAAACAGTAGAGAGGGGGACTAGTAGAAGAGGAAGAGGAGAGCCAGATCTATGGGAGAGTTGGTAAGAATGAGAGGATGTCCCTCCTTTGCCCCTCCTGAGGGTTTATATATATATGAGTGGGGTAGAATGGGAAATCCCCATTCTACCCCTTAGTACTTACAAAGGATGAGGGTACATTGGTATATTTACACTGGTATATTCCTCTACACTATTGGGCCTATTACATGTTGAACTAGCTGCACGGCCCAGTCGCGGGGGGTTGGACCACCCCCACAACAGGTACTCCCTCGACAGCAAGCGTTGAGGTCCCGATGGGCGAGCTGACGCGATCAACTATCCCAGCCCCCCGTTCACCGATAGCAAGCGCAAGGGTGCCGACTAGTGAGCCGATGCAACTGGTAGTTTGTAGACCCCACAGGCAATGCCTACGAAGAAATCAGTGAACTCCTGCGCTGAATCCGGCGCCGTCCCGCCGAGGTGATGCCTACAAGGCGGACGGCGAAGTCCTACGCTGGAGCCATGCCGTCCCGCCGAGGCGGTGCTTACGAGACAGACGGCGGAGTTGGGCGCCCAAGTCACGCTGTCCCGCCGAGGCGATGCCTACGAGGCGGATGGCGGAGTCGCACGCCGAACCCGTGCCGTCCCGCCGAGGCGATGCCTACGAGGCGGACGGCGGGGTCGAGCGCCGAAGACGTGTCGTCCCGCCGAGGCGATGCCTACGAGGCGGACGGCGGGGTCGAGCGCCGAAGACGTGCCGTCCCGCCGAGGCGATGCCAACGAGACAGACGGCGGAGTCGGGCACCCAAGTCACGCCGTCCCGCCGAGGCGATGCCTACGAGGCGGACGGCGGGGTCGAGCCCCGAAGACGTGTCGTCCCGCCGAGGCGATGCCTACGAGGTGGACGGCGGGGTCGAGCGCCAAAGACGTGCTGTCCCGCCGAGGCGATGCCTACGCGGCGGACGGCGGGGTTGAGCGCCGAAGACGTGCCGTTCCGCCGAGGCGAAGCCTATGAGGCGGACGGCGGCGTCGAGCGCTGAAGACGTGCCGTCCCGCCGAGGCGTGCCGACGAGGCGGACGGCGGAGTCGACCGCCGAAGACGTGCCATCCTGCCGAGGCGATGCCTACGATGCGGACGGCGGGGTCGAGCGCCGAAGACGTGCCATCCCGCCAAGGCGATGCCTACGAGGCCGACGGCAGCGTCGAGCGCCGAAGATATGCCGTCCCACCGAGGCGGTGCCTACCAGGCGAACGGCGGGGTCGAGCGCCGAAGACGTGTCGTCTCGCCGAGGCGCTGCCTACAAGGGGGACGGCGGGGTCGAGCGCCGAAGACGTGTCGTCCCGCCGAGGCGATGCCTACGAGGCGGACGACGGGGTCGAGCGCCGAAGACGTGGCGTCCCGCCGAGGCGATGCCTACGAGGCGGACGGCGGGGTCGAGCGCCGAAGACGTGCCGTCCCGCCGAGGCGATGCCTACGAGGCGGACGGCGGGGTCGAGCACCGAAGACATGCCGTTCCCCTGAGGCGAAGCCAACGAGGCGGACAGCGGCGTCGAGCGCTGAAGACGTGCCGTCCCGCCGAGGCAATGCCGACGAGGAGGACGGCGGGGTCGACCGCCGAAGACGTGTCGTCCCGCCGAGGAGATGCCTACGAGGCGGACGGCGGGGTCGAGCGCTGAAGACGTGCCGTCCCGCCGAGGCGATGCCTACAAGACAGACGGCGGAGTCGGGCGCCCAAGTCACGCCGTCCCGCCGAGGCGATGCCTACGAGGAGGACGAGGGAGTCAAGCGCCGAAGCCGTGCCATCCCGCCGAGGCGACGCCTACGAGGCGGACAGCGGGGTCGAGCGCCGAAGACGTGTCGTCCCGCCGAGACGATGCCTACGAGGCGGACGGCAGGGTCGAGCGCCGAAGACGTGCCGTCCCGCCGAGGCGATGCCTACGAGGCGGACGGCGGGGTCGAGCGACGAAGCCGTGCCGTCCCGATGAGGCGATGCCTACGAGGCAGACGACGGGGTCGAGCGCCGAAGACGTGCCGTCCCGCCGAGGCGATGCCTACGAGGCGGACGGCGGGGTCGAGTGCCGAAGACGTGTCGTCCCGCCGAGGCGATGCCTATGAGGCAGACGGCAGCGTCCAGCGCCGAAGACATGCCGTCCCACCGAGGCGGTGCCTACCAGGTGAATGGCGGGGTCAAGCGCCGAAGACGTGTCGTCCTGCCGAGGCGATGCCTACGAGGCGGACGGCGGGGTCGAGCGCCGAAGACGTGTTGTCCCGCCGAGGCGATGCCTACGAGGCCGACGGCGGCGTCAAGCGCCGAAGACGTGTCGTCCTGCCGAGGCGGTGCCTACCAGGCGGACGGCGGAGTAGGGCACCAAGGACGTGCCGTCCCGCCGAGGCGATGCCTACGAGGCAGACGGCGGAGCCGAGTGGAGGCGGAGCCGCCGTTCCCCTACCTTCAAAAATAGTGCCCGCGGAGAGCGGGTGCTTGCGACGTAGGCCGAGGGCGCTACGTGCACCGAGGTAAGGAGGCGGAACCGCCGTTCCCCTACCTTCACAAACAGTGCCCGCGGAGAGCGGGCGCTTGCGGCGTAGGCCGAGAGCGCTACGCACGCCGAGGTAAGGAGGCGGAGCCGCCGTTCCCCTGCCTTGGCAAATAGTGCCTGCGGAGAGCGGGCGCTTGCGGCGTAGGCCGAGGGCGCTACGCGCGCCGAGGTAAGGAGGCAGAGTCGTCGTTCCCCTACCTTCAAAAACAGTGCCCGCGGAGAGCGGGCGCTTGCGACGTAGGCCGAGGGCGCTACGCGCACCGAGGTAAGGAGGCGGAGCCGCCGTTCCCCTACCTTCGCAAACAGTGCCCTCGGAGAGCGGGCGCTTGCGGCGTAGACCGAGGGCGCTACGCACGCCTAGGTAAGGAGGCGGAGCCGCCGTTCCCCTGCCTTCGCAAACAGTGCCCGCGGAGAGCGGGCGCTTGCGGCGTAGGCCAAGGGCGCTACGCGCGCCGAGGTAATGAGGGGGAGCCATCGTTCCCCTACCTTCAAAAACAGTGCCCGCGGAGAGCGGGCGCTTGCGGCGTAGGCCGAGGGCGCTACACACATAGAGGCAGGGAGGCGACACCGCCGTTCCCCTACCTTCAAAAACAGTGCCCGCGGAGAGCGGGCACTTGCGGTGTAGGCCGAGGGCGCTACGCAGAGAGGCAGGGAGGCGACACTGTCGTTCCCCTACCTTCAAAAAGAGTGTGCACTCCCTGGTGCAGCACGCGCGAAGGCACGATATCCTGGTGGTGCGTTGCTAAGGCGTTGCACTCCCTGGTGTGTCGGCCATCGTGCAGTTTTTATACTCCGTAGAGTGCGTGGGATCAACATTCACGTCTTATTTATACTCCGAAGAGTACGCATGAGGACAATGTCCATGCGTGCGCGGCATGCGCGTCTTGTTTATACTCCGTAGAGTGCGTGGGATCAACATCCACGTCTTATTTATACTCCGGAGAGTACGCATAAGGACAATGTCCATGCGTGCGCGGCATCCGTGTCTTGTTTATACTCCGTAGAGTGCGCAGGGATAACATCCGCGTCTTGTTTATACTCCGTAGAGTGCGTGCGGAGGCGGACCTCGACGCTACGTCTTATTTAGAGTCCGTAGACTGCACGCGGGGGCAAGCCTCCGCGCGTTGCGGGTGGTGAGGGTGCGTGCGGAGGCGGATCTCGACGCTACGTCTTATTTATACTCCGTAGAGTGTGCGCGGAGGCGTCTCCCCGCTGCGTCTTATTTATACTCCGTAGAGTGCATACGGAGGCGGACCTCGACGCTACGTCTTATTTAGAGTCCGTGGACTGCGCGCGGAGGCAAGCCTCCGCGCGTTGCGGGTGGTGAGGGTGCGTGCGGAGGCGGACCTCGATGCTACGTCTTATTTAGAGTCCGTAGACTGCACGCGGAGGCAAGCCTCCGCTCGTTGCAGGCGGTGAGGGTGCGTGCGGAGGCGGACCTCAACGCTGCGTCTTATTTATACTCCGTAGAGTATGCCGAGGCGCAAGGCTGTCGTGCGATTTAAATCAAAAAAGAGAGCCAAAACAGAGGCATCAAAGAAATGGCCGAAGACTTGCGACGACAAAATGCTCCAGAACGCAGTGCTAGGAAAGCATTAGATGCTACAGTAGCCTAAAGCAGGCCAAAACTGGAAAAGCAAATACGGCCAAATCGAGCGCTCTCAGAATGGAACTGTGGTCGCAATAAATGATATGATGCAAAACCATTTCTTTGTCGTCATGCACGCAAAAAATGCAGCAGGGATTATTGAAGCCTCGCGCGAAATCAAATGCAGTGCGTACCGGGCAGGATGGTGGTGAGCGGAGTATACTCCGCAGGGGCAGGGACCCTGGCTGTGCGGAGGTATCGGAGCGAAATTTCGCATTGCGGAATCCATCACGCGAAGCCGGTGATGAAGGTCGATGTCGTGGAGCTCGACGTCAGAGTCCAGAGCAAAGTCCATCGCTGCGTGGCCTGACGCGAAGCTGGAGTGTAGACTGTCGTCGGAGTCCAGAACAAAGACGGACGATGCAAAAGCTCGCACAAACCCGTGCCGAAGGCCGCAGCACGGGGGCCGCAGCCGGAGGCGAAGCCTAAGACATCATCGCTTGAGGCATCGGACCCCACCGGCTCGGCGTCGGCCTCCGCGCGATTCCGCCCGACCATGCGACGTCGCCTGGTGCCTGCCGGCTTTGCGCCCTGCACCTCCGCGCGGGCTTCGCCATGGGCTCGCCTCCGTCGGTATACGCGTACGACCATACATGCGATCATACGCGTAGCCAATGCAAGCTTCACGTATGCACTTGAAGTTTCCATCTATGCCTGCATGGATGGATAGATATACGCGAAGGGACAATTCACGCATACATACTACGTGCCTACTTCATGGCTGCATGGATGGAGCCGGCCGAGGCGCATGCAGCATGCATACGTATAGGAGGCTATCTCCATATCTTGTTCTCTTCTGCGCGCATGCAGCCTAGGCAGCCTCGGCTTGGCGTACGTGGCTCGGGCTCCGCCTTCACGCGACAGACTTCGCACGCACCGCCTGGGCCTCCGCTCGGCGTGCCGAGCACTCGCCTCCGCGTCATGCCAGGACGGTGCTCCCTCTCCGCGTGAACTGGTCTTCGGGGTGTCGCGGAGGCGAGCGGAGGCCGAAGCCTGTCTTCGGCTGCGCGGAGTCCGTCGTGGCAAAGCCAGTGGTGAGGATCCTGCCGCCAGCGGAGGTGACGCTTGACACGGAGGCATAGAGGTCCCACATGCCTTCGGCAAAGCAAAGGCGCGACTTGGTGCAGAAGCTTCGATGGGACGTTCAGCGCGGAGGCTTAGACTGCGCTCGATGGCGTCGATGCGGACGGCCACGACTGAAGCTTCTGGAGCCAGCGCCTGTGTTCACCCCCACCCGGCAATGTTTTGTGCAGAGACGGCTTCGGACAGCTCAGCGAAGGCTCGGCGCGTTGTCTGCGGAGCGAAGGCTTGAAGTCGTGCTGGGGCCAGAGGCGATAGACCAGGTCGGAGACGTGGGCCGCGAAGCTCGACGCTGGAGGCTCAAAGTTGCGGATACTCAACGTTGGCTCAGCGCGGAGGCTGCAGAGCAAAGGCTCGACGCCGCGCGAAGGCAGTGGGTCCACCTGCGTGCTCCATTGCTTCGATGACCCTGCCAACCTCTTCCGCGCTGGCGCCGTCTCGCGCTCCGGTCCTCGTAGTGGTCGAGCGCGGAGCGAAGGCTTGGAGTCGTGCTGGGGCCGGAGGCGATAGACCAGGTCGGAGACGTGGGCCGCGGAGCTCGACCTCGATGTCGGAGGCTCGAAGTTGCGGATACTCGACGTTGGCTCGGCGCGGAGGCTGCGGAGCGAAGGCTCGACGCCGCGCGAAGGCAGTGGGCGAGGCTCCACCTGCGTGCTCCATTGCTTCGATGACCCTGCCGGCCTCTTCCGCGCTGGCGCCGTCTCGCGCTCCGCTCCTCGTAGTGGTCGAGCGCGGAGCGAAGGCTTGGAGTCGTGCTGGGGCCGGAGGCGATAGACCAGGTCGGAGACGTGGGCCGCGGAGCTCGATGTCGGAGGCTCGAAGTTGCGGATACTCGACGTTGGCTCGGCGCGGAGGCTGCGGAGCGAAGGCTCGACGCTGCGCGAAGGCAGTGGGCGAGGCTCCACCTGCGTGCTCCATTGCTTCGATGACCCTGCCGACCTCTTCCGCGCTGGCGCCGTCTCGCGCTCCGCTCCTCGTAGTGGTCGAGCGCGGAGCGAAGGCTTGGAGTCGTGCTGGGGCCGGAGGCGATAGACTAGGTCGGAGACGTGGGCCGCGGAGCTCGATGTCGGAGGCTCGAAGTTGCGGATACTCGACGTTGGCTCGGCGCGGAGGCTGCGGAGCGAAGGCTCGACGCCGCGCGAAGGCAGTGGGCGAGGCTCCACCTGCGTGCTCCATTGCTTCGATGACCCTGCCGGCCTCTTCCGCGTTGGCGCCGTCTCGCGCTCCGCTCCTCGTAGTGGTTGAGCGCGGAGCGAAGGCTTGGAGTCGTGCTGGGGCCGGAGGCGATAGACCAGGTCGGAGACGTGGGCCGCGGAGCTCGATGTCGGAGGCTCGAAGTTGCGGATACTCGACGTTGGCTCGGCGCGGAGGCTGCGGAGCGAAGGCTCGACGCCGCGCGAAGGCAGTGGGCGAGGCTCCACCTGCGTGCTCCATTGCTTCGATAACCCTGCCGACCTCTTCCGCGCTGGCGCCGTCTCGCGCTCCGCTCCTCGTAGTGGTCGAGCGCGGAGCGAAGGCTTGGAGTCGTGCTGGGGCCGGAGGCGATAGACTAGGTCGGAGACGTGGGCCGCGGAGCTCGATGTCGGAGGCTCGAAGTTGCGGATACTCGACGTTGGCTCGGCGCGGAGGCTGCGGAGCGAAGGCTCGACGCCGCGCGAAGGCAGTGGGCGAGGCTCCACCTGCATGCTCCATTGCTTCGATGACCCTGCCGACCTCTTCCGCGCTGGCGCCGTCTCGCGCTCCGCTCCTCGTAGTGGTCGAGCGCGGAGCGAAGGCTTGGAGTCGTGCTGGGGCCGGAGGCGATAGACCAGGTCGGTGGGCCGCAGAGCTCGATGTCGGAGGCTCGAAGTTGCGGATACTCGACGTTGGCTCGGCGCGGAGGCTGCGGAGCGAAGGCTCGACGCCGCGCGAAGGCAGTGGGCCAGGCTCCACCTGCGTGCTCCATTGCTTCGATGACCCTGCCGACCTCTTCCGCGCTGGCGCCGTCTCGCGCTCCGCTCCTCGTAGTGGTCGAGCACGGAGCGAAGGCTTGGAGTCGTGCTGGGGCCGGAGGCGATAGACCAGGTCGGAGACGTGGGCCGCGGAGCTCGACGTCGGAGGCTCGAAGTTGCGGATACTCGATGTTGGCTCGGCGCGGAGGCTGCGGAGCGAAGGCTCGCCGCGCGAAAGCAGTGGGCGAGGCTCCACCTGCGTGCTCCATTGCTTCGATGACCCTGCCGACCTCTTCCGCGCTGGCGCCGTCGCGCGCTCCAGTCCTCGTAGTGGTCGAGCGGCGTGCAGGATGACCCCGACGTGCCGGAGACTTCTAGCACACGCGGAGGTCGACGCGAAGCCACACGAAGTTGGAGCCTGCTTCAATACGCAGGCCTGCATGTCGCACGTGCTTCGTCATGCTTGTACTCGCTGCTGCGGAATTGAGCAAGGGCTGGCGAAGCTCGGCGAGGTCTCCGGGAACCGGCGCTGCGGAGCGAAGGTCGGCGCGGTCTTCGCAGAGTCGAGGCGAAGGTCGGCGCGGTCCTTCGGAGTCGAGGTGAAGGCTTCGCGCAGAGCCAACGGCAACCGGAGGCCAGAGGGGCGAAGCCACGGCACGCGGAGATGATGCATGCAGCGGAGCCACGACGTGCAGAGGCTGAGGCACGTAGAGCCATAGCTCAAAGTAGCTATGCTATGCACGGCTCACGTACAAGGTGGATGCATGGCTTATGCATGGAGTAGATATGTGAATGGATGCACGGATGGATACGTGAGACTCGGGTATATGCGTGGGTTGATGGGTGTTTCGTGTACACTCCTCGCTGCCCCCGAGCGGAGGCGAGCGAACGCTGGCGGAGGCACCGCGGGGCCGGACGAAGTCGTCGCAGAGCCTATGGCGAAGGCCGGCGAAGCCTTCCCAGGGACGCAGCGGAGGTCATGGCGGGGAGGCGACCTCGGCTCGTCCATCACCTGCACGCCAGGAGCAAGGCGGGGAGAGAGAGAAGCTCGTGCGCGGATGCATACTGGATGTATAACATGATTGCATGCATGGAAGGTTTACGTGAGACTCTGTATTTTCGCATGCTTGCATGGACGGAGCATACTACATGCATGATTGCATGTATGGAGTTGCGGCAGACTTCGCGAACGTGCGCCGGAGACTTCACGTACGCGCCAGAGACTTTGAGTCGGAGACTCCAGGTAGGGGCTTCGCGCATGCATAGAGTCCCGCGCGTAGACGCCGAGGGCGCGGGGGCCGGAGCTGCGGCGCAGACTCCGACAGTATGCGAAGCTGGCCACCTCCACGGTCCAACACATCACTTTCCTGCACGATCACCCCCAGTAGAGCGGAGATAGCGGCAAAATAAAAACAGGCCACTCGATTAGTTCTGTTTAACCCTGCGTCTGGATGATTCAACCAGGTCTACTCAAGATTGCATCTACAAGGCATGATGAAGCATACGGGTAAAGCCCATACACCTCAATAGCCAGCATATAGGAATGAGCGATTCAACTAGATCTACTCAATACACTATCTAAAAAACATGGCAGAGGATGCAGGCAAAGCCTATACACTTCTACAGACAAGATGATTAGATTTTCAGCGAGCAAGCTACTTATCTGTCGCTGATGACTCCCCCAAGAACAGCTTCCAGCCCCTTAAGTGACCTTTCATCCAGTCCCCACGGACGACGCCATCTGTTGTGGCTACAGGCCAAACAGTAGAGAGGGGGACTAGTACAAGAGGAAGAGGAGAGCCAGATCTATGAGAGAGTTGGTAAGAATGAGAGGATGTCCCTCCTTTGGCCCTCCTGGGGGTTTATATATACTAGTATAGTGCCCGTGCTAACGCCACGGCGGCATTTCAGGGATGCACATGAAAACAACCAAATGATTAACATAACCACATTACAGTTTACCAAGGACATCTCTAGCAGCAAAAGCAGTGGCAACGCCTACATATATACAGTAACAAAAGAGAATTTCAGTTTAGTTAAAAGTATTATCTACTGCAGTCAAGAGATACCAGGAACCCTAATGCTGAACGGCCATAGTGCATACAAAAGAGAATTTCAGTTTAGTTAAAAGTATTATCTACTGCAGTCAAGAGATACCAGGAACCCTAATGCTGAACGGCCATAGTGCATACAAAACAGTCAGAAATATGTAGTATTGTACCTGACGGACGAAGTTATCGAGCGTGCCGATGGAGGTCTATAATTACCGAATTTAATTTGTGTATATATTCCTAAGATTTTTTTACACAAAATTATTTGTGTAATAGGAGCATCTCCTTGAGCACTCTTGGAGATCACCACGACACAATCCCATGAAAAAAATTCTGCGCTCAAACGTAATTGCAAAGAGATTGATACGTTTTTTCCATGCAGAATACGTGAAGGAGAGAGAGATAGAGAGAGATACGGGTTCTCAAATGGATGCTGCAGAATACGTTAGTTTTGTTTGGAAAGTTTTTCCTTCCTTTTTTGGAAAGTAACATCTAATAAAGTCTGAGCTGGCATAATGCCTGTTTAAATAAAAGCCTATACGTTGTCATGTTCATTTAGTAGTAGTAGTACTTTATTTTGTTACCTCCTCTGCCATGCTCTTAATCGTAAAGAAACTATATTTACTTCTTTGAATTGCAAATTTGTTGGGACTTCAAAGGCTAATGGAGTCAAAAACCTCGACGTTAAGGTTCAAAAGACATCCGACAATTTGAATGAACAAGGGTTACATTGGTGGAAAATCAAAGATCACAAAGGCATCGATGGTAAGTGATTAGTCTATGAACGCAAGAACACCACCTTTATAGCATAACAAGAGGAGCCTCCGTAAGCCTCCGGAAACTTAAGCTATCAAATATATAACAAAAGAAGAAACACAAATTTTCCTTTAAAAGTTCCTGTAATGTATGTACCTCCATTTTCTCACAGCTACAGCAGCGTGGCGTGCTGTCATGCTCATGTAAAGGACAATACTTCTGTCCCCAGAATGGATGGGCTCTGTACTCTATCAGGCCAGTCCTGTTCGTTGGAATCTGCAGAAATACACCCAAAAGAAGGTTTTCTTGCAATGGTCTTCCAATGGAATGCTAATCTTCTATGAACAGAGTTCATTCAGAAAAGGTCTTACAAATTGAAGGCAGACATCACATTTTGGGTGATGTAGCTCCTTGTAGCACAATTTGTGGTATGGATCAGCACCTAGCAAAGTGATCTAGGAAACAGAAAAGGAAAAAAAAGGGAACGATCACTTTCTGAGAGACACTAAGACACATTTTCTTGAAAGAAATGAAGGATTGTTACCTCGGTCTCACCGATAGGGTGGCCACAGGAAGAACAACGGAAGCACTGAGGATGCCAGTACATTCCCATGCAGCCCAAGTAATGGCCATGTCGTAACTCATGCTTGCAACCCCCACAGACCCTGCAGGATAAATGGCTTCTTTACACATGACGAGCTGTTTCAGCGCATTGGAGACAAGGTCATGAACGCAAATAGCTGACCTGTATCCTATAGGTAAGGCCTGAGAGGGAGCATAAGGATTGTGTGGCATGTAAGGATTCATGTTCAGACTGTCCTGTATGGCCCTAGCAATGTCTTCATCGTTGTCTCCCTTATCATGGTTTCGCTCTGCGCAAGATTTAACAATGGCACGTAGTGAGGAAACAAATCGGGAAGGTATGATCTCGACATCACATATATGGATATATGTACCTTTAGGATTTTTGGCATCCTCTGCAAGTGGCAGTGCAATTGCACGGTCCATTTCTTCAGTGTCATTTCTAGGTGGATCTTCCTTCTACAAATGCAAGGCGTATTGGATGTTAATTGTGAGATGGTACTTCTTGAAGATATGAAAAGAAGCAGAGAAGAAAATGACAGACTGTGGAAGAAAGGGAAATCATTACCTTTGGTCTAATTGGTTCTTCTTGCCGGAGCGTGTTCTCTTCTCCTGCCGTCACCCAAGGCCGCCGTCGGTTCGGCTCCCCGTACTTCGTCCCCTTCAAGAAAGCGCAGAGCCACTCCATGAAGCTGGATCTCCTCTCTGCGTGCAGCAATATTAACATCAGCTAGGCCTGAGCAAAATATAAACAGGATCTCACACATGGCTGAAACTGAAAAGTGGAGAGCAACTTCCCACCTACCATTTCCTCGGTTGCAAGCAGGCATGAAGAATGAATTGATTAAACACACTGGGTGTACTTACGTGCTACTTTGAATATGAGTTTAGAGCAACTCTGATTAGGTAAGGGCTTTAGACCACAACTCTTTTAGTTGGGCCTTGCTTTGATCAGAATACCATAAATGCATAGTAAATTTTCAGTCATTATGTGATGTACAATTAAGCTAAACAGGAACTGTGCTTGTTCAGCATTATGGAAATCCATACCAAATCAAAGAAGCTCCTAAATACTCCCTCCGATGACAAATTCATGTTGTTTTAAAATATATATGCAGTCAAACTTTTAAAATTTTAGCTATTGATATTTATTGAAATATTTATATTTGATACATAAAAATTACATGTGTAAATTTATCTTAAAAAATGCTTTCATGATAGTACAAGAGACGTACCATCAACTTTTCCATCACTTCTGCAGACCTCCATAGCATTAAGACCAGCACCTTTCACGACCCTGATGATTGCATCTGGATTCTTCAATGCCCATGGGTGAGCTAATGCAGATACACCCCCCAGTACGACTAATCAACTGCACCACAGTCTTAGCAAATGGCTCACTTCCTCTGCAGAAAACACACACACCATTATTCACCAAACATTTGTTTCAGCATGAAATGCTCATTGGGATGTAGTATTAGTTGTAGCACTTACATGGCATATGCAGAGCCGTCATCACCAAGGTACTTGTTAAATGCTTGCCTGACATTCTCTACATAACCTGCTTCAACCAAAGCCCTCGCTATATGTAGTCGACCAGGTGCCACTCCCTCAGCAGCAATTTTAGTTACATGCTCCGACGAGGCGGCCGGGTTGGGTCTCGACGCCGTCGACGGGGACGAAGCGGCGGGAGCGCATGGCGGCCTCCTCGGCGCGGGAGAAGGGAACAGCGAAGGAGCCGACGCGGTGGCCCATCTCGTAGTTGTACGACTGGTTGGCGCAGAGGAGGCGGAAGACGCGGTACGCCGGGAGGAGGCGGAGCGTGGCGTACACTGACCTGACCTCAGCAGCGTCATGCATCGCTTGTACGCTAGGGACCGGGGCCTCCAGGCGCTCGGCCGCGGGCGGCGGCGGCGGGTCGTGCAGCGGGAGGTGGAACCACCTGTCCCACCGCCGGAACGACGCCGAAGCGGCCGGAGATATCAGAGGGGCGCGGCGGCGCGGGGGAGGACGGGGGGAGCGGAGGGAGTGGAGGCGCGGGGGAGAGGTGGAGATGGGGGAGCGGCGGCGCGGTGGAGGACGGGGGAGCGGAGGGAGTGGCGGCGCGGTGGAGGACGGGGGGAGCGGCGGGAGTGGAGGCGCGGGGGAGAGGCGGAGATGGGGGAGCGGCGGGAGTGGAGGCGCGGGGGAGGAGGCGGCGGTGCGGGATGGCAGGGCAGGGGAGGAGGGGCGATGCGGGGTGGGGAGGGAAGGAGAAGGAGGCGGCGCGTGGGGAGGGAAGAGGAGGAGGAAGGAGGAGGTGCCGGCGCATTTAGCTGCTTATTATACTTAGCTAGACCAAGTTTCCTGGTCATTACAGATTGATACTCATCCATGAACTCTGTCCCATACCTGCAATATACAAAAAAACAAAATGCTACTGTAAATGAGATTATTATTGCACATAATCAGTATAGATTGGAACAACCAATTCACCTCTCCATTACATAATTTGCCTCATCTCTATTTGTGATGACCCTGGATACTTCTACGACTATGCTCAAGGCCTGATTGATGGACTTAAATCTGGTTTGGATTCACTTGATATAGTTAGCATTGAAAATGTGAGTATATTCTACAACTTTCAGTATTTAATAGTCTGCCCTGCCTTGGTGCACTACATCCTCTAATTATAACCATGTTTATGTGCATATCACATAATTGTCATGCGACTTGTTTGTTCATTTGACAGTTCCACATCTGTGATGGAACTCTAAATAATGAATCCATCGAATGCATGTAAGTTGGTTGAATTTGTGAACATTTGGCTGCTCAACTGCAACTTCCACTTGACAGGCTAAGGGCTTAGGTTATGCCATGAACACAGCTGAGGAGCTTAAGTTTGTTAAAGATATAGCTGCAAAGAATGTGCATTGTGCTTGATCCAGTCTACAGGTGCAATACTTTCCTTTTGCATGTGACATCTAATTTGATATCCTGTATGCTAGTCTTTTCTGGTTGTAAAAAATAAGAATAAAATGTTTTACTTGATTATTTTCGGTTATATTCTCATATGCCTTTTTAAAATCACATCCTAATCTGGTATATGAGAAGAATTCCCAAAGATTCATTTGTCTTATATGTTTTAAACATAGCAAGTCTCTTCCTGAAAGATACTTTGTATACAGACATATTTGTGGAAAGAGATATAGCATTTTTAGCAAGTCCATTTAATATTATGTGTTGAGGCAATTCACAATAAAAACAATAGCACTACCGACCCATTGCTCTTTCATTATGGACAAATGTAATAGAAGGCCAACATGTTTAGCACAAAACAATAAACTTGCTAGGCCAAGTACTACCATATCCAAGCAAAAGCCGTCAATTAGGAGCATGCGAATATCTTGGAATTATGACAGATGTAAACTTACAGATACTAATTACAACAACAGAACAAAAGTATGAAGTGCGGCAACAGTAGGAAAGAAAAAGGAACAACATAGCTTAGATGAATATATTATTAGAAAATGGGGCGGAGTATAAAAAAATGTCGAACCTTGTATAGGAATGGCCTCGGAGTATAAAATCCTCCTGTTCTTGACCTTCTGAGCCCAACTGGAAGGGAGATTTTCAGTAAAATTCTGTGATGAGTTCAACATAGCGTTGGAGTAGACAGGAACTATGCCATTTGCATCAGCTGACGTGGGAGATAAATCAAATTGGAATATTTCAGTGCACATTCCAAAGCTCAACATAGGACCTGAAATGGAACGTAAAGAGCAGTGCGTCAGCAAAGAAAGGAACGACCTACTTGTAGCAAGTGCAGTTAATTACATGTTTGATTGAATTCAAACATGTAATTAACTGCAGTTAATTATGGTATCTGAAAACATTCATAGGTCTGACTTACTGCAAGAAGATCAATTCCTGAAGGTCCGAGTGTCGGGACCACAGTTGCAAGATCCTGCAGCATGCACCACGTGTTACAACCAAAAATATCCAGCATCACAATCACAATAATGCTTTATTATCATCTACACTTGCATAGATGAGAGTCCAAAAGTTATAATAGCGAGCGAGAATACAATAAAAGTTTTTGGTCCCCAAGCGCAACTTCAAACTCTATCCCATTTTTCACAACAATTAAGAGAAGTCATGTATAACTTACCACGGGTGGCGCTGGGGAAGGCTGATTTGTAGTCGGGTAATGAAGCAACACCGCCGATTTTCTTCGTTTGAGTGCCCATAATTCTGCATGAACATAAACGCAGAAGAGAATTATATCCAGGTTAGATCTTTGTTCGAAACACGGAAGAACTTAGCAAGATGGACAACATTTGTGATGAAGACTGAAAATCTTAAACAGCTCATCAATCTCTGAATCCCAGAAATAGTGGCTTCGGTTCACCATTTCAGCAAAAATGCAACCAACCGACCACACATCAACAGGGTGGAATATTGCCTTGCACCAAGAAGAATTTCAGTGCTCTGTACCACGATGTCACCACCTAATAAACCACAGTTTGGTTAGATTAAAATGAAAACAAGTACAGCTCGATTAAACTCGAGCTAGGTTTGCCTCAAGACAAAAGGACATCAAATTTGGAATTTGGCAAAGAGCTTCTACTTTTCTTCTCCTTTGTCTATATTAACAAGAGCTTTAACTATGTATGCGTCATTCTATGTTCGAAATTTGATAGTTGTTTTGCGGTGGTGGCATGAAGGATGAAACGATGCTCGATGGTGTATGATGAAGAAAAAGGTTTGTACGTCTCGTGCTTGAGCTTATAGATGTCACCAGATATTGCCATGCAGAGAGTAAAAGTCAAGTTTTACAAGGAAGCACCATGACAAGAGCCAGCAAAATCATCTACCATTGATTCATAAAGCACTTAATAAAGTGCGAGAAGGGAAAGAAAGAAGCGAACAATCTTAAGATGTACCACAAAACAGTGGACACAGGACACTAATGAGAGACATCAACCTTCCGTTGGCAGCCATGACATAGTCCGAATTTTCTTATTTCCATGAATACATGCACAATATTCGATTGAGTCGAGCAAGAGTGTACGACAAAGATGAAGAAAAGTGTGCACACATGTCGCCTCTGAATTCACCTATTACAAAATGCATTACAACGAAGGGGCAGTGTTAATTTTCAGTGGAGCCAAAGGTAATCGCATTATTTTCCCGATAAAAACATAGCAGACAATTTCATCTACCAAGCATGTCGGACATGCAGCACCTTAAATCACAACGCACTGCATCGACGACATGTCGGGCAAGAAACGCACCTCGTGAGTAAATGTCCGGACAGAATGCCGAACGCCCGCCAATCCAAAGTCGGCAAGCTTCAATGAGTTGGTACGCCGATCTATCGCCAGTTCTCGGGCTTCAAATCCGGTGGAGCACGCGTGCGAGTGGCGACGCGATGCCCCGCAGAATCCGGTAGAGGAAGGATCGCACAAAGAGCAGCGAACAAGATTACATATCAACATAATCACAGCAAAATGGAGCAATGGTCAATACATTCCCATACTCCGCAGATGGAGTTTGTTAGTAAATAAACGATAGTACATCGAGCAAAGCAAAGGGAGAGGGGTAGTATTAGTGTCGACTTTGACTATGCGGTGGTTCTTGAAGTCCGGGAGGAGTCCATGTGCTTCTTGAGGTCGAGGTCGAGGTACTCAAGACGAGGTATATGCACTTCTCGTTGTGCACCACGTCCTGCGCACTGCACGGCACAAGTCGAGCCATCCGATTCATCATCCACACGACACATCCAATTCGTTGCGCGGATCGACATCGAGACCGATCATCCAACTCGAACAAAGACGCACGCGCAAGACGCTAGAGGGAGGCACGGTACATACCGACGATGTTCTGTCTTGCATCTCCTTGAGGAGCGAGATCTCGCGGATGGCGGTGGAGGGGACGCCTCGTCCTCCGCCGAGGCGGATCTTCTTGAGCGCGATCGTCTCGTTGGTCCGCCGGTCCTTGGCCTTGTACACCACCCCGCACGTGCCCTCCCGGTCTTCTCCACCTTCTCGCATCGCACACCCACGAAGCCATTACGTCACATTGATTGGATTGGAGTAAGGATAGAGCGAGAGAGAAGAGTGGAAAGCAGCGCGGCGCGCGCGATCGGAGGGGTCGGGCGGGCTCACCTGGTCCATGGCGGGGCGATCCGGGCGGCGGAGGTCGGATCGGGAGGGAGGGCCGGCCGTGGATCGGCGGCGGCGGCGGCGAGGGGTGTGGTGTGGTTGGGTGGGGGAGAAGGGAAGGTGGGAAGGGTGTGTGTGTGGGGTGTGTTGTGTGTGGTGGACTTGATGAGTCGGGTTGGGTTTGTGGTGTGGTGGCAGGGGTGGCGGGGCGGGAGGAGAGCTCCTCGGCGAGGGCGGAGAAGAGGGAGGCGGAGGGAGCGGAGGAGGCGCGGGGGAGGATGGGGAGGCGCGGGGGAGGCGGAGGGAGCGGAGGAGGCGCGAGGGAGGCGGAGGGAGGGGGCAGCGCAGGTCGAGCGGGGGCGCGGGGTGGAGGGGTACTGCAGATCCATTGAAGGATGATCGTCGGATATGGTTGGGTAAGGAGAGAGAATAGAGGAGAGTTAATCTGGTGCGGACGTTTTTATGATGGTGTAATTATGGGTGCATATTGTGGTGTGGACGTAGTTAAGGTCATGACTGTGAAGCAGGTAATTGTTGAGTGGATGTAAAATAATTTGAACTGGTGCTTTATTAGTTTAGATGAGTGGGGTAGAATGGGAAATCCCCATTCTACCCCTTAGTACTTACAAAGGATAAGGGTACATTGGTATATTTACACTGGTATATTCCTCTACATTATTGGGCCTATTACATGTTGAACTAGCTGCACGGCCCAGTCGCGGGGGGTTGGGCCACCCCCTCAACACTAAGTTTTTGAAAATTTTCAAAATGTACCTAAAAGTTTTTTAAATTCACAAAATTTATGAAATTTTAAATTTGACCCAAATTTAGGCTATTATAGCATCCTACAACCCTTTGCGTAATGGCCTTTGCTTCCACATATGAAGTAAGCTTTGTTTGCACATCTTGAGCTATCCCTTTTCCTTCTAACTTGTTTCTTTTGATCATCTTGAATTTCCTATCACCTATGCCCTTTACCCTTCCTTTCCAAGTATCCATCTTACTCTGATCATTCACATATGCCCACAAGGACACTTTGTGTTCTAGTAGGATGTGCATTATGATTCTTCAAGAGAAGTTCATTATGCCTCTTCGCTACCAAAAGTGCGGAGATGAGATCAGCATGGCTGGAATTCACCTTTTCTCTATACTACTTTGCGAGTACTAGATTAGCAGCATGAAAAGTAGAAATGGTCTTATCAATTAGCTATGCTTCTTTGATCGCTTTACTATAGAGCCTAAGTTGAGAAATTATTTTGTGAAGAGCAGAGTTATACACTACCACAGATCTAAAATCTTGGAAATGTATACTCGACCGATTATGCTATGCTTGAGGGAGTTCATTTCTGGAGCACTCTATAGAGAATCAAGGGATCTTCCTCAATCAATAATCACTCTCTAGAAATACCAATGCCTTGGCTAGATTTCCTAACAGGGGAAGCTTCTAAACCCCCTTGTCATCTTTCACATTTTGCGATGGTGTGACTCAATCCCTTTGATTCAAGATGCAGCTTGATGTCGAGAGCCGTGTGAGGTAATTGTTACCTTCCACATCTAGCTCGTCGAAGTCCCTTTTAACAACGTTAGACATGTTGTCTACATCATGTAAAACAATAGTTAGTTGGCTAATAAATAGGCCACGGGTCAAATCATATGAGTACAACATGTAAACAATTTACTTGATAATAAATATGAGTTCACAAATTTCCAATGATTTTCTGCTAATTTTTCTAGTCATAGAACCAATTTCTATCACATAAAACGCCTTTTGGTAATTAAATAAAGTCGTAAAAGACTAGTCAATAAAACAAGAACTTTTCGAGGTTTATTTTCCAAGATTTCCATGTGTGGGTACCCCTGTAATGAAAATTCGTAAATCCCAGGATCTAACCTACACTTTTCCGGTCCCAAGGATCTAATTTTAACAAATCGAAGACTTCTTCGCAACTTCACAAAACCCCAATGGCTTTTATGCAAAATTTCCACTAACTGTTGTTTTTGGGCCGTTTTGGTTGGATCTAGCCCATGTGACTCCCTAGACCCACATCGAGTGTCCCTAGGGTCCTGCCTGAACACTAGGGTTGTCAGCGGCAACAACGGCTTGGTGTGGGAGAAGCGGTGAGGTGTGTGGCGGTCCAAGTGATGCGGCGCGGAGGTAGGCACAGTAGCAGTGGTCCGAGCAACACAGTGAGCACTGTGCGATAGGACGAGGTGGTGTGACGCTGAAGTGGCGGCGCGAGGCCCATGCCTCTCATTTGTAGCACCCGACGGTGTGACGTGAATGGTGAAGGTGGCCAAGGCCCCGTTTACAACTCGTGGTGGCGCAACTTGAACGACATCGAGGCTGTGGTGCCCCATTTGCGGCGCACTATGATGTGGCATGAATACAGGTCGATCGAGGCCCTGTCTACGATGCATGGCGGCGTGATGTGAACAACAGTGAGGCCGTGGTCCCTGTCTGTGGCGCAGTGGATGCAACATGAATAGCAGGCCTGGCTGCAGCCCTGTCTGTGGCGCACGACAGCACAGCAAGAACGATGGGCTCGACTGAGGCCTCGTCTGTGGTGCGATTGCACAACGTGAATGGTGATGACCGAGGCGGGCTCAGTCGGCGAGAACCAGGGCAATGTGGCTGGACCAATCTAGGGTGGCCGGTCATCATGGCGCGTATGGCGCGGGGGTGATCGGCAGTCCTTGTGCAGTTGTAAGGCGTCACCGAGGGCACGGGCTCAGAGACGACACAAACGGCAGACCTCGGTAGTGGCGCGGTTGGCGTGGGCGGACCAAGGTCCTCGGAGGTAGTGATGGTGCCAAGGGCACAAGTGATGGTCTTTGAGCAACGATGTTGAGCGGCTCTGGTGGCACAGGTCAATGAGGTCACAGCCATGGTGGCGGCACAGATGCGCAGGCAACACGGCCGATTGGATCGGTGCCAGCGATGCTGAAGGCCTGGATGGAGATGATCGCAGTGACGCCAGTGGCGCAAGCAATGGCATCAGTGAGGGGCATGCGGTCGGGGCAGGCGGATGCGCACGTGAACGAGGCGGTGCCGACACAGGCTTGCAGGAGGGGAGAGATCGGGAGAAAAAACCAAACCAATTTATTCTAGTAATCTGAACTTGGACGATTAGCAAAAACATATAAGGTGATCTACACGAGAGCATTATCGTGATAACATGTTGAAGTACGGGTTATGTTGCTGACATTGCAGCACACATAAAAGTAGAAGTAGATAAAGATATAGTCCCAATAGTCTCTTAACTTTATTACTTTTGCCCATAGATGATGCATGCGTGTAAAATATACAGCCTCCTCCACCCCTTTATATATTATTAGGAAACAAGGTTTTCTTATATTTTTAAGTAAACAGATTAGTAATAATCAGAACTCTCAGTTTAGACAACCGTTCATGTAGCATATATATCACAACACTTTTCTCTTTTATTTATTTATTTTTTTAGACTGCCTCTCGCTATGCGTCTTTTTTTCCTTTCTCGTACGCTGCTTTACGGAACGTGTTGACTACTCTGCGCGGACATGGTTTAGTGTCGCCGTATGAAAATACGTGAATGGTTAATCTTAGTTCTGTTCAAAATAATATTTAGCTATGATCGTTAGTTTTTGGCTAAAATAGATATGGAAGTAGATGTTAGCTTTGGATGAAATATTCAATTAAAAAAATAAAAAACTATTATATCTCTACATGCAATGTAAAAAAGAAAATCTATTAAAAATTCCATTTAAAGTGACTTATAACTTCTATTATTGGCAGCGATCAACATGGCTGCAGCTACAGTGCTGCGGGCTTATTTGTCACTATTCATAAGTTTCGTCTTTTTCTGAATTTTTGGCTTTTTGTTGAGTTTTTTTTCGGTTCTTTTTTTCCCGTATTTGTTTGTATTATACGTAATGGGCTAACATATTTTTATATTTTTAAATTTTTTTAAATTTAATTATGCTAAATAAGTCTCTGTCATTCTGATGTTTTTTGATCATTACTGATGTTTTCAGCCATAAGCCAGAGCTTTTCAGCCGAACCGATCACCCCCATAAACTATAAATCAGAAGTCGTTTTAATTAGGCCTTACGTGAACACTTTCAAGCTTACGTCATCTAAACCGGTTATTGTCATGTATACATGCAGGATTACATCTGGTGGAGCTTCATCTCGAAGACGGCGGAACGCGACTTCTTATAATCAAATCCAGGAATAACGGTGATCATAGAACCAGTGATAGGATGATGGACCTAAGCTGCCATCGTGGGAAGCTTCCTGTTTCATTGCTTTTATTATTCTTTAAGTTGCATTCATGCATGCATACATCGTGTCCTATGACGTGGGCATTAGCGATAATATTGGTGGTTTTTTCTGCACATATACTTTGGCTTTTAACTTGTTACAGTAATTAATTTTTAAATAATATTTTTAAGATAGAATCTACATATAAATTATATTAGATACTATATCGAGTTTAATTATACCGACTAAAATTATATAAGCTAAAGGACAGTTAGAATTTAAAATTTATAAATTAAAAGACATAAACTAAAGGAAAAAAATCCACCCTATCGTGGTCTAGGAAGACCGGGTCCACGACGGCGGGATAGGGATCGGGCGACTACTGCGCGTTCGTGCACGCGCGGGCGGAGCCAGCCAGTGCAGGTGGGCCAGCCGCCCACGTGGTGGGACTTTCGCGAGCGACAGCGGATTGGATTAGCCTAAGCTTGTGCCGCTGGCTCTGGCTGCGGCGTGGGCCCGCCGGTCAGCATGCATGCATGTGTGCCGCACTGGCGAGTGGCGTCGTAGGCGGTGACGTCACCCTGCGGACTTCTGCTACTACTGACTTCCTCCTGCTCGACCTTGCCTTCTTGCCAGCGCGGCTCCACGAATTCGTGTCCGAAACGATCGAGGGTTAGATAAAGGCACCGTTCCTAACAGCTTGTAAAACCATAATACTTTTAAACAGATTCAAAGAGCTCCTAATTAAATTAAATTAAATCATAAATAAGACGTAAATGGAGAAAGACTGTAGCTTTATCTTTTGGTTTATAATTTTGAATTCTAGGTGTTTCTGAGGAGACAATATGAAGAGACAATTCTAGGTGTTTCCGTAAATTGAATGTTCAGATCATAAGATACATCATTTGAAGTTTTGGATCGAGAAAACAACACACCCCAAATTGTGTGTGGGGCTAACTGCTTGGACTAGGGCTTCGTGGGCCCGTGGGCCAAGGTGGGTGGCCACACGTCACTCGAGCGGCGTATAGACGCATCCAGGTACATGTGCTGCTATGCATGCATGACCTTTTTTTTTAGCAGAGATACTCCTGTTAGTACTAGCTCAATACTACGAGCTACTATTGGTAAAATCATTTTTTAGGGGAAGGCATACAAAACTTATTGATGACTTGATGAATTCATTTGCTTAGGGCATTCTCAGTGGTGATATTAGGTAGCATTGTTTATGGATCTACCTCACATAGATATCAAAGTAGACATCACACTCCCAATATACAATGTCTATCATCTAGCCCACTTAATCAATATTGTAATTTTATATCTATTCCCCCTCATCTCCCCACGTTCTTTCTCTCCTCACTTCTTCACTACTCTCTCCTTCTCCCCTCCTCTCTCTCCCTTCCTCCTTATCAGTGCCCCCTCACCACCCCACCTGCGTTGACCGCCCTGTATATTAATTATATATATATATCGTAATTAAGCTGGAGTGTAAGAAGTACTGCTGCTCGCTGCCATGTAGGAAGTGCGGCTGAACATGCCATCTCTTAAAAGTCAATTGTGCTCCTACAGTCACAATATGATTGGATCAAAATCTTCACTTCTAGGACAAGAAGCCCATAGTAGATTATAATCCTATCATGCATGATATTGTCTCTCAACTAGGCTATGTAAGTAGGTAGTTTACTAAAGCTGGTATAATTGAGAAGACTATATCCACCTCCATCCTAGAAACGTGACTTTACAAGTAGTATCATCACATCAACAATGCTAAGTGTTTTGACTAATCCCCACCCTGCTAGTGTTGAAGAAGTAGAATGATCTCTTAACAAAGAATCACACTACTAGTCTCATAGGGACCATGCCTGTTTAAGAAGAACATTCAAATACTCATAAGAAAGGGAATGCTCATAGCTACAGAAAAGGCCATAGATAATAGAGTGGAAGGGAAAGAAAGTAGGTGTATTTAGAGTATGATAAGTCTTGGGAAGGTATATTGAGATGTGTAGTTGTCTTGTTGTTACCCTTATCTATGCTTAGATATCACTTACTTATACGAGTTGTATTATTAGTTTAGATATAGTTTATGAAGAACTTGGTCATGCTCATGTAGAGCAAGTTCTTATCTTTTGCTTTAGCTTCTAAACTTCTGCATTAGATTAATATCTTTACCAGAAAGTAAGGTAAATTTATGAAATTGGTATATCTTACCTGCTATATAGGATTTCTTACCTTATGTATCTTGCCCTCTGCTAGTAGCATCTCTTACCTATTGTAAAATCTTTAAGGAAAAAAGTCCACCTTTCAACCCTGAACTCTGGTCTTGATTCGATTTTCAACCCTGAACTTCCAAAGCCAACCATTTTACCCTCTCAACCCAAACTAGGGTGGTTTTGTGCCAATGTGTCATCCAACATGGTGCCAATGTGCCGATGGTTTTGACATGTGTACGTGTTTTGCTAACAAAGCATCCATGTGGACAAGCTCACTTAGTAAAAAATAAAAATAAAAGAATGTGGCCCACATGTCATACCCCAAGACAATCTTCCTCTTCTTCCTTGTCTCTCCCCTCCCCATACATACACAATGACATATTCACCTTCTCCCATCTCTAACAACTGCCGCCACTACCCCCTTCCTCCACCACCAAATCAACCTCTCTACCACCACCAAAGCCATTGTAACCATCTCCGCTTGTCGCCGAGTCACGAGCTTCCTTGCTCTCCACATCACGCCACTCGCATCTGGCACCACAAGGTCAATGCCTTCATGGCAAAGTTGCCCTCCATCTCCAACATCGGTAGGAGGTCCAACGGGAGGGCTCATTAGATAAGGCCCGAGTGACTACAGTTAGAAGAAAGAGGAATGAAGGAGGACGAAGTTTAATGCCATCAGTCCTGTCTCCCACGATTGTCATCACTAAGCCCTTCATCACCAAGTCTGATGATTCTAGCACTGATGAACATGGATCGAGGTTCTTTGTCATTGGATTTGTCAAGCTTGAGATCTTCCTCATTAGATCTTGTCACCTCCTATTCTTCCCCACTGGATCTAGTCACCACTATTTTCTGCTAGCCTTTGGAGCTCATTTTCACTCTAGTCTTCGTCGGTGTCGAGCTCATCTCACGTCGCTTGCTCGTTGTCGCCATGGCTAGAAGCACTGCTAGTCTCTTGATCTAGCCTCTCCATTGTGGCTGTGGTTGGTAGCACTAGCAACAACACCGCTAACCCATTGTCACCCGGATTTGAGCTTCTCTACATTACCATCGCCATCACCATCACCATGCTCGTCTACCATCCTCGTTGGACCCCACAGCTCCTCGCAAGACATGGTCAACTTTGCCAGCGAGGACACACATGGTGGCCAGGTCATCCTAAAACCAAAGTGGGTTCACTTGAGGGGGTCACGTGACCCGCTATTGGTAGTTTAGGATTGATATTCAAATGGTTTTGGAGTTCAAGTTTATTTTTTGGACCAACCCAATAGTTCATGATTGTAATATGGACTTGTTCCAATCTTTAATCTTGCATGGAATAAATTGTAAATTTTAAACCTGGCATTGTATAGAACATATCACCTTGCTTATTAGAAATAATTGTTGAAAATGTGCTCTTGATATCCACTAAGCCTCAATTGACCATGTAGGTTATTTATCCACTAGTTCTTTGCGTGCACTAATGCCTAGTAGCCAAAAGGGGAACATAATTTCCTTGGAATGCTTGAACAAATGAAATTTATTAGTCATATCGATCTTAAAAAAAATCATTTTTGGTTAAGAAAAGTATAATCCTCAACCAAGTACAAAATAACTTGCACCCTAAGACTTACAATCTATATGATTCCATCCGTTGCAATGTTGTTTCTTTAAGAACTCTGTAAGCCAAAATTTATAGGGTATATGTTGTTTTCCCACCAAATAAAATTGTACTCTAGTAGAAGTATGATTGCAATACTTTGCTAGAGGACTTCAAGTTGATTCAAAGCAAACGCAGGAAGCATACGCTCTAACTCAGAGTTTTTATGGTTGGTGTGAAAAGGGTGAGAAATTTGGGTATAAGAGGTAGATTTGATTTGAAGAGGCATAAGAATTATGTGGAAAACAAGATCCATGATAGGCATACTGGCATATCCAAGGACAAAAAGAAGCAAAATAAACCTGAAGTAATTAAGTAATCTATATTTTGGGAGATTAATAAATACATTACATAATGATTGTCAGCATCAGTTAGATATGGAGAATGACACTCATGTTACGTTATTAATGGCTATAATCTTTGTTGCCTATGGTAGATCTTATGTGTATATTCAGCAAGCAAATGCCATTGTGCATGCAAATGCCACTGTGCATGAAGCGCAGCCACTTGCCACAATGTAGGAAGTGTTGTTGCTCGCTATACATAGTGCATCCTGAAGCGTGCTATGCTCATTGGCCATGACATATACATATGGGTAAGAGTGGTATGAAATTGGATCACCATTTACAATTTTATCATTACTCAAAGTAAACATAACTCTCAAAATAAATAATAATGACCTATTGGATAGTAATGATCTAGAATTATCTAAATTGTCCATATTTACTTTGGCATTATAAATAGAAGTCAGGTATATTATTTATCACCTACTTGAATAAATTGTTATATTTCTATAGAATAATTAACAATCCTATAGAATAGTGAATCTTTTGGGTGATTCAACTAGGTTAGTATTCCAGAAGAAAATATAGTATTTTCATGTAGATTAAGTCTAGTCAATGTTTTATGTTTCAATATTATATTTATGTTCTCGTAGAGCACCTATAGATTTATATTATGCTGTTAGAACATACTACTTGTGACCACAAGAAAACATGTTGCGCAACTGTAAACTTGAAGTCTAATGATCCAAATTAGTTTAAACATAGTATGAGTAATTGAGTAAAAAATTAGAGAAAGAATAAAGAAGCTAGATTATAGAATAACTCTGTTGACACTTAGACCCCGCATGGGATCGCTATCGTAGATTAATAACTAACTAGAAGTTGGAATTACCTACAAAATGTTAGCATCATACAGTTTTCATGCCACTACATTAATAAAAGTCTAGCTCATTGCATATAATGAATAAGCCCCAATTGAAATTAGTGTGTATTGGAAGAATGAATCATTTCCCGCGTAATATCACCACCATAGCATATATCTATGGGCCTCCACTAGAAGATGGAGATAGACGATGCACCTGAAATTCCATTAATCTAGTGCTCATAATAGTGGGTTTTTGTGGTATGATATTAAAGAAATATCTAATCTCGGCATTAGGGGGAGAGGAAAACACAAAATTGTCAAATGCCTTGATTTTTTGTGGATGAAAAAGATCTTTAGTATTAAGATTCATGCACTAAGCTAAACTAGAGGTTTAGTTTACACTCCTATAAGCTAGAAGCGGGAGCTTGCTAGATAATTATTTAAGAAATTATAAAGGAGTAACCAAGTCATGTTTGTGGGAAGGAAACTCACTGCTAAGAGTAGTATATCTTGGGTTTCGAATATTATATCCACATAGGTTGAATGACTTGTTGGTTAATGATTTAAGGTCTTGCGAGGACGCCTGTGTTTTCTATGAACTAATGACAATAGTCAAATAATGGATAAACACTCCTTAGCCTCCTATACAGAATTCACTGGGAAGGCGAGAAATACCTCACAAAGAGGCTTATCATGAAGATGAAAAGCCCAAACAAAATAATCGCATGCAAAGTATAATTCTAGGAATGCGGAATAATTAAGAGAAAAGACCAGGAAATGATACTCATATAGTTGGTACAGGGAAAGCCACTATAACCTCAAATTATGAGGATGTGGGAGAAAAGAATAGTTGTCAACAATATTGCCTCTATGATTGCTCAAGCTTCTCTAATGAGAACCCGGATTCGAATATAAAGTCCATGGCAGAGTACAGTAAGTGCTCATATTAGGTTAAATGAAGAAAGAAATTGAAGTTGAACCATAATTAGGGATGGCAATTTTTCCGTGGTGGCGGGGCCCCGTGGGGAATTTCCCCATCTAGGATGAGGGCAATCCCCCCTTCCCCCCGTGGGGGAAGGGGATAGGGACAGAGTCGCCCTCCCCCGTGGGGGCCCATGGGGACCCGATAAAAATAAAAAATAAATAGTAGATTATAGTTTGGACTAAAACTATAATATATTATAATTTTTATTATAATAGATTATAGTTTTGTATATTTGGGTACTATATTCTTTTCTTGTATATTTGGGCTAAAACTTGAATCTATATGTTAGAATACATATTTTCAAGCTATATTTGAAAAAAGTATGCCTATATAATTGTAAATTAATAAACAAAGTCACATTATTATTATTAAAAAATAATTTATCCTATTTTTAATTCCCCACGGGGACCGAGGACATGGGGCAATCTTCCCCAGTAAGCCTAACAAGGCCAGGATGGGGATCAGGGACCTCCCTCGAGACCCCCGGGACCTGTTGCCACCCCTAACCATAATTGGTAAATAAAGAAAGTCTGGAACCAGCGAGTTCAGACTTAAGGGATCATTATGAAAATAATAAGGTGGTGAAAAGCGATGGTTCATACACTATCACATAAAAGGTCATCACAGACGGTTCAAAACTATCATCATAGACGGTTTCTGAACCGTCCGAATTTATGTGTTTATGAACATAAGCAGTTATCACAGATGGCTCTCAAACCGTCTGTGATAAGTCACAATATAGATGATTTTTCAAAAAAACCGTCTGTGATATGTCACATATCACAGATAGTTCTTAAACATAGCCGCTTATGATGTCTAATGTATCATAGGCGGCTAATACCAAAAACCATCTGTGATATATTGATATATCACAGATGGTTCTTAAACATAGCTGTCAGTGATATTTGACATATCACTAATGGCTAATGCTGAAAATCGTCTTTGATATATCATATATCACAAACATTGTTAAATATAATTGTCTACGATATCTTACATATCATAGATGGCTAATACCAATAACCGTCTGTGATATCTTATACATCACAGACAATTTAGTATTACAAACGTCTGTGATAGCTTTTCGAATAGCTAAACTATTTTCTGTTTTCTGGCAAGTCTCAGGAAATGCTAGCCATGCCCTCTGAAAACAAGTAAGCAGATTATATATGTAACACATGACAATCATTACACAGATCTTACAAATGAATTAAACAACTGAATGGAGTACAATTGAATGAATTGTTTGATTAAGCATAGTTGAATGAATTACAATTGAATAAAATGTTTGAACATATAATTATCATCGCTGATATAGAACTCCCCCTTTGGTCGAACCTCTGCTATCAAGAATTTAGAGAGCTTTTCTTGAACTTCAATGAATTTGTCAAGATTGAATGCACTTGAGTCAATTTCCACGCCCTGTCGCTAGTAGTAGTAAAGTTATTAGCATATATATAAATTGATAATCATGAAATAATTATTGACAGGTTGACAAATCTCTGGATCATTCATCTTAGTACCCATGATTTTCTATTTATGGTGGCAAATGTAGAATCCACATATGTTGCCCCTGTAACTGTTGATCGCACTGTAAAAATAGAATTACATACATAGGTATTGTCAATTCTAGAGGTATTATTATGAAGTGTGATATAGGATTATTGTGTTGTAGCGGATACCGAAAATCATGTCCTGTGTCACAGTGTGGCACTGGATTCCTTGTGTCTCCCTCCCCGAGCAATGTAAGCACTGAGCGACTTACGTGATTCCAAAAAGTTAGCCTCGGCTATTACAATTGAAGGGAAAACTATAATAAAGTTATGTATAGAGGAAATGAGTTTACCTATCAATTGTTTGTTGCCCACAGGGTGAAGTCGTGGTTGTTCTTGAATAGAAAATTAAGGTATATTATTTTGCTCCACTTTGGCACAATCACAATTAGAATGTAGTAAAACCTAGTCATGTATGTCGCTATAGCCATTAAATCTAAGTTCGTATTGCATACAAAGTATAAATGAAACTTGTATAGCAACTAGTGAAGCACTTACCCCTGGTTTTAGGGGTACCAGAATGTAGTCCTTATTGTTCTAAGCAAGTAGTCCTATTGTTATGTCATCTTCGACGAATGATGCATTTTCGTTGATGCATTTCTCAAAGACCAAGTGTGAGTCGAGGAAACCCACCTGTTATCACCGTCATCGGGCTTGTTGGATCATGAATCTATATATAAGCAATGAGTTATGATATTTATCAGTATTACATGAATATAGTACTTGATTGTACAGTACGCCTACAGAGTCCAACATCATAGAAGTGAGGCATTGAGTTCGTAGAGGTTGAATAGTCTGAATAAGTCTTCGAAGGTCACAATGAAGTAGCCCGAGTTGTGATGGAAATGTGCCGTTGTGTATCCCATGGTGAATTGTCAGCACCCAGATTTTACATTCTGGATACCTCTGTGATTCCACCGCACTATTCCCTGGATCAGTAGATAGTGCTCACAGATTACAGTTCTGAATATCAAGGTACATATCATGCGGAAGCGTAAATATAATAGTAAACTTACTCATGGGTCGATTAGGCCAAAATCAATAAATTGCAGCAGCGGAAGAATGAAGCACACAGGTGGGACCTTCAGGACATGCCAACAGGCAGCCAACTGGAGGTGCGCGACCTAGCCCTTGACATCTTCATCTTTTCTGCCAGCTTGTCCAATCTTGTTGCTGAGGCGAGGTGATTTGATTCCTGATGCTGAATTTTGTCGCAAAAGCGAGTGTGAGCACGCCAACCCCGTGCTCCGCGAGCCAATACACAGAATGCAAATAAATAGTATGCATGACTTAACAAAGGAGAGGCTCGGGTTATTTTATTTGCCAAAAGTCGCTTTTAGTAGCATTATTACTATTATTTAATCAAAGTGTTATTATTGCTACCTAACTCCACACTACAATTGCCAAAATTGACTTAATCCACCGAAAATGCACTTTCTTTATTGACTGTTGTCTGAAGCTCCAAACAGCAAGTGACATCATTTATTTAATCCACCGATCATACTTTGTATTTTGAATCTAATCCTGTCATTACTCTTCATCAGCTCCTCACCTCTGAATTCTAATGATTCTCTAACATAATCACTTTCAAATCCACCGATATCATTCGTATTCAATCCTTTTTGTCGTTGATTCAAAACCATAATCCAATAATCAATCTCATTTTCCATTATCTATCACTAGCTAATCCACAAATATACCTCCACCGAAAATTCAATTTACCAAGATTATAATCCACTAATTGTTATGAATCCTCCAATCTTCTTAGAAATTCAATTCATCCCTCTAGTAATTGATCAACTCCTATAAATTCCCATTATCGCCAATATCTTTCAAGAATTTATAGTAATCATTAGTGTAGTAATCCAGCAATTTACCTTTGCACTCCCTAATTCCCCAAAATCGATTCACTATTATATATCCACCAAGAATATCACTAATCAAGAATTATACTCCATTACTTGTATTATTTCTCCAAATTCCTGAAAATTCAATTAGATCATCTATCTAGCCTATCTATTCAGCTAGACCCCACTAATTTATTTCTCCCAGAACCCACATTATCGTTTTCTTTTTATAATCGACACTGAATCCACCAATACCTTTATGTGCATACTAAAAACATCCATCTCCTTTACTCACAACCCTATTTATTCCTCCCATATTTTAGTTTGTAAGATTAGTAATGCCACTATTTAAAATACAATACATAAAATTTCCTGAGACCTAGCAGCTTTGGAACAAATCATAATGTTCAAGGAATACTAACATGATTTTCCATACATATGGCATCACACCATATGCCTAATATCACCATAATTTTTCCATACATATGGCATCACACCACATAACATCTTTCAGCGTTATAGCCGCTTAACTTACCACTGGGACGACACCTAGGACAACTCAAATCAGGGCTCTCCTCTGCCCTTCCACTTTTCCATTCCCATTTTCCAAATATTTTTAAATAGAACTATATCTAGTTAAGTTCCCATGTCCGCCCTTGACCGTGGGCACGGCTATTCGAATAGTTTTTGACTCTGCAGAGTTTGCACACTTTACCCACAAGAGATAAATCTACTCGTTGCCCCACATGATTCCTTAGTCATGCGGTTGAGTAGACTATCACAGGATTGTTACAATGCATAGTCCTACTGTGGTTACGCCCGCTAAGGTCTATCTTCTGTAGGATGTGCACATCCCTCGAGAAGGGTCCCTCGTGAGCCATCACGGGCAAAGGCGGGGATGAGACCATCCATCCCTTTGCTCGTGGTCATACCTTCACGTAACCACCTTAGAGCCACACAAATTAGTAAACACTGCCTACATTTTGCCAGCTTGTGGTTGTACTGTTGTACATTGGGAGGTCATCACGAGATTCAATCCTTAGGGTTATCTGGGCGGTTCTACCACATTCCCCTTTGTGCTTCCACTGCACCACTTACACATTCACACCCTCGAACCATCCACCCAGATAATTAAGCAACTTGAGCTTTTTGGGAGCATAAAATATCCATAACCAAATATACCAGTCATTTCCACCATGACTGCCCAAACCAATTTCTCATGATTCAAAGTAATGCTTTGGGGCATTTTTGGTGCCCCCGATTATCTAAGCAGTACTAAGCATGGCGTATAGTTATGGACTTATTTTTGAAAGGTTATCATTATAATTTTGCTAGGGTGACAAGGCTCAGATATTCAAATGTTTCCAAAGGATGTATAATACTAGCAAGTCAATTAATGGGTATATAACTAGAATCTTCAAACAAACATATAATTGCATATGAAATAACAGCATGCAATTTGATAATTTAAATAAAAGTAGATTTGCAGAAAATGTAGGTTCAACATGATCAAAGTATTGACTTGCCTGGTTCGCGGGGATCTTGGTCTTGGTCTTCGGAAGCTTCTAAGCTGGCTGCCTCAACCTCCTCTTCTTGAGTCTCGTATGCTATTTAATCGTGCGAAATACCCAAATAAACGAAAAGCAACCAATCACTCAAAATATCAGCAGAAATTCAAATGAACACCAAAAATTATGGTTCCAGTTCCTTTGAATAGATCTTGAATTTAAATGAATTTAGAAATTTGTCTCACTTGATTTGAAGTTAAAATGAATAAGTTATGCTCATTTAAAGTTCTCAGTTCTGAAAAATACCAGAAAATGGAAAAGTCTCACATGTGGGTCCCAATGGTTATTTTTAATTCCTTCACATTATTTTATTTCTCTGCACAGGGTCTATGACAGGTGGGGCCTACTGGTTTTAAGATTTATTTTATTCCTACTTAGGGTGCTACTGACATGTGGGACCATCCACTATTCAGTGGGGTCCACATGTTAGTACGGGCTCGGTGCAAATGTTCCACTAACCGGTGGGGCCTAGTGGTCAGTGGGCTGCTCCGGCTACAGCGGCGGACATGCGGGGCCCACATGTCAGCCCGAGAGAAAATAAAGAAAACTCAACCCGGCACTGCGGAGCCGGAGGCTCGAACGCGCGACCGGGGAGTTGGGTAGGGGGGGGGGAGAACGAGCGGTGGTAACCAAGTGAGTGGGGAGGCGTTGCCTACCCTATATGGGGAGTTATCCCTTTGAGCTAGCTCGCGGAGGGGGCCGGGCAGAGGAAGTCGAGGGTGGCGGTGAGGTCGCGGTGCCGGCGGCGAGTGGCTGCCGTAGAGGCTTGGGTGAACGCAGAAATGCGTTGCCCGAGTGCTGGTGGGATGCGGGGGTCGGCGGGGGCCGAGGGGGCGCAGTGGCGGCCGGCGTCGTGCGGTGGCGGCAGTTCGGGGAGGAGTCTCGTCGCCGGAGGTGTACGGCCCTCGGGAGGTTCGGGGAAGAACGGATCTAGCTCGGGGGTACTACGGTGATGATGTTGGCGAATGGAATCGAAGTTTGGCGAGGTAGTTGAGTGGGGAAGCCGACGACCGGAGTTGGGGATGAAAGTGGTGCGGCGGCGATTTAGGGGCTTTTAGCTCAATTGCTTTCGGGAGTTCGGTGTTTGGGGTGTGGGGATCTCAATGAAGCCGTCGGTGCTTCTTATAGAGGGGCGGGGAGAGCTGGCAACGGGCAAGCAGTAACGGGCGGCCGTGTGGTCATGTCGGAGCGGCGGAGCAGGCGGTGGCAGCGGGATTCCGGGGCCTGGCACACGCGTGCGACCGCTGGGGCAGCTTTCGCGCCGCGCACGCGAGTGGACAGCTGAGCCGGGCATGTGTACCATGGGGCGGGGAAGCGCTGCGCACTGCAAGGGGAGGAGTGAGCCGGGGGAGGAAGAAAGAGAGGGGGCGCGAGCGCGGACGCGGGCGCGGGGCCACCGGCCAGAGGGTGAGTGAGAGAGGGCGTCGGGCCCGCGGGCAGGGAGAGAAGGCGGGAAAAAGGGGCGTGGCTCGCCTGGCAGAGAGCGCAGGCGCGCTGGGTTGGGCTGGTCGGTTCGGCCGGCCCGACTTCATTTTTTTTGTTTTTTAGATGTCTATTCATTTATAATTTCCCCTTTTTCTAAATTATTTCTTGCATAATTTGTATATGCGCGCACATATATATTTACATATGTGTGGTTGTATTTTATGTGTTCACCTTAAGTGCTATTTATGCCATTACCTTCAAAATGAGGTTTATATTTTTAACTCAAATTTCTCCCTCCCTATACTGGATCATCTTTTCAGATTCGTATTTAAAATTTTGAATTTCCATGATTTGTATATTTCTGTTTACTCCAAATTTTGGAATTTCAACCAAAATTTAAGAACACACCATAAAGATCCAAATCCAAGTAGAATATATTGCAAAAACAATTCAAAAGCTCCACATTTTCAAATTTCGAATTTTCGGGATGTTACATGAATCCACTTTGTCGGTTTGGCTTCCTATTGGACCTCTGCATGTACCAAGCATGTAAACTCCCACAAACTAGTCTAAGTCTGGGTAATTGTGACTCAGGGAGGAACAACATTTTGAGGGAGTACTTCTAGGGTGCTAGAGGTGCCTTAATCTTCTTCGATTGGGCCTTAGCGTCTCGCTTATTATACATCTTCAGCGTCATCTCTACGGGAGCCAATGTGGCCTTCTAAAGCGAAGCTTGAGGTGAAGTCATAGAGGACTCTGTTTGACAGGCATGGTCATGTAGACATTGCGGCACGAAAGGGTCTAGGGCGATGACCCCTTGGGCCACTGGATGAATGTGTAGACAGCATCCCTTAATGCCCTTAGTGTCATGATCTCTTCAGTTGGGGGTTTCTCCAGTGGGATGACTCTAGAAACATCATTAATCATGTTCACCTAGATGTTTGCAAAATCGATCCCTAGCTGGGTATTCTACACTGGTGTCCCTGGCAGGTACGGATACACCATCCCCCGCCCAGCGTTAACGGGAATGGATCCAACAAGCCTAACTCTGAGGATGCACAGTTTGGGGTCCTACATAATGATACACAATGAGCTAAGGTGTCCATCAGATCTATCTATGTAGCATTCTAGAGATGTACATTACATAGATGTCGTTGATAGGTAAGTGGGCAATGCTATGATCAAAAAGTGGTGTTGACGCTTAGCTACTCCGACGTTGAGAGGGACTGGGTACCACAATAACAAGGGTGGTTTTTGACCGGTTGCAGACTTCTTTCAGTTCTTCCCTCAATGAATCTATCTCTCCTCGAAGTGAGGCAATTATCTTGTCTTGATGTGATAGCTCTTTCTCAAGTTATGTATGAAGCTCCTGTTTTAATTGTTCCTCGTGATTAGCCTTGGATCTCTTCCTACTCGTATATACCCTCGGATTTTTTTTGGGAATCCATGCCTCCAAGGTACATAAATCCCTAGGCCTCGCGTGCAACCCAAGTGCTCCTTATTTCCTAGGGTCGTGGATAGTATATCCCTTTCCCTGTCTAATTCAAAGGAGCCTCAGGAAGATTCGGTAGTCAATGTTTACTACAAGAGGCAATCATGTTATTTTAGATACCATGAAGTTATGGACCTATTAACAACTAGGTAGTTTAAAATATCTTACTAGATGTTGAGACACTTGCTCGTCTACGGGGTTGTTGAAAGAGGTGACACCCGAAAACATGGTTGATGACCTCGTTCTTACCAGTTTTGGGCGCGCTCGTTTGTGATCCCAACAAATGGTGGGGAGTCCTCCGATCGGATTGCGACCTCATTCACCATCCTCCATTGCAGAATTTACATGCATACCCAGTGGTGCCAAGTTTGTGGGGGTGAGTGTTTTGTGCTTGGAGAGCCTTGTGCGACGCACTTTGCTGTTGAAATTCAGTCATCGTCTTCATCAGCACAAAGTCCTTCCATGTTTTCAGTGACAAGAAATGATACCTCGTGAAGAGCATGGGAAACCATCTAGAAGACGTGGTGGAGGAGGATGTCAAGATGGTGGAACGTGGCTGTCGGGACCGGATTTCCGAATCTGAACCCTTTGTGTATTACTGCACTAGTCCCAAATCAAAGCTAGTGTATACAGTCAAATAATGATGATTACATAACCAGCAACACTTTATTATAATAAAAGAGAGTACATGCCTTATGGACACTTTATTACAACTAAGGTTACAAGACCTCTCAAACTTACAAAACACAGCGGAAGCAAAAATAAACTTTGACGATGACCCATCAATACGCTACAGGCAATTGACTGGGGAAGCACAACCTAGTACTCTGGGAAGCCTTCATCGAATCCACACGCGGAGTAGTCGTAGGCTCCTTCTTGATCTTCATAACCCTCTGAGAGTTGTTTTGAGTGCAGCATGTGTGTACATAAAGTACTCCGTAAGTCTTGGAAAAAAAATGCAATAGATGCAAGGCTTAACAAAGAAGGATAATATGGTTCTTTTGCACAAAGCAGCATTATATTTTAAATACCATAATTAAATTCTCAAAAGCATCAATTTAACAAAGTAATTGTAATAATTGAAACTAAATAAATTTTCTAGTGAAGGTTTGAACCACCAACACTAGTAAACTGGCTCTACCCGCTAAGGTTTAAGACTACAGGTTCCATCCACCCGCATTGGCTCCGTCCGCCAGGACACACTCCTGAGAGTTCCATCCACTCTCGAGTTTCCAAAATTTTTTCTTTAAGATCAAAACAAAGATCTACCATGTGAAAGTGCACAACGCCCGTCCTTGACCGTGGGCATGGCTATTTGAATATTTTTACACTCTACAGAGATTGTACAACTTTACCCACAAGAGATAAGTCATCTTAATAGCTAACATGCTTCCTTAGGCATGAAACTTAAGTAATTTATCACAAAGCCTTTACCTCACTCTAATCTAGTTAGACATCACCCACTAATGTTTCACCGCTGAAGGGTTAAATTCACCACAATCAGAAGCTCCCCCTTGCGCTGTATGAGCACAATAAATCCTTATGCCTCATTGTGAGTCCAGTAAATCCCTATGCCTTACTATGAGTCCAGTAAATCGCTGGCACCCACTTATCACTGGTGATATCTAAACTAAACCTTTGCGAGTTATTCGGTTAGGTCATACCCATATAGACTTGTGGTTGTACGGTAGTGCTTAGTTTGAACAATCACAAGCGTCGGTCCTTAATTGACTAGGGCAGCACATTCATAATACAAGTTCTTATGCTAAATCCACGCCAACCCAATCTTACCATCTGCCCAAGTCTGAAACTAATTTTCACCATTTTATTTTATTTTATAAACCAATAGCAACACCTATTGCCAAATATTTGGTAAAAGTAGTTGCTTAAGGATTTGATAACAGTGTTCCCACTCATAGTGTTATAATTACCGAATAGCTTGTCTAAGAAGTTACTACTATTCTAAAGTTACCAAATAACATCAATATAATCTCAATACTGAGATAAGGGAAGCCTAGGGTGACAAGGTACATGGTTGTCAATGTCAAATAAGGGCATAATAATTATCGGTTTAACTATTATCCTTAAAACAGAAGTTATCATTTTATATAACATAGCAATGCATTTAAATTTGAAAGAATAAAAGGATTTTGGAAAACATAGGTACAAGACGATCAAAGGAGACTTGCCATGTTGCACGTTATCCGGACCTTCCTGCTACGGATAGAAAAACTCTTCAGCGACATCGGATTCTACGTGCAAAAACAGGAAGCCCAAATAAATAAATAAATAAACATAAACAAAGTCACAAAAATACAAAATATATAATGGAAGGAGATTTATAATTTTATATGAATTTGGAAATTTGAATGGGTACAAACGGTGTTAAGATGAAGAAATACGGCTTTCAGAAGTGTTTGCCATGGTTAGAGGGGTCGGATCTTCAGAGAATGGTTGGAAGCTACCGAGTGGTCGAAAGGCTATGGTAGTGGTTGAAAGTCAAAGGTTAAATGTGGTCGAACGGCTCTGCGTGGTCTTAGCCACCAAGTTATCGAAAAAGCTTACTAGCTGGTCGGAAGGATCAGAGGGGTCGGAGGGATCGAACGGTTCAGAGTAGTCAATGAGTCGAACGGCTTGGGTGGTCGAACAGTTGTGATCAGATGGCTGAATGCAGTCAAACGTTTAGATGTGGTTAGTGGTCAAAGTGGCTATCAATGGTCGATGCGTGGTTGGAATGAGTGGTCGAAAAGTTTGAAGTTGTTGAAGTCGATGGCTACCTGTAACATCCCATTTTTTTAGGAAGCCTTTGTGCTTATGCAAAAATTTCAAAATCTAATTTCAATTTCAAAAATTTTAAATCTAATTATCTGAATGCCACTCAAAATTTGTTGGGAATTCAAAATTGTGCAAAACTTATCACCTTCTCCAACCCTCTTGTCTTCATAGCCGTTTCCTCCACCCATCTCCTCCTCCCACTTCTTCCTTTCTCCCCGGGAAATTTAACTATTTACCACTCTTAAGAATGTCACCTATCCAAATGCCACTCTCTTCGTTGCAATCAACAGTTTGCCACCCTTAAGATGTGGTTGACTAACTAATCGCCACTTTCGAGCCCACGCGGCGCCAAGTCATCGCCATGTCGCGCCGCGCCTCCTCGCGCGCCGCGTGCCGTGCCGCGCGCGCGCGTGCTGCGCCGCCCGCGCCCACGCCTCCGCGCGCCTCGTGCCTCCCGCGCCGCGCTGCGCCGCCCGGCATGCCAAACCTTTCCCCACCATCGCCGGAGCTGCGGCCCACCTCAGCTCGCCGGCGCGTGCGCCTCCACTGCGCGGCCCCGCCTCACCCCGCCGGCTCCTCGGGTTTGCTCCGCTTAGCCTAACGCGCGGTGAGTCTCCTTCGACCCCGGTACCTCATGCGCCCCACCTTCTTCCTTTTCCCCTCCGGCCGCGCCGCCTGCCCCACCTGCTCCTCCGCCGCGCGCCGCCGCCGCCGCCTCGGGCCTCGGCTCACGGACGTGCATCCTTCGGACTCCTCCTGGCTCTGGGGTCCCGTTTTGCCGTATCCGGTGTGTTCCCCGGCCGCCCCTCACCGGCGGCACCGCCCTCTACCTCTCGCCGCCTCCTCTGCTTTGATTCGCCGGTTCCTGTTATTTCTAGAGGCACGGGCGGCGCGCAGGAGGCGCGGGGTGGCGCAGGCGCGGGCGCGGGGAGGCGCGGGGAGGCGTGGGCGCTGACATGGCATGACATGGCAGTGACTTGGCACCACGTGGGCTCGAAAGTGGCGATTAGTTAGTCAACCATATCTTAAGGGTGGCAAAATGTTGATTGCAACGAAGAGAGTGGCATTTGGATATGTGACATTCTTAAGAGTGGCAAATAGTTAAATTTCCCTTTCTCCCCCCTCCTCAGCCAGCCTACTGTCTCATTGACCCATAGAAGGATAGCGACTGCCTTGTCTTTAGTAGCGATCGCTAGTGGCGACCGCCTCATCTTCAGCAGTGATAGCCTTGTCTTCAATGCACTGCTGCGTCCAGCAGTGTCCAACCTCGTCTTCAGTTCCCCTACCAGCGCTCTGCCAAGGCAACGCCTTGCCTTCCATTTCACTACCGTGAGACAGTTGGGCTGAAGACTGCTCTGTTGTGATAGCACCTCGGCCCCGCCTTCCTCGTGTGCGCACAGATCGACTGTGGTTCAGTGCCCTGTGCATGCGTCAGCTCATCGGTAAACTGCGCTTTCTCTTGCTCAGCTGAAGGACGATAACACTGCTAGGACCTCTCATTGACCCCTCTTGCGTGGGCACAATTCGGCACCCCGGCGTCCGCTTCAGTGCCCAACCAAGCTCTGCCTCATCTTCCCCTTTGCCTCGTCTTCCGCTCTGCCCTCCTGCGACTGCTGGGCCAAGGAGTGCACTGTTAGGACAACCTCTCCCACACAGCGACAATCCGTGGTCCTCGACATCTTTCAATGCCACTATGGTCAGCTTCGTCATGCTGCCCTGTTCTGTAGCCACACCAAAGTCAGCGTTACTCACACGGCCGCCTCACCGTCGCTCGAGAATCCACGACACCGGTCTCCCCTCCACCACCTATAAAAGGCTACTCGAGCCTCCCTTGCTATCCACCACTCTCACTCAAATCCCACTACTGTCTCCCTCACCTTCTTGAGCTCACGCCTCCTCTACCGCAAGCTCTTCCACCGGTAGCCTCCATCGCCAGCTCCCCTCGATGGACGTCAGGACCTCCTGAGCTTCTCCCTAAGTTCGCCATCACTCACTCTCCCTCCTCCCTCGTCTAATCATTCCCTCTCCATCTATAGGTCGCTGGCGAGCGCCTTCTTCTCCGGCTCCCATACCACGTCGTCCCATTACTCAACCGCTTCCCCAACCAATTGGCCACTTGAGGAGCTTCTCTGGGATGTCCCGCAACCGAATCCAACCTCACCGAGCTCCCTCCCCTCCTCTAGGGGGCCGATGTCATCACCCACATCGCCGTCGAGGCCATCTCCATTGCTAGCCCCTCCAACTCCACCCTGACCACCGCCAAAGCCTCGGGTGAGTTTGAAATCACCTGTAGATGCTCCCATGCTGGTTAATTGGGTTTTAATGCATTGCTTTATTGGTTTGCACCATCCCCTGTTCTGGCCACTGTTGAGCCCCACTACGGCAGTCGATGGGCTGATTTGAGTCACACCGCTTCTCCTAGGGGTGTGCGCAAGGCCAAGGATTCTATTTAGCCAATGGCATCGAGCCTCCATGGCCACCCTCTCTGGCGGCGAGCATCACCTCCCACCGACCGAAGGAGAAGGCCACTGTAGCATTGGTAATTAGCTGACTAACTATCGATTAATTAGTGCTTTATTGCCAAACTTAGTGCCTAGTTAATTTACTTAATGACTAGTGGGCCCACATGTCATTCACAGAGGCTAGAAATAATTCATAAAATTTTTAATATCAGGCCCCACCTGATAGAGAGATATCCCTTTCTCCTCATTTGTTTTGGGGATTTTCTCTGAGAATAAATCTTTGAGGAGCTCGTTCTCTCTCATCGTAGTTCCAAATTTAACAAAAATTGTTTCTATATTTTTCAAAAATCATGATCTATCTTTTGATGCTGGTTTTGTTCAATTTTGAGTTTACTTTTTATTTGGCATTTATTTTCTTTTGTTTGTCTCTGTTTATTTTCCGGTGCGTTCTACCGAGTAGAGCTCGAAGGTGCGAACGAGCTCCTGATTGAAGCAGCACAAGACCCCCAAGCCTTTGATCCAGGTGAGCAGTCAATACTTTGATTATTTTGAGCCTATATTAAATGTGAAATTATCTTCATTTAAATTATCAAAACTGCATGCTTTACTCTATATGCAAACTATGTTACTCATAAGGTAGCTAAAAAACCGCTTGTCGATCTAGTAACATAATACCCCATTCCTTGACACTTCAATATCCATGAACCTTTTCACACTAGGTAATACTATTAATCTCGATAGCTATAAGTCAAATTAAATATTGTGCAAAGGTCTTGTCTAGAGTCCAGGGCACTAACTTGCCCTGATCATCAATCTCCAAACATGAAAACTGGTTTTGGAATAGTCACGGGATGTAAGTGATTGGTAATTTGCGACAACTTAGTTTATGTTTCTCAAAACCCTAAAAACTTGCTATACTTATTGGGTGGATGGTAAGAGAGGTTGGTGTGGATGTAACACAGGGATATGTGGTTTGTGGTATGAAACACCCAGACAAAGTAAGGACTTAATCCTGTGATGACCTCCCTGTGTAAAATAGTATAACCATGAGCTGGCAAAGTGTAAGCTTGACTGAATAATTTGCTACACCTTAGGGTTATTTCGCAGGTGGGGGAGTGAAGCTGTGCATGTGCGGACCAAAAATCCATCATGAATGGGACACTGTGTGAGGTGATGTGTACCCGTTTCTTTAGCGGTGGGGAAAAGCTATGGTCTCGCTCCGCTAAGATGTTAGGGTATGACTTCCCGCACTAACTTATGGGGGCTACCTCTGGTGGTTCTCCATAAGAGTGAAATGGCATTGAGGCGAGGTAGTGTAAAGGCCTCGTGATGATCTCTCGATCTGTGTGACTAAGGAATTTTGTAGGCCCGTCAAGTTGATTGTCTCTTGTGGGTAAAGATGTACAGTCTCTGTAGAGTATAAACTATTTGAATAGCCATGCCCACGGTCAAGGGTGGACATGAGATCTTACTCGACTTAGTTCTATTCCAAAACCTTTGTGGGTAGGAAGAAAACTATCAAGCGGATATAAACCTGACTTTGGAAATTTTCCTGAGGAGACGTACTCCAGCGTTGTTGATAAGGGGGCAGTAACCTAATGATCAAAATCTAGCATAGGTGGATTGAACCATGTAATTGGTGGATGAAACCTACACTGCTATATATACTACACAATTTCAAACTTTTTAAAGCATGTTTGTAAAATGCTAAGCCATAGGAATTTTAATTATGGTTATTGCAAATGTCACTTTAGGCAAATAGAAGAACCCGAGCCATCCTTGTTTAGCCTTGCATCTATAATTATGTGCATTCTGTGTGTTAGCTCATGGAGCATGGTTGGTTGTGCTCACCCTCACTCTTAACCCCCCTTCAGAGTCTATAAACCAAGGTCACTATGTTTACTATGACGACCAGGACGATGAAGGCGATGAAGATGGTGGAAACTAGAGTAGCCTTTAGTAGTCTTGCCTCTCACCTTAGTCTAGTCGACTAGGCTAACTTGTAGGTGGTTCCAATATTAGTCAAGTCTCTGGCTAATATCGGTGGCACAAAATTGTCTCAGTTGCTTGCGTATAGCGGGTTGTGCCCTACCACATTTGCCTACGCTTCCGCTTCCACACTTTATATAATGTAAACATTTAGCTTGACGGCCCTATTGTAAACTCGACCCAAGACGGTCTATTTGAACTCTGGTATTGTAATGGTATGGTATTTGTCATGTATGAAATGATCCAGCAATATACCTATGAGCATTATCAACTGATCTAGGGAATAGTGTGGTAAAATCACAGAAGATTTTGGGTTGGTAAAACTCGGGGTTCGACACTATCTTAGTCGAAGGAATACGGCGAGAGCTGGCGTACCTCGGCTCAGCCTTTAGGTGGTCGGAATCAAAAACTCTATAGAGTGGCCGGAGCAATTATAGTAGGCAGATCTGTATGTGGTCGAAACCTCGAGAATTGTTGGAATGCCCGAAGTGGTCATAACCGATGTGGTTGTCATAACAGACCATGGCAATAGTAACACCGACAGTGGTCGGGAGGCCAAGAGTGGTTGAAAATTGTAAGGTAGTAAAAAACGAGGGTGGTCAAAAGTGGCCATGGTTGTGAGCGACCGTGATCGAAAGCAGCTATTGTCACGAGCAACTGTGGTCGAAAGCGACAATGGTCAAAAGTGGTTGTGGTCGAAAGCAACTGTGGTCGTAAGCGACCGTGGTCAAAAGCGGTCGTGGTTGAAAGCGACCATGGTCGAAAGGTCTTAGTGATTGGATCATTTTAGCAGTAGGAATGCCAAGAGTGGTCGAAGGCTATGGAACGATCGAAGGCTACAGAATAGTCGGAACTCTGTGGTGCTCGAAAGCAGGAGGTGTCATAAAAACAATAGTTGAAGCTACAATTCTCAGAAGTTTAAAGGTTGGTCGGAACTCAGGAGCGATCGGGTGTGGTCGCAGTGGCTGAGATCGATGGGGTTGCCATGGTCGAACATAGAGCGATCGTTTTCAATAGGCATGGGGGTTTACCAGAGATAGCTGGAGAGTGGTCAGTGACGGTGGAAGATGGCAGCAGCAGAGTGCTTTGGTGAGGGAATGGCTCCGACGGCGGTCTTGGACGGTGAAGCGGTTGGCGACATCGTCTCAGCATGGCGAAGCCAATGGTGTCGTTAGCGTTGCCTCGGAGACTTCTTTGGAGGGAAATTTTGGCTAGATGAAAGGAAAGGCGACACAGTCACAGTGCTCTGATATATAGCTTCGGCAAAGAAACGAAACCGACAGAATTTATGGCACCGTGCGATCGTTTTGGTATTCAAGGATGCGCGAAAGGAAAGGACAGATTGATTGCTAGCACCAATTGGGCGGTTTTCAAGTGAAGATGTTGAGGGGAAAAGGAAGGTGACATGATCATAGAGTTCCAATCTAAGGCTTGGATGAAGAAAGGAAACCGACAAAAACTAAGGGGAAACAATGGCATTGATTTTGGGCACTGAATTTGGAAATGGCCGAATACAAGGAGATGGTAGGATAAATGGGAAATGAATAACTGTGAATTGGTGGCTTGGGCGAAGAGTGCTCCTTTTGGATTTTTTAACTGGAATTTGAATTTGGGAATTTGGATTGGAATCAGGATTTTGAGATTTTATTCCAGTAATACACAAATAATCCAAATATAATCTGAACACTTTAAGATATTTAATTGGAAATTAAATTTTTAAAGAAAATAAAATTTTGGGATGTTACAGTGGCCGTCACCTTCCCCGACAAATCCTCGGACATAGGAGGGAGGACACTGTTGGCATAATATCCTTCCACAGCATTTGCCAGCGTACGACCGGTGAGGTACTCGTACAGGATGGCCAGGTAGGCCATCAATGCTGGTGACAAGGAAGAGGTCAGAGCTATTTGTTTGTGCTTGAGAGTAGATCAGCGATGTGGAGATTCACCTTCGATGCATGGTGGACGATCATTCTTATACAGCAAGGAATAAATTTGGCGCGTGAGACAAAGAGACGCATCGGGGAGCCGAAACGATTGAAGAGGCGCGCATAGGGGAGACGAAGTGCCAACATATCACAGACACTTCCAAACACAAACTGTCTTGATACGTAATTATCATAGACGGTTCATATTAATAACCATCTATGAACTATCATAGACAATTCTAACTAAAAACCATCTGTGACATCTAAAATTATCCTAAATGGTTCCTGTTAATAACCGTCTGTGCACTAGCATATACGGTTCTAATTAATAACCATCTGTGACGTTTGAAATTATCACATTCAGTTCTTGTTAATAACCGTCTGTGAACTATTACGGATAGTTATTAACAAGAACTGTCTATGGTTGTTGCGTATCGCAAACGGTAGGCGATCATGCTTGTAAAACTATCTGTGATAATTACAGCACAGACAATTCCCTATGAACTGTCTGTGATGAGGTGTTCAGTATAGCTTGTTTTATAATAGTAATCGGTCCTTGTAGAACACCAGTATTCTTCTATTATGAATGAAAGTATATTCTGGTATATAGTATTTCTAGCAAATGACATGAATGAAAGTTATGCAGGTGAAGAATTATGAAAATCTATATGAAGAGATCCTTGAAGGACTCACGCATTCCTAATGAAAAGGAAATAAAATGTAACATATATAAGTCCATACTTAGTAATAAAGTAGAGGTGGGCTTACACCAAATTCATATAGACTATTAGACTATAAATATAGGGGAGAGACATAAGATTATGTAACAAGAAATATATCAATACAGGATAGTGGTCTCCCTACATCTGGTGTTCATTGTTCTTCTTCCTTTGTACGGATTAACCTATGCGTCAGTACCGCGACGGCTACCAGTTTCTCCACAATATTTTGTGTGTAACCAAAAAAGAATTAGTGGAAAGAATGAGACAAAAAGGATTGAGCAATCTACCCTACTCTATAATACACCAAAATTTTCTTTACTAAATCCACCCCCTCAACCACCCCCACAGTCATGCCTAATCTAAGTCCACCCAGATTTGTGTACCAAGTAATCCAACTTCATACAAATGAATGGCCTGGATCTCTCCTCAAACCTTTTTCTCTTACTCATTGAAGATCCTAAGGTCAAAATTATCCGGATCATGCATCATTGAACCCACCGCTCCTCTGCGCCATCGCCGCGTGGCCCACCCGCTCTCTCTGATTCCCCCACCTCGCGAAAATTCCGCTGATACGCTGCTCTCCCCGCCCCAACCCCCCACACTGCGCCGCCACCTCCCACTCCTCCGCTGCACTCCGCCGCGGCCTCCTCCTCCCCAAACATCTCGCTTGCTTCCGTGCGCCGCACCTTCTCCATTAGCGCCGCCACCTTCCTCGGCGCGCCACCCCTCTTCTCCATCTGCGCCGCCATCCATCTCCTCCTCTCTCGGCCGCCCCTTCCTATCCTTCTCTACGGCCCCCCCTTCTCCGCTTTCTCCACCACATCTTGGCCCCCTACCTCTCCTCTGCTCTCCCGTGCGCCACCAACGCCGCCCCCCTCCATCTCGCCTCCTCTTCCTCTACTCCGGCCGGCGCGCCTCCGCATCCACCGCCGCCACACCTCTCCATCGCACCACCGCTCCTCCTCTGCCGCACCACCGTCCGCATCGCATTATCCCGTGCGCCGCCGCCCTCATCTCCTCCAGATCCGCCGGCGCGCCACATCCCTTTACTCCGGAAAGCCCTTGAAATTTGCAAGGAGGGTGTCCTTTGGCTCTTTGTTCAGAATCTGCCTTCCTTGGGTTGGGAAGTATGATATTCATCAATTGAATTTGACGTCCTTTTTTATCAATATTATTAGAATTATTAGTTCTAAAATTGCAGGGTAGAAAGGATCTTGTCCACTGCTGGTGCATTTTGTTGAGGCAGAAGGTCGATGAAAGTTATTGTTGCGTGCAGTATATTGAAAATCATGTTGATCTTCTAGATTTCCTTGTTGTTTGGTAAGTTCTATATTTCTTGAGTTATGGATGGAAAACAATCAATCCGTAAATGTTGATTTTATTTATTGGTGGTAGTGCAATTGTGGCACCATTTAGAAGTCGTCTATTTAGTGCCTGTAGCCAATCGCTTCTGTTCCTTTCCTTTCCTTATAGTCTCATTATTCTCTTCATGAATTTCTATGATTGTTGTGTTTGGTCATGAAGTCATGAACATTTCTGGTCAAGAGCCAACTAGCATTGGTTCCTCCTCTGGGGACATAACAACTGATATCTTTGCCTTTCTGAGTTGGAGACTTTTCGATATATTTCCCCATCTATCCTTACATTTTTGTGTATTTTCATGTCTATATATATCATTCTAATATATTTTTGCTTTATTAATTAATCATGTTGCTCCAGCTACAAGAACTTGGAAGTTGCATTGAACTGTGGGAACATGTTGCGAGAATGTATAAAATATCCAACACTTGCAAAGTAAGGCTCCAAAGTCTTTATTAAACTATATTTCCCATTTCTTAATGATTAGGAGTATTTGCTGCTGCATTTCGGATCTGTGCATTTATTTCTTCTTTGTGGTTTGCGTGGTGATCCGACCGATCATCTGTTCCTTGATCCAGCATTGTGCAACGCGCGCGGGATCCGTACGTAAGAAGAGAAGGAGGCGCTGGGCTCGGATGCCGGCGAGGCGCCGAGCAGCGATAGCAGCAGAAGAAGACCAAGAGGAGCGGAGGAGGTGGCGGTCGAGCCCGCATGGTGGGGTTCGGCAAGGAGGTGGTGCTCAAGCGGCGGCGGATGCGGCGAAGGAGACGCCTCGGCGAGGAGGAGAAGGCGGCCATCCTCCTCATGGCCCTCTCCTCCGGCGTCATCTACGCCTGACCCCACCACCTACCTAGCAACAAGAGAGCGAAGAGAAGAGAGAGAAAGGGCAGCATGAGACGAGAGGAATGTGTGGACATAAACAAATGACTGATGTATGTCTTGTGTTTTCATTTCTAAATACTGAAGCTAATGATTAGATACAGGTTGCAAACTGTTCTTTGTCCATATGTCTCAATGCTTTCTCTACATGAGAGCCTTTATTCTCTTATTTCAGTTATTTCTAACATCCATACATCAGAAATATACCCTTCTAACGATAGGACATGATCAGTTTAAGTTAGCTCATGATGACACTACTTCATTTAAAATATAGACACCCCTGTGCAATTGCCTTCTGCGGACCATACTGTTCATGCACTGGATTTGTAATTAATACTCTCTATTTGGGGCGACAACCACAGTCTACAAGTTTGCAGCACAAACCTAGCAATTTACAGTACCGTATAACAGTTTGCAATTACCTAATATTTAAAGCTAAGTTCATTTAATTTTTGGATATCTTTGAAATGGAAGCCTATAATAATGGTGACAGTTATCATTTAAGAGTAGTATTCTCTTTTGATGTGATAAAATTTCCTTCTAAACGTTGGTGGCTTGGTTCTATATATACTTCCATGCTGATCTTCATCCATATTAATATGTTGCAGGAAATTACTAGAGCTCTTGTTGCTGAAGGTATGCCGAAAGATAGAATATTAACAAACTTCTGACTGCCATTAGAACACATTTCTGGGCCTTCTGGCTGTTGTACCTTATTACTACAATTCGGTGGCTATTCTTTACAGCAAGTGCGACTTAAGCTCACCACATAGATACAGTTAGGCACCTACAAATAAGGGTTGCTGAAGGTATGCCGAAAGATAGAATATTAACAAACTTCTGACTGCCATTAAACTTCTGAGGATAGTTGGTTCATCTATCAAGCATCACCACGTTGCATGTGACATGGACGTTAAGAGTTGACACGAACTTGTGCTACATGTGAGATCTTGTAGGGTTTTAATTCTTCGTAAACTCGTACACCTGGTATTTAACTGAATAATATTTCAGGGGGGCATGAGCCTGGATGGCGTGATGTGCCTGTACATGATCCTGTAGTCAAAGATGCTGCAAGCCATGCTGTGAAATCAATCCAAGAGAGGTCGAACTCCCTGTTCCCATATGAACTTCTTGAGATCATTCGTGCAAAGGCAGAGGTTGGTTGTTGCAAATTGGTCTTCTACTTAAATTATTTTGTATTTTCGATAATGTAACAACATTTAGCTCAAAAGTTTTCTTTGCTACTACTTTGATGACCAGGTTGTTGAAGACTTTGCAAAATTTGACATCCTCATGAAATTGAAGAGAGGAACCAAGGAGGAGAAAATCAAAGTTGAGGTCCACAAGAACCTCGAGGGAGCTTTTGTGCTGAACCAGATGCAGCCAGAGCATGATGAATCTAGCAGCCAGTGAACTTGACATGCTAAGCTGTAGCTACGTAGTTTGTGTTCAATAATAAACAGTACACATGTTTCTATCTGGATATCATGCATTCCGCACCGGCTTGGCTGTTGAATGCAGGAGGACTGGAGCTCTGTACCTATCTAATGGAACTTGTTTTACTTGCTGCTAATGTTGGAATATGCTACTGATCTTGTAACTTCTCAAGGGAACCGTGGGCAATGGCATACCTTTGTAATGTGAAATCCTATATTGAAATATCAGGAGTTACAGGTCTTTGGTTACTCAGAAGCGTTGTATGCAAGTTAAGCTGAGTTTATCTGCTCGACCCGTTGTTTGTTGTTTGTTTTGTTGTTGCCATTGGTTGCATAAACGTGCGAGGCGAGTCAAATCTTTTTGAACCAAGAAGGAATGAACAGGCAGCCTTGGTGTTGCTGTTTCTTTAGGTATGGACAATTGTATGTCTCTTAAAATTGCCTTTTTTAAGTCTTCTACCTTATTAAAATGGGCGTTAAGAGTAAACTTGGTATCTCCATGGTAAAATGAGCGTCGGAGTAAACCTGGTATCTGCGTAGTTCTTATTCCAGGGCTCAGTATATATTTTTTTTGCAAATTGAGGAATGAGGCTGCTCTTGCTCTCACCCCACGCCCACAAAAAGGAAAGAAAAGGAAAAAAAACTTTCCCCAACCGTCACCCGTATCTCTCTCTATCTCTCTCTCCTTCACGTATTTATTGCAATGACCATAAACAAAGCGCAGGGTCAAACCATCCCAAATGTTGGCATCTACCTTCCAGAGCCTGCTTTCTCACATGGATAGCTTTATGTTGCGCTATCAAGGGGTGTATCAAGACAAACGACAAGAATTTTGCCCAAACCAAAGAAAGAAGTAGATACCTCAGGAAAGAGCACCAAAAATATTGTGTATAAAGACGTCCTAGCATGGTGATGTGGTAAGTAAATAGTCCACAAACACCTATTTCCTTACTGTGTTTCATATTTCTTTATGTGACAAAAATATTTGTTTTCTTTGTAGCCTCAAGTTTAAACAATGTGGGGATGGAGAAAGTCGTCGGTGGGTGAGTCCAATGATGTTGTCGCTTCCTCAAAGGATCAGTCATTATGTGACATTCATTATGTGATAAAAATATTTGATTATACAATATATGAGACGTGAATCTTAATGAATCTGATTGTTCGTTTTATTTTTTACAAATTTTATCTTGTTTTATATTTTATCGTAGCGTTAGCATGAGCACACTACTAAATAGCCATAAGCCCGTATCTATCTTTTAGTAGCCATAAGCCCGTATCTATCTGGACAGTGTTTGGGGTGTCGCCTCGCTTGTCCACAAAACCTACCTTCACTAGGATGTCGCCCAGTTTGGGTAGATTTTACTCCCGCAAGTCCATGAAGCTGAGGAAGCAGCACTCACGCTTGGGCCAACCCTCATAGAGGCCTACATTCGTAATCTGGTTCTTTAGGTCGCCTGTTCTATATTTGAGGCTGCGCTTCTTGGCTCACAGCGAATATATAGAACGAGGAAGGAAGGAAGGTCTTGTTTGGACTTTGGACGGCCCAGGACGGAGGGATGAGATCGGAAAGGATGAGACCCCACGTGAGTTTGGATCTTTGTTGGGACTTTCGTAATTGCTGTATAACTTTTAGTTATGACTGATGTTTTTAGTTAAAAATAAATAAGTAATAGTTAAAAAATAGTTTATAGAAAAAAGGTGCGAGCGGTGAAAAAGGGAGAAAGGAATACTGAGACAGAGTGAAAGGAGTGAGATGTGTGATGTATTTATAATCTCTGTCTAATATACAAAATGAGACAAACAAAAAAGTGAAAAAATTATTTCGAAAAATCAAATGTTCATATTAGTCTCTTCTTTTGAACAGGCCTTAGAGCATGACACGAGCCGTAATTGATAAGGCTTATTTACCATAATTAAATTTAAAAAAATTAAAAAATATAAAAAAATATGTTAGCCCATTACGTATAATACAAACAAATACGGAAAAAAAAGAACCGGCAAAAAAACTCAACAAAAAGGCAAAAGTTCAGAAAAAGACGAAATTTATAAATAGTAAAAAATAAACCAGAAGCTAAAAACTGAAGCCAAATCGATCACCACCTTAAGGCTCAATTTGACATTGCCGCGGTCCTATAGTGAATAGTTGAAAGTATATGTTTTTTAGCCATTACAACCACATGTTACTGGAATTAAAGTAACAATATTTTATGACTAACTAGATTCCACGTCGTACCGTAATAACCGCGGACTAATAGTAATAAACTGTTTGAGTTATTAAGGAAACGGCCAGCAACAAGCTGCATATAGAACAGCTATATGTCTCTTAATATTTAAATTTTAGAGTTAAAAGGTAAAAAATAGCTCTAACAAATTCCCAAATAGACTCCCAAAAATAGAACACACCCAAAAAATAGGCTCTCACTCTCTACTTATAGAGGATGATCTAGACTCCCAATACTGTTTTTCTGGTTTAGGGTATCTGTTGGAGGGAATGATTTTTTTGGGACCTTATATCGTGATTAGGATCTGTAAAAAGAGATTTAGGGTGTAAATTTATTGGGCATCTCTTGGAGATGCTCACGTCATTGTCATCTTCCCAATTTTACCACAGCGGCAGGAATAAATCAAGCGCGCATCGAAAAACTAAGCTAACTATAGGATTCTAATTGTTGGTTGCCTCCGCCTCCACGGGAAGCCAGCCAGCCAGCCGGCGGCGACGGCGACCGGCCAACGTCCGGCCGGTAGTGGCGATGTGGGGCCCACGCCAATCAGGTGACCTTACCCAACCAACTCGGCATATATTCCCATCCAACCGAAATTGTTGTCTTGTTGACCTAGACATATTCTAGCTGTTGGTGTAATGTTGTGTGGATATGGTGCAACTAAAAGCAGCAGCAATGTTAGTTAATTTGATCGATCGAGTCTCAAACTAGAGCACTTAGTATACATTGATACGTACCTTGCCACAATTGTTTAAGAACACCAACATCCGTTTTATATACAAAAAAAAAACGGCCTAGGATATCATATTACTGCTATCATACGAAGTTAGATTGGAAGTTGGAATTTGGTGTTGGGCCATTCTACAAGTCGAATGCAATATTTAGAATTGAGGTGGGAGATGTACACAGAAGGACAGATAAGTACCTGAAGGACTATGTGAGAAGGTCCAGAATATTATTGTGATGAACCATTGCATATTTTGTGGAGTGATAAATAGTTTTGCAAAGATTGCATTTGATTTGGTCTGTCTTCTAGAAATATCAGGAAAATCGGAAGTACCGCAGGTATAAGTGCAGTAGTTCCGCTTGGCGAAAATATCGGGTTGAGTTGCAGTATATTTTTTCAGCGAACCCCAAGCGATGTTTTTAGCGTACGGAAGTACCATTTTGGGAGGCCGTAGTTCTGCATTGCGGAAGTATCGGCGTGTCAGGCACAGTACATTCGATCTTGCCAGAAAATAAGGGTTTTGGGAATTGAGTCATGGATCGAGTTGGGATGACCTGAGTCAATGGATTAAGCTTGCATGATACATATCTTGACAAATATAGGTCAAATTGTAAAGAACTCGTGCCTAGAAACGATTTCTTTACCTTGGATGTGCAGGGTCGTTTGGAGTCAACCGTGGTCAATGGCAAGGATCAGTGCTATGCTCATAGTGGAGTTGAGGCCCAGAACGATCGAGAATGCAGGGTGAGACGGTGAGTTCAAGCATGGCACGAGAAAGGCAGGAAATGCTGAAGGTGAGTTCGAACGATGGGATTGCGCCATGTAATTTGCACGGGCCAAGTGAGCTATGGTTCGGTAAAACCAGGACGGGGGTAGGCTTCGCGACGCGTCACAGGCTAGTGGTGCACCTACACGTGGCAAGCATGGCATTCCTTGCAGTGGTTGGTAATGACCGGGTGAAGGAAGGGTATTTTGGTAGTTTGATTAAAATACTGGAAACCATCTTGGATTAAAACCGCGGTGTATGGGCAATACGTTGGAGAGCAGTTTAGGTTAAGGTGGAGCTGATTGGATCAAGGCTAAGGATTTAGCGGATGTACACTTATAAGCTTTGAAAAGCGTGCGTAAGTGAACTTGTGAGAGTAAAATCCATGTGTGTGGGATTAACAGATTTCTTCCATTATAATAGTGGATAGGATCCATTAAGAGGTGTAGGTGGCTGGTTGCCCATCTATAAAAAGGGTTGGAATGGAGATATACAAGGTTAACTATCCAACCCCTCTCTCATGTGCTCTCTTGTTTAGGTTTAGGGTTTGAGAGTGGAGCACTTAGTGTGCTCTTTGTCTTCCAAGGTGGAGTGGCTGTAAAATTTTCTATCTCAAATAAGCAATACATCAATCTTTGTGTATCTCCATGGATCCATCCTATTTTGATTGATTTGCTCTTGATTTGGTTGGTTTCTTCTCTCCTCTTTCCTTTTATTGATCTTGCTATGCCAAGTACATGTAAGAGATGGAGACTACCTCTGGGAATCTATCTCCACCTATCTAGGCACTTTGATAGCAAGTTTATCGAGAAAACTCGGTTTTGCTTGATTTGAGCTAAAAGTGTGATTTTTTTTATCCGAGGGTATTTGAGTTGATTTCTTTAGTATTCTAACTTGTTGTGACATGTGGAAATACATCATGACCTATCTTGGTCATCATCCACCCACGAGCAAGTTGTATTCACCGATTTTGATTTTGACTCTGTTTTGATGGAACCTTCCAATAAACTAAAAAAGATCTCAACTTTGACCATGATTTTCATGATCATTTATTAGAATAGATTCACAATACCCTAGAGAAAATCCCTACAAAGTTTTATATCATTTGGATCTATAGATCAAAAGTTCCATCATATTTTCATTTTGAAACTATGTTGAAAGCAGACTGCTCTTCTCTGTTCCTCTAAGTTTTCAACCACGTTCAAGTTTTCAACCACATTGGTTCTTTTCGACCATGTTGGGTTTTTACTACTCACTGGTCGTCAATCTCACTAGTTGTATTTTGACCTGATTCGACCACATTGGTTTTAGACCTCTCATTGGCCTTCAACCACGTTAGTTTTGACTATGTTGATTTTCAACTACGTTGGTTTTCAACTACTCTCTGGTCGTTGACCACTCAAGTCGAATTTCAACCTTGTTGGCCATCTACTACGTTGGCTTCAACCTTGTTGATTTTCGACCACTCTCTGGTCGTTAACTACTCAAGTCGACCACATTGGTTTTCGACAACTCTCTGGTCATCAACCACTAGAGTGAATTTCGACCACATTGATTTTCGACTGGTAGTCGAATTCTGACCACCCTAACCACAATCGAGCGAACTGCCCCAAGCTAGAGGGGCAAGAACGAGTATGGCGGTGTGAGCAAGAATGATTACATCAGCAAGAACCACAACAAGAAGCCCCCAGCTCATGATCAAGGCAAGGAGATGTACCACAACCTTAGCAAGGCCAAGAAGCTCTTCCACCACGTCCTCACCATCTTCAACAAATTTGACTTCAGTGATATGGAGGGCTGGAGCAACGACAACGGTGGGGATGATCTGTACAAGGACACCAAGGATGGCGATGACTTCACCGGGATGTGCTTCATGGGTGATGAGAACAGCATCAGCGATGATGATCTCTACAACGACTCTGATGAGGCATACCCTTCTTACGACCAGCTTAATGATGCTTTTCTCAAGTTAGAAAAGTTTTATGCTAGGTCTAGAACTAGGTGTGGTGAGTTAAAGAAGGAGGTAGAGAGCTTGTCATGGGAGCTTACTTCACTTAGATCCGCTTCCTCCCATGACGATTGCGATATATGTGCTTCCTTACTTGGTGATATTGAGAAACTAAGGACCTCGCATGATAGTGTGATTTCTGAGCTGGATTTGCTTAATGTGGAGAATGTTTGTTTGCTAACTGAGTTAAGAGTTGTCTAGCATTGCTCCTTTACATTTTGATTCTGTTGATACTACATTCAGCATCTCATGTGAGGATAAGGACAATGTTTTTAGATGTTTGTATACCACACACCTTGATCTGCTCGAAATCTGTGATAGCTTTACCAACTTAAAGATTAATTTTAAAAAGACAGATTATAAAATTGCTAAAATGCAAGCTGCCTTGATGGAACCTATTACTTCTTGTGCAAACTGCCTAAAAATAATTGCTGAACTTGAATCTGTTTCGAGCCAATTTCAAGACATGTGTGATCATAATAAGAAAATGGCTCAATATACTTCTCAGGCACCTGTTAGCTCACCATGTAATAATTGTTAAAAACTAAAATCTGAATTGATTGCATTTGATGAAAAATATGTTAAGCTAACTAAGGATCTACTAATGAAGCCAAAATCAGATTGCTTGTTCTGTGCTGAAGTTGTGGAGAAAATGGAGGATATGCAAAAGACCTTTAGAGAGAGTTAAAAAGCCCAGATGGCTAGGATTAGGACTGCCCCCTATGTGTCTTGCGAAGCCCTCAAAGTTGATAGCCGTGCATAAGAGGGATATGCACGTGCTATTCGATCTTCTCCTTCTAGTTCTTCAACCTCTCCTTCTCATTCCTCATGCTCTCCTTCTCCTTGTGCTTCATGTGCCACTTTTTCGGGAGTGTGAGTACCTCATGAACACTCTCAAAAATTTTGTTGGAGGCAAGAAAAGACTCAATCTTATCCTAGACAAATCTAAGATTTGTAAGCTTAATCAAAGTCTAGGATATGATTTCTTAGAGGATGTGAGGAAACATCCACATGCTGTTATTAGAGCTATAGCAGCAGGCGTGATCGAGGTTGAGCCTGAGCCTAAGAAAGTAGTGTTTAAGTCTGTGGGCTTTATCTAAGGGATTTCTGAAAATAAGGTTGTGCCATCTGCTGCTTCGACCTCTCAGAAGGCGAAGTATCATTGTATCTTCTGTCAGAAGGATGGACATGGGGTTGAGTTCTACTTCAGGCATGCCAAGATCTCATGATAATTTAGAGTCCGCCTCAAACTTGAAGTGCTCCTAAGACCAACTTAAGGTCTAGAGACATAAGTGGCTCTCCTGACTTGCAGGGTTTTAGGCAGCGTCAAGGACTTGGCTTTTAGGATTCATCTGGTTTTGGTCCTCAAGTTGTCTCTGGCTAGGGTTTCCGCCATTCTGAGGATAGACCTCGCTTTATCCGTCGAGGTAGCTATCTGCAGCGTGATCAGCATACTGTTGTAGGTTTGACCCGCTCTTCCATAGCGGTCGAACCTAGTAGAAGCTTGATGTCTACTCCTAGACCTTTTGCTTTCGTGAGAGGCGATGCGCGCAGAGTAGCTAAAGGTCAGTAGGTCAGTCTTTTGTTTCTATGATTGCATCTTATGCTCGTTGTGTGATTCAGTACTGGGTTCCCAAATCTGCTCTATGCTGAGCCACCAATGTTGTCTTCTCACTGATTCAAGTTCACCGGGCTGGGAAGGAAGATGTGTGGCTTGTGGACTCTAGCTGTTCTCACCACATGACTGGAGACGATCAAGTTGTGAAGAACTCATACCTAGAAATGATTTCTTTGTCTTTAGACGTGCAGAGTTGCTTGGAGTTAACCGTGGTCAATAGCGAGGATCGGGGTTAGGCTCATGGTAGAGTTGAGGCCCATAATGATCGAGGATTCCAAATGAGATGGTGAGCTCAAGTTTGGCACGAGAAAGGCGAAAAATATTGAAGGCGAGTTCGAACGGCAGGATGGCGCAATGTAGCTTGCACAGACCAAGTGAGCCATGGTTCAGTGGAACCGGAACAAGAGACTTGGCGACGCGTGGCAGGATAGTGGTGCACTTATACGTGGAAAGCGTGGCGATTCTTTGCAGTGGTTGGTGATAACCGAGTTAAGGAAGGATATTTTGGTAGTTTGTCCAAAATATCAGAAACCATCTTGGATCAAAACCGCGGCGTATAGACAGTACGTTGGAGAGCAGTTTAGGTTAAGATGGAGCTGGTTGGATCAAGACTAAGAATTTAGTGGATGTACACTTATGCGCTTTGAAAAGCATGTATAAGTGAACTTGTGAGGATAAAATCCATGTGTGTGGGTTAACGGGTTTTCCTTATTGTATAGCAGATAGGATCCATTAAGGAGTGGTGACTGGTTGCTCACCTATAAAAGGAGGTTAGGATGGAGACATGTAAAGTTAACCATCCAAACACTCTCTCATGTGCTCTCTTGTCTAGGTTTAGGGTTTGAGATTGGAGCACTTAGTGTACTTTTTATCCTCCAAGATTGAGTGACTGTAAAACGTTCTATCTCAAGTAAGCAATACATCAATCTTTATGTATCTCCATGGATCCATCCTGTTTGTGCTCTTTGTCCTCCAACGTGGAGCGGCTGTAAAACTTTCTATCTCAAGTAAGCAATACATCAATCTTTGTGTATATCCATGGATCTATCCTGTTCTGATTGATTTGCTCTTGATTTGGTTGGTTTGTTCTCTCCTATTTTCTTTTCTTGATCTTGCTATGGTAAGGACTTGTAAGAGTTGGAGAGTACCTCTGAGAATCTATCTACACCCATCTTGGCACTTTGATAGCAAGTTTATCAAGAAAACTCAGTTTTGCTTGATTTGGGCTAAAAGTGTGATTTCTTGGTCTGAGGGTATTTGAGTTGATTTCTTTGGTATTCTAACTTGTTGTGATATGTACTAATACATCTAGATCTATCTTGGTCATCATCCACCCACGAGCAAGTTGTATTCATCGATTTTGATTTTGACTCAATTTTTATTGAACATCCCAACAAATTGAAAAATTTCTCAACTTTGGCCATGATTTTCATGATCGTTTATTGGAATAAGTTTATAATACCCTATAGATGATCCCTACAAAGTTTCATATCATTTAGATTTACGGATTGAAAGTTTCATCATTTTTTTCATTTTGAAATTGTGTTGAAAGCAGGCTGCTCTTTTATGTTCCTCTAAGTTTTTGAGCACGTTCAAGTTTCTGACCACATTGGTTCTTTTCATCCACATTGGGTTTTCAACCAATACTAGTCGTCGATCTCACTGGTCGTATTTTAACCTGAATTGACCACGTCGATTTTAGACCACTCATTGGCCTTCGACTATATTAGTTTCGACCATGTTGATCTTCGACAATGTTGGTTTTCGACCACTCTCTGGTCATTGGTCACTCGAGTCGAATTTTGACCACGTTGGACTTCGACTACGTTGGTTTTGACCATGTTGATTTTTGACCACGTTGGTTTTTGACCTCTCTGGTTCTTGACCACTCGAGTCGAATTTCGATCACACTTTCTTTCGACCATATTGGTTTTCGACTACGTTAGTTTTCGACCGCTCTCTGGTCGTCGACCACTAGAGTCGAATTTTGACCATATTGATTTCCAACTAGTAGTCAAATTTCGACTATAATTGATTTCTGACCAATAGTCAAATTTCGACCACGTTGATTTTCGAGTGGTAGTTGAAAATCGACCATGCTGATTTCTGATCAGGTCGTGCTTAGCTCAGTGATTCTCTGGTTTTCAAATAGAATTTTTATCTTAATCTTTATAGCTTTGTAATTATCGAAGTAAAGGATAAATAAATACTTAGAGAAAAATTTTAAGACCTACAGTACTGTAAGCTTTACTCCCGCCGCTGGTTGACCACGCCGGAGCATGAATCATGAGGCCTATCCAACGATGAGGAACCCGGCTCTTTTTTCTTTCTTCCAAACATGCAGTGCCGTAAGCTAAGAACAGTAGTTTCTTGTAAAATTTCTCCGCGTCCCAAGCAAGCCCTCTACTGTAATGCACATATCTTTCATTTACGGATTATACGCTGCTAATCATTTGTTCAGTTGCGATATGCTTAGCTTAATCATTAGAGGTTGCTAATCATTTGTTCCGTTGCGATACGCTTAATGATTAGAGGTCAGGCGCCTAATGAGCTGGAGAACGAGAGGGTGCATGCAGATGGCGACGACTTGACCATTAGCAAAGATATGTTTACTTACCAACAAAAATGCTTCAAATATCACATGAGAAAGCTGCAGATTAATTTTAAAGAAAACCGCAGTTGAAGTTGCTCTGGTCGTGTTCCAGAGCAGAGTCATATACTCGCACATAAAAGTTCTAGCTGTTCTTGTAGAAAGAATTGCACTATGTATGTAAACAGTCCATACCGACTAATTAATATTTTAACATATGGGTCTTGTAGAAATTACTGTTTGGATGACTTATGAATAATACACACTTCACCATAGTTTGTGTTGCAGCAAGTCAGAGCATACAATGTGGTAAAAAAACTTGTAAAAGTCTCGACCATGAGTACTCGAAAGAGTTTGACCGTGAGTACTCGGAGGTTTCGACCATGAGTACTTGGGAGAACTGCTCAGATAAACATTACTTTGGTACAATACTCGTAGAACAGTACTCTTCTACAGTACTTGATGAACAATACTCTTACGACCATGAAGTAACTCGTACTCGATGTGAATTACTACTACGAATGAACATACTCGAAACGAGTTACGACTATGATCACGAAGATTTGACACTTGCGGATGGATGGACTCGTTGGAGAACAGCAGTGGCGTAGCTAGGATTTATAGTTATGGTGATCCATTGTCTAAAATTTATTTAACCGCTATAAATTTAACATGTCGGTACACAAGTATATGAATTACGAAATGCAATTAAGGGAAAAAGGACATACGAACTTCATAAAATAGACGAATATAGCTTTCTTAACATAGAATTGAAATATTACATACCCATAGTAGTTGAAAAACAGTACGTCACTACTTCTTCTTGTCAGGATATAAAGAGAACATCACATTAATTTTATATTAGAACATTAAATACATTCTATATTTATGGACAAAGCTATTTAAAAAATACATTTTATAAAGGAGTAGATCAGAAGAGTTTGCTTGCATAGGTAACTTCCTGAAAGCCGCATTTGGAGCAAACGCAAGCTAAGACAACAAATACCTACCTCAGCAAATTTACGAGACCGTTTACACCGACTTCTGTTCACAGAAGAAAGAAGGTAATATAAATATTTAACTTTCTAAAATAATTTCTCTATTTCTCTCATCCTGAAAATAAGTTATGGGACACAGACATATCACTACCTCACTCTTCTTGCTCCTGTCTCGCACACGCATCTCTTTTTTATTTTCCCCACCACTCGTATCCTCCCACTAAAAGCTTTTTTTTAGTCATTACTATTTATTTTAGCTAAAAACCATCAACTGTCGTTCAATATGAACATGCCAAGCTAGTCATTGATTTTATTGTACATCTAGATGCCAAGCTAGCCAACGATTTTACTGTACATCTAGATTTCCAAGTTGCGTGTCATTAGCTTGACACATATAGAGCAAATTAAATGATTTAGCAGGAGGTAAAATGTAGCTGTGATTCAACAAATTTTTACATTATGTTAAAATACATGAAGGCCTCATTATCCGAGCGCAGGGTGGTCCGCGGCCCACAGGGACCACCCTGTAGCTCCGCCAGTGGAGAACAGTGAACTCACGAGACAATAGTGTTTTTGTGTTGCCTAGAATTAGTTTGTGTTGTTTTTTCCGTTGATTTTTTATACTATGAAAAAGAAATAACTAACCCAACACATCCGCCATGTCCATCTCTTCATAACGCGTCATCCTACATCCGAGCTATTCATAACATTCATGAAGTTACAAAATGCATGCACTAATGTACACATGAATTCACTTAACGTGCGCACTAACTCAGTTAATGACTAGGTACGAGGTTCTTAAATCCAATAGTTTGGTTAGTAGTTATAGCATGCTAGTCAGGCCTAGGCTGCATAGTCTGAACTCTAAACTCTAAACACATATGCTTGCTTGATCTTAGAGGAGAAATGAGGCCTCGTAAGCTCATCGATCGATTGGACAGTTGAGCTTAATGATTTCTTTTGTGATCGGATTAACTTTGAGTGAAGAAAGATGAGAACTGACTTGATCTTAGATGCATGAATTGATATTTCTTCTGTCATGTGATCAAGTTGTGTTTGCACAAGCAATCTGCAGACTTAAGCTGGCCAACAAAATCATTCAGAACACGATTTTTTTTTCTTTCGAGAGTACCATCTGCCTTGTGGTTAGCTTCCTCATTAAATAAGAGAAGTGGGTCTAAAACCTAATTAACGTAAGAAATTCAAGTTGCAAAAGAGCACTTCACAACTGTACAAACTTTCTGATGAGCTAACCTGCAAACATATCCAGTTTGTTCCAAAAGGAGTTTTCATGCAGTGATGCAAGACTTCCACCATGAGGTCAAAATAAAGGAGAACGCTTCACAGCGGAAGGAAATTATCTGAGGCAGGGCCCTGAACCCCTCCCCTTGAGGCTCTCTCTTAGATTCTGCCATGTGGTATAGCACGAATCTTGAAACACCCTAATTATTCCCCTACCCTTCCCCACCAATTCTTCCCAAGCCATGCTGCTCCAAGGACCTCTTTGTCTAAGGCGGCCTCCTCACGGGCATGGCATTCCCCAATTCCATGCTGCTCCGCTGGCTCCTCGACCACTACCTCGTCACGGCGGTCTTTGTCACTCTTGTGATCATCGACCTCGCCACAACTAGTGCCATCACCAACCTCCTGGCCGTGCTCGTTGTAGGCCTCCTGGCTGGGACAGAGAACGGCGAGGAGGAGATGGCGGCAGTTGTGGAGTAGGAGGACGGAAACATCGAGGTAGGTCCCACATGAGGCATACACTCCTCCCGCAAACTCGATGCCACCACGCGAATGATGACCTCCACCGCACCAATGTCAAGCTCATCATCGTCCTCCACACTACCTTCCTTCGCCTCTTGCCCGACACCTACCTCAAGCTGTGCCGCAGTGACGGAGGCGACGTGATAGGCAAGTCCCACACGAGGCATACACTCCTTCCGCAAAGCTCAACACCGCCATGGACCATGGCTCCCCCGTTGACGACCTCCTTCCACCTTCTCCTGCTACCTTCGCCCACCCCCCACACACACAGAGATGCACCTTCTCCTCCATTCCCGCTCTCTTATTGAGCGATGATGTCCACCGGCGACGAGGAGCTAGGGTTATGGTTTCCCCAGGTTAGGGAGAGGGTTCACCGGTACCCTGGATAGAAGAGGAGAGGCGGTGGATAGGCAATGGGTGGTGATGGTGGCAGCGGCGGTGGCCCCGCCGACTGCAGATTTGGAGGAGGGTAGTGGGCGGTGACGATGGGAGGCATGGCGAAGATGGAGATTAATTAGGGTGGTGGGGCCTACGGTGCGGGGAGGCACTGCCGGCCATGGGATGTGGCGGGCGGGTGGCGAAGACATCGGTGGTGGTGGCAGGAGCCACAGGGGTGGCGGGCCGATAGGGCGGGGGCAGATGTGGAAGTGGACACCAGTGGGTGAAGAAGAAGAAGAAGGCGGCTGTTCGCCTGTGTAGAGAAAGAAGAGAAAAGGGCGGCTCCAGGTGGTAGCGCGGTCGCACATCCAAAGCAAAAAGTTCCTGGCCCATAATTCGGCCTAGGTTAATTAACATCCCTTTTTAATCAAGTAAATTTAACAATAATACAGCACTACTGCACTAGCATTAGCATTTAGTGATATAAATTTTAGGAGTAAAGAGTAAAAAATCCCATCAGTCTCCGGACTTGCGAACAGAAGCCACTTTTGCACCTGAGAGGGTCTTTTTTTGGCTTTTTGCTGATAACTTTTGGCTATAATTTATAATTTTATTGAAAATAAATAGTAATAACTGAAAAAGTGATTTTTATAAAGCGAGGACAAACGGTAGAAAAATGAGAGAGACATGTGCGTATGACGGGAGCGAGAAAAGTAGGGTACATGATACATCTATAACCCTCTGTCTTATTCCTAAAACGAAACCGTGATAAGAAAATAAAGAAACCATTTCGAAAAATCAGATATTTATTTTAGCTTTTAGTTAGCCTTTCTAGACCCATCAGACTATTAGGCACGATTCTCCATTTCACCCCGTTCACACATTGTGCCACCGCCTAAAACGCATCCTGTCCGTCCAAACCCTAAAGCACGAATCATAATGCACCCGCGTGGCTACGTGGTCGGCTCGTGGCCTGGCCCGGCAATATTCACTCGGTCTGGACCATCCACGTCCCTTCCTTTCCGTCCTCCTGCCACGCCCACGCCTTAGGCATATATAAATACACCAACCCGATCGCCGTTGCAAAGGATCTGCCATTTCCATTCCTTCCAAACACCCGATTCATCGAACCCAAATCGCTCACCGATGTTTGCTCAAATTCCGATCGAATTTTGGCGTTCCGGTTGCTCTCCCGTCCCACCCAGTCTCAGAGAGATGGGCAACTGCCTCGACAGTCCGCGCGGCGGCCGCGGCGACACCGTGCATTGCGGCAAGAAAAGCGCGGTGCTGGTGAAGGAGGAGGAGCTGCACGGCAAGAGCGAGAAAGCGCCGGCGCCGGTTACGGAGGTGAAGATCAGGATCACGAGGAAGCAGCTGGAGGAGCTGCTGCGGCGCCTCGACGGGAAGGACGGCGGCGGCGGCGATGTCATCGCAGAGCTCCTGTGCATGACGAGCAGCTCCAACTTTCGGCACAGGGGGCAGGCCGGGCAGTGGAGGCCGTCTCTGCAGAGCATACCGGAGTGAGAATTGATGGTACACCATACTGTGTTACTGCTAGCTATATATATACAGTTGTCTATTGTTGTGTTGATACATTAGGTGTCCCGTTCGGAACGCGAGAATTCTATAGAATTTTGTAGGAAAAATACATGCTCTTTGCAGATAGGTGACAATTCCGGCAAGTTCCTACGAGGATCGTGTACTCCGAATGTACCTAGCTAGGTGTATATTTTTTAGGCTTGAGAAGAGTTGAGCTTGAGATAGGCTATATAGAGTAAATGAAATTGGTGCACATTTATTCTTCCATTGCTCCGTGTTTTTTATTTCAGACATTGGGCTTGTACAATTGTGTACTGCGTATTGGAGTACTGGCTAATCCAGCTCCTGTAAATTTAGGTTCTGATTTTTTCCCGTCCTTTAATTGGGCCTTGAACCATGCATCCATGGAGATTTTGTGTTGTTCATGTACCTTTCACTAAAACGGCCTAGATGGAGTGCCCAATCAACTGACCATGCATGAAGATGAAGCCGGCGCAACATGTAGTATTTTCATTCTTGCTTCCATATATGCTTAATGCTTGTCACTATTATACATGTCTTAGGGCATCTCTAATAGTCCACCTCAGTCATTGCATACACCTTGCTACGTCAGAGCATAGCTGAGGTGGAGAGGAGAGAGTGCCCTCACAGCACGTCGAAGCACAAACCATCCATTTTTAAGAGTCCAACATCTGAAGAGACGGCTTCAACACCATTGGAATGGACTCAACCCATCGTGACACGCTTTGTGGAGCCCATGGTAATCGGCAACCAAATGAGGCAGCGGAGACTCACCCCCATGGGTGGCGGCGACCGGGACTACTGAGACCATGAGCGCGACCTTATCGGTAAAGAAGACGGCAATGAGTCCACGACGTTGACGGAGGCGAAGAAGAAGCTGGATCTGGGTGTCGACCACTCAGATCTAGCCAGTGTTGTGGTCGTTAAAGAAGCGGTGGTGAGGAAGGGAGGCGATGGAGTGTTGAGACAGGGAGGGTGTGCCAGCAGTGAAAGAGTGGGAGGGCGTGTCGGCGGTAATAGATAAATTGTTGAAGATGTTGTTTTTACTATTGTCTCTAGCTGACGTGAACAAGCTTAAGATATGGTGTAAGAGACGAATTGTTGAACATACCCTTATGGCATTCAGCACTTTGTAAAGCAAGTGAGGACGTGGCTGCTCTGCAATTAATTGCTGTTTGTGGAGACCGGAGAGAGTGGTTGAGATGGTGAACCTCCACTCCTTTTGGATGCTTTGATTATTCTCTCATGTCTCATTATCATGCTTAATTTCCAGGGATGTTTTCTTTTGACTTCACTCTCTCTTAAGAAACTTTATGTTGAGTTCTTACCACCACGGTCACTTGCTTCTCCATACATATTTTCTTTTTTAAAAAGATTAATTTGTTTTGATCACGTAGGAAGGTCTTTTTAATTAACTTGTAATAGCAGTTAATTTAGGCCATGCATTCTTTTTGTCTTTCGTTTCGAGGGACATGCATTCATGTCTCAACAGATTTAGGGAGTGGACTTTTGTATTTGATTGTCCAAATAATATATTCTGTCACTACTACAAAAGAGACCATATTATACGTTTACATCACAAATGGTTTCTAGAAATCGTCTGTGCTGTAATTATCATAAACGGTTCAAACGAATAATCATCTGTGATATTTTCACAGACGGTTATTCATACGAACTATCTGTGATAATGCAAGATGTTATATACGGTTTTTACTAATACCCGTCTGTGATAATATACATATGGTTATTGACAGTGGTGGAGCCAGCATTTCACAAAGCCTTGGGCCCAAAACTAAGGGTTTATAAGTCTATAACTAACGTCGAATACTATCAACACTGAGGCATAACAAAAGTACAACACAAATGCACTAACGAAATATAATTTGAATACCATGTTTAACGATACAACAAAATAGATAAAACATAGCAAAAAATAGGAATGTAACATATCTCTAGTTCCTATTGTTTCCAGAGTTTGATTTGATTGCAATGGAAAATAAAATGCCAATGTCTTGGTCCTCTTCATCATGTATTTCTAATTCTAGTACCACAAAAATTCAAATAGCAAGTTAATCATACACTCCACTCGTAGTGGTAATACTTTTGGTCTCTCAATAACGATTTTCATAAAGTTGGACGCTACAATCTCTTTTAAGCACAGATGCTTAGTGCGTAATTCAATCAAAATGTTGTTGGTGCTTCAATAGTTCAATTGAAATGCTATTCTTGTAGTTGTTTAAAAATACTGCTATACAGAGGAAGATATACAAATATACAATGCAAATGTTTTACACCAAAATCTGTCTGAACTAACACATCAACCCTTTAGTGCTTTCAATTCAATTTGTTCTAATAGTAACAGAAACTATAATCTCCACCTTCCAGTCAATTCAATCAATTCAAAATTTCAAATTGCAAATTACAGTTGATCTGGCGCTTTCCTACAGACAAGAAGCACTAGGATATGGTAGAATAAAGTGAACCCAATCAATTCAAAAACCTAACCTTGCAGAAGAGATCCGTCAGTTGGGCAATCGATTCTAGCTAGCTGGGGGGTGGAGAGGAGGCAGTGGGCGGCAGTGCAACTCCAGGTGGTGGAGCTGTCAGCTGTGGCCCATGGGGAGGAGGCAGGGGTGGCTGCGTGGTGCCGGGTGGACGGCGGTGGAGCCATGGAGACTAGAGTGGACTGTGGAGGCAGGGGGTGGTGGCGCGGCACTGGGCAGTGGAGCCATGAAGAGGAGCTAAGGAGGCGAGGGGTCGCAGTGGCCGGTGGACTTGGCGGAGGGGAGGCGAAGGGGCCGGGGGCGGTGCCGCGGCGGAGAGGAGGCGGGGCCGTGGCCCGCGGGGGATGGTGCCGCGACGAAGAGAAGGCAGGGGCGCGGCAGAGAGGAGGCGGGTGGCGGCGACATGGGGGAGAGGATGCGCCAATGCGGTGGGGGGCTGGGGGCGACCGGCGGCAGAGTCGCAGAGGCGGAGAGGCGCCTGGAGGCGTCGCGAGACGGGCATCGCGATAGGGGATTGCGGGATTGGGGCTAGGGTTAGGCCGTTGCGGAGAGGAGGCGGGGGCACGGTAGAGAGGAGGCGGGGAGCGGCGACGCGGTCGAGAGGATGCGCCGATGCGGTGGCGGCTGGAGGCGTCGCGAGACGGGCATCGCAAGAGGGGATTGCGGGATTGGGGCTAGGGTTAGGCGGCCGTCGCTCCCGCGCCTCCGCTAGTCACTGGACGTTGGACATTTCAGCATTTGGGTCGTTCCACCGTTGCGTTGGCTCTGCTGGGCCTCCTGGGCGGCTGGGAATCGAGCCGGCCGGGAAGACTCGGGCCTATACACTGTGTAACATTTTTTTGGACATATTTACAAAATTTTTGCACTATTATTTTCACTGGGCCTCGGGCCGTTTGGGCCATTTACAAAATTTTTGCACTATTATTTTCGCTGGGCCTCGGGCCGTAGCCCAACCGGCCCGAGGCCCATCTCCACTCCTGGTTATTGATAAAAACCATATGTGATAATGGTAGATATCACAGACAGTTATTTATTTAAACCGTTTATGTATTTTACAGATGGTTTTTATTACAAACCATCTGTGATAATGAAGTTATCAAAAATGATTTATACAAAATTTGTCTGTGATACATTTTTCGCCTCGCAATCCTTTAAAATCTCATAATCTCCTGCCCGAGATGAATTCAAGTTAGGATTTCATTCCGAGACGACTTTACTAAAACGGGTGTATCTTTTGCATACGGTGTCTGTTTTCGATGTTCTTATATTCATTGGAAAGCTAACGACGAGCCTGATCCAGAAAAATAACTAGCTTGCACTCGTCACCCTCTAAGACCCCTAAAATTGGCCATCTTTAGCTCCAAATTTGCATTGCAAGTTTTCAATTTATGTTTCTGCGAAAATTTTTGATGTTTCCTTTGGAATTTAGGGGTCGCCTCAACTGCAAATTTGTAGATGTCATCGAAACCTTTCAAACGAGCATATATAAGCCATATAAAACTTTGCTATTTTATCTTTGGAGACTAGTTATTTACATTGTATTGATATATATATTGCAATTATGTATCACAGACGGTTTGTGGTTCAAACCGTCTGTGATAATTATGTCCCTGACCACTGGACCTGTCGATTCTCCTCAACCCAATCCTAACCAATAGAAACCTTCCAACCCCTACCCCACAGATCATAGCTCCACCTCTCCGTCCCCGCGCTAAAAATTTTTGCACTCCCGCCTCTCCCTCCTCTATAAATACTCACCCAAACCCAGCCTCCTCACCGTACTATACGAAGCAGACGACGCGCAAGTCTACGGGAGGCAAGGCGCCGTGGAAGCAGATGGCTACCAAGGCAACGCACAAGTCTATAGGAGGCAAGACACCGTGGAAACAGCTGGCTACCAAGGCGATGCTCAAGTCGGCATCAGCAATAATGGGCGTTAAGGACATCTAGCTCGCACGCTGCATCAGGGGTGAGAGGGCCTAGGCATATAGGCCTCGTCGGTGCGATTGAGCTTCTACTGTCTACTAGGATCTCTGCTCTTTCTCTGTTCTTGCCATGTTTAAGAATTAGGTTTGTAGGATTACAAGATGTGTTCTTTTCATGTTCTTACTGTATTAGCTAGATAAATAACATACTCGTTATCTTGTGATGTTGTAATGGTGGATTCTAATCTTAATAGAAATGGAATGTGTGCTACTATGTTTATTGCTATGTTTGCTTGTTTTCAAATGGCATAGTTAACATTTCCTGAGGCTAGCCGAAAAATAGAAAAAAAATTATGTATAGAATGAATTATCACATACAGTTTTGTGGTATAAACCATATGTAAAGGATTATCCCAAACGGCTTGAACCAAAACCGTCTGTGATACTCACATATAACAAACAGTTCTATCTCCCAACCGTTTGTGATGGGAAAGTATCACAGATGGTTACTCGCTCATCACAGACGGTTTTTGATTCGAGCCATCTGTGATAGTGTTCTTCACAAACGGTTCTTGTTACAAACTGTCTATAATAACACCCGATTATCACAGACACATAAATTCAGACGGTTCAGAAAATCGTCTGTGATGATAGTTCCGAACCGTCTATAATAATCTTTTTTTATAGTAGTGTGTATCTCCTATGAACAATGTAATGCTGATTGAACTTAAACGCTGCTGACCTTGAAATACAATTTTGTTTCCTATTCTCCTTTTTCTCAAATATTGATCAAAAGTGCGGTTTAAGAGAACCTAGAAAATGCATTTTTATTATTGAGAAAAATTATAAATATAAAATTAGGCAATCACAGCCATGAAAATGTCTTAAATTATATCAGTTTCTCTCCAAAATTTAATCGATCAAGAAGGATCCACAGTAGATTAGCAAGTAATGAGTATGATCTGACAGAAAAAATTACTTATGTATATCGTTGCCAACGAAAGACTTTCTAACTCATCCAAGACCGGAGTAAGGCCAGCACTAAACATTCTGAGCACTGTTTTAATTAATCAGACTGCAGTGATTTGCCCTTTTTTTTCTGGCCAGTGAACTTCTGATCCTGGTCTGTTGCAATCCCTGTACAGATTAATTGTTCGGTGCCATTGACTTCAGAAAGTCATTTTTTATAGATTTTGGTCAGAATTTCCATGCACTTGGGCATGCAGCCCTAATTCAACTGAATTTAGCATAATCGTAGAAACGTTCTGGATCAAATAAATGTTACGCAGGCAAGTTGACAAGTTCATGCGCTGATGTATACACGAGCATGGCACACATGTGTAGTTATCTCGTTGTTGCTTCTTGCTGGCACCCAGCTAGTGATCTGCTCGCCAATAATTACCAGCAAGTTGACTTCTCCAGTGCCCTGTGGTGCGGCATGTTCGATCTTCTTGCTATGCTTCCTGCTGATGCTTAAAATCATTGGGATTTGCTGATCTGCACGCCTCTACAAATTTCAATCTATTTTTTTTTTACATTACGAAGCTCTAATATATCGTTTTTTTTTCTGACATCAAGTTGTGTAGGATCATATGGCACAATCAAACAGGGTGAATGATTGTCTCCGTTTTTACCACCTGAAAACAAAGCACAGAAAAAAGAAAATAATCTGGATTACCGAACAGAGACAATGATCACAGCTGCTGCTCGTACATGGTCGTAAACCTCTGTTGCCAGCTGCTTGTTATGACCACACGTTAGCCTCGGTTGGCCGACTACTCGTTACGACCATTTGTTAGCCTCTGTCACCTAACCACTCGCTACGATCGCTTGCTTACGACTACTCGTCCCGACCATCGCTCCGATCGCTCGCTTCCGACCACTCACGTACAACTACTCGATTACGAGTGCTCGGATCGATCTCGCGTCCACTCCGATCACTCAACACGACAACGGATCGATAGCCTCCTCGGTATGACAACAGATTGATAGCCTTCTCGTTCCGATCGCTCGGTATGACAACAAATCGACTGCCTGCTTGTTCCGATTGCTCGGTATGACAGCAGATCAACAGTCTGATTGTTCCAATCTCTCAGCACGACCACGATGCACGTAGTCATGACCTCCTTCCGCCTGATGCCCCCAGCCATTCGACCACCACCTGAACGAGTATGAGCCGAAGACAAAACAGAGCATGGAGAACAGAGGAACAAAGCGATGAACTGGAAGTTGTCAGAAATCTTTTTCTGGAAAGAGTCTGATCAATTATTTTTTTCATCAATCTTTTGGCTACAAAGCGCCTCACAACACCCTTAAAAACCTTCTCTACGAAAGCCCTAAAACCCTGTACACCAACCTACAACATCTCTTGCTTTTATATGCAAGCGCACACAGTGTATTCAACTTAAACACTCCAAAACTGTGCCCTTAACCACTTGGACACGAGATCTTATCTCTTCCTCAAATTAAGGGACCCGAAACCTTTCCTAACACAGGTTTTAACTAACTCGTACAAGTTATGGACTCCATCCACAACTCCATATGACACACACGACAAAGCCTCCAGGATATCCCATCCTATATCTCTATCATGCACCATCACCACGTGCTCTCGCGTGAGCCCGATCACCTCGCGTGACTACCTGACCACCTAGACCTCAGATTACTCCCTCCTAGTCCCGGTCTTCCTCGTCACCGACTGTAATTGTCTCCACACCTCCACGCATCACCCATCTTTGACCTCCATGTGCTCCAGTATAAGCTCGACCACCTCGCATGACATCCCGACCGCCTGGACCTCAGATTACCCCCTCCTAGTCCCAGTCCTCGTCGTCATCGACCATGGCCACCTCCATGTCCACCTGCACATGCAAATACCAAAGAAAACATCTCTTCAGGTACGAGTTCTTCAACTCGACCATGATCAGCACACCCTTGTCTATCCCCAAACAAGCACCAAACCACCTACGACCATCCCCAGATCGTTTATGACCACATAGAGCCTATCGCTACCTGGAATAGACCCTTAGACCAGTCCATATGACTGCTATCATAGAGTAGTCGTAACCCACAAATACTCGGAAATCACTCGCACTGCTACTCACGACTATCGAGTACCGACTACCGAGTATCGAGCAGCCGCAACACGTACTCGAAGCCAACGAGTATAGAAAACATTCCAACACCCGAACACTTACTGTGGTCATGAAACCACTTCTACCGAGTACTGAGTCCTCTAACTACAAGTACCTCAAGCAACGACCATCCATCATCGACCATCACACCCCGACCAGTCAACCATTGGTCCAACTTGAGTACTTGATGTACTCAAAAGTCACATGAATGAAGCACTCGTATCGACCATGAAAGTCTACAAGTACCGACCGTGAAGCCTATGACAACTGATCGCAAAGCCTCCGACTACCACAGGCAGAACAGAAAACTGTAAAGTCTGCGAGTATTGACAAGACTACCAAATCTACGACTATGAAAGTAGTCTGCAAAACTTACGACCATGAAAGCAGTCTGCAGAACCTAAGACCATGAAAGCAGTCTACAAAACTTACGACCATGAAAGCAGTCTGCAGAACCTACGACCATAAAAGCAGTCTGCGGAACTTACAACCATGAAAGCAGTCTGCAAGACCTACGACCATGAACGCAGTCTGCAAAACATACGACCATGAAGGCAATCTGTAAGACCTACGACCATGAACGCAGTTTGCAAAACTTATGACCATCGACCGTAGAGCCTTCGACTATCGACCAGTAAAACTTTCAACTATAGAGTACGACCAGTAAAGTCTACGACTATCGAGTATTGTAGCTACGATCATGAAACTGTAGCTACGTTTACCTGCTGTGGTCGTAAAACCGAAGTTGTATTGCCATGGTCGAAAGGTCAAAGTTGTACTGCTGTGGTCAATGCCAGACGTGGTCGAAGGTTGCTATGGTCGAAAGCTGAACGTGGTAGAAGACTGCGTGATCGAAGTCAGCCATAGTTGTAATCATGTTCATGCTGTGGTCGAAGTCAGCCGTAGTCGTAGTCGTGTTCATGCCGTGGTCGATGTCTACTGTGGTCGTAATTGTGTTTGTGCCATGGTCGAAGCATGCTGTGGTAATAATCTGAAGTCTATTGTCTCAAAGCCATGCCGTGGTCGTATAACGTCTGTTGCTATGGTCGTAGACTAGCGTCTATGATCTGAACTCACTCGTAACTGTGCAAGACCACTCAAGGGCAACGATTCAACTGCAAACGATCAAGTCTTTCACAAATGCAAAATCCAAAGTGAGCCAAATGTTAATTATTTATCATTTATTTATTTACGACCATCTATATAGTCTAACAAGTTGATATCTTTTATGGAAGAGACGACGAAGAGTGCAATGACGCGGTGTATCGTTGCTTGATCCGATCCAAATTAAGCGAAGAACCTATTGAGTGGATAGGCTTATCTTGCCTACGTAGCAGTAAGTTAATTGAAAAACCAGCCAATGACACTAGCATAGAAGACTGGAGTCTATATGCTTAGGTAAACAGTGGAATCAACTTGAGGCAATGACCAATCACTGGTATATACAATCACAAAAAGATGATGTTACTGGTGCTAAAAGTCAGCTCCGTTTTTGCGTAGGTCAGTGACATTTGGCGGGATCAATGGGGAGGACTCGGCAACGAGGCGACAAGGAATACGAGGTAGGGGGATAAAATCAATAAAGCTAAGCCATGAGCATGGCGACTGTAACTCTGCAAGATATGTTTTTCAGGGATAATTGTGTGGCGTATAAATTGAAGTTAATCGAGATCGTTAATTTCTTCAGCTTGCAGACGTCGGTTTCAGTTCTTACTCGGACCCTGCATTTTTGCAGAGATGGTCATGCCCTTGCATATATCTTCCGGAAACTGAAGCCACGCACTGTCCTAGCCTGTTCACTGCATTACATTCGTTAATCCCGTTGTGCATGGACACGTCGCTGGGCCCGGACCTCCTGGGCGGGTCGCTGGTGCTGGGCCTTAGCTGGTGGGTCATTGCGGTGTCCCAGTTCGCGTACACCGCGGCGAGCACCGGGTTCACCACGCAGGTGTTCTCCCTAAGAGTTTTTGGCACTTACCGTATATTTTAAGATCGTATTTATAAAAATATCAGTATGTGCATGACAATAACAAAAATATTCGTTTTGCCACCTGGTCACCGGGCGGCAGCGTCATGGACATGACACCTAGCCAAAGAAACCCCGTGGCTGTGCGGCAGGCGCCTGCCTCCCGGCAATCGTGCAACCAAGTCGCTGCTGCCTTGCCACCGTGTGGCCAAAGCGGTGTCGTGTGGTCGAAGTGTCGTGGTCGAAGCGCTATGGTTGAAGCGTCCTGGTCAAAAAGGCATGTTTGAAGCATCTTTCATGGGCGAAATGTCGTGGTCGAAGTGCTATGGTCTAAACATCGTGGTCGAAGTGCTATGGTCTAAACATCGTGGTCGAAATGCCGTGGTCGAAGCATCATGGTCGAAGTAATACATGGTTGGGGAGGGGAGCCGCCCCGTGGTCGTGCGACATCGCCTTGGCCGCACGGTGGCCCATGATAGCAGTAGCAGCCCACACAGGGGTCATGTCAGGGTACACGAGAATTGTAGTAGCAGGTCCACATCAGCGCATGGAATCCGAGGTGTTTTCTTTTTGAAATTCGAAAAAATTCAAATAGGCATACCTTTTAGACCAAGCATCCAATTGGCGAGTTGATTGAACCATCGTGTTCCTTGATGAGATCTTCAAAACTAAACCCTATTTACATATATTTAGACTTAATATGATATCATTAAACATATGTTTTAACACATAAAATAAAATGTTCTACACATTACTTCCTGATGTTTCATTAGTTCATGAATAATGTTCTAGTGCGCAATTTTTTAATCAGTTACGAGGAAATGAATCGGGTTGATATTAGATGTTCCAACAGATAAAATTAAATCTTTCGCATGCTTGATTTCAATGTTCCAGAAGTTCATCAATGATGTTTCAGTAAACATTTTTCAATTGTGTAGGGGGAATGGATCGAGTGGTTGTTGAATGTTTCGGTACTTATATAAATATTCCAAATAATTTGTGTTGAATGTTTCAATGATTCATCGATAATATTCCATGCGTTAAGTTATAGGGTATAGGTCAATTTTTCCATGTATTTAGTTTTAGTGTTCCACACATTCGTCTACAAATGTTCCAACAATTCATTAACGACATTTGGAGGAAAAAAATATTAGAACAACAAATCAAACATACTAGTGGAACAATTCAAGACTATCGGTAAACGATTGGAAAAACTATTAGTGAAAGAAATAAAAACTATTAGTGAAATAAATAAAAAAAATATTAGTGAAACAAAACAATATTAGCGGGAAAAGAATACCTACTACAACATCCAGAGAAATGGTACAACTAGATGAAAAGGAAGAATAAGGAGGAAAGAAAAAATAAAAAATAACAAAAGAAAAGAGAAAGACAAGTAGATGAAACAAGAATAACAAAGGACATAGAAAAAGGAAAGAAAAAGGAAAGAGGATAAAGAAAATGAGTGCTAGGTTGCGAACTAGTTCAGCTGAGGCGAGGCATGTGACATCTAGCACATGGAAATGAAAACAAATGGACCAACAGCTTAAAACAGCTGTGGGGCGGGAGGCGTGGTGGTGACACTCATTTGCGGAGTGGATAAGATATTGGGTGAGTTCTTTTTGGTCATGTGTGGGGACCCTGGGCGGGAGTGCCCGTACTCGCCATATGTGTCTGTACTAGTTCCATGATCAGTAGCTAGTACACACATTCATATCATTATAATCACATCTATACACATCGCACATAAATAGCTTACATAAAAGGAATGATATTATATATACGAGGCATAAAAGAGTACATACACATAAGGTCGACTAGCCAAATGACCAACAGAGTCTCGAACAAAAATAGCAAAAGTATCTAGTGTTTTGCTATCATAACCTACAGGCAACCAACTGGAGTCAAACCCTAGAAGGATCCCCCATCAAATTCCCCAGTACTGGGGGCAAAATACACATCATTGGGCACAAAATCTTCATTCTCTGATCAACAACAATTTAAGCAAGGTTGAGTACATTGTGCACTTAGTAAAATGTGTAGTGTATCACAAAATTTTACATATATGCAAGGCTGTCAAAGGATGAGGACTTATACTAACTTATTTTCAGCATGAGGTAGATTTCATTTTGTAATAACATTAAATAATAATTTGCAAGCGGAGCTGTAAAGAGCATTTGGCATGTAATAAAATAATATTTGTATAATTTCCATAACAGTATATCAAAACCATTCGTAGCCTTGCTTGGCTGTGAGCATCACATCATTCCCAACCTTGGGCGTGGCACACAGTTGCATAGATGCCATCCTATATGTTCAGTGAAACAGTTTCAAAAAGAAAACTATACCCTTTGTAGCTACATCCAAGTTTGCTCATGACCACGAGCACGACCATTTAAATAGTTTTTAACACTCTACAGAGGTTGTACAGCTTTACCCACATGAGATAATCAATTTTTACTGTCAGCAATTTTACGCTTCCTTTGGCATATGACAAAAGTTGATTATCTTATAGCCTTTAAATCATCTAGTTCTAACCTTGCACTAGCCCAAATGAACGTTGAATCTCTCTTAGGTACATCCCTAAGAGAGCATTCGAATCCTTACTTAGGTACACCCCTAAGCGAAGACCCTCAGGTCCGTCCCCCAAGTAGGCATTCACTGTTGTATTAGCTAGCTTTGGTCCTAACACCTTGGTGAAGGGAGCCCCTATGAGCAAACCTAACCGGAGTGCCCTTTCTACATCTGTGCTTACCACAATACAAGGCTAGACCTAGACAACTTAATCAATTAAATGCTAGAGCCCATATAGCACATGTGGTCGTATGGTGTTACTTCGATGTGCAGCAATAGCGTTCGGTTCTTAATTGACCCGAGCGAGAATCTCTCCCTATATACATACGAGATTCCCTCACACTTTTGATAGTGTATCATATAACTCGCCCGTCTCCAAAAACTAGGTTTTTTTATTTTATTTGATACCAAAGTAACAGAGGTTCCCCCTTTGGTTCAACATTTTTTAAGCCATCAAGCCCACGTGTAAATTTGTTTGAAATATTAAACTTAGTAGATATTAGTGCTTGTCTAAGCATCTAGACCATATATCAATGTAGTATTCCTAATATGATAGTATATATTATCTAAACTATGTCCTAAAGGTTACTATAGTGAGGGTATCAAGTTTTTAAGGAGGTTCAATGCATACAAGTGGTCGTAACTACCATTACCTACAGTATAACAATTTTTAACAAAACATACACGCATGCATAATAGATTTTATAATCAATGTACACTAATTAAAATACTGGAATCAACATGATCAAAGGGGTGCTTGCCTTGCTCTTGTTGCTCAGAAAATGTTTCGGAGGCATTCTTGGCGTTGTTTGGCGTGGAGTCATCTGACCGGTAAATAAATCCAGATAAAAGCAAATAAGAGCCAAATAAATAGAGAAAAGACTCAAATGTTTTTGTAAATTTAGAAAGATCTTGTTTTTATAAAATTTAGAAACAAAGATCACTAAATTTGGAATTCATATGCAAAAGTTACAAGTGTTTGAGTTTTGGCTTAGTTTGAGTTATTCCTTCTCAGTGAGTACAGAGCTATTTGCAACTATCAATGTTCTTCAGACACTTCAAGTACTGTTCCACTGACCACGATGCTTCGATTACAAAGGTCTTCTTCCTACCGCAACATCGGTCGTATCGCTCACGTAGATCCAGTGCTACCGGTCTTCGACCATGAAGGTTTTCCGAGCACCGAGCGGGTACTACAACTTATGACTACTGATTATCGACCAGGTACTGTAACTTACGACTACAACCGGGTACAGTAACTTATGATTATGACTGCATACAGTATCTTTCTATTATGACCGAGTACTGTAACTTGCGACTACGACTGAGAACAATTTCTTATGTCTACCAACCATGACTTATGACTATCATTAGCAATCGAGGTTACGACTACGGTCAGTGGTCGAAGATTACGACTATTGCAGTCAGAGGTTTTGACTACGGCTGCGGTTGAATATTTTGACAACGTCAGTGGTTGAAGATCATGACCATGCGAGTGTTCAATGATCTCGACTACGCAAGTGGTCAAAGAACTCGAATATGCAAGCGGTCGGAGATCTCGACCACATGTGCGGTTGAAGATCTCGACTACACGAGCGATCGAAGATCTCGACTACGTGAACGGTCAGAGATCTCAACTACGCGAGCAGTCGAAGATCTTGACCACATGAGTAGTCAGAGATTACTCACTGAAGACGATAATGGTTCACGAGGAGAAGTGGAAGAAGCAAGCATCAGAGACCTCGTTGGAGGCGAAGGGGTCCGCAACGACAACAATTTCTCCGGCCATGGTGAAGCTACAAAAGAGTGTGCACGAGCTTGTTTGCATGCATACGGAGGTATGAGTGGAAGTAGTCGAGGTATGAGAGAAAGGCCCTACGGCAGTATCCTGGTCGGAGATGAAGAAGAAGGTCTAGCTCGAGTCCATTGCATGAAAGGTTGATCAAGTGAGTAGGATGCTTAAGGAAGAAATAAGCCGCGTTGAGATAGGGTCAAGGAGAGAAGCTCACCGGAGATGCTAGAGCATGGTGGCGTGCTCGCTAGCGTCACGTATGACTTAAGTTTCTTGACGTTATGGAGAATGGAATGCTCAAGGAACGCACGCAAGAGACCGGGGGGAGGGAGCTGAGGAGAAATTTGTACGGTCGGAGGGGTTTTATAGGCATTGTCTCGGGCTCTCGCTATGGAGTGCAAGGTGAAGGAGACGACAATAGGGAAGAGAACGGTCACGTCGAAGCGATGTGTTAGGCAGGAGTGGGCAGAAGCAGAGGGGAACTGCAGGCGTGGCATCTAAAACCAGGGGCAGCTCGGCCATGACCACGGTGGAGCTGGCGCATGTGTGAGGTGGACAAAGATCTCTACGATTGGGCCCCACATGGCAGGGAGAGGGAAAGAGGTGAGCTGAGCTAAGAGTTTCAAGCATTTTAGTCACTCGCAGATGCACTTGAAAGATTTGGGGAAAATCTTTTCGAGTGGTAGGGACGATTATGTAGATTTTCAGAGTTTTATCTTCTCTTGATTTTTTTTAGAAAAATCTAAGAAGATTTCTCGTTGAGTTTAAGTATACCTATTTGATTCGGATTCGATCTGATTTATATTTTATATACTTTTGATTTTTGAAAATCAATTTTTTTGAAGAAACTCCAATAAAAACCAAGGGAGAACAAATGCATGCAAAAAAATTTAAATTACTCTTATTTTTATATTTCTTAGGATTTTCAGGATGTTACATCGAGGCTGATAGCTTATGGTTGTGGTTGATGGTTTTTGGCCCTGACGTGAGTATTTGTGTGAACGAATCAAATATTGATAAGCCGCTTCGAAAAAACCCCGATAAGCCGTTTTGAAACGACGGCGAAAAAGCTGTTCCATTTGTTTGTTTAGTAAAGCCATGAGGTAAAAGTTATGAGCTGAAAAAAAAATAGGGATAGGTGATAATTTGGTACAGCCTGAAAGAGAAAAGAAAGATTCTAAGGAATAAAAAAAAGAAAAATTGGGTCTATGTTCAACGGAAGAATATTCTCAAGAGTAAGAAAAGTATTTTGTTTCGGTTCCATCTACAGTGGCATATGAAATGGACGAAAGGAGAAATTTAGTAGCACCTTTTCCACTGGATCTCTCGCAAGAAGAGGATAATCTCCCACTGACTTCGACTTGTCCATTTTTTTTTCTCCTGTGCCCGGAGGCGTGGTATTTCTATTTCCAGGTGCTGGTGGTCACCGCGGGGCTCCTCGAGAACCCCGGGCTCTCCGTCGACTCCCTCTCGATATGGTAAGTTTATTTTGGACTTAAATCGTTGGCTAAGTTGAGCTTATAGCCCATGGGCTGGGCAGCTCTTTTTCTTTGTTTCTTTCTTTTTTGCAGCATGGCCATAAATGGATGGGAGTTTATGATCACAGTCGGGTTCATCAACGGTGTATGCTACCGACTCACGTACAAGGTATATTTTCTCTTAGCAACTAGTAATAAAATATTAAAAATGATTAGACTATTTTTAATTATTATCTCTAAACACTATATTTAAATGTATGTATATAAAAAATATAAAGTAAAACTTGATATTTATTAGAGGTATATCACATTAATTTTATATTATAATATAAAATATGTTATATATTGATGGATAATATTATAAAAAATATGTCCTATATTATTGAACGAAGGGAATATAAGATTTAACAGTTTGATATGCAATCAATTGTGTCATGTGTACATAGAGGTATCGGGGCACCGGCAACCTTAGGACGGCGGTGTTCTCGCCTGTTCGGTGATGGCCGTGACGGCGCTGTCGTCAGCCAAGGTGGTAGTGCTGGCCGGCGCCGTGCTACGCGGAGGCGCTGTGCCTCCGCGACCAGTGGCGAGGCCGTGGCGGGGGCGGTCTCCGGCCTCTCTTCCCCCTAGCTCCTCGATCGCCGTCAGGCTCGTCCTCAACGGCGTCCAGCCTGTCCTCTCCAGTCAGAATATCCTCAAATTGAGACTCATGAAGGCGTATGGCACGACATGGCTGACCAGGCTCCTTGAAGGACTGAACGATTAATTACGATGGGTAACACCAACTGATGGGGTTTTTTGGTGGGACCAGACGGATCATAATATCAGAAGTCGAACGTGCATCTGGTAGGTCGAGAATTTGAAGCATGCGTGGACGTGACTCTGGCGAGCACGCCACCATGCTCTATCATCTCTAGTGAACTTCTCTCCTCGACCCCACCTCAATGCAGCTTACCTCTCCTTTGAGCGCGTTACTCATTTGATTGACTTTCATGCAGAGGATCACATCAGCCATACCTTCATCTTCACCTCCAACCAGACGCCGACCATAAGACTTTCTCTCTCCGGTGAGCCGTACCTCTATTCATATCACCCATACTTTTGTGGTTCCGCATGCATGCATGCAAGCTCATGCGCACCTCTTTTCATAGCTTCACCACTGCTGGATAAATCGCTGTCATCGCAGACCCCTTCATTGTCAACGAGATCTCCAATGCTAGCTTCTTCCACTTCTCATGAACCATTCTTCCTCTCACGAAACATCATCACCTTCAGTGAGCTCCTCCTCCCTCGTAGTTTGCTTAAGTTGAAATGATGTAATCATAGTCGAAAAGATAACTATGGTAATCGAGGTCAACAGGAGAACTAAAGTGACCATAATCAAAAAGAAAGCTAGAATAATTAAGAAAAGAACTAAAGTAATCATAGTCGAAAGGAGAAGTACAAGTAATTGTAGTCGAGGAAAGAACTGAAGTAGGCAAACTCTAAAAGGGAATCGCAGTAGTCGAAAACGAGGATAGAACCATAGTAGTCGAGGACAAAATCTTTTACCACTGCTGTGTCGTAAACTTCGACCGCTGACGTTGTTGAAATATTCGACCGCTCGCATTGTCGAGATCCTTGACACTCGTGTAGTCGAGATCTCCAACCGCTAGCACAGTCAAGATCTTCTAACGCTTGCGTGATCTTGATATTTGACCGCAGCCCTAGTTGACTTATTCGACCGCATGCGTGGTTGGAATAGCCGACTGCAATAGTTGTAATCTTCGACCACTAACCATAGTCATAACTTCGTTTGCTAACGATAGTCAATAGACTTGTAAGTCATAAGTTACGGTACCGATCGATAATTGATAGTCATAAGACGTGATCAATAGTTGTAAGTCATGGTCGATAGTCAAAGGCCATAGATGATAGTCGTAAGACGTGATCGATAGTCGTAAGCTGTGGTCGATAGTCGAAGGCCATGGATGATAGTCATAAGTTGTGGTCATAGTCATAAGTTACAGTACCCAGCCACAGTCGTAAGTTATAGTACCTAGTCGATAATTGGTAGTCGTAAGTCATAGTACCCGCTCAGCGCTCAGGAAACCTTCATGGTCGAAGATCAAAACCTCTAACTCTGTGTGATCAGTACAACTGAAGTTGTGGTAGGGTAAAGACCTTTGTAATCAAAATGTTGTGGTCAGTGGAATGGTACTCAAAGTGTCCAGAGTTTGTAGCTGTAAATCACCCTGTACTCACCGAGAACGAATAACTCAAACAAGCCAAAACTCAAACACTTATAATTTTTGCATACGAACTCCAAAGTTAGTGATCTTTGTTTCTAAATTTTTATAAGAACAAGATCTTTCTGAATTTAAAAAAACATTTGAGTCTTTTCTCTATTTATTTGGCTCTTATTTGCTTTTATCTAGATTTATTTACTGGTTAGATGACTCCACGCTAGACAACACCGAGAACGCATCCGAAACATTCTCTGAGCAACAGGAACAAGGCAAGCACCCCCTTTGACCATGTTGATCCCAGTATTTTAATTATTGTATATTGTTTGCAAAATCTACTATGCATGCGTGTATGTTCTATTAAACTGCTATACTATGGGTATTGGTAGTTACGACCACTCGTATGCATTGAACCTCCTTAACCTTACTGTGAGATTCTCGCCTATGTCAATTAAGGACCGAACACAATTGCTGCACATCTAAGTCACACCGTACAAGTTCATGTGCTATATGGGCTCTGGCATTTAGCTCATTAAGTTGTATAGGTCTAGCCTTGCATTGTGGTAGGCACAGAAATAGTAAGGGCACTGCAATTAGGTTTGCTCGTAGGGGCCCCTGACACCAAGGTGATCAGGGCAAGGCTTTGAATTAAAGATGAATGCCCACTGTGGGTAAAGCGATATAACCTCTACAGAGTGTTAAAATTATTTAAATAGCCATGCTCGCGGTCATGAGCAAACTTGGATGTAGCTAAAAAGGGTATAATTTTCCTTTTCAAAACTGCTTCACTGAACATATAGGATGGCATGAATGTCTAATCGTGTGCCATGCCCATGGGAGGGAATTGTGCGATGTTCACAATCGAGGAGAGCTATGAATGGTTTTGATATACTATTATGGAATTTATGCAAATGTTATTTTATTACATGTCAAATGCTCTTTACTACTCCGCATGCAAATTATTGCTTAGTGTTATTGCAAAATGAACCCTGCCTCATGCTGAAAGTAACTTAGTGTAGAGCCTCATCCATTGACAACCTCGCATATATATAAATTTTGCGATACTCTACAAGTCTTGCTGAGCACGCAATGTACTCAACCTTGCTTAAATTATTATTGATTAGAAAATGAAGATCGCATGCCCGATGATGCATATTTCACCCTTGGCACCAGGGAATTTGACGAGGGATCCTTCTAGGGTTTGCCTCTAATCGGTTGCCTACGGGTTATAATGGTTCATCACGGGATACTTCTGTATATTAGACTTCTGCTGCTTTTGTTCGAGACTCTGTTGGTCTTTTGGCCAGTCGGCCTTTTGTGTATATACCCTTTTATGCCCCACATAAATAATATTACCCCTTTTATGTAAGCTATTTATGTGCGATGTGTATGGATATGATCACAATGATGTGAATGTATGTATTAGCTACTAATCACGGGACTAGTACAGAACACATGCAGTGACAACGGGCACTCCCACATCTGGGGTCCGCCAGCATTGGTATCAAAGCCATACTGGCTGTAGGTTAAGCCCTAGGTAAAATGGCCGGTGGATTAAAGAGTTGTTTTTTAAATACAACTTATTTTTAAAATGCGAAAGGTGAAAATGGCAAACGTTCCTCTATTCTTTTCCTAACCTTCTCCTCTTACCTAAAGTCTCCTTATTATCAATGGTCCTCACCTTATTCAAACAGCTCTAGTTTAAGAAAAAATGGATAAGAACTTGTGCAAAAACCTTATCCTATCTATGACCTTTCCTATTCTAGCCCTTCCTTAAGACTTTTATAAATCCATAACTAATCATAGGCACTTTTTAAAATTTGCAGATGCCTGTTCATTGGACACCCCAATACCAGACTAATGCATTCAAGGAGGGCACCCTGCCGCACACCCTATGGGTGATGTTGCAGCATGTTCACATCACCTGAGCACCTGAGTACACCATCTACACCACTCCTTCTAGCCCGGCGTCCAATGAGTACCTTGCGGAGGTGCTTACCATGGACGATACCCCAGAGACCAGCCACTATGCTACTACGGATGAGGATCAAGCATAATGACGTCAATCTTCGATGTAGCTTACATCACAATCACCTGTGTTCGCCATAGCCTCCCTGAGATGGAGGACATGTTCTTTTATTTCCCCTCTCGACTGGGAAATAATGAGAATAATACCTATCAGGTGCCTACCGTGGGATTTAATACCCCTCTACTTCATCTCGCGAGCCGGGTGAGGTCACTTGATGGATATCTCCATCAATTGACCTTTGAGCCCTTGGAAGCACGCCGGAGGATCGCCATGCTCAAGGACCATATTGCCCCATTTGTGGCTCAAGGCCTTTTCACATTGGAGCTGTTGTATGAGGAGGATGCCATACTTGCACCCGCAGAGGAGTTGCCTGAGCCCACTTATGTCATCAAGCCACCTACCCGACGTCCTTACATGTCAGTGGTTGGAAGCCTCCACTGAGTGATGGCCTTCCGTGCGACGTTTGAGCCGGTGATGATGAGGTCATCGATGTACACCCCCATGAGCAAGAACATGTTACTTTTATCCCACCGGTATCCGCATACTCGAGTGGACTTCTCGTGAACCCAAGTGACACCAAAGTGGCGTCCAACTTCAAGTTCTAGGCTCACGTCCCTTGCTGTAGCCTGTATAAGGCCTTGCGTACCCTTAGCGCATCGTTCTTATGCTTGTTGTCAACATACCCTGGAGGCTGTTGAACGTACACCTCCTCGACTAGATCACCAGTCCATATGATGTATTTGCCAGGTGTCGTTCGCCGCCAGTGCGATCAGCACTCGCACTATCTCAATGTGTGCTCTTCACCATACTATGAGCCATCTCCACAACCGTTTGGTTTTGGCGCTTGATGACACCGTTTTGTTTTGACAAGTATGGTGTAGTCATATATCGCTTGATGCCCATTTTGTTGCAGTAGTCATTGAAGTTGATGGAGTTAAACTCCTCTCCATGATTAGTTCGAAATGCCTTCAGCTTGAAGCCGATCTCATTCTTGGCAATGGCCTTGATCTTCTTGAAGAACTTGAATGCTTCGTCCTTCATCTTGATCACCTCGAGCCACATGAAACAGCTATGAGCATCCACGATCAGCAGGAACTAGTGGCCGTCTCCTGGTGTGACTGGTGTAATCAGGCCGCATAAGTCACTGTGAGCTAGCTCAAGGCCATGCTCGACATAGTAAGTCGAGGTGTATGGGAACGACACTTGGTGTTGCTTGCTGAGTGTGCATCCATCACAAAATTGTTCTAGTCATTCAATGAAGGGCACTCCCTTGACCATCTTCTTGGTGCTCAGGTTATACAGGGCACAAAAGCTGAGATGACCATAGCGCACATGCTAGCGCCATGCCGCCTCGTTCGCCTTCGACATTAGGCATACAGGTGTAGTTAGATTCTGGCCAAGAGTGTACAGCCTGTTTCTTGACTGACGCACCTGTGCTAGTAGCACTCATTCCTGGTCGAAGATGCTCGGCTCACCATCTTTGATTACAATTTTGCATCCACCCTCCTTGAGTTGGCCAAGACTAATGATGTTAGACCGTAGTCGAGGTATGTAGTATATCTCCGTGAGTGCCTGATGCTCCTAGTTTTTGCATTGAAACAGCATGGAGCCTTTTTCACAGATGTCCACTATTGAGCCATCACCAAATTTCACCTTGCCTTTCATGTGATCATCCAGCGAGGTGAACATGTTCTTGTTGCCAGGCATGTGATTACTCGCACCCATGTTGAGGTACCACTCGTTGTTGCTTGAATCGACCAGCACGACCTTCTCGTCATTGAGTTACACAACTTGCGTTGTGTCAATGGCTATCTGAGCAAGCATGCAATGCTCAGCCATTAGTAGCACTGATACGTCATCCTGCACCAGCGCTAGGTTCGTCGTTTCCTTGCACTTGCAATTTGGCTTGTAGTAGTCCTTTGAGAAATGCTCGTAGTTGTTACAACTTAACCTTCGTCATGTCACGGCCGCCAGCAGACAACATAGAATGCCTGCCATCGTAGCTACGGTTGCCACCCCGACAACCACGTTACTTGCCACGGCGTCGATCACCACTGCCACCTCGGTTCTTCTCGCAACTAGAAGAGCCTTCGCCGTGCTCCTTCTTCTGGCGCACGAGCCACTCCTCCTTCGTGAGGAGTAGCCGCCCTCCTTAGATGCTGGCTTCACCCTCCAGGTTGTAGCGTTCCTCCATGACCCTGAGCCGTCCTGTCAGCTCTTCAATGGAGATTGACTTGAGGTCGACAAATGTCTCAGTGGAAATTGCAACCTACGAGTACCATGAGGGAACAACACGAAGAAACTTCCTCACCACCCTTTTGTCATTGATCTTGTCACTGAGCAGATTAAGGCTGTTGACATGCCTTGTGAGCTGCATCGCAAAGTTATTGATGGTCTCTCCATCCTTGAACTTCATGGACTCAAACTCTGAGCATAACGTTTGGGCTTTGGCTTCACACACATGCTCAGCGCCCATGCGCATTATCTTCATGGAATCCCATGCCTGTCTTGCCTTGTTCTTGACAACAAGAGTCCCCAACATCTCGGTCGACATGGCATGAAAAATTGTGGACGACGCCAAGTGGTCGTCGTGGTAGTCGACAGCATCTCCAGGCTCAATCACCTCCTAGAGTCTTTGTGCCTACAAATTGACCATCATCAGGAGGGACTGATCACCGTAGTTTGTGCACGATAGCATGGGGTAGACCACCATGCCACCTGTCTCCTTTACCACACACTGCACCACGACCTCGCTGCCTCCATAGCCGCTCTGGTCGTCATCTTTGTGGATGCGGGCTCTCGGTGGTGGTGGTGTCCGTGATGGAGATCTTGATTCATGCTCCAACAATGTGGTAGGATCAGCCACTACGCTCACTTTGATACCACTTGTTGCAGCAAGTCAGAGCACACAATGTAGTCGGAAGACTTATGAAAGTCTCGACTGTGAGTACTCGAAAGCTTCAACCGTGAGTACTCGAAAGAGTTCAACTATGAGTACTCGGAAGCTTCAACCGTGAGTACTCAGAAGGATTGCTCGGATGACAGTACTCTGCTATAGTACTCATAAAACATTACTCTACTATAGTACTCGTAGAATAGTGCTCTGCTACAGTACTCGTAGAATAATGCTCTACTACATTACTTGGTGAACAGTATTCTCGCGACCACGAAGGCACTCGTATACGATCATGAAGGCACTCGTGTATGACCATGAAGGTACTCATATACGACCACAAAGGCGCTCATATACGACCACGAAGGCTCTCGTGTATGACCATGAATGTACTTGTATATGATCACAAGGCACTAGTATATGACCACAAAGCACACGGGGATGTCTGAAACACACGCGGATATCTGGACTCTCTGGAGAACAGTGAACTCAAGAGACAAATAGTTTTTGTGCCGCCCTTTGAATTGGTTTGCACCATTTTCTCCTTTGATCTTTTATACTGCGAAAAGGAAATAACTGATCTGACATACCCGCCACATCCAGCTCTTCATGACGTGTCATCCCACGTCCGAGCTATTCATGACATTTATGAAGTTACAAAACGCACGTACTAATACTCTTAACGCATGCACTAACTCAATTAACACACGCACTAATACAATACGACTAAGACTACTGTAACGTCTGTAAGTGTGACGTGGTTAAGTCCAACACTTTTTATCCGCTAATTTGATTCTTGGCCTAGTGTGTAATGTTTATGAGTTCTGATTTATGTTTCTTTGTGACTGCTTGCTTGATGGTGAAAATTTTGGGCAGAAAGGGCTATGGGGGAGCCCGGGAGATTGCTCATCTACGAGGCAACCAGGAATTGGCTGGTATCTTCATAATTCTTAAGTAGATGGGAATGCTACATTTGTTGTCGTTGATATGTGTTTTGAAATTAGCCCTTCAGATGCTTTTGTAAAAAATAAAATAAAAATGTTAAATAAATGATTGATGTATTGATAAAAAGAAACTCCAGAAATTATATTGGAAATTTCCATTCACATTGGACAATAATGATGAATTATATTGGAAATTTCCATTCACATTGGACAATAATGATGTATTTTATTTGGACAATAATGATGTATTGAGATGGTTTACCCCTTTCCATTGACGGCCGACAGTAACAAGGGAGATCTGATCTCCTGTGGGAACTGCTGTCGTTGAATTCGTCAATCATGGAGCCTATCATAATTTGCATTTCTGTAAAAATGTTTTTTTGGCAAATTCAGCATACTCTCATGTAGTAATTATTTAATATTTTCTTATTTATATGGTTTTTTATTCAGATTGTGCCTATTCTTTGAGCGGGGCTTGCTCTTGTGGAGTTTGCACCATTAGTTTTGCCAACAACTAGAACATTCCATTTGGGTGAGAAACGATATCGTGTTTGTCATCTCAAAGCATCCAATTTGCCAGTCGAATGTTCAATTGTAAATTCGCGGGATTGGTCATAATAGAAACTTTTAACTTGGAGCAGAATGTTAGGCGACTAAAAGATAACATATACAGAAAATGAGTGTAACGAAGATGAGGATGTTGCTGTGGATTTATCGTCATACAAGGCGGGATTGCATCCGCAATGATGATATACGTGATAGGGGGTAGCACCAATTGAAGAGAAATTTGTCCAACATCGCTTGAGATAGTTCGGACATCTCCAACGACGGCCTCCTAAGGTACCGGTATGTAGTGGAATTTTAAGACATACTGAAAATGTAAGAAGAAGCAGATGTCGACCAAAACTGACATGGGAGAAAGCAGTTAAAAGAGACTTGAGGGATTGGAATGTATCTAAAGAATTGGTTTTGGATAGGAACTCATGGAAGTTAGCGATCCATGTATTGGAACCATAAGAAAGTTACGGGTAGTGTTTTAGGCTCTTGGCTCAGATAATAGGTTGTACGGCTTAGGGTTTTTAACATTGTAAATTTTATTTCAAGGCTCTCTCTTTGATCTTGAGAATGTTTCATTCCTAGTCTACCTCAACTTGTTTGGGACAAAAGGCTTTGTTGTTGTTATTGTTGTTGGTCATAATAGAAATTATGAAAGTATGGTGAGAAAAGATATCGTGTTTGTCATCTAAAAGCATCCAATTTGCTAGTCGAATGTTCATCCTCATTTACAGAAAAATATTGTTTTATCATGTATCCATGCTTGATTGATAGCATTCTGATCTCTTTTCTTCTGATTGAAGGAATGGTTAGGGATGAGACAAATCAAGAAATGGTTTCAAGGTATGAAATCTCAGAGAATAAAAATGCCTTATTCTCCTAGAGTATTTAGTGGTATGCCTTCTGTCTTGTCTTTTTTATTGCATCTTTTATGTTCTATTATCAAATCGTGATACTACCGGTCCATCTATCTTTGACACTTGACATGTTGCTTCTTCTATGACTCATCTTTTATTCACACTATTATGTTCGATAATTTGGTGGCAAACTGTGGACTACGCATCATTCGTGAGGAATTTTTTAATATCCTACTGTCATCTTCATATGTTTGCACACAAATGTAGCTATTGCTTCTATTTAGCGTCATACATTCTTATTAGTGTGATTGCAATGTGATTTGAGCATAGATTATTTTACTTTTAAGTAATAGACTTTGTTTCATACTTGCGAATCTGCCATACCTATATTTTAGTCCTGGCCGCCACTTGTGCATGGCAAGCATTGGAAGCATACATTAACATTGGATGTTATTACTTCATAGGCGTACCCCTTGTCGTACTTCCGGGGTTCAAATTGGACGTTGGAATTAAGGTGCTGTTAATTCTCGGGCAATTTTATGGTACCCAAAAATAAATATGAGCTGTTAATTCTTTATATTCAATGGACCAAATTAGTTAGTGTTTAATTATACTACCACGAATAGTACCAGCAGTAGAATCCCGATAGAGGTATAATTGTAAAGGGAATGCATGACATGAGAGTAGTTTTTACAAGCGCCGCGGTAGTGCACGTACGAGAGATGGTAGCGGCAGGGAGGAAAAATATTAATAATAGATTCAGAGAAAAAGTTTATAATACTCTCACGAAAAAATTATATTTCTAAAGAAAAGTCTACTGTATCGTCACAAATCAATAATCAGATTTAATTTCTACGACTACTATCCTCTTACTACTAGCAGAATGTACTGTAAAAATGCCCTAATTCTCAACCTAGTGCAATTTAACACAGCTTTCGATTCATAGAAGATAGTAGAATCACCATCCATATTGGCCTGACTTTTCAGTTCTAGAGTCAACTAAAAAGGGTTAAGAATTTTGTCAGTAAACATCTGCAAGTGTGATAATGAAGATTGCATACAGGGATTGTGGGGAGGCATGATTGGAGGCAAACTCATTCAAACACATACTCTAGTGTGGATCATATTCAGAACTGATTGGAACAAGGAGGTAAGCCACATTTGATTACCATGTTCCTCGATAACTACAACATTTCATTGACAAATCATTCTCAAATCTCACATGCCAAGTCGCATCTAAATTATGCAATAGAGCATTATTTTAGACCAATTATTCCATCCAAGTGCATGCCCATGTGATCATTTAGGTTATTTCATTGGTCTTCTACTCTTCTCTAAACTTTTCTGAAGGACCATGTGAGATGGTCCAGATTAATGTTGTGATGAACCATTGCAATGTTCGTGGAGTAGTCAATTGGTTTTGCAAAGATCGCACTTTGTCTGAACTGGTTTTGGGCAGAATTTGAGGATTTTGGGATTTGTGTCATAGATTTAGTTAGGTTGACCTGAGTCACTGGATTAAGATTGCATGATGCATGTCTTGGCTAATGTAGGTCAAGTTGTGAAGAACTTGTGCGTGAAAATAATTTCTTTGTTTTGGATGTGCAGAGTCACTTGGAGTCAGCTGTGGTCAACGACAGTAATCAGGGCTAGGCCCATGGAGGTGTCGAGACCCAAAATAATCAAGGATGCCGGGTGTTGTAGCTACTGACTAAACAGTAAAGTAAGAGAGTAGTGTAGTGGAGATGGTGGATGAACAATACTTGCCCATTTCCCTAGGTCCATGGCAAATATTTTTATATATATATATATATATATATATATATATATATATATATATATATATATATATATATATATATATATATTTACATGAGGCACATTTTACAATTATGCCCTTAGATCCATGTGCCCTCCATAGGGGGTATCTATGTCATTACACACATCCCATTTTGGGCTTTACAACTCCTTAGCAGGCCGGATAGGCTTAGGTGGGGGCCACCCTACAACACCGGGTGAGACAGTGAGCTCAATAATACTACAAGAAAGGCAGGAATGTTGAAGGCGAGTTCAAACAGTGGGATGACGCCAAGTGGTTTGCACGAGCAAGTGAGCCGTGGTTCGATAGTACCGGGATTGGAGAGACTTGGCAGCACGTGGCAAGCTAGTGGTGCATCTATATGTGGCTAGCATGGCTATTGCTTGCAAAAGAGGGTGATGATAGGGTCAACAAGGAGTATTTTGGTATTTTGACCAAAGTACTGGAAACCATCTTGGATCAAAACTGTGGCGTATGGGAAATGCGTTGGAGAGTGGTTTAGGTCAAGATGGAGCTGATTTGATCAAGGCGGATCAAGGCTAAGGATTTAGCGGATGCATACTTATGTGCTTTGAAAAATGTGCATAAGTGAATTTGAGTGAGTAAAACCTGTGTGCTTGGGGTTAACAGGTTTCCCCATTGTAATAGTGGGTAGAATCCATTTAGGGGTGTAGGTGGCTGGTTGCCAACCTATAAAAGGGGTTGGGATGGAGACATGTAGGGTTAACCATCCAACCGCTCTCTCTCATTACTATCTTGTTTAGGGTTAGGGTTTGAGAGTGGAGCACTTGGTGTAAACTCAACCATCTCAAATAAGCTATACATCAATCTTTACGTATTTCCATGGATCCACCTTGATTTGGTTGATTTGCTCTTGATTTGGCATCAAAGTGTGGTTTCTTGATCCGAGAGTTTTTTAGTCGGTTTCTTTGGTGTTCTAACTTGCTGTGACATGTGGGAATATATCTAGACTCATCTTGGTCATCATCCACTCACGAGCTAGTTATATTCACCGATTTTGATTTTGACTTGGTTTTGATGTAACCTTCCAATAAACTAAAAATGGTCTCATCTTTGGCCATAATTTTTATGATCATTCATTGGAATAGGTTCACAATAGCCTAGAGAAGATCTCTGCAAAGTTTCATATCATTGGATCTACGGATCAAAAGTTCCATCAATTTTCGTTCTGAAACTGTGTTGAAATTTAGTCTGCTCTCCTCTATTTTGCTCTGTTTTCGATCATGTTGGTTTTGACCACGGTCATGTCTCAGAACACACTGCATCTTTTTTTACTGCGTCCAAGCTTCCAACTGCTCCACATCTTCTCGACAACGTGGGCTTCCAACCCTAAATGTTCAAACCATGTCTTCAAGTTTTCCAAAGCCCTGCATGGATTTAAACAAGCCCCCTAGAGTCTGGTATGAGAGGCTTAAGTCCCATCTCTTGAGTCATAGGTTTGAGATAGGTAAGGTAGATAAGATATTGTTTATTCATAGGCATGGCCGTAACCTTCTACTCGTCTAGATTTATGTGGATGATATTATCTTTGGTAGCTCCTCTCATACTCTTGTTTCCCAGTTTTCTGATGTGATGAGCACAGAGTTTAAGATGAGCACGATGGGTGAGTTGAGCTTCTTCTTGGGCTTCCAAATCAAGCAGACTCGGGATGGTACCTTCTTGTATCAAGATAAATACACTTGAGGCCTCTTGAGACGCTTCGACATAAGTGATGGCAAGCTTGTGTCGACTCCAATGGCAACCTCAATTACACTCGACCCAGACGAGGATGGTGAGCTAGTAGATCAGAAGGAGTACCGCAGCATGATTGGCTCCCTCCTGTACCTCACTGCTTCGAGGCTGGACATACATTTTTTCGTGTGTCTATACGCTCGATTTCAGGCTTCTCGCATCTCTCACCGTCAGGCAGTAAAGCGCATCTTCAGGTACATTCGAGCAACTCTAGACTATAGTATCTAATACTCTTCTACTTCTTGTCTTTCCCTTAGAGCCTACTTCGATACAAACTTTGCTAGCTGTAGAATAGATAGGAAGAGCACCTCTGGCACTTGCCAATTCATTAGCACTTCTCTTGTTTCTTGGTCTTCTAGAAAACAGTCTAGTGTTGCATAGTCCACCGTAGAGGCTGAGTATATTGCAGCCGCTAGTTGCTGTAGTCAGGTGCTTTGGATGGTTTCAACCTTGCGAGACTTTGGGTTAGCCATATATAGTGTTCCTCTCTTCTGTGATAACACTTCTACCATTAACATTGCTAAGAACCCAGTGCAGGACTCCAAGACCAAGCACATAGATATCATATATCATTTCCTTAGAGATTATGTGGAGAAGGGTGAAATAGTGCTTCAGTTTATGGAGAGTGACCTCCAGTTGGCTGACATCTTCACCAAGCCTTTAGATAGCTCAAGGTTCATGACCTTGCAGGGAAAGCTTGGGGTGGTCTATCCTTGTGGCTTAATCTAAGGGGGACTATTATGTACTTTCTGTATTATATTATTCATATGCTTCTTTTTTATTTTGTTGCACTTTGTTTATTGAGTGCATTTGGGTTAATCTTTCTAGCATAGACTAGAGTGGTTGTCATTCTCAGTTGTTTATACTTCCTCTCACCTTGTGATCCTAGGATACTGCTTACTAGTTGCTTCCCTTCTCACTAGGTTGAGTTTACTCACTTCTTTTAGGTCTAACAAGGGTTGGGCCCCCTTAGGTAGATAGGGAACGTGTTTACTCCCTTATGTTTTAGATGACCAGCTGATAGTCCTAAAGTCATATAGGGTAGATGAAAACTAATCTAAGACATAGTAATCCTTCTATCTTGTCTATACTTTAAGGACTGCCATTTCTTTTTTCTATCTAAGTTTCATCCCACTTGCTTATTGCTTTGGTTCAGGGGAGTCCTTTTGAGATTTTCTAGAGCTTAGTAACAACATAATTTAACTTGAACCAAATTGTTTCTAAAATTGACTCAGTTGTTGAGAGGCAGCCGGGATTTTTATTGCATCATATTTAAATTCAGCATTATGCATTGTAATATAAATACATAGAGCCCTCATTATTATCCTTGTGTGACATGATAAACATGCTTTACATCTTGCCACAACTTGTGCTAGTTTGCTATATTTATCATGCCCTTGTTTGTGTAGCTTAACTCTTGCCATGCTAGCTTCTTTAAATGTGAAAAACTTGAACAGAATCATGTCTTGCTTTCTATTATGATTCATGCCATGTAAAATCAGCTAAGTTGAGTCTTGAACTTAGATTGAGTTATGCTAGTTCTTTATTGAAACATGATTTAGTATTAGCTCTTTATTCTTGAACTAAGATAAGAAAATGCAAAATGATCTCTTCTATATGAAAAAATGATCTCACCAATCTTTTTTTTATGAGACGGCTTGCAATTGCACCAGGCATGAACTGAGGGGGGAGTTTAGGATGACCAATATCACTTTCTTAAGATTCTTGCTTGGAATGGTCGCATAAGGCTTGAGATCTAGCACATGGCCAAGAAAACAAAAATTTTGTGAAAAATTGGTTGAAGCTCGATTATAACCAAAAATGAACTTAACAAAAAAGGGGTGCCAAATGCAAAATTTTCTCAATTACAAATGTTATCCAGTGCTTGAGCAAAATGTTTCAATATTGAACTTGTAGTACTCTAAAATGACGAATTATAGCTTCTTGGCTCCATTTAGTCCGTTGACATAGTTTAGCTCATTTTTGGAAATCTTGACACGCTAAAAATCCATTTAATTACATAATCATTGCTTATTTGTCTTAAGTTTGGGTATATATGGTTTGTCATGATCTAGATAGCACTTTCACTTCTTATGGCTTGGTGTAATGTTAGTTTAGTCACTTTGGATAACTTTCATGGCTCCTAAATGATAAGATGAATAAAATGTAGTCGCTTCATTTTATTCATGCTCTATCTTCTTCCATACTTCTTAGTGACTCCATTGTCAAAAGGAGAGAAAGATCGGGTAAAAATGTATATGTTATAATTGATTTTTGGTTTATTCTCACCATGATCAAGGTCAAACACAATAATTGTTCTTTCATATGGACCTAGAGTGAGATTTCCTGACTCATTTTGTGGATATGAAGTTTTTTATGAAAAGTTGTCATTTTCAGTAGCTTCTATCCATTTCTGCCTCAAATGGTCACTTTCAGCTCATCGCATTTTTTCTTGACCATTTGGAGCTCTCTTTGCAAAATTCTTTCTTTCTTTTCTAAAAACACCTCCAATTTGCATTTTTGAGTATTGCCAATTGGTTCATCAAGGGGAGATTGAAGGACCATGTGAGATGGTCCAGGTTAATGTTGTGATGAACCATTGCAATGTTTGTAGAGTTGTCAATTGTTTTTTGCAAAGATCGCACTTTGTCTGGACTGGTTTTGGGCAGAATTTGAGGATTTTGGGATTTAAGTCATGCATTTAGTTAGGTTAACCTGGGTCATTGGATTAAGGTTGCATGATACATGTCTTGGCTAATGTAGGTCAAGTTGTGAAGAACTTGTGCCTTGAAATGATTTCTTTGTCTTTAGATGTGCAGGGCCACTTGGAGTCAACTATGGTGGAGTCGAGGCCCAAAACGATCAAGTGTGCCGGGTGAGATGGTGAGTTCAAGCATGGCATGAGAAAGAAGGGAATGTTGAAGGCGAGTTCGAATGGCGGGATGGCGCCAGGTGGCTTACAAGGGCCAAGTGAGCCGTGGTTCGGTTAAACTGGGACAGGAGAGACTTGGCGGCGCATGGCAAGCTAGTGGTGTATCTACACGTGGCAAGTATGGCGTTTGCATGCAAGGCATAGTGATGACTGGGTCAAAAGGGGTATTTTGGTATTTTGACCAAAATACTGGAAACCATCTTGGATCAAAACCGCAGTGCATGGGTGATGTATTGGAGAGTGGTTTAGGTCAAGATGGAGCTAGTTTAATCAAGGCGGATCAAGGCTAAGGATTTAGCAGATGCGCACTTATGCGCTTTGAAAAGCATGCATAAGTAAACTTAAGTGAGTAAAACCCATGTGTATGGGGTTAACAGGTTTCCCCCATTGTAATAGTGGATAGAATCCATTTAGGGGTGTAGGTCCCTGGTTGCCAACCTATAAAAGGTGTTGGGATGGAGACATGTAGGGTTAATCATTCAATCCCTCTCTCATGTGCTCTCTTGTTTAGGGTTAGGGTTTGAGAGTGGAGCACTTGGTGTACTCTTTGTTCTCTAGGTGGAGTGGTTGTAAACTAAACATTCTCAAGTAAGCAATACATCAATCTTTGTGTATTTCCATGAATCCATCTTGATTTGATTGATTTGCTCTTGATTTGGCCTCAAAGTGTGATTTCTTGATCCAAGGGTTTTTGAGTTGATTTCTTTGGTGTTCTAACTTACTGTGATATGTGGTGATACATCTAGACTCATCTTAGTCATCATCCACCCACGAGCTAGTTATATTCTCTGATTTTGAATTTGACTTAGTTTTGATGTAACCTTCCAACAAACCCTAGAGAAGATCTCTGCAAAGTTTTATCATTTGAATCTACGGATCAAAAGTTCCAACAATTTTTGTTTTGAAACTATGCTGAAATTCAAACTGCTCTCCTCTATTTTGCTCTGTTTTCGACCATGTTGATTTTGACCGCGTTCAGGCTTCTGACCGCTTCACATCTTCTCGACCATGTTGGGTTTTCGACCGCTCACTGGTCGTCAATCTCACTAGTGGATTTCCAAACTGATTCAGTAACGTCAGTCTCAGACCACTCATTGGCTTTCGACTACATTGGGTTTTGACCACTCACTGGTGGTTGACCTCACTGGTCATATTTTCAATCACATCGTCTCAGACCACTCGTTGTCTTACGACCACGTTAGGTTTTTAATCTCTCACTGGTTATTGACCTCACCAGTCATATTTCGACCAGATATGACCACGTTGGTTTCGACCACGTTGATTTTCGATTATGTTGGTTTTCGACTGGATTTGACCATGTTGGTTTTAGACCACTCGTTGGCCTTCGACCACATTGGTTTCGACCACGTTCATTTTCGACCGCGTTGGTTATCGACTATGTTGGTTTTCGATCGCTCTCTGGCCGCTGACCACTCAAGTCGAATTTCGACTACGTCGGTTATTGACTACGTGGGTTTTTCACTGGTCTCTGGTCATCGACTGCTAGAGTCGATTTCCAACTACGTTGGTATCCGACTGGCGGTCGATCTCCGACTACGGTGATCTCTGTCCGATAGTCGATTTCCGACTACGTTCGATTCCAACTGGCAGTCAATCTTCGACTACGGTGATTTCCGTCTAATAGTCGAACTCCGACTACGTTAGCTTCCATCCGATAGTCATAACTGATACATTGATTTCCTACTAGTGGTCGTAACCCGACCACGTAGTGTTCTGAACTAGTAGCGTTCAGCTATGTGTTTCTCTGTTTTTCAAGAAAATTTCATATCTTAATCTTCATAGCTTTGTAGTTATCGGAGTAAAGAATAGGTGAATATTTGGAAGAAAAATTTCAAGGTGTCATTCACCCTCTCTGTTGCCTATCCGGTCCTATATTTTCATAACAAACCTGTATCTTTTGTTGTTTTTATGTCTAAAATGTAGGTCGAGGAAGCGAGGAGAAGGATAGATAAGTGGGACGACGCAAAGCAGCTTCTTCCAGCTAACAAGCAGTGATGATGCCAGGAGCAGATGAAGAATCAATATGCTGCGGCAAGTTAGGCAGATTGATCCAGTCACCAACTTTCATTCAGTGGCATCTCATCTACCAACGCTAACTTAATGATAGACCACCCTAAATCAGTAATGTTTAGTTCAGTCAGTTTCATATGAGATCATTCTAGTTCAGAATTTCCATCCTATTCTGAAATGTCCTCAGTCACGTAATGATACCCTTTTGAGGTAGCTGCTGTATTTCTTTACTATCTCTTCGTACAATAATTAAGTAGAAACAAAAGCAAGTGGCCTTGGTGAATAGAATTAAGTGACTGTTTAGTCCAGGAATCTAGCGTTGCCCTGCAGACCTGATTAGAATAGAATTTCTTCAGAGAGCGGGAGGCAACAACCGAAAAGACAAGTGAGCAGTAAACCTTGTCTCATCTTTTGATTGTCGAGAAGCTATAATCCAAGATAAAATTAGTACAAATCCGTCCATGAATAGAAGAATAATATATTAGAAATGGTGTCTCAACACTTGGACAAATGGCATGCAGACAGTATCAGCATCCAAGGAGAAGTTTTCTTTGCCGACCTGATCAAACGTTCAGCACTATGTGCATGCAGGCATATCCTGTGGGGCTGGTGGCTGTGCTGTGCTACTTAGAAATTCCTTTTCTGCAAGGCTGTCTGTTCCAATGCACTAGCCTTCATATCTAGAGAGACGGCAATTCGCGTTTCAGAAAACCGAAATGACAAAACGTTTCAGGCCTGAGACGGCGGAGTTCAGGTTGGCATGTTAAGCTGGCAATTGCATTTCCATAACAGTACAATCGTACAACAGAGAATCACAATATAAGAAATTATGAGTTTGATCAGGTTCGGAATCCTCACCTGCTGGCATTTACCGCTTTGTGCACAGTTTTCCTTTCCTACTAGGAGGAAGAGTGGGGACTAGAACCGAAGACTTCAACAACTACAACCTCGTGCTTTACCGTTAGACCACATGGGTGTCCCAAGCAGCTCGTGATTCTGCGAACTCTGCGTCTGCATGAAGCCATGAACTAAAGTAAAAATTAAAGGTGGTGCCTCCGCCGGTTCTTCATCGACCACACAAGTGTGGGCGTCACTTGGGCGAGGCGACGCTTAGGTGGGAGGAGTCAGACGCTGACCTTTGGCAATGCTAATTTTTTCTCTGGCGTGAAGTGAGGCATCTAGTGCAGGCCTGCCTAGGCCCGGATGCGATTGCATCGGACAATCATTGTTTATGCCTTCTTCTCCCTACTATACATATGTATCCATATCTCCCTTTATCATTTGACTTGCATCAGAGCGTGTTAATTAAAGGAATGGAAATCTTTGATAAGACGAGCTTGGAAAGAACCTCTTCGATCGGTTTGGTTGAGATTCTGATGAGGAGAGGAAGGAAAAGAAAGTGTTTTGGGGAGTGCTTCTATGATTGCCTCAAAAGGGATAACTCTGAGCTTTAATCCAATCCGGAGAGGAAGCTTGAACTTTGCTACTACGTTGTCTCTATGGTGTCCCAACCAGAACCTAGCACGAATCTTACGATCATAATGGTTAGACGAGGGGTTGGAAATGAATTGCACCGGTGTCATCTATCCTTGTTGCAATTAGGGTTCAAAATTTTGGTGAAATTTATTTCGTTGCTTTCGTTACCTCTGAAACACGTAAGATTGGGTCAAATTTTGGCCAAATTTGTCCCTATTTGAATTTTTCCAAATTTTGTTCAAATTTTGGTTAAATTTCATAAAAATTCAAATGACATTTGAATATTTCATTCAAAATTGTGAACGAAAGAACGAAATTCCATTCAATTCGTTCATCTCGCTGCCCTCTGAGATTTTTTGCATAACGAGATTGTGAACCCTGTTGCGATCTGGTTATTTTGCTTTAAAATTCGTTCCATTTGTGGTTCAGACTTTCAGTCTTTCAGATGACATGGAAGCGCAAAATTCTCACGGTACCGGAAATGGCACTAGTAGGTCATAATTTGGCTTTTATGTGTTAAAAATATGGAAATTTGGAACCCATGAATTTGCAGTACTCTCCTAATTAAATGGGAAAAGGAGGCCACGACATCCATTCTTTCTGATCACATGGAAGCGCATAATTCTCGCGGTACTAGAAATCGCATTAGCTGCCCATAATTTGGCCTTCATGTTCACAACCTGTAAATTCAGAGTACATGGATTTGCAGTATTCTCATTCTATTTACAGAAAACAAAAAAGAAACGTAAGATGTAACTTGCATTTGCTCCAGTAATGTTGTCATGCCATCCAAAACCGGCAGTTTTTTTATTGGCTCTTTCATGAACATATAAATAAACATATATAATAAACAAGCAAAATAAATAATTATAAAATTGACACGGCGGCTGTCCAACTAATGCTCTCATGATCTCATCAATAATGCCATAGAAATATAAGCTAGAACCAGCCTGCCTGAGGCCTACATTGTCCAGCGCCTGCCTATATAACAAGCGCACACGTCCCAACATCACAACACCAAGCCTCTCCTCCTCCTCATTGCTACTACAACATCACAAGATGATGCTGCTAAGAGCAGCGACGCCGTTCGCCTACGCGAAGATCGACAAGGTCGACGCCGACGAGGCGCAGCACCTGAAGGCGCAGTTTTTGATCCACAAGGTGCTGGAGGGGTCGGGCAATGTGACGGCGAGGAGGAGGCCGGCATTGGCGAAAGGCGCGTGCAGGGTGAAGGCGAGGATCGGCGTCCAGCTTAAGAGGTTCAGGCTCGCCGTCCGGAGCATCAGGCTGCGCGTCTACCGGAGCGTGCAGAAGCACCGCAGGAACCTGAGGAGGCTCGTGCATGGAGAGGAGGAAACCGAGTCTCCTTGAATCTTGAGCCTTTATTTCTTCCTTTCTTCTGGAAAAATATCCTCGTATTTTCGAGCTGCCTTCGATCGACCTTTGGTGTTTGTGTGAAACCTTGAATTGAATCAAAGCAATGGCTAATAGTGTTGAGATATGGCAAGCTATACCAGTGCAAATTAAAATTTTCTATCACATAAAACATAAAGCCATACGAGTAAGATATTATTAATCGTTACTACTGGATGCACAGTTCAATAGAATAAGAGTTGAAGCAGACTGATTTAACGTAGCGCGTATCAATGTATGGAAGTAATCAACCGTCCAACATCTCTGAAAAGCATTCTTTGGAAGCGAATCGTCCTATAGCAGTAGTAGATATCCATAAGCCGATTGTCTTCTCCTCGGATCATCTTGACCAGCACCACAACCATAGTAGCTCCTTTACCAAAGTTTTTCTGATTGTATTAATAGCCAAATTGCATTATTAGCCTAATTAGGCTACTATATAAGCAGTTTGGGCAAAACTAATTTCTAGTTTTAAATAAATATTATATTAAAAAGCTTTCTGCTTCTACCCCATTTTGTCTCAATTCTTACCTATATTCTTCTGATCTTGCTCTTGCCTTACCTATCAGACTCTAGATCACAAGAAATTAAATGCAAATTTCTGATTGTAATAAAAGTGTTGAATTACACCTATGAGAGCTGTAAGTGAGGAGAGAAGATAAACCCATAAGAGATTTGTTGTGGTTACAGACCAAACAGAGAGAGAGATGGTAGTGGAGAGGTGGTCGTCTTCTTCTCCACCCTCCCCCTCCTCCTGATATATATATTCATATGGAGTATGCTTTTACAGTTATGCCCTTACACCCGTACATCCTTATTAGGGGCACTTATGTCATTACACATGTTACTCTGGTTCTTATAACCTCCTAATCGCGCTCGCTGGGCTTAGGCGGGGCCACCCTACAACAGAGCCTCTCATGGTGAAGGGCTTCACAGGGCCGGCCATGTCGCCGAGTCCTTTGGCCCTCCGTCCCTCGCTGCGGCTGTGAATTTCTCCAAGGTTATGGTTAGGAGCCCGAGGTCCGGATGGAAGGTGCCTAGTCGAAGTAGACGCGCGCACGCCCGCCCCTACCCTTCTCACGGTGGCGCGAGGTCGGCGCCAGTCGGTAGACGCGCGCGCGCTCGCCCCTACCCTTCGAACGGGTGGTAGCGAGGCCGGGCGCCAGTCGAGGTAGGCGCGCGCGCGCTCGCCCCTACCCTTCGAACGGTGGCGCGGAGATCGGCGCCGTCGACGAGGGCGCGCACGCTCCGCCCCTACCCTTCGAACGGTGGCGCGAGATCGGCGCTCGGTCGGTGAGGCGCGCGCTCCGCCCCTACCTTCGAACGGGTGGCGCGAGATCGGCGCCTAGTCGACGAGGGCGCACGCGCGCTCCGCCCCTACCTTTGAACGGGTGGCGCGAGAGGTGGCGCTGGTTGAAGTAGGCGCGCGCGCTCCGCCCCTACCTTTGAACGGTGGCGCGAGGCCGGCGCTGGTTGAAGTAGGCGCGCGCGCTCCGCCCCTACCTTCGAACGGGTGGCGCGAGGCCGGCGCCTAGTCGGTAGGCGACGCGCGCTCCGCCCCTACCTTCGAACGGGTGGCGCGAGGCCGGGCGCTGGTCAAAGCAAGGCGCGCGCTCCGTCCCCTACCCTTGAACGGGTGCGCGAGGTCGGGCGCTAAGTCGGCGAGGCGCGACGCGCCGTGTCCCTACGCTTAAGATCAAGCTTGGCGCCGATATTGTGGCGCCGAGCCGCTGCGACCTTGCAGCCTAGTAGTGCGCTTTTAATGGCGGCTGGAATCGCGCTGACGCCGCCCGACAAGTCGTTGTCGCGCCGCGCGACCGCTATTCTCGAGGTGGGACACGGCGCCACGCATCGTGCGCGTGGGGTGTGAGCGTTGCGTGGATCGCGCCGTCGCCTTTTCCCTAGGGAAGTTGGACGCGTGTTGAGGGCGTGTAGGCGTTGTGTGTTGCTTGATCACCTACCCGGCACGGCCCTCTAGGTCCCGGCGGTTCCCCTTTCCAAATCTTGGGCAGCCAAATCGCAGCGAGTTTAATCTGTCTGCGCTTTGGACCATATGAGGGGCGAGCGGGCTTTATAAGGTGCTAGTGTTGAGGTGGAGGCACATTTTCTTGCTCTGTCTTTTGATCTGGCACTTTTGCTTCCGCCCGTGCTAATTGTCACGCCAGTTGCTCCTGTCCCTGCTTTTTCCTCCCTGGTCACGAAGAGCGATGGCTAGCCCTGACGACGCCACCTACCATCTCCGCAGTGGTTCCTTGCCTAGCCAGGGCGAGGTGTCCCCTCCGTCCAAGGAGTACAAGCTGGTGCCGCGGGGGAGCTCGCGTGCCAACAAGTGGTGGGACGCCATGGAGCACTCGAGAGGCTGTTGTTCCCGCGTGCTGGGGAAGAGCCGCATGACCGAAGGGACGCTGCAGCGACTCGTGGATGAGAAGAAGATCGTGGATCGCCATGGGGCTCGCCTACCTCGTCGAGACGAGACGGAGCCGAAACCCCGGGCACTGGAGGCAATTGTCTTTGTCGCGTTCTTCGACGCCGGCCTTCGAATGCCCTCCACGTTGTTCGTGGGCGAAGTCCTGCGGGCCTACAAGTTGGAGCTAGCCCAATTGACGCCCCACGCGATACTCCGCCTAGCTGTCTTTACGTGGGCGATGCGGACAGAGGGGTGGCGTCCCAGTGCGAGCTTATTTGCCACACTACACGACGCACACTGTCAACCCAGAAAGGTTGACGGGGCGGTGTCCAACTTCGGCGGTGTGGACTTCACGCTCCGGGCGTCGTGCGCGACATTGTTCCCCGCGCCAGCCTCGTCGGGACCATGGGAGTCCGGCTGGGCTCGGCATTGGTTCTACTACACCGTGACCGACAAGAGCGGAATGCAATGCCGAGGTGGGCCGATCGTGTTTAACAGTACGCCGAGTCTGAAGGCGGAGATCGACGACACGCAGAAGCTGCAGAGTCTTGTCGGTGTCGCTCATAGCCTGCGCGACCTGGCCGAGGAGTTCACAATGTATGGGGCGGCGCCACTGTCCTCCCGGGGGAAGTATGTTGGGCAGAACGGCCCCCGTGGGGACGGGTTCAGCCCATCCGTATCTCGTCTGCTTCCGCCCTCCGCTCCTTGTAAGTCGCTCAGCACGTTCTACGCGTGCTATTGTATCTGTTTGATCTCCGCCTGACTGACGCGATCTCCTGCGCAGTGGCTCGGCTAGAAGATGTGGAGTGCGCGGTTGCGGCGCTCCTCGACCCGTACACGCTTAAGGAGCACCGGGCTCGCGAGGCCGCAGTCAAGGCGGCTAAGCAAGGGCGGGTAAACCGCGCATGCGAGGCCGTGGGCATTACTGTGCCCGAGCGCGCGGTGCCGGGGGAGCTTCCACCGACTCGAAAGCGCAGGAGGGGATAGCCCGTGGGGTGTTATCCTCGCGACACCGCCCGCTCTCATTGTCGATGCGAGCCGGCAGCCTCTTCGCAGCTAACACGGTGAGACGGGCGACGACCGCGGTGGGCCCGCCATACTGCTGAAGGGGCGTGCGCTCGGATCTCCAAGCACTTCGCCGACGCCACGAGCTCGCGCTGCAGCCATCGTTGAGCTCGAACTCGCCAACCCGGGGGGTGGCGTCGCTCCTGGCGAGGAAACCCCCGCAGCGACCGGCGAGGGCGCGCCTCCTACAGAGGAAACCGTGGGGGCGACGGTAACCGTAGCTGGTGTAGCCGCGGAAGAATCGCCTGTGCCGCAGCGAAACGCCTCGACTCGGCCCGCCGCCCGCCGAGGGGTCGATACGCCGTTGCGGGGCCTTGCCTCGGGGTTACGGCGTCCGGCGCGGCCAAGAAGACCTCCTCACCGACCGCGGAGGCGCCTGTCGCCCCCTTGGCAGTCGAACAGGCGCCACTTCCTACCGCGACGAGGGGCGCAGGAGGTAGGCGTGAGTCCCTTTCTTCGCTTGACTTCGCGAGACTCTCTCCGATCTGCTCACTCATTCTGCCGACATCAGGCGAGACGAAGTCTCCCGGACATGGCGAAGGATCAAGCAGCGGAGGTATGCGCGAAGTCCGAAGCCTCGCGCAGGGTGCCCCGCAGGTGTCCGCTGCTGTCGATGTGGCCATGACCTCGGTGCATCCTGGCGCGTTGGGGCCGAGGCTCGCTTGCTCGGACTTCCTCCCTCGCCCGGAGATATTTTGTGACCTTACCGCGGCCGCAGAGCGTGCCGACAACGGCCTCAACCAAGAGATGTTGTCGTCATGCGAGGGGGAACTCCTAGCGCTCGCGCTACAGGCCTCCGAGATGAGGGTAAATATGTGCGCTTTAGCTTGTAAGGTACTGCTGGACGCCTGCTGATTTGTTGTTTTGCCGACGCTTGCCTCACCGGTCCTTTGACGAGGCCCGCTCGAGAGCGGAGGGCTCGAAGCCACCGTGAAGCAAACAATGCTCGCCGCGAAGGATGAAGAACTTCGCGCTGGAGGGCGCCATGGCGCCGCACAACTCGAGGCCACGAAGCCAAATGCGCCGCGGCCGAGGAGCGCCGCCTTCGTGCAGCGATCGCCGCCCTAGAAGGGAGAACGCCGGTGGCGGAGTCGCCGCCGAGAATAGCCTCGTCTTGGAAAATGCGCCCGTGTCGACGTGGCGGGCCATGGAGTCTCGAACCAGCCCTCCGAGATCTGTGCGTCGAGTGCCGACCCTACGCACGGGCGGAGGCCCTATTGGAGACGCCGTTGATCGAGGAGGGGCAGCGTTGCTCTTTGTGGCGCCGTAACGCTTGGCGAGCATCGCGCTATCTTGGTGCGTGCCGCCCGCCGCCCGCTTCACACTCGTGGGTGTAGACATACCCATGAGTGGCGACTCAATCGATCCACCCGCCACCGAGAGATCATGTCGGACGCCATTCGCTCCATCGGCCTAGCTCGCAGAACTTCCATCAACGGATGCGGGGCCGCCGGGAAGGTGCAGCGAGGGTCGCCGCTCAGCAGACGCATGGGGAGGGGACCTCCTCCGATGGCTCGAAGGAGTCTTTCGCACACGCAACGACGGCAGACGGTTCGCCGCACCGCGCTAAGGCCGGCGATTGGTCGAGTGGTCGGGGATGTATCGTTCTTATGCTTGTAAGCATGTAACCCTTTGCTTTTATAACGAAACTGAGTAATACCTCATGCTTGGTGTTACCTGCCGCCAAACGCGAAGGGAAGATCTGAGCATCTTGCTTATACTCCGTGGAGTGGCGTGCGCGGAGGCGAACCTCGACGCTACGTCTTATTTAAAGTCCGTGGGCTGGTGCGCGCGGAGGCGGACCTCGACACTGCGACTTCCTTTATAGTCCGGAGACTCGCGCGTGCGGAGGCGACTCGACGCCACGCCTTGTTTAAAGTCCGTGGATCGGTGCGCGCGAGGCGACTCGACGCCACGACTTCCTTTATAGTCCGGAGACTCGCGCGCGGCGAGGCGACCTCGACGCCACGCCTTGTTTAAAGTCCGTGGACTGGTGCGCGCGAGGCGACCTCGACGCCACGACTTCCTTTATAGTCCGGAGACTCGCGCGTGCGAGGCGACCTCGACGCCACGCCTTGTTTAAAGTCCGTGGATCGCGCGCGCGGGCGTCCCCGCCGCATCTTATTTAAAGTCCGTAGATCGTGCGTGCGGAGCTAGGCTCAACGCTACGCCTTATTTATAGTCCGTGGATGGTGCGCGCGGAGCTAGGCTCAACGCTACGCCTTATTTATAGTCCGTGGATCGGTGCGCGCGAGCTAGGCTCAACGCTACATCTTATTTATAGTCCGTGGACCGTGCGTGCGAGCTAGGATCAACGCCACGCCTTATTTATAGTTCGTGGACGGGCGCGTGCGGAGCTAGGCTCAACGCTACGCCTTATTTATAGTCCGCGGACTCTCGCGCGGAAGCCGAGCTCAACGCTACGCCTTATTTAAAGTCCGTGGATCGTGCATGCGAGCTAGGCTCAACGCCACGCCTTATTTATAGTCCGCGAGACTCGCGCGGAAGCCGAGCTCAACGCCACGCCTTATTTAAAGTCCGTGGATCGTGCGTGCGGAGCTAGGCTCAACGCCACGCTTTATTTATAGTCCGCAGACTCGCGCGGAAGCCGAGCTCAACGCCACGCCTTATTTAAAGTCGTGGATCGTGCGCGCGGAGCTAGGCTCAACGCTACGCCTTATTTATAGTCCGCAGACTCGCGCGGAAGCCGAGCTCAACGCTACGCCTTATTTAAAGTCCGTGGATCGCGCGTGCGAGCTAGGCTCAACGCCACGCCTTATTTATAGTCCACGGACTCGCGCGGAAGCCGAGCTCAACGCCACGCCTTATTTAAAGTCCGTGGATCGTGCGTGCGAGCTAGGCTCAACGCCACGCCTTATTTATAGTCCGCACTCGCGCGCGGAAGCCGAGCTTAACGCCACGCCTTATTTAAAGTCCGTGGACTTTGTTACGCTCAGCACGACGTGCAATGCTCGGGAACAGCCATCTTTATTGACCTCCCGCTTTGCGCGGCGGCGTCACGACAAAGGGCTAGTGGCTCACGCTTGTAGTCCCGCTTCTAGGCGTAGTATCGCCGCAACTCGTCCGCTTCCATGTATGCCGGAGGGCTTGTCCTTCGAGCGTGGCGAGGCGGTATGCTCCCTTTGGCAATGCCTCCGTCACGATGTACGGGCCTTCCCACTTAGACTCCAGCTTGCCAGCGGTCTCCGCCTGGAGTGCCACTCTGAGAACGAGATCCCCAGGCTTGAACCCCCACGGGCATATAGAGCGTCCCAGCACGCATTGTCCGTCGCGCGCATTTCGACATGGTGGGCTGCCTCGCCCGTATCCCGCCGAGGAGGTCCAAGGACACACGGCGCTCCTCTTCGGGTACTTGGACGAGGACCCTCCGCGAGCCGGCCGTGATTTCCTCGGGCGTCACCACTTCGTCACCGAAAAGGAGCTTGAACGGCGTGAATCCCGTCGGGCGTGTTATCGTGCAGCGGCGACCGAGGACGCCGTGAAGCTCGCTGGCCACTTGCCCTTCGTAATCCGACCAGTGCTTTTGATGGCGATGGAGATGGCGCCGTTCGCCGCTCGACCGCCCGTTGGGTCGGGATGCCCTATCGAGGCGAATCTGAGGTGATGCCCATGCTTTGTCACAATAGTCCTTGAAGAGGGCGGCGTCGAACTGCAGGCCATTGTCGACCGTGAGCTCCCGGGGCACGCCGAAGCGACATATGATGTTTTGCCAAAGGAAGCGCTGTATGGCCGCAGAAGTTACTTTGGCCAGGGCGACCGCTTCCGGCCATCTAGAGAAATACTCCAGCGCGACTACCACGAACCGGAGGTCCCCTGGAGCTTGGGCAAGTGGGCCTACTATGTCGAGACCCCAGCATGCCAGTGGCCACACCGGGGGAATGGGACTGAGGCTCGTCGGGGGCCTGCGGATGATGCGCGCCATCCATTGGCACCCTTGGCACCGACGGACGAGGTCCTGGGCGTCGGTGATGGCAGTTGGCCAGTAGAAGCCTTGCCTGAACGCCTTGCCGACTAATGACCTTGGTGCCAGGTGGGACCCGCACACGCCTGCGTGGATCTCCGCAAGGAGCTCCTTTCCCCCTCAGTCGAGAGGCAGCGTAGGAGCGGTGCGCAAACCCCTCTCTTGTAGAGTATCCCCTCGAATACCTGGAAGGACCTTGCGTGGTGCTGCAAGCGCCGAAGCTCGGCGGGGTCCTCCGGCTCAGCGATGCCTTGCAAGAAATTGAAGATGGGCTCTCGCCAATCACCTGGCCGGTCAATGCGGTGGACGAGTGTCGCGTCCCGGTTGTCCTGCGCTATGGCCGCCTGCACTAATATTCAGAAACGCCTCTCGGGGGCACCGCTGGCTGGCCGCCTTAGCGAGGGCGTCCGCCTGCTCGTTCTCCGCACGGGGGATGGCCTTGACGGTGACGCCCAAAAAGTGCCTTTCCCTTGCCCTCACCGCCGCAAGGTACTTGGCCAACTCAGGGTCCTTGGCTTGATATGACTTGTCCACATGACCGCCACCAAGCGCGAAGTCGGTGCGGACTAGCACCCGTCGCGCCGATCGCCTTGAGCTTCGCCAGCCAAAGAGCGTGCCTCGTATTCAGCCGTGTTGTTGGTGGCGGGAAGGCGGCGCGCCGAGTATAGCAAACGCCGTCCCGGGCGTGGCGATCACCGCACCTACGCGCGCGGCGACGCCGTAAGCTCCGCCGACAGAGCGCCCGCACGGGTCGCCGCGCTGTCTCGACGGGTTGGGCCGACGGGTCCATTCGGCGAGAAAATCCGCGAGGAATTGAGATTTGATTGCCGTTCGCAAGCATACGCCAAGGAGAAGGGAGCGAGCTCGGCGGCCCATTTGCCGATGCGCCTGTGGACTCCTTATTGTGCAAAGATCTCTCGCTAGGGGAATGAGGAGGGCACTGATCGGTGGGCCAGAAATAATGTCAAGATTCCCGGAGGCCATGACCAGCGCGAGGCGAGCTTCTCAAGCTCGTATCTTGTCTTGGCGCCTTGGAGGGCTTCGAGACAAAGTAGACAGGCGCTGCATGGCGCTTCCTCTAAGACGAGGACGGCATCGACCGCGGTGGTCGACGCGCCGATAGAGCAAGAGGGGAGCTTCGTGTGCCGGGCGACCAGCGTGGGGAGGCTGGCCAGTGCCCTTGAGCTCGTTGAAGGCCTTCGCGCAACTCCGTCCCAACAAATCCATCGCACCATGAGCGTCTTGAAAATGGCAAGCCCTGCTCCGCCGCCCGATAGGAAGCGGCTTAGTGTCGCCATGCGCCCACCATCCTCTGGACCTCCCTCGTAGTCTTGGGCGGCTCCATACCGAGGATGGCGTCCACTTTGTCGGGGTTCGCTCGACGCCCGTCCGAGACGAGGAAACCCGTGAGCTTGCCCGCCGCACTCAAGACACATTTGTCGGGGTTGAGTTTGATGCCCGCCCTTCGGAGGCTGTCGAAGGTCTCCTGGAGGTCCCGGCCATGCAGAGCAAGCTCCTGAGTTTTGACCACCACGTCATCGACATAAGCTTCGATGTTCCTCCCGAGCTGGGCGGCCAGGGCAATAGCGACGAGGCGGGTGAAGGTAGCGCCGGCATTCTTCAAGACAAAGGGCATTCTGACGAAGCAGAACGTCCCAAGTGGTGTGATGAAACTGGTCTTCTCCTCGTCGTCTTCGGCCATGTATACCTGGTGATAGCCGGAATAGGCGTCCAGGAAACTCATGAGTTCGCACCCAGCAGTGGCGTCGACCAGCTGATCGATGCGCAGCAAGGGGTAATTGTCCTTCGGGCACGCCTTGTTGAGTGCTGTGAAGTCGATGCACATACGCCAAGCCCCGCCGCTTTTTTGACTAGCACCGGTTGGCGAGCCACTGGGTGGTGGACTCGCGATGACTCCGCGCAAGAAGCCGCGACCGCTGGCCGCCATCGCCGATCCATTGACATACGCTGAAGCCTTTGCTTGACCGGCTTGGCGCCGGGCGACCGCCAAGCGATGCTCGACATCGCCGATCTACACCCTTGATGTCCTCCGGGGACCATGCGAAAATATCAACGTTGTTATGAAGCACCCGAGCGATCCCGCTCGACCCGTGGGAGCCCTCACCGATGGACACAACCGCCCCTCCGCTGAGTGGCACCTTCTTGACTCCGCCCCGGCCGAGGCTTGGGCGCCCATCCGGGCGGAGGGCCCATCGCCGAGCGTGTCGGAGAGAGCATGCACTGGCGCCGCGAAACGCGCCGCCGACTCGACCGTCGGCTAGGTCCCGATCGCCAAGACGGTGATAACACCCTCTGGCCCGAGAGCTTCACACACAAAACGCATAGTGTGGGATCGCCGAAAGAGTTGATGGCGGGCCGACCAGTATGGCATTGTAGGGATGCGAGATATCGACGACGCCGAAGATGACTCGCCGGTCCGGATGTTACCCTTGTTGCCCTCCCGACGGAAAGTGACCGGAAGGGACACGTGCCCAAGGCTCGCAGCGGCTGACCCGAAGTCTTGAAGTGGAGCTCTGGCCGCTCTAGCCGGCCGGGGATCCCCATACGGCCGAGGGCTTCGCGAACAGGATATTCGCGAGCTTCCCCATCGACAAGGATGCGCCGACGCCGCAGCGTGCTATGTGGGCTGGATGACTAGGGGTCTTGGTGAGGGTACTCCACACCTGGCGTCGCTCGCTGAAGGTGATGTTGCGGGCAGCATCCACGATTCTGCGCTGCTCCCGGGAGCTTTTGAGGAGGAGCCTCGGTGATGACGCTGACGGTGCGATGCGCGCGCTCCATTGGGGCGGGCCCGAGACCCGCCGCCACCCTCCGCAGCTCCATAATCGCGCGCATGCCCTGTGTAATGATCACCGTAGCCGTGTACCTCGCACCACTTGCCATAGTGCAGGAGCTCTTGTTCTGCGTGGGGTTGGCCGCCGTAATCGAGTCCGCCTTCCGATCCCCGGTCTCCCCTCCATGCAGCGGGGTCGGGTGCCCTCGGTGTCACGGACATGATGGGCCGCCTGTGTCCTGCGCTGGCGGCACCGAGGCTTACGCCCGCTCCTTGAAGAGCCTTCCTGTATCTCGGTGTCGCCGCCTCGGGGAGGGCCTCCGCGAGGCTCTCGGCCGCGGCCTTGCTTCGAGGGGGGACCACCCGCCCCCGCTTCGCGCGGGGGGCGCTCCCCCTGGGCGAGGTCGAGGGCGGTGGTGTTGCGTCTTCGCGCATCCTCCTCCGCCCGCGCATACCCGTCCATTTTGTCGAAGAGTTTGACGACTGTCTTGATTGGCCTCCGCGCGTTGTACTCGGCCATCGGGCCCAGACGAAGGCCCTGTATGGCTGCATTAACGACGGTGGTTTCGCTAATGTCTTTCACCGCATCGAACCGGGCGGCGCTGGAAGTAGTCCCGAGCTTCTCGAGGGTCCTCGCTTCACTGCAAGAGTTGGTCCGCATCGACTCGCTCGACATAATTTCCTTGAAAGTTCTTTGTGAAGGCGGTCGCGGCTGCTCCCACGTGTAGATGGAGCCCGCTCTATGGTAAAACCAAGAGAGTGCCACTCCTTGCGCGCGAGGGGAGTCCTTCGCCTTGGTGGTGTCATCTCCGCCGCGCCTCGATCGCGGCCAGTACACGCGCATGAACGCGCGAGGATCCGTGTCACCTTTGTACGGGTTGGTGACGCTAGGGAACTTGAAGTCTTCGGGCCACGCCGCCTGCTGCAGCCCCGCCGAAAGCGGGGACTCCGGATCTTCGCGCCTCAACGGCACGCGGCTGGACGTGGGGGCTTCGCGGCTGTCCGCCTTCTCCGGCGCGGGCTCGGGCGCGATTCCTGGCGCGGCCTGCTGGCTCTAAGCCTCTTGTATATCGCGGACGGCTCCGCGAAGGTCCCCTAGTTCCCGCTGGAATGCGTTGAGGGCTGCTAGTAGGGCGCTTTCCACTGCAGGTGCCGTTGGGGCCGCCGAAACGCCCAGCGGACGGGTCGGTGCAGGGACCATCGCCTCGCGATCTCCAGATCCGCCGGATGGTTTGTTGCGGCTACCCCCGGCCGACTGATCCGCGCTGCCGGCGAAGGTGGCGGGGGCTATCGCTGCAGCGCCAGCGGCGGGGTTGGATGTCGTTGTAGCAGCGCTGGCGGGGCCGGTCATTGCCGCGCGAGCGTCAATGCCCGCGACCACGGTGCGTACGCCGCCGCCAACTCCTTTGGCGGCGGATGCCGAAGCCCTGGCGTTCACGCGCTGCTCCGACCCAGCCGTCTTCTTTGCCTTCGCCGCCGTCGGCGAAGCTTTTTTCGGTGCCATCCTTTTTCCTTCGGTCTTCAGGCTTGTCCTCGTCCTCCCCACGGACGGCGCCAACTGTTGTGGTTACAGACCAAACAGAGAGAGAGATGGTAGTGGAGAGGTGGTCGTCTTCTTCTCCACCCTCCCCCTCCTCCTGATATATATATTCATATGGAGTATGCTTTTACAGTTATGCCCTTACATCCGTACATCCTTATTAGGGGCACTTATATCATTACACATGTTACTCTGGTTCTTATAACCTCCTAACAGGCCTGCTGGGCTTAGGTGGGGGCCATCCCTACAACAAGATTGAAATAAGGTGATGAGTAAAGGTATTGGTGGATTTATATTTGACCTTTGGAGGTGTATGGTGTGGTATTTGGATGGATAAATCGGAGGAATTTTGTTGGATTGGATTTTAACAACAAGGATAGGTAACTGAGTTTTGGAAAAATAGGGAATGTGATAAGAATTATTGGATTTTAGGCTTTGATCAATGATACTTGTGGGGACCCCATGCGTGGGAGCATCCGTAGTCGTTGCATGTGTTTTGTACTAGTCCCATGATCAGTAGCTAGTACACATTCACATCATTGTGATCACATCCATACACATTGCACATAAATAGCTTACATAAAATGGATGATATCATATATGCGAGGCATAAAAGAGTACATACACATAAGGCCGATCAGCCAAATGACCAACATAGTCTCGAACAAAAACAACGGAAGTCTAAGAACAAAAGTATCCAATGATTTGCCATCATAACTGGCAGGCAACCAACTGGAGTCAAACCCTAGAAGGAACCCTCATCAAATTCCCTGGTGCTAAGGGCGAAATACGCATTGTCGGGCATGAAATCTTCATTGTCTAATCAACAACAAGTTAAGCAAGATTGAGTACATTATGTACTCACCAAGACATGTAATGTATTGCAAAATTTTACATATATGTAAGGCTGTCAAAGGATGAGGCCCTATACTAAGTTATTTTTAGCATGAGATAGGTTTCATTTTGCAATAACATTAAGTAATAATTTGCAAGCGGAGTTGTAAAGAGCATTTGACATGTAATGAAATAACATATGCATAATTTTCATAACAGCAAATCAAAACCATTCACAGCACTCCTCGGTTGTGAGCATCACATCATTCCCAACCTTGGGTATAGCACACAGTTGCATACATGCCATCCTATATGTGTAGTGAAACAGTTTCAAAAGGAAAACTATACCCTTTGTAGCTACATTCAAGCTTGCTCATGACCACGAGCATGGCTATTTAAACAGTTGTTAATACTCTACAGAGGATGTACAGTTTTACACAGATAATCAATTTTTACTATCGGCAACTTCACGCTTCCTTTGGCATGTGATGAAAGTTGATTATTTTATAACCTTTAGATCATCTAGTCCTAACCTTACACCAGCCCACATAAATGTCAAACCTCTCTTAGGTACACCCCTAAGCAAAGATCCTCACTTAAGTCCGTCACCCAAGTAGGCATTCACCATTGCATTAGTAAGCTTTGATCCCAACACCTTGGTGAAGGCAGCACCTACGAGTAAACCTAACCAGGGTGCCTTTTCTACATCTATGCCTACCACAATGCAAGGCTAGACCTAGATAACTTAATTGGCTAAATGCCAGAGCCCATATAACACATGTGGTCGTACGGTGTCACTTAGATGTGCAGCAATAGCATTTGGTCCTTAATTGAGCTAGGCAAGAATCTCCCCCTATATACATGCGAGATTCCCTCACATTTAATAGTATATCATATAACTCTCCTACATCCAAAAACTAGGTTTTTTTATTTTATTTCATACCAAAGTAATAGAGGTTCCCCCCTCTAGTCCAACATTTTTGAAAGCCCACATGTAAATTTGTTTGAAAAATCAAACTTAGCAGAAACTAGTGCTTGTCTAAGCATCTAGACCAGATATCAACGTAGTATTCCTAATATGATAGTATATGTTGTCTAAACCATGTCCTAGAGGTACAATAGTGAGGATATCAAGTTTTCAAGGAGGTTCAATGCATACGAGTGGTCGTAACTACCATTACCCACAATATAGCAATTTTTAATAGAACATACACACATGCATAATAGATTTTACAATAAATATACAATAATTAAAAACACTAGGATCAACATGGTCAAAGAGGGTGCTTGCCTTGCTCTTATTGCTCAGAGAATGTTTCGGAGGACTTCTTGGTGTCGTCTGGCATGGAGTTGTCTAACCGGTAAATAAATCTAGATAAAAGCAAATAAAAGCCAAATAAATAGAGACAAGATGTCGGAACCTGAAGTGGCAACTCCAGGATCCTCAGTGTAAATCGCACTAGTCTAGGACCAGCTAGTGCACATAGTGTAACAGGGATACATATCAAGCACCAATGACAATATTATTAAATTTAAAGAGTACGGCCTTATGGCCAATGTTTACATCACTACTCATTAGCAACAATAATTACTGTGGAAGAAAGAAGATGAAAATGAAGCCCAAGCCTGCCCACAGGCAAACGACTGCAAGCCGTGGCTTACTCATCCTGGTCCTCACTGTAATCGACGTAATCCTCCTCTGTGATGAGATAGCAAGGGTGAGTATAAACTTATACTCCACAAGTCACATGGAGAAATGCAATATAATGTTAGGGGCAACAAAAGGAAGGCATATAGGGTTAGTTCAGCGAAAAGCAATAATACGGAGAAATACAGTAAGTAGATTAAAACTGCTGAATTTAATACAATAAGTAAAAACAGTAACTGTAATTGAAATTATTACCGTTAGTGCAGGCTCCGACCAAACACTAACCTAACCACGTGCATTCCACCTAGACCATCTTTTCCAAAAGACTTCATATGGATTCCATCCATAATGTTTTCACAAATCATTTTGAAAAATAAAATCTAATCCATGAAAAACTTTACTCAGCATGCTCATGACCGTGGGCACGGCTATCCAGGATAGATTATACACTCTGCAGAGGTTTTACAGCTTTACCCACAAGACATGATCATCCCATATTGCCACGCGATTAACACACTTTCTTTGGTGTGCTGCAAGGAGATCATGATAAGGCCTTTACAATGCAAAGCCTTCAACCTGGCCAAGCCTCCCCTCTTCGATTGTGCACCGGAAAGCTACTCATGCGAGCAATTACCAGTACCTCTACCATCTCCACCCCTCGCCAAGGCCGCGGTAATATTCCCCACGTCCGTGCAATCAACCTCCACCCCCTCGTCGGCCGCTGCCAACCAGGATCAAACATATGCGAGCACAAGGACGCGAGCTAGAGTACACTATAGCTTTCAACCACTATAGCTTTCGACCACTGTAACTTTCAAAAACTATAGCTTCTAGCCACTATAGCTTTCGACCACTGTAACTTTCAAAAACTATAGCTTCTGACCACTATAGCTTTCGACCACTGTAACTTTTAACCACTATAGCTTCCGACTACAATAGCTTCCGACCATTATAACTTGCAACCACCATAGCTTTCAACCACTATAACTACTTACCACTCTAGCTTTTGACCACTGTAGCTTCTAACCACTATAGCTTCTGACCAATGTAGCTTTTGACTATTATCGTTTTCGACCACTGTAGCTTTCGACTATTATCGGTTTCGACTACTGTAGCTTTCGACCATTATCTCTTTCGACCATTGTAGCTTCCTATCATTGTAGCTTTTGACCACTGTAGCTTCCGACCACTATAGCATCCGACCACTGTAGCTTTCGACCACTATAGCTTCCGACCGCTGTAGCTTTTGACCACTATAGCTTCTGACCACTGTAGCTTTTGACCACTATAGCTTCCGACCACTGTAGAAATTCCAAATTTTCCTTTTTCTTTAGTTTCAGACTTTCGAAAGCCTGTATTTCTTTATCCGATTGGACCTGTTCAAGTTTCTAAATTCTTATAAAATCCTAAATTATCCATTTCTGGACTCCTTTTTAATTTTTGAATTTTATTTGGTTTTGTTTGTATTTATTCACTTTGTTTTTTGTGCGCGTAGACTACGACAACTCTGGAGAGTTCTCTTTGACAATTCATAGCATTAAGACTTCAAGTAAGGCAAGTTACACCTTTGATCATGTTTCTCCCAGTAATTTAAATTATTTATTTCATTTTTAAACTATTATGCATGTGTCCTTTTATTCAAACTTAGTTTAAATTCTAGTTTAGTTTAAATTCAATTTAAATTCTAGTTATACCAATTCCTTTTTATATGGCCAAATTTGACATTGAACACAAACATGCCTTGTCACTCTAGATAAAAACCTATTAGTACAAAATCTAGTTTAGACTTAGGCATTGGTATGAGAGTGGGTGCTTGCTGGTTCTCATTGTTGTTCGGTGACATGATGATGATACCAAGCACAAGGGGTATGTAGGTAGCACCTAAGTCATATCGTACTACCATAAGTCTGGTATGGGACAGATCTGACTAAGTAATTTGTGAAGTTCTAACTTTGGTTTCGCTATAGGCTGAATGTGAGCGTGGCGTAGGCCCCAATAAGTCTCACATGGCACAAGAGGGGCCCTAACTTGTGGATTAATGTTGTGGCAAAACCTTAGTGGTGGCGTGACCAATTGCCGTGTTCGTGTTATAATTGATGGCGGGAGCTGTAATAACTTGGTGAATTCAGGATTGGTCAAGAAGCTTGGCTTGACCACACGTGCGCAAACTCACCCATACCACATTCAGTGGTTCAACAACAGCGGTAAGGTGAAAGTAACACAATTTGCGAGAGTGCATTTTTCCATTGGTTCCTATCATGATGTTGCTGATTTCGACGTAGTACCTATGCAAGCTTGCTCACTTTTATTAGGTCGTCCATGGAAATTTGATACCGATGCAACTCATCATGGTAGAAGTAATAAGCACTCTCTTGTGCACAAAGGAAAGAAAATAACTTTGCTACCTTTGACACCTACTGAAATTGCTAATTGTGATAAAGAGCTAACTGAAAATAAGAAGAAAGAACTTGAACATGAATATGAAAATCAGCAAGTAGTGAAAAATGTTTTCCCACCTAAGAAAGAGAGGTTGGCACCTAGTTCTAGTACCGAGGGAATTAAATTATAGGGTTGTGTCATGCTTGCAACCAAATCTGATCTTGCTGAAATTTGTCATGATGATATGCCATGCTATGCTTTGATATGCAAAGATGCTTTATTTTCACTTGATGATGTATCTAGCTCTTTGCCGTCTGCTGTCACTAACCTTTTGCAGGAATATAAGGATGTGTTTCCAGCTGAGATATCCCCGGGGCTGCCGCCTATTAGAGGGATTGAACACCAAATTAACTTAATTCCAGGAGCGACTTTGCCAAACCGTGCGGCGTATAGGACCAATCCAGAGGAGACTAAGGAAATTCAGCGACAAGTCCAAGATCTTTTGGACCGAGGGTACGTACGGGAAAGCCTTAGTCCTTGTGTTGTGCCTATTCTTTTGGTTCCTAAGAAAGGTGGTAGTTGGCGTATGTGTGTTGATTGCAGAGCCATTAATAATATCACCTGTTCTTCCGCTGTTTTACCTTTAATTTTGGCTTATGTGCCGTTATGATGTAATCTTGGCCACAAGGCTTGTACTCATTTAATTAATAAAGTTTGTTATTATGCGTGATATGTATCCCTGTTAACCCTATGTGCACTAGTTATTCTTGAACTAGTGTGATTTACACAGAGGATTCTGAAGTTGTTGTTTCATGATCCGACATGATGGTTCTCAAGTTGATAGTCTGCTCCTCAGGTTCATCCATGTCCTCATCAGACTCCTCACAGACCTCGTGAAAAGAGCTCTATTCACTTTCAGTTTCTAACTCTATTTCTGGAATTGGAACCTTTCCGCTTGTTTCTCTGGTCCTTTGTGCTAACTCTACCTCTAGATTAGTCGTAGAGTGTTGAGGAGGAACTTGAGTGGTCACCGATTGAGGGAGAGCAGATATTTGGTATGAAGAGCCTGCTCAGAATGCAGGAGACCCATAGTGCTTGCTGATAGTGTCCTTTGTCCGAGGCATCTTCAGATAGAGATGAAGGGATAATTAGAACAAAGAGAATTGGTTTAGAGCTAAACGAGATGAAGTGATTTGGTTTTTCAGCAAAATTAGTAGTACTGCAGTGTACAAGGTGGTAGTACTAGATTATGATCGTACCGCCAATCATCTTCTGGTTTACCATTTTACGGCAATACTGCCATGTAATGGTCGAGATGATCGTATTGCGATAGTACCATAGGCGTCGAGTGGTAGTACCGCTTTTGCTAAACTGAATCTAGGGCAAACCACATTTAATCTAACTAGAAATTTTTATGGATTGAATCCACGGAAGTTATGTATAAACATCATATAATGCTAGTGTAGTGGTTACATACCAAACAGAGAGAGGGTGGTATGGTAGTGGAGAGTTAGGTGAGCAATGCTTGGGGGATTCCCTATGGCTCGGATGGCTTATATATTCACATGGGGAGCATTTTACAATTGTGACCTTACACCCAAGCATCCCTCTCAAAGGGCAGTTATGTCATTATATATGTCCCATCTTTCGGCTTTACAGCCTCCTAACAGGCCGGCTGGGCTTAGGTGGGGGCCACCCCTACAACAGGAGCCTCTCATGGTGAAGGGCTTCACGGGCCGAAGCCATCCCTCCGTCCCTGCGGCCTGTGACCTTCTAAGGTGTTTAGACAAAACTGGGTCTTGCTGGTGCAGTGCATTCTGATGGCATGGACACGGGGCAGAAGTTGTTGCCGAAGACGTCCTCCAGTTGCGAGGTGTACGCCCCGAACGGAGCCGGTCCTTCAACCCGGGGGCGCGGAGTCAAATCGGGCTCCGAAGCCGTCGTGCAGGCTCAAAGTGGCGGTGGGCTCCGACGTCGCACGCCTCCAATGGTGAGTGAAAGTCGGAGTCATTCCGTCGAGACAAATTCAGTGCCGATGTCGCCGCTGGAGTGAATGGCTAGTGGTCCACTGCCAATGCATTTGATGACCCCGAAAGTCACGGCGTCCCCTTGTGTGCGACGGGAGTTGTACCGTGTCATGTGGCCGTACAACAGCGGCGGTGCGCTCGCTCCTGAGGGGGCGAACGCGTGGCAAGACACGATTAGCACGGCGTGGGGTTGGAGGCATTGCGGTCACATGCCATTGCGACGCTTCTCCTCCCGCTGGTTGAACTCCCGCCGGTTGGACTTCCCAGGTGAGGGGGAATGGGTATATATGTGCTGCTAGTGCTACGGCATCGTCATTGCCTGCGGTCTCAGCCGGGTATGGCTGAGATGATGTTGTTCCCCAAAAATGGGCCTCTTCCGTTCATCCACATTCTACGATGGCGCTGTTTCGTGGCGGACTTGGCAGCGCAATTTAGAGAATGTTGATGAACGGAAGGAGGCCTATTTTTTGGGTGCTTGGTAAGGCTTATCGCCGATAACCGGTGGTGCTTCCCGATGGAGGGGGAGCACAGACGGCTGGGTCTCCACCGGTTGTTGCTCTGCCGAAGGCGTCCTCCGATCGCGAGTTGCATGCTCCTCGCTCACGCGTTGCGCTCCTGTACGTGACGTGCATCCGGGCATGGCTAGGGTGACCTTGCCCTCAGAAGTAGGTCTGCTTCAGTTCATGTGTGTTCTATGATAACAGAGAGCGGTGATGAACTGAAGGAGGCCTATTTATGAGAGTTCGGTCAAACCCTATCGTAGGCGACCGGTCACGCTTCCCGATTGAGGGGGGCTTGGACGGTCGATTCCCCGCTGGTTGGTGCTGTGCCGAAGGTGTCCACCGGTCGCGAGGCGTATGCGTGCTGCGGAGCCGGTCCATGCTGGCGAGGCCAAGTCGAAGTGGTCGCTTCAGCCCGCGGACGCGGCGTCGATGCAGGCTCCAGGGTCGGGTACCTATTCGGGCTTGCTCGAGGCGGGTTTCGGAGTCTTCACGCGGAGTCGGGATCGGAGGGCCGCCCGGTGCCTCGCTGCTAAAGGTGGTGTATTGAAGATACTGTAGAGTAGGCCTGAGGTTGGCGTGCGGCGAGACTGGACCGGCGCGTCCTGCGCTGTCAGCGGGTGGACACGAAGTTGGAGTAGGCTCTAGAATCATCTCATCGGCTCGAAGTTGAGGCGGTATTTAGCTTCGGTGTTGGCGGAGCCGCCTCGCGGGGTCGAAACCGAAGTCGAAGTCAGAGTTGCTCCGCGGAGGCGGAGTCGACGTCAAAGTCGGAGTCGGGGCAACTGGTTAGTGGCTTGTGACACTGCATTGATGGCCCCGAGAATCGCGCCCATCACTGATGTGCGATGGAAAGTGGGCCACGCCGTGCGGCCGCACGACCGCAGCCATGCATTCATTCTCAAGGGGACGGACACGTGGCGCGACTTAATTAGCGTGTTGTGCATTGTCAGACTGTCACACGACTGCAACCGCGTGCTTAGTCCCATTAGGACGGGACGCGTGGCAGCGTGGGATTGGCTTGTCGTGCGTCGTCAGGTGGTCACGACCACGGTCGTGCGCGTGGGCAGACGTGCCACCTCAGCTTCCACCGGTTACGCTTCCCAATCGTGGGGGAGGCGAGCGGTTTGGCTTTCGCTGGTTACGCTTACAGGCGTTGTGGGAGGTGAAAGGGCTTTATAAACCCCTTTTGGCACCACGCCAGCATTCTGCTTCGTATACCTTCTGCCCCCCTTTGCTCTTTTGCGCGCTGTGCTCTCGCCCCCCTTCGCTGTTGCGCCTTTACTCGTCGCCGTCTAGCTCCTGAGGGATGATGGCCCGTGGCGAAGAACGTGCTCACCAGGCCGGCAAAGACGCCCCATCCTGGCGATCATCGTCGATCAAGGTGGAATACGCGCTCGAGGGGCGTGAGCCAATGCTGATGGACAAGCAGTGGGTGGCGACGGAGAAAATAGAGAGTCCTTGCTCCCGCATCTTGGGCCTGACTCTCACGATGGAGAACACGATTCGAACTCTGTTGTGCGAAGGGAAGCTGTCTGACCACCGCGAGGTGCGTTTGCCCATCAGCGACGGGAAGAACCACACCCGGAGAAGTCAGAGGCGATTATCTTCGTCGCTTATTTTGAAGCCGGTCTTTGAATCCCAGTGGCCATGATCGTCGGCGATGTCTTGCGGACCTTCGGGCTGGAGCTGGCGTAGTTGACTCCGAACGCGATAGCCCGTCTTGCCGTCTACAGCTAGGCACTACGTATGGAGGCATGCTAGCCTAGTGCCTCACTGTTCGCGTTCCTTCACGACACACGGTGCCACCCGAAGAAGCTGGAAGGGGGGACGTTTTCCAACTTCGGCAGTATCAACTTCGTCCTGCGGTCGCAGTGTGGGAAGATTTTCCCAGCCAACTCGACCCAGACGAAGTGGGAACCGAACTGGATGAAACAGTGGTTCTACCACCGCGTGGCGAGCGGCAGTGGCCTCGAGTTTACGGGCCGGCCGGTGTCATTCAATACCTCGCTAAGCATGTCGACCGATGACGAGGATAGACGGAGAGCGCGGAGGCTTGTGGGGATCACCGCCCGCTTCAACATGCGCAACCTCACCGAGGAGTTCGTCATGTATGGTGTGACGCCGCTTGCCGATGGGTGGCGCATCCAACCTGGGGGCCTTCAGCGCGACGATGTCCGCCCGTCTGTATCCTCGCTGCCAAGGCCCTCCAACCCTCGTAAGTCTTGGGGTGGAGCCTTCTTGTCCCCTTCTTTTTTTTCTTTTTTTTTGGGTTGACTCCACTTTACCTTGCCTGTAGGGTTTCTCCTGGGGACGCAGAGCATGCGGTGGTCGTGTTCTTTGGGCCGTATGCGGCCAAGAAGCATAGCCTACGCTGGCCGCAATCGCGAGGCGGTTAGGCGGATAAACCGGTGTCGCGGCTCGGGCATTCGCGTGCGAGCGCTACTCCGCCCCGAGCCGCCTTTTAAATCATGACGACGACGGCAACGGGAAGGGGTTGCCCTCTCAACGGAGGGCCCGGTCCTCCGCGGCCGTAGCTGGTCCGCCAGTTGCTGCTTGTAACACCCTAGAAAATTTAAATCTGAAATATGTGGAGCTTTTGAATTTTTTTGCAATGTGTTACATTTGAATTTGGAGTTTATGGGATTTTTTGAAAATTTGGAGAATGATTCCAAAGGTTAAAAAGAACAAGAAGAAAACCAAACATGTTTAAACAATAGAGAATTAAAAATTTAAAGTAAGAATCTGAAAAGATGATCCAGAAGAGACAGGGAGAGAATTGACTTAAACAAAATATTTCATTGTGGAGAATAATGTACATGAGGACATTGGCCACCAATAAATAAGGGTCAAAGGATCTTACTAATGGAGTGGTGTAAAAGTATATATACATATATAAAAATATGCATATGAACAATTAGAATATTAAAATAGGCATAAGCAATGTATATATGTACATGACTCTAATTCTAAGGATTGGTAATAAAAAGGGGGAGAAATAGGTAATCACATGTGGGTATACATGTATAAATATGCAACTGTATATATGTGTATATATACACATATATATATATGTATATACATAATTAGACACTTCTTCAAAATGTGTAAGTGCACAAAGAGTAAGAATGGCAGCAAAAAGGTAGAATAATAGGAGCAACATAATACAAGTATGTATAAAATAAAGGAATAAAAAAATAAAGAAATTAAAAAGAAAGAAAAATGGGCCGGCCAGCTGACCAAATTGGTCCATCCAGCCGGCCGGCCGCCCCCGCACCCCATCCCATTTGGCCCAGGCCCGCTCCCCTTCCTCCTCTGCGCGGCGCCCCGACCCAGCGCTCCCCTCTTCGGACCGCCCGACACCGGTGCTATCCTTCAGACCAGTGGATGCCGGCGCCACTCCGCCGTAACCTCGCGGCCCCCACCGCCGTCCCGTCGCGCGTAGCACCCGCGTCACCAACTACAGGCGCCTGTCCTCTCCGCATCAAGGCCGTAGCCGCCCATGCCGGAGACATGGCCCGGTCAGCTGCGCGCGAGGGCCACAGCTCCGCCGGACCACGGCCAGTCCGCACGTCCCTCCAACCGCATCATGCTCGGTCACCTCATCTGTCGCCTGGACTGTAGCCACGCTGTCGCCACACCTTCTGCCATGTCCGGCCACCCACCCGCCTGTCACCGCCCCGCTTTTCCGCTGTATAAAAACCCCGACCGGAGCTTCCAAACGCATCGCCCGAGCTCCCTCATCCTTCCTCCTTAAGCAATCGAGCCCTAGAGCCCTCCTTCCCCGCCGGCGATCCCCTTCTTCCCCGCGGCCGGTCACCTAGCCCGCCGCCGCCCTACTGCACCATAGTCTAATTGTTTGCACCCACACCATCTCCTGGGCGCCGTGACACTGACGCCACCCCTAACCGAGCTCCCCGCCGCCCCACCGTCGCCGGCGTCGAGATCAACCTCAAGCCGCTGCCGTCGCCGCTCGCCGCCAACCCCTCTCCGGCGTCCCCCGGCCCCTGCCGACCCCACCATCGGGTTCCCCGGCGTCTGGACGTTCCATTTTGCCCGTCACCCCCAACCCTCCGGCAACCCACCACTGACCGCACCGCCGCCTCCTCCGCCTCGGCCTTCCTCTGCTCGAGCTCCCTGTTGCCGCTCGGTTTAAGAGGATAGAGCGCCCCTTACTGGTAAGCAACACCCGAGGGAACTCCTAGCTACCAGCGCTGCGCTAAGAATCCACCCAGGCCACGCGCGTTCGAGCCACCGCTCCGCCGCGCCGGGTGGGTTTTGGCGAATATTTTTTTTGGGATGGTTACTGTGCGCCAGTGGGTCAGCCGAATTAGTAGGAAAGTGAGAAAGGGTATAGGGTTGTATATTAATTCCTTTGGCATGAATAGCTAGCTTGGACCATGAGATGTTATGTGTATATATGTGTGTGTGTGTGTGTGTAGGACGCTGAAATAGGGCACCATGGTGTCTGGGCACCAAGCCTCCCTACTTTTGTATTGCATTTAGATACGTGCTAGTGCAATAGCATATAATACATCATGCATGCTAAATCAATCATAGATGGAAAGTCTTAATCACGGATGGAAAGTCTCAATCACACTAGCACGCATCTAAAAGTAATTCAAAGGCAAGGAGGTTTGGTGCCCAGACACCATGGTGCCCCTGTTATTTTACCTATATATATAGACACATATCCATGTGTGCACATATGTGCATATATAATAAATATCCCTTTTTAAATCTTTAGCAAATAAATAGAATGAATAATTAAGTGTAATTTAAAATGGCACATGTAATAGCAAAAATCTGGTATTATAACCTTGTGTATTAATCCCTACAAATTCCAACTAGGGGTATTTAGGGACTTTTGAGCATGGATATTTATCATGTGATAGAAGATAACACTTAGGTATAGGTATAACATGAGTAATTCTTTAAGCCCTTTTGTCAAGTGAGAGGGTTTAGTGATAGTGTAATTAGGGTGATTGCTCACATAAAATAATGACCATCAAACAAAGGGTGCAGAGATCAACCATTTGAAAGATAGGCTATAAGACATTATTAGCAACCTAGGATATAACACCCAAATTTAATTAGAGAATAGAGCATACCAAAATGACTATGGTTAAACTTTAATTAATCAAGGTGGGATTACTTTAGCACCAAAGCAAATGAAACTAAAAATTTGATGTTGGAGTTATTTGGATCTTTTGGTAAGTGATTATTTGGTTTGCTGATTGCCTTTTTCCTTTTTATCCAAATTTTCGCGCACGTTAAAAATAGCGTACGAGGCTCAGGAGGAGGAAGCAGAGGCAGCAGCTCTAGAAGCTTCAGACAACCCAGAAACCACCCACTGTGACCAAGGCGAGTCAATACTTTGATCATGTTGAACCTACATTTTCTGCAAATTACTTTTGTTTAAACTATCAAATTGCATGCCGTTATTTTATATGCAAATACGTGTTTAATTTAGAATTCTAGTTAAATGCCTATTCTCTAACTTGATTAATATTACCCCTCCTTTGGAATGCATGAACATGAGAATCTTGTCGCCCTAGCAAAATTATAATAGTAACCTTTTGAAAATAAGTCCATAATTATATGCCATGCTTAGTTTTGCTTAGATACTTGTGGGAGTAAGAACGTCCAAGCATCACTTTAATCATGAGAAAATGTGGTTGGGCAGTCATGGTGGTAATGACTGGTGTATGTTGGATATGGTTATTTTATACTCCCAAAAATCTCAAATTGCTTATTTGGCTGGGCGGATGGTTCGGGGGTATGGTGCAGGTGTGCACGAGAGTGTGGTTTGTGGTAGAACCGCCCAGATAACCTTAAGGACTGAATCTTGTCATGACCTCCTATGTAAAAACAAGTACAACCACAAGTCTGCAAAGTACAACTGGGCCTAGTAGATTTACCGGACCCTGAAAGTCATCATCATCGGTGGAGGAGGTGAGGTAGTGCAAGCGACTATCTGTGTGGCGGGCTTGAATGGGACATCCACGGAGGGTGAGGTTTTGTTGTGGCGTGCTAGCAGTGTGGGTAGCCAGCTGCTAGGCGTTCAGAAGGAGAACATCCCGCACAACGTATGGGACCCACCGCAAGTGGGAACAGCCCATAGGGTGAGATGATGGAAGGGGCGAGGTTTGTTCAACAGTTATGGTGATGGTTTGCTCAACCGCACAGCTAAGGAATCGTGTGGGGCAACGAGTGAACTGTCTCTTGTGGGTAAAGTGTGCAAACTCTGCAGAGTCAAAACTATTCGAATAGCCGTGCCCACGGTCAAGGGCGGACATGGGAACTTAACTAGATATAGTTCTATTTCAAAAATCTTGAATCATGGAATGGGAAATGGAGGGCAGTGGAAAGCCCTAACTGGTGTTGTCCTAGGTGTTGTCCCAGTGGTAATGTAAGCGGTTATAACGCTGAAAGTATAGCATATGGTTTGGAGGCCATGTAATGGTGGATGGTCTCTAGATCACTGGTATTATAGCATTCTGACACACACTCACACTTTGGTTCAAAATTGCTAGGTCATAGGGATTTTTAAGTAATTGTATTCAAAAGCACTCCACGCAAAACAAAATAACCCCAGTCTTCTCTTGATAAGCCCTGCATACTACTTAACTGCATTCTGTGTGTTGGCTCGCTGAGCACGGTGGATTGTGCTCACACTCACCTTATCAAAACCCCTATGCATATGAAGATGCCCCCGCTGCAGAAGAAGGGAACAACGCCGAGAATTAGGGCGCCTCTCGCGTGTTTTAAGTCCTAGGTAGATAGACTATGGTTTAGTGTGCCTATAATTATTGCCCTAGCTTGGGTAATAATCGTATGGCACATATTTACCCCCAGTCGCTGCCTGTGGATTAAAGGTCTACCTTGCTTTTGCTTTCGCTGTTGTACTTTTGTATTGAGAACATTTGGCCTGGCTGGCCCTTATGTAAAACTAATGTCCGACGTGGTATAATTCAACCCAGCTATGTAATATTATTATGTGTTGATGTAATTCATGCAATGTATTAAATGATGCAGCAATGTACCTGTGAGCACTATCTACTGATTCAGGGAATAGTGTAGTGGTTTCACAGGAGATTCTGGATTGAAAAATCTGGGTCCCATAGCGCTGGTATCAGAGCATACGACTGTAGGGTAAAAGCCATAGAATGGTCATTAGAAGGGACTTAGGGTTATGATTTTAAAATTTATAAAAAAGAACTTCTCAAAATATAGCGTATTATGTCTACTCGTATCCTTCCTAGATCTATTCTGCTCTACTTTTCAGTTGTTATTTTCTTAAAAAGTTACTAACACCAGTATATTAAACTACAGATGGCAGGAGCCGTCGCCGAGGGACACTGGGACTTCTTAGCCCACGGTGTTCGGGAGGGGGAGTTTGCGAGCTTGCTTCGCAAGCTACTCCACTACTTTGGCTACAAGAAGCAGCCCATCTACCGGGGCAGGAGGACCAGGGTTGGAGCAGACGAGTCTTGGCTAGTGGAGGTCTTCGTCTACGCCAAGGACGAGAGGAACCCCCCTCACGTCTTCCCGACCACCCACAAGAGGAGCACTATGGCCGCAGCACTCCAGGACGCCACTCGTTTGGATGTGGCCTGCCTTTGCGACCTTCACGGGTCCACACTACGACGGACTCCCTTTTGCTACTACCTGCTGCGTCGAGAGGGCGACCGCTACGACGAGACCCTCACGCTCGAGATGGAGGACGACCCGATGCTGACGCATCAGGTGGACCTCACCCGGGCCCTGGGGACGATCCATGTTATGACACAGGAGGAGATCACGACGTTGTGTGAGCGCCTGCACGCCCACCACAGCGAGGTGGAGTCGCTTCGTGAGCAGCTTGCCTCGTGCGAGGTGGCCTTGGCGGAGGCTAAGGCAGAGGCGGCTGTTGCACGTGCCTATTCCCAGCAGGCCCCTGAACCGGTTTCGGCCCCAGCACCGCCCCCACCAGGCTCAGGGGGACTACGTACCAGACTCACCGCTCGTCAGAGCGTGCGGCTCCCGGGGCCACAGTCCGCTTTGCGCCATGGAGAGACTCGCGGCAGCCACAGCCGTAGCCGCTCCCGCTCCCACTCCGACACTGACCCGTCAGAGTTTAGCGGCAGTCGTTCCCGCTCCCAGTCGCCGGGCTACAGCTCCTCTAGCCCAGATGTTGGACCTATGGAGGAGTAGTCGGCTTGGTAGGGTGCTTGCTGTTGGTGGGTTAGCAGCAGCAAGTGCAGGTCCCCGGTTATGGTAGTATCAGTTTGTGATCGTTTCCTAGTCCTGTGATGTATAATTATGAACTATAAGTATGTTATGTGTTTGTTAAGTCCAGCTTGACCTAAAAACTCTAGCAGCTGGCTACGTGATGTGTAACTTATGCTTAATGAACTGGCCTTGTGTTTAAAAATTTCTGTGTCATTTGCCTTATTTGGTCTTTTGTTTGGAGCTTCTATGTGTCTGTCTTGGGTTGAGGTTTCCTTTCATGGTTAGAGCTAGAGTCTTAATTATACTGCAATGCCTGCAGATGGCCAGTCACCGTGTCACTCATGCCCAGGCCGGAGCCAATCCAGATATGCAGGCCGAGGTTGAGGCCAACCAGGAGGAGCAAGCTGTTGGGCGGGGAAGAGGCCCAAACCAAGGGGTGAATCTCCCACCAGCACCAGCCAACCCGTCAATGGCCCAAGTGATGGCACAGCAGACGCAACTACTGCAAGCCATCTATGCAGGCCAGCAGCCTAACGCCCACGCCCACAACTTCGATCTTGGTGACTTCATAAGAACCCGCCCCCCTCACATTCGCGGGAGCAGATGAGCCCTTGGAGGCAGAAGACTGGCTGAGGGACATTGAAAGAAAGCTCCGCTTGGCCAAGATTGCGGATGATGACCAAGTCATCTTCGCTACCCACCAGCTTCAGGGAGCTGCAACTGCTTGGTGGGAAAATTATCTGGCAGCTAAGGGACAAGATGACACCCCCCGCTGGAGCTAACCCAGAGGTTATTCCATGGGCTGAGTTTAAAGCGGCTTTCAAAGCCAATTTCATTCTAGTTGGAGTTATGCGAATGAAGAAAAATGAGTTTCGTACTTTGAAGCAAGGAAACATGTCAGTCAGTGAGTACCTCACCAAATTCAATCAGCTGGCCCGCTACGCCCCAAAGGATGTAGCGGAGGAAGAGGAGAAGATGGACAGATTCTTTGTGGGGATGAATGAGGAGCTGCGAGTGCAGCTAATAATGCAAGACTTCACCAGTTTTCATCAGCTGGTGAACAAGACTTTGATCCTAGAAAGTGAGAAGAGGACCCTGGAAGCAATCCGCAAGCGCAAGCAAGTGGCTCAGCGGCCCCAGGGGAGGTTTGTTCAAAGGCTCTTCGACAACTCCTCCTTCTCAGGATCAGCCCAATTTAAGAAACCTGCTTCCACCCCTCGTCCAAGTGGTAGTTCATTCCAAACACCGCGCCCGGCCAGCCAGTTTTCTAGAGTGAACCCCATCTCCGGCAGAAGCTGCTTTGGATGTGGTGAAGTGGGCCACTTTGTCAGCCAGTGCCCGCAGCGGCAGAATTCTCCAGTGAAGTTCAACCTAGGGACCACACCTGTCAGAGGTCAAGCATCAGCGCCCAATAAGGGAAACCAGACCCCTCAAGCTAACAAGTCAGCCTCAACCCCCAACCGCGGTCGAGTCAACCATATCACCGTGGAAGAGGCTAAGGAGGCTGTCGGAGTTCTGATGGGTACGTTCTCTGTTAAGTCTCTGCCAACACAAGTTCTTTTTGATTCTGGGGCTTCACACTCATTTATATCAAAGAGATTTGTGGATAAGCTAGAGCTGCCCACTTATCCTTTAAAGAAACTATTGTCACTTAGCTCTCCAGCGGGAATTATTAATGCCACCCTAGTGTGCCCTGGGGTAGTGATTACCATGGAAAGATGTGACTTCCTAGTAGATCTAATAGTTTTGCCCTCCCAGACCCTGGACATCATACTAGGGATGGATTGGCTCGCGAGATATGAAGGGATCATAAGTTGTGCCACTAGGAAAGTCAAGCTAACCAAATGTCCTGGGTATACAATAGAAGTGAAGGTGGACCGCCCATACTGATGGGGTCGTGCCCTATATTATTGTGAAGATGTACCATTGGAAGGGATGCTAGTGGTACAAGAATACCCCAAAGTATTTCCCAAAGAGCTTCCGGGCATGCCGCCCGATAGGGATTTGGGATTTGTCATCAATCTGAAGCCCGGTGCTGCCTCCATCTCTAAGAGGCCATACCGGATGACTGTGGATGAGTTAGAAGAGTTGAAGAAGCAACTTCATGAGCTGCAGGACAAAGGATTTATCAGGCCGAGTTCCTCACCTTAGGGATCCCCGGTCATCTTTGTGAAGAAGAAAGGTGGTACCGCTCGGATGTGTGTAGACTATCGGGTCTTAAATGAAGTGACCATCAAAAACAAGTACCCCCTGCCTAGGATTGACGACCTATTTGACCAACTTGGAGGAGCCACTGTATTCTCCAAAATTGACTTGAGGTCGGGCTACCATCAGTTGAAGATCAGGCCCGAGGATATTCCAAAAACTGCCTTCACCACGAGATATGGGCTGTATGAATTTATAGTCATGTATTTCGGTTTGACAAATGCTCCCGCCTATTTCATGAATCTCATGAATAAGGTCTTCATGGAATATTTGGATAAGTTTGTGGTAGTATTCATCAACGATATTCTTATCTACTCCAAGATTGCAGAAGAGCATGCTGAGCATTTACGCTTAGTACTGGAGAAGCTAAAGGAGCACCAGCTTTATGCCAAGTTCAGCAAGTGCGAGTTTTTGTTGTCAGATATCAGCTTCCTCGGTCATATAGTGACTACTGGGGGAGTATCAGTGGACCCAGCTAAGATTGTAGCTGTGATGGAATGGCAACAACCCACCAGTGTCACCGAAGTGCGTAGTTTCCTCGGGTTGGCAGGATACTACCGAAGATTCATAGAGGGATTCTCTCGAGTTGCCAGGCCCTTGACCCAACTACTCAAGAAAGAGCAAAAATTTGAGTGGACCAAGGCCTGTGAGGAAAGCTTTCAAGAACTAAAGAAGAGGTTAACCACCACCCCTGTGTTGGTTCTACCAGATGTACGCAAGGACTTTGAGGTATACTGTGATGCCTCCCATCAAGGCCTTGGATGTGTGCTCATGTAGGGGGGCAAGGTGGTAGCATATGCATCAAGACAGCTTCGCCCTCATGAAGTAAATTACCCAACCCATGATTTGGAATTGGCTTCAGTGGTGCATGCACTAAAGATTTGGAGGCATTATCTGATCGGAAACCATTGTGACATATATACTGATCACAAGAGCCTCAAGTACTTCTTCATGTAGTCCCACCTCAACTTGAGGCAGAGAAGGTGGTTAGAGCTAATCAAAGATTACGACTTAAGTGTTCACTACCACCCCGGCAAGGCTAACGTGGTAGCTGATGCCTTGAGTCGTAAGACATATTGCAACAACCTCATGGTTTTGGAGCAGCAGCCAAAGTTGTACAAGGAAATATTGGCACTCAATTTGGAGATCGTGGATCAAGGCACTTTGGCGGGCTATGGAAATTCAATCAAGCATAGAAGAGCGGATTATGGCCGCTCAGCAAGAGGATCCGACTGTATTGAGGCTAAAAAGATTGATGGAAGCAGGGAAGGCTCCCAAGATGACAATTGACCATGAAGGAGCTCTGCGGCACGCCCGGCCCGGTTAAATTTGAAAAAATAGCTGTTTTTGAGCGTTCGGGGTAAAAAAAATTCAAAAAAAAATAGCGAAAATTCGGGAAAAAAACTAAAATTTTTTCTATAAATAGGGGGCATCTGACCTCCATTTTCCACACCTAAAACCTCACTCTCATCTCTCGGTTTAGCTGTGAAAAATCCAAAAGTCTTTGCGCAAATTTGGTGAAAATTCGGGCAAAATTCAGAAAATTCAAAAATCTTCAAAGATTTTTGTGAGAGCTGCAAAGGAGGTAATAGTGCTGTATTATTTTAATTTTTTGCTATTATTTGTTGGTTTAATTTTTTTGCTATTATTTGTTGGTTTAATAGTAAGTTAATCGTTCTTTACTATTTCAATTTGCAGTTGATTTAATGGAGAATTACGATTTTCAACTCTCCGAATTCGGCCTCTTGGTTATGCAATCGTTTCAACAAGCATATCCATCCGCGGAAGGTCCACATGTACAAACTGGAGATGCCGAAGAAACGACGGCCCCGGTGGCGCAGGGTCCAATCGATTCATCTTCTGCTGGCTCAACAAGTGCATCCACGACCCAAAGCACGGGTGCAAAAAAGAACAAGAGCTAGTACATCAACAGTTTGGAATGATTTTGACAAGAAGTTCAAGACCGATGATGATGGGACTTCGGTGAGGTATGCTGTTTGTAAAATTTGTGGTAATGAATTGACTGCAAAATCTTCAGGTGGGATGAGTCATCTACAACGACATGCTACAAGCTGCAAAAGAAGGCAAGGAATACAAATGCGCCAGACACAGCTGCAATACAACCCCGACGGCTTGGTACGTACGTGGGAGTACAACCTACAGGTAGCTCGGGAATCTCTTTGTAGATTAATTGCTTCTCAAGATTTACCTTTAAATTTTGGTTAGTCTGATGCTTTCCAAAAATATATTACGACTACTCACAACAACTAGAGATTTAATTAAATATTATAACAATTGTCGTGATAAATTTAAAGAAATGTTTCATACATGTACATTCTCTATTGCTTTGACTTCTAACATATGGAGTAGTAGGGCTAGAGAGGATTATATTAGTGTTGTTGCTTATTATGTTAATGATGACTGGATAATGGAAAAAAAGAATTATAGGATTTAAATTAATTAATGTTTCACATAGTGCTAAAAATATTGCAGAAAGTATTATTAAAGTTGTAGAAGATTTTGGCCTCACGAATAAGATTTTTTCTATAACTTTAGATAATGCAGCTACAAACACTATGAGAGACCATGTGGATATAACCCCATGTGTGTGATGAGTAATTGACATCTGTTTTAGGAAAGTCGATTTTGGTTTGTATGGTTTGGACCATGTCGTTGCACGGTGCAATCGTTTTGGTCGGACCTTGTCGAACTAGGTCGAACGGGCTTAAGTCGTTTATTTTTTGTTTCAATCGGTTTGGGCTTTGAGTATGTCTTCTGATGCTATTGTATGGTTACAATATTTCAGCGGTGCTATGTGATTTATTTCTTGTCTGTGATGGCTGCAGGACGTCGAGGTGGAGTCGTGGCGAGGCATGGGATGACCGGACTAGGCGCGGGCGATGCCGAGGTCAGAACGGTTGAGGTGTGCCGAAGACGGCGAGGACTCGAGGTGGCTGCGTAGCTTGGAGGGCAAGGAATGAGGAAGCTTTCTGGAAGGTGCGCGAGGGGCATTTTGGTGAATACGCAAAGCTGCACTAAAGGAACTGGATTGTGGATAAAGCGCCATGAGTTGTTAAGAGCTAATGGGTAAAGTGGATTGTAAACCCATTAGTGGAGGCTATAAATAGAGAGGGTGTTCTCTAGTAGCCTTCATGGAAATGTGTAACATCCCAAAATTTTGCTTTCTGAAAAATTTAAATTCAAATTAATTATTTTAAAGTATTTGAGTTTTATTTGTATTTGCCCTGAATTTCTATTTTTGAAAAAAAACTGGATTTGAAAAGTATTTTAAGTAAAACCTAAAAATATTGTTAAATAAAAAGATAATTTCAATTTCTATAAAAATCCTAATTCAAATTAATTATTTGGGGTTATTTGGCTTTTATTTGGTTTCCTAGATTTTCTGGAGTTTAAAAATGTATTTGTGAAATTTAAAAGGTATTTTAAAATATGAAATTTAAATATCAACATTAGTTGGAAATAATTTTATTAAGTCCAAAATATCTCCAGGAACTTCTGTGAATTTTTCTGGAATTGTTGGAGGTATTTTCATATTTTTCTGAGGCCTAAATAATTTCCTAGCCTTTTCTGAAAATAAAAATCAAATTCTAAAAATTAAATATCCATCCCCTCTCTCTGGCCGACGCGTGGACGGCCTAGATCCGCCCACGCCGCCGCCCGCCCAATCCAGCCGCACTCCTCTCCTCCGCCTAAGCGCCCGGCCGTCGCCCACCCCGCCTTCTCTCCTCCGGCGACACGTGGCCAGCCCGATGTGCGCCACGCCACCCGTGCGGACCATCCAGCTGCCCGCTCTCCCTCTCTCTCCCCTCTCACTGCCCCGCGGGCCCCGTCCGTCAGCCGCATGCGCCCCACTCCCGTTGCCACCCGGGCCCCGCCTGTCAGGCCCGTCGTCTACCCCGCGCCACCTTCCTTCTTTCTCCCCCTTTTTCCTTTCTTGCGCCGGCGACCGATTCCCCGTGGATCCCCTCCTTCCTTCCTCGGCTTCCTCCGGTTTTGGAACCCCGCGACCAAATCCCCGAGCTTCCGCGCCTCTCCTTCCTTCTGTGGCCCCTATTTCCTTCCCTCCCCTTCCCCTTCCTTTTCTGACCGCCAGCACCGGCGAGCAATTGCCGCTGCCGTGTCCCCCTGTGCCCCTATAAATAGCCCCTAGGCTCTGCCTCCCTCCACACAACCGCCCATCGCTCTCCGCTCTCTCTCCCGAGCTCCGTAGCACCTCAGCACCGTGCCACCTCTCTCCCTGAGCTCCGCCGTTCTCCGATGAGCAATCGTCGCCGCCTCGGTCCTCCCCGGAGCCCGCCGCCGCCACTCCGAGCATCCCCGTGACCATGCGAACCTCCCCGACGCCTCGGCCGAGCCTCCCCGCCACCGGAGCACCGTCGCACCGGAGTACCCGAGCGCGCTCCACCGCTTCCTCACCGCTGGCCATCTCCGCTCCTCGCCGAACCCCGTCGACCCCGCCGTCGGCATCTACTCCGCACCAGGACCCCATTTTTGGACTCCCCCGAACCCCTCCGGACACCTCTCGCCGCCGGCACCGTCGCCTCCGGCCACCCCTGCCCGGCCCCGCCAGCAGGTACCCCTCAAAGGGAGTACCTACCCTTTATGGGTAGGCAACGCCTCCCCGACTGACTAGCTAGCAGCGATCTCCTTTCCCCCCTGGCTCCCTCGGCGCGCGTTCGAGCCCCGGCTCCGCACGCTGAGGTTGAGCCATTTCTTTATTTTTCGCTTGCCGATACTGGGTCCCGCACGTCGGCCGGCTGCCGTCTGCTGCCCGCCGCGCTGTCTGGCCCCACCCATCTCGCGCTCCCCATCGACATCCGGGCCCAGAGCCGGAGGGTCCCATGTCGAGGCAAGGCGGTGAGGCTCACTGTCCAGTGGGTCCCACCTGTCATAGACTCAGAATAAAGCAATAAAATAAAAGATTAAAAAGTAAATCCTGCCAGTGGGCCCCACCTGTCAGAAATTTCATAATTTCTGGATTTATTCAAACTGAGAATTTCAAATGAGCATAACTTTCTCATTTTAAATCCAAATTCAGCCATTCAAATTTATAAATTCATCTAAAATCATAATCTATCCAAATATAGCCTCTATTTGAATTTTTGAGTTTATTTGAATTTTGTTTGTATTTATTTGTTTTGTTGCTCTCTCTTTTCGCGCGTAGAGTCCAACGTTGACGAAGATCTCTCCACTCCGCAGCAGGAAGACCCAGAGAGCGTGCAAGAAGGCAAGTCTCCTTTGATCATCTTGAACCTATGATTTTGAAATGTTTAAATATTTTAAATTATGTGCATTGCTATTTACATAAACCTTTAGTTCAAATCTTAAGGTATTAGTTATCCAACTTTGTTATGCCCTCAATTGAAGTTGAATGCCATGTACCTTTGTAACCCTAGAATTTCCTTGTCTCAATAATGAGAGTATTATAATTATTTGTGAATAGTAGAATGGTAGTATAATGCTTAGTCACACTATTTAATACCTTTGAAATCTTGAAAAGGGAAAATTATGATTTGTTGTAATAACCTTGTGTTTATAAGTCTAGTGGTGATTGGAGTTGCCACTGATCTTTTAAAATAAAATAAAATGTGAAAATTGGTTTAGATTAGGGTGGATGGTTGGTTTGGGTTGGTGCGGCAAGCACGAGATCTTGTAAAGTGTATGTTCCACCCTAGTCAACTAAGGACCGACGCTTGTGTTTGTCCAGACTAAGCACTACCGTACAACCCTAAGTCTATATGGGTACGACCTAGCTGATTAACTCATGATAGTCTAGTTTAGGTACCACCAGTGGAAAGTGGGTGCCAGGGAGTTACTGGTTATTCACAGTGAGGGACAGGGATTTACTGTACTCATATGGCGCAAGAGGGGGCTTCGGATTGGGTAGATTTAACCCTTCTGCGGTGAAATCTCAGCGGGTGGTGTCTAGCTAGTCTAGAGTGAGGTAAAGACTTTGTGATAATTTATCTGTGTCTCATGCCAAAGGAAGCGTGGTGACTGTTAAGATAATTTCTCTTAGGGGTAAAGTTGTACAACCTCTGCAGAGTGTCAAACTATTCGAATAGCCGTGCCCATGGTCAAGGGCGGGCAAGGAATGCATTCACATGGTAGATTTTTTGTTTTGGTTTTAAAATCAAAATTTTGGTATTCCGAGAGTGGAAGGAACTCCCGGAAGGGTATCCTGGCAGTTGGAGCCAGAGCGGGTGGATGGAACCCGCAGTTTTAAACTTGATCAATTGTAATTGGTTGGCTAGTGTTGGTAGACGGAACCTTCACTATAAAGTTAATGATAATTCTGTTAAAACATTTACTTTATTAAATTGATGCTTTCGAAAATAATTAGTAGTAATTGGAAATAAAACATTGCTTTGTGCAAAAGAACCATATAGCCTTCCTTTGTCAAGCCTTGCATCTATTGCATTTTTCCCAAGACTTGCGGAGTACTTTATGTACTCACATGCTGCACTCAAAAATAATATTCAGAAGATTACGAAGTCCAAGAAGGAGACTATGACTACTTCGCGGGTGGATTCGACGAAGGATTCCAGGAGTTTTAGGTCGCGCTTCCCCAGTCAATTGCCTGTGGCGTATTGATGGGTCTCCGCTGAATTTATCTTGCTTCCGCTGTGTTTTGTGTGTGCGAGGTCTTGAAACCTCCTTTGTAATAATGAGACCTTTTGGTCAGTACTCTTTAATATTGTAATAAGACGTTGTTGGTTATGAATCATTTCTATTTAACTGTGTGCACTAGCTTTGATCTGGGACTAGTGCTGAAATACACAGAGGGTCCGAGTTTGGAAATCCGGGGTCCCGACAAAATGAGAGAATGAAAATGAGATGCAGATTTTGTGAGAAGTGAAATGGCTTGAGAGAGAGGTTGTTAGGGTTTTAGAGTTTATTTTGGCTTTGTCTCTCTTGCTTGTGTTGTTTCTCCTTGATTTGTAACTGCATATGGGGTAGTCCTGTGTGTATGTTCTTGTTTGGGTGATGGCTGTAAGAAGGATTATATGTAATCATCCATCTCTTTGCTTCAAAATGAGTTTATCAAAGTCTAAGTTGCTGTGATTTCATTTGTTTTCTCTGTTTGTGCCTTGGTTGTGTTTGTCTCTATCAATTAATTCTTTCGGCAGTGCTCCTATTTGATTACAATTTCTACAGCCTACTTGTTTTTCTAGTTTCTTGCCGAAATTACTGCCTATGGGCTGCTCTCTTTCTCTGCCAAACTGCAGCCTAAAAACCAATTCGGTACTGCCTGTGGGCTGCTCTCCTTCTCTGCCAAACTGCAGCCTAAAAACCAGTTTGGACAATAGCAGCAGTGGTTATTTCTTTGCTGTTTTTAAGAGCTCAAGGCAGCTAATTTAAGTCTGCATTTATTTCAGCGGGAGAGACTGTTCTTGGCTGCTTTTAGCAATGCCGAGCTGGAATGTAAATAGCAGTAGTTTGCATGCAACTTGCTTCCTTCTTCTCACTGTTTTTATCTCGGCCAGCATGCAGTCCGATTGGCAGTCTTCAGGAAGGTTCATTTCATTTGTGATTGTTGTTGGTGTTAGGTTGCTACTCTTGTTTTGATTTCACTGCAGTACACTTTTGCAGTCAGCTCTCAGTAAGGAGTTCGGCTAGGCTTACTTTTGTTTGTTCACCTGCAGCTTTTTCTTTTCAGTTTTACTTTCAGTTTACTCCTTTTGTTTTGGCTGCAGTTTTATTGACTCTATGCGTTTGGGCCAGCTTGGTAAAGCATTTCTTTTCTCTGATTTTTGGGTGTGTGTTAGTTATGATTTTTCTCGTGAGCAAATATTTTCCGTCCTCATAGCTCTTTAGCTATTGGAGAAGAAATTGATCGTGGATACTTGTGGGGGCAAATTTTTAAAAGCAACATTCACCCCCCCTGTTGCCGATTTCAATCCAACAATTGGTATCAGAGCCGATTAGCTCTTCCTCGTAGATCTTAACCGGTCTCTAGAGCCATGGCGACAGACAAGTACTCGACCAAGCCCCTGATCTTCGATGGGATCGACTATCCCTTCTGAAAGAGTTGGATGGAGACCTACATCCAGGCTCAGGGCTACGCCATTTGGCGGAAGGTCAAGACCCGGTATGTTGTTCCTGCCGACGAGAACATCAATGTGGCGAACATGCCCGATGTTGAGGCGAATGCGAAGGCAAGGAACATCATAATCCAGGGTCTGAGCAGAAGCGAGTTCGATCGCATCTCTCATCTGACGTCAACGTTTGACATCTGGGTGACTCTCGATGCATACCATGAGGGCACCACCCAGATCAAGACCATTCGACAGGACTAGTTCAAGCGAGATTACAACAAGTTTGAAATGCTCGCTGGTGAGTCCCTCGATGAGTGCTTTGCGCGTTTTCATAAGATTCTGAGCAACCTCTGAGCGGTCGATCTCACATACCCCGACTCGGATAATGCTCGCCAGATGCTTTCTGCTCTGGATTTGCGTGTTTGGGAGATGAAGGTGACCACGATTAAAGACACGACCTACCTCTCGACCCTGACTCTTGACGCGTTGTACTCACGCCTCAAGACTCACGAGATTGACATTGTCTCTCGTAAGTCGAAGTCGCAGTCGATGGCCTTAGTCACCGATCCCACTTCAGCTCCTAGATCTTCTTCCGAGTTGCTTGGTGGATTCTCTCTTGCTGCTCTATGTGACGTAACTGATGATCAGTTAAAGCAGCTTGCAGATGATCAGTTAGCCCTCCTAGCCAGAAAATTTTCCCATGCTTACAAGAGAAGGAGGGACAGAAAGAGAGGAGGATCCGTGATCTGCTTTGAGTGTGGTGGCCCCAACCACATTCGGGCAAACTGCCCCAAGCTGGAGAAGGGCAAGGGCGACTACGGCGGTGTGAGCAAGAACGACTACATCGACAAGAACCGCAACAAGAAGCCCTCAGCTCATGCCCAAGGCAAGAAGAAGTTCCGCGACCTTAGCAAAGCCAAGAAGCTCTTCCACCGCGTTCTCACCGTCTTCGACGACCTCGACCTCAGCGAGGTGGAGGGGTGGAGCGATGACGATAGGATGGATGAGCAAGACCCCAAGGGCGGCGATGACTTCTCCGGCATGTGCTTCATGGCCCTTGAGGGCGAGATCAGCGACAGCGAGCTTTACTCCGACTCCGACGAGGTATACCCCTCATACGACCAGCTTAATGATGCTTTTCTTAAGTTAGGTAAATTTCATCCTAGATCTAGAGCTAGGTGTAGCAAGTTGGAGAAGGAAGTAGATAGATTGTCACGGAAGCTTACTTCACTTATATCTGCTCCCTCCCATGACGAATGTGATACATGTTGTGCCTTGTTTGGTGACATGGAGAAATTCAGGACCTCTCATGATAGTCTGTCCTCTAAGCTTGACATGATTAAGGTGGAGAATGTTAGTCTTCTTGCTGAGCTAGAAATGAGTAGGGTAGCGCCTTTTTCCCCCGTTGTTAAGACTACTTCTTGCATCTCATGTGAAGATAAGGACAATGCATTTAGAGGTCTTTATACCATGCTCCTTGATCTGCCTGAATCTTGTGAAAGCTGCACTAATCTGAAACTGAACCTAAAAAAGGCAAATCATAAAATTGCTGAGTTGCATGCTTCCCTGTTAGAACCCATTGTTTCTTACACCAATTGTCCCAAATTAACTGCTGAACTTGAATCTGTCTCAAAACAGTTTCAAGACATGGTTGATCATAACAAGAAAATGGTTCAATATGCTTCTAAGGACCCTGTTAGCTCACCATGCAATAATTGTGAAAAACTAAAATCTGAATTGATTACTTTGGATGAAAAATATGTAAAGCTAACTAAGGACCTTCTAGTGAAGCCACTAATTGATTGTGATGTGATTGCTGGTGTGGGAGAGAAGCCCAAAGGAGTAGAGACACTTAGGCACGATAACCAAACAGCTAGAGATAGGATTGTCCCTCCTAGTTCATACGAAGACCTCAATGTTGAGGCGGCTGTGCGTGCACATGCCATTCTTTCTTCTGCTGTTGGTTCTTCCTCTTCTCCTGCTGCTGTCTCTTCTTCCCCCTGTTCTTCTTGCACCTCTCTCTTTCGGGAGTGTTAGTATCTTATGAACACTCTCGAGAGGTTTGTAGGATGCAAGAAGAAGCTAAATCTTATTTTAAACCACTCCAAGATTTGCAAATTCAATCAAGGTCTAGGATATGATTTTCTGGAGGATGTTAGGAGCATCCACCTGCCATGCTCAGACCCATAGCCGCAGGTGTGATCGAGGTCAAGCCCAGGACTGAGAAAGCTCAATCAAGTCAGCGGGCTTTGTTCATGGGATTTCTGACAGCAATGTGAGTCCACCTGTTGCTTTAGCCTCTCAGAAGGTGAAGCCTCATCGTGCTACTTCTACCTCTCCGAAGGTGAAGTATCATTGCACCTTCTGTCAGAAGGATGGACACTTGGTCGAGCGATGCTTCAGGCGCACCAAGATTGCGCGTAGAGACCGTGTTGCAGCTCTTAGGCGTATTCAGGGTCAGCCCCAGACCTTGAGTGCACCTAAGACCAACATGAGGTCTAGGACTGTTCAGATTGATGGGTTGGGCATCATCGAGGACTTGGTTTTTCTGAGTTTTCTGGTTTTCGTCCTCGATATGCCTCTGATCATGACTTCCGCCGTTCTGAGGGTAGATCTCGTTTTTCCTATCGAGATGGCTACCCGCGGCGTGATCAGCGTGTTGTTGGTACTCCGACTCGCCCTCCCATAGTAGTCGGACCCAACAACAGCTTCAGGTCTGCTCGTGGACCTTCAGACTTGTTGAGCGACGGAGAGCGTAGGGTAGCTAGAGGTCAATCGTGTGTGGCTATTTCTTCTACTCGACGTGTTACTCAGTATTGGGTGCCAAAATCACTCTTGATTTACCCCAGCACTGAGACTTTACTCTCTCGTTGACTCAGGTTCACCGAGCAGGGAAGAGAGAGGTTTGGCTCGTTGACTCCGGGTGTTCTCGACACATGACCGGAGACTCTCGTTGGTTCTCTTCCCTAGCTCGTGCTCCAGGTGATGAGACGATCACTTTTGGAGACGCTTCGTCTGGGCACATTATCGCCAAAGGTACAGTGCGCGTTAATGAGTCTTTTATTTTAAAAGATGTTGCCTTGGTTAGTAAGCTGCAGTATAATTTGCTTTCTGTTTCTCAGCTTACCAATGACGGTTTTGAGGTGAGCTTTAAGAAAAATGCTTGCAAAATTCTTGATTCTTCGGGTAGTCTGGTTTGCAGGATTTCTCGTTATGGGAGGATCTTTCGTGCTAGTTTTTCTGAGTCTTCTGGTGATCCTCTTCGGTGTTTAGTTGCTTCTGAGTCCCGTGACCTTACTTTCTGGTATAGGAGACTTGGTCATATTGGATTTGACCATTTGACCCGAGTTAGCGGCCATGATCTCATTCGTGGTCTGCCTAAACTTAAGATGGTCAAAGATCTTGTTTGCGCTCCATGCCGGCATGGCAAGATGGTTGCCGCTTCTCATCCTCCGGTCATAGTGACTATGACCGATGCACCGGGACAGCTGCTCTATATGGACACAGTTGGACCAGCTCGAGTGCAGTCATCAGGGGGGAAGTGCTATGTTCTTGTCGTGGTCGATGACTTCTCGAGGTTCTCTTGGGTGTTTTTCTTAGCCTCGAAGGATGAGATGTTTACACATTTTTGAGGTCTTTTTAGTAGGCTTTCTGTTGAGCTCCCGGGTGCCTTACGAGCGATCCACAGTGACAATGGCACAGAGTTCAAGAATTCCTACTTTGAGAGGTTTTGCGATGACATAGGTGTAGAGCACCAGTTCTCTTCTCCTCACGTCCCACAGCAAAATGGCGTCGTGGAAAGGAAGAACCGTACATTGGTCAAGATGGTCAGGACGATGCTTGATGAGTATTCTACACCTCGGAAGTTTTGGGCTGAGACTATAGCGATCGCGTGCCATGTTTCGAACAGAGTTTTTCTTCGGGCACACTTGCATCGCACTTCCTATGAGCTGAGATACGGGCGAAAGCCCAGTGTCTCTCATTTTCGTGTGTTTGGTTGCAAGTGTTTCATTCTGAAGTCCGGGAACCTAGACAAGTTTGAGTCACGTTTTTGTGATGGTATCTTTCTAGGTTACTCGACTTCTTCGCGGGCGTATAGGGTTTGGAACTGCGAGTCTAGTAAGTTGGTAGAGACCTGTGAGGTGACCTTCGACGAGGCCAGTCCAGGGATTAGGCCCGATATCTCAGGTTCTTTAGAGCAATCCGAGCCCATCTTTGTGGATGATGAGGACGATGGAGATGAGGGTTGTCTACCCGATCCAGTTCCTCATCCTCCCCTTGAGGTACCTTCCTCCACTGCACCTCCAGGTGATCAGCCCATGCCTTCTACTTCCTCTGGAGCTAGTGGCTCTGTTCCTACCTCGTCAGCTCACGAAGTAGAGGCCACTTCTTCTTCTCATCCAGGACCTCCCCGATATATCCAGAAAGACCATCCTTCCGAGCAGATGATTGGAGACCTCTTTGAGCGCGTCACTCGCTCAAAGTTTGGGATGTCACATTTCTGTCTCCATTCTGCCTTTGTTGCCTCATTCGAGCCCAAGGACATTTGTCATACTCTTTCTGATGAGTCTTGGGTCAATGCCATGCATGAGGAGTTAGAAAATTTCGAGACAAACAAGGTCTGGTCGCTTGTTGAGCCCCCTCGAGGTCACAATATCATTGGGACTAAGTGGGTGTTCAAGAACAAGCAGAGTGAGAATGGGGTTGTCATTCGGAACAAGGCTAGACTGGTAGCTCAGGGCTTCTCTCAGGTTGAGGGTCTAGATTTGAGGAGACATTTGCCCCTATAGCTAGACTTGAAGCCATTAGAATCCTGCTTGCTTTTGTGGCTTCTAAGGGTTTCAAGCTTTGCCAGAAGGATGTCAAGAGTGCCTTCCTCAATGGGTTTATTGAGGAAGAAGTCTATGTGAGACAGCCTCCAGGTTTCGAGAACCCCAATACCCAAACCATATCTACAAGCTTTCCAAAGCCTTGTATGGACTTAAGTAGGCCCCCAGAGCTTGGTATGAGAGGCTTAAGTCCTATTTATTGAGTCATGGTTTTGAGATGGGTAAGATAGATAAGACCTTGTTTATTCGCCGGCATGGCACAGACCTTCTGCTTGTCCAGATTTATGTAGATGACATCATCTTTGGCGGCTCTTCTCATACTTTTGTTTCACAATTCTCGGATGTCATGAGCTCCGAGTTTGAGATGAGTATGATGGGTGAGTTGACCTTCTTCCTTGGCCTCCAGATCAAGCAAACTTGGGAGGGTACTTTCTTGCATCAGGGCAAGTACACTCGTGACCTCCTGAGACGCTTTGAAATGAGTGATGATAAGCCTGTGTCAACTCCCATGGCGTCCACAGCTTCTCTTGACCCAGATGAGGACGGTGAGCCAGTTGATCAGAAGGAGTATCGCAGCATGATTGGCTCCCTCTTGTACCTCACTGCCTTGAGACCTGACATACACTTTGATGTATGTCTCTGTGCTTGGTTTCAGGCTTCTCCTCGCGTATCTCACCGCTAGACGGTGAAACGCATTCTTTGGTACCTTCGAGCTACCATTGACTATGATATCTGGTACTCTTCCTCGTCTTGTCTTTCCTTGAGAGCCTATTCGGATGCAGACTTTGCTGGCTGTAGGATAGATAGGAAGAGCACTTCTGGTATCTGCCAATTCATTGGCACTTCTCTCGTTTCCTGGTCTTCGAGGAAGCGACCCGGTGTTGCACTGATCCACCGTAGAGGCCGAGCACGTTGCTGCAGCCGATTGTTGAGCAGTGCTTTGGATGGTCTCGACCCTGCGGGACTTTGGGTTAGTTATCGACAGTGTTCCACTCTTTTGTGATAACACTTCTGCGATTAACATTGCTAAGAACCCAGTGCAGCATTCTCGGACCAAGCACATTGATATCCGATATCACTTCCTTCGAGACCATGTGGAGAAGGGTGACATAGTGCTCGGTTTGTGAGAGTGACCACCGATTGGTGATATCTTTACCAAGCCTTTGGATAGCTCTAGGTTTTCAGCTCTGCGGGGAGAGCTTGGGGTGGTTTGTCCTTATGGACTGCTGTGAGGGGGAGTTTTGTGCTTCATGCTTTATCATGTTTATTATGCTCTTACTCCTTTCTGTTGCATTGCATATTGGTGCATTGGGTTATTCCTCCTATCGTAGATTAGAGTGCTTCTATCGTCTAGTTGTTTAGACTTCTTTCTCTCATCTTGTGATTCTAGGATGCTGCTTATTAGCTATTTCTCTTCTCACTAGATTGAGCTCACTCACTTCTTATAGGTTCTAGAAAGGGTTGGGCCACCCTTGGGTAGACAGGGTACGTGTTTGCTCCTTAGTATGTTAGATGATCAGTTGATAGTCTTAGAGTTATATGGGGTAGATGATAGTCAGTCTGAGCCATAGTATCCTCTATATCTTGTCTATGCTTTAAGGACTGCCTTTTCTATTTTTTCTTGCCAGCTTCTCATTTTTATTGCTTTGGTTCAGGGGGAGTATAGTTGGAAGCTTCTAGACCTTAATATTGTCATAACTCAACTTGAACTAAAGTTGCATCACATGTTGAGGGGGAGCTGGATTTCTTGCATGTCATTCTGCATTGTAATATAACTACATGGAGCCTTGATTATTATCCGTTTATGACATGTTTACAATGAATTACATCTTGCCATGATCTGAGCTTACTTGTTAGATTTATCATGACTTTATATGTGTAGTATAGTCTTTGCCATGATTGGTTGATTAAAATGCTCAACTTGAATTAACTCATGTCGTGTTAGCTCATGAGACTAGTCTCTCTTTAGCTATCCTTTTATGATTCATGCCATGTCAAATAGGCTGAGTTGAGTCTTGAATCTTTGTTGAGCTTTAGATTGAGCTTTTGCGTAGATATAAGAGTTTTTGCGTAGCAATGAATGTTCGTCCTAGAAAATTTGGTTTACACATGCCTGTTAGATGGAACTCTACTTACCTTATGCTTAAACATATATTGCCATATAAGAGCACCTTATCTGTTTTTCTTCACACCCAAAGTCATTAATCTCGTAGCTCCTCCAGTAGAACCCAAGTTAGAGACCTTGAACTTACTGAGGACAATTGGGTTGTTGGTGAAAAAATATTTTCCCTTTTAGAACTTTTTCATAAAGCTACACTTTGTCTTTCTGGAGTATACTACCCTACATCTCCTATAATTGTTCATAATATTCTTGAAATTGCCACTCACCTAAAGGCTTTTGAAAATGATCCTATACTACGAGATGCTGTAGTTGCCATGAAAACTAAGTTTTTAAAATATTGGAGAGAAATTTCTATTTTATATGCATTCGCCTTTATTTTGGATCCTAGAGCCAAACTCCAAGGATTTATAAATGTTTTACAAGTTTTAAGTGAGGTTACTGGTTTAGACTATTGTTCATACTATACATTAGTTAAGGATAAATTATATGAGGTATATGATAAATATGAAAATAAGTTTGAGTTTGTGCGTTTGGAAAGACCCCTGGTAGTCCCTAGCACCTCTAGGGGGGCTATGCAATGGGGCAAGATTTTTGGTTCTTCGTCTATAGATTCTCGTGCAGGTGCAGGTACACATCAGTTAGGAGGAGGAAGACGACAAAGTACTAGAGACCTATCAAGCTATCTCAACAGTGATAGCGACAGCTTTGAGCAGCAGTTGAACATCCTCTCATGGTGGCAAACCCAGAAGGTATCATATCCAGTGCTATCCATATTAGCGCGGGATGTGTTGACTGTTCATGTCTCTACTGATCTCCTGAGTCAAGATTCATCTTTTCGGAAAATAATCGAGGAGCGACGAACAAGTCTCTCCAACGAGATGGTCGAAGTCCTTCTGACTGTCAAAGACTGGGAACAAGCCGAATCAAGACTCCAACATACTGCAGATAATAGAGATTTAGAAGAATCTTTTGAGAATTTATATTTAGATAGCAATGAATAGGATTTTCAATATTTTTCTTTACATGTAGTCACTAATGAGCTTTATAGGTACTCTTTTTTCTTTACCAATGTTTTCTCAAGTAGAGTTTTTACTTGGTAAAGTTTTTAATGAGGCAGCCATCCCATGTAATTTAATAAGTTAATAAAGCTCATTATGTCATTAAAAATATTTATTTTTATGATTAACAATGTCTACAGTTTTCTATAATTTTTCTGATTTTTTTCTTAATTTTCTATAATTTTTTACATTTTTTCTTAATTGTCTACCTTTTTTTTTTAACTTTTTTCTCTTTTTTTGGGCTTAACGGGCTGGCTGGGCCAGCACGGCCCGTTAAGCCTTAACCGTGCCTGGGCCGGCACGGCACGACCCATTTATTACGCGGGCCTTAACGGGCCGTGCCGTGCCGTGCCGGCCCGGCACGGCCCACTGGACAGGTCTAATTAAATGCACAAAACTAGCTGCTACTTCAAATATTGGTTGTACCGCCCTCACAGGGTCTGGTAGTACCAATCGTGCGGTAGTACCGCACCTAAGCTGCAGTAGTACTGATTTCCAGAGGAGAGAAAATGCTCCAAAACACACATATTTGGAAATTAGCTACCGCCAACTAAATTTTGGTCGTACCAATTTCCAATAGTATCGCCAATCTTGCGGACATACTGTTCTGAGGTACAACCGCACAACACATGCGGTAGTGCCGATTCAAGAAATGCTAAAAGAAAACCTTTCTGAAAATAAGCTACCGGCATGTAACAGCTGATAGTATCGGGGCAGTGGTACTACCATTTAAGACTTGCGGTCATACCCTTTTTTAAGGAAAATCAGAGAGAATTCCAAATGAAATTCAAATTATGCATAAACACTTAATTGATCAAAATGGCACAAGTTAAGCTTCAAGCTATTAGTTATGACCTCCTCTTTATAGTACGGTACTATTATACAAACCTGGTCTTTTTATCCAAACATCAAGACCTGTAAAAGGCTATAAAGAGATCATTATACTATAATTTACCTTTGTCTTAAGCTTTATCTTGATCCACGCACTCTTTGATCACTTTTATATGTCTTTTTTCATGATGTCATCAAACTCTGGAACTAAACTTTTAATCATCTCAATAAATAAGTTAGTCTCTTTAATCATCATTAAGATATTCTTTTTTGGAAACGGGGCGGTCCTTGTATACCTTGGCTTCTGAGGGCAGTCCCTGTGCTCCACGTAGGATAGTGTCTATGGTATTAATTAGATTGCCATGTAGGAGTTTTAGATGATGTGACGCTATATTAAATAAGAGAGAGAAGAAAAAGAGGAAGAATCTGGGTCTCATGCAAGACCTAGTTTTATTAGAAAACCAATGCAATAGACACTACCAAATTTTGCATTGGAGAGATGGTGGTATCTTCATGACAGATGGAGAAAAATTATGATTGGTGGAGAGGAGAGAGATTTTGATGCTTAATTAATTGCTTGGGTTATAAATAGCATGGTGCATTGGAGACAATAGTGTCTAAAGTAGTGTCTATATGATATGGCATAGATAGAAACTACTTAAGTGGTTTCTGCACTGGGACTGCCCTGAGAGACTTCACCAGGCAGCAATGGTTCGAACTGTAACGAGATTTTTATTACCGACTAGGTTGTTGGGTTTTATTACTGAACTAAACCAAATGTGTAGGCGAGGTGGCGGTGGTCATGTTGATCATAAGCCTAAATGGTGGCTTCTTTTCATCCCATTGGAAGGAATCGAGGATCAGATGTAGATTCTGTTTGCATTTATTTCTTTTTTTTTGAAAAACTAAAAGTTAATATAAATATTTGGTTTCTCAAAATGGCTACTTCACACTTCTCGCTATCATCTTACTCTGAAATAAGATAGAGAATCACAGGTGCATCATGTATCTTACTTCTCTCGCTTCTGTCACGTGCATGCACCTCTCTCACACATTTTCTACCACTTATTTACTCCTTCTAAAAATCAACTTTTTCAGTTACTAATATTTATTTTTAACTAAAAATCATAAATCACTGCTAAAGACTATTAATAAAGGCAATACAACGCCTCCGTAAAGTTTTGCTCCGATGGCTTGAGTCCGGGGAGGTCGGAGGCATGGGAGACGGCTGGTTGATATCACAATAGTTCGAAAACAAAGGGGTTTGGTGCAAAAACTCGACCGCTCAATTGTGCTTCCTCAGTTCCTCTCTTCGGCTTTTCCCCCCCGAAATTGCACGACGACCCCTGACCAAAACTCCAATCCCGCCGCTCCAAATCCATCGAGCGGGAGAACTCCGAAATCCAAAAATTCCCCAAACCCCCTCCCAGCCCTAACCCCCTTCTCCTTCCCCTCCACGCTTCCAAGAACCCTCACCTCCCGCGGCCTGACCTTCCAGATGCTTCTAGAGTCTAGGGTTTCCGAACGCCCACCCTGAAAGAATGACTTCTCGCGCCCGGTAGCTTAGCGGTCCGAGGGGGAGTCATGGAGGGCGGCGGCGGCGGGGATGGGAGCACGAGCGGGGGGAGGTTCCCGATTCTGCAGGCGTACCGGGACCCCGAGTCGAACTGGGAGGTGGATGTTGCCAAGAGCCTCGAGGAGTACCTCCTGAAGATCTGCGCCGGCGAGATCTCCGGCGACGACGGGACCCACTCCGTCAACTTCGCCGAAGGTGCGGTGGTGTGGAGGCCGAGTTTCATGCGGTGAATGTGCGGGGATTCTTTTAAGGGTGTTGCTTTGTGTGGGGATCCGGGGAGTTGGAAATTGGGAGGGTAGAAATTTAGAAAAATTTGGGTAGTTTGCTCGTGGATGGGGAGGGCTGCAAAGTTGAGACATGTGGAATTGTATTATTTTTAGGCGGTTTTAGTTTGTTTACTAGAATAATTCTTAAAGAAAGCAGCTTCTTTTAGGTGGGTTTTGTTGTTCTTCCTCAAGCGCTTAGCATGCTTATTAAGGCGTCGCTTAAGCGTCGCCTAAGCGGTAAGGCGGCTCGGGGGGTCAAGGCGTCGCCCCCGCCTTGCCGTTCGTCCGCCTTAGGCGGCTGGGAGTGAGGAGGGAGGGAGGCGGCGGTTGGGAGTGACCCGAGCGAAACCAAAACTGAGACGGGAGCGGCCGCTAAACCAGAGAAACAAGGGCGAAAAGTACTCAACTCGCCTGGAACCCTAGGCGGCGGGGCCTCCATCTCGCGTCCTCACGTCCTCGCGCCGCCTCCGCCTCCAGGGCACCGTCGAGCCGCCTCCGCCTCCAGCAGCGGCCGGGAGTGAGGGAGGGAGGGAGGCGGCGGACGGGAGTGAGGGAGGGAGGCGGCGGCGGCCGGGAGTGAGGGAGGAAGGAGGCGGCGGCGGCGGCTTCTTGGAATGAGGGAGGAGCGAGGAGGCGGCGGCAGCTGGGGTGAGGGGTATTAGGGTTTGGAATGCGGGAGGAGCGAGGCGGCGGCTGGGTGAGGGTTATTAGGTTAGGTTAGTTTACATTTGAGTCCCTAGAGATTTACGCAATTACAATTAGGTCCTTGTAGATCCTTTAACTCTTCAGATTTCTTCGATTTAGTCCTCAGAACTCCGTTTTCTTCGCCTTATGATGTTTATAAGGCGTCGCCTCGCCTCACGCCTTACCGCTTAAAAGGTGTGAGGGGGGTGGATCGCCTTACCTCGCCTTACCGCCTTAATAACCTTGGCGCTTAGAGACCCTGGAGTTTCATTGTGGGTGATTTCCCCAGGTTTCTTGAGATTAAGGCTAATTTAACCAGGGTTCAGCATTAAAAGCTGTTATTTTGTTTTTGTAAACCCTTCTGTTGCCCTGTTTACCTATGGTTATTTCATGTGCAGCGGCGCTATTACTCCAGGGATCAGCTCAAGTTTACAGCCGCAAGGTGGAGTACCTGTACTCCTTGGTGCTTCATGCGCTCGAGTTTCTCTCGCAAAAGAAGTAAGAAAGATTGATTTTGTCTGCACATTGTCCGTTGTGTGATAGCTTGCTATCTTGGGCACCTCGTACAATCTTACTTTTGAAATGGGCCTCAAACTGACGGACAGTGATAAATGCATGCTGTGAATAGTAAACTTTTTTGCACATCTTGTAATAATAGGCTTTTGGAGCGTCATATGGAAGATAATTGTGGTGCTGGTTTAGGAAACTATAAGTTCTAAATTAGGCACTTTAGGGCAGAAACAACGACGGTGGTGTTCGTTAGTTTCGGGTGACGCCTCACATTTCGTTCTTGACCGAACACTTGGGATTTAACTCCACCATACAAGGCAAATCTTTATTTCAAAATCTCTATGCAATTCGCAAGTGTTGGATATGAAACGGATGGTCCATATCAAACTCCACTGGGTGGATTTACACCCTAACTCTAGGTGATCATATCTTTCTGAAGTTCTGCAAGATAATAATCTAATACATCTTTGGAACACTGTTAAATAGTAAAAAAAATTGTGTAACACAAATCACTATCAGCCTAGGGTCATGTAAGGTAGTGTTCAAGTAGGCGCTAGGCGCTAGGCGGGCGGCCAGGTGGGGCCTAGCTAGGGATGAAAACGGTCGGAAACGGTCGGAAAACTCCTCAACCGTTTTCTACTTCTACATTTGAATACGAAAACGAAAGCGAAAGCGGTAAAGCCGGACACGAAAACGAACACGAACTTACGGAATATCGAGAATTTCGAAAACGAACCAATTCGAACGGAATTATGTCGCACACGGTCGGTATACGAAAATTCAATACGGAATACCGACCTGTAGGACCAAGTGCATAACAATTAACAAGTGACCAAGTACGTAACAATTACCAAGTGCATGATCAAGTTCAAGTGCATATAATAATTAACAAGTGCATGATCCTTGGTCTTAAGTATTAACACAATAGCCGATACAAATACAATACAAGTCTAAAACAAGCAATTAACAGCTAGGAGAACATCTACAGTTCATCAGCATCATCCATGAGGTCAGGATCGCTTTCCATATCTTTTGCTTCCTCATTGTCGTCCTCAGAGTCCTCATCCCCCTCCTTGTCCTTTTCCTACAAGTTTGCAAAGTGAATTAAAATTAGATGTAGCAATAGCATATTTCAGAGCAAGCAGTCAATAAACATACACATACCTCAATTTTCAGTTTAGCCACAACATTAGCCAAAGCCTCAACCTCAAGATCACTCACAATTGATCCAACCTAGGATCAAGAAAACAGGCTACATCTAGAGCAATGTTGGAATGCTGCCAATATTTCTCAAATTTCTCATTCATAGCAATTGCCATATCTCTAATTGTACCATCTCCACTAAAGCACCAATAATCAAGCACCACTTGAATTACATATAGAAAATGTGAAACACCACCATGATCACTGGTGAGACACGCTGAGATGTAGAGATATCAAGCCTTTTAGCAGAATGAAGGAAAAACACTATCCCGTGAAGAAATTAAAGAACTGCACAAGCATCAAAACAATGTCGACAACCACCTACGCTGACTCAGGATTCGGGACAAACTTATGCAACATGAAGCTCAGTTACATCAGAATACCAGTGAAGAAATTAAAGAACTGCACAAGCATCAGAGACCGACACCGTTTTTCAGAGCACTTACAGGAGTAAGCAGCCATATGATTCAGTGGTAATCTGATAGAAACAAGAACCAGATATAGTGCGTTGTTCAATAATGAGGACCTATTTATGTAAGTAATACATCCTGCAATCTTGTGTAATAGTATGAATCTTTTATGCTAACTGCTTAGTGCTACTTATTTCTAAAATGGAGTAGGAAAGACGATGAGGAATGATCAAATTTGATCTTATGAATACAAAGAACTCACCGTTACAGTTGCTTTTAGCCTGTATAGTTCACGAGCTAGTGAAGTTTTGTTTGCTAGCAAGGGTAACTGCAAAAGACCAAAAGATTGTTAAATGTAAAGAATGACAAGCCGGTATTCTGGAAACATGATAACTTAAGGTTCAACACATCCGTATAAGCAAGTTAGATGAAAACATTGCCTTCACAAAACCATTCTGAAAATTAATTAGTCTACGGACTGAGGGAACCATTATACAGTGTTTGTGACATAGTTTATCAATTTAGATTGAGAATAGACACTAGGACGAGAAGACAAAAGCATACACTTGCTCACTAAGTAGAAAGTTGGTACTGCAACCCTTCTGATTTAGCCAAGTAAAAGTCATCAGATATTATTTAGACTGAGAGAAGAGCATAGTAGTGAAACTTTAGCAAATCCCTACTGTAATTGTAGTCTATGCAGTGAGTGAAAAAAACCCACCACTAAACATTGAGCAAACCAGAATTCCAGATCTTTGGGACAAATGAATGATGTATTTTAACAGTAGAAAACTTTGACAGGAGTAAGGCAACACTGAATGTTTAGATTAACCTGCATATGGATGAACACATTCCATAGCAACGAAAGAATCAACTCCTTATCCCCACTAACAATGTCTTCTGCTGAAATTGTGACTCCATCTGCATCAGATATTGGAACCCCAGCTTGCTTGATAAACTGGATAGCCATGGTGCAATTATGCAACTTCTTCTTATGTGTATCTGAGGGAGCAATCACTTTCTGAAATAAACAATGTTGGCACCGTAAATCAAATGGCAATAAGCATCTGATTAATTAATGCAGCAGAAAGAAATTCATACCAAAATAATTGATGCATCAGAAAGCAGGAGCTGAACAACTCTACAAAAAATTATGCCATCTTGGAGATCTTCAAATAAATTTCCTATAGTGAAATCATACTCTGACAGAGCAAGCTGGCAAAGTAAATAGAATTAGAGCAAACCACCAAATATCCAAATTAAGCATGTTAATTAAACCATTCCAAAGGAAACTTATAACTAAAACACAAAATGACACAGTTCAGCGCTCTGTTGCATGAGTAGAGCATTACTAGCAATCATGATACCTGTTGATAATTCACTTTATATCCCATGGTCGTGAGATGCATCAGGAGGTCACCTTCTCCATGCATGGCCTCCCCCAAAGACTCTAGAGTTCAGGAACCAGTAAAAGAAGATAAGAGCAGCTGAATAAAACACATACAAGGTCACAAAGAAAATTAATCAAACAGATTGATTCGGTTAGCTTACCCTGAATAATTTGCCGACTAGATTTTATTTGGGCCTGGTGACAAAATAACGGAGGGGATCCACCATCAAGGCCATCAATTCCAGATTTGAGAGGTAGGGCACTTTCCATTTTAGCTCTGTCTAGTGCAGCAACAAGCAGAAAAATTCTTTTCAGTACGATGTTGCCCAATGCTTCAGTATAGGCCGGTCTGTGGAGCCCTTCTGCCAACTTGTTGTGAGCAAAAGATTTTGCAGTCACATTTTGAGCAAACAACTGCTTCTCCAGAATAAGTTTCAGAAAGGGAACCTCCTTGTCCTGTTTCCATGATCCATTTTGTAGCAAGGAATCACCCCCAAGGACAATATGCAAGCCTATCCTGAGCCACTCTGGATTGTAACACATGAAAATTCTAGTTGCTTTCTCTTTCAACCTAAGATCAGTAACAAGCGGGCAATGTGCTTTCATCTTCAGCCTACTCTCATCAATGTTCTGGAAAAATACATTACCGATTAGAGCATCAATAATGGCACTGTGTGATATCAGCTGAAAAGGTTTCTATGATTAAGATACTCTAGGTCCATTTTAGAAAAATACAAAACTACAGTGTTAAAAAAAATACTATATGGAAGACTAGAGATAGTGAACTTACATTTTTTTTACTACTAAAACCTTTTCACTCACAAAAAAACAGCAAGTAGTCTCACAGACAATAAAGAGATGCACGACATCCCAACATACAACATACCAATATACTATATCCAACTTACCCAATCTTTCCATAACCCATGTGTTGTTTTGAAAGATGTGACACTCTACATTATCATATCTATGTTACAAAGAACAAATCATAACATGCCACTGAAGTAAGATCAACCTCAATGTTTGCATCTTGTCCAGTTCACCCAGTACAGCCCACACAAATATCCAACAAAGCGGCCAATCATCAAAGTCGGTTTAAAGAATAATGGGGCACCCCAGATAATTCAACTCAATTCATCTGCTCTAACCTAACACAATTTTCATATTGAGTACATCACCATGTTCAAATTCAATGCCGTAGAATCTAAACCATAGAAAAATCCTCACCTTGCAAATTTGGCACATCATGACGAGCACCTCCTCGCACGCCTCCGTACTCATGTACTTTCCCATCCTCTCCGTCACATCCTCCAGGCCGCACACCTCCCTCAGGGACTCTCTTAACGCAGCCGCCATAGCCGGCGTCATCCCCTTCCTCCTCTCGCCGCCGCGATCCCCACCTCGGGGCCGCTTCGGGCTGCGGCCGCGCGCCCGCTCCCCATCGAGGCCGCCGCGCTTGCCCACAGCGGGCGTGGGTGGCCGCGGCGGGGAGCAGCCGCAGCGGAGGGGTCGCGGAGGAGGAGGGAGAGCCATGACGAGGCGAGGCGGCGAGGCGCGAGGCGCGCCGCGCTAGACTTCGGCGCGCGCGCGCGAGCGCGATCGTCAAGCTCGAGCGCGCGGAGGCGGCGGCCGAGGGGCGTGGGGGTCGCGGCACCGGCGGAGGAGGGGCGTCGGGGTGGGGGCGGGGAGCAGGGTTTTGGAGGCGGTGAAGAAGAGCGGGCAGGGGGACTTGGGGTTAGGTTTCGGGGTGCGGAGGTTGGAGAGGTCGCGGAAGGGGGAGGCGGCGGGCTCGCGGCGGTTCATGGCGGCCGAGGGGGAGGTTCTAGAAGGTTCGGGAGCAGGCGGGGAGGGCTTCGATGGGTTCGGGAAGGTTCCGGAAGGTTCGAGGAGCGGGGATTGTGGGGGATCGTCTCGTTGTGGGGTTGAGGGAGTTGGGGTTTGAGCGGGAGATTATAGTTGGAAGCCGAACGGTCGGATTTCGAAATGCACGCGCCTCTGCTGGGCCGGGTCTAGATGGGCCTCAATTTATGACGTACCAGGCCGATGCATTTAATCTCGACTTTACTTTGGGAAAATTGCAAAGACCCTGTCGTTCTCACTTTGATTTAAGTATACTAGTTACGTACCTATACATTGCAACAGAACTCATTGAATGTATAGAAAATCGTGCTATAGAAGAGAATTACTCTAATCAGTTGGAAAGTGGAGAATGATGAGAAGTTAAGGAAATAAAGCGGTTGGAGGAGAATGGACGTATAACGTATAACCACTAACTCGTTCTTTTATAATAGTAATAATTTGTAGCAAATACACCTCTACAAGTACATAGATGTTTGATATTCCCCCTAGCAGCCCTTTTCATGCTGACTCACATGGTGTCTTGTCGATGATCGAGTCACCGATCTTACAAAAAAATATGAGAAAATTGCTGAAATTCTTAGAAGAGAACAGGGATATTCTTTTATTACTATGAACTGGTTACAGGATATCTTTAGCAGAGCGTAAAACTATCTCTAATTACACTAAATTGAATGGGATATCAATTGCCCTTCTGTCTTCTCTCATTCAGCCTTAAATACCAATGAAGAGACACCAATTACCCGCTTAAAAGTTGAGGAAACTAACTAGGAAACTTAAAAGTTTTGTTTCTGGTTGGGCTTCCGATCAAGTAACCCCAATTTGCAGTTGGAGAGAAACCCTTATAAAACCCCTAACGTCTTACACGTTGGCTTCACACTTTCAGAAAACCTTTCATCCTCTTTCTCGCCCTAGTGTTCTTCACTCGTAGCCTCGAATCCTTTCGATCCCCTTTTGATTTTTTTTGCCAGATAGCCAAAATATCAGATCTAATCACTGATTGGCCAGCATTTGAGCCTAGATTGAAGAATCTAAAGGCCATGGAAAAGGAAGAGATGCTTCTCAACAAGGTTTTGGTCCCGTGGAAGTCAACAGTCAGAGAGAACTTTTTGAATGGGAATGAAGCTGAGATTTTGATCTTTTGCGCATACATTGAGTGTGGATTTAGATTGCCTGCTCACCCATTTGTAATTCATAACAATCTCAATAAATAATTAGATAAAAATTAAATTGCGAGTATACAACATGTACACAATAATTGTATACTCTAGAATAAGCTTTCAAAGCAAAGCTTACTCATCCGGTTGTCATTAATCATCCAACCATCAACACATAATAGAGGAACTACATGACAACCCGATTATGAGTATATATGAACTACACAAACTATATATATACTCAAGGGAAATATTTTAAAGTAAAGATCCTTAATATGTAGAAATAGAACATAGATCAATACTAATGAAACCATAAAACATAAAGTGAACTCCTTTTAAATGTGTGCATACAGAAATGTGTTGTGAAAGTGTATGCACATATTTAAGTTTGACTTATTTGGTGAAGTTCATTCTATATTTCAGATCCGAAGAATGCAATAAGATAAGAATGTAATATTGAATGCATACCTCTTATGTTTTTCACCTTTTCATCCAAACGAGACTAAGCAATATCATAATCAATAAACATATTAGTCTCATAATTGTTTTATCACTATTACCAAAATCAACGTAATGAAGCTTGAACTTACACCTTGATCCTGGCTGTTACCTCTCAAAAGGAGAGAATCAGAAGACCTAAGGTAAAATGATAACTCTTTTCATTAATTGTATATTTTCTAATCAGTGTGTTGTAATGCTCTTATGATGTGCAGATGATTGTGTCGAAGAGTAGTGAGCTATCTGAGTTCACTTCAATCAGTGATAAGGCAAAAGAGAGGGAAGAGCCACTGATCGATACAACTATGACTGTAGAATCAATGGTGATTCTGAGTTCACCGGTTGTGGGCTCCGAGATGATTTTAACCTACCAAACTGAAGCTTCGGTGGTCGTAACTGATCAAGTTGAAGCTTTGGTCGTCATCCCTCAAGCACTGGAGGAAACGACTACCCTGATAGTTGAGGGAGATCTTGCCTCCCAGTAGGTGGCTGAAGAAGTTGCTTTTGATCACCCCATGGAAGATCTGGCTAAGGATAAGCTTATCCAGTAGGAGGACTCAAAGGGTCCGACCAGCCCTACCAGTGCAGTACTGGTAAAGTCAGTTGAAAAGAAGAAAAGGAAAGTAGGCATTCTAGACTATGCTCTAGGGTGTTTTAACATTAAAACAAAAAAAATACCAAGTACATACTAGTAAAAATTCATGTAAATTCATACCTTTAGATCTTTTGGTGTTTTGAGGTCCTTATTTATTCTTCTTGCTTTGTAGCACCTCTAGTACTCTAATCAGTCCTGATCTGAGTACTCCTCGTGAGGAGACTCATAAGGAGGGAGTAGTCAAGGTAGCCCCCGAACGAGTAGAGATAGAAGTGAAGTTTCGGCAGGATCTGACCACTGCCGAGAAACAAGTGGTCAAAGAGGAGGGAGCAAGTATGCTTCATCCTTCTTTGGAGGACCCAAATAGAGATCTCTGGTCTGATCAGGAAGTCTCCACACCCAAGGGACATCCCCGACTAGCTTCAAATCTTTAACAATAAATAACTTGAGGAGCTCTGGTGGAGGAGGATATCGGACTGTCAATTGAGGATAGGTCCCGAGGTGCTATATTCTACTTCTGCTGATAAAATAGTCCAAGTAAGTTCTCACGACCACTTTAGGATGCATTTTTAGAGTTTCTAAAACTTTTATATGTTTTTTTCTTTTGTAGCATATGATGGAAAGCGCTGCTCTGGTCAGAGAATTAACCAAGCGAACATTAGCTTTGGAAAATTAAAGCTACCTTTTGTCGAGAGGCTAACGAATGGTAATGATTTTCCCCTCCTATTCTAATCATGAAATATTTTTCCTTCTCATAGTCATTTTATTATTCTTTTCAGGTTAGGAAGCACCGTTAAGATGCTCGAGGACACCTTAAAGAAAGAGAAGGTAATGTTCGGGTCAACCTTGACTGAAAATGAACACCTCCTCATGACTCTTGAGGAAAAATGTCTCCAATTGAGAAGTAAGTATCCTCTTGAAACTTCTTCTACTACTTCTTAACCTTTGTTTTTTCTTAACTCTTCCCTTGTCATGGTCAACAGAATTAGAAGATTTTGAAAAAGAGACTAAGGCAAAGGGAGTTGTTATTGTGAAACTTGAGGAGATGTGTAAAGCTAAAGATTGGTCGATCAAACACTAGTTGATCATGTTTAACGATAACTTCCTCGAGCACAAGGAAGTTGTTAAAGCATATGAGAAGAAGAACCAAGATAATTGATCGTTAATCTGACCAGTTTATTATACTTTTGGTTTATATTTACCTAACTTTAAGTTTTCATCTAGAGCAAGCCCTAAAGCTTCAAAAACTAGAGAAAGTTCTTGGTTACGAAGAGAAGGAAAAGAGCTTCAAAGAAGCATTCAAGAGAAGATACTTTTCTTCAATAAGATGCTTGCTAACCTAGGGGCAGAAGCATTTGAATCCTCTTCAAGAGAGCCAGACAAGAAGGTGAAATGCCTTGGCAAACAACTTGAAACCCTTCAAGGCCTACTCGCCACTTCTCAGAGCAACCACGAGCAGACGATAAGAGATGCCATGGCTAATAGAGTTAACTTGGCCCTAGCAAAGCTTAAAGCTTCCAACCCATCACTCAACCTCCAAGTATTTGAGACAGACTTCAACTATTCGGAGGAGGATGCAGCTAGACTCTTTGAAGAGATGAAGCCCTTCAAAAACAAGGTTGCTAAGTAGATGAAGGTCGGGTCTCCATCGAATAGCGGCCAGTCTGGTGGCTCCGATGAGTAGATAAATATTTATGTAATATGTAAAATTCTCATGTAAAAAACTTACCTTTATCATCAGTAAAGTTTATGTCAGTTTCTCAATTCATTGAGTACTCATATATTTCCTAGCCTTGACTACTTATTTAGTAATAGTACTTACTAAGGAAGTAGTAGACCAAGAATTAAAGAGTAATTTGTTCTGACCAATGGACTAAGTATATTAATATACTCTGGTTATGTTGTAGGAAGGATTAAGTTGTTACTAGGAAATCAAATCGGACAGAGCCAGTAGATGATTTCGACTAGCCTCATGTACCATTTGCATAATCAAAATACAATAGTCTAGTACGAGGTTGGAAAATATCATGGACTCATTGCAAGTTCTGAATAGTTACTGAGGCCTTCAGAGGATTCCTATCTACAGAGGGGGTACGATTACTCGAGTTCCTCTCCGAGCCCTTAGCATGTCCCGTTCGACCCATCAAGCGCGGTGGAGTAGAAGCAAGTGAATTGGCCGATCGATGTCCACCAATTTTATTGCCTCCATCCTCTCGGGGTGATGTAGGAATGTTTGCACCATTTTGACCAATGGGTCTTGGTGGGTCCTATTGTGAAGAATCATGTACGGTATCTGGAGCGTTATCACCGATTGCGTTAACTTCATGCCTTCAATACAAATCTCCCAGTGATCCCCTGTTGAAACTAATGGAGAGCCTTCCACTACTTCGACAAGTAGCGAACATATGGAAATCACCACCTCCAGTGGGCTTTGTGGTGGACTCATCCTGATCCAGAGGATTGTCGATCGGATCCTGAGTGTTATCATATTCACACGTCTCTCTGCCAGAGGTAACTACATTGACACTGCGACCAAGTGTCAGTTGGCTCCCAGAATATGTAGATCCATCAACGAATAGTTGTCACCCACGATTGTATTGAGAGTAATCTGACCCTCGGATCGTGGTGTTGCATTCTTGTTGCCTGGTTTGCTGGTCAAAAGCACCGGGCTTGCAGAGGTACTATGGTATTTTGACCTAGTTGGAACAATTGATTCCTCTGAGAGCGTTATTGATGGGTGCAATGAATATTCTTCCATTCAGTCGATCTCATCAGTCCCAGCGAGCAATGAGCCTACGATGAGGATGATGACAAGACATCATGTTCCTTGGCGTAGATGCATGTGTCCATATCAAGATTGGCATAGTCTGCTAAGTCAAACCAGTTCTCCTTATCTCAAGTTCCTGTCATGATCTCATGAGCGATGACAGCGGGGAACAAAGAAGGATGAGGATTGCTGAATGAAGAAAAACTTCAAGGATTTAGCGCCTTTTGTCCCCACAGATGGCACCAACTGTCGATGATTGAGTTACCGATCTTATGAAATAATATGAAAAAGATGGTTGAAATCAATGTGAGAGAACATGGATGCTCTTTATTACTATAAATTAGTTATAGGGTGCCTTTAGCAAGGCATGAAACTAGCCCTAATTACACTGAATCAAATGGAATGTCAATTGTCCTTCTGTCTTCTCTCGTCCAACCTTAAATACCCATGAAGAGACACCAATTATCTATCGGGAAAGACGCCTTACAGAACCAATGCGTCTGGTCAAGGAGGTAGTTATTATCAGAAAGAGCACACCTGATCATCGGTTGTTTTTAGTGGGAGATGAATATGAAAAGCAACTGCATGGCAGTTGTTGGCAAAGACTCAGGGCTAAAAACGTCATGCTGTTTGGAGTGGATAGTGCGTATGAATAAAAAATAGAAAATGTGGGTTTGTAAGGTAAAATATTTTGTAACATGAGATAAGTTGAGTTCTACCTTACCGGTATGTCCACAGTGAACTTTCGTGGACGTACACCCATCGCAATGCAATAGGTCTTATATGCTACAATTCGTTGGTTAGAATTATTTACAAAAAAATTGCATCGCAGAAAGCTTGAAGGTATGGATCCAACCTCTTCAAACCAGTTTTAACTATAAGATTAATAATATGGTAGGCACATTGCTGATATAACAAGAAGGATTTAGCTTGCTAGGTCTCGACATCAATTGCTTCATAACCTTGTTGAAATTTTTTCACACGTCCAATGTGCTAGTTCTGGACCTCTTTGTTCCAGTGCTTGCAGATGCAGAGACGCTTGTAGAGCATGATGGTGATACAGCCATGGTCTGCTCGGCGATGGCGATCTCATCCATTTGAGGTGGAGGTGGAGCCTTCACAAATGATGCAAGATCTTCCTGATTAATTCCATACTCACTCATAGCAAATTCGTCAAAATGTTCCATAAAGAACTTTGGAAATGTGGAAACTGCAAAATACAAATATAAAATTAAACTAGGACCTATTTTATACTACAATAAAGGGGAATTAGAACAATATAACAACATCAAAATTAATATTATTACCTCTTTGCTTGAATGGATGCCGGATTTCAAATTTTCAGAATTTTCACAAAATTATTCTGAATTTTACCAAATTACCACAAAGAGCTTCGAAATTTTCACAAAAAGTAAGTAGAGAAGAATGCTAGTTTGAGTGTGGGTTGATGAGGGGGTATGTTGCCTATTTATACAAAACAATCAGATTTTTTTTAAAAAAAGCGTATTTTAAACTCACAAACAGCCTCAAAACAACTATATTTTTTGAAAAATCAATCGTTGTCGTGCTACATGGGCTAAATAGGCCAAATGGACCGTGCCCATTGTGTCGTGTCCATTTTTAACAGTCGGCTTTCATGACAAATAGGTTGTGCCACAGGTTACACGTACTAAATGGGCCACGTCGTGCCGATGGCCCACGCATGCCTGGTGGGCCATGCCGTGCAGCTCGTGCCGTGGGCCGTGCCTACAGTAACAGACCATGGGCCAGCCTGTTAGGTACGGTCCATTTGGACACCACTACTCCACTAGTGAGATGGAGCAGAACGGGATTGGTCTGGGTGATGTTAGCTACAATACAATGTTGGGCCATTTCGGAGGGTTGGTGACTTGGAGGGGACCTGGAAGATATATAGCAAGATGGTCGGTCGGCTCAGGGTTCATGCCATAGACCAGGACGACGATGTTGCTCATGGATGTCTTTGCAAGAATGGGCGACCGGTTCTTGGGCTGGATCGCTGGGATTATCTGATCGGAAGGGATGTGTACCTCACCGGCATGCATTGGATGTTCTGGTGTTTGTGTTGCAGAGATGTGGCTGTCGGAGCATATAGGGGTTGTTTGGTTGTCTGCATCGGGGTGGCTCGCACCAGCGCATGCAGGGAGATGGTGTTTGGTTGCCTGCATCGGGGTGAGAGCCTGCACGAGCGGATGCAAAAAATCAACTGGAGCCAGGCTGAGGAGAAACGCGGCTGAGGACCTTCTCTACTCAGCCTGGCCACGCTCATGCAGCTGCATCAGCTCATGCAGGCAACCAAACAGGCCCATAGATGCTTTAGGGAGATGATTGAGATGAGGACGGCACCTACAGATCATGCATTTTAGCAGTGACACAAATTTTGGCTTCCTAATGACTTTTGATTGTTTTCACTACACTTAACTGATCAATACAACTGTTATATACAAGAATCTGCCGATTTGGACAAAACAAAACTCACAACACTTTCAACTGTTGTTATTTTCAGTGAACAGTCATGACATTTGACAGTGGACCATATCTTTTTCCCTCAATTTTTGTGTCACTGCTACACGTAGTGTCATTACACCTGCTGTAGGTCCGCTGATTCGAATTTTGGCAGCAAAACCGTCTATCTGAACAAGCTCGAGACTTCCACTTTCGGTGCTGGCAAGGTATGGCCTGATCTCATCTAGCACCTTCTGTTGCCAGCATCCTCCATTATCTGGAAGAAAACCTGTTCAACTTAATTGATTTTGATGATAAAAAATTCTTCTATTCCTCTCTTTCCGAATATTCCACGCAGCATTAATCGCCAAGGCATCATAATCTCTTCTTTGATCTTTAGGAACACGTTTCCTTCCTTTCTGCCACAACTCGGCCAGATCATCCAATGGAGAAATGTGCAAATTCGACCACAACGGCCAAGAACTCCATGCTGCCACATCTGCCCATACCTGTTTAGCAAAACTACAGTGGACAATTAGATGTTTTGCCATCTCATCTTCTTGTGCACAAAGCGCACAAACTTCACTATTAGGCCATCCGCAAAGAGCCAATTATCTGCCGTAATCTTAGGTTGCAACAGGAGCCAAGCAAAGAATTTACGCTTGTTCTCCATCTTTGCTTTCCATACCATCGACGAATTATAACTTGAGAAGGAACCATGGAATTGCACCTCACATGCCGACTTTGCTGCATACTGTCCCTGAGCATTCCATTTCCACATTATTTGGCTCCGTTCTTTTCGTTTTTTTCAATCGGTTTTTGGCTTTAAATTCTTTCTGCAATTAATATTTATTGGACTAACAAGCCGTAGCCAAAAAAAGCCCCTAAAATTCTGTTCATGCTCATTTAAATGAATCTCTGAAATCTCTTCCCAAAGCATCACAAATTCATTGATCTGATCTCATTATTTATTCTTCTTAACATTCTCATCCAACCAGGCAACCAGCTCCTGTAAGTTCTTTTCTTACAGAGTTACAGACCTATTCACTAGTTGGTTATTGCCGGGATCATGTCACCTACTCAACTTAGTCTCCTCCTGAAACAAAATGGTCCATGAAAGGGGATGCTGATACTGATGAATCAGTATTACAATGCCTTCTCTGCTCCGTCGTTCTTGTCCTCTGTCTCTTTGCTTGTCCTCCGTCCCTTGTCTTGGAGGAATTCTGCAAGCACTCGCAGCGCAACGTCGGCGTCCTCGCTCCGCAGCAGCATCTCGGACACCTCGGCCGGTGTGACATCCACATGTGCAAGCAGCTCCTGTATCTCCGGGAACAGCGGATGCTCGTCGACGAGGTGGTAGTTCCGGGCCAGCGTCCTGAAGGCCTCCCAGCAGCAGTAGCCCATGTAGACGTGCATGTCCATGCGCCCTGGCCGCAGCAGCGCCGGGTCGAGGCGGTCCTTGTAGTTTGTGGTGAAGACGATGATGCGCTCCTCGCCGCTCGTCGACCACAGCCCGTCGATGAAGTTGAGCATCCCGGACAGCGTTATCTTCTGCGGCTGGTACGCTGCCGGGTGGTATGGTTTTGCCGGCGGGCCGTCGTCGTCCGAAGAGTCCGATGAGTAGTCGACATCGGCCGGCTCCGGCGTCTTGCGGTCGCCCCTTGACTTGGCGTCGAAGCAGCAGTCGATGTCCTCTATGACGAGGATGGACTTGTTGGGCATGCGGATGAGCAGCCTCTGCAGCGCCGAGTTGAGGGGCACCTCGGAGAGGTCGAGGTCGTAGAGGTTGAACCGGAGGTGGTTGGCCATGGCGGCGACCAGGCTGGACTTGCCCGTACCGGGCGGGCCGTAGAGCAAGTACCCGCGCTTCCACGCCCTGCCGATTCGCCGGTAGTACTCCTTCCGCTTCAAGAAACGGTCGAGGTCGTCGACGATGGCCCGCTTCAGCGCCGGGTCCATGGCGAGCGTGTCGAACGTGGCCGGGTGGTGGTGGTTAATGCCGTGCCACCCCGTCCCCTCGTTCATGAAGATCCTGAGCGCGCGGTCCTTCTGCTGCAGCTGCTCCGCCGTGGCCATGACGAAGGGCACGTACCGCTCCAGCGCCGTGTCCGTGTGCTCGGCGTCAAAGCTGAGCTCCAGGGACTCGCGCGGGGCCCGGTGGCCGCCGCCCTTGCCGTTGCCCTTCTTGCCGTCGTCGCCGCCGGTCTCGATGGACGTCCACTTGAACTCGACGCCGTCGAAGGCGTCGGTGGTGGAGTTCCCGGGCTCCATGAACAGGAGAGTGCTCCAGCTGCTGCTCCCGTCGGGCTCCTTGCTGCGGGAGCGCGCGAGGCAGAACCGGCGCATGGCGCGCGGGTCGATCTTGGTGGCCAGGTACGTGCGGGCGGCGTCGAAGAGGTGGTTCTCGCTGTACCCGCCGCCGAACTGGCGGCGGATGACGATGGTGTGGCGCTCCTTCTCCGCGGAGCCTAGGCGGGCGCGGACGAACGCCGCGCCCCAGCGCACGGCGGCGCGCAGCTCGTCAGGGAGGAGCTCCCGCGCCATGCTGCGCGCCAGCACGGTGTACGCGGCCACGGATGCCGCCGTGGCCAGCGCCTTCTTGTACGCATCCACCACCCTCCCCTCCCGTGACGACGCCGCCGCCGCCGAGGTCAGTGGCAAGTGATCCATGGCTTATGAACACGGTGTGTACAACACTAGCAGCAGCGTCCTCCACAGTCTACGCTGTGCACACAGTGAAAGAGTACAAGACAATGCTCCAATGCTCTTTGCCAAATGGCCTGTTCTTATATGCAAATCGTCTCTGATAAAAAAAGGTAAATGGAATTGCCATAGAGTTTCCTGAAGGGTCATTATTGTCATTTTCTGACGTTTGTTTACTTGACTAGTCTCCGTTGTGTGCTGTTCATATTAGTTATGATGCATGGATTTTAGTTATAGTTTATTACTTTTTATTAAAAATAAATAGCAATGGTTAAAAAAGAAATTTTTAGAAGAAAAAATGAATGATGAGAAAAATAAGGAAGAGATACGTGTACAATATATGAATATATGAACGAGAGAAGTGAAATGTATAATATGTATGTGATTTTTTATCTTATTTTTAAAATAAGATAGAAGTGAAAAATGTGAGAAAACTATTTTTTAAAGACAAGTTTTTATATAAACTTACGACGACGAAGTCGTTGTGTCGTTATCAGCCCGTCGGATCTTTTTGACGTTTTTTATTTGGTGGGGGCCGGGCGTGTGAAAAAGGCGAATCTTGAGGTGGATTCAGAGCTCACAAACGTCCGTTCTTTATGACTTTCCACGCAAATAAATAGGATCATGTCCGACGCGATAGATATGCATTACGTCTTTCGGCCTCGTATGATACGAATATATAAATCGAATGGAATCACAGCATTCTACCACTATTCTAGCCTAGTGTGTCCGCACACAAAGTCCGGTCATGTCCGACGTGTGTCCGCACGCAAAGTCCGGTCATGTCCGACGTGTGTCCGCACGCAGAACGACCAATGATTTAGCTCGCCGGCGGTGAGAATAGCCGGGCCATCAAGCAAAATGAGTAATGATTTTCGTGCTACCGGTCATGCTGTGAAGCAGAAAACCAAACCAAACGGACACAGCTAACACGCACAGGGTTCCAGATCATTCGCATCATTTTTTTTTCATATAATTCAAACTTACAATTTGCTCAGAGATTCGTGCTTTGGGTCACCGTCTTCTTTGTCTTTGGCGTCCGCCGTGTCCAAGCGCGCACGAGGACCGCCGATGAACGCTCATCCAACGAGTGCACACTCCGCTGAATGCACACTCCACCGGACGCCCATCCGACAAGGCAAAATCCCAATGATATGCCAAAAAAAAAATCATTTGTACGATGTATAGACACTGCAAATTACTACCAGTAGACAGTAGTAGAGCAATAGTCGTCTGATTGTGTCATGCGTGACGTCATCTCCGCCCGTCAATGGAGTCAATGGATTGAGTGCGTGACGTCAGCTCCGCCCGTCAATGGAGTCAATGGATTGAGGTCCACAGCAATTCCTGAAGCCGGGCCCAGTGGCCAGAGCCAGACCATGACCCGTTGGCTTGGGCTCCACTCCTGCTTTTTGACTAATGATGCTGCCGGCCGTCATGACCGGGACGAAGCGGTACCGTAACACTGATTTTTTTAATTTGGTCTTATTATACTACTTTAATTTTAAAATTAATTTTATATGATACGAAATTATAATTCTAATCTTCTTACCGAGCGCGAAAGAATCAACAAGTGATACAGTAGCGTCTAGCGCGTCACCCGACCACGGCGGGGGCATCCTTAGCACGGCACTATTTGCCTAGACGTGGCAGACGATAGAGCCTACGAAGGTGACGTGCCAGCCGACCGAGAGTCGGAGACGTGTCGCGTAGGTGTGGTTGCATCGTTCACTCCAACTTTTGCTTCTTTTTCGGAGCAGGACAAGCACAACAATTGCACTGGTTGTAGAAGTGTAACAAAGCCATTTTTATACAGGGTAAAAAGTTGTCGTGCATCAACACTCGTACAGCTCTACAAAGTACTCCTACCCTCATGAAACGGTGGAAAACCCGTTTTGGAGTTGCTTGACGTGCTTGGCTTGCAGTCGACACATGTGCCAAGCGGGGCCTGGTGCTGCGGAACCAGAGTACGGCACGTCCCCAGGTCCCCTGCCGCAGTTGGATGGGGGCGGTATCTTCATGGGGCCCGCCACCTACCGCACTGGGGTGCTGCGGCGGTGGCCAGGTTCTGCCATAGTCGGGTGGCACGGCAGGAGCCTCGCGTCGGTCCTTGGTTTTTTGCGCTTAGCAAGAGGGCTAGATTTGTAATTTTGTACTATATATGACTAATTTTAAAATTAAAGTGGCACAATAGATCCAAATAAAAAATAGATTAGCTTCACCTCGATCCCATCATGTCACTATGGATGACGGATCATTCTTTTGTCGTGGCTCGCATCAACGATCCCATCCTGTCAGACGCCTAAATTTATCAGTTGATCGCGCTTGTTACTAAAGGCACGAATGGTCGGATTTCATATCATTGCTTTCGTGGGGATTTTATAAGATCAATATTAATTTCCCATTGGGATTTTCTAGTGGAAACTTTATGTTCCATGAAAACCGAGCACGCGAGAAAGAGGAAGATCGGGTTGGGAATCGCCACATGAAAGGGGGGCCATGGCCAGATTCGATCGTGCGCCGCTGCAACTCCCCGTGGATCTGAGGGAGGGGATCGGATCTGGGTGTCCATTGTTGGATCCGTCCTCTCCTAGCCATTAGCCGCCACGTGCCGTCACATCCGATCTACACACCATGTCTCCTCCATTCGCGTAGGTCACAGGGCCATCGCCTCCCTCTTCATTGGTGATGTGGCTCACCTTCCCTTCTGACCCGAAGAGGAGTCAAGAGTCGATTTGGCGCTAGGTCGGCCATGGCCAAAGCAGAAAGAAGAGAAGAAAAGAAGATGGAGGAGGGGAAGACTATAGGGACAAAATTATCCAAAAGGGCAAATGAGCAAGAGGTCTGAGAAAGATAGGGTAAATAATTAATTACTGGAAACTTAATTTAGTTCCGTATTGTCAATGACGCATATAACATGTGGCAGATGATCAATTTTCTCTAATAACATTGGTATCTTACGCGAGTGGGATTCGACTAGTGTCGTTATGTGGATAGTTATGCTACTCCAAATTATTTAAGTAAGGTGATTTTATACTTTTCTCAATAGTGATTTGTATAATTTTTAAAGCACCATGAATAGTAAATAAATATTACTTACCTCTTTATATGTTTTGATGTTAGTATTACTCTTGTTAGAAAGTAAAGCATAGAAGCAATTCTCATTATTTAACCCTACATAAAAAGTGTTTTTTAGATCTTGTAAACTTTTAGAGTCACTGTGATTTTGTAGCTATGATCCTATTATGATCTTATGGCCCAAATAACAAGCCAACATAAAATCTCGACCTTGATAACCTTGATGATGGCTGATGAGCTTAACTTACAGCCAAATACATTTACTGTCCAGCCTCTAGTTTTTTAGAGGGTCCAGCCTCTAGAACAGTAGAAGAGGATTGTTTCGTCTAGAAAAAAGAAGTGGATTATTTACTGTTGCAGGGCTTAGGCCCAATTTACAACGCACCAATTTTACAGCTAAGTTCACTGTAGGAATCCCTCCAGTTTTTTTTGAAGTGGCAAGAAGCCAGGACTCACACTCGATAAACTCACGCATTCCAACCTGGGCCTTAGTGTCGGGACCCCAGATTTTCAAACCTGGATCCTCTGTGTATTACAGCACTAGTTCCAGATCAAAGCTAGTGCACACAGTTAAACTGAAATGATTACATAACCAACCGTGCTTTATTACAATAATAAAGAGTACTGACCGAAAGGTCTCATTATTACAAATGAGGTTTCAAGACCTCGCACACAAAACACAGCGGAAGCAAAAATAAATTCAGCGGAGACCCATCAATATGCCACAGGCAATTGACTGGGGAAGCGCGACCTAGTACTCCGGAAATCCTTCGTTGAATCCACCCAAGAAGTAATCGTAGTCTCCCTCTTGAGTTTCGTATTCCTCTAAGTATTATTTTTGAGTGCAGCATGTGAGTACATAAAGTACTCCGCAAGTCTTGGGAAAAATGCAATAGATGCAAGGCTTAACAAAGGAGGGTTATATGGTTCTTTTGCACAAAGCAATATTTTATTTCAAATACCATTAAATAATTTATAAGGCATCATTTTGACCAATTAACTGTTTTTAACTGAAACTAATAAGCATTGTATAGTGAAGGTTCTATCCACCAACACTAGTTAACCAATTTTAACCGATAAAGTTTGAAACTGCGGGTTACATCCACCCTCTCTGGCTTTGACCACCAGGATACCCTTCCGAGAGTTCCCTCCACTCTCGGAATACCAAAACTTTGATTTTAAAACCAAAACCAAAAAGTCTACCATGTGAATGCATTCCTTGCCCGCCCTTGACCGTGAGCACGGCTATTCGAATAGTTTGACACTCTGCAGAGGTTGTACAATGTAGGGACCCAGATTTTACCATCCGGATTCCTCTGTGATTTTACTGCACTATTCCCTGGATCAGTAGATAGTGCTCACAGTTACAGTAATGAATATCAAAATACATATCATGCGGAAGCGTAATTATAATAGTAGATTTACTCATGAGCCGATTAGGCCGAAATCATTAAATTGCAGCAGCGGAAGAACGAAGCACACAGGTGGGACCTTCAGGACGTGCCCACAGGCAGCCAACTGGAGGTTCGCGACCTAACAATTGACATCTTCATCTTCTCTGCCAGCTTGTCCCATCTTGTTGCTGAGGCACAGTGATTTGATTTCCTGATTCTGAATTTTGTCGCAAAAGCGAGTGTGAGCACTCCAACCCCGTGCTCCGCGAGCCAATACATAGAATGCAAATAAATAGTATGCATGGCTTAACAAAGGAGAGGCTCGGGTTATTTTATTTGCCAAAAATCGCTTTTGGTAGCATTATTGTTATCAAATCATAGTGTTATTATTCCTACCTAAACTCCACATAGCGATTGCCATAATTGACTTAATCCACCAAAGACACACTTCCCTTACTGATTGTTGTCTAAGATTCCAAACAGCGAGTGTCATCATTTAACTAATCCACCGACCTGATTCCTTCTATATTGATTACTGTCTAATACTCTAAACTGAGAGCGACATCATTTAATTAATCCACCAATCATACACTCTCTATATGATTTGCTGTCTAAAACTCCAAACAGCGAATATCATCAATTATTCAATCCACCAATCAAATGCTGCCTAATCCTCAAACAGCGAGTATCATAATCTATATAATCCACTGAGCAATTACTGCCTAAAACTCCAAGTAGCTAGTGACATTATTTATCTAATATCACTTATTTAATCCACCAATATTTTTTGGTATTCTAAATTCCTAACAATCCAATCCTTTTATTATTGATCCACAACCATAATTTGCTTTTCCAATATTCAACCTCATCCTCCATTATCTATCTCTACTAATTCACTAGTATACATCCACCAAGATTTTCATGGATCGAGTTTACGATTCACTAGTATATATCCACCAAGTATATCATTGATCAGGATCACGATTCACTAGTATCCATCCACCAAGAATATCATTGACCCAGTTTATACTCCAAGCATTATTACCTTACCTCCAAATTCTTAAAAATCCGATTCATCCATCCAGTATCCGATCAAAGCCCATTAATCCCATTATCGCCAACCACTCCCAGGAATTAATCTAGCAACTACCTTCTCACTCCCTAATTCTCCAACAATCATTTAAATCATCTATATGACATATATATATATATATATATATATATATATATATATATATATATATATATATATATATATATATATATATATATATATATATATATATATATATATATATATATATTCATTTTGACTCCACCAATTTATTTCTCCCACAATTCTCACTATCATTTCCTATTTATGATTGACATGATTCCACCAATATCTTAACTATATACATCCATCTCATTTACTCACGACTCTATTTACCCTTTCCATATTTAATTTTGTAAGAATAGAAATGCCACTAATTGAAATACGATACATAAAATTTCCTGAGACCTAGCAGCTTTGGAACAAAACATAATGTTCAAAGAATATTAACATGATTTTCCATACATATGACATCACACCATATGCCTAATATCATCATAATTTCTCCATACATACGGCATCACACCGTATAACATCTTTTAGCGTTATAGCCGCTTAACTTACCACTGGGACGACACCCAGGACAATTCAAATCAGGGCATTCCACTGCCCTTCCACTTTTCTATTCCCACCCACAAAGTATTTTGAAATAGAACTATATCTGGTTAAGTTCCCATGTCCGCCCTTGACCGTGGGCACGGCTATTCGAATAGTTTTGACTCTGCAAAGTTTGTACACTTTCACCACAAGAGACAATCAACTCGTTGCCCCACACGATTCCTTAGAAGTGTGGTTGAGCAGACCATCACAGTGACTTTTCAAAGTATCTAGTCCCTTCAGTCATCTCACCTTATGGGCTTCTCCCACTTGTGGTGGGTCCCATCTATGCGCGGGATGTTTTCCACAGCCACTACGCAGCTCGGGCTTCTACTTCCCGCAACGTAGGACAGCTGGGAAACTTCACCCCCCACTGGTGTCCCTTCAGCCCCCTTGCCATAGCGTAGCCTTCAATCCCCTACCGGTGAGATGAGTCCGGGTTTCGATAAATTTACTTAGCCAAGTTGTATTTACTGGACTTGTGGTTGTCTTGTTTTACAGGAGGTCATGACAAGATTCGGTCCTTAGTGGTATCTGGGCGGTCTACCACTAACCCACTTTGTGCATCCACTGCACCACACTCACACCCTCAAACCAATCCGCCCAGATATTTAAGCAAGTTGGGGATTTTGGGAGTATAAAATAATCATGTCCAAATATATACTAGTCATTCCCACCATAACTGCCCAAACAGTTTCTCATGATTGAAATTGATAATGATACTTGGGGCATTTCAGCGCCCCGAGTACCTATGCAGTTCTAAGCATGGCGTATATTTACGGACTTACTTTTGAAAGATTACCATTATAATTTTGCTAAGGCGACAAGGTTCATATATTCAAGTATTCCAAAGGAGGTGTAATATTATTCAAGGCAAACAATGGGCATATTACTAGAATCTCAAATTAAGCATGCATTTGCATATAAAATAACAGCATGCAATTTAATAATTTAAAACAAAATAATTTGCAGACAATGTAGGTTCGACATGATCAAAGTATTGACTCGCCTGTCGCGGTTTACCGCGGTCTTGAGCCCACTCAAAGCCTTCTTATGTGATGGGCTTGAATTCCTGGTCTTTGTCTTTATCTGAGTCTGGATCCTACTTGATTCCCATAGATCTTCCGGACCCCACTTCTAATTACGCAACAAACAACTGAATCCAAATAAAAGCAAATAACTCAAAAGATCCAAATCAATCCGAATAAGTTCAATTTAGATTTATTATAAGTTAATGGGTGATTCAGTGAGTTGAGACAAGGTTGGTAATAGCATACGATAACTTGATCTTTTTATTAATAATCTCTTTTTATTATTTTGTTATTTATCAGGGAAGTTCCATGAGTTAGGTTAAACCTATAAATTGATGTATTTTGTCGAGTGCTAATTTTCAGGACGTATGATATATATATATGTATAAGTATTGTTTGCAATTTCTAGCTTGCTAAGTTAATCTTACAGTCTATGTTTATAGCACTTTGTGGTATGATATTTTATGTGCCTTCATTTATAACTAGGCTAAGTTTAATTTGAGTTAGGATCTACTGGTACGGGTCCCAGCTTACTATATATATAATTAAGCTCAACACTATTATGTACTAATGGTAGTGTAAGATTTAATTAATGGCACTATTATTATCCTGCTTATGCGCTATCTACTACTAGGCTTAGTTTTATTTCTAATCTTGATGACCTAGGGCTATTAAAATATATCACGGTTGTTTGTTTAATGGTGGCATGGCAAATATTGGGCATATATGTCTACATGCTAATGAAGGGCCATCCTTATTAAATATAGACATTTATCTAAGCCACTACTCCTCTCTAATGCCTTTAACAATTAATTAGATTTACACTTTAAATATTAAAGTCACACTAATTATTTATCATGGCAACTAATCCGAATTTAAATCATACATACCTGGTAACAACTAATCCATGATTAGACATTTGTTAAGCTCATGTATATTCTAATAAAGTGTGTACCTTCTATGAATGTATTATATTATTATTATTATTAGAATTTTTATTAACCTTGGGTTTTAAGCTAAACTATGTTTTATTCATGCCTTTAATTGATAATTAGATCTCAATTAAATATTTAAATGTATCAGTTACTCATGCAGTAAATAATCAGATTTTAGACGTTGAGTAATCTTATTTTACATTCTAATTAAATTTACTGCATTCCCTAGATCATTCCCCAATTTCTCCTTGATTTTTATTGATTAACATGAGCTACAAAAATGACAACAAAATGCAGGCGAAAAGTTGCCACCGGCCGGAATCGAGCCCAAGACCTCGGGCTGGAATATGTTAATGCCCGGTCGGCTAACCAAGTGACCGATCGATGTTTCCTGAGTCTCTGGGGAACAAGTGAACTCATAAAGCAACGGGACTGAGGACTCACTGGGGAAACCACCGGCCGAAAACAGAGGAGACGGGGGCGCACGACCATTTGCGTTGCCGCCGGCGAGGATCGGCCAGGAAGGCATCGGAGACCCGCAAAATGGGTTCCCCCGCAGATGGTGAAGGTGTTGGTGGGGTCCACAGGGGCTGTGGTGGCGTCGGGGTGGCCGACGTCGACGCGAGCGGCCGGAGGCGGGGACGGATCGGGGCGCCGGCGACCAGGAAGGAGAGGGGAGGGATTAGCACGTGCATGAGCGAGAGAAAGGTGGGTGAAGGCTTACCGCGCGACGGGCTGAGCCGGGGAGTCACCGAGGCACGCCGGCGGCGAGGACCTATGGCGGCGCGGGCATGCTCACGGCGCCGACGAGCGGGGGTGGGGGAGGAGCTCCGATGGCGATTGGGGAGGCTCGAGGACGCCGAGAAGGTGTTCCCAGAGCGCGGAATCGAGAGGTGGTGCTCCGTGGAAGGAATGGCATCGGTGGAGGCGGATTCGGCCGGAGGCGGGGAGGATCAGCCGTGCGGTGAGCTTCAATGCATGGGGGTCCAATTAGTTTGGAGGAGAGGTAGCTGGGGAGCAATGACCCACCGTGACGCGGCCGGAATGGCAAGGCTTCGTCGGAGCAGCCGGGGCGCCGTATAGGCGGCAACGGCGGGCGTGGAAGCGCTCGGCCTGGGATGGGGGAAAAGATGGAGCCAGGGGGGCGATGGGGTTGTGCAGGGAGTGAGGGAGGGCCAAGGCCTCTTATAGCCGGAGGAGGGGAGGCGTTGTTGGTGGAGGGCCGGGCAGAGCGGGGGAAGAACCACCGGGCAAAGCGCAGCGCGGGCGGTGCGCACCGGCGCGGGGCTCGACGCGATGCGACCGAGCGAGCGGCGCGTGCAGAGCAGGGAGGGGGCAGCGCGGCAAGGATTTGGCGAGATTCGGCGCAGAGCTGAGAGAGGGGAAGGCGACGTGGAAGCAGCGTGGCCATGGGAGAAGGGAGGAGGACGAGAAAAGAAAGGGAGGAGGAGGCGCTCCGCGTGGGGGGTCCTGACCGTGCGGTCGGCAGGGAAAACAGGGGCCGGGCCCGCTGGCAAGTTAGAGAGAAATGAGAGGGAGAGAGTATTAGGGAGTGGGGCCCACATGTAATAGGGAGAAAAGAGAAAAAGAAAGGGAGGAAAAAGGCTTTGCAATTTGAATGCTTTTGGATTTTGCATTTCTTTTCCTTTTTGAAATTACTGATTCCAATCTTTGAGCATTTAGTTCAAATCTTGGTTCAAATATCTAGCTACAAAATCTATTATTTCTCTATTTTCTATTTTATTCAGTTTGCCCTCGGATTTCGATTTTGACATTATTTTGCTGTGAATTGCACATATATGTATATATATACACATTTAAATTCTGAATATCCCACCTTGGATTTTAATGGGTATATTTTAATATTTTATTGTCCTGAACTTGAATTCAAGACGTTGGTATTTTGAATTTCATGATCTGTAATGACATATTTCCATCCTTGGCATTATTAATATTAGTTTTATTTTTCGAGGCTTTCTTAAATTTTTGGATCCTCCGCCAAAATTCAGAAAATCACCATAAAATCCAAATTTCAACAGAACATATTGTAAAATAATTTAAAAACTTTATATTTCCAAATTCGAATTTTTCAAAATGATCAAAGGAGACTTGCCTTCTTGCGCGCTCTCTGGGTCTTCTTGCTGCTGGGGGAGAGATCTTCGACAACGGTGGAATCTACGCGCGAAAAGACGGACCAAACAAAACAAATAAATACAAACAAAAATCCAAATAAAATCAAAAATTCAAATAGAGGGCATAGTTGGATAGATTATGATTTTAGAAGAATTTAGAAATTTGAACGGCTCAAGTTGGAGTTCAAATGAACAAGTTATGCTTATTTAAAGATTTCATTTCAATTAATTCCAAAAATTATTAAATTTCTGACAGGTGGGACCCACATGCAGAATTTACATTTTATTATTTTTCTTGTATTGTTTTCTCTGAGTCTATGACAGGTGGGACCCACTGGACAGTAAGCCCACTGCGCTCGGTCTCTGACATGTGGGACCCATTGGGCTCTAGGCCCATATGTCAGTGGCCAGCGCAGACGGGTGGGGCCCGGACGGCAGTGGCCAGCGCGGACGGCGGCCGCTGACGTGCGGGGCCCGGCTATCAGTGCGGGATTTAAAAGAAATGGCTCAACCTCAGCGTGCGGAGCCGGGGGCTCGAACGCGCACCGAGGGAGCCAGGGGGAGAAGGAGTAATGGTGCTAGCCAGTCGGGCGCTCGGGTGTTGCTTACCCATATAGGGTAAGTATTCCCTTAGAGGTACCTGCGGGAAGGACCGGCAGCGATGGAGCGAGGAGGCGCGGTGCGCGGCGAGGGGTGGCCGGAGTGGTTCGGGTGAGGTCCAAAACGCGCTCCTGGTGCAGAGGGGTGCCGACGGTGAGGTCGGTGGGGTTCGGCGACGAGCAGAGGCGACCGGCGGCGAGGAAGCGGCGGAGAAGTCTCGGGTGCTCCGGTGCGGCGACGCCCCGGCGGCGGGAAGACTTGCCCGAGGGGTCGGGGAGTTTCACACGGGCACGAGGGTGCTCGGGGCGGCGGCGGCGGGCTCTGGGGAGGTCCGAGGCGGCGGGAATTGCTCGCCGGAGTGTGGTGTGGCTCGGAGAGAGAGGGAGCACGGTGGCGGAGTGCTACGGTGCTTGGGAAGGGAGGTGGAGTGCGGTGGGGGTTTGTGCGGAGGGAGGCGGAGCCGATGGAGGGCTTTTATAGAGCGGAGGAGGGACACGAGCACGGCAATTACTCGCTGGAGATGGCGGCCGGAAAAAGGAAAGGAAGGGGAGGGAAGGAAAGAGAGGGCCACAGAAGGAAAGAGAGGCGCGGGGGTTTGGGGATTTGGTCGCGTGGGTGCTCGGGGTTTCCAAAGCCGGGGAAGGAAGGGCGGGATCCGCGGGGGACTCGGTCGGCTGGCGAAGAAAGGAAAGGGGGAAGAGAAAAAGGAAAGAGGCGCGCGGCGGGGAAGACGCATCTGACAGGCAGGGCCCGCGTGCAGTGAGAGAAGAGAGGGAGAGAACGGGCAGCGCAGATGGGCGAGCGGGGTGGCGTGGCACGCATCGAGCCGGCCACTTGTTGGCCCGAGGGGAGGGGAAGGCGGGGCTGGCTGTTGGCCGGGCCCACTTGGCGGAGGGAGGGGAAGTGCGGCCTGGATTGCGCCGGGCGGCGACGTGGGCGGATCTGGGCCGTCCACGCGTCGGCCGGAGGGAGAGGATTTGGATTTTTATTTTCAGAAAAGGCTAGGAAATTATTTAAGCCTCAGAAAAATATGAAAATACCTCCAAAAATTCCAGAACAATTCACAGAAGCTCCTGGAGTTATTTGGACTTAATGAAATTATTTCCAACTAATGTTGGTAGTTAATTTTCATACTTTAAAATATTTTTAAAATTTTAAAAATAGGTTTTAAACTCCAAAAAATCCATAAAAACAAACAAAAGCCAAATAAAATCCAAATACTTTAAAATAATAAATTTTAAATTAAAATTTTCAGAGTTTGGATTTTTGGGATGTTACAAACCTACACTCTTAGAAAGAATCTCGACCCCGAGATTCGGACAGACTGGGAAAAAGACTAGGGAACTCTGCTCTCAGATCTTCTTCACGCTCCCAAGTCGCTTCTGACTCGGAAAGGTTGCTCCACTGCTTCATCCAATATCTTGACTGGATACTCTGGATAAGTTAAGTCCTCTTTCAAATTCACTTCATCTAGAGGCATCTTTTCTTCTGGTACTCTGAGACACTCCTTAACTAAGACACATGGAAGACATCGTGCACCTTTGACAACTGAGGTGGAAGCTTCAACTGGTACGCAACTTCTCCCCTTTTTGCTGTAACAGGAAATGGTCCAATGAATCTAGGAGCAAGCTTTCCACTAACTCCAAAACGTCGCATTCCCTTGAGAGGCGAAACTTTCAGATAAACATGATCTCTTGGTACAAATTATAAAGCTCTTCGACGATTGTCCGCATAGCTTTTCTGTCTGGTTTGAGCCATTTTTAATCTGTCCTGGATCAGACGAACTTGTTCCTCTGCTTGCTCCAACACATCTGGTCCAACACTTGTCTTTCTCCTGTTTCTTTCCAATATAACGGTGTCCTACATTTTCTGCCATACAAAGCTTCAAACGGAGACATTTGTAAGCTGGATTGATAACTGTTGTTATAGGAAAACTCCGCATAGGGCAAACTTCGATCCCAATTAGTCTTGTCCGCTAGGACACAGGCTCTCAACATGTCTTCCAAAATTTGATTTACTCTTTCTGTTTGACCATCATGCATGGATGATACGTCAGGTTGAAATTTAGATTTGTGCCCAAAAGTCCATGTAGCTTCTGCCAAAATCTTGAGGTGAATTGAGATCCTCGATCTGACACAATCTTCTTTGGAACTCCATGCAAACACACGATTCTTGACATATACAATTCTACGAGTCTATCCCCCGAATATGTTGTCTTTACTGGAATGAAATGTGCGACTTTTATCAGACGATCCACAATAACCCAAATTGAATCATGCCCTGATTTTGTTCTCGGCAATCCGGTTATAAAATCCATACCAATCTCTTCCCATTTCCACTCAGGTATCTGTAAAGGTTGCAAAAGTCCAGCAGGTCTCTGATGTTCAGCTTTAATCCGTTGGCATACATCGCATAGAGCTACGTACTCGACAATCTCTCTTTTCATACTTGACCACCAATACCTTTCTTTGAGGTCTTAGTACATCTTTGTACTTCCAGGGTGAATTGAATATCTAGATTCATGGGCTTCCTTTAGAATTAACTCCTTTATTTTTCTCTTTTCAGGTACAATGATTCTTTTCCCAAACCAAATGATACCTTCTTCATCTTCTGAAAATCCTGGTGCTTTTCCTTTCTTCATGTTTTCCTTAATTTCCTTGACATACTTATCCTCTTTTGAGTGTCTTGATCGGTCCTCTAGAGTTGGTGAATCTCCAAAGTAGCTGTGAATCCTTCCTCTACTACTTCCAAATTGAGCCGCTGGAATTCTTCTTGAAGTGCAGGCATACTGTCTTTAATCAACAGTTTAGTACAATAACTCTTTCTGCTCAAGGCATCAGCTACTACATTGGCCTTTCCTGGATGATAATGTATTCCAACATCATAATCTTTTATTAACTCAAGCCATCTCCTCTGCCTCATATTGAGGTCGAGTTGGGTAAATATATACTTCAAACTTTTGTGATCCGTATAGATTTCACAGTGATTACAGATCAAATAATGCCACCATATTTTTAGAGCATGTACGCCGGCAGCAAGCTCTAAGTCATGGGTTGGATAATTCCCCTCATGGGGTCGTAATTGCCTTGAAGCATAGGCTACTACCTTTCCTTCTTGCATAAGAACACAGCCTAACCCTTACCTTGATGCATCATAGAAGACTTCAAAATCCTTTCTAATATCCGGAAGTGTTAACACTGGTGCATAAGTTAACCTCTTCTTCAGCTCTTGAAAACTATCCTCACACAATTTACTCCATTCAAACTTCTTTTCCTTCTTTAGCAACTGGGTGAGAGGTCTTGCAAGCTTGGAGAAACCTTCAATAAAGCGACGATAGTAACCGGCCAATCCCAAGAAGCTTCTGATCTCGGATATTAACTTTGGTTGTGTCCAATTGAGCACATTATTTACTTTGTCGGGGTCTACGGACACTCCACCTGCAGAAATCACATGACCCAGGAAAGCTACTTTCTTCAACTAGAACTTACACTTGCTGAACTTGGCATACAACCGGTGTTCTCTGAGCTTTTCCAAAACTATTCTCAAATGTTACGCATGCTCTTCCTCATTCCAGGAGTATATCAAAATGTCATCAATGAACACTACCACAAACTTATCCAAATATTCCATAAACACTTTATTCATCAGATTCATAAAATATGCGGGTGCATTTGTTAGGCCAAAAGACATCACTGTATACTCATACAATCCATAATGAGTAGCAAATATTGTCTTTGGTATGTCTTCTGGTCTTATCTTCAATTGATGATAACCTGATCGAAGATCAATCTTGGAGAAGACACATGAACCTTTCAACTGATCAAACAAATCATCTATTCTGGGCAAAGGGTACTTGTTCTTAATTGTCACATCATTCAAGGATCGATAATCCACATACATGCGAAGACTACCATCCTTCTTCTTCACTAGCAGTACTGGTGCTCCCCAGGGCGAAGAACTTGGTCTTACAAAACCTTTTTCTTGCAGTTCCTGAATTTGCTTCTTAACTTCAGCCAAGTCATTTGCAGGTATACGATAGGGTCTCTTGGAGATTGGAGCTGTACCAGGTACCAAGTTGATAACAAACTCAATTTCTCTGTCTGGCAGCATTCCTGGCAAATCTTCAGGGAATACATCTGGGTATTCACTTACTATAGGTACCTTTTCCAGGGTTATTCCCTTCAAACTGTTCAACCCACACCTATTCTGAGCAGATGTGTTTGGCTTATACCTTACTTGGATTCCATCTGAGTTGGTAATAGTAACAGCACGATCGGCACAATCTATCTGCCCTTTATACTTGGTTAACCAATCCATACCAAGTATTACATCTAAGCTCTTGGAATCTATTATAATAAGATTTGCTAGGAATTTAACTCCATTTATATCTACTGTTGCACTAGGGCAAACTGTGTTAGTCCTCATTTCCTTTCCAGGTGATTGGACTAGCATAGGATTCTTTAGCAAACGTACATCCCAATTATATCTTTCAACAAAATCTTTTGACACAAAAGAATGCGAAGCTCCAGAATCAAATAATGCTGATGCAGGTACTGAGTTGACAAGAAACTTACCCAGAACTATGTTGGGTGCATCCTAGGCTGCTTCCGCGGTCACATGATTAAGGTGCCCTCTGCTCATGGCCTGCGGAGTCCTTGGAGTTTGAGGTCCCCCACGGCCTTGACTGCGATTGGAGCTCGTCTTTGGTGTAGTCCCGTGTTGAAAGGAACAGGGGTCACAGCTGGGCGCTTCTGGGGACAGTTGTTGGCATAATGTCCCATGTTCTTGCAGTTAAAACACTGCACTCCTATCGCTGAAGTCTTGTTCTGCGGTGGTTGGCCACCATTGCTTGTTCGAGGTGCTTGCGGATTTGGGCGGGGTCCTGCAAATGGAGTCCTTGGCACACTTGACTCTGAGGGCTTATTGAACTAGGGTGGATTAGGACGAAATCGAGAACTGCTTGCTCCCTGCTGAGCTTGAAACTTCCTCTTCCTAGTTTCGTACAGTTGACGTTGAGCATCTTCTTGTATGAGGGCCTTGTTTACCATATGTTAGAATGTTGGGTAATCATTAGACACCAGCTGCACCTTGAGGTTGGGATCAAGTCCCTGCATGAACCTCCAAATCTTCGTTGCCTCTGATGCGACATCTTCTGATGCATACCTGGACAGTTGGGTGAACTTGTTCAGGTATTCAGAAACACTGAGGTTTCCTTGCTGCAGTTGGTAAAATTTCCTTTTCTTCATTTCCATTATTCCGTAGGAATCGCACACAGCGGAAAGCCTCAACAAATTCATCCCATGTGATGGCTTGCACATCTTGATGGGCGTATGATAATTCTCCCACCAATTAGCGACAATTCCCTTAAGTTGATGGGCAGCATACAACACCTTTTCATGATCATTACACGAGCTAAGGTCAACTTCTTCTCCACATCCTTGATCCAGTCATTGGCCTCCAATGGATCCATCGAACAAAGACAAAAGTAGGAGGTCTTGTCCTCATAAATTCTCCCAACTTAGACTGGGGTGCTTGGTTTGGTGCATGCGGGGCTTGTTGCACCTGGTTCTGAGCAAGGGCTTGGAGTAGTTGCAACTGCATAGCCATCATCTGCTCCAAGTTAGGCGCTTGAGCAGGAGGTGGTGGAATGTTGTTGTCTGGCTGGGCATTGGCATCATGGCTGCTGCCAGGGTTGCTCCTTGTGTTCACCATTCTGAAGCGGTTTCTGGGGTTAGCAAAAGGTAAGAGGGAACTAGCATAGGTAAGAGATTTAGGGGGAAACTAAACAACATCCTAAACCAGCACACAAGGAAGAAGCAAGCAACAACTTAGGGGAAACTTATATTGAAATCAAGATAGTTTTATGAATGGCTGTACCACAAGTGCACATAGGCTTGGTACAGTCCATCTAGCACACCAAAACATAATAAAACGTTCTAAGGACGTGGACCTTTATTTGGGTACTACTGACTCAACCTACTACTAATCCTCCAGGAAGATGCGCTCCTCAGGATCCTCCTCCGGGTCCTCCTTACGCTCGTTCACATGATGCTGCGAACAATCACACACGGCTGAGGCGCGAGGACGGGAACGGTTACGACTGGAGGCAGTCGACCGGGAACAAGAGCGGGAACGTGAGAGTCTGCGTCTTTTGCTGGGTTTGCCGATGTCGATGTCGGGTAGAGGACTCGGACGTCGCACCTTCTTGCGTACTGTGAGCCTGGTGCGGAGTCCTGGACGTCGAGTCGGCGCCTGGTTGTTGGGGACGACGGCTGGTACGGGTGAAGATGGCGTGTAGTCAGCTGCAGCTCGGAGATGTCCTAGCTCGAACTCTGCTGCCTGACTCTGGCGAAGCTGGGCACGGAGAGTGTCGGAGTGCTGGTAGCTGGAAGTGAGAAGCATCCGCAGCTGTCCAATCTCCTCCAAAGCTCTAGCGTAGGTGATTGCCATCGCCTGAGTGAGCTGCACCTGGTGTGATAGTCGAGGATCATCAGCTGGAATATCAAAGGGATCCGGGTACCTCTGTCCTGCTCGAGGGGTGATGAAGAAACAAAAAGGTGATTGATGAACAGCTTCCTTGTGAAGATGGCACAAGTTAGCTATGGCGAGGCGGGCTGCGTCCTGGATAGCATCGTAACAGCGGGTCTGGGGATGCTCAATGGGGTATGTGTGGGAGTTGAATTCCTCATCCCGTGCATACAGGAATACCTCCATCGACCAAGAGTCCTGATCCAGGATCCGAGCCTTCCGCCCCCAAAAGATAGATGGCTGTCGATACTCCAGACATTGCATAAGCTGCCGGAGAAGGCTAGCAAATGCTCCAGCACTCTCGCCATGGGAGTAATAGTCCCACGACTCAGCAGCGGATGAACCGGCCATCAAGGTTGAAATAATAGAAAAGATTAGTAAAATTTTTAACAAGTGAATTTTAAGGGCAAGAATGAGATACTAAGTAAGAAAAGAGTAGAAGCAAAGAAACTTATATATTTTAATATACTCTTTTTATAAATATAAGTCCTTAAGGTTTTACCATTCTAATCTAGGTTTCGTCTTACAGTCAAATTGGCTCTGATACCATCTCTGTCGGGACCCCAGATTTCCAAACCCGGACCCTCTGTGTATTACAGCACTAGTCCCAGATCAAAGGTAGTGCACACAATTAAACAGAAATGATTACATAACCAACTGTGCTTTATTACAATAATAAAGAGTACTGACCGCAAGGTCTCATTATTACAATGAGGTTTCAAGACCTCGCACACACGAAACACAGCGGAAGCAAAAATAAATTCAGCGGAGACCCATCAATACGCCACAGGCAATTGACTGGGGAAGCGCGACCTAGTACTCCGAAAATCCTTCGTCGAATCCACCCGAGAAGTAATCGTAGTCTCCCTCTTGAGCTTCGTATTCCTCTAAGTATTATTTTTGAGTGCAGCATGTGAGTACATAAAGTACTCCGCAAGTCTTGGAAAAAATGCAATAGATGCAAGGCTTAACAAAGGAGGGTTATATGGTTCTTTTGCACAAAACAATATTTTATTTCAAATACCATTAAGTAATTTATAAGGCATCATTTTGACCAATTAACTGTTTTTAACTGAAACTAATAAGCATTGTATAGTGAAGGTTCTATCCACCAACACTAGTTAACCAATTTTAACCGATAAAGTTTGAAACTGCGGGTTACATCCACCCTCTCTGGCTTTGACCGCCAGGATACCCTTCCGAGAGTTCCCTCCACTCTCGGAATACCAAAACTTTGATTTTAAAACCAAAACCAAAAAGTCCACCATGTGAATGCATTCCTTGCCCGCCCTTGACCGTGGGCACGGCTATTCGAATAGTTTGACACTCTACAGAGGTTGTACAACTTTACCCCCAAGAGATAAATTACCTTAATAGTCACCACGCTTCCTTTGGCATGAGACACAGATAAATTATCACAAAGCCTTTACCTCACTCTAGTCTAGCCAGACACCACCCGCTGAGGTTTCACCGCAGAAGGGTTCCATCCACCCAGTCCGAAGCCCCCTCTTGCGCCATATGAGTACAGTAAATCCTTGTCCCTCAATGTGAATAACCAGTAAATCCCTGGCACCCACTTTCCACTAGTGGCACCTAAACTAGACTATCGTAAGTTAATCAGCTAGGTCGTACCCATATAGACTCGGGGTTGTATGGTAATGCTCAGTCGGGACAATCACAAGTGTCGGTCCTTAATCGACTAGAGTGGAACATACACTTTACAAGATCTCGTGCTTTCCGCACCAATCCCAACCAACCATCCAGCCCAGTCTAAACCAACTTTCACATTTTATTTTATTTCTAAAAGAACAGTGGCAACACCAGTCACCACTTATTTCTAAATACAATTACCAATTGAATGAAATACGATTTCCCATAGAACAAAAGATTTAAATATCATGACGAAGCATTTTACTACCGTCTAATATTACCAAAGGATTATGAAATTCTCATTATTGAGAAAAAGGTAATACTAGGGTTACAAGGGTACATGGCATTCAAGTTCAATGGAGGGCATAACAAGGTTGGATTAACTAATGCCTTAATACCAGAAATAGAGTTCTAATTAAATAGCGATGCACATAAATTTAAAATAATTAAAAAACATTTATCAAACGTAGGTTCAAAATGATCAAATGATACTCGCCTTCTTGCGCGCTCTCTGGGTCTTCTTGCTGCGGGGTGGAGAGATCTTCGACAACGGTGGAATCTACGCGCGAAAAGACGGACCAAACAAAATAAATAAATACAAACAAAAATCCAAATAAAATCAAAAATTCAAATAGAGGGCATAGTTGGATAGATTATGATTTTAGAAGAATTTAGAAATTTGAACGGCTCAATTTGGAGTTAAAATGAACAAGTTATGCTTATTTAAAGATTTCAGTTCAATTAATTCCAAAAATTATTAAATTTCTGACAGGTGGGACCCACGTGCAGAATTTACATTTTATTATTTTTCTTGTATTGTTTTATCTGAGTCTATGACAGGTGGGACCCACTGGACAGTAAGCCCAGTGCGCTCGGTCTCTAACATGTGGGACCCATTGGGCTCTAGGCCCATATGTCAGTGGCCAACGCAGACGGGTGGGGTCCGGACGGCAGTGGCCAGCGCGGACGGCGGCTGCTGACGTGTGGGGCCCGGCTGTCAGTGCGGGATTTAAAAGAAATGGCTCAACCTCAGCGTGCGGAGCCGGGGGCTCGAACGCGCACCGAGGGAGCAGGGGGAGAAGGAGTAACGGTGCTAGCCATTCGGGCGCTCGGGTGTTGCTTACCCATATAGGGTAAGTATTCCCTTTGAGGTACCTACGGGAAGGGACCGGGCAGCAGTGGACGGAGGCGACGGTGTCGGTGGCGAGGGGTGGCCGGAGTGGTTCGGGTGAGGTCCAAAACGCGCTCCTGGTGCAGAGGGGGTGCCGACGGTGAGGTCGGTGGGGTTCGGCGACGAGCAGAGGCGATCGGCGGCGAGGAAGCGGCGGAGAAGTCTCGGGTGCTCCGGTGCGGCGGCGCCCCGGCGGCGGGAAGGCTTGCCCGAGGGGTCGGGGAGTTTCACACGGGCACGGGGGTGCTCGGGGTGGCGGCGGCGGGCTCCGGGGAGGTCCGAGGCGGCGGGGATTTCTCGCCGGAGTGTGGTGGGGCTCGGAGAGAGAGGGAGCACGGTGGCGGAGCGCTACGGTGCTCGGGAAGGGAGGTGGAGTGCGGTGGGGGTTTGTGCGGAGGGAGGCGGAGCCGATGGAGGGCTTTTATAGAGCGGAGGAGGGACACGGGCGCGGCAATTGCTCGCCGGAGATGGCGGCCGGAAAAAGGAAAGGAAGGGGAGGGAAGGAAAGAGAGGGCCGCAGAAGGAAAGAGAGGCGCGGGGGTTTGGGGATTTGGTCGCGCGGGTGCTCGGGGTTTCCAAAGCCGGGGAGATCCGGGGAAGGAAGGGTGGGATCCGTGGGAGACTCGGTCAGCCGGCGAAGAAAGGAAATGGGGAAGAGAAAAGGGAACGAGGCGCGCGGAGGGGAAGACGTATCTGACAGGCGGGGCCCACGTGCAGTGAGAGAAGAGAGGGAGAGAGTGGGCGGCACGGATGGGCGAGCGGGGTGGCGTGGCGCGCATCGGGCCGGCCACTTGTCGGCCGAGGAGGGAGGCGGGGGTGGGTGTGGGTGGGCCGCTTAGCGGAGGAGGAAGTGCGGCCTGGATTGGGCCGGGCGGCGACGTGGGCGGATCTGGGCCGTCCACGCGTCGGCCGGAGGGAGAGGATTTGGATTTTTATTTTTAGAATTTGATTTTTATTTTCAGAAAAAGCTAGAAAATTATTTAAGCCTCAGAAAAATATGAAAATATCTTCAAAAATTCCAGAAAAATTCACAGAAGCTCCTGGAGTTATTTTGGACTTAATGAAATTATTTTCAACTAATGTTGGTAGTTAATTTTCATACTTTAAAATATTTTTTAAATTTTAAAAATGGGTTTTAAACTCCAGAAAATCCCGAAAAACAAACAAAAGCCAAATAAAATCCAAATACTTTAAAATAATAAATTTTAAATTAAATTTTTCAGCGTTTGGATTTTTGGGTTGTTACACTTAGCCCAGTAGGAACCTAGCATTGAAAGGCCCAGATTAAGACACACTAAAGCGCATTCCCATAACTCTAGCGAGAACGGAGGCCGGAATGGCAGGCCTGGTCCAGCCCGATCCGGAGCGGCCACTATCACCTTTTCGCTGAGATATTATATTTTTAAAGATAACAGTGAGTAATAGGGATGTTGATGTAAACAGTATATATGGTTTTAAATTTTAAAAAATGTTTGAAATTTTTGCTTGGAAAAATCACATTCCGACTTAGATAGGTACAGCCGAAAAGAAGCCCCCGTCCCGTCCAGTCGGCAAAAGGCAGCCAGTGGAAGGAGAGGGTCACTGGAGAAGACACCCGAGAGGGAGAGGGAGAGACGACTCGATAGGCACCGCCACCAACCGCCGGGAGGTGGGGTGGAGCAGAGCGGCATGGAGGACTTCTACGTCACGATCCCCTACGGCCTGGTGGTCCTCGGCGGCGGCGTCGCCGGCTACGTCAAGCGGGGGAGCGCCGTCTCGCTGGCCGCCGGGGCCGGATTCGGCGGCGCACTCCTCCTCGCCGGCGCGCTCAGCATCTGGGCCTTCGTGCGGGGCCACTCGAACTCCCTCTTCGCCACCGTCCTCCAGACCGGTCCGTTACTGCTGCTCCTCTCCATCCATCCTCCCCTTTCTTGCTCGTTGCGCGTCGGGGTTATCCGATGCTCGTAATTTTCTTTAGTTTGGATGGAACAAGAGGACTGGGAGTTACTGGGAGAGTTGATGCTGTTGAGTAGTAGCATTGGGAGCTCGTAATCATTACAACTTTACGCAGAGAAACCTGCTGTTGCAGGGCAGGGATGCATCTTGCATTTACGTTAGGAATTAGGATAGATGTAGATGATGACATGTTTCAAATGCAGTATCCTAGAAATTGCAGCAACTGAGATTTCAAAATGTAATTAATTGGCTAGAAACAAGTGATGGTAGAATTCTAAAAGGCTGAACCTCCACACATGAACCTGTTATTTACATTCCATTGTTTTATGTGCAACCTAAAATTCTTCTATGCGCAAGCCATGTGCTCGCAAATCGCAATGTTTTAGAGCCAATTCTCATACACTACCAGTAGCAAAAAGGATTTCACAGAAGTTTTAGCAGAGTATTTTGGGAAATTGAATTGGTGCTGCATTATGTTGTTATCAAGTGGATCGGGTTGCAATTGCTGAAATTGCCTCACTCTTTCAGTATATAATAAAAATTCTCAAATTTAAACAAACTTGTTGATCTTAGAATGTTTAGTTTTGCTGATGTGTTATATTTACCTATCTTCTCATATGGATGTTTGGTGGCAATTCAACTCTAAGCTTGTATGCAATGATTGTCTTGGGAATGCCATGTCAGCTCATTTTGCGAACCTTGTTTCTGGAATTTAGTTACTATTCTAGGGCCGTGTTGTTCTAGTTCCAATTGGTACTGTTTCGCTAGTGAACGCAGCTGATTGCATTATGGGTTTTACAGGACAAGAGGAGCTTATGTAATTGATATGATAGGTTCTGCCCATTTCCATTTGATGTCCTTAGCAGTGTTTAATGGGACAAACTTATTGTTTGTTTCTTCTTATTAGGATTTATCTTATAAGCTTTATTGTTGAACAGTTTGTGCTGTGGCATTAACAGTCGTTATGGGAATAAGATATATCAAAACAAGAAAGGTAATGCCAGCTGGAATAATTGCTACCATTAGGTTCGTTCAAATCTCTCTCTCTCTCTCTCTCTCTCATGTTATATGCATGAGTTGCTTGTGCCATGTTCTTGTGTAAATAGTCCAGATGGTACCTTTTGGCCTATTATTTTTTGTTTCGGCGGGCCTCTTCTTTTCTGCTTTTCGGCTTTTCTACAGTAACTAGCTTTCAAACGAAGTGTCTTTTTAAGGCAGATTCTATAAATTAATTGTAGTGCACACTGTAACGACTTCATTTATATGGGTCAAAACTGCATGTGAGTTTCTGTTACTCCATGCTTTCTCTCACGAGCAGCCTAAAAGCCGCAGCTAAAAGCCATAATCCCAAGCCAAAAAGAACAAGTCCAGTGGCTTTTGGCTACGGTTTATGGCTTATGCCTGTTTGCGAGAGAGTACAGAGAGAGTGAGACTCATGTGCGATTTTGATCGATATAAATGAAGTCTTTGTAGTGTCCACTACAATCAATTTGTAGACTTTGCCTTGAAAAGACAATTCGTTTGAAAGCTAGTTTTTGTAGAAAAGCTGGTTACCATAGAAAAGTGGTTTTTAGAAGCTAAAAAGAAGCAGCCTGTATATAAGTTTATAATGTTAGGTGATTTTGGTCACCTGTCCGACACACAAGATGTTCTCATTTGTTTGTACTTGAACTTGTGTAGCCAAAATATAGCAATGATAATCCTCAATAGAAAAACTGATGGCTTCATCTGCACTTTGATACTAGCAGTTTATTTAAACACCCTGCAACTCGGTGCTTAGTATAAGTATCTGTTGTTGCGTTAACTTCACTGCAACTGTCATTATTGTGTTGTCTATTGCGAGCAACAATTTATATCGTTTGTATCTGGGTTGGATTAGGTATTCAAAGAGAGCTATGAAGGATCATGACTGAATAAGTGAAACATATCCATGTGAAAAGTTGGAAACTAAGTTTTTTTTTCCCGAATCAGCTAAGGCAGTAAATCAGAATGTAATGTTTTACTTGGAGTTTGAAGCAGTAAATCAGAATGTAATGTTTTACCTGGAGTGTCAAGATAATGAATGTTGGGTTTGAGGTTTATCCTTGCCAATTCTTTTTTATGGTCAGGGCAGGTACTGGCCGCAGTGGCAGGTACCTAACACTGAACTGCTTATAGGAAATTTTCAGTTTAAACTATTTTATTTTCACTTTTACAATGGTTGTAATGTGTTAGTTATGGTAAAATGATAACTTTTGAAGTTAGCTTTGTATTGGTATGTTCCTATTGGTGCCTTTAGGAGATTTTTGTCCTGATATTTCTTCCTGCCTTTCAAAACCTAGTGAGCATAGCTGTTGTCATGCATAGAGTGCCCATATGTGCTGTGTGTCTGAACAGCATGAGTTAATTAGCTCTTTGAATTTAATTCTTAAAAAAATATTTCTTCCCTTGTACATGTAGCGCACGACCACTTCACTGATTTTCACTACACATTCCATTCATAATATGCTTACACTGCCTCCCTTGGTTTTTGCAATCTTGAGTCCTTCCGTTCCTTCAATAATAGGCCATTCAAAGCAGACCTTAAGCTCTGTTTTATTCCCATGCTAGACTTTTGCAGTTTAGTGAACACAAAGCTAAAGATATAAGTAAGATCTTGTGTTCTTGACAGTTGACGTCATTATAACATTTTCTCCTTTTTTATTCTTTTACAGCGCACTTGTATTGGTATTTTATGTGTACAAGATATCAAACGGTGGTAACAAGGTTTACTTCCCAGTGAGTGCCGAGTGAGCCTGCTGGTTGCAGGATCTCCAGTCTTCTGGTGTACATGCTCTCTCTATGGACAAATAAATGTGAAGCAAACCATCTCTCTTGTATCCATTTATTGTATTCTGTTGATGCAAACATTGTATTACTTCATGTACCGATTAGGGATGACACCAGAAAAACCAGGACAATTTACACTAAACGCCTCTGCAATTTGTGGCATATGTCCTCTTGTTTTATGTCCAAACCAACATTGTTACTGATCTCTCTAGTGTAATACAGTAAATCTGTAATGCGACCATTATGCTGTGATTTCTGCCCATTCTGGTCATGATCAAGGAGAGGTCTTTTGCTCAATTTCGATCGGCAGGCCATGCAGCGGCGACGGCATGGGGTCCCTTGTATAGGTGTCCTTGCAGCAGAGCTTCCACCTGAACTGCCTGACCAGGTAATGCATCGTGACCAGCGTCTCGATCCTGGCAAACTCCATCCCGGCGCATATCCTCGGGCCGGCGCCGAACGCGACGAAGGTGCACGGCGTCGCCGACGACTGGTTCTCGAACCGGGACGGGTCGAACTTGGCCGGCTCGTGGAAGATGTTGGGGTCCATGTGCGTCACGTTTGCCGCCCAAAAGACCTGAAAGCAGTTTAGGGCTAAGAATTTACGCAGCATTTTTCGACAAATTGGTGATGCCACATTGATACAGATTGTGCAAGGAAGCCAAAGCACTGACCTGCCATCCTTTTGGGATGCAGTAGCCCTCGAACTCGATGTCCCGGAGTGCTGTTCTGAAGTTGCCGAAGATTGGAGGGACCATGCGAAGAGTCTCCAATGCGACTCGCCATGTGAACTTCATCTTCGTCAGGTCTTCCCATGTCAGAGCCTCCCCATCAGCTTTGTTCTTCGCAACCTCTTCATGCTCTGTGTCACAAAAGATTCATGACTAGCATGATGACCATGGAGTTGTACGCAGAGCAGTTCTTGTTACTTGCCGTACGTACAAAATGCAATGAAAATGGTGATGCATTCGTTGGTTTCTTGCCTTGGACCATGGCGGCGAGGGTGGCCGGATCACTGGCGAGGTGGCGGACCATGAACGTTATGAGGATGGACGACGTGTCGTGGCCGGCGACGAGGGCTACCATGGAGTTGTCGATGATCTCCTCCTCGGTCAGGAGCCGCGCGCCGCTGTCGTCGGTCAGGCTGAGCAGGCAGGCGATGAGGTCGCTGATCCGCGAGGCCTTGCCCTGCTCCAGCTCCGCCTTCTTCTCCCGTGCGATCCCCGCGAGCAGCCGGCGCGCTCTGGCGCTCGCCCTGAGGCTCCGGCTGAACGCCGTGAACGGCAGGTTCACCGGGACGGCCCACATGCCTTCCATGATGCGCGCGAAGTCGCCGGCGAGGGCGTCCCGGAGGGCGCCACTCTCGAGGCCGAAGAGTAGGGAGGCGATGATGTCGAACGTCAGCCTTTTCATCAGGGGCAGCACCGTGACGGTTCCACGGCCGGCCCAGCTCTCCTCGAGGTGGCGCCTCACCTCGCCGTCGATCTTGCCCACGTATATCCTGAGCATCTCCGGCCGGAGGAACTCCGACAGTGCGCCGCGGACGCGCTTGTGGTCGGCGCCGACGAGCTCCAGGATGCTCTTCTCCCCCAGGATCCGCCGCACGGGCCGGGGCTGCCGCATCGCCAGCGCCCCGCTGAAGAAGAGGAACTTGTTGGCGGCCGGCCCCGCCAGGAGCACCGTCGGCGTGCCGAACAGTGACAGCTTGGACACCGGACCGTACCTGTCGATCCGGTCCCGTATCCACCGCTCGCCGGTGTTGCCGCGCATGGCGCGGAGGAGGCCGAGGCTCTGGCCGACCACCGGCAGGCCGAGGCAGCCCGGGGGCAGGTTCGCCGGCCATGGTTTCTTGGCACGTATCAAGAAATGGAGGATTATGGATGAGGCAACGATGGTAAGTGCTACGACTATAGAGAAGTAATCCATTGAGGAGTTGAGTGTTAGATGTTACTACTAGAAGCTGTAAGGGATGGCAAATGAGGCCTTGGTTATATATTGGAGCATGAGCAGGTTAATTTTTTCGATCTTGATCGGACAAATGGGAACCAGAAATCGTGATACTCATGAAGTAATTGGGAATCAGAGAAAAAGGAATCTAGCATAGTCCAGGAGCTTACAAGCACTGAGATGCCCACCGGGGAGAAGACAATTTGAAAAAAGAAAAGATTAGTTGAATTATTGATAGAGACGGACGGTCTTTTGGAAGTTTTTTTTGACATATTTCGCTTCGTTTATAACGGTATTTATAAAAAAATAGCCATATGACTATCATATTGATACAAATATCCTTTTTACCGTATGTGGCAGAGCGGCAACATGGGGGCTGACGCTAGGCCCCTGCCGTCCCGCCACCGAACGACAGGCTGCCTGCTACCCTGTCACCAGATGGTAGGCGGCCTACCGCCCCACCTCAAACCAGCACTGCCTGCCTTCCATGGAGCCAGCTTAATCACCTGTCCTATTTTTTGCATATTGTTTGTTTGAATTTTGGAATATAGCAAATAGGCTCAAAAATTATGAAATTTTATGTGTAGCCTCGTGACATAATGTACTTGATTGTGTAATTTTTTTTGGTAATTTTATCCACTATGAATGTTGCTAAAAAATTCATACGATGTTGGTATTTATAGGAGTTGTTACATATAGCAAACGAGGCCCAAAAATTATAAAATTTTATGTGAAGCCTCCCGATAAAGTCATAGTAATTGTGTATTTTTTTTTGAGAATTTTATATACTCTAATTTTTTTACATTAATTTATATTAATTTAATTGTGAAATTAACAATGCTTAGGCATCTTTTGCAGTGCCTGACCTCTGTCTTTCGCACATATGTCTGCTTGTTGCTGCTATCTTTTCTTTCCCGCTGCGTTCTTCGTACAATTGTCACTCTGTCTGTGTTGTCCCCCCTCTCGCCCCCTCGTTGCACTAATGTCGTTATGTCTGTGCTATCCCCCTCGCCCACTCCCTTGTCTGCCATTTATCAGTGTTAGCATACCGTCCTCCCACGATTGAAGTACTGTTCGTCAATAAGGAGTCCTTAATTTGCGTGGTGAGCACATCAAGTTCCCTTTTTGTTCGGCCACAAATACGAACCTCTCACAGTTTGTCATCGCTCATCTCAGGCGCTTATTGCAGAAACTCATTCTCACGGTTGTCGCTCAAAATTAAGAGTGTGTAGCTCATTATTTTGAGAAGCCAGTGCATAGCTCATTAAGGACGTGGCAGTGCTGATTGCTTCTCCCGAAAGACAGGTAACTTTTTATTGTATACTTTCAACATTATTCTGTAGTCCTAGTTAATTAATACTATTTAGTTAGTCGTAATTAATATAGTTTGTATTATGAAGTAAGTAGGTTATAGTAATTTAGATATAGTTTGTACTATTTTTGTGTACGCACGGTACCCATAATTTGTTATTGTATGGTAGTACATAATTAAGCAGTCGTAATTACTGTAGTGGAAATTAGTTAGGATTAAGTAATAAGTTAGTGCTAAATAATTAAGTGCTATGAACGACAGTAATGAATTACTCTTAATTGTTTTCGGATGAGTAATCAAATTGTTGGTAATTAATGAATTATTCGTATGTAGTTACATGCACATAATCACTAACATTTTGTATTTTACTGTCATTATTAATCTTCGCACTAATATTTCATCTATCCCATTTATTGCAAGGTACTCTCAAAATTAAGAGTGCATAGCTAATTATTTCGAGAAGCCAGTGCATAGCTCATTAAGGACACGCCAGTGCTGATTGCTTATCCCGAAATACAGCTAATTTTTTTTATCATATTCTTTCGATGTTATTTTCATAGTCCTAGTTAATTAGTATTATTTAGTTAGTCCTAATTAATGTAGTTTGTATTATAAAGTAAGTTGGTCGTAGTAATGTAGATATAGTTTGTACTTTTTTGTGTACATACAATATCCATAATTTGTTATTGTATTGTAGTGTGTAATTAAGAAGTCATAATTACTGTAGTGGCAATTAGTTAAGGTTAAGTAATGAATTAGTGCTAAGTAATTAAGTGGTAAGGACGACGGGAATGAATCGCTCGTATTTTTTTTGGACGGGTAATAAAATTGTCGGTAATTAATGGATTATTCGTATGTAATTACACGCATGTAATCACTAACTTGTAGTATTTTAGTGTCATTATCAATCTTCGCACTAATATTAGGTCTATTCTATTTGTTAGAAGGTATAGCTTTACCGGAGCTTCTTAAACAGTTCTACGATGAGAACCACCAGTGTCACTCATGGATGACGGGTGACACGGCTGGCCCTCCACCCTTCAAGCTATGGGGTGGGAGGGATCTGTGGGAGCTGGATAAGTGTTACGTCCCAATCTTGTGGATCACGGGCTTGTTGCCCTTTGTGAGGCTAATCTCCATTGGACACGAGTTCACCATCGACAGTAGCCTACTCGTGGTATTGGTGGATAGGTGGAGGCCCGAGATGCACACATCCCACTTTCGGTGGGGTGACATGATGATCACTCTGCAGGACGTCTTGTTCTTGACCGATCTCTCTTTCTAGGGTGACGCACTTGTTCTAACCCCTGCACCAGCGAACTGGAAGGAGAGGCTAGCAGACTGGTTTAACTTGCCTATCCCGGAGGGTGCTCGTGGCATCCCCCACTCTTGGCTAAAGAATTTCAGTGTGTACCCATAAGATGCACCGCTCGAGGTCGTTAGGACACACCTTGTGCATACCTTATGCAGCTCTTTAGTTGGAGCATGTTTCCATCCACACATGGCGATATCTGCAATGTCGAGTTCATCCGTCTCGTTGGGTCTTTGGTCGACATAGAGTTTGGGGCATTGCCTTAGTACAGCTAGAGATCAGCCATCCTATGTGCCACATATCAAGGTTGTGTGACGCTTACCAGCGCGGCACTACTGATAACCCTAACATGTGTGTTTGCTACATGCTCATGTAGCTGTGGAGTTGGAAGCACTTCCCAGTCGGGTATCTAGCTATCGTGATGCCAGTGCACCCGTTCGGTAAGTTTATCGACATGATAGATGGGTCCACTATAGGCTTCTGGTGAACTGGTGCCCGTTTGCGCAAGGGCAAACCGTTGAGGTGGTACTTGCTGTGGCACAATGAGTTCGAGTCATTGCACGACAGTGACATCTTCTGGGTTCATAGACTATAAACTTCGTGGAGCATGTATCGCCGTACAGGCTATCCCTGTAATGCCTGCAGGATGCGGCGCTATGAATGATGACATGCCATTTGGTGTTCTCATACACGGTGGAGGCTTATGTGACGCAACACGTAATGCGACATTTCAGTTTTCACTAGGTCGTGCCCCCTCCGGACGGTAGGTTCCTACCGCGAGCCGAACACTGGTGAGTCAAACTCCATCCAAGTAATGTTTACACTTTGTATGTCTTGCTCTATAACATCAATGATTCCGAAAATGCAGGTAATCGAGGGTGGGTTGGCATGCTACAGACTGGCAGCCAATGCAGCATGAGTGGATGACGACATAGATGGACAAGGCGTACTTGGATATCATCATGGAGCAGCATTTGTACGACGAGTACCTAGAGTGGTACATACCCCGGTCGCATAGCAGACTCACCGTTCATCCACCAGATCGCCCCGAGCAGATCATGCACGAGGACATCTACAATGCTCGATCAATCACCATAGCGCTTTGTGGTGGCATGACAGCGTAAGACAATTGTCAGTTTTGATCGTTTCATTTATGAAATTCATACTGGTCATTATTGAACCTGTTTCGTATGCTACTTCAGTTGGAGCGGGCGCAATGCATTGCAAGCGTGTCTGAGACCGCCCTCACTAGTCCAGACACACCACCGACTGTGAAGAATATTTTGAAGTACATCATAAAGTAGGCCAAAAAATAGTGCACAACTTGAGCTATGGTCGTTCGACGGATCACGCCATGCACATCGGGCACCTAGTGGGGGTAGCATGCTCACTCGCCAGGTCATCACGACCTAGCGAGTCCAATCGGTCATCGCAATCTACCGAGTCTGCCCGGCATCGTAGCACTAGTCGCCGATCATCCGTGGCCTGTATAGATGAAAAGGTAACTTATATACAAATCTACGTTTTGTTTTCCTATTAGGCCTTACATTCCACTATCGTTATGGTATTCTCCCGCTATAGGTCCGTCGTCGAGATGTATCACTTTTGATGTCCATACCACCTAACAGAGTACCGCTCCCCATCATTCATCTTTGCTGCATATCTGGGGGGTACGAGATTCACATTGTACATCTGGAATATTTATTGTGACTAACATCGTTTTATCTTGTAGCCTCCAATTCAACATGGGGGTGATGTTGAGTCCACCGATAATGACATAAGCCTCCCGGATGATTCCAAGGAGCAGTACATAGCGCTAGGGTTTGCAGTGTACACAGGGCAGAGCTCAGTGTTCACATCATACCCAAGGTTTGTATACTTCGATGGGCAAGGCTCCTCTAGCTTCGCTGTCATGTCGTACGGTTAATGCATGAGCTCCTCTGCACCATGAGGAGGATTTCTGGAGTCATTCATTCATGATATTATTGCTGGTGGCTCCCAGTTTGGCATGCCTCAGTTGGAAGACATCGACGTTTACTGGACCCAGCCTGCTGTACCTCAGCCTACTGGACCGCTGCTGGCCACTCAACAAGTGGAACGATCTCCATACCTCCTCTAAACTAAGACACAACCTTCGAATTGGCTGATGTACCTCATGGGACATACTCGTGCTCAACGAAAGACAAGGCCACACATAGGGAGGCAGACGCGACGAGGAGATAGCAATGGTTCATATGGGTGAGCCATGTCGCATCCTGTGTGATGCATTTTTGTATTATTACATGTACTTCTATAAATATCCATAATGTATGGAATTAAAAAAAATAGATGTCATGCACTACAAAAAAATATCTGAGCATCGTTAATTTCATAATTAAATTAGTGTAAATTAACATGAAAAATTTGGAGCATGTAAAATTCTCAAAAAATTATACAATTACTATAACTGTGTCAAAAGGCTTCACATAAAATTTTGTAATTTTTAGAGCTCGTTTGCTATATGTAACAACTCAGACAAATATCAAAATCGTATAAATTTTTGAGCAATATTCATACTGGATAAAATTATAAAAATATTACACAATTAGGTATGATATGTCAAGAGACTGCATATAAAATTTTATAATTTTTTGAACCCATTTACTATATTAAAAAATTTAAATAAATAATATACAAAAAAGCCAACTTAATCACCTACCATCTAGCCATGGGACGGCATGCACTGCTGGGTTGAGGTGGGGCACCAGTCAGCTAGTGGGGTGGCGAGCCGCTGCCGTCCGTGACGAGGCGGCGAGCGACCTACTGCTCATTGGCGGGACAGCGAGGGCCTCTGCGTCGGCTCCCCACATTCTCGCCTGGTCACGGGCAACAAAAATGATATTTTTATTAATATGATAGATATACGGCTATTTTTATAAATATCATTGTAAACAGTGCTAAATATGTCAAAAACTCGTCTCTTGGAGAGGTCCACTTGTACGCATCCAATGCTTGTCGAAAGTACTCATCAGCTGTTAAGGTTAGCAACTGTTAGTATACTTTTTTAATTTTGCCTCTAAACATCTACTTTTTTTTTTGTAAATCTAGCATTCTTCCTAAGTTCGACAGCCATGACAGACAACACGTAATAGCTTGACAAGTTCTGCCGAGCCACAGTGGCGCACAAAGCAGAAGGATTAGCCCCAAGGAGCACTAATGTGTATGATCAGAGGATTAGCCACAAGTAGCACTAATGCGTATGATTAGCACTAAGTAACCATCATTAACACTAATTAATAACTAATTTAATCACTAATAAAAAAGAACATGCAGTCGACGATGTCTTATCGAGCTGCCCTAGCTTGATAGGTCCGAAAAGAGAACTAGATTTATAAAAACAGATGTTCAAAGATCAGATTTTAAAAAATAGCAACAATGCTATTTATGTAAATAGTTCTAAGGCACAAGGCTTAGGCACGAATAGGGGTGAAAACGGATCAGATTGTGTCTAAATCACATTTGTATTCGTATTTATAAACGAATACAAATATAAATTAGAATATTCTTGAATATGAATATGAATAAATACGAATTCGAATCAAATATCTACTCAATTCGGTCAAATTTGGATATCCTCATAACTTATGTAGTATGAAGATATTAATGATATTTTATCATTTTGACCATTCTAATTCATTTACTTCACCTAAAGAAACACGAAATCGCGTTCAATTAAAAAACTTATTCAACTAATTAGTCGTATTGTAATAAAATATGTATATTATTTCGTCAAATACGAATATAGATAGTTCGGAAAAATAACATTTCAAATGGTAAAAGTCTATACCATATTCATATCTATATTTTTATGCGAATTCGAATACAACTATAATAGATATTGTTAACCGAATGAAAAAACTATACTATATTTATACATATCAAATACGGTAACTAAATAATATAAATAATTCGTATATATTTTTCGCTCTAGCACGAACAATGCTAGTAAAAAACTGCGCGGGCCGAGCTAGCCAACATAAAAATACAAAGGCAGATAGCTCAAGCTGACCACTCGGCTGCCGCTGCCCGCACCCATGGCCGGTTTGCCGGTGGTCAGTTCCCCTACTGCAGCCTCTGCTAGTAGTTTGCACGCCGCCATTCAGCCCTCCGCCGCTTCCCACCCTCTGCGGCCTCTTGTGATTGTGGTTTCCTTGGTTTTCTTTCTAGCTCTTTGGTGTTCTGCAATCGCAACCCAAAACATTATCGTAATCAAATGACTAAAGCAATAATTTTGGAGCCTCTGTGCGGTGCCACCATACTGTCCGTTTGGTGCCGCAAAACATTCAGAATAATCAGAGCAATGACCCAACGCACGCCATTGCAACTAAGGCCTCAGTTCCCTATGATTGATGGCTTTTAACTTTTGTCTTTCAACTAAACGATATTATAATGGCTTTTAGCTTTTGATCAAGGTATTTAATTAAATAAAAATAAAAAATGATGAAAAACCATTATATCTCAACGGACAGTACAAAGAGAAGGGAAAAAAATCACGTTAGAAGAGCTGCGCCTAAGCTTAGTGCATATCACGTGTGTCCATTTAGCAAGAAAGGGCATGCTAGAATTTTGCTATTATCCTGCTGTTGCAATGTGACGGACGCACTGCCGCTAAGCTACCTTACCTGCTCCAACAAATACGTTATACCATCTGTTGTCTGCCCTCCTTTGTTTTGTTTGATATTTGTTCTAACCTGAGCTTTTAAACGTTTTGCTTTGTTTGATTTGTACAATGCTGTTATGTGTAAATATTATCTCACAGTACCATCAAACAGTACTATCTTTCTTCTTTCTTAAGTATTTTTTGTACAAATATCTTACTATTAGATCAGTACGAATGATCACTCCATCCCTTTCTTTGCTTCTGTCTTTGTATCTCTCTGTTTAGGGAACAATGTTTTTTAGGGGAATTTGTCTGTGTATCTCACATTTGAAGGAATTATGGCCTTTGATAGCACAAGTTGGGAAATGTTATTCGCTAGCATGAATTATTAACATATAATAAAACATCATAAATTGATTGGAGATGCTATACAATAAACTGACATTCAAGAAAGTAGTTATTAATTGACATTCATCTTCAGCAAATCGCATATATTATACTAAGCTGGTCCTAGCACTTGGCTTGAAGATAGAATTGTTTATTTCTGAATTAGTCTTTTTTGCTGTCACAAATCAGATTTGTTAAAGCATACTCCATTAAACATCATGCAGAAATGACACAACTCCAGTTGACCTATATAGGTACAGATCCACAAGCTGATCCTCCAACCCTCATTGTGCATACGATACCATGTCTATGGCTTTATCCATCCTCTTTGCTCTGCTGCTTGCCTTGTTCATACCCATACTCCTCCACATAGTCACCAGAAGCAAGTACTCATCCTACAATCTCCCTCCAGGTTCCCTTGGCTTCCCACTCAACGGCCAGAGCATCGCCCTCCTCCGTGCGCTCCGGAGCAGCACTGACTACCAATGGTACCAGGACAGGATCAAGAAGTATGGTCCCGTGTCCAAGATGTCGGTGTTCGGCACACCCGCAGTCTTCATGGCTGGACCTGCAGCCAACCACTTCATACTCATATAACCATTACTTCGAGAAAAACCCCAAATGCACTGCGTTTGCACTGTTGCACCATCTTTGAGCTCAAGAGAGGTTGGGCTTCTGGGCTGGGGCATGTAGGCACCCACGTACGGCCAACATCACCCAGAACTCGAGCTGGGCACTCTGCTGCCGGCATCCATGGCGGCACGCCCGGGCCGTCAGCCGCTGCACGGCCTTGCGCGGGTCTCCCCTCCGCAGCACACGGCCGGTGTGCCAACGGCGCCGTCGTCCAGCTCTCAGCCGCTGTTTTAAGGTCGCCTCGTCATGACTGCCGTTGCGCAACAGGTACGGGCCTCCTCTTGTAATTGCCGTTTGGTTCGACTCGTTCCGCCGTTGAGCAATGCGATTTGGGCTGTTCTGATTTTTGGTTCCATGAATTCTTTGGTTTGTCTGAACTATGATGAGTTAAAATCCGTCCCAAAGATTCTCGGCGAGGGGTAAGTTTTTTTATTTAAAATTTTGAGTTCTATCTATTCGCAAAAAAGAACGGAGAGAAAGATATTTGTGTATAATTTTGATTGATACAGATGAATTCGGTATAATATTTATTACAATTAATTTATAGACATCATATTAAAAAGACATATCGTTTAAGAACTAGTTACTGTAGCACAAGTTAAAAACTATAAGTCTAAAAGAACTCACCCATAATTAATTGTGGAATAAAAAAAATTCGTGCAAGATTCTTAATTTTGATTTTCCGTGTGTGATAACTGGATTTCTTGGTATCTAAGTATATGGTGAAATATTGTTTGTTGGCGATGATCTGTAATGCTACGGTGGAGTGTAGACTGATGAAGAATGATTTCTACATCCTATATGGCCTGCCACTAGTTGGATTGTGGATAAAACATTCATGGTAGTCCACAATATTGACCAGCTCCACTGTGTGCTAACTTGCATTTAGATCGAATGTTTACCTATTTTCTGGCTCATTTTTTGCGCAAAAAAAGAGAGAATAAAAAAAATCAGAATATTGTTCAAGATTACTTATCAGACAGGATATGAATCTTTTCCTCAGTGATGTGGAAATTGTTAAGTCCAGATTTTGCAGTGTTTTGTTTTGCTTGTTTTGCAGAAGTTTAGTGCTGCTATTTGTAAACATTGTCATTGTACCAGCAAACAGTAATACTAGTATGTTTCTTCTAATTTACTATTAGATGATTAGTTTCTTTTTCACTCACTTGACGCACGGAAATATGTCTTTACAGAGCACAACTGGGGTAGCATCAATTATTCACATTTAATAAAGTAGACATTATGATTCTGCTTTCTGTAAAAAGAATGAGTGATTAATTGATCAGAAGCGGGATAAAAAAACGGCGTTTACTGGAAATCCTAGTGGGTACCGAGAGGGAAAAACCGGCTGAAATTCTGGTGGTTACAAATGAACTTTCTAGATTGGTTTAGGTCTTTTTTTTGCTAGATTACATATTATATAAACTAAATACGCATAAATATGCTAGTTCCAATATTTTGTGATAGGTTTTCTCTGACTTTTCCCATTTTTCCGGTTTTTAAGCGGTTTTCCGGTAACTGAAACAGTTACCGATTTTTAAACCATCCAAATTCAAATTTTGATACGTTAATTTCATTCGGTTTTTTTCTGGATTTTCCGGTAACCGGCCGGTTAACGTTACTGCCCGCTGGCCAAGTTTTGCACCTGTTCCGAGATTTCTATCCCTGATCAGAAGCGTTCTTTTTCAAATTGACACTGACTTGGCTTCCATTTATCTTTAGCAAGCCACATATATTTTGCTAAGCTGAAGCTGACATGCAGCTTGAAGATAAAATTGTTTATATCTGAATTCATAGTTTTTGCTGTCATAGTCTCATAGATGTATTTGTTAGATCTTAATATAAGGGAGATTTGACTCAACTCCACTTTGCCTACACACACACACACACACACACACACAAGTATACACGCCTACAAGCTAATCCTCCAGCCTGCATGTGCATCCCATACCATGTCAATGGCTTTGTCCATCATTGTTGCTCTGCTACTTGCCCTGTTCATCCCCATACTCCACCTAGTCACCAGACGCAAGAGGTACTCATCCTACAATCTCCCTCCTGGCTCCCTTGGCTTCCCGTTTATCGGCCAGAGCATCGCACTCCTCCGTGCCCTCCGCAGCAACACCGACGATCAATGGTTCCGGGACAGGATCAAGAGATACGGGCCGGTGTCCAAGATGTGGGTGTTTGGCATGCCCACTGTCTTGATGGCTGGACCTGCAGCCAACCACTTTGTATTCAGCAACCAGGACCTGATCTTCACCCAGACAAAGGCGTTCAACGCCCTCGTAGGGCGGACCATACTGATGCTCTCAGGCGAGGAGCTGAAGCAAATCCGCAGCGCACTGCAGAGCTATCTGAGGCCAGAGATGGTGAAACAATATGTTTCGAAGATGGATGAGGAGGTCAGGAAGCACATCGAGCTGAATTGGGTTGGTCATAAGACTGTGACGGTATGAACATAGATAATATGTTCTTTGAGTTTTTGTAGACCCTAGCTTACAAAAAGCTCAACATTGATCTCATCCTCTATGGATTATTCCTACATCTTTGTGAATAGTTGAACATGTTATGTATCTGTATAGATGACCTTTTGTAATCCAATAGGTTCTACCTTTGGCGAAGATGCTTACATTTAACATCATCCGCTCGGTCATCTTTGGACAAGGGGCGGGTCCCATCAGAGAAGCCCTCGCTGATGACTTTGAGACACAGGCGAAGGCCGTGCTGTCGTTTCCGGTGAAAATACCATTCAGCAGGTTCAGCAAGGGCATGAGTGCGAGCGCAAGAATCCGGAAGGTTCTTAGAGGGATTGCTCGCGAGAGGGAAACACTATTGCAGCAAGGACACTGCACTTCAGCTGAGGATTTCTTCTCGTATATGCTTTGTTTGCGCTCTGAAGGCGTGCACTCACTCACAGTGGAGGACATCGTGGACAACGCAATACTGCTCCTGAGTGCCGGTTATGAGACGTCATCTGTTCTCATCACCTTCATGCTCCGGTACCTAGCCAAGGAGCCAGACGTCCTAGACAAGATCACGGAAGGTGAGCGGTTAGTACTTCGTTCCTAGTGTGCCCATGTTTCAATGATTTATTCTGTTGTGTCGATTATAGTTACAATTATGTGCATCACAGAGCAAGACGAGATTGCAAGGAACAAAGGAGCTGAGGATGCTCTAACCTGGGATGATGTTGCAAAGATGAAGTACACTTGGAAAGTGGCAATGGAGACACTGAGGATGACTCCTCCTGCAGTCGCAAGCCTCAGAACAGCTACCGAAGACATCGAATACCAGGGCTTTCATATTCCAAAAGGCTGGCAAGTAAGTTATTTTTTGGGGGCCAACTCCTTGCATCCCACTCCATTGTGCCATGGGTGTCCCAATGACAGTAGGTCTGAAGTCTGAACAATATACTACACTACAGTAGTATTTCTTTTCATTGTGAGCTCTCCTATTCATCTTACTCATGTGACATGCCAGGTCTTCACGGCTCATAGTGTGACGCATTTGGATGAAATTTTCTTCCATGAACCGACCAAATTTGACCCTGCTCGATTCGAGAACCAGTCTTTGATCCCACCTTACTGCTTCGTGCCATTTGGGGGAGGTCCGAGAATGTGCCCTGGAAATGTGTTTGCAAGGACTCAAACAATGGTGGCCATGCACTACCTAGTGAGGCAGTTCAGGTGGAAGATGTGCTGCAAGGAAGAAGCCTACAAGAAGGATCCGACGCCGAGGCATGTTCTTGGACTCCCAATCGATTTGGAGACAAGAAGCCCCTCTGAAATAGCTTGTGCTTGAAATGCATCGTATGTTTCGGACTACTGCTACGTATTTGGTCTGAGTTTATGTTGTTATTTGCAGTTAGCTGAAGAGTAGTGGAGTAATGCAGTGTGCAGAATGTATGACATGTAAAATGGTTATATGGATATGAATGAGAAGCTTGTATTTGGAGATAGAGTTGCCTGATTTTTTCTTAAAAATCATTCACTTTTTTCTAACATTAGATCAACATCCTACGGTCTAGATTATCTCCATCTCACGAGTGTAAAATCAACGGAACCCACCCAAACCCTAACCCGCACCAACTACTCCCACTCTACCCCACCCCCAGCCACCATCGCCACCCCCAAACCCCACCCACGTGCCACCTCATTGGTGCCAGCAAGGCTCGTCGGCCTTCCTCTTTTGTCGCTCAACACAGTTGCTGGCGCCGGCTCCTCCTCCGCCGTCTCAATGCCATCGCCGTCATGTTCTTCCTCTTCTCCGGCGGTCCTCCCTCATGCTGAGCTCTTCACTGACCCACTGGTTGCCACCACCCACCGCCATCCTCTGTCCTACGGCTGAGACGGACCCGCCACCGCCTCACCACACTGCCACCTCCGCCATCCACCACCGTTCTGCTTCCACCCCTCCTCCCTCTAAACTCCGTTACTGGTGAATCATAACCCTAACTCCAGGTGAATCCTAACCCTAATTTGGTGACGCTAGTGAAGAGGACGCCGTTGCCGGCCGGAGAAGAAGCTGACCACCCTCCCGAGCACAAATCTCCATGCCGATCCAAAGGTTAAAAAAGTGATTGATTTTTAAGAAAATTCCAGTTGCGTGAGATTTAGCAAATCCATAGAATTTATGGTACTGCAAAATATCTAGCTAACCAAGTACATAGTGTCAACATTCGACTTGTTTTTTTTTGGCAGCCGCTGATGGCTTATGACTACGGTTGATGGATTTTGCCTATAGAGCAAGTACTTGTACAAACAAACTAAATGCCGATAAGCATCTTCAAAAAAGTTGTCCTGATAAGTCGTTTCGAAAAGACGGTAGAGAAACCGCCCCGTTTGTTTATTCAGAGGAAAACATAAGTTATAAACCGAAAAGAAGAGGCTATTGTATTATGTCCTTTTGGTTCATGTCCATTTAGCAAGGTAGAGAAACTGTCCCGTTTATTTATTCGGAGAAAAGCATAAGTTATAAACAAAAAGAAGGAACTATTGTATTATATCCTTTTGGTGCATGTCCATTCAGCAAGAAAGAGTGCTAGGTTGCTATAGCTTTGTTATTTTTACTTGATGTTGTGTATATCGTTCGGTGGTTAAAGTTTTCAAAGTTTAACCATGAATATCTTATGGCCGGGTTCTTTTGACTTAAATTTGGTTTTATGCTTGTACTGTTTACAGTAACTAGCTTTTAAACGGTGTGTTTTTTCAAGGCGGGGTCAATAGGAAAATTATAGTAAAAAAGTGTACTGAGTTCAGCTGTACCGGCCAAAATCACATACAACTATTTTTCTTTACGTACTGACATCTAGAATTCAAATATTTAAGTTATAAATCATAAGCCATAAGTCTAAAAAAATCCACCCTAAAACGATATTTGATATAAGGCAAAAGCCTATGACCACTAGAGTTCAATACTAAAAAATTTGCATGCTCTGCTCTTTTTGGTGCACTTTATGTTCTCTATAAAACATAAATACAAACTGTTACAATACTACAACTTCTGTACATATGAAAGAACTCCAATAGTTATCAACAGAGATCCAAAATTGTATATTAGATTGCCCAAATATTTTTTCGATTAATGCTGTGTGCAGATTAATGTAGAATGGTTATATGGATATGAATGAGAAGCTTGTGTTTGGAGTGATTACTATTAGGTCCTAAGCATCAAGTACACATCACATAATACGCTAGCTTGCCATCTAGAACACCTAGGGTTTGGGATTTAGAGGGAGGACTTACGGTCGCCGATGAACGCCATGGAGCTGAAGACCCGTGCCTGCGTGATGCAGGCGTGAGGAAGAGTCGGTGAAGATCCGCAGAGCCCGCGGTTCGAGGTCGCCGGAGTCGTCCTGCAGTGGGGTTCGGCGGCCTTCCCGTTGCTTGACAGCGCGCGGTAGATCGGTTGTCCCTTAGGGTTTGTTCGGGGTGATGAACTCTCACGGGAGCGAGCGTCGTGGCCGTGAGAGGCGGAACCCATTCTTTTATAGCGCGCGCAGCGGGGACCGTAACCAAAAGTCGGTTAGGCACCCCGATCGAGCGCGAGAGAAAAGCGGGAGGCGTGGGTATCACCCACGTCTCTTTCAACCGCTTTAGCTCGAGATCAAAATCCAACATTCTCCCCTTGATCGTAAGGCTAAACATCATAAGCCCTCTCTCAATAAAAGTTCACACCAAAGTAATACGTCACAGCAGTCAATTAAGTACCGCTGGACATCAGTACTTATAGTGATCCATTCTATATTGATCGGATAACATAATACTTCATGGGAGTTGGTTACTTTATATGGTCCTCTTATTCCGGGATCACGGGCTCTCCAATAAACCCATGCCGCAACATGATCACGAAAAATATTGGGTGGTAAGCCTTTTGTGAGCGGATCCGCAAGCATAAATTTAGTTCCAATATGCTCAACCTTAATTGTTTGATTCTGGACTCTATCTTTCACAACATGATACTTTATGTCAATGTGCTTGGCAGCTGCACTTGACTTGTTGTTACTCGAATAGAAAAGCTGCGGGTTGATTGTCGCGATACAAAATGAGTGGTCTAGAAATCTGTCTACCACTCTTAATCCGGGATAAAGTTCTTAAGCCATACAGCCTGCCGGTAGCCTCATAACATGCCACAAATTCAGCTGCATTGTCGACGATGCGATAAGTGTTTGCTTTACACTTTTCCATGAAATTGATGCTCTGCGAGGTGAAAATATAACTGATGTGGACTTCTTAGTGTCTTTACACCCGCAAAATCAGCATCGAATAACCGACAACCTCAAGGTTATCGCATTTTCTATATGTGAGCATGTGACCTTTAGTGCCTTGCATATAGCGCAGACTTTCTTAATGACTTTCCAGTGGTCGGTCTGGATTTGGTGATATCGCCAAGCATCCGGTAACAAAAGCTAAATCGGGCGTGTACATACTTGAGCATACATAATACTTCCGGACAGAAGCGTAAGGTATAGCCTTCATCGATCAGATTCATAGTCATTCTTTGGGCATTGAAATTTCCCAAACTTATCGCCCTTCACAATAGGAGCGGCGAGGCGAGCATTTATGCATATTGTATCTCTTTAGTACTCTGTCAATGTATGCCTTTTGTGATAAATCTAATATTCCTTTGGACCTATCTCGGTGAATTTCAATACCAAGAACATAAGATGCTTCACGAGATCTTTCATGTCAAAATTGGACGAGAAAACTTTTAGTTTCCATGACATGTCCACACCTCTTTGGCCAATAATATATCGTCCACATAAAGAATTAAGAAAGTGTAATTACTCCCCAGAACTTAACATATGTACAATTATCAACATCATTCTCCTTAAATCCAAATTTCCTTATGACTTCATCAAACTTAAGGTACCATTGCCTAGAAGCTTGCTTCAGGCCATATATGGATTTCCTTAGCTTACATCCTAAATGTTCCTCGCCTTCCACAACAAAACCTTCCGGTTGTGTCATGTAAACGTCTTCATACAAGTCTCCATTCAGGAATGCAGTCTTAACGTCCATTTGGTGCAACTCTAAATTGAAATGTGCTGTGAGCGCCATTATTATTCTAAATGAATCTTTAGTTGAGACAGGAGAAAAGGTTTCATTATAGTCAATGCCTTCTCTTTGCGTAAACCCTTTTGCTACAAGTCTCGCCTTAAACCTTTCGATATTCCCTTTGGAGTCACGCTTGGTCTTGTAGACCCATTTGCAGCCTACTGTTTTGGCTCCATTAGGAATTTCCACTAAGTCCCATACGTCATTAGCGCCCATAGACTCAATCTCATCTTTCATGGCCTCTAGCCATTTAGATGAATCCTTATTCTTCATTGCTTCCTTATAAGAGCTAGGATCATCTGCCTTCCCAAGATCATCCTCATTCAAGTAAACCTCATAATCACTTGGGATAGCAGATCTCCTCACTCGTTGTGATCTCCTGACAGGTTCATTAGTAGGCTCATCAGGTTGTTCATTAATTGTCACGAGAGGGTGTGAAGGCTCGGCATTAGGTATTGCACTTGTATTTTTGAGCCCTCAACGAAGGAGTAGCCACAGAATTAACTGGAGATGCAACAGGAGTTGCAACTACAGGATCAACTATGGGCACAACCACTTGGGGCACAGGAAAATCAGTCTGTCGGATTAGCGGTGAAGCAACATAAATCCGTTTCTCCTCAAGATCAATTTTCCTGGGCTCCAAGTCCCCACTGATGCCATCATTTTCCAAGAACACAGCGTGTCTTGTTTCTACAAATTTTGTGGTACGATCTGGACAATAGAATCGGTACCCTTTAGACCTGTCAGGGTAGCCAATAAAATGGCAACTCACAGTCTTGGGATCTAATTTCCCAATATGTGGGTTAAATATTTTAGCTTCAGCTGCACAACCCCACACATGGAGGTAGTTCAAACTAGGTTTCTCCGATCCATAATTCATAAGGTGTTTTAGGCACCGATTTACTAGGAACCCGATTGAGTATATGTGCAGCGGTCTTTAATGCTTCCATCCATAACTTTACAGGCAAAGTGGAGTAGCTCAACATACTTCGAACCATGTCCATAAGTGTGCGGTTTCTTCTTTCCGCAACTCCATTTTCTTGGGGATCACGGGCATTGAATCTTGGCGACTATACCATTTTCTTGTAGAAACACGGCAAAAGGACCAGAATCGCCCATAAGTTGCGTGTCGCCCATAATACTCTCCCCACGATCCGAGCGCACTACTTTAATCTTTAGATGTGCTGATTTTCAACTTGACCTTAAATATCTTAAATTTATCAAGTGCCTCCGATCTTTCTTTAATAGAATAGATATAACCATAACGTGAGTAATCGTCGATGAAGCGTAATAAAGAATCATAACCATCCACCGATGTCACGGGGAAAGGACCACATATGTCGGTATGAATTAATTCCAAAATCCACGTGCTTCGAGTAGCACCTTTCTTTATTTGCTTTACATACTTGCCTTTGATACAATCGAGGCAATGATTATCGAATCATTAAAGTCTAAAGGGTGGAGAATTTCTTCTTTAATGAGGCGTTCAATTCTCCCCTCGAAATGTGGCCCAAGCAGCGGTGCCACAATTTCGACATAGTCTCATCAATTCGCTTTGCTTTTTATTCACATCACATACATTCATGGATATAGGAGAATCTTGCAGGGATAACATACAAAGCTTGTCGTGTCGGATGGCACGACCAACATTATCATTATTAAAATAAATCAAACACATTCCGTGTCCAAAATTACAAGAATATCCATCATTATCTAATAATGAAATGGAAATCAAGTTTCTTCTCATCGAGGGAACATAAAGAACATCATTAAGTTTCATTACAAAACCATTATTCAAAACTAAAGAAACCGATCCAATAGCTTGAATTTCGGCTTCCATCCCATTAGCCACTCTAAGGCTTCTTTCCCCTCTGAGACTTCTCAACATATGGAATCCTCGCAAGGAATTAAGTAGCGTGCCTGATGGCACGTAATCAATCCACCAAGAATTTATAGGAAAATCAGCATAAAATGCTTCATCAACAAAAGTGATTTCATAAGTACCTTTCTTGGCGAGCCATTTCAGCCATCGGGACAATCATCTTTGAAATGGTCCTTCGATGACAAAAGTAACATTCACCACTTTTCTTCTGTTCATTTGAGCTCCCGTGTCTGAAGCGTTTTAGGCGCCTTAGGATCTTTGTGGGTCTTTGTGGCTTCGTGGCTTCGATAAGGGAGTAGGTTTGCTCCTTCTTTCCCTTTCCTTTGTAGCCACCTCTATTTCTAGAGGACCAGACCTTATTTGAGGAGCCGACTTGATTCACAAAATCGGTAGCCCCTCGGCCTTGAGCCTCTCTTCCTCTTGTGAAACATTAGCGATCAACTCGCTCATGGTCCACTTGTCCTTAATGGTGTTGTAGTTCACTTTGAAAGCTTCAAATTGCTTGGGAAGAGACATCATAATGTAATGGACAACAAAACCATCGAAATAGCCATGTCCATTGTCTTAAGTCCGCAAACAATATTGATTATTGTCATAATGTGCTCACGAACATTTCAGTACCATTGTACTTAGTGTTCATGAGCACGTGCATCGATGTGGTAGCATAAACTTTAGAGGACCCCTTAAAATGATCCTCGATGGAGGACAAATAGTCCTTTACCCTTTCCTTTTGAGGATTGCTCCTTATGGCCTCACCGATGGAGTTTTCATCACGACAAGTGAAACACGGTTAGACCGTTCCCACTTCTCAGCATTAGCTTTATATTCCTTCATTTTGTCATCATAATTGTCCTCCCTTCAGTAGGAGCGGCGGGCTCATCGAATCTGAGCGCGTAGTCGGATCCAAGAGCTGAAAAGTCGTCATAAGTGTGAACTTCCATTTCTGGAAGTTACTACCATTAAGTGGCTCAATAGCATTTACATGAGCGGAAACAGAAGCAGCTGAAAAAATTTTAAAATTTACATTAGGAAAAAACGCATAATTAATTTGCATGAAAATTAATCTTACGTTGGTATGATTAACAACATGCTCATAAGAATTTTTGTCGCATCACCGTTGGGCAGAAGCGAAAAATTTAACATAAATTATTGCATGCAATTACAATTAACGTTGGTCAAAGAGTAATAGCATGAATAAAATAAACATAATTGATTACATGCAATTACAATTAACGTTGGTCAAAAGGTAATAGCATGTAAAATTAAATGCAGCCCTCTAATTGAATTTCCCGTTGGTTCCATTCAATTAGGGGCAGAACATTACGCAGCGGAAAAATGCATAATAATTTTCAGCAGCTTAGCAACATTATCCATTAATAATTTCATGTGATACATCAAATAATCATTAATCATGCATGAGATAAACCATAAATACATGAAATATATACTAGAATACATAAAATTATGCGCTGCCGGGCCCAAAAAATAAATTCATAAGAAGATTAACAAAGAATATAGCACAACAGCCGAAAAATCGGCCCAAAATATTCATGCGCTCACGGCCCAAAAGAAAACCCCGCACGGGAAAAAATCCCGCACGGCGCGGCCCACAAAAATGTATGTGGCCCAACTTCACGCGCTGGCGCACGGTGGCTCAACCTCACGCGCGCAGGCCGAAACGCGCGCGCGGCCTACATTCCCGCACGCCGGCCAGCGGCTCGGCCGCCCAAGCGCCCCGTGGCCCAGTCGAGCCTCGGCCTCATCACAGCCGTCCACCGGATCGGATGGCACGGAGCGATTTTCGCCCGAACAAAATGCCCGTCGGCGGCCGGCTCCCCTCAAACCCTAACATCATTTCATTTCTCCTCAGAAAAACACGGCGGCAACTGCTCCTCCAGATCCAAAACGCGCGGCAAGGGCGGCGGCTCGGCGGCGCGCGCGCGCGCGATGCGGGTGGCGGAGCGGCGGCGCGACGGAGGAGCGGCGGCCGCGGCCCGCGCGGGAGGACGGAGGCGCGCGGAGGAGCAGCGGGCGAGGACACGCGAGCGCCGGCGGGCGGCGGCGGCTCCATGGGAGGCGGCGGCCCAACGCGAGCGGCAGCGAGCGCGGCCCGAGCAGGACGACGGCGCATGCCCGTAAGCCCTCCCCTTTCTTTCCTTTTTTTTTTGATTTGCCGCCGATCCAAGATGGGGATTTAGGGTTCGGGTGAGGGGATCTTTAGGGTATTTGCATTAGGGTTTTGCCAAACAAGGTTGAATCATCTCCTTCTACATGCTGGCCGAACCAATAATCAAGAACATCAGAGGCCTAGGGTTCCAGGGAAACTAGCGTTGCTCTGATACCAAATATTAGGTCCTAAGCATCAAGTACACATCACATAATACGCTAGCTTGCCATCTAGAACACCTAGGGTTTGGGATTTAGAGGGAGGACTTACGGTCGCCGATGAACGCCATGGAGCTGAAGACCCGTGCCTGCGTGATGCAGGCGTGAGGAAGAGTCGGTGAAGATCCGCAGAGCCCGCGGTTCGAGGTCGCCGGAGTCGTCCTGCAGTGGGGTTCGGCGGCCTTCCCGTTGCTTGACAGCGCGCGGTAGATCGGTTGTCCCTTAGGGTTTGTTCGGGGGTGATGAACTCTCACGGGAACGAACGTCGTGGTCGTGAGAGGCCGGAACCCATTCTTTTTATAGCGCTGCGCAACGGGGGACCGTAACCAAAAGTCGGTTAGGCACCCCCGATCAGGGCGCGAGAGAAAAACGGGAGACGTGGGCATCACCCCACGTCTCTTTCAACCGTTTTAGCCTGAGATCAAAATCCAACAATTACGACATCACAAAATATATGACTGCCGAATCCATGTTGTCAAAATGCTATTGTCCTTTCGATGCATATACAGTCAGCTAGAAGAAAATGCAAGCTTGTCTGCTAGAGCTTTGTCATTTTGACGTCGATAGGTTGCATGAGGATTAACAGTCACTTATGTATTTCTTCTGCCCACACCACAAATTCCTTCAGTGTAGGGTACAATAAAACTCCATTTATTATCTCTGAAACACGCCAATTAACTAGATCATTTTCAAAAGAAAATCTGACCAATTACATATTCTGTGCTTATTTAGTTAGATTTTTTTGAGGGGTAGTTAGATATTTTAGGGGGTACATTGCCTGCTTCTGGTGCTAGAAACTGTTATGAGGTTTGTTCTTCTTGCAAAGAGGCCAGAGGCCCGATACAAATGTACAGAGTAAAATACAAATAACACTCTAGATCTTAGACTATTTATATGTCTAACATTTCCTTAAATTTATGGTAGATTAACAACACTGAGTTAAGAGTGGTAAAAACTATGCTAAACTCTAGTCTATGTCTTAGTAAAGAAATCTGCTAACTGAAACTTCGAAGATACATACTGAACAACAATAACTTGGTCTTGCACCCGCGATCACATGTATGAAACATCCACCCCAATATACTTGGTGAGCTTATGCTTCACAGGATCTCGAGCAATACTAATTGCGCTAGTATTGTCTGAGAAGAGAGGAGTAGTGCAGAAGTGGAAACACAAAAATTCTCAAGTAGCCACCGAGTTGAGTGATTTCAGCTGTCAATGACAACATGGCTCTCAACTTAGCCTCAGCATTCGAAGGGAAACGGCAGTCTGTTTCTTGGTCTTTCAAGCAATCAAGAAGGAACCAAGGAAAACACAATATGTAGAAAGAGACCAGCGATCATAGTGATCGCTAGCCCAGATCGTATTAGAGTACGCCTAAAGCTGCAAAGAACTAAAGCAAGGAAAGAAAAGGCGACGAGTGATGGTCCTGCGAAGATATCATAGAACACGAAGAATGTGACTGTAGTGGAGTTGAGTAGGAGTAGAAACGAACTAACTCAGGATGTGAATTGAGCATGAGATGTCAGGGTGAGTGATGCCAAAGTAGACAAGGCTTGTTGAGGCATAATACCATTGCATGCATTCCCGAGTGCCTGCATGTATCCATGCATTCCTGAGTCCTTGCATGCATCCAATAATTGCATCTAATGATTGTTTGTACTAGCTGCAATAAGTGCATGTACTAGCGTGCCATGTATTCCTGAGTGCTTGCATGTAAGCCCTGAGGGCATGGAGTAGCAACTGCATGTAGGAATGATTACATTTTACTAGCGTTGGCAGTAGGCCATCATGTGCATGCATGCAGCCCATGAAAGCACAGTGTAGTGTTATTTCATGTGTTCGTGCACTAGTATAGCGGCCGGCGACACGCGGAGTTCGCTTCGTGGTCGAGTTATTTGCATCGCCACAGCGCCAAGATGGGCACGTCGCAGCTCGTGGGTGGCGTGGTGCAAAGAGCGGGCGGTTGAAGCCCATGTACTGCATTTTCGTTTCCTTCAAATACATCAACTGAAGAATAGAAAAGCTGCGACTTTTCCGGCAGCACCAAATCTAATTCTCTCGTGTGTGTTTGTATTCATCTCGCTCGCCGCGTTCTGGAGGAAATCGCGCGTGATCCAAGCCGAGTTCCTAGATCGGCTCTAACACATGGTAACAGAGCGCCCAGGTTGAGGTGGTCTCCAATTGCGGATAAGCGGCGGTAGCAGTTCTGCCACGATCCCGTCTTCCTAAGAAGCCGTGCTTCGACACCGGCAACTAGCCAACCGACAGGAGCAGCGACAGTGGGTCGTGCGACGTCGGGCTACAGCGAATGGCGAAGGAGGCGGGCATGTCGGTGGTGTACCTGATGTTGACGTGGACAAATCACAACGAATGGGCCTTGTTGATGCAAATCAACATGGAGGCATTGGGGCTCTGGGAAGCGATAGAGCCCGGCAAGGTGGAGCGGTGCGAGGATCGTCTCGCGCTGGCCGCACTGATCCGGGGCATACCGCCCGACATGTACTCCATCTTGGACGCTAAGAAGAGCGCCAAGGAGGCATGGGAGGCGGTGAAAACGATGCGTCTCGGAGTCGAGCGTGTCAAGGAGGTCAATGCACAGAAGCTGCTCAAGGATTTCGAGAACTTGCGTTCAAGGAAGGTGAGGTTGTCGACGATTTTGTAATGCGAATTTCTAGCCTCGCCAGCAATCTTCGAGCACTCAGTGAGTCCATCGATGACACACGTGTTGTCAAGAAAATTCTTCGTGTGGTCCCTTTGCAGTATAACCAGGTTGCGGTCTCATTGAGATGTTCTGCGACATCAAGAAACTCTCGATCGAAGAACTCGCTGGGAGGCTGCGCACGGTGGAAGACTGTTTCGAGATCGGCGTCGAGCGGATCGTGGACAAAGTTGGGCGGCTCATGCTCGCCGAGGAGGACTGGTTGGCAAAACACAAGCACAAGCTGATGCCGGAATCCTCGTCGAGCAAGGAAGGAAGTAGTGTGAATTCCCACTGGAGGAGCAAGGGTGGAGCACAGCCGGAGGGCCGTGACACCACCATCAAGCTGACCTTGGAGGGCACTCCTCGCCGAAAGGGTAAATGCCGCAACTGTGGCATCTACGGACACTGGGCCAAGGAGGGCAAGAGGCCCAAGAAGGAGCGCCGTGAGGAGGCGCACTTGGCCAAAGCCGACGTCGAGCACCCGGCGCTACTAATGACGACTACGAGTGTCACGGCTTGGGCTGCATCGCAAGTTGTCCATCTCAACGAGCGGCAAGTGAGCCCGATCGACTGTGACGACAACACATGGTACCTGGACTCCGGCGCTAGTAACCACATGACTGGCAGGCGGTCGGCGCTGGCACATCTTGACGAGACTGTGTGCGGCACCGTCCGTTTTGGTGACGGATCACTCATGGCAATCTGCGGGCTTGGATTGATGATCATGGAAGGGCGCCACCATGAGCACAAGGTATTAACCGAGGTGTATTTTATACCTAAGTTGAGAAGCAATATTGTGAGTTTAGGGCAATTGGAGGAGGCGGGATGCAAGGTCGTGTTAGAGAATGGCAGGCTCTGTGTGTTCGACCGCGAACGAGCTTTGCTTGTCAATGCTCCCCGCACGGGCAACAAGCTATACACAGTTAAGCTGGTGGTGACACCACCGGTGTGCTTGTTGTCAAAGGCCGACGACGAGGCATGGTTGTGGCACTCCCGCTACGGGCATCTCAACTTCAGGGCGCTTCGCGACCTCGGCACAAAGAGCATGGTGGACAGCATTCCGGTGATAAACCGGGTTGAACAAGTCTGCGACGGCTGCACCCTCGGCAAGCAACATCGCGCTCCATTCCCGCGGGCGACGTCGTACCGTGCGGAGCAAGGACTGGAGCTGTTCCATGCGGACCTCTGTGGCTAGATCACGCCACCAACACCTGGTGGCAGGCTCTTCTTCCTGCTCGTCATCGACGACTTCAGTCATTTCATGTGGGTGGAGCTGCTGAGTACCAAAGATCAGGCACTCCATTACATCAAGAAGATCAAGGCTGGTGCAGAGATTGAACATGGCGGGCGACTGAAGGGACTGAGGACGGATCGTGGAGGCGAGTTCAACTCCAACGCCTTCGTCGTGTTCTGCACTGAGTCCGGCGTCAAGCACTACACCACCACGCCGTATACTCCGCAACACAATGGTGTGGTGGAGCATCGAAACCAAACGGTGTTGGAGATGGCTCGCTGCATGCTCAAAAGCAAGGGCGTTCCGGCGCATTTCTGGGGTGAGGCGGTGGTGACTGCCGTCTACGTACTGAACCGTGCACCAACGAAAGGCCTCAACGGCATCACTCCATATGAAGCATGGTTCGGCAAGAAGCCCCGTGTTCATCACCTGCGCACCTCTGGGTGTGTAGTTCATGTGAAGAACTCTGGTCCGGGCGTGAGCAAGCTGACGGACAGATCCAAGAAGATGGTATTTCTTAGTTATGAGCAGGGACAAAAGGATACCGAGTCTTTGATCCAGTGGCAAAGAAATTGCACGTTAGCCGTGATGTGATGTTCGAGGAGGATTGGTCGTGGGATTGGAGCAACACCAGAGATGAGCAAGATGTGGTGGAGACATTCCATGTCGAGATCCCAGCCACTGTTGGTGATCCGACAACAGGCGACACTGAAGATCTTCAGGAGATGGAGGCAGGGGAAGTTCAGACCCCAGGCACATCACCTTCGACTGGGTTGCCGGATCCGGGATTGCCAGCTACACCTGCACCAAATCTCACAACGAAAACACCAACGATGTCACCAGGCATCGAGTGGGTGACCTCGCCGACAGATGGAGCAGCAGATTCGGAGAACGTGGTTCTCAGGTACCGCATGTTGTTGAACATCTACAACACCACTGATGAAATCCACGATTTCGAGTACAACGGCTTGTGTTTGTTGGGCACGGATGAACCAAGCAGCGTCGAGCAGGCACTAGCAAAACCGTGCTGGCGGGAGGCAATGGAGGCCGAGCTGGAGTCGATTCGCGAGAACAAGATTGGACACCGTCTGAGCTTCCGAGTGGTCATCGTTCCATTGGGCTAAAATGGGTGTTCAAAGTGAAAAGAGATCCAGCCGGCAACATCGTGAATTGGACACGAAGAATGTGACTGTAGTGGAGTTGAGTAGGAGTAGAAACGAATTGACTCAGGATGTGAATTGAGCAAGAGATGTTAGGGTGAGTGATGCCAAAGTAGACAAGGCTTGTTGAGGCATAATCCCGTTGCATGCATTCCCGAGTGCCTGCATGTATCCATGCATTCCTGAGTCCTTGCATGCATTTAATAATTGCATCTAATGATTGTTTGTACTAGCTGCAATAAGTGCATGTACTAGCATGCCATGTATTCCTGAGTGCTTGCATGTAAGCCCTGAGTGCATGGAGTAGCAACTGCATGTAGGAATGATTACATTTTACTAGCGATGGCAGTAGGCCATCATTTGCAAGCATGCAGCCCGTGAAAGCACATCGTAGTGTTATTTCATGTGGTCGTGCACTAGTATAGCGGCTGGCGACACGCGGAGTTCGCTTCGTGGTCGAGTTATTTGCATCGCCACAGTGCCAAGACGGGCACGTCGCAACTCGTGGGTGGCGTGGCGCAAAGAGCGGGCGGTTGAAGCCCATGTACTGCATTTTGGTTTCCTTCAAATACATCAACTGAAGAACAGAAAAGCTGCGACTTTTCCGGCAACACCAAATCTAATTCTCTCGTGTGTGTTTGTGTTCATCTCGCTCGCCGCGTTCCGAAGGAAACCGTGCGTGATCCAAGCCGAGTTCCTAGATCGGCTCTAACAAGGCTCCTGACAAGATAGCGGTAGCGAGTGGGATTGTCAAGAGGCTCACCATCAATGGTCCTAAGGTGAGCACTAAACTCCATAGGAGTATCCACCACATGCTGGTCAGTGAGACAAGCGCGAGTAAGGATATCCTGAATTTAACGCTCCTAGGAGAGAAAGTAGCCTTCAGGCATAGAAGTGATCTCAATCCCAAGGAAGTAATGAAGCGAACCCAAATCAGATATCAATAACTGTTCACTGAGACGCTCCTTAACAAAGGCAATATACCAAGAGTCATTGCAGTAATGATCATATCATCCACATAAAGAAGAAGGAGCATTTAACCTCGAGGAGAGGTGTGAACAAAGAGGGCAGGGTTGTGATTACTAGTGGAGAAGCCGACAGCAGTGACAATAGAAGAGAAGCGGTCAAACTAAGCACGACGGGCTTATTTGAGCCCATAGAGAGAGCGACAAAGGTGACAAACTGTACCCTCAAGGATAGAATACCCAAGGGGCAGCTGCATATAGACCTCCTCATGTAGCTCACCATTAAGAAAGGCATTCTTAACATCTAACTGAGAGATGGACCACTGTCGAACAGAGGCCACAGCAAGAAGAGTGTGCACTGTGGTCATGTGAGCAACAAAAGTGAAAGTCTCATTATAGTTATGACCATACTCCTGCTAAAAATCACGTGCCACAAGACAAGCCTTGTAGCACTTAAGAGAACCATCTGAGCGGGTCTTGATCTTGTACACCTACTTGCACATAATGGGAGTGATACGCGTAGGTAGGGGCACAAAATGCTAAGTGCCAGTACGCTCCAAAGAAGTAATCTCCTCAGACATCGTGAGCTACCACTCAGGATGAGCAGCAGCCTCGCAGTAGGTCATAGGCTCGGAAGAGACAAAGGGTGCAAAATCGAAGTGCTCAGATGGCCTAACAGGGTGACGATCATGAAGATTGTATCTAGGAGGAGAGGAGTAGGACCTTGCAAGGACGACGAAGAAGTGCTAGGAACAGGACCTAGCAAAGACGGAGGCTCAACTAGAGGAGTAGGCCAAGGACGACATGAGTAGTGCAGAGGAAAAGGTGAAATCTCAAGAACAGAACAAGAAGCAAACTCCAACGAAGGTGGAAGAGGCGTAGCTGGAGGAGAGAGAGGTGAAGAAGGAGGATGAGGTGAAACAGGAGTAGAAGGCAGAGAGTCAGGAAAAGTTAGAAAAGAGATCGACTCAATAAGAGAATCTGAACTGACTGTGGGGGAACGAGGGTAGTAAGGTCGGGACTCATCGAAAGTGACATCCGAGAAATCCTCATACACATATGATATTGTTATTTTTTTTAGTTTTGGTCTCCTAGCATTTTTTGGCAAAAATGGCACCTTGAAAAGCATGGCAGGTGATACGTATTACCTGCCGGGCCGCCATAGCTTAGCAGGAAACGTGGCGCATGGCACAATGAGTTGGCGCAATAGGCGAACGGCTGTGCGGCAGGTAGGCGTTGCCGAGCCGCCACTGCGTGGCAGGTTGTTGTCGAGCTAGCCCAGCTCGACAGGTGGCTTCATGGGCGTATAGGGCAGCGGGCATGTGTGCGTGGAAAGTGGGAATCTGATTCCTCACGGGGTAGCGGCAGTACGCGAGGGAATCGTGTTAATGACATGACGCGACGTGGCGACGTGATGCAACGAGACATTAGATTCTCATTTTATTCTCACGTTAATTATGCTGCATTCGCGCGTGCGTATAAAATGTGACCTACGGTCGAATTACTGTTGAGCGAGAGAGAGCGCAGCTAGGGAGAGGAAGGAAAGAGAAGAGAGAATTCCTACCGAGCGAGAGCGCAGTGAGGCAACACAACTGTCTTACCATACTTTGGAGTTGGAAGCATTATGGAGCTGGTGACTTCCTTCAAAAAAAGGTATGCTTTATTTGCATGCGAGCAATGTACTTAATATATCGTTAGCGTTTCATTAGTATAACTATGATTTTGTAATGTGTAATGCACTAGGTAACCATGTTTAGTTGCAAGATCATTTCTGTAAGTAGCCATGTTTATTTATTATAAATAGATGCAGAAATGCGGCCCAGAAAAATAGCTAAAATACTTTTATGTATGTCTACACGTATATATTTATCGCTCCCACATGATTATAGAATGGCCGTTATCCAAAGAACTGGTCTTATTTCCCTAAACTAAAAAGCAGAAGTTTTGTTATAGCCTTAAATTGTTACTAATACTCTCGTGTTTAATTGTAGATGGTCTAATCAGATGACATTGAGCCATGGAACTACTTCACCCATGGAGAGGACGAAGGAGAGCTTGTCAATATACTACGCAAACTAATGCAGTACCTATGTTACTGGCACCGTTTCATCCTTAGGGGATGGAAAACCCAGGAAGAAGACTTGGATGATGGAAGCCTTCCTGTATGCAAGTGAAGTCAAGTACACCCCCGCACCTTTCGCACAGAGCACCTAAGGAGCACTTCCACCAACGCCCTTTAGGACATGGTTCGCTTGTGCTCGCCGATGCGAGATCCACGAGGCCGCATGCTGACCTGACATTTTGCTACTATCCATCCCTCCGGAAATGAGCATGCTACAGCGAGACGTTCGCCCTGGCTTTGAGAACGACCCGCTCTTGATCCACTAGGTCCAGCTTGTTAGTAATATGCCCTAGAGGCAATCATGGAGATAATTGTATCACTTCTATGTTTATGATCTTTTGAATAATATGTTATTTTGTCCCTTGAATAAATATCTTTCATATTGATCAACTAGTATGTGACTTATTCATGGAACTCTTTATTTATGTTTTGATGTTATTCTAAATTATTTCTGATCTTATATCATTATGTGGGACAATTATGATTTACAGATCAGTACATGTATTGATTGATGGTCATGTTTCACAGATCATGGATATGAGATATCAAATTAATAATGTGGACACATGTTAGAGAATATGTTGTTAGATTGACCCACCATAAGACACTGCAGAAATTATTATATTCTTAAGTGTCATCAGTTGCTCTCATACATAGTGTATGTAGAATCCTTAGATCTGAGATTGTTATTGTTTCCTATACGTGTCATAGTTTATTTAGGGGTTATCAAACACTACTTCGTGACTGGGTGGTCATAAAGGTAGTTTTCGGGTTCACTATAAAACACGTGGAGCAATATGAATGATCAAGATGGAATTTGCCCTTGCTATATAACAGGAGAGACATCTCTGGGCCTCATTGTGGTTGGATTAAGGAAGTGTATGGTCATGCCTAATATGGTTGAGGAATCAATCACAACTGAGTAATCCACTACAGATTCGAGTGAAGGATTGGCTATCATAAGATGGCATGCTTCTCACCTTAATTTAAATCTGGTATTATGAGGCAAAGGGATCAATATATAAGTACTATATAGGTTCGTTCGATATGATCTTTATGTATATTTGGGAGTCGTTATGTCATGCTAGGGACCGCTACTGATATATGGATCAAAAAGGAGTTTTTGGACCATGGCCAGATATACATGAACTTAAAAGGTCACATACTTAATGGGCTGGAACGATAAGAGTCTGGATGATAGTTTTCGAGTGGGATTCGAGCTCTACTCGTATCAGATAAGGATCTGATTGGAGGCTATATAAAGAGAGGTGTAGGGCTGAAAGCATCTAGGCCCCTAAAAATGGTGTTGGTAATTAATGAATTTATGTGAATATGGGACTAACATGTTTAATGAGTATGTAAAGGTTAAGTCCATGTGTTGGTGACAAGATGCAAGCCAAAGGATAAATGTGAAGACCCAAAAATGGCTCAAGGCAAAGGTATACTTAGAATAGGATCCCTTTTATTTTTACCGGTCTTAAGGAGAAAAGGTGGAAGACCGGATTATAGGGTAGATAATCGTACCATAAAGAGGGATCATGGCAAGTAGCTTGATAGCAAAAATTGTGTGCCATTTGGATCACATTAGAAGCATGCATTCATCAAAAATCAGATTTAAAACCAAAACTGTGCTCTGTTTGGAAGAGCGGTAGTACCGCAGTTTTCAACGTCGGAACTACCGCTGAGCGGTAGTTCCGCGCCCAGAATCGGTACTACCGGCGACCGGAAGCTCCGGACCCCGAGCGGAGCCTTTTTGTTTTCCAAAGAGCACCCTCCGGACGCAATTTGAAATTTCGCGGAGCGGAAGTACCGGTGATTTCAACGCCGGAACTACCGCAGGATGCGGTAGTTCCGCAGTATAGAGCGGTACTTCCGGAGCCCGAAAGCTCCGGAGGTAGAGCGGAGCCTTTTTTCCAGAGAGCGCCAAGTTGGGACTTTTGGGAGTTCGGCTCAAGCGGTAGTACCACACCGACTTTGCGGAACTACCGGCGAGCGGTAGTACCGGAGTTTTCAACGGCGGTAGTACCGCACCGACATTCCAACGGTCATTGCAGAGCTCTGACATAGCCGTTCTGCCGCGCCAGAAATAGGAGCGATAGTACCGGCCCCATAACGACGGTAGTTCCGCTCACCCTGAATTTTTCTGGAATTTGTTCCAAACGGCTAGTTTTGGTTGATAGAGGGTATAAATACCCATACCACTGCTCAAGGACAATATGAAGAGACCCATTGAATATTTCTTGAGCATAGAGCATTCACTCCACCCCTAGTTTACACAATGAACATTAAATTTGAGGTGGTTGGGCAATTTAGTGCATTTGCATTCATTAGTTGATCCTTGACACTCAATTGCAATCAAGTGAAGCCTAGATCTTTTACCCTTGGTGCTTACCGGCACCTGGACGATTTGGAGGAGGGTTGATCAGTGATCTTCTCAAGGGACATTGTGAGAAGACCCGACATTCGTGTGAAGGTTCGCTCACCTACCCGAAGAGGGGAAGAGCTACCATTAGTGATCGAGGTGCGTCGGCTTAATTCGTGGAGCCGGTCTAATTTGTTCAGGCTAACCTCAACGTGGATTAGGGAAAACCGGCAAGTTTTCGAACACCACAGTAAAAACATCGATTGTATATATCTCTCTCTTGCATTCTTCTAGCTCTTATTTGTTTACTTGATTGTGATCATTTGCTTGATTTAGAGCTAGCATTGTTGATTACTTGACTAGAATTGTGTAGGATTAATTGCTTTACATTCTTACTATTAAAATTGTAAAGAATTAATTAAGTAGACAAGAAAAATTTAAAAGCCTCCTATTCACCCCCTGTAGTCGGTATCCTTGATCCTACAAGGGCTGAGGGAGGTATCACAAAGCTCACCAGTTGAAACCCTAGCCACCACCTTTCATAACCCCTATCGTGCACACTGGTGCTAGCACGTCGATGTACGGTGTTCCATCCCTGGATGTGTGAACTTTGGTAGAGGCACTACTGGTGCTGATTGGGACGATTGCGAGGAGGAGACGGTGGGTCAGAGGATGATCAACTACTACATCTACACCGACACGCTATTTGTTGAATCAGTTGCTTCAACTCTACTTCTGCTGCACTGTCCATCTAGTGGTAATGATATATGATCTCTCACTTGCATGTCTTCTTGGTTTACGTGGTGGAAAATTTTAATCTACGCTAGTGTAGTCTACCCTATCCCAACATAGCTCACCCGAGCTATGGGAGCCATCTACACTGAGGCTCTAGAGGAGATCTTAGACCTCCACCAGCTACAACCAGGCCGAGGCTCTCCGTGCTCTACTCGCCAAGTGTGAGAGGCCCTAGCTGTAGTGGAGCGTGAGAGGGATGCCATAGTTGCCGAGCTCGAGCAAACTGTAGTAGCATCAGCGGTCCACGCTCCAGCTCCTAGACCCCCATCATCCCCACCATATCCCCCCATCATCCCTACCAACCACGCTCTGACCCAGCCACTCACTAGAGGACTACGCCTGAGGAGTAGCGTGTGTAAGAGCATGGGGTGCCCTAGCCCGCCGATCATCCTCAACATTGGAGAAACCAACCGAGGCCACGGTCACTCACGCTCCCGCTCCTGCTCAGCCAGCTATAGTAGCTCTCGTTCTCGCTCTAGTTCAACCATGCCCTAGAAAGTAGACATGTAATGTATTGTATTCACATGGCAGAACACGACCAAAGTGCCATGTGCAACTTGACAAAAATATTATAAATGTTATGTAGCCATCTTAGGACATGTGCTTTATTTTTTGTTTTGCTTATATGCTTGGTTCTTGGAATCCTTCCTTGAGATATCAGATTTTCGCAACAAGTGGATGGCACACACCGGCTTTCCTAATGATTTTACGGCATGTACTACATTTTCATAGCCTGTGGATAGCACGCAATGGCTTTCCTAGTGATTTCACAACACGTATCGGCTTTACGCAGCAAGTAGACAGTACACATCAGCTTTTCTAGTGATTGACTACACGTACCAGCTTTTCATAGCCAACGGACAACACATACCAGCTTTCTTAGTAATTTGACAACATGTACCAGCTTTTCACAGTGATTGGACATCACACACAAGCTTTCACAGTGATTTGATAATATGTACCAACTTTTTGCAGTTAGCGAACAACATGCACCAACTCTCCCATGATTGGACAACATGTACCAGCTTTTCACAGTGAGTGGGCAGCACACACCAGTGTTTGCAGTGATTGGACCATACATACCAACTTTTCGCAGCCAGTGGACAACATGCACCAACTTTCCTTGTGAATTGATAATATATACTAGCTTTTCCCAGCAAAATGACAACATATTTAAGCTTTACTCCCAATAGCGCTTAACAACTGCCTATAGAATCTAGCCAGCCCCTATGATCGGACCCAACACTCCGATCATGCTGATCTCAAAACTAGGGGAAGAGTAGAGGGTGAAGAAAAGAGAGATACAGGATGTTACTGTGCCACTAATGGGGATGTCGAACTATGGAGATATGCTTTGCAAGCGAAAGTGGGTGACCAAGAAGAAGGGATCATACCTTGATAATTCTTACAAGGATGCACCTGTGCCGCTGGAGTTTCCATAGTCGCAATGCGACTGTAGCAATCTAGCATATATCATTTAGTCCACACACCCAGCAACCGCCAACTAGGCATCCTACACATGCGCCGAAGTTTTTGTAAGCATGTATTTGCTATTTCACATTGTATGTTCCATTTTGCATATCTCTAACCCACTCCGTCCATGTTGGCAGACCACAGAGCACTGCTACTTCTTTCAATGGATAGATGGCTCGGATATATACGACAGGGTATTCATTGAGCAGAAATACATGATTAACTACCCGGTGGCGCTTGATTCACACGCTGAAAATCTTACACTTCGGATGATAGTGGAAAGGACAAGGGTAAGGCACCGGTGGTCTCTGAAGCCTTCGCTGAACTTCAGGCTATCTCTGACTGGGACAAACCTACACAAGTTGTAGAAGCTGAGTACTGGGCCTGGGTCACAACTGTTAAAGCTCGTGTGGGAGAGAAAGGAAAGGCACTAATGGACCCAATTGTGTATGATGACTAACTGGAACCATGGTTTGGAAAAGATGCACATGTATCGTAGCTGTAGTTGGGGTTGATGATTTGTGCATGTTGCCACTTGTATCATATGAGTAGTAAGGCAAACATACGCATCTAACCAAACCCCATGTGTCATGTAATTCACACATTCATTACGAACTATTTTGTCGGCCTACATATGGTCCATTACGACAACTATTTGTGGCAACGTATCTTTACTACTTAATACAGAGAGTTTATAGTAGTGGTTCATCTGCCCCTCTAAACCCCTTTACACCTTCCTAAAAAAATTCTATGCACACACGAACAAAATATGGTAGGATTTCTTAATGCATATGAAAGCACACGTTTTCAAGTAGTTTGCATGGAAAAGTATTTTTAGAACTAAGCTAACAAGTTAAGCTAGAGCAAAATCCAAATTAACGAGTATAATTGAATCAATTTTGAACTGAGCTAAGGAGTTTTTTTTTCCACCCATGACATTTTTGCCACCCTGGCATTGCTTGCTAGCCAAGCTGTCTGCCAAGTTGGTTGTCACCTACCGCACCTCCAAGCTTAGGGAGAAGGCCATTTTTGCCAAAACAAAAATATGCTGGAGGGCCAAAATTAAAAAACATTGCAACAGTGCCATATGTGTGAACACATGCATGCTTGGTCCATCATCATTGGACAAATAGACTACATGCGACAGCATTCAATCATTGATGGCCACTTAGGACCAAATGGATCTAAGGGCATGTATAACAGTATAGATAACTACTATCTATAATATCCTCCATATTATCTGTAAGTGACACTAAAGATAGCTTATACAATAGGCTATCTTTTTATGTCTCTATAGACAGTTTCTTCATGACATAATATGTCTTGTTTATTGTATTACAGTCGACTACTGCATGAGAGACGGTCTAATTCTCTATGCTCACTCTCTCTCATCTATATCATCTTGTATTCTACATGGCAAGATTTATAGACAGCTGATATCATACCATGGCCTAATGTCATCTCGAGTACAGCTAGAGGCCAATCGAGGAATGCCACCACTTAATTGAACGAATCTACTCCTCTGATCACAAATGTAAGTAGTTTTTAACGTTGACATAATCTCTCAGGCGGCACTTTAATCATCAGTTGACACTTTGATCACTGGTTTCTATGAAAATATATTGTTTTAAATAAAATTAATTATACATTACAAAATATATTTCATTATGGATCTAGTAATACTAATTTCATATTGTCAATCTTGGTACTCCCTTTAATAAATACATGTCCTTTGGACATTGATATAGTTTCCAAAACATAACTTTGATCACTAATTTCTATTATAATATATTTATATAATCCAATAAAATTACAATATTATGAAAATATTTTTTGAGATAAATCTACATATATGATTTTTCATATATCTAATTTAAATATTTAAAAGATATTGATAGTTAAAGTTTTAAAAGTTTAACTGTACATATATCCAAAACGACATGTATTTATAATTAGAGAGAGTATTTCTTTATATAGTGTTGGTTTGACCGGTACAGATTCTAAAACCACTTACATTTGGAATCAAGGTGGTATTGTCATTTCGTCATTTTTGAAAATCTTTTTTTGTAGGGTTCTAACCTGTAACAGCCACAATATATAGCTCAACCTGGGAAAGGTCATGCTGATGATTAGATGCACCATGTGTGCCAAAAATCCCTCGCATTTTCAACACAAGAATGCGAATTATAGCATAGGTTGATGTTAGGAGTGTTTACTCTGTCAATTCAGCCATCTTAAGAATATATGCCCTGTTTAAGCTAATACAAACATCCGATTTCTCGAAATAACTTATCCACTCTTCTCGCTATCGTCTCACTCTGAACATAAGGCAGGAGGTCACATATGTATCACGTATCGCACTCTTCTTACTTCCATTACATATACGCATTTCTCACTCACTTTTTTCACCACTCACTCCCTCATTTTAAAAAAAAACACATTTTTCGATCATTATTATTTATTTTTAACCATAAGACACAGCTAAAAACCATCAATAAAAGATAATATGGACACCTCTATAGCCGCCGCCAATCAGCTAGCCCAATAAAGCCGAGCTGCTACCCGGCCTTCGGCGTTCGGCCAGCCTTAGTTGTCACTCAGCGACTACTGTCTATTCGAGAAACCGTTCATACACATCGCATAGCATCATACTTGGTGTAGATCTAGCTATCTGGCCGGAGAGCTCTCTACTGCGTTCATGGGAGGATACCCCCATTAATCATGGACAAGTTGGTACCGTGCTGGTGCTCGGCAGTGCATGCCATAAACAAGTCCATACCGAATTGAAAAACCTAGGCATATAAGCACCTAGATTAGAATAGATGAATGGTCACCAGTTCAGGCACATGAGACAAATACAACATGAGTACCTGAAGACTCACATGGGCTAGCTCCTGAAAATTAGGCTTTTGGTGGCACGGTCGCGGGCGCTGAAAGCAACACGACCGTACAGAAGGAGAGCGACACGAGAGGTTAGACGAGAGCGCAACTAACAAGCAACTACGGGTGAGTTTGACCGTTCGTATATATGGCACTATAATTTTTTTTTCGCTTTTGGTTTTTAGACATTTGTTTTTAAAATTTTAGTATTATCTTCGAGTTCAGCAACTATAACAGGCAACATGTGTCTCTTGTCATGCCACTGTAGCTTGGCAGGAAGGCAGCAGCGCAGGAGGCTGACCGAGCATGGCAGGGCAAGTAGGCGCGTGGCAGCCGATGGGGCCCGCCAGCCTGCCGAGTTGCCCAGGCTTGGTAGCTCCTATCGAGCGTAGGAGTTGCCCTAGCTCGGCAGGGTAGGTGGTGCCAATTGCCTCATTTAGCTGTTTTTCTCGGCAGCTCCCATTGAGCTCAGGAGCTGCCTTAGCTCGGCAGGGCACGTGCTGTCAATTGCCCTGTTTAGCAATTTTTTTATTAATTTGCTAAATGTCTATGCTTTGTTACGTATAAAAAAATCATATTATCCCAACACATCAAGTCAACATTGTCGGGATTGATCTACCTGGCCTACGCTGTTGGCTCCGCCTCCACGATCGGCCACGTTGTGCTCCAGTAGAGCTCTATTTTTTAGATAATTTGTATGGCGGTGAAATTTTTTTCGTAGTTTGCTTTTTTATGTTTTTATTAGAAATTATTTAGAGAGGTGAGAGGGGGAGTTGGGAGGGGCAGATGAACCACCAACTCAATCTTTTAAGTAGTAGAGATATATTATTGAAAAAATTATAGTAATGGACCATGTCTAACCCGAGATAACACTTCGCAATGAAAGTGCGAATTACATAGCACGTATAGTTTGGTTAGGTGCATATGTTTGCCTCACTTTGCGTACGATACAAATGGCAATATGAGCTAACTATCAATCCAAACTACAGCTAAGATACATGTACACCTTTCGGAAGTTATACTTACACTCATTCAGCATATACATTTGGTTCCATCAATGCCTTTCCCTTATCTCCCCTACGGCTTTAGCCTTTGCGACGACCACCCCCCAGTACTTGGTTTCCACAACTTTTGTAAGCTTGTCATAGTCCAAAATAACATGCCGTTCAACGAGAGCATCAAGGACCATTGGCATCTTTCCCTTGTTCTCCGTCATCTTGGCTTTTCTCTTATCATCCGGGGTGTAAGATTTTCAATAGATGAAGTTCTTCAACGCCACCGGGTAGTTGAGCATGTATTTTTACTCAATGAAATCGTACATCTCTGTGTTGTCGATCTATTGGAAGAAGTAACAATGCTTCATCGCCTACCATCATGCACAAAGAAGGTTAGTGATATATGACATGAAACATACAATGTGATTTGTCAATTCGTGACATTTGCTTACATGGATATCACCGCACATGTAGTGCACCTGGGCAGTGGTGGCTTAATGTGTGGACCGAATGATCTATGCCAGATTACAGCAGTTGCACTGCGAGTGTGAAAACTCCAGTGGCATAGCCGCACAGGTGCATCCTAACAAGAATTATCAGGGTAGGATTACTTCTTCTTGGCAACTCACTTCTGCTTATGAAGCATTTCTCTGTAGTTCGACATCCTTAACAGTTGCACAGTGATGTCCTTTACCTGTTCTCTCTTTTCCCTTACCTCTTCGCATACTTTTAAGAACAGCTTGAATGGAGTGTTGGATCTAGTCATGTAGTCTGGTTGGACTTTATAGGCGGTTGGTGCGTAGTGTTCGGGAGTAAATTTTGCCAAATGGAAGTGCACTCATGTCCACAAGAGCAAATCTTATGGGAACAAGGAAGGTCATGTCATTGTCAATTCAATGAGAAAAGCTAGTACGTATTGTCAATTCATTGGCAAAAGCCGATGCGTGCTGTAAGCGTGTTGTCAATTCACTAAGCAAAGGTGACGCCGAAGACTACCTCGCTGAGAAAAGCTAGTGCTTGTTGTGAAATCACTGAGGACATCTAGTACTTGCTATCAATTTAGTGAGGAAAGTTGATGTGTCTTGTCAACTCAATGAGGATAGCTAGTGGGTATTGTCCAATCATTGGAAAAAGTTGGTACGTGCTATCAACTCACCGAGAAAAATGGGTGTGTGTTGTCAACTCAATAAGACAAGCTGGCGTGGACTATCAATTCACTGAGAAAACCTGGTCTGTGTTGTCACTTTACTTAGAAATAGTGTTGGCTATTGTACAATTGTAGTGAACTTTGTACACAAACATGGAGCACCTTATGGACTTTAAAATTACAGTGCTCATATGGTACAAATGGTAATATGCATGAACCATCAATCCCAACTACACCATAAGACACTTGTAGGCCTAGCTTAGCAAAAATGACATTGATGGAAATAGCTATAATTGGGCTTGAGGGGGAATGCCCCTAGGATGAAAATGTGAAACCATAGGGCACCCACATGGTGTGGTAGTCATCAGGGCAGTGTGGACATGGTTGGTTGTCACGGTAGTGGTAGGCACAATTGCAGCTCAGGTTGGTGCAGTAGTAATATGTGTGGTAGTCGCTACCGAGGTGGACTAACTCCTCGTTGTTCCTTTTCCTAATCCTCTGCCTGCAAAGTTCATCATTGGTGGTCCTCTTAGTCTAGAGCTCAAACGGAGGGTCAAAGGAACAATATTTTGACATGTTCGGTGCAAAATGTTGAAACTAGGTAACAACAAAGCTAGTCCTCAAGGAAAGTCAATATGTTTGGGGAGGATCGTATGTCCATGAGTTCTTATTTTTGCTTATATTAATGTAACATCCCAAATTTTTGTTAAAAAAATAAATAAATAAATAATTGAAAATTAATTAAATTAAAACTTAAATTAAAATAAGTATTTTGTGCCTAAAGTTTAAATTTGGATTTGCCCTGAATTTCTGTTTTTGAAAAAGCTGGATTTGAAAAAAAAACATTTTCAGAAAACCTAAAATTATTAAATAAAATGATATTTTAATTTTCTATAAAAATCTTATTTCAAATTAATCATTTGGTTTTATTTGGCTCTTATTTGATTTTTCAGAGTTTTCTGGAGTTTAAAACCTATTTTAAAATAAAAAAGTATTTTAAGTATGAAAATTAAATACCAACATTAGTTGGAAATATTTTTATTAAGTCCAAAATGTCTCCAGGAACTTCTAGAGATTTTTCTAGGATTTTTAGAGTTATTTTAATATTTTTCTGAGGCTTAATGGACTTTCTGGGGTTTTCTGAAAATCAAAAACCAAATTCAGAAAATAATTTCCTCCCTCCTCCCCCATCGGCCGCCGCCGGCCGTTGCAACCGCTCCACCCTACCCGGCCACCTCCTCTCTCCCAAGCGCGTGCGTCGCCCTTACCCCCACTCCGCGCGCCCGTTCCCCACCACCTCCCCCGCCTTCTCCGCGCCCATCTCCCCCAATCCACCCGCAACCGCCGCCACGACCCCGTCTACGCCGGCAAGAAATTGGCGCCGCCCCGTTGCCCTCCGCCCCTATAAAAGCCTCCCCTCGGCCTCGGCATTCTCCGCACCACCCTCTCCCGCTCTCCTCATCCCTTCCGGGCGCTTGAGCAACCCCCGGCATCGTGCTCACCCCGAGCGCACGCCGACGAGCCCCTCCGACGAGAAATCGCCCGCGCCTCGACCCTCCTCGTGTGCCACCGCCGACCGCCTCAGCTTCTCCACCTCGCCGCCAAGCCCGTGCGCCTCTTCCCCGAGTCCGAACGCCACCGGAGTGCCATCTCCGCCGCCACCCGAGCACCGCCGCCACCCCTCCTCGCCGCCGGCCCTGCTCCGGCCTTCTCCGGTAACCGCCGCCTCCACCGACGTGTTCCCCCACGCCTCCTCTACCTCCTGCGCCCCTCGCGCCCGCGCCGCCGCCGAGCGCCGGCGAGGCTCGCTCCCCGTGCACCCTCGGTGGCTTGCCTCGTCAGCCCGACAACGCTTGCGTGGCAGCCAACGTGGTGCCACGCCAGCGCCGCGTCGGCCCTCCCACGCCCGGTCAGCACAACCTGCCACCTCAGCGCCCCTGGTGGTCCGTAGGCTCGGTCCATGGACCTGGGCTCGTATGTCAGTGGGGTTTACCCCAGGGCTGACGTCAGCTGGCGAATTAAACCCATTTTCCTGTTCAAAAATAATTCAGCCCAAAAAGAAATTCCCTGGCAGACGCAAGGCTGACGTCATAAATCTCTTTTCAGTAGAAAAATAATTCCAGAAATTCCTCTTTTTCCATTTTCTCTCATTTCAAACTTTCCGGAGCCCGTTCTTCTTCGTTCTAGCTCCGATTTGGCCCATTCAAATTTCTAAATTCATCAAAAATTCCTCTCTACCCATTCCTAGACTCAATTTGAATTTTTGAGTTTGTTTGAATTTAATTTGAATTTATTTAAATTTGGTGGGTTATTTTCACGTGTAGACTTCAACGATTCGGGAAAATTCGACGACGAAGGTTTGAACTAAGTTGAAGAGCAAGGCAAGTCACCCTCCTTGATCATGTTGATCCCAGTTTTCAAAATAAAATTATGTTGATTTAAATTATATTGCATGCATATTTTTATTCAGCGTATTTTAATTCAGTTTTAAATTTAGTTATTGCCTACTTGTTAATCCCTCCATTGAATTTGAATTCCTCAATACCTTGTCACCCTAGATTCAAACTCTAGTTAATACATTAGTGTTGGCTAGAGAGTTTATTCAAATGCTTAGCCCTGCGAAGTTATATTATTTGTTTTTGGGATACTCTTTCACATAAAATGATGACCCTTTTTTTTACATAAAATGATATGTATTCTTGACTTTGGTGAGTCAAGGAGGTTTATGAATTATTTTGAAAACAAAATATGAAACCTGGTTTAGACTTAGGCAATTGGTTAGAGTGGTGGGTGCAGGCATGCCCTGTTGGTTGGAGCCGCAGTGGTTGATTGTCGTGCACGGGGGTATGTGGTTGGGCTGAGTCAATTAAGGACCGGTGCGTGAGCTCTTGTTGCAAAGCCCTAATCGTACTACCACATGGCTGGTATGGGACACACTGGTGAATAATTTGTGAAGTCCCAACCCGAGTCAAGTCGTAGGTTGAAAGTGAGCGTGGTTGGTGCCATGTGAAGTCTCACTTAGGCGGCGTGGTTAAGCCATGAGAAGTCTCGTCTAGGCTCAAGAGGGGTCCGATGCAGTGGATTCCTTCCGGGTGAAACCTTAGAGTTGGCTCGACCAGGTTGAAGGCTTTGCATTGTAAAGGCCTTGTCACGACTCCCCACCGCACACCTAAGGAAGTGTGTAATCTAGTGGTACAAAGGGATGATCGTGTCTTGTGGGTAAAGCTGTACAACCTCTGCAGAGTGTATAATCTATCCTGGATAGCCGTGCCCACGGTCATGGGCATGCTGAGTAAAAGTTTTTCATGGATTAGACTTTGCTTTTCAAAATATTTTTGAAAACCTTGTGGATGGATGGGATCCACGAGAGATGAAAGCCTTACGGATGGATGGAATCCGTGAGAGATTGAAATCTGGTGAATGGATGGAATTCATCAGAGTTGTGCAGTGAAAGCGTGTGGATGGATGGAATCCATACGTGAACTGTTGGAAAAGATGGTCCGGGTGTGATGCCCGTGGATAGGTTGGTGTATGGTCGGAGCCTGCACTGACGGTATTATTTTCTATTACAAGTAAGGTTTTTACTTACTGTATTAAATTCTGTGATTTTAATCTATCTATTGTATTTCTTAAATGCTGTTTTATGCAAACTAACCCTATAAGCCTTCCATTGAAGCCTTTATCATTATGTTGCATTTTCCCGGGTGACTTGCGGAGTACAAGTTTGTACTCACGTTGCTTTTTTCACACAGAGAAGGAAGACGTCAACTACGGTGAAGATCTGACGAATAGGCCGCGTCTTACTATCGTTTGCCTGTGGGCAGGCTCAGTGGGCTTCTTCCGCTTCGGTTTTTCTTCCGCTGCTTATTACTTAAATTTGGCTTATGTGCCGTTGATGTAAACTTTGGCATTCATGCCTATATTCAGTTAATAAATGTCATTATGGTTGATATTTATCTTTATTGTACACTGTGTGCACTAGCTGATCCTGGACTAGTGCGATTTACACAGAGGATCCAGGAGTCGTTGCTCCGGGTTCCGACAGTTAATTTGGCTCTTTTCATGCTAATCTTATTCTTGTTATAATCCATAATGTGTGGCATTATGTGTGCCATTATTAGGTCTGTGAGATCAATCTTTGCCCAGCTAGATCTCTTCTATAGCAAGAATCAAGATCTCACTCGGTTCTTACCTTGCGTTGACCAAAATATGTGATTTTTTGATTGTGGCCTTTCTAGCCCAAACCTTTCCTTATATTATATTTCTATGACATGTGAGAGATGGTACGAAAGTTTTCATGACTTAGAACTTCACGAGTAAGAAGTAATTTGAGTTTTAGGGTTTAGTGTGTTCTTGTAATCTAGAACTAAATTTCTTCAATTAGATGGAATCAAGTCCAAAAATCTTGTGTTTCTTGATTTGAATTGATTCCTAACATCCTTACTAAGGTCCATACCAATTTTGGTAGCATTTGACCAAGGTTTGATCAAAAACCTCAAATTTGGTTTTTGTCTCGAGAGGTTTGTACCTAGGGCCAGGAAAAATGGTACTGCTAGTCTCCTTGGAATGGTTGCACCGCAGATGTAGTCATACTGGCCTGAAGTTGGCGGTAGTATCACTGTGGTCATACCGGCTTGTAGTTGGCAGTGTTATCAGTCTTGTAGTCGAAGCCTAGCTGCTTATTCTTTTGGTCCCAGATCTTTGTGTTTCTTGTGTATGAGGTGTAATCTGAATTTGATGATTCTCATAGTTATTTGAGTAAATGTCAGACCCGGATTTTTCAATCCAGAATCTCCTGTGAAACCACTGCACTATTCCCTGGATCAGTAGATAGTGCTCATAGGTACATTGCTGCATCATTTCATACATCGCATGGATAACAACAACTCATAATAATATTACATAACGGGGGTTTGAATTAAGCCACGTCGGGCAATTAGTTTACATAAGGGCCGGTCAGGCCAAATGTTCACATTACAAAAGTACAACAGCGGAAGCAAAAGCACAGTAGAGCCTTTAATCCACAGGCAGCGACTGGGGGTAAATATGTGTCATATGATTATTACCTAAGTTAAGGCAATAATTATAGCCACACAACACCATAGTCTAACTACCTAGGACTCAAAAAGCGCAAGAGATGCCCTAGTTCTCAGCGTTGTTCCCTCCTTCCGTAGCAGGGGCATCTTCATATGCATAATGATCTTGGGTTCCTGAATCTGATTTTGGTAATGCGAGTGTGAGCACACAAACCACCGTGCTCAGTGAGCCAATACACAGAATGCAATTAGGTAGTATGCAGGGTTTATCAAGAGAAGGCTTGGGTTATTTTATTTGCCAGAAATTGCTGTTAGGAATATATTATACTTAGAAAATTTTCCTATGACCTAGCAGTCTGAACCAAAACGTAAAGTGTGTATCGTAATGCTTTATTATCAGTGATATAGAGATCATCCACCTTTCCATGATCTCTATACCATATGCTATATCTTCAGCGTTATAGCCGCTTGCATTACCACTGGGATGACACCCAGGACAACACCATTTAGGGCTTCCCACTGCCCTCCATATCCCCTCATTTTACCACAAAGTTTTGAAATAGAACTATATTTTGTTATGTTCCCATGTCCGCCCTTGACCGTGGGCACGGCTATTCGAATAGTTTTGACTCTGTAGAATTTGCACACTTTACCCACAAGAGACAGTTCACTCGTTGCCCCACACGATTCCTTAGTCGTGCAGTTGAGCCAATCATCACAGTAACCGTTCAAAGTACCTCGCCCCTTCCGTCATCTCACCCCTATGAGCTTGTCCCGCTTGCGGCAGGTCTCATAGGTTGCGTGGGATATTCCCCTCCTATGCGCCTAGCAGCTGGCTACCCACACTGCTAGCACGCCGTAGAAGAACTTCACCCTTAAGCCTGCCACCCAGGCCGCCACTTGCGGGTGTCCCATTCAAGCCTGCCACTCAGGCCACCACTTGCACTACTCCCATGATGATGACTTTCAGGGTCCGGTAAATTTACTAAGCCAAGTTGTGCTTTACAGACTTGTGGTTGTACTTATTTTACACATGATGTCATGACAAGATTCGATCCTTAGGGTTATCTGGGCGGTTCTACCACAAACCACACTCTCGTGCACCCCTGCACCATACCCCCGAACCATCCGCCCAGGTAAATAAGCAATTTGAGGTTTTTGGAAATATAAAATAACCATATCCAACATACACCAGTCATTACCACCATGACTGCCCACTAATTTTTCTCAGGATTAAAAGTGATGCTTGGGCGCTCTCGCGCCCATGAGTATCTAAGCAATACTAAGCATGACATATAATTACGGACTTATTTTCGAAAGGTTACTATTATAATTCTTGCTAGGGCACAAGGTTCACAAATTCAAATATTCCAAGGAGGTGTAATATTAATCAAGTTATATAATAGGCATATAACTAGAATCTTAAATTAAACAGGTATTTGCAAATAAAATGACAACATGCAATTTGATAATTTAAACAAAAGTAATTTGCAGAAAATGTAGGTTCAACATGATCAAAGTATTGACTCGCCTTGGTCACGGTGGTTTTGGCTTGGTTGTCTTGAGCTTCTAGATCTGCTGCCTCGGCTTCTTCTTCCTGAGCCTCGTAAGCTAATTTAACGTGCGCGAAAATTTAGATAAAGAGCAAATCAGCAAACCAAATAAAATACTTGCTTTTAGTTTCATAGGACAGACTTTGCTTTGTAGTTAAATTTAGAAATGTGTGTTATTCAATTTGGGGTGAGAATAAATTAGCTATAATTATTTGGAGATAAAATGAATTATTTATAATTTCTAGCAACTTAACCATACATCATTTATATACATTATGGCTTTTATTTTGATTTGAGTATAGTAGATAAAAGATCCTTATCATTGCTAAGGCATAGGATTATTATTATTATTATTATTATTATTATTATTATTATTATTATTATTATTATTATTATTATTATTATTATGCTAGTCCTATAATATTTACTATCATGCAAAGGTTCATGATTTATGGTTTAGTAAACTTTTATTTGCTAGGTTGTCATTCCATGTGAGCATTTTCCCAAACCATATTCCTACTAACCCTTTTTAATTGTTAAAGATTTAAAATAATTACTCATGGTATATTATCTCCTAGCATATAATGATTAATCATGGTTAAGAAGTATCCCTTATATTATTTGCTAAATAAGTTTCTGCATTACTAGAGAGTAGTTTCTAATTTTTCCCAGATTTTTACTGCTATTTTCCTCATTTTTCGGTGATGTTAATTGCTAAAAAAATAAAGCCAAAACCCAGCCTCGGCGCTGCGGAGCAGGGCTCGAATGCGGGCGGCCGAGGTGAGTTGAGGGCGGGCGCTGCTAGCCAACCAAGCACTGGGTGTTGCCTGACTTATGCAGGGGCTGAGCGCAGATAAACCGAGTCGGCAGGGGGCCCGAATAGAGGAGCTCCAGGCGGCGTATGCGTGGCGGGTTTGCCGGCGAGGGGCGGCCGGGGAAGTGCAGGCGGTGGGCAAAATGAGATCCCGGCGTCACGTGGAAGGTGATGGAGGTGTCGGCGGTGGCTAGGGATCGCCGGTGTGCGGCGGTGGCGGGCTCGGGAGGAGATCGACGCCGGCGTCGTGCAGGCCAGGAGGGGCTCGGCCGAGAGTGGGATCGGCTTCATCGGGGTCCTAGGAAGGTGTGGAAGGGAGGAATCGACCAGCGGTTGCTGGACACGGCGGCGCGCACGGTTGCCGGAGTTTGAGAAGAAAGGGGCGCCGGCGAGAAATCAGGGCACGGGAGGCCGATTGGGGGCTAGGGGAGGGAGAAGGGGGTTTGGCGGTGTGAAAGTTTGCTTCGGCTGGCTTTTTATAGCGGGGAAAAGGCGTGGCAGTGAGGATGGGCAAGTGGCGGGACATGGCAGCGTCACCAGCCTCGGTATGGCCACAGTGGCAACGACGGAACGGTGACCCGGTAACGCGGCTGGCGTGGGCATGAAAAGAGACGCGCGCGCAGGGTCGTGGACCGGGCGACTCGTGGCCGACGCAAGCAGGGATGGCGCGGCAGAGTGGCCCGGCGCCATGCGACGAGAGGAGGGGACGGTTGAGGCGACGGCGGCAGGTGGTGACGTAGCGCGACATGGCGCCGAGCTGGCGTGGGCCCAGGGTGACGCGGGTGGCGTGGCGCCGGGACCGGCGGTCGAAAGGTGGCGCAGCGCGGGGAGGCGAGCTTCGCGCCGCGAGCTGTTGAGCAGCGCGGCTGTCGGGACGCCGTGCAAAGGGAGGGGAAGGCAAGGGAAAGGCGGGGCCGATTGGCTGGCTGGCTGGGCCGGCCAGGCCGAAAGGCCCTTTTTTATATGTATATATAAATTCATGCCTATTATGATGTCCATGCTTATATATAATTTCCTTTACCTCCATTTCTTTATTTCTAATGTTTTTGTATCTTTTTTATTTTTATTATTTGTTTTTGTCTATTTTTTATGTGTAGGTATTTACATATTTAGTTACTCAAGGTAAAGGTTCAGGTTTTATTTTAAATTCTCATTTTCTTATCATGCCCACATTCTTTTTGGTCTTTTCATTAGTTTTATTTTTTTTAATTTCTTCAATTGCTGGAACCTCAAGCCAGAAATCCAAGAAAACCCAACAGAGTTCAAATACCAAGAAAAATATTTTCAAAAATAATTCAAGTTCAAATTTTTAGGGTGTTACAGTAAAGATTTTGAATACTTAGGGAGAGAAAATGCTTCCACAATCATTCACCCCCCTCTAATTGATAGCATTAGTCCAAAACATAAATATCAAGAACTTCCCCAATTCTCATCTAAACACTTCCAAGTTTTGCATGAGACTTATTTATCAAATACTTATCACTCTTATAAATCTGCTACCATATAGTCTTATAAAAAAAATACTGTGCCACCGAGATGGCAATGTCATGTATCAAATAGCTTCAAGCATTCAAGCTCCAAATTCTTAATTCCAAGAAAGCCAATTCAAGCCGGCCTAGAAGAAAGAAAAAAACTGTTCACATGCACACATGACAAATAGAGGTGGGAATTGGGCCGTGTCGTGCCGGCAAGACCCGAGCCCACCGTGCTTCGGGCCGCTTCGTGCCATGCCAGCTCGGCCCAGTCATTTCGTCGTGCCATGCCGTGCCGGCCCGCCTCACCTTTGGCCAGACCCAAGCACAGCCCAAAGCCCGCCGTGTCGGCGTTCATGCCGTGCCAGCCCAAAGTAACTATACACGACGAAAGCGACGACAATGGTAGCGGTGGCCGCTATCTTCCTTTCTCTTGTACCCGTCTTATTAAAAATCTACTTAAAATTCGATACTATTGTCTCATGCCATTCCACCTCCGAATTTGGTTATCTAGTCCAATGGTATGCATATCTTGGTGCAAATTGGACTGTGGCGTACGTGGACATCTAGCTCATCACCCGACAATCTAGCATAGGGTTGCTCAACTAATCAAATAGAAAAGCTCAAGGAGAGTTATGAGTGCAGCTTACTATAGTTATGAAATTAATTTTAAATAGTTTCTGGAACATTTAGTAACTACTTGAAATACACACACCAATAACAGTCTATCTCTGTTTACATAATGGTTAATTGTAACATACATGGGGTGGTTATCTCATCAAATGCTCAAATTAAAATGGCAGTCGGTGAAGGGAGCTATGTTAGAATTAGAAGCGCATGTAGTAGTAATTTGCTTACATAAAATAAAATCACAATGGGGGTGAGCTATGTTGTCAAATTATAATATATGTTAGAATATGTTGATTTGATTGATCTTTTTCTCCAGCAGTCTAGCCCTACGATTTTACACAAAGAAGCAAGAAAGCCGTGAGGATGCAACTTAGGGTTCGGTGGTGGTGACCTAAGGAGGAGCAACATTGAAAATACTCATTATTTTTGTATGATGATGTTTCTTAAGAAAGAATAATAAAAGACACTTTATACCACAAGTGCAAAAATAAAGAACAACAAAAGACACCTTATATCATAAGTGCAAAAATGGACTTGGCCTAAATCACAGCATATCTCAGTCACTTTTTCATTCATTAGATTAAGATCCAACCATCCTCATCTTTCTCCTCATCTTATACATATACATACATCACACATTCACATCTCCAAAACCTAGCTCAGTCTTCAAATTTGGCATTCTAAGGATTGCTCCGTACAGATATACATGTCATAACGGATGTATATGATCTTTTCGCGATGAAATTAGAATTTACGACGGCTAGAATAGAAGAAATCAAAATAGATAAAACATATTCATAGATTTCAAAAAACCTGAAGGACTAAATCGCAAAAATATCTAAAACCCTAACCCTTCTTCGCCACCGACCAGTTCATTTCTCCCCCGATCTCCAGCGCCTCCCTCGGTCCCTTCTCCCCACGATCTCCCTGCCGTCCCTCCTCCCTAGATCTCCCCTGCCGCCCCTTCCTCGCCCGGCCGCCCCTTCCCCGCCGCTGCCCCACTCCTCCCCCACCGCCCCCTCCTTCCCCTCCTCCCCCGGCGCCCCTCCTCCCCAGATCTCCCTCGCCGCCCCCTCCTCGCCCGGCCGGCCCCTCCACCCGCCGCCCCCTCCTCGCCAGATCTCCCTCGCCGCCCCCTTCTCGCAGCCATCCCCTCCTCCTCCGGTGCCCCACTCCTCCCCCGCCGCCCCCTCCTCCTCCGCGCCCCCTCCTCCCCGCCGCCCCACTCCCGCCCCGCCGCCGCCTCCTTCCCCGCCCCGCCTTCCCCCCCCGCCTCCTCCTCCGTGCCCCTTTCTCCGCCACCGCCCCACTCCTCCCCCCGCCGCCCCTCCTCCAACCCCTAGCTCCGAGCGATGGCGACGACGACCTCAACTACAGCCACCAGCGGCGGATGGCCAGCTGCGACTGGGGCACCGACGATGAGTTCGTCATCGTGCGGGGTGCTACCCTCAGCTCCGGCTACACTGCTCCTCCTCCTGCGGCGAGCTCCGGTGACCGGTGTGCCTCCTTCCCCTTTACTCTCTCTCTCTCTGGTCTGCTCTGTGATGATGGATTGTGATTGTGGGGATTGGGGGTATTTGGGGATGTCGACGGGAGGGGGGACTGGGGGAGGCGAGGTAGAGGCTAAGGCGGCCGGCGTGCCTGCCGTGCCGCCCGTGCCCACACGTGCTTCCCGTGCCTTACCGGCCCAAGCACGGCACGATCTACCGTGCCGTGCCATGCCGCCCACCATGCCGGTTTGCCAGGCCCGGCCTAGCCCACTGTTTGTGCCGGGCCGGCACGGCCCGCCACATGTCAGGTCGTGTCGTGCTTAGGCCGTATCGGGTTGGCTGTGCTTTAGGCTGGCCCAAAAAAGCACGGCCAGTCCCAGCTCTAATGACAAATGACAGAGGAGAGGGAAGAAGGGGTGGGTATCAGTTGCGCTCCTCAAGGCACACAGGTCATTTGGATGTGACCCATCCCTCACCCTTGTTCTTCAATTCTGCTCAGAAGCTGCCCCTCCCTACTCCCTCTCTCTCTCTCCCTCCCTCCCTCCCTCTGAGTGGTGTGCAGCGGAGATTCAAGTGGCTCAAGACTCGGTAGGCTGGTATGTCCCAGGCCCCTATTTCTTGCTGCTTTGTATGATCTCTTGAAGGGTTTTGTTGCTGGAGAGTGAAGATTTGCTGCGAAATTGCTGGTGGAAGCTCCATTCGGGATTCAAAGGTTCTGGTCTTGCTGTTTTGTCTCACCATTTCTTGCAACAGTTTTGCTTGATGTAATTTCTTCAAATCTTGCTGTCCACTTGTGATGTTACTGATTGCTAATTCCTTGTGGTTTCAGCTGTTCTCCGATTTTTTTCCAAATCGTTTGTTCTATGTAGAGTAAAAGAGTAATTCATTTTTTCTGGTTCTTTTCTTGTTTGCTGACCAAATTATCATATTCTGTTTTCCACTCTTGCTAAATTTGGGCTTTGACTTGCAAGATTACGGTACTTTCTCTGTCCACAGTTGTAGGTCACCGTAGATTCTATGCGATCAACCTTCATTAGTATATATAATTGTTTAGTATATTATGATAATAATTATTGTCAAAGTTACATCGGTGAACGTAAAAAGTAGACGGAAGGAGTATTAAGCACCAATCTGCCTCCAAAAGTCTTACCCTGTCCTACATGCAGGAATGGAAATGTGAACCCCTCGTTAATGCTGCTCATTTGTCCCTTCTTCCCAAGGAAATCTGTTTCAATTTTGTGTTTTAGTTCTTGTTTCTTTCGTTCCAGTATTGCTGTATTAGATAATGAGGTTGGTGGGCACTGTCACATGATTGGCTGCCGCATTTGATTTATCATTGGATTAGTAGCCTAAAGAATCCAAGAACTAAAAAAATGTAAAGAAACATGGGGCAGAAGGGAGTAGGTCCTTTACTTTGCCAGTTGGCATCCCATGAAGTGATGCTTGATGCTTCCATTCATTTGCATCTCCCGTGCTGCTGTTGGTGGTAAATCATTGTTATTAGTACAACTTTTTTTTTGGGAGAAGAAAAGAAGGAACAGACTAATGTGGCCTACATGATGTATGGTCGAAAAGTAGTAGGCATCAGTAAACGCAATGACGAAATTAAGGCAGAAAGGAAGGGATAGAAAGGATAGGAGAAAAGGGGGATAAAAATGTTTGAGCATAGTGCATCTTTACACCTCAGTTTGTTGGTCAAATTGTCCTCTGAAATCCCTGAGATCACACAGATGGCACATCCTTTTCGACATCGCCTTCCAATAACTCCTCTTATAAATTTATAGTCGGGGCACAACATGACAGCTTGTTGAGATTTCTTAATCCTTGTGTTTATTTGTCAATACTGCATTGATTATAAGTTAAAACATTAGGCTAATTGTTTGATTCGCTTCTGGTAATTGGCCAATTGGGTAATGCATTCTATTTTCAGTGTGCCAGTAGCGTCGTGTAATTCAACATTATGTGTCTTCTCAATTAAATTCATCTTTTTGTTGTATCTTGTGTCATTCTTAAGCATATTTACAGATGTGTTGGTGCCATGTAGACTCCATTGGAACAAGGGTAGGATTTGTTGTATGAGTATCATAGTTCAGGAGAACAAATTGGTTGGATTTGTTGTGGAGATATACTATTTCTTTAATTAGGAGAACAAATTGGTTGTATTTTGCTTGCGTGGTTATCATAATTCTTGAATTAGGAGAACAAATTGTTTGGATTTGTTGTGTGGATATCACAATTCTTGAATTAGGAACACAAATGGGTTGATGCCATGTTATGATGGTGGTTGAATCATTGCAGTCTTTATCCCTCTCTGTTTTCTCAAATAGCAATCATAGTGGCAAGTGTCTGTTATTATGCACCTCTCATCTTGCATGTTCAAAACAACATAATTTTATTCTTGTTGTCATGCTACTTTTTCCTGACTTTTCATCTTTGCAGTACACTTCTAGCTTTTCTCCTGTCAACATATCTTGTTTCATCCAGTTGTTGATTCAAGCTTCCTCTGTTGTGAGTTGTGACAAAGCCTAGCCAGTTATTAGTCTTCTTCTGATAAACAGATCATGCCTTGCGCTGCCGAACTTGTCAATGGCGAGGGAGCCGCGATCAAAGTGGGCACAACTGGCACCATCGGCTCACTCGTGACAAGAGAACTGGACACCATCAAAGTCACGCCGCAAGTAGCTGCCACGCCACGCCTGAGGCGCCAAAGTAGCCCTGTGTCCGTTCCATGCGGAGCTAGCCCTCGGAAGATTATCCCAAGGAAGAGCTCATCCAATGTCACCACCAGCAGCAGCAGCAATGGCAGAACTGACCGTGTGAGTGCTGAAGAAGCCTGCAAGCCAAAAAGAAGCACTCAACGGAACACCTTCAACTCTCCAATGCTCCACTCAGACGGTGTGCTCGTGGACAGAAGCCCAAATGTCGACAAGGCGAAGAAGAAAGGGAATGTGTATGGCGTCGAGGTGGTGGACGTCAAGTGTGGTATGAGCAGCCGTCTCAGGAAGCTCGGCTTCTCAAAGTTGTCGAAGACATTTGCCTAGCCCTGATGGAATCTGACAAGGAGCATCTCCAGCACCTGAAATGGAGGCTCTGCTGCCCTTTCCTGGAGGGCATCTTTGGTTCTTGCATGGCTTTGGAGGGGCATCCTGCCAACTTTGGTGAGACAATCATCCATCTGACGGCATCTTTGTATGCTGCAATCCAGTCTGCATGTACTAGTCAATTTTCCTTGCCGGTTCTCTCTATGGAAAATGGGAACAGCTAATGTGCTCTGATGACAAGTTAATTTATGAAAAGCATTTCCCATTAGAAACAAGATCATGATGGATGATGTAATGCAACTGTGTTTTTGCATCGCTGACCTGGTTTGTTTAGCGCCATCGGTTCTCGACCTAATTTATGGAAACCTTTTATGTCTGGAATAACATAATGGAATCCTAGACAGTCAGCCTGAATAGAGTGCTAGATTTGAGCTGTTCATGGATGAATCCAATATCAGAAGAGCATTAGAATTTCCATCACTGTTAGGTTTCATGTGATGGATATTAGAGGGTGTTAAAATTAATCTTGATTTAGAGTCCTAGTCATAGTTAAGTTCGTCTACGTGTGTAATTCAGGTTGAAGTTATGCCCAACTTAAAGTCTTAATACGTGTGTTAGTAGGAGTTATTAGCATATATATTGAGAGGCTTGTAACTAATTTGAAAGAGCAATATATGCGGAAAAATAAAGAAAATCAAAGCTAAATTTATAATAAATGGTATCAGAGCACAGAAAGGAATTAGCGCGTTCGCTCCGTCCGCGTCGCATCCGAAGTCTTCGTCCTTCACCGTTTTTTGGTCGAATCTGAGGTGGTCTCTCCGAGTAACGAATCGAGCCGAAGCCGACGATCACAGCAAGCAAAAGCAACGCAACAGCAAATGGCAAGGCATTCACGTCAAAGCAAGCCAGGAGATCAATAAATCAAAAAGCGGCACGGAACTTGAGACCAAATAAAAGAAAGAAGGGTTGTTGATTGGAATTTTTTTGTGGAGATTTGCTAGGTGCACCCATCAAATGTACCAGGATTTTCAGATTGCAAGAAAAGTCAGCAAGAAAAAAAAAGGAAAAACAGCATAGGTTTTTTCTCCGTTTTCTTGGTTCAAGAGCCGCTTCAAAGTAGCCTGAGATCTTGATCCATGCTCAAGATCATGTTGCGTTCTCCGAAAGTAGTGTCACCGGTGACGAGGCATCATCCAGCATGATAACGAATGAGAGTTCCGCTGTCTCGCTGTATTATCCGATGCTCACGACGAGCAATTATGCAGCATGGGCAATCAATATGAAGGTGTACATGAAGGTTCAAGGAGTGTCAGACATTGGGAAGATGTGTTCGCCGTCCAAACTCAAGTAAGGTAAAAAGAAGTTAGAAAGTCAAGATTAAGGGGGAGATTGTTAAAATTAATCTTGACTTAGAGTTCTAGTCGTAGTTGAGTTCGTCTACATGTGTAATTTAAGTTGAACTTGTACCAATTTGAAGTCCTAATACGTGTGTTAGTAGGAGTTATTAGCATATATATTGAGAGGTTGTAACCAGTTTGAAAGAGCAATATATGCGAGAAATAAAGAAAAGAAAGTCAAGGCTAAATTTGTAACAGAGGGAATATACCATATTCTACAGAATCCTAATGTCGAAATAGAAGAACTCGCTTTGATTGATGCTGGATGATGATGAGCTACCTTAGTGGCTCTACTGGACAAGATGCTGGTCCAGTGTTTTGTGGGGAGCAAAGAGGAACTTCCTCTAAGTGAAGGTTAATCAATCATTTTTCTAAGGCAGAACTCTGTCAGTTAGTCCAAATGGTGATGATTGACAGTACACTACTTGAGAAGCATGGCATACTTGCTCATCCCAGAAACATCTTCACAATATTGGGAAATGGCATGAGACACAGACTCTGCCAGAGTGGGCAACTTTCTTTTGGGTTTGCTACATATGGTTTTTTTCTACAGTAACTAATTTTTAAAATTTAAATAATATGTCGTTTGAAGACGGGGTCTATAAGTCGATTGTAGTAAATATTGGGCCTATTCTTTTCGACCGAAGCTAGCGACTTTTGGCTTTTGCTACAGTACCTAACTTTCAAACGGGGTATTTTCTCAAGACGGGGTCTACAAGTTAATTGTAATACATGTTAAAAGCCCAACATCTGTATCAACCAAAATCATAAGCGAGTATCTCTCTCCATAATCTCTGTTGCAAACAGCTAAAATTCAAAAATTTCAGCTAAAAGCTATAAGCCGCAACCACGCCAAACAGGCTTATTGTATCGACTTCAGCTATACCGGCTAAAATTGCATACAACTGTCTCTCTCTTCATACTCTCTCACGAACAGCCGGAATTCAAAAATCATAAGTCACAACTCAAAATAACCCACCCATCGTTAGCTTCATGCATTAGTGTCTTTCTAGGCAACATTTGTGTCATGCCAGCCATCTTCGGCAGGAGATCCATAACTATAACACTACCAAAAACAGCAAAGAGAAGATGCCAAATAAGATTCATATGACAAACCTGCCACAATATGTTGCAGGTGCTAAACTGCTAATTGAGAGCACATATATTCTTTTATAGGAACAGACAGAAGGCAGCGATGTAACTGTGTTGTCCCAATGTGGCACTTTGCAAATCTTTCACATTTACTACCCATTTTTCACATTCCCTTTCCAGATTTTACCCATTTTTAACATTGTTCAGATGTGCTACCAGCCTTGCAAAGAAATTGGTTACGGCCCTGTTTGTTTCCACTTAAGATTATTATAATCTAGCTTATAGTTGGGGATTATATAAGCTAACTTATAATAAGCTGGTGGGAAATAAGCTGTCAGGTGTTTGGCAGTCTGGATTATCAGAGTTATGGATTGTTGTATTCGAATGTTTAAAGACTACAATGCCACAGGAGAGAGGCGCGGGAGTTGGGGGTTGGATGAATGGCAAAGGTGGGTAATATTCCTAAAGTTTTATGGTCATTAAGATAAAAGGTGGATCTATAAGCTGAAATAAGCTCCTTTTTTAAGCTTATTAGATTACAATAATCTGGGCTATTAGATTATGGCCCTGTTTGTTTCCACTTAAAATTATTATAATCTAGCTTATAGGTGGGGATTATATAAGCTAACTTATAATAAGCTGGTGGGAAATAAGCTGTCAGGTGTTTGGCAGTCTAGATTATCAGAGTTATGGATTGTTGTATTCGAATGTTTAAAGACTACAATGCCCTGGGAGAGAGAGGCGCGGGAGTTGGGGGTTGGATGAATGGCAAAGGTGTGTAATATTCCTAAAGTTTTATGGTCATTAAGATAAAAGGTGGATCTATAAGCTGAAATAAGTTCCTTTTTTGAGCTTATTAGATTACAATAATCTGGGCTATTAGATTATAATATAATCTGGACTGTTTGTTTCCACTTATGATTTATAAGTTAGATTATAATAATCTTAAGTGGAAATAAACAAGGCCTATAATAAGTTACCTTATAATCTGGACTGTTTGTTTCCACTTATGATTTATAAATTAGATTATAATAATCTTAAGTGGAAACAAACAAGGCCTAAATCAATTACCAGCCTTAGCTTAATTTTATCTCTCTCTCTCTCTCTCTCTCTCTCTCTTTATATATATATATATATATATATATATATATATATATATATATATATATATATATATATATATATCACACCAACTTTCACCCATATCTCACAAACATGTATCCAATCTCTCCTCTGTTCTAACAAAACATAGCACCGCTTTATTATATCTCCTGCACTTTCTGAATATCTCCTGTGTTGTCTTACACCAAACGATCAGGCAAAAGATTCAGAATTCAAGCAGTAATCACCTTCCTTGCCAACTTTTCAGGCTAAGCATCTTCATATCTCCTGCAGAACTTAACTAAGCACCAAACAGTTATCCATTCCCTCCATATATCTCTGTCTGTGCCCTTCTCCACCTCTCGCTCCCAGCGTACTTGCACTCCAAGAAGCGCCATGGCCTCCATCCCGTGCACCATCGAGCTCAGCACCAAGACGGCCTCCTCCTCGTCATCAAGGATGAGGTCGCCGCGGGCAGAGCAGGGGGGAGTTGGGTTGAGGACGCCGCTGCTGGGCGGGCGAGTGGGGCGGCGGCTGGGGTGGCTGCGACCGTCGCGGCTGAGCGGGGTGGTACCGGCGAGCGAGAGCGGGAGGGTGGGGCCGACGTGCTTCTTCAAGTTCGGGAACAAGGACGCGGAGGGCGCCGGCATCTACGGCAACCAGGGCCGGGACGACTTCGACCGCGACGACGTGGAGCAGATCAGCCTGGCTTCTTCTTCTCCATGGTTTTGCTCGTCCTAGTAGTCAAAATCGTTTCTTAATTTGCTCCTCGGGAAATGGCTGATGAGTGCCTGAACAAAGGGAAATGGCTGATGAGTGCCTGAACAAAGAATTTTGCTAACTACTGCATTTTTAGCTGAAATTAATGCGAGAAATTCACCAGACCTGTAAATGTGTGTATTCTCTTCTCCATGAACCACATTTATTGTGTAGCAAACAAATTGATTGGCCCTTATTAGCACTACTTTCTAGCTTCAGAAACAAATGGCATACTGACACTATAGCTGCAGGACATGTGATTATGCAAAGTCAGATATTGGTTGCTATGTGTGACAGTGAGATGCAACAAGAGAGAGAAATTTTTTCATATGCGTTGCCAATGAGAGATATTCGTACCTCAGTTATTTATGTCCTCAAATTAACTAAAGATGCCTTACCGAATTTTCCATGTGTTCACTGAAGATTCTGAATGTCACTTTGCATTGCTCAATGCTCATCACATCACAATATCGCATCACAATGGCTGTGAATTCTGTTGACGCATGCAGTACTTCAACTACATGGGGATGCTCGCCGTGGAGGGCACCTATGACAAGATGGAGGCGCTCCTGAACCAGAACATCCACCCGGTGGACATCCTGCTGATGCTGGCTGCCTCCGAGGGCGACAAGCCCAAGATCGAGGAGCTGCTCAGGGCCGGCGCAAACTTCGACGTCAAGGACGCCGACAGGAGGACGGCGCTGGACCGGGCCAGCGACGAGATCAGGGAGTTCATCGTCGGCTTCGCGGCGAAGAAGGCCTGATCGCAATCAGATCGTCTGTGCTGCTGGGCGGTGTACATGGACACTGTTTCTCAGTAAATTTTCGTTTCTGCTGTTGGTATATAATTTTTTACTCTTGCTCTGCGGATGTTTGTTAGGTTTCTAGCCCTGTCCGTAGCGCGGTATTTCTGACGGCTGGTGCGTGGCAAATCAGTACCCAAGAAGCGCGAACGTGGCTTCTCTGTTCCTTCTCTCTGTCTCTCTTGTATTTTCGTCGATATGGCGAAGATCCTGAGTACCAGGAGAATATGAGGGAACAAAGAAAATACTCTGGATCTTTGCCATATCGACAGAAACACAAGGGAAACAATAAAAAAGGAACAGGTAAGCTGCGTTCATGAAGCCTGGCTTGTGGGTCCTGGCACGAGCCATGCGTGCAGCTCGTGGGGCCACTGATGTCCAGCGCCCCCTCCAGCGAGGAAATTGCCCGGGCAAAGCCGCGCCGCCCGGCTGTGAAGTCAGAGGCGCCTAGACATACGGCTTTGCCCCATGCGGGCCGAGTGCCTCTGACTCTGTGCCCGGGCGGCGCGGCTTTGCTGGACCATTTTCGCACTTGGAGGCTGGTGCCGCACGAAATTAATCCGTACACCAACAAGATGATTGATGAAGAAAAGATCTATTTTACTCTAGAGGCTAAGAAAAGCAAAAGTAGAATAAAAATAATATTGTGTCGATTGTCCCATCTTTTTTGCAATCGGCCTTACCCTTTATATCTATAGGGTGCCTGATCTATGGCAAGTTAAATCGGCATCAAATCAAAACAAATTAATCGCGTCCGCTAGCCGAGTCCGATTTCTTTCCTTCTTTGCTTCTCATTGTAGAGACCTAAGATTCATGGCTCGCACCTTCGTCACCATTTTGCGATCTTGCATGCAACTTTGCCGGTTTGCACGTCGATCACCAATGCAAGACGTCGATCACCAATGCAAGACGCCCGATCACTATTCGCCCTGCATCTTGCATGCATCCCGCCGCCGCATGCGTACCACCTTTGCCATTTGCATGCACTTAATTGCACTTAGCTAATTACCTTGATTAGTCAATTAGTCTCAGAAACGAATAAAATAAACATCTCATTGTATCAGCTAACCATATAGTCAACCGAATTATATTAATGAAACAACAATTCAGCTATTTTGATCATCTAATGCATAAATATGCTAGTGTCATTTTTTTACTATCAACACATGCCCCCCTGTTTTTTTAAGCTTGCTAAAAAAACACTTGCATAACGAAACCAGCTAGGGGCAATAACCTACTCACCTCAAACTTTCTTTGGACGATGGTCTACAACACATCACCATAAATAATATTTCTCAGACGATGACTGCAAACACCGCCATATTTTCTCATGCATTTTGCCACACACTTGGATAGTACCTTTTTAAATATTTTCCATTAAGTGCTCTAGGCAATTTTTCTCCATGCAAATTTTGCACAAAATAACTATTTCCAGGAACAATCTCTATAACTTTATACGGACCATCCCAATTTGGAGACCATTTTCCAAACTTATTATCCTATGACCCAATAGGTAAAATCGTTTTCCATACTAAATCTCCAATTTGAAACGATTTTTCCTTTACCTTCTTATTATAGGCCTTAGCTACTCTTAACTTGTCTTTCTCAATTTCTCTCAAAGCTTTTATCCTCTCATCTGTAACTTCGCCTATTCTATCCATCATTAAGTCATGATAATCCACGGCCGACAAATCATTTTGCCTGGCCAACCTAAGAGCGTCCAGATTCACCTCAACAGGTAAAACGGCCTCCTGCCCATATACTAACTCCAGTTTTGCTATTGCACAGGCGACTGAAATTTTTTTATGTTTCAGTCACCTGAAATTGCACTCTCAATGAACTAAAATTGCAGCCCCCTCCAAAAAAAATAGCTGCAACTTTAGGTGATTCAGAGTGCAACTTCAGGTGACTTGAAATTGCACTCTCAATCAACTAAAATTCCAGCCCCCCTCCAAAAAAATATGTGCAACTTCAGATGATTCAAAGTGCAACTTTAGGTGACTGAAAGATAAAAAAAATTTCAGTCGCCTTTGCAATAGTCTATCCCTACTAACTCATATGGTGTCACTTCTGTAGCAGCATGCTTAGATATACGATGAGCCCATAATGCCTCAGACAGAACCTCATGCCATCTCTTAGGATATTCTTCTATTTTCTTTTTGATAAGTTTAATTAAAATCTTATTACTAGACTCGGCTTGCCCATTAGCCTGAGCATAGTATGGTGAAGAATTAAGCAGTTTAATTTTCAACGATTCGGCAAACTCACGTACTTGATGAGACACAAAAGACGACCCTTGATCAGTCGTTAAAGTATGTGGTATGCCGAATCTATGAATAATATGCACCAAGATAAAATCAATTACTTCTTTATGTGTCATATTTTTAAGAGGAACAACTTCTGCCCATTTTGTAAAATAATCTGTAGCTACTAAAACAAAACGATGACCTTTAGAAGATGCAGGGCGTATCTGGCCGATAAAATCTAAACCCCACCCACGAAACGGCCATGGTTTAATAATAGGATGCAACACGACAGAAGGTGCTAATTGTATATCACCAAATTTTTGACAGGACTCACAACCTTTATAATATTTAAAACAATCTTCTAACATAGTCGGCCAATAAAAACCAGCTCGTCTCAACAACCATTTCATCTTATGGGCGTGATGTGTGCCACAAATACCTTCATGTACCTCACCCATAGCAATTTTAGATTGGTCTGAACTTAAACACTTTAAAAGCAATCCTTCTACAGTTCGGCGATATAATTCTCCATCAAGCAATGTATACTTTAAAGACTGTCGCCGAATTTTTCTATCTACAGATTTACTGGGATTTTCTAAATAATTAAGTAAAGGTTTTCTCCAGTCGTTGAGTTCAGCCATATTTGACGTTTCTAAAACATCCGAATCTGCGCTTTGCTGTTCGCCATATAAACAGAACATTTTTGTGCATCGGTTTTTCTATCACAAATAGCTTGCCTCTACTAACATGATAACCAGATGCTTGCTGCGCAAGATCATTAGCTCTAAAATTATCTCGTCTAGATATATGACTGATAGTAAAATCATCTAGGTTTGATACGATCTCTAAACACTTTTCCAAATATCTATTCAATGAACCAGCAAGGCACTGATAAATTCCAGAAACTTGCTGCACAACTAATAACGAGTCACCAAAAGCGTCTATATTTTTTACATCCATGGATTCTAAAATTTGCAATCCTAATAAAAGTGCTTCATACTCGGCCTGATTATTAGTACAAAAATATTCCAAATGGACCGATGTTTCAAAAATAGCACCTCTAGGCGAAATTAAGACAATACCAACACCCTATCCCTCTCTACAGGCCGAACCATCAAAATAGAGCTTCCATGGAGATACAGATAAATAACTGATCAACTCTATACCATTATCAACTCTATGATCTACAATAAAATTTGCTACAATTTGGCCTTTCATAGATTTTAAAGATTCATAAGCCAAATCATATTCTACCAATGCATAAGCCCATTTTCCGACTCTACCACTTAAAATCGGCTGTTGCAACATATATTTAATAACATCAGTCTGACAAGTTACCACACAAGTGCTGGACAATAAATAATGCCTTAAACAGGTACAAGCATAATACAAGGATAAACACAATTTTTCAATAAGTACATACCTTGTTTCTGCCCCCAGAAGACGCCGGCTCAAATAAGTGATAACAAATTCTTTGCCTTCTACCTCCTGTGTTAGTACAGAACCAATAACACCATCTTCTGCAGCAATATATAGCCGAAACGGCGTCCCGGCTTTAGGCGCCCTCAAAACAGGAGGAGTAAACAAATACTTCTTAATTTCATCAAAGGCCCTCTGTTGTTCGCCCCAAGTAAATTCGGTCTCCTTCTTTAACCAAGTATGGGTGTAAATGCGTCAATTTTTCCGCATGATTAGAGCAAGTCTTATAATACTGACCTTCATTGGTCAGTATGAATACTTACGACTCACTTTTCAGCCTACTCATATAGTAGTTACACCACCAAGGCTGTATGACCTACCCCTTCCTCTCACAAAGTTTCTTGGTTCTTGTGCTTGGTGGTGTAAGCTTACACCACATCTCTTCTCTCTCCTCCTCTCTCTCCTCCACCTCAAAGATACAACCAGACTTGACCTCTTATAATACTTGCTCTTAGATATAAACCTTCTTAAATAATTTATTTTTCCTAAGAATTTTTGCACGTCATTTTTACATTTTGGTGCCTTTATTTTCTGAATAGCCTCTAATCTAGCAGGGTCTATCTCTATTCCCCTCTCATGTATGATGAATCCTAGAAACTTTCCAGCTGACCAGCCAAAAGCACATTTGAGTGGATTCATTTTTAAACCATACCGACGCATCCTTTCAAACGCTAGTGTCAAATTGGCCAAATGATGATCCATATTATCCGATTTAACTACTACATCATCAATATATATGTCTAGCACAATACCGAGTAAGTCATGAAAAATTAAATTCATAGCTCGCTGATATGTAGCGCTGGCATTATTTAAACCAAATGTCATGACAACCCACTCAAATAAACCTACAAAACCAGGACACCTAAAGGCCGTTTTAGACATATCTTCTTCGGCCATAAAAATTTGATTATAAGAGCAGGTACAATAAGGCTTAGTCAGCAGGCTATAGCAAATATAATATCAACAAAATCTTACATGGCAGAGAGAGAAATGAAGAGAGAGAAGGAAGCTGGCTACTAAATTACAGCTAGCTATAGCACGTAAAAATATGCATTTCACTCTCTTACACATGGGGCCAAATAGTTATTGTAATAGCTACCTTATTGTATGAACTATTTTTTTGAAGACTATAGATGAAATGGATAAGTGTTATAGCCACTAGTTGGCTATACTATTGTACTTGCTCTAACCGGCATTGCCATCTAAAAAGCTAACAACTCTATGTCCCGAAGCGTTATTAATCAACATGTCGGCTAAAGGCATAGGATGTTCATCTTTTGGAGTAGCTTTATTTAAATCTCTAAAATCAACACAAATGCGTAATTTGCCACTACTCTTCTTCTCAACTGGCACAATATTGGATATCCATTCGGCATATCTACATGGCCTAATAAAACCAGCTCTCAATAACCGGTCTATTTCCTCTTTAATACGATCATACATATTAGGATTAAACCTTCTAGGTGGCTGTTTATGAGGCCTAAAACCAGATTTAATAGGCAACCGATGCTCTACTAGCTCTCGGCTAAGGCCTGGCATTTCGTGGTACTCCCATGCAAAGCAATCAACATAATTTCTAAGCAACTCAATCATTTTGGCTTTGCAGTCATTTGCCATGTTTTTATTCACAAATGTCGGCCTAGGGATATTACCACTACCTATGTCCACTTCCTCTAATGAATCAGCCGACGTAAAACCATATCCTAATTTTTCTACTTCATCAAAATCATCAATAGCTCCACACATATCGTTCTTGCTTGACCGATAGTTACCTTGGAGTTGACTGATTTGTCTACCTTTCGATGCTTGGTTTGGTGCGCGGATTTGAGCACAATCCCACGTTCTAAGGAACTTTGGGTTGCTGAACCCCTATCTGCTGTTATGGAAGACCCTCCGGTGAAGAGATTTCTGGCATATCCCATTGACGTCCAGGCCTCCGTCGTGTATCATCCTGATCTCCCTCGTCCTCCTCCTCCCCATGGAGACAGCAGTGGTGATGGTGATGGCAGTGGGGAAGATGGTTCTTCGCGACAGCGGCGTAGCTTCTCTGCTCCTTCGCCGCCGCCCTCTAACTTTGGTCCGGTGGGTGGCCGGGAGACCAGCATCGACGACGAGCGACGCGTGCCTGCCCAGGAACCTGTGGGCTCGTCTGCATCGAGCGCTCCGCACGAGGTGGTCGCGGCGTCGGTTGACACCTCGGATCCGGTCGCTGCGTGCCATGCACCTATTGAAGACGTGCGGAAGCCCCTAAGCGGCGCCCCCCAAAGTGATGAGGCTCCTATCATTGGAAACGAGGAGACGGCGGCGGCTAACGGTTTGGAAAGCCTTAATTGTCGAAATCACTCTGCCGTCATCTCGGACGTGCTGGCTCCTTCGGTTGGGCGGAATTCTGTTGCGGCTCTTGCGGTTGTGGAGGATTCTCCTCTCCCCTGGGCTGAAAGTGAGCGTCCTGGGTTGAATCCTAATGGGCCTGGCGCCGCTCAAATGACTAATTCGCCTCTGGCTGAATCCCTGGATCCTGCTGGGTCCTTGCTGTACAGTGGGCCAAAAATTCAGTCAAGCCTGCAGACGACTCCCAAGAATTGTGAGGGGCTGGACCTTGATGGGGCAAGGGCATTACAGGGTGCGCTGGGCCTCTTTGAAGCAACGGAGCAACCAGTTTCACCACGCTCACCCCTGTTCTTCCCCGTGGATGAGGCGACGGACTTACCGACCTCTCCACGAACCCCCCCCGCCACCGCCCGTCCTTGAAGCCAATCCCCAATCCAAGACTACGACAAAGCCGCTCCAGGTTTATTCCAGGCGCCGTTCACGACAGCACCAGCGCTCTCCCTGCCGTCGCGGAGTCTCCTCGCCCCCGTGTCTGGTTTCTTCGGATGGCAATGCTGAAGGGCTTGGTCCCATGCCGGCCGGGGATGTGGTAGCAGCAATGGCAGCTCCATCCTCGGTCTCCTTTCCCGATGCGGCTTCAGATGGGGATGCTAAGGGCTTGGACCCAGGCCGGCCGGGGATGTGGTAGCGGCAATGGCAGCTCCATCCTCCGGTTCCCTTGCCGAGGGTGGCTCAGTGCTGGTGAATCTTGGGCAGCAATCCCCGATCCCGGGCGTTGTAGTCCCCTTGGTGACTTCGCCCCCGTCTAGGATTCCCCCACCTTCGGAGGCCCGTACTGCATTCCTCAACGGCCTCGCTCGGCGTACGGACGGTCTGCTTCCGATGCCAATCGTCAACAAACGAAGGTACAAGTCCCAGTTGCCTGGAGCCACACCGCGGCACAGTCGTCGGCTTGCCGGTGCTGTAGCGGAGTTCCTTCCGGATGATCTAAGCAGAAGGACGAAGAAAAAGGCAATGCGATCGCTGGACATTCTCGGCGAAAGTGAAGGTATTGACCAACAAGCTCAGGATGAGTACGCCAAGTTGTTTGGGCACCCTTTGTCTGATTCTCACCTCCGGGCGCTGTCGGCTCTGTTCAATTGGTCCTTGCCTGAGGGCTTGGCCAAGGGGTTGAGAGTGATTTGTTGGGTTAGATTTCTGATTTGTGGTTGGTTGTCTTCAAACCTGTTTTTATGGATCCTGCAAAAAATGTTAATTTAGAATGTTAGGGGTTTAAATTCTACCTCCAGGCAAGACTCTGTACGCTCTATTGTGGATTCCTCTCGGTCGGATATTGTGTGTATTCAGGAAACCAAAGTCACAGATATGTCTCGTAGAATTATACTCTCTACTCTAGGCTCGGATTTCTCGGACTTCATTGCTGCCCCCTCTGTTGGAGCCAGTGGAGGAATCTTGATTGCTTGGAGACGACATATTGGAGTTTCTTTAGCTCGGCGGGTTGACAACCACAGCATAACAGTTCAGTTCTCTCCAGGAAATGGACAGTCGTGGTGGTTGACCTGTGTGTATGGACCCCAAGGTAATGACGACAAAATTCAGTTTCTGCAGGAGTTGAGGGATATTCGTGCAGCATGTTCGGGACCTTGGATGGTGGCTGGGGATTTTAATCTAATCTACAGAGATGAGGACAAGAATAATGCCTATTATAATAGGGCAATGATGGGCCGTTTTAGGAGGTTCATCAATGATTTGGCTCTTAAAGAGATACCCCTGCATGGTCGCAAGTACACATGGTCAAACCAGCAAATATCTCCTACCTTGGTAAAATTGGATCGAGTGCTATGCTCGATTGACTGGGAGGAGAAATTTCCCAATCGCTACTTGAGCATGGCTTGGATGATTCTGATCATTGCCCTCTTCTGCTGGGCCTCCAAGATAATAAACCAGGACGACCCAGATTTCACTTTGAGTCCTTTTGGACCAAACTTGATGGGTTCCAGGAGGCTGTCGCTTCAGTGTGGACTTCAGCCCCTGCTAGCCCGTGCCCTTTTATAACTCTGAATAGGAAGTTTAAAGCTGTTACCAAGGGCCTGCAGAGTTGGAGTGATAAGGCGGTGGGCCAAGTTAGCTTTCAGCTTGCCTTGGCAAGAGAAATTTTGCATCAGTTCGAGATCGCTCAAGACAGCCGCCAGCTTTCTCCTAGAGAATTGTGGCTCAAGAATAATCTAAAGAAGCACAGCTTGGCCCTTGCATCCCTCAAGTGTACAATGGCCCACTTACGCTCAAGGATCAGTTGGCTCAAAGATGGCGATGCTAATACAAGACTCTTTCATATGCACGCCCGGCACCGAAAAAGGAAGAATTTTATTGGGAAGCTTATTGTAGGAGAACGGGTCTGCACCAGCCATGAGGACAAGGCTGCAGTCATTGATGATTTTTATGAAAATCTACTGGGAACCTGTACAGTAAGGGAGCACACAATCAACTTGGCTGATTTGGGAATTAATGCACAAGATATGTCAGAGCTTGAACTTCCCTTCGCTGAAGATGAGGTGTGGAGGACGATCCAGCAGCTACCTTCAGATAAGGCCCCTGGGCCGGACGGGCACACAGGTCATTTCTATAAATCCTGCTGGGCTATTATAAAAAAAAAGACATTATGTTGGCAATTTCAGCGGTATGGAGCAGGAAGATGGTAAATTTTGGAATTCTCAATTCAGCTTATATCACCCTCCTCCCCAAAAAAGAAGGTGCGGAACAACCCAAAGATTTCAGGCCCATAAGCTTGGTCCATAGTTTTTCCAAACTAATCACAAAGCTGCTTGCTAATCGCCTTGCCCCTAGGCTGCAACAGATTATCTCTCCTAACCAAAGTGCCTTCATAAAAGGGCGTTTTATACAAGATAACTTCATGTTGGTACAGCAAACAGCGAGGTTCCTACATCAGCAGAAGCAGCCCCGAATTCTACTCAAGTTGGACATTTCGAAGGCTTTTGATTCCGTGTCTTGGCCTTCCTGCTTGAGATCTTGCAGCAGCTCGGTTTTGGACAGATTTGGCGGGATATAATCAGCGGGCTGCTATCCTCCTCTTCAACTCAAGTCTTGTTAAATGGTATCCCGGGTGATCATATTGCTCATCGACGAGGGCTGCGGCAAGGTGACCCCCTCTCCCCGATATTGTTTATCTTGGTTATGGATGTGTTGGGGCACATGATTTCAAGGTGAGAATGTTGGGTTGCTGCAGCCAATCGTCTAGGCGCACTTACAACACAGAATATCCATTTATGCGGATGATGTGGTTTTGTTCCTCCGTCCGTAAGTGGTGACATTGATGTAACTTTGGGTATCCTCAATTTGTTTGGAGAAGCAACGGGCTCAAGACAAACTTACAAAAGAGCAATGTGTTGCCCATCGATGTGGTGACGCGGAGCTTGCAAAGCAGATGCAAAACCCGCCGCCTTGTGCACTCTGCACTTCCCATGTAAATATTTGGGATTGCCTCTCTCTTTGAAGAAGCTCACCAAGGAACAAATTCAACCCATTATTGATCGCATTGTTGATCAACTTCACGGCCGAAAGCGGATTTGATGACCAAGGTCGGAAGAAAGATTCAAGTTCAGTTTGTGCTCACTGGTATGCTCATCTATCTAGTTATGGCTTTTGATTTTCCACCTTGGGCTATTAAAGCAGTGGATAAAATTAGGCGTGGGTTCCTTTGGAGAGGCCGCAAAGATGCAAAAGGTGGGCATTGTCTCGTGGCTTGGGGTAAAGTATGTCTTCCTGAAGAACTTGGAGGTTTAGGAATTTCAGATCTTAAATCTCTGGGCTGGGCTCTGCGAATGAGATGGGTCTGGTTACAAAAAACAGAGCCGCATCGCCCATGGGCTAATCTTCCAATCCATGTCCCAAAGCAAGTCGAGCCTTCTTCGCAGTTGGTGTTTATTCGAAGTTGTGGATGGAACAAAACCCTTTTCTCGGATGATCGTTGGCTCCATGGCCAATGCATCGCAGATCTTGCGCCTCGTCTTTTTGCCGTCATTCCTAAAAGGAGGATCAAACAACAAACTGTCCAGGATGCCCTCACCAACCAGACCTGGATCTCTGACATAAAAGGGGCTCTCACTGTTGGTGTAATTGTGGATTTCCTCCACCTGTGGGACGTCCTATTGGATTTCTATTTACAACCAGATGTTGAAGATAGACATTTTTGGCGGTTCTCGTCTGATGGGCAGTATTCGGCCAAGACTGCATACAAGGGATTTTTTGTGGGATCTACATCTTTTGAGCCTTGTGAAAGAGTTTGGAAGACTTGGGCACCGCCCAAATGTCGCTTCTTTGTTTGGTTGGTGGCTCACAACCGATGTTGGATCATGGATCGCCTTGCACACCGTGGCTCCTCATCCCGAGCACTTTGTTCTTTGTGTGACCAGCTACGGAAACTATTGATCACCTCCTTGTCCAGTGTGTCTTTGCAAGAGAGTTTTGGTTCCGTTTCTTCTCTCGAATTGGACTCCAAGCCTTTTCTCCGCAACCCACAGAAACATCCTTTCATTTTTGGTGGGAGAAGGTGAGCAATGCTGCTAGTGACATGCTAAGGAAAGGAACCAACTTTCTCATAATCCTGGGAGCATGGACCTTATGGACACACCGCAACAAATGCGTTTTTGATGGAGCAGCCCCAAGTGTTGCAGGTGCACTTGCTGTTGCTGAAGATGATAGAAGGTCGTGGTCTTTGGCGGGGCTCGAGGATTATCCTCTTGGATGCCCTCGCTCGGTGGTTAGCGCCCAGTCTTCCTTGGTCGTGATCTTTTTGTCATGGGCGCGTTAGTTTCCTAGCAGCAGCAGCAGAGTGTGTGTGTTTAGAGTTGTGTGGGGTTTTTTGGGTTTTGTGTGTGTGTGTGTTGTGTTGTTTGGGTTCTTATCCCATTTTACTTTCTTCTTAATATATTGATGCGCAGCTCTCCTGCGTTTTCGAGAAATAGATAGTGCTCTACTCGTTCTGTCAACCAATCCAAACTATGTTCCTTATCCATTTATAACATCATATTGCTAAGCCGGGCTGCACAAGCCGATCGCATGCATACGTGTACAAAACCATCCTTAGTAACACTAACATAGTCATAATCAGAAAGATCTATGCCTGTCAAACACTGAATATTACCATGCTGCCAATCAGCTGAAGTATCGGCTAAAGCAACATAAGCCGATGTGTCTGCTTGAATGACTTCTATATCATCATCTACCCACTGTACTAAAGTTTGATGCAAGGTGGAAGGAATGCAACGATTAGCATGAATCCAGTCACGACCCAATAAAACACTATAACTACCTTGCACGTCGACGACAAAGAAAGCTGCAGGTAAAGGTTTGCTCCCAACAGTAAGCTCCATAGAGATGACGCCTTTGGCTTCAATCGGCTCGCCGGTAAATCCATTAAGCGTCAAATTAGTCTTCATAAGCTCACTGTCCTCTTTACCTAATCTCTTAAAAACTGAATATGGCATTAAATTTACAGTAGCTCCACCATCTACAAGCATCCTAGAAATCGGCCTTCCGTTAATATGCCCTTTAACATATAACGGTTTCAAGTGTCGGCACGATTCATCGGGTTTTTCAAAGATAGCTTCTATAGGGCCGAGACACAATTGTGCAACCTCCTCATCAATAGCTCGAAATTCAGAAGGTAATGTAAAAACCATATTAATATCCATACCTTCCGGAGGTGGAGAGCCATCTTTAACTAGTGGAGACCCCTCATAATCTAACAAATCATGCTCATCATCACTATTGTCTGCACTGACTCTTCAATTTTCTTCAGCCTCCATTTTTTCTTAGTGGGTATCATAGGCTTGATTTCATTGAATAAATCATGCCTCATTTTTTCAGCTTGAGCCTCTCTCAATTCTTCTCTACGGAGCCGCTGCAACCTCCTTTTTTGTGAATGCGAGAGCCCTGGTGGACACCATCTGGGCTGCAGTTCCGCACCTGCTAACAATGGAAGCTTCTCTTTATTTTCAAGAGCAACCACGATATTTTTGGCACTGTTCACGGTACTGTTCATCGGTGCAGCATTGTTCACCTCTGAATTTTTACTCGTTTCACCTCCTTCTTTGATGCGGTAAACTGTTTTTGGAGATTTATCATCTCTCTGGTTACAAAACTGATTATTTTTATTAAATCGGTCATTTCTAGGCCATGACAACCTGGCAAACACCGGCCTTCTTGGCATTTCCCATCCTGGATGAAATGGCTCAAAAAAACACCGGAGTTGGTGGCATCCATGGACTGCAAAAATCCCATGGCGGACAAGGAGAAAAACCACCAGGAGGAGGACCCCATGGCATAGGCAATAGCGGCCTAGGCATAGGATGTCGTGTGGCTGCAGGAAAATTTTCCCATCGGTGATCCCAACCACAGAACTCTTGCCTTGGAGGGGATCTTGGTCGCTTCAAATTATAGGGCCGACTAAAACCGCTTTGGCCGGCCTTACCATCTTCATATTTGGCCAGAAGCTCTTTAAATGTGGGCTTCGGCCTCTCAACCCATTTGTTTGTGCTATTCTTTCCCTCATTAATTTTCCAACGACCTACTTCCGGGTTTTTTGGTTTTATCATCCTTGTCCTCCCATTCTCATGCACCCTAGAAGTTGCAGAACCTACTGTAATTTTGATGGACTCATGGCCTTCAGGAGTATTTTCAATTTGGACTGTTCTAACCACACCTCTACTTTCTTCTGTAGGTTCATTACTATCCTCACCAATCATCACATTTTTTCCTACTGTTGATTCGGCCTGTGATGGCCGAACTAGCACCTTCTTATCTTTGAAATCAATCACATTAACTGGAAAAGGTTGAGTGTCTAACTGCATTTTTGAGCTCTCAGCAAACTTCGATCGTCCTTCATTTATGGCCGATTGAACCTGCCGACGAAAAATATTACAGTCGTTAGTAGCATGAGAATAAGAATTATGCCATTTACAATATGCACGTCTTTTTAATTCTTCAGGAGGTGGTATGACATGTCCAGTGGGCAATTTTATTTGTTTCTCTTGCAATAAATAATCAAAAATTCTATCACATTTAGCAGTATCAAAAGTATATTTTATTTCTTCATGCCGATTTTTCCGTGGAACCGGCCTCAAAGTAGAGCAAACGAATGGTTTAGATTTTGAAGCCCATGCCCATTCGGCTACACACATATCCACACTCTCATCATCAGATGATGTAGAGTCATATTCTACTAAATTAACAGGATGGCTCGTTTTATGTTTTTCACTGGACCTATGGAAATTTTTAGACTCTCTAGCCCGGCTTTCTTGAGCCAGAGCCCTTTGCAACACTTGACTCACATCTAAGAAATCCTGCCCTTCTAGTTTTTCCTTCAAATGTGAAAGCAACCCAGAATAGGCTAACTCAGCAAGATCCTTATCAGATATTACTAGATTAAAGCATCGGTTTCTTGTATCGCTAAATCTCCTGATATATTCAGCAACAGGTTCATTATATTTCTGCCTAACCGATGTCAAGTGTGATAATCTAAATTCAGTATCTCCTGTATAAAAAATACTCATGAAATTTTTGTTCTAACTCAGGCCATGAATGAATAGAATCAGGTGCAAGAGATGTGAACCAAGTGAATGCAGTACTAGACAATGACAAAGGAAACAATCTCAATTTTAAAGCATCACTAGCACTGGCTTCACAACATTGTGCAATAAATTGACTAACATGCTCTAAAGTGGTTCTGCCATCATCCCCTGTAAATTTAATAAAATCAGGTACTCTGAATCCACGGGGATATGGAACCGTATCATAGAAACCAGGATACGACTTTTGATAAGTACGCATTCTACACTTAGGCTCTACCCCAAATGTTTCTCTGAATATATTAGCTACTTGCTCTCTAATATTTTCATGCCTAACAAATGGCTCAGCCATAGGCCGATTATTTGCCACATTAGCTGGCTGTGGCCTAAAAGCATTAGGTTGTGGCATGTCACAAATTTGGGGCTGTGGATAGGGAGTATTAAGCACAGGAGGATTAAAATAAGCTTCTGGTATTGGCCCATATAGTATTCCTGATCCTTGTGGTGGTATTGGAGGTATACTGTATGCTACAGTTTGATATGGAGGTGCATGCATACTAGTTAAATTTTCAGCAACTCGGCCGTAATTTGGAGCCGAGACGAGTGCATTAGTTGTGACAAATGATGACGTAGCAATATTGGCCGAAGTAGGCATGTGGTTTCGGCCACCATGAGTGTCACTCAATAAACTGTGGTTTCGCGGTGCACCAAATTGTGTAGTAAATGCAGATGAACCATGTGGCACAGTTTCTTGTTCTACAAAATGACTAAAATTAAAAGCACTAGCATCACTTGTCATAGGTTGTTTTTTATTGTGTTCATCATGGATTTGCAACATCACGGCTCTAATACGACTAGTCAAAACATTATCCATAGCAATACCAACAGTTTGATTAATCATATGAGCAATATCTTCATGAGAAGGAGAGATTTTACTTACAGTGTTTTTTACCTCAGGGTTGGTGGAGACAGATGGCAGTGCAGTTTCTTTCATAATAACGCCTTGTCTTGTCTTCTGGAAACACGCCAACGTCGTCTTCTCATGCTCTAACTTGCGTCGCTCGATCTCCTGACGATGTTCCTCCGGCAGCTCGTCAAGCGTGGGCGTAATGAAGTTGTTGGAATCTATCTCAGAACCATTTGTCACCATGGTCTGAAGCTTTGACTAGTGCCCTTGTAGATTGTGTGTGGTATTGCACCTCTGCTGCTACGCTGCCGCCTTCGGTTGCCACGAACAGGAACAGATGCCCTCCTGCCACGCGACGTGCGAAGCAAGCCGGTCGCCTGAGAAGGATGCAATCGGCCTTTTAGCCGATTAGCAGATCGATTCGCCGGCGAGACCAAGAAATCGGCCTCTCGGCCGATTAGATTAATTTTGATGGAGAAGAAGAACCGATTAGAAATCGATTCCCCAGCGGAGTCGCCAATTTTGTTGCCGCACGAAATAAATCCGTACACCAACAAGATGATTGATGAAGAAAAGATCTATTTTACTCTAGAGGCTAAGAAAAGCAAAAGTAGAATAAAAATAATATTGTGTCGATTGTCCCATCTTTTTTGCAATCGGTCTTACCCTTTATATCTATAGGGTGCCTGGTCTATGGCAAGTTAAATCGGCATCAAATCAAAATAAATTAATTGCGTCCGCTAGCCGAGTCCGATTTCTTTCCCTTCTTTGCTTCTCCGCTGTCGAGACCTAAGATTCATGGCCTGCACCTTCTGTCACCATTTTGCGTACTGCATGCAACTTGCTGGTGCTGCACGTCTGATCACCAATGCAGCACGTCTGATCACTATCTGCCCCTGCAGTGCTGCATGCATCCTGCTGCCTGCATGCGTACCACCTTTGTCATTTGCATGCACTTAATTGCACTTTGCTAATTACCTTGATTAGTCAATTAGTCTCAGAAACGAATAAAATAAACATCTCATTTTATCAGCTAACCATATAGTCAACCGAATTATATTAATGAAACAACAATTCGGCTATTTTGATCATTTAATACATAAATATGCTAATGTCATTTTTTACTATCAACAGAGGCGTGGGATTTCGGTGGCCTCCACGAGCTGCGCGCATGGCTGGTGTCTAGATCCACAAGCCACACTTCACGAGCGCTGATTTCCCACATGTCGTTTGTCAAAAATTCTGCGTTTCGGAGCAAACATCTGTACAAGGTCAGATATGCAAAAATGAGACGCCAAGGGCCAGATCAGTAAAAAAAATTTCGTTGGTATAGACGGGATATTCAAGAGCTGTTTGCACGGGTAGCTTCTTTTGTGTCTTTGCTGTCTTTAGTGTGTACTACGACCTGCCATTGCTCAACGAGGCCATGCTTTGTAATAGCTGTTGTTGATCTATAAAATCTCAAAGTTTAAACAAAGCATATTGTTTCATCATGAAATCTGAAGAACCTTTAAGAAACGAAAATGTCAGAAGTCAGTTTTAAGTCTGTTTGGAACACTAAAATTTTTTTCCCATTTTTGCAACAATTAAAATGTTTCGAGTGAAATTCCTGTTCCAACACAAGCCAGCTGATTTGTGGCCGTGTTGAGTGAATATTTTAAACATTGATCGGCGGGATCAGCTCAGAATTAGCGAAACGTCAAAAATAGGTCTGTTATCAATAGTATTCTAGGAAACTTTGATGTTCACATGTACAACTCAGGAGGCTCAATGGACGACGTGATGACTGCTTCGGCACCAGAAGCCACGAATGCCTTGTGGAGCCACAATAGTGCATAGGGTACAGTTGTACCTCTAGAATTTTTATAAAAAATTCGATATATATCTTATTAATACACAAAGTATACACTACACATACTAACATACTCTTGACAACCTATTAGGCCCAACAAATCTAAGGAGAGAATTAAACCCAAGCTAAGCTCAAATGCCATACTCACTTCCTTTGACCAATCCATGATATACATCTAGGACTGTGCGTTCGGTTTTTTCGGTTTATACGGTTCGGTAAATACGGTTTAATCGGTAAATACGGTTTTAGTATTTCGGGAAATACGGTATTTTTCAAAATACGGTGTGGTATCGGTAAATACCATTTTATTTCGGTACGGTATTGGTTAATACCAATTTTACCAAACTTTGCGCGAATTGCTAAACGTTAACTCTCCATTCTACAATCAAAAATTGAATAGAGCATTATATAGCAGTGCCTCACAGAGTCACTCAGTCACAGCCGATGGCAATACAACATTACAGGAGCAATCAGCCAAGCCAATCACAGCAACATGCAGCATGCGTATCACTTCACACTTTCACAGTATTCACAATTTCACAGCAGATGAGCAGAACGCCAACACTAGAACTCTAGAAGTCATACATTCACAGTACAGGCAGCACACAGAACACCTCACACACTCACACAGTCTCACACATTCATAAAGTTACTTTTCTTAACAACAGCCAGTGAACCTTTTAATTTCTTAATACTATCAATGTGAAACAAAACTACATTGCACCAAAAAAATTGAAAGTGTGCTTCCAGAGAGCAAAGTGATCCAGTCAATTCTACTAAACAAGTGTTATCTCGATATACAACTGAAGCAGCCGGTCAAGCTTGCAGATGGAAGAAATATCGTTATCTGCATGCGAAATAACCAAGATCAATCGTTGAAATCGAGCAACCCACAGGACAAGAAGAGTAATTGGGTATTGACAGTAGCATTCGTGAATTGTATAATTGCATTACCATTCAGAATTAACGCTCCCAGGCTAGTCCGCTCCAGCTCCAGCTCGTCCGGCGACAGTTCGCCGGCCCTGCACACCCACAAACACAACACACGGCTCAGCTCGGCCCACCATTAGCGAGATCTGACGAGTTCTTTGCGGGAAAGAGACGAGGGGGAGAGTTTCTGCCTCTTGTTCATGTCGATGTCGGCCTTCTTGCAGACGATGTTGGAGAAGCGGTGGCCGATACCCTTGATTGAGGTCAGCGCGAACATGATCTTTTGCTTCCCATCCACGTTCGTGTTCAGCAGACGCAGGAATCAGGATGTGCTGGAAGTCCTCACCGGCGAGCGGCGATCAGCGACTGCTACCAAGAGAACAAACGCCAGAATGGAACACGGGAAGGGGAATCAGCACGCAGAGCAGGGGAGAGACGAGACGAGGAGGCTTACCATGGCGGCGGCGGCTGGGTCCTCTCGGGGGAGGAGGTGGTCAGGTTCGCGCCCTGGGGCCGCGCGCGGACGCAGCTGGGAGCTCGCCGCCGCCTTCCGATCCACCGCCGCCGAGCTCGGGTTCCTTGGCCGTGACGGCGGCGAGGAGGCGGGAGCCGGGTGAGGCGGAGCAGAGCGAGAGGGAGATGGGGGCGGAACCGCGGAAGGGCGGCGCGGGAGGAGGAGCGACCACTGGGAGGCGGAGATCGGGGGCGCGGTGAGGGCGAGACGCGCGAGTGGGGTCGTCGCGACTTGCCTCGGCGGCTCGGCTGATCCCATGGCCCTCGCGAGTCCCGTCTGCGCTCTGTGGCTCTGCGCGACTGCGCCCGTGCGGCTAGGGTTGCGCGTCCCACCCGCGTGCGTCGGGCTGGTGGGCCGAGAGACGCCGACTGCCGAGTGGGCTGTTCGGTTTGTTTGGGAAATTCGGTTTTTTCTCGGTTTTACCGAAAAACCGAACCAGAGAAATGCTACTTTTCTAGCTACCGAACCGAATACCGAATACCGGTCAAACCGAGTTGACCGGTTCGGTTCGGTTTTTTTGGTACGGTTTTTTCGGTTCGGTACAGAAATGCACAGTCCTATTATACATCGGTCAGACGGCAATTTTCCAATTGGCAATTAGCCAAATCATTCCTTCAGATTTCTACCCCAGTGTAAGCGTGCCCTAACTAGCAGCCGAGCTTGAGCTCGGGCACGCAACTCACGTGTAGATGCAGCTCATCGCCGCCGCTGCGCTCCCTGGAGGCTCATTCTGCTCAAGCTAAAAAGGCACAGAAGCATCCTAGGAGCAGCTGCTATATAAGTTTTTTGTGTTAACTTTCACATACTCATACTTGCAATGTAGTAAAATGGTACTTTTGCATATTATTTACTTTCAAGTTATTTACTTGTCATCGATGGATCTAACTTCTGCCCATCCCTTGAATTATAAACCGCATTTGAAACTGCTATAAAACATTATTCAAATGAGTATGATTAGATTGTTGCACCCCTTAGCACGAAGTCAGAATATCTTCTCAATTTTGAGATGCGCCTAGAGCATCTGAATGCCATGTAGGGTACTTGTGGCTTCTCTACCAACAATGTCTCTTGGAACAAGCATGACAAGAACATGCAACGCAGCAACCGTGGCCTTGGTCACGGCCGTGGCAATACTTAATTTGGTAGACAAGGGAACAACAGGCCTAGTTTGCGGCAAGATAGGACATGTAGCTCTCAAGTGTTGCCATTGGTTCGACCATTCCTACCAAGCCGAAGACAACAAGGTTGCATTTTGCTGCTACTACTGTTCCATCCTATGGCATCGACTCTAACTGGTACATAGATAGTGGAGCTACGGACCATATTACCAATTACCTGGATAGGTTTAGTATTTGGGAGAAGTACTCAGGCAAAGATAAAGTACAGGTAGCAAATGGTTTAGGTATAAAAATTCTTCATGTTTGTTATTCTCTTTTTCAAACCCAACACCACTCCTTACAACTGAACAACATCTTGCATATTCCTAAATCTACCTGACAGCTTCTCTCTATTCATAAACTTACCTCTGACAATGACATTTTCATTGAGTTTCATTCAAATTGTTTTCTTGTTAAGGATTGTCTCACGAAAAGGTCCTCCATCGAGGTAGATGTGAGAATGGATTATATCCTCTCAGACCAAGCCACAATCCTTCAACCAAGGAAGCCTTTTCAGTGTCAAACATACTTGTCAATACCAGTCCGGTGGTCATACCAGTTTGGCTCTTGGAATGGTACATTCCGATAATGGGCAATACGGGTGTACCGTCTGGACTTTAGTATAATAATATATATTATAAGTGTGTGTATATATATATTTATATATATATATGTTTATTTTTATGCACATCAAATTTTAGTTGTATATTACTCCAAATATATAGTAGTAGGATCAAATATAACATATCATTCAATGAGTTCAACAGACGGTATTATCAATTCCACCGGCATGACCGGTATTGTCCAATATCGAGATCGGTATGGCCGGTATTGACCGATATGGAAGATGGTACGGAACGTGGGTTTGCTTTGCATCGTTTCAGGTGGTGAAATGGTATATACCAGTTGGTACCGGTACGATATTGATAACTTTGGTGTCAAACCTACTCAAGTGTAGTGGCATTGCAAGCTAGGCCACCCTTCATCAGCAATCGTTCAACAAGTTTTAAGTTCCAATAGTCTTCCAGTTTCACCTCCACATAATAATTTTTTAGTTTGTGGACCTTGTTTGTTGGCTAAAAGCCATCAACTTTCTTTTGCTTCCTCATGTAATGTTTCTGTTTCCACAAACTAGTGCATTTGGATGTATAGGGACCAACTCATGTTTTAGTTAATGGATTGAAATATTATGTCAGTTTCATCGACAACTTTAGTAAATTTACTTAGATCTATTTACTAAAAAGAAAATATGATGTTTTTAAAACTTTTCTTCGGTTCCAGAGTCATGTTGAACGATTGCTAAACAAACACATAATTTGTGTTCAAAAAGATCAGGTTGGCGAATATCAACATCTCCGGACCTTCTTTAATCAAATTGGTATATCACACCATGTATCATATCATACACGCACCAACAAAATAGCATTGTCGAGTGGAAGCATCGATATATTGTTGAAGTTGGGCTCTCTCTCCTCGTGCAATCTTCCATGTCATTATGATTTTGGGATGAGGTGTTTCTCACTATTAGTTTCCTCATCAGCAGACTACCGAGTAGGGTTATCAACAATCAAATTTCCTCATCAGCAGACTACCGAATAGGGTTATCAACAATCAAACTCCATTAGAGCGTCTTCTCAAGTGCAAGCTAGACTACATTTTTTTTTTGCACTTTTGGATGTCGTTGTTGGCCAAACCTTTGGCCATATAACTCCACTAAGTTGTAGTTTCATTCAAAGGATTGTGCTTTTATTAGCTATAGCACAATGCAACAAGGGTATAAATATTTGCACAAACACACCGGCTATGTGTTCTTATCTAGAGATGTTGTCTTTGATGGGATGGAGTTTCCTTTTGCAATGAACAGGAATCTTCTCGTATTCATGCCCAGTCATATTCTGATGTCATTCTTCTTCCTACTGTATCTATTAATCATTCCCACTCTAAGTCTGTTAATGAGCATGTACCAACTAAAGATGATGCTAATTCTGTGCAATTGCAGCCTTACCTATCATTTGTAGAGCCTTCATAGCATAGGGGACAAGAAGCAATTGCTGTTCTCAGTGCTAATCTTGACGCTAATTATGGTGGTTCAGGTGCTGATGCAAGCTTGGACAGCTTGGGTTCAGAGGTGCAGCTACTGCTCAATACAGGCAACCACAACATACCCTAAAAAACCTGACTCAGAAACAATATTCGTCAGGCCAACCAGCAAACAGATGGTTCTATTCGGTATTTGGCATGGAAGGCTTTTGTTGATGGTATTGAAGAGCCTGCAGATTACACTAGTGTGTTGCAACATTATGAGTTGAAGAAAGCAATGGATGAAGAATATATGGCACTTATGAGAAACAAGACTTGGCATTTTATTCCACCTCAACAAGGCTTAAACCTGATTAACTGCAAGTGGTATTCAAACTCAAGAAAAAGTCTAATGGGAGTATTGATTGGCACAAGGCAAGACTAGTTGCTAAAGGGTTCAAGCAATGTTTTGGCATTGATTATGATGACATGTTCAATCCTATCATTAAGCTGGCTATGATTATACTTGTTCTTTCCACTGCAGTTTTCTAGTGGATAAAGCTTAAGGCAATTGGATGTACAAAATGCCTTTCTTTATGGAGAACTTCAGGAGGATGTCTACATGAAGTAGCTACTGGGGTATGAAAACACTCAATTTCCTAGTTATATTTGCAAACTTGATAAAGCTCCTTATGGGTTGAAGCAAGATCCTCATGCTTGGCATTTTTGGCTTAGTTCCAACTTCAGGAATTGGGATTTAAAGCCTCCAAAGTAGACACGTATCTGTTAATATATAACTAGGATGGTGTGGTTACCTACTTACTTATCTATGTTGATGATATAGTGATAACAAGCTTGTCAGATCAAGCAATTGGAGATTTCTTGCATCAATTGCACAAGGAATTTGCCATCAAGGATCTGGGAGAATTGCACTACTTTCTGGCATAGAAGTGAAGCCGAGCAAAGATGGTATTATTCTTGCTCAACAAAAGTACATAAATGAGGTGATTGGTCGAGTAAATATGCAAAATTGTAAACCGGTAACTACTCCTATGGCTAGTACTTAAAAACTTTTGGTACAGGAAGGAGGTCCTCTCAATAGTGCATAAGAATTTACCTACAGAAGTATAGTTGGAGCCTTGCAATACTTAACTTTGACGAGAACTGATATAGCCTTCTTGGTTAGTAAGGTATGTGAGTATTTGCATGCCCCAGCATCTCTGCATTGGAGTGCTACCAAACGGATACTCAAATACTTGAAGTGTACACTAACCATTGGCTTGGCAATACAAAAGTCTTCCTCTATGTTGCTAAGTGCATTGTTGGGTGTTGATTGGGCAGGTTCTATTGATGATAGGTGATCCACGAGTGATTTTGCTATTTTCCTTGGTAGAAATCTCATCCCTTGGAGCTCAAGGAAAGCTCAAGGAAACAAGCAACCATGTCTAGATTGAATACGGAGTCAGAGTACAAGTCACTTGTTAATGCTACAGCAGAGATCACTTGGCTTCAGTCCATTCTTGGCGGACTGAAAACTTTTCAAAGTAGACCACCTTCTCTTGGTGTGATAATTTGGGAGCAACTTACCTCTTGGCCAATCCAGATTCCATAGTCGGACTAAATACATTGAGGTAGATTTCTACTTTGTGCCTGAAAAGGTTAGACACAAAGATATGGAGGTTAGATTTATATCGTCTCGGGATCAAGTGGCTCTTTACTAAGCCAGTAGTAGCAAGGTAACTCACAATTCTTCGACACAATCTAAACCTCGCTCCAGTCAGATAAGATTGAGGGAGACTGTTGAAAGAATTGACAACTATCGGATATTTAGAGATATTAATAGTTATCCTGAGAACAGAGACAGATCCACCGGAATAGGGCTGTGCATATCTCAACCGAACCGAAAAAACCGGACCGAAAAAACCGAACCGAACCGGTTAACTCGGTTTGACCGATTTTCGGTATTCGGTTCGGTTTTTATATTTTACGATTTTTTGGTGTTCGGTTTTTTTCGGGAAAAACCGAACAAAAACCGAAAAAACCGGACAAACCGAACGTCCAAAGTTCTCGTGGGCTGAAAGTCTGAAACCGGGAGAGCCATGGGCTGATTTATGTCAGCCATCAGCCCATGCCATAGCCGATACCTACCAACAGAATCAAGCGTGGCTCGTCGCGTGGTCTTTCCGGCTCGATCGCTAGTGGGGTGCTCGGAATCATCGGGAATTTGGGATTAATCACTGTAAAGTACACGGCCTTTTGTCTCGAGTGTTAGTGCCGCTATGTGGAGCTGTACATAACTACATGAGGTCACAGGCTATTGTAAAAAAAATCCACAAATAATTTCCAACCTTGTTGCTGTTGAACACATCAAACTAACCAAAAACAAGTGTTCAGTGGAAGGAATATGAACTTGCAAGTGTACGGACTGTACAGTTCTCGTTTAACATTCTGAAATGACCTCCAGATAACCTTGCACACATCTAGCATAGCTATATAACTTTGGGAAAGTGCGCACCAAGTTGCCATTTTGGCGTGGTCTCCGGCGCAGACGTGCAGTGTATGTGAAAGCACTCGTAGTAGCCGGCGTTGTGACGGCTCATAGTATATATATTGTTGTCTACTCGTCTCACTAGTCACTATATCGTTTGCAATTTGCGTTAACTTTGGTAAATATGGTATTTACTGATACCGAACCGAAATAAATTGGGATTTACCGATACCGAACCGTATTTTCAAAAATACCGTATACTACCGAACTAACAATACCGTATTTACCGTATATACCGAACCGATTTTACCGAATTAACCGAATGCACAGTGGGGCTAGCGCCCCCCTACCGCTAGCCCCCAGCATGTCCGAGGATGACACCGACGCAACAGCAGCTCCTAGCAGCAGTTTTTTTTGGAATTTTCTTTGTTCTTGGACAGGTCACGCTCAACTGCGTTCTGCCCACCTGTACGCGAGACACCATGCCTGTGCCTCTGTGTTGCGCCCTCCCTTCTCTCTGTGTGTGGGACCCGCTAGCCCCTTGCCTCCCGCCTATCAGGGGCGGACCTGCCCTTCGGGCGAGCCCGGCGGCGCCGAGCTCCTCGCGGCTAGACCCCTCTAACCCCGCCGCCTCGCACCACAACCTCGTCGGCCCGGCCTGTGAACTCGCCACCGTCTCCGCCGCCAAGAAGTTGCCCGAGAAGATGACCTCGCGGAGGAGTCGCGCGGCCGCCTCGGCGCGACACTGCAGCCGCTTGAGCTCCGGGACTCGTGGAGCCCGGCTGGAGGCCCAGCTCGCCACCTCCTCCGCGTGCTCTCCCCGCCTCGGTCCGGGCCGTGCCGCGACAGCGCAGCGGACGTCGCCACGCGTTCGAGTTCTTCCGGTGGCCGACCGCCGATGGCGCTACCGCCACGCCGGAGGTGTTCGACGAAATGCCGGGCCTTCTCACCGCACTGAGCTCCACGACCCCGCGCGCGTCATGCGCCTCATGATCAGCCGCGGCGTGCGGCGCGGCTGCGGCGATTCACGCATCTCATGCTCAGATCGCATGCCGCGCGGAAGCTCCGCTCCGCCATGCGTGTGCTCCACCTCATGCAGAAGGACAGGTGCGTGCCCGACATATCCATATGCAACGTGGTGGTGAATGTGCTTGTTGTGGCTGGCCATGTCAACAAGGCGATTGAGTTTGCTGAACAGATGCAGACGAGGCATTGGAGTTCTTGAGGGAGTCAGACTTCAGAGGGCAAAAGATTTCGTGTTGATGAGGTTGGATATAGTTCAATTGTGCACTTATTTTGCTTGGATGGGAGGATGGCAGAGGCAAAGGAGTTTGTTGGTGAGATGATCTCAAAAGGGTGTCGCCCTGATGTTGTGACATATAGTGCGGTTGTTGATGGGTTCTGCCGGATCGGGGAAATTTATCAAGCAAGAAAGATGATGAAGCATATGTATAAGAATGGTTGCAAGCCAAACACAGTCACACATACTGCACTGTTAAATGGGCTCAGCAAAGTTGGGAGAACTTCAGAAGCCTGGGAGTTGCTAGATAAGAGCCAAGAGGAGTGGTGGACTCCAAGTGACATCACATACAGTGTCGTAATGCATGGATTTAGAAGAGAAGGGAAACTAAAGGAATCGTGTGATGTCGTAGTACAGATGTTGCAGAAGGGTTTCTTCCCCACTACCGTGGAGATTAACTTATTGATCCATGCTATATGTAAGCTTATTGATCCATGCTATATGTAAGAAAGGAAAGCCAGCGGAGGCTAAAGACTTCATGGAGCAGTGTCAAAGCAAAGGTTGTACCATTAATGTTGTTAACTTCACTACAGTGATTCATGGATTTTCTCGGCAGGGTGATTTGGAATCTGTGCTCTCTTTGCTGGATGACATGTATTTGAGCAACAGCCAACAGGCATCCAGATGTTGTAACTTATACTGTTGTTGTTGATGCTTTGGGAAAGAAAGGTAGATTGAAACAAGCCATAGAGATTGTTGAGAAAATGCTTAATAGAGGTTTGCTCCCTACACCTGTTACATACAGGACAATGATACATAGATACTGTGAGAAGGGTAAAGTGGAAGAGTTATTTACTGGTATATTTTTTGTCTTCTTTTTATTGCATTTTTTATATTCTATTATCGAATTGTGACACTACTAATTTATCTATCTTTCACAATTGACAGGTTGTTTCTTTTACAGCTCATCTATAATTGTGGATTAAGCTTCATTAGGGGAGTATTTTTCATTGTCCTTCTATTATCTACATATGTTAACATGCGAATTGTAGTTGTTGTTTCTATTTCGTATCACATACTTTTATTAGTGTGATTGCAACATAGTTTGATAATGGATTATTTTGCTTTTAGGTACTACTGTTTATTTCACGTTTCCGACTTCAGCCTACCTAGTTTTTGTTCCCTGGGTCCGTTACTAGACTTCGCCCTACCTAGAATTTTTTCCTGGGTCCGCCACTGCCGCCTATGACGTGATGATGCTTCCTACTGGCTCGTTCCACCATGGGACCTGTGACGTGACGTCGCCTACTGGACCCACGAATAGTCGTTTGCTCAGGCAAGAAGCAAAAGAGAGTAGTTCCTCTGCTCTCTTACCTCCACTTATACGCCTCCTAATCAAATGTTGGACTGAAGGAACAGAACTTCCAACTCTCTGTTACATGATGAGAAAAGCAACAATACAAACACATGCGAGGAATAGTAGATGATTTTTTTTCCAGGGCACAAGCACCTCCACTTTTCTTTTCTTTTTCTCTCCACCTAATACTGATTACACAGGTACCCTTTTATATAGAGCAAATAACTATTCATATACGACACAAACTCTACGTATCTGAAAGAGATAACAAACCAACTCTAGTATTCATAACTAATACTTCCTAAATACGAAACAAACTCTTCAAAAATAACAAACCTACCAAAACAAGAATAATTCCATCACAACTCGCTTCATGAAGCGAGCAATGGATCGGTTGTGTGGAAGGAAGCTAACATTACATGGGTGAATGATATGTACATATCGGTATTGTTTACATGTTATAGTTAGTGGTAACTGCTTTAGTTTAGAAAGCTAGTAGGGTACCATTGTCCTCCCCTCTTGCATGATGCATACAACAATGCATTCATGCTATGCACTTCCTAATTTTTGTTTGGTGTAGTGGTGTATATCAGTGAGTCTCCCAGGAGGTCCACCACAGCAACGTCCATGAGCGGGGCTAGCCTATGATGCATGTATCTTTGCATGCCATGCATTCGTACGAACAAGAAATACTGAGCTTGTACTTTCTTTTATTCTTTAACGATGTATGATAATTTTATTGTTTGAAGTTATTGATAACAAGTATTGACTTTCTTCTACTAGTCTCTCGTAATTTCTCGTAAATTTTCGTTCTGGGCCCGTCGCTGCTTGAGAATTTCTGATGGACCATGTGGAGGTGTCCACTTGTGAGTGATGAGTAATTGACATTAGTTTGGGTAAGTCGAGTTTGGTTGGGTGGTTCAGACCTTGACGTTGCATGGCGCAATCGGGCTCGGTCGGACTTTGGTCAAACTTGGTCGTATGGGATTAGGACGCATATTCCGATGATTCGACAGGTTTGGACTTCATCTGTGGTAAGTATGATGGTATTTACGCTTTCATGTGTCGAGCGGTGCTATTTGATGTGTTTCTTGTCTGTGTGGCTGCAGGACATCAAGTGGAGTCGTGGCGAGACACGGAGGACCGGACTAGGCGCAGGTGGCGCTGAGGTCAGAACGGTCGATATGTGTCCAAGACGACGTGGACTCGAGGTGGAGTCGTGGCGAGGCACGGTGGACCGGACTAGGCGCAGGTGGCGCTAAGGTCAGAACGGTCGAGGTGTGCCAAAGACGGCGAAGCTGCGTGGCTTGCGAGGCAAGGGATGAGGAAGCTTCCTGGAAGATGCGCGAGGGGCGTTTCGGTAAAAACGCAAAGCGGCACAAAAGGAAGCGGGTTTGGATAAAGCGCCGAGTTGTTGAAGGCCTAATGGGTAAAGTATGGTGCAAACCAATTAGTGGAGGCTATAAATAGAGAGGGAGATGTGTGCTGAAATTTTGAGAGAGTGAGTGTAAAAGTTAGGGTTTCATTTGGGTCTCTCCATGTGTGTATGTGTGTGTTCCTCTCAAGAAGCATGTGTAGCTCTTGGTGTTCTTGAGGATTGAGAGGGAGAGGATGGATTGAGATGTAAACACTCTATATCAATCATGTATGTCCCCGTATCGTGTTTATGATATCTTGTGTTTGAGCTCTTTGTCCTCTCTTTGTTTGGCTTGCTGCAGTCTTGGTGTTTTTCCGATGGATTTTGTGTAGTTTTTAGTCAGCCGTTTAAAGTCTTTCGGCCTTCAAGTGGGACTTTGATCCATTGCATTTTCGGCCAAGGCGCTAGCAGCTCCTTGCGTTGTGTTCGGCTATTGATCTGAAGTTCTTCCCGTCCAACTGCAGCTCTCGAGGTTGTAATCGACTAGCTGTTTCTTTGTACTCGGCATTTCCTTTTTTTTAAAGGTGCTTTGCAGTCTTCGAGCCGCAAGGGCTATGAGCCCTGTACCTCTTTTCTGTAAAAGCACTTACTTCTGTCTCGGCAAGATCCTTTAGTTGTTGAGCTAACAAAGAAAAATTCCTTCGGATGTCTTCTTTTAGTCTCTAATCCATTTTTTTTGGGTAGCTCCAGCACTTGGTTTTCAATCTAAAGGTTTGGATCTTTAGTGCCTCCTTCTTTTCTCTTTTTGCTGTTCTTGCTCTATTTTGCATGCAGATCAAACGATATTATTTTCAGCTGAAATTTTTACTGATTAATCTCTGATTTATGCTGAATTTTTCAATGTCGTATGCGTTCAAGATTTCAGCATAATTATTTTTTTTGTGAGTTGCTTTGTTGTGCATCTCTTTGGAAAATCAGTGTATGAATTCTCGGGGGCAATTTTTGAAGCGAGCGACATTCACCCCCTCTGTCGCTATTTCGGTCCTACAATTTCTGTATGATATGTATATCTAACCTGTACATAGGATTTCGTGCTGTATATCTAGCTGTAACTCTTTTTTCGGTTTGAACCGATTGTATCTCGTATAGCATATCTGTAAACAGGCTATAAATAGAGTTCATCTCACTGCTGCGTTTGTGAGCGGTTCCCATCTATTCTCTTCTTCTTCCTTGCCTTTTGTTTCACAGGACTGACTATCCGTTTTGCTTCTCATGGCATCAGATTCAGCTGCACTGTCGCCCATGACATGCAACGCGGTCGCATCCGCGTCGGGCACGTCGAAAATCTCTCCACCTTCAACGCATATACCGGCCAGCCTCCCAACAGTAAGATCCATCCTAACCATGTTATTGGCGTTGGAGCTCAGCCACCTGGCCACCGCATCCGGCGCCGCGCACAACCACCAGCGCGCCCTCGCCGCGGCGGCCTCCATGTCCTGCACGAGGTCCTCCAGGTCGTTCGTCGCCTGGTCCAGCCTCCACATCCACTCGGCGCCGGCGGCCAGGACGGCGGGGTCGTCCCCGCACCGGCTGAGCCGCGCGCGGTCGTCGAGCGGGAGCGCACGGAGCTGCGCCTCCGCCACGTCGAGCGCCCTCAGGGCGGCCTCGTACTTGCCGTAGTCGTTGCTCAGGTAGAGCCGCAGCCTCCCCATTGCCTTGCCGATCGCGTCCGACACGAGCGCGCCGAAGTCCGAAGCAGCCATCTCGATCTGTTCAATTGCTTTACCGCTAGCTATCTTTGCTATGTTGTTTTTGCTCCCGCCGTCGCAAACAGCACGCGCGTACGTAACTATGGTACGCAGGAGAAGTCCCCCTCCTATTTAATGTGCTTCGGTATCTTTATCTGATTACATACCTCGCTCCGAGTTCGGAATTCTTGTCCGTTTGGGATCGCTGATCATGTGCTGGCTTCCGAGTCCTTCTCAACTCCGTTTTGACGTGAGATCTTCAATTCCGAAAGGTTCTTATGTTCAGCGTTCGCTAGCTGGGCATGAGCGCGCAACACCGGGCACGCGTGAAGCCGTCAAGGAGCCCCCGCCGGCACGCGCACTGCCGCACCGGAGCCGAAACCGCGAAATTATGTCAGGTGGACCGTGGCATCCAGGCCACGCGGCGATCGACGAAGTGTGTCTCAGCTGCAGTCATCCTAGATTTATCGTCCAAAATCCTCTATGATTTCACCGTAATATTCTTTGAATCACTAGATAGTACTTATAGATATATTATTGAACATCAAACACATATCATACATAAGCATAACTAATACAATAGTAGTCGGCGATCAAGTCAAAACTTTTAAAGAATAGCAGTGAAATGGTAACATCACACATGTGAGACTTTCGAGATATGCCCATAGAAAACCAACTGAAGTTCGCGACCTACTTTTTAGCCTCATCATCTTCTAGTCTTATCAATACTTTTAGATGGCCGCTAGACGTTTCTTTCTCCGCCTTACTTACTGAATAACAGTAATTGAACAATAGCGAGTACGAACGTACTCAACAACCAATCACACAAATTCTTTTATTTACAGAAAGCCACAATTAAAATACAATAAGTAGAAAATATGACACTTAGTATTTTAACTAAATCATGTTTTAAAGGGTGTAATGTGATAATAATCTTAGTGAATATTCTATCTACATTTTATAGAGCATGATTCTATCCACCATATGCTATATTTATTCATGGGTTCCAACCACCCTTTATATTCATTAGGTTCCAACAATGTAAGGGAAATTAAAAGTTCCAACCACATTATCTATTTTTCATCCCAACCACAAAGATTTTTTGAGAAATAGACACTAACTCAAGTAAGTTCTCATGCTCACCTATGACCATAGGCATGGTTGTTTGACAATTTTCACTCTGTAGGGTTGCATACTTTACCTACAAGAGATGTTCAACTTGTTATATTTCACATATTTTTTTGGACATGCAGATCAAGAAGATTATCGCAAGACCCTTACAACACATCTTCCCAACGAGGTTTACACCCGCTAAGATTTTCACCGCTATGGAGTTATAACCACCTGCTCCAAAGGCCCCCCTTGTGCCGCATAGCGGCTTACACTAGCGTCTCGACCTGTGTTCATCCACATGGCGCAACTAGCTTTAGGTTAATGCAAATTAATTGGTTAGACGACACCCATTACGGCTTATGGTCGAAGTGTTCTACATAAAAGTCATCACAAGATTCAGCTCTTAAGCTTATCTGGACAGTTCTACCATAAACCATACTCTCATGTTCCTACCATACCAACCTCACTTACCATCCACATAGTTATGAAATAAGTTTAGAATTTTAGATTCCAAAATATCTTTTCTAATACAAATACCAGCCACTTCCCTCTAGGGGCTACCCAAACAAAGCTTTTATATTTAAAATGATGTCAAGGCAAATTAATGCCGTGTGTATCTAAGCAAGCCTAAGTATTACACTTAGATACGGACTTATTAACTAGTATGTATACCATTTATTCTAGGGTGACAAGGGTATATGTTCAAAGTCAAAGAACTGAATTTAATAAAGTGAGTAGTATTAAGCTATTAACTATAATCTAATGATAATATAGTTTTAATCAAAGTAAGATGTTCAGTTTGATAAACTTAAATCAACATAATTTGTATTCAAAAGATAGATGCAATATGATTAAAGTGATAACTTGCCTTGTTCAATTTACTGCGGGTCTTGTGCTTGCTCAAGGTCTTCTCATTAAATGGTCTTAAAACTCATGGTCTTTATCTTAATCTCAATTTCACTCAATATGTTGCTCCTTCGAGACTCTAAATTCAAGTTACACGATAAACAACCAAATCCAAATAAATCCAAATAACTCAAGAGCCCAAATAAATTTGAATGAACTCAATCAAATTTATTATGATTAAGTTGGTAACATGAGATAAGTTTTAGTGATACAGAACATAGACAGGGTCAAACGAAGTTTTAGCAAAGGGGAAATGACAGGAAGGAAATCTGTCAGGAAGAATATCATGGAAGGATCAAGGAGGGTGAATGAATGTTCACGAAAATATTCCACTCTGGGTTTGAAGGTGATTAGCCATAGCTGGCTAGAGGATACTATTCCTCAAATCAAACTTAATAATTTATTTTATAATTTTTATTTAGTAAGGAAGTTTCATGAGTTATGTGAGACTTATGGACACATATGAGGGTCTACACGGTATACTAAGTATTATTTACCAAATATTATTATTTGATGATTACAGCTCAGGTTTTACACGCGATAGTATAATTTTAATTAACCATATTAATCTCAGATTTTGCATTACAGGGAAGTTCAGAATTCATTATTGTTTGAGGTTTAATTGCCAATTAATTGAATGATTAATTAGATAATTAACTAAAATATGGGGTCATTTGTCTAATTAATTCCTATAAGGTTTTATGTGAAAGGCAACTAACTTGGCAACTAACTTTAGTTAGGATACTAAGTACTCATAAACCGCAGTTGATAATTAATTAATGATAGGGTTGCATGCTTGTATACAAGATATAAACTCTAACGGAGTTGCATTTTAACATGACTCCCTTTTTAAAGTTGCGCTTTTAATTAAATATTGTTGTACTCTAATTATCCTTAATTATCATTTGACACTACTTAACTTCGATTTATATTCTTATTACATGAATCAGCTATGACACCTATTTTACCATGTTGCTAAGGGACTATGAGCTTGTTCTTGTTGGATTCGCCTTGTGACTTTTGCTGCGGTTTATGACTTTTAAGCTATTCGTGTGAGAGAGTACAGAATAATAGAAATCCGTGTGCGGTTTTGATTGATATAAATGAAGTTGCTATAGTGTGTACTATAATAAACTTGTTGACCCTACATTAAAAAGGCACTCCGTTCGAAAACTAGTTACTGTAGAAAAACCAAAAAATAGTTTTTTAAAAACTGAAAAGAAGATGCCCTATTTATGGTCTAGGGTTTATGGTTATTTAACCTCATCCTTAGGTAAATTTGTATTTTAAATTTTGGGATAATGTTATGATAATCATCATTTATACAAGATTATATTTTAATAGGATCTTCAATCGATATTTGAGTTTCTAAAACAAATTTTGGTGACCTCATAATTAACCTCCATTTCTATATAACTATTCTCCATGAAAATCCTTACTTAAGTTGGTACTCTAAACTAAATACTAATTATCTTTGGAGAACATCTAATTATATTTTAAGGTAATCTTTAAATAAATTCTTGTATTTTTAGTTAAATACTAAAATTAATTACCTTAATTATTTAATCACTACATGAAAAAAGGGCCCTCACAACTTTGAAATATATAGAAGATTATATTTACATGACTTAATCCTACCCTAACTTCTTTTAGCCAATAATCAATTTGCTAACCCTTATTGACATGCAACTAATCAAGATTAAAATTTTAATTATATTTAATTTACATAAAACCTTACTCTAATTCCATAACTATTTTTATTCTCATTTTTATTAAATTATATTTTTGTTTGTATGTTTCTTAGTTATTTTGATTTCTTTGAATTATTTTCTAACTAAAAATGGAAGCAGACAATGACAGGTTGCGCCATGAACAATGCTTTGGCCCACATGTCATATATACATAGAGAGAGAGAGAGAACAGGGCAGACAGGGAGAATTATGGTTTCAATAGAGGCCGGAATAGCGGAGTGGCACACGACCGGGGCAAACTCATCGTGGTGAGGCAACCACAGTGGGGGTGATGATGACTACGAATATGGAACCAAGGCGACGTCAGAGCTCGGGTGGCACAAAGGTGAGCCGGTAGCAATGCTTGGCGGCCAGGTGTAGAGAGGAAGAAGGGACAGAGGCGCCAAAGAGGGAGAGAGGAGGAAAGTGGGGCGAATGAGCAAAAGGGAGTTGAGGTGAACTCACCGGGGTGGTCGAAGAGGGCGGGGAGGAGTCGAGGCGGGTCGACGACATGATCCAGGGGTAGCGCGGTGATAAATACCTCAATAGTCATCCTGGTGGGTGGAGGCTATAAATACCATCCCACCGACAGTAAGGGACTCTTCTTGGATCTCATTGAATACTCTTGAGCCTTTGCTATACTCTTTACAATTCATTTGCTCTATCTTTACATTTTGAGGTTGTTAAGAGCATTCGAGTGCATTGCATATCCTTGTGGCATTTGGAAAACCTTCAAACAAGCGTCGTGATTTATTACTTTTGGTGGTTGCCGACATCTAGATGGCTTGGAGGAAGTTGTGTGGTGATCTTTTTAAAGAAACTTGTGAAGAGACCCAACACATTTGTACGTGGTATGGTGCTCGCCATCTCTGGAGTGGAGGAAGAACAATTTTAGTACACTTGAGGTGGTTAGGCTTAATTCATCGAGCCGATTCAATCCATTTAGGCTTATCTCAACGTGAATTTGGGAAGACTGGCAAGTCTTCGAGATTACGGAAAAACATCGTTTGTCCCCATTGTAGTTGATCTCTTTGTTTTTACTTTCTATGTTTACATATCTAGTAAATTATTTGAAATGAATTGTGTAATTATAATTGTATCGAGTATTAACATAGCTTAAGTGAAACCTAGAGAATTTAGGTCTTGATTTTGCAAAATAATTTTACTTAAGTTCATACATGCTAAAATTGTCATTTAGCTAAAAGAATTTAAAAACCTCCTATTCACTCTCTCTAATCGGTTATACTTGATTCTACACGTGATATTAGAGTTTGGCCTCTCTTTATTAGGCTTTACCATTTAAAGAGTAAGGATGGCTAATGAGAGTATCTCTCTAGGAATTGTACCTCTTTTCAATGGTCATGTTTATATTGGCTTTTAAAAACTGATTTTCTACATTATATGGATTTTCTACATATCTAGATTTCAAGCAGAGTATTTCTTTTCAAGCCGAGGACTACTAGTCAATCGTAGTACACACTGCAGCGACTTCATTTATATCGGCTAAAATCGCATGGAATTGTCTCTCTCTATAAATTTCTCTACAAGCCGTTATTATTTATAAATTAAAACCAAAGTCAAAAGCATATATGAATGGGCTAAGTCTTTTTAACTTTCAATGCAAGCTAGTCTTACAATGTGGACCCTAATTCCTGGATCTGCCAACGTCTGAAGCCAAGGTTTGCTCGAGTGCCGTCCGTGTGGAGTTAGTAGTAGTAGTACTCTCTTTTTTTCAACTAGCAAAATCACCCTGTTCAATGTCCTCCCACCCAATTCTGCACCATCCAGAATAAAAGACCACACAAGGAAGGGTAACTTACAGAGACATGATAGCTGACCAATTTTTGGAATAATTACTAACGATCTCCAGTTAATTATGTCGCGAATTGAGATTGCGCACACGGTGAGGTAAAGAAATCAAGTTCGTTACAGAGCGAGCAATACGAATCTGTAGAACAGGTACGTTACTCGTATTCAGTAGTCCTTGACAAATCTTTACAAAGAAAACAATACACGAGCTTAACAAAAAATGCCCACAGCAGCAGAAAAAGTATCCCCTCAGAAAGCATGTAGGCTTGTGAATTTAATTAGTGCTTTCTGAACTCTCTCCATCGGTTAAGCGCCTCTCATGGCAGACAAGCATTCTCATCTTTCACGGTTGCCGGAGTCGCGCTGGTAGAGGCGCATGCCGCATGCAGATGCAGCTTCTCCCCTACCCTACCGAACGCCACCGCCGAAACAGGGAAGCTGCGGACTGCGGTATCATCTTCGCAGTCGCAGCCATCAACCGCGAGCTGATCTTCCCAAGTACGCCTCAACCCTCTTGCTGTTCTCGGCAAACGGGAAATGTATATATTCCTGAGGACCCAAAAGAAATCTTCTTCTGGTGGCTGAGGCTCGGTTTTCGTCCTTCCACCTCTCATGGCATGATCATCGTCAGAAGCACCGTCGTTCTTGCCTTCCAGCGGAGCCTCGTCGCGGAAGATGGACCGGCCCTGGAAGTAGGTGCTGGCGAGCCTGCCGGCTCTGAACTCCATCCTGAGCAGGTTGTCGTCGTCGGAGCTCAGCCACCTCGCGACGGCGTCCCGCCGTGAGAACCACCAGCACCCCCTGGCGGCCATCTCCCGCAGGAGGTTATGCACGTGTTCGTCGGCGATGCATTCAGTGTCGAGGGCGTAGCTCCAGAAGTGATTGTACCGGCTCCGCCGCGTCCCTCGTCGAGGGGGAGCGCACGGAACTGCTCCTCCAGCACCCTCAGGGTGGTCTCGTACCCGGTTCACAATTTCGGCGAAATTTCAGAATTCCTCCCGAAATAATTTCAGTTCCGGTAAAAAAAAAAGTCGGTTTAGTTTACATTTTAAAGTATATAGAACTGTAAATGCCAACTCCCAGCATAGCAAACGAGCTGGCCCAGTAGCTAATCCCTTGTTGAGCATACAAAGCGTCCGGATCCAATCCCACTTTCAACGACCTATTTTTTTTTCCATATGTTCTTTGCTGACACGTGGCCCAGGTGCGTCCCACACAAATTTACTGTACCAAAAAAAAACATGTGAGCGAAGAGGGCTCGAACCAGGACCTCACGTGCAGGAGCCATAACATTTACATGTTATTTATCCTAACATTCAACTTTAAATTTCAAATTTAATCTAAGCCGTTTGAACGAAATTCTTACAAAATAATCAGAATTTCGATGATTTCGTTCCTTTTGCTACCTACCGAAAAAACCAAAGTGAAATAGTTTTCCCTACTCGTACTTGTGGTAGCCGTCCCTCAGGTAGTGGCGGAGCTGCCTCGCCGCCGCACCGATCGACTCCCACATGCTAGTGCCACATTCGAAATCCATCTATGGATCTCGGTTGGGTGGCTCACTCCTCCGATCGGGCACTGGCCCACAGACTTGTCTTAAACTGGCTCCTTCTGTTGCAAATACAGTACTAAGGGCATGTTCGGTAGAGCCCTGGCTCTCAAATTCTAGTCCAGAGCAATCAGGCTGGACGAGAGCAGACCAGCACATGATTTAGCATTGAGGAGTGGCCTTCGAGCTGATTCTGGTGGAGAGCCAGCCTATCCGAATGAGAATGCCCCTTGAAGTTGCTAGTATTTACCAGCAAAATACCACTAGTATACTCCCCACCTAGGGTTACTAATGGGTTTGGACCTGGACCAGGCTGATCCAAAAATGTAAATAGATTAGATCAAATTTGACCTTAGGCCAGACTTGGGCTAGTTGGATCAGACCATAGACCTCATATTTTTGTACTAATTACTAAAGGTAGATCAGAGCTGATCCTAATTAGATGTAACATCCCATTTTTTGGGAAGCTTTTGTGCTAATGCAAAATTTTCAAAATCTAATTTCAATTTCAAAGGATTTAAATCTAATTATCTAAATGCCACACAAACTTGTTGGGAATTCAAAATTTTGCAAAACTTATCACCTTCTCCAACCCTCCTATCTTCACAGTCGTTTCCTCCACCCATCTCCTCCTCCCTCTTCTTCCTCTCCCCCTCTCAGCCAGTCTGCTATCTCGTTAACCCAGAGAAGGATGGCAACCGCCTCATCTTCAGTGGCAACCGCCTAGTCTTTAGTGGTGGAGGTCTCATCTTCAGTTCCCCTGCCAGTGCTCTGCCACGGTAGCACCTTGCCTTCCGTTTCACTGCCGTGAGACTGCCGGGCCGAAGATTGCTCTACCGCGACAACACCTCGGTCCTGCCTTCCTCATGCATGCGCAGATCGACCGTGGTTCGGTGCCTTGCGCGCACGTCAGCTCATCGATAAACCGTGCTCTCTCCCCCGCTCAACCGAAGGACGACGACACCACTCGGACCTCTGTTCAGCCTCATCCCTCGCGCAACTCCCCTGTTCTCTTGTTGACCCCTCTTGCGCGACCGCAGTTCAGCACCTCGGCCTCTGCTTCAGCGCCCGACCAAGCTCCGCCTCATCTTCCCCTCTGCCTCGTCTTCCACTCTGCCCTCCTGCGACTGCTGGGCCAAGGAGTGTACCGTCGGGACAAACTATCCCACACAGCGATAATCCGTGGTCCTCGTCGTCTTTCAGTGTCACTATGGTGAGCTTTGGTCGTGCTACCCTGCTCTGTAGCCATAGAGATTTTTTATACTAACTTATTTGGTACTATAGAGATTTTTTTATACTATAGCTGCTAGTGGTTTTAAAAAATAAAAAAGTTATATCATCACGGACAATACAAAGGAATAAGAAAAAACCAAATATTCAGAAAAAAGACGGAATTAAGAAGCTATAAGCTAAAAGCTAGGTCCCACTCCAATTAGCTTATGCTTAAGCTTTTGGCTGAAATTGATGTTAGCTTTTACTGAGAAAAAAAATGAAGAAAAAATAGGAAAAAAAATAAAAAAACGTTATAACGACACGGACAATACAAAACAATAAGGAAAAAATAAAAAGCGAAAAAACCCTCCCAAAAAACTTAAATAGAAGTCGACGTGATTCAAATAGCTTCTAGTTTAAATAAATTAAAAACTAAAATAAGACAGAAACTGAAGCCGTAATGATCACCGTCTTTAACCCCTCGTCTTATTTAAAAGCCTCAAATCCAGCCTAAACCCAAGACAAGTGTACATGAGATCAAAACAAGCATACATTTAGGGAAATCTTCTCCACCTCGATCAAATAAAGTAGAATCGTGCTCTACACTTCCATGAACGTGGAATGTTCGCTTCCTGTGATGCCAGCAAGCCATCATATTAACTCTCAAAAGTCCTTGCTTATATATCAAGTTGTGCCAAACACAACTAGCCCGAGCTATATATCGATCTGCTTGTGATGTCGAGGCGGAGGCCTTGTTTCTATATATCGTTATGCTTAGTGCAGCATTACGACGATCGAGGAGGCGATATACCTATGCGCGACTGCGGCCGATGTTGATTCGCGAACAGATTGGATCGTGTTCCTTTGGACTTAGAACGGGGGACTTCATGGCTGGACCAGTTTAGGGGTGTGAATGGGCTTGGATCTTTCTAGGTTTTTTTGGATCGGTCTAAAATTGCAAATGGACTAGATTAAATTTAGATCTTTCTTTTCTTAGGCCAGATTTAGACTGAATTAGACTAGCCCATGAGCCATTATTTTTTTTGTATTAGAAGGCAGAGTGACAGATGATCCACTTACATGTCCAAGTCTTCTTTGTTCCTCCTGCAAGGTTGTGAGCTCACGACTCAGCGACGAGAGAACCCTCGTACCGCCGCCATCCGCCTCCATTGACCATCGCTTGCTGCTTTCCCCGCCACTCGCAAACTCGCTTCCGTACCCTCATGAAGCCACCGTTCGCCTCCATCGTCAGGCCACCAACAAAAACCCTCATGCCGCTGCCAGTGGTTATTGAATCAGGAACGCGGCAATGCCAGGCCTTTGTCACCATGTCCGATTACAGGGAGCAGCAGAAGAAGGTTATCTATGTCGGCGGAACGCCTGCTAGCGCCCGTGTTTGTACGCCTGTAGGACAACCAACAATATACGAGAACACACAAACACAGAAGTGTTTTGGCGCTGCTAAACGTTGCAGCTTTTTCTGATTTACGTCTTCCCTTCGTGACAAGTCGTGCTTTGTGCCTGACCACCGAGCCCTGTGCATCCTTCTTGAGCTTGTAAACCCATTTGAGACCAATGGGCCGGTGTCCCGTTGGGAGATCGACAGCCTCCCAGGTGCCGTTGTCCATGATCGTGGCCATCTCCTCCATTGCTGCGCGCCAAGCCAGATCAATGTTGGCCTCAGCGAACGTCGTGGGCTCCTCAGATGCCGCCAAAGTAGCTCCTCCGGATCCAGCTCGACTTGCACGGAGTTGTTGATGCAGTCCTCAACGGTGCGGAACCGCCGGGGTGCTCCCTCGTCGTCCAGCTCATTACCGGACGGGATGTTCGATGGTGGCGTGGCGTACGTGACGCGCGCGCCGTCCGCACGCTCCTAGTGTCCAAGGGAGTGTGTGGCGTCTACTCCCCTTGCTCTTGTTCTGGTGAGGCCAGCGGGGATACAGGAGAAGCCGGCTCATTGCCGCCTGTGAGAGCACTGACCGTGTATTCCACGGTGAAGGTCTCAGGGACTGCATTTCCGTTGACCTCCTCCCAATTCCACCCGCTGCCCTCGTCGAACACCACATCGCGAGTGACGTGCAGACGACTGCTCACTGGGTCGTACACACGGTACCCCTTTGAGCCCGGCTCGTAGCCCAGAAACACCATCTTCACACTGCGATCGTCGAGCTTGGTGAGATGGGGACGCGTGACCTTCACATGCGCAATGCACCCGAACGTGCACAAGAAGTTCACCGTCGGCTTCTCGCCGTGCCAAGCCTCGTAGGGAGTCATGCCAGTGACGCTTTTTGTCGGAGACCTGTTCAAAATGAACACAACCGTGCTCACCGCCTCCCCCCAGAATGTACCGGGCACCTTTTTTTGCCTTGAGCAGGCATCACGCCATAGCCATCACAGTCTGGTTCCGGCGCTCCACGACGCCGTTCTGTTGCGGGGAGTACGGCGCCGTGAGTTGCCGGTGCACGCCTTTCTCCGCGCAGTACTCACCGAAGGTCACGAATGTGAACTCGCCACCGCGATCAGTACGTAGCGTGCGCAGCTTCCGCCGGGTCTCGACCTCGACGCCGGCTTGGAACTTCTTGATCGCACTGGCCGCCTCGTCCTTGCTTGACAACAGCACTAACCACATATAGCGACTAGCATTGTCAACAAGGAGGAGGAAGTAGCGCTTGCCACCGTGCGTCGCTGGCATGACAGGCCCGCACAGATCTCCATGTACGAGGTCCAGACGTCCCTTGGCACGGTAGTTGGCCTCGACAGGGCACAGCGTGCGCCGCTACTTGCTGACGAGGCACGCGTCGCAGAGCTGGTCGACGTGATCCAGTCGGGGAAGTCTGCGTGCCATGTTGCCGCGCGTAGGGGTGAAAACGGATCGGATATTTCCCGACCGACCGACCGCCGAATCCGAGTCGGATCGAATTCGGATAGTTATATCGGATAATTATCCGATTCGGAGTCGGATTCGGATAGTTGATTTCGGATACGGATTCGGATTCGGAAAAGAACTATCCGGCGGATACGGATACTATCCGGGATTTTTTTGGATAATACCCGGATATATTTTTCGGATATCCGGCCCAACTGCAAGCAGCGCCAAGCCCATCACTTCTCCACCGTCCTCGCTCCAACTCCGACGAGCACGCGCGGGCACGGGTGGCACACCGGCGCCAGCAGCCGGCCGCCTCAGCCTCTACGGCTCTACCTCGCCTCCCCCAGTCCCCCCCTCGACATCTCTCACGGGCCACGGCCGGCCAACCCCAGATTCCTGATCGTGCAAAACTAGCACACCCACAAGTGCACGGGTTGCAACTGAAATAGCGGCGAGTGTCGTGTTCTCCACAGGGACTAGACTGAGGCTACCGATGCTCAGCTAAAGCTAGGTCAAACGAAACGGGGGAGCAAACTAAACCTAAAATGACTACCAGAGCAGCCGAGCGAACAAACTACAGAACGAACTAAATAAACGAAGGACGATGGGACGAACGACCGTACGAATGAACGTCCTACGTGAAGGAACGCGCGTAGGCTACGATAGCAGAAAATAAAAATTTCTACCGCGCACACCAGGACATCATGCTAAGGAGGGATCATAGATCGTTACCACTAGACGCGCAGCGCAGCGGAAGAAGAGTTGGAGAAGCCGATCCAACCACGCGCGTCGAGGTAGTAGTGGAAGTAGCCGATCGTCCCGAACAGATCGTCTCCTCCACGCGATCAACCACACCACGAGCAGATCTAATCGTAGTTTGTTGATGCCGATCAACGCCGCAACGAGCAGCGCCTCCACGGTATCCACACGCCCGGGTGGAACGCCGATCGCGAGTGTACCAAAGACTCGCGAGCGGATAGGGTTTGGCTCGGGAGGTGGCGGCTAGGGTTTTGCTCGGGAGGAACGAGCGTACATCCTCGGCCCCGCCTCCAAATATATAGACCTCCTCACTTGGGCCTTGTGGACCGAGGCCCAATAGGAGTCTATCCGGATCTCTATCCGAATTGAGCCCACATCCGAATCACATTCGAATTAGTGTTCCAACCCGTTAAGTGTGCGACACAGTAGGTTCACGTATACTTGGTCGCGACCGGAAACACCTTTCCGGTCACCACGTTAATAGCGGCCTCTAGCAAGACATATTAACCCCAAAGTATACGTAAAGATCATATCGGCTGAACTGTAATGTTCTCATGTACGAATCCCTTTGCCTCACGATATAGATTAAGCTCAAGGCGAGACTGTGTCATCCTCTTAATAGCTCAATCACTCTCTCGATTCCGTGATAGATTATAAACTTGTGATTGACTCCTCAATCACATTGGCATGGCCATGCACTTTCATAATCCATTACATCGAGGGCCCAGAGATATCTCTCCCATAAGGAGGGGCAAATTCTATCTTGATCATTCACATCCCACTACATGTTTCATAGCAAACCCGAAGACTACTTTTATGACTACCCGATTCACGGAGTAGTGGTTAGTAGTCCCAAAATAGGCTACTACGCATATTGGGAACCATGATGATCTCAAGTCTAAGGATTCTACATAAACACTACTTGAGACCAACTAATGACACATGGAATCTCTGCAGTTGTCTCATGGCGGGTCTATCCAACATATGTTCACTAACACATGTCCATATTATTGATTTGGTATCTCCATACCATGATCCATGAGACATGATCATCAATCAATACATATGCTGATCTTTGAATCATATTTGTTCCTCATATGATATATGATCAGGGATCATTTAGAAATAGCAACATTTTGGCATTAAGAGTCTCATGAATAAGTCACATACTCATTGATCAATAATGATAATGTCTATTTCAAGGAACAAAGCAATGTATCATAAACATAGTATGTGATATATTCAACATCTCCATGTTGCCTCTAGGGCATATCACCAACAGTACGACCGAACGAACAACACGACGAGACACTAAACGAACGACGCACAAACAACACTAACGACTACACGAACGAACAACACCACTACCAACCTACGACCTAACTAACTACCGACCGCGAGAAAGAAAGAGGGAATCGAGAAGCACTGGGGAGGTCTAGTAGCAAGAAGGGAGTCGAGAGAGAAAGAGGGGGAAGACGGTCGAGAAGCACAAGGGAGAATGTAGAAGCACTAGGAGGGTCGAGACAGCAAGGGCAAGGATGATGGTCGCCGACTCGCTAAATCGCACAACACAAACACAAAGACAACTACTAACAAAATAGATGAACACAAGCACACTCACAAGCTAACATAACAATCTCTACCATCACATATAACAATTGGCACCACTGAAAACACTACTAACAGCACAAATTGCAAAACCACATGAGCTGATATATCACAATAACAGAATAAGCACTGATTTCATGCATCACTGATCTCTGAACAGAATCCACAATTCTCCATCACAGATCACAAATCGACAGTTCACAAATCAACATGCAAAAATGAGTAGTAAAGTGAGCAGTAAATAGAGAGGGGGAGTTTATTCAACCGAAGGGACTAGAAGCAGCAGAGGAGAGGTGTCGCGGCGCTGTGGAGTAGCAGCAGTCGGTGTCGAAGAGGAGGAAGTAGGTGGCGATGTGGAAGAAGATGGGCTCGGGGAAGATGTCGATCCGTCGGTGTCGGTGGAGGCGCAGTGTAGAAGCGGCGAAGGGAGGGCACACCGGCGATGGAGAAGGTGGAGAAGGGGAGGCGCGGTGGATCTGGAGCGGGTAGCGGAGGGAAGTGAGGAGGATGCGGTGAAGTGAGGCAACCGGCGATGGAGAAGGTGGAGAAGGGGAGGCGCGCCGGCGAGCTGCGGTGGTTCTTGGCGGCGCGGATGGGGAAGAGGTGGCGCACGGGAGTAGGCGCGATGGAGGGAGAGCAGAGGATTCGGCCGGAGTAGAGAGAAGGCGGCGTGGGTGGAGAAGGCGGAGAAGGGGATTTGGGGAGAAGCAGTGGGGCTAGAGGGAAGAGGAGGCGCAGGGGGATAGCGGCCGGAGGAGGAGAGCAGAGAAGGGAGGAGGCGCGGTGAGGCGGCCGGAAAGGAGAGCGGCCGAGGGAGGAGCAGCGGGGAGAGACGGAGGCGCGGCGGTGTGAGAAGAAGGAGAAGGGGAACGGCGGAGGCGGAGAGAGGTGGCGGCGCTCGGACGGCGTGGAAGGAGATGGGGACGGAGAGGAGGATGCGGAGGAGTGGCTGAGGTGCACCGATGAAGAGGAGGAGTTGCGGTGGAAGGGGCGAATGGAGACGGAGAAGGAGGCGGAGAAGGGGCGGCGCTCGCCGGAGGAGGGAGGCGCGAGCAAGCGAAATAGAGGGGGCGGCGGCGCTCTGTGGTGGCGTGGAGGCTGAGATAGGTGGAGAAGGTGGCGGAGGAGAGGTGGCGCGGTGGCGATGCGGCCTGGCCTCGCTGCCGGCCGGAGCTAGAGAAGGGAAGAGAGGAAGCAAATGGGTTAGGGAAGAAGAAGTGCCAGGCTCCACTTTCTCCAGGCGGCGGCTAGGGGTTTTGGAGATGGGGATTTTTTTTGGCATTTTGCAAATTAGCCCTCCAACTTTCTAGGGTTTACAATTAGGTCCCTTCCCCAATTTAGTTTCTTCTGATTTGGCCCCTCCAGAGCTCCGTTTTCAGCGCGATTTGATCCCACGTGTTCGTGACGACGCGTACAACTGTACGGAGCAGTCCAGATTTGTCGTTTATGCGCCTAGATCACGCCGGCCTGCAGTAAAATACAGAAAAATGTAAAATGGTCCATTTCGAGCATTTAAATATAGAAAATAGTGCAAATGATGATAAATGATCCCAAAATGCGGAAAATATGAGGGTAAAATGACGGCAAAATATATGCAAAAATGACGTATGTCATACCCCCAAGCTTTAAACGTTTACTTGTCCTCAAGTAAATGACATGAAATTATCGAACCCGGACAACAAGTAATTATGGTGTAAAAGACTAGTTAAATGCATGAATAAGTCAAGAGACATACATAATGTAAAATGAAATCATCTGACTTGAGTTTTGAGGACCATCCAAGATGAGAATGCAATATGCAAACAAAGAAGGGAGGAGGCACGGCGGTGTGAGAAGAAGGAGAAGGGGAGCGGCGGAGGCGGAGAGAGGTGGCGGCGCTCGGACGGCGTGGAAGGAGATGGGGACGGAGAGGAGGATGCGGAGGAGTGGCTGAGGCGCACCGATGAAGAGGAGGAGTTGCGGTGGAAGGGGCGAATGGAGACGGAGAAGGGGCGGCGCTCGACGGAGGAGGGAGGCGCGAGCAGGCGAAATAGAGGGGGCGGCGGCGCTCTGTGGTGGCGTGGAGGCTGAGATAGGTGGAGAAGGTGGCGGAGGAGAGGTGGCGTGGTGCGGCTAGGGATTTTGGAGATGGGGATTTTTTTTGGCATTTTGCAAATTAGCCCTCCAACTTTCTAGGGTTTACAATTAGGTCCCTTCCCCAATTTAGTTTCTTCTGATTTGGCCCCTCCGGAGCTCCGTTTTCAGCGCGGTTTGATCCCACGCGTTCGTGACGACGCGTACAACTGTACGGAGCAGTCCAGATTTGTCGTTTATGCGCCTAGATCGCGCCGGCTTGCAGTAAAATACAGAAAAATGTAAAATTGTCCATTTCGAGGATTTAAATATAGAAAATAGTGCAAATGATGATAAATGGTCCCAAAATGCGAAAAATATGAGGGTAAAATGATGGCAAAATATATGCAAAAATGACGTATGTCAATTCCCCAATCCCGACAACCTATCAACCATCACAGAGCAGAGACCAGAGAGAGAGAGTAGAGGGGAAGGAGGCACACCGGTCATTGGAGCTCGGACGAGTGGACGACGGCCGCACCGCCGCAGGAAGAGGAGCAGTGTAGCCGGAGCCGAGGGCAGCATCCCGCGTGACGACGAACTCGTCGCCGGCGCTCCAGTCGCCGCCCGGCATCCGCCGCTGGTGGCTCGCTCGAGTAGTCGAGTCGCCGTCGCCGTCGCCGAGCCGGGAGGAGGAGGCGGCGGGGAAGGAGGGGCGGAGGGGAGGAGAGGTGCCGGGGGAGAAGGGGGCGACCGGGAAGGGGGCGGTGGAGGAGGGCGGGCGGGAAGGAGGCGGCGGAGGAGGAGGGGTGACCGGGGGAGAGTGGGGTGGCGGGGGAAGGAGGGGGTGCCGGGGAGAAGGGGACGACCGGGGAAGGAGGGGGCGGCGGAGGAGGCGGGGGCGGCCGGGGAAGGAGGGGGGCGGCGGAGGAGGAGCCGAGGAGGGGGCGGCCGAGGGAGGAGGGTGCGGCGGAGGAGAAGGGGGCGACCGGGGGAGGAGTGGGGCGTCCGGGGAGGAGTGGGGCGGCGGGGGAAGGCGGGGGGAGGCGGAGGAGGAGGGGACGGCGGGGGCGGGGGGAAATGGGGGCGGCGGGGAAAAATGAATCGGGCGGCGGGGTGGCGAAGGATTTGGGGGTTAGGGTTTTTTGATATTTTACGATTTAGTCCTTCAGGTTTTTGTTTATTTTGATTTCTTCTGTTCTAGCTCTCATAAATTATGTTTTCATCGTGAAAAGATCCTACATATCCGTTGTGACATGTACATCTATATAGAGCAGTCCTTAGAATGCCAAATTTGAAGATTAAATTAGATTTTGGAGATGTAAATGTGCAATGTGTGTGTGTATATGAGATGAGGAGAAAGATGTGGATGGTTGGATCTTAATCCAATGACTGAAAAAAGTGATTAAGATATGTTATGATTTAGGCCAAGTTTATTTTTGCACTTGTGATATGAGGTGTCTTTTCTTGGTCTTCATTTTTGCACTTGTGATATAATGTGTCTTTTCTTATTCTTTCTTAAGAAATATTAGGGTTGGACTGCTGGAGAAGAAGATCAATCAAATCAACATATTCTAATTGGACTGCTGGAGAAGAAGATCAATCAAATCAACATATTCTAACATATATTTATAATTTTTACAACATAGCTCACCTCCATTGTGATTTTATTTTATGTAAGCAAATTACTACTACATGTGATTCTAATTCTAACATAGCTGCCTTCACCAACTGCCTTGAGAATTTGATGAGATAACCACCCCCATATATGTTACAATTAACCATTTTGTAAATAGAGATAGTCTATTATTGGTGCGTGTATTCCAATTAGTTACTAAATGTTCGAGAACTATTTAAATTGATTTCTTAACTATAGTAAACTGCACTTAAAACTCTGGTTGAGCTTTTCTATTTGACTAGTTGGGCAGCCCTATGCCAGATTGTCGGACGATGAGCTAGAGCCGTGGAGCGGTGGAGTCCACCGGATCCATGTTTGCCTTTCTTTTAAGATATTATCTAAATATATGATTTTGATCCACCATTGCGCTTATATACTGCTCGAGTGTCTATCTGGTTTCAGAATTATAGAGCTGACCTTATCAAAATTGAAAATACCAACTAAAACAACATACAAACACGAAGCGCTCAACCGAATTACTCAACTGATCTGAGGGCTTCTAATTTTGACACGCATGGTAGATTTGCAATGTAGTTAGGGTCGAAACATCAGTTTGGTTTTGTAGATCTTGAATTCCTTATGTCTAAGACATCTCCAATAGTATCATCACTTTAGCTATCTCTTAGCTATACTAAGTCAACAAATTTCTATGTAGAGAAAAAGAAGGTGAGGAAAGAGAATATGTCCTACGTAATATCCAGAGACTCCTACGTAATATCCGACGAGATATTCGTTATCGTATTCGCATCCGCTCCGTATTCGTTCCATATCTGTGACCGATACTATCCGGATTCATATTTGTATCCGGCACTATTCGTATTCGACTCCAAATCCGAGAAAAAATATGGGATAGGATATGGAATAAGCAATATCCGACCGAATTCGACCCGTTTTCACCCCTAGCCGCGTGCCATCTTTCTCAGCGTGTCAAAGCTGAGGTGGCCGAAACGCTCATGCCAGCGCCAGACCTCGTCATCCGAATGTGCGAGGAGAGAAACCGGACGTGCAATGGAGAGTGTGATCTTGTACAGACAGTTAGCCGATCTGCGTACCTTGGCGAGTAACTCGTGCTGTGGATCATGCACTCACAGCACGCCGTGTTTGATCAGGACCTCACAACCGAACTCATCGAGTTGACCCAGGCTCACAATGTTGCTGCGCAACCTGAGAATGTAGTACATGTCGGAGAGAATGCGGTGTTGCCCATCACGCGCCGCAAACACAATCAAGCCACGCCCGACAATGTCCACGACCGAGCCATCGCCGAATTTGACCGTTCCGGAGACATTTCGGTCTAGCTCGGAGAAGGCAGCAGCAACGCCGTCATGTGGTTTGATGCGCCCGTGTTGAGGTACCATACGCCGCGCTTCTACTCGCCGGTGTCGGTGTCGCCAAGCTACACCATGGCGCGCTCCTCGTTCAGATGAACGCAAGCGCCCACGCGTTCCGGGTTGACATGAACCCGGGTAGACACCGACCCGGGAGCCAACGCCGCCACCTGGGCCATAAGCAGGGCCGATTCGTCCTCGTCACCACCTTCCTGGACTAGGTGCGCCTGCGCCTCATCTCTTTTTTTCTTTCTGCATTCACGGGCCCAATGACCCTTCTTCTTGCAGTACTTGCAGCTGTCCTTGTTGGAGGCTTGCTCGCCTTCGTCTTCGCACGGTGCGTCTCGGCCGCGGTTGAACTGCAACGTGTCACGGCGCGGGGCATTTGAACCGCCACCCGTGAAGTTGCCACCGCCTCGTGCAGCCTCGCTCTCCCGCCGGCGCATATGGCGGATCATCTCCTCCTCTTGGAGGAGAGGAGCAGGAGTGAGCTCGATTCGCGGCCATCGCCGCGCTGCATCGCGTTGCTCGGCTGCACCGAGTCGGCCCGTGACTTCCTCGACAGACATGTCGTTGATGTTGAGCAGCGTCTTGATGGAGATTGCGACCTGCATGACCTTATTAGGGACCACCTGCAGCATCTTGCGCACGACCTCGCCTTCGGTGATGTGGTCACCGAGAAGCCGCAGACTATTGGCGAGGCCCGTGATGCGCATCGAGAAGTCGTCGATGGCCTCCCCTTCCTTGAATGCAATATTGTTGAAGTTGCATCGGAGTTTCTATGCGTTCGCCTCACGCACGCGCTCGACACCCATCCACATGATCTTGACAGCATCCCACGCCTCCTGCGTGGAGTCCTTATTGCCGATCAAGGCCAGCATCTCCGGCGGGACAGCTCGAGCAATCGCTGCTAATGCCAAACGATCCACGCTGTACTCTGCGCCGCCGGGTTCGATGGCTCCCCACAAGCCTTACGCCTGCAGGTTGATGCGCATGAGCATCGCCCACTCCGGGTAGTTGGTCTTGGTCAGCATTGGATACTGCACCGACGCCGATGCTTCCTTGACCACACGCTCGATGACGACCTCATGCTCTCGACCATTCTGTTGTCGCAAACGATGAGGACCACATGATGGCGACCGAAGGCGATCCCACCGCGGAGGTGTGACCGTCCTGCGTCCAACTGGAGCTGACATGGCCACCAGGACCCTGAACGGAGCTCTGATACCAATTATCGGCGGAACACCTGCTAGCGCCTGTGTTTGTACGCCTGTAGGACAACCAACAATATACAAGAACACACAAACACAGAAGTGTTTTGGCGCTGCTAAACGTTGCAGCTTTTTCTGATTTAGTTCTTCCCTTTATATTGCAATAAACAGAGAGTAACTGACATGCTTAGCAATTACTAGAGTAACTGACATGCTTAGCCATTACTAGCTGCATGCTTACCAGTTACAAAACATGCAAAGTAATTGACATGCACTACGTGCAAATAACTACATGAGAAAACGCAAAACTGACATGCAGCGTAAATGACATGCAGACTAAATGACATGCAGACTAAAAATAACAACTAGATTAACTAACAATCTAAGTCGCTAGTTATTGATTTGATTCGGATTTGGTTGGCCTATCATGATTTCTCATGTATGGATTTGCTTTTCCTTACTCGTTCCTGATTTGGCGGTGGGAAGGAAAAGAAGGCTGCTCAAGGTGTCCACACCGACACCAAGGAGCTTTGAGGCTAGGGCGGGCCATCGACCATGAGGGAGCCAAGCATTGGGCGGCGTGGCCGAGCAGCTGGCAAGCAGGGACAGGGAGACAAGCAGATGGCGAGTAGAGAAAGGTTAGTACTATAGTTTTTTATTTTTTAAATCTTAACTATTTAGGCGCTATAGTTTATAGTTAGTAACATAATTGCATTACATATTTACTGATTTATGCTTATATTTGTTCGTAGTTTTGTAATAATGAAGAAATGAACTTTGCGTAATTATTCAGAAGCAATTTAAGTAGTACTCCCCAATCGATAAGAGCACAACTTAACCAAAGAGACTTCGACTAGAATTTAATCCGAATGAAATTATTGTCGATCTGGTGCATCACATACAAATAGAAGATTATACCAATAAAATTAAAGATCAAGTGAGGAGGACATATTTATCGAATGGTCCAACTCGACCAATTAGGCATGCCTTTCCAAACACATTGGATGGAAAAATATGGAGACCCTTTCAAGAGCAGTGGTTTAATAAGTTTGATTGGTTGGAATATATTGTAAAAAAAGGATGTTGTATTTTATTTCTATTGTTTTCTTTTTAAGAAACCGTCACAACCCTACACATTTGAAAATGATGTATTTACAAAAGTTGGGTTCTCTCGTTGGAAGACGGCTTTAGATGCTTTCAATAAACATGTTCGTGGTCCAAATAGTTTCCACAACATTGCAAAAGGTGTGAAGACTTCAAAAATCAACGGTCTTATGTGTCTAGTAAAATGAATATGTTGTGGCTACTGACCAAATAGTAAACTAAGAGAGTAGTGAAGTGGTTGTGGTGGATGAGCTATGCTTGCCCCTTCTCCATGTCCAGGGCGCACGTATATATACATCCATAAAGCATGATTACAATACTAATCTTACAACCATACACCCCGTAGAGGGGTATACATGTCATTACACATATCTCACTTGGCCTTGTAACTCCAAACAGGCCAGATGGGCTCAGGTGAGGGTAATCCCTATTATAAGAGCCTCTCATGGTAAAGGGCTTCTTAGGGGGCCGAAACTATGCCACCGAGCCCTTTGGCCCCTCCGCTCCCACGGCCTGTGTTGGAATTGTTCGTGGGCTTTTTGGCCTCTGACCGTGGTGAAGCTTGAGTGGCATCGCACGACCCCTTCTGCGTGTAGTGGGACACACGGTGGTTTGCGTTTGGCGCATCGTGCAGTGTTAGTTGAAGTCTGGCCGGGGTCATGTAGGCGTTTCTTGCAACATGGGACATGTGGCTGTGCGTGGTTGGCACGTCGTGCACTGCCAGTTTCCGCCGATTGCATTTCCCATGCGTGGAGGAGTCCAACGGGCTTTAAAGCCATGGTGGCCGTCGCATCACTGCTCCCTGTGCTTGACCTACTGTGACAGTAGTGCCTTTTCTCCCCCACTTCCCCACGCACTACTGCCGCACACTTTGGTTGTCGCCGCTGTCCATTGTTGTCCTATCTTCCTGCTACGTCGGTGGCAATCGGTACACCGTGCCGTGAGCAGCCTAGGCGGACACACCCCCTTGTTTGCCGGCCCGCTCCCCAAGTACTGTAGCAAGATGGCGCATGGTGATGACTGTTCCTGTCGGCCAAGCGGCGGTGAGTCATCGAGCCACGACAACTCTTCCAGCTACCGTGGGTCGTTGACGACCAAGGTAGACTATGAGTTGATTGGGCGCGACTCATCGTCAGCCAACAGATAGTGGAATGCAGCAAGGAAGCTGAATGGCGTGTGCATGAATCTGCTGGGGCAGAGCCTGGCGAACGAGGACACCATCTGGTCGCTGGTCCGCGAAGTAAAGATTTCAGACCGCGACGCAGTTCGGTTACCCTCCGCTGACGAGAAGGAGCCCCACCCTACGGAGTCGGAGGCGGTGGTCTTTGTCGCCTATCTGGAAGCTGGGATTTAGTTCCCCTTGGCAATGTTTGTTGATGAGGTGCTAAGGTTGTACAGATTGGAGCTATCGCAGCTGACTCCGAATGCCATCGCCCGGTTGGCTGTATATGCTGGGCTTCACAAACAGAGACGGTGTGGCCTAGCGCGTCTCTGTTTGCGTTTCTTCATTATGCACGGTGCCAGCTGAAGAAGCAGGATGGACAGGAGTACTCCAACTTGGGAGTGTGAACTTCATGCTATGGTCCACGTGCACCAAGTTGTTCTCGGCGAATGCAACCCAAACGAAGTGGGAGTCCAATTGGATGCGGCGGTGGTTATACCACCACATGGAGAGTGGCAGCAGCTTGAGGTGGTTGGGGCGTCTGATGGATTTCAACACCTCCCCGTCGGTGGCCCTCGACCGTGACGATGAACACCAGGTGTAGAGGCTAGTGGGCATCGCTCTCTGGTTCAACATGCGGGACCTCGCGAAGGAATATTTGATGTATGGTGTGGCTCCACTGGAACACCCGTGGCATGTGTAGTCCAACCCCACCCGCGACGACGGCATTCACCCTATGGTCGCGTTGTTAGCGAGACCCGTAGAATCGAGTAAGTCTTCCACCGCACGCGCTGCATCTAAAGTGGCTACACTGTAGGCCGTAAGTGTGATTTATTTCATTGGCAGGGCTTACCCTCGAAGATGTGGAGCGCACAACAATGGTGTTCCTTGGGCCATATGTGGCCAGGGAGCATAGTCTCCGAGAAGCAGTCATGGCGAACGTCGGCGCGAGTAAACCGTGTGTGCGAAGCTCTCGGCATCCCTATGCCGGAGCGCGATGTGCCTAGTATTGGCCGGCTTCACACCCATGACGGTGATGGCAAGGGGGAGGCCTCCCCTCCTCGGCGAAGGGGTCGTTCTCCCGCAGTGCGACCGTCGAGCTCAACACCTGTTCCCCCTAATGAATCCGCTGAGGTTGAGGAGTCCGTTGCGGGTACCGATTTTGACCTAGCTGAGTATGTGAACTCAGACCTGGAGGTGGATCCAGACTGCAGCGCTATCGACAGGCAACACGTGGGCAACGTGGGGCCCGTAGGCAATGCAAGCGATGGAGGCGACGGTAGTCGCAGGCCCAATGTAGACGCGGGAGGTGAATGCAAAGCCTCCTCGCCTACTCCCATTACAGGGGTCGTCGAGGCGCCTCCTAAGGTGCCCACCGTGAAGTGTGCTTGCGTGTGTCCACCAGCGGGGGTGATAGAGCATTTTCAAGTGGTGGTTGCCACACTCTCGGAGGAATCCGACTTCAAGGCGGAAGTTGTCAGCCCTAATGTGGAATCTATAGCAAGGGCTGCCGGTGATGCCCCCACAGTCGTCCCTCCAGTGGCCACAAGTGCCGCTACCTCCTGACCGTCTTTTCCTACCCGTGATGCAGGTATAAATTCGTCCTTCTCCTCTCGCAACTTCATGAGACTTTCCCCGATTTGCTCACTGACACCGTCGTTAGCGTCAGCGGGCCCACGGTCTCCGGGGCGCGCATAGGGCTCCAGCAACGGAATTGACCTTGGGGGGACTGGTGCTCCTGCTATGGACGTGTCATCGATGTTCGCCCCTGTCGAAGCTGCTGGCTCGGAGACTCAGCGTTTGATCATGGTGGACTTCGTCCCTCATCCAGAGGCACTGCAGATTGCATGGACGGTGGTTTGGATCGCCAAACCCTGTTGTCATGTGGACCGGAGCTCCTGGAAAGTGCTCTTGAAGCGACGGAGATGAAGGTACTTGTACCAACCTTCCGTGATTGTATTTGTGTTTGTAAGGACGTCATTAACCGTGCTGCAGCACGCAAGCCCATGCCCTTGCCCACACCTTACAGGCGGCTAAGGCCCGTGAACGAAGTAGTCTGCAGGACCGACTCAACACCACGGAGTCAGAGGCTATTGCCGTGTAGCAGTCCACCGAGGATGCCCTTGCGGCTTACGCGTCCAAGGATGAGCGCATTCGCTTCCTCAAATCTGAGGGCGCGAAGGCTATTGCTGATGTGCATGCCCTGGTGGAGTAGACCCAGCGTACTACCTTAGAAGAACGCGAGGGTTTGCTACAGCAAATTGCCGGGTTGGAAGAGGAGAAGGCTCGGCTAATGGCGGCAATCAGCGAGAAAGACCGTATGTTGGGTGACACCTGCCTGACAGTGTAGAGCTCAATGGAGGCCCTGGAGAACACACTCTCTGAGCTCGCCATTGTGGTACCTCTCCACACCTTCGGGCCCGAGGATCTGTCGAACACTCTTCAGAGGATTGGAGAGGCTTCAGCACTCGCACTAAGTGCCGTGCGATCATACAGCAACCATTGCTCGCTGGTGATGACCAAGATGGTCCTTGGCCTTCTTCACCATCAAGGTTGCCTATATGTCGACGAGCTCGCTAACCCGTGCCTAGAGCTGCCTTCGGGGAGTGGGGTCACGTCTAGGGCCATGCACGTGATACGCCGCTCCGTGCATGCATTCCATCAGTGGATATGGGACTATATCGGCGAGGACACGGCGAAGGTCGCTATGAGGCCGAGCCTGTAGGGCGGTGGTGACCTCGGCACTTAGTTTGATGAGGTGCCCAATGGGATGAAGCTGGTGCGGCTGGCTCCGAGCACGGTGTCAATACAAAGGTGTGATGTCGAAGCCCTACGCTCGCGCATGTAGCCCACTATGTACACCTCGTCGGTCTTATGTAAAATGGCGCTGCATGGCTACGCCCTTTTGGCAATGTATATTGAATGAAAATTTGCCACAAGCCGTGTCCTTATGTTTGATGTTTGTGACGAGCAGGTGCTTGATAGGGGTCGTTTGCTAGTTTCGGACTTTATAGTCCGGCGGCCCCTTCGACACTGCGGCTGGGCGGAGGATTCTTTGTGTTTTTGGGTGGAGCAACGTTCGATGGGAGAGGTCTCCGAGCGGTAGTATATAAAAGTAGAAGACGAATCGGATGAATAGCGTATCCGATTAAGTCGGAATGCTGTACATGTAAACGTTACCCCTTGAGGACATTGCATGCAATATTATTAATGTACCGCCTAAGGCGAGGATTTCTCCCATGTATGCACTTCGTAACCATAGCTACCTTTCGATAACACCTTTGGCACAATGGCGGACGCAGGAATTTTAGAATGGGTGTTCGAAGTTGTACAAAAAATTTTCAGTACAAAATATAAAGATCTACAGCAACAATAGTTAATATACAATTGTTTGTACTAGGGATAATATATCAAATATATAAAGAAATTAAAAACAATTGCAAAAGTTCACAAATTAACTCGGTGATGCTTGATGCCTTTTGTTGTTTTGAGTTTGAAGCAAAAGATTCCTCAATTGATGCTTTAGGTTTAATGAATAAATTGTATTTCTCTTGAGCTTCATTGTGAGCACTAGTAATTGCTCCAACATGTTTGTCAAATCTATTTTTATGGTTCCAATTTATAAATCCCTCATTCACAAAACTATTTCCACCAACACAATTAGTTTTATCCTTGAACAAATAACAAACGAAGCAAAAAGCAGCATGTCGTTACACACTATACTCAAGCCAATTATATTGGTCAAATCAACTAGCTAAGAAGTGACGCATACCTCCAATACTTCTTTTTGGAAAATCATGTGGTTGTAGGTAGAGTGGAGACGCCGGAGGGCGGAGGCGCGGTCGCGCGGTCCGGTCGGTGGTCGGCCAGTCGTGCGGCACAGAGCCGACAGAGCGGATGGCCAAAGACGCTGTTGCCGGTCGTGCAACGCGGAGCCGGAGCCAGAGGTGACACAGTCTGCGATGGCGGCAGAGTGGAGGGTAGGAGGGCGGAGGCGCGGTCGCTAGTCGTGCAGTGCCAGCAGAGTACCGGAGCTGCCGGAGGGCGGAGGCACGCTCGCCAGTCGTGCTGGAGGGCGGAACGAAAGGTCGGAGCCCAGATGGCGGTCGCGTAGCACCAGAGGCCGGAGGCGCGGACCGTGCGGTCGACACGGGGGTCGCGGGCTACTGCTCGCCTGCTCGGGCAGCTCGGCTAGGGTTAGGGATTTGGCAGGATGGGGATCGGATGGACCAGGCCATCGGGAAGACGGGGACGCTGTTTCTATCGCGTGAATTAATGGGCTGGGCCGCAGGCCGTGGTGCGTTTCTAGTCGGGCGGGCCGGCTGGTTGAATAGTGATGGACTAGAGGCTAGAAATAGTTATTTTGGCCCAATTAAATATATGTATATGTATTATACCTTATATATACTAGGTTTTTTGTCAAAAAATTTGGGTGTTCAGCTGAACACCCATGACCTATATTAGATCCGCCCTGCTTTGGCATGGCAAGAAGCGCTTGGAAAAGTAGGCCATAGGTAGGACTTGAGATGGGTGAGATGAGAACGTTGTGGGCTCCACCCTCCGGCATTCGGATGTAATATCCGTGAAGTAGGCTGGGAATGAAGGGTCGATGCGGGCCCCTCGTCTCTTGGTGAGGAGAGACAGGATGAAGTAGGCACGCGCGCTCCGTTCTGCACTATTCGAACTGGCACCAGCGAAGCTGGCGGTGGGATGAAATAGACGCGCGCACTCTGTCCCCCACCCTTCGAACCGGCGTTAGCGAAGCTAGCAGCAAGATGAAATAGACGTGCGCACTCCGTCGCCCACCCTTCGAACTAGTGTCAACGAAGCTGGCAGGAGGATAAAGTATATGCACGCACTCCGTCCCCCACCCTTCGAACCGACGTCAGCAACAATCACAATAAGTACAATGATAGAAAAAATAATATTGAGTATATTATATGAGGCATTTGTTGGACCGAAATGGCGACAGAGGGGGGGTGAATGGCGCTCTCAAAAATTAAATTCGCCCCTCAAGTACCCACACTTATACTTCTTCTCCTATAGCTATGAAAGCTATGAAGATAGAAGATATGCACTACTGGAAGTCAAGGCAACAAGGAAAAACCAGATCCAGAAAGAAACAGCCAAGAAAAATAAATTCATAGCAAGTCTGACTGCAAGCGGTAGTACCGCTGAGACGAGCGGTAGTACCTCTGAGCGGTAGTACCTCTTGAGGAGCGGTAGTACCTCTGAGCGGTAGTACCTCTCGAGGAGTGGTAGTACCGCATGACGATCGGACTTGTCCGAACGTTTCTTCGCTGCCGATCAGACTGGTCCGAACAAAACCGGTAGTACCGCTAGGACGAGCGGTAGTACCTCTGAGCGGTAGTACCTCTCGAGGAGCGGTAGTACCTCTCGAGAAAATCAGCAAACAGGATTTTCAGGCTGGAACTTTGAGACTTCGAATTTTTGGCTAAAAAGAAGGTTTGCTCTCAATCTTTTTGATCCAAGGCCTTACTACAACAAACTAATTAGTAAGGGGACCTTGGGAAACAAGAGAATCAAACCAAGAAGCAAGAATTTCAGATTATGGGTAAAAATCTGAATTTTTGCATAACCCGAGCCAAAAAATCAAATTACTCCCCAACCGTTGATCCTTTGGCTATGAAATTTTGAGGGTTGCTAATTAATAGCCTCTGGACTCTCCATACCAAATTTCAAGCCATCTCAACAAGGGAATCAAGAGCAGCTCCAAACCCTAGAAACTGAGTTTATGAACAGAGGAAGGCCAAAACTGAAATCTGAGAATTAAACCAAGTTTGCTCTTCGGGAAATCGATCAAATGATCTTGTGGCACTAACCCATCATAGAGCAACCCATTTTGGTCCTTCCCAACAAGCAAGAACTCAAAGATCAAAAAGCTCAGAAAACAACCAAATGGAGCAACGAAGAACAGAGAGAGCACGAACAGAAGAAAACTTCAGATTCTCATTCCAAAACAAAAGAAATACAGAGGAGTCCCGATACGCATGTACATTAGAACAAGATGAAGGATTACATGACTCTCAATCCCTTTCCAATCTCTCAATCCTCAACCATGAATGCTTGGATGGGATGAAGAACTCTCTGTTCTATCTAGAACCCATCGATGAAGGACAGAGGGAGCACGACTCTGCCTCTCCAACCATTAAAGACTAAAGGAAAACCACCTCCTAAAGCCTCTTTTGACTAGGGCTAACCCTAATTCCCTCCAAGTGCTCAAGTGGGCATGCAGCCCCTCCTCTCCTTTTATAGCGCTTGGCTAACGGGTCTCCGCCCCGTTACGCTCGCTACGTCCAACGGAGCCCACTCCCGCTTGTGCAGCCTTGCGAATTTCCCGATTCACCCCTCCTGCACCTTCCGGGAAGCTTCCGCGCTCCTTGCCTCGCACGCCTCGCAACCACCTCGAGTCCACGTCGTCTTCGACACATCTCGACCGTTCTGACCTCAGCGCCACCTGCACCTAGTCCGGTCCATCGTGTCTCACCACGACTCCAACTCGACGTCCTGCAGTCACACAGACAAGAAACACGTCAAATAGCACCGCTCGATACATGAAAGCATAAATACCATCACACTTACCACATATGAAGTCCAACCTGTCAAAACATTAGAATATGCATCCTAAGCCCAAAAGACCAAGTTTGACCAAAAGTCCGACCGAGCCCGATTGCGCTACGCAACGTCAAGGTCCGAACCACCCAAACCAAACTCGACTAACCTAAACCCTTGTCAATTACTCATCACTCTCATGGGATCACGACCACATGGTCTCTCAATCTCCCCCTTGATGAGTATATTGACAAACTCAGAAAAAGCATTTTAAGAAGAGTTTGATTTGAAGAGTCCAACATGGTCCAAAGAATGAAAGAGAAGCTAATGACCATGTCGACAGAAGGAACAAAAGAGCAACAACTGAAAGAGCAAATTGTTCTTCAAAGCTCTAAAATGTTCCCAAATGACTTTTTCTACTCTATTCTCCCCCTTTTGGCAATAAACACATCAAGAATGCAGAGGAGAAAATACAACATGTCAATGAATGAATGTGGCTGAAGTTTGTTTATTCTAAGCATTTGGAGCCATGAGAATTATCCAATATGATCAACAAATACTACACCAAGCCATAACTCAATAAAATACGATCTAGATCATGACAACATATGTATAGGCTAGCTAGAACACATAGATGACAATCTGAAAATGAAGTGCATTATGTGAGCACGTCAAGTCATCAATGAGCAAAGTCCAGCTAGAGATATCCAAGGATGATGCAGGCCATGTCAATAAGCTAAGCGTAACCAAGAAGCTCAAATTGAGTCCAACTAGAGTGCTACAAGTCCGAGAATGAAACATTTGTTAAAGTACTTGATTTTTATTGTAGCTTAAGCAAATTGAGCACAAATGACATATTTTCTTTTGAAACTGAAGGTTGTTGACAACCAGATTTTTGTTTTGTCATGTGCTAGACCTCAAGCCTTATGCGACTACTCCAAGCGATAAGCTTAAGAAGATAGTCTAGGTCATCCAAAACTCCCCCTAAGTTCATGCCAAGTGCAATGGCAAGCCGTCTCATAGGAGAGAATTGGTGAGATCAGTTTTTTCGCACAAAAGAGATCTTTTTGCATTTTAACATGTAGTACTAACTTATGCATCATCAAGTGACTACAATAGCTCAATCTAAGGCTCAATAGAGATTCAACGTTCAACTCAGCCTATTTGACATGGCATGAATCATAAAAGGATAGCTAGAGCACGACTAGACTCAAATGCGAGCATGACAAGTTTTAATTTAAGTTGAGCAATTTTAATTAACTTATCATGGTAAAAGCTAGTCTACACATATGAAGTCATGATAAATCTAGCACATGAGGCATAAGTCATGGCAAGGTGTAAAGCATTGTAAGCTTGTCATAACAGAATAATAATCCAGGCTCAATGTAGTTATATTACAATGCGAAAATGCAGAAAAAGCAGAAAATCCAGCTCCCCCTCAACATGAGATGCAATTTTTAGTTCAAGTTGAGTTATGTCAATTTTAAGCTCCAGAAGCTCCCAAATGAACTCCCCCTGAACCAAAGCGATAAAATCGAGAAGTGGCAAGAAAACGACAAGAAAAGCGATCCTTAAAGCATAGAAAAGATATAGAGGCAACTATGGCTTAGACTGACTCTCATCGACCCCAGATGACTCCAGGACTAACAGCTGATCGTCGAACACACACTAGAGAGCAAACACGTACCCTGTCTACCCGAGGGTGGCCCAACCCTCGCTAGAACCTACAAGAAGTGAGTGAGCTCAACCTAGTGAGATAAGAAATAGCTAATCCTGGAAGCACAAGATAAGAGTAAGAAGTCTAAGCAACTCAACACAAGATACACTCTATCCTATGCTAGAAGGACTTAACCTCATGCACCCGCAAATACAATGCAACAGAAATGAGATAGAAGCATAATTAATATAATAAAGCAGTAAAGCCCAAGCTTCCCCTCACTATAGTCCATAAGGACAAACCACCCCAAGCTCTCCCCGTAGAGCTAAAAACCTCAAGTTATCCAAAGGCTTGGTGAAGATGTCAGCCAACTGGTGGTCACTCTCCACAAATTGGAGCACTATGTCGCCCTTCTCTACATGGTCTCTAAGGAAGTGATAACGGATATCGATGTGCTTGGTCCGAGAGTGTTGCACTGGGTTCTTATCAATGTTAATCGCAGAAGTGTTATCACAAAAGAGTGGAACACTATCTATGACTAACCCAAAGTCCCGCAGGGTCGAAGCCATCCAAAGCACTTGGCTACAAAGAATCGGCCGCAGCAACGTGCTCGGCCTCTGCGGTGGATCTGCAACACCGCATCGCTTCCTAGAAGATCAAGAGGCGAGAGAAGTGCCAATGAATTGGCAAGTGCGAGTGCTCTTCCTATCTATCCTACACCCAAGAAAGTCTGCGTCCAGAAGGCTCTCAAGGAAAGACAGATGAGGAAGAGTACCGATACCATAGTCAATGGTAGCTCGGAGGTACCGAAGATGCGCTTCACCGCTGGCGATGAGATACGCGAGGAGAGGCTCGAACGAGCACACGCACATACGAAAAGTGTATGTCCGGTCTCGAGGCGATGAGGTAAAGAAGGAGCCGATCATACTTCGTACTCTTTCGATCAATCGCTCGCCATTCTCATTCAGGTCAAGATAGGTGTAGAAGCCATGGGAGTCGACACAGCTTACCATCACTCATGTCGGCGTCTCGAAGGTCACGAGTGTACTTTCCCTGATGAAGAAATGTACCCTCCCGAGTCTGCTTGATTTGGAAGCCAAGGAAGAAGGTCAACTCGCCCATCATACTCATCTCAAACTCGGTGCTCATGACATCCGAGAACTGTGAAATCAGAGTATGGGAAGAGCCGCCAAAGATGATGTCATCGACATAGATCTGGACGAGCAGAAGGTCAGTGCCATGCCGGCGGATGAACAAGGTTTTGTCTACTTTACCCATTTCAAACCCATGACTCAACAAGTAGGACTTAAGCCTCTCATACCAAGCTCTGGGGGCCTACTTAAGTCCATACAACACTTTGGAAAGCTTGAAGACATGGTGTGGGTATTTGGGGTTTTCGAAACCAGGAGGCTGTCGGACGTAGACCTCTTCCTCAATAAAGCCATTGAGAAAGGCACTCTTGACGTCCATCCTGTAAAGCTTGAAACCTTTAGAAGCCGCAAAGGCAAGCAGATTCTAATGGCTTCAAGTCTAGCTACTGAGGCAAAGGTCTCCTCGAAATCTAGACCTCAACTGGGAGAACCCCGAGCTACCAGTCTAGCCTTGTTTTGAATAACCACTCCATCCTCGCTCTGCTTGTTCTTGAACACCCACTTAGTCCCAATAATATTGTGACCTCGCGGGGCTCGACAAGCGACTGCACCATGTTTCTCTCGAAGTTTTCTAGCTCCTCATGCATGGCATTGACCCAAGACTCATCGGATAAAGCATGAGAAACATCTTTGGGCTCAAAGGAGGCAATGAAAGCAGAATGGAGACAGAATTGAGATAAGCTAGATTTTGAGCGGGTCACACGCTCGAAAAGGTCTCCAATAATCGCTCGGAGGGATGAGCTTTCAATGTGTCTAGGAGGTCTGGATGAGATGAAGAAGTGGCCTCTACCTCATGAGCGAAGAGGTAGGAACAGAGCCATTAGCTCCGTAAGAAGCGGAAGGCGAGGTCGATCACCTCGAGTGCGGTGGAAGACGACACCTCAAGGGGTGGATGAAGGACTGGATCGGGTAGACAACCTCATCTCCATCATCTTCATCATCCACGAAGATGGGCTCAGACTGCTCTAAAGAACCTGAGATATCGGGCCTAGTCCCTGGACTGGCCTCATCGAATGTCACCTCACAGGTCTCTACCATTTTACTAGACTCGCAGTTCCAAACCCTATAAGCCCGCGAAGAAGGCGAGCAACCTAGAAAGATACCATCACAAGAACGTGACTCGAACTTGTCTAGGTTACCTGACTTCAAAATAAAGCACTTGCAACCAAACACACGAAAATGAGAGACGCTGGGCTTTCGCCCGTATCTCAACTCATAAGAAGTGTGGTGCAAGTGTGCCCTAAGAAATACTCGATTTGAGACATGGCACGCGGTAGCTATAGCCTCAGCCCAAAACTTCCGCGGTGTAGAGTACTCATCAAGCATCGTCCTGGCCATCTCGACCAAGGTACGGTTCTTCCTCTCCACAACGCCGTTTTGTTGTGGGACGTGCGGAGAAGAGAACTGGTGCTCTACACCTGTCTCACCACAGAAACTCTCGAAGTAGGAATTCTTGAACTCCGTGCCATTGTCACTACGGATCGCTCATAAGGCACCCGGGAGCTCAACAGAGAGCCTACCGAAAAGACCTCGGAAATGTGAAAATGTCTCATCCTTCGAGGCTAAGAAAAACACCCAAGAATACCTCGAGAAGTCATCGACCACGACAAGAACATACCACTTCCTCCCGCCGATCGCACTCGAGTGGTCCAACGGTGTCCATATGGAGCAGCTGTCCCGGTGCATCGGTCATAGTAACTGTGACCGGAGGGTGAGAAGCGGCAACCATCTTGCCGTGCCGGCATGGAGCACAGACTAGATCTTTGACCATCTTGAGCTTCGGTAGACCACGAATGAGGTCGTGGCCGCTAACTCGGTCAAATGGTCAAACCGATATGACCAAGTCTCCTATGCCGTAAAGAGAGGTCGCGGGACTCGAAGCAACTAAACACCGAGAGGATCACCGAAGACTCGGAAAAATTAGCACGAAAGATCCTCCCAAAACGAAATCCCGCAAACCGGACTACCCAAGAATCAAGAATTTTGCAATTGTTTTCTTGAAGCTCACCTCAAACCGTCATCGGTAAGTCGAGAAACGGAAAGCAAATTGTACCGCAACTTACTAACCAAGGCAACATTTTTCAAGATGAAAGAATCATTAATGCGCATCTGTACCTTTGGCGATGACGCGCCAGATGAAGCATCTCCGAAGGTGATCGTCTCATCACCGGAGCACGGGCAAGGAAGAAAAACAACGGAATCTCCGGTCATGTGTCGTGAACACCCGAGTCTACGAGCCAAACCTTTCCTTCCTCGCCGCGAACTCGAGTCAACAAGAGAGTAAAGTCTCGATCGGGTAAATCAAGAGTGATTTTGGCACCCAATCTTGAACAACACGCCGAGCGGATGAAGTCGTCAAGCACGATCGACCTCTATCTACCCTACGCTCTCGTGACTCAAAGACGCAGAATGTCCGTGTGCGCACTGGCCGCCGCTAGGTCCGATCGCTATGGGAAAGCGAGTGAAACACCGCAACTCGCTGATCACGCCGTGGGTAATCGTCTCGACGGGAAAACGAGATGTACCTCGGGACGGCGGAAGTCATGAACAAGAGCAAACATGAGGACGAAACCGAAGACTCGGAAAAACCAAGTCCTCGATGCTGCCCAAACCCATCAACAGCAGTAAACCTAGACCTTGTGCTAGTTCTAGGTGCACTCAGGGTCTGGGGCTGACGCTGAATACGCCTAAGTGCCTCAGCACGGTCTCTACGCGCAATCTGGCGCGCTCAAGCATCGATCGACCGGTGTCCATCCTTCCGACGAAGGTGCGGTGGTACTTCACCTTTCGAGAGGTGGAAGTAGCACGAAGAGGCTTCGCCTTCTGAGAGGCCGAAGCAACTGGTGGAATCACCTTGCTGTCAGAGATCCCTTGGACAAAGCCCGCTGATTTGAATTTAACCTCATCAGATCTGGGCTCAACCTCGATCACACCTCCTACGATGGGTCGAAGAATAGCAGGTGGATGCTTCCTCATATCCTCATAGAAATCATATCCTAGACCTTGATTGAACTTGCAAATCTTAGATTGGTCTAGAATAAGATTAAGCTTCTTCTTGCCGCCTACAAATCTCTCGAGAGTGTTCATAAGGTACTGACACTCCCGAAAGAGAGAGGTGCAAGAAGAGAGGGGAAGAAGAGACAGCAGAAGGTAAGGGAGCGGATGAAGAACCAACAGCAGAGGGAAGAATGGCTTGTGCATGCACACCGACTCAAGGGACATCCCATCGCTAGCCAGTTGGTTTACGTTGCTAAGCGTCTCAACCTTGCCCTGGGGTTTCTCCCCCTTCTCCTCAATCACATTACAAGCACAAGGTGGCTTCTCTAGAAGGTCCTTAGTTAGCTTCACACATTTCTCATCCAATGCAATCAAGTCAGATTTTAGTTTGTTACAATTAATGCATGGTGAGCTAACAGGATCCTTAGAAGCATACTGAGCCAACTTCCTATCATGATCAATCATATCTTGAAACTGTTTAGAGACAGTTTCAAGTTCAGCAGTTAACTTAGGACAGTTCAAGCAGGAGTAAATCGGCTCAAGAAGAGAAGCTTGTAGTTCAGCAATTTTATGATCTGCCCGTTTTAGATTCATCTTCAAGTTATTGCAATTTTCACAAGACTCGGGCAGATCAAGGAGCATAGCATAAGGTCCTCTAGCAGCAATGTCCTTAACCTCACATGAGGTGGGAGAAGTAGTCTCATCAGTAGTAAGTAGGGTAACAACCATCCTACTCAACTCTAACTCAGCAAGCAGACTAACATTCTCCACCTTAACAACATCAAGCTCGGAGGATACACTATCATGCGAGGTCCTTAGTTTCTCCAAATCACCCAGCAAAGCACAGCATGTATCACAATCGTCACGGGAGGGAGCAGATGTAAGTGAAGTAAACTCCCGTGACAGTCTATCTACTTCCTTCTCTAACTCGGTACACCTAGCTCTAGCTCTAGCATGAAAACCTCCTAGCTTAAGAAATGCTTGATTGAGCTGGTCATAGGTGGGGCATACCTCGTCCGAGTCGGTGTGCACTCATTGTCATTGAGTTCGCCCTCGAGGGCCATGAAGCACATGCCGAGAAGTCGTCGCCGCCATCCTTGGGCTCTTGGTCACCCGTCCGTCGTCGTCGCTCCATCCCTCCACCTCGCCGAGGTCGAGGTCGTCGAAGGTGGTGAGGACGCGGTGGAAGAGCTTCTTGGCCTTCCGGTTGCGGAACTTCTTCTTTCCCGGTCCGAGTGGAGGCTTCTTGTTGCGTTCTTGTCGGTGTAGTCGATCTTGCCCGAACCGCCGTAGTTGTTCTTGCCCTTCTCCGGCTTGGGGCGGTTGCCGAATGTGGTTGGGGCCACCACACTCGAAGCAAATCACGGGTCCTCCTCTCTTCTGTCCCTCCTACCCTTGTAAGCATGGGAGAATCTTCGAGCAAGGAGGGCCGTTGCTCATCCGCAAGCTGCTCTAAGCGATCATCGGTTATGTCACGAGAGCGCAAGGAGAAACCGCAAGAAGACTCGTAAGAAGGACCGGAGCGAGCGGGATCGGTGACTAGAGCCATCGATCGTGACTTCGACTTGCGAGACAATGTCAATCTCGTGAGTCTTGAGGCGCGAGTACAGCGCATCAAGAGTCAAAGTCGAGAGGTCCGTGGTGTCCTTGATGGTAGTCACCTTCATCTCCCAAACATGAAGATCGAGTGCGGCGAGCATCGTCGAGCATTATCCGAGTCGGGTATGTGAGACCGACCGCTCGGAGGTTGCTCGAATCTTGTGAAAACGCGCAAAACACTCATCAAGGGACTCGCCGTGAGCATTTCAAACTTGTTGTAATCTCGCTTGAATCGTCCTGTCTCACCGTCTTTATCCGGTGGTGCCCTCATGGTAAGCATCGAGGTCTCCCAAATATCGGCGGACGAAAGATGAGATATGCGGTCAAACTCGCTACGACTCAAGCCCCGGATTATGATGTTCCTTGCCTTAGCGCTTGCCTCAACATCATGCATATTTCCAGCATTAATGTTCTCATCGGCGGGAACAACAAATCGACTTTCACCTTCCGCCAAATGGCATACCCTAAGCTCGGATGTATGTTTCCATTCGGCTCTTCCGTAAGGGTAATCCGGGCCATCAAAGACGGGAGGCTTGGTCGAGTACTTGTCCGTTGCCATGGCTCTTGAGACCGGTTAAGATCTATTGAAAAGAGCTAACCGGCTCTGATACCAATTGTTGGACCGAAATGGCGACAGAGGGGGGTGAATGGCGCTCTCAAAAATTAAATTCGCCCCTCAAGTACCCACACTTATACTTCTTCTCCTATAGCTATGAAAGCTATGAAGATAGAAGATATGCACTACTGGAAGTCAAGGCAACAAGGAAAAACTAGATCCAGAAAGAAACAGCCAAGAAAAATAAATTCATAGCAAGTCTGACTGCAAGCGGTAGTACCGCTGAGACGAGCGGTAGTACCTCTGAGCGGTAGTACCTCTTGAGGAGCGGTAGTACCTCTCGAGGAGTGGTAGTACCGCACGACGATCGGACTTGTCCGAACGTTTCTTCGCTGCCGATCAGACTGGTCCGAACAAAACCGGTAGTACCGCTAGGACGAGCGGTAGTACCTCTCGAGGAGCGGTAGTACCTCTCGAGAAAATCAGCAAACAGGATTTTCAGGCTGGAACTTTGAGACTTCGGATTTTTGGCTAAAAAGAAGGTTTGCTCTCAATCTTTTTGATCCAAGGCCTTACTACAACAAACTAATTAGTAAGGGGACCTTGGGAAACAAGAGAATCAAACCAAGAAGCAAGAATTTCATATTATGGGTAAAAATCTGAATTTTTGCACTACCCGAGCCAAAAAATCAAATTACTCCCCAACCGTTGATCCTTTGGCTATGAAATTTTGAGGGTAGCTAATTAATAGCCTCTGGACTCTCCATACCAAATTTCAAGCCATCTCAACAAGGGAATCAAGAGCAGCTCCAAACCCTAGAAACTGAGTTTATGAACAGAGGAAGGACAAAACTGAAATCTGAGAATTAAACCAAGTTTGCTCTTCGAAATCGATCAAATGATCTTGTGGCACTAACCCATCATAGAGCAACACATTTTGGTCCTTCCCAACAAGCAAGAACTCAAAGATCAAAAGCTCAGAAAACAACCAAATGGAGCAATGAAGAATGAGAGAGAGCACGAATGTAAGAAAACTTGATTCTCATTCCAAAACAAAAGAAATACAGAGGAGTCCCGATACGCATGTACATTAGAACAAGATGAAGGATTACATGACTCTCAATCCCTTTCCAATCTCTCAATCCTCAACCATGAATGCTTGGATGGGATGAAGAACTCTCTGTTCTATCTAGAACCCATCGATGAAGGACAGAGGGAGCACGACTCTACCTCTCCAACCACTAAAGACTAAAGGAAAACCACCTCCTAAAGCCTCTTTTGACTAGGGCTAACCCTAATTCCCTCCAAGTGCTCAAGTGGGCATGCAGCCCCTCCTCTCCTTTTATAGCGCTTGGCTAACGGGTCTCCGCCCCGTTACGCCCGCTACGTCCAACGGAGCCCGCTCCCGCTTGTGCAGCCTTGCGAATTTCCCGATTCGCCCCTCCTGCACCTTCCGGGAAGCTTCCGCGCTCCTTGCCTCGCACGCCTCGCAACCACCTCGAGTCCACGTCGTCTTTGACACATCCCGACCGTTCTGACCTCAGCGCCACCTGCACCTAGTCCGGTCCATCGTGTCTCACCACGACTCCAACTCGACGTCCTGCAGTCACACAGACAAGAAACACGTCAAATAGCACCGCTCGATACATGAAAGCGTAAATACCATCACACTTACCACATATGAAGTCCAAACCTGTCAAAACATTAGAATATGCATCCTAAGCCCAAAAGACTAAGTTTGACCAAAAGTCCGACCGAGCCCGATTGCGCTACGCAACGTCAAGGTCCGAACCACCCAAACCAAACTCGACTAACCTAAACCCTTGTCAATTACTCATCACTCTCATGGGATCATGACCACATGGTCTCTCAGCATTTTACTTATAGAATTTTGAAGGTATATGTAACATAAATAAGCTGCATTAATATTATCTGATCATGTATGATTTACTTGTTGCTAACATTTGACTAGCCGATAATTACTTAATAGCCATCCTTTTATTCCATCTTTAAACATTAATAGTTCATACCCAACATAAAATTTCTAGCTTCGCCACCGTGGCTGGCACACGTGATGTTTGGACAGAACATGATCCAGCATTTTTGGTTGTCCAAGGAAAAGAGATTAGAGGACTAAGCTTTGCTTGATTCGCAAGTCTTGCCATCGTGTGAGCTACACGCCAGGTTCCATTCCTAGATCAGCCCTGGGTGTCTCACTTCACACACGCGTGTGCGTTCAATGGGACGTTTGTTTAAGTCCTAGTGTGTATTTCAGTAGGACACACAAACGTGTGTGCAAATAGTGTATGCTGTGAGTGTGGTGTGCATAAGTAAGAGATTACTAAGAAACACCACGACATTGTGGAGCAACATACGATGCATCAACATATCACCATCAAGAAGGGGTGGAAACGGGTAATGGGGGAGGCCCTTGTGGCCCGACCCCCACTAGCCTGACCCATTAGGCTTACCAAGGGGAGTTTGCCTCCCGTCCCCGGTCTCCACAGGGACTCACCCCCCACGGGGATCTCTGCAAGGATAAAAAAAGCAAAAATATTTTAAAAATAATAATATAACTTTGTTTATTAATTTATAATTATTTAGATATATTTTTTAAAATATATAGCTTTAAAATATATATATTATAACATATAGATTCAAATTTTAGTCTAAATATACCAGAAAAGAATATAATATCTTATATTAAAAAACTATATTATATTTTTTTTTTATTTTTAACAGATCCCATGAAACACCGCTGAGAGAACGACATCTGTTCCCGCTCCGCTAGTATAGCGAAGGGCGTCGCCGTTCTCCTACCCTATTGGGGATATTTCCTATAGAAAAATTGCCACCCCTAGTCCCCTACCATCTGAGTTAGCTGAAACCCTAAAAATCACTTTCCGCGATCGTAGAAATCGGTATTAGATGAATCACGAACCCAATCTACCAATATTAATCATCAAGTCGCGGAACTGGGTCCAGCATTCTACAATTCTAGAAGCATGTGCTTTGAATTCAACTCCCAGTTCGCGTGGTCAGTGCATGTGTTCGCACCCGTGAGAGCTTGCATGGACGTCACGGGAGTCCCACTGTCCAGACCAGTATACATTTACATCGACGTATCCATCTTGACACGTCGCTGCCTGCGACTGCAATCGAGTAATGCTAGCTTAGCCTTCCGTCACGGTTCGATCTTCTAGTAGCGGTGTTCTAGAAGTAGACCCCGGATACTTGGACTTAGAACAGGTACAATAAGACTTAGAGCAGGTACAATAAGGCTTAGTCAACAGGCTATAGTAAATATAATATCAACCAAATCTTACGTGGCAGAGAGAGAAAGGAAGAGAGAGAAGGAAGCTGGCTACTAAATTACAGCTAGCTATAGCACGTAAAAATATGCATTTCACTCTCTTACACGTGGGGCCAAATAGTTATTGTAATAGCTACCTTATTGTATGAACTATTTTTTTGAAGGCTATAGATGAAATGGACAAGTGTTATAGCCACTAGTTGGCTATACTATTGTGCTTGCTCCAACTCCAGCAGGAGCCCTCAAATTAGAACCCCTACTTTTGATTTGAGGGCTCTCCCTACTTTTGAGAGCCCTGTTTTTTGAGTTGAACTCCAGCAGAAGCCCTCAAATCAGGGCCCTCAAATTCATTCTAGTAGGGAATGACACGCGGGACCCGTTTGTCATCCTCTTTCTTCATCTTCTTCCTTGTGGACGAGGGTCGCGCCGCCGCCGCCGGATCCGAACGAGGGTCGCGCCGCCGGGGAAGGGAGCTGCCGGCGACGGGGAAGAGGTGGGCGGGGAGGGAGGCGGCGGGGAAAGAGGCAGGCGGGGAGGGAGGCAATGGGGAAGAGGCGGCGGGGAAGAGGCGCTCGGGAGGGGATTGAGGCCGAGGCGAGGCGGCGCGCAGAGAGGTGTTCAGTGACGGTGTCCGGGCGGGGGATGTCGGCAAGGAGGCGGTGCGCGGAGGCGGGAGAGCCGAGGGAGAGGTAGAGCGAGAGGAGGGAGTTGGCGAGGCGGAGGTCAGAGGGGAGGTGGCCGGAGGAGACGGCGAAGGCGTGGAGGGCGGAGGCGGTGGGGATGGTGCGGGGGCGATGGTGCTTGGAGGAGAGGAGGAGAAGCGTGAGGTGGTCGCGGGGGAGGAGACGGAGGAGTGCCGGGAGGCGGCTGCGGGGGAGGTGGGGGAGGAGGGAGTTGAGGAGGCGGGAGGAGAGGGCGGGGGGGGGGGAGGAGAGGCCGGAGGTGAGGACGAGGGCGAGGGACTGGAGGAGGAGGCGCGGCGGGGTCGTCGGGCCAGCGACGGGGAGGGAGGCGATGGGGAAGAGGCGGCGGGGAAGAGGCGCTCGGGAGTGGATTGAGGCGGGTGGGGAAAATGACTACAACAGAAATTTGAGGGCTTGGCCTAGAGCCCCCAGGAATGAGGGCTGAAGGGGGGATTTGAGGGGCTCCTCAAATTTGAGAGCTCTAGTAGGGGCCCTGCTGGACCTCTATTTTTACCTCAAGCCCTCAAATATGAGGTTTGAGGGCTCAAGTAGGGGCCCTGCTGGAGTTGCTCTTAGTCAGCAGGCTATAGCAAATATAATATCAACCAAATCTTACGTGGCAGAGAGAGAAGGAAGCTGGTTACTAAATTACAGCTAGCTATATCACATAAAAATATGCATTTCACTCTCTTACACGTGGGGCCAAATAGTTATTGTAATAGCTACCTTATTGTATGAACTATTTTTTTTGAAGACTATAGATGAAATGGACAAGTGTTATAGCCATTAGTTGGCTATACTATTGTACTTGCTCTTAAAAAGAACCGTACGTACTGAGAGAATTTTTCAAGACACACAACCTGGGCACACTCACTCATACCGTACTACACGCACACACATGTGTGCGTATCACCTGCATACTCTAGGATCTAATTAAACTTTTGAAACGTAAGTATACGTTGTCCTACTAAACACACACGTATGTGTACCCTCTCTATAGATATTATTCTCACACGCGTGTACATCACCTATACACTCTAAGATCTAATTGAAAGCTCAACAACCTTCGAAACGTGGATATACGTTATCCTACTAATTAAACACGTACATATGTGTACCTCTTTAGAGGGTACTGTTCAGATAACAGTATCCCTGAAAATAGAAACCCAAATCAGTCCTCAAGATCCGACCCAGCCAGGAGGGGCAATCACCCTAGCTCCCTCCCACTGAGCTATGGCTACATACTGAGAGAATTTTGCCTAGGTAGGATTGGGGCTGCTCAAAACGGCTTAAGGCTATGACTGCTGGCTGAAATTACATTGTAACGGTTGTTACTTTTTTTTAAGAAAAAATAAGAAAAAGAGAAAATTTTGAAAAAAAAAAATAAAACCGTTATATCGTCTCAAACAATGCAAAGGAATACGAAAAAAGGCAAAAAATAAAATAAATTGAAATCAGAAGACGATGTGTTCTAAGTGACTTTTGACTTAAATAAACTAAAAGCTAAAAACCAAAATCGTTTAGATTAAAGCTGTCATTATCGGCTGTATAAGGTCATGACCTAAAGAATGGGGAAAAACATGGTCGAGTCAGGACATAAACGTATCTTTCGGGCAACATGACACTGATCGACGTATGCACACTACACCACGAATCAAGTCTCAAAATATAGAAATTTCAAGTCTAGGACAATAATCTACTGCAGCTAGAGTCTACCGAGAAGTTAAGTTACCCTTGCTTACAAGTTGCTTGCGGATCGAAATTAAAAACCAAGTCATTAGTATCATTCTAGAAGGTCCGAAGTTCAGCTGGTTCGGTGCTGCACGTTATTCTTCCATGATGTTTGGCCAGGATATTCGCTTTGGCAAGCTTAAATAGTCACCCGATCGATCTGTGATGCAAACTAACTTCGATTCGTGTGGCGCCCGGCTCAACATATCAGTGTCTCGTCATATTACTGAACGAAGAAATAGAGGTAAAAAAGATTTGAAGATGACATCTTCGAATAGTAAACCAAACTATGAAGATGACATCTTCGAATAGTAAACCAAACTATCTATGAAGATGACATCTTCGAATAGTAAACCAAACTATCTATGAAGATGACATCTTCGAATAGTAAACCAAACTATCAGTATTGTTCAAGTACGAAAGGAAAACCAAAGGTTAAGACGACTTGGTTTCAGAAAAAAAAAAAGGTTAACACGACGGCAATGGTGCGTCCATGTACTAAAAATAGTACTGGACCATGCCAATAGCTTTTTTAAAACCAAGAGCAGATGTTTCATTGATTAAGGTCCAATTTAAAAGTGTTGTGGCTTTTAGTTGAAATAATACTATAACGACTGTTAGCTTTTTCTTAGATATTTAATTAAAGAAAAATTAGCTGAATGCTTGTACGTTGTTATGGATTTTTTAAATTTACCAGACTACGTATTTTAAAACTCACGGGTGGTAAAAATTTTTAGAATATACATACAAACATGTTCTAAAAGTTTTTAAATCCATCAAGTAAGTCGGAAGCCGTCGATCACACCTCATGGTCATAAATCGGAAGATATCGATAACATCTCGTGGCCATAGGTCGAGAGCCCTTAAGCACACCTTGTCATCGTAAGTAGGAAACCGTCGACCATCATACGTGATCGTAGGCCAGGAGCGGTCGACTATCGCTGATGGTCATAAGTTGGCAGCGGTCGATGGTCATAAGTTGGCAGCGGTCGACGATCGATCGTGGTCCTAAATCGGACACCTTCGACAATAGCTTATGGTTGTACATGGAAAGCCAACGACCATCGTTCGTGGTCGTAAGTCAGAAGCCATCAAAAACACCTCGTGGTCGTAAGTTGGAACACATTGACCAGCTCTCGTGGTCGTAAGTCAGAAGACATCGACCACACCTCAGGGTCGTAACTCGGAAGACATCAACCACACCTCAAGGTCGTAAGTCGGAACACATCGACCAGTACTTATAGTCATAAATCGGAAGTTTCTTTTTTCTCCTTGTTTCTTTGCATTGTCTGTGATAATATAATGTTTTTTTATTTTTTAAATTAATTACTTAGAAAAAGGTAACATCCGCTACAGTGCAAAAAAAAATCAAAAGTCATCGCTTATAAACCAGTTGGAGCACGGCCGTTCAGTAAAATTAATGTAAGTAGTTAAGAAACACATAAGAAAGCATTGGCTTGTTTTTTAATGATTTTTGGCTTCGGTCTTTTTTTAGCGATTAGCAGAAAAACAGCGCCATTGCCCTTCCGTAATTATTCACGCGCCCACACGGAGGCACAGTGAACGTATCTTTCCCGGCCGTGTCAACGCCCGGGGAATCGATCGTGTTGTGTCTGTGCATATATACACACACACACTGCACTAGCTCTTTGCGCCAAGCTAAGCACCCGCCTGCATGTACGCACCGCACCGTCTCATCTCTCAACCGAGAGCGTAGGTTGCAACGCGCGCGCGGTCAACCGCCTCGCGATGGCGGCCGGGGAGATCACACCGTCGGGGAGCCGGCGGAGCTGGCTGTCGGGGGGCGCGGCGTCCATCACGCGGTCGCTGCGCGACCCGGACGACCCGTTCCGGCGGTCTGCGGCGAGCCGCGACGACGGCGACGATGAGGAGAACCTGCGGTGGGCTGCGCTGGAGAAGCTGCCAACGTACGACCGCATGCGGCGCGGCATCATCCGGAAGGCGCTGGACGACGGGAAGCGCTACGCGCCCGACGAGGTGGACATCGCCAACCTGGACCCGCGCGACGGCCGCGAGCTCATGGAGCGGGTGTTCAAGGCCGTCGAGGACGACAACGAGCGATTCCTCCGACGGTTCAGGGACCGGCTCGACCTGTAAGTACCACACGTACTCGTAAATTAGCTCGTTCAGGTAACCATGCATGCATGAGAATAAATTAACTAATTTCCCCCGTTTAACTGCGTGTCATTGCGCGACGTTTGTTTTAGTTTCTCTTTTTCATTGACCGTGAGCATTTTCGTTTTTCTTAAGCAACATTTTTTAAGGAACCATATTGTCTTTAAAATGGAAAAGTGATTCGACTCGTCAGTTGCCTGTTAGTAATCTGAGTTTTCAGGGTAAACGTGTTCCGTTTGGAGCACATGGATTTTACTAGCTATTTCCTAGCTACAGTGTTTCTGCGTTCTAAACATGACAATATTGTAACTGATGCAGGGTTGGCATCGAGCTTCCGCAAATCGAAATGCGATACGAGCACCTCTCCATCGAGGCGGACGTCTATGTGGGCAAGCGCGCGCTGCCCACGCTGCTCAACGCTGCCATCAACGCCCTCGAGGTATAAGAACTTGGAACGCTAATGAACGGTGAACCTTTTATTTTGTGTGTGTTGTGTATGTGTGACGAGGAATGCACGATGACTTGTACCCCCCCGCTAGCTGCGCACCTTATCGGTTTGGGAATCTCTCGTATGAATTGACATCCAGCGACATGAACATTTGTTCCAATCTCTCTCTCTCGCGCGAGAGGGACCCTTTTTGTTTTAATCTAATGTGAAATTTAGGGTGTTTTTTCGACAGTGATTTATAGTTTATAGTCAAAGCTGATGATTTTTACATCTAAAGCGAGCGTTTGTATGAGTGAATTGAATGCCGCTAAGCTGTTTTAAAAAGACTATCTCGATAAGCTGTTTTGAAAAGCAACAGTGAAACCATTCTATTTATTTGTTTAGAAAAATAATAAACTATAAATTATAAACTAAAAGGAATGATGTATCATCGCGTTGGAAATGGCTAATTTGATGTGAGTAGGAGCAAAAGGTGACACGTTAAGTCAATCACGTTTTTCCGAGGTTTGATTTTTAGTACCGCCTCCACTAAGCCTGTATCATTGCGTTGGTAATGGCTAGCTTGCATGGATGTGAGTAGGAGCCAAAGGTGACACGTTGAGTCAACCACGTTTTTCCGAGGTTTGATTTTTAGTACCACCCCACTAAGCCGATCGTCCTGTCTTCCAATCAAGTTCCCGGTCAAACGGAGAACGGACTCGTGCTTGCTAGCTGACCAACGGTGTAACAGAAGAGGACAATTTCTTGAAAGCTAGGCGCGGGATTCCCGTGCGTTCATCCGTCTCAGTTGGTCCGATCATGTACCGCTAACTTCTGCTCTTTCACCTGTGGGAAAAGAAATTTCTCTTCTTCTAGACGGCGTGGTAGTATATATGTCGTCTTTTACCGGTGAACGTCACGTCATTACACACTGGCGCCATCTTGAAGTACGTTTGGTTATTTATACCAAGTGATACATGTATTTGATGGTTCAAAAAAAATCATACATATATTTGATTGCTTGAATAGAACCATCGTAACCTGATAGTGGAATACAAATTTGAGAAATGTTCTTTCTTAATATTGGATTGTCCTATTCAGAAAAATAATAAAACCATATGGCACAGAATATCCTATCTATTACATCTCATCCCCACCAACCAAACATTCTCTTAACTCGCCTTGCATGTAGCTCAAAAGGTGAAAGCCAATCCCATTTCTGCCTGTGCAATATTTGGTCGCAACTGGCTTTGCACCTACTGCACGAAAGCGATACTACTGTTAGTCTACTAATAAACAGTAGTAGATGATGCATAGTAGTATGTTATATAAAAAAAGTGCAATAAAAGACATTATAATATTTGGACCGTCATGTAACTTATAAAATTATAGTATAATAAAATATAAAATACATTATAATATATAACTGATAAATATCAGTATCTAATAGAAGTGATTTATACAAATTAAAACGTTTTTATTGTTTTTAGCTTCTAAAAGCAGAAGCGACTTAACAGACCCTTAAGTCAACCAAGGCTCGGCCGGCATGTAGTGTAGCAGAGAAGCCCAACTCTGATCCAATACCACGGCCCTTCTAGAAGGCCGATGCCGCAACACTCAGAGGACTAAGCATGTGTTTGGTTCATGAGACCATGAGGGATGGGATGGGGCGGTCCTCGTTCCAGAGCTGTTTGGTTCAGAGTCAGGTGGGATGAGGGATATCCCTCTAGGGAATATTCTGTGGATATGCTCTCAAATTGGGGATGATCCTATCCCAAAAATGAGGGGATGGTGAGGGATGAAGTGGGACGAGTGACTGACAGGTAGGCCCCGTCCCTAAAAAAGCCATGGCACCAACCAAAGCCATGGAGCCGTCCACTGGCCGCCGCCTCCGTCTCCGGCAGCGGCGGCGCGGCGGGCGCGGCCGCCGTATCCTCGGTGCCCCTACTTCCACGGATTCACGCATTTGCCCGCCTCGTCTCTTCGCCATTGCGTTGTGCCCTAGGACCTAGGACGACGGCTACTAGTACTTGCCCTTGTGTTGTCCTTATGCCCACCATTCCGTTCCGTGCGGTGCGGTGCGGGCTCGCGTCGCAGCTGCGTTGGCCGTCCGCAGGTAAATCACGCGCTGCGATCCCATTCTGTTCAGCGTTGTGAATTTGTGAATTGTAAGGATCGTAATGATGCAAGTTCAATGAAATTAAGGCTGATAGCTGGTTGGTGTCACCTGTCTGGTGTATGCCGTGGCTTGTGTTACCTATGGCTCAGAATGGCTATCCCTGATGCTTTCTGACAGGGGATTGTTAGCCGGTTCGTTTCGTCGAACAAGAGGACGATTAAGATACTCAAAGATGTCAGTGGCATTCTCAAGCCATCGAGGTACACTCAACTGTTCTTTGAAACAATTTCTGTTATGGAACCCTTTTAACTAAGTAATGCTAATTTACAGTGATACCTGGCAAAATTACATACCTCTATCTGTAAATGGGGTAATAATATAATGTAAATGGGGGTAATAATATCCTGCTGGGGCACTTCCATACTAATTCAAGTAAACTATGTGCAACCTTTAGCAATCATAATTCCCAAGTGACACTGTCTGATCTAACCTATTTGACTTATACAACCATAGCTGTTCTGAAATTCATGCTTTTTCTCAATTTTTTTGGTAATAGAATAGAAACATGGCGCGTGCATCATTGATATTTTCAATGCATCCACATTATTTTTTTAAGGGAAATGCAGCCACATTATTAGCTCTGCTTGCAAAATTGCTTATAGATGTACGATATTACTGCTGATCATATTTGTCAAGCTATTTCTTCTGATTGTCATCAAATTAGTTGCTTTACTGTTATTTGATAAAAGTAGAATATTGTCGCTATTCTTTCGAACTATTGCATTAAACTACTTATGTCAGGATGACACTTCTTCTTGGACCTCCATCGTCGGGAAAAAGCACACTTATGCGAGCACTAACTGGGAAGCCTGATAAAAATCTCAAGGTTTCACTTTTACTCATGTAGTTTAATCGACTTTCTTTTGGTTATGTGTGCTTGCCATATGCTAAGTCACTCCAACTGCTACAGGAGTCTGGCAATATCACATACTGTGGTCATACATTTTCAGAGTTCTATCCTGAAAGGACTAGTACGTATGTCAGTCAGTATGATCTACACAATGCAGAGATGACAGTAAGAGAGACATTGGACTTCTCGAGACGATGCCTAGGCATTGGTGCTAGATATGATATGCTCTCAGAATTAGCAAGAAGGGAGCGAAATGCAGGCATTAAGCCTGACCCTGAGATTGATGCTTTCATGAAGGCAACCGTAGTAGAAGGAAAGGAGACTAATGTTATCACTGATCTTACTCTCAAGGTGAGGTTCTATTGTTATTTAACTTTCTTCAAGTTATCATAGCATGGTTTAGGCGTGCCAGCCTCAACTTGTCTGTTTGTTTCTTTTATTGATCTATTAAAATGAAGTTGTGCTTGAATTTATTTTCTTTTACCTTTTTTTTTACAAGAAGTGCACATGTATCACTTTGATAGTGGCACAGATATGAAAATTAGTACTTCTGTTCCTGATGCAAACCGAGTCTCCACAATCATCTGTGATTCGCTGTGCTAATTGAGCTTATAAATCTCTGCAGGTGCTCGGGCTTGACATTTGTGCTGATATTATTGTTGGTGATGAGATGAAAAGGGGCATTTCTGGTGGCCAAAAGAAACGTGTGACAACTGGTATGCGTGCTTATCATGCACATTAAAATATAACAGAAATGATTGACCATTTCCCCCATGAAATTCTCTTCACGCACTTCATCTTAAGTCATAACTAGTATAACCTAGATAAGTAGATATAGAGAATTGTCTGCATAAACTGGCAGTTATTTATCTCAAATAGATTTTTGGGATTTCCGTGTGTATATCCTTTCTCCAGTGACAGAGCTACGATTTTACCCAATGGGATCTAATTACACATGATACAACCCTGTTAGGTCTACTCCCTGTATTTCTCAGTACCTTTATTACTATAATTCAACAAAAATTTGCAACAACTTTTGGGATCAGCCTACAAGGTGGTTGCACCACTGCTTTTCTCTGTTACAATATTGCTAACTGTCTATTTTCTAAGATATTGTACATGAAATGTTTTATCACTTGCATAATGAATCCTGATATCACGTCATTGACATATCAACAGTCCTAAGCTTGTACTTTTGAAATTGCTTTGATTATAGGGGAGATGCTAACTGGACCTGCAAGAGCTTTGTTCATGGATGAAATATCTACTGGGCTTGATAGTTCTAGCACATTTCAGATTGTAAAATACATCAGACAGATGGTCCATGTGATGAATGCTACAGTGATGATCTCTCTCCTCCAGCCTCCACCTGAGACCTACAATCTATTTGATGACATCATTCTGCTATCAGAAGGGTACATAGTTTACCATGGGCCACGAGAGAACATCCTCGAATTCTTTGAGAGTGCTGGTTTCCGGTGTCCTGAACGGAAAGGAGTCGCTGACTTCCTTCAAGAGGTTACTTCCAGGAAAGATCAACAGCAGTACTGGTACCATGACCAGGAGCATTATCGTTATGTGTCAGTTCCTGAGTTCTCTCAGCTTTTCAAGGCATTCCATGTCGGGCAAAAGCTCCAGAAAGAGCTGCAAATTCCTTACGACAAATCTAAAACACATCCTGCTGCGCTGGTTACCAAGAAGTATGGGTTATCTAGCTGGGAGTCGCTCAAGGCAGTGTTGTCAAGAGAGTGGTTGCTGATGAAGCGCAACTCCTTCCTCTACGTATTCAAGTCTTTTCAATTGCTTGTCCTGGGACTTGTGACCATGACTGTGTTTTTCAGAACAAAGATGCACCACGGGAAATTTTCTGATACCACCAAATTTAATGGTGCTTTGACTTCTTCTTTGATCACAATCATGTTCAGTGGACTTGCTGAGCTTCAAATGACTATAAAAAAGCTACCAGTATTCTACAAACAGAGAGACTACTTGTTCTTTCCAGCATGGACCTTTGGAGTTGCAACCATAATCTTAAAGCTTCCCTTTTCACTTCTGGACACATCCATTTGGACACTAGTCACATATTATGTTATAGATTATGCACCTGCTCCAGGAAGGTAGCTGATCTACTTCCTTCCCACACCTTTTAATTTTAAATAATTTTATATGAGGAGAATTTGTTGTAGTTTTTTTGTAATTGATGAGTTCATCTGTCCTGTTTACTGATTTCAGGTTCTTTAGCCAGCTTCTAGCAAACTTTTGGACCCACCAGATGGCTGTGGCCATGTTCCGGTTGCTAGGTGCAATTTTAAAAACGATGGTCGTAGCTAATTCATTCGGAATATTTGTGCTGCTCATTGTTTTCTTGTTTGGAGGATTTCTCATCCCCAGAAGTAAGTATGTCATTGTGTATTTTAGTTCCCTTGGCCCAATAAGTTAACTAGCCACAGTTATGGTTCGTTAGAAACAAAATATCTCCCTTGAAGATAGAGAAACTTTATTGTTGGGGTTTTCGTCTTATTTCCTCTGAAGATTCCAATGTGGACTACTATTAACTTCCATTTCTTACCGGGTTTCTTGATATTTATGTTCATAGGTGACATTAAACCATGGTGGATTTGGGGATATTGGACATCTCCCATGATGTATAGCAATAATGCCATATCAGTCAATGAATTCCTTGCCAGTAGGTGGTCTATTGTAAGTTTTTTGTTACCACACTAATTTTCTTTCTCTAAATTTAACATTTTTCTATATTAGAGACAGACAAAAGCACAAAACCATTGATCACAAGACAAATATTTCTGATATATTTTGTTCGTATGCACACACCAAAGAAAAATCAGAACACCCTATAAGTTTTGTCACTTCAAATTTCTAGGATGCTGATATATCTAAACATAATAGAATCTGGAACTAATATCACTTCTTAACTGCAGCCAAACACTGACAGAAACATCGATGCACAGACGGTCGGGGAGGCTTATCTCAAATCCAAAGGCTACTTTACGGGTGAATGGGGGTATTGGCTTTCCATTGGAGCCATCATAGGATTTATGATTCTTTTCAACATTCTCTACCTTTGCGCTCTTACATTCCTAAGCTGTAAGCACCTTTCCTTTTCCTGGCATTTTCACTTGTTTGATGCCTAGGTGACGCACTCATATTCTATTTTTCTTACAGCTGGTGGCAGTTCAAATACTGTGGTTTCTGATGATGCCGCAGAAAATGAGTTGAAAACAAAATCAACAAATCATGAACACATATCCCAGGTTACCCATGGTAAGATAGTAGCAGATGCATCTCTTCACCATCTTCAATCCATATTGTTTATCCCATCTCCATTTTGTATCAAGTTGTTGATGTTTTCTTTTTTTTCAAGAAGGCCCCATTTGGATGGGAATTCTAGGAAGTTTGGAAAGGAAACATCCACTCTCACTGGATGTTTGGTTTCTTATGAAATTCCTATGAGGATCCTACATTTCAAATGGGCCAGAAATTATGTTATGGCTTGCTTCATCATTCATATATGTTGCTCACACTGGCATATTTATGTGCATGCAGTTTTGTTTCTACTACTATTTTTAATCTGTTTATGTATCTGCCATCTCAAAATTTATCCTGTTTCCACATCATTGTGTAAGGTAAAAATGGAGCAGCAAACAGGAGAACCCAGACAGGAATGGTGCTGCCATTCCAGCCTCTTTCACTTTCTTTCAACCACATGAACTACTATGTCGACATGCCCGCTGTAAGTTGATCTTCTAAAAAGATGTCCCAACTTTTTGACATAACCAGATAGTGCAAAGTGAGTAAGACACATCGAAGATGGAGTAGAAATTAGTTTGTTTCGCTTCCTCTTATTAGGGTCCCGTTTGGCAGAGCTCTAGCTCTAGGAAATCTGTAGATTTCCTAGAGCTGGTCATCTGTAGCTCTAGGAAATTCTGGATCTAAAGTTGCAGGCATGTTAAGTGCATTTACTGACTCATTTCATTTATATTATATATTAAATAAAAATATTTAAATCACTTTAATTTAGTCAACAAACTACAGATCCAGCATAGATCTCGGAGCTAGAGCTGTGCCAAACAGGGGATAAATATTTGCATCTTTTCTAGCCTGGACGTTACCTCTTGAGTCATGTGATGATCATCCATTGAACTAAAGGAGTAACTCTTATGGCTTTAATCAAGGAATACAGTTCAGCTATGAACTTGAAATGCAAAATCTTGCTTTGTAGGAAATGAAGGCACAAGGATTCACAGAAAGCCGCCTCCAGCTTCTATCTGACATTAGTGGTGCATTTAGACCTGGTGTTCTGACCGCATTAGTTGGTGTTAGTGGAGCTGGAAAGACCACTCTAATGGATGTACTGGCTGGAAGAAAGACAAGTGGAACCATTGAGGGAGATATCAGGCTCTCTGGTTACCCTAAAAAACAAGAAACTTTTGCCCGTATCAGTGGCTATTGTGAACAAACTGATATCCATTCACCAAATGTTACTGTTTATGAATCTCTTGTTTATTCTGCTTGGTTGCGCCTTTCCTCAGAAGTTGATGAGAATACTAGAAAGGTACGTGTTCTATTGTTTTGTTGTGTGGACTCCATGTGCATGAACTCTTGATGCTGCTAGAGGAATATAACCGTGTTACTTGTAGTTTTATGTGTGTGCGAGGGGAGGGGGACAGGTGGGCAGGTGGGGGTGGGTGCGTGTGTGGGTGGATGCGCGCACGCGTGTGTGGTGTCCATTAACTGACACTCTGCTTATTGATCCCTAATTATATACCTTTCAATGTGCTTATTGAAAGAAAAGAAGAACAAGTTTCTTTTTTCCTTTAAAAAGGAGTATTTTTTTCTCTACCCTAGCACGAAAACTTAAGAGCTTTCCTCAATTTTGACCTATATTAAGAAAAGTTTTACATATTGAATACTGAGCTTCAATTTGCCTAATACATCCTTTCTAGACTGTGTAAAGTGAGATGATCCTGAGGCTGGAATGGATCGATTCATTTGATATCTCTATATGTTGATATATCAATGTGGTCTGTATTATGAGTGACACATCATGAGATCATATTGCTTTTGTTATGGTGTGACAAGCCATGACTAGGATGTGGTGCATGGCAGCATGTCATTAATTAGGATTAGAGTAATTAGTTTCCTTGTTATTTGGGTTTGCTTCTTTTTAGGTTATTTTCGTGTATTAGGGATAAGTTTTCTATTATTAAAGATTAGTTTCCTTAATTAAGAGATACATTTCTTAGGCGTCAAGTCTAGCTATCCCTATAAAAGAGACACCATTGTATCTATTAGCTTTAAGCAAAGATAACTAAAGTTAGTTCCTAACCGGTCGGCAGAAAGATCAGAGTCTCGTTGTTCGTCGAGCTTAGAGGGATATTCCTCACTTTCCTGGCTATCAGGCCTCAGAGCCTCTTTACTATGTCAAGGAAGAGCCCTGCCAGTGGCTAGGTGAGGGCGAACGCTCTACTCTTGGTCCTTGGATCCGTATTCAACCAATGATCACAACAGCTTTCCTATATATACTTCAAATATACATATTACTTATTACATTGTTGTGAACACCTTTTTTGGTTTTTATTTGAGTTCGTATGATACTGATACTGATGAAAAGATGCAACATTTCGTATCTTGGGAGTTGAAAGCTCAAATTCTTTCTGATAAAATCATTTTCACTGTAGGTGTTTGTGGAGGAAGTGATGTCGCTAGTTGAGCTTGATGTATTGCGTGATGCTCTGGTTGGTCTCCCTGGTGTTAGTGGGTTATCGACTGAACAAAGGAAGAGGCTGACAATTGCTGTAGAACTAGTTGCAAATCCTTCAATTATCTTCATGGACGAGCCAACTTCTGGCCTTGATGCTAGAGCTGCAGCAATTGTTATGCGTACTGTGAGAAATACAGTTAACACAGGTCGAACTGTGGTTTGCACAATCCATCAACCCAGTATTGATATCTTTGAGTCTTTTGATGAGGTCCTTGCAGCTTCACTCATGTTCTCTCGTCTTATTTCATCTTTTATTTTTAACTCTGCAAATCTATACTGAAAAATGGCTATGTTTTTCAGCTTCTATTGCTGAAGAGGGGAGGACGGGTCATATATGCTGGCAAGCTTGGTCACCATTCTGACATACTAGTTGAATATTTCGAGGTGAATTGTCTTTGACAATATGTATCAATTTGTGATAACCAAGTTCTAATATGTTCACTATCAGTATTGCTAAAATCAGTTATAACTCCACAACTAGTGTGGGCCCATGCAATTCTTCTGGGTATATTTGGGTGGGATTATTAGCCTGAAAATATGCATATTATGTCTTCTAGGTCATTTCTAATAATGCAGAAAGAGAATATGTAGATAAATTTTGGTGTCCATGGTTGTATATACGCACCATCTAGTTGGGATACATTATGATATAAAGTCAATATATTTTTGGCTGAGTGATTCTTGGAAACTGCTTTATCCATTTGAGTCAAACTCTTTCATATACCACTTCAGGAATTACCTAAGATGTGGGATATAATGATTTGTCATTGGTGAAGATATACAATACATAATATGCAATGGAGAGGACCGTACTTCACATGAGACAACAAAAGGATACTTCTAATGTATATTCTCCTGCAGGCAATTCCAGGTGTTCCAAAAATCACAGAAGGATATAACCCAGCTACATGGATGCTGGAAGTTAGCTCTCCTCTAGCTGAGGCTAGCCTGAACATAGATTTTGCTGAAATTTATGCCAATTCTGCACTTTACCGGTAAATAGACTAGCAATGTTGTTTTATTAACAATTTTTAGTAAAATTGTTCTTAGTTTGACACCATTTAAACTGTGAATTATTTGGATGGTCAAACAAACAAAACAGGAATTTTCCATTTTTACATTTTTTTCATGAATACGTTCAGGGGCAATCAAGAACTTATTAAGGAGTTGGGCGTTCCACCGCCAGGCAGCCAGGATCTCTTGTTTCCTACCAAATATTCTCAGAATGTCCTAAATCAGTGTGTGGCAAATGCATGGAAGCAATTCCGATCATATTGGAAGAATCCACCCTATAACGCTATGCGTTATCTTATGACGCTTCTCTATGGTTTTGTGTTTGGTACAGTCTTTTGGCGCAAGGGAAAGAATATGTATGATACTACTTTATATTCCTATTTGTCTTCAAATTCATTTCATTTATCTGTTCTAATTAGTCAATGTGTGGAATAATGTTAGACCAATGACCCACTGCGCTAATGCATCTTGGTTTGATCTGTTGATATTTTTCAATTTGTACAGAGAGTCCCAGCAGGACTTGTACAATCTACTTGGAGCCACCTATGCTGCAGTTTTCTTCCTTGGAGCTGCAAGTTTGCTCTCAATTCTGCCTGTTGTATCTATTGAGAGGACAGTCTTCTACCGTGAAAAGGCAGCAGGGATGTACTCTCCACTGTCTTACGCGTTTGCACAGGTAATTTTCTTATGAGTTCTCTTTTCTTATTTACTTTACTACCCATGTATTGACTGGAATACTATCATCTGGACAAACATTAATCTTGTTTCAGACAGAAGTACTTACATCCAAGTTAAGAACAGGCCAACAAAATGTTGAACAGAAGAGAATCTTATTTGTCTTTCACAGTTTTCAATTATTTGATAGAGAAAGAGGAAAATTAATGATTAAATATTGTTGTGTAGAAATGTTGAAGTAACTGAGTGCATAAGCCATGACTACATTTAAATACTTCATCAGCTATTTATACTTTTTCCCAACGATCAGCGAGTGCATCTAGTTAGCTTCCTATATGGTGAGCTTTTAGAACATCTGTAATATGCATTTTCATCATGTTATCTTACAAATAGTTTTTCTTTCTCATGGTTGTTACCAAAGTCTTACCTGTACAAAAATATGTACTCAAAACTTCTACACTGAAATTGGGTGATGTTTACAGGCAGTTGTTGAGTTTGTCTACAGTGCAGCTCAGGGTGTTCTGTATACCATCCTCATCTACGCCATGGTTGGCTATGAGTGGAAGGCAGACAAGTTCTTCTACTTCCTGTTCTTTATCATTGCGAGCTTCATCTACTTCACATTGTATGGCATGATGCTGATTGCATGCACTCCCTCCCAAATGCTCGCGAGCATTCTTGTTTCATTCACTCTCACTCAATGGAACATTTTTGCCGGGTTCCTCATATCCCGACCGGTAGGCACTTCACTGAGCTCTGGTGTTACAGCACACTTCTCTTGGTACTAACTAGGTTAGGATGAGTTTGTGATACATCTCTAAAATGTTTTCGCTCTTGCAGCTCATACCTGTTTGGTGGAGATGGTTCTACTGGGCTAACCCGGTTTCCTGGACCATCTACGGTGTCGTCGCATCACAGTTTGGCAACGACAACCGCATGGTGACAGTCCCTGGTGAAACTGGCGGCGTGGTGGTGAAGGATTTCTTAAATGAGAAGCTGGGCTTCAAACACGACTTCCTCGGCTACCTTGTGCTGGGGCAATTCGGCTACATCCTCCTCTTCTTCTTCCTTTTCGCATACGGCGTCAAGAAGTTGAACTTCCAGAGGAGGTAGCAGGGTGAACAGCCGGATGTGAATCCAAAATCACCTCTTGTCCCGTCATTTTTTTTAGTGTGAAGCAAATGCAGCAACCTACTGTATACTATATTTTCCTGCAGAGATAGTCTGATTGAGAGCAGCTAGCTTGTATTGCATTTCAGATATAACATGTAACTGCTCAATGTGATGTAAATAGGTATATGTCCCTTTCCATTATGAATGATGATCATATCTACAAACGGATTATAAATGGGCCAACTATCGCAGGGTAGAATGCACTGGATGCCCGGGACCATGTTACTATTGTTTCTTGTCCTTCGTATTTGGTCTTTTCGATTTTTGCCAATATATAAGCTGCAGAACAGCAGAAGGATTCTTTTTTCCGTGTCACAGCTGATTACACCTTTTTTTTCTATTTTGCTAGTTAGGTGCTTGTGCCTTACAACGAAAACTTAAATTTTGCATCAATAATTATGTGAAATGTGTACTATTCGTGTCTAACATACTATTCACTCGATGTGCAATCATTAAAGCATATACTAACTGTGTTTAACGCCTGGAGAGCCTCCGAGACGAAGTACACGGGCAGCTGGAGGGCCCCCTCCTCGAGGATGAGGATTGCGATGGCTGCTGTTGTGGTGGCGGCGAGGTACAGCAGGAGGGGAGCCTCTAGTGCTTGGACAACCAAAGTGGGAAGACTTACGAGGTGCTTCTTGAGGTCATTGAAAGCCTTCACACAGTCGTCATCCCAATGAAACCCATCACAGCCGCGTAGGGTCTGGAAGAATGGCAGGTCTTGCTATAGGAAGCGACTCAACGCTGCCATGCGCACGATGAGCCTCTGGACCTCCCTCGTCATCTTGGGCAGCTCTATGGAGAGGATTGCGTCGACCTTGTTGAGGTTTGCCTAAATGCAGCGCCCGGACACCAGGAAACCCAAGAGCTTCCCAGCTTGCACGCCGAAGATGCACTTGTCGGGGTTGAACTTGATGCCCGCTTGCCTAAGGTTGTCAAAAGTCTCCTGAAGATCTTGACTGTGGGAGGCAAGCTGTCTAGTCTTTACAACCACGTCATCGACATAGGCTTCGACATTCCTCCCAAGCTGGGAGGCTAGTGCGAGCGTGACGAGGCACGTGAAGGTGGTGCCTGCGTTTTTTAAGCCGAAGGGCATTCTAACAAAGCAGTATGTCCTTACCGGCGTTATGAAGCTGGTCTTGTCTTTGTCGTCCTTGGCCATGTGAATCTGATGGTAGCTGGAGTATGCGTCCAGGAAGCTCATGAGTTCACATCGTGCTGTGGCGTCCACCAGCTGATCTATGCGTGGCAACGGGTAGTTATCCTTCGAACACGCCTTGTTGAGGGCGGTGAAATCAATACACATGCGCCAGGCCCCGCTAGCCTTCTTCACCAGCACCAGGTTAGCAAGCCAGTCCGGGTGTTGGACTTCACAGATGACTCCGGACTGAAAGAGCTTCGCCACCTCTGCCTTGGCCGCCTGTTGCCACTCTATTGACATACGCTAGAGTCTCTGCCTGACCGGCTTAGCGTCAGGGTGGACCGCCAAAGTGTGTTCGATGAGGGTGCAGTCCACGCCCTTTATGTCGTTGGGGACCATGCGAAGATGTCCGTGTTGTCCCGGAGTACCCGGAGTAGATCTTGCTCAACTTCCAGGGGAAGGCCCTCGCCGATGGACACGCACCGACCTTCGGTGTGCAGGGGCACCCTCTTGACCTCGCCGTCCGGCTGGGGCTTGGGCGTCCATCCCAGGGCAGAAAGCATGTCTACCTTGGGAGTATCGGTGAGCACATGCACCTTTCGATGCGGGCATTGAGTACCAAGCTCTATATGCCGGGAAGGTCTTGGTCATCGAAAGCGGTAATGATACCCTGCGGGCCCGGGAGCTTCATGCACAGGAAGCCGTGGTTCAGGACTGCTCCAAAGGAGTTGAGGGTCGGGCGTCCCAATATGGCGTTGTAGGGTACGGGAGGTCGACGACGTTGAAGGTGACGTCCTTGCTCCTCGAGTTGTCGTCCTGGCCAAAAGACACTTGCAGCCGTATCTGGCCCAAGGCCTTCAACGGCTGACCCCCGAAGCCTTGTAATGGGATTCCTGAGGGGCCTAACTGGCTTCGGGGGATTCCCATCTGGTCGAAGGTCCGCGAACAAAATGTCAGAGGAGCTGCCTCCGTCGACCAGGACACGCTTAGCATCGTAGCCTGCGATGGCGGCCTGGATGACCAGGGGGTCTTGATGAGGGAAGTCCATGCCCTTTGCGTCGGCAGGCGTGAAGGTAATATCGTGCTGCGCCCATGCCGGTGGTGTCTGTGCTGGATATGCCGCCACATGGTGCAACCGACGCGTGTAAGTTTTCTGCTGTCGCGCCGATGAAAACTCCAGCGAAGAGCTCCCAGAGATGACATTTATGACCCGGTGTTGGGCTCCCTCCGGGGTCTGAATCCGCAGGGGCCCTCGTGAGGCTGCTGCACATGGGCCACCACTGGTGGGCCTGCTTCCAGGGCTCTATCCCTGGGGACGCTTTGGCGAAGCATCACAATGGTGGGACATGTCCGCGTGAGGTGGTCATCGTGGCCATGCACTTCACACAACAGGTCGTACTGCTGACCATCTCCTTCAGCGCGGGCCCTATCGTCGCAGCCCCGGCCGCGCCCGCTCCCCCGGTCTCTACGACCCCATCCTCGGCCAGCGGGGCGATGTCATCGGAGCCGCCCCTTGATGTCGAAGACGTAACGGGCCTTCTGAGACCTACGCTGGTTGCGCTTGGGCTTGTCATTCGCCGAGTCCTATTTACGTTTGGCGGTATCCTTCGAAGGGTCCTGCTTGTGGTCAGAGGTGTCCTTCGAGGACTCCTGCTTGCACTTGGAGGTGCTCTTCGGTGAGTCCTCCGTTTGATTGGTGTCGGAGTCATTGCCCCTACGCCGCTGTGCATCCTCCTCTGTCCTCGCTTACTTTTCCATCTTGTCAAAGAGCTTGGCCACCGTCTTTATCGACTTACGTGTATTGTACTGGACCAGCGGCCCTGGGCGGAGGCCTTGGATCGCTGCATTGATAATAGTAGTCTCGTTGATGTCCTTGACCTAGTAGCGAACCTTGGTGAAGCACTTGAAGTACTCTCAGAGCTTTTCCGAGGGCTTTTGTTTGATGGCGAAAAGTTGATCTACGTCGACGTGCTCGATGTAGTTTCCTTGGAAGTTGTTGTAGAGGCAATCGCAGATCTGCTTCCACGCGTGGATGGAGTTCGGCTCTATGGTAAAAAAAACCACAAGAGCACCACTCCTTGCAACGCCAGGGGCAGTCCCTTCGCCTTGGTGGAGTCATCCCCACTAGTAGCTTCGATGGTGGTTTTGTACACACGCACGAACTCCCTAGGGTCCGTGTCGCCCTTATACGGCTTGATGGTGGGGAACTTGAAGTCCTCCAGCCATGCCGACTACTGTAGGCCAGCGAAGAGGGGGGACTCTGGATCAACGCGTCGAAGTGGGACGCGGCTAGATGTGGGAGCGTCACGGCTGTCTGCCCAATCCGGTGTAGGCTCCACCGCCGCTACCAACGGGATTTGCTGGCTCCGTGCCTCCTGTTGGCTCCGAGCCTCTTGCATCTCCTGCACAGCCCCTCAGAGGTCCGCCAGCTCGCGCTACAACGTGCCGAGGGCCGCTAGCAAGGCATTTTTCACTGTCGAGGTGGTTGCACGAATCTGGGCGTTGGCGCGAACCACCGGGTTGGCGGCGACTACGACTTGTGCTCCGGAGCTGCTCGGCGAGCTGGTGCGATGGGCCCCAAGGTCGGTAACGAGGCCAGTGTTGCCCCCGGAGCCACCTGCCGCTCCCGCACTAGGCGCTGGGTCGCTAGCCATGCCAGCGTGGGCATCGGCGTCACAGCTCCAGCCAACCCGGGCGGCCCCACCGAGGCCAGCTGCCGTGCCAGCGGTGAGGTCAGCCACCGTGCACGCGGATGTCAACATCGGCAGTCGTGACGCCAACATTACCATCCGCGCCAGTTGCTGACGTAGATGCCCTGGCGTTTGTGAGCGCTGCCGTCATGCTCCTCTTCTTCCTTGCCGTCGATGAAGCTTTCTTAGGTGCCATCACTTCTCAAATCTCAAGGTTTGCTCTCCGTCGTCCCCACGGACAGCGCCAAAACCATTGCTTGTAGTATTATAATGCAAAGGAGTAAACTGAGTCATCTCAGATATCTATGTTCCATCATCTGGTATGCTGATTCTAACAAACCAAATACAAGGAAGAACATATGAAGTTAGAAGAAGTGATGCACCATCTGCACTAACCTATTGTTTTTTGTATAATTTGAGAAATTTTAGTACACAGGCCGTACTTTCAGTGCAAATTAAAAAAGAGAGAAAATACCCAATTCCCATTGGAAGAGCAAATAATATCCACCGGCACAGTGATTGGGCAAGTATATCTCAACTGTTTCATGATACCAAACCATTCACCGTCACATGGGACATATCACATCACTAATTATGAAACAGACATGTTGCCATAAAATTTGACCAAGATAAGTAGACAAAGGTGAAAAAGTTTAGGATGGGCTTGATGGATAGCCCTGATCTTACAAGGCCCACTTCGGTTGCCCGCCCACAATATTTTAATCCGCGCGAGAAGGAATATTAGAGAGCACAAAGGGGAAAAAAGAAAGGCAAAAGGTGAGAGCATTGGCCCTTCCATTTGTTTATTTATACTTATTCACTCACTGCCTAGGTTACTACTGATGTTATACTAGACCACCACTACTGCTGCTTCTTGCTTCTTTGCTTGTACTAGCTAAGCCTCTCCTCCCTCCCAATCTCTCTCTCCCTCTTCTCTCATCTTCCGCTCCACCGAGGAGGTCGCTCTGCGAGGTTTGATTCTCTCTTGCTCTTCTTCTTCCTCCTGCTGCTAGGATCATACATGTGTATGTGTTCTATTCAGCTCTAGTGATTTGATGTTGAGCTTTGTGGTATGGATCGAGTGGCTGTTTGAGGCCTTGAGCAGATGGAATTTCTTATTTCTGATGTAGCCCCCCTGAATTTTTGAGCTTGTTTTTAGGGGAATAGGGTGGTCAAGGTCAAGAGCATGTTATAGACTTTCCCTTCTTGTAGGTTCAGGTGCTTATTGGGTTGTCTGGTTGCCTAATTTTGATATTGATTAGGCGACCGCGGGAGGCGGTGGCGTGATGAGAGCGCACCAATTGTGAGGTAGGGGCGGGAGGCATGGGGAAAGGGAAGAAGTGGATGACCGTTCGGTGGATGCCGGCGGTGACTATGGGTCGGGTGGTGGATGGCGTGCCGTGGCTAGGGGTGGGGAAGTGTCGAGACCCGAATATGCAAATCCGGACCTCTTTGTGTATACCACACTAGTCCAGGATCACGCTAGTGCACATAGTGTACATATAGATGAAATATCGACCATACACTCGATTAATAAAGGAAATGACAAAAATATTATTAAGTATCAAAGTTGCGACCTTATGGCCAATCTTACAATTAATAGCGTGAAGAACTTAAGAAACTAGCAGCCGAAAACAAAAGAAAAGCATAGTAGCCATTCGACATGCACACAGGTAATCGACTGGAGAGCGAAGTTCTAATCCATAAAGTCATCAAAGTATCCTCCTTCAAGTACCTTCTGCTGATATGGTTCATCTTCTTCAACTGAGCAACAATAAACATAAAACCGTGAGTACATTGGTACTCAGCAAGTCGTTTGTAATAAAAAATGCAATATAGTATGCAAGGCTTACCGAAGGATGGCTGAGTGGTTATTTTGCAGAAAACAATAATTTGGAATAAATACAATAAATAGTTTGAAAGCAAACTTTGAAAATGATTAATAAGTAAATAAATAAATAAATTAAGAGTAACCACAAGTGAATTGACCATTCACTCCAATGAACCACCCGTGAACTAACCGTTCACGTAATGAACTATTAGTGAACTAACCATTCACTTCCTAACTTAATCTAGCCAAGTTTTTATAAAAACTCTACCCCTCATATGAAATCACCGAGCATTGTCCATAACCGGGGATACGGCTATTCGAATAGTTTTACACTTTGCAGAGGATGCACAACTTTACCCACATGATATGTCCTTCTTATAGTGTCACTAGTATAACATGCTTCCTTAGACGTGCCAACTAAGAAATTCACAACAAAGCATTTATTGTGCTGTGGACTCGGTGGATGGTAAAGCTAGTCTACGGTGAACTTGGCTCATGAAATAGTGCACGGTGACTGGGCTTAGATGACGTGGTAGGTGACTGGGCAACTAGGGCTGAGGTGGCATGTAACTCAGCTTGGTCTACGGGTTCACAGAATAGTGGATCTAGCACGTGGAACCCACCCGTCAGTGGTGCAAGATCGAGGAGGTTGACTTGAGGGGGGTGAATAGGCGGTTTAAAATTCTCTTCAAGTTAATATTAAAAATTCAAGATCTTTCCTATTTGCCTAAACCAAATAAACAATACGGAAGTTTAAATCAATTTGGTTTAGCTTAAATAGTGCCTAAGACAAGCAAATTCGCCTGAGTGCACCAACAATACTAACCTAGGCCAATGTTTGCAATCCTAGGTTTACAAGCAATCAAAATAATACTAAGTAAATTGCTCGAATGTAAAAAGAGAATAAGAAAGCAAACCACAAATGACACTATCTCTTTTTACGGTGGTGTTCGGAGACTTGCCGGTCTCCCCTAGTCCACATTGAGGTAAGCCCGAATAAATCGGACCGGCTCCATGAATTAAGCCAAAATGCCTCGAATCCACTAGTGGTAGCTCTTTCTCGCTCCGGGTAGTGAGCTTCAACCTTCACATCTTTGTCAGGTCTTCTCACAACCTTCTTTGAGAAGATCACCGCGCAAGACGCCTCCAACGCCGTTTAGAAGTCGGTAAACTCCAATAGTAACAAGTCGATGACTCTCACTTGAACGAATCAAGAATCACAGCTCAACAGACACAAAGTCCACCACCAAGTGCAACACATGCACTAGGTTTACACTCTTCTCACTCTCTAAGTGCAACACATGCGCATAAGTGAAGAAGACTAGCTCTTAGCTCAAGGAATGGTAGAGTAGCACCAGCAACCTTCCCTCAACAGCCCTTGAGGGGGTATTTATACACCTCCCTCAAAAACTAGCCGTTAGAAAGGAGAGAGGGCAAAAATTAGCACAAGGGCCGGAAGTACCGCTGGTACTTCTGCCCTCCCAACAGCTACAAAAACTAGCCATTGGGCTGGAAAACCAGTCAGACTGTCCACACAAGGTCCGGTCAGACCGCCACAAGGACTGGTCAGACCGCTCTCAAAAAATTAGCGGAGTCGCTCCCTAGAAAAAAATGTACCGCACGAAGAAGCGGTAGTTCCGCTGGCCGGTCAGACCGCTCTTACCATGCCGATCTGACCGCTGTGCACATGCCGGTCTGACCGCCCGCATGAGGCCGGTCTGACCACTGGTATGGGGCCAGTCTGACCGCCCGTTTCAGCCTGATCTGACCGCTCTGCTGACGGCCTAGGTTAAACAGATTTGGCCAGTCTGACCGAATGCACAAGGCCGGTCAGACCGCCACCTTTAAGACAGTTTCTAAAGCTTAGAATATATTGCATATTTCTCAGCCAACCTTGCACAAAAAGCATTGCAAGATATAGAAATATACATCTAAGATTAACATGTGACTTCCAATAAATCATAGAACATATCCTCAAGTATATTTTGGAATCACATCACCGGAAACGACATGGATTTAACCAAATTCAAATTTGCATTTTCATGCTTAAGTCACATGTAGTAACAACATTTACATGAGCTACAATAATTTGAGAGACACATCTCAAATATTAGCATCATGCCTCAAGGAGGGGAATAACATGGACTTCGACATGTTGCAAAACACATTCGCAAACATTAAGTCACATGTCACAAAGGATTTATGCATGAGCTTCAATATTTTCAAATCACATTCAAAATATTAGCATCATGCAATGGAGAGAGAGCTAGAGCAATAGTGCGAGCTATTAACACTTGTTATGTTTAAGCTACTAGTCGCGACCACTCTTAATAGTACGGCATTCTATACTAGCAACCCGATCTTCCAACCAAACACCAAGATTGGTAAAAGACTAGGAACATATCCTTAGCCCTAGCTATTCATACTTTGCTTTACGCATTCCACTTAAAGCTCTACAACGTATGTTTCAACTTCAACTTTGGGTCATGACTTTTCAACACATGTGAAGTCTTTACAATGCTTGAGAATAATCAACCGTATGAACTCATCTTAAATCATCCATCACTGTGAGACATATCTTGTTCATTTATCTCAATGAAAATATTAGTCCCACAATTCGATTGTCATTAATTATCAAAACATGTCATTAACGCATAATGACGGGTCTAGATTCTTCAAGTGGCTTGGTGCACGGTGGATTCAGTTGATGGAGAAGGCGATTCGTTGGTTAGGCGTAGGTGTGGGGTGACGTGAATGGCATGTGAACTGAGGTGATGCACAGTGCGTGAACGGAGGGGACTAGCCAGTGAGATGGTGGCGCGAGATTGGAGAGGAAAGATCAGCTCGGTGGTGGTCTCACCTGTGGCGAGGATGGCTCGATGAGCAACGGCGGATTGCTGATCAACAGGGATGACGAACGGCGAAGATGATGACCTCACTAGTGTTGAAGATGAAAGTGGCAACGCAAACAAACTCTAGCGCCTAAGCTTGACGAGGACGATGGTGAGAGCGAGCGGCTACGGGACGTAGAGATCAAGGGGGTGGCACGGCTTTTATGCACGGATGCCCAGGAGTCCTAGGCAAAAACGGACACTGAGTCTAGGAAGAAGACGGCCAGTGGCGCACGGGGAGTGAACGTGGACGCCAAGATAAGTTCACCTCGTGCATGGGTCAGTGAACGGGGAAACATGCATAGTGCACAAACCATTGGATGCATGACACATGACACAACAAGCGGTCGAGGATAGGACAGACGAAGACCATCGAGTTAGGCGCTCGGATGGCGCATGTGACAAGGATCGGTCAGTCGGCGCCGATGGGCAGCGGAGGAAAAGTGGGTGGTGAGAGAAGATGGGCTGGCTAGGGTTTCAGCCCAAGGCCTTTAGGAAATTTTAAATAGGTTTTGTAATTCTAGAAATTGCTAGAAATTCAATTGAGCTCTAGAAAATAGCAAATAACTCCGAAGAAATCTCAAAAAATTTCAGAAAAATCCTTGAGACTCAAAGAACTAAAATAAAATACTTTAAGCAAATGTTCATGTTTATTTTAGTCATATTAAATCCTTTTAATTAATAAAAATTAATTTTAATCTTTAATTAAATCTAAAAAATTTACATGGTGAATTTTCTTTTAAAAGCTTTGAATAAACTCTGGTAAGCGAGATGTTACAAATCCCCCCCCCCTTAAACAAAATCTCAACCCCGAGATTCTGGCTCACTAAGAGATTAGGTTTGGAAACTCTGCTATGAGATTCTCCTTACACTCCCAGGTGGCTTCCTCTTCGAAGTAATTGCTCCACTGAACTTTGCGAAGATGAACAACCTTACTCCTGGTCACACGCTCGGACACTTCCAAGATTCTAACAGGGTGCTCCTTGTAAGACAAATTCTCTTGAAGATCAACAACTTCCATTGGCACTCGCAAATACTTCTTCTGCTGAGACACATGAAAAACATCATGTATCCCACTGAAGGTCGCAGGTAGCTCCAACTGGTAGGCAACCTCTCCTTGGCGCTTTAATATCTTGAATGGCCCAATGTATCTTGGTGCAACCTTTCCTTTCATTTGAAACCTCTTAACACCTTTTAATGGTGTAATCCTGAGATACACATAATCATCTGGCTCAAAGCTCAACTCTTGACTATGGGTACCCGCATAACTTTTCTGTCTAGCCTGAGCAGTTTTTAACCTTTCTTGGATCAACCAAACCTTTTACTCAGCTTCCTTTAAACATTCTGGCCCAAAGACTTGACTTTCCCCAGTCTCTTTCCAATTGAGAGATGTTCTGCATTTTCTGCCATGCAAGGCTTCTAACGGCGACATTTGCAAACTAGTATGGTAACTATTGTTGTAGAAAAACTCTGCGAAAGGCAAACAACTGTACCACTTGGCTCCATGGTCCAACACATAAGCTCTTAGCATGTCTTTAAGAATCTGGTTCACATGCTCAGTCTGACCATCGATTTGGGGATGATATGTTGTATTGAAATTCAAATGAATACCCATTGCTTCGTGGAAACTTCCCCAAAATCGTGAAGTAAACGGTTTGATACTATTTTCTTAGGTACACCATGGAGACTCACAATTCTCGACATGTATAGCTCTACCAATGTGCCTCCTACATAGGTTGTCTTGACCGGAATGAAGTGAGCAACTTCATTAAATGATCCACAATTACCCAAATTGAATCGAAACCATCCTTGGTCTTGGGTAATCTCGTAATAAAGTCTATGCCCACTTCTTCCCACTTCCACTCAGGAATCTTCAACGGTTGTAGCAAACCTACTGGTCTTTAATGCTCAGCTTTCACCCTTTAACACACATCACAAAGTGCAATATACTCTGCTATCTCATGCTTCATACTTGGCTATCAACATTTGTTCTTGATATCCTGATACATCTTAGTACTACCTGGATGGATCGAGTACAACGACTCATGAGCTTTCTTGAGAAATAACTCCTTCAACTCCATTTTATTTGGCACACATAACCACTCCTTAAACCACAAGGTATCTTTGTCATCCTCTATAAAACCTGATGCTTTACCCCTACTCATATTAGTCTTGATCCGTTGAATGCTTTCATCGTCTGCTTGAGCTTGACAAATCTAACTATCTAGAGTTAGCTGCAACTCCATTGTGGCCAAGAATCCTTCCTCAACCAACTCCAAGCTAAGCTTCTGAAATTCCTCGTGTAGGGCTGGCTGACTTTCTTTGATCATCACCATATTGCAATAAACATTTCTGCTCAATGCATCTGCTACCATGTTGGCTTTTCTTGAACGATAATGAATTCCAAAATTATAGTCTTTTATCAACTCTAACCACCTTCTTTGCCTGAGATTAAGATCGACTTGAGTGAAGGTATACTTCAAACTATGGTGATCTGTGTAGATTTCACAATGATTACCCATGAGATAGTGGCGCTAGATTTTCAAAGCATGCACTACGACTGCCAGCTCTAAATCATGCGTAGGATAATTCTCTTCATGTGGCCTCAACTTGCGCTAAACATGGGCTACCACTCTTCTATCCTACATTAGCACACATCCAAAACCTTTGTGGAAAGTATTGCGATAGATCTCAAAATACTTGTTAATTTCTAGTAGTACTATCATGGGTGCAGTGGTCAAACACTCCTTCAGTTTGTGGAAACTTTTTCGCACTTTGGTGTCCAAGCAAATTTTTTCCTTCTTTAGCAACTGCGTAAGCGATCTTGCTACGTTGGAAAATCCCTCGATGAAATGATGGTAATAACCAACCATTCCAAGAAAACTTCTAACTTTGCGGCACTAATGTTGGCGACATCCAATTAAGCACATCTTTCACTTTCTTGAGGTCAACGCAACTCCTCCTACTGATATGACGTGGCCAAGCAATGCAATTTCCTTCATCCAAAATTTACACTTATTGAACTTAGCAAACAGCTCATGCTCAGTTAGCTTTTGCAACACTAACCTCAAATGCTTATCATACTCTTTCTCATCCTTAGAGTAGATCAAAATATCATCAATGAACACAACGATAAACTTATCTAAATACTCCATGAACACATTATTCATCAGGTACATGATATAAGCTGGGGCATTAGTTAAACTAAAGAACATCACTGTAAACTCATACAGTCCATAACGAGTTGAAAATGTTGTCTTAGGTATATCCTCTTGATGAATTTTCATATAATGGTACCCTGACCTCAAGTCAATTTTGGAGAACACTCTAGCTTCTTTAAGATAATCAAACAAACCATCGATTCTGAGTAAAGGATACTTGTTGTTGACAGTAATTTCATCGAGAGCTCGGTAATCCACACACATATGCTAACTACCACCTTTCTTCTTGATGAACAACACTGGCACTTCCCACGAAGATGAACTAGGTCTAACATAGCCTTTGTTCAACAACTCTTGTATTTGTTTCTTCAACTCTACTAACGCATTAGTAGGCATCCGATACAGTCTCTTGGAAATTGGCGAAGTACTAGGTGCTAACTCAATTGAGAACTCCACTTCTCTGTTAGGTGGCATTCCTGGAAGATCATCCAGAAACACATCGTGATACTCTCTGAAGGATCGGAAACGGCAACAGAGGGGGGGGGGCGAATGGTGCCTTTAAAAATCGCCCCCAAGGTGTCTACAATATTCTCTACTCTCCAGTAGCTATTGAAGCTATGAAGATGGAGAACAAAAGCCGACTGGAAACCCAAAAACAAATTTGATGAGAAACTGCTAAGACTTGGGCTACAAGACTATGAGCAAAGAACCAACAAAGTCATGAAAAGCTATGAAGAAGGAAGATGTTTGCTCACTGGCAAGGAAACTGCAAAAGATCAGCTCAATACATTTCCACGGCAAGAAACTACACACATATGCTGCCACGGCAGAGAAATAGCAGCAATATTCTGCCACGGCAGAGAAAAGACAAGAAATTTCAGCCGAAAAGCAGTAAGAAGGACTGCACTTCACTGCAGAAACTGCTGCCACGGCAAAGGATGCTGCTGAAACTGCTGCCACGGCAAACGAAAGCTGCTGTAACTGCTGCCACGGCAAAAGGAAATGAAAGCTAGCTGCAGCTGCCGAAAGGAGTTTTTGCTGCCAAGACCAAAGATTGACAAAGCACAAACGGTAGCAAAAACTGGTACTTGGCTGAAATGGCTACTCTCCAAAAACTGAAAACTGCAAGTTAATCCAAAGAGCACCAAGAACAATCCTAAAAGCTAAAAACAAGAATCTTGCCGACAGCTGGTTTTTGGGAGGAATTAGTAGCAAGAACTGAACAAGCACTGCATGAGCCGACAGGAAAAATGGAGCTAAAGATTAAAAGATTGAGGAAGACCAAATCACAGCATGAGCATCACTTAACAGAAGAAAAACTGAGCAAATAAAAGAGGGCTGCAGTTAAGTGATACTTCTTGAAAAGTGTTGCTCAGAAGGACCATGAAGAGAGACCCAAAACCATCACCAACAGAGATAGTCCTCCATATCCAATCAAAAAGGAAAACAGAGACAGGAAACAGAAGAACAATCCAAAGCATAAGGTTTCTCCCATTGAAATTGATACCGAGACAAGAATGCTTATACAAGATTGCTCTTAGCTCATCTCTCTCTCAATCTCACACTAACTAAGTCCCCATACGCCCGGAGAGCATAGAGAGAAACTCACACCTTCTCTCTTTCTCTCTTTCTCAATAAGCAAAGACTAGAAGTAAACCCTAATCCATCTCACAAGCCATTTCTCTAAAAACACACTCCCATTTTTCATCCTCTCAATTCATGAAAGCTACTAGAGAACACCCTATCTATTTATAGCCTCCACTAATGGGTTTGCAACACACTTTACCCATTAGCTCTCAACAACTCATGGCGCTTTATTCACAATCTATTTCCTTTAGTGCAGCTTTGCGTATTCACCAAAACGCCCCTCGCGCACCTTCTAGGAAGCTTCCTCATTCCTTGCCCTCCAAGCCACACAGCCACCTCAAGTCCTCACCGTCTTCGGCACACCTCGACCGTTCTGACCTCGGCACCGCCCGCGCCATCTCGTGCCTCGCCACGACTCCACCTCGACATCCTGCAGCTATCATAGACAAGAAACAAATCACATAGCACCGCTCGAAATATTGTAACCATACAATACCATCAGAAGAAATTCTCAAAGCCCAAACCGATCGAAGTAAAAAATAAATGACTTAAACACGTTCGACCTAGTTCGACAAGGTCCGACTGAAACCGACTGCACCGCGCAACGACATGGCTCGAACCACTCAAACAAAACTCAAACTTTTCTGAACACGCGTCAATTACTCATCACAAACATGGGGTCACAACCACATGGTCTCTCACTCTCTGACCATTGGCACATCCTCTAACATGATTTCTTTACTCGGGCAACCCGTAACCTTCTCTAGCTGACTCATGTTGGCTCCAAATTTCACTTTACTCCCATCTGAATAGGTTAAGGTAATAGCTCTGCTTCCACAATCCAACACTGACTGGTGTTTCTGAAGCCAATCTATTCCCAAAATTACATCCAAAGATTGGATACCCAACACGATAAGATCGACGAAGAACTCCACTCCCTGAATGGCTATCTTGACTTCAGGACAACCTAGGTTTGTACTCAACTCGGAGCCTTGGGATTGAATCAAGAGAATAGACCCAGGAACAACAGTTTTCAACCATTGCTTCAAAGTAAAACTCCGAGAAATAAACGAATGTGAAGCTCCTGAATCAAACAAAACTGTAGCAGGAACGGAATTTACTTAGAACTTACCTATTGCAACATCTGGCGCTACTTGAGCCTCCTCTACAGTGATGTTGTTCACTTGTCCTCACATAATTGATTGTAGCACTCGACTAGCTTGGCCTGACACTTGAGATGCTCTGCGTCCTAATCTTGAAGAAGGGGTCCAATCTGGTGTGGACATTTGTTGGCATAGTGTCCCTATTCGTGGCACTTGAAATAGGTAACTGCTGTTGTAGCATTGACATTCCTCTGTTGCTGATTGCTTGAACCAATCAATTGGGGGTCTAGATAGGAACTGATGAGGTGCTGGCGCTGGGGTCTTAAATCCCTATTGTTGAGGAACATGGGCTGGCTGGTATGCACTGAAATGAGCCTTCTGGGACTGATGCATCTGAGATCCCTATTGCATCATTCTTCTTTTGCAAGACTCCTCTAGCTCATGATGATTTTCTTCGATGAGCATTGTTTTGTCCACCATGTCTTGAAAACTGGCATAGTCATTGCCCACAACTTGAACTTTCAATCCGATCTTTTCTTGAACCTCTTCTAATGGGCATCATCAGTGCCAACATCCTCAGGTGCATAGCGAGCTAGCTGAGTGAACTTGTTGAGGTACTCGCTTACTGACATGTTCTTTTGCTACAATTCTCGAAATTCTTCCTTCTTCATTTCGATCACCCCAACCAAGATATGGGCATGTTGAAATGCTGTTGTGAACTCAGCCCAAGTGATGTGTCCTGGTCCTCATGAGTGGCGCAGTAGTTCTCCCACCACTCTGCAGAAGCTCCCTCTAGCTGGTGGGCGGCATATAGCACTTTCTCACGATCGGTGCACTGAGCGAGATTCAGCTTCTCCTCCATTGAATGAATCCAATCATCCACCTCCAAGGGCTCAAAAGACCAAAAAAAGTGGGTGACCTTGTCCTCATGGATTCTGTATGCTAATGCTTCCTGATTCTGTCGATTCATCATTGCATTCATGTTCTGCATCATAATGTTCATCAATTGAGTTTGAGCTGCCATGAACTAACTTACGATCGGATCTAGTCCCATTTGGGGTTGCTTGCGGTCCTTGAGTTGAATAATTTGCGTTGTTACCCTCTGGGTCTTGGTTCATCTAACTGCGTCCAGCTGAGTTTTAGGTGTCAACCATGTTTCCTCTACTTTGAAAGAGAAAGACCACTTGCTGAGAACTAGTTGTACGGGGCTTTAAAAGGTGAGAGGGAAAAGCATAGGTAAGAGGTAAACTCGTTTAAGGGGGGTAGTCTAATGGCAAACCTAAACTAAGCAAACACATAGCCGAAAGGCTAACAAAAGAAGGGATTACATTACTCCAATAAAGGGTTTTGACATGACAGCAACCTAATGACAAGGCAGAACTGCAGCTCACATCACACACAACAGCAAGAAAAGGCAAATCGATCTACACGATACTATAAACTATAACAGGGTCCTAATCTGATGGCTATCACTCTTCACATTAATCTTCAATCTTGCCTTGAAACATATTGGGCACTTCCTTCATCAAACTTCACAACAAGGCTTGAAGTATTCCATGCCAACCTCCTCTATGATTAAAGGACACTCAAGGCATCTATGGACATTATGGGGGATAAGAAGTCAAATTAAGTTTTGAGAACAATATTCCAAAGAAGGTGAAGTGTAAGAATCCTAAAAATGAGGTAAGAATAGAGAATTACTATATGATCATTTGCTTAATTTGATTTAGAAAATAGATTTTGAAATTTTCCTAATTCGACCATTCTAACTAGGGCTTCGTTCTACAGTCGATATAACTCTGATACCACATCTGTTGAGACACAAATATGCAAATATGGACCTCTCTGTGTATATACCGCACTAGTCCAGGATCACACTAGTGCACACAATGTAAACATAGATGAAATATTGTCCATATATCCGATTAATAAAGGAAAAGATAAAAATATTATTAATTATCAGAGTTGTGACCTTACGGACAAGCTTACAATTAATAACCTGAAGAGCTTAAGAAACTAGCAGCGGAAAACAAAAGAAAAGTATAGTAGCCATTCGACATGCACATAGGCAATCAACTGAAGAGTGAAGTTCTAATCCGTGAAGTCATCGAAGTATCCTCCTTCGGGTACATTCTGCTTATATGGTTCCTCTTCTTTAACTGAGCAACAATAGGTATAAAGCTGTGAGTACATTGGTACTCAGCAAGTCGTTCATAACAAAAATGTAATACAATATGCAAGGCTTACCAAATGATGGCTAAGTGGTTATTTTGCATAAAGCAATAATTAGAAGTAAATACAATAAATAAATTAAAATCGAACTTTGAAAATGATTAATAAGTAAATAAACAAAGGAATTGAGAGTAACCACAAGTGAACTGACCATTTATAACATCTTGTTTCCCAGAGTTTATTCAAAGCTTTTAAAAGAAAATTCACCATTTGAATTTTTCTGAATTTATTTCAAGATTAAAATGAATTTTTATTAACTAAAAGGATTTAAATGACTAAAATAAACATGAGCACTTGTGAGTATTTACTTATAATACAACTTTGTGTTATCTGTATCTCGAGCGGTGCTATGTGATGTATAATACAACTAAAATACTTTTAGCAAATGCTCATGTTTATTTTAGTCATTTAAATCCTTTTAGTTAATAAAAATTCATTTTAATCTTGAAATAAATTCAGAAAAATTCAAATGGTGAATTTTCTTTTAAAAGCTTTGAATAAACTTTGGGAAACAGGAAGTTATAAATGGTCAGTTCACTTGTGGTTACTCTCAATTCCTTGTTTATTTACTTATTAATCATTTTCAAAGTTCGCTTTCAATCTATTTATTGTGTTTATTCAAATTATTGCTTTCTACAAAGTAACCACTTAGCCATTATTTGGTAAGCTTTGAATACTATATCGCATTCTTTGTTACAAACGACTTGCTGAGTACCAATGTACTCACGGCTATATGCCTATTGTTGCTCAATTGAAGAAGAGGAACCATATCAGTAGAATGTACCTAATTATTTTCCTTACAACATCAATATCGGAAAGGTTAGTACCGAGGCCTTTGAGTTCATTCACAATGTTGTTGAGTCGTGAGTACATCTCATTTATGTCCTCATAGGGCAACATTGTGAATGTCTCATATTTGATCCGAAACCTATGCAATTTGGCTTTTTTAACTGTGGACGTCCCTTCATGAATTTCGGAAAGGGTTGTCCAAATAGCATGAGCCATTTTCAAATTGCTCACCCTATTGAACTTGTCCAGGTTTAAGGCTCCAAATAGTGCATTCATGGCTCGGACATCTAAATGAGCGTTACGCCCGTCTTGTTCCATAAAGTGCAATGGATCAAGAGGCATGACATAGCCCTCATTTACGATTTTCCAAATATTCGGACTCATGGCCTTAAGATATATTGACATTCTAATTTTTCAATAAGCATAATTTGATCCATCAAAGAAAGATGTCTTTCCTATAGCAAACCCCTAGCTGGCCATCCTTTTTCTCTAGACAGTTAAGTCTAATAATGAGAGACCAAGCTCTGATACCACTTGTAGGATCAAGGATAACCGACTAGAGGGGGTGAATAGGAGGTTTTTAAATTTTCTTATCTTTTAATTAATTCTCTACAAATTTAATATAACAAGAGTGTAAAGCACTTAATGCCTACATAATTCTAGTCAAGTAAAGTATCAACACTAGCTCTATCTCAAGTAAATGATCACAATAAGAATAACAAATAAGAGCTAGAAGAAATTATGAGAAGAAACAAATACATTTGATGTTTTACCGTGGTGTTCAGAAACTTACCGGTTTTCCCTAATCCACGTTGAAGTTAGCCCAAATGAATTGGACCGGCTCCACGAATTAAGCCGAAACACCTCCAATCCACTAGTGGTAGAGGTGAGCTCCAACCTTCACAAGCACACCGGGTCTTCTCACAAGCTTCTTTGAGAAGATCACTGGTCAACCTCCTCCGAGTCGTCCAGGTGCCAGCAAACACCAAGAGTAACAAATCACCGGCTTCACTTGATTGCAAACAAGTGCCAAAGGATCAAACTATTGAATGATATGCACTTTTTGGCTCAACCACCTCAAATGAATTCACAAGGAGTAAATGAGGTGTGGAGTGAATGCTTAATGCTCAAAGATGTTCAATGGGGTCTCTAACATCTGTCCTTGAGCAGTGGTACGGGTATTTATACCCTTACCTACCAATTCTAGCCGTTGGAAGCAATATTCAAAAAAATTCAGAGCGAGCAGAAGTACCACAAGCCAATGGCCGGTACTTCCGCTCCAGCTCTAGCGTGGTAGAACGGCTATGTCAGAGCCTCTGAGCTAGCCGTTTGAAAGTCCGCGCAGAACTACCGCCGTTAAAAATCCGGTACTTCCGCTTTGCGGTAGTTCCAGGAAGTCGGCGCGGTAGTACCGCTTGGGTTGGAACCAAAAGTTGGCACTCACTGGAAAAAAGGTTCCACCCTCAACACCGGAGCTTCCATGCTCCGAAAGTACTGCTTCATACAGCGGAACTACCGCTTCACACGGTAGTTCCGGCGTTAAACCTCTGGTACTTCCGGATTCCGCATACCTTAAAATCACTCAGAGGGTGCTCTCTGGAAAAAAAAAGGCTCCGCTCAGATACCGGACCTTCTGACAAGCAGAAGTACCGCAAGTTACACTGCAGTACTTCCGGTTGTCCGGACAGGGCACTGAACACTCCGGAGGGTGCTCTCTGGAAAAAAAGGTTCCACTCGGATTTTCAGAGCTTCCGAGCACCGGAAATACCACTCTGGACTATGGTAGTTCCAACGTTAAAACTCTGGTACTTCCGGTTTTCCAGACAGAGCACAGATTTGACTTTTAAATCAGATTTTTAATGAATGTATGATCCTAATTTGATCCAAATGGCACAAGAATTATGCTATCAAGCTACTTGCCATGATGCCTCTTTATGGTATGACATTTAACCTATAATCCGGTCTTCTACCTTATCTCCTAAGACCGGTAAAAGTAAAAAAGGAACCTAGTCGAAGTGTACCTTTGTCTTCAGTCAATCTTTGATCTTCACATTGATCCTTAGCATGCTTCTTGTCATTCACTTAAGGACTTAACCCTTTAACACTCATTAAACACATTAGTATATTCACATAAATTCATTAATTACCAAAACTATTTTTAGGGGCCTAGGTGCTTTCACCGGTACTACCACACTTGCATAGTAACGGCTATAAGAGGCATTTTTAACGCTTCTAAACTAGTTATATTTTTGGCACAGTACTACCGCCATTCAATATGCGGTAGTTCCAATCTTCGATAGTACCATTTTCACGGAGCGGTACTACCATTTTTCTTGAGGGTCAAAATTGGCTCTCTTGGAAAATAACGTACCACCAACTAAAATTCGGTCCTTCCGGAATGCAGTAGTTCCGCTCGTGATTTGCGGTCATACTGCTATACTGTAGTACCACTAATAGTACTCCGATACTACCATTTTCCAAGGGAGCGAGCATGTTCCAAAAGTCTTTCTAGAAATTACATACCATCAACTAAAATTTGGTCCTACCATAGTGCAGTAGTACTGCACTTCCTTCCAATCATACTGCAATACGGTAGTACAGTTAAATAACCTCTAGTGCTACCGATTTTTCTGTAAATGAATAGTTAGCTTTCAGTTTAAATTCTAAGTGCATGCATGATCCTTAGTTGATCCAAATGGCACATGAATATGTTATCAAGCTACTAGTCATGATCCCTCTTAATAGTACGGCATCTAGCCTGTAATCCAATCTTACACCAAATCTCCAAAGACTAGTAAAATCAAGAAAGAGATCCTAGACTACTTGTACATTTCTTCCATGCCATTATGGTCTTTTGTTCAACTCTTGTCATGCATTTTTAGGTCGTAAACTATCTGTCAGGACTAAATCATTCAAACACTTAATAAACATGTTAATCCGATATTTATATATTATCATTAATTATCAAAATAATTTTGAAGGTATAGATGCTTTCAATCTCCGCACCGAACCCCATCTCCTGGATCTAGCTGCTGGTCTACTAGATTGGCGCATTGTGTCGTCCAGTTGGCACATTATTTTCTTCGGGATTTTTCCACGCCGAAAGTGGCGGGCTCTTTGAGAGACGGTTTTTGATGGAAAGGAGCACGTGGGGAGTTGCGAGGTCGGGGAGGAGACAACGGACAAACTCCCGAGAGTAGGGAAAGATTGGCAAATTATGTGAAAAACCGTGGACTCATGATTTCTGCTTTCTTAACATTACCAGCCATCTTCTCAGTTTATTATTTTTCTTAGTATCTCTGAACGAACTTTATGACCCACCAACTAGGCAACAAGGGAAGGGACATTACAAATTTACAAGCTAAGGGTTTCTTTTGTGCACTTGACCCTTTTACGTCGACAATGCTCTGGCTGAGAACTTGGAATAACCAAGGCATAAGATAAGACTCCTAGGAAGACTTGAAGAGGGGTGCGGACTTGACGTTCTAGCCTTCTAGGATGGTTGTTTTCTGTGGAGTGTGGCGTTGCCAACTTTGTGGTGTTCCTGTTTGGTCGTAACTCGTAGCAAAGAATTCTTCGCAGTGATTGCTGGATGCTAGCAATCTTTTTGGACTTCGCCCCTGTTTACGCCATCTTGACAGGTTCGGATTAGTTGCCGCCATGTGTGGTGTCCTGTTCGGCAAGAACGTGTAAAGATGCCAGCCTCTAATCTTATTCTCGTTGGTGGCATCAGAGCTACTTCGTTGTAACTGTCAATGTCATGGACGTGCCCTCGCTGCAAGCGTCAGGGCTGTGAATGGGTTGGTGGGCTTGGTGTTTAGCTGGCCAGATGAGTTAGTGGTGAGTTGGGGAGTGAGATGGGCAGGGTCCGAGTGCTAAACAAGAGCAACATACAGCATATAAGGTCAAGTCCCAGCAAGAAGGGAAGGGAACAGATCAGAACTTGGCTATTGGCCTCCTCCCACTCTGTGTACGCACTACCCAGTCCCCTTCTTCTCTGTTCCTCCTCTATCCTCTGCTAATTCCTCCTCTATTGTATGCAAATTATCCAAGTACTTGTGTAATTGTATTCGGAAGTAAAGGACCGTAACAGTAACACTTTTAATTTGTTATGTGGTCGCACAAAGGGATATGCCCTTTTTCGAAAGAACATAAGAAAATTAAAAGGCGAAAGTTTGATGAGGTTGTAATAGCTGTAGACCAGGTATCTCTTCATTCATAGTTTCGGACTCTCTCGTGCTGAAGTCCGGGAGTGCCTCTGGTCGGGTGCTTGAACAGTGTTTTTCACAGGCCTTCAGATCGGAAAAGCAATTTTAACCTATCCATTGTCCACAATTCTTTGAGATGCACGCATGTATTTTAGCGCCATGGAGCAATGCCAACCATATTTTCTAATCATCGTATGCATACATCACCGGAAACCTCGCATACCTCGCTGAAAACCTCACCCAAAGTTCTAAAAGTTGGTAATAGGTATTAGGTCATCTCACCTAGTAGTGATTATGTGACATAACCGACTAACAGGTTGAGGCACCTGTTACTCGTATATGGCCGAGTATATAGCCCAGTAAAGCTGTTTTTAGAACGCTGCCTCACCGTTGAAAACCCTGCCGCCCTGCTAGAGTCCTCATGACCACCAAAAACCTCGCACGAGTTACCGGATCCAATAGTCCCGAGCAATGCCATCGCTGGATATGGACTTCCCGTGCCACAACACCATCAGATCCACACGTCCCGATCCACTGTCGGACCCAGATTTCACAATCCGGAATCCTCTGTGATACCACCGCACTATTCCCTAAATCAGTAGATAGTGCTTACAGATACAGTATTGGACATCAAAATACATATCGTGCGGAAGCATAAATATAATAGTAAACTTACTCATGGACCGACCAAGCCGAAATCAATAAGAATGCAGCAGCGGAAACGAAGCACACAGATGGGACCCTCAAGACGTGCCCACAGGCAGCCAATTGGGGGTTCGCGACCTAGCACTTGACATCTTCATCTTCTTTGCCATCATGACCAAGAGTATTGCTGAAATGTAGCGATCTGGCTCCTGATTCTGGACTTGTCGTGAGAGCGAGGGTGAACACAAACCACCGTACTTCGTGAACCAATACACAGCATGCAAATAAATAGAATGCATGGCTTATCAAAGGAGAGGTTCGGGTTATTTTATTTGCCATAAATTGCTTTTAGTATTATTATTATGATATAATCATGGTATTATTATTGCTAACTAAAACTCCAAACAGCGAGTGTCACCATTTATTTAATCCACCGATCATACACTCATTGCTGCCTACGACTCCAAACAACAAGTGTCATCATTTATTTAATCCACCGATCATACACTCATTGCTGCCTAAGACTCCAAACAGCAAGTGTCATCATTTATTTAATCCTCCGATCATACACTCATTACTGCCTAAGACTCCAAACAGCGAGTGTAATCATTTATTTAATCCACCGATCATACACTCAATGTTGTCTAAGACTCTAAACAGCGAGTGTCATCATTTATTTAATCCACCGATCGTACACTCATTGCTGCCTAAGACTCCAAACAGCGAGTGTCATCATTTATTTAATCCACCGATCATCTTTTGAGTCTGAATTCCTAATAATCCAATCTTATAGATGCTATTCATCACCTCTTCATTTCTGAATTATAATGATTATCAAACATAATTACTTTTAAAATCCACTGGTTTCATTTGTATCGGGACTTCCCAACAATTCAATCTTTTCTGCTTTTGATCCAAAATCATAATTTGCTCTTCCAGTAATCATCCTTACTTCCCATTATCTATCTCTAACTAATTCACTAGTATACACCCACCAGGAATATTATTGATCAAGTTTATACTCCAATAGTTGTTATCATATCTCCAAATTCCCAAAAATTCAAATGACCCCTCTAGTAATCGATCACATTCTATTAATTCCATTACTGATAACATCTTCCAAGAATTTATCAGTGTCGTATTCCATCAATTACTTTTGCAAGCTCTAATTCTCAAAAAATCATTTAATTCATCCATCTAGCCAATCTATTCATTTAAGCTCCACCACTTTATTTTCCTAGAATTCACACTATCGTTTCCTTTTGATGATTGACACGAAACCCACCCATATCTTTATGTGCTTACCACAAACATCCATCTTCTTTACTTACGACACTATTTATTCTTCCCTACATTTTATTTTGTAAGAAAAGAAGTATTATTATTATTTTAAATATGATACATAGAAATTCCTGAGACCTAGCAGTTTTAAACTAAAACATAATGCGTAAAAGAATGCAATAATAATAATAGCGATCCAGATTCCATCCACCGTTACATGGTTTCTGCACCATATGCTAGACCTTCAGCGTTATAGTCGCTTACGTTATCACTAGGATGACACCCAGGGCAACGCAATAAAGGGCTTTCCACTGCTCTCCACTTTTCTAATTCCACCCACAAAGTTTTTGAAATAGAACTATATCTGGTTAAGTTCCCATGTCCACCCTTGACCGTGGGCACGGCTATTCGAATAGTTTTGACTCTACAGAGTTTGCACACTTTACCCACAAGAGACAGTCTGCTCGTCACCCCACACGATTCCTTAGTCATGTGGTTGAGCAAACCATTACAGTAACCTTTCAAAATACCTCGCCCCTTCCACCATCTCACCCCTATGAGCTTGGCCCGCTTGCGGCAGGTCTCATAGGTTGTGCGGGATGCTCTTCCTCTGAACGACTAGCAGCTGGCTACCCACACTACTAGCCGCCACGAAAAACTTCACCCTCTACGAGTGTCCCATTCAAGCCGTCACCCAGACAGCCGCTTGCACTACCTCACCTCCTCCACCTATGAGGATGACTTTCAGAGTCCGGTAAATCTACTAAGCCAAGTTGTACTTTACAAACTTGTGGTTGTACTTGTTTTACACATGAGGTCATGACAAGATTTAGTCCTTAGGGTTATCTGGGCGGTTCTACCACAAACTACACTCTCGTGCACCACTGCACCATATTCCTGAACCATCTGCCCAGATAAATAAGCAATTTGAGGTTTTTAGGAGCATAAAATAATCATATCAAAATATACCAGTCATTACAACCATGACTTCCCAAACCAATTTCTCATGATTAAAAGTGATGCTTGGGGCATTTAGACACCCCCGAGTATCTAAGCAGTATTAAACGTGGCGTATAATTACGGACGTATTTTTGAAAAGTTACCATTATAATTTTACTAGGGTGACATGGTTCACATAATCAAATATTCCAAAGGAGGTGTAATATTAATCAAGTTAAACAATGGGCATATAACTAAAATCTTAAATTAAATGTATATTTGCATATAAAATAACAGCATGCAATTTGATAATTTAAACCAAAGTAATTTATAGAAAATGTAGGCTCAACATGATCAAAGTATTGACTCGCCTTGGTCACAGTGAACTGGTTCTTGATCGTCGAGAGCAGCTGTTTCAGTTTCGGCTTCTTCCTCTTGAGCCTCGTACGCTATTTTAATGTGCGCGAAAATTCGGATAAAAATCAGCAAAGCAATTAAATCCTTAAAGAAAAATTTAAATGAACTCTAAAATTCATGATCTCAGTTCCATTGGTTAGATTTTGATTTTAGATGAATTTAGAAGTTTGTTTCACTCAATTCGGAGTTAAAATGAATTAGTTATGACCATTTGAATTTCTCTATTTGAATAAATTCGAGAAATGGCGAAGAATCTGACAAGCGGGACCCATAGCCGATTGTCGGGATGACAACGTGGTCGTAACGACTACGAGGTCATAAATCCAACTACCTGGTCGTCAGTTCGACCGCACGATCGTAAACGACTACGTGGTCGTAGCTTCGACTGTGTGGTCGTAAATTCGACCGCGTGGTCGGGAGTTCGACCACATGGTCGTAGCTCGGCTATGAGTGGTTGTAAACAAGTTTGGGCGATCGTAAATGACACAGAACAGTCGTAAACGGCATGGAGCAGTCTTAAACGACACAGAGTGGTCGTAAACAACCTTGAGTGGTCGTAAATGACTATGAAGTGGTCGTAAGTGCTTTTGAGCGATCGTAAATTAGTTGGAGTGGTCGTAAACGACACCGAGCGGTGGCAACGTCCAAGGGTTGTCGTAAATGACTGTGGAATGGTCAGAAGGCACTTCGACCACATTGCAAGTGGTCGAAGGTGGCTTCGACCACGGTGCCAGCGGTCGGAGAGTGTTTCGACCACGGTATGAGTGGTCGGAGAGTGCTTCGACCATGGTGTGAGTGGTTGGAGGATGCTTCGACCACGGTATAAATGGTCGGAGGGTTCTTCGACCACGGTATAAGTGGTCAAAGGGTTCTGCGACCACGGTATAAGTGGTCGGAGGGCATTTCGACCACGGCGTGTGTGGTCGTAAAGGGTTACGACCATGTTGTGAGAGCGTGAATGTGGTCAAAAAGAGGTTTCAACCACGTTGAGAAGGGTGATCGTGGTCAGTAGACTTCCTATGTGGTCGTAGGGAGCTACGACTATGAGATTTAAACGTGATCGAGTGTCCGACCGCGTGGTCGTAAATGATGATGCGGTCGTGAGGTCGATCACTAGTTCGGGAACGTCCACGTGGTCGTAACATCGACCGCGTGGTCGTAGCTTCGACGACCTGGTCGTAAATGACTATCTCACGCCCTGGTCTCTTTTACGACCACGGATTGTTCGATCACTACTTAGGCCTCACGACCCCTGCCGTGGTCGATATTTCGTCCACGACCGTTGCGACCTCGACCACGTGTGGTCGGCAGTGAGGCGGACGAGCGGCGGAACAGAGGACTACGGCTACGGCGATTTACGGCACCAACGTTCAATTAAATAAGAGAGAAGCATCAAGGTGGGCTGGGGAGTGTACCTTGGCTGTCGATACGGCTTGGGAGTGGCGGTGGGGAGCTGGCGGCGTGCGACGGCGGCGATCGAAGTGGGCACACGGCGCGGGCGTAGTTCAGGCGGCAGAAAGTATGGGTGAGGATGGGGACGACGTCGTGATGCTCCGGGGGTGCCTCGGTAGAAAGGAGTTGGACTATGGCGGCGGCAATCGACGGTCTGCTCCTTGGCCGGACTTGGAGAAGAAGAGACCGCCGACGGGTTGCGGTGCTCGGGAGACTAATTCTTTGAAGTGGGAGACTCAGTAGAGTGGGGTGGTGCGATCGGAATCCCAGGTGAGGCTTTATAGCCGTGGGAAAGCGGTGCTCGACTGGAGGGCAGTTGGGCGGTCATCTCGGTGGCGTGGCGGTGTAGCTACTACAGCGCTCGGGTCAGGGCGTGGGCGACGCAGAGCATGGGAATGGAGTCGGGGTGGCAGGACCGTGCAGGGTAGACGTGAAGACGACAGGTGCAGGGCACACCCACAGGGCGACAGACGCTGAGCTGATGCAGGCACAGGCGCGGTGACACCCGGAACAGGGGAAGCGACGGGAGCAGGAGGGCACTGCAGCTGACGGAGGCGGCCGGGCGAGCTGGTGGTGGTAAAATCAATGCTTGATCGACGCGACTGCACGGTAAAAAAGACCGGTCATCGCAGCAGAGCGACACGACGGGGTGATGCTGCTGGGTAGTTGGCCATGGCGCGCACGGTCGTGGAGGTAGGATTGGTGGGTCCTAGTGACGCAATCGGAGAGGGAGCAAAGACAGAGGAGGGACAGAGAAAAAAGAAAGGGGAAGGAGAGGGCCCAACGACAGAGTGGGAAAAGAGGGAGGGGGTCCAGCGCAAGAGGGCCGGAGCAGGATGCGATAGAGGAGATGGGAGCAGGTCGGGGCAGGGTGAGGGTGACGGCCGACGCCGGATGACACGCGCACAGGCTTGGGCGCAGATGGGGAGGCAACGGAAGCGGAGTGACGGCAACGAGGACAGGTGCAAAGATGTCATGGGAGTAATGGCGCAAGGGAGGGAGAAGAAAGGAAAGAAAGAGGGAGTCGGGCTCGCGCGCAGGGAGGGAAGGAATGAAGGGAGAGAGAAAAGGGGATGGGGGCCGCAGTCAGCGAAAATGGGGGGCGGTGGCAGTAAAAGAGGGAGGGAGGGAGGGAGAGAGAAGAAATGGGCCCCACATGTAATAGAGAGAAGGAAGGGAATGGAGGAAACGAAGAGAGAGAAAGGCTTGAGCAAAATTTTAGAATTTTGATTTTTAATTAAAACTTTAGTTCTCTTTAGGATTCGTTAATTTTGAGTTTGCAAAATTTTCAATTCAATTTTTGGTTCAAATATCCAGATACAAAATCTAATATTCTTTTGGTTTCATTTATTGAGTTGAATTTGAATTCAGGATGTTGGTATTTTGAATTTACGATTTGTAATGTCATTTTCTACTTTTATTATTTGCATGATCATTATTTGCGCTTGGGATTATTCTTGAGTTATTAATTTGCATATCATGAAACTCAAAAATCTCAAATAAATATTTAGAAGAAATTTGAATAGCAGCAAAATGCAAAAAAAAATTAAAAAATTTCATATTTTTGAATACTTGAAAATTAGGTTGTTACAGCCACACAGGCCACACCATTCATTGACAGGGAGACAGAGGCTCGTCGCCCACTGTCCTCTATATGTGTCTATCACCTGCGTGCTAGATTCGGCCTTCTTGAGCTGCGTAGGCGCTAGATCCAGCCGTTCTGAGACACGCAAGCCACCGCTCGACACCGGGAGAGATGTGAGATAGAGGGACGAGGGATGAGATTTTAGAAATTATTGGTATGCATGAATGTTAAAGTGGCATACACGGTGGATGCCGTGGTTGAACATACCGATAGGGTAGAAAATCCTACTCCGTCTTCAGGCGTCCTGTCTTTCTTAAAAAAAGATTCCACGCTGTGTTTGGACAGAACAGCGGGATCCAGTTTTTAACTGTTCACCGAAGACTGGGAACATGGCAATGTAAACAGACATATCACATCGCTGTCGAGTTAACTGAATCATCCGGCTTCAGCTTTTTACTCTTGATTTCTAGTTCATTATTTTTCTAATTTTATCTCTTTTTTTTAGTTTTTTTACTATTTTTAGGTTTTTTAATTTTTCTTTGTTTCCTTATATTTCTTTGCATTATTCGTGATATGCTAATATGTGTTTTCTATTTTTAATTTTTTAAATTTAATTACACTGAAAATATCATGACAACTACAATATAAAATAAATCAATAATAATATAAAACAGTTAAAAATAAGCCAAAACAAACAGCACCTCGCATTGAAGCCAATCAAGTCGTCCGTCGCATTCACCTGTGAATTTTTGACGGGATTCTCTGTCCTTCCAACTGCATGCTTCTCTTTTCTTTTCCTATGTCGACGAGTCACTGCTAGCTATAGTAGCCACTCTGTCCTTCGACTGCTAAGTATGCATAAGTTTTTCTTTTTCCATGTGGATGAGTCGCTACCGGCTACAAGTGAGTGCTATGGTATTCTTCCCTGTCGCTTTTTGGAGCGGCGTTCTAGAAGCAGACCCGGGGTATTTAGGACTTGAGAATCGTACTGAGAATTTTCTTAGGTTTGAACTTCTGTGCTACTCGTGTGTGTCTAATCTTATCACCAGCGAACATGTTATGGTTTAACGAAAGAAAAAAACAGTCAAACAAGGATGCTTTTCTTTTGATGTAAACACCATCGATGTACAAGACGAATCAAGCGCAAAGATTGTTAGGCTAGACTAGACTAGTCTAGATAGAAGTTATGAGTTAAATTATACCTTGCTTGGCTTCCAGGAAAATAGAAACTTAATTACCATTCTAGAAAGTCCAAACTAATAACAATCTGATTCCATGTTCCTTGTTCTTCCATGATGTCTAGGATATCTATATAAATAAAACAATCGGTGACATTCAAGATATCTTTTTCGTTTTGAGGACAAGAAAATCCCATAATAATCTAAAAAAGAAATAATTCTAGAAATTCTCACATTAATTGAAAGAAAAGAGAAGATCTCCACCACTTATTTTGATATGACTAGATATAACGATATAGATTAATCATATATAGATATCAGAATTATGTAACAAATATAATTATATTTTAATTATAGGAAGTAGAGTTATATATTAAAAACAACTGATCATAACATCTAGTTACATGCGAGTAAATATGCTAAGTTTGGAGAGTAATTTTTACCGTAAGTCCCCACAACTTTTAGTTTCATCAATCGGGTTCTATATATTTCAAAGCTATATAAAAAAGGCCCTTCCTATTTTCAAAATCGTTATATATATATATATATATATATATATATATATATATATATATATATATATATATATATATATATATATATATATATATATATATATATATATATATATATATATATATATATATATATATATAGGGATGGCAATTGTGCTGTTTACCCGTGTGCCCGTGGGTAAATATCCTAATGGAGTTGGCTATATGATGTATTATTTACCCACGGGTATGAAAATGGGGGAAAATCTCTTCCCATCAGGTAAACGGGTACGGTTATGGGTTAGCTCTACCCGTACCCGTCTCGCCCGTTTACCCGTGAAATAAATCGACAAGTGGGCTATCCTAAAATAATAAACCCTAGAGTACGTGTGAACTCCCTCGCCGCCCGCCAAGATAACTCTCCACCCACCCCCTCGCACTCTCGCACGCCCCGCCTGGCCACCTCCAGATTTGCCTCGGCGCCTCCTCCTCCTCCATCCGCCGCCTCCGCCCCCACCCGGCCGCCGGCCTCCCCCTCCCACTCCGCCGCCACATTCGCCTCCTCCTCCTCCTCCTCCATCCTCCTCCTCCGCCCCCACCCGGCCGCCGGCCTCCTCCTCCACCCCAGATCCACCTCCTTCATCCGCCTCCTCCGCCCCCACCCGGCCGCTGGCCTCCTCCTCCGCCCCCAGTTCAACTATCTGATCCGAACTTGGTTTGGTTTCAGGTGAGGCCGAGCCGCAGAGGGCGCCGGCGACGATGGGCCTCCTGCCCGGAGCAGAGGGCGAGGAGGCGGAGAGGAAGAAGCAGACCATGCAGGAGAGTTATCTAAGCAGTTAAAATTTCACAACCTAACAGCCCAGCTTCTCTCTTTAGTGGTATTTTTCTTCTCATTTGATTTCACAGTTATTAGCCCAACAATTGCTACATGGCATGCTAGAAAAATAAACATCCTCAAAAATGATACAAATGCAAACTTCATCCTACTATATTTCAATAATTGGTGAGATTAGAGGTGACATGTAATGTTTATTTTGGGATTGTAGGGGGCAACTATAGTTAAGATACATTGTTCATATTTAATAGCCATCTGATTGATTGGGCGACATGATAACTGACAAATGTTGCTATTTGTTTCTTTAATTGAAATTGGAAAAGAAAATTGTGCAAGAAACAAACTCGAACATTATTTAGAATGAAAAAATAAAGCGTGTAGGAAACAAAGTACAACCATCATTTGGAAGGAAATAGTGCCATTAGTCAGGTAATCTATCGGACTACTCCAGATAGTTATAACAATGGAGTATTATGTCCGTAAGAGTCTCATGCAATAATTAAATCACCTAAGGAAGAATTTCCTTCCCGGTATCCAACAAAATTGGGTTGAGTTCCAAGAAAATTGGTGTTGCACCATTGCTCGGGGCGAGCACTGAATAATAAAAGGCAAGTCAAAACATAAGAAAGAAGTATTGCTTGAATTCTAGCTCTTTGGACACATGTGGACCCATGGCCCTCTGGAATTCCATTTTTGGCCCCCCGAAGCAAAAAAATTCCACAAATGGACCCCGTTTGAGCGCGTGATTACGGGAGGCTGCCACGTGCCTCGGTCGTGCGATGCAGTACCGCACGACCGCCGATCGTTCATCCGATCGTGCGGTACCGGATCGCACGACCGCCTGCATACTGGCGGCGTCGACCTCCCGGTCGGCGCGCACGATCGTCGCCCCGCTGATGCGCCATGCGCGCGTCTACCCCGCCGACCGCGCATCGCCCCGCCCGAGCGCGCGTCTGGACGTCCGACCGCACGACTGATTCCCCGAGCGCGCGTTTACACCGAGCGTTAGGGTTTGGCTGGAGTTAGGGTTTCAAATTTCCGTGATTTTTGTAAGTTTTGGCAATTTTGTAGTTGTAATCTGGGAAAGAATTTGATAAAGTTGTAATAAAAGTTTATGTTCATTGTAAGTTGTAGATCCATAAAACATTTTGCTAAAAAATTTTTAGGAACGATTGAGCGTAGTAATATCGATACATACAGTAGTAAGTGAAGTTTAGGGTTTGGTCAGTTGTTAGGGTTTGCAATCTCCGTGATTGTCTTAAGTTTTGGCAATTTTGTAGTTATAAACTGGGTAAAAATCAGATAAAGTTGTAATAAAATATTATGTTCATTGTAAGTTGTAGATGCATAAAAAATTTTGGTAAATTTTTTTAGGAAAGATTGACCATAGAACGGTCGATACATAAAGTGGTAAGTGATATTTTGAAGGTTAGTGAGAATTCGTGTACGGTGAGGACCGCTATGTTAATATTGTTAAATGAGGTGCTACGTGAATCATGGAATGCGAAAATACGAGATATTAAACTTCATAATACAGTTGGGAGTAACATGCCGCGTAGATTTTTATTACATGCATAACATATAGCATGATATGCGACTAACCCACCCAAGCGCTCAAATGCGACCTCTTTGTGTGGACCGGGGCCACTTTCCTTCCTTGCCCACTCGGCGTTGAACTCTTCGCAGCCTCTTTTGCCTTAGCCGCAATTTCCCTCTTTCTCTCGCGCTCCTCTCGCGAGCCTCCCGCTCCTCACGCGTGCACGCTTCAAGATGAGCTTGCGTCTCGCGCTGTATACGCAGGTGTGCTCGTGCTTGCGGCGCTCCTCCTCCACAACTCCTTCTCCTTTGTGACATTCCACTCCTCGAAGTCGAGGTCCATTGGTCCTCGTGGTGAATCTCAAGATCGATCCATTTGCGGTAGCCACACAGGGCTCGGAGACTGTAAATACATGGGAGATATTGTTAGTGCGTCTTGTGAAGGAGAAAAGGTAGGGAAATGGTGCATGTGGTCGCACAGTGCCGATAGGTTGCGGTGTCAAAGCGGCGGTTGGGGTAGTCTTTGGAGTAGTTTGCGCAACCCGATGCGCATACCTAGGCTGATGCGGTCCTTAGACTTGAAAAACTTGCACACGTCCCCGCACCAACAAAGGGGAGGTGTCTCCCCCTCAGGTGGTAGTTGTGGCGAACGCTCGGTGGGGACGTCCGGGATGGGGTTGTTGCTACGCGGGAGCTCTTTGGGGGGACCTTTCATCGTAGCACGATGGGCTTGTTCTACCCGGGCCTGTATAGCCCTTATTTTCTCATCGCGGGCCGCAGCTGACCGTGCTATGTCACGGGTCTCCTCCCAATCCTTCACCATCTTGTCCCATTGCTTCTTCTTGCCTTTGTCCATCCCGGTTGGGTGAGGGAAGCACGATGTAGTATGGGGTTTGGATGTGCAATGTTCGCTGGGAAATGGAATGCATACCAATTTATAGGGGACGTTTTGTCTGTACTCGTACGTGTAAAGCTGGTCCGTGTGGTCGTAGCAGTGAGTAAAGATGGGAGTGCTGCGATATCACTGAAAAAGGCCCCGTTTTGTAATGTCTCTGAGCAAAGCTGCCCTGTTTTGTCATATCACTGAGCAAAGCTGACATCTTGTTGTCATGTCACTGAGCACAGCTGCCCTCTTTAGTAATGTCACTGCCCTAAGCTGGCCTGTTTTGTATCCCACTGAGCAAAGCTGCGCCGTTTCGTCATGTCACTGCGCAAAGCTGGCATGTTTTGTCATCTCACTGAGCAAAGCTGCCCCGTTTTGTCATGTCTCTGAGCAAAGCTGCCCCGTTTTATCATGTCACTGCGCAAAGCTGGCATCTTTTGTCATCTCACTGAGCAAAGCTGGCCCGTTTTGTCATGTCTCTGAGCAAAGCTGCCCTGTTTGTCATTTCACTGAGCAAAGCTGACCTCTTTTTGTCATTTGACTGAGCACAGCTGCTCTCTTTAGTAATATCACTGCCCAAAGCTGGCATCTTTTGGCATCCCACTGAGCAAAGCTGCCCCGTTTTGTCATGTCACTGCCCAAAGCTGGCATCTTTTATCATCTCACTGAGCAAAGCTGCCCCGTTTTAGCATGTCACTGAGCAAAGCTACCCTGTTTTATCATGTCACTGCGCAAAGCTGGCATCTTTTGTCATCTCACTGAGCAAAGTCGACCTCTCATTGAGCAAAGCTGACGCTTTTGTCATGTATGTGCACAAAACATCCCTCGTTTGTCCCGTCTGTGCGCAAAGCTGTACTCTGTCATCTCTTTGAGCAAAGGTGCCCCGTTTTGTCACGTCACTGCGAAAAGCTGCACTGTGTTGTCATGTCACTGAGCAAAGCTGGCCTCTTTTGTCATTTCATTGCGAAAAGCTGCACTGTGTTGTCATGTCACTGAGCAAAGATGCCCTGTTATGTCACGTCTGTGCGCAGAACTGTTCTTTCATTCGTTTGAGGTGAATGCAGCAAGTTGTCTCGTTTGGTATAAGTAGCACGGTTGGGGTCCCAGCACATTGTTCAGTCCAACAAAGAAGTACACTGTCTTTCGTGCTTGAACAAACCATGTCGGAAGCCGAGGGGCCAGTGGGGTTTGGGTCACAGAAGGACGACATTCCCTTAGAAAGGAGGGATATGTTCGGTCCACAGTACCGATTGATACCAAGTCGGCGTGCTCAACCAGCGTGGCCGAAATGCAGACACAATGAGTACGCGGTCGTCCAGATCTTGGATTCCCCGAACGATGGCGGGCGACGTTTCTTCCGATGCTCACACTCCGAGGTACAATTTCGTAATATTACATTTTTTTATTGTTTATTGACCCGCGAAGTTTACCGTCCTTTTTTTGCAGATGGCAAAATGTGACTTCTCCCGCTGGATCGACCCTCCTCATGAACGGTATGTTGATCGTTATGTGGATACATTATGGGCTCGAATATGGGACTTGGAGTACCGAATGGAGAGTCTCACTGAGGAGAACAACGACCTCCGCGAACAGATGCAACGCGAGAGGGGCAACGAGGAGGTCATGAATATAGGAAGCTCTTATGATCCCACATGTTGCTGCGCGAACCCGAGCTGCATATGTGCATGCCACTACCACGACGGCCAGCCACGTCCGAGGCGGCCCCCTCAGCAATTCTCTATGTGGGTGCCACGAGGCACGTTTGGCATGTAGGTAACAAGGGTTATGGTTTTGTCGTATTTTAGTTCATGTATGTGTTGAATTAAATTGTTGGGTGTACTACTTTCCATAAATTCTGTATGTGCAATGTATGTGTTGTTTCGTGTTGTAAGTGCGTGACGCCTTCATTTTCTGTGACCTTCATGTTCTGTGGCCTCTTTCCGTAACGATGTAATGTGCAACGTTGTTTAGCATGTGATGGATTGGTTGTTATCTTCGTGGAGTTGTTATCACAAGCCACAAAAAAAATGCAATACTGAGCAAAGATGCCCCGTTTTGTCATCCTACTGGGCAAAGGTGGCCTCTTTTGTCATGTCACGCGGAAAGCTGACCTCTTTTGTCATGTCACTGCGGAAAGCTGGCCCGTGTTGTCTAGTCACTGGGCAAAGCTGCCCCGTTTTGTCATGTCACTGGGCAAAGCTGCCCCGTTTTGACATGTAACCCAGCAAAGCTGCCCTCTTTCACTACACCAGGAAGGAGCTATAGTAACACGTCTATGTGCTACTACATGTCAATAAAGGTGTTACTAGTCTTTGCAGTAACACATTTTTTAAGTGTTCTTATAGCCCATGTTACTAGCTAGGTTTGAAGTAACACGTGATAAGTGCTACTATATGTCTGAAAACATGTTACTACCTTGCAACACATATCTTATCTATAAGAACACATATTATGTGCTACAACAAACTACCCTGATAACACAAATATGTGCTACAACAAGCTACCCTAGTAACACATTTTTGGAGCTATAGTAACACCATTTTAATGAGTAGCAACACACTTTCTTACACCAAAACATTTTGTGAAAACTTATTTTAATATATATAAATATATATACACACAGATCTAGAGAGAGGAAAAAGTAATGATTTTTTTTGAAATAACAATTAATTAATTGCAGAATTATTTTCTTTCACAAGAATCACATATTGCACAAAATTATAATCATCACCAACATTGCATTCCACACGGAAATATATAAAATATGGTTCACATAATTTTATAACTGTAACGACCCACATCGTTAATTAACCTTAAGCAACGAATTACAACAGTAAGCATGATTAATTATGTAATTAAGAATCTAAAAATATGAGGGAATTTAAAATTTTCTATGTAGTCATATAAATTGAATCAACAAGCGATAAGATAATACGTTGTTTTCACAATTTCATCGACGATAGCAAATATCAAGCGGTGTAGACTAAAATGAAGTAAATTTTAATTGCGCGACAAGTAAAAGCTTCCACTCAGTTAGAATATAAACAATTAGAATGCATATCAAGTCAAATAAAAATATTACAATTGACATTACATCATAGCGACAAGGCGAATTACAACCAATGTACAATTTCATACCTCAACCAAATAACCATCTCAAGGGTTAAGCAATTACGATACAATAGTATTGATCGCAAGTACATGATTTAATTTACACTAAGTCCATCTCATACATAAATAATGCATTCTGGATAATTCAGGATAAGAGTGGCACCACATCACACACCACCAGCAGTCCAGCACGGCCGAAAGCGATGGGAGGAGTCAAGACGGCGAAGACCAAGAGTCGACCGGGAGCGGAAGGACCAATCGGGAGTGGCGTCGCAACAGTAGCGGCAAGGGGCGGAACCGCAAGCCGTGAAGCCATCCCCAGGAGATCACCACCAAGCATCACCCGGCACCAAAGCGACAGTAGCCACCAGTCACCCCCAAACCCTTCCACCAGAAATAAATCAACATCGGTGGAGGTGACTCATAGAGCACTCGCCATATACATTCCTCAACATCAAACATATACAACTAGAACATCAAACCATCAAGCAGTGCAGCACCATGGAGACCACGGTGAGGCCAACCGGAGTTAGAGGAGTGGAGTAAAGAGGGGAGAAAGGAGTGAGCTCACCGTAGATGATGGCGGCGCGCTACCACCGGCGGCCACGGTGCACTTCCCCGGCGTGCGGCGGCACAAGCCGGCCATGGCTACCCGGGGCAGCATACCTCCGAACCTCGTATTAAAAGTAAAAACCATTAGAAATCAAAAGAAGTAGCAACCAAATCCATAAGAAATCGGGCAGATCTGAGGAAGAGAACACCGGATCCGGGCCCTAGGCCCCGGATCTGGCAGCAAACCCATGCAAAACCGAGCGGCGTAGAGGTAGGGGCCGGCGCAGTGGCAAGTCACCGCTAGGATCGGTCGAGCGAGGGGAAGACGGGTGCGGGAGAGCCGCACCCGGGTGAAGCGGCGGCACGGCGTGGTAAGTCGGGGCTGGGGAGTCGAACCACGGAAAGGCAGCGCAGAGAAAGAGAGAGCCAAGAGAAGAGAGAGAGGGGGGAGAAGTAAGGCTTCGGCGGAACGGGCGAGGAAAGAAGAAGAGAGAGGCGGAGAGTTAGAAGCCGAGGCGTCGGCAGAGGGGCGAAGAGACCGAGGGGGAGGAGGCGTTGATGGAGCGGCACGAATTAAAATCCGGGCGAAGAGGAAGGGTCGGCCGGCAGTTCCAGAAGACGAAAAAATGAATGGAGCTTCCCTGTCCCTTCGCTCTCTGTTCCCTCCCTGTCCCCTTCAATCCAAACCGTTGACAGCTGATCCAAGGGCTAAGATTTTATATTTCCACCATTTGCCCATTTTCATCTCAAATTTAAAAATAAAAATATGTTAATCCACAATAAATAATAAAAAATACAGAAAAAAATAAAATTTAATTTTTTCTGTATTTTTTATTATTTATTATGGATTAACATATTTTTGTTTTTAAATTTGAGATGAAAATAGGCAAATGGTGGATATATAAAATCTTAGCCCTTGGATCTAAAATCTTAGCCCTTGGATCAGCTGTCAGCGGTTTGGATTGAAGGGGACAGGGAGGGAACAGAGAGCGAAGGGACAGGGAAGCTCCATTCGGAAAAAATAGGAGCAGAGAAAGAGGTAGAAAAAAATTAAGTAGGAAGAGCAGAAGAGAGTAGATTAGCCAAAATAGAAACATTCTTAGATCGGCGTTGTAATAACAGTGTATATTAGCAAATTACCAGAATAATTTGCCGTTGGGTAAGTATTTATTAAGTCGTTGGGAGAACCCACATGGGTAAGTATTTATTAAGCCGTTGGGAAAATTATAATCTTAGACTGTCATACAGATTAGTGATGTTGTGCTCATTATAAGAGAAATTAGAAATTAGAAAGATGGTCGGTTAAAAAAATTGCTTACTCCCATTCTGCACTAAAGATGGTCCGTGGCGCTTCCCAACGTGTAAGTTTCGGACGTATCCAGGGAACGAAGTCCTGGGCGTACTCAGGGATGAGCCCTGAGCGTGGTCCCAAACGTGAGAGTTTTGGGCGATCCCGAGATCGAGTTCTCGGGGCGTGCTCGGGCGGAGATCCGAGGTAGTGTAGACCGCCGTGAAAAATAGAATGTTGGTTGATACGGTGTGGTATGGTCATTCACACGGAAGAAGTTTGTAATTCCTTATATTCTATTCTTATGCAGAGGTCCCACACTTGGCCACTTATCACCTACCCTAGCAACCTCTGGCCACCTTCTTAAATAACTGAAATGGCCAACTGCTCCATCAGTTGCCCTCTATTTCCTTTCTCATGTCTCTTATTTCAACTGTTCGATTTAAATCTCTTTTAATTCTTTCATGCATGGTGATACTAGATTAATACCAAAATACTTGTTTTACGAAATATACTTAGAAGCTTTGATCAAAGGAATGCTTGCCTGGATTTCAACCATAGATTCGGATGCAAGTAGGATTAGTTTATCTTGCAATACGATTAATTTATATGTCCGATCATGGTTTAAGTAATTAAACGAATCCTGCTAAATGTGTTCGTGGTTTTCTAATTTCTCTTATAATGAGCACAACATCACTAATCTGTATGACAGTCTAAGATTATAATTTTCCCAACGGCTTAATAAATACTTACCCATGTGGGTTCTCCCAACGACTTAATAAATACTTACCCAACGGCAAATTATTCTGGTAATTTGCTAATATACACTGTTATTACAACGCCGATCTAAGAATGTTTCTATTTTGGCTAATCTACTCTCTTCTGCTCTTCCTACTTAATTTTTTTTCTACCTCTTTCTCTGCTCCTATTTTTTCCGAATGGAGCTTCCCTGTCCCTTCGCTCTCTGTTCCCTCCCTGTCCCCTTCAATCCAAACCGCTGACAGCTGATCCAAGGGCTAAGATTTTAGATCCAAGGGCTAAGATTTTATATTTCCACCATTTGCCTATTTTCATCTCAAATTTAAAAACAAAAATATGTTAATCCATAATAAATAATAAAAAATACAGAAAAAATTAAATTTTATTTTTCTGTATTTTTTATTATTTATTGTGGATTAACATATTTTTATTTTTAAATTTGAGATGAAAATGGGCAAATGGTGAAATATAAAATCTTAGCCCTTGATCAATCATCAACGGTTTGGATTGAAGGGGACAGGGAGGGAACAGAGAGCGAAGGGACAGGGAAGCTCCATTCATTTTTTCCACTTTTGGAACTGTCGGCCGACCCTTCCTCTTCGCCCGGCTTTTAATTCGTGCCGCTCCATCAACGCCTCCTCCCCCTCGGTCTCTTCGCCCCTCTGCCGACGCCTCGGCTTCTAACTCTCCGCCTCTCTCTTCTTCTTTCCTCGCCCGTTCCGCCGAAGCCTCACTTCTCCCCCTCTCTCTCTCTTCTCTTGGCTCCCTCTTTCTCTGCGCTGCCTCTCCGCGGTTTGACTCCTCGGCCCCGACTTCCCACGTCGTGCGCGCGCCGCCGGTGCGGCTCTCCGCACCGTCTTCCTCGCTCAACCGATCCTGGGCCGGCGACTTGTCGCTGCGCCGCCCTACCTCTGCGCCGCTCGGTTTCGCATGGGTTTCTTTGCGATCCGGGGCCTAGGGCCCGATCCGTGTTCTCTTCCTCGATCTGCCGATTTCTTATGGATTTGGTTGCTACTTCTTTGATTTCTAATGGTTTTACTTTTAATACGAGGTTCGGAGGTATGTCGCCCGGGAGCCATGGTCGGCTTGCCGCCGCCTGACGCGGGAAGTGCACCGTGGTCGCCGGTGGTAGCGCCGCCGCCGCTCCATCTACGGTGAGCTCACTCCTTTCTCCCTCTTTACTCCACTCTCCGGTTGGCCCTCGTGTGGTCTCCATGGTGCTGCACTGCTTGATGGTTTGATGTTCTAGTTGTATATGTTTGATGTTGAGGAATGTATATGGCGAGTGCTCTATGAGTCACCTCCACCGATGTTGTTTTATTTCGGTGGAAGGGTTTGGGGTGATCGTGGTTGCTGTCGCTTTGGTCTTTGGGTGATGCTTGGCGGTGATCTCCTAGGGATGGCTTCACGGCTTGCGGTTCCGCCCCTTGCCTTCTGGGCCATGACGCCGCTCCCGATTGGTCCTTCCGCTCTGGTCGACCTCGGTCTTCGCCACCTTGACTCCTCCCATCGCTTTCGGCCTTGCGGTGGGGTGTTATGTGGCACACTCATTCCTTTTTCCTTGTCTCTGTGTGGTTGCGCTGAGATGCTTGCTCACAAATGAAACAGCGATGTGGTGGCAGCTCGACGACAGATTGCTAATGTATGAAATGCCCGTGTATGAATTTGGCTTTCTCTTAATATTGATGTACAGAATAATGTAATTCTATACATGTAATTTCTATCTCCATTTATTCTAAATGAAATTTTTATGCATGCGATGGATCTCTACTTGAAATGAATGCTCTCTAATTTTAATTATGTGGATGAATACATAGATAGCTATTGATTTAACAATAACTAAAACCCAATAATTTAATCCCAATTGTTAATTTAGCCATTAAATCGATATTAGTAACACTAATAACGGTGTTTAGATTAATTAAGAAATGTGGGCGTTCTGATAAAATGGATGCTCGATGCATGCGAACCAACATGCACATAATTAAAGGATGTTCTAGGTTAACTACTTATGGGAAAATATAAATGTGATTAGAAAAGCTTGTCCGAATGTTGCGTACACACTTATATAATGTCTAATTATTTTGGACTATATGAATTTACAAATCTGGATTATTTTGTATGATGAACATGTTAGCACTTTTAGTTACAATTAAATTTTCAACTTTGCAAATAAATCTACCTTGTGGTTCTACAACCTGAAACATATTTTCTAACATAAAAACTAGCAATGAGTTTCCACATATATTTATCTCCGCTTTACTAAATTTCTCGTATGTTTCAAACCAAAAGCTAGGTCATAGTTTGTTGTTTTAAAGGACAAAATTAGTGTAAATTTAAGAATTTCTACCTTTGCCCCCTCCAATTTCTATTAAATAAGATCAATATCTTCAATCTAGCAGTGGTGTTGTTTGTACAATCTATCAATGTTAGATAAGGTTATCCCTAGAGTAGCAAGTAACACATGTCCGTAACACATATATTATATGTTACCAGATGGCTTTGTAACACATGTTTATGTTGCTGCACTATATGCTTGTAACACGTTTATTGATCATATTGAGTATGTATTACAGAGTCTCCTGGGACACAGTATGTGTTGCTGAGTTTTTTCCCTGTAACACAAATTGTATTGTGTTACAGTCAAGTGTTACTATACCCATGTTCTGTTGTAGTGTTTTGTCATGCCACTGAGCAAAGCTCCCCCTTTTTCTGAGGTCACTGCGCAAAGCTGGCATGTTTTGTCTCCGCACTGAGCATGGTGTGGGGTCCAGACTTGTGTTCTCTTTCAATATTTTGTGTACGTCCAATGTATGTGCTTGTTCGTGCTGTCATTGCCTGATGAATTCTTATTCTGTGGTCTTTGTGCGTGAGGCTGCCCCCCACAGGCTATAAAAGGGAGCCATTCCTCACCTAGTCCCTTGCCTTGTTATCACTCACCTTGTGAATTAGTTGTTCCCAATCTGTGCAGTTTTGTTTTGTGCACACTCCCCCGGACTAGGCAATGAGTCACCTGAGCACCTCTTCATCGGCACCCACGGTGATGTGCCCAAATTGCAACACGGTGGTTAGACGTAGGACATCACAGACGGCCGCGAATCCTGGGCAACACTACTACAAGTGCCCCCATCACTCGGTGAGTCAGATTGTTTCGGGTTCATTCAAATCGTGGTGGTATGTTTAAAAATCTTGTGGTCATGGAATCGCAGGAAGCTCCTGGTGGTTGCCGATTCTGGGTGTGGGAGGATGAAATGGGAAATAGGACAGACATTGTTCGCCGTGAGAGAGTTGTCGTGGGGGGGTTGCGACCCCGTCGGGATGCGGCATCGTTTCGACAGACTAGAGTGAAAGATAAATTTACTGTTGTGTGCTATTTTGTTTCTTGTGTTTATTGTTATTCTCAAGTTGTAGTGCTGGAGGTTCTCCTCGTGTATGTTGGCAATGTTTTATGCTATGTTGGCAATGTGGTCTTTTGGTAATGTTTTATGTACGGTTGTGTTGTATTTGAGTTGTTGTGTTCGTTGGTGTGTTGGTGGTTGTACTACTTGCTACATTTCATGTACGTGCAATGTATGTGTTGTTTCGTGTTGTCATTGCCTGATGCCTTCGTATTATGTGGGTTGTCCCGTGTTGTCATCTCTCTGTTTGATGTATGCCCTACTAAATCAAAGAACTAAGAGCAACCCTTTTTATTGCCCGCATGTATCGTCAAGCTATTTTCTTATAAAAACTTTTGGTAATTTTATTTAGGAACGTAGTAAATCAAACAACTTAGAGCAACCCTTTTATACTGGAAACCATCTTTGAACATGAAACCATAAAGCACTTGAAAAACATCACAAAAATTACAAAAGCACAATTAAAAAATTTCATTCATCATCTCCTCATCGCCGCCTCGTACGGCGCATATGATCCTCTGAGAAGGTGAACCTACTAGGGGAGCGGGGTGCATCACGAAGATCGTAGTGCGAGGGCTACGGCTGAGACAGCTGGCCAAAAATCATAGAGCTCAGCCATTCGGAGGAGGTGTGTACGTCCTGCTTAAATGGTACAACTGAATTAGGCAATGGAAAGTACAAAAATTGTTCATAATGAGTAGTAAAATTACAAGGCATTTACCTGCGTACTCTGAAAAGCGGATGACCCACCGTGAACGTCATGGACTTCATAGCCTTGTTGCTGGGAGTAAACCTGCATTTTTGCGGTGCAATTAGATGGCTTTGAAATACACATGTTTCGCATAACGTTAGTGCATACGGGGTATGTGGATGGTGAAATGACGATGTCGACGGTAGTCGCCCATGTACTCTGCGATGTCATGCCTTGATAGGTCTGCCCAAACCACTCGCCCCATCATCTAGGTTGGTCTCGCACTGCCCGGGACATACGAGGGCATCGGCCCTCTGGTTGGTCCGCGAGTCGTGGGCGCTGCGGAGTGGGCCCCCGTGGTCCTGGAGAGCGCGGTCGCTCGTCCGTCGCCCTCCATGATGACGATGCCCGTTGCGACGTGCTATCCCGTCGCAATTGCTGCAAGACGACCATGTGGTTAGACATAAATGGTAAATGAGTGCATGAACAAATAGTTGCCAATTGTCGAACCGCCGGGCCGAAGCGCGTGGAGGCCGAGCGACCGTAGCTTGGCCGACTCTCGGACGGCCCCTCTGGTTGGTCCTCCGTCGCCCTCCGTGATGACGTCGTCCTCCGTAGCAGCGTGCTATCCTGTCGCAATTGCTGCAAGACGAACATGTGGTTAGACATAAATGGTAAATAAGCCGATCATAAATAGTTGGCAATTGTCGAACCGCCGGTCCGAAGCGCGTGGAGGCCGAGCCACCGTAGCTGGCCCGACTCTCGGACTGGGATGGACGCGACGTCGATGGCCGTGCTGATGGTGGTGCTGATGGCGGCGCGGAGGGAGGTGGTGGTCCTTGGCCACGTCCGCCACCGCGTGTAGCAGCAACGTCGTCTCGGTGGCGACCACAACTCAAGCTCCGTATCGCACCTTGCGGCTTCGATGCTGCGCATATAACCTACCCACCGAGATTCGGTATTTGACTTCCTACGTCGTATAGCCTCATTAGCCTCATCGTCGATATGATGTAGCCGGTCCACCTGCAGTGAAACAAACAGTCAGTTCAAACATAATCCTGCACTGCGTAATGACAGTAATCTCGTACCGCCTGGTCGACCCGTGCCGCTAGATGACGGTCTGGACCTTCCTGTATAGCGGCCTCTTGAACAGCCTGAAGTGGAGGATGTGGCGGCTCCCCTATAGTAAGCCTACTGCGGGTGCGTGGAGTGTACCAGTCAAGGTATGCCCTATACGTCGAGGGGTCGTCGGGTCGTCCGCCGTGTCTCATCCACAACCATCGATCCGCATGGTCACGCCACATGTCCGTCCACATCCGCTGTGTGGCTCTCCGCCTTTGTCGCCGCCTCTCCTCGATTGCTCGCAAGTTCATTGAGACATTACACAATTAGTAGGGTAGTGACATTGTGAATGCTGATAATTAAATTTGGGGTGTAGTGACATACCGGTGGGTGATATCCGCAAGAGGGCGTCCTAGCATGGGAGGGACTCGCCGTACGGCCGAACTGTCTCATGACTCGGTGTGGGCTGTATGGCTCGACGCAATGCGCGAACACCAAGTGCCAGGTCGTCATCCAGTACCTGTGATCCTGCTCGCACTGAGATGACAACCCGTGGGGGGCCATGTTCGCAATGAACCGTTGAGACCATGGCCACCAGACTACGTTGCCAAACTGCAGAAGCTCGAACCTCTGGTGGAAATCCGTGTACGCACGTCTCGGTCTCTCCCTGGCCCACCTCAACTGACCATGCGTCCAACGTGTACCCATTGTGGGCGCATCAACGGGGTCGTCGCCACCATCGACGCCGTACAATTGCGGGATGAGGTCATAAGGGTGCACACGACGACCAAAGGAAGGCCTGCCAACGGGGAAGTGTTCCCATGACCACAACTGAAGGAGCAGGTAGCAGGCGGCTAGGACCGGCTCGCTGGCCGCGGTACGCTGCGAGGCGTCACACAAGCCTCGGTATGTGGCGCTAAGAATCGCGATCCCGGCTATATCGTGGGCGCCGACCGGGCCACCATCCGCCAAGTACTCCGCTAGATGTATGTAGCTAGGCTGCACGGAGTCTCCAGTCGTGCTAGGGAACAAGATGTACCCGAACAGATATAGCAGGTATGCAACGAAGTGCGTCCGCACCGCGGCGTCATCTGCATCTTCAGGACAGGTCATGTAGCGACGAAGCCATCCATGTGGCACCCCAGCTGCGTTGTCTCGGATCGGATGACCGAACCGGTGACCCAGACGGACCTTCAATCTGCCGCTTTGGGGTGGCACCACAGCAGCACCACGGACGGGTAGACCTGTAATCATCGTGACGTCCTGCAGAGTAACCGTCATCTCCCCCCACCGGAAGTGGAAGGTGTGAGTCTCCGGCCTCCATCGATCAACGAGAGCGGACAGCAGTGGCGCATCATACTGGAACCCATGCGGTAGATCCAACATGCGGGCAATGGGCAGCAGACCGGTGTCCCGCAGTAGTGGGATGTACCGCTGGTCGAGACGCCAGTTCTCTCGGGGGCCCCTAAGGACGAAGCAAGGAGGCCCGTGTGCGTCTCCAGATAACCACACATGGCATCGGTGGTGCTCGTCCCAACGGGGGTCTAGCAGCTCGAACGCCATGTCCTGCCAAAGAAGGATAACAAGTTAATGTACATTATAACAAAATGTGCAACAAATAACAACATAATTAACAACAAATGTAATGACAGGGAAATGTACGGAATGTACCAAAACATACATACATTGTGCACACGAATATGACCCACACGACAAGGAAACATATGGAATGTGCGAAAACATACATAACATGGTAATGTGCAAGACATAGCTACATCGAGCCAACAATTCAGTGTACACCTCCTGAATAATACATTACATATCCGCCGTGTTCGCTACTACAGAGCGTTGCTTGATGCCGGCCTGTTTGGGCACTGACTGAGGGAGTGGCCAATCGTCTTGCATAGCCTACACTTCGGGCGCCGAACACGATCCCCTCGCTGGCTCTCATCCATGTCGTTGCGGATGCGACGGCTTTGTCGTCTTCCACGACCGACATGCTTCAGTGCATCGTTGGGCACCCACTTTATCTCCCCCGGCCATAATTCCCTGTAGTGCATGTCTACCCCGTAGGAATGGAACTCTGCACTCCAGGTTGCGTGCATAAGTGCCGCATGTCGTAGTACTTGGAGATGTCTTGTGTCGACGCCTTTGGTTCCATACTGGCGCAGCGCGTACACATGGGAGCATGACTTGTGCGAAGCGGGGCTTGTTGCGGGTGCAAGATGCTTCATCACCAATCGTGCATACCGCTGCGCTCCCTCTAATGTGACCCATGACATACGCCTTAGGCGGACCTCAAACTTCCTCCTTAAGCCATCAATGGGCTGAGCAATGTGGGATCGAGCCTTCTCCATCTTCCTGTCCATGAAGGCCTGCATGACCTCAGAGTATTGCTTGTTTTCCTCAAGGTGCTTCTGCGCCATCATGGCTCTATTCACAAAGTACCCGACGGTACGGTTCCAAGTCTCGGCCACGATTGCCATGATCGGCAGGGATCTGACGCCCTTCAAGACACCATTGTAAACCTCGGACATGTTGGTTATCATGATCCCATACCTTGCCCCCACCGATGTCGTGCAACAAAGACCATATTTCTAAGTCAGGTGCATTGGACTGAACCCATTGTGAGAATACCCCGAGTCTTGTGGAGCCCCCCTCCACGGCCCCTGCTTCCGTATGCACATGCTTCGTAGCCTCCTGATCTAGCTACCTCCACAAGGTGTCGAACTTCCGCTCGTTCTCGCATGCATAGCTTCTTGAACATCTTCATTAGGTCCTTGCTACGGAACCTTCGTGGAAGTTCGCGCAATATACCTCATACACACCGGTTCTTCACATCATTCCACGGAAGGGGGCTACGCCCCATTTCGCAACGTTCGCAACGCAGACAGCAAGCCTGCATTGCGGTCGGAGATAATGCACACTTCAGGGCGTTCTTGCACTACGGCATGCTTCAAATTGCAAAGGAACCAAAGCCAACTTTCTGTATTCTCGTTCTCCACAATTGCAAATGCCACTGGGAGTAACTGGTCATTTGCATCGGCTGCAATTGCGGTGAGAATTGTACCCTTGTACTTGCCGGATAGGAACGTCCCATCTACGGTTAGCACTGAACGGCACCACCTGAACCCTTGTATCGCCTGATGGAAGGCCCAGAACACCCTGTCAAGAATGAAGCAGTTTGGGCCCTCCGTAGGATGGACCCTCTCCTGCTTGTTTATGTAAGTGCCTGGGTTTGATTGTGAAATTTGGTGCAGCATTCTTGGGACCAGGTCGTACGCCTCCTCGTACGTCCCAAACATACCGTGCAGCACCTTTCGCTTCGCCCGCCATACCTTCTTGTAGCTCACTTCGTAGCCCGCCGTGTTCGCTACTTCTGCCATTAGAACCTTCGGGGCAATTGACACATCCGCCTGGACGAGGTGCGTGACCAACTCCGCAACATAGGATGATGTCATGTTGCGGTGTCTATGTACTGGGCCCGCAAGCTCGCAAGTGTGATCTTGCAGCACCGTTATCCGGAACTCCGTGCCAACGCCCTTGTACCGTTGTGCACGAACTTTGCCACCACATGACCCATCGACACACTTCACAACGTACGTGTCCGGCTTTGACTTGTGGACCCGATACGTCCGGCTTATGTTGACGGCATGTCTAGCAATAGCCTGCTGGACAGCACTCTTATTACGGAAGCACTGCCCCCAAAAACAGTGCGCCCTCGCTGAACCCCCATTCTCCCTCCTCCGCTTGTGGCAGAACTAGGGCTGCCGCTGTGATGTCGTCCAGTCTGGACGACACGTACGCACCTTCCGTGATTACAACACGACCTACCACCCCTCTAGTTGCACCTTCGCCATCCTCGTCCTCTCCAGAACTGCCTGTGTCAACATCCTCATCCTCCTCGCTGCCCTCTTCTTCCACCTGGTCCCCAAGATACTCGTGACAGTCAATACGGGCGGCCCACCACCTCTCGTCCACACCTTCGTTGGGCTGGAAATTCTGCGCACGCCTCCTCTCGTCTTCATCACCCACTTCCTCGCCCACATGTTCTCCCGCACAAGCGTCTTCATGACCGCCGGAGCTGAACCCAGGCACTACATCTCCACCAGCGGCATCTGAACCAACCATGGCTGATGATTCTGCCCTCTCCACGAACTCGACATATACCATTGGCCTGCCATATATCGCAGCATTAGGGTTGCACACGACCTCAATGTAGTTCGCCCATGAGGCGTCATTGGCCACCTTCAGAAGTTGCCATATGCTCTCCCTTCCATCATCCACCATTGAGGCATAGACTGCCTCGATCCGTAACTTCTTCCTTGCGATCTGTCGATCGAACGCTGAACGGACACACCTCCGTAGCTCAGACAAGCTCATGGCACTCAGACCGGGTGCCCGGATCACGGTCCGCTCGTAATTTGTCAGGTCCGCCCCATACGGCCCATCACGTACGAGACCACTCCCATAAAACACGAACAATTGTTCAATGCCAGCCATTGCGTACCTACCATAAGTGCATAATCAACCATTTTAGTACACAGCATGCCAAATTTAATTTCCCATTACATTAACAGTACCTACCCATTTTAGTACCTAGCATTACTAGTATATGTTTTTGTATGTGTAAATCTAAAGTTTATTTCTAACTATTTTACTTATAAATCGATTAATGCCAAATTCCCATTACATAGTTTTCTTCCATTCTTTTCTATAATGCGGCTTTCACTTCCGAAATTAGACATAAATCAAAAAATTCTACTTTGTAATTTCATGTCCTAAGTTTATTTCATTTTACAGTACCTTCGTACTAATTTCCAGGTATTTTCATTTTACTATACCTTCATACTACGGTCATTCACTAAGTCTACTAATTATACAAATTGTTTATAATCTAACTGTTGTTGCTATCTCCTACAAATGCTCCTACATAAATATTTACTTCATCAACACCTACACATGTAAGCACAAATGTTCAACAAAACCTCACTACATTACAATACGTAACTTCAACAAAAAAATACGACATTATTTACACTACACATACACACTGTGTCAAAGATTGGCTTATAACAACATTAATGATACACGGTTTTGCTAATTACGGGCTAATGACATTCGCAGAAAATTACTTGCACGGGGGCAAAAATTACCTCTTCTTGAAGCTCGCGAGACGATCTACAACTTTTGTATTTGCAAAATCCGTTGATTCCAAACAAAACCAACTCAAAATCCTGAGTTTCCACTCTCTTTTTTCCCTCCCTTCACTCGCTCTCTCGCTCTGTCTTCACTTCAAATCCACCGCAAACTGCAAATGAGTTTCTTTGCGCTGCTATTCAACCTCTTTAAGGCTGCTGAATGAGAATACGAAGAGGGGCCATGCAAAGCTCCTACAGACGCGTGTTCACGTAGAGGTGAAAAAAGAGCAGCTCGTGATGCATTGCTCTGCTTTTGGCGCTGGTGATGAGACGTGCGGCCCCGCCTTTGATTCGCGTGGTCGGGCAGAGCAAACCCGCGGTCGGAGGAGCAATCATGCGGTCGGAGGGGAGGTCGTGCGCTCGGGCGGGACAGACGCGCGGCCGGGAGGGAATCGTGCGCTCGGGCGGGCCGGTGGTGCGGTCGAAGACGGGTCGTGCGGACTGGTACCGCACGACCCGATGAGCAAGGCGATCGTCGCGGTACCAGTCCGCACGACCGGGGCACGTGTCGTCGTCCGGTGGTCTCGCGCTCAACAGGGGTCCAAATCCGGAAATATTTTCGTTCGGGGGCCAAAACGGGAATTTTGGGTGCACAGGGGTCCTACAGTGTCCAAAATTCGAATTCTACATAAGGGCAAAGATTGGCAGCCCTCTAAAATAAATTACAACAGCAGTTCCTTGCATCAAGTTAACATGAAGCCGAATTTAACTGCATGCTAAAGTTAGGAATATGTGAAGATCTTCAGGCAGTGTTTGAATTAAAGTGAAGTTTAGGTCATCGTCCACCAGACAACCCAATGGGAGCTCATATACATGGTCCTGTGCTAGTTCTTGTACTGATGCATCTAGCCAATTTTCGCGGGTAAACGGGTATGCTCGCGGGCGACGGATATGGACGAGGTTTTTCGCCCGTCGTCTTTCGCGGGTATACCCGTGGGCATAAATTGGAGCCACGGATACGGGTATGGGCGAGCACTACCCGTACCCGCCGCGCCCGATTGCCATCCCTATATGTATGCGTGTATGTATGTATGTGTGTGTGTGTGTGTGTGTGTGTGTATATATATATATATATATATATATATATATATATATATATATATATATATGCAACGGTGGTGTTGATTTGGACATCCACATAGCCTTTTTTAAATCACAATACTTTATAATTTAGATAACAACACGTGGTTGTTTATAATTTTTAATTTGAGATTTAAGGAGATTGTTAGTACCACCATGTTAGAGCCGTGCGGCTGCATGCTCATGTCAACAATACAGTTGCATATGTGTGGCGTTTCAATAAAGGACAAGTACTTAACTCGGTCGCGAGGAAGGCGTGGGATCTGATTAATGTGAGCTTGAAATACGTAGGATCCAATTTGATCAATTCAAAAGACAAGGACTCAGACGAAAATCTGACTAAAGATGTGGAACTTGCGGTGAAACTTACTAGATGGAGTATTGGCCAAATTTGCGGTGAAAAATTACTAGATGGAGTATTTGCCAAACTTACTAGATGGAGTGTTGGCCAAACTTGCGGTGAAAAATTACTAGATGGAGTATTGGCCAAACTTGCGGTGAAAAATTACTAGATGGAGTATTTGCCAAACTTGCGGTGAAACTTACTAGATGGAGTATTTGCCATAATTGCTGTTGTGTCTTAATTGGTTGTCCGACCTACGAGGCAAGCTTCCTGTGGCGCCCTCACAGAAGAGTGCCCTGTCACAAAGAAGACGTACGTGCTTATCACCATAGCCACATACGAGCGTGCCCTTTTATTCTTAGCACACGTCTGGAATACAAAGTTTCTATTAAGACACATTCATATATGCATAAAGATAGGTGGAGTCTTATATATACACCCACAACTCTACACCATTCCACTAAGTGGTTCCTGATGGGGAAGTAATTCAAAAAAATTGAGCATAACATTTTGGAAGACGAACAAAATAGTGTTGTTCCATGAGTACAGTGTGATGGTCACATACAGAAGTGCGCCCAAAGGACTATTTCTGGTTGCAGATAAGTGACATTTTGGATATTGTCATGTTCTCTTAAACATGAATTTGACCATCAATTTATATTATAATATTTTTATAAATTCTAATAATGTTATAAAAGTTTTTTAGACAAATAAACTTCTATCTTTTTCATACTGAAAATCCAAATATCCATGAAGATATTGTTTGTTAGTATCAAAGAAATAAGTCTGGCTACACACATTTTATGACGCTATTGATTTTCGACCGGAAGGAAATATCTTATAAAAAAAAGGTGCATATATTAGGGCATCTCTTATGCCCCACCACGTATACATAGTCGCTGTAGCCATCGACGTAGAAGATGCCACGTTGGTAAGATCAATGGTTGCTTCAAAGAGAGCTAAGAGCATCTCCAATGGTTCTAGCTAGCAACTAACTATAAGACCTCCACATCATTTATATAGTACACACTAAAGCTAGCATTTTAGAGCAAGTACAATAGTATAGCTAACTAGTGGCTATAACATTTGTCCATTTCATCTATAGCCTTCAAAAAAAATAGTTCATACAATAAGGTAGCTATTACAATAACTATTTGGCCCCACGTGTAAGAGAGTGAAATGCATATTTTTACGTGCTATAGCTAGCTGTAATTTAGTAGCCAGCTTACTTCTCTCTCTTCCTTTCTCTCTCTGCCACGTAAGATTTGGTTGATATTATATTTGCTATAGCCTGCTGACTAAGCCTTATTGTACCTGCTCTAAAGAACTATCTATAAGGATAGCTATTTGATGCTTACATGCACACACAGAATTTATAGAGACTGCCTCGTTTGGCGTTATAGACTAGTGCTTAAGGAAGAGCTGGCTCGGTTTTTTTGCATACTCTCTTTCCTCCACATAGGATATATGCTGATGTGTACATGCATATAGCTAACTGACTCAGACCATTGGAGATACCCTAAGATAGCCTCACGAGGCCCCCCCACACACACGCGCACACACACATATATAGTATAAATAACACTTGATAATTAACACATTTTAGATTAATTTCTTTGGTTTGTAATAATTTTTGTCACGTGCCACATTATTGTTTATGAACTTACGCAGCAGGCGCCTTGGCCCTCCTAGTCCTAACTTCCAGATTGTCAGCACCTGTCTGACGACGACCCGCTAGTGCATGCGGTCAACGTAACGCCCGCCAGGGGCAACGTGCTGTGCATGTCGCTGCAACTATATATCCTCCTGTGCGTACGCATCATTTGACCATCATCTCGTAGCCGGAAGCGTTGCACCGGTCAAACTACGCCTCCCTCTGCCTCGCCGCGCGCGCTCGCTCCGTCGCCGCGGTCCGGCCGGTGCCTCGACCCGCGCGCGGGACGAGCGATCGATGGCGGGGGAGATCGCGCCGTCGGGGAGCCGGCGGAGCTGGCTGTCGTCGGGCGCGGCGTCCATCTCGCGGTCGCTGCGCGACCCGGACGACCCGTTCCGGCACTCGGCGGCGAGCCGCGACGATGGCGACGATGAGGAGAACCTGCGGTGGGCGGCGCTGGAGAAGCTGCCGACGTACGACCGCATGCGGCGGGGCATCATCCGGAAGGCGCTGGACGACGGGAAGCACGCGCCCGACGAGGTGGACATCGCCAACCTGGACCCGAGCGACGGCCGCGAGCTCATGGAGCGGGTGTTCAAGGCCGTCGAGGACGACAACGAGCGATTCCTACGCCGGTTCAGGGACCGGATCGACCTGTAAGACCGTTTGGCACCACGATGGGCACGCATGCATGAGTATGTGTACATGTGTGTGTCGTATGCCTACAGCTAATTAATCACGCACAGACCACCGGCAAAGTTAGCTGAAAGGCTAGAACTATGGCTTATTAAACATCGTGGTTACTTTAGTAAAACTTCTAATAACAACTATCTAGCTAAAAGCATCATTTTTTTCATAAGCCTATGCACTGTCTTCATAATCCCACTGAGGTTACTGAAAGTTGAAATAACTAACTAGATTCGCGGCATAGCGTAGTAAGGGGGTATCTAACGACGGTTCGATATTGTAACCGATGCAGGGTTGGCATCGAACTTCCACAAATCGAGGTGCGGTACGAGCACCTGTCCATTGAGGCGGGCGTCTCGAGGTATAGCTAGTATATGTAGCTTCTTCAATCCAGTCATGAAATTCATCTCTCGCTCGATATGATCTTCCTCCCTAATCGACTAGCGACTGCGTGTACCGGGTGTTGTTGTGCTTTGTGGATCTGCAAGCTGCAACGTTGGCTAGCTCAGCCCAGACACTGACATACAGTACGTACAGTGCTGGCCCTTTTATTTGATAGCGTGTTTAGTTTATATTAGTTTCTTTTTTAGTTTCTGTTTAGAGAAATTAGGAAGCAATATAAATATTTGGTTTTGCGAAACGGCTTCCTCACTTCCGTCTCGCTCACCTCTCACTCACTTTCTCTATCATTTACTATTACTTTTAAAAGCTATTATTATTTATTTTTAATCAAAGGAGCCACAGCCAATATGAACAGAAAATTTAGAAGTGATCGGTAGATGAACGCATGTATGCATGTGCATGATTAAATAGGTCGTCGCACGTTAGCCAATCGGGCACGTTTGTGCATACAAGCCGGTCCCGGTCGGTTTGGTTTTAAGCAGCCGCTCGAACAGTCTCCGTCCCTTCCAAGTAATTTAGTACAGCCCCGGTAATTAAGACCCCGCCGCGTGGATTCGTCTTCATCTGCGTAACAGAATTCCATGGCAGATGGGGACATACGGACAAGGTTGTCACAATCTCTATCTTTGGTAGGATCTTTATTGTTTGATGGGGTCGAGTGGAATTAAATTGTAGAATTACCGATCTGTGTCGTCATGTCACTTCTATGGAATCGTAGAACCGTACAATCCCACAATCTGTGCTGCAATAGGTGGCTTTAAGTCCGACGCATGTATGCGTGCGCCCAAGTTTTTTTTAGAATAACAGAAGGTGGAAACCCTTCCGATTTCTATTATTAGAAACCACTGGTTTGCTACAAGAAAATAAAAACATTGAAAAAGATAAATAAAAAGAAATATCTATTCTAGCCTACTGCTTTTAACCCAAAAATTCTACATGAAATAGTTTAATTCCCGTAGGAAATGTAATAAATTCTCACATTTTAAATGGAGCCTTTGTAGTAATACTAGTGCGTCGACAGGCCTGAAGCAAACTTTAAATTTGAATGGTTACAAAATTTGAATGATTTTTTTAAAAAGGTAACTGTCGGAGACAGCCCCTCGAATTAAACCAACTAATTCATTGAACAAATATCCACGAAAGAAAAAAAGTAAAGGGCTGAAAAATTTAGTCAATCAGGACTGGACCGGTTGTACGTACCAGTGAGGCCCAAAGCCTATCCAATATTTGACGTGCCTAGAATAAAAGCCAAAGCCCGGTAAGACCATTAGGACCAGAAGCAGGCCCATCTTCAGGCAGGCCGGCTCAGAAGAACCTCGTGTCTCCTGTCTTATGTCTTGTTATATTTTATCTGTATTTTTTTTTGAGAAGTTTAGACGACAAAAACAACAATATAGACGAGTATATAGTTTTGAATTTAAATAGTGGCCAGAAAAATACCATTTTATTTCTTTTAGATTCGAGAGAAGCTAAAGATAAAGGGTCTGTTCTTTTCGACTGCGGCTTATGGCTTTTAGCTGAAATTTTTGAATTTTGACTGTTTACGGTACAGATTACAGAGAGACAGAAACTCACTTGCGATTTTGGCTGGTACAGATATTGGGCTTTTAACGTGTAGATCGTTTAACTTGTAGACCCTGTCTTGAGAAAATACTCCGTTTAAAAGTTAGGTATTATAGTAAAAGCCAAAAGCTGTCAGCTTGTGAGGTAAAGGCCCAAAACGAAACAAAAAAACCAACGAGAACAGGGCCTACAGCTCCCGAAGTCCCCTCCTCTTGCGCTGGCTGTCTCGAGTTCGAGGCACCAAGCCAAGACATGGACTCCTCCGCGGCCCATCGGCCGCCTCCTCCGGCGTCTCCGGCAGCGGCGGGGGTGCGCCGAGCTCGGACTCCGTCTGCTCGGTACCTCTCTACTTCCGACTCCTTCCGTAGGAGCTAGTCCAGTAGCCCTTGTTCTTATGCCCCGTCCTGTTCCGGTGCGGGCTCGACCGCGTTGCTGCTCTAGTCCCCGCCGCCGCTGTAATTCCATTCACATGCGCCGCTTTTCCTTATTTGAGGGGTGTAATTAGATTGTATTTGTGTGTATACGTGTTGAATTTTGATCGTCCGTACACTTCACTACCACGTTGTAATTTACAGGGCAAAATTGGGTCTAGACCATCAAAATTCCACGAGTGCTGGTTACTATCACCTATTTGTTACATGTTGGGGCTCCAAGTTGATATAGTTGATGCTTTATGACAGGGACTTGTTAGCCGATTTGGTTCGTCAAACAAGAGGACGATTAAGATACTCAAAGATGTCAGTGGCATCCTCAAGCCATCGAGGTAATCAACGGTTCTTTTGACCAGTCACAATTGCCAAGTGATAGTGATCTAATTTATGTGATGTATGGAACCGTAGCTTCTCTCAAATTCAGGCTTTGTTTTCCTTTGGTAAATACTAAATAGTAATAGAATAAAAGCATGCCCCCACACATTATTGAGATTTCAATGCACAGTATTAGCTCTGCCTGCTAAATTGTTTGCAGATATAGTATATTACAAGGAACCATATTTCTGAAGCTATTTCTTCTACAAAGTGGTTCTCTTACTGTTATTTGATAAAATAGAATATTCTTATGAACTATTGTATTGAACTACTTTTGTCAGGTTGACACTTCTTCTCGGACCTCCATCATCAGGGAAAAGCACACTTATGCGAGCACTAACTGGGAAGCATGATAAAAATCTCAAGGTCGCATTGTTATTCATGTAGTTTGATGAGTCACTTCTGATCATATATGCTTACAGTATGCCAAATCACTCAATTGCTACAGGTGTCTGGCAAGGTCACATACTGTGGTCATACATTTTCAGAGTTCTATCCTGAGAGGACTAGTGCATATGTCAGTCAGTATGATCTGCACAATCCAGAGATGACAGTAAGAGAGACATTGGACTTCTCAAGACGATGTCTAGGCATTGGCGCCAGATATGATATGCTCTCAGAATTAGCAAGACGGGAACGAAATGCAGGTATTAAGCCTGACCCTGAGATTGATGCTTTCATGAAGGCAACTGCAGTAGAAGGAAAGGAGACTAATGTTATCACAGATCTTATTCTCAAGGTCAGATTCTGCAACCTTTGTGCAAGTTAAAATGAATGGTTTAGGCCTTCTAGCCTCAATTTGGCCATTTGTTTCTTTTATTGATCTGTTTAAATGAAGTGGTGTGAGAAGTTTTTTCTAGTACACTTTTTCTAAAGAAAAACAGGAGGTGCACGAGTATTATTTCCTTTGACAGTGGCATGCAAATGAGAACTTAATACTTCTTTTCGTGATGCAAACCGAGCCAAGATTCACTGTGCTAATTGAGTTTTTAAATCTCAACAGGTGCTTGGGCTTGACATTTGTGCTGATATTATTGTTGGTGGTGAGATGAAAAGAGGAATTTCTGGTGGGCAAAAGAAACGCGTGACAACTGGTACACATGCATATCATGCACATTAAATAATAAAATAAATCAGAAATCATGACCAGTATAACATGGACATAGAGAATTCTCTATATGAATTTGCAGAATAAATTGGCAGTTATTTATCTCAAACCATATATGTTGGAAGTGCAGTGTGTATATCCTTTCCTCCAGTGGCGTAGTCATGATTTTATCCTATGGGATCTAATTACACATGATACAACCCTGTGGGGCACTACAACTTTTTTGTTGTTGTTAAATCAGTGTTTTTTGTTCAATATACTTAAACTAAGAAATCCAGAAACCTATGGGATAAGTCTACTAGATGGCTCAGCAACAGCTTTTCCTTGTCAAGTTACTGCTAAGTGCTAGCTGTAATTTTTTTCCTCGGAGATGTTGAGCATGAAATAATTTATCATGTGTATAAGGAATCCTGATATTATGTTATTGACGTATCAAGAACCCTAAACCTGGACTTCTGTAATTGCTTTGATTATAGGGGAGATGCTAACTGGACCTGCAACAGCTTTGTTCATGGATGAAATATCTACTGGGCTTGATAGTTCAAGCACATTTCAGATTGTCAAATACATCAGACAGATGGTCCATGTGATGAGTGCTACAGTGATGATCTCTCTCCTCCAACCTCCCCCTGAGACCTACAATCTATTCGATGACATCATTCTGCTCTCAGAAGGGTACATAGTCTACCATGGGCCACGGGAGAACATCCTTGAATTCTTTGAGAGTGCTGGTTTCCGGTGTCCTGAACGGAAGGGAGTCGCCGACTTCCTTCAAGAGGTGACTTCCAGGAAAGATCAACAGCAGTACTGGTGCCATGACCAGGAGCATTATCGTTATGTGTCAGTCGCGGAGTTCACTCAGCTTTTCAAGAAATTCCATGTTGGGCAGAAGCTGCAGAAAGAGCTGCAAGTTCCTTACGACAAATCTAAAACACATCCTGCTGCATTGACTACCAAGAAGTATGGATTATCTAGCTGGGAGTCATTCAAGGCAGTGTTGTCAAGAGAGTGGCTGCTGGTGAAGCGCAACTCCTTCATATACATATTCAAGGCTTTTCAATTGGTTATCCTGGCACTTGTAACCATGACTATGTTTTTGAGAACAAAGATGCCCCACAGGAAATTTTCTGATTCCAACAAATTTGTTGGTGCTTTGACTTCTTCTTTGATCACAATCATGTTCAACGGATTTGGTGAGCTTCACATGACCATAGAAAAGCTACCAGTATTCTACAAACAGAGAGACTACCTGTTCTTTCCAGCGTGGACTTTTGGACTAGCAAACATCATTTTAAAGATTCCTTTATCGCTTATGGAATCATCTGTTTGGATACTTTTCACATATTATGTTATAGGTTTTGCACCTGCTGCAGGAAGGTAGCCATTCTACCTTTTCCTTTCCTCGGTTTTTCATTTCAAGATTTTTATACGATGAAATGTTATAGTAGTTTTTGGCATGATGAGTTCATCTGTGATCTGCTACTGATTTCAGGTTCTTTAGACAGTTTCTAGCATACTTTTGTACGCATCAGATGGCTATGGCCATGTTCCAGTTGCTAGGCGCAATTTTAAGATCAATGGTGGTGGCTAATACGTTCGGCATGTTTGTTCTGCTTATTGTTTTCATCTTTGGAGGATTTCTTGTCCGCAGAAGTAAGTATATCATTGTGGAAAGTGTATGTTAGTCCTTTTGGCCCAATAACTTAGATAACAACAGTTGTGGTTTGTTAGAAGTGAGTCAAGTGATGTCCTTGAAAATTGATTGAAACATTTTTTTTTGTTGAGGTTTCTGTCTTATTTACTCTGAAGATTCCAGTGTGAACTACTAACTTCTGTTTTTTTATCGGGTTCTTCATATTTATGTGGAAAGATGACATTAAACCATGGTGGATATGGGGCTACTGGACATCCCCCATGATGTATAGCAATAATGCCATATCAGTTAATGAATTCCTTGCCAGTAGGTGGGCCATTGTAAGTTTTCTGTCAACACAATAATTTTCTTTCTTGAAATGAAATACTTTCTCTATATTAGATATAGACAAAACCATTGATTTCCTCCACCAAGATAGATATTTTTGATAGATGTTGTTAATGTCATTACTCCAAAGAAAAATTGTCATATTAAGTTTATTGCCTGTAATTTCTAGAATGTTGATATATCTAAATATTTTTGAACATTTGACTGATGTGGAACTATATCACCTTTTAACTGCAGCCAAACAATGACACAAGCATTGATGCACCAACAATAGGGAAGGCTATTCTCAAATCCAAAGGCTACTTCACGGGTGAATGGGGGTATTGGCTTTCCATTGGAGCCATGATAGGATTCATGATTCTTTTCAACATGCTCTACCTGTGCGCTCTTACATTCCTGAGCTGTATGCACCTTTCCTCTTTCTGGTATTATCACTTGTCTGATGCCTAGGTGTAGCACTCTCATATTATTTTTCTTACAGCTGGTGGCAGTTCAAATACGGTAGTTCCTGATGATGCCACCGAAAATGAGTTGGAAACGAAAACGACAAATGAAGAACAGATGTCTGAGGTTACCCATGGTAAGAAAGCAATAAATGTGTCTCGACGATTTTCAATCCATATTGGTTATTTCATCTTGATTTGTATCAATTTGTTCATGTTTTCCTAAATGTTTTAACAAGCCCCTGTCTGGAAATGAAACATCCACTCTCACTGGATGTTTGGCTTCTTATGACATTCTATGAAAATCCTTTATTACAAACAGGCCTTAATTTATGTTTTGGCTTGATTCCTATATACAGTTAACACTAGTATGTTTAAGCATCATGAAGCATACTGTTTTGTTTATTATTTTGAAGCTTTGTATGTATTCACCATCTTATAATTTATCCTGCATGCGCATAATTATGTTAGGTACGAATGGAGCAGCAAACAGGAGAACCCAGACAGGAATGGTCTTGCCATTCCAGCCTCTTTCACTTTCTTTCAACCACATGAACTACTATGTCGACATGCCTGCTGTAAGTTGATATTCTACAAAGATATCCCAACTTTTTGACATAACCAAATTGTGCAAAGTTGATGAGACATCATAGCTGGAGTAGAAATTAGCTTGACTTGATTCCTGCTATAGATAAGTATGTGGCCCTTATCTAGCTGGGACATTACTAAATGAGTCGTGTAGTAATCATTTGTTGAACTAAGCTAGTAGCAGTTACTTCTTGAATCAAGGAATACAGTTCAGATATGGACATGAAATGCTAAATCTTGCTTTGTAGGAAATGAAGGCGCAAGGATTCACAGAAAGCCGCCTCCAGCTACTATCTGATATTAGCGGTGCATTCATACCTGGTGTTCTGACTGCATTAGTTGGTGTCAGTGGAGCTGGAAAGACCACTCTAATGGATGTACTGGCAGGAAGAAAGACAAGTGGAACCATTGAGGGAGATATCAAGCTTTCTGGTTATCCCAAAAAACAAGAAACCTTTGCCCGTATCAGTGGCTATTGTGAACAAACGGATATCCATTCACCAAATGTTACTGTGTATGAATCTCTTGTTTATTCTGCTTGGTTGCGCCTTTCCTCAGAAGTTGATGAGAATACTAGAAAGGTATGTGTTCTGTTGTTTTGTTTTGTGGATTCCATGTGCATGAACTCTTGATGGTGCTAGAGGAAAATAACCATGTTAATTGTAGTTTTGAGTGTGCGTATTGTCCATTAACTGACAACAGGCTCATTAATCCTTAACTATATACTTTTATCAATCTGTGTATTGAAAGAATAAGTTGCTTTTTCCAAAAAAAAAAACAGAATAAGGTAGTTTCCTCTTCCCTAGCAACTTAACTGCTTTCCTAAATTTTGACCTATATCAAGAAAAGTTTGACATGTCGGAAACTGAGCCTCGACCCTATACATCCCTTCAAGATAGTGTAAAGTGAGATAATCCTGAGTGTTGAATGGGTTAATCATTTTGTGGAATGGATTAATCATTTTATCTTTCTATATGTTGATATATCAATGCAGTCTGTATTATGAGTAACAACACATCATGAGATCATATTGCTCTTCAATATATACTTCAAATATGGATATTACTTACTGCATTATTATGTTCACATTTTTTAGTTATGTTTGAGTTCCTACGAGGCCTGCTCAACAATCATGATACTGAAGAAAAGATTCAACATTTTGGGTGTTTAAAGCACTAATTATTCTGATGAAACATAATTCCACTGTAGGTGTTTGTGGAGGAAGTAATGTCACTAGTTTTGCTCGATGTATTGCGTGATGCTCTGGTTGGTCTCCCTGGTGTTAGTGGGTTATCAACTGAACAAAGGAAGCGGCTGACAATTGCTGTAGAACTAGTTGCAAATCCTTCAATTATCTTCATGGATGAGCCAACTTCTGGTCTTGATGCTAGAGCTGCAGCAATTGTTATGCGTACTGTGAGAAATACAGTTAACACAGGACGAACTGTGGTTTGCACAATCCATCAACCCAGCATTGATATCTTTGAGTCTTTTGATGAGGTCCTTGCAACTTTGCTCCTGTTTTCTGTTTTAATTTCATTTCTCTTTTTGTCTATCTCTGCAAGGTTATACTGAAAAATGGTTGTGTTTTTCAGCTTTTGCTGCTAAAGAGGGGAGGACGGGTCATATATGCTGGCAAGCTTGGTCGCCATTCTCACATACTAGTTGAATATTTCGAGGTGAATTGTCTTTGATAATTTCAGTTTACTATAACCAAGTTCTAATTGTTATGAATATTGTGTGTATATTGATGAGGCCCAAAGGGCAATATATATAGAGAGTACAAGAGGGATATAAGGAAACAAATAAGAGTCATATTCTATCTCTAATACCTTATCTCTAATACCCATGTTATGAATATTGTGTGTATATTGATGAGGCCCAAAGGTCAATATATATAAAGAGTACAAGAGGGTATATGGAAGGAATACAAGTCATATAAGGAAACAAATAAGAGTCCTATTCTATCTCTAATACCTTATCTCTAATACGCTTAACACCCCCCCACAAATGCAAGGCGTATGCAATAGCATTGCATTTGAAAAAGGGTTAATACTAAAACAAAAGGTATCCGACGTCCGAGTCGTGATAAAGTCGTCGTTGCTATGCGATGCGTCGAATAAATGGTCAAATCAAGCCAAGAGGAATAGATAGAAGCATGACGGCACGCATCGAAGCTCGAGACGGCGCGCGCAAGAAGGCACAAGAAGCGCAACGAGGCGCGGTGCGCGTAAGAAGCGACGGCCTTAAAAACTCGGGGCGGCGGCTCAAAGAGAAGCGGCGGCATCATAAAGATTTCTACGATCTGCAGCGGCTCAAGGAAAAGAGCAGCGGCTGCTGCCATGCAAAAGAGAAATTCCTATACTTCTATGACTGACAAAAAAATTGTGGACTCGCACGGCTTGAGCGAACTAAAAATTAAAGACTGCGGACTTGAATGGATGCGACATAAGACTCACGAAAAATAACCTAAGACTGACTTAAAAAAATCAGCAGCAGAAAATCCCCTCACCCCTCTCTCTCTCTCCCCCACTCCCTCAAAAAACTCTCCAATCTCTCTCTCTCCTCACACCCTGATCCCTCACACGCCTCACCCCATCTCCTCACTCCCGCATCCTGCCTCCCATCTCGCGACAGAAGAAGCCGCATCCACGGCGGCCGGGAGACGGCGACATGAGGCGCGCAGGCGGCGTCACGGGCGCGAGGCGCGCAGTGGCTGCGCGGCACGGAGGCACGGAGGCGCATCCGGCGGCGGCGATCTAGGAAAAGGATGGCGCCGACGCGGAGCCGAGGCGCGGCGCGGCGCGCGCGACGCAGAGGCGCGAGACGGCGGCGAGGCGGCGGTGAATCCGAGCCGAGAGGCCGGATCCGGCTTGCCGTTGAGATAGCGGATCAAAGCGCGCCCGCCGTTCCGGGAGAGTCGGCCGAGCGGCGGCGGCGGCCGGAGATGGCCGCTCAAGGCGGACGCGGGGGCGCCGGGAGACACGGACGCAGATCCGGGAGCACCGTGGCGCGGGCGGCAAGGAGATGGCCGCCCCCAGGAGCAGAGATGGATCCTCCCGGGGGCAGCGGCAGCGGAAGACAAACGGAGGCTAGGTTAGGGTTTTAACCTAAGCTCTGATACCATGTTATGAATATTGTGTGTATATTGATGAGGCCCAAAGGGCAATATATATAAAGAGTACAAGAGGGTATATGGAAGGAATACAAGTCATATAAGGAAACAAATAAGAGTCCTATTCTATCTCTAATACCTTATCTCTAATACCCTTAACACTAATATGTTAACTATTGATATTGTTATAATCAGTTACTACTCAATAACTAGTGTAGACCCATGCAATTCTGCTGGGAAAAGTGGGATGGGATCAGTAGCCTGAAATTATGCTTATTAGTTGGGAATTATACTCAACTGTTTGAAGGTCTTGTAGGGCATTTCTAATAATGCACAATGGTGCAGAAAGCGGGCGTGTAGATAAATTTCTGTTTGTATGCACATCAACTAGTAGGAATACATTATGATTTGAAGTTAATATATTTTTGGCTTGGGGACTAAGGTTGATTCTTGGAAACTGCTTGAACCATTTGAGACAAACTCTTTTTCTTTTACAAAATTGATGTGAACTCTTTTTTAACTATGACATGAGATATAAGAATTTGTTGTAAAATTTAAACAATTATCTAGTTCCTCCATTTCTAAACAGATTCCATTTTACAATGTGTGCTGGTAAACTGTTGAAACTTTGAACCACTAATATAAGTATTTATATTTGTCACATGGAAATGATATTAATATATTTGTCATCAACAGTGTTAAGGGTATTTAGGTCATTTCTTATTGTCTAAGTGTTAGCCAGCCGTATATGGCGCATGGGCTGTTATGGTTAGTTATAGATTGATTGGTATTGTATACGGCAAGGATATCCCACGGTGGTTCTGTTTCTATAAACCAACCCGGTCTTCCTTGCCTATATATACATGAACCCTATTGGCCTCCAGATCAATCTACTATTCTGATTGCCTTCATGGTATCAGCCGCCTAGGTTTTTCCACGCTCTAGCTCTATCTGCGCTTCTCCCGTGGTCGCGCATCTCGCGCGCCTCGTGCTCGCGCACCTCTCCCCGCCGCCATGCCCGGCTCCTCCTTCCGCCTCCTCTGCTGCAAATCTTGCTGCGCGCGAAGATGTCGCGGCGCGCGAGGCCGAAGCGCAAGGTCGCAGCCGCCGCCAGCAGCGGCTACCCGAGACGCCGCTCTTGATGCGCCAGTAGCCGAGCGAGAGCCGCCGCCGCCGCCAGAGCGCGACGCCGCCACCCGCGCTGCGGACGCTCGCCGCGCGCCGCGAAGCGGAAGCGGCCGACGCCGCTCTTGAGACAGAGGACGATGGTGCCTTCTCTGTCAGCGCCGTTGCCGACGGTGGTTCTGCCCAACCGCTCCGGGACGCTCTTCTGGCACACGAGGCCGCCGCCATCATCAACCTCCACGCCCAGGCCGTCGCAGTCCAGAACATCCGTGCTCTCGTTCCTGTTGTCCTCGACATGGAGAGCAACAACTACACCCGCTGGCGACATCAGATGCTTCTGGTCCTTGGGAAATTCTCCCTCCGGTGCCATGTCCTCGCCGACACCGCCGATCACACCTACCCCGACTGGGAGCGTATGGACTGCGTCGTCATGACCTGGCTTCTTGGCACCGTCTCTCCCGATCTCGAGGAGATTGTTCGGGACGACCACGCCACTGCCACTGCCCGCTCCGTCTGGCTCGCCCTAGAGCACCAGTTCCTCGTCAATCGCGAGCAGCGCGCGCTCTACCTCGACGCCGCTTTTCGCAACTTCGTCCAGGGCGATCTTTCCATCACCGACTACTGCCGCAAGCTCAAGTCCATGGCCGATGCCCTGGGTGACCTGGACGAGGTTGTTACTGATCGTACGCTCGTACTCAACCTCATCCGCGGCCTCAACGAGCGCTTCGCCTCCATTGGCATGCACCTCCAGCGTGGACGCCCGTTCCCCACCTTCCTGGATGCTCGCACCGATCTCCTGCTTGAAGAGCTCAACATGGCTCATCGTTCGACGCCACACCGACCGCCTCGCCGCTCTCGTACACCCGGCTCGCTGGTTCCTTCCATCAAGAACCCAACAAGCCGCCCGCACCATCACAAAGAGCCTTCCACGCTCTCCGCAACAAGCGGCAACTCAAGGAACTCGGCAAAGGTGACAGCGCGACGCGCGCGGCAAGGGCAAGGGACGGCATGCGGTGCACTCGCTCCTGGTACTCAACAACCACACACCGGCCAGGCTTCATCGGCCGGACCGTGGCCCAGCTTCTACAAGCCATGGTCCGGCTCCATCAGCATGTGGCCAGGCAATCGCCCTCCTTTGGCTCCACTGCCTGCTGCTCGGCCTCCCGCGGCTCTCGCCCTCGCCCACAGCATTCGTGGCCGGTGCCCAAGGACAATGGCCTGCTCCTCCAGGCTACTACTACCCCACGGCTGGCATGCCGTCCTGGGATGCGCAGGGCCTCGCCTCCTCCTTCAACACCATGTCATTGACTCATCCTCAGCAGCATGACTGGATCTTCGACACCGGCGCCATCTCACATATGACTTCTGACACCGGTACACTCTCCCACACTTCTTCCCAGCGGTACCCTATTCCATCTTCCATTGTTGTCGGTAATGGTGCTTTACTTCCCGTTACCTCCACTGGCACAGCTCATCTTCCCGGTTCACTGTCTCTTAATAATGTCCTTGTCTCTCCTGGTCTTATTAAGAACTTAATTTCCGTACGCCAGTTCACTTCCGACAATAATTGCTCTGTTGAATTTGACTCACTGGTTGCTCGTGAAGGATCTGCGCCCCTGCAGAGTGATCACTGTGTGCAATAGCTCCGGCCGTTGTACCTCTTCGTCTCCATGACTCGTCATCCCTTCCTGCAGCTGCACACCTCGCCTCTGCCGCGTCCATCCTATGGCATCGTCGTCTCGGTCATCCTGGATTCGAGACTCTATCCAAACTTATGGCTTGTAATAAAGACATTCGACACTCTACATGTCATGCTTGTCAGCTCGGGCGTCATGTTCGCCTTCCTTTTCCTGTGTCAACATCACGTACTTTACATGTATTTGACCTCATTCACTGTGATTTATGGACCTCGCCAGTTCCTAGTGTCTCGGGGTACAAATACTATTTGGTCATTCTCGATGATTGCTCACACTACATGTGGACATTTCCTTTACGCCTTAAATCTGACACCTTTCCCACGTTGTCTCATTTCTTTGCTTTTGTGTCCACACAGTTTGGCATTACCATCAAATCCATCCAGTGCGACAATGGGCGCGAGTTTGACAACTCCAGCGCCCGCACTTTCTTCCTCACCCACGGCACTCACCTCCGGATGTCGTGTCCCTATACCTCCGCTCAGAATGGGAAGGCTGAGCGAGCAATCCGTTCTCTCAATAATGTTGTTCGGTCCCTACTCTTCCAGGCCTGTCTTCCACCCCGCTATTGGGTCGAGGCTCTAAACACCGCCACCACTCTACTCAACATCCTGCCAACCAAAACTCTCCGTTCTCATACGCCTCATGAAGCCCTGCTTGGCTCGCCTCCAGCGTATGATCATCTGCGTGTTTTCGGTTGTCGATGTTACCCCAACTTGTCCGCCACCGCTGCACACAAACTTGCTCCCCGCTCCGCTTCGTGTGTGTTTCTTGGCTATTCTGCTCATCATAAAGGATACCGCTGTCTAGACACGACCTCCAACAAGGTCATCATCTCTCGTCATGTGACCTTCGACGAGTCCTCCTTTCCTTTTGCCGAGCAGAACTCTACACCCACCTCGGCGGACTTCGAATTTCTTGATTCTTTCACTAATCCCGTTCCGGTGCCCATAGGCCCGCCACGTTTTTTTGCTTCCTGCAGGAGCTTCAACGCCGGTTCCCACATCTCCTGCAGATATCTTGACGCCGATGCCCGCAGCTGCCGTTTCGCCCGCACTGCCACGTGCGGCAGTACCCCCTGGTGCTCCTTCGCCGCCTCCAGAGTCGACTACCGTCTCAACCACGTCCGCACAATCCGCCGCACAGCCACGTGCGGTTGCCTCAGCATCCCCTGCACCGGCTGCCCACCTGCCGCTTGCTCGGACCATTACCCAACGCATACCGGCCGCTCCTCGCCGCCGCCCCATGCGGCCGCTCCGGTGTACCCTGTACCAGCTATCACTCAGGTGTACCGCCGGCATCTTCGCCCAGTTCCTTCGGTGTCTTCATCCGCTCCACCGGTTGCCTCTGCGCCTCTTCCCAAAGGCGCTATCGCTATCCCCCCTGTGGTCAATCACCACCCCATGACTACTCGGCGAAGGCGGCGGCGGCTTCTCGCTCGCGCTTCAGACTGCGTCACTGTCTCCGGTCCCGAAGACATACCGGGCTGCTCTTGCCGACCCCAATTGGCGCGCAGCCATGCTCGATGAACATGCGGCCCTTCTCCAGAACAGCACGTGGAATCTCGTCCCGCGACCCCCTGACGCAAATGTGGTGACAGGCAAGTGGATCTTCAAGCACAAGTTTCAGGCTGATGGTTCACTGGAGCGTTATAAAGCTCGCTGGGTCCTCCGCGGCTTCACACAACGCCCAGGTGTGGATTTTGCAGAAACCTTCAGCCCCGTCGTCAAACCTGCCACCGTGCGGACTGTGCTCTCCCTGGCTCTCTCCCGCAACTGGCCGGTTCGGCAACTTGATGTGAAGAATGCCTTCCTCCATGGCAACCTTGATGAGACAGTCTACTGCGTTCAGCCTTCTGGGTTCGAGGATTCCACCCATCCGGATTATGTCGTCGCTGCCCGAACCGCCGCTCTACGGTCTTAGCGCAGCACCTCGGGCTCGCATGCGGCCGCTGGCAGCCTTCCTGATCTCGCTCGGGTTCATGGAAGCCAAGTCTGACACATCGCTCTTCGTGCTTCGCCGTGGTGCTGACCTCATCTACTTGCTGCTCTACGTTGACGACATCATCCTCACTGCCTCGTCCACTGCACTCCATCGCACCATCACTGCCCTGCAGCACGAGTTTTCAATGAAGGACTTGGGTGATCTCCATCACTTTCTTGGGATGCAAGTACAGAGGCGGCCTGATGGTCTCTTCCTATCACAACGTCAGTATATGCAAGAGATCCTCGACCGCGCAGGCATGGCTGAGTGCAAACCGTGTTCCACTCCAGTTGATACATGTTCCAAGGTTTCCGCTCTCGATGGTGCACCCGTCCCTGATGCTTCAGATTTCCGGAGTTTGGCTGGTGCTCTCCAGTACCTCACCTTCATGCGTCCGGACATCTCCTACGCTGTTCAGCAGGTCTGTCTCCACATGCATGATCCTCGGGAGCCTCACCTCGCCGCTCTGAAGCGCATCCTACGGTACATTCGTGGCACTCTTCACCTTGGGCTGCTCCTACGACCGTGAGCACAGCTGGATCTGGTAGTTTACTCTGACGCCGACTGGGCTGGTTGTCCCGACACACGCAAGTCCACCTCGGGCTATGCCGTGTTCCTCGGGGATTGCCTCGTCTCCTGGTCCTCCAAACGCCATAACACTGTCTCCAGGTCGAGCGCTGAAGCTGAGTATCGCGGTGTCACTAATGCAGTAGCTGAGACTTCATGGCTGCGCCAACTTCTTTGCGAGCTCCACTCCCCACCCAGCACGGCTACCTTGGTGTATTGCGACAACATCAGCGCTATCTACATGTCTTCCAACCCGGTCCAGCATCAACGCACCAAACACATCGAGATCGATCTCCACTTTGTTCGGGAACGTGTTGCCATTGGTGCTGTCCGCGTTCTTCATGTGCCGACATCATCCCAGTATGCCGACATTTTCACCAAGGGCTTGCCTTCCACGATCTTCCAGGATTTCCGGTCCAGTCTAAACGTCTGTGGAGACGCTACGATTGCGGGGGGGTGTTAGCCAGCCGTATATGGCGCATGGGCTGTTATGGTTAGTTATAGATTGATTGGTATTGTATACGGCAAGGATATCCCACGGTGGTTCTGTTTCTATAAACCAACCCGGTCTTCCTTGCCTATATATACATGTAACCCTATTGGCCTCCAGATCAATCTACTATTCTGATTGCCTTCACTAAGGTTTGGGTCTTTGTGTGTGTCTCATGTACTATATAAGCCCTATGGGCTATTGCAATATACTCAAGCTTCCTTCATATTGACATGATATCAGAGCTCTAGGTTAGGGTTTACCGTAGCCACCGTCGATCACCACCTCCGGCCGCCGCCGCTGCCCCTGGGAGGAGCAATCTCCACTCCCAGGGGCGGCCACCTCTATTCCAAACCAGCTCGGCTAACCTCCAGTCACCTCTAGCTTAGTGCTCGGCGACATGGAGGCCGGCGCCCCGCCTTGATTCGGCGTCACCGATCGAGCTTCACCACATCGTGCTCGGATCCGGCCGTCTCTATCGTCGCCCATGCCCAAACGCGCCTGCGTTCGCACGCCGCCGTCGCCCGCGCTCGCGTCCGCCTCGGGCGACCACCTCCTCTCGTAGTCACTGTTGCTCCATCAGCATCGTCCCAAGCCACCGTCGCGCCCACGCCGTGCCTGCGCCAGGCCGACTCCCGCTCAGATCGGGCCACCGCCGCCTCAGATCCGGCTGCCGCCACGGATTCGGCCTCTGTCGCCACGGATCCAGCCTCTATCGCCTTGGATCCGGCCGCCGCCGCCAGGAGCTGGTCACCTCTCCCAGATCCTCTTCAGGCCACTGCTACTCTCCCGATTCGCTGCCTCGAGACAACCTCTTCGCCTGGATCCCACCGGTTAATCTTCGCCAGATCTGGCTACCCACGGCTGGCTCTTCCTAGCTGGCCGCCGGGCTCTTCCGCCGCCGCCGCTCGCCTCTTGGCCGCCTCCTCCAAGAAGGCCTCCTAGACACCACACCAATTGCCTCCTCTTCGCCAGTCGCGCCGACGGCACTCGATCGGCACCTCCACTCTGCTCCTTACGCTCTGCGGCCACGCTGCTGCTTTGATGCAAGACAGAGGGAGAGAGATGGGAGGGAGTGGAGTGAATGGTTTGGTTTTGACGGATGGCCTCTGTGTTGGTCGGTTTTGATGGATGGACGGATGGTTTTGTGTTGGTCTCTTCAAGCCTTGTACTGGAGCTTTTAGTTCTATTATTTAGGATTTTGAGTCTTTTGTTTTTTTTCTTTTGAGTCTTCTGTTGCGTCAATCCAAATCTGTAGTATCTATCTTTGAGTTTGTCAAAGCCGTGCGAGTCCACAAAATCCTTGTCAATCAGTCGATTGCTTTGCTAGCTACAGTTCATTCTCTCGGATGAGTGTGGTCATCTATTTCCTTTCGCATAGATGCAACCGCCGCTCTTTTCTTTAAGCCACTACAGATGATAGAAGTCTTCATGATGCCGCTGCTTTTCTTTGAGCTATTGCCTAGAGCTTCTAAGACCACCGCGCTTTTCTGTACCGCGCCTCTGTTGTGCTTCTTATGCACAGCGCCGCCGCCGTCTCGAGCTTCGATCTGTGCTATTATGTTTCTATCTTCCTCTTCGGCTTGATTTGACAGCTCTCTACTTGTGTCACCTTCCATATTCTCTTCGTCGTGTTACCGCAGTCAATTTTACTCCCGTTTACCTCTACTTTCCTAGCCCTTGCACTTTGTACTTTCTGGGTTATTGCACGATTCTAGATGGTTGGTACTCGACACAATTTTTTAAGAGCCGCACGCTACGACATCTTCAAGATATGTATTTTGTATTTTCCCTATTTTAATGTCAACCCTTTTTCAAATGCAATGCTATTGCATATGTCTTGCATTTGAGGGGGATGTTAAAGGTATTTAGGTCATTTCCTATTGTCTAGGGTTTGAGTCTTTATGTGTGTCTCATGTACTATATAAGCCCCATGAGCTATTGCAATACGCTCAAATTTCCTTCATATTAACAAACAATACTTACATATCATTACTTTTTTTGCAATTTTTACTAGCATATAATTAGAAAAGTAATAGTCAAAGGTGTTTATTAGAGACTGTCAAATGTTTTAAACAACATCTATTTAGCAACAAAGGTAGCATGTAATATGGAATGGAGAGGACCTGGACTTAATGTGAGACAACAAAAGGATACTTCTAACTTATAGCATTCTCCTGCAGGCAATTCCAGGTGTTCCCAAAATCACAGAAGGATATAACCCAGCTACATGGATGCTGGAAGTTAGCTCTCCTCTAGCTGAGGCTCGCCTGAACATTGATTTTGCTGAAATATATGCAAATTCTGCACTCTATCGGTAAATAGATGAACAATATTATTCTACACTTTATTTAGTACAATTGTGTTGTCCTCTCTTTAACGCCATATAAACTGTGAATTGAATTCTTTGAATGGTCAAACAAGGAAAACAGCAAGTTTCTTTTTTTTTGTTTTGTGCGCTTACATTTTTTTTCACAAATATGTTCAGGAGCAATCAAGAACTTATTAAGGAGCTGAGTGTTCCACCTCCAGGCTACCAGGATCTCTCATTTCCTACCAAATATTCTCAGAACTTCCTAAATCAGTGTATGGCAAATACATGGAGGCAATTTCGATCTTATTGGAAGGATCCACCCTATAACGCTATGCGCTATCTTATGACACTTCTCTACGGTGTTGTGTTTGGTACAGTCTTTTGGCGCAAGGGAAAGAATGTGTATGATTCTACTCTATATTCTGATTTTTGTCTTCAAATTGCACCCATTCATCTGTTCTAATTGCAGTCAATTCGTTGAATGATGTTAGACCAATGATCTGCGGCACTAATGCCTCTTGGTTTATCTGTTGATTTTTTTCTCCATATTGTACAGAGACTCCCAGCAGGACCTGTATAGTCTACTTGGAGCTACCTATGCTGCTGTTTTCTTCCTTGGAGCTGCAAATTTGTTCACAATTCTGCCTGTCGTGTCTATTGAGAGGACAGTCTTCTACCGTGAAAAGGCAGCAGGGATGTACTCTCCATTGGCCTACGCGTTTGCACAAGTAATTCCTGAGCACCTTTACTAGCCATGCATTAGGATGATCAGGGCATAGTTTAATCTTGTTCCAGACAGAGGTACTTAACCTCCAAGTTAAGAGCAGGGCTAAGAAAATGTTAAATAGCAGAGCATATTCCTTTTTTTTGTATTTTTCACAGTTGGAAAACGAAGATATGCCGAAATAATGAATCAACAGTGCAAGAGATAAAAGTGAGGAAGGGTGAGTTCTATTTTTTTGGGGTTGGATTGGCTTTGCAAGGGCTTCAGGCTTCTGCATCAGCAAAACCACTGTCATGGGGTTAAATAGTCTGTTTTCAAAAGTTAAGGGGGTTGGATATCTAGTTCACGGAGAAAAGTGGACTTTTGCAATATTTAACATGGGTAACATGGGCTTTTCACGCCTCTATTTAGTTTCATAAGTGAGCTTTTAGAACATTCGCAATGTGCATTTCATCTACTTATCTTATATGTAGTTATTTTCTTATGGCTGCTACTAAAGTCTTACATATACAAAATATCTTCTCAAGCTTATCTCCTGAAACTGAATGATGTGTACAGGCAGTTGTCGAGTTTGTCTACAGCGCAGCTCAGGGTATTCTTTATACTGTGCTCATCTATTCCATGATTGGCTATGAGTGGAAGGCAGACAAGTTCTTCTACTTCTTGTTCTTTATGATCGTGAACTTCGTCTACTACGCATTGTTTGGCATGATGTTGATTGCATGCACTCCCTCCCAAGTGCTCGCCAGCATTCTTGTTGCATTCGTTCTCTCCCAATGGAACAATTTTGCCGGATTCATCATATCCCGACCGGTAGGCACTTCAGAAAGCAGTGGCATTACAGCACGTGTTTTTCTTACTGACTAGGCCCTGAGCTTATGACACATCTCTAAAATATTTCGCTCTTGCAGCTAATGCCTGTCTGGTGGAGATGGTACTACTGGGCTAACCCGGTGTCCTGGACCATCTATGGCGTACTTGGTTCGCAGTTTGGGGACATCACCCGCAATGTCACAGTTCCGGGCCAATCTAACCCTGTGTCGGTGAAGGATTTCTTGAAGGATAACATGGGCTACAAGCACGACTTCCTCGGGTACGTCGTGCTGGCGCATTTCGGCTACGTCATCGTCTTCTTCTTCCTCTTCGGATACGGCATCAAGTACCTGAACTTCCAGAAACGGTAGGAGCGCGGTGACCAGCAGGATGTGAATCCAAAATCATCTCTTGAGGTGTAAAGCAAATGCAGCAGTCCACTGGTACTTCGCTGCAGAGATAAAGAGTCTGATAGAGAGCACCTTGTATTCCATTTCAGATAATCATAAAACACGTAATTACTCAACGTATTGAATCACGATGTCTTAGTTCTTAACATTACCAGCCGTCTTACTCAGTTTATTTTTCTTATTCCTCGTGAACTTTTGTATGACCCACTAACACTTGGAGGGCCATTTTACAGCTTAAAGTTTCACTCGAAGCTTATATGTTAACGGCAACAGCAGCGAAGGCCTCGAGCTTCTTCTTGTCTGCGAGCTGCATTGCCTCCGGCGAGTAGCAGAATCTGGTGTACTCGCCGTACTCGAATGGCCTGTACAAGGCGGGGTGCTCGTCGCCCACCGCCTCGTTGGGCGCGCGTACGGTGACGCCATTTTTGGGGTAGGAGAAGAGGATGGCGGAGCACCGGGTCTCGTCGCCGGCCACCACCACGCGGTGCAGCGGGTTGTACACCTGACCGTTCGTCAAAGCCTGCCTCCGAAAGAAAACAACTTACGGATGCGTTCCAAGTGCAACGAAGTAGGCGCCATTTTAGCTCGAGTCATGAGGCTGGAGGCGTGGTTACCTTCAGCGTGTCACCGGCGACGACAAGGAATGAGCTAGGAGAGAGCGACGGGCGCGCCCAGCACTCGCCGCGTTCCACCTCCACGCCGTCGACTCCGTTCTGCGTGATCACGGCGAGGAAGCTGGTGTCCCTGTGAGCCGGCAAGCCAAGCCTCCCCTCTGCCGCGCCGGGCGCCCCGTACTCCGTCAGCCGTAGCGCGAACGTCGTGGCCTCGGCCTGCGCCGCCATGTAGCCCGCAGGTGCGCCCACGCTCTCCAGCACCATCCGCCGCACCGCGGCCTCCACCACGGCCAGCTTGTCCGCGTACGCGCGCACCGACTCGCTGCAACAATTCGTTAGTAAGAGCGCGCAAGAAGTGCGCGTGCTTGTATGAGCTCACACATGCGTACGCACCAGAAGGCGGGGTTGCCGGCGCCGGGCCACATGAGGTCGGCGAAGGCGCGCACGGAGTCGGCGGAGAGCGGGTCGGTGACGGCGACGCTCTCGTAGGCCATGCCGGGGATCTGGCCCACGTAGCCGTGGAACGGATTTTCGGAGGCGTTGCGCTCCTTGGCACTCACGGGGAGGCTGAGGACGGACTCCGCCGCGCCACCCGGGCCGAGCACCGTGGCGCGGAGCTCCGGGGTGACCAGGCCGTCGTAGACGGCCTCGAAGCAGCCGCTCGTGCGGAGCGCGTCCATGACGGCAGCGCGCACAGCGGCCCACCGGGCGCTGGTGGCGCCTGGCGCTGCTAGGTCCATGCCGGCGAAGTCGATCTTGGGGTGGTGTTTAGTTGGGTTCTTGGCGTTGGCGTCCATGGCCATCTCTGGTGGCTTCGGCTTCGGCCTGTGGAAGTAGATGTTGACTCTGGAATAATAGTTGTTTGCCGGAATAATTGATCTTTTGCCAGCGATAGCGCATTCCTCTTCGGGTCAGGATGAGGCAGGTCATTGCGGGCCTTACGGCTTGTTCCCGTTTCTTTTGTTGTACCGGTAAGCTTATTGTCCGTACGTTGCAAAAGAAACACCAGAAATAACATAAAATGTATTTAGCACCAACGATGGTTAACTATATTATTTACACAACAAATTAACATATGCAGTTAAAAGAGCTGGGCTATATACACTGCCGCTATAGCATATAAGTTACATACGGTTTTAGGAAGAACCTATTGAGATAGGGACAACCTATGCCATTATTTTGTAGAATTTATTCCTACATCAATCCATGACATAAATATGGTAGGAATGATTATTTGCCCCTGCAAAGATTAAACGATTATTCCTAAATTGGAGTACAAAACAATATCAACAGAAAGCAACATGGATCCAAGAGCAAAAACACTAAAACAAATAAAATGAATACAAAGTAAAATAGAATTTTGTTCTTTCTAAGTGCAAAGGACAAATGTCTATTGCTATCTTGATGACAGATCAACTTTTATTTTAAAGCAAGCAACATACCAACTTCCAAAAAACAAAGAACTACATATTGACATGTGAGCAAGGTATAAGATTTTTTTTTCAGTTTTGCATGGCTTTAGTTTCTTTTGCAAATTGACAACCCAATCTTAGTTATTTCAGTTATATGAAAGACAATAAATAGGTCTTATGTGTGACAACATTTTGTTTCGATCTTCTCATTTGGTAGATCCATGGTAAACCCTAAAACTAATTCTTTCGGTGAGAAAGGAGAACATGTAGGTGCCTCCTAATAATTGAATAATCAGCTGGAAGTATGTAGGTGCAGTAAGGAAGAAAGAGACACTAACTAGACAAACAATAACATTGCCTAAATATTTTTTTTGAGGAATAAGTGAACCACTTGCCTACATAATCTTTTGGAAATCAGTTATATATAGATTTATACTATTGTAAGGGCAACCCATTTTGTAAATTTTCAAAGGTAAATCAGAAATCTAGCAACATACCACTCGGAACAATAGACATAGGCAAAAGGAGACAACATAAATAAAGAAAGAAAGATAAAAGGTGATTTTTTTGCTCGATATCTGTAATTCTCTTCACAGCTATACATCTGTTCCTTTGCCTGTCTTAAGGGGAAACTCATCAAGACATCTCTCTATTAGCTCTGCTACTGCATTTCAATCCCAACGGAATAAACAAAATGCATTGAGCCAAGGGAAGCTATGCAACTAGGAGTTCTGGAAGGGAGAAAAAACCTTGCTTCGGAAGAAGAGATGTGACACATCCTTTGCACACATTATGAACAAATGACAAATCAGAACCAGAAGAAAGCACACCAAGTTGGCACATTGGCTTCTATGGAAGGAAAACCATCCTCAAGAACATCTTGTAACCTTGCCATCAAGACAAACAAAGAAATCAAGGAACATTGTTGTGGATTGTACAATACATCAAATATATAGATAATAAAAATGGATAAAAACATTACAAAAATAAACATCTCATAGGAGCATAATAAGTGATAGCAGTAGCATTCAATAGAAAGAGATAGACATCATTCGGAGATTTACCTCAATGGTTGGGATTGGTGATCCATCCCCCAAAAGGTTTTTAGTATTAGGGCTCAAACATAACGACACTTTATTATACATCGCTAATATCTCTATTCAGCCATAAGAGCGCTCAAAATTATTCGATCCAATCATTTCCTACCTACTACAGGGACCTAATGGAAGAAAAGCGTGGGGAAAACATACCACAATGACATGAAAAATGAAAAATGAACACTTGCCAATGTAAAACCAAGCTTTAAGAAAGGGATTACTACTGACTTGATGGCAGCCTTTATTTCTACGAAAATAGCATGACCTTGCTACCTGGGACCAAGCTGGGACCTATCTCATTCAATGGTAACCCTTGTAGCGCACAAAGTTAGCTTGCTGAGTTGCTTCATTGTTAGCATATTGAGTTGGTTACAAAATGTGCCATTCTAAACCATGTTGCATACAAAATTAGTTTCTAGTAGTACTCATAGCACATTGTAGGCCCACTTGAAGGCAGGAATTTAACTCGGATGTAGAAGGCAGCAAAATGCAAGCATCATCCTTTTTTAAAAAAAAACCTACAAGCATCATCTTTGAGAATATCCAGATCGTATACATAGGCTCCATTCTTCAGGCACAATTGGAGAGTAATGTAGCAGGAGTACAAAATTATTCTCACAATATCATTCAGCAAAGAGATATGTAAATCTTGCTCGCAAAACGCATATATTGTAACCAGTAGTGCCTCACCATGAAAAAACAAACAAAAGGGTCAATTCATACTCTCATTAGCATTCTTTTCTACTGAGAAGAAGGAAAAGTAGAAAATACTAAGAAGGCACCTTTAGTTTTAGAAATAATCGAAAGTGCTTGATAATCCATGTTTGAAAGATGGACCTGCAAACAATTCAAAGGAAACTATTGAAGTATGATCTTTATCAATATAGAACGTAACCACAAAAACACAAAAATAATGCATTACCATAGAAGGGAACCATCAGGCTTATTGGAAAATGCATTACCAACATTGCACTTTATTTAGCAGTTGATCTATGAACTGTCCCTAGCTGATCTTGTCATTCCATCAAACACCACATAAGCATATTAGTAAAGCAAAAAAGCAAAGGTAAACTAAGTATGTAAGTAGTATATTGAAATTAGACAATGCATAGCACATAGCTATCATATAATAGGATGAGGTAACAAAACATGCTAAAATATTATTGTTTTCTGCAATCGTAGTTTTTATTCTTGTTGCATGGAACGCGGGATGGCCAAGCCATCTTATCTACAACTTCTATACATGAATTTCATTAAGTTCGGGAAAACCAAAAAGTAACTTGAGAAACCAAAACCATAGGATGTATGAGCAGTAGCTGCAAGTACTTACAAAATTTTCTTAACCTCATATTGCAAGAAAAGAAAGGCTCGAAAAGCTTTCCCTACCTTAGTATGGATTAAATCTTCAACATCTAAAATGCGACTAAAGCATATGTATGTATATATGTATGTAAGTACGTACGTACGTACGTATGTATGTATGTATGTATGTATGTATGTATGTATGTATGTATGTATGTATGTATGTATGTATGTATGTATGTATGTATGTATGTATGTATGTATGTATGTATGTATGTATGTGTGTATGTGTGTGTATGTGTGTATGTATGTATATGTATGTATGTGTATGTATGTGTGTATGTATGTATATCTGTATATGTATGTATATATGTATACGTATGTATGTATATGTATATGTGTATGTATACGTATGTATGTATATGTATATGTATGCACATATATTTATGCATGTATCTATATATGTATGTATCTGTATATGTATCTATGTGTATATGTATATGTATGTATCTGTATATATGTATCTGTGTATCGTGTATATGTGTATATATATGTATATATGTGTATGTATGTATGTGTATATATATATATATATGTATGTGTGTGTATACTTGTAGCCAGGTAGAAAATAGAGGTGAGATAAAATCTACCTCGCAGAAACAATAGAGGCAAAGTCCAGCAAACTGAACAACATGGTAGCAAAATTGGAAAGGAGGGGAGGTTGGGGTTGAAGGAGAAGCAGAGGAAATGGGGCTGAAGGAGAGAGAAGGGACAAAGGGAGGGATATTGGTAGGGGTAATGGGAGAGTGGGATCAGTAGAAGAGTTGTGAATTGAGAAGGAGGGTGGGTGGGGCTGACGATCGGGCATAGTGGCTCATCTCCCCCTCCACTGTCTCCCTCTTGGTCTCACCCCATAAATATTGCGCCCACAATCCAAACCTTAACCCCATGCTCACCTCATCAGTGTCATCGTTCTTCCCTACAATGGCCTCATACTCCTTGCTGGATTACGTCCTAGACGCCCTCCCCGCTGGTGGCAACACCTTCGTTCCCATGCTCGTCAGCATCCATGCTAGTGGTGACGTGTTGGATCTCCTCCCATACCTACAGCATCGCCTCACCCTCACACTCCTATGCATTGGTTGGAGAGGCAGCAGGGATCGTCGGATTATGAGAAGAGAGACTATCGGATCCCGGAACAACAACTCTGAAATCCTATGTGTAAATCGCACTAGTCTAGGATTAGCTAGTGCACATAGGGTTAACAGGGTTAAACATCACGCATAATAACAAACTTTAAGACAAAAATGTATGGGCCTTATGGCCAAGATTACATCATCATGGCACATAAGCCAAACAAAAAACATCGGAAGATAAATAAAGCAGCAGCTTATCTTGCTTGCCCATAGACAAATGACTTTAAGACATGGTCTATTCGTCACATTCCTTATCGTAGTCGATGAAGTCATCCTCTGGCAACAGATTTAAGCAATGTGAGCACATAGCGTACTCTAAAAGTTACACCAGGAGAATTAACAGTTATGATGCATTCAAGGATATTGTCAAAGAAAGGCATATTAGGATTATTTGTGCGAAAAGCAATATTGAAGTAAATATCATACGGTAAGTATAAAAGCTGAATTTTATACAATATATAGAAATAATACTTTAACTAAAATAATATCATTAGTGTAGGTGCCAACCTAACACTAACCTAAGCACGGGTATCCCACCTAAACAATCTTTTAAAAGATCTCACATTTTTCATAAATTAGATTTTTATAAAACCAAAATCTAATATGTGAAAAGCCTTACTTAGCATGTCCATAGCCGTGGACATAGCTATTCAGGATAGTTTGTTACTCTATAGAGGTGCACAACTTTACCTACAAGACATGTCCTCTTTTTACCACGCGATCATCATACTGCCTTAGGTGTGTGACTGAGAGTTCATGGCAATGCCTTTACAATGTTCAATTGCCAAATTGGTTATGCCGCTATTAAGGTTTCACCACAATATGAATCCACAAGTTGGGGACCTATTGTGCCATATGAGACTTCTCGCGGCCTATGCCACGCTTACATTTAGCATATAGAGAAGCCAAAGTTGGGACTTATAAATTGCTTAGCCAAGTTTGTCCTATACCAGACTGATGGTAATATGATATAACTTTACAAAAGTAGCTCATAGACTAGTCCTTAATTTGACTTAGACGTTACCCGCATTCTTCTTTTGCCTGGTGTCACCGAACACCAATGAGAACCAACAAGTACCCGCCACCATACCAATGTTTAAGTATAAACCAAGTTTTATAATTTATTTTATCAAAACTTCATAGACTTTTTTGACTCACCGAAGTCAAGAATATATTTTAGAAACCATCATTTTATGTGAAACAAGTGTTCCCACCTAGAATCATTTTAAACATGGTTAAGCAAATCTATAAAATTTTTGGTAAATACTAATGTACTAACTGGGTTTTTATCTAGGGTGACAAGGCGTGTTTGTACTCAATACCAAGTTTGGTCATATATAAAGGAATTGGTATAACTGGAATTTAAATCGAATTTAAACTAAGTTTGAATAAAAGTATACATGCATATAATTTAAAAATAATATAAATAATTTAAATTACTAGGATTAACATGATCAAAAGTGTAATTTGTCTTACTTGAAGTCTTAATGCTACGAATCATAAAAAAGAAACTCTTCGAAATCGTCGTAGTCTACACGCACAAAAACCAAAGCAAATAAATACAAAAAATCCAAATAAAATTCAAAAATTCAAAAAGAGTCTAGAAAATGGGTATATTAGGATTTTTTAGAAGAATTTTAAAATTTAAACAAGTACAATCAGAGTTAGGATGAAGGAATACGGGCTTCCGAAAGTTTAAAATTGTAGAAAAAGAAAATTTTGGAATTTTTGGAATTGTTTTTACATTGAAAAAGGATATTTATGACGTCAGCACTCGGATTATGGATTTTGGCTGAATTAAATTTGTGAAGAAAATCAATCTAATGCTGACGTGGTTAACACCGAGATGACGAGGCGGCCATAGCCTAGCGTGGCACGCCACGTGGCTGCCACTATGGTGGCCACGTTAGCCAGAGTAATGACATGGCATTGCTGATGGTAGTGGCGAGGCTTGTCGGCATTGAGGTCCATGGTGGAGGTGGGCGACCAAAGCAACAGAGAGAGGCAGTCGCATGGAGTGTGTTTCACCTTGGTGCAATGCTCGAAAATCGAGTAAAACTGGTCGGTGGTGAGCAAAGGGCATCGGCGACGAGAGCTCTCGGTGGAGGAGTAATCCTGGTGGTGCTTTTGCTCGGTGAAGGGGTGGTCGAGGGTCGTAGGGAATCTCCTAACGGTGGTGGTGAAGTTTGGGATCCTCCGAAGCGTCGGCTATGTCTCGCCGAAGTCGCTCCAGTGACCAACACGACAGCTCATGGTGAAGTAGCGCTTGGATGCTCAAGAGAAGGATTGAGGAATGGGGAAGAGTAAGGTGGAAAGTACCAGTGCAGTGGGTCGCCTTTTATAGCCCCGGGAAGGAGGGCACATCGATGAATTCCTCGCCGGAGTTAATGGTGCTAGAAGATGAATTGGTAATATGGCAGGGTTAAGGAGGGGACAACGGATGCAATGAATGCGTGGTGGCTGGGGAGGTTAATGCGCATTTCCTTATGATTAATCGGAGTAAAAACTGAAGTTTTTATGGCTCGAGAATGGCGACTAGCTAGGGAAGAAGAAGAAGCAAGGTAGAAGATGATAGAGGGCCCCACAGCTCGGTGAGAAGGAAGGAAGAGAATAGAAAGAGGGGTAATGTGATGATGGACCGATCTTCCAAAAGGTACTGATAAGTCGATTGTGGAGAACTCGATATTGATGATCCAAAGGCTCCGACCAAAATAGATCGAACTCCTCGCAATCACTACACCACTACTCCGTTGGTTATCAAATGTATCGAACACGGTTGACCTTGCCAAGAAGGCTATCTCCTGCAAGCGAATCGAGAACACAAGTAAGAGAGTACAAGATGCAATTTGAAATTGTATTGCGAATAAAGATTAAGTTCACAAGTTGGGGTTCCTCAACCGAACGTGTGGTAAAACTGCTGAGCAGAATAATTTCTTAAGAAAAACCCGAGGAAAACTAAAGGGGTGCGACCTCATTAAATAGGGAAGGGGGAAGCCGCATTTATCTAATAAAAAGGGGTATGGTACTATTCACAGTTACTATTCATGTGAACAGTACTAGCCCAAATAGCCTAAGTAGTGATACAAGGCCCTCGGCCTACTTTGACTCGGACTGGAAAAGTGACGCAACTTGTTTGGCAGTTTCTGATCGGCTCGGATGGAGTTTGGAGGTGAGACTAGATCCATATGAAAGTAGACTTCAAGAGCTTACCAAAGAGTACTCACGGGCCTTGAGAAGCCTTCTGAATCAAAAGTTATGACCATTTGAAGTAGATGTGTTAAAAAGGCCGAATCTGAGTCAAACTCACGAACATGACTTGGATTGCGCTTGACGGTTACACTTATACACTTGAGCTCGTGTGGTTCTTTTCCATGGTTCCTAAGAACAGTTAAATCATCACAAGAATTAAGTAGTATGTCATTCTTTGAAACATTTGTATGCAAACTTAGGAACGTATTCACCTGATGGTTAAGTTGATGTGCTCGCGCTCGAGTCATGGTCCTTGTATCATAGTTTCAGTTTTTTGAGTTTGTTGTGGAGTCGACACGGTTGTATCTATGGAAAGGATGTCCTCATCATCCTCCCCTTCTTGAATTGAAGTCGTCCTCGACTCAAGCTCATCTTCCGCGCCCAAGCAAGGTCGCAAATCTACAATGTTAAAGGTGGGGCTAACCCCAAAATCTGCAGGCAAGTCTAACTTATACACATTATCATTAATACGTTCAAGCACTCTAAAAGGACCATCTGCACGAGGCATGAGTTTAGACTTTCTCAATTCAGGGAATCGCTCTTTACGCAAGTGTAACCACACAAGATCACCAGGTTCAAAAGTAACATGCTTGCATCATTGACTACCAACAACTTTATATTTAGCATTCATAATCTCAATGTTCTCTTTAGTTGTCTCATGTATCTTACGTATCAAATCAGCACGTTGTTGCGCATCAAAATTACCCTCTCAGAAGTTGGAAGAGACAACAAGTCGATAGGTGCATGAGGTATAAAACCATAAACAATCTCAAAAGGATATTTCTTTGTGGTAGAATGCAGCGAACGATTATAAGCAAATTCCACATGAGGCAAACATTCCTCCCACATTTTTAAGTTCTTTTTAAGCACAACCCTAAGCATAGTAGACAATGTTCTATTGACTACCTCAGTTTGTCCATCGATTTGGAGATGACAAGTAGTGAAAAATAACAGCTTAGTTCCCAACTTACCCCACAAGGTTCTCCAAAAATGACTAAGAAATTTAGCATCACGATCTGAAACTATCGTATTCAGAATACCATGCAAGCGAACAATTTCCTTAAAGAACAAATCAGCAACATTTGTAGCATCATCACTTTTATGACATGGTATAAAATGAGCCATCTTAGAGAATCTATCCACGACAACAAAAGTACTATCCCTCCCCTTCTTTATTCTAGGAAGCCCTAAAATAAAGTCCATAGAAATATCTTCCCAAGATATGCTTGGAACAGGAAGTGGCATGTATAAACCATGAGGATTAAGTCGTGATTTAGTTTTTTGGCATGTGGTGCAGCGGGCAATGAAGCGTTCGACATCACACCTCATCTTTGGCTAATAAAAGTGGTGGGTCAGAATGTCCTCGGTCTTCTTCACGCCGAAGTGACTCATCAATCCTCTTCCATGCGCCTCTTGTAACAACAAAAGACGAACGGAGCTAGCTGGAATGCATAGTTTGCTAGCACAGTATATGAACCCATCATGCACCACAAATTTATTTCAACCCTTTCCCTCTTGACAATTTAGCAACACATCTTTAAAATCAGCAAATGCACATATTGCTCCTTTATTGTCTCTAATCCAAAGATTTTGAAGTCAAGTTGTAAAAGCATGGTATATTTCCTAGACAACGCATCAGCTATCACATTTTCTTTGCCCTTTTTATATTTAATGACATAGGGAAAAGATTCAATAAACTCAATCCACTTAGCATGTCTGCGGTTTAGGTTGGTTTGATTTCGAATATGTTTCAAGGATTCATGATCAGAATGTATTACAAACTCTTTGGGCCATAAATAATGTTGCCATGTTTTTAAAGTTCGAACTAGAGCATATAATTCTTTATCATAGGTAGAATAGTTCAAACTAGAACCACTTAGTTTTTCACTAAAGTAATCAACAAGTTTTCCTTCTTGAATTAACACACCCCAAGACCAATGCCACTGGCATCACATTCTAATTCAAAAGTCTTGCTGAAATCAGGAAGTTGAAGTAAATGGGCGTGTGTTAGCTTATCTTTAAGAGCATCGAAAGCTTTTGTTGTTTGCTGGCCCAAGTAAAAAGAACACCCTTCTTTGTAAGCTCATTCCGTGGTGCAGCGAGAGTGTTGAAATCTCGAATAAAACACCGATAGAAACCAGCGAGTCTGAGAAAACTCCGCACTTGTGTGACCATTTTAGGAGGCGGACAACTCTGGATAGCGATGATCTTGGCTTGATCAACTTCAATGCCATGTGGAATAACAATATAACCAAGAAAAAAGACTCAATCCGTACAAAAGGTACACTTCTTAAGATTATCAAACAAACGTGCATATCTCAAAGCATTAAAAACAGCACGTAAATGATCCAGATATTCTTCATATAACTTGCTATAGATTATAATATCATTAAAATAAACTATCATAAATTTTTCAATAAAAACACGCAAAACTTCATACATCAAACGTACAAAAGATTTCTTTTGGACTGCCAAAGGAATCCAATCGCAAAGGCGCAAAAACAACTTCACTCCCGGAGTTTTTTGCTATTATGGTACCCTCTAAGTTGGGCTTCGACGAAACGGTATCTACGTCGTGGGCTTCTCTAAAATACTACTCTTGTACTTAAGACTTCTCTCAAATAGTATTCTCAGGGATTTTAACTCAAATAATTTGATTTTCGAATTTGTACTCCCCCAATTGACTGAACTGCCCCTGCTCATTTTGTAAAATTGATCCTGCCGCGTACGTGGATCAAACATGACAAAGATTGATTTTGTAAAATAGTATTCTCTAAAATAATTTGATTTTAACTCAAACATGACATGAAAAACATGACAAAGATTGATCCTGCCGCGTACGTGGATCATCCTTAATGCTCAATACCTGCCGCGTACAAAGATGCCGATCACACCTGCCACGTACGTTGTCCGGTTGCCCTCGCCGACGGCGATCGCCCTGGCCGGGCGTCGCGATCGTCCGTGGCTTTGGTGCGCGCGCTCCGTCGCGATCCTTGCCGCGCTCGCTGGTGTTGACGGCGCGCGCCGAGTATTCGATCGGCGATCGGTGTGCGCCGTCGCCAATGAAACCCAAACGATGTGAAAAGAAGAAAATAAAAGTGATTAGGGTTAAACAAAATGAGCGAGGCGATTCGGTCAATTGGGGAGTACAAATTCGAAAATCAAACTATTTGAGTTAAAATCCCTGAAGAATACTATTTGAGAGAAGTCTTAAGTACAAGAGTACTATTTTAGAGAAGCCCACGACGTAGATACCGTTTTGTCGAAACCCAACTTAGAGGGTACCATAATAATGGCAAAAAAAACTCTCTCCCGGCTGGCCACAAATATCTCCACATCAAGAAACCGTCACTCCTGTGCTCCTCTGGGACCAGGGATCAATGCGGTCTGCTGGTGCTAGTAGGTGAGCTCACTTCATCGTCTCCTGCTTATTTGACTTCTGGGCATGGCTTCGAGCGAGCGGATGGTAAGCGCCGGATAATCCTAATCTTTTCTTTGGTCAAGCAAGGCGATTAGCTTGTTGGACTTTGATGGTACGTTTCTCTTGCGGTTGCAGATGAGCTACACCCGCCGTTCCGTCCTGTTGAGCATTTCGTCGAACAGTTGGTAGGCGGTCGCCAGAGTAAGAGCCATTTTTTTTGGGTAGGTCAAGCGGAATCGATGGACAAATTGGGGTTTCTTAGTTCTCCGAGGCGAGCTATTTCGTTGATTTCCTGCCCTCGAGAATTCGATCACTCAATTGCTTCTACTTGTTGTATTAGAAATCAGGAAACCAAATGAATTCTCCTGGTTTCTGAATGAGAGCTCTGCCCCTCGCTTCCTTCTATTGAGGAGAACAAAAGGTCGTCGAGACTCGAGCGTAATATTCCTGTTAGCTTCTAGAGGTCAAGAAGCCACTTGTGCTTTGGTTCATGAAGATGGGCTCTGCTCAGCTTGCTGCCCTACTTCTCTGTGTTTGCATTTTTGCCAGTGGAACCGTGGGAGATAGCCAGAATGGCACTAGTGACCTCTCAAGGCCGACTGAAGTGCGCATCGGTGCATTGTTCACATTTGATTCGGTTATCGGGAGGGCAGTGAAGCCTGCTATCGAGCTCGCTGTTGCAGATGTCAATGCTGATCCAAGCATACTCTCCGGGACAAAATTGAGTGTTCTTATGCAGGACACTAATTGCAGTGGCTTTGTTGGAACCATAGAAGGTTTGAGCTTTTGCATCAATTTTTCTTTTACAAAAATTTCATTGACTCCATATCTGTAAATTAAAGTTTAGTATCACAGAATGATATTCAAGTTTTTTGTTTTTTTTTGGCTCTCATTAGTAACTACACATGAGATAACAAGCAGTGCATATTATTAGGAATGGTTTAGCCTTGAACAATCGTATTGGGATTAGCAGTGTGCCATTTTAATCTACATGCCAAGTGTTAGAAATAATCTTGACTTAGAATTCAAGATGTAGTATAGTCCGTCTCCGTGTGTAACTCAAGTTGAAGTTGTGTCCAACTTGAAGTCCGAATATGCATGCTAGTAGGAGATTATTAGCTTATATATTGAGAATGCTTGTAGCCAGTGTTGTGAGAAAAGCAAGAAAAGATGGAGAGCAAATAAGAGAATAGAGAAATTCTCCTATGTTCTCTCAGTTTATTTGCGATGTGTGCATTTTCTCCTGGATCAAAGTTTTAACACCAAGAAAGCAACATTTCCTAAATTGAACATCATTCCCCTCTTAACTGATTGCCTAAACTGAGAACCACAATAGAAAGCCCAAATTTGTATTGCCTTTGCACTTTTGCTATGTTTTGTAGTTCATTCTTCTTAACTTCTTAGCAATCAAGAAACAGTTAGCTGTTAGCTCCAATGCCATAATCTAATTCAGGTACAGCTGAAATTTGGCTTGGAAAGTTCCAAAGCCATGAGAAGGTATTTCCACTTGCATGATATCATGGAAAGTTGGCAAATTTAAGTCCTACTGAATATTTATTTGTTCTTGTGCGAAGCATACATAGAAAGTCAATGTTGCCTGCCTTTTTTATATATAATTTTATAGAGAACCTCAATACCTCACTTTGTTTATCCTTGCTAAATTTAAGTGATCATAAGATGTATTTATCCCTCATTGAAAGCTTGGAAAAGTTTGACAACAATGCTTCCTGTGCAGCATTCCAGCTTCTGGCTAAGGATGTTATCGCTATATTAGGTCCACAATCATCAGCCATTGCTCATGTCATTTCTCATGCTGTTAATGAACTCCATGTCCCACTTATCTCCTTCGCAGCCTCCGATCCTACCCTTTCTTCCCTTGAATACCCTTACTTTGTGAGGGCTACGCTAAGTGATTACTTCCAAATGGGTGCTGTAGCTAGCATTATCAGTCAGTATCAATGGAGAGAAGTCGTCGCCATCTATGTTGATGATGACTATGGTCGAGGTGGCATCGCAGCATTAGGTGATGCCCTTGCAAAAAAGAAGTCCAAGATAGCCTACAAAGCGAAGTTGCCACCTGGTGCTGGAAGGACTACTATCCAGGATATCTTGATGCAGGTAAATGAAATGGAGTCACGCGTCTATGTTGTCCATGTAAACCCTGACACCGGTATCACAGTTTTCTCCGCTGCAAAATCTTTGGGGATGATGAGTAGTGGCTATGTATGGATAGCAACAGACTGGCTTTCTGCAGTGATGGATTCATCCGAGCATGTTAATCCTGATGCAATTGAACTTACTCAGGGGGTTATTATGCTTCGGCCACATTTTGCTGACTCCGACATTCAGCATTCGTTGCTGTCCAAATGGAGCAATCTGACCAGGAAAGGAAGCCATTCGAGTTTGACTTCTTACACTATGCATGCTTATGACTCTGTATGGTTAGTTGCCCATTCTGTTGAGCAATTCCTGAGTGAAGGGGATGCAATATCTTTTTCTGCAGATCCAAATTTGCAAGTTACAAAAGAAAGTAACCTTCAGTTAGGTTCTCTCAGAATTTTCAACAATGGGGATAAATTACTGGAGAAAGTGTGGCGTGCAAATTTCACAGGGGTTTCTGGCCAAGTACAATTTACTTTGGACCGGAATTTGATCCACCCAGCTTATGATATCCTGAATATCGGTGGTACAGGTTTCAGAACCATTGGTTATTGGTCAAACTTTTCTGGTCTCTCAGTTATTGCTCCAGAAAAATTGCATTCAGCACCACTGGACTCGTCAACCAACAATGTACAGCTCCATAGTGTTATCTGGCCTGGTCAGACAGCTGAGAAACCTCGTGGTTGGGTTTTTCCGTATCATGGGAAGCCTCTGAGGATTGGAGTACCTCTCCGTACAAGCTACAAAGAGTTTGTGATGCAAGACAATGGACCTGATGGAGTAAAAGGGTTTTCAGTTGATGTTTTCAAAGCTGCGATAAGCTTGTTGCCTTACCCCGTTACATGCAATTTTGTTTTATTTGGAGATGGTTTGAAGAATCCCAGCTACAGTGACCTTGTTCAGAAGGTTTCTGAAAATGTGAGTAACATCCCCATACCATTGAACTCTAAAAAGTTATCACAGGAATTTTCTTAATCCTTTTTTTTTTGGGTACCACTCAGTACTTTGACGCTGCAATAGGGGACATTGCTATTGTGACGAATAGAACAAGACTTGTTGATTTTACCCAGCCTTATACAGAATCAGGTCTCATTATTGTAGCTCCAGCAAAGGAGATTGAATCAAATGCTTGGGCTTTTCTGAAACCATTCACCTTCCAAATGTGGTGTGTTCTAGGTGTTCTCTTTCTCTTTGTGGGTGCAGTTGTTTGGATACTTGAACACCGCACTAACACAGAGTTCCGTGGACCCCCAAGGCAACAAATTATGACAGTATGCTGGTTAGTATCTGTATTGCATATATTTTATTTCTGTTCTTCAAAATTTAAAAGTTATTGTTTTTTATTTAATTCTATGGAATTTTTGCTTATTGTTTTTTATTTAATTGGAATTTTTGCACCTTTTCAGGTTTAGTTTTTCTACCATGTTTTTTGCACACAGTAAGTGTTGACATGAAACTAGTCAAAATATTGAAGGATTTCCTAGTCCACTCTCATATCCTCCTTTCTCGTTGCTTTACACAGGAGAGAACACAGTTAGCGCACTTGGTAGATTTGTGCTGCTTGTCTGGCTCTTTGTTGTGCTCATTATTAACTCAAGCTACACGGCGAGCTTGACATCACTTCTCACAGTTCAGGAACTGACATCAGGGATACAAGGCCTCGATAGCTTGATCTCGAGTTCAAGTGCAATTGGCTATCAAGTTGGATCTTTTGCCAGAAACTATCTTGTGGAGGAGCTAAATATCGCCGAATCCCGTTTGGTGCCACTAAACAGCCCATCAGATTATGCAAGAGCACTAGAGCTAGGGTCAGGAAATGGTGGTGTTGCTGCAATAATCGATGAGCTACCATACGTTGAGATCTTCTTGTCAAAATACTGCAAATTCAAGACGGTTGGTCAGGTTTTCACAAAAAGCGGATGGGGATTTGTAAGTTACTTAATTATATTCACATAACTCGCTGTTTTTCTTTCCAGAATATCTCAAGGTTGTGCTATATTCTGCTGCAGGCCTTTCAAAGAGATTCCCCTCTCGCTGAGGACTTGTCTACGGCAATCCTTACACTATCAGAGAATGGAAACCTTCAAAGGATCCACGATGAATGGTTAACTGGGACAGAATGCGGTGCAGATGATAGCGAGGTTGGCTCGAACCCCTTAAGCCTGTCAAGCTTCTGGGGCCTCTTCCTCATCTGTGGTCTTGCATGTGTCCTTGCTCTCTTTATTTTCTTCTCTCGAATATTTTGTCAGTACAGCAGATACAATAACCAGATTGAGCTTGAACCAGAGATTGTAAATCGACCAGCAAGGTTAACTACCATCAAATCATTAATCTCTTTTGTTGATAAGAGGGAGGAGGAGGTGAAGAATGCTCTCAAGAAAAAGCCTAATGGCTTTCAGGAGCCAAGAGTTGGTAGTACTGAAGAGCAATCTACACTACCACTCTGACATCTTCATTGCTACATGACTAACGCAGTCAGCCGAATATGCAATCCTACAGTAGGAAGTGGCAGTTTTCAGAAGCCCAGTTGGTGACGATGTGGTTTTCTTGTGTGTTGTTTGTTCTGACTGCGAAGAACTGGCAGCGGCGGGAGCAGCTTCAGAATATTTTCTCTGAACATTAGAGCAATTTTTTTATGTTGTGTCCAACAACAATTCTGAATCTCCTTCAACAGCAATTTCTGGGAGAAGTTGCAGCTACAACTTCTGTCAAGTTGCTTTTTTGGGTTTCGAAGTAACCTCTTGCGATTCTTGTAGCTACAACCTGAAGCATCTTCCAAATAAGAGTCAGAATCTTTGTTTGGTGTGGTATGTGTCTAGTGCTCTAGTTGTGCATTTCCTTGCACCATTGCACTGTGCTGAAGAAGCAACATATCCATCTCTTTCACCCGGCTATACAAGCAAACCCATTTCAGCAGACTCATTCACAGCATATCTCATACTTGTTGGTTAATACTACAGGATCACTAGTAGTAGATCTGCTAGGGTAGGGTTGCTATTCGGGATGAACAAGGGGTAATGCGTCTAGATCTAAAGGAACAGAGAGTAAAGAGAGGGGTTTTAGGGTTACCGACCATCCGTGGTCTTGGTCGCTGGTGCAGAGGCGTCCGCCATGGAGTCGATGGAGTCGGGAGACGTCGGTGGTGAAGTCCGGTGGCGGCGCCGTCCAGGGGCGGCGTGGCAGTGGTGCTTCCCGTCACTGCTGCGCTCCCCCACGAGATCGGGTTAGGGTAATGTCGGTGGGGAGTACGGCTCAAACGAACCTCGTGATCAGAGCCGCCGGCCCCCACCTGTATTTATAGCGCTTGATGTGACAGGGCCCACCAACCATTAGGGTTGGGCGCCCCGATCGAAGCTGAGCTCAAGGCCAGTGTGGCGTTGGGCCAAACCTGGGGTGGAGAGATCATCCTAACATTCTCCCCCTTGATCTCAATTTATACTTAAACTCTATACTTGTCTCTTATTGTTTTTCTTATTCCATCACAGATCAGTACATAGAGCATGCCTCATCGTCACGGTCTTATGCCATTAGATTGGACAGCCACAATGCACTTCTCTATTTTGAAATGTACTCTCAACTGGGCCCTTATTGTCCAGGAATCATAGGCTTTCCCGTAAACCCATGCCGGCTAAGTGTTCTCTGAACACATTGGACGGTAAGCCTTTTGTGAGCGGATCCGCGAGCATCTTTTCATCCTTATATGCTCAAGATCGATTATATGATCCGGACTTTATCTTTCACAACATAATACTTTATGTCAATGTGTTTGGCAGCACCACTTGACTTATTGTTGTGAGCATAACATCTTCTTTGGTTCATTATCGCGATATAACTTTAGTGGCTTATGTATGTCATCTACCACTTTCAACCCGGTATGAATTTCTTTAGCCAATTCACCGCCCTGTGGCCTCATAACATGCTACAAACTCGGCATACATTGTGGATGATGTAGTGACGGTTTGTTTTGAGCTTTCCACGATATAGCTCCTCTGCGAGTGAATACATATCCGGATGTCGACTTTCTATCATCTCCGCATAATCGAATCAGATACCCCACTATATGGAGTGAATCGATCTTACGTATGTCATCATGAGGCCTTTTGTTCCTTGCAAATAACGCAAGACTTTCTTTACTAATTTCAATGTTCTATTCGAGATTGCTCTGGAATCGCCAAGTAACCCGGTAACAAACGCTAAGTCGTATGCGCGTACACACTTGAGCATACCGCAAGCTTCCGACATTGAAGCATATGGGCGCTTTCATTTGATCGATCTCATATTGGTTCTGGGGCATTGAAATTCCCATACCGCCGCCCTTGACTATAGGAGCGGATGAAGGCTTACAATTTTGCATACTATATTTCTTTAGAATCTTTTCTAAGTATGCCTTTTGTGATAAACCTAAAACGCCCTTAGTTCTATCTCGGTGAATCTCTATTCCCGAGACGAACGAAGCTTCACCAAGATCCTTCATATCAAAATTCGAGGACAAGAACTTCTTTGTCTCCGATGAATAGGCTAACATCACTACTAGCAAGTAAGATGTCATCCACATACGGATTAGGAAAATGTATTTCCCATTCTTAAACTTTGCATAAACGCAATTGTCCTCTACATTTTCCTTGAACCCAAAACTTCTTATTGTACAATCAAACTTCAAATACCCACGCCTTGATGCTTGTTTCAATCAGTAAATGGATTTCTTCACCAGCATCCCATACGTTCTTTTCCTTCCACAACAAAACCTTTCGGTTGTGCCATGTAAACATTTTCCTCCAAATCCCCATTTAGGAACGCCTGTCTTTACATCCATCGATGCAATTCTAAATCATAATGAGCTACAAGCGCCATTATTATTCTAAAAGAATCTTTACACGAGACTGGAGAAAATGTCTCATTGTAATCTATGCCTTCTCTTTGCGTAAAGCCCTTTGCCATAAGTCGCGCTTTAAATCTTTCTATATTCCTCTAGAGTCATGTTTTGTTTTGTAGACCCATTTACTGACCCTCTTGTCTTGGCTCCTTTAGGAATAGTTTCTAAGTCCCAAACACCGTTGGTGCTCATTGACTTCATTTCATCTGCATAGCTTCAAGCCACTTGGATGAATGAGCGCTTCTCATGGCTTCTTCAAAAGAGGTGGATCACCCTCCATTTGAAAATCCTCGATTTCATAGACTTCGTAATCATTAGGGATAGCGATCTTCGACTCTTTGAGACCTTCGAGTCCTCGCTATTCGACGCTTGTTACGTGTGAGGTCGTTGTTGCTCTTCCTCTTGGGTTACAATGGGTTCTATGGGATCTGAAGGACAGGTTCCTCATGTTCACTCATCGTTTCCACGGAGAACTAACAACAGTCTTTGTCACTATAGTGTCCGCATGTTGGTGTAGCAACAACAGTAGCGTGAAAAATGGTTCTGAACCATCGGAATGGGCACATGTACCGCTTTTCCTCTAGGTTAATTTCTCGCTACTCTGCTCCCCGATCATCTCTTCCTCCAAGAAGACAAGATGTCTTGTTTCTACAAACTTCGTATGTCTGTCGGGACAATAGAAGCGATAACCCTTCGATTTTTCGGATAGCCAATAAAATGGCGGTGATTGTCTTGGGATCTAGCTTCCCTATGTTTGGGTTAAAAACTTTAGCCTCAAGAGACAACCCCACACACGTAAATAGTTAAGGAGGGTTCTCTTCCGTCCATAACTCATACGGTGTTTTGGGTACCGACTTACTTGGTACTCGATTAAGAATATGAATGGCGGTTTTTAACGCCTACATCCATAAACTTATCGATGGCGTGGAGTAACTTATCATACTTCTCACCATATCCATTAAGGTGCGGTTGCGTCTTTCACCACTCCATTCTCACTGAGGTTCGCCTGTGGTGTATCTTGAGCAACTATGCCATTTTCTGTAAGAACCTTGCAAAGGTCCAGAACATGGCCATACGGGTATGCCGACCGTAGTACTCCCCACGGTCGGATCTTACTATCTTAATCTTTAAATTGTGCTGATTTTCTACTTGACCTTAAATATCTTAAATTTATCCAATGCTTCTGTTCTTTCTTTAATTGGATAAATATAGCCATAACGCGAATAGTCATCTGTGAATGTTATAAATGAATCATAACCATCCACACTTTTCACAGAAATGGACCACGAGATATCGTGTGAATTATTTCTAAATTTCTGCGCCGTTTGGCGTCTTTCTTTATTTTCTTAACATATTTTCCTTTTATGCAATCAATACATTGTTCTAAATCTGAAAATTCTAATGGCGGAAGAAGTGTTTTCTTAATCAATCGTTCTATTCTCCCCCTCGAAATATGGCCTAAGCGACAATGCCATAATTTCGACGATACATCATGATTTATCTTCCGCTTTTTACTTACATTCATAGACGAAGAGGTATTCTCATTCTCAAAAGACACATGATTCACATTCTCAGAAAGTGATAATAAATAAAGCTTGTCTTGTCGGAAAGCAAGACCAACACATTTATTATTAAACACAAGTCTGCATTTGCCATCACCAAAATGACAATCATAACCATCATCATCTAATTTCGACACACTTATTAAGTTTCTGCGCAAAGAGGGTACATAAAGAACGCCCAAAGCCTAAGTACAAAACCATCATGAAATTCTAAAGAGAGATCTCCAATGGCCTCGACTTCGGCTTCAATTCCATTCGCAACTTTAATTGTTCTTTCTCCTCTTTGTAGGGTCCTCGTATGGAATCCCTGTAATGAATTAGCAACATGAACAGTTGCACCTGAGTCAATCCACCAAGTAGATTTTTCATAACTTAAATACAAGGATTCATCTATAAATGTAATGATATCCTTACCATTCTTCAACAGATGCTTCAGGAACTCTGGGCAATCCCTCTGATAGTGCCCCGCCTTCTTCTTACAAAATTTACAGGTGTCTTTGTCTACTGTAAATTGGTTGGGCTTATGAAACTGGGGAACTTTTCCCTGTGACTTAGAAGAGGAGCTACTATCCCACTGAGGTTTCCCTTGTGGTTTGGCATTAAAGTTCTTTCTTTTGTTGTTCTTCACAATGTTTGCAAAGTCACCCTGTGAGGTTTTAAGCCTCTCCTCTTCTTGCACACACATTGCAATGAGCTTTTCTATATCCCATTTGTCGGGCTGCATGTTGTAATTAACAACAAAAGTGTCAAATTCTTTTGGCAGAGAAGCAAAAATCAAATGAATTAGAAACTCATCCTTGAGCCCCATATCCATTGAATTTAGCTTAGCTGTCGTTGTGCTCATCTTTAATATGTGTTCTCTTATTCCACCACTAGAGTATCTCTCATTCACTAGTTTCTTAATCAGCGTGCTTGTTGTGGCTTTTGAAGAACGATGAACCGATTCTTCACTTTTCGTAGATACTCGTGGCGGTGTCACGATGCAGGATGGATCCTTATTGGATCTGCAATGGTGGCCTTAGCCACCATCGCACACTGCGATTCGAGATGTCCCATTTCTTTTCTCAAGATCATATTTCATTCGACTTACGCATGATCACGCTTTCGGGCAGTGAAATCAGCATCAGTCTCATTTTCTGCCCTCACCGGGTCCTCTGGCTCAGTAGGACACGGAGAGGTGAGGGCTAAGTCATTCTCGGACAGCGCAAGTGCCAAATCATATTTTTCTCGCCAGACCCGATAATTGTTCCCATCAAGTGCCGGGATGTGCGAGATGTATGCCATGGGGTTGAGTCCTGAAACATTATCAGAAAAAATGAGGAAACATGATAATATAATAATTGCATGCTTTGATTTAACGTTGGTCAAAATTAAAACATGCAAAAAATCTTGTACATTAATTCTACATCACCGTTGGGCAGAAGATAGAAATTAATGCATAAAATCAAGAATAAATCAATTTATAATATTGCTATCATCAACTTTGGTCAGAAAATAGCAAAATTATAAACATTAACTGTAAATAAATATTATATTCCTCTAATTTTAATTTTCCCGTTGGTTCCAATTAAAATTAGAGAAAAACTTAAAATTTCTGCTCTTCAAAATTAAATTCTCCCGTTGGTTCGAATTTAATAAGAAGATAATAAACTTTAGCTCGCAGCGGAAAAAAAATCTGGTTTTGGATCAAAATTGTACTGAAATTTGATCCCAAACTTAACAAAAATTCATCAAATGAATGCTTCTGGAAAAATAAAACAGAAAATCACTTTTCTTGTGCAAACCGCCATTTGGCCGGCCTGCAGCAGCCGCGCCCACGGCGCAAGGCGGCGCGCCGCTGCGGCGGCGCCACGGCCTCTCGCGACGAGCGGCCCACTCGGCCGCCTCACGCGCCGCGCGCGGGCGCCGCGCCGCGCCGCTCGGCCGGCCTCTCTCGCGCTCCTCACGCCCTTACGCGCGCCTCACGCGCCCACGCGGAGCCTCCGCGCCCAGAGCCGCAACCTGGGCCTGGGCCGCGATTTCGCGTTCCCGCCTGGGCTCAGAAACGGCCTGGCCAACGCCAGCCGTCCATCTGATCCAACGGCCAAGCGCGCTGATCGGAAGAACAAAAGTCCTCCCCGCGCCGACCGAAAACCCTAACCCTCATTCTGTTCTCCCTCTCCTCTCTCTCGGCCGCCGCAGCAGCAAAGGAACCGAGCGGCGCGTCATCGGCCAAAGAGGAGAAGAGCGGCGGCGCCGCCGTGGGTCCCCTCGCCGGCACGCGCGTTCGCCAGAGGGTGAGCGCGCCGCCGAGCGGTCCTTTGGCGGTGCCCGATCCGGAGCTCGTGCGCGCGGTGACGAGCGGCGGTTCTTCCCGCGTGCCGGCAAGGCGGCGGCGAGGTCTAGGGTGCGGGGAAAAACCACGGTAGGTCCTCCCCCTTTCTTTCTCAACGCATCTTGCGTTAGGGTTAGGGTTTGGGATATCTGAGTTCGGGTGTTCTAGGGTTAGAGTTCCTCTTCTCCTTCTAATCTCTTTCTTTCTACCCAAAGAACTAGATCTACTAAAAGTATGCTCTGATACCATTGTTGGTTAATACTACAGGATCACTAGTAGTAGATCTGCTAGGGTAGGGTTGCTATTCGGGATGAACAAGGGGTAATGCGTCTAGATCTAAAGGAACAGAGAGTAAAGAGAGGGGTTTTAGGGTTACCGACCATCCGTGGTCTTGGTCGCTGGTGCAGAGGCGTCCGCCATGGAGTCGGTGGAGTCGGGAGACGTCGGTGGTGAAGTCCGGTGGCGGCGCCGTCCAGGGGCGGCGTGGCAGTGGTGCTTCCTGTCACTGCTGCGCTCCCCCACGAAATCGGGTTAGGGTAATGTCGGTGGGGAGTACGGCTCAGACGAACCTCGTGATCAGAGCCGCCGGCCCCCACCTGTATTTATAGCGCAGTGTGACAGGGGCCACCAACCATTAGGGTTGGGCGCCCCCGATCAGGGCGCGAGCTCAAGGCCCAGGTGGCTGTTGGGCCAAACCTGGGGTGGAGAGATCATCCTAACAATACTCTCTTAATTAACATTCTCTTTAACTACAGCATCCACATAGAAAGTTTTCTCCTCGATGTACTTCGTAGAGAGAACAATAAGCCCTTTGTCTTCTTTCCTGAAAAAGGCAATTCTACATCTTGACTCTCCATGCAACTGAGAAATTGAACCGGCCCTAACTTTGATGAAGATTGGCAGGTATTATGAACACATCTTCCAGCATTTGTTTAGTTAGCTTGACAGCCCAAATTAACTTTTGGTTTCCAAGAAATCCCCAACCCCCATTCTGCTCCTAAAAACTTAATTCTGGTAACATTATTTCCATATCTCAATCCTCTGCTCTTTCAGAAAAGGAGCCGGCATCAACCTTTGATTGATTGGAGTGTGCATTTCATGGAAAGGTAGATGTTTCTAAACAAGTTTGTCGCCAACTTGGTTAGGTTCCAACGTGCCTAAAGACTAGAGATTAAAATGCACACTACATCAAGTCGAATCTAGAGTATACAGTGTGGGAGAGAGGAACGAAAGAAAAAGGAGAGAAATGAATTGACAAGAGTCAACTGATTATCTTCGTAACTACTACTTACAAGTGTTGGGAATTGCTTGGATTTTTCCGTTTAAAAACACTGTATAGTCTAGAACGATATATTTGCGTTAAGTCCAATCAAATTAAGCATAAAATTTCCTTCAGTATATAAGTTGCATATTAGACTTACCATAGCGTATATATGTTATGGCAAGAAAATCTGTACTACCATGAATCCGAGCATTCTCCCGTTTAACTATTGCCCATGCCTGCTTGTTTGGACTTTGGACTTCTCTCACATGATAGCATCAACAAAATTACACGTGGAAGTTCGTTAGTAACACGCCATGCAGGACACCCACAGGTATCTAGTCTATACGGTACTAACAGATCGAAAGTTCAGTCGGCAAGCTTCGCCGTCCTACGAGCTGTTCGGCTGATCTATTCACCTTACATATGTATATATATGTTGAAGAAATATGTGATCATGCTTTGTGAGATACTGGATAAATTTAGAATTTCTAGCGACCTCCGTTTAAGTTCTAGCATGTATTTTAATAGGATACACATTTATGCGCATATGATATATGGTGTAAGTGTAGTGTGTACGTGCTCTACTGTAATTAAAAAACAGATCGGCCCAAGATGATCCCAGAAATCTTTATCTTGTCAAGGTGCGCAAGACACAGGTCCACCTCAAATTAATTAACAGGAGACACCTAAGTGGAAAGATTAATGCAGGCGGCCGACCTTGTGAGAGTGCAATCGGACACGAGCTTAGCTAGCCTTTTCCCAGCTTTGCTCCAAGTGTGGTCCATGGCGAGCAATAGGTGCCCAACTTGCACAACCAAACTGTTGTGTAGTGGCTATGCTACGCATGATCGATCACGTACTACCAGGTACTGACTTATGTTGTGTCTTGTTGGCTTGTTTCTGATAAGGTGCATGATGATGTGATCGATGGGAGTAATCAGAACCACTGCATGCAGCAACATATATATTTGATCTTGATGGAGTATGACCGGATGAGTAAGTGCAGGTAGTTTTACCTTGTTAGAATGATCTCAGGGGATTTGGCCTCCCCCCCTTGCTCGCGCCCTGATCGGGGGCGCCCAGCCCATTTGGCTGGTGGGCCCCTGTCGCCAGCGCCATATAAAAGAGGTGGGGGCCGGGGTGGCACGAACACCAAGGTTCACCGTGCCGCCGCCAGACCCACCGACAAAACCCTAACCCGACCGTTGAGGCGCTCGGCGACGGAAGCTCCACCGTGCCGCCACCGTCGCCGCGCACCGGGAGACGCCGTTCTTCCCCGACCGTCGCTGCCCGTGCGCAGACCTCACCGACGAACCCGAGATGGCCACCTCCTCCTCCAACGCGTCCGACGGTCAGTACCCTATTCCTCTCTCTCTCCCTCTCGGTATCTCTCTCGAACCCGAAGAACAACCCCTAGATCTAAACCCTAGGAGATCCTAAACCTAACAATGGTATCAGAGCCACGCCTAAGGGTAGATCTAGCGGGGAAAGACACCGCCGTCGGTTGACCGGCGTGCGGGAAAGAAAAGCGAAGAAAAGCCCCCCCTAACCCTAGAAATCGGCAAAAGAAAAGTAAAGAGAGGGGAATGGACTCACGGTTTTGGCTTGGCCGGACGCCGTCGCGCGCGCGCCGGGACCATCGTGCGGCCGCCGCGCGTCGCGCGAGGGCGCCGCGCTCCGCGCCTCCGTCGCGCGGCCGTGCCGATGGCGCGCGCCGCTCGCGGAGCCCGCCGCCGGGTCGCCGCCGGGCCGCCGTTGTTGTGCACCGAGCCACCCTCCGAGCCGCCGCCGCCGCGGCGCCATGCGCCGCCTCCTCCCCTCAAACGGCTCAAATGAATCTAGGGTTAGGGTTTTTCGGGGGCGGGAGGGTTTTGTTCGGCCGATTTTTCCTCCTGGCCGTGCGATCATTTGGACGGCCGTGATCGGCGCGTGCGGGAAGTTTTGGGCCGACGGGATTTGTTGGCCGCACGGGGCAAGAAAGCGGCGGGCAGTGGGCGGCTGGCGCTCGGGGAGCGCGCGCCGGTGTACTGAGCGGGCTACGGGCCGTGGCCGAAAGAATGGGCCAAAAGGCCGAATTGAACAGTAAATCCAAAATTGGATTTTTATTGATTTTAATGTTTTTCAGAAGCATTTATGAGTGAATTTGATTGAAATTTGATCCAAAATCTCTGTAAATTTTTGCACCAACGTGTTAATTTTTTCAGAGATTAAAAGTGTACAATATAATGCTTCTGAATAATGAATTATTTTAGAATAATTACAGTTTCCGCTGCAAAAGTTAATGTTGATTGATTTTTATTATTAAATTCGAACCAACGGGAGAATTTAATTTTGGAAAAATAAAGATAAATCCCAGATAATTATGATATTGTTATTTTCTGACCAACGTTGTTAATAACAATATTATAATTTTTAATTAATGATTTTTTATGCATTATTTCTATTTCTGCCCAACGGTGATGTAGATTTAATGTATAGATAAAATTGATTTAATTGTATGTCGTATTTTTGACCAACGTTGGAAATAAGGCATATAATTTTGCTGTTACGTTCTCACTTTATTTGAAATATTTTCAGGCGGATACAACTTGATGAGTTATATCAGAGAGATCCCCACTCTTAAAGGAGATAATTATGGAGAGTGGAAGAAAAAGATAGACTTAGCGTTTATCTTGGCTGAGGTGGACTGGGTCCTCACTACAGCACGTCCCACTGAGCCTTTGGCACCAGTGAGGGATCAAAATGAGGATGATACTGCTTGGCAGAAAAGACAGAGGGATCATGCTCCCTTACAGATGTCTTATGACCTTGAGCATAAGAAATGGACCACAGCCAACAAGAAATATATGGCTGTGATAAAGAACACGATTGAGCCTGCTATTGTGGGCTCAATCGTAGAGTGTGACACTGTCACAGAGTACCTTGAGAGAATAAAGAGTCAGTTTACTGGCTCTTCAAAGACTTATGCTACACAGCTGATTAAACAGCTTGTGACAGAAAGGTACTCTGGTAATGGCAGTGGCATAAGAGAGCACATACTAAGGATGAGCAACTTGGCATCCAAGCTTAAACCAATGGATTTGGCTCTCAAGGATGAGTTCCTTATTCATTTGATTTTTGCTTCCTTGCCTAAAGAGTTTGACACTTTTGTTGTCAACTACAATATGCAGCCCGAGAAATGGGACTTGGAAAAGTGCATAGCTATGTGTGTGCAAGAGGAGGAAAGAATTAAATCCTCACATGGTGGTTCTATCAACTATGTGAAGGATAACAAGAAAAGAAACTTCAACAGTACCTCCTTCTCAAAGAACAAGGAAAAGCCTCATCCATCACCTCAACAGAATAAATTTCTTTGAGACAAAGATCGGTGTCTTCATCTTGCAAGAAGACGGACACTACAAGAAGAACTGTCCTGATTACTTAAAGATGATAATGGCAAAGAAAGGTGAGAATATTATTACCTTTATAAATGAATGCCTGTATGTGCAATATTCGAAATCCACTTGGTGGATTGACTCAGGAGCAACTGTTCATGTTGCTAATTCCTTACAGGGATTCCGTTCAACGAGGACTACGTAAAGAAACGAAAGATGCATTAAAGTTGCAAATGGAGTCCAAGTTGAAGTTGAAGCCGTTGGCGATCTTTCATTAGAGTTAGCTAATGGCTCCAATCTTTACTTAGAGATGTCCTTTTGTTCCTCTTTACAGAGGAATTTGATTAGTGTTTCAAATTTGGACAAAGATGGTTATGATTGTAATTTTGGAAATGGCAAGTGTGAAATAATGTTTAATAAAGAATGTGTTGGTCTTGCCATTTTACAGAACGAGCTTTATGTGTTGTCATTATGTGATGATGTGAATGTCGTATGCGATAATGAGAACGTCGCGTGCGAAAGTGATTGAATCTCGTCTCACGAATGTAAATGTAAAACGAAAGAGAACTCTAAATGAGTCGTCGAAATTATGGCATCGTCGTTTAGACCACATTTCGAGGGGAGAATAGAAAGACTAGTTAAGAATGATATTCTTCCTCCATTAGAGTTCTCCGACTTAGAACAATGCAGAGAATGCATCAAAGGAAAATATGTAAAGAAAATTAAGAAAGACGCTAAAAGAAGCACGGAGTTCTACAAATTATTCACACAGACATTTGTGGTCCTTTTCTGTGAAAAGTGTGGATGGTTATGACTCGCTCATAACATTCACGAATGATTACTCCGTTATGGATATATTTATCCAATCAAAGAAAGAAATGAAGCCTTGGATAAATTCAAGATATTTAAGGCTGAAATTGAAAACCAACACGATTTAAAGATTAAGATAGTCCGATCGATCGTTGGGGAGTACTACGGTCGACATACCCCATATGGACAAGTTCCTGGACCTTTTGCAAGGTATTTACAGGAAAATGGAATAGTGGCCCAGTATTCTACACCGGACGAACCTCAGCAAAATGGAGTAGCTGAAAGATGCAATCATACCCTGATGGATATGGTGCGAAGCATGATGAGCTATTTCACACTACCATTGAGTTTATGGATGGAGGCGTTGAAAACCGCCATTCATATTCTCAACAGAGTACCTAGTAAGTCGGTGCCCAAAACACCGTACGAATTGTGGACAGGAAGGGTTCCCTCACTAAACCACTTACGTGTGTGGGGGAGTCCTGCTGAGGCTAAAGTATTTAACCCAAACCTTGGGAAGCTTGATCCCAAAACAGTAAGTTGTCATTTCATTGGCTACCCTGAAAAGTCAAAAGGGTTTCGTTTCTACTGTCCAGACAGATATACAAAGTTTGTAGAAACGAGACACGCTGTCTTCTTGGAGGATGAGATGATGAGGGGGAGCATGGTAGCTCGAGAGATTGACCTTGAAGAGAAGCGGTGTATGCGCCCACTCCGATGATTCAAGAGCCATTCTTCACACTACCTGCTGTCGCTGCACCGATGGTGCAAGACACTGTGGTTCCAGCACCTGTTATTGTTCCTCCTGTGGCAACAATGAATGATAATGAGGAACCTGTTCTTCAGGATCCTATAGAACTTATTGCCACAGATGAGGGGGAGCAACAGCAGCCTCAAACAGAAGATGTACCAAATGAGGAGGCCCCGAGGAGGTCTCAAAGAGTAAGAAGATCGCTATTTCGATGATTATCAGATTTATCATACAGAGGAATTTCAAATGGAGGATGATCCCACCTCATTTGAAGAAGCCATGAAGCGAAAATTCCTCAAAATGGCTTGAGGCCATGGAAGAGGAAATGAGGTCCATGAAGACTAATAAAGTGCGGGACTTGGAAATTATTCCTAAAGGAGCCAAAGCAAAGAGGGTCAGAAATGGGTCTACAAGACAAAGCTTGACTCCCAAGGGAATATAGAAAGATACAAAGCGCGTCTTGTGGCAAAAGGCTTTACGCAAAGAGAAGGGATTGATTACAATGAGACCTTTTCTCCAGTCTCATGTAAAGACTTGTTCAGAATCATAATGGCATTAGTAGCACATTATGATTTAGAGTTACATCAGATGGATGTAAAGACGGCATTTCTTAATGGAGATTTGGAGGAAAATGTTTACATGGCACAACCGAAAGGTTTTGCCGTGGAAGGAAATGAAAGAATGGGATGCCGCCTAAAGAAATCGATTTATGGGTTAAAGCAGGCTTCAAGACAGTGGTACTTGAAGTTTGACAGTACAATAAGAAAATTTGGGTTTAAAGAGAATGTAGAGGACAACTGTGTTTATACAAAGTTTAAAGATGGGAAGTTTATCTTCCTAATCCTGTATGTGGATGATATCCTACTAGCTAGTAGTGATGTCATGCACACATCGAGACAAAGAAGTTTTTGTCCACAAACTTTGATATGAAAGATCTTGGTGAAGCTTCGTTCGTTCTAGGATCGAAATTCAGGGATAGAAACAAGGGGATATTGGGACTGTCACAAAAGGCATACATAGAGAAAGTCTTAAAGAAATTTGGTATGCATAAATGTAGTCCTTCACCTGCACCTATAGTCAAGGGCGACAGATATGGGGATTTTCAATGCCTCAGAACCGTATGAGATCGATCAAATGAAAGCGGTTCCATATGCTTGATTGTCGGAAGCTTACGGTATGCTCAAGTGTGCACACATACGACTTAGCATTTGTTACCGGGTTATTTGGCGATTCGAGCAATCTCGAATAGAACATTGAAATTGATAAAGAAAGTCTTGCGTTATTTGCAAGGAACAAAAGGCCTCATGATGACATACAAAAGATCGATTTACTCCATATAGTGGGGTATCTGATTCGATTTTGTGGGAGATGATAGAAAGTCTACATCCGGATATGTATTCACTCTCATTGGAGGAGCTATATCGTGGAAAAGCTCAAAGCAAACCGTCACTACATCGTCCACAATGTATGCCGAGTTTGTAGCATGTTATGAGGCTACGGGCGGTGAACGGCTAAAGAAGTTCATACCGGTTTAAAAGTGGTTGACGACATCAATAGACCACTTAAGTTGTACTGCGATAATGAACCCGCAGTAACGTATGCCCACAACAAAAAGTCAAGTGGTGCTGCCAAACACATTGACATAAAGTACTATGTTGTGAAAGATAAAGTTCGGGATCAAATTATAAGTCTAGAGCATATAAGTACCGCAAAGATATTAGCAGATCCGCTTACTAAAGGCTTACCACCCAACGTGTTCAGAGAACATGTAGCCGGCATGGGTTTAAGGGGAAGCCTGTGATTCCTGGACCAAAAGATTAAAGTAACTATTTCAGAACAGAGAGGTGTATTGTAGCTGTTGAATCTATTGGCGATTGACCGTGACGATGAGACATGTTCTATGCACTAATCTGTGATGGAATGTGTAAAGTCAAAAGTAATTAAAGATAAAGTATAGATTGAGATCAAGGGGGAGAATGTTAGAATGATCTCAGGGGATTTGGCCCAACGGCCAAATCCCCTGCTCGCGCATCGATCGGGCGCCACCATTTGGTTGGTGGGCCCCTGTCGCCAGCGCCATATAAAAGAGGTGGGGGCCGGGGTGGCACGAACACCAAGGTTCACCGTGCCGCCGCCAGACCCACCGACAAAACCCTAACCCGATCTGTTGAGGGGGCGCTCCAGCGACGGGAAGCTCCACCGTGCCGCCACCGTCGCCGCGCACCGGGAGACTCCGTTCTTCCCCGACCGTCGCTGCCCGTGCGCAGACCTCACCGACGAACCCGAGATGGCCACCTCCTCCTCCAACGCGTCTGACGGTCAGTACCCTATTCCTCTCTCTCTCTCTCTCCCTCTCGGTATCTCTCTCGAACCCGAAGAACAACCCCTAGATCTAAACCCTAGGAGATCCTAAACCTAACATACCTATACGTACGTAATTTAACAGCTTGTTTAGTTCATCTTCACGTTCTATTTTCTCCACTTTTTTGGCGTATGATCGTGAGAATAACAGGTGGGCCAGGTTTGACACATAGTTTGTATCACATCTTCTACCTGCGAACCAAACAACACGCGGTTGTTGACACAACTTGTATTAGAGCTAAATTAACATGATGGAATATCACGTAGTGCTTATCTTGTTTTTCTTGTAGATGATAGGATACATGATGAGATGATGTGAGAGCAAACAAACCACTGATTGGAGCAATCTATATACATGTGGTCTTGATGGATGTACGAGTAGTTTTTGATGCAATGGTCTGGACATGCGTAGTGATGTGCTTCAAGGGAAGGCAAAGGAAGAGAAAAGTATCCTTTTGTGTTTGTAGTTTGTGATTCCACTTGTCTACTTTTGTTATACTCTTTCGGTAGTGGTAGGGCTGTCAAGGAAGTGGATTAAGTATTTCTCAAAAGGGGAAGATGACATCCAAGTTGTCAAATTTTGTGCTGCTTAGTTACTTAGTTTATTCTAAAAGGTGAAAAATATCAAAATTAAATGGTTAGTATATAATTATATATTTATATATAACCATGCTGCTCTGCAAAGGGACTAAGAAAAGGGCGTCAGTAAAATGTGTTTTTCTTTACCTTAAAAATGTGGGGATTGTTTAACCATTTCCATATGCATCTAGTAATTACTTCTTTCAGTGATACTTCCAGGGAAGATAAAAAAAAATGAGCTCAACTAAACCATAAACGAAAGTGGTTGGCTCTTGGCTTCTTGCACTCTTTACTTCAATCAAGGATCCAAATTTAATTATGCATGCATCTAGTATATTATAGTGCCATTTGATCAATAATAATATCCCTGCCATGCAGCCTAGAGAGACCAATTGTCTCAGTAGGCAAATATCCCTACACTTGTCTGCAGTCTTCAATATTTTTGGATATCTGGTAGTTGCAGCATCAATTACGTACTACTCAGCACATAACCCAAACCCTACACAGATTTTTGACTCGATTCATACAAGCACGAGAATTTTAAGCCATGCAAGAAACAGATTTCTACGGGTCAAGATGGTAGGTACGGATCTTCAGAATTGATTTGAGTCGTTTTAATTACACCTGTCCTAGAACTGTTTGATCCTTTCTAGTTTACTTTATCATGGAGAGCAGTACTGCTAAACCAAGGGCATCAATGCTTGTCCTATTTAGTATTTGTTATCTGCCGTGACGAGAATTAAAGATGAAATCCTTTGCCTGGTCTCGATCAAAGATCTTATTCCTTGTGATTGATTGATATGATCGCTCCACCTAAAGTTTTAACAGAATTCATGTAACCACTCGTACCGGCCGTCAAGGTTAGTACTTTGCCCAGTTAATTAAACAAGATCAATCCGGAATCATTTAATTGCCAGTTTATGTGGGAAAACAACATAGCGATCAGAAATTTGATTTCAGAATGGAATAATTTCGGAAATTAGAGGGGTTTAGCACTTCCTTGTTAGCATACTCAAGCAAAATAAGTCAAGCCAACCATGTTAAGTCCAACCGGCACAACAACACTCCGGATAGTTTTTAGATCAAACACCATGATTTCAGTCTTCCATCAAATGATCAAATCGCGTGTTACATGGCTTATTTGCACATTTTAGTGATATATTTAATCCCATGATCTGATTTGTCCTCTTCTATTTTAACAACTGCACTAACCAACTCGTCTAGCTCCCATTTAAAACAAATAAAGGAAATACATTAACCATACTACTAGCTCGGTGGCTTCTTTTCGTTTCTGAATTCAGTTCTAGACCAAAAGATCCTCACCCCCCATACATAACTTCGGGCATGTTCTTTTCGACCAAAGCTAGTAGTTTTTGGTTTTGTTACAGTACCTAACTTTCAGATGGGGTATTTTCTCAAGACGAGGTTATAGTTAATTGTAGTACACGTTAAAAGCCTAACATCAGTATTAACCAAAATTACAAGCAAGTATCTCTTTATAATCTGTTATAAACAGCTAAAACTCAAAATTTTCTGCTAAAAATAAAAAACCGCAGTCTAACTAAACAGACCCTTCTTGTGGCTGTGGTCCACAGTACGGATTTGTGCCCGTGGCATGTACCAATCAATTGTCTGCACTGCAACTGCAAGCTGCAAAAAGGTGCTGCTACACAGTCTGACAGTCACTGTGTTTGCAAGGTGGGGAAATTTAACTTTTTGCCACATATCCAAATGCCATCCTCTTCATTGCACTCAATAATTTGCCACTTTTAAGATGTGCTTGACTAATTCTTTGCCACTTTTGAGCCCACCAGGCGCCAAGTCCATCGCCATGTCGGCGCCGCGCCATGTCAAGCACCGCGCGCCGTCGCCGCGCCTCCCTTGCCGCTCGCCTCTCGCGCCGGCGCTGCGTCGCCGCCTCCTCGCGCCGCGCTGCGTCGCCGCCTCTCGCGCCATCGCGCGCGCGCGCCGCGCCGCGCCGCCGCCGCCGCGCCTCCGCTCGCCGCGCTCGTGCTGCGCGCCGGCCTCCGCGCCAACGCTCGGCGAAATCTTGCGGAGGCGGCGCAGCAGGAGGCGCGGCGAAGCGGGAGGCGGCGGCGGCGCGCGGGCGGCGGTGGCGCGCGAGGCAGGCGACGCAGCGCGGCGCGGGAGGCGGCGACGCAGCGCGGCGCGCGGAGCGGAGGCAAAGACGGGAGGCGCGGCGCGGCGCAGCGCGAGGCGAGGCGGCGCGCGAGGAGGGGCGAGCGGCGTGGCGCGCGGGAGGCCGGCGCAGCGCGGCGCGGCGGAGGCGGCGGCGGCGGCGCGCGGAGGCGCGGCGGCAGCGCGAGGGCGCGACATGGCGCGCGCGACATGGCGATGGAGTTGGCGCCTGGTGGGCTCAAAAGTGGCAAAGAATTAGTCAAGCACATCTTAAGAGTGGCAAATTGTTGAGTGCAACGAAGAGGATGGCATTTGGATAGGTGGCATCCTTATGGGTGGTAAAAAGTTAAATTTCCCTGCAAGGTGTGCACAGCTCAATCAGTGGTTGGCCTCACATGATAAGCTCTAAGCTTGTTTATTCGTGGTTAGCGACTGACAAAACGACTAACCACCGGATTAGCACACCGTTAACCCATCTTTTTCTCCACAAACCTGTACATGTCTGGATAGATCACCGGGTCCACGAGATGCTTCTTGCTCAGCTAGCTCTTGCTATGACCGTAGCTTTTCTGCTAGCCATGACACAACACATGACTGCAACATCTGCAAAAGCTAGCAAAGCTGAAAAAAAAATGGGGCAGTACTCTCTTACTCATAGAAAGCATGCATGCAAATACTCGTATGACAATGCAGCGCAACGGCCTGCAGTACCGTTTCTCGAAGTTTTTCAATGTTTGGCCTTGTAAATCCAGCCCTTCGACATAAGAATCTGTAAAAATAACCCCTTCTCTAGCATAAGAGGATGGAGAGATGACGTGTGTCACCTTCGGCGGACCCCACTGCAGCAGGTCGGATCCACCACGAGAACAGCGGCGAGCATGGCCAGCAGCGGGCCCACCCACCTACAGCGGCACATGAGCGTTGGAGGCTCTCCGCGCCTGTCAAGCACCGAAGGTCGCCGCCTACCGCAACAGATGGGCACGGCAAGAAGGTCCTCATTTATAAAGCCCGTTAGCCATCGCTTTCTCTCGCCCTCACTCTCATTCTGGGCTACGCCGGCCGAAGCTCTAGAAAAACAACAGAGAGGGAGAAGAGAGAGTGGGGGGAAATGGTTTCAATTAGATTTTTAAGGTTGTTTTGTTTAAATTTAGAATATTTGCTAGTTTTGAAAAGTATAGATTGGCTCAAGAATTTCAATAAGAGGTAAGTATCATTCGCATATAAGTATTTTTTAATATGTAATTAGCATTTAATTAGTGTAATGATAGCTTGATAGTGTAGAAATTGGTAGTTAACCATGCTTAGTTCATGTGGATAACATAGGTTGATTAGTCATGGTAATGACATCTTAGTCATGATAATTATGTGGTTGACATTGTTTATTTAGAGTTAGGTGAGGGAAAAGACATGTTTGGTTGCCATGACATGTAGCTACCAAGTACTAATACTAGTGGTAGTGGATGATATATACAGTGGCTAATATTTACATAGAGTTAATAGAAATGAAGCACGAGAATTCATTACTTTATTAAAAGGATAATAATGTTCTTTGTGAGTTGATATGTAGAAAGATATTTCGTAGATTTTGTTGACATGAGGCTAGTTACTACTTGTGTTATTTTTTATAAGACCACTAGGCCACGAAAGTAGATAGTAATACTTGATTCAATATTTACTGTCTGAAGGTAGCATCATTGTGCGTTGTCAGAATTAAGTGGAATTCATGTGTATTCACTACTACAGAAAAGGTCATCACAGACGGTTCAAAAACGTCATCACAGACGGTTTTGTGAACCGTCTGAAATTATGGGTCAGTGATAATACGAGGTCATCACGAGGCGGTTTTGACAACCGCGTGATGCAAATATCACAGACGGTTTTTAGTTAAAAACCGTCTGTGATATATAGTTATCACAGACGGTTTTTAGTTAAAAACCGTCCGTGATATTTACATATCACAGACGGTTTTTAACTAAAACCGTCGTGATATTTATAAATCACGACGGTTTTAACTAAAAACCGTCGTGATTATAACTATCATGACGGTTTTTAGTTAAAAATAAATCGTGATATTCCTTTCTATTCCTAAACCTATTTCTTTATTGGCTAGCCTCAGAAATGCTAGCCATGTCCTCTCAAACAAGCAGATCAACATGTACATGTATACATCCTATTCACATGTCAATTCATTTCACAAACATAAAACATCAATTTTTATTAAGATTAGAGTATACCATTACAATATCTCAAAACAACGAGCAGGTTACACAACAAGAACAACGAGCATGTTACACAACAAGAACAACGAGCATGTTACACAACAAGAACAACGAGCAGGTTACACAACAAGAACAACGAGCAGGTTACACAACAAGAACAACGAGCAAGTTATACAACAAGAACAACGAGCAGGTTACACAACAAGCAAAGATCCTCTATGCCTTCTCGCCCCTGATGCAACGCATGAGCTGAATGTCTTTGATGACCACCATCGTCGGCGTTGATTGAGCGTCTGCCCGGTTAGGACGAGCTAGATGCTTCTGCGTCGTCTGCAAGGAGGAGGACAGCAAGGAGGAGGAGAACAACAAGGAAGAGGACAGCAAGGAAGAGGAGACCAGCAAAGAGGCTGGATTTTGGGTATATTTATAGGGGAGGAGAGGAGGAGAAGCGGAATTCAAATTTTTGGCGCAGAACGGAAAGGCGGAGATACGATTCGTGGGGTGAGGATCGACGGGCCCGGGCGGTCAGATTATCACGACGGTTCTATATATAGAACCGTCGTGATGAATGAATATCACGACGGTTCTATATATAGAACCGTCTGTGAATTGGAGCACAAATTTTATATACCGATGCAATATAAACAACTACTCTGAAAAGATAAAATAGCAAAGGTTTATATAGTTTATATATACTCATTTGAAAGTTTTCGACGAGATCTACAACTTTGCAGTTGAAGAAAAATCCAAATTCCAAAAATAAAACCAAGAAAAAGGGCAAAAACAGAAACCAAAAACTTGCGACGCAGGTTTATGTCCAAAGATGGCTGATTTTCGGGGTCTTGGAGGTCGACTGGCGCAAGCGGGTCGTTTTTTTTGGATCGGGCTCGTCGTTAGCTTTCCAACGAGTACAAGAACGTCGAAAACGGACACCGTATGCAAAAGTTATGTCCGTTTTACTAAAGGTATCTCAAAACTGAACCATACTCGGACTTAAGCGGGAAAATATGAAATTTTGAGGGATTGCAAGGCGGGAAATATATCACAGACGGTTTTTATTATAAAACCGTCTGTGATATTCTAGTATCACAGACGGTTCAGCGGTAAGAACCGTCTGTGATACTCATTTTTCCCGCCACAAATACCACAGACGGCCTTCAAATTAAAACCGTCTGTAATAGTGTAAATCACAGACGGTTTCACAAAACCGTCTGTGATTTGGCGTCTACTATTAGGCTTTTTGTAGTAGTGATTGGTGATAGGTACCTGATGTTGGATATGCAAGATTTATTTGTGCTTTCTGGGGACGGTCTCGTAAGCGACAAGCCATACGGGGGCAGACCTATCAAATTGTGAAAGGACGGTGATCCGAACGCCGGGTCTAAAGGATATGGATCTACCCAAAATCAGGAGGTGTGTACGGGAGCACATTTGATAGGGATACAACCAAGAAGAAGCTTGTGATAGAGGTGGTGTATGCCACAGTGGTCGGAAGTGAAGGGGAGTTTTCGTGGGAGCTTGTGAAGGTGACAGGCAGTGCCCCATGGAGCCATTACATGGAGATTGCATGCAATCCTAACACTGTGATATATGGGAGGCCGATGGTGTATGTACAATTTATACAGAGGGTGGAATCGTCGGGCAGAGGTGGTTCCAGTGGGAGTGGCGGTGTGGAAGTTCGGCGGCTCGACTGTGGTGGTGAAGTAGAACATGATGTCGGTGAGGATGGTGGTGTCAAAGTGGAGTATGCTATTATTCAGGATGATGGAGAGGCGAGGAGGCATGCTGAAAATTTTGAGCCAAATGAAGGTGTAGGAAGATGGTGGGCAGCCCATACGATCAGTGCATCTTGCCATTTATACTATACGAGTAGAAGATATGCATGCACACCTGACTTTATTTCCATCCGACATATATTTTCATTTTCAAAAGGTGTCATTGTATCACAATAGTATTAGTTTGGGTCCATAGTCAGTGCATCTTGCCATTTTATATTGTACGAATAATGAGGCAAATATATATATCCAACATACCATGTATGCCATGTAATTCCCACATTCATTATGAACTCTTCAGTCAATCTCAAAATCTTATCTTTGTTGCTCCATTCCTCCTCAAACAAACTAAAAGCTATTTATGTTATTTTTTCTGTGGATTCTCACTGAAACCCAACCTTGCAAAATATTGGTCCAATGGATCACATGTTAATTTCCGTACTTCTAATTTTCTCTACTCTTAATACTTATATTCCATTTGATCGTAACTTTCAAATTAAAATTCCAAATATTTCTTTTGTGGGGCACAGGATTGTCTATCGCAACTATGTAGTGCGGCAGGTCCTGTCATGCCTGTGTACCGAGCCAAGTGAGTCAGCCCAGCAACGCTCACCAATCACCTCCAGCGCTCGACACCGGTCCCACGGTGCCTCCATCCTGCCGTGGTGAGGTGGCGCTGGAGGTGACACGCGTCATCTCCACATCCTTCTGTGCTCGAGAAGGAGTAAATTCGTACGCCTCTAACCTAGATTTAAAAAAACACGACACTATAGGGCCAAAAAGTAAAAAAGGTTCCCATTTCTCCAAGATTCGAACGTTGTATTTGCGTGGCTCGAGTCGTCGTGGAAATGAGCGATGGCCTAATCAGGCAATCACCATGAGTCACCTGTTGTCAAATGTTACAGTAGTGTGATTGATCATGGGTGGGTTCATTTGGGCTGTGGCTTATGTTTTTTGCTTAAATATTTGAATTCTAGTTGTTTGCAAGAGAGAGTACAAAAAGAGCGAGGCACTCACGTGTGATTTTGGCCGATATAAATGAATTCAATACTGTATCTACTACAATTGACTTATAGACCCCACTTTAAAAAAAACACACCATTTAAAAGCTGGTTACTGCAACATAAGCCAAAAAAATATAAGCCTAAAGCCCAAAAGAATCCAACCCATAACGTCTCTATCTATTGGTAGAACAAAGAACGAGGACACGCGTCCATGAAATGTGGTCAATTTCTTGCTTGATCTTAGCATTGGTTTTAGCAGGAACTAGCGGGTGGCCCGCGCATTTGCGTGGCTAGGCTTGTTTCAAAATTTGTAGTATCAAATGATATAAGTTAGATGATTGAGAATATATTTACATTCCTTGTAGGCTAATTAGATTTTTAAGGCAATGTAAAGATTGGAAATGATAATAGAACATTGAAGAAAAATGCATCTTGAGGAATGCAATTAAGTATGGGCTTTGAGGGAAGAAAATCATTGAGCATAATAAGTTATTAAGATTCTTACAAATGTAACCACTTTTCATCATGCATGCCCCTACTCTTCCTCCATTAGTTATTCTTTTTCAAAATGTATGCATGCACATGCACATCTATTTAATCTTAAATAATACGTTGATTATGTATGCGGTAAATTATCTTATTAGTTTATATGGTATTAGAGTATCTTGTTCACGTATATACCGATGCACCATAGGCGAACTACATTGAACTTATCTTCCCTTACACGCTGGCTACTCCACCGAACTATGTGTCTTCTATCTCTTCTCATCGCCATAGCTTTTTTACTTCAACCTCCAACAGAAGCACAATTCTTGATCAATCACTCTCAACTACTACCTTTCCAATGCAATACTCTACCACATAGTTATCTTTCACTTCTCTCTAATTATTGCTAATTACTGACCGTTGCAACATTAAACACCATACATATACAACCATCGCCGATCCTTGTCGAGGACATCCGTCACATTCTCTCCAGTGGCCCTAAGCCTATTCCCTACGGTTGTGTCATCTCTACTCTAAGCTCTTTGCTTCTCTACTTCTGTACGGCTGTGCTTCTATTCGTACGGATACATGCATAATGTATACATACATGCATGATGTTTATGGCTTCCTCACTAACCATGGTGATCTCTCATCTTCACTGATGCATACCTGTCTATTTTATCATTGTCTAACGGTATGAAGAATCTTCCAACTATCAGCGGTGACGTCGGGGCGCTCACCAGTGATGGCACGCTCCTAGCTACCGGTGGCCCCAAATCATCCATAGCTCATCTTCAATGCAAAACTTCATCTCCTCTCTACCAAGGCTTCCTCATCAGTTTCTTTAGTTGGAGACTTCTTCAACAACGCTTATGCTCACCACTCGTCGTCACAACCCTTTTGACTCTGGCCTTTCTCTTCAACAGCTCCAACGAGTAGCACGACATTGTCCTAGTCAAATGGGAATGGTTAGTAGCATGGCATTATCCTCATCTCCACCGCTGCCACCACGGCTCTTCGCTTCCCCGTAGGTCAACATCTTCTTGTAGGACAAATTGACACATTGCATTCTTTCGTGGTCTCCTCTGGCATCGTTCTTGCTATTCTTGTTATAAATTTTATATTTATTCAAAATTTCAATTGTTTTTTATTGAAGTTCGTATACAAATCAAATTGCTAATTTTATTTAATTTAGTCTTTATTTTAATTATTTAGGGATTTTATTTTAGAATTTGTATGGAAATCAAATTACAAATTTGACTTTTTTTATTTTGAATTACAAATATTTTTTTGTAGAATTCATGTGCAAATCCAATTGCTATTTTATTCAAATTATTATTCCAAATTATTGTTATTTAGGGAATTACTTTTGAATTTGTATCGAAATCAAATTATTAATTTTATTTTTTTTTATTCAAGTTTTTAGTTATATTTTATTGGAGGTTGTATACAAATAAAATTATGAATTTCTTTAATTTATTATGAATTTTAGTTATTTAGGTATTTTATTTTAGAATTCATATGGAAAATCATATTGAATTTTTGTTTTATTTTTATTCCAAATTTCAATTATTTTTGGATGAAATTTGTATGCAAATATAATTGCTAATTTTTCTTTAATTTATATTCTGATTTGTAGTTGAAATTCGTACGCAAATCTAATTTCTTATTTTTCTTTAAATTTTATTCTGAATTACAATTGTTTAGGATATTACTTTGGAGTTGGTATCAAAATTAAATTGCTAATTTTATTTTATTTTTATTCCAAATTTTAGTTATTTTTGGTTGAAATTTGTATACAAATCTAATTGCTATTTTTATTCAGAATTATATATTTTACTTAGAAATTCGTATGAAAATCAAATTGTTTATGTTATTTTATTTTTTTTATTCTGAAAATTAGTTTTTTTTATTGTACTTGACATAGACTCTTACTTTTAATCTAGATTGCTATAATCTAGATCTACTGCAATTGACGATGTAAATCTTTCTCTTTTTTCGATTACCATAGTAATTTTTTACCTTAAGAACGAATATAGAGGCATCTTTTGCTTCTGCCTTAGCATTATAATAGATGGGCGTTAAAATTGGTGGCCGCCTATAAACCGGGTCCGAGAGTTCTGGCGCCGGTCGCGGGCTTGCGCTAGCTCCAGTTGCCAATGCAAGACAATGAGCAGCAATGGATGGCATGCTACGCGTATTTACCACACGCTTGGCGTGGTGGAATTTTTTTTCCTTCTCGTGTCTGTCCGTCCTGGGGGGCTACATACATAGAGGAGAGAGAAAAATAGATGATAAAAAGGTTCTAAATTTTTCTAGAGGAGCAAGCAATTTTCTTGAGAAGAAAAATATCTTCTGCTTTAAAGGTTGCGAGCACCAAAACACTATAGCATACAAAATGCGCAAGGCACTCGATTCAATCCGTAGCTTAGAAAAGATTGCGAGCACCAAAACACGATAGCATATATAATGCGCAAGGCACTCGATTCAATCCATAGCTTAGAAAAGAGGTACTCAATCCGCTAGCTGTCTACCGTGAGTTGAATTAGTAGTTGGCTTATCGAAGCAGATCAAGTAGTATGACCTTTGCTCTTATCTTACTTGAATTCTGGCCAGGGCAATGACTTTAGCTTAGGCAGCAGCAGTGAAAGAGCCGGCAGCTACGTGCAATTAGATAATTTCAAAGTGGATTCTCAGCTCTCGAGGTAGTTAGTTCAGTGGTAACACAACTCAATACTCAATAAGTGCCTGTCATTGTGGTCATGCCTTAACAAAGTCGGTGCTTCTAGTGTGAATCGAGATGCTTGCTTAATTCTTCCGACCATGAAACAATATCATCCTAGGATGGGTCGTCAGATTTTTCTAAACTATTTTATTCAATATCTAGACTGAACGTATAAAATTAGTATATATGAATTTGTCTTGAAAAAACTATAATAAAAATATAATTTTATTAGGTCCTATAGACCCATTACAATGAAAATATTTTCTTCTCTTAGAGAGGTATCGGTAGCGGTTCCTCGACACGGTTCTTGAAACCAAATCGATACATACACAGCGAAAAAGTCCATCCCGTGCGTTTCGTGCTCGTGCCACTGGCAACGCAACGACGTCGCTCACAGTTTCAAGCGGTAACAGCACCGCGCGCGCGTGTCTGCGACTGTAGCCGGCCGATTCAGATTCGTCTTCTGTTCATCGCCTGGAAGTCTGAAACAGATCAGATCCACAGCAATTAGCATCGGAAACCGTGCGGACGGTACGAGATTCACCTGCTGGCAAAGTTTTTTTTCTGCTCCTTTTGTCCGGATGCGACAGTTGTAAAATTCGGTGATGTAGAGTTTTTTACTTCTCTCGTGATCGTTTTATTTTAAAAATAAGATAAAAGGTTATATGTGCATAACGTACTCTTATTTCTCTCGCTCCTGTCACACATATATATACACTATTCTTTTATTTTCTTCACCGCTCATGTCTCTCTTTCTTAAAATCACTTCTTTTAATCACTGTTATTTATTTTCAACCAAAAATCATTAACAAAAACCAATACAAACACCCCTCTTAGTTTAGCCGACCACCCAGAGCTCAGGTTGCGTCTTAATTGCCTGGCAAGTGTTCAGTACAGATCTAATCACCTAACTAAACTAAGCACATGACCGTGATAATACGAATCATGCATGCAGAGTACCCTAGTGTCACTTCATATAGTATTTCTTAGGATGCATATAGCCAAACCGGCATCTTTAGCTTTTGACCATCGATATGTAAGGGGAACATCTACTTTGGTCACATGAAATCTGTGTTACTAGAGTAATTGTGAAATACGGTTTGACGATATACTTTTTTTAATCTATAACAATATATTATAATATAAACCAGAGTTCAGATTACTACTTTCGAGACCATATCAGTATCCAAACCAGGGTATGGTTATTGGAGTCAGAAGCTAACGAGAAAGCTGCGCTCAATGCCATCGAGCTTACGGCGAGTGATTAAAACTAGTTAAAGATCAATAAGGACGTGCATGGGTTCTGACGAAAATTCTGAGAGGGATGTGACTGAGTCGTTCCCGATGAAAACTGCAGCTTAGTAAACTCAGCTTATTACTTCTTGTCATGGGAATCGAATTACATTGATGGAATAGAGCACTCGCACTTCACAAAGATAACACAGCGACTGATTCCTTGAATTTTGTGCGCTTATAGTTACTGTATAAATGAAAATTCCAGTGATTACGTACGAAATGGTTATTCAGGGCAGTGCTAGTGCTCACGTAGGATTAGGGCTGGACGAAAAACTCGAAGCTCGTTAGCTCGCTCGGCTCGTGGCTGGCTCGGCTCGGCTCGTTAGGATAACGAACCGAGCCGAGCCAAGATTTTAGCTCGTTAGCTATAACGAGCCAACTCGAGCCAGCTCGCGAGCCGCTCACGAGTCAAACGAGCCATACTTCCAGGAATTTAGATATGCATATGCTGCTTCCATGGACCTAATTTGTACTCTATTGCATGTGTTAATGTGTAAATTTGTACTCCATTGTACCCAAACAAGCCATGCATGTGTTAATTTGTACTCCATTGTACCCAAACGAGCCAAACGAGCTAAACGAACCAAACGAGCCATGCTTCCATGGATGAATATATGATGGAGATATTTTTTGGCCCTGGCTCACGAGCCAAACGAGCTAACTCGAGCTTTTTACGAGCCGAGCCGAGCTAGCTTTTTAGCTCGTTAGTTATAACGAGCCAGCTCGTTATCCTACCGAGCCAGACCGAACCGAGCCGAACCGAGCCGAGCCAGCTCGTTATCCAGCCCTACGTAGGATAGTGTCTATGGTATTAATTAGATTGCCATGTAGGAGTTTTAGATGATGTGACACTATATTAAATAAGAGAGAGAAGAAAACGAGGAAGAAACTGGGTCTCATGTAAGACCTAGTTTCTATGAGAAAACCAATGCAATAGACACTACCAAATTTTGCATTGGAGAGATGGTGGTATCTTCATGATAGATGGAGAAAAATTATGATTGGTGGAGAGGAGAGAGAGATTTTGATGCTTAATTAATTGCTTGGGTTATAAATAGACATGGTGCATTGGAGACAATAGTGTCTAAAGTAGTGTCTATATGATATGGCATAGATAGAAACTTAAGTGATTTCTGCACTGGGACTGCCCTCAGGGGGCCATTGGGACGGCATGCTTGAATATATTTAAGGGGAGAACTCTAATTATTCGGCCCGGAACACGTGAGTTTTTTTTATTCTTGTAAGAATTAAACTATTTAACGTGAAACTCCTTACGAATTAATGTGAAATTTTCGTCTTCCAAATGAAACCTTCATGTTTGGATAAAAGGAAAACCAAATGAAAAGATTAGATGATTTTGTCTGTTTCTTCTTCTAAAATTTATGTTCCAGTATCATAACATTTCTCTAATACTAAACTCCTCGGAACAAGCAATCCACGGAGCTCATAATGACCATCAACTTATTTTGCCCTCAAAAGCATCTCACATATTTCAGATCAGCCTGTACAAACATATGATCTACAACTTTGATAACTCAATACAATATGTGAGTGCACCAGCAGCTCTGGACCTGCACCGTCCATTTTTTTTCCCTTAAGCAATTGCACCGGCCAAACTTAAAATTCGTTGAACTGTTTCCTTCGAATAATTTTTTAGAACTTTGTACGTGCCAAACGGCCGAACGGGGCCTTAATTTGCATCCACTTACCGGTGATCTTAGGACCTGTTCTTTTCGGCTACGGCTTATGGTTTTTGGCTGAAATTTTTAAATTTTGGCTGTTTACGGTACATATTATGAAGAGACAGATACTCACTTATGATTTTGGCTGGTACAGATGTTGGATTTTTAACGTGTAGATTGTTTAACTTGTAGACCTCGTCTTAAGAAAATACTTTGTTTGAAAGTTAGGTACTGTAACAAAAGTCAAAAACCATCGGCTTATGAGGTAAAGAACATACCCTAAATCCACACCCTCTACTCAATCATTCAGACTTGAAAACGTTTGGTGGAAAACTTTTGTACATACAGCACTACTCAAAATATAAATACACGCGCAGCTACGTACTCCTCAACAGAACCGAAATTTCAAACGATCTCACGCGAGCTTTCAATGCCAGTTTATACTCCATGTAGGATGTAGCACGACGTCCCCCTCGAGTTTATACTCCATGTAGCACCATGCACGTTGCTGTTGACGTACGAACAGCACCATAAATTGGAGCACTGCTGTAGGGAGAGAGAGGGACGACCTGACAGTTGACACACGCCAAACGGTCCAGAATAAACGCAAGGAATTCTCGGGCTAATCGAACCACAGTTCAAAACTCAATGCATGCAACCCATGCGACTAGCCCCCCCTATCCAAAAGGTGAGAATTTGACAGGAGAACGGCCCTAGGCCCTAGCCGCCGGCGTTCTGGACTCTCCCAACACCAGCGAAGGAAGGAGAGAGAGGAACCCGTTGGTCATGGGCGGACCTGTAATAGTTCATAGATATTTAATTAAACATCTAAATTTTTTTTAATAAAATATCAGGTATATAATAGGTATATTAGATGTATATATTGTTAGTTATGTTAAAACTATATTTTATACCTGCAAATAAATTCAGCCGATACTCTCTGTATTTCGCGCGCAACCCATGTAATAGTTAGACCTATTTTTCTTTCCACCTCAGCCCTCCTCACCCCCAAAGAGATAAAGATGTAAACAAAATCCTAACATTTGTTCCATTTCTCATCTTGTGACTGTCTGTGTGGGAGGCGGCTTCGGCCTTCGAGTGGCAAGCGGGCGGAGGTGCAGGCTAGAGGTGAGTAACGACCGAGGGACGCAAATGTGGTGCCATGATGTGGCAACAATCATGCGTGAGACGGCGTGTGGTGCAACGTGAGCGTGTGGCAGCACGGGCGAGCAGAGAGGTGTCGCGGGCAAGCGGGCAGTGGCACAACGAACACGGAGGTAGGAAGCGGGTGACAGGAAGGGAGCAGCGTGATAGCCAGGAGGGAGCGTGGCATTGGAAAGTGAGCAGCATCTCCAACTTATTGTCATCGTCCTCTCTTCAGATCTAGGTGTGCTCTACCCCACTTCACCTATTTTCTTTCTTGGTCTGTTTTGCTCTATAGAAGGAACATACAATTTCCTGATGTATAGTTATTGCTGATGCAGAAATAGCAAAAAAAAAAGCAAGATCAACAAGATATACAACTCTCATTTATCTCTATAATTTGTTGTTTAATTCATATAATTATGATTGCCTTATATCACCCATTTCCTTATAAGAAATCATTAATTTCTGTAATTTATGTATTTTTATTATATCTACATACACGTATCGTTCTATCAGTGTTTTTGGAGGGAGGGGGATAGTGCGCTGCGGTATCAACGTATTCGAGCAACTTAACTTCGAAATTCGAACACCGATCTTAAAAATCCTGGATCCGCCACTGCCGTTGGTCTCTTTTTTTTTAATTTATGGTTTATAGCTTTTCTAAATAAACAAACGAAATGGTTTCTTTACCGCCATTTCAAAATGGCTTATTGAGATAACCTTTTCAAAGTGATTTATCAGCATTCGATTCGTTTGTACAGTTGCTCGCGCTAGCACCAAAAGCTATCAGCCGCAGCTGAAAAAACGCACCCAGATCTCTCCAGTGTAGAGAGAGAGAAAACAAGATACAAATAAACACATCACGCTCATACATACATTGTGTGACCATGGAGACCGTGACGCTAGCAGGTCAATTACCACCTCCCATCCCCTCCCTTCCGGTCGTTACCAACACCCCCATCCAAGGGCGGATGCATATTGTCCGATGTGAGGGTACAGGCTAGGGGTGCAATCGGTTACATTTCCCACCCGACCGCCCGACCAGATCAATTCGGAGCATATTTGGGAAAAATAGTCGGTAACCGGATGGTTTTGCCGAATATGGTATCAGAATCGGATAGTATTTATCGGAATCAGAATCAGAATCAGAATCGGGAGAGTAGTTTCCGACGGATAGAAGAATATCCAAATAATTATTCGGTAATATTCGGTAGAAGATATTCGATAAAATTAATTCTTGCGTAGGATTCACACATATCAAAATCTCATGAAACACCAGATACATCTCTGTGTTTGCTTTGCTTATGAAACTTATGAAACTAGAAGGAGCAGCGATGGAAGGGGGGCGACGAGATCCTCTGACGTAACTTCCCGTCACTGACGCGTGGGCCCACGCGGCGAAGGGGCCCACACGCAGTGATTCACGTCAGAGGGAAGTTACGTCAGATGATTTGATTCCGGAAGGGGGTTGGCTAGAATTAGGGTGTGGGCGTGCGGTAGTGGGTTGGTTAATGAGGGAATCCTTAGGAATGGTGATAACGTGGGGCCTACATGTAAGTGCATGTAAAAGAAGAGGATGAGGCTGTACGCTTGGTGGGGTGAAGAAAGAAAGTACACAGAGAGATGGATGTAAAATAGATGGCTCAAATTCTATCTCATAGTCGGATCAGGTACTACAAAGAGAACAGAGAACGGATGACGATTATCAACCCATATTCTTTAGTAATATCAACAGTCAACACCGACCCATTACTGTGCCTTCCTCCTTCCCATCTCCATCGCCCGCGCGGCCGCGCCAATTACCCACCCGTGCAGTGCAGGGTTAGCCAGGAGAGCTGAGCGCGCGAGCGAGCCAGAGCGACTAGCCATCGAAGCATGCCATCTATGGCGCCTCGGCTATAAGGAGAGGTGGAGGAAGGGGACGGCAAAAGCGTCGCGCGGCCAAGAAACTTTTTAGAGGGCGCCCGCGCGCGCGCCTTCCTTTGATTAGCCTCCTTCCGCCGGCTCTTCTAATACGCGCCGTGGTCGTAGAGGAGGAGTCCAGTCTATTCATTCCTCCGCCCCCCCTCACCTCGCGCCGCAGGCCTTGGTGTGCATGGGCGCCGGACGCGCCGGGAGGTCCGCCGCGCCGCCATGACGACGACAACCGTGAACACGGCCACGGCGGCGGCGGCGTCGCAGCTCTGCGCCGCGCGGGGGGGCGGCCGCCGGCGCAGGCCGGCCGTGCTGCGGCTCGACCTCCGCTGGGCGCGCCTGCTCCGCCTGGCCGTCGTCAGCAGGGTCGTCCGCCTCGTGTGGGACCAGCTGCTCGCGTGCTCCACCTGCGGCGGCGGGGAATGTGGCGGCGGGAGGTACCGCCGGCTCGGGCCGCCGCAGGGCGGGGCCGTCCTGACCCCGGTCGCGAGGGTCGACGACGGCGAAGCGGTCGCCGTTGACGCCCCCGAGGCGGCGGATGTCGAGGACGTGGTCAGCCTCAAGGTCAGCATGCTCGGGGATTGCCGGATCGGGAAGACCAGCTTCATGGTAACTTCTTGCTCCTCCTCTTCTTCTTCTTCTTCTTCTTCTTCTTCTTATTGTATTCCTTTCCATGTTAACTTCTTCTAGAATTCTGGGTAAGCTTGGTACCCTCCCTGTACGCGTCTTGTTGTTGTCGACTTGCTTGTGTGACCTTGATTGGTTTGTATTACGGTTATGTTTGGTGCCCATGCTTTTCTTCTTAAAGCTTCATTTATCAAATCAAGAAAGAAACCATTAAAATCTTTTTTGATAGTACAACCTACCATTAAAATCTTTCCATGTTAAAATCTTTTTTATCAAATCAAGAAAGAAACCATTAAAAGCATCATTTCATCCCTCTTGCATTCTATTGTGCAATTTCTCAACCACCATGCTATTTTGACGAAGAAACCACCAAAGCGTGAAACTAGAGTCAGCAATGAAACGCATCATCATTGTATATTTGAGGAACTCAAGACCCAGAGCAGTCCGTCTATTCAGTTAATTTTATGATTTCTATCTGGTTGTGGCCATTGATCTGCAGGTAAAGTATGTCGGGAATGGGGAGGAGCAGAACGGCTTGCAGATGACGGGCCTGAATCTGATGGACAAGACGTTGGCAGTTCGGGACGCTAGGATTGCCTTCAGCATCTGGGATGTGGCAGGTAATCCAGACAACATCAGAGCGGCAAATTTTTTTCCTGGATGATTTGGTTCAAATGCTAAAATTCCCAACCTTTCTTGATGCGTTCTTCTTGTGGAATGGGTGCAGGAGACAGCCAGTTCCTCGACCACGTCCCGATCGCGTGCAAGGACGCCGTGGCGATCTTGTACATGTTCGATCTCACGAGCCGATGCACGCTTAATAAGTTAGTCTCCAGATCAGTTTCACCACATTATGGATTCAGAGCATATTCTGAGTATATTGAAAATTTGGTTACTCGGTACTTACTGCTGGTTTTTCATTTTATTACTGCAGTATTATAGAATGGTACGAGAGGGCAAGGAAATGGAATAAGGTTGGTGCATTGCTGTATTGCTTTGGTTTCCTGTGGATTTTTCCTTCATGTTGTCTGTAATGTTATAGCTGAATCATACTGGCTGTGCATATGGAAAAAATGTTACAATTTTCTGCAAACAGTAACTAGCAGATGGGTTCCCACATGTGTCAGGGCACGCCTGCAGATGGCTGTTTGTAACAATTTAGTGACACTGAGATTTGTTCATATGCTTTTATCGGTGCTCTAGCTGAATACTGAATAGTGTTCATGGTTCTTGTTATTGTAGCTGAACAGTCCTTTTTTTTTTTTCTGACAGACGGCTATTCCAATCCTAATTGGAACGAAGTTTGATGACTTCGCTCAGCTTCCTCTTGAGATGCAATGGACCATTGTTAACGAGGTACATTTTACAATAGTTTTTCTTGCAATCAAAATATTGTTCCCCTATCTTTGTTTCCTGGATATGGGGCCTTCAGCATCTCCAATGGACCTCGCCTTGGTTCTGATGACCGGAGTTGGGTTGCACATGTGTGTTTCATCTGAAACAGTGCAAATTAACCAGTGCTAGAAGTTTTAATCTTGGACAAGTCTTTTAATGGTTGCCAATTGCTACTGATAGATAATCTGAAAGATTCAAGAGCTAAGCATAACCCTTTATCAGAAAACTACTCATTCTTGAATCATGTTAGGTGAAAGATTTTGAGTTTGTTTCCATAGCTATAAAAACAAGATTTTTAGTTTGATTACAGCCACATGTATCCCATGGATCCTGTACTCGTGTAGTCATGTGACAGCGACAATAGAGCCCAAATCAAAACTTGAATCGAGTACAGGGGACTATTTTTAAGACTCTGCTGATCTTAGAGTACAATATATGAATGCCTATTATTGCATATTGAAGCCAGTAGACCTTGGTTGATGAGAGAAATTGTGAAGTAGGCCAGAACACGTCTTCAAGAGATGCAGGTTTGTCAAGAACAACAATCGGGAGGAGTCGAACGACAGTAAAGCTGAACAAGATCCAATTTCATTTCTTGTCCACTTGCTATAGGTCCAAATTATGTCAATCTTTCTCCTCGTGGGCCTCAGGCTACAGAATGTAGATTGATGGTCACTCCTCACTTGACATGCTAAAGCAAGGAAAGCTACATTGCATCTAATCAAGAAAAGAAGTTTCATGGATATACCTATGCTAATAAGAGCCTCGTGCCTAAATTTAGCTGCGTTTCTTTCGGTAGCACTGCAATTACTAGTTACTCAAAAAGTTCAGAGGTCTGTTTCAATACTCCCACCACAACGAAAAATCAGACTTTCAGATCCATTCGCATTTATACCCGAGCCCTTACATATTTGTACCTACTGTATAATTACCGTTGAATTGAGATTTTTGTTGACTGTTAAGTATTAATATGTTTATGTTTTTTTTTTTGCTGGTGGATGGTTCAGGCCAGGGCATACGCAAGAGCGATGAAGGCGACCCTCTTCTTCTCGAGCGCCACGCACAACATTAACGTGAACAAGATCTTCAAGTTCATCACGGCGAAGCTCTTCAACCTGCCGTGGACGGTGGAGAGGAACCTGACCATCGGCGAGCCCATCATAGACTTCTAATTAACTTGACACACGAGCCTTCTTCTTCTGATTCTAACTCTCTTACTTTTGCTTTTGCTTCCTTTCTACTAGCCCTTTTAATTTGGTCTCTGACCGATGCTGGCCACACGAGCCATGGGTGAGCGAGTGAGCACGTCCTCTTGCAGCATTGCAAGATGTGTGTATGTACATAGGTGAAAGTGTTTAGCTCCTGTGCTTCCCTTCTCTTCGTGCAGGGGCGAAAGAGGAATCCGCGAGCGATGCATGTAGCTCTCGTCTGTAACATCCATCAGTGTGTCCCAGTATGTAGGGATTAATCCATATAATATATGCTCCCTGTTTTAACAACATGTACACTTTGCGTCGTGGTATACAGATGACTAACATGAGCTCCATGATCGATCTAAGCATGCTTGCAAAAGGCCTTTTCTGTGTTTTTTCCTGGCTGGCTCAGAATGTTGATGGATCATGTGGTCCACATAAGAAAGCAATGTGTTTAGCTGCTCAACTTGGTCCGCATTAAGAAAGCGTGCTCAGCTGAAAGAGGCTGAATCTTAAGGAGTGCACCTTCGCAAGGACAAAATGCGAAAGCTTGCTGAAAAGAAGGCTGAATCTTGAGGTGTGCACGTTCAACTCGCAAGAACAATATCCGGTCGGTCTTCATCACCGTTCATCAAAGTTCATTTCCATTGTTCAATGTGAGCATCAATGCTAGAAGCAAAATTTGCTTCAGAGAAATAATAATAAAAAAGAACATCAGTACTACCTTCGTTAAATTTGGTGTTCCATCATAAGCTATTTGCCTGTCGATTGCATTGCCCTCGTTGGTGTTCCATCACACTCTTTCTGTGGAAACTGGTGTTTGCTGGCCTTGATTTGCATACCAAGTTTTTCAATTTTTAGGAATTTTTTTTTTGTCCTCTTTAAAGAGGGAAGCGAAATATTTCAGTCTTTTTTGGAAAGGAAAAGATTTTAGGTAACAGGAGTCGCTGTACTTTACTCCCCGCAAATTTGGGCCGTGGGATGCAGATCAGACGGTCCAGTTTCAGCAAAGTGAGAGGCGGAGCAGTTTGATTGGACCGGCCCTCATGGCCCATACTGTTCGGGCTTCGCACGAGTTGCGCGGCCCACAGGGCCATCAAGCAACACGCGGTCTCGCAAGCCGAAAACCCTAGCTCCCGAGCACGCCAACATAAAACGGCACCCCTCTCCCTCCCCGCCGCCACTTGCCGCAACCTGTCGACCGGATAGGGAGCTCGACGAAGCCCTCGCTAGCCCCCCGGCCGCCAAAATGGTACGGTTCCGCCTCGCTACCTCCCCACAGCTCGGAGATCTCGAATGTTTGGTCGCCCTTGTGCCGATCCATGGTTGTTTCTTTCCTGCTTTTCTTTATTTGTATGTGTACTTTCTACAGCAAGTCGATCGTAGTTGTGAGATTTCGAATTGGATGCGTGGTTCCTGTTGATGCGGTTGGGGTCGGGTGATTTGACGCTTCGGAGGCGATGCTAGTGTTCGGTACCCGAGACCTAGTCGTATTCTTGTTTGGTTGGACGAGTAGTTCTTTGTCAAGTTTCAGATATGATCCTTGCCTGGAGGTGTTTGTACTAGTAAATATGTCCCGGGTTGTAGATCTGTAAACTATTATACGATGAGGGATTGTCTAGTGTATTAGCATTCTATTTGTGTTGCTTTAGATTCCTAGCACTCTACTCTGTAGCAGATTTGCACTAGATATTTAGATGTGCACTTCACAATTATGATTTAGTATGGTCGCGGGTTGAGATGGAACGAGCAGCTTGTTCTCTTCAAAACAAAGATTGTTTGGGATAAAGTGGAGGCTGTGGGTTTTATTCATACATTTTTGAAGGTAGAACATTGTGTCTTGTGCATTCCAAGGTTTCATCTTTTAATAGCAGCTGGCTCGTGTTGCATGATATTTCCGAAGCCTGTGGTTGACCGCATTGTTCATTCACTATTCAGTCTAGTATATTTTTCCAAAAGAAATCAGTACAGTACGCTAGCACGTTTGTCATCTGAACTAAGTTGGTCATGTTATGAGCAAAGTAGTTAGATATGTGGAGTTTATAGAATACCTTCTGAGGGCCCAATTGAAGTTTGAACCTAAGGTTTTTGGAGTAGTTTTAGAGGTTCTGTTAAACTTGTTTCTAGAGCAATCTCTTTTTTTGCTTTTTAACATTTGTCATCTGAACCTTTTTTAAACTTGAGTGTTGTATTTGTTGCAAATGCTATATAGGTGAACGTTCCGAAGACCAAGAAGACCTACTGCAAGAACAAGGAGTGCAGGAAGCACACTCTTCACAAGGTCACTCAGTACAAGAAGGGTAAAGATAGCCTGTCTGCCCAGGGAAAGCGCCGTTATGACCGGAAGCAGTCAGGATATGGTGGTCAGACCAAGCCTGTTTTCCACAAGAAGGTATTGTAACATACTTCCTGTGTAATTTCCTGATTGATTTATCAATGCAACACAGCTGATGTGTGATTGGCTAAATGATCTATCTATGTAACATAGTTGATTGTCATTGCCTGATTGGTCTATCAATGCAGCATAGTTGATATGTGATTGTCGGATTGGTCCATAAATTCAATGCTATTTACTGTGTTTGTTCAGTATAACTGTGTGCGATGATGTTGACAATTGTGTAATGCTAATACTTGTGACATTCTGCTGCTATGCATTTTCTTATCATGTCAAATGGTTGTGAATTTCAGGCAAAAACCACCAAGAAGATTGTGCTGAAGCTGCAGTGCCAAAGCTGCAAGCACTACTCCCAGCACGCCATCAAGGTATTGTTTCATTTCGCTTGAGCTGAATGTGTTATTTGAGTTAAAACATTTTTTCTTTTTGTGTGTTGGTTGCTCAGTGCTCACTCTTTTTAATTGTCTGTGCAGAGGTGCAAGCATTTTGAGATTGGTGGAGACAAGAAGGGCAAGGGAACATCACTTTTCTAAAGCTTGTCACCTATCTGGATGCTGAAGTTGTGGGGTCTATAGTGCTTAAAACTTGTCTTTCAATTCTATGTTCTTAGGAGCTTAATTAAAGCAGACCTTGTCATGTATTCAAATTCCAATGTCTGACATTACTCGAGTAAGGGTCGACTTTTGGCTAATGAAGTTTTGTAGCTTGAAACCTCTTTGAATCCATGCATGCTTGTTTGATTTCAGTCTTCCTTTGCTGTTGATCTGATAGTGCCTCTAGTGATCATTTCCAGTACTTGATTATTGCGTTTCAGCCTTGGTCAGAGGACGACTTGTGTAAATGCTGTAGCATTCGTTCAATGCAACTGCTGTAGGATTGGTGTTGAAAAAAACTGCTGTGGCATTTGACTTTCTAGTTGTATTTTAGCAATGACAATCTAACTCATCTCTGCTGAAAACCCATCTGGATTGTAGCCATGAGCCTTTGAAGTCCTAGAAAGCTGTTTTAGAAACATGCATGTATTGTATCTGGGTTTGTACCGACGGTGGTTGACTGGCTCTGTTAAAATTGTAGCTTGTAAGTTGCAGGTGGTGATGTGGGTTCTAGGAAGTAATTTTGATACAAAAAACTGTCACCTTTTCAGAACGAAAGTAGTCTTGTAAAACTGATTCTTACTGTACCAAGTCTTACTGCAATGCAGCTTGGCCTTGTACAAGCAAAAGGCCGTTGGTTCTAGTTTCCAATGGATGAAAGAAACATCTGAATTGGAAGCTAAAACCGCCTTTTGAGCGTTAAAAAGCTGCTCTTGAATCAAGAACAGATGCCATTGTGGGTATATGTTGCCTCCAAATACTAGGGGTGTGATTGGTTCGTGAATGGTTGGTTCGTGAATGGAGGTTGTATCGTATATCCTGACTGAGTGAATGCAGGCTGAGTGGAATCGTATTTCAGAAAAAGAAGATGTTTGGTGAGGTTGCATGAGCGGATGCAAAAACTGAGATGCTGTTTGGTTGTCTGTATGAGCGGATGCAGTCTACCAAATCTGAGAGGCTGACACGTGGGACCGCATAAGATACACTGCATCAATCCATCCAGGATGGTCAGTGAAGCTCATTTTGAGCGTATCCACCCATCCAGGATGAGCGCGTATTTTTGTATCCGCTCATGCAGACTGCATCCACTCATACAGGCAATCAAACAGGCTCTTTCTCAGATTATACAGATCCACTCAGCCATGACGAAGAAGATTCAGGCAACAAACACACATTCCCAGCAAAGCCTGCCTAAGCAGGGGACCGCGCAGAAACCCCAAAGAACAAGGCAACAAGGTCGCACAGCAGATGAGCTACGCTCCAACGTTGCATCCATCGCAGAGATCTCGGCGAGCAAATTGCTCGGCGCCACTGGGACTATACTGGGGCCGTGCCGTGTATCCATCACCAACAAGAAAACAAGCTGGGCGACCAGAGCAAGCACGCACTGCACGGCTGCTGCTCTTGGATCGCCCTGTGAAACATGACAAATCAAACGGCAGTAGCCACCCCCCGATGCATTCTGAACCACGCGTTTGTTTCGGACCACGAGAATTGGAAGCAACCGTGCAAGGTCAAGCAAAAATCTTGCAGCTTTATTTAGATTGATCCACTTCTACATCATCATCATGGCCATAGTCATAGTAGAAGAAATAAGGAATTCAGAAACATTGGCAGCTAAACCTAGAAGAAAGAAAAAGGAAAAAAAAAGGGATCTAAAACACACACACACACACACACACACACACACACACACACACACACACACACACACACTGCAAGGGGTCCTTAGATACGCTCATAACATGTTATGTTCCAGCGCCGAGTCCACTTTGCGGTGAAATGGTCGTCAGAAGGCCGTCACTGCTTTGCCTGAAATACGAGCGATTTTGTTAAGTTTCAGTGGTGAGTTGGTTTCCTTGCGAAGTCTCAAGCGTGGTTTGGTAGAAGAAACTTGCGAGATTACCTGGGAGTAGATGAAGGTTCCGAGAATGGCGATGGCTGCGCCGAGGGCGTTGATGGGCTGGACCGGCGTGTGGAAGATTATGATGGAGGAGACAATGACGGAGATCCGCTTCATGGTGTTGCCGATGCTGAATGTCAGCGGCGAGATCTCATCCAACGACATGTAGGACACTTGGTTGTACAAGTGATAGAACACACTTTGCGCCGCCACCCACCTACAACCACAGAGAAATTCATAGCCACACATGAATCAACTGAATTATCACGGAAAATATCAAATCTTGATTCTCTCTCTCTCTCTCTCTCTCTCTCTCTCTCAGAATGAACTAAAGAATGCAAACACCAGAGAATACATATCTCACTACCATGTTCTATCCCTACAGAAGAAATTGCTGCTTAGGAGTTAGGACTTGGGAGGAAATGCTAATGATGCATGCAACAATCCTTTTATAGATCCTTTTTGGCAGATCAATAATAGAACTTAAGTGATCCCATGAAGCTTGTGACATTGCTGAAGTATGAGTGCTGCATGCTACTGTCTCTTAAAACTTACATTAAGCGCTTTGAATTGCCAATTAATAGCAAAAAGACTCAACTGACATGATGGTTGTGAGTGTGAAATGCTAAGAACTACAAGGAGCATGTGAGCTCACCAGACGAAGTTGGGACCGATCTCGGCGACTGCTTTCTGCCAACCTGCAGCCCACACCTTGGGCCCCTCCATGGCGATGGCGAAAGGGAGGAGGATCACCAGGGAGAGCATGGAGAGGCAGGCGTAGTAGTTCATCCCGTTGACCGACTTGCCATTCATCCCCTTCTTCGAGAATATGTTCCGGAAGACGAATGCGAGGTTTGAGATCATTGCCCCCATGAATCCTACAGTGGTTTGAACAAGACAGCATGAGCATTTCGCCAAAACAGTTCAATCAGAGTGATTTTCAAAGTATCCAATTTCGAGTAGCCGACTACGCTTTGTCAAATCTATCCCACACATCACATATTTTTCTAGATTGGTACTGAAATCATATCCAAGAGTGTTAGACTATCCAATATTGACCTGAAACATAATGTTATCGGTGGATAAAGTGCTAAATTATGGACTCAGAATTAGTGGCCAGTTGAGGTTCTTCAGAATTATTGAAAGAATATCTATATCTGTTTCACCAAAAGTGATGATATCTCTCATGTATCTGCTGGAGCTATCTCCAAGATTCAGCAAATGGGAATTTGCAGACTGCTCACCAGTCATGTTGAAGTTGAGCTCGGTGACGGCGGCGAGAGCGCATCCACCGATGATTGGGAGGAGGGAGAAGTACACCGGCGCCGGGAAGTGCTCGCCGAGGAGGAACCTCGAGACGAGCACGCTGAATGCCGGCTCCCCGCTCTTGATGATGTGCGTGAAGGACACGGCCACCTTGGCCATGCTCACCGTCGCCGCCACGTGCCCGATCGTGTGCGCGATCGCCACCTGCTCGGCCGCCACAAAACAATTCCAATCCACGCATCAGCACACCAAGAAGACGGCTGAGATTAGTAAGAAGTAAGAGAGCTCGTCAAGAAACCATCGCATTGCGAAGGATGCTCACCGGTGACAGCGCCTTCCAGAAATCGAGGTCCGTGTTGGGCGCCTCGGCGATCCTGGTGGCCCAGGACACGAGCATGATGGCGGAGCCGGCGGCGAGCGACAGCGTCGACGTGAGCCACGGGTAGGGGAACGCGTTGAGCACCTTCTTGTTGTAGATGTTGAAGATCACGTTCAGCGCCCACCACGTGGCGAAGTAGACCCCGATCTTGGCGCGCCTCGCGGTCTCCACGGGGGCCGCCGGTGCAGCCGTCTCCACCGACCGGGCGCCGTCCGCGGTGGCGGCAGGCGGGGCCGGGGACGCGACGCGGTCACTGCGTGCGGCCGCCAAGAACGGCTCCTGCCGGTACAGAGGACGCGCGGAGAGGGAGAGGGGCCGGGGACCAGCGGTGGGGAGGGGAGGGAGGTGGATGGGCTTGAAGGTCAGTTTGGACGTGCCGGAGGCAGCGGACGTGGCCGGCGAGAGCTTTATGGAGGCGGAGACGGCCAGCATTTTGGCGGCGGAGGATGCGGGAACGGTGACTTATTGATTTCTTGGGTTTTTGTCGTGGGTGTTGTATGCGCCTGCGGCGGCTCTGTGGTGCGTTATGGTGCAGGGGAGGTGGGGAGGAAGGTATTTATAGGCAGCAGAGGAGGGAGCCGGTGATTTTTTATTTTGGTTTATAAATAGCAATAGTTTAAAAAGAGATATTTATGTGTGATTTTAGTTGATATAAATAAAGTTGCTATATTATATATTATAATCGACTAGTAGACTCCGTGTTAAAAAGATACTCCGTAACCTCGTCTTAAAAAGACACTCCGTTTAAAAACTAAATATGTAGAAAAATTATTTATTATAGAAAAATAACTTTTAGAAGCTAATACGAACATGGATGATTAGTTCTTTTCACACTGAGGATTTTATACTTTTCTCAACCTTTTTTTCTCCATTTTGATGTTTCTTGCTCTATATTTTTTCGAATCATGTATTTGTATTCCTATTTTTGTTTTATTATTGTATTTCCCCCTTCTATAGAGTTTTACAAAAAAAAAGAAGAAAATAACTTGAGTTATGAGCTATGTGTGCATTATGTTGGTTTTGTAGTTGTATAAAGGCATCTCTCTTTTAAAACATAATCTGTAATGTGAGCGCCTAGTGTTTTGTGAATAAAGATTTGGCACTATCATGTCATGGGCTCGTGGCATTGCAATCGTAGTAGTCATGGTTGCTAAGAAGTACTATTTAATCCAAGTCATATTTATGTGACAATCTCACACGAGGAATACACGATCTTAGCACGAAAAATGTGAATACCATGATGTACTAGGTTTTGATGTGCGATTGCATATAATACAAACTAGTGCTAGCAATACTGAGTGGAATTTTACAAATGTCAATTGTAGCATATCAATTTTTGTCTTTTTACGAAATATAAATATCACACTAAAAACTTACAAAGATTCAAATACAACCACATCTTTCAAATTTCACACGTACATTTTGGTCTAATTTTTTAATCAATTCATTCGTATTTCTGTGGAGTACCGGCTTTATGTGTTGAGATGAAATAGCCATACAATATCTCACTTGGAAACAAACAAGGACAGCTACATTTTTGTTGCTAAGTGCTCTTGCGTGTTTCCGATGCTGCCTATGACCTTGTAAAACAAGTGTGAACTTGTAATACTAATACCATATATTTTACACGTTTAAAATTGATGAGAGAATTTGCCTAGCAATAACAACAAACTTGTTTTATTCGAAGCCAATTGAATTTCCTTTCGGTTTATCTAAGAAATATAATAGGTGCCTTTATTTGACCGCCGCCTCCGAGACTTTCACTATAGCAGCCAAATGAGTTCTTTCTCAGTTATAAGCATGCATTAGACTTTTATTTGGCAATCTCTTACACCGTGGATTTAAAAAAAAATCAGGAATAGAAGCATATATATTTTAAACATCACAAAAAGCACCGTATATGCTACATCTTTGATAACAAGATATAGCTCGTTTCATTCCACTATTTTGAAAAGTAACATAACAAGCGTGATCATTTCGTCCCGAGAAATGCTTCCAGCAATCAGCTGTTTTAGCCGTTTCGATTACAAGTGTATGAGAACCTTTGCCATGTTTACAAAAGAGTAAATATGCAATGCCCATCTTTATTAAAAAAACAAAATAAAAAATGCTACAAAAATGAAGAAAAACGAGCACATGACATTTTCAAAGGAAAAGGACGCATCAACAAGGGTACAAAACTTTCCAAGTTCCTAACACTCGCGTACCGGTCAAACTTGTCAACTTGGGATCCAAGTCAGACTCAGAGCTCGCGAGTGCCGAGCTTACCATGGAAACAAATAATATTTTAATTCTAAATTTTATTGGAAAATAAATATTATAAATAATCACCGATACATAGCTCATAACTAATAATAGCAGGTAAATCATATTGTATATCAAATATAGGCAAAAACATAATTATATTAGAGTTGATCGGTTACATGAACGACTTACGGTAGTGTCTGATGAAGAATAGGAAGTAACGCGATTTCAATGCAGTGTAGAACGTAGACAAAATAGCGAAGCGAGCAGTTATGTAGATTTGCACTACCCAAAAATCTTATTGCCGCCCTCGTGCAGGTCTTCATAGAAGCAACGGCTCGAAGGTATTGCTCCTCCTCCTTTACGATGCATGTCGGGAAGAAGATACGATGAGGTTTAGGCAATGGAAAACAACATCATAAGTTTGCAGGTAAGAAAAAGTAATAGAGGCGGTAGCGATTTGGTCGATCTGCTTTGCTCCTGCGACGTCCTGAGCTCGGCCGTCGATCAGAGCTCACCATCACTTGCGTCCGACGAGGCCGTCCACCGCAATCGGAGCTCGTGTGGGAGGTCTCTCCTTGCGAGAGTAACTGGAGCTTGCCGAATCTGGCGAGACCGAGGCTAGAAGAGGTGGAGAGGCCAATGGAGAATGTATGGCCGATGGGGTAGTGACGAGGCACTAGGTTAGCCGCCGTTGCCGCCACTTACATACCCTCCTTTGGTAGACATTGTTGCATCTAATCAAGGTAGCAACAATCATACATCATTCATAGATGAGACTAAACTCAACAATGGGACGGTTAGGGTCGAGGGCGATGAGGATGTGGTGCTGGGACCGCTAGATCCGGCCGGCGATGTGGTGGTGTGTGGGCTGTCCTCCTCCTACTACTCCGAGCCTATCTAAAAAGTTGGCATTGTAGTGGTCATTTTTGAATGTTGTAGCACTCCAAAATGTTGGGCTGATTTAGCGTTTTTACACTTTTGTTGAAACGATGTTTAAATTTTATTGCAACAAATTCTTAAAGTTATTGACACAGTAGTTCTCATTTACTGCATAGTTTTAGTTCGTGTTTGTGTTTGTTGCATCAAACGAAAATTTTGTTGCAACAATGCAAACTAATTATTGCAGTTCATGAATTTTTATTGCGCCAAATTGAGAATGCTACTATTTGGATCCTTTTCTCCTCCCCCTCCCTACTCTGCCAATTTAACGCTCCAGCGAGGCAGTAGCGGTATGAGATTGTCACCAGAGATGAGCTTCTCTCCCACCCTGTGCTTCTAAAGCCTTGGAAGTAGGTTACGACAACGGTGTCTTGGCTTAAACTCCAGTCGTTGGTCGATGGTCACCGCTGCTTGTGCTCAAGAGAGGTCATCCACTGTTGCCTTCTTCGGCAAGCTAGAGCTTCGATGAGCTAGCGGTGGCCACAGATCGTCCCCTGAGATGAAGTTTTCACGATTCTTTGTTTGCGCCAAAGCAGACGGCCAAAATCAACCTAAAGAAGATATGACAGCTAGGAGAGCGTACGATGGGAACTCTTCTATCGTATGTCTGGATGCTAATCGCTCCTTTTTTCATTGATTTTATTCAAGGTTTCACATGTTACTTTAAAATTGTCTAATTTGCATGGCAACACTTGGAAACATGATAATACCTACGTTTACATATTTTTTTAGATAATGAATAAGAAAGAATATCTCTTCCGGTCTCTGCATCAAGGAAGCACACAACCCAACGTTTCCATATTTTTACCACTGGTTTAATGTGCGTGTAGACTGTAGACTGCCAGTCCGCTGCACAGCCCACAAGCCGCAGCGTTGCCGACCTATCTATCCACCAGTGAGCGATACAGGGTCTGTACTTTACCTCACAAGTAGGTGAGTTTTGACTTTTGCTACAGTAACTAACTTTCAAACAGAGTATTTTTTTAAGACGGGGTCTATAAGTTAAACAATCTACACGTTAAAAACCCAACATCTGTACCAGCCAAAATTAAAAGTGGGTATCTGTCTCTTCGTAATCTGTACCGTAAACAGCCAAAATTCAAAAATTTTATCCAAAAATCGCAGCCGAAAAGAACAGGCACATACACAGCTATATAGCTGCTAACCGAGGCTAGCTTAGCTACGTGCCGTGTTTCACTGACTGCATCTGGCGCAAAATGCACAGCATGCATGTCCAGGCGCGCGTCTACTGGCTCGCTCGTTCTCTGCCTCGTTTCTCAGCCTGTCCGCTTCCGCGCCATGTGCTGTCACTTTACAAGCTTTGTTCGCTTCCCATGGCGCCCGGAGATTTTTCGCGCCTTGTGTAGTTGTGTGCTTCCGCCGGTTTTTCACCACCACCCGATCGTCGAGCTCTCCGCGTTGTCCCGTGCACGATTTCCCCGTTCACCCCTGCACGCATTAGCCAGGTGCACCCATCGGTATCGCTCCCACGCGCGTAGCAGCGCCGTGTGCCGCAGCCGGCATGCACGTGAAAAAGGAGCGTCTTTCGTAGGCACTGCTCACCCCACTTATAAATATACGTCGCTTTAAATTCATGCACACATAGATTTTCTAAACTTTAGCCATGGATATATTTTTAAATATTTAGATTAGATGCATAAAAATCATATCAATAAATTTATCTTGAAAAGTGTTTTCATAATATTATAATTTTATAGAATTTATAAATATATTATAATATAAATTAGTGATTAAAATCGCATTTTAGGGACCATGTCGATATCTAAAATGATATATATATATATATATATATATATATATATATATATATATATATATATATATATATATATAGGAAGCCTCTTTTCTACTCCCGGGTGTAATTACACCCTATATCGTGTCTCATAACATAGGGAGTATCTCGCGTAATAGAGAGTATGTACGTGTAGTATAGGAGTATTTAAGACCATCTAGGTGGTATGAACAATTTTTCAGAGGTGGTACGTACATTTTTTTAGACATACTCTTTTTTATGTGTGTATATGAAGGTATTTACAAAATATGCTAAAAACTATGGTCTCCCTTGCAATTTTTTTGGTTCACATTGAAGTATCTTATAATTAGTATATGAGTATATCTAAAGTGATAAAAGAGTATTTTAAGTTCGTTTAGGTGGTATATTAGAGATAGGTGTAATTACACCGGTGTAAAAGATATTTTTCCTATATATATATATATATATATATATATATATATATATATATATATATATATATATATATATATATATATATATATATATATATATATATATATATATATATATATATATATATATATATATATATATATATATATATATATATATATATAGAGAAGCTAATTGGGACTCCAAGCACCTAACCTATCTACCATTCGATCGCATTGAGATGTGCTAGTTTGTAGTAGATATGAGATTAACGGGTATATCCATTAGCAAAAAGTGTTTGCCTTAGAATTCAAACGTCAGATTGATTAGGGCATGTACAACGCGTCGTCTCGGCCCATCCCCGTCTTCGCTTTTTTTTTTTTTTGCAAAAATCACCTCGGTTTGGCTTGGAGACGGTCGCCCCGTCGCCTCGCGAGGCGACGGCGAGGGCCCGTGCTCCGAGGCCCAAGCGCCGCGAGGAGCAGCGTTGTACGGCTTTGCCTATTTTGTGCATGCTGTTTCTTGATTGACTCCAAATAGAGATCATGGATGCATGTATATTTGTACTAGCTGAACCAAAGAATTGGATCTTTTTTTTTTCCTGCAAGTGAAGTGGAACTAAATTGATAGCTGTAAAAATTTTGTAATTATATTTATCTTATTTATTCTTGATCTGTTTTGTATTCAAAAGCAACAAAATGGTATACAATGATCTTATTCTTACTTAATCATGGCTGCATGTATGCATTAAACACTTTGCAGACAGTTAAACAGACAGTCTATTGTACAAGCTGTCTGTTCAATCGTCTGTATGTGAGGTGGAATGAACTTGCAGATGGCAGCCTGTCTATAGGTTGCACGTGCCAGTGCAATCCGGATTAGTTATTGCCATAAATATATAGCGATCTGAATGTGCGTCATTTCTCTGGCTTGCTGTGCGTGCGCGTTCCTAGTTCTCCGGCTTGCTGTGCGTGCGGGATCTGGAAATGTTAATGCCATAAATAACCAGCATGTTAATTCTCACTACGAACCGATGATATAAGAATTAATGTGACATTAATTTGTGAATCTCTTGCACAGATTTCCTGATAAACGTGTAAATAGGTATGTGCATCGATCCTTCTCTACCCCTAAAATCTACCTGTTCAGTTCTTTCCTACGACCACTCCAAATTATGCCTCCAACAGTCATGAGTTTTCCTGCATCCACACCAATTCGTGTCCCCAGGAAAACCAACCAGTGAAATCAACGATCAAGGATCAATTCCCACCTTTCTCTCTCCTTACCCACTCATATCAACGATCCAAATCCAAAGCGGACTCGCGATCCCCATCTCCCCCGCGCGACTCGCGATCCCAAACAGACCCACCGCGCGCGATCGGATCACAACCGCCGTCCCAGGCGTCGCCTCCTCGACTCCGCGAAGCTCGCGCGATCGGATCACGGCCTCCGAATTCAGCGCCTCGATGCGCAGCACCGATGAGCTTCCGCGCAGCGGGCGCTCGTTCGCGCGCGCCGTTCGGCCGATGCCGCCGCCCCGCCGCAGTCCTCGCTGGAGATCAAGGTGGAGAACGGGGGAGTCGGGAACGGCGCCGCCGTCGTCCGCGAGACCTCCTTGCGCCGGACCGACGAGGGCGTCGTCCTCGCCTGGGAGGACCTCTAGGTGTCCGCGGCCGGCGGCAAAGGCGGCCGCGTCCCCATTCTCTGCGGCCTCAACGGCTACGCGCGCCCCGGCGAGGTCCTCGCCATCTTGGGGCCGTCCGGCTGCGGCAAGTCCACTCTTCTAGATGCCTTAGCAGGTTCTGTATCCATGCACGTGAATCTTACGAAATCTTTTCTGCACATCCATGAGATAAATTATACTCGTGTCTGACCCTCGCCTTTCAACAAATATTCACGATAAAAATGAAACAAAACATTTTGTTCAAACGCATAGCGACATGTGACCTCTAGATTTTTTTGGGTGAGGACCAAGTTGTAATTTCTACGAGCTGCGTGCTCTGATAATACGTTGCATTTCTGCGGTACAGGAAGGTTAGGTTCTAATGTGAGCCAGAAGGGAGATATTCTGATCAATGGCCGGAGGCAGAAGCTGGCGTTTGGAACGTCGGTAAGCCATGCATGAGTGGCACGGTGGTTCGGAGAATTTCGTTTTCGTTGATAATGATATATTTGAGGATGTGGATGTAAATTAGATTAATGCAAGCATGGTCGTGAACTCATCGCGTGTGCGTGTACGCATACACATGTGCAGGCCTACGTGACGCAGACGGCGTCGATGATGACGGCGGCGGCGCGCGGCGGTGCGCTACTCGGCGCGCGCTGCAGCTGCCGCGCGGCGATGTCCGCGCGGCGGAGCGCGCGCGGAGGAGACGCTGCGGGAGATGGGGCTGGAGGGCGCGGACACGCGCGATCGGCGGGTGGCGCACAAGGGATCAGCGGCGGCGGCGGCGCGGTCGGCATCTGCATGGAGATCTGACGCGCCCGCGCTGCTGTTCTGGACGAGCCCACGAGCGGCCTCGGCGGCGCGCGTCCTACCACGTCGTCGGCCGGATCGCGCGGCTGGCGCGCCGCGAGGGCATGACCGTCGTCGCCGCCGTGCACCAGCCCAGCACCGAGGTGTTCGGACTCTTCCACGGCCTCTGCCTCCTCGCGTACGGCAAGACCGTCTTCTTCGGCCCCGCCGACGAGACCAGCCAGGTACATAAGTATATACTAGAGCATACGTACGTTATTAATTGTTGTTGTTGCTAAATAATTGCATTAGCTAAGGGCCTGTTTGGATCCATTCAGATTTTAAGAATCTGGCTTTTAGAAATTGGGTGGGATCCAAACAGACCAGTTTTTGGGGCAGTTTTTAAAATCTACCTACCAGATTCTTAAAAACCAAGAAGCTGTTGATACCAGCTTTTGCCAGTTTTTTTTTGCACAAATCCCATTTACCCTCATTAAAGACCATGGAGTGGCTTGCGCATGGCTGTTTAATGTGCTGTTCAAGAGCAATAAATGTAAGGGTATAATAGTCTATTAGCACCAATCATAAATGAAACCAGCTTTTTAAAACTAGGGGATCCAAACACCCCACCAGTTTTTGCTTAGAAACCAGCTTTTAAAAACTAGAAGTAATAGCTAGTTTTTAAGAATCTGAAACTGATCCAAGTAGAGCCTAAGTTCTTTGGGGGAAAAAAAGGAATTAATCGGTATCTCTTCTCTACCCCTACCCCTAAAATCCACCAGTTCAGTTCTTTCCTACGACCACCCCAAATTGTGCCCCCAACAGTCATGAGTTTTCCTGCATCCACACCAATTCATGTCCCTAGGAAAACCAACCAGTGAAATCAACGATCAAGGATCAATTCCCACCTTTCTCTCTCCTTACCCACTCATATCCAACGATCCAAATCCAAAGCGGACTTGCGATCCCCACCTCCCCCGCGCGACTCGCGATCCCAAGCAGACCCACCGTGCATGATCGGATCACAGCCGCCGTCCCAGGCGTCGCCTCCTCGACTCCGCGAAGCTCGTGCGATCGGATCACAGCCGCCGTCCCAGGCGTCGCCTCCTCGACTCCGCGAAGCCTCGCGCGATCGGATCACACGCCGCGCCGCCACGAACACGAGAGCCGTCGGCCTCGCGCGACTCCTGGGGACGCCGCGCCGCCACGAACATGAGAGGGCTTCGCGCGACTCGGAGAGGGCCATCGCCGCCGGCCTCGCGCGACTCCTGGGGTAAGCCATCGCCCCCACCCCGCGCGCGACTCCCCATCTCCCACCAGGGCGGCGGCGCGGCGGCTGAGTTCATTCCTTGTGGTCGAAGCTCCCCTACGACCACACAGAAAGTCTATTGACCGTACTCACTCTCTTACAGCGTGGTCGTAACCCTTACAACCACTCATAAACGCGCACCGCCCACTTATGCCACGGTCGAAGCACTTTTCGACCACGCTCATATCGTTTACAAGTGGTTGTAACCCTTTGCGACCGCTCGCCTCGTGGTCGAAGCCTCATCGACCATTCCCAACATGGTCGTAGCGCCGCTCCGCCACGTTCATCCCGGCACAACGTGGTCGAAGCACTCTCCGACCGCCGACCACGTTCACCCCCTTACAACGTGGTCGTAGTCTCGTAACGACCACGTTCAACTTCCTTTGTTTTGGTCGTACGCCTGCAGATCACCTTCGACTTCTCACCAATCTGGTCATATTACTTCCTGACCTCACGATCCCGCCTGCTGGGATTTTGCCGTGGTCGAACGCCTTTCGACCACGCCTGCCGATATTTGCCGTGGTCGTAAGTCCCTCCGACCACGTAATCGTTTACAGCCGGCGGTTGAACTCACAGCCATGCGGTCGATTTTCGACCACGTAATCTCCACGACCACGCTGTCGTCTTGCCTTCGGCTGAGGGTCCCGCCTGTTAGACTTTCATCTTTTTCCGAATTTATTCCAACAGAGGATTTCAACCGACCATAACTAATTCATTTTAACTCCGAATTGAATGAAACAAATTTCTAAATTTTTCTAAAATCAAAATCTAACCAATGTTTTGATTGCTTTGCTGATTTTTATCCGAATTTTTATCTTGTTTTGTATTTTACCGTAGCGTTAGCACGGGCACACTACTAGTTAGAATTAACGTGGAAGTTTGTATGTGTGTAGATCATTATTTGACATACGTAGATTTCCTGATCAATGTGTCATTAACGTGGAATAGGTATGTGTATTGGCGATATATTAAATTTTAAGTGGTCTACTTACGACATAAGAAAAAATGTGTTAACTTTCATTAATTTTTACACACCGCACGAAATGATTTTGAGCGGTGAATTTGTACGAGATGTTAGCAGGTAAGGTGAGAATCTTATGTGAATTTTTCAGCTCAATTAGACAGCAAAATGCTTTATTAAATGGATGAAGTATACGAACGGCTTAGACAAAACGCGTATGTTAACTAGCATTATTTCCATTAATTTTTAGATGTCGCACAGAATGATTTAGAGTGGCGAATTCGCGTGTGATGTTAACATTTAAGGTGAGAATTTTATGTGATTTTTTCATCTCAATCGGACAACAAAAAGCTATCTTGAATGGTTGAAGGAGATGAATGGCACAGAAAAAACGTGTATGTTTACTTACATTATTTTCTATACACACACGGAATGAATTAGAGCGGAGAATTTTTACGTCATGTAAGCGGTCAAGGTAAAATCTTATGTGAAATTTTCATCTCATTCGAGCAACAAATGCTCGTTGAATTGTTGATGGACACGAACGGCGTAGGAAAAACTGCATGTGTTGACTTCCATTTTTTTGTATGTCGAATGGAATGATTTAGAGGGGCGAATTTATACGTCATTATAGGGGTTTCTGTTAATATCTTGTGTGAATTTTTCATCATAATCGGACAACAAAATGATATCTTCATGTTATTGATTGAATCAGACAACAATTGCGTGTGTTGACTTCCAATAATTTTTATACGACGCACGAACTGATTTAGAGCGGCGAATTTGTTCACAATGTTAGCAGTTAAGGTGAAAATATTATGTGGAATTTTCGTATCATTCGAGCAACATAGTCTTGTTGAATGGTTCATGGAGACGAACGGCGTAAGAAAACGGGTATGTCGCAGTGAATGATTTAGAGCGGCGAATTTGTACGTCATGATATTGTATTGGGTGAAAATCTTGTGTGAATTTTTTAGTTGAATCGGATATCAAATGTTATATTAAAATGTTACGCAACTCCAAATTGGTATACAAAAGTCCGTCCGGAGGTATGCACACACAAATCACTCAAACCACAATTGTACATACTCAATACGAACAGATCAATCTATAGTGATATATTGCATCAAGTGCAGGAATTTCATTAAGTTCAAACAGAAAATAGTAACGGAAATTTAACTCATTATTGGGCAAGGAAATTCCTAATATTGAAGTAATACTAGCCAGTAGTAACACACGTGGATGCGTAGTGTCCTGGTAACTTGCACTTCTGACACACCTTTTGTATCTTGGACTTGGAAGAGTTCTCTGGATTATAAGGGCAGCTAGTTCTGTAATGTCCCTTCTTGTTGCAATGGAACACATGCGTTTTTTTGGTAATAGGACCATCTAATTGAGACTTATAACTTGTTGATTTGGGACGTCCACGCTTCTTCCGATGATCAGGTGGAAGGATGGAGACAATCTCTTCGGCTTGATTAATTGAATCATCTTCTTGATAACTAGAATGGCCATCATTTGAAACTGTAACCTCATCAGAATGGACAATCTCTTTCATAGAATCATTATGTGTAGGTAACTCTTCATTTTCAAGCGTATGAGCCATATTAATCTCCTCTTTTGCTTGCGTTATATGCCTCATAGCAATATGGAATGCATCAATGGACACCTCGCCCTTATTAGACAAATCCATGCATGCATGAAATAGAAGGGTATGGTGGTGCGTCCTCGAAACAGCAGCATCATTGCCTGATAGTTCTTGTTGAGAAGCCAAATGAATAGGTTCTGCAGAATGAGTAGACATTGTGTCAAACAGATCATGTGCAGCATTTCATATGCTTGTATATTGTCCATACCCTATCATCGGTAAATATTTGAATTTATGCTAATGCATATTGTTTTGCAATAACAATAAACGTTACAATTATGTGTGCAATAACAGAAAGATTTCTGTAATTAAGGTTGGTATGATTAGATGCCGTAATTAGTATCAACATTAACCAACGGGAAAAACAAAACGGATCTGTGCTATCTGAGCGTTGTACGTGGAAGCTAAAAGGAAACAAAAACCTTAAATGATCAATGCAATTCGTCTTCTAGATTGTGGGTAACAGCATGAAGTCTCATGTCAATAAAATTACTCTATGTATGAAACTGGAGCGACTTATAAGTATGTTGAGGTTGGGCCGTGACAAGCAATGACACAAGGGCCAAACAAAACGAACGAGGAAAATATGATAGTAAAAGCATACAAAGAAGTAAACCCATGACAGGTTATTCAAGGCTGAAAATGTAGGTACTCACACCAAAAGCAAACAGGTATTGATAATGGCTGGATAACAAATTATACGGAGACGTCACTGTTAGCATATATACTAAAATTCATACCGTTAAATTTTCTAAAACTTGACCACCAATAGATTTACAACTATCTAGATTGAATATATTGGCAAATTGTATTATTAGATTTTTGGTTAAACTTACTATCGAAATATTAAAATTTTATTACTATGTCTTAGTGTAAAATTATAAAAAATTAGTGGTTTAAGTCATATCACAAAAACTATAAAATAACAAAAACGTTAAGTAAAAAGGAATGGAGAAAGTACGGATGCCAGTTGATGGCGCTCACGGGACAGCATCATGCTTGCTTGGAAGAATTGTTTTTCTTTCCATTGATCGATAATTGCCATTTGTCTAAGGGTTGTGTATACTTCCTCGGTGGAATTTACTTGGCATTGTGGGTATCGTATCCAATGCGCATTTGAACATTACTTTTATATGAAAATATTTTGTATTACAAATCTAGTGACAACAGTTTCACATGATAAATTCAAATACTTTTGTGTATATTAACAATCAAAGTGTTAAAAGGTTGATTGCACGTATTTAAAACAACATCTTAAACACAATGAAGGGAGTACTTACGAACATTACTTTTATGGCATTTTTTTTACAAATAATTGTTCGTAATTGCGCTGATACATGAGTATGAATGGTTATGTAAATTTAGCTTGATAAAAGAAGATGGAAATAACAGAAAAAACATGTCATAGACTAGTAGAAAGAAACAGTGGGGATCATTTGGGTACAGAAATTCCAGAACTTGATTGTCAAAATCATAATAAAGGTATATTAGAAAGAAAGAGTGGGGATCATTTGGGCTCAGAACTTCCAGTCTTGATTACCAGATAACAAATGAAAACAAAAGAAAACTAACTGGTAATGTGCACTTTCAACAACCAATATACTATACACTCCGTAATACAATATCAACAAACATGGACCCAGAAAATTCGGACATGTCTGTACGAAACGTCCATCAGCCAAGAAGCATACAAATTCTAAAACAAATCCCATAATTGCAGTAGAGGAAAAGATATCAAGAAAATGGCAGTGGCGGTACCAGAAGATGTGGCGGCGGTGAAGCATCTGGTGCTGTTGTGAATGGCGGCGCTGGACGCAGGTGTAGCGTCAGGCGTATTGGCGTGATCTGGGAGAAGAGGAGAAGGGAGAAAATAACACATACATACATATCCTGGCTCCAAATGAAAAGCAATGGAGAATTAGTACTCTTCACGGAAACATACCTTTCATTGTCTAAGACAGCGCAATGACTCTGTATCAGAATTTCCGTCGATTCCCAGATCACAGAATTTTGATTGTTCTTCGTATGGTTCGTCTTTGTGCAGGCGGTTTACACTGACGTTGCCCTCATGTCTGGCTTGGCCGCGTATTGCCGTAATCTGGGAAAAGAGGAGTGCAAAAGAAAATAACATATGAATACATATCCAGGCTCAAACGGAAAGCAATGGAATTGACGGATACATACCATTTATAGTAGAATGTGTAGTAATAAAAGGCCATATCCCATACATCTAAATAATTTATTAATTGATACGACATAATCAATTCACATACCTACTTATCTTATGTGAAAATCTGTAGTTCAATCGGACAATATATGCTATATTAAATGGTTGATGAAGATGATCAGCATAGAAAAAACTGCGTGTGTTGACTTATATTAATTTTTACATGCTGCACGGAATGATTTAGAGTGACGAATTTGTACAAGATGTTAGCATTGAAGGTGAAAATTTTATGTGAACTTTTTAGCTCAATTGGACAAAAATGCTATCTTAAATGGTTGATGGAGACGAACGACCTAGTAAAAAACGCGTATGTTGACTTCAATTATTTTTTATACGTGGCACAGATTGATTTAGAGCGGCGAATATGTACGTCATGTTAGCACTTAAGGTGAAAATTTTATGTGAATTTTTTAGATTATTTGGATAGCTAATGCTATCTTAAATGATTGATGATAATGAACGGCATATAAAAAAACGCGTGTGCTGATTCCATTAATTTTTATATGACGAACAGAGTGATTTAAAGCGGCGAATTTGCACGTGATGTTAGCATTTAAGGTGAAAATCCTGATGTGAATTGTTTAGATGTATCGGACATCAAATGTTATATTAAAATGATTGATGGAGACGAACGGCATAGGAAAATACACGTATGTTGACTTCCATTATTTTTTATACGCCGTACGGAATGATTTAGAACGGCGAATTTGTACATCATGTTACGGTTTTAGGTGGAAAGCTTATGTGATTTTTTTAGCTGAATCGGACAACAAATGTTATCTTAAAATGATTGATGGAGACGTATGTCATCGGAAAAACATGTATGTTGAATTCCATTATTTTTTATACGCCACACAGAATGATTTAGAGCGGCGAATTTGTACATCATGTTAGGGATTTAGGTGAAAATATTGTGTGTGTTTTTTAGCTGAATCGGACAACAAATGTTATGTTAAATGGTTGATGGAGACGAACGATACATGAAACATCACGTGTGATAACTGCTATTAGTTGTTATACGTCGCACGAATTGAGTTAGAAGCAGCAAATTTGGACATAATGTATAGCAGTTTTGGTAAAAATCTTGTTAGAAAGTTTCAGCTCATTCGGTATGTACACAAATGATCATTGAATGGTTGGTGATGACAAAATGGGTATACGAATCTACTTGCCAAGGTCAAAACATTTTCTTGCAAATGCATTTACTCCAGGGAATTTTTTTTGCAATAAATGACCTAAATGTTCAATAAGGACCGTGCTTCAATTACCATGGTAACCGGTAAAATCAAATTGCACATACTCGTTACTAAAAAGATAGGTATATTGTACAAGCTTACCAGATAACAAAAGAAAACTAAAGGATATAAATGATACAAGCTGAACATACTCGTTAGCAAAGGATAGATATGATAAGTAAATCGCTAGCATCAAGCAGTACAGAAATATATGTGATGAAAGATATATGATGGAGCAGATGCACATAGTAGTAATTACTACATTTGAATTATATAAGACGCGCTTAAAAAAACAGTATCATGAGTACGAAGTCACCACAATTTTAGTACTGAAAAATATAATGTATGTATGACATCAACAATGTTTTGCATTGATGCAAATGTGCTGTATTGATGCATAGCATTATTACAATCCAGAAAGTATCAAGCAAAAAATAGTCTCATAACAAAACAAAATATTCTTATTATAAAAGCATCATTTAGTAGCGTCTCCATGATCAGTGTACTGCTTCAATAATTCTTTGACGAAATCAGGTGGTGACGATAGATTTGCTTCCAAGGTAAGTATGTCCATCAAAATCTCCATTCTGAAAGTGTCCATACAATCCTGTAAAAAAAATTGTTAACATGTTAAAAACATTGATTAGATGACAAAATGATGTTGCAAAGAAAGAGTGAATGTATGGGAAATATACCTGATTTATATCTCGGACACACATATTACCATCCCAATTCTTCATGAACTGAATTGTGTATATGCCACTGTCAACTATGCAAAAATCAAATTGTCTGTGAGAAAATACAGCTTGAATGAATCTCCCACTTTTTTGAAAACTTGGGTATGAAAAGATAGTTAAGTTTCATACTCAGAATAATGTGTAGGCACAATAGCTTCCTTACAATCCCACTTAGTAATATCTTCGCTCCAATCACTGAAGAATAGTGCCATGCATTGCTGCATAGCTTTGAATAGTATGGGACGAATCCAAACATGATTACTGCGAGTATCTATGTCTTCACCCTTTCCAGTCTTGTTTGAATCAAGTATGTGCACCACTTGCTTACGTAAGTTAAATGCAAAGCATGACCAGTGGTTCAAAACACATAATGGGACAAAAATCTACATAAATTTAGAAATGAGTACTTGTCCATATATGTTAATGAATAGCTTTACTATGTGCAACGTGAAATGACTTACTATTTCGCACTTGGAAACATCATATTTGATTGCACCACCAGTGAACTAGACACGAAAGAATTCAGGGTCCCACTAATTGTCCGAGGCAATAGCACGCATCTACATATAAAGTCATCCATGAATTAAATATTGATACAAAGAATACATGAAGAATCTTAAATAATATGTAAAAGAACAATGGTTGTAATTATTCTTATTGAACTCACAGAAAAATCCGGTTGTAGAAAGTGGCGCCATCCATTAGCTGGTGTATTTCCAAACATTTCATATTCCATCTGTATCATTCTACGTGTGTACAAAGTAGCAATAGTATGGTCCAGTTTTTCATTTCCTTCAATGAAAATACGTAGCTCCATACCCGTCACAGTTAAGTATGTTGGAGTGTCATGTGTGACCCATGAAGATGATACAACATTACAAATATATAGTGAATTGAATAATTGCCACTGAAAATGTTTCAAATGGAATATACAGTAATGTTAGGTTGACATACCTAATTGAGTTGACATCCTGGTATTTTTTAAGCCAATTAATTAGAACCATTGAAATATATTCATGCTTAACACGAACTGGGGGTAATTATGCTGGCTTGGAAAGGTGTAACAGTAGGCGGCATGAAACGTTTGTTACCACGAAACTGCTCAAAATCTAGAATCCTAGGCTTTGGATACTCACGCTTGATACCAGTTACAGGTCTGATATCTCCTTTGCTGTTCTCAATGTATATATCTTGTAATACTATGAGACTTGACACTGCAATTTCACGAGAACGTGAACGTGGTGATATGGAAGTCTTTTTTGGCATTATCTCTGGAGATACTTCAGTTGGTTGAATTGTACCGATGGTAGGATTTCTGTAACGAATTTCTGAAACTCAGGAATAAACAGTTAGTCATGCAATCACATCGACAATGGAAATAATAACTAGTAATGACAGGGAAAATATGATTGAAACCTAACCTTGGGTTTGCACTGGAGATAAATCAAGACCTATATCAAATGATGGTCGGTCCATATCGACATTCCTCTCCATTCTAGGTGGAAAAAATATTGTCTTTGAGGTAGATCCTAACTCTTTATTAGTATGTACAGAACGGTTCAAATCAATTGAAGCATTTGACATAGATTCAAGTACTACTGTGGGAGTGTATTCCTGTGCAGAGTTAGAATGATCTGCTGAATTATTGTACGAGGGTCTGTTGCTTGTAACATTTGGTGCACCCTCCACGTTATTATTTATCTCCTCGTTGTTAAGCTCTTCGTTACAAACAGGTCATATTAAAATGACAAAATATGGACATAGTACATCCAAAATGTAAATTATGACATTTAAATCGAGAAACAATGGAATTTAAATAATACATGTCTGTTCATGAGCGTGATGTTCGTCAATATGCTCTACATCATTGTCAAGGGTACAAGTATACCCACGAGACAACTCATCTTCATTTATGTTGATTTGTTCTGCGTTAGCCAACAGTTTGCAAGCTTCTGCCACCTTTACAATATCTTCCCTTGCCTTGTCTAGATTGCTAATACAAGAAGCCCAAAGAACGTTCATCTTTTTGGCCTGTTGGATTATATGGGCAGCATGCTCTATTGACTACAAAAATGATTAAACACATTGGCAAACAACATATTTACTAGAGTATTTGTCAATGCATATCTTTGGACAAACATTGTATACACCATGATGTTCATATGTGCTTAAAATTAAAGTATTTTGAAAAAACCTATGATTCTTTCTGAAGATTCACATTTGATGGGCCATCACCCTTATCTTGACCTTGTTTGGCCTTGATGAACTCATTAGACCTTGTATAACATACATTGAGTTTTGGACGAAGCTGCAGCAAAAAATGAGTATGTCACGCCATAGAAATATCAGCAAAATGGCAACTATAAGTATTTATTTTTTCTGGGATATCGATGTGCATACCTGCATCTGCCCAAACTGTGTAACCGTATATTTATCCTTCAATGTAATGTCAATAATGCACCTTTTCTTAATGTTGTCACGATCATAAACAGCAATTCGTGGGAAAACATCATGCGGGAGACTGAGATTTCCGAAATCCAAGTTGTCTAAATAGAAAACATGAAATAGCAATAAAACCTTACATGAATATCTGTTTGTTCACTAGTGGAATCTGTTCAACGCTTGATAAAAGAAGAGATAAATAACAAAAAAAAAGTTCAACCATGGACATATATATGAATGCATCGAAAGTTCAACCATGGATATGAAATAAGTAAATAAATCCTATCCCATCCCCATCATCACAGTATGAAATTTGACTTCGAGTCTGAGAGGATTGATTTAATTCCAGCCGTTTTCATATTTTAATGATCAAATTGCTCGATCTGATGAGGATACCTAAGTGCTGAACATCTAAAGAGGCAACAGGTACATAAACTTTGTCAAAGCAGAACGCAAAAAAGAAGAAAACATCTTTTGGCAAAGATTGTTGACCAGGCAGAGGGACATTTGACATCATTAATTTGTTATTAACTTATTATGTGTCTGTTTGTAATCTAGAAGCTCTACCGTGCCAATACTATATAAAGCCATCATTGATCCTTATATCACTTAATGTGTCAAAACTTGAAACCAAGCTAGCTTCATTTTTGCGGTTACTTTAAAATGATAATATAAATTGTGATTAAGCATGTCACGTACTAGCCAAAATCTGGCCACGTGTCTAAATGCAGTACAGTTTTCCTGTGCCAATTCCAGAATCACATATCATAGTATTTCATGGCACTCGCCGTATAAAAATAACATCAATTAGGCATTCAGAAAACCAGCCAAAAAGAAAAGCAACATGGCATCACACAAGACAGTATATATGCTTGATTATTTATCCAAAACCCATAATATATATGACCAATCAGATGTGTAGCATTTAAGATAAATCAGTATTGCAAATTATTTAGCAAAGTACATAGTACAACTAAAGAACAATACATGCTATAGTATTCTAAGCTTAAGATATATATGTGTGTTACCTGTAGAAATATTACACATCCATTCACATATCCACATCTTTCGCCATCTGAAATTTTTTGTGAACGTCTTCAGCTGCTGCAAGTAACTCGTTCAAAACATACCCGGACCAGTTATAGCTAGATATGCTGTCCGGATTTATGAGGGCAGTGAAATATTTCGGACAAATGTTGTCCAAAAATTTCTGAGGAGCAAGGAATTTAGTCATAACAAGGATTAGAAAAGCTGTTTTAAAAGCATCCTTGTCTTCCTTAGACATTCCGCCTCTATGGTTTTTGGTAAGAACATCCTCCAGGACAGCTCTGTTGACATGCTTGTAATCTTCAACCTTCAATCTGGTGCATATAAAGCTCTTAACCTGAGCAATTACTTCACTGCTAGGAGGGTCCAAGTCCTTTCCAGATGAAGGAATTCCAAGAATCTTCTGTACATCATGCTCAGAAAACGGAAGAAGAGTACCATCTCCAACTTGTAATGCATGAGTATCACAAGACATTCTAGATAGCAGCCAATAACTTATTGCCCTATGTGTTGTAATCTCCGGCATATTCAACAAACCCCCAAAACCCATTTCATTTACTAAAAGCTCTTTCTCTCCCTTGAAATCCTTAATAATTGATGAAACAGAAGACGGAACACATCTAGATACAGGTGGGACATATTTTTGACCTGTAATATTCCTAGTAGGTGGGCACACGAAGTCGTCATCATCAGAGTACGATGCTTCAGGTCTAACTCCATCAGTCAAGGAAATGTGCCTTCCCATTTGTCTGGCATTTGCACCTGGTGGTAGCCTCGGCATTCTGAGAAAACTCGGAATGCCATTCGGTAACAATGAGACAAACAGTAAAAAATGTAAAAAAAAATCAATCAATTTTGATCTGGCAACACAAAAGACCAAAGAATTATTCTTCTGACAATTCAATATAATCACTGCTAAAAGTACATAATTGAGTACAGTAAGAGTGGGCTGTGAATTAGTGACATTATGGCTGGGTATAGTATCTTGTTACTCCCAGTAAACTGATCGATGCGGTTAATGCAAGGAGCTACAGTGACTGCATTTCAAAGCGGGTCTTCTAGAAATTAGAGTTACCTCATCTAGTTTTGCTCTTTGTTAGGCTAGAGACCATGCAATCAATCAATGGGTGCAAATCTCCTTTCACGAAAGGGGAGTGTAAATCTAACTGGAAGCGTCATAGGCTGAAATGCGCAAGAGTTCAATCCCCCCAACCATGCTCCTCTGCCTTGGTAACCTGATGCTCATTGTGCAATGAATTGACCTAAAACAACCGTCTAGAGCTATGAAGAAAACAATATCCCCAACTGGATCTTAACAATTCGGTGATCACGCGAGATCATAGAACCAAACCTACTTGACAACCATCACAGGCAAAACATGCAAATACCCAACGAAATTAACAAGCAGCTGGGCCTAACTGAACAAGCAACTTAACCAGCAAATATCCAAGCAAAAACTTCTTTAGTGACATTATGGTGGTGACTTGCAGTTGTTAGTTCCACACAAACTCAGCATTGTTTCAGAGAATACAGATAGTAAGCTTTGTCAAGTAATCTTCTACTTTACAAAACAAGATTGACAATTTTAAAGAAAACAAACAGAATGGCTTTTGAACCGCAAAAATAATCAATATGAACAAACGATTAATATGAAATTCTGCAGTCCCAAGACCGACCATTAGCAATCTACATTTCTAGCATCCCAGATGATCACATATCATAGTATTTCATGGCACTTGCTGTAGAAAAAGTCCAGAACCTACAAGAACTTTGCAATCCCTATTTTCAACATATACTTCACATCAATACCAATCAAAGAGAGATTGTCATCGATGACATCAAGAAGCTAATCTTTACCCAAACACTCTCATACCTAACATACCTGGGATGATAAACCAGAACCCAAGAAGATAGCACCGATCGGCAAAACTATATCCGGATTGATGAGCCAGAAATGATCGGCAGATATTGGAACGAGGAAGAGAGCATATGACACCGAGCTTAGAAAAATCAATAAGAGATATTGTAATCACACTTAAATGGAAAGAACATCACACGGTTTGATTGTTTTTGACAGACAAAAGGAATCTCATTTATTGGAAGTTGAACATGCTATCACGGTATAATTTGCATTGCTATACATAGAAACAACTCTTCACAATGCTATAACCACGGCAAGAATCATCATTCCGTATATATGGAAATAAATCATCGATTGACCCTTTGTGAAAGGAAACAAACTGACAAAATACCCAAATTCTAAAATAGTTGAAATACAAACGATATGGGTGGTGGCGGTAAGAAGCTGTCGTGGCTGAGGCGCCGCGGTGGTGTGAATCGGGTTGAGGCAAGACCACCGCCGCCCTCACTTGTGGTCGGATCCATCTTCAGTCATCATCGCCCTCATACTCGCCAAATTAGAGCTCTTATTGGGCCGCTGCCATTAGAACTTCCCGGATCTGGCTCTCCCCGAGGTCACCGCCGCTAACTCCTCGGGGCGCCGCCTTCTCCGGCAACCACCCTTGGTCGACGCTACCCTCCCGGGCCGCCACTGTCGGCCGTCGCCTCCTCTTCATGGAGGCGACGCGGTCTTGTGAACGGCGGAGGTGGCCTCCGGTGAAGCAGCCGCGCGCGATTTGGGGAAAGATGCGAGACCGGGGGAGACGCGATTTGGGGAAAGAGGCATGACTGAGTGACAGAGATTCCCATTTTGCCGCAACGGGTCTAGCAGCCGCCCAACCCGTTAATCGTCATTTCTCCGGCTCACTGTGCGTGCGCGATCGGACGGCTCAGGATTGAGGAGTCCGGACACCTAATAGTACTCAATATTTTTACTATACACACACACACACATATGTGTGTGTGTGTGACCCTAGCGCGCGCACACATATATCCCTAAGTCGCTCAGTGTATGGTAGAGAATGGGTTCGGATGTATGGATATGAGGTATCTTGATGAGTGATACAGGTTGGTAGGTAATACAGATATAAATATTTTTTATTTTTAATTATTATTATTATATAAATAGGAATGATAAGAAATATGTAGAATATATACAGTACACAATGATAAATATAACTAGAACATATGCAGTACACAATGATATGAACTAGAATATAGGCAGTACACATGTTATTTTATTTTTATGAAATGAACATAAGATGATTAAGAGGAAATAGTTTTGACGTTCATTAATATACTTTAAAGATAGAAGGTGGATCCTTCTAAATAGTATACCAAAGACTTGATATAAGTACTTAATTATACATGACACACATATACTAACTGACTCTTATACACTCTGACTTGTATGATCGAGCCTTTTCTTATGATACATAGGTGGATACTTTACACTATGTACTCTAAGAAGTGGAGTAGTGATGGAGTAGTACTGGAGTAGATGAAGTGAATGTGTGAGGTGAGAGCAGATGGAGTGGATCTATTAGGCAGTGGTGAAAGCGATGGAGTGCGGATGCCCTAGAAGTGCAGCTTCATGCTCCTTGTGTAGGGGTTGTCACCATTCGGATAAGCATGGGTAGAGATTCCCTACGATGACACTTTTGACCATCGATATTATTCTTCATGATGGCACTTTAGACTTCGTGTAACATCTCAAATTTGAGAATCGTGGAAAAAATCTTCCTATTTCATTGTTATTCAAAACTTTGATATTTATATGAGAATTCTTAATTTGGGAATTGACAAGAATATGATAAATTTAAAGCCTTTTATTGATTTTTGGTGTTACTCGATTTTCCCTGGTTTGTCAATTTGGTTTCCTTTCAAACAAATTCAATGGCAAGAATAAGAATCGAGGATCAACGATCAAAGCAAATATGAATGTAAAAATTAAAGAGTGTTTCTAAATCTTTTTATTCTTTTTTTCAGTGTTATTTAAATTTTTTTGAATCTTTGCTTTTGCATTGCCAAATAACTATTAAATAGAAATAAAAGTTATGAGGCAAAAGCCAAATAAATCTAATTTGAGTTCATAATAAAATAAAATTTAAAGAGCAAAACAGTAATTAAAATCCATATTCAAAGTTTGAACCAAGAACTTGAATTTGAATTTAAATTCAAATGTAAATCTTGAAATTACAAATTAAAAAAATCTGAAACCAATTTCCAATTTTGCCAAAACCCTTCTGTCCTTTTCTCTCTCAGCCTTCTTCCACTTCCATGTGGGCCCCACCCTCTTCTTTCTTCCTTCATTCTCCCTTTCTTCCCCTCTCTGCTGATAGCTCGAGCCATCGTCTCCCAGCTTTCTCACCATGCCACGCGAATCCCACGCCTCGCCTTGCTGCACCGAACCCATTGCACGCCATGCTTCGCACCTTATCATGTCCCCGTCGTGAATCCAGCCGATCGCACCCATGTCCCAGCGATGCCGCCCTTGCCGAGCCAACCCACACGCCAGCATGCAGAGATACCATGGCTGCAGAAGCCCTTTATTTTGGACATCCTGCCCATCGTTTAGATGTTATGCCCACTAATTCCCTACTCTACCTGCACCACGCCGACGTGGCCTAGCCCAGCACCTCTCCTTTGCTCTGTGCGCATGCTCGCCTCCGCCCACCTGCATGCACCCCTGCCTTGCAGCCCACGAATCCTTGTTGGAAATCTCTCAAGATTTCTCACTCTCTCTCGTGTATTTTCTATCCCTCTCAAGAGACAAATACATGCCAACGGGAGACAAATGACTAACTGCAAATGGCTCATTTATTTCATTCATTTGAAGTGGTTAAATAGCTACGAAGTAACTCCATGCGAGCAACTAACTCTGCCCATTTCCCTTTGTGTCGTGCATTCTTGGAATTTCTCCACAATCCACATGACTTGGTCTACCGGCCTCACCATCCACGACTTGCGCACACTGCGCTAACTAAAGACTACACACTCCTACAACCACACGCATTGATGACTACACATAGTCTTACGACCAAACACAGACCTAACCAAGCTTACGACCACGCACACAACTCCTTCTATGACCGCTCGACTTCGACCGCTATATTAACTGGTCGAGTACGACCACCACGAGTATTCGAACATATAAGTACTCAAACACACAACTACCATGTGAGTACTTGAACACACACTATCCAAAGTCGGCTGCAACTCCATTGTGGCTAAAAATCCTTCCTCAACCAATTCCAAGCTAAGTTTCTGAAATTCCTCGTGTAGGGCTGGCTACCTTTCCTTGATTTTCATTGTATTATAATAAACCTTTCTGCTCAAAGTATCTGCTACCACATTGGCCTTTCCGGGATGATAATGAATTCCAACATTATAATCTTTTATCAACTCTAACTACCTTCTTTGCCTGAGATTGAGATCGGCTTGCGTGAAGATATATTTCAAACTCGTGTGATCTGTGTAGATTTCACAACGATTACCCATGAGATAGTGGCACCAGATTTTTAAAGTATGCACTACGGCTACTAACTCCAAATCATGCGTGGAATAATTCTCTTCATGTGGCCTCAACTGACGTGAAGCATAAGCTACACCCTTTTATCTTGCATCAACATACATCCCAAGCCTTTGCGGGAAGCATCACAATAGATCTTGAAATCTTTGTTAATATCTGGCAGTACTAGCATTGGGGCTGTAGTTAGACACTCCTTCAACTTTTGGAAACTCTTCTCATATTCTGGCATCCAAACAAGTTTGTTTTCTTTCTTTAGCAACCATGTAAGTGGCCTCACTACGATGGAGAATCCTTTGATGAAACGACAGTAATAACCAGCCATTTCAAGAAAATTTCTAACTTAGGTTACAGACGTTTGCACCTTCCAATTAAGCACATCCTTCACTTTCCTAGGGTCAACTGCAACTCCTTCCTCCGGCATGACGTGGCCTAGAAATACAACTTCCTTCATCCAGAATTCATATTTGCTAAACTTGGCACACAGCTTATGCTCTCTTAACTTTTGTAATACTAACCTCAATTGTTCTTCATGCTCTTTCCTATCCTTAGAGTAAATCAGAATGTCATCAATGAACACATCGACAAACTTGTCCAAATACTCTATGAACACTTTGTTCATCAGGTACATAAAATATGCTAGGCATTGGTTAAACCAAAGGATATCATTGTAAACTCGTACAAACCATAACGAGTTGAGAATGCTGTCTTAGGTGTATCCTCTTGTCGAATTTTCATCTGATGATACCCTGACCTCAAATCAATCTTGGAGTCGAAGTCTTGGAGAACACTTCGACTCCTCTAAGCTAATCATACAAATCATCGATCCTGGGCAAAGGATACTTGTTCTTGATAGTAACTTTATTGAGAGCTTGGTAAGCCACACACATACGTTGACTACCATCCTTCTTTTTGACGAACAATACTGGCGCTCCCCACAAGGATGTACTAGGTCTAACGTAACCTTTGTCCAAATCTCCTGTATTTGTTTCTTTAATTCTGCTAACTCATTATTAGCAGGCATCGGATACGGTCACTTGGAAATTGGTGAAGTCCTGGGTACTAGCTCAATCGCAAACTCCACTTCCCTATCGGGTGGCATTCTGGGAAGATCATCTGGAAACATGTCGGGATACTCTCGGACAACTGACACATCCTCTAACATGACCTCTTTACTCTGGCAAACTAATACTTTCTCTGGCTGACTCATGCTGGCTTCAAATTTCACTCTGCCCCCATTTGAACTCTTTAATGTAACAGCTCTGCTTCTACAATTTAACACTGCCTGGTGTTTCTTAAGCCAATCCATTCCCAAAATTACATCCAAAGATTGAATATCCAACACAACAAGGTCGGCGAAGAACTCCACTCCTTGAATGGCTATCTTGACTTCAGGACAACCTAGGTTTGTACTCACCTTGGAACCCGGGGATTGAACCAAAAGAACATATCCAAGAACAACAATTTTCAACCGTTGCTTAAGGCAAAACCTCGAGAAACAAACGAATGTAAAACTCTAGAATCAAATAGAATCGTGTCGAGGCAGGATGAACACGGACGACAGCAGCGGTGTTTGCAACAAAGATGACAAATGAAGTTCGGGATGGAGACGAAAGGCTCCCACCTGTTAGTGGCTCGGAAGAGACGAGTGGCTAGGATGAGTGCAGCCGAGGCGGACGCTCCAGATTGGCGACGCGTGGTGGCCATCTGGCGGCTGGCACGGCGCGGATGCTCGACACATGGCATGGGTGGGATAGGCCATGCTGGGCCAAACGACGAGTCAGGCCAGCTGGTGGGTTTCGACCCACTTAGCCTTTTAGGATTTTAGGGATTTTTCTAATGTCAGAAATTCAAATAAATTCCATTGAGATCTAGAAAATAGTAAATAAACCCAAAAAATCCAAGAAAATTCCAGTAAATTAAATTAAAGTTTAATTTAGTCATATTAAATCCTTTTTAATTCATAAAAATTCCATTTAACTTGAATTAATTCTAGAAAAAATCTAAATGATGAATCCTATTTAAAAAAGCTTCAAATAACTCTGAAAAACAAGATGTTACAATTGCTTAATCTCTCCCTTAAGAAAACCGATGCCTTCTCCCATCCGCTAGGTGGGGTCCCCGTGGATGTCACACAGTCCCTAGGCTGTTACAGTACCCACTCGCATGGATATCGCTGGCTGGGCTGTCTGCTTCTTTTGTCGGACGGGCTGGATGGTATTGTCGGGCCGTGATCAGGGCCCAGTACCGTAACAGAAAAGGCAATGGCTGTCTTCAATCTAGCATGATGATCATTTGGATTTTTTTGGTGGCTTATGGCTGAAAAGTACTATAACTGGTTGAAAAAACACTGTAACTGACAGAGACTTATTTAGCATAATTAAATTTAAAAATATGTTAGCCCATTACGTTGCAAAAAAGCTCAACAAAAACCAAAAGTTCAGAAAAAGACGAAATTTATGAATAGTGAAAAATAAACCGGAAGCTAAAAGCTGAAGTCAAAACGTTCACAGCAGGTAAAAGGTGCATCGCTTCGTTCTGGAAGCACAAACAATAAATGGAGGAACATATTTCTTTTGGCTATTGGACTTTCTTTACTATTCGCCTGGTTTTATTCCATGTTTTGAGCTCGCCTTGCTTCATATTTCAGGAACTGCAGAAGATCCTAGCACCAAACCTACAACCGCAGCTGGAGGCAGTGAGGCACCAAAATTCTGTGCATGCCAGCTTCTCAGTGCTGCTGCCTGCGTATGATTCTTGTTTATCAACGGTACCTAGATTGCTTACTTTGGATCTATGCTTCTCCTTTCTGTTGCGTCTTCCAACAAACTGCCGACATACTTTTTTTATATTAGGTTTGCTTGTAGCGCAGTGAATTTTTATATATATCTAGGTTGCTAGAGATTTTCTATGCATGCGACCTGGTTATTTCGTCTCTGGAGTCTGGTCAAATTTCAGCACTGGTTTTTGTACAATGCTATGTATCATTGATGGAACTCAGCATTTGCGGATTAGATTCTTTAATTTGGTGGCTGTATGTCCATAGGATGTAGATGATTTTTCAGGTAAGATTTGGTGCCATTGATGCCTGATAAGGTGTTCATTAGTTCTTAAACTTCTGAATTTTGAACTCTTGCAATATGTGGGTTCAAGATTATTCCTCTTAGATGGGTTGCGAAGGTGCGCTTCCAAGTCATATATGGTTATGTTTCAGGCATTTCTGCAATGCGTTCCCATGTTTCACAGTTTGGCATATCTGGCGCATTACAGAATGATCCATATTTTTAAGTTTCTAAATTGTCTGCAACAGCTAATCTGTACAATCACATTGATTAGCCACCTCCTATAACCACAAGTCTATTTTGCAGCACCTAAAACTCTCTGTTGGTCCACCTAGATTGTTCCTACACAGCATCTAAATATGTGTTGGCCGAGGAGTTACAAAGTTACAATGTTTCACTTACTGCTAAAATCTGCCATCTTACAAAACGTTTTCCTTTGCTGTGCAGTATGCAGAATAGTTAGGGCTTGTTGGTGCCGATAGATATGATAAATTATTTTTCTTCTTTTTGTAATTTAGGACATGCATGATAGTATTATTTCTCCAAAACTATGCTAGATATTGGCCTGCCATTTGCATCTCTTTGGGTTTTTTGTTGGATCATATTTAGCATGCATCGACCCCCAGATACGTCCTCCCCGTAGCCAAATGACTCTAATGCACCAAGTTTCTACCTAGTGAATAATTTGCATTGTTGTGCTGAATATTCGGGGCCTTCTTTTCCTGGTGTTGATTGGTTGGAGTAACAGTTACATTAACTATGATTTTCGTGTCCCTAAACACGCTAGCATGAAGCTACAGTCGGAGTTTTGCTACACATTGCCTGCCACACTGAGCTTAAAACATGGACAAGACAATATATCATCAAATCAAACCCTTCAGATCCTACAAAGAAGCTATAATAAACTATTAGTAACAGCCAACAGCTGAGATCCCACTAGTTAGTAGGATAATAATTAGTATAACAAATAATGTCTGAACAGCATGTTTAGACATCTCAAAGATTTTCTTTTGCCTAATTACCCTACAGCTGTAGGCCTGTAGTTCTTGTTGATATAATTTTTATGACTTCTCCTTAATGTTCGTTGAATCCTTTCCATCTTTCTTGTAAGTCTTGTGAATTAACAAGCCATGGCAGGTGCTATGGCACTATGTTTGGCTCAACAAGTCAATGCCTATGCCATTAGGGCCTATTCTTTTTAGCTGCGGCTTATGGTTTTTGGCTACGGTTTGTAATTTTTGGGCTGTTAGTGTGAGAGATTATAGAGTAACAGAAACCCACGTGCGGTTTTTGCAGATATAAATAAAGTCGGTACAATATGTACTACAATTAACTAGTAGACTCTATTTTGAAAAAATACTCCATTTAAAAGGTAATTACTATAGAAAAGTCGAAAATCAGCTTTTAAAAGCTGAAAAGAACATGGCTTATATAAGCTTCTTCAACATAGTAGGGAAAACTCCGTGCTTTGCCTCTGAAGTGTCAAAAGGATCCTCGGAAGCGTTAAGTTGATTATGTTGTCAAAAGTGCATCAAATTCTGGCATAACTTTCAACAGCACAATCATTTTAGCTATGATGGAAACATAAGCCATGTAGAAGTTGTGAGACACATAATCTGATGACCAGTTGATACGTTGTTGATGGTGATAGGGTCACTGTATGCATAAATGGTTATCCAACCTATTCCATCATGATGTTGATCTGAAATTATCGAACTAATGTAAAGAAATGTTATAACCAATTAGTACTTGTTGAAACATTAGTTAACTATGAGGAACTCCTGAGTGGCGCAAGGCCACCAACGCAGGTTCGGTTCTCACTTCCACTCAAGTAAACGGTGTACGGTTTCATTCTGTACATCTCAAACAAAATAGACATCACACAGCTTGTTGATTTTGTGATCTAAATCCTGACAATGAAGATGGAAGGATTGCTTGTGGGAGCGGAGGGATGACGGCCTCTGTGTGGCTCGGAGTCGACTCTAAGAGGCATTTGGTTCAAGGAATGGGACCATTCCGTCTCGGACGAGACATTGTCCCCGTGTTTGGGTGGTGTTTATTTGGGCTTTTTTGGATGGCTTATGGTTGAAAAGCACTGTAGCTGGCTAAAAAAATACTATAGCTGTCAGAGGCTTATTTAGCATAATTAAATTTAAAAAATTAAAAATATGTTAGCCCATTACGTATAATACAAACAAATACGGGAAAAAAAGAACCGGCAAAAAAGCTCAACAAAAACTAAAAATTCAGAAAAAGACGAAATTTATGAATAGTGAAAAATAAGCCGGAAGCCAGAAGCTGAAACCGAAACGAACGGAGTTGTTCGCGGGACGGAACAAGTTTTGTTTGCGGGACGGAACCATCCGGGATGGGATGAGATGGTTCCACTTTAGTTCAAAAATAAGGAATATTCCACGAAGATGCTGTATCGTGTCGTTTCACAAAATCGGTCGAACCACGCTGTTCTGAATGGGACAGTTCCATCCCACTTGGTCCTTTGAACCGAACGCCCCCTAAGTTACATTGTTCCCCTCTGTAGACGCATGGGTCAAACAACTCTTATTGTGAAATACCCTGCTTTGTAACTAACTCTCCTCCTACACTCAACTTTTCAGTTTGGGCAAAAAAATCATTTTGCCCCTAAACTACCTTCCACGAATATTTGCACTTCCTTTGCCTTGAAACAACCACGTGCTTCATCTTCAACTCCATGTAGCCTAATGACTTGCTGTCAAATCTCTCACACGTTTGGATCCCATCGAACTGTCCTCGCTTGCAAACAGACATAAGTCAATTGACGCGCCACATGCCTCTCCATACAGCATGATGGCACCCGGTTTCCCTAACTATTCTAGACCTTAGCTCCTCTTTGAATTTTGCCCCGATACGTCTTTCCGTTGCTTGTCATGTCTATGATCAGTAGCTCTCGCTTTGGTTCCTTATCTTCTCGGCTTGTAACCACTCCACTAGCCTCTGTCATCTTTCAACGACACCTTGATCGTTTTGAACCTCAACTCCTCTAGCTTAGTCTTGATCTCTTAACTGCTTTGGACCTAAACTTTTCTAGTTTAGTCTTGGTCCCGTTCATCTCACTAGGAGCTAGCTCTGGAGTCCTATAACCAATAACAAGCAAACCATCATCTAGCACCGTATAACACATAAAATCATCAATTGACACAATTGATAAGCCAAAAACTCTTATCATCACCTCAAAGCATCTCTGCATGCTCTGACACATAACCTGTAGTGCTCAATGATTAGACATCACATCTTCACGCATTCGGACTCTCCCAAATCATCTTTATGTGTAGCGGCCTTATCACTTGGCGTACTACATGCACTAACTCACCTTTTCACGATCTTTATTTTCTCTATGCTTCCCGATTGAGCTACGTAGCCTCACCTAGACTTACTTGACCGTACAAACCTCGGTTCCCCATCTAGTCCTGATCCCTTATTGTTGACTGCTAATATTCTCTAAGCCACCTGCACATCTAAAGATCAAATAACCATGTCGAGCATAAGTTCCCTGCACTTAACTCACGTTAGTTAAAGAAATGCATCATGCAACACACCATAATAAAACACTGGCACCTATGTCGTGCATACATTCAACCATGCTCATACACTGATCTTAACCCTAAGACAAAATCTCAAATCAAAATACACAATTTCAGCACCAATTCACCAAAAGCCAGTCCGACCACCACTACTAGGCTGATCTGACCAACAACGATAGTTTGACCCCTGGTGCCATGCCTATTAGACCGCTAGCGGTCTGACCGCCAGTGTTTAGCCAGTCTAACCGCTTAAGAATACTAGAAAATGCCATATCTAGAATTTTGGTTAAACTCTATCTAGTTTTAACTTAGAACTCCATTTTGGGTGACACCTAGTGCAAACAATTCTCAAACATGCCTACACAAGTATTTGGTGCACAATTTTCATAAGCCATATGGCCGGTCTGACTGCTTGCCCCATAGTAGTTAGACCGCCATTCCCATAGTGGTTAGACTGTCTTACACCTGATGCAACTCTAAACATTGCATACTCCCAAAACCAAATACAAACTTTAACAATATTTACATAACAAAATCAAATACTCATCGTATACCATGGGATGCACTCCACATGGTCTCACATGTAGTAAGAAATAGCATTTGTGACATCGACCTAATAAGGGCATGTTCATATTGGATGCGGCTGATGGCTTTGAGTTCTTTTTGGCTACGACTTATGACTAATAGTTATGACTGATGACTTTTGGTCTTAACACGAGTGCTTATGCGAACTGACTGAATACCGATAAATCGATAAGCTGCATCAAAATGGCGATGGAGAAACTGTTCCGTTTGGCTGTGGCTGATAGTTTTTAGTTAAAAATAAATAGTAGTGGCTTTTAGGAGGGGCAAGTGGTGAAAAAATTGAGGGAGAGATGCGTGCGCGAGACGAGAGCAAGAGGAGTAGGATGTATGATGCGCCTGTGACCCATGCTTTATTCTCGGAGCGAGAGGAATGAGGAAGCTGATTCGAGAAACCAAATGTTCATATTGGTTTCTAACTTCTTTAAATAAGCTAAAAACATAAGGCAATATGAATAGGTGATAAAAAAAAATGAGGAGCACATATACTTCATCTGGTTTACTTTTTAGGTTTAACTCATGTGAGGATTTGTGGGCTCTGTCACGGGCTCATGGCTGAAAGTCCATGGATTCAAATGAACAATATGTCAAAGCAGAGGGGTTGCCGCTCGAATTTTGCAAAAACTATTGTGGAAGAAAGATAAGGGGCGTGATTGATTTGGTCGGCCAGCTTCTGAAACCAAGAAAAAGTATTCGTTTTTTTTTTGTAACGGAAACACTACCATCTAACTGTTGATCTTTACACCCCCAATTACCCTCTCTCTTTCCCTCCTCGTGGTGTCATGCAGCTCTAGCCCCTCTCTTTCTCTCTCTCCTTGTATATATATAGCCAGGCTGTGTATCTCTCTTTGCAAAGCCATTCATTCATACAAGCAGAACTTGTACCCTTCATTTTAGCTTCTTCACCTGCACACATTAAAACATGGAGGGTTTGGTTAGCGGTTCATCTGTGAAGAGTGTCGTCAGCTGCAGTGAAGGGCAAGCTCAACCAGAGGGGAGTTCTTGGACCGATTACTTTGTAGATTTCATCATGTCTGAGGAGGAGAAGAGGAGGCAAGATGCTTCATATTGCACGGATAATGGAGGTGACTACGACGTCGATTATCCGAAGGAGGATTCCATGATCTCCGACGCCGCCTCTTGCGCCCCCGCGGTGTTGCCTGACAAGTACAAGGGGTTGAAGAAGCTCAAGAAGAAGGTCTTCAAGGCTCTGAACCATGATGATTCCTTGAAAGATACTGCAAGCTCTCCTGTAAATAGCCCTAAGGTAGTTACTATATTAATTAGCTTCACCTTTGTTGTTAAAACTAGCGTACAAGCTACTTGATGTAAATTTGCCTGTCGTTTGATTTGTTTTTTTAAGGTCAGTGCTTTGTCGCAGCCGGAATTGAGCCCTAAAAGAAGGTGAAATGTCAGAGACCTCACCAAGGTAATTCACACTACCACAGAAATGATTATTATAGACGGTTCTAAACCATCATCACAAATAGTTTTATGAACCATTTGAATTTATTTGTTTGTGATAACAGGCAGTTATTACATACGGTGTGTGAGCCATCTGTGATAAGCTACAATACAGACGGTTTGTATAAAAAACCGTCTGTGAAGGAGACTATCACAGACGACTCAAACCAAAAACCGTCTGTGATGCTCGCATATCACAGACAGCTCGAACAAAAAATCATTTGTGATGCTCGCATATTACAGATGGTTCTAACTACCGACCGTCTGTGATAATGTATCACAGATGGTTTATCCTAGAAACCGTCTGTGATATTCTTTTGTATATCTGTTTAATGGCTACTTTCAGAAAATGCTAGTCATGCCCTCTGAAATAAGCAGAAATATAACAAGTATATGTATATATTCAATTCATATTCATTTCAGAAACAAGCACATCTATTTCACAAATCAATTGAAAGTAATACTTAATAAAACAGCCATAACTTTTGTATACAGACTCCGTTTTCGACGTTCTATTACTCGTTTGAAAGCTAATGAAAAGTTACATCCGAAAATCCATAAGGACAGCTTTGATTCATTCGGGAGGCTCCAGAAAAGTGAAATCTCTAAAAAATACTGTTTAGGACCTCAAAAACGGCATCTGAAGTTTCCAAACCCGTCGAGCAGCTGAATGGGCCTTGGCGTGTAATCTTCTCTCATACCTAAGTTCATACAAGGTGCTAGAAGTCAATTTAGTCTATGTATTGAAGTCTTCAAGAAATTAGTAGAAGAAAAAAAATCTAGAAGCATCAAGATTTACATGACTGAAACCTTAACTAGCCATCCATCAATTTCGTAATTTCAGATCCAAGCATCAAGAAAAAGAGGGATGGGGATCAGATGGGGGATATCACCGGCAATGAAGGAGAGGTGCGGTAGCATCACCGTTGTGTCATAATGGTGACATTGTACAAGACACTCTTACGGCACTTACGACAAGAGTGTTTTGTGCAGTGAACCGTGGCGTCATAACCAGAGGCGAAGGAGCTCACGGCAGTAGTTGACGTCATCGAGGGGATGGGGCGCTTCGGTTTGGAGAGGAAGCAGGAAAATAAGGAGTTGATGAACTAGGAGCAGCAAAAAAGGGAGAGGGGGAGTAATAAGGGGCGAGAGGTGGGAAAAGACCGGTGCCTGCCGTTCGACGCGGAGAGAATGGATGGGTGAGATCGAAATCCTGAGATAGATGCCACAGATCGGTGATGTGTCATTATCACAGATGGTTCAGATTAAAAACCGTCTGTGATGTATGAAATCACAGACGGTTTTTAATCTGAACCGTCTGTGATAATAGCACAGACGGTTATTAACAAGAACTGTCCGTGATAATTGCAACATTGACGGTTCTCTGGAATCGTCTATGATGAGACGTTCAGTATAATTTATTTGTAGTAGTGTCAATTGATATTTAAATGATGTGTTCTTTAAAAGATATATGAGTTGTCCCCATTTAATTTGTTTCATGATAAATAATTTCTTCTCTCTCTTGCATGCAAGGAAGTTGGGATTGGCGATGATCACGGAAGAGAGGGGATGGACTGTGCAGATGCAACGGTGGAAGGAGTGAGATTTGTTGATCAGTGTCAGAGGAGTATAATAACTCCATGTGCAGACAAGGGGCGTTTTGTTTGTTTCCATGGTCCATATTGCTGAACTACCATGGATAAATTTGAGGCTTCAATGTAGAGCATGTCTAGGGTTTACACTATACACATGCACATGCACGCGTGGGATAAATGACCAAAAAAATATAGTGTGCTGATACTGTGGATATTTTTTTTGATGAAATATGTGTGAATATTACTACTGCTGGTGCTGTCACCTAGTTTCTTTCTCTCTCATTTTTGAGGGATTTTTCCTCTCATTTTATTTCAGTTACCAGATAGCCTATCGTCTTAGATGGAGCTCTGTATAATTACTAGCCTTATGTCCAAAATAAAACAAAGAAAGTTATATACATTTTGATCAAATAAAAAAAGAATCTGCCTAATGGATGGGATTCACCGGATATGCCTCCAATTATTGACACATAGCTTTACAACTAGCCACTGACACTACTACAGAAAATCGTATTACAGACGGTTCAGAAACGTTATCACAGACGGTTTTATGAGCCGTCTGAATTTATGGATCAGTAATGATACGAGGTCATGTAATTGAATCAAATACCAATATTAGCATTCACAAATGACCAACATAAATTACGCAATAACGTCCCTAAAATTCGGAGGAACTCTACTGTTTACCACGACGTTTGTATAAAACTCTTGCGTTCTGAACGGAGCCTTAACATGTAGTTACTACCAACCATTGGTCATAGGACATTGCTCTCCCTTAGCTGTCACTTCTGTTCGATATAAAATAAAGTTTTGAGAAAATTCAGTCTATGCCACTGATGTTATCTGGCTTTTGGGTTTTTTCATTGCTTTTTTGTTTTATTAGTTTTATCCTATCGAAATTGTAAACTCGTTTAGGAAATGCCACTTTGGTAAGGTCAAAGCCCTTTGACCAAGTTGAAATGATCCTTTTGCCCTTTCCAATTCACAAAATGTGCCCAATTGCCATTTAGCTCGTGTCATGTGCTGGCATTTCAACAAACACTTCTAGAGTGAGAAAGATAGAGATAGGTCATAGGGAGAACACGAGCGGAAAGGGGGAGAATAAAATGGTAATGGCAATTGTGGTATTTTGAGAAAAAGTGAGTCAATAGTAGCATATTCAGAATAAGTTTGCATTTTCAGTAGCATAAAACGAATAAGGCAAAAAGCAATGTCAAAATCTAAAAGACCGAAAATATCAGTGTCATAAACCAAAATTTCTCTGAAGTGTTTGTTGTTTCCATACCGACCGGTGCACTAGCTTATCAGCATGATCAAATGGGCTTATACCCACCTACTCACTTGTGTACATCATAGCTAGCTTACCAGCCATGAATGGCTCATCTACCAGAATTTACCAAACTCTCTCTTAATTTACATACAACATGCATGACCATGCTTGTTTGATGCATGCAGATGCAAAAACTAAAAATTCAGGGTTTCTTGATGTTAGCGGTTTCCTTTTGAAGAAGATAAAAGTCGTCAATCATGAAGTCATGCAATGGCCATGCATGAGCCCATGAACAAGGTAGTTAGGAAGTAGCTTTCAGGAAACAAGTAGTTAAGGGCTTGACTATTGCAAGGATTGAAAGCTAAAAGACTTATTAACAAACCGATTAAATTGAAGGCTAGAGGGCCTCCCTAATTGACAGCTTTAGCTTGTCTTCATGTTAAAACATTATTTTCCTGCACCATCTTTGTACCTTATCGATCTTAGGAGTTACGTTTCAAACAAGAAGTCTTGCGAGCTACCTATAGCTAATATGTAGCTTTTCGTTGTACGTACGTTCCATGATTCATCAGCACGTTTCTGAACAACCGGTTCATCCCATTACACATGACTAACTAGCCAAATTAACCGCTGTCTAGACAATTACAGCTAATGAACGACCATCATAGCTCTCTAGCACTGGGTTGGACCTGATATGACAATTAGAGAAGTAAATGATGCCTACAAATTTAATCTTCTAAAAGGTATTTTAAAACTTTCACTCCACTAACTATTGAAAGCTAGGAAGATCAGATTTACTCACCAACAAAGCACTCACAAGGCACGGAAGCAAATGGAGTTCAACTCCTCAGGGCTGGTTGGACCGCTATGAGGAAGTGGTTGGACCGGTCGAGCAGACTGACTGGTTTTCGGTCAGACTGTAGGCCTTGGAGTGGTCGGACTACATCCCTAATCCTAGAACTGGAAATCCACTTGAGCTAAAATAAAAATAGTGCAATCTCCAAGATAAAACTCCAAATAATTTAAAACTTTACACACACTTTGCTGAGGATCTCAGAAACCTAATCTATCCAAGGATCATATGGATCTTGACTAAAGTCCTAATCTTTACTCAAGACAAGCAAGATTACACTAAAACTAGACAAAACTAAATAACTTGATATATGACTTGCTCATAGGTCGAAGATATCAAGATGGCTTTAGATGAGTTACCACAGGTCATAGCAAGCAAGAACACTAAAATATTCGATGCCAAAACACTAGGAACAAGATAACACTAGAAGAGCTCCTAATCGAATCAAACCTTGTAACCTTCAAGATCTTGCTATAGCTGGTCCCTAGATGAATAAAATATGATCCTTAAAATATGATGCTTATAAAGCATCTTCATCACTTACACATCCTTGGATCCTAGCAAGATCAAGAGAGAGGGCAAAATACCAGCTAAAACAAGTGCAAAATCAACAAGAGCAAGAACACGTCAATGTATGATGAATAAGATTAATCTATTGTAACTTATAAATGAAAGTTTTATAACTACTCTACCATGGAGGACAGAGCTCTCACACTGCTACAGACAGCCCTATCACAGACGGTTCGGAACCATCATCACAGACGGTTCCTGAACCGTCAGTGTTTAGGTGTCAGTGATAGTTGGTGGTTATCACAGACGGTTCCCGAGCCGTCTGTGATAACTCACATTACAGACGGTCTTTATTACTAACCGTTTGTGATAGACGAGTATCACAGACGGTTGTTTATAAAAAACCGTCTGTGATAGTCTTTTGTAATAAAATTGCCTTGAATTTTGCAGGAAAAAGAAGGATTGTCGGAGTGGACATCACATCTCGGTAGTAGTCGGCATCGTTGAGGAACATGCAAATACAGAGGCAAGCACGACAACACATTTAGATCTATTACAGGATAACAAGCTAGTGAACTCTTCGTGGAACGACGGTGCGGGTGAACAAGACACACTTACCACACTTACAGCTATATATGCTCACAGTGGATGAACTCACGCGTGACTAGTACGGTGGAAAGGTAGATGGGCGTTATTTATAAGGGCCGAGAGGAGGGAGGCTGCCGCCGCCGCCATTCGATGTGGAGAGAATGGACGAGTGAGATCGAAATCACGGTATACGCCAATTATTGGTGACACGTGATTATCACATGCCAATTATTGGTGATATGTGATTATCACGAGCGGTTATTAACGCGAACCCGTGTGATAATAAATATCACTGACGGTTCTTAATACGAGCCATCGTGATGTTTGATTATCACGAGCGGTTTGTATTACTAACCGCTCGCGAAAGTTCGAGACGTTATTAACACGAACCGCTCGTGTTGTTCAGATTATCACGCAGCGGTTCGTATTAAGAATCGTCGCGAAAGTTCACTGACGATTCTTAATACGAACCGTCAGTGATTTCTTAATTATCACAGACGGTTAGTGTTAATAACCGTCTGTGAAAATATCACAGACGGTTGCGAGTATAAACTGTCTGTGAAAGTTTAATCACAGACGGTTTCGTATAAGCCGTCTATCATAAGCTTTATCTCAGAACGCTTCGTGTTTCGATCGTCTAATTAATGTCTCTCGATCATTATACGGCGTCTATATCATTAATGTTTGGGTATACGAAATGCGTGCTAAAGGTTAAATATGCGCGCCTAATCCAGTCTCTTCTACGCACGTACAATATGGCTTCTACTATTCTTGTGATCATCTCCTTCCTCTCATCTGCTCATCAAGAATTGTTCGCCGAACCTTACATAGGCGCCAGCAATTTGCATCTGAGCAGCTTCTCCGCACACGCCCGCTCTCCTTCCCGACTTTCTTGCATCCGCTCGACGACTGATCATCCGCCGTCGACGGAGACGTCTCGCCGCCGCTCAAGAAAGGGAAACAGCCCTTACCTTGGTTCTTCTCCACAATGTGCGCAAGCGGAAGAAGCTTTACACGCATTGAGAGGCGATGGATAGCCTTGCCGATCAAGCGAAACGGCAGATTCTCGAGGAATCTTTTCATGCTATCCTCTACGACATTATGGGCTATGCTCACGATTATTTGCCCAGTGGAGGAGGAAATGCGAGGATAAGGACAATCTTAACGGCGTTCGAGAAGTCGATGGTGATCCTCCAAGTCCCAAAGTCGAAGAAGAAGCGTACGAAGCCCAAAAGATTACAATCTGGGAAACTCTTTACCTGTGTGACTTTTGTAATAAATTTGCCTCTAATTGAAATTAATAAATTTGCCTTTAATTTGTGATCTCTTGTCTCAATAGTTCTGTAGTTAAGTTATTAGAAGCAATGTGTACTTATATATTAACCTCTGATCATGAACAGAATATGACAAACAAAGGGACATCACAGACGGTTCTTGTCAAAAACCGTCTGTGATAGTCTACACAACACAGGCGGTTTTTAATAAAAGTCGTCTGTGATAATTCCAGATTATCACAGACGGTTTTTAATAAAAAAACCATCTGTGATACTCGACCACTAACACAAACGGTGTCCAAATTAAAACCGTCTATGTTAGTGTCAATCACAGACGATTTTGTCAAACCGTCTGTGATGTAGCCGTCCAGTATAGTCTCTTTTGTAGTAGTGTCACCTAAAGCTTCCACCACAATGAAGTCTCTGTCACAAACCCTAATGAATAGATAGCTAGTTGGTTCATGCCTCTAACCCCTTTCACTCATATAGATGGAGTAACCAGCCCATATCTAACTCTAATGGATACTATTTATTAGTACAACCGGGCAAATCCATTAACCCCCACATAGTGGGTTTTACACTCACACATGACTTATCCACACTTCTCAAAGCGCATAAACTCAAACCCGCTAAGGAGCAAGATTCCCATCCATTTGGCCTCCTCAGCATTTACTTGCCCTAAACCACTCTCCTAACGCCCTCCAAGCACTGTGGTTTTTGGTCCCATTGCTATTTCTGGTATTTTGACTTCCCCACCAAAACACCCTCACTTTGACAGTGGACCTCATCTCTTCCCCGAGTCTAGTCCATGGTCATCTCTTCCTTTGTAAGCAATCCTCATGCATGCAATGTGGAGGTTCACCAATAGCTCACACATCAACAAGTCTCTCTGTGTCGGTTCCCTTGATCATGCCTCACTTCTACCGGCCATACCATTCGATGAACTATTGCTCGGACCTTCTCTTCAACATCCTTTGTCTTTTCTGTGCCTTGCTTGAGCTCAATCATGCTACCCAACCTCCTTGACCATACCTCAGCTCATTCCCAAGCGTAGACCCGGTCCACGCTATCAACCATCATTGCCTCCAAGCTTCTCTGCATATACAAAGACCAAGAAATCATTTTCGAACACAAATTCTTCACAACTTGACCCACATTAGTCTAAACATGCTTTATGAACCATAAATACAATGACGTAGGACTCTAAAACTCAACCCATGACTAATTCTCACAAATATTCGAAACCTCTTAGATATTTTCAGACAAAATCGGTCTGACCACCATTGAGCAGCTAGTCGAACCATGCCAGTCAATGCAGTCAAATATTGATAACAGGGGAGCTAGTCAAACTACGACACCCATGCCGGTCTAACCGCTCAACCAAACCTAGTTGGACCGCCACCCGTTGGCCAGTCGCGCACACAAGCGAGTACCTCTCTGGAAAAACCTACCACCAACTAAAAACCGATCGCACCACATCGGCGGTCCGACTACCACCCAAAGCTCAGTCACATTGGACCAGCAGTTAGACCGCCCACCTTGGGCGGTCAGATCACCCCTGTTAGGCAGCAACTCTCAAAACTTGCAACCATTCTCAAAATCAAACCTTAACTCGACACGATTGCTAATTATTCAACACAAATGAACCATGGACATTCTCGATATGGTTCTTTACACTTTAAAAAGTCTTGAGAAGTGAAACTTGAACCCATTGTACTAAGAAGTAAGTGGAAGGTGATCTTTATCTAAACCATACAGGGGTTTATGGAGATGATCATCAAGTCCCTATCCCTAGTAATCTAATTTCCAGCTGCATTTTCCATGCTAGATTTATTATATGAGTACAAAATAAATCAAATTCAGTTTTCAACTACATGACATCCTTTCATGTATATTACTCATTTATTTTTCACAAGCATGCTTGGAATAGCATGCCTGTAATTTCACGCATACATTTGGGCCATAGATGTTGGCCTGCATGGGTGTTACTAAAGCTTCCAACCAACGAAGACTACTTAGCCACAACTGAAAAAATCATATTTTTTAATCCACAACCAAAATTAGGTTCCTAATCACAACTTAGCCAGTGCCTTTTCCTTTTAAAATTATCCTAAAGACTAATCAATCACTCTTATCTGAATCTTCAAACAGTGTAACACATTGTACACAGCAAGTTTGCAACAAGTCGAACAAAAATAACCTCTTGCAGTGTAGGATAGGGAGAGAGTATAGGAAAAAACAATGAACTAAAACTGAAAAGAGTCATATCCATGTGCACAACATTAAGTTTGGTAGTGTTGTATGAGAGGGAATTTTTGGGAATTTCTCAATTTGTTTTATTAGAGAGAGAGGTGTGGGTCCTGGATGGAAGAGGTAGGGAGAGGAGATAAGGCCTTCAGCTTGGACGGTTTGGCCACATGCGTGAAATAAAGATCATGTTGATCCCTACTTTGGCATCTCCAGCGATTTTGCCATGGTCCTTGGTGGCACCGCCCTTGTCTCCTTCCTCTTATATCCGATTAGCCTCTTCTCTCTTTGGTAGATCTAATCACCATCTTTCTTCTCCACCGATTGCTTTTCCCGATTGAATCTAAGCTCTTGCTGAGCTCTTCTTCTTGAGTTGTTGTGGTGGTGTCCTCGGTTTGGTCCTCTCCTCCTGCAACTTGGAGCCCTGTCATCTTATTGTCCTCTCAAGTGGATGCCGACAGTTCTCTAAAGAAGGTGGAGCCATGAAGTATTGGGCCTAGGTGGCTATTGTGCTAATGATTCACCAGGCATCTGGGCTCCTTCCGAGAGGTGGACGTGCTACGGTGGTAGTGTGAGGAAGTGCTATGATTTTCAGCCTCTGTTGGTTGTGGTTGGGTGTCGGCTCTGGTTCATCCGAGTGCTTGCAGGCACTCGATTAGTACTGTGTCTTTTGCAACATTCTTTGAACCTCGACTTCGCATGCTTGGTGGATCCTAGTACGTGAAGGTGGCTTTGTATCTCCGATAACCACATTAGTTATTATGGTTCAAGTGGCGGAGATAGGTTTTTTGGGTCAGTGTTGTCCTCGACGTGCCTAGTCGAGTTTCCTCTAGATAGCTTTGAGTGCTATCTCGATTATGAGTACTTCTGGTGCCTTTCGGTTGATTGTTGGTTAATCTGTCAGATTGTGCCATACTAGTGTAGTTTTATATTTGTTCTACTTGGTTGGTTAAGCACTAGTTGTGGGAGAATTGGCATAATTATCAGTGAGCTCGTGATTTCTCGATGAGGATTAGGCAAAGTGAAATAGTGTGACAATGTAATTGTGTTCTAGCCTTTGAGTTGTTACTATCATTATCTCACTTTCGGCTCCGTTGGTAGCTGGCTATTTGTTGTCTCTATTAGAACCATTAATCATGTGTAGATAATTAACTAGCACTATTACACAAAGGCTAATATTGGACACCTTGTCACAGACGGTTGACCAAAACCATCAATATTAAATACAATCACAAATGGTTTTGGTTTAGTGATCATTTGTGTTACTAGAAGTATTAAAAACCATCTATGAAGAGATAATATCGTAGATGGTTCATGTTGAAAACCGTCCATGAAGATCACAGATGGTTATTAATAAGAAATGGCTATGATATTATCTCTTCACAAACAGTTTGTATTAAAAACTATCTGTGATATTTCATCGCCTAATTTTTGCCGCTCCCTTTATTCAAACTGTCAAACTGAAGTGGTGTCGTGACCTCTGAACTATTGATCGGTTCCACTACCCAAATGCCCTTATATATGCTACCCACACACCTCTCCCAAACACTCCAAACCGAAGCGCCGCTTAGCTAACTCCCCCAAACCAATCGAAACATTGCCTCCCCAATGACGCTGACTACCTCCCCGAGCTCCTCCGCCTCCGGTTGTGACGTCACGATTCACTGCATAAGGCACTCTTGTTGTAAGAGTGTCTTGTGCAGTGTCACTGTTGTGATACAACACGAAGATGCTGCCGCCGCCAGCCTCTTCTTCATCGTTGGTGATATATCCCTCACCCCTTCTCTCTATTCTTTGATGCTTGGATATGAAATTACGAGCTTGTGACATTGTACCACTTTACTCTGAGAACTTGCATTTTACTTTCTCAGCTCTCTTGTCTCCATTTGCATCGTAGGTTGTTTCCTCCGTTTGCTAACAGAATTTGCTGATGTGACACACATGGCTACTAACAGACTAGGTGCATACAACCACAGATTATGACCGCGCGCCTACGAACATGGCATAGGACCACGGCTTAGGACCATGGCATACGACCATGGCTTATGACTATGGCCTACCAAAGTAACAAAACAACAACACATACAACCTAAACAACGAGCCACCAAAGACATGGCGCCAACCATAAATAGGCCTGCTTTGGTTCATCTGCATTCTCTGATTATGCTGTTTGACAGCACAATTATAGAATGTTATGAACTGAAGGAGACCTATTTATGATATCGCGAGAACGCAATCAAAGACGGTTTTTAACTAGAACCATCTGTGATAATAGACTATCATAGACGGTTTATAGTAAGAACCATCTGTGATAACTGTTATCACAGATGGTTCTAGTTAAGAACCGTTTACGATTCAAAAACCTTCTGTAATGCCCTGAGGGTATTACTGATCCATGAGCATAGATGGTTGAGGAAACCTTCTATGGTGACATTTCTGAACTGTCTGTGATGAGTTTTTCTATAGTAATATAGGTGCTATTCATTTATTGCTACTTGCATATTAATCAAGCTTGCTAGGTACTTTGCATGTTAATTATTATTTTGCTGCTAATTATGTTGTTGATTAATTATTTAATGGAGTAGAACAGCCTTGTGTCACTGTCACACTATTAGTGATATAGAGGCCTTTGTGTCGAGGTAGTCTTGTTCCATCAACAAGTGCAGCCGACATCTGAGAGCAATAAAATTTAAATTAAACTCAATTTGAGCATTATGTTAATTGAGTTATGTCTATCACTTGCTCTAGTTGATATAATTTCGATTATACATGACTTGAGAATAGATTATTATCATGTGATAATTTTATTTATGTGCTTGTCATTATACTTTTCTTGGAAACATATAGTTATTATAATTATTAATTCTAGAATTAGGGCTAAGTTCATATGAAATCCACCTCTTGGGCACCTGGCCTAAACAATACAAAAACTTCATGTTCTTCATGTTGGAATATGGGTAAGTTACACTAGCGCAGATTAAAGTTTTTCTATCATATAAATCAGAAAGCCATACGGGTAAGAGATCATAGATCGTTTCCAATAGATGCACATTGTAGCAGAAAGTAGAGTTGAAGCAGCTGGTTCAACGTAGCGCGTCTCGATTTAATGGAAATAGTTGATCATTCTCTAGCCAATCGTCTTCTCCTTGCGATCGTCCTGATTAATGCCATAGTCACAGCAGCATCTCCACCAAAGTCCATATGTCCAGGGATAAAACGCCATTCGTCGGTGTGCTAGCACCAACATGCACAGTAGAGGTTTTGAGAGGAGACGGCTAAGATTTTGATGGGTATGTCTAAGGATCCCCTCCTCAGCCCCACATCTCTCTTAATATATAGCCTCCAATCATATTCTTATCCAACACGAGTAAAGATTGTATTCCACTTGGAGAGCTACTAACCAAATCCTTATCCAATACTAATAGAAATCATAACCTACTCGAAAAATAAGTTGAACCTTTATTGTTCCAACCCGTTAAGTGTGTGACCTTGTAGGTTCATGTATATTTGACCATGGCCCGAAAACTCCTTTCCGGTCCACAAGTCAGTAGTGGTCCCTAGTAGGACACATCGACTCCCAAACATACATAAAGATCATATCGGACAAACATATATAATGCTCATATGCCGATCCCTTTGCATCACGATACCAGATCGAACTTAAAGCGAGAAGTGTGCTATCCTATGATAGTTTGATTCTTTACTCAAACATGTATTGGATTACACAATTGTGATTGACCCTTTAACCACATTCAGCATGGCCATGCACTTTCTTAATCCAACAATATCGAGGGACCCAAAGATATCTATCTCGTTATATATGATGAGCAAATTCCATCTTAATCGCTCATATTCTTCTGCATGTTTCATAGTAAACCTGAAAGCTATCTTTATGAGCATCCAGTTACGGAGTAGTGTTTGGCAACTCTTAAGTAAGCTATTACACATGTAAAAACTATTACTATCGTGGGTCTAAGTATCTAACACACACTATAAATGAGACCAATCGTTGACATTTAAAAATATAATAATTCCTATATTATCTCATGGGAGGTCAATCTAACAATATGTTCTCTAATATGTGTCCATATTATTGATTTGATATCCTCATATCCATGATCTGTAAAATATCAAAACAAGAATACAGAGTTCCACAAACAAATCACATACTTGTTGATGAATAAAAAATATTTATTTAAGGGATAAAATAATATATTATTCAAAAGATCATAAACATAAAAGTGATATAATATCTTCATAATTACCTCTAAGGCATATCACTAACACTTGCACCCGTGTATCCATGGTTTATAGAATATTCCTCAGCCTTCTTGATCAAAAATTGCAACAAGTTGGGAAATCTTTAACGAAACAATCCAAAAGATCAATGAATTTAGAAGCCAATGTTCTCCAGTATTTTAATTCAGGAACAATAATCCAGTCTCAAATGAGAGAAGTCTTGGATGTTCATGTACGTTACCATCAAACAACCGATGGTTTCAGATTTTCACATACCAAAACTAGATTGCTTCCTGAAGGCTCGTCGGTCCTAGATCCCAACTTGGAAGAGAGACCAAACAAAAACTAGACTGTTTTCTGCCAAAACTTCGAAAAGACAACTCATGGTTTTATATATGCCTTTCCCAGTACTAATTGATTAGCACAAATCTATTGTACATTGGCATCCTTATTAAATAATTGCAAATGGTTTGCACCGTTAAATTCGTCCGTGCACCTGCTAGTTTTTCTAAAACTGTAGAGCTTTGGAATCCCTAGTTCCAGTTGGTAAGTACCCGATTGATATAATTCTCATATGACGTACTCATTTCTCCTCAAAATTAAAGTAACGACACACACCTTAATTCTCATATGCAACATGACATGTGGTTCATGGTGCGCTGCTCACATAGTTAATTTTAAGCGAGGATATGGTGCCAATCCTCGCAGGGCCGCCCTGAGGGGCGGCGGGCGGCGCCCGGGCCCCAAAATCCAAGGGCCCCCCATAGTGAGTATATACATGCTTCTCGATTTCCATCACGTTGCAAGCACGAGTAGTAAATTTACAATTCTTTCAGTGGTGTTGATTTCTTACAATGCTAATGCCATGGTTCTGCGCTTTGAACAGGAAAACAAGCAGGTGGAGATGATGACAGATGCCAAGGAGCACAAGCTGAAATCCGAAAGCTTTGGCCATCTCATGCTCTGCATACAGATGAGAAGATGAATATATACTACTACAGGAGTTCAAATCAACAATTGCAAAAAGAAAAGATATGTCATTTTACGTTTTGAAATGAACTTTTCTCTGACACTGCTACCTTCTATTGTTTCAGAATAACCAACGCTACAACAGGCAGTTATTTCACTTATTCATTGAGCTAACACAGTTTATATATTGAGAAGAAATTATTGGATAAGATTGATATCAATACCATCATCAATGACTTCGCATCTAGAAATGTCAAAAGAAAATTTTAAGGTAATATCTATAAACTCTTTGATATGATTTTTTCTTTAATACATAACGCATTTTAAGTGTTTGTTGGTAAAATTTTATATATATATATATATATATATATGTGTGTGTGTGTGTGTGTGTGTGTGTGTGTAGATTTATATTTCGATATTTATACTAGGGCCTCTATTTCTAGTTTTGCCTCGGGCCCCTAAAATCCCAAGACCGGCCCTGAATCCTCGCAATGTGGATAATAGATTCTTTTAAAAAAATGATCGAAAGGGCTATTTTCATGTTTAGTTTTTAGATTGTTAATCATGCCCAAAAAAACTTTCAGGATGCAAAGTACAAATTTCAATAGGCCAGGGTTTTTTGCATGACATTACACTATCGTGTCGGACTGTCTGTCGGAGGTTGATTCGTTGGTGTCATCTCATCTCACCTTGCAAGTCGTTTCATGGAATGAGCAACGGCCAGTTATTTTTGGCTAAGATTTATGGCTTTTGACTATGGTTTGTAATTTTTGGGCTGTTTATATGAGAGATTACAGAGTAACTGAAACTCACGTGCGATTTTTGTCAATATAAATGAAGTTGGTATAGTATGTACTACAATTAACTTAGTAGATTCTATCTTAAAAAGACACTTCATTTAACTAAAAGTTGAAAAAGAATAGGTCCGTACACTGACAAGAAGTTCCGTATGAATAATGGATGCTTCACCTACCAGGCGCTAATTGGCGCATGACAAGAACCTATATATGTAGCTCACATGCATGTCCCCGTTAGGTCGTTTCGTTTTCTTTTTGGTTCCTTTTCTCTTATCCATACAGGAAGTTAGTACAGTTGGTCTATTTCTTGAACAATGCTGGATTGTGTTCACTGAAGAACCTATCTGGTGAGAATTTGTGAAGTCATGATCATATAAAGATGCACTGTTTGCATGAGAGGAGCTGCATTCGTTGGATCCTGTATGTAAAACGATACTGTTCGCGCACCTCTCACATAATACGTTCAGCGTTCTCATGTCCACTCGGCCAAATAATTTCGAATGGTTGGTGCTCTATCTAGATATATTCTAGGATGCATGTGTGCAGTTGCAAGTTGAGAGCATAATTCAATCCCAAGACGTAGGCATTTGAGCATGTATCTTGTTCTTTTCCATTCTGTTGCCGCTGGTAGGTGCTCAAGCGATTGATGAGAAAATGCACTTTATAAATCTGTCAATATTGGTCGCACAACAATATGATATTCTGCAGGACTGCAACAGAAGTCTTGTCAGTTGCAATGCAAAATGCAGGTCCGAGTAGTTAAACATAAGTTAGAAAAAAGGAATGGTTTCACAAAAAAAAAAGGACATCATGTTCTGTCATAATCAAGATAGAGCGGTATGGGAGAAACTAGTTTTAATTTGTCCCAGTATCTTTTGACAAGATTGCAATCCAATCCTTTGTCATGTATCATCCAATTCAATAATTGATTATTTGTTAAATGGAATATACTCTGATTGGAATCCAAGTAGGGCAGGTACAAGCTGCCCGGACCACCACTACGAAATCCAAGAATTAGATTATATATAGGATCTAGGATTGAAGAAAAAAATGCAAGTTATAAGCCTCAGATGGTTAGATCATTAGCTTCTTCAGGAGCTCGAATCCGCGTGATTAGCATATCCCAATCTGCCCTAGGATAACCAGTTGCGACAAGCGCAGCGAGTGCAGTCTTCTGTTAGGTCTACTGGTCCTACAACTACAAGAGAACGTGAGACTATCCCCACTCGTTTCAGCTTCAGTTTTTGGCTTCTGATTTATTTTTCATTATTCGTAAATTTCGTCTTTTTTTGAACTTTTGGCTTTCTGGAGCTTTTTTGCCGGTTCTTTTTTCTCGTATTCGTTTGCGTTGTCCGTGATGAGCTAGTATATTTGTTCTATTTTTAAATTTTTTAAATTTAATTACGCTAAATAAGCCACCTTTAGCTACAGTGAAATTTCAGCCGCTACAATGCAATTTCAGCCATAAGCCACAGCTTTTCATCTCAACCGAGTGGGGCCAAAATTCTGTAGCAATACTGGATATAGTTTATGCCAGATTGATACGACGGTGCCGTGGAATTCAAGCCAGAATGACATACATTGAACTAGTAAGCTTTTATAATGTTCTATTGCCTAGAACTTATCTGATTTGTGAATTTAGATCACCACATTCATATTAATTATCCTTACGCAGAGTAAGAACACAAAATATGGCTAAGATCTTTTTGACTTTAAGTCGGCTTATACTTATATTGTCTACAGTAACAAGCTTTTAAATGATGTATTTTTTAAAAACAGGGTCAATAAAAAGATTATAGTAAAAAGTATATTAAGTTCAGCTGTATTGGCCAAAATCACATACGACTATTTTCTTATGTGTACTACCTTTTACTAACAAGTAGAATTCAAATATTTAAACTATAAGTTATCAGCCTAAAAGAACCCATCCTGTAACAGCCTCCTCCTCCCACCCGCTCCTCCTCCGTCTCCGACAGCCTCCTCCTCCCAAAGGAGCACAGTCTCCTCCCCCCCACTCCTCTGTCCCCTTGTCTCTCTTGATGGCCTCTCTAGGCACACGTCCGGCTACCATTGGGCGTGGTAAAGCTGAGCGGTGGCTCGACCTAGGCCCTCCCATGTCGTCTGGTAGCCTCGCCTCTGGAGCTAAAGCAAGGTCGCCTTCCTCCTATGTGGTGGTGCTTGTGGGCACAGCTCCAATGTTGGCACCATCAACGGTGAAGTGTCCTGGCTATGGCAGCGCCCCCTCCGGTGTCCCTACTCGGTACACCTCCCCCCATTCGCGCTTGGTAGGCAGGATCGAAGCACTGCTATAGGTCGATGAGGGCTAGCACGTTGTCAAGAGCAGGCACCACTGATGGCGTGTCGATCAGCAGTCGTTGGCACCAGCAAACCAAAGGAGCGAGTTATCTGCTGACCTAATTTGTCGTTGCTGGAACTGCGTCGCGGCCAACCATGTCAAGGCTGATTGTAGGAATCCCACAAGATGCAGGTGCTATTGGGCCTTTGGCCATAGCCTCAAGGACTGCAAGCAGCCACGTAGTCTGCCACTTCGGGTCAGAGCACAACAAGACCGCCATGTGCGCCGTTGTGAAGCCCAGCTCGGGCTCGGCTGTTGCCATCCAGCGGATCACTTCTGCGTGCCTACAATAGTTGATTTCAACACCTTGTCCCCTCATGCAGTTGCTTCCAGATCCTTGTCCCCTTAGCCTAGCTCCCTAGGCTCACCTGGGATTGCTGCTGGCTCAGAGTGTTGTCGTGCTGCCACGCGCGGAGGTGTCCAATGAAATCTTCAATCCGCGTTGTGCCTTCTTGTTGTCGACCATCCCGACACACACTTAGACCACGCCGTCTGTGTCATGCCGCACATGACATCGCACGTCGAGATGGAGGACCACCTCAAGCAAGCTCTGCTTTCCTATGTTGGTGGGAATAGGCCACTGGTGTCCAAGGAGGAGGCAGCCATGGCAATTGAGGAGCGGACTAGAGTTCCGTGTTGCAATTTCTCAGTACACAACTTTTGCCCCGAAAACTTCCTCATCGTGTTTGCCATAGAGGAACTAAGGAACCAAGTCACCCACTGCGGTAGGGTAGAATTCTCCCCTTGATGCTCTTCCTCAAGCCATGGATGAGAGAAGCACAAGCACCCAATGTTGCTCTCTTGTTTAAGGTATCACTTGACATTGAGGGGTTGCCGATCCATGCCTGTGTTTGGCACATGGCATCAAGCTTTCTCTCACCGTCTTGCTAGATTGAGCAGCTGCATCCTGACACAGCGAGTAGGCAAGACTTAGCATTCTTTAGGCTGGACGTCTGGACGGTCGATCTAAGCTCCATCCCCAAAGAAGCCTCACTGCCTATTGTAGAGCCAGACGAGGAGACTCCTGACCCCTCTGAGCCGATCTTTGGTCACTTGTTATTGCTCCTCATAGAGAAGTCGCTTGCATACAAGCTCATAATACACTATTGGGAATACGACACCGGATCTACATGCCCAAATTCAATATGACCACTCCGTAGTTCCTACGACTACGGTGAAATCTGAGGATAGAAAGAACAGAGTATTCCGAGTATGAGTGGGAGAGAGATCTTATGTAGTGGAATGATTCCTTTTTCTTTTTTCACTGTCTCTCACTCTGCTTTCGAGTTACATTATGATTTTTATACAGACACTCTGACTTACGACTACTCGGCTTCTGCTCGGCCACTTTTCCCATGCTCCGTTCCGGCGCTAACGACTATTACAGTGCCTACCAACCGCAACTGCTGCCCATACCAAGCAGAGCGTTGACGACTGCTACAGTGACCGCCATATGCTACAGTGGCCACCGACTCTTACAAAGTTGGTCATAGCCGACCACACACATGCTGGTCGATTATGACCACACTAGTCGTAATGACCACGCACAAACTGGTCGTCTGCAACTACATAGACTAGTTGTCTACAACCACACATGATCGTAGCAATCACACACAACATGGTCATAACCGACCACACACAACGTGGTCGTGCCTGACCATGCACAACCTGGTCATCTACGACCACACAACCTAGTTGTGACAACCACACATGACCTGGCGGTCTACGACCACACATAACCTGGTCGTGACGACCACACACAATGTGGTCGAGTCAGGTTTATACAACCACACTCACCCCCTAAACCTGACACAAGTCATGAGGTCTCTGACTCTGATCAGCTCCCGCATTTCACCGAACTTGACTCTGGGAGATGCCTTCATGAGGATGTCTATGCACTGCTCCTCTGTGCTGATGTGCTCCACGATTATTTGCCCTTGTTCCACATATTCTCTAATGAAGTGAAAATGTGTGTCAATATGCTTACTTCTGCCATGGAACACTGGGTTCTTCATGAGTGTGATCACCAACTTGTTGTCTACGAATACAGTTACTGGCTCGATCAGTGATCTGACTTCACAGACTTCTGAGCTAGATCGCTAGGCAAGCTGCATCGGGCGCTGCCATAAACTCTGCCTCACATGAGAAGAGTGCGACCATCCTATGTTTTAGAGAGCTCCATGTGATCAGGCTCCCAGCATGGTAGAAGGCATAGCCGCTCGTGCTTCTCTTATCTTCCACATCCCCAGCGAGGTCACTATCGCTGTAGCCTACTAGGAGCCCTTCACCTCCTTTTGAGTACTTCAAGCCTGAGTTGATGGTTCCCTTCACATATCTCAGGACTTGCTTGACTACCTGAAGATGGGTTTCCTTGGGTGCTTTCATGAACCTGCTCAGCATCCCCACCGAGTACGCCAAGTCAGGCTGAGTGTGCATCAGATACCTCAGATTCTGATTATGCGATGGAAGTTAGTGGCATCTACAGGTACTCTCTTCTCATCCATGCTCAACCTCAATTTGGGTTCCATAGGAGAAATTTGGGTTCCCACAATCTGGCCACCAGCAATACCTTTTTGGCATATGCCGATTGCTTCAGGGTAATTTCTCCCACCTTCTGCTCTACCTCAATTCCCAGGTAGTATGTGAGAAGTCCAAGGTCACTTATCTCATATTCCCTCATCATCTGTTGCTTGAACAAGTGTATGCGGTCTTTTTTTTTCTACCGGTGACGATCATGTTATCTACATATACTCCGACCACCAACAGATCAGTCTCAGAGCTTCTTTTGTAGAAAGCTTGGTCTTGGGGACATTTCTGAAAATCGAGCTCCCTCAGTGTGCTATCCAGCCAGATGTTCCATGCCCTCGGAGCTTGTCATAGGCCATAGAGTGCCTTGGACAGTTTGTACACAAGGTGCTCTTGATTCTCTATGACAAAGCCTTTGGGTTGCTTCACACAAACTTCTTATTGGAGTCTCCCATTTAGAAATGCAGACTTGACATCAAGGTGATGAACCTCCTAACTCTTCTGAGATACCAATGCTAGCAGTAGCCTCACTATATCCATTCTTGCCACTAATGCAAATGCTTCTTCATAATCCATTCCTTGTCTCTACACGTATCCTTTTGCAACAAGATGTGCTTTGTGCTTGATAGGGTTCCCATTTGAATCTTTTTTCAATTTGAATACCCACTTGAGACTGATTGCTTTCTGACCAGTTGGTAGCTCAGTGAGCGACCATATCTTGTTCTTCTCGATCGCTTCTATCTTCATCTTCATTGCATCCTGCCACTCAGATTAAGTTGCCACCTCTTAATAGCTCTGTGGCTCCTCAACTATTAGTAGTAGCATCTCCAAATCGAGTTTGACTGGCAATGCTTCTGTGTATACTTCAGAGAGTGCTCGGTATCTGATGGTTCCTTCCTCTGTTTCTGGAGAAGAGGGACTTGAGAGGCCTTGATCTTCTCCCGAGTATGACTAGCCATCAGACATTGCAGCGAGATGATGGTCTGCCCCTGCTGAGGCTTCCTGATTCGACCGCCAGTTTGTTCCTATTGTTGGTTCTGCTATAGTGAACTCTACAGTCTCTCCGATCTTGCCGCAGCTTGCAGTCTCCTAGTTCCACTTCCTTTCTTTCTCAAAGATCACATCTCAGCTCACAACAATCTTCTTGTTTTGAGGATCATATAGTCGATAAGCTTTGCTTCCTTCTTCGACACCGAGATGAACCAACGACTTGTTTCTATCGTCTAGTTTCCCCAAGTGGACTCTTGGTATTTTTGGATGTGCGGTACACCCAAAGACCCTCACATGCACCAGATTTGGCTTCCTCCCAGTCCAGGCTTCATATGTAGTGACTCCGACCAGTGCCTTGGTCGGAATCCTGTTCAGGAGGTAGATGGCGGGGCGGACTACTTCTCTCGACAGTACGCTGCACACTACCATGGTCTTCAAAAGACTTCTTGTGGTCGCCAGCACCATTCGGTTCCACCGCTCTACCACCCCATTCTTCTGTGGTGAATAGGGTGAGGGGAAATGTCGGCAGATTTCTTCTTCATCACACAATTGTGCAAACTGATTCGAGAGGAACTCTCCCCTCGGTTAGTTCTGAGTGCCTTTAATTTATGCCTAGACTCGTTTTTGACCAGCTTCTTGCACTTCTTGAAGGATACGACTACTTCACTCTTCGACCACAGGGTGTACAGCCACATCATCCGATTGTAGTCGTTGACGAGTAGTAAGAAGAACTTGCTCCCGGCTGGTGTCTGAGGAGTGATCGGACCACACAAGTCTGCATGTATGAGTAGCAAAGGCCGGACTACCTGGTACACCGCCTGACTCGAAAATGGTAGTCAGGCTTGCTTGGCTAGCAGACAACCTTCACAGATCTGAGTAGGATACTCGATCTTGGGGTACTCCCTGTACCATCTCCTTGTTGACCATCAGCTTCATCGCTTGGAAGTTGAGGTGTCCCAGCCGAGCATGCCATAACCACTCTGATTTGGCTAAACTCACAGCAAGGTAGACTGGTACAGCGGTATGCAATAGCGCCTTGTGCAGTCTACTCGCCGAGCATTCAACCTTCATCATGAGCCTTCCTGTCCGGTCGTACATCTGGAGTAGGTTGTCTTTGAGTACAACCTTGGTGCCAACCTCTGTCAATTACCCAAGCTCATGATGTTTTTGCAAATATTGGGTATGTAGTATACCTCGGTCAGTAATCGTTGCTCCCCATTCTTGCACTCGAACAAGACTAAATCTTTACCCTTGATCTGCACGGTCGATCCATCTTCGAAGCTCACTCTCCCAATGACACTTTCATCAAGTTCGGTGAAGAACGAGCATTATCTGGTCATGTGGTTACTGGCTCCATTGTCCATATACCACATTCTGGTCATTTGCCATTCACGAGTTGTGACTTTCTTGTCGCCATCTTCTCGCAAGTCCGGCAGGACTCCTTGCTCATTCAAGAGTACCATATTGCATGGCTTCTCCGCACATACGGCCAGCATCAAGGCTGGCTCATCTTCTTTGCCTTCCATCAGGTTCACCTCCTCTCGGCACTTGCTACGACATTCAGAGGCATAGTGCCCCTTGTTGTCACAGTTAAAGCACTGGATGCGACTCTTGTCTTTGCCGCCTCCAGCCACGACCACGACCTCTGCCCTGGTCATGACCTTGTGGGTTTCCTGTGCCTTGACCCCTGTTACATGCTGACGACTCCCTGCTGCCTCTCTGTTGCCACGCCAAACACTCGGTGTGAGTGAGGAGGAGCTGCCCATCGGTGCTGAAGTTACCAACACGATGTTAGATCCTCTCTTCATAGGCCTTCAGGCGCCCAATGGCTTCCTCGAACGGCATTGACTTCAAATCAGAGTACTGCTCGATTGAGCCGACCATCGAAAGAAATTTGTCAGGTGCCGAGTCAAGGAGCTTCTTTACGAGCACAGGGTCCTCTAGGGTTGAGCACTACCATTTCTTCTTCCTACCTTTCTCACCTCCACCCCTCCCTCTTCACCAAAGTCCGACTCTCGAGCACGAACCGAGAATAGCGACCCAAGTCCATCTCACTCTCGAGCACGGATCAAGCACAGCGACCCAAGTCCATCATTTCCTTCTTGTTTGGGATATAAATTGGGCTGTCATTGTTTGGTGTGGACTCACGTACGAAATCAAAGCATCAGTGCCGCATTTTCGGCAACGAGAAGCTTCTAATCTGTAGGAGAATGCCATGGATCTGTGCGACAACTGAGCAGAGATCGAGCCGGAGACGAGCCGCAGCTAGGCACGAGCGGATGACGTCGCCGGATGGAGACAACGTCGCTGGAGACAAACACGGTGTCAATACGTCCAGTGAGTATGTCAAGTGGAGCGCCGCGGATCCATGTGTCGCCGCCCGCCGCCCACGTGCGGTTCTGCTGCCCGTGCGCCGCCAGAGCTCGAATTCAGCCATGGTCGTGGCAGTCACTATCAGTTCTAGTCGCCTGAGCTCGAATCAAGCCCGTGCTTGTGACGACCGCAAATACGGCCTCCACGATGACGACCACGGCCCAACTCAAGATCCATCCTTTGCGACGACGGCACCAAACGAAGACGGTTTTTCTGCTGACTCAAATATCCACGTGTTGGCCAGGGTGCATCCAACATGCTAAACCGCCCTGAGAGAGCTCAACTGTTCACACAAAATGGCATTATAACCATTTTTCAAAAAATTTGGCCACCGGATATTTATTTTTGCAAATCTAGCCTTCTCCTTATAAACCTGCAGAGCTCCTCCAGCTTAGTAGGTCACCGGCAACCACATTTAATTAGTGTGTATGTTTAATTTATGCTAATCACATTTAATTAGTACTAATTATATTTAATTAGCACTAATCATGAAAAATAAGATCACTACCATAGTGGGGCTTGGTAAGAGCAAGTTTAATAGAAGAGTTGACTGCTACCTCTAGGACTAGCCAAATAAGCAAAAAGAGTACACGTGGCTCATGGTGGAGGTAGCTAATACAATAAGTTGAGTAGAGGTTACCTCTACTAAGGGCCTGTTTGGATCCACCTGATTTTAAGAATCGACTTTTGAAGCGGGTGGGATCCAAAGCAGACCGATTTTGGGGCGATTTTAAAATCTACATACCAGCATTCTTAAAAACCAAGAAGTCATTGATACCCGGCTTTTGCGGTTTTTGGCACAAATACCCATTTACCCTCATTAAAGACCACGCGCAGACGCTTCCAATCATAAATGTAAGGGTATAATAGTCTATTAGCACCAATCATAAATGAAACTAGCTTTTAAAAACTAGGGGATCCAAACACCCCATCAGTTTTTGCTTAGAAACCAGCTTTTAAAAACTAGAAGTAATAGCTGGTTTTTAAGAATCTGAAACTGATCCAAACAGGGCCTAAAGCACTCAAACATTTAATACTTGCATAAATATATTAGGGGTCACCTCTTGCATGAGGGGCAGCTTACCTCTCTCTCCTCGTATGATGTGCTAGAGGTTACCTCTTATATAAGGGGCAGCTTGCCTCTCTCTCCTCTTTTCTGTCTCTTCCACATAGGATTGTGTTGACGTGGATTTCGCTAGAGGCGACGTAGTCAGCATTATTGTACTTGCTCTAACAAGACCTGCCGTAGTGGGGGCTCAGCAGCAGAGCTCCTGAGCAACTATGGCTCAGCAATTGCAGTTGAGCTCCCTTGGCTCGACAGCACCTGCTGAGCTCTTATAGCACAGAGATGACACGTATGGTCTACCGCGGCTACTGAGCTTGCGGAGGAAGCTAGACTTACAAAAACAAGTATTCAAAAGTCAAATTTAAAAATAATAGTTACAGTGTCATTTATATAAACAATTCACTTTGTATTGGCAAAACCACCGTTCAAAACCTAGCTTGGGAGCTATTTGCTCTGGTTTTAGGAGTTTTGGGTTAAGATAGAGGTTAAGTGGATAGAGCACAATAGATCAGGGGTAAATTGGATTTATTAAAGAAAACAAAACCCACAAACACTGACTGTTAAGACCCAAACTATAATAGGCGCATAATTAAGTAAACCTATATCTAGCCTACAGAGGAGGGAAAGCTAACTTGAGGCTGGAGTGGCCCACCTTGAGTCTTGACCACCTAAAGATGGGCTTGACCAGTTTTTTTTTTGAGGTCCTCGTCTTCTTTTTTTGGTACTGAAACTAATGGCTTGACCAATTTTGCTTAAAGACTATATTTGCAACTTGCAAGAGAGAGTTCAACCATCTAAAAAAAGGTTGGAACTTTTCCGCTCATAGTTAGAACTTCTCTTGTTCCCTAAGACAATTTGTGGCTAAAAACTTGGGGGTGAGAATGTTTTCGTTTGAAGTGACCCTATCCTGACCCGTCGTGCCCAATGGGCATGCTTAGGGTCATGGATTGCTCCACGCCGCGTTCTCTCCTTAGACCCGGGTATCCTTTGGATCATGAGGGTCGCCCCTATTGGTTGTCCCCTGATGATGAGGAGCCTGGCGGCCTTGAAGAACATGTTGCCCTTGCTGCGTGCCGATGCCACCAACCGTGCTTGCCGTGCCATGTTGGTTGCTTCCTTGCTGGCAGACCCGCAACACATCCTCTAAAGTCGCCACCACCAACCTCCCCACGACCATGCCAATTAGTGACTAGATGCTTGTAGGGTGCCCAGCTGGTGGTGTGCATGGCCAAAGGATGTGGGGTCAACCCTGATGGCCTCCCTACAGTCGATGATGGCTTCCACTAGGTGCCCCATGCATGGCCATAGCACCGCCACTTTGCTACTCCAGAACACTAGTTTGTTGGGGTCGATGGAGATGGCCTTCTCGTAGCAGCTACAGGAGCGCGTCAAAGATGGCAGATCGAGTGATGGTAACACATTGGAGGTGTGCGAGACTGTGAGTTTGGGTGAAGGATCGATCAACTCGGTCAGACGAGTGGCATTGAAAGTATCAGGTTTAACCCACTAAACCCTATCTACCCTACTCTATAATACACCAAAATTTTCTTTACTAAATCCACCCCGCTCAACCACCCCCACAGTCATGCCTAATCTAAGTCCACCCAGATTTGTGTACCAAAGTAATCCAACTTCATACAAATGAATGGTCTGGATTTCTTCTCAAGTCTTTTTCTCTTACTCATTGAAAATCCTAAGGTCAAAATCATTTGGATCATGCACATCATTGAACCGCTACCTCTACCCCGCCCCGCGATCACGCCCCCGACGATTCGGATCCTCTGATTCTCCGCCGCCTCCTCCCCTCCCTCCTCCTCCCCTCCCCGCCCGCGCGCCGCCCCTCCGCACCCACAGCGACCGCCCCACCCCCACCTCTCTCGCGCCGCAACGCCCTGCGCCGATTCTCCGCCGCCTCCTCCCCTCCCTCCTCCTCCCCTCCCCTCCCCGCCCGCGCGCCGCCCCTCCGCGCCCACGGCGACCGCCCCACCCCCACCTCTCTCGCGCCGCAACGCCCTGCGCCGAGGCTCGCCGCGCTCAAGAAGCCCGCGTTGTGTCTCCTACTCGCACTCTTATACCCATCTAGGGTTCCGGTTTCATGCGATCTCGCCGCCGCGGCGGCAGGAAACCCTAGGGGCCACTCCTCTCCGTTCGAACCTCAGGTCGCGACCAATGGGCAAGGGCGGGCAAGACGAGGGCAAGCGCCGGGACGGATCCGACTCCTCCGGGTCGGAGCCGGCCACCCCGCGCCGCCGCCGCCTCCTCCTCCCCCAGCTTCTCCACTACGGCCGTCGGCGGGGACTACGAGCCGGCCTCTGCGGTCGGGATGACGCCCGTGAACATCAGGGGCGGCCGACCTCTCCAAGACCGGCGGATGGATCGCCGCCCTCTTCATCTTTGGGAACAAGATGGCCGAGCGCATGGCCTACTGACGACGATCCTGCGGACGGAAGAGGAGGCCGGCGCCCCTCCCCTCCAGCTCCAAGGTAATCCACTCCTCCTCCTCTCGATTCTACTATCCGGCTCGATCCCCGACGGTCTTTGTATTGTTCGCACGTAGGAGCCTCCGTGGAGGCGGCCACGGGCGACCTCACCGGCTGGCAGGAGCGGCATGCCGTGCTCGTGCTCTCCAAGGCCAAGGTATAGGTTCCCACGGATCTCGTCTTCTATCCCAAAGAGATGGTTCTGAACTGTGAATTGCTTCGTGTAGGAACTCGCCAAGAGCTAGAGCACGAGGCAAAAGCCACAGCCCCGACGTGCTCCGCGTCCACGGCGGTGTCAAACTCTCAAAAGCACACGAACTCTCTCTCGCATCACACCACCTAGGGCCAAGGCGGCGTCCGTTCCGTGTGAGCCACTGGGGGAGCCCGCGGAAGCGTCGAGAGGTCAAGCTTGAAGGCGAAGCGGGATCGCGAGATGGAGCGCAAGGATGTCGGGATCCTCGCCATGGACATCTACTTCCTCCCACTGCGCGCCCAGCAGTCAAGTTCTCGCCGAGCTGTTGTTTTCCCCCCATCTTCGATTTGTTGTTGTTGTTTTTTCCTGCTATGATGCCATCCTGTGTGTTGCGGTTGCTGCAAACGCGGCTGATCCGAGGCTCTGGGCGTCCTAGCGTGGAGATCACGGATGATTTGTTTCTTTTTAATCAGAAGTTTTACCTTTTGGGTTAGTTTTTTTGGGGAACTACCGCGGGTGTTTATGCTAGATGGGTGAAATTTTGGGTTTAGGAGGTAGTTGAGATCGCCGCGAGTGTAACTGTTGCAAAAATTCATACCTTGATTGGTGGTGCTATCGCTGTGTAGATTTGTGGATCATTAGCGGTGAATTCTTTTTCTAGAATATTTCAATCGGTTCAGCTCCAATATAATGTGAGATGTTGCATGTGTCTGATATTTCGTCCTCCCGAGAGCGAATAGAGGATGACGTTTGATGTGGCATTGGATGGGTTGTGTCTATCAGGAATGCAGAGATAATGTGCTGTATTGGTTCAAGATTGTTTCAGCTAATTGCTCTTTTAAAATAAAGGGTCGTTAGACTTGGAGTTGGATGTTGATGCATTGAGCAAATGGCTGCAGGAAGCGTTGGAGGCTCATGATGGAGCCAGCAAGGGCAAGTACACAATTGGTCTTGGGCAAGATTGCATGGCTTTTTGCAGCGAGGTGGAAGATGTCATATCTATGAGGTATATCCCTTGTAACCATCTCGAACAAGTACCCCTTTTTAACTTCCTTCTTTCATTGGAATTACACGTCCTAATGGGTAGAATTTAGGAAGCTATTATCATGAAGACGTAATTGTTTTTCATGCAATGCTCTATTTGGTATGTGAATGCTCAAGAACGAAAGTTGTTTCAGCTTGACAGTTGTCACATCTTTGCTGAAAAAGTACAACGTCGATCCGAAGCTAATTGGCCGCCTAGAGGTTGGTAGTGATCCCCTTCTTCCAGTCTGTGGCCCTCCCAAAGGAGGCCACCACTGTCCAGAAGTGTTACCTTGAGCTGGCCAAGCAAGTGAGGGCAAAGCTCAGCAAGGTGGATGGCTACTTCAACAAGCTAGCTGACTCCATGGTCACTTGGATCGAGGCCTCTTGCATTGTTCTGTAATTATGATGCAAAGTTGAGCTGTACATTCTGACGCTCCTTTTCAGCAGATCCCAGATGAGAAAACCGGAAACGACCGAGTAGACGCTGTTGTGGTGGATGAGGAGGCAATTGGTTCTATTGACAGGCCAGGATGTGGGGCGAAAATTCTTCGGGGAGACGGTGCGTGGACCAACACATAACAAGAACTAACATGAAGAATTCACTGGTATGGTGCTTGATGCCTGACAAATTACAGTAACACCGAATAATTACCTTATTATTCAACAGTACAAAAGCAGTTAATTCCCAATTATTTTCATATTTGGTTTGTTGCGGGGTCATATGTTATAGCCTTCTAGGTGAATACTATACATTGAAATGGAAGATGTAACCTGCAACTTGCATCGCTTCCTCTAATATCTGCTGTGACGTGCAGGAAACAAATGAGGGTTTGGCCGGGGAGCTTGAAGATGCATACAGGCTGTCGAGAATTGTTAGCTTGTAATTAATCTGACCAACTTCACACATATCGTGTAACATGTCTTCTCCCACACCCACTTTCCTATCTAACCAAATTTTCTGTGATTTATTTTATTTCTGCTGAGTTCTGACGAGCAGGTCTAGAGCGCCATCTGCTGTAATCCATGTAAACAAGAGTTGCCTTTTTCATTGAGCAACTGCCCTGCTTTGTAAACTGTTTCCCGTTCTTTTTGATGCTCCACTGGGCACTTCGACTGTTGTTGGCAATGGTGTAAAGGACTAAAGATCACTAATTTCCTGACATAATAAGCAGGCGCCATTTCCCCAGCAACATATGTACAAGTTTGGGATGCTCTGGTAATCTGAATTACAGAGGTTCCTGTTCTAGAGATCCGGTGGGTTCGGAATCTCATATCTCCTTTTTGAGAGGACAGAATCTCATATCTGTTTTACAATTACATAAACAGTTACATTAAACCTATAATTTTAAAGGATCGATTACATTAGCATCTTTACCATTTTGAAGGCCAATCAAACACCATAGTATTGTGACAGTGCTGGGATAGGTGTGCTTAACATGGCTAAATAGGCAATGTTAAGGATGCCAGGGATCAATAAAAGCGGGGAAGGACACAATCAATTCTGGGTTCTGGACAAAGATGTAAGTTTACTTTATGCAAGTAAATACAATTTTTGTCTGCTTTTTATCTGGAGCCGCTGTTACTAATGGATAACCTTTGGCAGGAAAACAACCTCCACTTCTGTACAATCTCAGCAACCCGCAGCTCAATGAATAGTTTCGGGATGCAGCGAACTTGGTATGATCTGAACAGGGGTTTCTCGGGTGACCCAATGACTAATACAGGCATGCGTGACTTGTATTATATGTGATCCAAAAGTGACACTTGAACGAAAGATTAGTGATTGTTGTGTGTCTGTCAAACAAGCTGGAGTGAACTGAGAATATATGATGTCTGCATACTGGAGGCCGTGAAAGAAAATTGCTTAACGTCGGGGAGGATCTGCTGATTCTGATCTGTCGATTGTGAGGTGGCAAACAATTGTGTTACTACTCGTTAAGCGTTAATATATGAGACGTGAATCTTAATGAATTTGATTGTTCGTTTTATTTTTTTACAAATTTTATCTTGTTTTGTATTTTACCGTAGCGTTAGCACGGGCACACTACTAGTGGAGTAATAGGTTCGTGACCCATTTGGCTCATTATTTGTTTGGGCCGCACTACTAGCCCATCTTGCTAAAATTTGGGGTTTGGATTAGTGAGGCAGCTGAGGGCGAAGCGCAGGGGACAGCGACATCGGTGGCTACCAACAGCGGCGCGCGGGTGGCAGCGACACGTGGCGTGTGCGGGGCGTCGTCGGCAGCAAGGGGATAGTGGGGTGCAGTCCGAGGAGTGACAGTGCTGGCAGCTAGGAGACGGTGAGGCGCGGCCGGAGGAACGACAGTGCCAGCGGCCTGACGGTGGTGGCACACCGGCAACACGGAAAGGGGCAGTGATGTCAGGGCATGGCGGTGCCAACGGCAGCAAGCGCAAGGGGGAGGCAGCGGCTCACACGAGCGAGGGTGGCAGCAAGGTGAGCACGAGGGAGAAGCCAAAATGGCTTTTGCCTCCTCCTCCATCTGGCCCGTTATTTTCAGACGGGGACCTCAATCTCTACTCTCGTGGAGCATCCACACAAAGTGGACCAATGATACCACAACACTATCTCTTCTCATGACATGCATGCAATGCAAGTTCTCCAGAAATACATGTATGCAATACATGTCATGTCGCAACAATCGTCATTCATCATTCCTCATCATGCATCTAGAAATAGTTAATTTAGCATAACATGGTAAGCCATTCACCATCATTCATCTAACAGCAAACACTACCCGAATTTATCGCTTTACCATGCATTTACCTGGTTAGTCTCGGGAATAATGCGTGGATAGCTCTGACCTGGGACCTCCACCTGTACAAACGTCAACCCGACTCAACACATCATATCGAAACCAGTGCATAAGCGAGCAATGACAACTCTGTGCACATAACCCGATTCTGGCATAAAACGCACGGGATTAAGGACCCATCGCACAAGTACCAAACCCCCATTTTTCTTTTCTTTTTCTCCTCATTTTTTTCTTTTCTTTCTTTTTTTCTCCCTTCCTTTTCTTCTCTCTTCTCTTTTTTTCTTTCCTTTCCTTTCTTTCTTTCCCACCCGAGCTCTCTTTCTTTTCTTTCTCCCTCCCCTTTATCTAATTCAGCCAAAGGCGTCACCCTCCTCATTTCTCTCAGTCGAGCGGCCTGGCGACTCCTAGGTGATGCGGCGGCGCGCAACCGGGATCAGGCGTCGTCGGCCTGGACCTCGCCGTTGACGGCCCCTTCGCCGCCCCTACCTTCTCTTCACCCTCCCCTCTCACTTCTTCTCTCTTACTCTCGGTTCCAGCCGGCCATGGCCAGATCCGGCGTCATCCTGCCACTGGCCGCCACCCTCTCTGACCTCTCTTGGCCCGGCGGCCGCCGGCCTTCACCACCTCCTACATCGCTCCTCCTCCTGGTCCTCTGGCTTCAGGCCGTCAGTGCGACGCCGGCGCCCTGTGGCTTGCGACACCGTCACTGCAGGCGCAGCTCTGCTCGGTGCCCCTTTAACTCCCTCTGCTTCTACGACGCCTCCTGGCTGGCACGACCTTCGCTCGTCACCCTCGGCTCTGACCATGGTCGCTACGCTTCCGGTCACACCACCACCCTCAAGGCTTGGTCGCCTGCACCACCATCCATCACCATCAACCGTCGCCCCTAGCTTCGGCCGCTCCCTACGGGTTTGAGCTCGCCGGCCGACCACCCCTACTACCAGGATGGTTTGCCCCATCCCCTTTCTCTTTGTGCTCTTCATCTACTTTTGCGTGCTATTGTGTTGAGCTATGGGGTTGTGGAGGGAATGTGGACGTACTCAATGGTTGGCTTGGTGTGGGTTCGGCAGTCGTCGACGTCCCCTATTGTCGTCGGTGCCGTCCTCTTGCGCTTGGCCTTCTAAGCTCCTTTGGGTATCCTCTCTTCTTGCCCTTCTCCTCCTTGCTCCCTTTCTTGGCTTCAGTTGGCATCTTGGTGGTTGTGGCAAGAATGGTGAAGGAGGAGGTGATTGATGGTCCTCAGCTATAGACTGGGGCTTATGTTTTTGTCTTGGCTGTGAGAGGAGAAGGAAATGCAGAAACAAAATGAGAGCATGTGGGCTTGCTAGCTTGCTTATGGGGCATGGCCGTGAGACTCTCTTGGCTTTGTGCAATGACCAGGCTGCCCCTCTCTCATCATCTCACTCCCTCTTAAGTCTGAAGGCTTTAAGGACCTTTTGATCCACGGGTGGGCTCTGTACTGTTGGCTTTTTTACTGCGGCAGGTAAGTCAGTAAAAGGTAAAAATAGAATTTTCTGCCGGATGATGAGAACCCAAACTCAAGACAGTGCCGACCGTCCTTGAACGATCTGAGAACCTCAGTGAGCACTACTTTTATTCGGCATTCTAAAAGCCGATGGGTCTGACGGCAGAACTCTACTTTATTTCCTTTATTCTCCTTTGGATTATTTCATTTCTCACTTTTCTTCCCTTTGCATTTTAGTGGTATTACATCCTTCTCCCATTTCATCACAAATGTCTGTGCTATTATTGGAGTTTTCACGGTGGGAACATGTCTTTGTTTATATTTTCATATTTCTGAATCCATCAAGTATACATGGGTAATGAAAAGTAACCTTTAAATTCTAGGTTTTCGGAATACTGGATTCCATCTTTCACAACACGTTAAGGCTGGTCAAGAAGATTGAGCTTGGAAAGCACATTTGAACAATAAAGGTTGATCTTCAGAAGCAGCCTCAAGTTTAGCGGTTGCACTAATTAGTCATTATTTTGTTATACCAGGGTACCAATTTTTAATATATGAAAGAGGAGGGTGTGGGGGCGTGATATAACTGGGGTCCTCACTGTTTTGCTAAATGACTTAATTGGAGTAATGGAACAGTGGATCCTTGTAACTGCACCAGTGCTAATTTCGCAAGTTCATCTGCTGTGCTATTTATTCTGTACTGTTCTGCTGTCCTGTCCAGATTCAGCTCTAAAAGCTCGAAAATGTTGCTGTTCTGATTTTCCGAGTCACGTACGCACCTTCGCAGAATCGTCACATTTGGTGCTTTTGCTCAACTTTTCTTGATCTCGTCCAGATCTGATAGTCATGGAACCAAGCTACAGTTATTTCCTGCATGGCTACGGAACATCCAAATGTTATTACCTGTATGGGGTGGCCACTATTGCAGTTTATAACACATATATCTCAGAGTTTCTGACGACTATTACCAAGATATGTAGAAATTATGTTCAGAAAAAATATATGGAGAAATTTTCTCCAGGAACTGCTTATAGCGTTCTCGAAGGTACCATAAGGTCTACAACGAGTGGTACAGCACCTATCCAAGAAAACTTTGCCTGGCCTTCCCAAAATCGTAAGATCACCTGAATTCATAGTACTGTCCATTTGTCTGCCCCCCCCCCCCCCACCCCCCCAAAGAAAGAAAAGAATTTGCCGGTCTTCCAACGGTGTGCCGTCCTCCGTCTGCGGGCCTCGCTCGTAGAAGCACGACGAACAGAGTCGACATGCAAGAAGTCCAGATGGACGCATCAGGTGACATGAACCGTGGAGGCGCAGTGCGAGCTGCTCTCCCTCTTGAACGGGTACAAGACGACGCTGCACGCCACCTCGGCGGCCCCGCTCACCTTGAACGGCCGTAGCGCCGCGGCCTTCCCGGCCACCGCCGTCGCGGTCTCGAACGGCAGCGCGCCGGTGACCACGTCGACCACGTAGAGCTTGTTCAGGACGACTCTAGCCGCGTCCACCTGCACCCGCGCCCCGACCGTCCTCGTCGACCACGCCGGGATCTTCCCCGCCAGCGCGGCGGACTGCCCCACCGTCGTACCATGGTACGTCACCGCCGTGACCACCTCGCCGTACCGGAACGGCCCGTGGTTCGGGTTGTGCAACGTGACCTCGACGGCCAGAGAGAGGTTGAGCTCAGGCGGGAGGACGTTGAAGGCGTTGAGTCGTGTGTCCACCTCCGTCGCCACCACCCGCGGCGGCCGTGGGCGGAGCACGGTGAAGTAGAGCGCGACGAGGGCGACACCGAGGAGGAGGACAACGGCGAGCACAGCGCAGCAGCATATTATGGCGGCCTTCTTCTTGATCCTTGCCATGCTAGCTTGTCAGGAAGCAAGACGGAGGATTTGCGTTTCTTGATACACGAAGGTCATCGTGGGCTTGTGTTATGTAACAGGGAGGTTACATTTAGATTTCAGTTACTTTTCTTTTTTCTGTTTATATATTTTGGTTGTTTCGACATATGCAGCAATTAGTGAATGAATGGGAATGACACAAATACAACCGTGCATTCTAAACTCAAAAGCAACATGTCAAACTGCATTTGTATATAATTGCATTTCTCTGCACGCACTGCATAGATATTGTCTGAAATATTGAAATCCTACTGCAACAAAACAATGTTTGAGGTAGTTGAACAGAATTGTGGCACATGGTAGTAGTTTAGATGAAATGCTGAATAACTATAGGAAAATATTACTTCAGTTATTTAGCTGTAGTAGTTTCTTACAACTATTATACCATTGATTTTCCACAGTATTACTGCATTACTATGCTATAATTGCTGTGGTTAACTACTTATTCTTGAATAAGAGGACTGCATTAGGGTGACTACGGAGTCCTGTTGGAGCCTCTTATTTGGTAGACCTTTTTTTTACTGATTATTTGATAGACTCGATAATATAGTTTGTGTGTTCATCCTAGGCGTCTGTCAAGGTACTACATGTTTCAGATAGTGTACGTCGTTGGTGATTGGTTTTTTCTCAGGGCATCACACACTCTAGGTCGAGGTGTACGGCGACGACACTTAGGGGGCCGTTTGAAACATAGAAATATTAAAATAGTTTAATTCTTATAGGAATAAAAAAATACATGTGTTTCAAACTAGACATAGGCCTGTTCTTTTCAGATTTTGAAAGCCGCTTTTCGACTTTTCTATAGTAACTAACTTTTAAACGGAGTATCTTTTCAAAATAGGGTCTACTAGTTAATTGTATTACATACTATACCAACTTCATTTATATCTGCAAAACCGCACGTGAGTTTCTGTTACTCTCTAATATCTCACACAAACAGCCCAAAAACCACAAGCCACAATCAAAAGCCATAAACCAAAAAAAAAAAACAGGCCCATAAAGTGCGTGTGCTGTGCAGTCTCATGTAGTAATTTTCTCTCCTCCATTCAACCGAAATATGCAGGCTTGTGCATTGTCCGAGGTACGACCGAGAAGTGTGTAGGACCCAGGAGTTTAACTTATTTGCCAACACTCGCCAAACTCTTACGAAAATACATAAAGTATTCTGAGACAAATCAAATGATTCCTTTTCTATTCTCAGATTCCAAGTTAAAGATTTTGATTGCACTAGCAAATTCTTTGTAAATATAAGAAGGACTATACAACTAATAATCTAGACGTGGCAGCTTGTTGTGTGCGAAGTTCACAAACAAGCTTCAACAACAGAGACATACTTGATACTTGTCTTATTCATTGACCAAGCTTGTGCACAAACCAAGTCATAAGATGCATATGTACCGGCCAGCACGTAGATCAATTCCAAATGTACTTGGTTCTTTTGACTAAAGAGCATAATTGGATTCATGTCCTATGATATTTTCTTAGTATATGACACACATGTATATATACTATTCTACGCTCCCGCCATTTCACTCCCAGCCCGGCCACATTATACTACCATTCGACCAGGTCAATCCTACTATATACAAGACACGAACCCACGCCCCCCAGAACGATGGCGTTACATGGCTAGTTGCGCTACAGCTAAGTATGCTTGTAAACTCTAATGACACGTTCAATAAATACGTGTGTACAATAAAACATTTTTTCCTAGCAGTAAATTAAAATATATTTGGATGTAAATATGGTATCCATTCTATGCTCCAGCCACTTCATTCCCGTCCGACCAAGCCTGTTCCCAGACTGAGCGCATCGAGCGCGCGTGACCCGCCTGTCCTCACTCTCACGTCATTCCACCACCTGACCGGGTCAATCCCGACATATATGAGACATGAACCCACAACCCCCAACGACGACGTCACATGGCTAGTTGCACCATGGCTAAGTGTGGAAGTAAACTGTAACGACGCGCCCAATAAATGCATGTATATAGTAAAAGCTTTTTCAACTGACAGTAAATTATAATATATATGGATGTAAATATGGTAGCCATTTTACTACTGTTATATGCACAGCATGGTAATAAAACATCATTAGATGCACGACACACATAGCCATTGATTTTTCAGAGCATGAAAACACAATTTTTTTGCTATAACAACAGTAATTCCATGTAGATATCTTAGTAGATCCAGAATGCTAGTACACATCATCATCATCTGACTCAACACCATCATTCGATTATACTTAGTCGGCATCGTTTCATATATCACATGTGTAACTAGTAGGTATGTCGTTCCACCACTATACCAGGAATCACACCTTTCGCGAGGGAGAAAAACCCACAGGAAAGGGGGGAAACCCACAGGAATATTTTTTTGTGACAGTGAACCGTCAGGCATGAACCCACAGGATAATTCGCACGGGGAAATTGCATTTGCCTGGGCGTCAACCGACAAAAAAAATATTCGCGTCGGCTATCAGCGACGGTTACCGACAGGAAATTTTTTGGCACGTCAGGTTTTTAGTTCTTATTTCGCGTGTTTACCCCGTCAGAAAAATCCGTGAGAAAATTTATTCGCGACGTTCACCGACAGAAAAAAGTGCATCGTGCATGGCCTAAATCTTCATATTCCTGTAACTAGTACCGTCACAAATCCCCATCAGGAAAATTAATAGTGTAGGTGACCAACAGAAAAAATGCAGCCATTCTAAATATGCCTAGAACCCCTTTCTCTGTAGTTGGCCCGTCACAAAATAATCACAGTGAATCGATAGCAAAACCGCAGTAAAAAAATCTAATTTCAAACACAAATTATACATCCAGAATTCAGAACAAAACCATACATATACATTGCAGTTTATAGCACATCCAGAATAATCCATATCAACAAATGGACAGCACATCCAGAATCATACTTGTGACACATCCACAAAGGGACAAAACTTCCAGAAATCAGTCATACATCATAAAAGGCATTAAACCATTGTCTACTTGTCACAACCAGCAGCACAACCAACAGTTTTAGCAAGTCACACTACTACAGAAAAGGTCATCACAGACGGTTTCGAAAACGTCATCACAGACGGTTTTGTGAACCGCTCAGTATTTATGGGTCGATGATAATCGAAGGTCATCACAAACGGTCGGTTTTGGACCGTCAGTGATTATCGGCTATCACGCAGCGATTTTTGAGTAAAACACGCGTGATAGTGATAATCACGCACGGTTTTGAGTTAAAACCGTCAGGATATTTATTATCACGCACGGTTTTTGAGTAAAACCCGCTCGTGATAGCTTATTATCTGACGGTTTTGAGTTAAAATCACTTTGTGATATTTATTATCACGCATTTATTTTTGAACAAAACCATCTCGTGATAATAAGCTATCACGCACGGGTTTTACTCAAAACCGTCGTGATATTCCCTTCAACCCCTAAATATATTTCGTTTATTGGCTAGCCTCGTAAAATGCTAGCCATGCCCTCTCAAACAAGCAGATAATCACGGACATAAAACATATACAATTCACACATCTCATTTCATTTCAGATACATTTCACATCTCAATTCATTTCACAGACAAGGCACTTCATTTCACAAACATAAAGCATCCATTTCGCAAATCAATTCATTGAATTGAAATAAAATATCAATTAACAAATACACAATTGTAGAAGATCTACACTGCATTTGCACTTAGAATTACAATAAAAAATCATTCTGGGCTGTGGAACTCTCCATCTGATCTTACGACTTTACTCCACAAAAACCAAATGAACTCTCCTCGAATTTTTGCAAAAGCCGGCTGTTTCAATGCAGATGTAGAGATGGGCGCAGCCTGTCGATAGGAATATCAACGCGCGCACATATAAAACTTGACATGTATGAAATAAATGTGGAAAGATTGACAAACCTTAGGAGTGGAGATCTTGCTGGAATCGAGGAGTAGTCTCATATGGTGGCACACGTAGTATCCACACGTGTTGCCCGGCTGCTGCTGGTGGCACTGCAAAAAATAGAATGTGTTAAATCAAGTGGCATTACTACTAAGTGTTGTATATGATTAATTAATGTGTAGCTAGCTAATACCCGAAAATTATGATCATGTTTCAAGGGCTTGGCAGCTGTCGTCGAGCCACTTGTTTGTTGAACGTATGTGACGAACGACCTTCGTTATTCGAAAAAGTTAGATTAGTCATTCGGAAGGAAAGAAAGAGTACAATGTACAATGTACTTACCTATCGAGTATTTCGGCGATAGCTGTGTACTTGGATATGTTTTTTTACTTAGAGAATCAAGGTATATAGCCTTGTTCCATTTTGGTATAATTACAATTAAAATCCAATAGAAGTTCTCATTGTATGGCATAAGAACAAATTCCTTATCGCGGTGAGCCAGCAGTGCTTTTGTAATATAGTCCTCGACGAAGGATGCATTCTCGTTGATGGTATCAATGGCGACCAAGCGTGGGTCCAGGAAACCAATTGGTGATTTCGATGATCTAGCTTCGGTCAGCATGAATCTATATATATATACACAGAAAAGCAATAAATTGTGACATATATGGGTATTACGTGAACAGAGACTGTGATTGTACAGACTTACAGCGTCCATCATCGAACGAGTGAGGCGTCGAGAGCGTTGAGCGTGAAAACAGCAAATATATCGTCAAAGGTAACCGGGAAGACACATTCCTGAACTTCGTGCAAGAAATGTTCCGGCTTGAATTTGACCATGATACCTGAGCGCCGTTCTGCCTCTGGTCTATTGGACTGTTCCATATACCAAGTGTGGAATCTTTGGCAACCAAGTCCTAGCTTTGTGGAATCTTTGACAGAGTGTAACACGCAGGGGGAAGGTACATTCGTCCATTATCAGTGCTTGTCGGTGCTAACTCAGGCCTGATGTCCATGTCAGCCAAGTCAAGCCGTGCGTTGACACCGTCCTTTGTTTTATCACGGATGTTCAGTAAGAGACCAATCAAGCTGTCGCACACATTCTTTTCTACGTGCATGACGTTGATGCAGTGCCGAACATCTAGGTACTCCCAATAAGGTAAGTCCCAAAATATTGATCTTTTCTTCCAGGTGTTCTTCTCATGAGCCCTCAATTTACGTCCCTTTCCGAGGACAACATCTAAATCCTTAACCATATCATAAACCTCATGTCCCCTTAAATGCCTTGGAGCTGAACCGTCTTTCTTCTCTCCGTCAAATTATTTCTTCATCTTGCGGTATGGGTGAGCCCTCCGAAGGAACCGCGGTGACGCATGTAGACGGTTTTGCGTGAGTGTCTCAGCCACACACTCTCGGTACCATCTAAACAGTGAGTACAAGCTTTGACACCTTTTGTACTATGGCCCGATAGGTTACCAAGGGCAGGATAATCATTTATGGTGCAGAACAATAAGGAGGGCAGAGTGAAGTTCTCTCGCTTGTATGCATCCCATACCTGCACCCTTCGCTCCACAAGATTTTTAGATCTTCCACCAACGGTGCTAGGAACACATCAATATCATTCCTGTGTTGTTTTGGCCCTTGGATAAGTATCGACAAAGAAATGTACTTTCGCTTCATACACAACCAAGGAGGAAGGTTATAGATGCAGAGAGTCACGAGCCATGTGCTATGTCGGCCGCTCATGCTATCGAAAGGATTCATTCTATCTGCACTCACCCAAACCTTATATTCCTTGGTTCTGCACCGAACTCGCAAAACTCCTATCGATGTTTCTCCACTGCACGGAATCAGCAAGGTGTCTTATCATTCCATCCTTCTTGCGCTCCTCCGAGTGCCAACGCAGCAGTTTTGCCTCCTTTGGATTTGCAAAAAACCTTTTCAAAACGGGAATTATAGGAAAATACCATGCCACCTTAGCAGGAGGTCCTTTCTTCGCCTCTGTTCCCTCGCCATCATCTGATTGATTGTTACGTTTGTATCGGGATGCGTTGCACACCGGACATACATGCATGTTTGCATACTCTTTACGGTAGAGGATACAGTCGTTCGGGCATGCATGTATTCTTTCTACTTCCATTCCCAACGGACAAAGAACCTTCTTGACTTTATACGTGGTTTTAAGCAACTCATTTCCCTCCGGAAGCATGTCCGCTAAAAGACCTAGCAGCGCCGTGAAACTCTTGTCGGACCAACCGTTGCTTGCCTTCAATTTCAACAGTTCAAGCACGGCCGACAACCTCGTGTACTTGCAGCCCGTGTACAAAGGTTTCTCTGAGTCCTCCATCAAGCCACGGAATTTAACATACTCTCTCTCATCATAGTTCTCTTCTACATCGCAAAGCATCTGATCCAGATTATCATCGTGCAACCTATCCGAATCCGAGCTACAATCGACATCAGCCGGCGGCATGTCATTCACTTCACCGGCGATGTCATCCGGGGGCATATCATTCACTTCACCGGCGATGTCATCCACCGGCATATGATCATTCACTTCGCCATGACTGGTCCAACACGTATAATCCTTTTTGAAACCCCTCCAAATCAAGTGCGCTTCAATTTACCCTCAGTTCTTAAACATCTTCAAATTCTCGCGATCGATGCATGGACAGCACATATATTCCACCCCTTATTCAACATATCCTCCTCGGCGGCTCTTATAAAAGCGTAAACGCCATTAATGTACTCTTCACTCACACGGCTCGCGGCATACATCCATTTTCGGTCCTACATTACGTACATATATAACAACTTAGTATTAAAATCTAGATTAACTAATTATAACTACATATATACTGGCCACATTTATTATATTGAGACTTAATTTGCTAGCTCAATTCATATTACAAACACAACAGCTATTATATAACCAACAATTTTGCAAATTAACCATCTTCAATAACCACTCATGGATTACTTAGACCTAAATTGTAATGCAATTAAAGAAAAAATAAATTTTATTACTAACCATATCTACAGCAACCAGGAAAGTCTGAATCTTAATTCAAAGCTCAATCTCTGCGTCTTCCCACCAAATTAACAGGCCTGAAATCGCCTAGCTTCCTCCCGAGTGAAAAAGTGCGCAGCAGTGGCTAGATCTGGATCGAAATGAAGACAGATGCGGTCTGAGCAGCGCAATAAATGCCTTACTCATTATCACAGACGGTTGTTAACTAAAAACCGTCTGTGAATTATCACAGACGGTTTTTAATTAAAAACCGTTTGTGAATTATCACGACGCTTTTAATTAAAACCGTCAGGATAATTCACTTATCACGACGGTTTTTATTAAAACCGTCTGTGATAAATATTATCACAGGCGATTTTGTATAAAAAGCCGTCTGTCATAAGCTTCATGCCAGAACGCTTCGTGTTTCGATTGCCAGAACGCTTCGTGTTTCGATCGTCTAATTAAAGTCTCTCGATCGTTATACGAAGCGTATATATCATTAATGTTTGGGTATACGAACCGTCTGTGCTAAAGGTTAAATATGCGCGCCTAATCCAGGTCTCTTCTACGTACGTCGTACAATATGGCTTCTACTACTCTTGTGATCATCTCCTTCCTCTCATCTGTTCATCAAGAATTGTTCGGCCGGAACCTTACACAGGCGGCCAGCAATTTGCATCTGGAGCAGCTTCTCCGCACACGCCCTGCTCTCCTTCCCCGACTTTCTTGCATCCGTCAGCTCGACCTGATCATCCGCCGTCGACGGAGGCGTCTCGCTGCCGCTCAAGAAAGGGAAACAGCCCTCACCCTGGTTCTTCTCCACAATGTGCGCAATGCGGAAGAAGCTCTACACGCATTGGAGAGACTGATGGATAGCCTTGCCGATCAAGCAAAAACGGCAGATTCTGAGGAATCTTATCATGCTATCCTCTACAACATTATGGATGCTGCTGATCATTTGCCCAGGCTGGAGGAGGAAGTGCTGAGGACAAGGGCAATCTTAACGGCGTTCGAGAATTCAGCCGCTGATCCTCCAAGTCCCAAAGTCGAAGAAGAAGCGTACGAAGCCCAAAAGATTACAATCTGGGAAACTCTTTACCTGTGCGACATTTGTAGTAAATTTGCATCTAATTGAAACTAATAAATTTGCCTTTAATTTGTGATCTCTTGTCTCGTGAGTTCGTAGTTAAGTTATTAGAAGCAATGTGCACTTATATATTAACCTCGATCATGAATGAATATGACAGACAAAGGGACATCACGAGACGGATCTTGTTAAAACCGTCAGGAACATTAATGACGGTTCTTAACAACAACCGCCTCGTGATAGTCTACACAACACGACGGTTTTAATAAAAACCGCTCGTGATAATCTCAGATTATCACGCACGGTTTTAATAAAACCGCTCAGGATATTTTTAGTATCACAGACGGTTCATCGGTAAGAACCGTCTGTGATACTCCTTTTATCCGACGCCACTAACACAGACGGTATCCAAATTAAAACCGTCTGTGTTAGTGTCAATCACAGACGGTTTAACAAAATCGTCTGTGATTGGCCGTCTAGTATTAGGCTTTCTGTACTAGTGTCAATTTCAGACATTTCACAAATTAACACAGCCATGCATCTACCATCAGCCAAAAGGTAAGTTCATACTTCTTACTTTATGCAAGTAGCATCAGCCAAAAGTTAGTCTAACTGCTGTTGCAACCAAAAGTTAAGTTGATCAGTCCTAAGGTCATCTTGGTGAGCAAGTTCAACATCCTAGGATGCTTGAACTTACCAAGAACTTGTTGAAGCTAGTAAACCAGCAAGTCATGAGCTTTCTCTAGGAATCATTATTCTTGCATGGTCACTTTAGCACTTTGTATTGATATTTAACAACTTTGAAGCTGCTGCCAAGATCAGTAGAAAAAGGGACATGTCAATGAAGCTAAACTATATATGTGTGATGTCTATTTTTAATAAACATGATTAGTCCCTATGGCTTGGAAGGTGGTTTGAAAGACTTACATAACTATACATGCCTCACAAAAAAACATAGTAAGATTTATGAACACACTATTTCAGATCCTAACATAAGCATCATTATCATTGCAAGAACATTTTTTAGCAGCTTCAAACATAGAGGGCATAAAAGACTTGAAACATAATCTATTTTAGACTAGAGAAATTTAGCACAACTATTTCATCAATGAATCAATTAGTACCATACAAAGAAATAAAAATGTTAACTCATAGAGCTACTGAGGAAATTGTATTGAACCTAACCACATCAAAAAAAAATACATGCTGAGCCAAGGGGAGGAAGGCCAGAGGGGAGGGAGGCAGGAGGGGAGGCCAGAGGGAAGGGATGCAGGAGGGGATGCCGAAGGAACACGGCGTCGGCGGAGGCCTGACTTGCGGAGGACAAACACGGCGTCGGCGGCGGCCTGACTTGCGGAGGACGAACACGACGTCGGCGGCGGCCTACCTTGCAGAGGACGAACACGGCAGCAGATCTGGGCGGAGGCGGTCGACGGGTGGGAGGAGAGGAGAGGCGGAGGCGGCTGGCGTCGGGGGTGAGGAGGGGCTGTGAGCGGCAGATCTAGGCAGAGGCGGTCGGCGGGTGGGAGGAGAGGAGGGACGGATGCCGGCGTCGGGGGGGGGGGAGACGAGGAGGGGCTTCGAGCAGCGGATCTGGGCGGAGGCGGCCGGCGGGTGGGAGGAGAGGAGGGGCAGAGGCGGCCGGCGTCGGGGGGACGAGGAGGGTCGGCCGCGAGTGGCGGATCTGGGCGGAGGCGGTGACTTGCGGAGGACAAACATGGCATCGGCGGCGGCCTGACTTGCGGAGGACGAACACGGCGTCGGCGACGGCCTACCTTGCAGAGGACGAACACGACAGCAGATCTGGGCGGAGGCGGTCGACGGGTGGGAGGAGAGGAGGGGCAGAGGCGGGGTGGGGGGAACCGGGGAGCGGCCAAGCGGGGAAGGATTTAGGGTTAGGGATTGCGGTGCAGAGTGCGGAGAGTGGACAGGGAGGGCGGGCTGTGTGACTGCACAATTTAGGGTTTTACAATATTTTCCAACATAAACGGGCACACATGGCAAAAAAATATTCCCGCGTCTTCGAAATTGCCGCAGGAGACCAAAAGTTAGGCGCGGGTGACTATTTTTTCTGTGAGTTTTGTTTAAACCATCGCGATAATTAGAATTTTTCTATAGGTTTTTCTCAAACCGTCACTAAATTTTGATTTTTTTTGAAGGTTTTCCTGAAACCGTCACCGTAATTCGCATTTTTCTGAAGGTTTGCCTCAAACCGTCACAAAAATTAGAATTTTTCTGTAGGTTTAAGTGATCCCGACACTCAAATATATTTTTATGTGGGTTCCTTGCGGGCCCGTCACAAAAATGCGAAACCCTCACTAAAAGTCTGTAGTCTGGTAGTGCACGTTGTAAATGTCTGTTTTATATGCCTAAAAAGTAAAACATCAACAACGTCTGGCCATATATTAGTAAAATTACATGAATTGTAGAACACATGTATCTATCATCAGATAAAATGAATAGATTAATGCCGTAATTATGACACAATGTGGTAGTAAAGCATCATTATGTGCACGACACACACATAGCCTTTGATTTTTTAGAGCATAGAAATGTAATTTGTTGTTATAATAATAGTAATTCTATGTGGACACCTCAGTAGAATATGGAATATCAATACACATCATTGTCATCCGACCCAACACCATCATCATCAACTTCCTCCTCCTATGTTTCGTCACCATACAATAGTTGGCGCCGTGTGCCTCTCCTTCCTCTCCTCCTGCCCCTTCCCCTTTCTCTGCCTCTTTTAGAAATGAACTTTGCAAGGTAGGGGCAGGACTGCGCATTGTGGCCGGTTTTGAGGCCACATATACTATATTCCCATGTGCACTTCTTCTCTACAGGTGCACTTGTAGTGTTTGTTTCATTCCGATCGAGCATGTTTCTGACCTTTGGTCTCAGACACCAAAGCTGCAGATGGATTGATCTACGGGTCATCTCCTTCGTCAAATGCATCACCCTCGGCAGCTACCTGGGCAATCTCACTTGGGGTGCTATCAATGTGCTTGCAAAAAAAACCCTACAGGAAATGTATGAGATGTTGGAAGGAATATCACATGGCCGTTCTATAAATGTTACCCATGTGCTCCCACTGGTGGCACTCACAGCTGTACTCCCCAAAATCTTCATCGGCGAGCACCTTGAATTCATGTTGTGGCCACAAAAATGTCACAGGAGTATATGACTAGGAAAACCGCACGACACTAGTGACGGCGATTGATTAGCACTGATCAACAGGCTCCTGTGGCGGTGTAGTGTATGTCCTCCATCCATTTTTCTATTGTTTCCACGGCGTGCCGCCTGTGCGTTGTGGTGGAAGACAGGGGCACTACTACAAAAAGAGTCATCACAGACAGTTCAGAACTGTCATCACAGATGGTTTTCTGAATCGTCTGAATTTATGGGTCAGTGATAATCGGAGGTCATCACAGACAGTTTGTGAGCCATCTGTGATAATCATAACCCAGACGGTTTGTAACTAGAACCATCTGTGAAGAACACTATCACAGACGGCCCGAATCAAAAATCGTCTGTGATACTCACACATCATAGATGATTCTAGCTACCAACCGTCTGTAATGGATGAGTATCACACGAACGGCATGCGAACGGCAGCAAGGATGACAGTGGTGAGATGAGGAGAACGGGCAGCGACCTGTGGTGAGGCGGACAGTGAGAAGCGGTGACGGACTGGCCAGCATGGACGGTGGAGACTCACCGGTAGAAGGCTGAGTGGCGAGGCTGAAGCAAGGATCAACGGCCGGAGGCGAAGATGAGGACGGTGGTGACCAGAACTAAGGACGATGGCGGCAACTGTGAAGGTGACAGTGGCACACGGGCGAGAATGGTGATGACGCTCGGCTGTGAAGGTGAAACGGTGCACAGGTGAGAATGGCGATGGCGCTCGGCTGTGAGGGATGTGAAACATAAGGGGGCGGCAATATTTATAGCATGGATGTTGAGTAGACAGGGTCAGACACGGTTGAGAGTCCACGGTGAAGCTGGCACGGACATCGAGACATCTTGGACACGATCGAGAGTCCACGGCAAAGCTGGCACGGATGCCGAGACATCTCCAGCTCGGACACGACTCGAGCTCCATCAGAGACGAAGCATAGTGCATGGTGCCCTAGATGCGCAACACATGGCAATTGGATGGCTATGGGGCGAGGCGGTCGGAGACCGTTGGATGGGCTGGCATGGACAGCTCGACCGCAACACGTGGTGCCCATCCGGTGGCCGAAACAGCAGGCGGATGCTCGACACCAAGCGCGATGAGGAAGAGCATGGGCTGGGCCGGTGGCGATTTGGGCCAGAGGAGTGAGTTTCAGCCCAAAAGGTTTTAGGGTTTTCTAAAGGTTTTCCATTCTCATAAATTCAAATAAATTCATTTGAGCTCTAGAAAATAGCAAATAAATCTGAATAAAATCCAAAAAAATCATAAAAATTTTCTTGTAACATAAGGAACCCAAATAAAATACTTCCAGCAAATGTTAAAGTTTTATGTAGTCATATTAAATCCTTTTAATTAATAAAAACTTAATTTAAGTTTTAATTAATTCCAGAAAAATTGAAATGATGAATTTTATTTTAAAAGCTTCAAAAAGGCTCTGAAAATCAGGATGTTACACTAGGCTCCTAAATCAATACTCATTGATGTGCTTATATCAAAGGCATAAAACATCATGCACATAGTGTTATATCATATGCTTATCAATCATACACGTATCGAACGTTTCTTGATGTGGGTGGCTAGGCACCCAGTGCCTCACACACACATGTGTGTGTGTATACATATACATACATATATATACACATATGCATATACACACATATATACATATAATATGTATATGTATGTATATATATATGTATATATATATGTATGTATATATATATGTGTGTATATATATATATACATATATATATATATATATACATATATATATAGGAAAATTACATAAGGCACCATGGTGCCTAGGCACCAACATCCGATACACGTGCATGATTGATAATTTTTTTGAGTTTGGGTATGAAAATGTTTTATACCCTTGATATATTTATGGTAAGTAAGTTTTGAACTCAGTTCAAATTAGTTTGAACTACTTTTGAGTTCAATGCAACTACAGTGAGTATATACCATAAAAATAGTTCAAACTAATTAAACTGAAGTTGAATTTAAATTTTTTCGGAGTTCGACATCTCAAATATACTTTTTATGGGTATATGAAGATACCCACATCAAACGTTATAATCTCAAGCAAATCAACGGGTATTGATATTGGTGCCTAGGCACCATGGTGCATGAAACACTGTCCTATATATATATATATACATATATATATATATATATATATACATATATATATATACATATATATATATATACATATATATATATATATATATATACATATATATAGTATAAATAATGAGGCACCTAGGTGTCCGGACACCTAGTCTCCCTACCTTTGGATTGCTTTTAGATGCGTGCTAGTGTGATTGAGACTTTCCATCCATGATTAAGACTTTCCTTCCATGATTGATTTAGCATGCCTAATATATTACATACCATACATACCATTGCTCCAAAGACGTATCTAAAAGCAATCTAACGGCAGGAGCCTAGGTGTCTGGGCACCTAGGTGTCCCATTTCAAGCGTCCCATATATATATATATACATATATATATACATATATACATATATATATATATACATATATATATATATACATATATATATATATATATATATATATATATATATATATATATATATATATATATATATATATATATATATATATATATATATATATATATATGTGGACCATATGCTATGCACTCAGCGTTTGAGTGCACTCATGCACTCAATACAATCTGATCATCTGGACGCAAACGAACGACTAACATGTAGGCGGGTGGGCACAATTAAATAGTGAATTGGAGATGAAAGATCTCGGCGCAGCAAAGAAGATTCTTGGTATGCAAATCATTAAAGACAGTTAGTTTGGCAAATTATATTTAAGTCAAAAGGGATATATTGATAAAGTTCTTCGTCGTTTCAACATGCATAAGGCCAAACCTGTGAATACTCTCTTAGTTGCACATTTCAGACTTTCTTTAGCATCATGTCCACAATCAAATGATGAAATTAAGTACATATCTAGAGTTCCATATGCGAGTGCAATTGGTTTGCTTATGTATGCTATGGTATGTTCTCACCCTGATTTATCTCAATCATTAAGTGTGGTTAGTAGATACATAGCTAATCGTGGAAAAGAGCATTGAAAAGCAGTTCAATAGATTTTCAGATATTTGCGGGGCACATTTAATACTTGTTTACAATTTGGGAAAACTAGAGATGGACTCGTTGGTTATGTGAATTCTGATTTTGCTGGAGATTTGGATAAAACAAGATCTCTCACTGGTTATGTGTTCACTGTTGGAGGGTGTGCCGTGAGCTGGAAAACAAGTGTACAAGCTACCATTGCCTTGTCTACTACAGAAGCTGAGTATATGGCTATTTTTGAAGCTTGTAAAGAAACTATTTGGCTAAGAGGTTTATTTACTGAGCTTTGTGGAAGCACATCTTACGCTACAATATTTTGTGATAGTCAGAGTACTATTTGCCTTACAAAAGATCAAATGTTCCATGAGAGAACAAAACACATTGATATCAGGTATCACTTCATTCGAGGTGTCATTACTCAAGGTGATATTAAAGTTAGTAAGATAAGTACTTATGATAATCCAGCTAATATGTTGACAAAGGCAGTTCCTGCTACTAAGTTTGAGTTTTGCTAAGACTTAGTGGATATTACTCACTAGTCCTTTGGACTTTCGACATTCAAGGTATACATAATAAATTTATTGGATGAGTCTATCATATTCTTCGACTACTGTGGGAATTCAGTTCAAGGTGGAGATTGTTAAAGTTGATCCGAATTCGTACTGTATCCTTGTAGGACACTTCATTGCCTTATGCTGGACGTGGCATGGCAAATGCATGCACAAGTTGTATCAGACATGGTGTCAATCTATAGCAACCGATTCTGATTCGGTTTTCTTTACGTGTGGGACTCTTTTCCCTCACACTATATATATGTACCCCAGTAGCTCATAGGAAGAGCAAGCACTTCATTGTAAACTCTCCTCATTAGAGTGATTTGCCTTCGAACGCTCGTGGTTTTTTCCCACAAGAGTTTTCCACGTAAAAATTCGTGTCTTTTGTCTCTATTTTTCTGTGCGTTATTTGTAACATTTACAACACAACCTCTTTAAGAGTAAGGGGTTTCTTGGAACGTAGCAATCTTACGGGAATTTTGCAGAAACAAATTCGCACATCGTGTGCACATAATTAGTAGCAATTAGCCCACATGAACCGTGGAGGTGCATTGCGGGGTGCTCTCCCGTCTGATCGGGTACACGGTGATGTTGCACGTCACCACCGAGCTCGCGCGGATCTTGAACTTGCCCAGCACCACGGCCTTCCCGGCCACCGTCGTCGTGGTACTGAACGGCAGGACCCCGACCACCGCCTCCGGGAAAAAGTAGGGGGTGAACACCACCTTCACCGCGTCTACCTCCACTGTCGCCCCGACCGTCTCCGTCGTCCGCGCGCCGATCTTCCCCGCGGGCACCACCGACTGCCCCACGGCCGCTCCGTGGTACATCACCTCCGTCACCACCTCGCCGTACTGGAACGGCGCATAGTTCGGGTTGTCCACGGTCACTTGCACGTCGAAGGTGAGGTTGAGCGCCGGCGGGTACAGATTGAAGGAGGAGATGTTGTAGCTCACGACCGTCGCCACCACGTGCGGCGACCGCGGCCGAAACACGGTGAAGTAGAGCGCGACGAAGACGACGACGAGGGCGAGGATGACGGCGAGCAGCACGCCGCAGCAGATCACGGCGGGCTTCCTCTTCATCTTGGCTTGTGCTAATATATCTCTTGCCTGGAAGCAAAGAGACCGTTCACTGGTGCTTCTTGATGTGTTCTTGGTTTTGGAGGTCAATGATGGAGAGGGCAGGAGGGAGCGGCCATTTGTAAGAGAGGAAGTTTCATTGGAATTTCAGTTGATTTTGTCTTTTCTTTGTAATACTTGCTTTGCTTCTTGTTGGTGTCAATTCTTTGAATTGATCGGGGATTTGTGAGGGTTTTAGGGTGGTGCTCAGTTGGGCTGAATTTTGATGGTTTATGGCTGAATTTTCATTGTAGTTGGCTAAAATTATACTGTAATTAATGGTAGTTTATTTGGTATAATTAAATTTAAAAAAAATAAAATTAGAAAAACAACTTAGCTCATCACGTATAATGCCAACGAATAAAAAAAATGGAAAAAAGCTCAAAATAAACTGAAAAATCTGAAATAAACGAAATTTAAAAATAATAAAAAATAAACTAAAAGCCAAAAGACTACGTATAAATAAGCAGGGCCTAGATCTGATGGCGGGTGGTGAAGTCCCCTCCCGAGAATACTACTACTAGTAAACTACCATACAGGACGTCCGAACGTATTATGATATTTGCTCTGCTTTAGTTACCTTGGAATATACTCTGCATGCCCTTCTTATTTGATATTTTTGATTTTTTATAGTTTTTGAGCTGATTTTTATCATTACATTTTATAACTTTATACTAAAATATACTAATAAAATTATAATATTATGAAAGTATTTTTAATGACAAATTTAATAATATAATTTTTCGTATAGCCATCTAGATAGTTTTAAATCTATTAACGATTAAATTTTAAAAAGTTTGATGGCATGAATTCTAGAAAATCAAGTAAACAAGAATGCAGGAACTCTAGAAAACCAAGTAAAAAAGAACAGAGGAGTACCTCGAACTATTTAGCTGCAGGTTTGCTTGACTTGCATCTATCTGTGATTTGGGTACCTAGCCCCGATTGATGTTATTTCATTTTAGATCTATATTATCGGTTTATTTTGATTAACTTTAGGTAGAGACTAGAACTATGCAAATAACATCAATTAGAACTATGAAAATTTGTACTGTGCAAATAACATCAGTTAGTTCTCCGGACCCATTAGAACTATGCAAACGTGTACATGGGCTTACTTGGACACTTACAAAAATTTATGAAGAAACACTTTGTATCAATGGGAGGAGACCTTACCGAACATATATTTCCTTGTAGAGAGTAACCGAACATATATTCTTGGTTCACCACTTCACCGTCTTGTGCATATAATTGTACGCGCACCTATAACAGAGTAAGAGATGTTGTGATGCATCAAGATCCAAGAAGATGACATTATTTTGAGAAGAACTTGAGTTTGACTGACAGATTTTTTTAGGTCAAGTTTGACTAAATTTGTGACATGATGTGTGTATCGAACAATTTTAGCGCTTAACTTGCAATGGGGGACTGGCTACTAGAACAAACATGCAGTGAGGAGGGCCCATAAGGTGCCTGTGTATTCCTACATGTTCAGTCTGTGCCAATCACTGTATTCCAAAAATGAAATTTTATTATATTCGGTTCTACTGCTTGCAAAAACAATTTTCCCAAGCAGTAGTGCTGCATGCCACACTGTGTTGCAAATTATCTCAACAAACTTAGATAACACAAGTTTTAGTTTTGACGTATCTCAGCTGGGTACATGAAGCATTAGTACTGCCTGTGAAAGCAATATGCTTTGTGTTCTTTCTTTTCTTTATGCTCGGTATTTTTTGATACCTTCCACCCGTTAGTATCTTTGGATGTAGTGGTTATACATCTTCCTCCCGTTACGTTCAAGAAATTAGTAATGAAATGTGATATTGTAATATGGATGGCTGATGTTTTAGAGGCTAGATCATCTCTAGACACGAAATTATTGTATTTGTATCGCATACCAAATTAACGAACTGCAAATAATGAATACGGTTCCAGTCATTCCTGAAGAAAAAAGAGAGAGAAGGGATTCCACTCTATCGACAATAAACGTCTTGTACTTTTGCCACCGTCGTTACTTATCCCTTTTTTTTTGTTTACCCTCTCGTTCCTTGTCCGGAGAAGAAGTCGAGCTCTTCACACTCGTTTCATTTCGTTACAACATATGGAATTTGGGCGATCGACGTGGACGGTGTAGACCTAGTGTCCATAAGGAAGCAACGGATTCGCATGCAGACACGACATGTCGTCGAGCATTGTTTGACATGCAGATACGACATGTCGTCGAGCATTGTTTGCTCTGCCCTTTAAAAAATTGGAAGCTCCGGTTCTGTACTTTTCAATCTAGAAGGAAATTGTTAGGAGACAAAAGAGAAAAAGAAAAACTAGGAAACAGTATACCGTCTATGGCGTTTTTAACGGACATAGCAATCAATTGTTTGATCTTAAGTTTCAGCCCATAGACACTGACAGATCCATCGTCTCCGGCCACGGTGCCTCCATATCTCGCCATCCCCGACTGCGATGTTGCTGGATCCGGTCATCCGTCACCAGATCCGATCGCTGGTGGCGAAGAAGAGGAGGGAGGGCCGCCGGATCTGGGGAAGCAGAGTGGCAACGGGAGGATAGGGAGGCAGTGGTCTGACGGTAGGTGACGGCAGAGGGAGGCATGGCGAAGCGCGGCGCATTGAATATTAGGTTAAATAGGTATAGCGTACTGAATATTAGGTTGAATGGTTATACCATCGGAAGCTCTCCTAATAGTATAGTGCTCCTTAGCTGCTTTCAAAGAGAACTTGTAGGGGTGTGTTGCCCTGCCTCGCCGTTTTGTATTATTATATGCATGTCTTACCATGGCCGCGCCCCAACCGCAACCAGGCCGACCGCCACCTCTCGAATGATTTTTGCATTTTTTTGCTGGGCAGCTGTTGATATTATCTTACATGGCAGAGAGAGAAAGGAAGAGAGAGAAGGAAGCTGGCTACTAAATTACAGCTAGCTATAGCACGTAAAAATATGCATTTCACTCTCTTACACGTGGGGCTAAATAGTTATTGTAATAGCTACCTTATTATATGAACTATTTTTTTTAAAAACTATAGATGAAATGGATAAGTGTTATAGCCACTAGTTGGCTATACTATTGTACTTGCTCTCACACACCCGCGTGCTGCCTACGACGCCGCTCGCGCCGCCGGAATCCAAATCGAGTTGAGCCAACCACGCCACTCCCTACCTGTTGGTACGGTGCCATTATCATTTTTGCCTTGCCCAATCCTTTTGGATCAGGTGGACATGGTTGGACGCTGGAGTAAAACAGCACAGTAATAGCACGTCGCTTCTTGGTCCAACTACTGAAATGACAATGGCACCGTACCTTTAAAACTCAAGGGCAGAGGATGCGGTTTCATCCTCCCAAGACCCAGCATGGAAAACGAGGATGAACGATTGACGGACCTACCCCCAACATGGAAAACGAGGATGGACCATCGACGAGCCTATCAGTTTGTAGGACCCAAGACAGGGAAACTGAAGACATGACCAGAGAGGTGAATAGGCGCAGATAGTTGTATAAGTTTTCTTAAATTTTTGGCCAAAGCGGAAACATGACTCTTAAGTAGTTCACTCCAATAATTATAAAAAGTTATAAAGTTTAGAAACCAATCATTCACATAAAAAATCTAAATAAAATAGAGAAAAGATAGTACCACTACAATAAAGTCAGCTCGAAACAAGAAAAGCAACACTATTTTAAAACCAAAAATCTATGAATTTTTTATTTATATATCCAAATGATTTAAAATTTGGCATGCACTTTCTTTAGGATGTTACGAAGTTATTCCAATCGACAATCAAGAAAATCATTGTCAACGCTCTAATATTTTTCCATTTGAGTGAAGGGTGCATTAAAATCGGGTAAAAAAGGAAAACCTTAATGTGTCCTTACTTGTGAGTTCTTGATAGCCTAGATAATCTTGTCTAGAATGTCAGGAACTTATTCCAATCAACGATCAAGAAAATCATTGTCAAAGTTCTAACATTTTTCCATTTGAGTGAAGGCTGCACTAAAACTGGACACAAAAAAAAGACAACCTTGATATGCCCTTACTTGTGAGTTCTTGATGGTCTGGATAACCTTAGATGTGTTTCCACATATCATGTAAACTAGATTATAGCACAAACTCAAGCAAAAACCCCTCACAAGATGAAAATCCCCAAATGATCCATTTCTTGAGTAAAACAAGGTAAGCTTAAAAACTTCCCATGGAAAGTGGCTAGATAGATAAGATCTGATCTCTAAGAGTTAAGATCTCATCTCTAAAAGATATCTTTATGTCTTACACATTCCTGGCACGAAAGATCAAGACAAGAAGAAATCCAAACAAGAAAGCTATAAAAATCAAGAACACAAGAGAGTATCCATGATGCAACTCATTTGGGCAAACTTTGAATGTTCATATCACTTGGAGAAGAATGTTTCATAGCCAATCCTTCAGGATAGCAGAGCTCTAAGCTTAGAATACATACACATAAGGCTCCAACACAAAAAATCCCAACCTTAATCTCTCGTCTCAAGAGGCATTCCTCTCACAACAAAACACAAGGGTTTATATACTAGAGACTCCTCACCTTTCACTTAACCATAACAACCAGCAGCCACTCATTAGCGGATCACACCAGTTACATATGGAAAAAAACTGGTAACGCATATACAAACATGTTTTATTCTCACACACTTGCACGTTTTTCAAAGCGCGACTTTTCAAAGGCTTCACCAGCCTGATAAGACACTCCAACTACAAAGACATGACCTAAACCACTTATGCCAATGCTTTGAGGAAGGTCATCGTGCACTAAGTTGAGGTAGTCGTTGGCTTGGTGCTTGGTCTCATGTAGAAAAGGCGCGCGTTGTTGTTTAACGACGAGGCATCCATCGCAAATTTGATCGACATGGTTCATGTGAGGAAGTCTGTGCACCATGCCCATGGTCGACATCTTCCGGAGCATGTCAAAATTGAGGTGCCCAAAGCGGGCATGCCAACGCCACGCCTCGTCATCGACCCGCAAGTTCAGACAAACCAGCTATACCACACTCATGGGGATCTTGTACAGCCGGTTTGGTGATCTCTTAACCTTGGCGATGAGGTTGCATTATCGATGACGGGTGCGGGCGCCATCTTCAATCAGCATGCTGCAGCCGCCCTCATCGAGCTGGCCAACACTGATGATGTTGCTCTGAAGACACTGAATGAAGTACACGTTGGTGAGGGTGCGATATTGGTTCCCTTTTGCCACGAACAGTATGGTGCCGCACCCGTGGATTTCGACCACCGAGCCGTCCCCGAACTTGACCGAGCTGATGATCCTGCAATCGAGTTCAGAGAATGCTATGGCAGATATCGTCATGTGATTCGACACTCTGATGTCGAGAAATCAGGAGATCTCCTCATGCTCTTCATTGGGGAAGACCAACCTAGTGTTCTCCTCGTTGAGGAAGACTTGCCCGCCAATATGTTCTGGCTTGGCGGATGTTCGGGCTTTGTCCTCTTCTACCACCGTTACTTGGGCCATCAGGATAGACGGCTCATCATCGATGTTCTACACCAGATGCGCCTCCTCCCTTTTCTTCTTGTGGCAATTGCGAGCCCAATACCCCGATTTACCGTAGTACCTACACATGTCCCTCTTGGGGTTGTCAGGCCCACCGCGAGAATGAGTCTCCTTGCCATTGCTCAAGGAATCTCACCCGTGGCTACCACGTGACCTACCATGGTGCACAGAAGAGTTGCTGGACATCTATCCGTCCTGATCGTGTGCTTGTGCCCGTGCCCACCACTCCTCCTCCGTGAGGAGCAGACGGGTTCCCTTATCATCAGCGGCATGGTTGGAGTAGCACTGCTCCACCGCTCGAAGTTGACCAATCACCTCCTTGCTCGGGATGGCACTGACATCGAGGAGCATCTTTATGAAAATGGCCACCTAAAGGTAGCGATCTGGGACAACTTGTACGAGTTTCTAGACCACTTCTTCCTCCCGGATGGGATCGCCGAGCAAGTGAAGGTTGTTGGCAAGTCTAGAGATCCTCATCAAGAAATCATCAATGGACTCATCGTCTTTAAAGGAGATGCCGCCGAACTCCTTGAGTAGTTGCTGGGCGTTGGCTTCACGCACGCGGTCGATGCCCATATGCATGGTCTTCACGACCTCCCAGACAGCATTCATCGTGTGCTTGACGGCGAGAGTCAACAGTATCTTGGCTGGCACGGCACGGAGAATTGTTGACAGCGCAAGCCAGTCATCGCGGTAGTCTACGCCGTCGGTTTCGATTGCCACCCAGAGACCTTGTGCCTGGAGGTTGACTCGCTTGACCAGCACCCAGTCGTTGTATTTTGTTTGCGTGAGCATGGGTAGACAATGGAGCCTAAGGCCTCCTTGATGACGTGCTGGATGACGGGCGTGCAGCCACCATCGTCATGGTGCCATGGTCAGCGCGGAGGAGCTGAAGGCGAGCACGGGCGGCCTTAGGTGTCATCGACTACGTTATAGGTAGAGCCCACAACGAAGACATGTCTTCCAGATGATCAACGAACATAGGCTCTGATACTATTTGTCGCAGCAGACACGCACGCAGTGAAACAACTACGAAGTCATTTACGACCATGCCTCATCGCAGCAAGTCGATAGTCGAGTCGCAGCGGACACGCACACGGTTGAATGACCACAAAGTCGTTTACAACCATGCCTCGTTGTAGCAAGTCGATAGTCGGAAGTCTCGGTTACGACTTACGACTTAGTCAAATACTCGGGGATACGCACGTGATACTGAGGGGAAACGCGAGGATTTGTGCTGCTTGACTGCTGTAGCTTTTCTGATGACTCTATTTAAGCATCAAACGAGTAAAGATCATGGCCAACATGGCCCCTCCTAAGCGCACGCTATGACTACACGATCCGTGTCATCCCACGACCAACCATAACGCACGACAACTAACTGAAAACGAAAAAGACGGAACCGTTCCCGCGGGAACGAGCACACGGAGAACGTCAAATGCGTACGACCAGAGGCCATGCCCAACTACTAAACTTGCTACCGGCAACTTCGAACATCCTGACAGGCCATCACAACGATTGCGCACGAGAGGGAAGAGACGCTGCTGCAGCAAGGCCATGCTACTGCCAGTACTGACTTCGTCACCTACATGCTTACTCTACGCTCTCAAGGTGCCCATTCGCTCACGCTGGAGGACATTGTGGACAATGCGATCGGCATCCTCATCGCCGGCCACGAGACATCGTCTGTTCTTATCACCTTCATGATCCGGTACCTCGCATACGAGCCAGACGTCCTTGACAAGATCACTGAAGGTGTGTGCAGTGTTCTCACTCTTAGTTTAGTTTTCTTTCAGTATTCCAATCCACTAGGCTCCTTCCTTTGTGGCAGAAATAATAGTTGTTTTGCGCTTGTGATCAATTGCAGAGCAAGATGAGATTGCAAGGAACAAAGGACCAGAGGATGCTCTAACCTGGGATGATGTTGCAAGGATGAAATACACATGGAAAGTGGCATTGGAGACACTGAGGACCATACCTGCGCTTTTTGGGAGCCTCAGAACTCTCAAAGACATCGAGTACAAGGGTTACCGCATCCCTAAAGGCTGGACAGTAAGTATCTTTACATGCGTACATCTCCATGTTTCAGTCTGAACCTTTTGTTTTGACCATGAGATCTTTCTACACGTCATTGCCCTGCAATATGCCAGGTCTTCACTGCGCAAAAGCATTATGCATTTGGATGCCAAGTTCTGCCATGAGCCCTAGCAAGTTTGATCGTGCTCGATTCGAGGGCCAGTCCTCGATTCCGCCGTATTGCTTCGTGCCGTTTGGAGGAGGCCAAGAATGGAGAAATTTTGTTATATCATGGTGGCACAAATCGGTTTGTGTCATGAACCAATCCAGCGCTGACACGTCATGTGTAAGTACTGTAGCAATACTATGGCATGTACGAGAAAAATATTTTTTTATTGATAGTACAGAAAACTATATTTTTACACCTGCTAGCTACAGTACAAAACAGTAAAAAAATATTTTTATTAGTTGCTACAGTAATGCATGCCACGTGTCAAAAACCGGTTGGCTCATAACACAAACCATTTAGTGCCACCATGGTACAATAAAATTTCTCCCAAGAATGAGCCCTGGAAGTGAGTTTGCAAGGACAGAAACAATGGTGGCTATGCACTACCTAGTGAGGCAGTTCAGGTGGAAGATGTGCTGCAAGGAAGAAGCCTACAAGAAGGATCCGACACCGATGCCTATTCTTGGACTCCCAATTGAACTGAGGATGAGAGGCTGAAACAAACTGAATTTTTGCAAAATTGAGAATTTCAATTTGATTTTGATTCCTTGAGTTTCTTTAGCCAATTCTCCTCTAAACTTAGCCATCCAAGCCTTGAGATTCGTGCTACCTTGCTTCATGAAGCGGATGCTTTGGCGGCACTGTTCACCGACCGAAAAATCGGCCGCCGCCCGATTCTTTTGTCGCCGCTGAGCTCCTTCTGTCTCTCTCGCCTTCTCACATCTCCTTTCCTCTGCCAGCTTCCAGAGATGTGTCAGGCACTGTGCACGCTAGCCTGGCAGCCCTAGCCCCCATCTGTCGTGCACCACCCGTCGGCCACAAAACCGCCACCGCCGCCCTGCTCTCTCTTGCAAACTCTCCCCTTATGCCGACCTGACCCAGCCGCAATTTTTGACTTCTAAATTCTTGCACACTAAGGCACCGAAGTACTTCCCCCTGCCAGCTTCTCAGCTCTTCTAAACCGGCTGCTTACCCCACCGCCATTACCCCCTTTCCCTACTAAACCAATCCCGAGTGCCTATAAAAGCCCCAGACCCTCTTGAACCCTTCTATGCACCCCAGAGAAGCTCCCTGCTCGCCCAATTGAACCCTCATCACCTCACTGCTGGCAATCGTCGAAAATCCCCAAGGTGAGCTCAAACCCAATTCGGACAATTTAGCCAAGTACTCTTCGATTGCCTACTCCCATAGCTTCCTCATACTCCAAGAACCTCCCCAAACCCCTGCCCTAGCTCCCCAGGCCCCCCTCTTCGCTGCCACCGAAACTCGCCACTCGGCCATGGTGCCTCATCGTGGCCAGCTCGTTAGAAGTGGTCCTAGCATAAACCGCCACCACTCAGACCTCCCTGACCACTCCAAGATGGTCAAATGCCCACCAACTTCAAGAACCATCGTCCCTATAGCTCCCTAGCAATAAAATACTGTGACGAGTTCTCAAGCCCGCCGCCAGCGATCGCCGCCTCCCCGGCCGCCGCTGACCCTGAAAATGGGTTCCCGACAGTCCTGTGAGTCCGACCATGGCCTTGGTTTGCATCGCAAGGCCCTGTGGCGCAGCCGACCGCCGCCACTCGAATACGTTGTTTCGGTTGCGCATGCGTGAATGCTTGAGGAAGATGAACAGTGCCGGGCGGCACTGCTCCTTCGACCATGAAGCCGAGCGCCCGAAACCCGCAAGCAACAGTAACTCGGCCCGTTAGCGCAGTAACCCGATCCGCTTAAACAGTAAACACCCGCTTTGAATAGTACCCCGCCCGCTGTGAGTAGTCACCCGCCCGCAATGAATAGTGAATACCCACAATGAATAGTAACCAAACCCGTTAAGCCTTTTTAAAGCCCAAAAAAAATGCAAAAATATACTCATTTGAACCGTTTCGAGCCCGTCGACCCATTTCTCAAGCCCATTTCACCATTTGAACCTCCAAAAAAAACCCTAAACCCATTTTATTTGAATTTTCTTGGATTTTATTTCTTTATTCCTAGCTCATTTTCTTCGAGCGTGGAATTAAATTTTATTTCTTTGCTTTACGCTAGCACACGACGTCGAGAGTTGACCAATTCAAGAAGAAACCTCAGATTAAGCTCAAGATCGAGAAATTGAAGAATATAAAATTGTCAAAGTCATAAATCCGTAAGGCAAGTCACATGTTTTTGATCATATTGAACCTACTTTCCGTAATTATCTATTTATCATTATTTTCATTATGTTATTTTCACCCTGTTATTTTATGTACCAAGATTGTTTAGAATGACATGCTATTAGCTAGTGTCCTACCACCCGAAAAAGCCCTGTTTACTTTTATGGTCATATTCACCTTGACAAAACTTAGTAATATTAAAAGTATTACTAATGTAATCATGGTAGTTTAGGAATTTAACAAACATTTTACTACTAAAAGTCTTGTTGTTTTACAGATAGAATTTTGAAAGGTCCAATGATAATCACAGAAAACCATGAGTTGGCTGAGTCCATCATAGAATGGAAGTGATTTTGTGAATTGATAGCGGTGCCGCGGGCGCTGGAATGTAAAATTGTGGATAAAAGTTGTCTTAGTGAAAAGCAAGGACTAAAACTAAAACCTTATGCCAAGTGAAGCACATAGTGATCGCTCAACCACAAGCGTTGACTTGTCAAACCTAGTTTAGTAGCTGCTCAAATCGATTGAATCTCTAACGGAGTACAAACAAGTTAGTATGGAAATGGTAAAACATACTAAACAACGTTAGATTCCTTCCAGGATGGGTAGTCTGGCCGTGTTGGCGGATACCTGAGTTTGAGTTGAGATCTAACGGGTACCGGAAAGTTAGTATGGAAATGGTAAAACCATACTCAACAATGGTAGATTCCTCTCAGAACGGGCAAAATATTTGGCCGTGTCGGCGGATAAAATGTTTGGCCGTGTTGGCAGATTCCCGAGTCTATGTTGGAGGTCTATCAGGTAGAGCCTACATAAAGAAATGAGCAGTGAAACGACCTTGTTTTCTCAACTCAGTCATGAGGGTTAAGAAACCTTGTGGGTAAAGTTGGGCAACTCTGCAGAGTCATTTATAAATAATATTCGAATACACCATACTGTATTTGATGGGTGATTCCAATAGCAAGGCATAAGTAGATTTGGAATGGTTTTGGAAATGTGAAAGGGTGCGCTAAATCAAGTTTGGAAAACCCCCCATTTACCTTAAGAAGTTTATGATTTGGTATTTTGTGTTTATAAACAAAATTGCATCCACATAAAATAATAAACTGCTTTACCCCTTTCCATGGCAAACCCTTGCATATAGTCAAATAGCATTTCCCATGTGACTTGTTGAGTACGGTTTGTTGTACTCAGTCTTGCTGTATTTCTCCAACACAGAGATCAGAAGAAGAAAGGATGTTACAAGTTTCCGTATTAGGGTTACGGCTGCACTCAGGCATTCCTGTGGAGTTTTCTTTGGCTCCTCTGAATGCAAGTTAAGTTTTGGGCTTGGACGCCCTTAAAATTTTTAAAATTGACTGTTAAGTCTTATTTTAATCAAATTAACCCCTTTTAAATGTCCGTGAGCAGGCATGATACTCCTTCTGTCCGTAATTGAACTCCTGGGCTGTTACGAAAAGTAACGACATTCCCGTTCCCAAAAACGTGGGTGTTATAGAGGTTACCCTGCACATACTGATGTATGATATAGTTCAGATATTTCAATGCTTCTATGCTTTTCTCTCTAGCAAAAGTAGTATTAATCTCAAAGCAAATAAAAAGGTAAGTAATATCTATGCACCATTCATCATATTTTAAAATTATGCAAATCACTATTGAGAAACGCATTAAAGCATCTCCCATCAGTTTATTACTCTATATTTGGCGCTTATGTTTGTTGTAGTGAATAAAAGTATCAGGGATTCATGCAATGTGCACGATATTTATTCTGTGGAACGGTTGTACGGTCCTTAGTAACAAGATCATGTTGGAGTGTTTCTTACAACAGAAATTTCCCCATTAATCAGAGAAAAAAGAAAAAATCTAACTGTCTATCTAGTGGATCCAAGTTACGACAGCTTAGACTAAAAATGAGTCAATATCAAATACAATAAAAGATAATTTAAATTTGAAATAAAAAATAAAAGAAAATTAGCAATTTGATTTCATATGAACTCCAAAGAAATCAAAGTAAAACTGAAATACAAATAAAAATTAGTACTTGGGTTTGTATAAAATTTTTATCCTAACACTGAAATTTGGAATAAAAATAAAATAAATTTAGCAATTTGATTTCCATATGAGCTCCAAAGAACTTCAAAATAAAATTGAAATTGAGAATAAAAATAAATGAATATTAAAAGTTGGATTTGTATATGAATTCAGACCTAAAAATGAAATTTACAATAAAAAAATAAAATAAAAGAGAAATTTGATTTCCATACGTACTCCAAAGAATTTCAAAGTAAATTTGAAATTTGGAACAAAAATTAAATAAAAATCAGTAGTCGGATTTGTATACGGATTCCAACCTAAAACTAAAACTAAAATTTGAATAAAAATAAATAAATAAAGCAATTTGATTTCATTACAAACTGCAAACAAAAATACTTAAATCACTTAAATTAGGAATAAAAATGAAATGAAAATATCAGTTAGATTTGTCAACGATTCAAACCTAAAATTATAAACAAACTCCATGTCATGCATTATCCAACAATATGCAAATTTGGAAAAAAAATCAAAGGAAAATTAGCAATTTGATTTTTATATGAATTGAAAACTAAAATCCCTAAATATCTAAAATTTAGAATAAAAATGAAATGAAATTACTAATTTTATTTGTATACAAATTCCAACCTAAAAGACCAAAAATGACAACAGAGGAGGAGGGTGTGAATGGTGGCTTAACAATTTTCCCACAAATATTCCCAATCCTTTACTCTAACAGCTACAAAGCTATGAAGATTAGATTGAAAAGCCAACCTAGAAACTAGAGAACAAGCACTGAAAATTCTGAAAGTTTAGCACAAACGGTACTACTGCTGTAGAAACTGTGTAGGATCATATGGTGCAATTAGGGGGGGTGAATGATTGCCTCCACTTTTGATACCTGAAAACAAATATCAAACTAGAAGAAAAACAATTTAAATTACCAGATGTAGATTTTGATTGCAAGTTGTTCAACCTCTCGCTCGACTTCTCACTTGATCTCTTTTGCTCGTAGTCGAAATCGTCATCCACTCGAAAGCTTCGACTGCTTCGTTCGCTTGATCGCTTTGATAGCTTGAATGAGAACAAGCCAAAGATAACACTATGCTTTGATTAGTTGAATTGACCCGACGACCGAAGCCACCGTGCTCATAAATCGCAAGATTGTGGTGCCATAGCACACCGACGAGGACACAAGAAAGCAATGCTCAGAACTACTCGCGGTGCTTCGAATGAGACAATGAGACAACGTCGACAATGATTTCTTTCTTTGAGAATATATATGATATTTTACTTCTATATCATGTTAGTGGCTACAAAACACCCTCATGGCACCCCTAAAAATCCTAGCACAAAAAACCTCCTCAAAGCACCCACTAAAACCCTTAGCCTCTACCTGCTTTTATATGCTAGAGCTCTAAACCGTGTCCACCTCAAACACGGACATCTCAAACCGTGTCCTTAACAATCTGGACACGCAATCCTATCTCTTCCGAAAATCAAGGGACCCGAAACCCTTCCAAACACGGGTTTTATTTAAACTCTCAATCTTCACAGTTATGGATGCCTTGCACAACTCCTAACTCGCCATGTGATGAAGCCTCTAGGACAGCACCTCCTGTATCTTCATTACGCACCATCACCTCTCATGTCAAAGCCTCCAGGACTATACCTTTCATATCTTCTCCACGCATCATCCTCACATGTTAAAGCCTCCGGGACCGCACCTCTCGCATATTCTCCACGCATCATCACCTTTGATCTCCATGAGATCCAACGTGAGCCCAACCACCTCGCATGATATCCTCGACCGTTTGGATCTCAGATTTCTCTATCCTAGTCCTGGTCCTCTTGGTCACTGACCATGACCGCTTCCACGCCAACCTGCACATCAAAGACCAAAGAACATTTTTTCGGCACAAGTTACCTCAAAATCTCTTGAATGAGAAATTTACGAAAGAAAAAATTTAATGCTGCAGACCACATCAAGAAGAGGTAGCGGACCACAGCACATCAAGAGAAAGCAGCAGACCATAGCAGAAAGCCGAAAGCTCATAAGACTCCCCCTCAGACCACACAGAAAGCTTCGAAAACTCATGAAAACTCTCCCTCAACATAAGAGAGCAATTTCTTAAGCCGAAAGCTTAGAAGACTCCCCTTTAGACCACATAGAAAGCTTAGAAACTCCCCCTCAACATAAGAGAGCAATTTTAACAAATTCTAATTTCTCCCATTTTTCTCTTATTTCTCCCCCTTTAGCAATGTAATCATCAAGAACTCTAGAGAAAAGAAAAATTCTAAGAAGGAGCAATGAGAGTAAACATGCACAAGTTTTGTATATTATCTAAGTTATTTTTGAGTAGAGCCCCCTAGATCATATAAAGTCATATATCATATAGAACTGTCAAAACTAGCCTTTAGCATGATTAAGAAAATTAGATTAATGACAAGCATCTCAACTATGACCAAACCAATTGAAAATAGCACAATGAGATATCACAGCAAAAAACCAAAGCCTAAAAGTAAAGCAAACCTTAAATCTATATGAGCTAACAGTCTCATATAGCAACCAATTACTCCACAATTAGTTCTTAAATATGTGGCATGCTTGTAGCATACTTCGTTTCATGATAGCATGTTATAGCAAACTTTTTTAAATGGTGGCATGCTTGAAGCATACTTCGTTTCATTTATGCACTTTTTGTGCCTTTTATTTTGGTTTAACCATGGCATGCTTGAAGTATACATCTTTTCATTTGTGCATTTGTTTTTTCTCAAATTTTTTCTTTTCAATAACATGCCAATTGAGTGATCATAAAAAGATTGCAATATGAAATATACTTGCCTCATAGTGAAGGTTTAAAATAAGACTCACAATCAAGCTAATCTTTTTAGATGAACATCGCAAAGTACTATCTGTAATTAATCTAGTCAAAATATTCTGCTATGTCATGCTTTAATTCAAATGTAGCAAATTTATTAAAACCAGTCATGATCAAATCTACATAGCATATGATTAAATATGATAAAGAGAGCTCTACTACTAATTTGATCTCAAAGGCTTTGGACTTGATGAATTATTTGACAAGCATAATAAATAGAGCTGCTGAAAAATTTAAACAGCACACCCAACTCACTTCTTAACCAAGCCCAAAGAGAACAATAATGTAGTTAAGAGTGAAAATGGGCAAGCTGAGAAACAAATTCAAGGACCACTTATAGGACAACATTACCTTTTCCACATGGTCTAACCAGACTGTGACAACTCTTGGAAGCCATCAAAGGAAGTGAAGAATCATCAAATATTCCAGCCAAGCAATGATGTAAAAGATTGTAACCCACTCAAGCACATGTTCTTCATCTCGCGTTAACTGGTCTTATATCACAGAGAAAGTCGGTTTCACAGTATTGGGGTTAGTGAGATAAGATTTATGAATCCAGTACTATGATACACGACGCGAATAGGAGCAATAGCAGGCAATGATAATAATTTAAGTGAATTGTTAGCCTCTGTCAAATTCTGGTCAGACTGCTGTTCAAAAGCCGGTCTAACCAATGACCAGTCTGAGTGAGTAAACAACACTGGTCGAAACTCTAGTCCAACCACGTTGTTTCAACCACAGGAGAAAGCTAGTCTGACCGGTCTTGTTGCAAAAAAATCTCAAATCTGTAGATGATTGATTAGAGGGAGTAAAGCGATAGCTTGTAGACAATTGATTAGAAGGAGCAATAGCATGCACTGATAAAGACTTAAATGATGCATGAGCATCTAACATATTTCGACCAGGCAGTCAATGAGATGTCAGTTCGACCACAAGGCGATATGGCCTCCTTAGTAGAGCTGGTCTGACCACTGACCGGTCTAAACAAGCAGTAAAAGCTGGTAAAAAATAATCTGACCTCTTACTAAAGCTGGTCTAACTCTCGACTGGTCTAATCGAGCAAAAAATGCTGGTCAAAAGTCTCTTGGGAAGTTGGTCCGACTGCGGGAAACAACTGATTGAAAATCTTGTTTGTCCATGCTGGTTTGACCACGAGATACAACTGGTTGAACATCTGGTCCAACCTCACTTGTTCAACCACAGGAAGCAGTTGGTTTGACTGGTCTAACCGTCGACTGGTCTGATCGAGTAGAAAGCACTGGTCATTGAAGCGCTAGTCGAAGCGTTGATCCGATCACACTGTTCCTACCATGAGAAAAGCTGATCTAACTAGTCCAATTGGAAGAACTCCCGATGAGAGAGCAGAGCGACAACCTACAGATGATTGGTTAGAGAGAGCAAAGAAACAATAAGCTCCCAAATATGCAAGAGACTAGAGAGCAAAGCAACGACAAGGAGATTGCACAGATCCCATTAGAGAACACTTTCTTAACCTGTCTCTCTTTTCTTTCTTAGCTTTCCAAAAATAAAATTGAGCCAAATGACCATCTCTATCACAATGAGTGCATTAATACTTGACTTGATAAGAAGTCATATCTTTCTGCTTCACAGCACCTACTTTGGTAGAGAATTCCTTTGCAATATCAGTAGATTTAAAGATAATCTATTTTGGTTTATATTCTATTTCAAATTTTCTAGGTACTCATTATCTAAGATGTCCTTAAGATACTCATTCTCTTTAGCCAATGTGGAGCATGATGTGCACTTAACCAGTTCATTCACTAAGTATTAAGCTTAGGGCAGTTAGAGCAAGAGTCTCATGATAAAGTATTTGTTGAATAGACTCCTAAAACGAATTAAGCCTAGCTTGTAGCAAATCACAAGTAGAGCAAGCTTTAGAAGAATTAGACATGATCTTTTCAATTTCATCAGATGCAAGTTTTAACTTTTCATTACAAGAGTGAAATGCCAATTTTAATTCATCAAATTTATCAGTTACATCCCTAAGTTGAACCAAGTTTGATGCATTAACAGATCTACCAGTTTCCAATTTAGAATGTAAAACTTAACAAGGCTCACATGATTCATCACTAGGAATAGAAACTCTAAGTCTATCAATCTCAGAAGTTAAGCTTTCAACAAGAAAATTACTTTCTTTTAGTTTCTTTTGTGTCTTTTTAATTCAATAACAAGCTTAATCAAACCATCTTCAAACTCATCATATGACGGTCCTACCTCATCGGGATCACAGTAGCTGTCATCGTCGTTGTTGCTTACCGAGAAGTACATGCCCGTGAAGTCATCGTTCTTCTTTTTACCAAGATCAAGAGCTTGACGTAGCCACCACTTTGATGCCACAACAACCCGCTCTGATACCACTTGTAGGATCGTATGGCGCAATCAAAGGGGGGTGAATGATTGCCTCTATTTTTTTATACCTGAAAACAAATCTCTAATCAGAAGAAAAACAATCTAAATAACCAGATATAGATTTTGATTGCAAGTCGTTCAACTTTGCACGTAGTCAAAATCTTCCTCGACTTGAAAGTTTCAACCGCTTCGAACACTTCGTCTTCTTGATTGCGTCGACTGTTTGAATGAGAACAAGCCAAAGACAACTCCGTGATCTGATTGGTTGAATTGACCCGACAATCGATGACACTGTGCTTGTAAATCACAAGATCGTGATGCCTCCAGGACCGCACCTTTCGTATCTTCCCCACGTATCATCACCTTTGATCTCCATGTGCTCCAACGTGAGCTCGACCACCTCATGTGACATCCTCGATCACCTGGATCTAAATTTTCCTATCCTAGTCTCGGTCCTCCTCGTCAGTGACAATGACTGCCTCCACACCAACCTGCACATCAAAAACCAAAGAATTTTTTTCCAGCACAAGTTCTCCACAACTCACCCTCGTCTATCCATAGACAAGAATCAAACTAACCACGAACACCAGCCAGGTCATCCAGACCACAATTTCCATGCTCTCTAGAAATCCACCTTCTAACCATTCAGCATTACCAGTCCAACTGTCAAACATAGTCAGTCAGACTGCTATCCTAACGCTTACTCGAAGCCTACGAGTACTGATCACATACCACAAGTCTTCGACAATTGATTACAATACCTATGACAACCGATTGCTGACCATGATCACGTAAACCATGACTACCGAGTACTAAGTCCTTCTGACTACCGAGTACCGAGTCCTTTTGACTACTGAGCACCGAGTGCTTTTGACTACCGAGTACCATGACCATCTGATGACTGAGTACTTCCATATTTCTGAGTATCGAATCCTTCGAGTATGTTCCTCTGAGCATTGTTCACCAATCACCGACCGCTATGCACCAGCCAGTCATACCGCTGGCCTAACACGAGTACTCTAAGTACTCAAAGATAGCAAGAATTAAAGCACTCGAACTGACCATACAGTCTATGAGTACCGATTGTGAAGCCTATAGCAACTGATCATAAAGCATTCGACCACCGATCGCGATGTCTACGACAACTGATCGATAAGCTTAAGACAACGATAGCAGACCACAAAGTCTATGAGTATCAAATATCAACTAGAAAAGTCTATGACTATCGAGTATCGACCAGTAAAGTCAACAACTATCGAGTATCGACTAGTAAAGTCTACGACCATGAAAAAGTATTGTAGCTATTGCCATCAAAAAGTGTTGTAACTATGATCAGTTCACTGTAACTTACCATCTTCGACCAGGTGTGGTTGTTCTGTCATAGTCGATGTTCCGTGCTTAAAATGTCATGATCAAAGATGATGAGGTCAAAATACCATGGTTGGAAAGTCGGACGTGATCGAAGTCTGCCGTGATCAAAACCAGATGTGGTCGATGTCAGATGTGGTCGAAGTCTACTGTGATCAAAACCGAATGTGGTCATTCTTCCGTAGTCGTGGTGCTCGTACTGCCGTGGTTGTAGTCTACCGATTCCAGTTCTGTAAAAGAGCACTAACTGAAACTTTACCAAACGCAAATTTCAATGTAACCCAAAAGTCAATTATTCATCATCAATAAATCCACTACCGCCACATGGTCTAACAAACTACGGTACTATCGTTGTGCGGTACGACCGCTATGGTACAAGTGGTACTACCGCTCCCTTGATGAACAGAATAAACAACCCGAGTTCAAAAGCTAAAAACAAAGGAAATTTTGATCCAAAGATCCAATGTGACAAAATTGGTAGGGATATACTCTAGGGTATTGTGAACCTATTCCAACAAATGATCAAGAAAATCATGGTCAAAGTTGAGACCTTTTTTAGTTTGAAAGAAAAGTGCACCACGACCTAGATAAAATCAAAATCGATGGATACAACTTACTCGTGGTGGATGATGACCAATAATGATTTAGATGTATTCCCACATGTCACAGCAAGTTAGATCACCAAAGAAGTCTAGCGGATCGTGAGATGGATCATAGAGGCCAAAATCAAGCAAAAATCCAGTTTTCTCATGAACTTGCTATCAACGTGCCTAAGTGGGTGGAGATATATTTTCAGAGATTATCTCCATCTCTTACACGTCCTTGGCACAACAAGATCAAGAGAAGGGAATAGGAGAGATCAAAACTAACCAAATCAAAAACACATCAGTCAAACCATAAGAGACTCAAGGAGATGCACAATGATTGATGTATTGCTTACTTGAGAAGGTAGGTTTTACAGCCACTCCACTTTGGATGATAAAGAGCACACTAGGCACTAAACTCGCAAAATCTAACCCTAGACATGAGAGTACAAGAGAGATGGGTTGGATGAATTCTCATATGTCTCCATACCAACCCCTTTTATAGGTGGGCAACCAGCCATCTATAATTCTTAGTGGATACTATCCACTATCATAATGGGGGGAAACCCATTAACCCCCTACATACGGGTTTTAACTCACACATGTTACTTATGCATGCTTTTCAAAGCGCATAAGTCTATATCTGCTAAGTTCTTAGCCTTGATCCATCTCGATCAAACCAACTCCAACTTGGCCTAAACCGCTCTCCCAAACACCACACATGCGTCGCGGTTTTGATCCAAGGTGTTTTTTGGTATTTTGGTCGAACTCTTAAAATACTCTTTGTTGACCCGATCTTCACCATCCTTTGCAAGCAATCGCCATGCTTGCCACGTGTAGGTGCACCACTAGCTTGCCATGTACCGCCAAGTCTTTCCTGTCCCGGTTCCACTGAACCACGGCTCACTTGACCTATCCAAGCCACATGGTGCCATCCCGCCGTTTGAACTCACCTTCCACATTTTCTGCCTTTCTCGTGCCATGCTTGAGCTGATCGTCTCATCTGGCATCCTCAATTGTTCTGGGCCTCAGCTCCTCCATGAGCCTAGCCCCGATCCTCACCGTTGACCACGGTTGACTCCAAGTGACCCTACACATCCAACTTCAGACATTAGTTCTTCACAACTTGACCCCACATTAGCCAAAACATGCATCATGCAACCTTAATGCAAAGGCCTAGCTCACCCCAACTCATTCCATGACTCAAATTCCCTAAACCTTGTTTTCTTTGAAGATCGGTAGTACTGCACGCAACATGCCGGTACTACCGCACTGTGTTACTATTGCTCGCCAAAGCTGTACTACCGCACCCCAACTGGACCTCTTTGGAAAAACATACCGCACCTTAGTCTGGAACTACTGTTCGTGCGGTATGACCGCATATATACCTACGGTACTTTCGATTTTCCTAACAATTCTAGAAAATAGCCCAAACAAAATGTGATTTTTGCAAAACTACTTAACCACTTTATGAAACTTGCAATGGTTCACTACAACACTATCCTGGACCTTCTCACATTGTCCCTCACAACCTAAAACTGAAAATAGACTCCATGTCATTTAAAATCTAAAAATATGCAAATTCAAAAGAAGCCGCCACGTTTGCTCTCAAAGGCTAGAAATTACTATGTTCAATTGATGAAAAAAGAGAAAGATCTACACTGTCAATTGTTGTGGTTCCAAATTATAAAAATGCAGTATGGCTATAAATAGCTAGTACACTTTGATAACAAATAGAACTCTAATATTGTAGATGCGTACAGCACATATTAGTGAAAGATGTCAATCTATATATGTAGCATCTACAAATGGTAGAAAGTTGATCCATGATTAGAACAATAGAGAAGCAACATATCTAATAGCAACGAGAAGGCTCTACCAAGATCGGACACTACATCTAAAATTTTGGAAATGCATCTCATTTATAGAAAGTAAAATGAATCCATAATCTAGCCCAACAGCCGTACAAAGTGTTGTCCCGATCAGGAAAGAAAAAAATGGTCATATGATTTGAAGCTAATCAAATGATCCTCTTGCTCGTATAATAACAAATTTTGCTCTAAGACCGTCACGTGGTGACTGCATCTTCTCATGAGTACGCACATATGCTTCCTCTTCAATATGATCAATATAGTGACCAACTAAGGCACCATCTAGTAGATGTAGATGTAGATGCATATGTGTTTTGATGCAAATCACATGTATTTTTAGGGTCAAAGTAAGGCCAATCCCGAGTTATAGATCGAGTTGCTCCTAAGCCCGTACAAGAATATTCAAAGCAAAACTCACAAGCATAGGTACTCCAATACAAAATTAGAATCTAACTAGGAAAGTGGATTTTTACCTCTTATGGGAACATCCCCTATCTCATCCACCATCTATTTTGTCTCGGCTTTTGTACCATTTTGTCACGTATTGTATTTTAGGGAATTTGTTCTTCTATATCATCTTTACATACTCCTTGCAGTCACAAAAGAAAGTCATTTTAATTTTGGGTACGTGCACACAAACATTCTAAACTTTAGGTATTAATATCTTTATGAGTATTTAGATTGGACATATGAAATGATGCATATAGATTTGTCTCGAAAAGTACAGCATCCTCCCGGTACAATAGCTCCCATGTGAAAAGGCCTTGACCCACAAATGGTGCAACATGGTCCTTGAGCATGGTAATCCTTCGGCGTGCTTCGAAGAGCTCGCAAGTCAGGCGATGGAGATATCCATCAGGTGACCTCACCAGGCCCACGAGATGAAGCAAAGGGGTATTAAATCCCGCGGCAGGCACCTGATAGGCATTATTCTTATTATTTCCAAGTCGAGAGGGGAAATAATAGAACACGTCCTCCAACTTAGGGAGGCTATGGCAAACACAGGCGATGCATCGAAGATTGACATCATTACACTTGATCCTCGTCTGTAGTAGCGTAGTGGCTGGTCTCCAGGGTATCGTCCATGGATAAGCACCTCCGCATGGTACTCCTTGGACGTCGGGCTGGAAGGAGTGGTGTAGATGGTATACTCGGGTGCTCGGGTGATGTGAACATGCTATAACATCACCCATAGGGTGTGCGGCAGGGTGACATCCTCGAATGCACTAGTCTAGTATTGGGGTGTCCAGTGAACAGGCATCTGCAAATTTTAAAAATGCCTATGATTAGTTAAGGATTTATCAAAGGCATAATGAAGGGCTAGAACAGGAAAGGTCATTAGATAGGATAAGATTTTTGCACAAGTTCTTGTCCGTTTTCTCTCAAACTAGAGCAATTTGAATAAGGTGAGGACCATTGATAATAAGGAGACTTTAGGTAAGAGGAGAAGGTTAGGAAAAGAATACAGAAATGCTTGCCATTTTCACCTTTCACATTTAAAAAATATATTTTATTTGAAAATTAACTCTTTAATCCAAGCGGCCATTCTACCTAGGGCTTAATCTACAGTCAGTATGACTCTGATACCAACACTGTGGGGACCCCAGGCATGGGAGCTCCCGTTGTCACTGCATGTGTTCTATACTAGTCCCGTGATCAATAGCTAGTACACATATTCACACCATTATGATCACATCCATACACATCGCACATAAATAGCTTACATAAAGGGATAATATTATTTATGCAAGGCATAAAAGAGTACATACACAAAAGGTTGACCAACCAAAAGACCAACAGAGACTCAAACAAAAGCAGCGGAAGTCTAATAAAAAAAAGTATCTAGTGATGTGCCATTATAACCCACATGCAACCGACTGGAGTCAAACCCTAGAAGTATCCCTTGTCAAATTCCCTAGAGCCAAGGGTGAAATATGCATCGTCGGGCAAGAGATCTTCATTCTCTGATCAACAACAATTTAAGCAAGGTTGACTACATTGCATACTTAGCAATACTTGTAGTGTATCGCAAAATTTACATATATGCAAGGCTGTCAATGGATGAGGTTCTACACTAAGTTACTCTTAGCATGAGGCAGGATTCATTTCACAATAACACTAAGTAATAATTTGCAAGCAGAGTTGTAAAGAACATTTGACATGTAATGAAATAACATTTGCATAAATTCCATAACAGTAGATCAAAACCATTCACAGCCCTCCTCGGTTGTGAATATCACACAATTTTCTCCCATGGGCAAGGCACATGATTAGACGTTCATGCCATCCCATATGTTCAGTGAAGCAGTTTTAAAAAGGAAAACTATACCGTTTGTAGCTACATCCAAGCTTGCTCATGACCGAGAGCACGACTATTTAAATAATTTTTAATGCTCTGTAGAGATTGCACAGCTTTACCCACACGAGATAATCAATTTTTACTGTTGGCAACTTCAAGCTTCCTTTGGCATGTGATAAAAGTTGATTATCTTAAAGCCTTTAGGTTATCTAGTCCCAACCTTGCACCAGCCCAAATGAATATCGAACCTCTCTTAGGTACACTCCTAAGAAAGCATTTGAATCCTCCTTAGGTACACCCTTAAGCGAAGACCCTCACTTAGGTCCGTCCCCTAAGTGGACATTCATCGTTGCTTAAAAGCCTTGCCCCGAACACCTTGGTTTTAGGGCCCCTACGAGAAAATCTAACTGGAGTGCTCTTACTACTTCTGTTCCTACTACAATGCAAGGCTAAACCTAGACAACTTAATGAGCTAAATGCCAGAGCCCATATAACACATATTGTCATACGATGTGACTTAGATGTGCAGCAATAGCGTTCGATCCTTAATTGACCCAGGCGAGAATCTCCCCTATATACATGCAAGATTCCCTCTCACATTTGATAGATTATTACATGGCTCGCCTGCGTCCAAAAACTAGGTTTTTTATTTTATTTGATACAAAAGTAACAGAGGTTCCCCTCTGGTGTAATATTTTTGAAACCATCATTCCCACGTGAAGATTTTGTTCAAAATTCAAACTTAGCAGAAACTAGTGCTTGTCTAAGCATCTAGACCATATATCCAAGTAGCATTCCCAATTGATAGTATACATTGTCTAAACCATATCCTAGAGGTTACAACAGTGCGGGTATCAAGTTTTCAAGGAGGTTCAATGTACACGAGTGGTCGTAACTACCATTCCCCACAGTATAGCAGTTTAACAGAACATACACATATGCATAGTAGATTTTGCAAATGATATACAATAATTAAAATGCTAGGATCAACATGATTAAAGGGTGTGCTTGTCTTGTTCCCGTTGTTCAGAGAATGTTTTGGATGCGTTCTCGGCATTGTCTAGCATAGAGTTGTCTAACCGGTAAATAAATCCAGATAAAAGCAAATAAGAGACAAATAAATAGAGACAAGATTTGAAAGTTTTTTGTAAATTCAGATTGATCATGTTTTTATAAAAATTTAGAAACAAAGATCACTAAATTTGGAGTTCGTATGCAAAAGTTATAAGCGTTTGAGTTTTAGCATGTTTGAGTCATTCCTTCTCGGTGAATATAGAGCTAGTTACGACTATAAACTCCAGACACTTCAAGTGCCATTCTACCAACCATAGCATTTTGACTACAAAGGTCTTTGTCCTAATGCAACTTTAGTCATACTGATCACACAGAGTTGGAGCTTCCGATTTTTTACCACGAAGGTTTCTCGAGCGCCGAGTGGGTACTGCGACTTACAACTACTGATTATCGACTGGATTCTATAGATTTTCAATTACTGACTAGGTACTGTAACTTATGACTACAGTCAGGTATTGTAACTTACAATTATGATCATTTCTTACGACTATCGTCCATGGCCTTCGACTATCGACCACGGCATATGGCTATTGATCACATCTTATGACTATCGACTATCGACCGGTACTGTAACTTACAACTTACAAATCTATCAACTATCGTTAGCAAACGAAGTTACAACTATGGTCAGTGTTCAAAGATTATGAATACTACAGTTGGAGGCAGTTCTAACTACGCATGCGGTCGAATAAGTTGACTACGGGTGCGGTAAATATCACGACCACACGAGTGTTTGAAGATATCGACTATGCTAGCGGTCAAAGATCTCGACTGCGCATGTGGTCAAGGATCCTGACTACGTGAGCGGTCAAAGATCTCGACGATACGAGCGGTCAAATATTTTGACAATGTCAACGATCGAAGTTTACGACACAACAATGGTCAAAGATTTCGTCCTCGACTACTATGGTTTTGTCCTCGTGTTCGACTACTACGGTTCCCTTTTAGAGTTTGACTACTTCAGTTCTTTACTCGACTACGATTACTTCTAGTTCTCCTTTCGACTATGATTACTCTAGTTCTCTTCTTAATTATTCTGGTTTTCTTTTCGATTACGGTCACTCCTTTTCAACTTAAGCAAACTACGAGGGAGGAGGAGCTCACTGGAGTTGATGACAGTTCACTAGAGGAAGAATGGTTCATGAGAAGTGGAAGAAGCTAGTATCGGAGATGTCGTCGGCGGCAAAGGGGTCCGCGGTGATGGCGATGCATCCGGTAGTGGTGCATGTGGAACAGCGAAAGTACGAGTGATAGGAATATAGGTACAACTCACTGGAGAGAGAAAGTCTCACAGACGGCTTCGGTCGGAGATGAAGACGAAGGTCTGGCTTGAGTGATCCTCTGCATGAAAGGTCAACGAATGGGTAGGGTGCTCAAAGGAGAGGTAAGCCACATTGAGGCACGGTCGAGGAGAGAAGCTCACCAGAGATGCTAGAGCACGGTGGTGTGCTCATTGGAGTCACATACGACTTTGGTTTCTTGATGACCCAGAGAGCGAAATGCTCAAGGAATGCATGCAAGATACTGAGGGGCGAGCTGAGGGGAAAATGGTACAGTCGGAGGGGTTTTATAGGCACAGTCTCAGGCTCTCGCCGTGGAGTGCGATGTGAAGTTGACGACAATCGGGAAGAGATCTATTGCATCAGAGTGACGGGTTAGGCAGGAGTGGGGTAGCAGAAGAGGAGAAACTGTAGACGTGAAGTCTAAAACTGAGGGCAGCTCGGGCCACGACCATGGTGGAGCTAGCACATGCACGCAAGGTGGAAGACGATTGCTACCAATGGGCCCAACGCGTCAGGAAGCAAAGAAAGATGGTCTGACGGTATTGTTTGAGTATACACTTGACATGCAAAGTGTTTAGGAACTGTGCTCAAGTTGCTACAGAGATCGGACGGTGTACAACCAGTAACTGAGAATCGAACGGTGTTCGAGTTGCTACGGAGATCGGACGGTGTACGACCAACAACTAAGAATCGAATGGTGTTCGAGTTGCAATAGAGATCGGGTTGATTAATCGAAGTCAAATATGAGCAGTGGTCAAAGACGACATCCAAAGAATGCCACGTGGTTGTAAACGACTACTCAACATGGTCGTAAATTACTACAAGTGGTTGTAATCAAGGGAGAGGGAAAGAGGTGAGATAAGCTGAGAGGTTTGGGCACTTTAGTCGCCAGATGCACTCGAAAGATTTGGAAAAAATCTTTTCGGATGGTGCGGACGATTAGGAAGATTTTTAGAGTTTTATTTCTCTTGATTTTTCTAAAAAAAATCTGAGAAGATTTCTCACTGAGTTTAAGTATACTCATTTGATTCTAATTCGATCTGATTTATATTTTATGCACTTTTGATTTTCAAAAATCAAATTTTCCAAAGAAACTCCAATGAAAACCAAGGGAGAACAAATGCATGCAGGAATTTGTAAGTTACCCTCATTTTTATATTTCTTAGGATTTTTAGGATGTTACATTTCACATATATGTCTTGTACGGCACATCAATACTCTACCGCATTTGTTAAGACCACCAAAGAGTAAAGACCCAAGATGCTACTACTCTTTTTTGAAACATAAGATGCTACTACTCTAGTTTGCTTGGGCCATCAGTGGGCCTCTTCTTTTCAGTTTCTAAAACTGATTTTGGCTTTTCTACAGTAACTATATTTCAATCCAAGTGTCTTTTCACGGTGGGGGTCTAGAAGTTAATTACACTATAGCAACTTTATTTATATTGGCCAAAATCGCACACGAGTTTCTGTTACTCCATCTATCTCTCACAAACATCCCAAAAGCTATAAACCGCGGCCAAAAGCCTTAAGCTGAAGCTAAAAAGAACAGGCCCAACGCCGGACTTTAGTTCGTCCCTAGACACCTTGTTCGGCAACCTAAGTCTTTCCAGCCCAACAAGCCTACACCCTGTGAACATACCATTTCCCATTAGGGAGCTGCTCAGGACTGTATACCATTGAGAATGTTCCTAATGGTATAGAGTTTCACTAAGTTTCATCAAGTTTTGCCTTTCCTCTCTCTCCCTCCTCTACAGCTCCCCTCCCCACCTTCTTCCCTGGTGTCGGTTGTAGCTCCGTGCCCCTCCTCCCCCACCGCTGGCTAGCATCGCCAAACTTAATATTCAATGCATCACCACCTCGCCATGCCTCCCTCTGCCGCTACCCACTGCCCAATGCTCTCTGCCGCCCACCACCGGACCACAACCTCAATGTCCTCCATCTACATCCGAGGAGCATGGTGAACCCATCGGAGGCCACACCTCCACCACTCCTCTCATCGGAGCTTGAGAAGATAGGGAGAGAGAGCTAGAGCACTAGAGCGAAGGGCGTACCATCAGGGCTAGAGCTCGAGCAGCTAGTCAACCTCACCCCTGCTGGAGGACGATCAGATCTGACAGTGCTGTAATCAAGGATAGCAATACACATCAGCGCTATAGCCAGAGAAGACGGACTCAGTGGTGGCGCCCCTCGATGATGGTTGGGGTTGGAGCTCAGGCAGCTGATCGACCTCACCCTACTAGGGGCCAACCGGATCTAGTAGCACCGCGATCAGGGATGGCGATAAATAGCGGTGCCAGGGCCAAAGATGACGGATCTAATGGTGGTGCCTCCCACCGGTCGGCATGATCAAGAGAGATAAGAGAGAGAGAGAGAGAGCGAGAGCAAGAGAGATTGAACGGTAGAGAGCTATACCGTTATTTTTTTTGTGGAACAGTATATCGTTTTTATTTTTTCTCTTTCCATTTTAGTGTTAGTGATATGCCCTAGTGGCAATCATGGAGATGATCGTATCACTTCTATATTTGTGATCTTTTGAATAATATGTTATTTTGTCCCTTGAACAAATGTTTTTCGTATTGATCAACACGTATATGATTTATTTGTGGAACTCTTTATTCATATTTTATTGTTATTCTAAATTATCCCTGATCTTATATCTTTGTGTGGGATAATTATGATTTGCAGATCAGCATATGTATTGATTAATGATCATGTTTCACAGATTATGGATATGGAATATCAAATCAATAATGTGGATACATGTTAGAGAACATGATGTTAGATTGACCCACTATGAGACACTGAGGAAGTGTTATATTCTTAAGTATCATCAGTTGGTCTCATACATAATGTATGTAGGATCCTTAGAACTGAGATCATCATTGTTTCCTACATATGTAATAGTTTACTTAGGGGTTGCCAAATACTACTCTGTAATTGGGTGGTCATAAGGGTAGCTTTTGGGTTTACTATGAAACGTGTAGATGACTATGAGCGATCAAGATGGAATCTGCCCCTCCTATATAACAGGAAAGATATCTCTAGGCTGCTTGATGTGGATGGATTAAGGAAGTGAATGATCATACCGAATGTGATTGAGAAGTCAATCACAACTGAATAATCCACTATAGGCTCAAGTAAGGATCGAGTTATCATAGGTTGGCATGCTTCTCGCCTTGTGTTTGATCTGGTATCATGAAGCAAAGGAGTCAATACATGAGCACTCAATAGGTTCATCAAATATGATCTTTATGTATGTTTGGGAGTTTTTATGTTCTGCTAGGGACTGCACCGACTTATGGACCGGAAAGGAGTTTCCGGACCATGACCAAATATACATGAACCTATAGGGTATCACACTTAATGGGCTGGAATGATAAGGCTTCGGATGATAGTTTCCGAGTAGAATATAATCTCTACTCGTATTTGATAAAGATCCAGTCTGAGGCTTTTTGAGTTGGATACGATATTTGATCATATCGGATAAGGATCCGATTGAGAGCTATATAAAGAGAGATGCGGGGGTTGAGGAAGGCATCTCGAAACATACCCATCGAAACTTTAGTCGCCACCTCTCATAACCCCTGCCATACGCACTGGTGCAGCACGCCGACACACGGTGTTCCATCTCTAGATATGTGGACCTCGATCAAGATGACCACGAGGAGGAGACGGTTGGCCAGAAGACGATCGACTACTTCTACTACACCAATATGCTCTTCTTTGAATCAGCTGCTTCAACTCTACTTCCACTGCACTGCACATCTAGTGGTAACGATCTATGATCTCCTACTCTCATGGCTTCCTTGTTTAATCTATGTTAATGTAGTCTACTTGTATCCTAACATATAGTTCTTGTCGCACTGATCCAATAGGCCAGCAAGCCTAATTAGATGTACTGTTTTTGAGGGAGAATTAAGGATTCAAATTTTGGGAAATGTTAGTGAAAAATCCACGCAAATAATCCACCTAACCTATTGTTGGTGGGAATTGAACTCTCGTCATCAGCCAGAGAGTGAGACAGACAAGATACCTCATCGCTAGGCTACGGTTGGCATTAAGGATATGCTTCGTCGGACCTTTGCAATTTTTTTCTTGTTACGGACAAGCATGCTACAATGGGAGGTAAGTTGAAAGAATTAAACGATAGCATGTATAGCTAAGAAGGCTATACATTACCAACAAATAGAGATTCGTTCTTATGAATTACATCATTACTTGAATACCTTGACATGAATCTTAATATATAGTCGATCTACATGGCGGTGAAGAATAGTCGCTTTCTGGCGATAAGACAAGGCCGGTCTTTGATCTTGTCCTGCGTTGCCTATTTTCGGCAATCATTGCACAAAACACCGGTCGTGTCGCGCCACCCGTAAAGATGCTCGAGATTCGCCGCAGATCGCGCGCATCAAACCTTGGCCATCGCGTCGGACGTCTGGCTCTCCGTTTCCTCCTCCGGCCCCTCGGACGGTCGCCGAGCCACTTTCTTCTCCCCATCGCTTTGCAGCTGCACCACCCCGTCGGCCCCTTGCTCCTCTTTGCTCTTGCCCCAGAGCACGTTATAGAGACCGGCAACGAGCAGCGCGCCACCGATAATGCTGCACCCAATGACATATCACGATTAGACGTTTAACGGATCTGAGACAGCGAGGTGACCTTTGTTCGGTCCCCTTCGGCTCATTGGTTGGTTGTGACCTTGATAAATTTCTTTGCGATGCAGTGCACAGGTCAAAAGAAGAGATTAAAATAAGGTTTAATCTGATGGTGGCATGCAGGCATGGTGCATCGGTGGGGGCAGTAGTGTAATGTAATGCGATGTGTATTGTACCTTCCTAGGCTCACGTCTTCTCCCAGCAGGAACGAGGCGATCACCATTGTGAAGACGAGGCTTAGCGGCATGGACATGGACAGGAAGACGGGGCCTTTCTTTTCGATCACCCAGATCTGCAGGTAGTACGAGATCGCTGCAACGATGATGCCCTGAAACCCACAGCGTACGTACGTAGCAGGCGTGAACAAGGATATTGGTTGTCACAGCACAACTTAATCAGGTGTTGAGTAGCTAGCTACATGGCAAGAAATCGTCAGGTCAGTAAATTAGATGCTTACGGTGAAGAGCACCGAGAAGAGGCTCACGCCGCCGGCGAGCTTCCACCGCGAGAAGTCCCTCTCGAGGACGAGGGCGATGAGGAACGACTGGATGCTCGCGAAGATGCACTGAAGCGTGGTGTTGAGAAGCTTAGACGGGTACTCCAACAGCAAGGGCCCCTGACAAGAACGGCACAACATTACTACTGCAAAACTACACACTTCAACAAAGCAGAACAGAAACAGATATGATGCAGATTGGATTACCTGCTGCACTGTCCACAGAGACCATATAACGACCGATGTGGTCATCAGGAAGATCCCCAAGGCCCAGTTCTTCTTGGAATGCGCGTGCGCGACGGTGCTCGCGTGGTGCAAGAGCTGGTGGTGGTTGAAGGACTTGAATTCAGGGCCTTGGTACAGCGCAAGCACGATGACACCTCCGATGCAAAGAAGTATCCCCGAGGCTTTGGCCATGCCATGGACGCTCTTCAAGTTCAGTGTCTCCATCCTGGAAGACATAGGAAGAATTAATGTTCAGTGCAGTGATCTACTTGTTTTTAGAAGAAAGCATAACAAAATACTTAATCAGGAGTTCTTGGTGCTGGTCTCTGACCTGAACATGACAGCCAAGATGAAGGCGACAACTGGTACGATGTTAAAGATGGCTGATGAAGAGGTTGCCGAAGCATAGTTGAGGCCAATGCTGTACAAGTTTATCGTTCCAGCCATCCTGAGCAATTGATCAAAAACTATAAATAGTACTTCAATGGTAAAATCGGTGCTTTCGCGTGAAGTTTTGTTTCAGAAGAATCGTCTATTCTTCAGTTAAGACACACTCCAGATGTTCTAGTTCTTAACATACCCGTAGAAGGCATGAACAAAAATCTTGACAGAGAGTTTAAACGTCAGCGGCGGCGCCGGTTGCTTCCTGCAAAGAACACCGGATGAACAATTCTATTCATGATAACCGCGGAAGCACACACACAAGATTGAACCCATCATGCATCACGCGTCTACCTAATTCCAAGGAAGAACGCAATAGGGATCAAGAAGATTGCGGCAACGGCGTGCCTATAGAACACAAAGACCGTCGTGCTCGTGCCCTCGTTGAAGGCCGCCTTGGTGAGTATGTGCATGCCTGCATATATCAGCCTGATGAGCACTACAGTCGCGTATACCTTGCCGTTGCCCATGGTAGCTGGATTGATCTACCAGTGCTGTTGTGTCTGGCCCCGAGCCCCCATCCTTATATATATATATGATGGCTAGGAAGCTAGTTTGTGTGAACTCTGAAGACTCTATTGGAACTAATCTTGTTGTGTTATTTAGTACTCGTGTGTCGTGTATTGTACAGTGGTCGTAGCCAGTGTCGTAGCCAGAGGTCGTAGTCACTAGTCAAAGAGTAGTCATGGTCGATGCCATGGTTGAAAGTGTAGTCGACAAGCCATGGTCGATACCATAGTCGAAGGCGTAGTTGATAAGCCGTGGTCGATGCCATGGTCGAAGGCGTCGTCGACAAGCCGTGGTCGATGCCATGGTTGAGAGAGTGGTCGAAGCCACCATGACTCAATCAGCACTCAGAGTAGTACTATCGATGGTCGATAGTTGTAGCTACAGTGGTCGATGGTCAGTAGTCGCAGCTACTGTGGTCGATAGTTAGTAGTCGTAGCTGCCGTGGTCAATAGTCGATAGTCGTAGCTGCCATGGTCGATAGTCGGTAGTCGTAGCTATCGTGGTTAATGGTCGGTAGTCGTAGCTACTATAGTTGATAGTCAGTGCTGAAAGATCTGCAATGTTGAAGCAACGGTATGCTGTAGCAGTCGTGTGCACTAGTTGTGGTCGATGCCGTGGTCGAAGCCACGGTCAATGTCGTGGTTGAAACCACGATCACAGCTACAGTATGATGGCCAGTGCTCGAAAATCTGTGTGGTCGGTAAAGCAGTCGAAGGGAAGCCGTGGTCGTGAGGTGTGGTCGAAGGCACCATGGGCAAAGGCGTGGTCAAAGCTGTGGTCGAAGCCGCAGTTGGAAGACTCAAAGCCTATGGTCGTGGTTGTGGTGCCTGTGCGTGGAGTCGAAGTACATGGTCACGGTCATAGCTGCGAGGAGTACTGTAGCAGCCGTGTGCAGCTGGTCCCTGTAGCTGTTGTTGGTCTTTGTAGCAGTCGTCAGCATACTGCATAGTGTGGGTAGGCGGCTGAGTGGTGTGGGCAGGTGGCTGGTAACTATAGTAGTCGTCAGACAACCGAGCGGTGTGGGTAGGCAGTAGAGTGACGTGTGCAGTCAGCACGATAGTTGAGGCCGGAAAAACTGAGGGAGTGACTGTCAGAGTTTTAGCAGTAGTGGGTGCATGCATAAGGTGGTGTAACCATATGTGCGTGAGGCCTATTTAAATGCATGTAAATCTATAATGCTCATAAGAGTTTGAGAAAACAATGAATAGAAGAGGAAGGAATAGAAGGCGTGTGTTGGAGAATCAGAGCTCGCTAATTCCCATTAGTTGGAGAATCAAAGCCTTGTTGCTCTCTGTGCATCCGAGAAGAAGAAGCGCATGTGCTCTTCCTGTGTTGGAGAAGAAGCCAAAGAAACATCTCCGTGTTTCGGAGAAGAAGCTGAAGCAACACCTCTGTGTGTTGGAGAAGAATCCTTGATGTTTTCTGTTAGTTGGAGAAGTAACCGAGGCGAAAGGCTCCCGCAGCTAACCGTGCATTGGTCGGATGTGAGGGGTTGAGGCGAGAAGCTACTGCAGCTGACTGTGTGTCGGTCGGATGGTGACGTACATTCAGGTCGGCGTGGAGGCGCATGTAGTGATGTGCATCAGGCAGAGGTGCATAGGGCAACAGTGACGAGCGAGGTGCCGAACCAAGCACCCAGGAACATGACGACAAAGCTCTACATGGCCATGGCGAGACTAGTTGTGTATCGGGGTCACACGTGACATGCGTAGTGGCGACACCAGTAGCGAAGGGCAACAAACGGCCCCGGTGCGGATGAGTCATGAAGAAAGTCGGCTTGTGGCCAAGGATGGTGGTTGTAGCCATCGTCACGGTCGAAGGCGCGTGAGTCATGCAAGAAGGCTGCTGCGTGCGACAAGACAGTGTGGTTGAACGCATCGAAGTTTGACAATAAGATTAGGGAGGTGAATGTTGGAACTAATCTTGTTGTGTTATTTTGTACTTGTGTTTCATGTACTGTTCAGTGGTCGTAGCCAAATGTACTCGTGTGTCATGTACTGTACAGTGGTTGTAACCAGTGGTCAAAGCTAGTGGTCATAGCCAGAGGTTGTAGCCACTAGTCGAAGAGCAGCCATGGTCGATGCCATGGTCAAAGGCATAGTCGACAAGTCGTGGTTGATGACATGGTCGAAGGCGTCGTCAACAAGCCGTGGTCGATGCCATGGTCAAGGGAGTGGTCGAAGCCATCATGATTTAGTCAGCACTCAGAGTAGTACTATCGATGGTTGATAGTCGTAGCTACAATAGTCGATGGTCGATAGTCATAGCTACAGTGTCGATGGTCGGTGGTCGTAGCTGCCGTGGTCGATGGTCATAGCTGTCATGGTCGATGGCCGGTAGTCATAGCTGCCGTGGTCGATGGTCGGTGGTCGTAGCTGCCGTGGTCGATGCTCAGTGGTTGTAACTGCCGTGGTCAATGGTTGGTGGTCGTAACTACCGTGGTCAATGGTCGGTGGTCGTAGCTGCCGTGGTCGATGGTCATAGCTGTCATGGTCGATGGTCGGTAGTCATAGCTGCCGTGGTCGGTGGTCGGTGGTCGTAGCTACCGTGGTCGATGGTCAGTAGTCGTAGCTACCTTGGTCGATGGTCAGTAGTTCTAGCCACTGCAATCAATAGTCGGTGCTAGAAGATCTGCGAGGTTGAAGCAATGGTGTGCTGTAGCAGTCGTGTGCACAGTTTATGGTCGAAACCGTGATCGAAGCCAGGGTCGAAGGCTTGGTCGATGCCGTGGTCAAAGCCACGGTCAAAGGTATGGTTGATGACGTGGTCGAAGCCGCGGTTGTAGGTACAGTAAGACGGTTGGTGCTCAAAGATCTGTGTGGTCGGTGACGCGGTTGAAGGGAAGCCGTGGTCGTGAGGTGTGATCGAAGACACCGTGGTTGAAGGCGTGGTCAAAGTTGTGGTCGAAGCTGCAGTTGGAAGACTCGAATCCTGTGGTCGCGATCGTGGTGCCTGTGCGTGGAGTCGACGTACGTGGTCGCGGTCATAGCTGCGAGGAGTACTGTAGCAACCATGTGCGGATGGTCCTTGTAGCTGTTGTTGGTCTCTATAGCAGCCCCTCTATAATTCGCTCGTTCTTTCTCTACTCGGCTGCGCTTTTTCCCTTGTCTGGGCCAACAGACTCTACCTAAAGTGACATGCAAGGTGAAAGCTGAAAGTTCTCGGCATGTTCATGGATGCTAGATAACAGCAATTTCAGGTGGTGACCAGTTTTATGTGCAAGGTTTAGAAAAATGATCAAATTTATGTGCAAGATTCAGGTTACCATGTCAAGATAGGCTTGTGAGGCGACAAGAAGAGTTTTTAAAGAAGAAAAGCTGAATTTTAATTGGTGAAATGGTCACGTTAACGGAAAGATGAGTAGTGAGCTGGCGACAGATGAATATACTGCCACTTAAATCAGCAGCATGGCAATTTGTTGGATAAAGTATGTGTAAGTTGAACTTGTTTAGAAAAAGCTAAACAGATGAATAAACGGAAAGATAAGTAGTGCGCTGGCCACAGATGAACGGCCTTTCTTTTTGGTTTCAGCTTATAGTTTATGACTGTGGTTTATATCTTTTGAGTTATTTATAGGAGAGAGTATGTAATAACAGATACTTGCGTACTGTTTTGGCCGATATATATAAAGTCGCTATAATATATACTACAATCAACTTATAAGCCCTGTCTTAAAAAGACACTTCATTTAAAATCTATTTACGGTAAAAATCGAAAAGCAACTTTTAAAAGCTGAAAAAAAGATACCCAAACTTCCACCTTGCTTTGGATGAGACTGCATATTGCTATATTGCTTGGGTTGCTATGACCATACCTCACACTTTATATAGTCCACCACATATTCTCCTCTAAAGAAAAGTAGAAATCCTTATATGAGTAGGATTAGTGTAGAAATCCTTTAGCCCTACCTATTCAGGTACTAAAACAATTGCAATCCCACTAGGATACGAGTCACCTTTCTCAACATTGCTCGGGACCGATATTTCCCAACTCCTTTGCTGGCTTGAACATGTTAGCTCCATTATAGTAGGCCATTGACTTGCTTGTCGTCTTCTGTGAAATGATTAAACTGTTTGGTACGTAATGGAAATGTTCATTGGTACCATTTTGTTAAGTGATAACCCTACGACAAGGTCATGGACTCATGGGGATCAATCTGTAGATTTCGGACTTCGACGTAGACGGATTCTGTTCACAGATGCAACGTCAGCTTTGTGAACTTCTCTTTCACTTTACAGAAAGATGCACGACCACCTTTGCTATGTCCAAAGCTGAAAGGCCTTCTGTCTACACACATAATTCACAATCGCACACATGCATCTCGCTGGTGAAATCTAGAATGGAATTTGTAATCGTAGGCTAAACGCAGAATACCTTTTTTTTCTGTGCGATGGCTGCTGGGTTGATAAGGGAACAAAAGAAGTAGAGACTCTGATGTAAGCGGTTTACGTAAGCAGTAACGTAATAAGGCACTTTCTACAAAGTTTAATTCTTCTAGATGATATATCTGCTGAATCTAGTATGAATTATTTCGTTGGATTTACAGTCGACTAGACTTGCAGTCAAGACTTCAGTCAACTCAAAGTGTCTCCCAACCAAATGACACACTGCTGAGCCTCCATAAAAAGTTAAATCCACACTATATTTTCTATAAAGAAAAAAGGAAAAACATTAAAGCATGCATGCTTTAAAATGAGAGAGGAAAAGTTGCTTTTAATTCAGTCTAAATGATAAGCACGTTGAGACGCTTCTGGTACTCGAGGAGAGAAAGCATGCATCTCATCTCTAAAGCATGTAGCGTTTGGCTGGAAAGTATTTCTCCGTATTCTGACCAATCTGTAAAGGGCATACATTACCTATTTTTTAGATAGATTACTCTTTAATCACAATATATGTAACTAGAATACACTCCAATAAACCAAAAGGTGGATTTAAAATCCAATTACATTGTATTCGTATTTCAAAATCCCAATTATTTCCATAAAAATCAATCGTCTGTTCTGAAAATCAATATCTATAAAAGTGAAAATTTCTGCTTTGGAGATGCTGAAGATAAACAAGATAGTTAATAGTGAAATTTTCACTTGCAAAATTGGCTCTTTTCCTTTGAAATATCTAGGGATACCTGTAGATAAGAAGAGGTTACATGATATAGATTGGAAACCTACTTAAAAAAAATGAATATAAAATAGGGTGCTATCAAGGTAAACTTCTCTCAATTGGAGGGAGGTTGATCCTTTTGCGTTCTTGTCTAAGTAGCATACATCTGTGTATGCTATCTTTCTATGAACTCCCAGTTGGTGAGAAGAAATTTTCAGAGCTAGACTTTTGTGGCAGGAAGATTACGGGATAAGGAAATATCACTTGGTTAATTGGCAAGTGATTTGCCTCCCCAAGGATCAAGGTGGACTGGGTGTGTTAGATCTAGAGGAAATGAACATAGCTCTTTCGGGGAAATGGATTTGGAAGCTAGAGTATGAGGATGGGCCTTGGCAAATGATGCTGAGGAATAAGTATTTAAGAAACCAGACTATTGCTAAGTTGAGGCCTGAAGCTGTTACTCTCTTCAGTCACAAATACATGTAGTTATAAAATATATACAGTCAAATTTCAAAATTTTAACTATTATAATCTTTTTAAATATTTATATTGGATGTATGAAAATCATATGTGTAGATTTATATCAAAAAGTACTTGTATAACATTATAATTTTATTAGATTCTATAAATATATTACAATAGAAATTAATGATCAAAGTGGTGTTTTGGGGACAAAATCAGTGTCCAAAACAATATATTTTTGTGATCGGACACTACTACAGAAAACCTAATAGTAGACGGCCAATCACAGACGGTTTAACAAAACCATCTGTGAACAACACTAACACAGACGGTTTTAATTTGGACACCGTCTGTGTTGGCGGCGTCGGGGAAAACGAGTATCACAGACGGTTCTTACCGATGAACCGTGCGATACTTCGGTATCACAGACGGTCTTATCTATCTAGCCACTTTCTATGGAAAGTTTTTAAGCTTACCTTGTTTTACTCAAGAAATGGATCATTTGGAGATTTTCATCTTGTGAGGGGTTTTTGCTTGAGTTTGTGCTATAATCTAGTTTACTATGATATGTGAGAACACATCTAAGGTTATCTAGACCATCAAGAACTCACAAGTAAGGGCATATCAAGGTTTTCTTTTTTTTGTCCAGTTTTAGTGCAGCCTTCACTCAAATGGAAAAATGTTAGAACTTCGACAATGATTTTCTTGATCGTTGATTGGAATAAGTTCCTGACATTCTATACAAGATTATCTAGACTATCAAGAACTCACAAGTAAGGACACATCAAGGTTTTCCTTTTTTGCCTGATTTTGATGCACCCTTCACTCAAATGGATAAATATTAGAACGTTGACAACGATTTTCTTGATCGTTGATTGGAATAACTTCCTAACATCCTAGAGAAAGTGCATGCCAAATTTTAAATCATTTGGATATATGAATAAAAAATTCTATAGATTCTTTGTTTTAAAATAGTGCTGCTTTTCCTGTTTTCGAGCTGATTTTATTGTAGTAGTACTATCGATTTTTCTCTGTTTTATTTAGATTTTTATGTGAATGATTGGTTTCTAAACTTTATAACATTTTATAATTGTTGGAATAAACTACTTAAAGTCATGTTTCCGCTTTGGCCAAAAATTTAAAAAAACGTATACTACTATCTGCGCCTATTCACCTCTCTGGTCCTGTCTTCAGTTTCCCTGCCTTGGGTCCTACAAACTGACAGGCTCGTCGATGATCCATCCTCGTTTTCCATGTTGGGGGTAGGTTCGTCAGTCGTTCATCCTCGTTTTCCATGCTGGGTCTTGGGAGGATGAAACCGCATCCTCTGCCCTTGAGTTTTAAAGGTACGGTGCCATCGTCATTTCAGTAGTTGGACCAAGAAGCGACGTGCGAGGCAGTTTTGGGTATCGCCGGGCCGCCGGCGGATGTACTGTAGCCACAGTGCATACGTTGTACTGTTACTGTGCTTTTAACTCCAGAGTCCATGACCATCCCTTCTGTAGTTACAGTAAAACCTAGCGCTGTTACTGTGCTGTTTTACTCCAGCGTCCAACCATGTCCATCACCTGATCCAAAAGGATTGGGCAAGGCAAAAATGATAATGGCACCGTACCAACAGGTAGCACTACTACAGAAAGGCTAATACTAGACGGCCAATTATAGACGGTTTGACAAAATCGTCTGTGAACAACACTAACACAGACGGTTTTAATTTGGACACCGTCTGTGTTGGCGGTGTCAGGGAAAACGAGTATCACAGACGGTTCTTACCGATGAACCGTCTGTGATACTTTGGTATCACAGACGGTCTGTATTAAAAACCGTCTATGATAATCCCAATTATCATAGACGATTTTTTATTAAAGACCGTCTGTGATAATGGCAGTAGGCATTTATTGCGCTGCTCAGACCACATCTGTCTTCATTTCGATCCAGATCTAGCTGGTGCTTTACTCTTTCGCTCAGGAGGCAAGCTTGGCAATTTCATGCCAGTTAATTTGGTGGGAGGAGCCAGATATTGAGCTTTGAATATTTATACTTTCCTGGTTGCTCTAGATATGGTTAGTAATGAATTTTATTTTTTTTTCTTTGCATGCATTACAATTTAGATCTAAGTAATTGGTGAGTGTTATTAATTGAAGATGGTTTGCAAAATTGTTGGTTATATAATAGCTGTTGTGTTTATAATATGAATTGAGGTAGCAAATTAAGCCTCAATATAATACATATGGCCGGTATATACATATGTAGTAATAATTAGTTAATTTAATTTTTAATACTAAGTTGTTATATATGTACGTAACGTGGGATCGAAGCTGGATGTATGTCACGAGCCGTGTGAGTGAAGAGTACATTAATGGCGTGTCTGCTTTTACAAGAGCTGCCAAGGAGGATATGTTGAATAAGGGGGTGGAATATATGTATTGTCCATGCACTGACTGCGAGAATTTAAAGATGTTTAAGAACCGAGGGCAAATTGAAGCGCACTTGATTCGGAGGGGTTTCAAAAAGGGTTATACGTGTTGGACCAGTCATGGCGAAGTCAATGATCAAATGCCGCCGGATGACATCGCGGTGAAGTGAATGATATGCCGCCGGATGACATCATTGGTGAAGTGAATGACATGCCGCGGATGATGTCGATTGTGGTTCGATTCGGATAGGTTGCATGATGATAACTGGATCGGATGCTTCGCGATGTAGAAGAGGATTATGATGAGAGAGTATGTTAAATTCCGGGGCTTGGTGGAGGACTCGGAGAAACCTTTGTTCACGTGCTGCAAGTACACGAGGTTGTCGGCCGTGCTTGAACTGTTGAAATTGAAGGCAAGCAATGGTTGGTCCGACAAGAGTTTCACAGCGCTGCTAGGTCTTTTAGCGGACATGCTTCCAAAGGGAAATGAGTTGCCTAAAACCACGTATAAAGCCAAGAAGGTTCTTTGTCTGTTGGAAATGGAAGTAGAAATAATACATGCATGTTCAAACGACTGTATCCTCTACCGTAAAGAGTATGCAAACATGCATGTATGTCCGGTGTGCAACGCATCCCGATACAAACGTAACAATCAATCAGATGATGGCGAAGGAACAGAGGCGAAGAAAGGACCTCCTGCTAAGGTGGCATGGTATTTTCCTATAATTCCCCGTCTGAAAAGGTTTTTTGCAAATCCAAAAGAGGCAAAACTGCTACGTTGGCACTCGGAGGAGCGCAAGAAGGATGGAATGCTAAGACACCTTACTGATTCCACGCAGTGGAGAAACATCGATAGGAGTTTTGCAGACTTCAGTGCAGAACCAAGGAATATAAGGTTTGGACTGAGTACAGATGGAATGAATCCTTTCAATAGCATGAGCAGCCGACATAGCACATGGCCCGTGACTCTCTGCATCTATAACCTTCCTCCTTGGTTGTGTATGAAGCGAAAGTATATTTTGCTGTCGATACTTATCCAAGGGCCAAAACAGCCTGGGAATGATATTGATGTGTTCCTATAATCGTTGGTGGAAGATCTAAAAATCTTGTGGAATGAAGGGGTACAGGTATGGGATGCATACAAACGAGAGAACTTCACTCTACGCTCCTTATTGTTCTGCACCATAAATGATTATCCTGCCCTTGGTAACCTATCGGGCCATAGTACAAAAGGTGCCAAAGCTTGTACTCACTGTTTAGATGGTACCGAGAGTGTGTGGCTAAGACACTCACGCAAAACTGTCTACATGCGTCACCTCTGGTTCCTTCGGAGGGCTCGCCCATACCGCAAGATGAATAAACAATTTGACGGAGAGAAGGAAGACGGTTCAGCTCCAAGGCATTTAAGGGGACACGAGGTTTATGATATGGTTAAGGATTTAGATGTTGTCCTCAGAAAGAGACGTAAATTGAGGGCTCATGAGAAGAACACCTGGAAGAAGAGATCAATATTTTGGGACTTACCTTATTGGGAATACCTAGATGTTCGACACTGCATCGACGTCATGCACATAGAAAAGAATGTATGCGACAGCTTGATTGGTCTCTTACTGTATATTCGTGATAAAATAAAGGACGGCGTGAACGCACGGCTTGACTTGGCTGATATGGACATCAGGCCTGAGTTAGCACCGACATGCACTGATAATGGACGAATGTACCTTCCCCTGCGTGTTACACTCTGTCCAAGGCTGAGAAAACAGAACTGTGCCAGTGCTTGCATGGTGTCAAAGTTCCGTCTAGTTACTCCGGCAACGTGAAGAAACTTGTTTCGATGCAAGATTTAAAGTTAAATGGCATGAAGTCTCATGATTGTCATGTGCTGATGACACAGATGCTCCCTATTGCAATTATAAATATTTTGCCAATCAAAGTCCGAGAGACAATCATGAGGCAATGTTATTTCTTTAACACAATTGCTCAGAAGGTCATCGATCCCGAAGGACTAGATGCTCTGCAGGACCAGGTGGTGATGACTCTATGTCACCTTGAAATGTATTTCCCTCCTTCGTTTTTCGATATCATGGTCCATCTCATTGTTCACGTTGTGTGGGAGATAAAAATTTGCGGGCCCGTATTCCTACGTAGCATGTGCCCATTTGAGAGGTTCATGGGAATTCTCAAGTCCTACGTACGGAATCGTTCTCGGCCGGAGGGTAGCATCGCCGAAGGTTATGCAAGCGAAGAGGTCATTGAGTTTTGTGTCGATTATATGGCTCAGATTCAACCGATAGGTGTGCCTCAATCTCGTCATGATGGGAGGCTAAATGTCTCGGAACTATCGGAAGGAAAGCAATCACTCCAGATATGGACACGTATACTCAAGCCCATTTCACGGTGTTGCAATACATGACTGAAGTGGCACCTTATGTCGACCAGCACAAGGATGTGCTTCGGCAACAGAATCCGGAGCGGCCGAATGTTTGGATCATGAGGCAACACAACAGTCGGTTCAACCAATGGTTGAAGGAACAAATCGCTAGGAGCTCGCCAAGTGAGACGCTGACATGGTTGGCAAAAGGGCCGACATTTACAGTTGTGACATGGCAAGGATATGACATAAATGGGTACACATTCTATACGCAGTCTCAGGATGTCAAGAGCACTAACCAGAACAGCGGTGTCCGCATAGATGCGTTCAATACTGATGGGTCGAGAAACTCGTACTATGGCTTCATAGAAGAGATTTGGGAGCTCGACTATGTGGTTTTCAAGATCTCCTTATTTCACTGCCATTGGGTGCATCTCCCACAGGTGAAGGTTGACAAGTACGGTGTCACTACCGTGGACCTCCAACGTGTCGGGTACAAAGACGAACCATTCGTACTCGCCAATCAAGTTGTTCAAGTTTTCTATGTAACCGACCCGGCAAATATGAAACGCCATGCAGTTCTTCATGGAAAAAGGAGAATTGTCGGAGTAGAGAATGTAGTGGACGAGGAAGAATACAATCAATTTGACGAGTTACCTCCTTTTGGAAATGGCATAAGGGTCAACGACGAACAACGTGACGAAACTTATTACGTACGCATTGATCATGATGAAGGGCTAATTTTTAAAGGAAATAAGCAAGTACAATGAGAATGTGCGACATATATGTGGGCATTTGCATATATGTATATAACAATACATTTGTGTGATGTATATGTGAATTTGCATTTATGTATATGTGAAAATGTGTGATGTAGTCAATTTTGAGATTGAGAAAATGTGTAAAGAAATACACTGTGTTGGTGGTTGGTGTTGTATATATGAATGCAGATTGAGAAAATGTATGATGTAGTCAATTTTGAGATTGAGAAAATGTGTAAATGAATGCAGCTGGTAGGTGGTTGATCATGAATACAGCTGGTTGGCGGTTGATCATGAATGACTACAGTCGGGCAAAGGCTTATCACAGACGGTTCTAAGTGTAGAACCGTCTGTGATAAGCCTACTATCTCAGACGGTTCTAAACATAGAACCGTCTGTGATAGTAGGCTTATCACAGACGGTTCTAAACTTAGAACCGTTTGTGATATTGATATCACAGACGGTTCTAAGTGTAGAACCGTTTGTAATAATCCCCTATATATACCCTCTGGCTAGGGTTTTCCGTGTATTCTGCAGTTATTCTATATCTAAATCCCGATCTGCCTCCCCCGAGCCCTCGCCGCCGCCTCCCTCGAGCCCTCCCTGGCCACTTCCCTCGAGCCATCGCTGCCTCCTCCCTCGAGCCCTCGCCGCCGCCTCCCCGAGCCCTCGCCTCCCTAAGCCCTCGCCGGCCGCCTCTCCGAACCCACGCCGGCCGCCTCCCCGAGCCCGTCACCGCCGCCGCCTCCCCTAGCCCCTGTTCTTCTGGTGATTTCGAATATCACTGGTCTTGTGAGTGAGTCTGTGATTTTTGTATGCAATCTGTGTGGGCTGTGCAAGTTTGTTAATCTTCTTTACATTACCTGGCACTGGGAAACATAGATTGCTTATGGGATATTTGGTTGCTCGATGATAACAAATATCATATACTGAGATTGGTTCAATCGGTCATTGAGCTCTAATAGCTGTCATTGTTGTCTTGTGACTCTGGAAGGCAGTCTCTAGACTTTGATATATATGCTTGTGAGTGAGTCTTGTTGTCTTGTGACTCTGGAAACATAGATTGCTTATGGGATATAGCTGTCATTCAATCGGTTCATGTTGTTTCATATATTAGCATATTCATATGTTGATATGTTGGGAATTTTGTTAAGTTGAAACATAAATTATTGAGCAAAGTTAATTTGGTTGGTCTTGCTTTTTTGAATACTGCAATCTAAATACATGCATGCTGAATATACTTTAATCTTGAGATTGTAGAGTTCGTATCTAGAGCTCAAAAGACCGAGTTTATTATTTGGCATAACCAATCAAGGAAGAGTATATGATTTAGTAGCGGGACGGCCAAGATTAATCTTGTGCAACCCTACAATTTGAGAGCACAAATTAATCAATTAAAACTTGAGCTTGTTGCTAGTCTTAATTGATACATGCCTTTTACATTGTCATACATATTCATGTTTAGAATGTTATTAATTCTATTATTGATGCTTGTATATGTATATATGTAGGTATATATATGTATATGTATGTATGTATATATACATATATATGTATTGTAATCGCCTATATTGAGCGAAATAGATAGATATTGCACTTTCTTATCTTATGGTATGGCACTTTCTTATCTTATTCTAATAGACCCACAAATTGAGCAAAATGTCATCCGCGCATTCTTCAACACCATCGCCGGAGGCGTCCGCTTCAAAATCAGGACTCCAAGGAAGAGGGCTATCGAAGAAGCCTGAGGGCCGATTTACCATCACACAGGTCGATGTATCTGGAGTCCCTCTCCTTCCTCGCAAAGCCGTAAGCGCATGGAAGAGCATGATCGGAATCGTTGCACGAGAACGAATTGAGATCACATTCAATTCGTGGAAGGACGTGCCTGCGACTCGGAAAAGAGAGCTGCTGACAGAAATTTTGGCATCGTTCGAGATCCCAGAAGAACACCAAGACGCCATGCAATGACAATCCTTGCTAGGGGCATGCAAAGCATGGAAGAACTTCCAGAGTAAGCTTGTCAAGGACTATGTGGAGAAAGACGAAATGCCCTTTCATAAATACCCATTCCTGGAACCACAATGGGAAGAGTTCAAGGCTACGAAGACGACCGAAGATTTCAAAAGTACAAGTGCGGCGCACAAGGCCCTCCAGGCAAAAAACACACACCCCCACAGACTTGGCACAGCTGGGTATGCGGGTAAAATCCCGTAGTGGAGGAGCGAGGACAACCAGGCAGCCCTACAGGACATCGCCCCGCCATTTGCCAATATCCCGGATGAGCGCGCTCAAAATTGGATTAGAGCAAGGTCATCCACAACGACATCGGGGGACGTCTCCTTTCGAAACCCTGCAGACCAGCAAGTGTCCCAGCGCTTGGTAAGATATCAATCGAACTACGTAGCTTGTAATTACTCCACAACTTCGTACAAAGTGAAATGACATGTCGTGCTCTTGCAGGAAGAGCTGAGTTTTGAAACTACCCTGGGATCATTCTAGAGAACAAGGGAGAATGATATGCTCTCCGCGGCCCTGGGAAACAAGGAGCACCCAGGCCGTACGAGAGGTCTTGGCATTTACGTTCCTTGGAAACATAGTTTCCAAGATGACTCCGACATGTATCGGCGCAGGAAGAGAAACAAAGCCGAGCGTGACGCACGGTTACGAGAAGAGATCAAGGCATCTCTTAGAGAGGAGCTAATGGGTGAGCTGGCTCATGTAGTTAGAGATGAGGTGCGGAAACATACAGAAAGTCAGCAGGTCGCCGCCACCGCTCCTGTGCTAGCTAGCCGGCACAACCGTCCGAGTAGTTGCGCGTCCAATCTGACGCAAACCAATGCCAAATTTTCTGTGGACGACATCCTGGTAATAATTATTATATCTCGAATGCTTGCTCCATTGATATGCCTATTCGACTAGCTAATTCTGTATCATTATGTAGGAGCCTATGAAGTGCAGGCTCCAAGTGAGATATGTCTTCGTTCCCTTGCACGCTGCTTGGGGCCAGGCATATCCGTCTGGTATCAAGGCCATGCTGCACGGTCAAGCTTTAGCGTCAGACTTCGCAAAAGTTAATGTGGATGGTGTGCATGTCAATTTTGAGGTCGTCCCGCTACCGAAGCCCCCCAACGACGAGATCGTGACTCTAGGGCAGGCCATTGGAACATTCATCCAGTGGCCCAAAAGCGACATCTCCTGGAGGCTTCTTCACCGGTGGCAGGACCAGAAGGGCAGTGCGAACCAAAGCAACATGCACTGGTGCCATCTCCACAAGGGCAGTGCGAAGCAGAGCTACCTGAACCGGTGCTATCTCCACGGGTGTTATTCTCGCCAAAGCAACTTGCACCGTATGTACCATTACAGTCAACTACCATAAAGTCGACCTACAGTCAAGGCAGTGGCTAGGGCAAATCAAAGACAAAGGATGATGACGATATCCCGTACATGCCATTGGCCCGCAAATTCGTGCTAGGTGAGCCGATGATATTCCCGGAAGAGCACCTCTTAACCCTAGGACTTGGTTGCCAAAGATTCCATGCTTGGTATATGGAACAGTCCAATAGGCCAGAGGCAGAACGGCGCTCAGGTATCACTGTCAAATTCAAGCCGGAACATTTCTTGCACGAAGCTCAGGAATGTGTCTTCGCGGTGACTTTTGACGATATATTTGGTCTTTTCACGCTCAACGCTCTCGACGCCTCACTCGTTCGATGTTGGGCGTTGTAAGTCTGTACAATCACAGTCTCTGTTCACGTAATACCGATATATGTCACAATTTGTTGCTTTTCTGTGTATATATAGATTCATCCTAACCGAAGCTAGATCATCGAAATCACCAATTGGTTTCCTGGACCCACGCTTGGTCGCCATTGATACCATCAACGAGGATGCATCCTTCGTCGAGAACTATATTACAAAAGCACTGCTGGCTCACCGCGATAAGGAATATGTTCTTATGCCATACAATGAGCACTTCCATTGGATTTTAATTGTAATTATACCAAAATGGAACAAGGCTATATACCTTGATTCTCTAAGTAAGAACAAATCCAAGTACACAGCTATCGCCCAAATACTCGATAGGTAAGTACATTGTACTCTTTCTTTCCTTCCGAATGACTAATCTAACTTTTTCGAATAACGAAGGTCGTTCGTCACATACGTTCAACAAACACGTGGCTCGACGACAGGGGCCAAGCCCTTGAAACATGCTCGCAATTTTTGGGTATTCGCTAGCTACACATTAATTAATCATATACAACACTTAGTAGTAATGCCTCTTGATTTAACACATTCTATTTTTTGCAGTGCCACCAGCAGCAGCCGGGCAACACGTGTGGATACTACGTGTGCCACCATATGAGACTACTCCTCGATTCCACCAAGATCACCAATTCTAAGGTTTGTCAATCTTCCCACATTTATTTCATACATGTTAGGTATTATATGTACACGCGTTGATATTCCTATCGACAGGCTATGCCCATCTCTACATCTGCATTGAAACAGCCGGACTTTGGAAAAATTCGAGGAGAGTTCGTTTGGTTTTTGTGGACTAAAGTCATAAGATCAGATGGAGAGTTCCACTGCTCAGAATGATTTTTTATTGCTCTTATCACTCTGTAATTGTGAATTTGTTGATGGATATTTTATTTCATTTCAATTAATTCATTTGCGAAATGGATGCCTTATGTCTGTGAATGAAATGTGATGTGAATTGGATGTTTTATGTTTGTCAAATGAATTAAGATGTGAATTGTATGTATACATATACTTGTTTATCTGCTTATTTCAGAGGGCATGGCTAGCATTTCCTGAGGCTAGCCAATAAACAGAAATAGATTTAGGGGTAGAAAAGAACATCACAGACAATTTTTAGTTACAAGCTGTCTGTGATAGGTGACATATCACAGATGGTTTTTAGTTAAAAACCGTCTGTGATATTGATATATCACAGACGGTTGTCGAACCGTCTGTGATAACCTTGGATTATCACTGACCCATAAATTCAGACGGTTCAGAAAATCGTCTGTGATGATATTTTTGAACTGTCTGTGATGTCCTTTTCTGTAGTAGTGGGAGGAAGTATATCTCATTTCTGGAGCGGGATTCTCTTAAGTTTCTGATATCTTTCATGATTGCTGTAGGAAAGCGTTACGTGATGGGAACAATACCAGGTTTTGGGAGGATGTTTGGTTAGGAAATACTCCTTTGGCTTCGAGATATCCTATATTCTATGGGCCCACATTCAACAAAAACATAACAGTGGCCAAAAAAATGCTTGTGAAAGGTAAAGATGAAGCTGGTTTTAGGAGAACTTTGTTGGATGAAAATATGAGATTTGCAAAGGATTCAACAAGATTGTGCCAGGTTAACTCCGCCTGAACAGAGAGATAAAGTGGTTTGGAATTTGACATCCCATGGACAATTCACAGTAAAGTCATTTTGTACTTTTCTGAAATCTCAGATGATGAAATTTCCACATAATTTTCTGTGGAAGGAGAAAATCCCTCATAAAATCAAAATTGTCCTCTGGCTAGTTTTCAGAAAGAGTATTTTGACTAAAAGAATATTTCATTATTCACACGGTAGAAAATCTTGTCAATTATGCGGTGTGGATAAATTTTAGATCACCTTCTTTCTCTTTATCCTATGGCGAGATTGATATGGAATTTAGTGCAGTGTGCTTTTTGTTTCACTTCTTTGCCCTGCACTGTTAATCGTCTTTTTGATACTTGGTTGAGATTTTTCCAGACCAAAACCAAGAAACTGGTTATGGCGGGAGAAGCTGCAATTCTATGGACTTCGTGGAACACGTGCAATGATGCAAGCTGTAGAACCATAATGGTAACAGAAGGGATGAATAATGCCTTATAAATTTTCCCACAAGTATTCTCAAATTCCTTACTGTGGTAGCTACAGAGATATAAAGATCATAATTAAAAGCCAAGAGCAAAGTAACAAACTCAAAAACCAAAGAACTAGACTCTGCACCAGAGCGGTCTGACTGTCCATTGAGGTGTAGTCTGACTGGCGACGCAACAGCGGTCTAACCAGCAGCTAGGAGTGGGAAACGGTAATGAATAATCCATTTTATCCAATATTCGTATCCGAGAAAATATGAATGTGGTAAACAAAATCCATATTCGAAAATGTTCATATTCGTATTCGAAAATATTTGTATCCGTGTTTGAGAATATTTATATTCACATTCGTATTCGAGAATATTCGTATTCGAACCTATTCGATCTGTTTCCTATGTCTATCGGCCGGTCGGCCCAGCCCAGCGACTGGTAATGGTAACTAGCTTGTTACTGGAGATCCCAGGAAAAACTCGGATGAATTTTGTGATTCGAAATTTCATTTTGTGCGGTTTGAAACCAGTAACCGTTCCGATAATTGGTCAAAAACTGGTGAAAACTGGCAAAACCGCTAGGAATTTGTTCTACCGAGATTTATTACAGAAGTTGTAGGAGGATATTAGTATTTGACCGAATAAGTACATATTCGATTCAAATTCATATCTGTTACAACATTCGATTTGTATTCGTATTCGAGAATATTCGAATTCGTATATGTATTCGTTTTAAAAATATAGATTAGTATTCGTATTTGAGACTATTCGATCGTATCCAATCCGTTTCCATCTCTACCAGCAGCACCCTAGCGGTATGATTGGCAGCAAGCTAGTGGTTTGACCGGCGCCCAGTATAAATGGGCCAAAAAACGATCTAACTACTACCCTATTCTTGTAATAGAAAATCAACCCGAGTTCAAACCACTTTTAGTGGAACTCTCAAAATCCATAGTCAAATGAGATGAGACTTTGCATACACCTTGCTTAGGGTCTCAGGAACCTATTCCATTCAAGGATTATTTGAATACTTTTCAAAGTTCCGACATTTTTCAAGAATAAGTAAAGTTTATTCCTGTAACATCCTGAAAATTTAAGTTTGAAAAATGTGGAGTTCCTGAATTATTCTTGCAATATATTTTATTTGAACTTGGAGTTTAGGGTATTCTTCTGAAATTTGGTTGAGTTTCCATAAAGTTAAAAGGTCAAGAAAGAAATAAACTTGTTCAAATAATAGAAAACTAAAATTTTAAATACGAATCTGAAAAGATGATCCAGTATAAGAAGAGGGAAACTTGGGTTAAATAAATATATGTATAAGCTTATTTTGAAAAATAATGGCATAAATAGCAATAAAGGTGAATGACTAAAATACAAACACCTATACATATATAAATGTATAATCATGTGTATATACTAATTATGCAAGGAAGAGTTTATCAATTAAGGAATAGTACATATATATATATATATATATATATATATATATATATATATATATATATATATATATATATATATATATATATATATATATATATATATATATATATATATATATATATATATATATATATATATATATATATATATATATATATATATATGTATATGTATATGTATATATGTATATGTATATGTATATATATATATATATGTATATGTATATATATATATATATGCATATACACCTACAATATAAATAATAATGATAATGGAAACTCTCATGTAATAGTTAAAAGAATGAAGCATAAATTGTAAATGCCATGCAAAAGTCAGTGAACATAATTATGAAACAAAAATTTAAATTAGAAGTTGAAACCCTAAAGCCAAGCTAAAACATTTCATCATTTATCAATCCTTGACGCTTCCATGTGGGCCCAGCCCTTTCCTCTCTCCCCCCTTACTCCTTTTCTCTTCCCTCCCATTTCCTTCTTTCTCTGACCGTGGGCCACCTTCTTCCTCCTCCTGGCCCTCTCTTTTCTCCCGTGCGCCCGCTTCCCTTCTTTACTCGTTTCCCTTCTCCATTCTGTGGCCGTAAGCCGTCCGCGTCTCCCTCTTCCTTCTCTCCCCTGCGCGAACCTCTTGTGGCAAGCATGCCCTGCCTCCCGCCATGCGCGCGCCGCCGAGCCTTGCCATCGCCACGCCGCCTCCGCCCGCACCGTCGCACGCTCGCGCGCCCGCGCCGGCTGCGCCGCACACCACTGCTTTTGCCGCGCGCTGCATATTGCGCCTCGCCCGGTCACACGCGTGATCCGCCACCGCGCCCCTTCTTGTGGCTATATGAGGCTTTAGTCTCCTCCTTCGTCACTGCACAGCTCCTCCACTTATCCGGCCAAACCACCGAGCCACCCTCCCCGCACCGTGCGCAGACCGCCACCGCCTCCTCGCCGTTCCCGACTACCAGGCGCCCTCGCCGGGAAACTCCCGTGCCATCTCGTGCTCCAGGGTTCCCTCTCCAATCCCCCTCACCCGATTGGAAATCCGCGCATCAAAGCTCACCGCCCCGACCATCTTCCCCATCGCCGGCCAAAGTCGCCTCCACCGGCGCCGTTGCTTCCTCAAGGCGTGCCCGGCCGATTCCGCGCTCTGGGAGCATCTAGGTGAGGTCCTGAACCCCCTCCAACGGTCAGCCGACAATTTCCCCCACCGGTGCGACCTCTCCACGGCGACCTCCTTCGCGCCGCTGCCGTGCGCGCCGCCGGCCAGCCTCGGACCCTCCCCGGCCCAACCGGCAGCACGGTAAGTTCCCTTCGGTTGTCCTCCTGCTCACGCGCACAAGAAATTTCCCCTTCCCCCTCCCAGCCGTCACCGCCCCAAGTCCACCTCGCCGCCGCCCGCCCGGGCTGCTGCCCGCCCACCTCACCACCGTTTCGAGTCGCGCCACCTCACCCATTAGCCTCCTCACCTGCGGCGGACTCCATTTTCCCGGTCATCGAAGCCTCCCGAGCCACTGTTCGCCGCCGGCGACGCCAAAACCGAGCGCCGGCCAGCTCCTCTGTTTAGACCCTGCCCAAGCCTCAGCTCTTGTGTATTCCTACTCTTGTATCGATAGCCCAAGCCTTCGGCCCACTTGGCTACCCGAGCGATCTTAGAGGTTAACATATCCCTGAGGTCTTGAGGTCGAGCCATCCTTCGGCCATTGTTGTTTTGCCATTTTTTTGCCGTTTTAAATAAAGGTCAATTAAGGAATAATTCTAGAGAGCTAAGGTGAATGATTTAGGATTAAGTAAAGTGTATGTATATGCAGCAGAATACAAGGTTTATATGCATAAGAAGCAATTAAGTGATTAGGGAGAATAGTTTAGAATTAACTCACTTATACTTAACTAATGGAAAGTTAAGTTGAAGATATTCCTAGTATACCATTGAATAAACCTTGGAAAATAATTATGTGTGATATAAGTAATTAATATAAAATAAAAGACAAGATTATAAAGAATAAAGTTGGAATAAAATGTTGTGCAAGGAAGATTATTGGACATTTAATGATGGTTAGGTTATTTATTCAGAACCTAAATAATTAACAAAAGATATGCCGTAACAGTTTAAAATAAACTACATGTGTAAAGTAGAAAGTCATAATTTTGTTTAGGTTACGCTTACATGAAATGACGACTTAACGAAAGAGGATAGTCTAAAGAAATAAATCCTAAACCGTGGCATATTAGTAAATGTTATATAATTAACCATAGCATGGCTTAAGACATAACCAACATCTCTATGCCCCAAAACAATTAGGAGAACCCTTTGACTGTTAAATGATTTGGGTATAGATCCACTAGTATTTGGACTAGTTAACACATATGAATGATTAACGTGGAATGCATAAATGAATTAAAAGACTAAACATTAATTAAAGGCAATAATAAAGAAAATTTCTTTTGGGATAAATGTTCAAATTTAATAAGGGCTACCCTTAATGATAATTAAAATATACGCCCAATACTTAACATGCCTCCATTAAATATAATTTTTATGATAGGTTTTACTAACTAGCAGATACTAAAACATGACCTTATATACCAAGCCTTGCCCAGGTGGTTGGGTTAAAACTAAAACTAGAAATAAAATTAGGCCTAATAGTAGTTAAAGTATAAGCAAGATAATAGTAGTGCCATTAACTAAACCTTAAAACTAGCTTTAGTAGCTAATAATATTGAGCAAAATTGTAGATGTAGCAAACTGGAACTCGTGCCAATAGATCCTAACTCAAATTAAACTTAGCCTAGTTATAAATGAAAGTACATAAAATATCATACCCCAAAATGCTATAAACATAGACTATAAGATTAACTCGGTAAGTTAAAATTTGCAAACATCACTCATATATATCATATGCCCTGAAAATTAATGCTCAACAAAATAATACCCAGCTAGACTTGCACCCCGATTCATAGGTCCAAAGAATTAATTAAAGCGATTATTAATAACAAGATCAAGTCATCATATTCTACCATCGGCTTTGCCTCCAACCACAGAATCACCCATTAACTCTAAGTAAAACTAAATTAAGTTTATTCGGATTGGTTTGGATCCTTTGAGTTATTTGCTTTTATTTGGATTCATCGTTTATCGCGTAATTAGAAATTGGAGGTCGTGAAGACTCATTGGATCAAGCGAGATCAAGCTCAAGTGAAGATAGAGATCCGTAAGCTCAAGGGAAAGCATTGTGTGAGCTCAAGACCGCGATAAACCGCGCCAAAGTAGTCAATACTTTGATCATATTGAACCTACATTTCCGCAAATTACTTTGGTTTAAATTATCAAATTGCATGCTGATATGTTATATGCAAAAGCATGTTAGTTTAAGATTTCTAGTTACATGCCTATTGTTTACCCTGAATAATATTACACCCTCTTTGAAGTATTTGAATGAGTGAACTTTGTCGCCTAGCAAAACTATAACATTAATCTTTCAAATTAAGTCCCTAATTATATGCCATGCTTAGTTTTATGTAGAAACTCATGGGTGCGAGCGCCAAGCATCACCTTTAATCTTGAGAAAATTGACTGGCATCATGATGGAAATGACTGGTATATTTTGGCAGGGTTATTTTAGGCTTCCAAAATCCCCAACTTGCTTGAATATCTGGGCGGATTGGTTCGAGGGTGTGTGAGTGTGGTGCAGTGGAAGCACAAAGTGGGTTAGTGGTAGACCACCCAGATACCAATAAGGACTGAATCTTGTCATGTCATCCCAGGTAAAACAGTACAACCACAAGTCTGTAAAGTACAACTTGGCTAAGTACATTTATCGAATCTTCGGACTCATTTCACGGGTTGGGGTTTGAAGGGGTTATGCTATGGCAAGGGGGCCTGAAGGGACACCAGTGGAGGGTGAAGTTTCCCAGCTGTCCTACGTTGCGGAAAGAGAGAAGGTCCGGCTGCGTAGTGGCTGTGGGAAACATCCGCGACAGATGGGACCCACCGCAAGTGGGCGTCTCCCATAAAAGTGAAATGAGAAAAGGGACTCGATAATTTGAAAAGTCACCGTGATGGTCCGCTCAACCACACGCCTAAGGAATCGTGTGGGCAACGAGTTGATTGTCTCTTGTGGTGAAAGTGTACAAACTCTGCAGAGTCAAAACTATTCGAATAGCCGTGCCCACGGTCAAGGGCGGACATGGGAACTTAACCGATATAGTTCTATTTCAAAATGTTTTGTGGGTGGGATGGAAAAGTGGAGGCGTGAAAGGCCCGATTTGAGTTGTCCCGGTGTCGCCCCGGTGGTAAGCTAAGCGGTTATAAATTGAAGAAATTGCTATATGGTGCAGATGCCATGTAACGGTGGATGGAATCTGAATCGATATTAATAATGCATTTCCTTGTACATTATGATTTGTTCCAACATTGCTAAGTCATAGGGCTTTTTAATTAATTGTATTCAAAAGCACTTTACGCAAAATAAAATAGCCCGAGCCTCTCCTTTGTTAAGCTATGCATACTATTTATTTGCATTCTGTGTATTGGCTCGCGGAGCACGGGGTCGGAGTGCTCACGCTCGCTTTTGCGACAAATTCAGAAGCAGGAATCGGATCTCTACGCTTCAATGATACTTTTGGATCACGATGGCGAAGAGGATGAAGACGTCAAGAACTAGGTCGCGAACCTCCAGTTGGCTGCCTGTGGGCATGTCCTGAAGGTCCCACCTGTGTGTTTCGTTCTTCCGCTGCTGCAATTTTATGATTTCGGCCTATCCGGCCCATGAGTAAGTCTATTATTTTAATTACGCTTCCACATGATATGTATTTTGATATTCGAATCAGAATCGTGAGCACTATCTCGATCCAGGAATAGTGCGGTGGAATCACAGAGGAATCCGGATATTAATATCTGGGCTCCTACAGCGATGGTATCAGAGCATATCGACTGCAGGTCGTGACCTAGTTAGCCTGGCCGTTAGTTTCATGCCTAAAATTATATCTTCAGTACCTATTTTCACAAATATAGGTTATATTGCTCAATCTCCTCTCTCCTAGATGATTCCCTCTCATCTATATGCTGCCCTAGCCATTTTACTTCTACAGCTCTCTCACCTCGAATTCAAATGAAGAAAATCCAGTACTCCTCTTGTAAATTTTGTACGAAAACACACTTTGGGCCAAGAATTACGATGCTTACCCTTGAAGGTTAAATGTTCTATCCTTGGAGAAAACAGTATTGCGAATTTTGGGATAAATGAAATGGTGGAGCTTGAATAAATAGATTGCTTAGATAGATGGATTAAGTGGTTCTCAGAGAAATAGAAAGTGTGAAACAATTTAAAGGATTGCAGTACTGATAAATTGCATCATTCTTGGATGATGTTTACAACAATGGAGTAATAGGATAGGGTCAATAACTGGAATGATTAACTGAAATTTTTAGGAAATTGGGGATGCGTTAACAACTATCGGAATATAGACCTGATTAATAACACAACTCCCGGAGGATGTTTATAATAATGAACCAGATTGGAGATAGTGAAGATTTAGGTTGATCTCTAGAGAAGCAAATTATGGAATTGAATCCATAACATCGGATAGGAGTATTGGGAAGTCTCGATACAAAAATCATTGATGGACAATTGGACGTGTAAGATCGGTGGATCGAGTAAATAAGACACCCACTATTTGGAGTTTTAGATGGCAAAAATACCAAAGATTATTTATGGAGGAAGATAGCCTAAAGAGCAAATTACAAAAACTGGAAGTTAAATTATCAAGGCCGTTAGATTCTAAGCCTTGTGCATAACATTATATGGGAGTGAATCAAATTATTGATGGACATTTGAGCATTAGGAGAGATTAAGATGCCTTGGCAAAAAAAAGGGGGGGTATTGTAAGGTTTGTATTTCCAAAACAATAACAAGGATGAGTACTGATTACCCCCAAACACTTTCCCCCTTCTTCTATCGATTTCAAGAGAAAACTTTATCCCATTCTCTTACCCTGCTCCAAGATTTAAGATTAGGATCGTTGAAGATACTCATGAAGATAAGGTGGTTTCGTTTTAAACGAACTATGCAGACAAACCCTATGCCCCTTATGTGTGCTTTCCCCGAGTAGACGTTGTACTGTCGCAAGATTTTCATTGGGCCCTGTGCACTGCCTTCTTGCCCTCGGGCATCCTATTTCGCAGTCACAGGAAAAACTTGTTTTAAAAGTTTACATGGTTCTGGGTCACCCTAGCTTCTGAGGTATGCTCTTCCAAGATTTAAATGGGTTTGGATTACCTTATCCCCCGATTCTATCCTTACCTTATGCTATCCCTCTCACCTCTTGCTGAAAACCCCATCGGATCCAAAGGAACGAAATAACAACTAACCCAAAAACCAAGGCAATCAGGAAGAAGCGAAGACTTTTCAACCTTCCAGTATTTAAGGAAAACAACATCACCATGAAAAAGACCACCCGCCAGGAGAGAGCCCATAGAGCAAGGTTACCTGTTTCTGCGAAGGACAAGACCCTTGCCCCATGTATTGCTCCTCAAATCTATTGTTGATCAAGACAGCTAAGAGTACAATAGAGGAATAATGACAATCGTCATTTATTTAAGGGGGGTAGCACTATGAGACGGAAATGTCGAAGAACCACTGTGATGTATGTTTGAGCTGCAACAACCTGGACTCAGAGCTAATCGAGCCAGTACGAGAGGATTTGCAGAACCGGAAGTCTCATAGTGATGAGAACAAAAGACCACCATATAAATGTGTCTATCTACATGTCCGCATCCCTCAGACCGTCTACTCCCTGGGGCATAGGCCAACACTGCCCACCCATCCATATGAATTCTATGACCACCATATATATGTCCAATAGACGATGCAACTACTCCATTTTACAGTAATGTGAAGACAGCAATGTCAAAGAACAATTAACTGAAAATTTACGACCTATCCAGAAGAACAAGGTATCTCTCTTTCCTTTTGACTTCTTCAAGTTCTAACCCCTATTGTGCAGATTTTCATCTCTCCATAAAGCTAAAGAGCTATACGTCAAGCAATACCCCGAAACCCATTGCTAGCAATATAACCTCACCTTACTTCTTTCTGCTCTACCGGAATCTCGGGGTCGAGATTCATTTAAGGGGGGTAGGTTTGTAACATCCTGAAAATTTAAGTTTGAAAAATGTGGAGTTCCTGAATTATTCTTGCAATATATTTTATTTGAACTTGGAGTTTAGGGTATTCTTCTGAAATTTGGTTGAGTTTCCATAAAGTTAAAAGGTCAAGAAAGAAATAAACTTGTTCAAATAATAGAAAACTAAAATTTTAAATACGAATCTGAAAAGATGATCCAGTATAAGAAGAGGGAAACTTGGGTTAAATAAATATATGTATAAGCTTATTTTGAAAAATAATGGCATAAATAGCAATAAAGGTGAATGACTAAAATACAAACACCTATACATATATAAATGTATAATCATGTGTATATACTAATTATGCAAGGAAGAGTTTATCAATTAAGGAATAGTACATATATATATATATGTATATGTATATATATATGCATATACACCTACAATATAAATAATAATGATAATGGAAACTCTCATGTAATAGTTAAAAGAATGAAGCATAAATTGTAAATGCCATGCAAAAGTCAGTGAACATAATTATGAAACAAAAATTTAAATTAGAAGTTGAAACCCTAAAGCCAAGCTAAAACATTTCATCATTTATCAATCCCTGACGCTTCCATGTGGGCACAGCCCTTTCCTCTCTCCCCCCTTACTCCTTTTCTCTTCCCTCCCATTTCCTTCTTTCTCTGACCGTGGGCCACCTTCTTCCTCCTCCTGGCCCTCTCTTTTCTCCCGTGCGCCCGCTTCCCTTCTTTACTCGTTTCCCTTCTCCATTCTGTGGCCGTAAGCCGTCCGCGTCTCCCTCTTCCTTCTCTCCCCTGCGCCGAACCTCTCGTGGCAAGCATGCCCTGCCTCCCTGCCATGCGCCGCGTCGTCAGAGCCTTGCCATCGTCACGTCGCCTCCGCCCGCACCGCCGCACGCTCGCGCCCACGCTTCCGGCTGCGCCGCACACCACTGCTTTTGCCGCGCGCTGCATATTGCGCCTCGCCCGGTCACACGCGTGATCCGCCACCGCGCCCCTTCTTGTGGCTATATGAGGCTTTAGTCTCCTCCTTCGTCACTGCACAGCTCCTCCACTTATCCGGCCAAACCACCGAGCCACCCTCCCCGCACCGTGCGCAGACCGCCACCGCCTCCTCGCCGTTCCCGACTACCAGGCGCCCTCGCCGGGAAACTCCCGTGCCATCTCGTGCTCCAGGGTTCCCTCTCCAATCCCCCTCACCCGATTGGAAATCCGCGCATCAAAGCTCACCACCCCGACCATCTTCCCCATCGCCGGCCAAAGTCGCCTCCACCGGCGTCGTTGCTTCCTCAAGGCTTGCCCGGCCGATTCCGCGCTCTGGGAGCATCTAGGTGAGGTCCTGAACCCCCTCCAACGGTCAGCCGACGATTTCCCCCACCGGTGCGACCTCTCCACGGCGACCTCCTCCGCGCGCCGCTGCGCGCCGCCGCCAGCCTCGGACCCTCCCGCCCAACCGGCAAGACGGTAAGTTCTCTCGGTCGTCCTCCGCTCACGCGCACAAGAAATTTCCCCTTCCCACTCTCAGCCGTCGCCGCCCCAAGTCCACCTCGCCGCCGCCCGCCCACCTCACCACCGTTTCGAGTCGCGCCACCTCACCCATTAGCCTCCTCACCTGCGGCGGACTCCATTTTCCGGCCATCGAGCCTCCCGAGCCATCGTTCACGCCGCGACGCCAAAACCAAGCGCCGGCCAGCTCCTCTGTTTAGACCCTGCCCAAGCCTCAGCTCTTGTGTATTCCTACTCTTGTATCGATAGCCTAGGCCTTCGGCCCACTTGGCTACCCGAGCGATCTTAGAGGTTAACATATCCCTGAGGTCTTGAGGTCAAGCCATCCTTCGGCCATTGTTGTTTTGCCATTTTTTTGCCGTTTTAAATAAAGGTCAATTAAGGAATAATTCTAGAGAGCTAAGGTGAATGATTTAGGATTAAGTAAAGTGTATATATATGCAGCAGAATACAAGGTTTATATGCATAAGAAGCAATTAAGTTATTAGGAAGAATAGTTTAGAATTAACTCACTTATACTTAACTAATGGAAAGTTAAGTTGAAGATATTCCTAGTATACCATTGAATAAACCTTGGAAAATAATTATGTGTGATATAAGTAATTAATATAGAATAAAAGACAAGATTATAAAGAATAAAGTTGGAATAAAATGTTGTGCAAGGAAGATTATTGGACATTTAATGATGGTTAGGTTATTTATTCAGAACCTAAATAATTAACAAAAGATATGCCGTAACAGTTTAAAATAAACTACATGTGTAAAGTAGAAAGTCATAATTTTGTTTAGGTTACGCTTACATGAAATGACGACTTAACGAAAGAGGATAGTCTAAAGAAATAAATCCTAAACCGTGGCATATTAGTAAATGTTATATAATTAACCATAGCATGGCTTAAGACATAACCAACATCTCTATGCCCCAAAACAATTAGGAGAACCCTTTTTGACTGTTAAATGATTTGGGTATAGATCCACTAGTATTTGGACTAGTTAACACATATGAATGATTAACGTGGAATGCATAAATGAATTAAAAGACTAAACATTAATTAAAGGCAATAATAAAGAAAATTTCTTTTGGGATAAATGTTCAAATTTAATAAGGGCTACCCTTAATGATAATTAAAATATACGCCCAATACTTAACATGCCTCCATTAAATATAATTTTTATGATAGGTTTTACTAACTAGCAGATACTAAAACATGACCTTATATACCAAGCCTTGCCCAGGTGGTTGGGTTAAAACTAAAACTAGAAATAAAATTAGGCCTAATAGTAGTTAAAGTATAAGCAAGATAATAGTAGTGCCATTAACTAAACCTTAAAACTAGCTTTAGTAGCTAATAATATTGAGCATAATTGTAGATGTAGCAAACTGGAACTCGTGCCAATAGATCCTAACTCAAATTAAACTTAGCCTAGTTATAAATGAAAGTACATAAAATATCATACCCCAAAATGCTATAAACATAGACTATAAGATTAACTCGGTAAGTTAAAATTTGCAAACATCACTCATATATATCATATGCCCTGAAAATTAATGCTCAACAAAATAATACCCAGCTAGACTTGCACCCGATTCATAGGTCCAAAGAATTAATTAAAGCGATTATTAATAACAAGATCAAGTCATCATATTCTACCATCGGCTTTGCCTCCAACCACAGGAATCACCCATTAACTCTAAGTAAAACTAAATTAAGTTTATTCGGATTGGTTTGGATCCTTTGAGTTATTTGCTTTTATTTGGATTCAGTCGTTTATCGCGTAATTAGAAATTGGAGGTCGTGAAGACTCATTGGATCAAGCGAGATCAAGCTCGAAGTGAAGATAGAGATCCAGAAGCTCAAGGGAAAGCATTGTGTGAGCTCAAGACCGCAGTAAACCGCGCCAGGCGAGTCAATACTTTGATCATATTGAACCTACATTTCCGCAAATTACTTTGGTTTAAATTATCAAATTGCATGCTGATATGTTATATGCAAAAGCATGTTAGTTTAAGATTTCTAGTTACATGCCTATTGTTTACCTGAATAATATTACACCCTCTTTGAAGTATTTGAATGAGTGAACTTTGTCGCCTAGCAAAACTATAACATTAATCTTTCAAATTAAGTCCCTAATTATATGCCATGCTTAGTTTTGCGTAGAAACTCATGGGTGCGAGCGCCCAAGCATCACCTTTAATCTTGAGAAAATTGACTGGCGGTCATGATGGGAATGATGGTATATTTTAGCGAGGTTATTTTAGGCTTCCAAAATCCCCAACTTGCTTGAATATCTAGGCGGATTGGTTCGAGGGTGTGTGAGTGTGGTGCAGTGGAAGCACAAAGTGGGTTAGTGGTAGACCACCCAGATACCAATAAGGACTGAATCTTGTCATGTCATCCTGTAAAGCAGTACAACCACAAGTCTGTAAAGTACAACTTGGCTAAGTACATTTATCGAATCTTGGACTCATTTCACGGGTTGGGGTTTGAAGGGGTTATGCTATGGCAAGGGGCTGAAGGGACACCGGTGGAGGTGAAGTTTCCCACTGTCCTACGTTGCGGAAAGAGAGAAGGTCCGGCTGCGAGTGGCCGTGGGAAACATCCCGCCTGAGATGGGACCCACCGCAAGTGGGCGATCTCCCATAAAAGTGAAATGAGAAAAGGGACTCGATAATTTGAAAAGTCACTGTGATGGTCTGCTCAACCACACGTCTAAGGAATCGTGTGGGGGCAACGAGTTGATTGTCTCTTGTGGTGAAAGTGTACAAACTCTGCAGAGTCAAAACTATTCGAATAGCCGTGCCCACGGTCAAGGGCGGACATGGGAACTTAACCAGATATAGTTCTATTTCAAAATGTTTTGTGGGTGGGATGGAAAAGTGGAGGGCAGTGAAAGGCCCTGATTTGAGTTGTCCTGGGTGTCGTCCCAGTGGTAAGCTAAGCGGCTATAACGCTGAAGAAATTGCTATATGGTGCAGATGCCATGTAACGGTGGATGGAATCTGAATCGATATTAATAATGCATTTCCTTGTACATTATGATTTGTTCCAACATTGCTAAGTCATAGGGCTTTTTAATTAATTGTATTCAAAAGCACTTTACGCAAAATAAAATAGCCCGAGCCTCTCCTTTGTTAAGCTATGCATACTATTTATTTGCATTCTGTGTATTGGCTCGCGGAGCACGGGGTCGGAGTGCTCACGCTCGCTTTTGCGACAAATTCAGAAGCAGGAATCGGATCTCTACGCTTCAATGATACTTTTGGATCACGATGGCGAAGAGGATGAAGACGTCAAGAACTAGGTCGCGAACCTCCAGTTGGCTGCCTGTGGGCATGTCCTGAAGGTCCCACCTGTGTGTTTCGTTCTTCCGCTGCTGCAATTTTATGATTTCGGCCTATCCGGCCCATGAGTAAGTCTATTATTTTAATTACGCTTCCACATGATATGTATTTTGATATTCAGAACTGTAATCTGTGAGCACTATCTACTAATCCAGGGAATAGTGCGGTGGAATCACAGAGGAATCCGGATATTAATATCTGGGCTCCTACAGTTCCAAAACCAAGCAAAAAACAAAAACATGATATATGACTGGCTCGTGGGTAGATGATGACTAAGATGGCTCTAAATATATTTCCACATATCATAGCAAGCAAAATCTCACCTCAACCCATTAAATAGATGATGCAACTAACCCACACCTAGCCCTAATGGATACTATCCACTAGTACAGTTGGGGGAACCCATTAACTAGATACAACACGGGTTTTACTCACGCATTTAACTCATGCAAGTCTTTTAAAGCATATAACTTGAATTCGCTAAGTGTTTAGCCATTGATCTATTTGATCTTCTCCATATCTCGTTGACCTAAACCGTTTTTCAAGCACCGTGGTTTTGATCTAATGAAGTTTTCAATATTTGGCAAATTACCAAAACACCCTTGCCTTGACTAGGTCTTCATATTCCCTTGCAAGCAATCACCATCCTCACCACGTGTAGGTTGCACCAGACAACGCCGCATTTGGACCGACTAAGCCACTTGTTGTAGTCCATGGCTCAAACATTTCCTTTAATATTTTTCGCATTTCTCGTGCCATGCTCGAGCTCAATTATCTTACCCAACATCCTTGATAGTTCTGGGCCTTAGCTCTTCTATGAGCGTAGTCTTAATTCTCACAGTTGATCATGGTTGACTTCAAAGCTTCTTGTATATCCAAGATAAAGAAATCATTTCGAGCACAAGTTCTTCCCAATTTGACACATGTTAGTTAAAACATGCTTTATGCAACATAAATACACTGACCAACCATACTTCAAATCATCCAAAAAATCATTTTTCCAAACTCACACGACCAATTTTTCATGGGCTGTTTGATTGCCATTCAAGGGCCGATCAGATCAGTCACACCTAGCGCAAAATACCTGTTTTGGAAAATTGCAACCTCCATTAAAATTTTAGTCATATCGCTTGGCGCAGTTTGGCTAGCAACACACCGGCGGTCTGACCGACAACAAGTCAGCAGCTAGAGTGGCGGTTACCCAGCGGTCAAACTGCTTTGTTTAACAATAATCCTGATAAAATGCAAACTTTTCAAAATTTAAATTTCAGCTTCACAAACTTGGTAATGGTTCATCGCAACATTATCATGGATCTTCTCACATGGTCTCTCACATGCTTACACAATAAATTGCCTTTTGACCTAATTGAGGTAGTTTAGGGCCTATTCATATTAGCTATAGTTGATGCCTTTTGCCTAAAAATGAATAGTAATAGCTGAAAAAAGTGGCTTTTAGAAGGAGAGGGCGATTAGTGGGGAAAGTAAGAGAGATGCATTTGTGAGACAGGAGTGAGAGGAGTAGGGTACGTGATGCATACGTGATCCCCTGTCTTATGCCCAGAGCGAGATAGGAGTGAGAGGAGTGGGGAGACCGCTTTGGGAAGCCAATATGAATAGACCTCTACTCTCTTTGTCATTTGTTGAATTTTTGGGAACTATTGTAGAGAAACAAGGAAAGCAGAGAGGCCAAGTGATGGGGAATTAGGCTACTCGAACAAGTGGCAAATGAATAGTACAATGCACGGCTTGCAGATAGCTAAAGTGAATGGCAAGAATGGAGGTTGCTACGATGAAGCGATGGTGATTTCTAGGGAAGCAACACCTGGGACTTCACTAGGTGGAAGTATGATATTGACTCTTGTGTTGACATGAGTATGAACTCCTGGGACAACGTTTAGTTTTTCAGTAGATCCTTGAACTTCACAATTGTGGTTTCTAATAACACAAATCGAAAATAGGGATGGCAATGGGTCCATCCCCCATTCCCTGGCAGGATGTGGGAATTTCTTCCCCTTGGGGATAGGTAGCAGGCAAATTCATTCCCTATTAGGGATGTTCCCCCACCCCTCATACCTGTTCTCCGTTGGGGACCTGAGTAAATGTATACCATGCCATGTATCTCATGCGATATCTTATTAATAAATTGCAAAAACCTAAATTAAGACATAAATACTTGTTTGAATTATGTGATGCACCTACTGAACATCATTATGCTAAATTCATGCAATTTTGATTAATCTAATCAATATTATTGTTGATTATAATTAGTTATACACTATGAGTGGTCATTAATTATCAAGGAATGGGTCCTCATTAGGCCCCGTTTCCCACTGGGGATAGGAAACAGGAGGAATCCTTCCTTGGTAGTGTAAGCAGGGGTCGGGACAAGAAACAGGAAAGTAATTGGGGACAAGGACGTTCCAGCACTCCCCGACAGGGAATGTCCTTGTTGCCATCCCTAATTGGAAGTTTCCCTTGAAGAACCCCAATTATCTATAATATTATTAAAATGATAGAAAAATAGGTTACCACATTCGCTCTCAATGGCTAAAAATTCCCACATTAATCAAAGGAAAAAAGAGAAAGATTTAAACTATTGATTGTGGTGGGCTCAAATTATAACAGTCTAGATTAAAAGAAAGAGTCTACAATTCAAAAATAACTAAAATTTAGAATAAAAATATTAGCAAATTGATTTCCATATGAATTCCTAAGTAAAATCTCTAAATAAATATAATTTGTAATAAAAATTATACAAAAAATAGCAATAGATTTGTATATGAATTCCAACAAAAAATAACTAAATTTTAGAATAATTAATAAATAAAATTAGTAGTTTGACTTTGACATAGATTCCAAAGTAAATACCTAAATAATTGTAATTCACAATAAAAGTAAAAAAAGCGCCAAAAGCCCGACACTGACACCCTAGCCGATTCGCTGGTTGTGCTTAGCCAAGCAATCCAGGTCTCTGTGGTGACCTTGTAGAAGCCAGAGGGGAGCTCTAATAAAATGCCCAAGTCTTGGGTGAGGCCAAGCATCGTCTCGGCAATAGAGACAACTACAGTGGCCACCTTGCCCTGCTCGTTAGTGAGCTGAGACATGCTATGGTAGAGGCGCTCCATATCAAACTCCTGCTAGGCGAGCTTGTGGGCCAACTTGGCGATCATCGCGCAAGCTGTCTCCATGTCCTGCTCCGCGGTGGCCGCTCTACCCTCCACCTCCTACACGACCCTCTTGTTCTCCATCAGGATGTCATTCTGCATGAAGGCCATCTTGTGCACGGCAAGGAGACCCTGCAAGAAAGGGCAGTAATCAAGAGTTTTCTGAAGCAAATCAAGCGAACGACTGGATTACCTTTATGAGGTCTCACTCCACCAAAGTGAATGCCTGTCTCTTTGCCATAGGGTTGTCCTCGAGGGCCGAGTCAAGGTTAGCATGCACCGCACGTGCGACGGCCTTGCTCAGGAACTTGAACATTAGCTTTGATAGGGGCGAAGTCCTTGGTAGTGACATGCCCCCAAACCAGCAGAGGTGTGCTCGAGCCCTCATCTCGAGGTGTGCCTGTATGTAGCACAAAAGCGGGGATCACGCGCCCAGTCTTGGGCTCTGGAGCCACCTCATCCACAAGAACCTCCTTGATAGTAGTTGGGGCCGCACCTGCCATGGTCCCTGATGTTCCCGCCGAGTTGGTGCCCACTGTGTAAACATCGATAGCCACGTTGCCGACACCCGAGCTCTCCTGTGAGGATGAGTCGACAAGTAAGAGGCTCGATGGGGCAAACGTGCAAGGAGTAGTGGTGGGTATGGTGCCTGTCGTCCCCTCATCGACCCCTCCCCCGAGGGCTCCCTTTGGGCCAAAGGCCGAGGCAACACCTGGGGAGGAAGTAGGTGATCCAAGAGAGCCCAGTGGGGGAGGGGGTTAGTAGCAAGCCCCTTCCCCTTGCTAGAGCGATGAGGGATCCCCGCAGCAAGGCCCCACCCGGGGTGAGACTTGACGGGTGCCATGCCATGCTGACCTAGGAGTTAGGGTTGAGTCCTCCAAAGCCTCCCGAGGGTGCATCACCCCCGCTTAGACCCACCTAGACACACGGTTGCAGCATGCCCCCACGATGAGGTCCTTAATGATGCATCGCTCCACCCTCATCTCATGCCCAAGGAACGCCGCCACTACCCTCCCTACCTGCTGGAGCGTCAAGCCTACATGTCAGGGAGATGAGCAAACATAGCATTGTGGGGGCACGAGATCTTACACTGTGACTTAGCAAAGGCATAGATGCTCCCTGGCACCTTGTTCTCTGCGAAGGTCAAGTTCCAGCCCTCACTGAGGGGAGCGAACTTGAGTATGCAATATTCCTTGATGAGGTCACGCATGCTGAACTTCACAGTGAGCCCCTGTAGGAGGTGCTGGTGAGCCTTGTTCGTCATACCTAAGGAGGGTGAGAAGTCTAGCGAGCAATCCACCAACGACTTTCCTTGTGTTGGTGAGGCCAGACTTCTAGGCGGGGTAGTAGAACCACTAATCTCTCCACGATTCCACTTGGTTTTATGGGCCTTAGCGGGGAACTCAAACTTTTGTCCGCTACCCCGAAGCTAAAAGGCGATCACCTCGTACGAGGAGCGCATTCGAAGGCGTACGCCATTGTGAGCATGGCATAGTGGAGAAAGTAGAAGAGCTTGACCAAGGGGTACCTCACCCTTATGCTCCGCATCGCCCACTCGTACACCTCAAGGAAAATGAAAGAACCCAAGTGAGGTAGGAGATCTCGAGGTCAAACGTGTCAAGCACGTCCTTCAATAACTCAACATAAGGAATGCGTAGCTCGGCCTCGAACTGGGTGCGTGAAGACTATGAGCATCCATGGCCCTGGGTTGGGGCAGACCTCGTCAGGCTGAGGTAAGATGGCCAAATTGGCACTCCCAATCTTGTCCTCCTCCTCTAGTCGCTCCATGAGGCTCCACTTCACTCCAGAGGGGCCTAGGTGGTGAGAGAACCAAACGATCTTCTTAGGGGTCTCCACCCCCAGGATGTCCCCCTGGGAGGCAGAGGTCCTGCCATTCCCGCTGAAAGAGCCAGCAAGCACCACAACCTTCTTCGTGGCCATGGCGTGAGGAGTTAGTTTGGGCGAGTAAGGTCCTAAGCCACGCTAAGTGGTGATTGGGTCTCAACATGGAGCTTAGCGGCCCGAGGCGAGGAGCCCTCCCAGGGGGTGGAGCTTCACGGTGAAACACCCCTCAAGGAGGCAAGCCCCCACGGCCAAGGACCCCTCCGAGGAGAGCCCAGACTCCCATGGTAGCCGACCCCCGGGTGGCCGAGGACGGAGGCTGGGTGGCACGAGCCCTAGGTGAACAGTGGTCGGGGTCAGGTCTTCGTGACCCTTGAGCAGACAAGAACCAAGGCCAGAATGGCACAAGCCTAGGGTGAACGGGGACCAAGGCTAGGACGGCGTGACCCATAGGTGGCCAAGGATGGAGGCCAAGTGGCACAAGCCACGGGTAAATAGTGGCTGAGGTCGGGTCTTCGTAACCCCTAGGCAGACAAGGACCGAGGTCGTGTGGTGCAATCCGAGTGAACAGTGGTCGAGGTTGGGCCTTCGTGACCCTCGAGCGGATAGGGACCAAGGCTGGACGACATGAGCATCGGGTGAATGGGGACCAAGTTAAGGACAGCACGCCCCCAGGTGGCCAAGGACAAAGGTCGGGTGGCGCAAGCCCCAGGTGAACAGTGGCCAAGGTCAAGCCCCTAAGCGGACAAGGGCCAAGGTCAGGGTAGCGTGAACCCCAGCTGAATAGTGGCCAAGGATGGGTCTTCACGACCCCCAAGTGAATAGGAACCAAGGTTGGGTCCTCGTGACCCTAGGTGAATAGAGATAGAGGTCGGGTGGCCCGACCCCTAGGTGGCTAAGATAGAGGCCGGGTGACGTGAGCCCCAAGCAAGTGAGACCGGGGCAGGGTGGCTCGACCCCTGGTGACCAAGGGCAGAGGCCAGATGGTGCAAGCCCCGGGTGAACAAGGACCAAGGCCAGGATGGAACAACCCTCAAGTGAGCAGATGGCATAACCCCTGGGTGAATAGGGTAGTGCATCCCTCTAGGGCGGCCCAGGGCAATGCGGAGGCGGGATCCCATGCGGGGCTATCCAGATGCTCTTGCGGGGATGGGGTGATTTTGGGGAGAATTTGGGAGGAAGGAGCTAGGGATTGAAGTAGTCAGTTAAAGTGGTATTTATACCCCCATAGTGGTCCACCATGGGCCACGCACACCAAGCCATCTGGGTGGGGGGTCAACTCGGTCTGTAGGGCACCATGGACTCGGTCCACAGGACGGTGTAAGACCACCCTGTGAATAGTAACCTCAGGTTTGGGGTTCCTTAATGGTGGCATTTTTTTTGGGTATGTGCCCTCAAACAGGATAGTCTAAGATTGACCCTGTTGACTATTGGATGGCGAACTACCACCTCGAGCCTGGTAAACGCCAAGGTAGCTGAAGGTATGAACAATTCATTGTAGGCTATCGAGGGAATCGTCGGCCTAGGGCTGCATTCTGAGGGAGGGTCCCTGTGCTACTGATGAGGGAGAGTCCCCGTGCTACCTCAAGCCCCCGACCACATGGGAACAACAACCCAGAGGGAGGCCAACCCTGAGCTAGGTTCCCAAGTCAACCTCGGGTGAGGCGTGCAAAACCGACCCTAGAGGGGTCCAAGCCTACCCCGAGCGAGGAATGCAAGACCAACCCTTGAGGAGTCTGAGGCCAACCCCTGAGTCAGGAGGGGTCTAGGGCCAACCTTAGATGATGCATGGAAGACCGACCCTAGAAGGGTCCGGGGCCAACCCCGGACGAGGTACGCAAGACCGACCTCAAAGGGGTTCGGGGCCAACTCCGGACCGACCCTGCAGTCCCAGACGCAGTGGGACCCTCACGAGGAAAATGACATAGATGCCCCTAAGAGTAAACTAGGCCCTAATGGAAAACATGTAACTTCACTCGCCTTCCCCTCTCCCTCTATAAATAAGACCCTTTGTAATAGAGAGGGGGGAGCCATCCTTGTAACCCTAAACACTCATATAGAATACATTTGGTGGTTGTGTACTTGTTCTTGAGTTTCTTCACATCCTCAGCAGTCTTCGTACCAACCAGGGGTGCATTTAAGTTCACTGTCCAAATTCGTACCGACGACACATACGTACATTTGGAAAGGAATAGCTAATAAAGAAAGATAAGGGCATGCAATTACAAGATCCATACATGATAAAGAGTCATTACATTTTTAAGAACCCAATAACTTATTATGTTTAATGAATTTCTTCCATTAAAACTCGTACTTCAATTATGTTTCTCCATATGTATTTTCTTTCAAGGTTCTGTTGTCATTTCTAATATCTATGATGTCTTAAAATCTAAATAGTATATAAAATACGTAAAAATATTATCAAGATATAAGTTATATTCTGTTGTCATTTCTATACTTGCTCTTAGCAGACACGGCGAACTTGCGGCTTTTCGTCGTGCCATTATTAAATAGTGTCTATTTGCACAGAAACAATAGCCAGGAGTTCCGGACCAATCATCACGTTATTGCAAGGCGGCAAACAACAAGTGTCCTACCACCGTTTGTCCTGTACGTTTTCTATACACATCCCAAACCCCAATGTCCATGATTAATAGTCTCAAAAAAAGTTTAAGCATTTACCATTCCAAAGATACGAGACTGAGGATTTATCATCCAAAATATTTTTCTTTAGGATTTGACACTCCATAGCTCAAAATATCTATGCTTTGCCACTCCAAAGCTCGAGATACCTATGTGCTTTGCCACTCCTGCTGTATTCATGTATTTCTCTTTTTTTTTTTTTGCCCAAAATTACAGGTGAAAGGATGATTTTGTCCCCAACCCCAATCTGGCTTGGTCTAACTCTGGTCGCCCCAGCCGCACGGAACTGCTTGTACATCACAGCCAAATCACGGTAGTGAGCTGTTTTAGGCTCTATTTTTTTAGTTTTTCAGTCAGTTTTTTATTTTGATTTTTTTTCAATACTCACTATTTATTAAACTAATAAGTTACAGTAAAAAATCATAAACCGCAGTCTAAAAAATGTCCTTTAGTGTTATACGTGTATTATGCATCTGAACCCAAATTCTTGTAGTGAATCTTAGGTAGCAACAGCCACCAGCTTAATTGATGGAACCACCAGTCCCGCTCGTTTCAGTTTCAGCTTCTGACTTCTAGCTTATTTTTCACTATTCATAAATTTCGTTTTTTCTGAACTTTTGGCTTTTTTTTGAGCTTTTTTGCCGGTTCTTTTTTCCCGTATTCGTTTGCGTTGTCTGTGATAAGCTAACATATTTTTTCTATTTTTAATTTTTTTTAATTTAATTACGTCAAATAAGCCACCTTCAGTACAGTGAAATTTCAGCCGCTACAGTGTAATTTTAGCCATAAGTCACAGTTTTTCAGCCCAACCGAGCGGGGCAAGTTGAGCGACGGCAGAACACTGTCCAGTACTTGGAATTAGCGGTCCACACAAACGACGAAAAAAAAAGGAGACGGGATCATGCATGAAATAAAAAAGCAACAAGAAGAGAAGCCACACTTCTATGAGCAGTACATATATTTCGAGCCTTAGAACGGCAAATCCTCAAGAAAAATATCTTATGTGGCAAATCCTCGATCTGGTACCTCTAGAATGGCAGATGCTCAATCCCCTTTCAAAAAAAACGTCCGTATTTAACCCAAAGTAACCCAAATAAGTTGCACACTATTGGTGCGTGCATGCAACAATATTGGCCCGTTAATTAATGACAAGCACATCCAAGCGAGAGTCGACACGCAGCCCGCACCTTCCCCTCAACGCGCGGATTCAGTGCACTATTTGCATGGTGCGTGCCATGAGGACCACCGACACGGCGTCGACAAGAAAACACGGACAGGCGCACGCACGTCCGTCACAACTCATAAGCGGGACGTGCACGAGCAGGCCAGCTGGTCGGCGCACGCATGCCCAACCGTGCGAGCGGCGAGCGCCGCTAAGCGGGCAGGCAGGCTTGCTTGCTGCCGCGCGCGCGCGCTCACGCCGACGCGACCGCTCAGCGGCTCACGCGACCAACCAGTTGCAGGTGCAGCCCGCGCGCTCGGCCGCCCCCGCGGAATCCCGCGCCGTTTGATAAGCAGCACGCACGCGCGGCCGCCGCGGCCACTGAAAGCGCGCGCGTACTGCGTCCTCACCGCCCGCTCGTCACGTTTAGAGCAAGGCTAATAATACAGCCTTTAGTTAGCTGTATAAACACTTACAGCTCACTTATCAATCTATTCATATAGTAGTTTACAGCCAGCTGAAGGCTGTATAATTCACCCTTTTCTCTCACAAAGTTTCTTGGTTCTTGTGCTTCAGCTGGCTGTAAACTTACAGTCCATCTCTCTTCTCTCTCCTCCTCTCTCTCCTGCACATCAGCATACAGTCTACTAATAGCCTCTTATTAGAGCAGGTACAATAAGACTTAGTCAGCAGGCTATAGTAAATATAATATCAACTAAATCTTACATGGCAGAGAGAGAAAGGAAGAGAGAGAAGGAAGCTGGTTACTAAATTACAGCTAGCTATAGCGCGTAAAAATATGCATTTCACTCTCTTACACGTGGGGTTAAATAGTTATTGTAATAACTACCTTATTGTATGAACTATTTTTTAAAGGCTATAGATGAAATGGACAAATATTATAGCCACTAGTTAGCTATTCTATTGTACTTGCTCTTATACTTGCTCTTACCTACGCTACGCAGATGATCACCTGCCTGGGCTGCCTTCGGGCGCCCGCTTTGTTCATATGCCTGTCTGGTGCTTGTTCTGATTGTTCTTAATTCCTCCGTGGCCGGGATGCTATATATGCGTAATCGATTCGCTTCTCTTGGGCCGATTCGGCTATTGGTGCCTGGTGGTGGTTAGCAAATCCAACTCGAGTGCGTGGAAGCAAGTTGCGAAAATTCCTTTTCGGATCAAGTCACGCCGCTTACTTCAATCCAGGAAAAGTGATTGATTGATCACAAGTTACACATTGTTGTGTCCATACAGTCAATGAAACCTTTTTTTTTTGTTGCTAATGCTGTAAAATAATGCACGCTGAAGCCGCATAGAAGCTCACTAAAAGCGACTGAAATTCTTTTATTCATATCAATGGGAGGAGTCTGCTACTGGAAAAGGAAACATGGTGCGCGAAAGTGTTGGGATTTTGCCATGAGTTAAGACCCATTTTCTTTAGTAATTCTAAAGCATGCATGATTTAATATGTATTGTCTAGTTAAGTGGAGGGAAGATAATTTATAAGGTGGAGTTTTTGTCAATTCTTAAAACATGTGACACATGGCATGAGATGATATAAGGATTTTGGCTAACCACACACGCACACGCATACATATTTTAATTCGTGTTAATTGCGTTAGCTGCTGGAGAGTAATTACCGTGCATCCTAAAAAGGATTTGGAGGAGTGTTGAGCCTCCAACCTCCGTCGACTTTTCTTCTCGACGTGTGTCAGGAAGGAATGAGAGCGGGATCTCTGGAACATTGTCACAGAAGACTCCTGCACGGGTTGCAATAAGGTTTCTGAGCAGCGCACATCTGTGTAACCACTCACTTCATTGCTTCATCTATATTCTGCACCGCATCGAGCCTACACTGCTTCCTGTTCTTCATCAAGTTCGGCTGTAAATTATTCGTGTGACCGATCAACTCTGTTATATAATGTTCTTGAGAATAATTCAAAGTGCAATGTGTTTCCTGGTACTAGTATTGATTTATGCATCACTAATTTATGTGTGATATTTGCCTCCTAGTAAAGTCTAGAATTAAAATATTGTGCATATTTTCAACAATTAAGAAACCTTAATTGTAAACATTGTTGCAATTTAACAATGGCTGATGCTTCAGATGCTTCTGTTCAACACTTTCATAGATAGCAGACTAGAGCCAAGTTTTGGCTCATGTCTTTAGGGTTGTGGTGGGTTATCCACCTGTAATATCTATTTATGATTGACCAGTACATGTAGTTCAAAAATGCGAACAATACTGTTCTTGGCAGCATTCTGATCATTCTAGCAGATCAGCTCTATGATATGTATATGGACTACAAGTCCACCACAGAATTGTGGCATACACTAGAGCATAAATATATATAGGCAGAAATAGGTCACTGGCTCTACATATGTAAGCAATTCTTTGACATCAATATGGATGATGCTAAGTCCATAGTTGGATAAACTCATGACCTCCAGTTACAGCTTGGTCAGATTGCGCACCTAGGTTGTGTGTTGCCTCCTAAGTTTATGAATATGGGTATTATTGCCAAACTTACTACTTCTTGGTGAGATTTTGCCACTAGCTTGAAATACAAGAGGGAGATATTTTTGTTGAGGAGTGCATTGTTGCCCTCAATGTGGAAGAAAAGGCAAGAGCAAAAGATACACCCAGCATTTCTGGTCAGAACATTGCAAATTTCATAGAGAAAAGACTGATGTAAAGAAATACAAATCCAATATACTAAGCAAAACAACTAGTTTTAAGAAGAAGAAAACTGCAAAAAAAACTCGAGGGACACCACCTATTTCGTGTGCAGAAAATAAGGTCATATGGCAAAAGACCGTCGCTTCTGCAAGAGTAGGGGTAGTGAACAACCAAAGAAGAGGGTTATTAACATGATCATAGGCGAAACCTCGACTTCATGAGGGTATGGTAATTCACCTATTATCTTTTCAATATGTCAATTCACTGATTGGTGGGTTGATATATGGTGCTAATGTTCACATATCTTCTTATATTTCCTTGTTTTCTTTTTATCAAGTACTACGAGCTTACTCCATCATAATGGGATACAGGCCACATGTTTTTGTTCTTGGTGTTGGTACGGTGGATCTAAAGCTAAATTCAGGGAAGAGTTTCCACTTGAAGAATGTGCAGTATATTCCAATAATAAACAAAAACCTTATCAGTGGTTCTCTCCTATGTAGGAATGGTTATAAGTTAGTGCTTAAGTCAAATAAAGTTGTAACATCATATCTAAGTTTGAGAATTTTATTAGTAAAGGCTATGAGAGCAAAAGCTTGTTCTGCCTAGGTACTATAAAGTCTTGTTATAATATGAATGTTGCAGCTAGTTTAAATAAATGTGGGGTCAATATTTAGCATTCTCGTTTATATTATAGTGGTTTTGATAGTATTTCTCGAATGTCAAGATTAGATTTAATTCCAAAATATAAAATTATCAAATGATTAAAGTGTTAGTCATTGTGTAAGCAAAGCAGACTCAAAAATCATTTAAGGGGTTGTTGTTCATTCAGATTTATGTGAAAACGAATGGATTGTTGACTAAAGGAGGCAAAAGATATTTTCTGACTTTTACTGATGATACAACATGCTACTGCTATGTGTATTTGGTAAAAACTTAGGATGAAGCTTTAAACTACTTTAAGACTTATAAGGCCAATGTTGAGAACCAACTAAAGAAGAAAATAAAAAGACTAAGATCTAATCATGGAGGTGAGTACATCTCTTGTTGTAGGATCAAAGAAAGCAATTAGAGGGGGTGAATGATTGTTGCCGCCTTTTGGTGTCTTCCAGTGATCGGAGAAGATTTCAACCACTCAAAATCAATAGTGTCTGATCAATCGCTCAGCTTATGACCGCTAGCTGATCGCTCTATTCAGCCATTTGCCGGATCGCTTTGAACGTTGTCGTAAGCTCCACTGCACCTGCAATTATCAGCACTCTTCAAGCAGATCAAGAACCATATTGATTCAAGACTATCTTTATTGCAGAATCTCTGTGAATTTACAAAGTGCCCTCACAAAATCAAGGGACCCGAAACTCTTTCTAACACGGGTTTTATTCAAACTCTCAATTTTCTCAGTTATGGACCCAATCCACTACTCCTACTTCAACAAGCGACGAAGCCTCCAGGACCACACCTCCTGTATCTTCATCACGCACCATCACCTTCTGTGTTGAAGCCTCTTGGACCGCACCACCCGTAGCTTCTTCACTGATCACCACCTTCGATCTCCATGCGCTCCAACGTGAGCCTGACCACCTCACGTGACATCTTCGACCGCCTAGACCTCAGATTTCCCTGTCCTAGTCCCGGTCCTCCTCGTCACCAACCATGATCACCTCCATGCCAATCTACACATGCAAAGACTAAAAAGCATTTTTTTTCAGCAATCCATAGACAAGAACCAAACCAATATTAGCACACACACACACACACACATATAACTCACCCTCATTTATCCATAGACAAGAACCAAACCATCCATGAATACCAACCAGGTCGTCCACGGATATAATTTCCACGGTCTCCAAAAATCACCAACTTCAGATCACTCATTACGATCGGTTCCAACCGCTATGCAAGACTGGTCGCTAGTTTATCAAGTACTTGAGTACAAGTACTTGGGAAATACCATCGCTTAGAAGGCTCGAGAAATAACAAACATCGCTACCGACCACAGAACCATCGACTACCGACTACTGAGTATAGATTGTTATGGCTCAAACACCAGATCACTAAGTCTACGATTACCGATCTCCAACCATTTGCTGCACCATTGATCATTAACCTCCATGCACAGATCAGTCAACCACTGACCCATCAGACATGAGTACTCAACGTACTAAAAAATCACAAGAGTTGAAGCACTTGTACCGACCACGAAGTCTACGAGTACCAACTTTGAAGTCTACGGTAATTGATCGCAAAATCCTAAAACTACCGATCGTGAGGTCTACGACAACCGATCGATAAGCCTAAGACAACAATAGTAGACCGCAAGGTCTACGAGTATCGAGTATCGACTAGTAAAGTCTACGACTATCAAGTATCGATCAGGTACTGTAGCTACGACCACAGAAAAGACTGTAGCTATGACCATCGACCGATTACTGTAGTAGATGAATTTACGACCTCTGACCAGTTCACTATAGCTAAGACCGGTTCACTATCACTTACGACCGGCTAAATGTTGCTTTCGACTAGTTCACTGTTCAAGGTCTACATCTATGATTACCTATCGTGGTCAAAATACCGTGGTTAATTTGCCATGGTCAAAGCCAGTCGTGGTCGAAGTCTGACGTTGTCGAAGTCTGCCTTGGTCAAAACCAGACATTGTCAAAATTGGACATTGTAAAGTCTATCGTGATTGAAACCAGATGTGGTCGAAGTCTGCCGTTGTTGTTCTTCCATAGTTGTGTTGCGGTGCTCGTACTGCCATGGTCGTAGTCTACCGATTTCAGTTCTATAAAAGAGCACTGACCGAAACTTCCCAAACACAAATTTCAAAGTAACCTAAAAGTCAATTATTTATCATCAATAAATCCACAACCACCACATGGTCTAACACTCGTGAATTCTTATAATTCTATTCTGAGCATTGAATAGTTCATGAATTTATACTACCATATCCAGCACAATTAAAATGGAGTAGTTGAGAGGAAAAATCAAACACTAACAGACTTGGTTAATGTCATGTTTTTTGAAGCAAGAAATTACTCTCGGATTTCTTGACTCGGGGTATAAAGTGTGGGTGTACCAGTGTACTAAAGTACACAAAATAAATAAACTCAAAAAAGATAGAGAATACATGTATTTTATTTATTCATTTGAGAATAACAAAATTACAAATTCCCTTTATATATATGCGCTCCATGGCCTACTTTGCATAGGAGATCTAACATAGGCAATGTGATGTCCTAGTTCTCGGGTCCTCGAAAAATTGCTGGTTAATTACATCTGCATAGCAAACCCACAGAATACCTCCAATTAAGTTGTGCATTGGTCATCGTCCTCAATCTTTGCTTCATGTTCTCCATGCATGTGGTGAATGATTGATGTAGATATAGGCATTGGCATTATCCATAGCCTTATCGGTCTATGGAACCATTGACAGTGTAGCCTTTGCACTAGCCGCACTCGCCCGTGCCAATTGACCTCGTCGGTATTGAATGACACATAAAATTAAGATTGTTAAAAGTGTGCATAATTCACATCAAGCATGACTGATATGATGATACGGTAGTAGAATTGGTGTAGTAGACATACTTAATTTGGGCGGTGAGGCTGGTAGAGCAGAATGCCTAGGTCAGATGTCGAAGTGATCAAAATTGACCAACGGGAAGGACCCCTCTGTAGTGCAGTCGCACTTAGCCAAACTCAGGTGTCGTAAGGGCAAACCATCCTTACTTTTAATAGAGCAGAACATCAGGGTCCAGTATCGATGTGGTAGAAAGTGATCATTGGGAAAGACTCCTTGAAAGCTGGAAACCAATGGCATTCAGGAGTGGTCGGTAGTCAAAAGCTGAAAGCCATTAGCATTTGGACATAGTCAATAGTCCAAGCCGGAAGCCATCAGCAATCGTATGTAGTCAATAGTCGAAAGCCAAAAGCCATCAGCAATTGAATGTAATCAGTGGTCAAAAGCCATCGGAAGTCATCCATGGTGAAAGCCAATGTAATCAGTGGTCAAAAGCCATCAGAAGTCATCCATGGTCGAAAGCCATCGAAAGTCGTCTGTGGTTAAAATCCATCGGAAGTCATCTATGGTCAAAATCCATCATGGTCGAAATCCATCAGAAATTGTTCATGATCGAAAGCCATCATGGTTGAAATCCATCAAAAGACATCCATGGTCAAAAGTCATCGGAAGTGGTCCACGGTTGAAAGCCATCGAAAGTTGTTCGTGGTTGAAAGTCAACATGATCGAAAGCCATCAGAAGTTGTCCATGGTCGAAAGCCAATGTGGTTAAAAGGCATCGAAAGTTGTAAGCCATCGTGGTCAAAAACCATCAGAAGTCGTCTGTGGTCAAAAGCCATTGTGGTCATAAGCTAACGTGGTCGAAAACCATCGAAAGTTGTTCATGGTCAAATTATGGTCAAAAGCCATCAGAAGTTGTCTATAATAGAAAGCCAACATGGTCAAAAACCATCGAAAGTTATCCGTGGTCGAAAGCCATCATGGTCGAAAGCCATCAGAAGTCATCTGTGATCGAAAGCCAACATAGTCAAAAGCCATTGTAGTCGAGAACCATTGAAAGTCGTCCATGGTCGAAAGCCATCAAAAGTCGTCCGTGGTTGAAAGCCATCGTGGTCGAAAGCCATCAGAAATCATCTGTGGTCAAAAACCATCGTGGTTGTAAGCCAATATGGTCAAAGAAATCTGAGTATTGAAGGTGGTTGAAAGCGCCTGAGTGTTGCAAGCGATCGAAAGTGCTCTAGTATCATAGGCAGTCAAAAGCGCCTGTGTTCCAAAGACGGTCAAAGAAGTCGGAGTATCGAAGGCGGTCAAAAGCGCCTGAGTATCATAGGTAGTTGAAAGCGCTCGAGAATCATAAGCAGTTGAAAGTGCCTCTGTTCTAAAGGCAGTCAAAAAGTTCTAGGCATCGGAATGGTCAAAAATGCCCGAGTATCGTAGGCGGTCGAAAGCACCTGAGTGTCATAGGCGGTTGAAAGTGCCCGAGTATCACAAACAGTCGAAAGTGCCTATGTTTCGAAGGCGGTCAAAGAAGTCTGAGTATCGAAGGTGGTCAAAAGTGCCTAAGTATCACAGGCGGTCAAAAGCGCCTGAGTATCATAGGCAGTCGAAAGCACCTGCATTCTAAAGGCAGTCGAAGAAGTCTAGGTATCGAAGGCAGTCGAAAGTGGCCGAGTATTGCAGGCAGTCGAAAGTGCCCAAGTATCACAGATAGTCAAAAGCACCTGTGTTCCAAAGGCAGTCAAAGAGGTCTGAGTGTTGAAGGTGGTCGAAAGCGCCCGAGTATCGTAGGTGGTCGAAAGCGCCCGAGTATCGTAAGTATCATAGGCGGTCAAAAGCACTTGGATATCATACGTAATCGTAAACACCTGAGTATCATAGGCGGTCGAAAGCATCTGAGTATCATAGGTGGTCGAAATCACCCGAGTATCACAGATGGTCGAAAGCGCCTAAGCACAGAAGGTGGTCGAAAGCGGCTGAGTACAATTGGCGATCGAGGACGACTGAGTATCAACAGCGGTTGATGATGCCTGAGCATAGCAGGCGGTCGTAAGTGACCAAGATGGGAATTGTAGGAGACAGCTAGAACAACCCATTGTGGTAAAGGCACTCGGTAGGAGAATGCCAAGATCATGAGGGCAGGGCATCCTTGTTGAATTGCAACAGCAATTGGTGACGTCACGTGCCTCAAGCATCAAGAAGGTCTTATGAGTAGCGCCATCTACCTTGCCTTGTGGAGCTACTGTCAGATTTGGGGTACACACATGCACCACTTGGCAGATCATCACGCTGCACACAGCTTGGCTGGGCGCTCACCACATGTAGGAGTGAAGGGACTTCCCGCCTCATGCCTAGTGAGTTGGAAAGCAGACAACAATCTTTGCAGCCTCGATGTCATAGCCACGGGCTGCATTATAGTGAGCTCCGAAGCATCTAAATGATGGCATTACCAGTAGGGGCCGTAGGTGTTTAGCGATGTTCCTATCACCATCGCCATCCATTGGCATGCAAGCTAGCTAGAAAAAAGAGAAATAGAATAGGGGAGGTTCTTTACCATCTTAAGTGCAGTACGCCACGGCTTGAACTGGGCTAGTACATATTGCTTTTTCCTGTTCCCGGCCTTCTCCTTCTTCCTCACGTGTATTCGCCATCTCTCTCCTTGTATCTCTGTCTACATGGGGTGTATGGGTGCAATCGGGTCTAAGCGCAATCAGGTTGTTTGCCCCTGTCTCTCTATTTTTTCTGCATCTGCTGGGTCTCCCTTTTTATAGGCACTAGCGGCACAAGCAATGGTCATAGGCGACATACGCGGCCATGCGGTGCTAATCATCCCCTAGTTTTCGGGATCGTGCTCCTGGTCCGATTGCTAATTCTTTTCTTCTAAACCTGTGCTATCTGTATCAGAAAAGATTTATCAAGAAATGCTTCCTTCTTAGTGCATAAGGTTCCACTGGTTGGCTGCACATGGCGCTATATATGTATCAACTGTTGGAATTGATCTTGTTGCTGATAGTTCTTATGTGTATAGTCATGCATTGAGTACTCGGTGTGTCCAAGTGCCATGTAGGAGCCGAAGGCCTCAGAGTCGGCGAGTAATCAGAGACTCAGTCATGATCGTGGGTCAAGCAGCGTAGCTAACCTGTCTTAGCTATAGTGAACTGGTTGTAGCTACAGTGATCCAATCATAGCTATAGTGAACCAGTCAGTACTTGTGAGCTATAGCACCATGGTCAAAAGTCATGGTTGAGGTGCTGTGGTCAAAGCAACGTGGTCGACTCAGCGTGGTCGGCACTACATGGTTGACGCAACACGATTGAAAACCCATGCGCTCAGGGGATGATCTTGACGCATAAACTTTGTGGTTGACCGGGGACTTGAGGCTGCACGAGGCACGTCGTAGCGACCAGTTGAACTGGGCCATAGAACATACAAATATTAGAGCCATTTTCTTCTCAAACATATATCTTCGTATTTGCTTTGACATAGCATATTTGTATAAAAACTCATCAAACACATGTTAAAGAGCGCCAATATGCTTATGGCATGGTGGGGGAAAGGTATATTAACAACGACTTTTATTCTAAACAAAGTAATCACTAAAAGAATGAGATTACTCCATATGACGGATAGAAGGGGAGAAAACCTAATGTCAATTTTCTGTGGACTTAGGGGTACTTGGTAAAAGTCAATATACCATTGTAGAAAAAGAGAAAACTTGGACCTAAAATAGTTGACTGTATTTTTCTAAGATATGCTCATAATAACACAGCCTATAGATTTTTAGTAGTTAAATAAGAAACTCCTGAGATCATTGCTAATACAATAATGGAGTCTACAAATGCTTTGTTCTTTGAAGATATTAATCCTATGAGGCCTGCAAGTCATACTTCACGAACTAAGAATATTCAACTTGAAAATATTGAAAGTGAGAATAATCAAACATTTGAACTTCTCACCATTCTGAACCAATATGTGATATTCTTGAGGAGGATAACAATCTAGTCGTAGAGACTCCTTGTAGGAGCAAGAGACAAAGGGTTAAGAAAATTGTTGGTGATGACTTTATTGTATACCTTATGGATTATGAGGCAAAGACTCTTTCGGAGACATAAGCATCTCGTGATGCTAAGTATTGGAAAGAGGTAGTCTGTTACAAAATGGACTCTATCATGACTAATGGGACTTAAAAGATCATTGATCATCCTGGTGGGTACAAACCTACAGGGTGTAAGTGGGTCTTTAAAAAGAAATTAAGACTTGATGATAATACTAATAAGTACAAGGCAAGACTTATAACCAAGGGTTACACCCAGCAAGAGGAACAAGATTTCTTTAATACATATTCTTCTATCACTAGACTAACCTCCATCAGAGTGCTCTTTGTGTTAACATCTTCCTATGGTCTACACGTCCATAAAATTGATGTGAAGATAGTTTTCCTTAATAGAAAGTTAAAGGAAGAAATCTATATTGATCAACCAGATGGTTTTGTAATTTCTGGACAGGAAAATAAGGTAAGCAGATTATTGAAATCCTTGTACGGCCTAAAGCAAGTACCTAAACAATAGCACGAGAAGTTTGATAAAATTTTGACATATACTGGCTTTACTGTGAACAAAACTGATAAATGTGTATATTACCATTATACTGGGGTCAAGGAGTGATCATGTTTATGTATATGGATGACATACTTATATTGGGACAAATACTTTTGTAATTGATGAGGTCAAATATTTCTTATCTCGATGTTTGATATAAAAGACTTGAGAGATGCAGATGTCATTCTGAATATTAAATTAATCATGAACAAGGATGTGATTACTTTGAATCAATCTCATTATGCCGAGAAAATCTTGAGCCATTTTGGCTATGAGAATTGTAGCATTTCTCCAACACCCTATGATGTGAGCATTAAGCTATGAAAAACTAGGGGCTAGGAAAAGATCAATTAAGATATTTGCAAATTATTAGGTTATTTATGTATTTAGCTGGTGCTACAAAACAAGACATTTCATTTGCGATGTGCAAATTAAGTTGGTTTACATCTAACACACAGGAGATGCGCAAATATTTGCAAATTATTGGGTGCTACAGTTTCATAGAGGTCTTACAAACATACCATATCGACAAGGCCAACCATGGAGGCAAAACTTGTAGCACTTGACACAGCCACTATTGAGGTTGAATAACTCAGAGAGAGCTTCTATTGGACTTGCCATTGGTTAAGAAACCAATACTGGCAATCCTGATGTATTGCGATAATCAAGCTGTGTTGGCTCAAGTTATGAGTACTAAGTATAATATGAAGTCTTCCAGACATGTGAAGCGTATGTTTAAATCTATCAAAAAAATTGAGAAACTTCAGAGTGATTGCTATGAATTATATTTGCACTGAGAAAATCTAGCAAACCCTTTTACAAAGGGGCTAGCATGGAAAATGATTTCCGTTGCATCTATGGACATAAGAATGATACCCATTTGAGTTACATAATAAATATTAACCCATATCTTGTTGATCGGAGATCTCATGACTAACGCAACGGAAAAACCAAGTTGATGTTGTAACAAGAGAGTATATATCAATTGTACATGTGTCCTAATAAATAAAATATTCTTAACTGTATAGAAGGTTAGTATAAAGCATTAATGTATTCTATTGTCCAAAAGAGGAGAAAGTATTAGCCTGCAGGATACCTAAAAAGAATACACCTACTTGAGCCTAACTGTGTGGTCGCAATTCATGAGAACGGGGCATTCTCTAGAAAGCTCATGAGCAGATAATGGAACATGACCATATAACGCTTCGTTTAGGCGTAGTTTATTGGCAGCCTAGTATTAGTTAAGATTTCAAGTGAAGTTTGATCATAAAAAGTTGTGAATTCAAGTTGTAGTTTATTCATCAATTGTGACAAAATGAATCTTTCTAATCTATGTGCAAATTCAACTCATACGAGACTTATGCCAAAAGATTAGTATATTAACAACACTTTCGTACATCAATCTTTGTCATCTTTTTTGTGTTTTGCTTTGGAATTTGAGGGGGATGTTGGGAATTGGCTTATGAGTTGAGAACTATTTTCTTTAGCAATTCCAAAATATCCATGGTTTAATACCATATTGCCTAGCCAAGTGGAGAGAAGGCAATTTATAAGGTGAAGTATTTGTCACTTTTTGAAACATATGACATATGGCATGAGATTGTATAAGGAGGACTTTAACTAAACACACGTGCACGCGTATTCATGCCTTTTCGTGTGAAAATTATGTGACTTGTAACTTGTGACGGGATTTCAAATGGCTGGATTAATTCGATTTAAAGTGTGTTAGTGACATAAATTACTAGAGAGTAATTGTCACATCCTTAAAAGGATTTGGACACGTCCATATTCACCAATCAAATTCTCCATTCCTCTCTCACATCTTTTTCCTCATCTGGTAAGCTGTGTTGGACTGTTGAGCCACCAAACTTCGCTGGCCTTTGTTTTGGTGTGCACCAGGAAGGAAGCGGAGCGGGATCTTCAGACCATTGCCATAGATGATAACTTCATGGGATGGTAATAAGGTTTCTGGGTAGCGCACATCTGCGTAACTGCTCACTTCGCTGTTTCATCTACGTTTGCACTATATCAAGCCTGTACTCCTCCCTGTTCTTCATCAAATCTAACTGTAAGTTGTTCGTGTTACCGATCGATTCTGTTATATGATGTTCTTAATAATAGTTTGAAGTGTAATATGTTAGCTGCTATTAGTATTGATTTATACATCACTAGTTTATTTATGATACTTGTCTTCTAGTAAAATCTAAATTAAAATATCGCTAATATTTCCAGCAGAAAGTAGATACAATGGCACTGCATCATAGCATGCCACCTGTTCGGCGAGTAGATCTCCCTACGTTGCTTTCAACAATCTGAAACCAGTAGCGTGGTTTGGCACAATCTTTTGTGCCACATCACTTGGCTCGGACCTTTGCTGCCTCATCATCTGGCACTTGAGCTTCCGTGTCCTGCAGCTCCAAGCCAGGTTTACCAGCACTTATCTTGTCTGCGTCATCTTGTTCCTCTATGCTTTTTCCCCAGAGAACATTGTACAGGCCTCCAATCAGTAGTACCCCAGCAAAAATACTGCACAATTAGAACAACAAAAGCAAAAGTGTTAATACAGGAAAATTTCACATTCTTCAGTGTACTAAAGTCTATCAGTAATTCAGGATACACATACCTCCCTAGGCTAACCGCATCCCCTAAAATGAATGAGGATATGATGATTGTGAATATCAAAGTAAGCGGCATCGACATGGCGAGGAACACTGGCCCCCTCTTCGCGATGGTCCACATTTGCATGTAGTACGAAAGTGCGGTGACAATCACGCCCTGCAATGTTGTTCCGTGGAGAAACATGAATTTAGTTGAGAATTTGAGTACGCAATATGGACTTGAACATTGTCAGAAGCTCAATTACGCTGTAGATCATTGCAGCGAGGCTAACATTCCAGCCCAGCTTCCACTTGGAGAAATCCCTCTCTACTGCAACAGCCACAACGAAGGCTTGGACCGATGCGCACGAGATCTGTAGTGTGGTGTTCATCAATTTGGAAGTGTCTTCTATCAGTGGCCCCTGAAAAAAAGATCAATAAGTTGAACTTACTCCATGAACGTCAAGGCCTGAAGTGCTGATCAATTCTGAAGTTCGACTGCATATATACCTGAAGAACTGTCCATAGGCCTGCTAAAACGTTAGAGAGTGTCATGAGGAAAATTCCAAGTACCCATTGCTTCTTGGAGTGGGTGTCTGCTCCAGGGGAACTGCTGCCGCCATGCTGAAAGAGGTGGTGATGATTGAAAGATTTGAACATTGGCCCCTCGTAGAAGGCCAGCACGGTGACACCGACGATGCAGAAAAGAATGCCCGCGAGTTTTACGTTGCCATGGAACTTCTTCAGTTTCATAGACTCCATCCTGTCATAAGGAGTATGTTTCTTCAGGACTGAAACCGACAATCATAGCTTGTTCGTTCCAAGTTCTGATGAAGTGCATGTTTCTGAATTCTCTTACGTGTAGATAATTCTTTTACTTCTTTGCAATTACTTGAGCAATCAATTTCTTATTTGCTAAGCCAATTAAATGTATTTACTTGATTTAGATAGAAAAGCAAGATAATTGATTTCACTTCCCATTCTTCTTACATGACAAATAGCCTGCAAAAATGGAGAAAATAACATATCCATTACCCAAATATGACAGCCAGGATGAAGGTAACCACTGGCTGAACGTTGTACAACGCTGATGATGATGTTGCTGAAGCATAATTGAGACCAAGATTAAATAAGTCGCCACATGCGGTCACCCTGAGAAACCAAAAAAATGGCAGAAAATTCACCAGGTTATAATAAGCCACTGACTCAGGGAGCTGAAATGCTTAGATAAGTAATTAATTCAAAAGTTGTTAAATATGTTCAGAACTTCAGATATAGTGGGAACTTTGCAGCTTCTAGAGTTAAGTCAAACCATAGACAAGACGTCTAAAGGCCTGTTGCATTCTTTGCATGAAGTGTGACAGTGTGATCCGCGGTTGAAGCAATCATGACAAGCCACTCAGTGCAGGACAGTGTATAACCAAAATGCACAAATTGTGGAAAAACTGTATAAGACTTGCACACCAGAAGATTTCAGATCACAATGGGACAAATCAAGAGATGACTTGTGAGTTGTTAACCCATATTTATATTGAAAAGCGGCAAGTTAAAAGAGAGGTTGATTCTTGAAGAAAATATCATTCCCCAGAAAAGACGAATAGCCAAGAAAGGTCATAGATCCCGCATGAACTTTCCTTTGAAAGAACAACTCCTGCATGAACTAAGTGGCACGACAAGGACAATTGATTGCATGCTAGAATTATTCAACCTACGTACCCATATAAGGCGTGTATGAACATTTTCCCTGCAATTTTCAATGTCACCGGTTTAGCTTTTCGCCTGTGCAACACGAGCATCATAATCAGAACACAGTAAATTAAAACAGTCAGACAAGTAGACATCGAGGCACAGTTACCTCTCTAGAATAAAAGCAACAGGGATCAACACGAGTGCAGCCGTGGTATGCCGATAGAACACAAACACCAAGGGGTTCATGCCTTCATTCAAGGCCACCTTGCTCAGGATATGCATGCCGGAATACATGAGCCTGATCAGAACAAGCGCGGCATAAGCCTTGGTGCCACCACCCATGTTGGCAAGCACTTGCTGCAACTCTGGAGCTCGCCCCTCAAGACTTGTGCTGTTGTGCAACCTATATATGCAAGCAAAAGCACTGGCACGACAACCTAGTAAGAGCATTATGCTTGTTCCGGTGTACAGGACATGGATAATCCAGCTAGTGCATCATCACGTAATCAGTGATGCACCAATGGGGGAAGAAGAAAGCGGATGGAAAATATTGGGCACTAGGACGAGTCATGCTAGCAGAATGGGGGAGGAAATTTGGTGAGGGGTGATATGGGCATCCACTGATGGAAGGGAAAAAGATGCTAAACAAGTGATCCGAGTCGATCCCAACTTATTTCTTAGAAGCATTAGTGGCTCATTTCTTACCATTTGAGCTTCAAGGCCACTACTTTTTTCTGCAAAGGCAAAGGTTTGTATAACAAACTGAGCACACACTGTTTCATGTCAACATTATATATACACATATGTTGTGCTCGTTCTTAGGTGATGACTTAAAGGGGACATGGGAATTAGTGACTGATGGAACAAGCAAACTGACATGTAGAAAGCATGTAGATGCACAGCAGAAGTGCATGTTGTGATGGTTCTAGATGTTCTAAGTGTGCACCAGGTCTGATTAGATAACAAATGTAGATGGTGGTGGTGCATACTTCTGTTTATAGTCTTGTTAAATCTAAGAGACATTATATAACTGTAATGATGTGATAATTTTAGCTTTGTCTTGCACCTAACATAGTTATAATGAGAGTTCATTTACAAATATGGTAAGTCCGATCGTTCAATTCAGGCATGTATTAGCGAGAAACTTGTACAATTATTATGCTTCTATATAAGGTAATTGAGGTGATCCCGTGATATCGAAGGCAAAAGAAGCTGGAGATGTCAATATAGTTTTTTTGTTTTATTGTCTAGTTTGTTCACTAGTTGAAACTGGGCATGGTATACTAGAGGCACAAGCAAATTCTGGTAATAATAGATTTCAGGAGTTTCAAATACAAAGTTACCAACTTCAGAAGCAATTTTATTCTTTTCTAGAAGAGGTGCAGTTACTTAACACAATATCATTAAGGCTCAGCAACCTAGAGATAAAAGGTTCAAATCCTTGAAAATCCACAACTAAAGCCAACCAACATTTAGTTAGGTGAGCTCGAATCATGCCTTTTAACTTACAGCTGTTGGACAAGCCACCTGTTGGCATATGCAATTTGATGTTAAATTACGTTTGAATACTATAACTTACAATACGATGACCATGACTATACTAACCAGCTAGTCTGATTGAGTAGTGTACTTCATTTGCCTTTGCCAAACTTCACTTAAAATATAGTTGACTAGAGAGACCCAAGATTAGTATAAGCTTATTATACTGTATATAACCCATGCACCATTCACAGCAGTAAACATAAATTAAGCTATGCACCAATGCATTATTAGCTGATCAGAAACCGAGCTTGTCAATACTAGCTTTATGCATGCATTTTGAAGGATAAGGGAAGAAGATTCTAGCATATTCCAGCTTAGGGCCGTAGCATTAGCTTGCTTTGCATAACGATGGTTGCTATCTTTCTTTGTTTTCCCCTTTTCTTTTCCGCTGGGGCGTGCAGGATAGGCTGATGTGTCAGAAATGGTTATCATAATCAGATCAGCTGAAGATTTTCTCCTTTTTTTTTTCAAGAAAAGCATAAACCGATGGAATGTTGATTCTTGTGTTTGCACACATGTGGTAGTGGTCGAGATCATCTACAAGGTAATCAGAATTCGAGATGCTCTTTGTTCCAAACATTGAGCAGCAACTTGGTACTGTATTTGTGGTTCAACTGCCAGACCGCCTCGCGGCTTTAATTGTATCTTTGTATGGGGGTATCTATGCATCAGCTATCTGCTTTTTAAAACAAAATCCAGTCGCATTCTTTTTTTAAAAAAAACTACAAATTTAGTGGCATTTCCAATGGTTAGAAATTAGGGTTAGTCCAAAATTAGTACAACGCTAAGAGCTTTCTTTACTGTCGTCTTCCACCTATTACCGTCACCCCCACCTCTTCCCCCTATTGCTGCCGGCTACTGTCGTCTCCGTCACCCTCAGTTGCACGGTGATGCTTATTTGAGTTTAAAAGTTCTGGCTTATAACTTATTTTATATTGTAGCAGTTGAAAATATATTTTATCTACTGGTAATTTTTACAGTGTAATTAAATTTAAAAATAAAAAAATTATATAATCATAGATAATAAAAAGAAATAAGAAAAAAAAGAAACAGACAAAAAAGCCCAAAACAACCATATCACCAAAAGCAGAAACTCTAACGAGCAGGACCAATCCCTTGCTAACATTGCTCACCGTCATCCCCGGACGCCACAACCCTAAATATGTGGTTGGGGATTTGGTGAACCCAAAGATCCTAACTGGGTCATAGATCTCGATGTATGATCTAGTGGCAGAAAATTCGACTTATTTTTAGGTAGAATTCGATTGAGTGATAATTAAAAAAATATCATATTTGTGGTTTCCTAAACTAAGGTGCTACTCAGTCAGACTGAAATAAGATAGTTTTATAGCCGAAATTACACTATAGCTAGCTAAAATTATATTGCAACTGATAGTGGCTTATTTGACGTAACTAAATTTAAAAAAATTAAAAATATAAAGCAGATTAGCCTATCACGGATAATATAAACGAATACGAAAAAAGAACATGTAAAAAAGCTAAAAAAATGAAAAAGTAAAAAAAATAGAAATAATAAAAAATAAATCCGAAGTCAGAAACTCAAACTAAAATGTGGAACGCCGAAACCTTCATTTTGATCGCATTCACACATACGTTCAACGGCGGATCCAGCGGTGGGGGGGGCTCGAGCCCCCTACCGCTACCGGACTCTTGGAGCCCCTCTGGAGCCCCCCTAAATTTTTAGCCATGGATGTATAATATAGAAGGGGCTGAGGTCGAGCTGAAGGTACTTCAGCCTCTCCAAAAAAAATTTCTGGATCCGCCACTGCATACGTTGTGATAAATACAACTGCAAGTACACAAATTAGTTGGCCAAGGAGGCTAGATCTGGCATTGGCGTACACGTGCACGTCAAGGCAATTTCTTTCTTTTCGCGAGAAGTTAAGGCCATTTTCTTGTCGTGTGAGAGTCACACATGTCCTTCAGTTCTCGTCTAGGTATCTCGCCCAGAATTCTTGCGGGAAAAGGCAGAGGATGCGCGCATCCAGTGACGTGTCCACGACGCGCCAATCCACGCTGCTGGGGTCGAGCAGCGGGACGTACTAGGAGGTCGCTACGGCTTTACAGGCGAAAGCCGCACTAGGGGGGAAATCTATTGGTTTGCAAATTTCACTGGAGGACAGCGATAGAAAGCGGTAACTACAGGTTATTAGAATATTTAGATTATTTTGGAGGAAAATTTTTACATTTTGACTGTTTACGGTACAGATTACGAAGAGATAGATACTCATTTGCGATTTTAACTGGTACAGATGTTGGACTTTTAATGTGTAAATCATTTAACTTGTAGACCCCGTCTTGAGAAAATACCTTGTTTAAAAGTTAAATACTGTAGCAGAAGTCAAAAGCCGATTTCAAAAGTCTAAAAGAACATGCCCTCTATTGGTTCGCAAATTTCACTGGAGGACAGCGATAGAAGCGATAACTACAGGTTATTAGAATTTTTAGATTATTTTGGATGAAAATTTTGAATTAAAAATTAGATTTTTATTTCCTTAATCTTTAGATAAAAATTAGATGAATCTAAAATTTTTTGATCGATTTGAAATTTTATCAAAACCTACCGACAAAACCAGTAACCGTCGCTTACCACGTAAATTTCGACTATAGATGTTCCTGTGTCCCGCTGCCGCCATTGCGCTAGGCAACACTTCCACCGGTCTGGCCGGCCTCAACCACGTCTAAGCCCAAGCGCGCGCGCCCGATGCACAGCAGCCGCAGTGCACTGTGCACGCGAGCTGGCCACTCGATCCACTCCAGAGCCGTGCCGTGTGGGCGCCGCACCAACAAGGCTGGCGCGCGCGCCTCAGGCCCCGTCCGCGCCGTGCTCCGTGCCATGTGCCTCGTCGCACTGCTACGGAGAAGCCGTATCCGTTTGGGGAACACCCTCGGAAGAAATGTTCAAAGAACAAATTTGCGAACAATATGGACATGCATGGGACACACCTGAGCTAGCAATTAGGGCATTCCCAATTATGGTCTAATCCATCGATTGCTGTATCTATGGTACAGACATACGACATCGCTCTCGAGTTACGGAGTTGTGGCGTATGATTAAACATGGTCCTCTCGTGCGAGATTTGTATGATAGTTATGATACAAAATGTGATATTTGAATGGGCCTAATTAAAACAAGAATTTACTATGGTCAGATTAATCCAACCAACTCAACTCAAATAAAATCCAACCATCAGCTCCAACAAGTTCAAGCCAAAAGCCAATCCGGTAAAGCAGAACGGAAAACTGCCATACCAACGAATTCTGAGGAAGAGCAAGTGTTGCTTTCCATTTCCCACCATGAAAACTCCCTCCAAGAAGGAAAAAAATGTCCGGAGAAGCCGGCAAGCTAGAAGAGCCGGGCAGCGGCTTGGAACCGCTCGTCCTCGTCCTCCCACCCTCCCCGCCCCCGACCTCCTAATTTAACCCCACCCCGCCTCCTCGATTTGCCCTGACCCCGTCCCCCCTTAACCTTCCCCTCCTCCTGCGATTCCACTCCCATACTTGTGATCAGGAGGAAGGTTAAAGGGCGGATCGGCTCCATTGCGCGTGATTCGATTCCTTTGTGGTTGCATTGGCCATTTCTTGGTTCTTGCCTTCTTGGAGGTCAATTGGAGCCCGGGTCCTCCCTGAAGGTGCTGCCGCCGCCTTTCTTGGTTTCTTGGTTGGATTTCGGCTGGTGCTGCGTTGGGTGCTTCTGATTGGGCTGGAAGATGATCAAGTGGGGGATCAGCAGCGGGACCCCGGCGGATTCGTACTACGAGGTCCGGTCTGATTGCACGGACGACGTGCCCAAGAGCAAGTTCAAGATCAAGGTTTTATTTTCGTTTCCTTTTATTTCATTTTGTGTTTGTTAGTTTGGTTGTTGTTGTTCTTTAACCATGCATATTTATATTATTCAAGAATATTTGCGTGTATATCGTATGCAATGTAGTGCTTCTGGATAAAATGGGATTTTGATGGCATCGGAATTTGGACAATGTAGTATTGATGAGATGGAAAATGGAGAAGAGTCTTGAGTAAGAACACTGTGTAGCTGAAAAAATGGAGAATCTATGGGTAAATCGGTGCAATAATAAAATTTACACCTGCTGTTTATTTTGATTTTGGTGATTTAGAAATATTAAACAGATGTATCTTTGTAATTTTAGATCATCAAGCCTCATATGTTTTTTCCCTTCCATTTGTAGAGGTATAATTTTTACAGTATATTCACTGAGGTCGTTGTGTTGTTACTATAAATTTAGAACTTGTACTTATATGTTCACAAATGTGATTATATACACACACACACGTATATGTTATGTATACGTATGTATGTATATGTATGTATCTGCGCGCAGTTTTGCGCTCCAACAAGTTATCATCGGCTGTTCGAAAAATTATCATCGGCTGTGAAAAAATTACCACCAATTAATATTGTGAGTATTAGCAGCAACTTCACTCGCTACCGATGGTAACTTCATTCAGAAATGTCAATAACTTGTCCATGTATTCTTCACCTGCGCGCTTGTCAGTAAATCTATATATATATAGCTAGAGATAAATTTCTACATCTTAGTGCTGTCATAATTCCAGACAAATTTTGATTACTTTTATCCAGTGTTGTACAAAACTGAACTTCTTAGTTGTCATTAATATCTCATTTTGTTTCCAAGCCTCATTAGAAGCTAACAAATGAACTCATTCAAACCACAACAGTTAATTTTCTCAAATTTACACTAAATAAATCATATGCTGTACAATTGTTCTGTGGCATACATCCATTCTATTCTAGACTAGATGAAATGAACACAATTTCTGAAATAGTTATCTTTTTTTTTCTCGAACACGCAGGAGAGCTGCGTATCTTTCATATTAAGAAGGAAAAAAGGGTACGAGAAACCCCAAACAAGAAAGACAACAACTCAACACCCCGACACACAGCCACAAAAAGCCCACACAAACTAACAAACAAACACTCCCAGACACAACAAACCCACACACACTCACAAACAAGGGACGAAACAACCAAGGAGCCAAACAATTAGGCAACACCAAGAGCCCGCTCAGTCAACAAGGTTATGCCCCTGGCACCCGCTAGACCCCAGAACTTTGCTTCTTCGCAGACCGAAGCTAGGACACCCTGCAGATTAGGCGAAGCACCATCAAAGACACACCGATTCGATGGGTCCAGCGACCGAGCTCCAAGAATAATCAAAGAATTAAGACCACGCCTATCCCGACCGGTATTTGTCTCATTAGATCGGCTCCACCAAACTTCAAAGGAAGGCTCCGTCAGCTGGGGAGCAAGGATCTGCAAACCGAATTTCTGTAAGAGCTCAAACCAGAATTGCCTAGAGAAGACACAAGAAACCAGCAAGTGATTGATGGTTTCCCTTCCTAATCACAGAACAAACATTTCTGGTGATGCTGAAGACCCCGCCGAGCAAGACGATCTGCAGTCCAGCACTTATTATGCGCGACCAACCACATGAAAAAACAGCATTTGTTAGGAGCCCATGTTCTCCAAATACGCTCCCATGGGCTGAATAAAATGGCGCCTTGAAAGAAACCCTCATAAGCTGATTTTGCAAAGTAGACACCTGAAGAAGTAAGACGCCAAATGTGCTTGTCTTCTAACTGAGGCTGTAGAATGACCTGAGAAAGAATTTCCCAAAGATTTAAGAATTCTGTGAGAACCCCAACAGAAAGTGCACCTTGCAGGTCACCCATCCAAGTGTTATCAGTAAGAGCCTCCAGTACTGTATGCTTGTTGGCTCTTCTTTTGGGCACCAAAACAAAAAGCCTAGGAGCAAGGTCCTCAATTTTCTGCCCATGAATCCACTTATCCGTCCAGAAAAGAGTACGGACGCCATTACCAATCACAGTTTAGACTGCCATAGAGAAGAAACAGCTAACACAGGAATGAACTTGAACCGGGAAAGAAGACCAAGGTCGGTCAGGTTCTGTTTTCTTTAACCAGAGCCAGCGCATTCGCAAAGCCCATCCCAAACGTTGCAGATCTGAGATGCCAAGGCCCCCAAGCTCAATTGGGCGACAAGTCTTAAACCAAGCCAGAAGGCAATGACCACCATTAATTTCTTTTCTTCCCCTCCAAAGGAATCTTCTGCGAATCTTATCAATTTCTTTGATGGTCCATGGGGGAAGATCGACTGCCATAGCAAGATAGACCACCATGGAGCTGAGAACAAATTGTACTAGAGTTTTTCGACCAGCCCTGCTCAATAACTCAGCTTTCCACCCTGGAAGGCGATCTGCAATTCGGTCGATGATGGGCTGCAACTCAGCCCTAGTGAGTTTTCTTAATGAGAGAGGCAAGCCTAGGTACTTACAAGGCAGTTCAAGCATCTCGCAAGGGAGGCGATCCTGAATGGAGGCAATAATAGTTTCATCACACCGGATAGGAAAAATGTTACTCTTCTGCAAATTTGTCTCTGAAATAGTTATCATCAGGTCAAATAAAAGACAAAGGAAGTTGGTGAAAGCTTTATTACTTTTATAATCATAGTTTCTTTGAAAATTCATATCATTTTTTTAACAGTGCTTCTATGCTCTCCCTGAAACTAAAATTTACAAATCTTGAATCGCTGTGGTTAGTAGTGTAGTGAGTGGTTGCAAATCAGATCATTGATGTGCTTTAAATTTTGTGATTTTCACTTTTATGAAGAGCACTGAAGCACCTCTCTCTCTGTCTCTCTCTATTTGGAAAGGTGTTGATGTCACTTATCTTTCTTATGTACACAATACAGTCATGTCTTGTTCTGAGCAACTTTATATTGTCCATTTCTTCATTTCAGGCTGGCAAAACACTGAGTGTCCGGAAATGGCAGGCTGCATTTAGTCCCGATGGCTGTCTTGACATTGCCTCAGTCCTAAGCCGGATACAAAGAGGAGTAAGATTTCTCATTTTTATATTTTTTTTCTCAGTTTCAGGAAACGCTCCTTGCTCTGAGATGTTTCTTCTATGCATTATATTGGTTTTAATAATACAAAGTTCAAAATTGGTTTCTGTTCTTTTAGGGTGTTCATCCAACAGTTAGGGGAGAGGTTTGGGAGTTTTTACTTGGCTGTTTTGATCCCAGGAGTACCTTTGATGAGAGGGAGGAGATCAGGCAAATAAGAAGGTACTTGCCTTCCTTAATGAGCATCTGGTGTATCTACTACCTTCAAGAGGGATGACAATGTCTCAATCAATGCATCTGTCATCAATTAAACATTGTTTGTTCACACTTCACACTATTTATTCCAAATTTGGATTTGGTATCTGACCTATTTTACTTGCACATTTTTTGCTCTGCCTTGATCCAACATCTTTGCTACTACGTTCTTTCACGTGCGAGCATTCATATTCTACCATAATTTTCAATTTGTTTTTTGTTTCTTTAATAAATATTACGATGGGTCATAGTTGAAGTTACTTTTATTATACTTTCTTGTGGCTCTCAGTTCATTGCCTCTGTCACACGCTACAAGTTGGGTTTTTATCAAAAGATGTTTTCTTTAAAGAATAAGTGAGCAGTTACCCCCTCTCCCCTCCTTAATCAGTCACCATATTTTACACCTTTTGTCTCAGTATTTGAACTTTGCAAAAAAAAATATTGCCTTCCAGAAAAAAAACATTGCAAACCTGACAAATAAGCTAAGGAATCAATTATGGGTATCATTGGGAGCATGCCAAGTTTTCTTACCATATTTGGGTTGGTGAACTTGAGCAGGGTCTAGTACCCATAGAAGGTAATTGTCCTGCGGCAGTCCCCTTCTAATATCCAAGTGTTGCAGTTCTGTTCCCTAGGATCTATACAATAGTTCTTATGATTTTCAGCAATAAAGAGTTGTCAATGGAAAATCGTATGCACTTAGCCTGAAATATTTTACTTTATGAACCATGCAGGCTACAATATGCTAGATGGAAGGAAGAATGCCAAGAGATGGATTCTCATGTTGGTAGTGGAAAAATTATCACAGCACCACTTATCACTGAGGATGGTAGACCTATTAAAGATCCTTTGGTTTTACTTGAGGCTACTTCAAACCAAAACACTTTGGACGGTGCTTCAACTAGCAGCAAAACTGTAAATGATGTAGATGATTCAGCAAACCGTATTACAGATAAGCAAGTTATCGATTGGAAGCTTACATTACATCAAATTGGTATAGGGAAACCCTTCTTTCTGTTTTTTCTACTTCCTTTGATTTTATTACCCCATTTCTTATGAAAATTTGAAATCATGATAGGACTTGACGTGTTACGTACTGACCGCACCATGGTATTTTATGAGAACAAAGAAAATCTTTCCAAGTTATGGGATATTCTAGCCGTGTATGCATGGATTGACAAAGATGTTGGTTACTGTCAAGGTGGGCTACATCTGACTTGCAGAGGAAACTTATTTAGCCTCCAAATAAGCTTACAGATGTAATTTTTATATCACAAACAGGAATGAGTGATTTATGCTCACCAATGATAGTGTTACTCAAGGATGAAGCAGATGCGTTTTGGTGCTTCGAGAAATTGATGCGTAGATTGGTATACCTTGCTTCCCATGAATTTTCACATGATATATTGATATCTTTATTCTAATGATAAGAATTGCAATCGTACATTTATTCTGCTGCAAATTACCTATAGTTTTAGTTTATTGCTTTCATCTTTGACATCTTTTTAATCACTCTGTTGTTTGAAATTAAAAGCGAGGAAATTTCAGATGCACAGATCAATCAGTGGGGGTGGCTAACCAACTTCAGCACCTTGCATCTATTATCCAAGTGCTGGACCCAAAGCTACATGACCACCTAGGTATAAATTCGATATCAGTGAAATTGTCGAAACAGTCAATCTTCTTTTGTCCCATTTCACCTACAGTTTTTAATTTTATCGAGTCCTGAACACAGAAACTCTTGGTGGAGGTGACTATCTTTTTGCATTCCGTATGTTCATGGTACTATTTCGACGTGAAGTATCATTTGGGGACTCCTTGTACCTCTGGGAGGTATGAAGCTACCATAACAATAGAATATGATGAATATTGCTAGGACTAGACCATTGGTTTTGACATATCATTCTTCTGATTGATGTTTGATCTATAACTTGCACCCATTTACTGAATGGGAGATATCTAGTGGAAAGTCACCTGGGGTTGAATCATTTAAACCCTTTTGGTTTAGGCACCAAATCAGCATGAAAAAATCTAAAAACAATTGAAGATGTAGTGTATGGAGTCTTGTAGCATACTTTAAAATTTCAACTTCAAACTCAAAATGTGTTGGAAGAAATAAAAGGAGGGAATTTTGCTGTGAATAGCGACTTTTGTCTTCTTTTTTTTTCCTTTTCTTTTCCTTTCATTTATCATTTGTCAGTATTTTTCCATTTTTATTACTTCAACATAGATTAATTTGAACTTGAAATTTGACGCATAGGTAGAGTTTGAGAAGCACATCTATAATTTTTTTTTGGAATTTTCATTTTGATTTGGTGCCTAAACCAAAAGGGTTGTCATAATTCCCTAAGATGAGTTTGCACTTGATATTTCCCCTTTACTGAAAGTGCTTTATTCAAATTGGTGTTCCGTTATTTTTTACATACAGACCTGTGTTTTTCACAGATTGGTCACAAAAGCCGGCCAACTTAGTGGCATGCTTCCACCCAGAAAGGAAACGTAGTAGCATGTTTCCATCTGTTTGCACAGTATAGTTGTTTGTGTGTGCTTACATGAACACAGTATGTGGTGTCTCACAAGTTTTAAGAACTATTACCGTTCAGTTTCGTAGTTTTATTTTTGTAACAGCAAATGTGCAGTACCAACTATATATTTCAGTACCCAGGTGAGTTTTTGTTAGTTGCTACTCATGTCTGATATTTAAAATCTGTTGACAGATGATGTGGGCTCTGGAATACGACCCCGATATCTTCTTTGCAGCATGTGAAGAAGCAGGGGCTGTTCACAAAAGTAAAGTATCTAAATCAAAATTAAAAGGAGTACGCCATTTTGGCAAGTGGGATAAGGAAAATACGAAGAGTGGGGCTGAGGACGTTGAAGGTCCAGTTCCAATTTCAGTTTTCATGGTTGCAAGTGTGCTCAAAGAAAAGAGAGAAAAACTATTACAAGAAGCTAGAGGGCTGGATGATCTTATTAGGGTAAGGGACTTTTAGCTTTTCCTTTCCTTTCAAAATGGTCAATCTTTCTTTCCCTTGTTTGATCTGTAGTTGGGACATGACTAATTCAATCTATACAAAAAGTGGTCCATTTTCTATTTTCTTATTCAGTTATTCCTAGCAATGAGACTAGGTTAGCAAAAGCTTGCAAGTAACTTTGTCATTGCCTTAAACTCGGGTCAAGTTAAAAGAAAACCAATTTTAAGCGTAACTCTTAAATTCAAATCAATTTTAACCCAATCTTGTGTTAAGAGCTTGGATTGCATAGGCTCATATGTATATATGCATGTGTTGTGCATCTGCAATGTAACTAATGCTTTTATTTCCTTTCAGATATTGAATGATGTAAATGGGAATTTAGATGCAAAAAAAGCTTGTGCTGGAGCTTTGAAACTTCACAAGAAATACCTGAAAAAAGTAAGTAGCTATTCTTGTCACTTATCTTAGCAATAAAGTGAATTGTATAGTAGCTTATAATTGGATAGAGTACTTCTCTAAAGTATGTCTATTTCAGAACTGAAAGACTGTCACAAAAAGATATATATGTTATGCACTAATTTTCTGGGGCTTACCAACTGAATATCTGACATTTGTTCGTTTGACAGGTACAGGCAAAGAAACCCTAAGAATGCACTGGAACATATGTATCCACGGGGTGATTCTTTATCATTTGAATATACACAACCATATTTGACACAAAAATGGTGAGGGTTGGTTCTCACAGGTGGTTATCATCCAAAGATGGCCTCGAACACACTGACTCGTGAAGTTACGGGGCTAGCCGAGTACAGGGATGAGTGCAACCGTTGTATGTAATGAGACCACGTTCTTTGTACTCCATATAAGTTCATTGGTTGTACAGACAGAAAGCGGTGTGGGTAGCATGCCTTCCATACATAATAATTTCTATACAAGTTGAAATGCGCTGTTGTGATTCACCTCGTGAGATTGTTGTAGCCGCGGAACCGAGAAATTTTTGCCCCTAATGCCGGAGATCTTTAGAGAGCACAATTCTGAATGTTTTTTTTTTGTCCAAGTGTACAATGCCAACAGAAGACCGAGCAGAGCAGCTATAGTAATAGTAGTACGACGGAGATACTATATTCCATGAATTTTATTACTCGAAAACCAAACAACGCAAAGCGCCAAAGCTACGTGCATGAAAGAAAATATTAGGACCAGCGACATGTCACTCTGGACAGAGTTTTTTTTTCCTTTGAAGGATACTCTGGACAGTTGGAATCTGGAGATTTTTAAAATTTTAGTGTTATTTTAACTCGTATTTACAAAAATAGCAATCATCGCGCCGAATTAACAAAAATGACGCTTCTGACGCACATAGATAGTGCGGTAGCCCCAGGAGAGCGACATGTGGCCTACCATGCGGCAGCGCGAAGGCCGCACAACTCATGAAGATTCAATGGATCAAACGAGATCAAGATCTAGATAAAGATGAAGGCCAACAGCTCATGACCATAAAAAAGAAAGCTTTGAGTGAGATCAAGACCGCGGTAAAACGCGCAAGGTGAGTTAATACTTTGATCATGTTGAATCTACATTTCTTGCAAATTACTTTTGTTTAAATCATCAAATTGCATGTTGTTATTTCATATGCAAATATATGTTTGTTTCAATATCCTAGTTATATGCCAATTACTTGACCTGTTAGTATTACACCTCCTTTAGAACATCTGAACATTTGAACCTTGTCACCCTAGGAAAATTATGGTGGTAAACTTTCAAAAAATAAGTCTACAATTATTCGCCATACTTAGTACTGCTTAGATATTTGAGGGCACCAAAATGCCCAAAGCATCACTTTTAATCATGAAAAAACTGATTTGTTAAGTCATGGTGAAAATGGCTGGTATATTTTGACATGGATATTTTACGCTTCCAAAAACCCCAACTTGCTTAAATATCTGGGCGGATGATTCGGGGTGTGGTGCAGTGGTGCACGAGAGTATGGTTAGTGGTAGAACCGCCCAGATAACCCTAAGGACCGAATCTTGTGATGACCTCCCAGTGTATAACAGTACAACCATAAGCTGGCAAATTGTAGATAGGGCTAACTAATTTGTGTTGACCTAGCGTGGTTACGTGAAGGTGTGCACACATGCAAAGGGAAGGATGGTCTCATCCCTACCTCTGCCCATGACGGCTCAAGAGGAAAACTTCTTGAGCGATGGTTGTATCCTACAGAAGAAAGACATTAGTGGGCGTAACTACATTAGGAAGATGCATTGTAACAGCCTTGTGATGGTCTCCTCAACCACATGACTAAGCAATCGTGTGGAGCAACGAGCAGATGGTCTCTTGTGGGTAAAGTGTACAAATTCTGCAGAGTGAAAACTATTCAAATAGCCGTGCCCACAGTCAGGAGCAGATATGTGAACTTAACCAAATATAGTTCTATTTCAAAAACTTTGTGGGTGGAATTGGAAAAGTGGTGGGCAAAGAAAGGCCCTGATTTGTGTTGCCCTGGGTGTCGCTCTAGTGATAAGGTAAGCGATTATAACGCTAAAAGGTTAGCATATGGTGCAGAAACCATGTAACGATAGATGGAATCTGAATCGCTATTATTATTGCATTCTTTCATACATCGATAAAATCTGTTTTAGTTAAAACTGCTAGGTCTTAGGAAATTTCTATGTATCGTATTTTAAAAGCAATTTATGGCAAATAAAATAACCCGAGCCTTTTCATGATAAGCCATACATGTTATCTATTTGCATCCTGTGTATTGGCTCGCAGAGTACAGTGGTTTGTACTCATCCTCACTCACTCAATTAATCTAGAATCAGGAGTCAGATCGCTACACTTTGGCAATACCCTGGTCATGATGATGAAGGAGATGGAGAGATTAAGAACTAGGTCGCAACCCCCCAGTTGGTTGCCTGTGGGCACATCCTGAGGGTCCCACCTGTGTGCTTCATTTTTGTTGCTGTATTTTATTGATTTCGGCCTAATCGACCCATGAGTAAGTATACTATTATATTTATGCTTCCGCATGATATGTATTTTGATGTTCAGTACTGTACTTGTGAGTACTATCTACTGATCTAGGGAATAGTGTAGTAAATAACAGAGGATTCTAGGTTGAAAAATCCAAGTCTAACATGAAGACACCGTGATCATCGTCAACCCTCTGTTAGACATGCATGTAAGGATATAGCGGTACACATGTATATCAATACAGGTGTATGCATTCATGTAATGTGCCCCACCTTTCCTGATGCTAGCCCACATGATGGTGTTTACACAAACCACTACAAAATGTTTATGGCACCATATACTGCACATGGTGTTCAAGATCTTCTTTATCCACGGTGCCCATACACAGTTCTTGATGCCAAGCTCCTCTCCATTTGGGGACCTACGTAGTGCCACTATCCATGACACACCAGATGCCACCAACCATGCTCATGAAATTGTGGATTTGGTGGGCCATTGCAGTCTAAATTGAAGGTTGCACGCCTGCTATGTAGCACTACTGAAGTTCATTCCAGGATGCCTATCAACAAAGTTGTTGGAGCTACTATGGACATTGTAAGCTCGATGTCCATGTGTGCCTTGCTCTTAAAGCTATGAGTATACCGCTAGCCGAGCCCGACATCATGAAGTCATGGCACCTCAAGCATGCACATGCTTCCTTTTTATAAAAAAATAAAAAAAAATCAATGTTTCTTTAAAAATGGCTTTTCCAACACTACGTTAGGTTGATGACTGGAGATTTGCCTTATGACTTGGGGCAAACTATACCTTACACCCATTGCATGGCATGCATGCCAAGTAGTTGTTACTGGGGGCAGGAAAAAGCTCACTCGAATCACTCTCAAGTAGTGAGGTTGACATGTCCATATTTTTTCCAATGTGTCCCAAACCTACAGATACATCAAGTCATAGGGAAGACTATAGGAGAAGAGCATGAAAGGGCTACCTAGCCAACACAAGTCCTGATGAGGATATCACTTCTTCGGATACATACAACACTCCTCCACTTGACATTCAAGGACCAATCACTAGAGCTCGCGCCCGACAATTGAATTTACAGGTGAGCTCGTTCCTAAGTACTTCTTTTTGTTCATTTGAGAATCGATTACTACCTAATGATTTAATTATGATTAGGAACCATGGAGAGGACCTGGAAGTACTTGGAGAAGGACTACGAGATGCACAAGTCCAGCAAGGGCGGTCAAATCATGTTGGAGGGCCAACTCAAGCCGACTTCGAATCCAATTCGGAGTCCAGGACCAGTCCGCACTAAAACGGACACCCAGATCGTATCCGGGCTCCGTTTTGGACGTTCTATATATGGATGGAAAGCTGAGAAGACAACCTTTCCAATGGATCTAGTCCCATGTCAAAATTCCTTCTGAGTCAACAGGAATCGTCGAAACAAGTGGGCGTTCAGAATTTGTCAGGGTGCTGCGTCACCGTCTTTTGGGCCGTTCGGGTTTGTATCGTGTTGGAGCCCATTAGGGCGCCCCTCACTCCTTTATATCCAGCCGCCACCCCACCATTAGGGTTTGGGTTTTGCTTAGATTAATTCTGTCTTTGAACAGTTTCGTCGTTCATCGGTTTGTGAGACCCCAACTTTCGAGTGCTAAATCAATACATCTGCAATTCAGTTGTGTTCTTCCTTGTTCTTGCTTGTGTTCTTCGATTCGCAGGCAAGGATTAGCCTTCTTGGTGAGGTCAACCGGCTGCGCACGGTTGATAACCTGAGGAGACGTGGTGCTGCGATTGCGGGGTTCAGAACGTGTTGTTCGAAAGCCAGATCGAATTGTGTCGCACCTCCACCAAATCGAACATATCCAGAACCTGTTGGAAGATCGGGACCCCGTTCCTATCAAGTACGATTTAGTGTGCAGTCGCTTGCCACCGTGTGAGGCGTGTCAACAAGTGACAGAAAAAAATCAAGCTTGTGAGGATTGTTTTGTCCATAAAGGTGAATGGGTATTCTCCAAATTCCTATTAAGGTGTACCCTTAAGAAAGCAATGCAAGTTGGGGGATCTTCAGAAGAAGCAAATTCAAGTTACAATGTTAAGGAATTGCAAAGAAAAGAAAAGAGGAAGCAAATTTCATTCTCACAAGTGAGAAGGGATAAAAAATCACACTTCAAAAGTTCAAAAGTCCTCCAGCAATCAAAGAAGGGAATTCTCTCAAAGTGAAACAGTCGGAAGGGGGAGGGTAGTCATTCACCATCCTCAGCAAAAGTAATGGAAATACATCCAAGCCGTTTTCCCAAAACCATTCTTCCTGTTTAAGCCCACCTAAGTCTCTTGGTTCAATGAGGCAAAGCGTTGGGCTGTTTGCTGTCACCTGGCAACACTACCTCCCCTAAACACGAACACTTCAAGAAGTAAAGTTGTTGAGTTGTGATCATCATATTCTTTTGACATCCAACAGCTAAGTCGTTCAGCAGTCTTATCCAAGGTCACTCCTATACCTAACGCTCGATGGGAAAGCCACATGCAAAAAGATCAAAATTTTTTATTTATCAAATGACTTGCATATTCTTTTGTGCATGCATGCCTAGTGTAGCCTTCGCTACTATACAGGCACACTATGTGGAAACTTACCTCTTCTTGCAAGAAGATAGATCATGGAACATGGCTATGATGACTTTGCCTTCCATTAACAATCATTATGAATGGAGAAAGGTCTTAACCCCAACACTGCCAATGGCATCCTGGCACCAAAGTTTTCTATGCTAATATGCATCAAGGGCATTAGGGACAACATCACCTCTGTGTCCACCAAACACCAACGACATTCTGCACCGACTCCTCCTGGTATACACTGCCAATGACATCCTGGCATCCAATTTTTATATATCAACATACATCAGGGCATTAGGAACAACATCATCTACATCCATCAAACACCGACAGCATTCCGTTATGTACATAAATCAGCAACTAATGGCACATCAGTACCTTATCTTCTACATCAACAACGCTGGGGGTAGCACCGGCTACTCCTGATACACATCGCCGGCTGCTTGGCACATTGTCTTCTAGATTGAAGTACATTAATTATTGATGGCATTCTGACACTTCACATTCTACATTAACATATATTTGACAGCACTAGGAGAGGTACCCACCTCCTCACCACCAATATTGTGGATGTCATCTGGGCATCTTGTCTTCTACATAGAAGTGCGTCAATCAGCGATGGCTTTTCGACACATCATCCTTTACACTAGCCAGCATCAAATTTATGGGCTAGTATAGCACACCAGTGCAAATCTGTGAAGCACTGCAACCTAGTCAGTAGGCCCCATAGTGGCTACATAGTTGGGATTTGGTTGATAAAATTCCTCCAAAATATGGTATGAACTTTCACTACAAAATGGGCATAATTATGTGTTGTGCCATCCACTATGCCGCAACAACTAGTTATGCAGCTTGGACGGATTGCCTTGTTATTATGTTTGACCTTGATACAAGTCACTATCAATGGTCTGAAGAACTATTTCTTCTTTGCAGCATGGTCTTTCACCTCAGCACAAATATACTCAACTTGAGTTCATTGGTCTTTGTCCCACCCTGAAAGATTGACTCATAAAATAATAAAAGGGTAGCACCTGATTTCTTTTAGTTCTTTGTTTTGTTTTGTTCTAATCTCTACAGGAGAGTGGCTGCGACAATGGAGCGTGATTAGAATCACATGAAGATCAGTCAAGGTGATTCAGTGTGCTATCTGATAGGGCGATACCTCATTTGTAGCCTCGCAACTCATGCCTTCATCACAAAATCCAATTCTTTTAACATGAAGGAAATAAAAATTGTTGTGTGGCTAGGAATTTGAAGCTAAGGTGGCAATATGAAATGTTGCACCTGATCAACTGACTAAGAGTTTTCACCAAGTTTATTCCACTCTATACATAAAACTTAACTTTTATCCTTCCAGTGGGCACCACAGGAGTCACATGGTCCTGGTCGAGTTGATAAAATTACATCAAGACTTGGAATGAGCTTTCTCCATGAATTGAAGATGACTAAATATTTTCTTGTTGACTGGTGCCACAACACCTGGACGACCGCAACAAAATACCTAATTAGTTTTTAGAGCATAGACTTCCACACGTTTGAAGTCCTTCTCGACCACACCACAAATTGAGTTGATGATCTCTTGATCTCAACATCTCACCCCTATTCATCGCCGATGTCACCCTGGCACTATACCAAAGTGCGTCAATTGTCAACGGCTTCCCGACAACTCATCTCCTACATCAATAGTAGTGGGGGTACCCACACTATCCTCGTGCAGTGCATGGTCGATGGCATTCTGACACTTCACATTCTACATTAATATATGTTTGATATCGATAGCTTTTTGACACCTCGTCACCCATAGACATCGTCGAGGGCATTCTGATGTCTCATCATCAATATCAAATTACTTCATTGTCGATGGTATCTTGGCACCTTATCCTTTACAGCAATTTGCATCTAGTATGTGGGAGTAGTGCAACACGTTAGTGTGGCCCAGTGTGGAGCTGTGAAACTCTTCTACCTAGTTGACAAGCATTGTAACATATACACAGGTGTGACTAGGTCAATAAAACTCCTTCGATACGTGGCATGGGCTTTTGCTACAAATCGAAGATGGCTAGGGATGGTCCCATCACCAGCATCGAAATATATGATTATGTGGCCTCGATGGATTGCCTTGTTATTCCTGGCCTTTATACAAGTCACTATCAATGGTCCGGAGGATTATTTGCTCTCTGTGGCACAGATGTTTGCCATAATAAAAGTGTACTATGGCAAGAGCTTTCACCTCAGCACAAACATATTCAATCGGGGTTTCATTCAAAAACAGGCTTTGATGGTTAGTCATTTCCGTTCAACAATAATGACTCATCGTATATGGGAGCAATGTAGCACGCCAGTGCGGCCAATGCGAATATGTGAAACCCTTCTACCTAGTTGGCAGACACCATAGTAGCTACACAGTCATGACTAGGTCGATAAAACTCCTTCAGTATGTGGTATGAGCTTTCACCGCAAATTGAAGATAATTACAAGTATACTATGGTATGGTCTTTCGCCTCAAAACAAGTATACTATGGTATGGTCTTTTGCCTCAACATGATCGTATGGCATGGTCTTTCGCCTCAACACATTTGCAAGGTATGGTCTTTCACCTCAACATGATCATATGGCATGGTCTTCTGCCTCAATACAATTGCTAGGTATGGTCTTTCACCTCAACATGATCATATGGCATGGTCTTCCACCTCAATATGATTACATGGCATGGTTGTCCACCTCAATATGATTATATGGTATGGTCTTTCACCTCAACATAGTTATAAGGCGTGTTTTTTCGCCTATGGCATGGTCTTTCACCTCAGTACACTTATGCTATGGCATGATCTTTCGCCTCAGCACAATTACTTTGTTATGGTCATTCGCCTCAATGCAAGTAAGACAGCCAGTGGATATATGACTGCTATAGTACCCACTACGACTGCTACTCAACTCCACGATGGACGCTTCGGTCGCTTCAACACTCGGACACATCACCTACCACAAAAACCAGTCGAGTACGACTGCACCCATACTTGGATATGCTAATACTCAGTACTCTAGCTACATGTCTCTATGAGAAAGTTTAAAACTATGCCTGTCATAAAAATTAGGCACCTGATTGACTACCAAAAAGTATCGCCAAGTTAAATTCACCTCGCTTCGCGCAGCAAACTCAACTTGGGGGGCATTTGTTTGATAAGTTTTTGTGCAAACATGCTAAGGCAAAGCAAATTGGGAGGTATATGTTAGACAAGGTAAAGACTCTACTTTTTGTATATTTTATGGCTACGCTGTGCCTTGTATTGGCTGCACACCGCCAGCCGTTTACAAAATGCTATGCGCCTAAATCATCCCCTGAGTGCATGGGTTTTTGACGCGTTGTGTTAACCATGCAATGCCAACCATGTGATGTCGACCGCGATGTTCTCGACCACGTGTCGACCACGAGATTTTGACTACATTGCTCCAACCATGCTATGTTGGCCACGTCGCTACAATCATGGCTTTTCAACCACGGTGCTACAATCGGTTCACTATAGCTATGACCAGTTTGCTACGCTGCTTGACCCGTGATCATGACCAAGTCTCCAGAGTCTTAACTGCTCGTCGACTCTGAGGCCTTCGACTACTGCACGGCACTAAGCATCATTGACCGCCCACCGTACTCGGTCGCTTACAACCGTTGCTGTGCTTGGTCACTTACGACCGTCAGCTGTACCTGGACGTTATCAACCGCCTACTATGCTTGGGCATCATTGATGTGATTCGATATTCATTTACTTATGACCGCCTACTGTACTTGAACATTATCACCTACCTTTGATACTCAGTCGTCTCCAATCGTACGTTGTACTCGGATGTCACTGATTGCCTTGGATATGTGGACACTCCAGATTGTGTCCGACATCCTTTGATACTCAGACGTCTCTGACCTCTTTTTGAAGTTGAGCACCTCTGACCACTTACCGAAGAGGGTCGCCTCTGACATCTTGTCAAAGTTGGATGCCTCCAACCTCTTGTTGAAGTTGAGAGCCTCTAGCCTCTTGTCAAAGATGGATGCCTCCAATCGCTTGTCGAAGTTGGACGACTTCAGTCGTTTCTCGAACTCAGACATCTCCGACTGCTTGCTGAACTTGGACACCTCATACTGCTTGTTGAACTCAGACGCCTCATACACAAGTGCCTCCAAAGCTTCTCATATGCAGATGCCTCTAGTTGGTTGTCGTACATGAGTGCATTCTACTGCTTGTCAAAGTTGGATGCCTCCGACCGTTTCTCGTACTCAAACTACTCCATCCACACGTCGTACTCGAGCATTGCCGACCGTTGAATGTACATGGGTGAAGCTTACCTCATTTGATACTCGGTTGTCTACAACCATCTTTGGTGCTTAGATGCTTTTGAATGCCTCCGATACTCAAGACTTCTTCGATCGCCTTCAGGACAAAGGCCCTTTTGACCACCTCCGATACTCAAAAATTCTTCGACCGCCATCGGGACACAGGCACTTTTGACCACCTGTGACACTCAGGCACTTTCGACTGCCTTCGATGCTCAGACATTTTCGACCGCCGATGATACTCAAGACTTCTTCGACTTCCTTCTGGGCTCGATCCCTTATGACCGTCTACTGTACTCGGGTATCACAGATGGCTTTGATACTCAGTTGCTTACGGCCGCCTCCTATGCTCAGCCATTTATGATGATCACCTCTGATACTCAAGACTTCTTCAACCGCCTTCTGCTCCCTTATCACCATCTGCTATACTCAAGTGTCACTGATGGCTTTGATACTCGGTCGCTTATGACCACCTCCTGTGCTCGGTCACTTACGATCGCCTTCTGTGATATGTCGCTTACGACAATTTGATGTACTCAGACATCATAGACCGTTGTTACTCGGTCACGTACGACTGCATTCAATACTTGAGCACCATCGACTACCCACAGCACTCGGACATCATCAACCACCCGCTAGGCCTAGACATCTACGACCGCTTTCAACACCCAGGGCCATCGGCCACCCACAGTACTCAGATGTCACCAACCATTTGCTGCACTCAGGTGCCATCAACCACCCACAGTATTCAGTCACTTACGACCATCCATTGTACTTGAATAGCGCCGAACACCTTTGGTACTTGGTTGCTTACGACTGCTGGCTGTACCTAGACATCATTGACAGCCCGCCATGCTCGAGGGCTTACGACTATTCGCAATGCTCCAACGTCACCACCATCCTCAATACCCAGTCACTTATAACCATTTTCCATATTTGAGCATCATCAACTGCCTTTGAGACACAAATGCCTCCGACCACGTGTCGAACTCTGATGCCTCCGACCGCTACACAAATACGGATGCCTCTAACCGCGTGTCGTATACGAGTTCCATCGACTACTTGCAAAGACGAACATCTCCGACTACTTGCCAAAGATGGGCACCTCCAACGTTTCTCAAACTCAGATGCCTCTGACCGCTTCTCAAACTCAGATGTCGCCGACCGCTTGTCGAAGACGAACACCTCCGACTACTTGTCATACTCGGACATCCCCGACCGACTTTGAACTTAGTTGCTCATGACCACTCACTGTACTTGAGTGTCATTGACTGCCTTTGATACATGTACCGATGTACGCCTTCAACTGCTTCTCAAACTTAGACGTCTTTGACCACTTGTCGTACTTGGAAGCCTCCGACCGCTTGTTCACACTCGGATGCCTCCGAGCGTTTGTTGAAGATGGACGCCTCCAACCACTTGTCGTACACGAACATACCCAACCGACTTTGATACTCAGTCACTCACGACCACTCGTGGTACTCGAGCATCATCAATTGTCTTTGATACTCATACGTCGTCGACCGCTTGTCAAACATGGATGACTTCTGATGCCTTTCGACCATGATGGATTTCGATCACGGATAACTTCTAATGGATTTCAACCACAAACAACTTCTGATGACTTTTGACCATGATGGATTTTGACCACGGATGCTTTCCGATGGACTTCGACCGTGATGGCTTTGACCACGGACCACTTTCGATGGATTTCGACCATAAACAACTTCCAATGGATTTCGACCATGATGGCTTTCGACCATGGGTGACTTCCAATGGCTTTCGACTACGATGACTTTTGATCACTGGCAAACTTCCAATGGTTTTCGATCACAGTGGCTTTCGACCATGCTTTCAACCACGAATAACTTCTAATGGATTTCGACCACGATGGCTTTTGACCACAGACAACTTTCGATAGGTTTTGACCAAGATGGCTTTCGACCACGGAGAACTTCCAATGATAGTGGATTTTGACTACAAACAACTTCTGATGGATTTCAAGCATGATGGCTTTTGACCACAGACGACTTCCGATGGATTTCAACCACAATGGATTTTAACCACGGACAACATGCGATGGATTTTGACCATGACAGCTTCCAACAATCAGCTTCTTTGATGCCCGACAACGTCTGACTACTGGCTATTTCCGATGTTTAGAGGCCTCATTGTCCGATGGTTTTTGACTATCGGCTGTTTTCGATGGCTGGTGGCTTCTGACTTTTGTTTATCCATCATGCCTTGATGTCGATGGCATCCGACTTTCGAGGAGTCTTTCCCAGGGACCATTTTTGACCATGTGATACTGGACCCTAGTGTTCTACTCTATTAAAAGTAAGGATGGTTTTGCCCTTACAACACCTGAGTTTGGCTAAGTGTGTTTGCACTGCAGAGGGGTCCTTCCCATTGGTCATTTTTGATCACTTCGACATCTGACCCAGGTGCTCTACTAGCCTCTCTGCCCAAATTAAGTATGTCTACTACACCGATTCTACTACCGTATCATTAGATCAATCATGCTTGATGTGAATCATGCACACTTTCAACCACCTTGATTTTATGTGTCATTTGATACTAACGAGGTTGAACGGCAGGGTCAGGCGCAGCCAATGCAAAAGCTACACTGTCAATGGCCCCATAGATCGATGAGGTTGTGGATCGTGCCAACGCCTGCATCTACATCAATCATTCATCACATGTTTGGAGAACATGAAGTGAAGACTGAAGACGACAACAAATGCGTCACTTAATCGGAGGTATTCTGTGGGTTTACCCCACGGATGTAATTAACCGGGAACCTTTCGAAGCCTCAAGAACCAGGACATCACATCGCCATACGACCACCGTGTGTCAGAAGTGACATTTTTACTAATTCAATACGATGACTGCCATTTCTGTAAATACGGGTCCAAATAACGCTAAAAGTATCAAAAACTCTGGAATTTGCGTTTGTATTCATGGAGGCCGGAGTCGATTAACCACAGCTCACTGTCTCAAGGAACTGAGCCTAGATTAGTTGGTGCGAGGTGTGGATATTTAGGTTCGACATCCCTCCGATTTGAATTTAGGTGTTTCTTATTCTTTTTAATGAAAAGATGTCTAGTTTTTCTTAAATATGTTTTTTTCTACGAACTGAATTGAAATCAGGTGGGCCAGGTAAGGCAAGTTGGAAGGATTAAAGAGGGTACACATGAGAGCGCATGGAACAACGAACGGATATGAGTATGGAATATCTGGATAAGACCGTATATGCACTCGAAATCTGTATTGTCCATGTGTATTTTGAGGTTCATGCAGAAACAAATACAATACTATTCACACTTTTGTTACTGTATCCACTTTTTATTTCAAATTTGATCCTTAGACACCCTTTTTTTTTGCAAAATAACACTCTCTCTGAGCTTAGAAGGCATGGTAGGCGATACATGTCACCTACCACGCCTGGGGAGCTCGTCAGGAGTGGGCAAGTGCAACAAGCATAGAGCGGCAGTAGGTAGGTCTAGGGCAATGGGTCTAGGGCATTGCTGAGCTCCCGCTACTCGGCAGTTGCATGCCGAGCCTACCTTGCTCGGTAGGTGGCTACCGAGCAGCCCAGATTTGCAGGGGCTAGGAGTTGCGTTGGCTCTACTGGCTCGACAGCATAACACTATCAATTTAGTTTTTTGTAATTAGTGAATGCCCGTGCAAATTAGTGTAATACGCGTGCTTTGATATGAGTTAGAAATTCATATCATCCAAGTAGTGTTTTGTTCGTGTCAGTGTCATCATCACCAACTCGCTGTGTTAAGTACTTGAGATACGTTATTCCATTCCAAACAAATTTTGTAATGTACCATGTATAGGCTAACGAAGCACTTCACAATGAATGTGCGAATTACATGGCACGTAGAGTTTGGTTAGTTGTGTATGTTTGCCTCACCATTCGTACGATACAAAATGGCAACATACATGAACCATCAACCCCAACTATAGATAAGATACACGTGCGTCTTTTAGAAGTCATGGTTGTAGTCATTCATTGCATACATTTCGGTCAATCTATACCTTTCCCTTCTCTCCTTTGAGGGCTTTTGCCCTCACGACCTACGTCCAGTGCTCAGCTTCCACAACTTATATAGGTTTATCCCAGTTGAAAATAACCTATCATTTAGTGGAGGCATCGGGGACCATCGACACCTTTTCCTTGTCATCTGGGGTGTAAGGTTTTCAACGTGTGAATCTCTCTGGCACTATCGGGTAGTTGAGCATATATTTCTACTCAATGAATGCCCTATCATTTATCTCCGAACCATCGATCAATTGAAGAAGTAGTAATGCTACGTGGTCTGCCAGCATGGACGAAGTAGGTTTGAGATGTGCGAAATGAAACATGCATTGTGAAATATCAATACGTGGTTACAAGAACTTTGCCACACATGTAGTGCACCCAAGCGGCAGTTGCAGGTTTAATGGGCTAAATGATATATGCTAGATTGCCGCATTCACACTAGGGCCACAGAAACTCTGATGGCACGGGTGTATCCTTGCAAGAATTATCAGGATGCAGGCCCTTCTTCTTGGGCACCCATTTTTGGTTGCAAAGTATCTCTCCATAGTTTGATATCCCTAACAGCGGCATGATGACGTCCTCTACCTGTGCTCTCTTCTCCCTCCCCTCTTCCCCTATTTTGGAGATTAACTTGAGTGGAGTCTTGGATCTGGTCATGGGGGCTAGCCGAATTTTATAGGCGGTCGTTATGCACTGTTTAGAAGTAAAGCTTGTATGTGTTGTTATTTCAATGTGAAAAGCTGGTGCTTGATGTCTAATCAATAAGAAAAGCTATCATGTCTATCTATTTGGTCAGATTAGTTGGTACCGTTGTACGTGCTGTCATATTGTCAAATCACTAGGGAAGCTATTGTGTGTTGTGAACTCACTGAGAAAAGCTGGTACATATTGTCAAATCACTAGAAAAATTTGGTGCATGATGTGAACTCACCAAAAAAACTGGTACGTGTTGTATGCACTGATGTCACGTGTTGCGCAGACGATGAACCTCCCAGGTACTTTGGTCCATGGTACCCCACTATAGCGAAGCCTAATGCCATGTAGTCTGTGTTGTACTGGCGGACCATGTAGCTATCGTATATTTGATCATACCACTCATCACATTGTCGGAGATGCGGGTGATCCGTAGGTGCATACGTGTCGTATTGCGCCTCGCAGCCTCAGACAAGCGAGTCGATGTCGCTACCTAGGGTGTCATTTGTGTCGAGCTATCTCTGTGATGAGGACAGAACTAGAGTGGTGCATTGTCCCTCTCCCCCCAGCGAGGGAGGTTTGGGTCAGGTTACCTCCACAACGAAGACAAAAGTAGAGTAGTGTCAGCACGTACTACATGAAGACGACATTTATGAAGAACAACAAGAAAAGGTATCATGCAAATTGCAGCAAAATATAAAATTCTCAAACCTGAGCAGTGTGCTACACGGACTAGGAATGGCCGAGGCTAGGATGGTAAGCCGATGAGCTAGGACGTGCGGATGAAGCTGCTGACGGATGATGCTGCGGCTTATCGCCCCTGGGATAAAAACGTTGCTAGGATGGCCATAGCTGATGGCCCCAGTGTGTTTTTGGTGCCCTCTTATATGTTGCAGACAAACCCTAGTAGGCGTTCAATCATGCTCGAGTCTCCCTGACATAGTACGGCTCCACCCTCAGAGACAATGTGGCATAGCTAATCGACTTGCAACTACGGACGAAACCAGTTAGTTGTGTATGTGTGAATAGTAAGATATAAATGTGAACTTTGAATCTTGTACCACTTCATCATTCCATGTCGCACGGTGTCAGTTCGGGCCGAGTGCCAGCCTATCAGCATGCATGGCCTACGTGGGGGCTATGCAAGGAGACATGTTTCTGCAATGGGTCCGCGCCACATACCAGTCCAAGTATGTGGGGTATGTGTCTAGGTCATACGACTGTCACTCCTGCTTGACCTCTATCCTCACCAACTAGTCCTAGGCCGTGGTCCACTGTGCATGTGTCTTCCTCCAATTGTCGCACTTCTATCCCTTCTTCGTTTGCCTACAGAAAAAACTAGGGTACGCAACTATTATTTTAGTGGTGAAATAAAGAAGACACGAATGGTACACAACGGACTATACAAAATGAGGTAAAAATAAATTTACTTACAGGTGAACATAGCCAGGTAGTTGTCGACCCAATGTTGGTGGCACCTGCTGGTGAAGCTTGGATCATCTCATGACTCATTGGGGTGTAGGGCTCTACCATATGGGAGAAGATGAGAGGTGATAGGTTGTCAGTCAGTACTCCCTATCCTACTCACATTGCTCCGACAATTCATAAGGCATTGTCTCAGAGATGAACACTGTGGTCCACACCGTCCATATGATGCTACCCTCATGCAAGGTCTTGAACGCATTGTGAAAATCCAGGTACACTTGCTATGGCCTCTCTCTGAATCATCCTAGCTCACTAGCAGTCCAACAAGTACCCATGGTGGGTCTGTCCACCAAGTCGTCGCCATCGATGTCATTGTAGAACTGTGCCTCCAACTGGTATAGGTGCACCTGCACTCGAAAGTATGATTGAGCAACAAGGAAGTGCTCCCATGCCACAACTGCAACAAGATGTAGCAGATGATGAGGTTTGGCTCGCAAGTGGCATGCTATGAGCCACGCACAAACCCCTATAGGTTGCGCACAAAGCAGCCGAGACCTAGCTGTATAACGTGACCTCATTAGGCTCAGCGTCGACTAGGGACTCAGTGATGTAGATGTAGTTGGGGTACACCCAACTCCCTAAGTCATAGAAAGCATGACCCACTCGAACATATAGAGCAAGTAAGCAACTAGGTGGGATCTCACAACCTGTCAGGCTTATTTGTTGGGCATTGCTTGTACCGCCTTAGCCATGAATGCGGCACTCTATGGATATTGTCTGAAATGGGATGACCAAACCAGTGCGTAAGATGTGCCTTCCAATCGGCTGATCTAGGGGGTGGAACCACAGGGTGATTCTATAGTGGCAGGTCAATGATGTACGTAACATCCTACAGGGTTATGGTCATCTCCCCCACCAAAAATGAAATGTGTGGGTCTCCAGTCTCCATCAGTCAACGAGTGCCAACATAAGCAGCAAGTCCAACATGAATGACTGCTCAATGTGCATCATCCTCACTATGGGCAGCAACTCGGGCTGCCATAGAACTAGAATATAGCGATCGTTGAGAGACCAGTCCTCCTGAGCTCCCCGAAGAACAAAGGGGGTGGTCCATCACCACTCGAACATGCCTGGCAATGATGCTGGCCATTCCAAGATGGATCCAACAACATACCACACATGTGATCGTCACCAGCAACCATTCCCTGTAATACAAAAATAATTTGTCAGTGTCCAACGATGTTAAATACAACATACCATAACTGAGAATAATCATGCATGTACGTAGCTGAGCTTCCTACTATGACTACTATCGTGTGCTTATATGCATGCATACAGGTACGCACATATATGCATACATATACGTGCACATAGATACTACAACAATGTGCACTTCTGCAATCGTGGCATCATTTTCTACAAATATTTTTAGTCGCACATGAGCAATTAGTATATACGCGCAGACTTACATACATACTTCCTAAATTGCGTACACACCGGGAACACTGAAAATAATGACATGTATTTTTTCAGCTATTTACAAAAAAAAGGGTCAATGTGCCTAAATACATGCATACAGGTATACATGTATATGCATACATATTTACACACAGATACTACAACTAACAGTGTATACCAAACCATCATTTTTACAACTTTCTATAATCACACAAGAGCAATAAATATATATATGCAGACTTACATAAATATTTCAGGTATTTTTTTCAACTTGTATTTTCTAGCTATTTAAAATAAATAATCATTCTCGCCACCAATACATCATAAACATGAGGTAGAGGCCATGTCTGCACTAGGACCCGCTCTTCATATTCAGTGACAACACCCTCAAGAGCAGATGATTAGAGATCTTCATGAGTGAGTTACTCATTCTAGGTTTATCTCTTCAGATTTTCATGCACATTCCGCTTTTGTTATGTCTTTTGAACCCCAAGATGTCATCCATGGTTTATCTGATTCCTCTTGAATCAATGCTATGCATGAAGAGCTTGAAAACTTTGAAAGAAACCAAGTTTAAAAATTAGTTGAACCTCCTCCTAATCATAATGCAATTGGTACAAAATGGATTTTCAAAAATAAGCAAAGTGAGGATGGGTTGGTACTTTGCAATAAGGCTAGGCTTGTAGATTAAGGTTTTTCCTACGTAGAGAGCGTAGACTTTGAAAAGACCTTTGCACATGTAGCTAGATTAGAAGTCATACACATATTGCTAGTATTTGCAGCATCTACAGGCTTTAAGCTTTTTCAAATGGATGTTAAGAGTGCTTTTCTAAATAGTTGCATAGAAAAAAAGGTATATGTCAAGCTGACATGCGTTATTTTTGTACATATTTTTTGTCATTTTACCCTATTATATTTCACATTTTTGGACCATTTATCATCATTTACACACTTTTCTATAATTAATTGCCCAAATTGGACCACTTTACATTTTTGTAATTTTTTGTAGGCCGGTGTGATTGAGGTGTAATCACTCCAATTGGTGTTCCTAGATAGTTCCACACAAACTATGTGTCATCATAGACATGTAGGATCAAGCCGCGAAGAAATCGGACTTCCGGAGGCCCTAAGCAGAAGAAATACAAAGAGAGGAGGACCTCATTGTAATTTCTTAGAAAAGAAGAACTAAATCGTAAAATAGCAAAATCCCCAATCCTCCAAATCCCTAGCCGTTGTCACCCGCCTGCAATTTCTGGAGCCTAGCATTTCTTCTCCCTTTACCCCCATTTGCTCTCTCCACCTCCGACGCCAGTGAGCCAGGCCATCTCGCCAGCGGCCACCTCTTCTTCCCTTTCTTCCTTCCTCCCTTCACTAGCTACCACCACCTTCAACCTCGGCGGCCATCCATCTTCCTCACATGCTCCAAATCCGGTGAGCCACCGGCCGATCTCCTCCCTCTAGCTGGCCAGCGTCCACCCACCACCAGCTCTCTCCTTGGCCCCCTATTGCTTCTCCTCCCTTCCCCTTCTGCACCACCACAGATGGTCATCGGACCGACGCCATCCATCCTTCGATCGCCACCGAGAGCCCAGTTTCTTCTTCCTTGGCCTCAGATTTCTTCTCTCCTCCCCCTACCCTCTTCTCTAGCCATGGCACCAGCGAGGCTGGGCCATACCTCGCCGGCGGCCACCACCTCTCCTCTCTACATCTCACCTCCATCAGCGGCCACCTACACCGCCCCATAGCAATGCCACCACCCCACTGCTTCAGTCACCACTTCTCCTCTCCTCTCTTCTCTTCCACTGAACCAACCATCCCCAACAGCTCAACCGACGCCTGTCCTCGGCTCCACCTCAACTCCCTCCAGCAGCTCTCCCCTCTGCGCCACTGCTCCCTTCACTGGCCACCGCCTACATCCACTTCACCGAGACCTCACCAGCGCCTTAGCTCTCCATCAACTGGCCACCACCAACGACCTCGACGAAGGCATGAGAACCCCTTTTTCCTCTACGGCCAACACATTCACCGAGTCTGCATCCCCTACCGCTTGGCCTCCCCTGCTTCCTCTTCATATCGGTTCATTCCTTCTCCCAAACCTTCTTTTCTTATTTACTGTTGATGTTACTAATACTATTAACCCGTTAATTAGTGCTTTGTGAACTGTGAATGCTTGGATAGTGTTGTGATCGATGTTTGTGAGATGTGAACTCTGATGTATGAGTGTGCTAAGAGGATGTGATTCTGAATTGTGGATGTAATTTGTTATATGTGGTATTGTCTTCTTGGCTGTAGTATAGTTAGCTGTAATTTGTTAGCAGTTAGGGTTAGTTGAGTTCGTTGATTGTATTTGGTTTGTGAGCGAGCTATTAATATCTTCCTATCAAGTGTTCTTGTTAAGTGTTGTATTTGCTGTCAATCCATTGTGCTGCATGAGTTAGCTAGTCAACGACTATTTCTCTCCCGTTTTCTATCTTGATCCCCTCCTTCTGTCTAGACCCCCCTAGTGCTTCTAAACCTCCCTTTTTCTATTTCGTGGTCGATAGTTAAGTCGTGCATGTGTTCGTAGTTATCGACCATATTCCCCTCTTTTTCTCTTAACTCCCTCTGTGCTTCTAGACTCTCCCAGTGCTTCTCAACTTCCTTGTTCTTTTTCGTGGTTTGTAGTTAGTTAGATCATTAGTTGGTAGGTTAGCTTGTCATTCATGCTGTTAATCATCGTGTTGTTTGTTGAGTCGTGTGACTTCAATTCGCACGACCGTTCGTACTGTTGTTATTTTTGTTCGTCTATTCATTTAGTTCATTCATCGTTTCATCCGTGCAACTAAGGGTTCATTCGATCATATTAGTTAGTTCGTCTGGTCAATTCATTAGCCATTTTAGGTTTAGTTTTTTGCTTATCCCCCATTTCGATTGACCTAGCTATAGATGAGCATTGTAGCCTTAGTCTAGTCCCTGTGGAGAACACGACATTTGCCGCTATTTCAATGGCAACTCGTGCACTTGCAGGTATACTATTTTTGCACGATCACAAGAAACCTCCTTAGTTTTGAAAATCCCTAGAGCATAGTATGATAGGTTTAAGAGTTTCTTGCTTAAAAATAATTTTAAAATTAGGATGGTAGATAAAATTTGTTCACTCTCAGGCATGGCAATGATTTTCTAGTTGTTCAGATTTACGTGGATGGCATTATATTCAGTGGTTCTTCTCATGCTTTGGTGTCCAAATTTATAGATTCTATGGTTAGAGAATTCGAGATGAGTATGATGGGTGAGCTGACTTTTTTCCTTGGTCTTCAAGTCAAGCAACTAAAAGAAGGGATTTTCATTCATCCAAACAAATACACAAAGGATCTTCTTGGTGCTTTGACGTAGGAAACAACAAGCCAATGTGTACACCAATTGCCAGTTCTACCGTGTTGGATCCTAATGAGAATGGCGAGCCCACGGACCAGAAGGAGTATCACAGCATGATCAGCTCCTTCCTCTACCTCATGGTGTTGAGCCTGGACATACAGTTTGTTGTGTGTTCATGCGCTCAATTTCATGCTTCCCTCATGCCTCACATATTAAGCAGTGCGTCGCACCTTCAAATACCTTTAGGACACTCTTGATTTTGGACTCTGGTATTCTTTTGATTTTGGACTCTCTATTTGGGCTTTTTCTGATGATGATTTTGCTAGGTACAGAATAGATAAGAAGAATACTTTTGGCATATGTCACTTCTTAGACATATCTCTTATCTCTTGGTCATCTAGGAAGCAGTTCTCTGTTACACAGTCCACTGCTAAGGCGGGGTATGTAGCTGCTGCTGGTAGTTGCTCTCAGGTTCTCTGAATCTTATCTACTCTATGAGACTATGTGTTTGTTTTAGATAGTGTTCTTTTCTTCTATGACAACACTAGCACCACAAAGATTGCCAAAAACCTAGAGCAATACTCGAGGACTAAGCACAATGACATTAGATATCATTAACCTAGAGACCATGTAGGTAAGGGTGATATTGTGCTTCACTTTGTAGAGTCAGAGTAGCAGATTGCAGATATTTTCACTAATGCTCTTGATTCTTCTCGTTTTACTTCTTTGCAGGGACAGTTGTGAGTTATTAGTCCTTTTGGCTTGTTTTGAGGTGGAGTTTGACTTTTTTTGCTTCCATTGCATCATATTGCATATTTAATTTCAGCAACTTGCATTGTAATAGAATTACATAGATGTTTGACTATTATCTTTATGTGACATGATATCTTGCTTTACATCTTACCATGTCATGTGCTAGTTTGCTACATTTATCATGTCTTTCTATGTATTAGCTTAACTTTGCCATACTAGCTTTCTTAAATGTGAGAAACTTGAACTAAAATCATGTATTATTGAATCTTGTGATTAGTTTTTGTTTAGTTATCCTCTTATAATTCATGCCATATCAAATAGACTAAATTGAGTCTTGAATTTAAATTGAGCTTTAGATTGATATATGCTAGTTCTTTATTGAAGCATGAGTTTACTTCTCATTGGCTTTTGTGGCTCATGTTGGATATAGCTTACGGACTAAAAAGTAGCTCATTTTTCTTGAACTAAAAAAATATGAAAAATGATATCTTTTTATGTAAAAAACTGATCTCATCAATTCTTTCTTATGAGACGGTTTGCCATTGCACTAGGCATGTACTCAGGGGAGTTTTGGATGATGCAGACTACTCTCTTAAGCTTCTTTTCTTTCTTTGGATGGTTGTAGTGGGAGTTGAAATCTAACACATGACTAAGAAAATAAAATTATAAAAATTGCTGAAGGTTAGGAGACAGTTATGCATAGTTACTAGTCCACGACTTGCTTTACTGTGATAAGACCAAAATATATTTCAAAAATTGCCAAATATGCCAATTATGCTCGATTCCAAGTGCTTGAACAAAATAATTCAACATTGAACTTGTAGAACTCTAAATAGACTTAATTGTAACTTCTTGGTTCCATTTAGCTTATTGATACGGCTTGGCTCATTTTTGGATACATTTGGCTAAACTATGATCTTGAGCAACTTGCCATGCTAAAAATCTATTTAATTTCATATTATTGTTCATTTAGTTTTAGCTTTGCTACATATGGTTTGCCATGATCTAGAATAGCTACTTCATATAATATGGCTTGGTGTAATACTTATAGAGTCACTTTGAATAATTTTATGGCTCCTTATACTAAAAATGAATACATCTACTTGATTTCTTTCATGATGTATCTTTTTCCGTGCATCTTGATGATTCCATTGTCAAAGAGGGAGAAAGATTGGTAAAAATACATATCTAGAGCATAATTTGAATTTTTTGTGCAAAATCTTGCTAAGTTGGAGCTTTAATGTCTTGTTGTGATTCTCTTGAACTTCTTTTCTCCTTTCACTATGACCAAGGTTAAATAGAATAATTGTTTTTTCATATGGATCTAGAGTGAGATTTCCAAATTCATTTGGTAGATTTTAAGCTTTTTGTGAAAAACTTGTTATTTTCAGTAGATTCACTATATTTCTGCCTCATATGGTTATTTTCAGTCCATGTATTCCTCTTGTGACCATTTTGAGTTTTATTTGCAAACTTTCCTCTCTATTGTCTGAAACCACCTACTATTTGCAATTTTGAGTAATTGTCAATGGGTTCATTAAGGAAGAAATTAAAGGACTATGTGAGAACGTCCAGAATTATATTATGATGAACCATTATCAACTGAGAAGAGTGGAAATTTGAATTGCAAATTTTACAGATTTTTGGAATTGTTAGCAGACCAACCAGTCTGACCACTAGGGGGCCCTCCCCATCAGTCAGACCATCAGCCAAAACCGGTCTGACCGGTATGGGCATGCGATCAGACCGGCTGAGTAGCGTTGGTATCAGCTAGTTTTTGAATTTTGGGATTTGAGTCTTGCAATGATTTTGGTTGACCTAGGTCAGTACATATATATGTGTTTTATGAGGTATGTTACAGCTAACATGGGTCAAGTTATGAAGAACTTGTATCCAAAAATAATTTTTTTTTGTCTTTGGATGTCCAGGGTCACTTGGAGTCAAACTTAGTCAATGGAGGGACCAGGGCTATACTCATAGAGGAGCTAAGGCCCAGAACAATAAAGGATGTTGAGTGAGATGGCTGAGCTCAAGTATGGCATACGAAGGGAAACATTGAAGGGAAATTCGAGCGGCGGGTTGCACCATGTGGTTTGATCGGCCCAGGTGAAGTGTGGTCTGGTGGAACCAAAACATGAGAAACTTGTCGTGGTGTGGCAAACCATTGGCGCATCTACACATGGCAAGCATAGTGATTACTTGCAATGGAAGATGAAGACTGGGTAAAGAATGGGTATTTTAGTAAGTTGATCAAAATACCGAAACTTCCTAGGATCAAAACCGTGGTACTTGAGTGATGCTTGGGAGAACACTTTAGGTCAAGGAGAAGTTGAGAAAATCAAGTCGGATCATGACTAAGGATTTAGCGGATTCGGCCTTATGTGCTTTAAAAAGTGTGCGTGTAGTGTGTGAGTAAAACTCGTGTTGTGTGAGGTTATCGGGTTTTCTCATATATGCTAAGTGGATAATATCCACTAGGGTTAGATAGGTGCTGGTTGCTCTATCTATTTAACAGTTTGGGATGGAGACTTGTAAGTTAACCATCCAACCTAGCTTATTGAAGCCAAGTGTTTTAGGGTTAGGGTTAGAGAAGTTGAGTAATGTGGTGTGCTCTCTTGTCCTCTAGATAGAGTGGCTATAAAACCTTCATACTCAAGTAGCAATATATCAACTTTGTTCTTCTCCTATGGATCTCCTTTGTGTTAATTGATTTGCCCTTGATTTGGTTGGTTTTGCACTTCTCTCCCCCTTTTTTATCTTGTTGTGCCAAGGACGTTAAGCGAAAGAGATTACTCTTTGAGATCAATACCCATTCATCTACGTATCGGATTGCAAGTTCATGCAGTTGCCTGGGTTTTTATTGAATTTGGTCTCTCTGAATGATTTCTTGATCCAATGTTTTGCTTCATTTTCTTTGGTGTTCTTGCTTTCTGTGACATATGGAAATACATCTAAAGTCATCTTGGCCATTTTCTACCCACGAGCAAGTTATATTCACTATTTTTTATTTTTACTCAGTTTTGGTGTAATCTTGCTTGATCTTGATAAATGTCTGAACCTTGATATGCATTCTTACGATCCTTGATTGGAATAGGTTCTTGAGACCTCATGCAAGATGTATGCAAAATTTCATATTATTTGAACTTATATTTTAGGAGTTGCACCAAAAGTGAATCGCTTTAGGCTATTCTGGAACAAAGAGCTTTGTCAGACCTCTCCTTCTCCCGGTCCTACCACCACCTCTGGTCAAACCGGCTTAGTGTTGGTAGTCTAACCACCAGGCTTCCATCAGACCACCTTTGGTAGCCGGTCTAACTGCCTGGATCTTGAATTTCCTTAGATTTTGATCTCTTGAGCGATTTGTTTTGGATTTTTCATTGTTGATCCTAATCTCACTAACTCTGCAGTTATGTGAATGAAGGATCAAGAATACTTAGAGAAAAATTTTAATCGACATCATTCACCCCCCCCCTCCTTTGTTGCCTTTTGATCCTACACTTAAGTTTTTCCCCTCATTTATGTTAGTATATCCTCCATAGGTACACCTAACCTAACAGCATAACACACTAGTTATTTGCATAATGCAATAGATCAAAACTATAGGACCGCATAGGCAATAGAGGGGGGTGAATGGTGCCTTAAAAAAATTCCCCCTAAGTTCCTAAAAGACTTAGGTGGTCGACGACCAATGATAGTCTAAAAAACCTAAGTGGTTGTAACACGACTTGAATGGTTGAAAATCAGTATAGTCGAAGTAAGTTGAAACATGACAAGTGGTCAAAAGCTAACATGGTTGAAGACAAGTGAGTGGTCCAAACCAATGTGGTCGATGACCTGAGAGTGGTCGAAACACGACTTGAATGGTCGATGACCAGTGAATGGTCGAAAACTAGTATAGTCGAAGCAAGTTGAAACAAAACCAGAGTGGTCGAAAACCTACATGGTCGAAGACCAGTGAGAGGTCCAAAATCGACGTGATCGAAGCAAGTCAAAATATGACAGGTGTGGTCAACGACTAGTGAGTGGTCAAAAACAAAAGTGGTTGAAAGCCAACGACTGTGGTACTACGATTAGAATGAACAGGGTTTTTAGCACAACCGCCAGATCACAATCCACATAACTTTTGATTGATTAATTCAAAAGCCATAAAATTTCGTACAAGAATTGTCTGAGGTCATAGGAACCTATTCCATTCAACAATCAAGAGAATAGTTGTCAAAGTTACGACCTTTTGCAATTGAAAGAAAACACATGAAAATAGAGCCAAAATCCCAATCGGTGAATGATGGCCAAGGTGGCACTCAATGAATTCTCACACGTCATAGTAGGCCAGAACATCGAAGAACACGACCCAAAAACCCTTGAACTAGAAATCACTCAAAGAGGCCACGAATCAAGTAAAACAGGGTTTTTGATGAACTTGCTATTGAAGTGCCTGAATAATTGAAGATTGACACAAAATCATCTCCATCTCATTCACGTCCTTGGCACAACAAGATCACAAAGAGGTAAGAGGAGAAATCAAAACTAACTGAAACAAGAGCAAAACAATCAAGATAAGATAGATCCAAGAAGATGCTCAAAGATTGATGTATTGGTTACTTGAGATGGTCGATTTTACAGCCACTCCACTTGCGAGGACAAAAAGAACACAACGTGCTCAACTCTCAAAACCCTAACCCTAACAAGAAAGCACAAGAGAGATGGGTTAGATAGGATCCTCACATTTTTCTCCATACCAACCCCCTTTTATAGGTGGGCAACCAGCCACCTAACCCTTAGTGGGTCCAATCCACTATCACAATAGGGGAAACCCGTTAACCGCACATAACACCGGGTTTTACTTTCTCATATACAAGACCTAAATCACTTAGGCCAATGTTGCGGTTTCACACACCGCCACTTTTTCAGTATTAGGTAATTTACTAAAATGCACCTCTACAGTTTTCCATGAAGCTTCCCTTTATGTATGACAAATACTCGACTTCCTTGACCACATAGGACCTTAGTTACTCCCTGAGCCTAGTTCTGGTCTACCTTGCCGTTGCCCGTCATGTCCACCACCGGCAGCACCCACTCCGGTTCCTCATCGTCCCGGCTTGCAACCACCCCGCATAGCCTCGGTTATTTTCGGCATCTCCTTGACCATTTTGGACCTCAGCACCACCCTATGCCTAGTCGTGATCCTCCAACGCCTTGCCACGACCAAGCTCCAAGTCTTGAAACCAACATAAACAAGCAAACCATTACGTAGCACTGCACAATACACAAAGTCATCACCATGCAAAATGTATGCAACCAAGTTAGTGATCGTAAGCTTAGGACCAAACAATAACTCCTGTGCAAACATGCAATAATCTAAATCAGTCAAACTCAACTTGTAACTCAAAAAATCAAAGATCAGACCCTGGTCAAAAACCCACTATCTGGTCAATCCACAGCTGGTCAGACCACTAGACCTCGGGTGATCCGACCACAGACCCCAACCTGTCAGACATGAGTACTCGAGGTACTTCGAAGGATACAAGAATTGAAGCACTTGAAGCCTACGAGTATCAACCTTGAGGCATTTGGTAACCTATTGCAAAGCCTTCGACTACCGATCGCAAAACTTACGACTATCGATCTCAAAATCTATGACTGCCGATCGCAATGTCTATGAATACCAATCGCAAAGCCTACGACTATCGATCGCAAAGCCTACAACTACCGATCGCAAAGTCTACGACTACCAATTACCGAGCATCGACCAGGTACTAAGGATGCTAGTCCTATCGTGGTCGATTTGCCGATCAGACTGCCCAACACAAGGCCATTCAGACCACCCAACATAGGGCCGATCAGACTACCAACTACCGATCGTAGTCCACGCTTCTGACTACCTTCTGTAGTCGAGGCAAATAACCCAAACAGAGTGCAGTATTTTACAAATTTGAATAACCACTTCAAAAACATTGCAATAGTTCATCACAATATTATTCTGAACCTTTTCACGTGGTCCTTCAAAAACTAATACTGCAAAACACAAACACATAAGACAAGCTCATATGCTTTTGTAAACCAAAGAAACCGAAATGAAATTGAAATCCAATCGATGAGCATACATATTCATGTAACAAATACCACAACCTTGCGAATTGGCATGCCCTCCTGCCCTTACTTCTGTCATCATACCCATATGACCATCACCACCATTTCTCGCCATTCAATCTGCATATCCCTATTCTCCAGCCTCCTCTCACTCTTCACTTGTTCAATTGAGCACATCCCCTGTGCACTTGTATGCTTGTGAAATTGTGTAAGTGCAGCTTCTTCATTTGGCCGGGGATCATGCTAGCATCTGAATTGAAGTGAAAACTATCCCCCCATCCCCTGATAAAAATGTTCAGCAAATGTAGCACCCTAAAAACAATTCCTATATAATCCCCTGAAATTTTCACTCATCATAAGCATAAGGAGTCGACAAGCGCCACAATCATCACAAGAGCCACCCCCATGACAACCTGCAAGAGGCTCGCCGCCCCAGCCCTCCGGTGCGCACTTGATGCCTTAGGTATCGTCTCAGGGAGCGCGCACTCCTCGCCGTCGAAGTACAGTCTCTTGGGGAAGCCTTCTCCTCTAGGAATGTTGATGTTGGGCACGTCCTTCCTCTTGAACGAGATGACGGACTGCTGCTTCCCGGGCACCCGCGGGTCCGTCGGCGTCTTGCCGTCAGTGATTGGCTCGAGGTAGTTGAGCCCCGGCAGGCCCTGCATGAAGATGGTGTTGTTGAAGGGCGCGCCCATCCTGGTGCCGTTGAAGGAGTAGACGTTCTCGTAGCCACTGTAGTGGTTGCCCATGGTGACCGCGGCGAACCAGTCCTTGAAGGTGTAGTCCTGCCAGTTGAAGATGGTGATGCGCACCGACCATCCGGACTTGTAGTTGTTCATGATGTGCCAGTTGATGCTGAGGCCGCAGTTGTCGCCGCACGGCATGGGGTTAGGCACGCGCCAGTGCTTGATCTTGGCCCACGCCCGGGCCTTGGCCGTCCGGTTGTCGAACGGGATGAGCAGCGCCTCCGACGGCAGCATCATGGCGTGCGCGTCCGGGTCACACGTCGCGGTGTCGTTGCCGCAGCCGCACGCGCAGGTGTTGCACGGCACCACGGAGTCGTTGTAGTAGGCTGAGAAGGAGACGCAGCACTTGGCGGCGCGTTGCTTGGGCCGGGTGATGTTGCACGCCACCTGCCACGACGCCACAGCGGGGGTAAACGACATGAGCCCCGTCCCATCGGGGAACTCCATGGGGCTCACCCGGGTCGGCTGCCCGCAGACGTACTGCGGGTTGAGCTTGCCGGTGATCCGCCAGTTCTGCGGCGGGTACAGCGCCGTCCGGTTAAGGTCCGGCGGCATCTTGTACACCTGCATCTGGAAGATGGCCCGCGACTTGGCCTCGTCCATGGTGGGCGGCAGCAGCGTGCCATTCTTGCAGCAGAAGGGCAGGTTGCCGACGTCCTTGTCCTTCTCCCTCTCCGGCGGGAGGTCGACGATGATGGGCCGCTTCTCGCAGCTGTAGACCGGGGTGAAGTCGAAGTCCTTGTAGTAGCTCGCCGCCGGGCTGTAGACGCAGGCGGGGCCCTCTTTCTTGAGCGTGTAGGCGCCGCGCATATTGTAGATGAACTCGCCGCGCTTCCACTCCCAGGTGAGGTTCCAGTTGTCGAGCCGGCTGATGGGGCTCCAGTTGTCGATGGTCACCTGCGCCATGTAGTTGTTGCCGAACGCCTGCAGCACGTCATAGGCGATCGTCAGGTCGCCCTTCTGCCGCGGCATGAACCGTGTGCCGTTCGCCTTCTTCGCCTTGAACTTGGGGTCCTTGACGCAGCACACGTACATCAAGCTATCTGCACGCACATTGCATCACACATTCACACGTGGTATGCACTGCCTTGGTTAAGCTTTTCTGACACGCACATACGGACTCAACAGTTTGATCATGGCGCTACCTTTGTGGGTCGGCGCGGGGCAACGGTAGCCGGGGTTGGCGAGCTTGATGGCCTTGGGCATGGGCACGCCGGGGGGCTTGACGCCAAACTGGGTGCCAGTGATGTCGATCTGGGCCTGGATCTGCGTCATGTCGCCGGCGGTCTCGATGGAGTTGAGGAGGTCGGCCATCGGGTAGCCCGCGAAGGTGGCGCCGCTGGAGACGTTGGCGGGGAAGTCGGTGCCGTCGAGGAGCACGGCGCCGCCGACGGACACGAGGATCTCCTTGTGCTGGAACCCCACGAACATCTGCCACGCCTTGAGGTCCTCGGTCATGGTGTTGAGCACCGTCGCCTGCGCCTTGAACGCGTACGCCTGCGCCGTCGCGTTCTTCACCCGCGGGAACTCCTTGGTGCGCTCCATGAACGTGTATGTCAGGAACACGCCGTTGCACGCGTCCTGCGCCTTGGACTGCGGCTTCTCCTCCTCATCCTCGCCGCCACCGCCATTATTATAATCCTGCGCCCGCGTGCCGGAGACAACGGCAAGAAGAACCACGGCGCCCAACAAGACTACTACCCACCGCCGCCGAGGCGGCATTAGCGCTGCCCTGATCATTTAGCTCTCTCGACCTTTCTTTTGCCTCTCGATCGATCCAGGAAGAATGCCGCCGACCGATCGAGCTAGCTAGCGTATGAGCGATGGATCGTCGAGACAAGATCGAAGAGCTCGCTCGCTCGCTCGAGGGGGAGGCCGGCCAGGAGTGGTGGGAAGCAAAGGCGTTCCAATGGAGGAGGAGACGGAAGGAGGTATAATTAGGCATGCAAAATTTGTGCGAGCTAGCTAAAATTGAGGAGGTTCTCGTGTGCGTGTGCGTTGCGTTGATGGTTGCGGATGTTTGTGGCTGTGTTGCGTTGTACGTTTGAGGAAGAAGGGAGACCGTGTCAAACGACCGGATTTGGACACCGGGGTAGGCGCGGGAAACGGCTCCCGCGTCGCTCGGGTTTGGGTTACATAACGGATAGGCTATGAACGCCAGGGTTTTTCCTGTGAACTCTTTCCAACAGGAAACTGCTGAAACAACCAACCTCTATAACTTGTAAGGCAATTACCGCCTGCGGCTCAACCTCAGCTCGCCGTCCGGCTTCCACCACTGCTGGAGCCTGTGCGGGTCGCTGGCTCGCTGCCCGCGCTCGAGTTCTTCCACAGCGTCGCCGACGGCAGGAGGCGCGTCCGCTACTTCTCCTTGCCGAGCACGGCAAAGAGCATGTCGCGGTATACGACAACGTCATCGCCAAGTTGGCTTCGTCGGAGAACTTCTGCCGCAGCTCGAAGTAGTCGATGAAGCCCCCGCAGATGATGCCCCTCTTGTTTACGTACAGTTCCGGCGCCCACAGCGATAGCTTCTCGAACACCTCCTGCATGCGCTTGTGGGACCTCATAACCGTCGCCCCCCAGTCCTGCCTTCAGGGAGTAGCTCGTGCCGACGGTGGCGTAGAGATCCCGCGCCACCGGCGTCCGGCGCAGCAAGTTGATCACCCGCGCCAGCGACACCTGTGGCGGGTTGAAGAGGAAGGTCGGGAGGTTGCGCTGTTGAGGTTAATCTTGTTTTGTGTCAGTCATCTTTTAGTAGTGTTGTCTGTCTGAATTTAGTTCAGAAGTTTTGAAGCTGAATAAGTTAGCACGTATTCAGAAGTTCCATTAGAAGTAATCTTGTTTATGTTTTCTTGCCGTATCCGAGTACGAGTCCAAGCATACGAATACGTATACGAGTTGTATACGAGTCCGTATACACTACGTCGTTTCCGTTTCCGTGTGAGAGTATGAGTCCGTTTTAGATTTTGAGTCGAGTTCATGTGAGTCCGTACGGAACATTGAGTCATGATGTTGTGTACGTATTCTTGTACAAGTCCGTTTCCGAGTGTGAGTAGAGTTCGGTTGCTAGTCACGTAGTCAGCTTTTAAAATAGCCATGCAGCCATGTAATTGAGAGCAAGGGAAGAAGTTGCAGGAGTTAGAAGAGAAAGAAAAATAAGAAGAGAGAGCAGGTTGTGCCCGGGGAAAATTATACGTGCGTTGCTTTGTATTGATTCATCACGCAACAAGCAGGTTGCTGCTCCTTCCGTAAGTCGGGTGCAGGAACGTCTCCTCATCACGAAAGCCATGTCCAGCAGGAGAGCAGGCATCACGACGCTAACTAGGTGGGTCACAGGACTAGCGGGTGCCACCGAAGAGAAGACAAACGCATGAGCATGATCTGAGAGCCAAAGGATCAAGAAAATTCTGCAACAAGTGGTATCAGAATATGGGTGACAAGGCGAAGGCTCAGGGTGAACTAATCTCCCTCCAGTACCCTCTCCTGACGATCGACAACTACCCGGTATGGGCAATGAAGATGAAAGCGAACATGCGCGTCCAGGGAGTATGGGGCACAGTCGATCCGAAGAGGAAGGATAAGGAGGTGGACGATAAGGTAGATCAAGCGGCTCTGGCTCTCATCTACCAGGCGCTGCCAGAAGCGCAGCTCATTAGCAAGGAGACGGCACGAGAAGCGTGGGAGGCGCTTTAGACGATGCACGAAGGGGTTGATCATGTCAAGGAGGTGCGGCTCCAGAATTTGCAGAGAGAGTTCGAGAATCTGAAGATGGAAGAAAACCAATCGGTGGACGAGTTCGCCGGCAAGCTGAGTTCGTTGTACAATCAGATTAACTCTCTTGGCGACAAGATGGAGGAATCCGTGGCAGCGAAGAAGTACCTGCGCGTGCTTCCGGAGAAGTACATACATGTTGTCACAACACTTATGTACTCCCCCGATCTGGACAAGAAGAAGATAGAGAAGATCACCAGATCTCTCAATGTGCATGAGGAGTTACTGAAGGGGTTTCAGTCGCGCAAGGAGCAAGGTTCTCACAATGAGCAGGCATTGCTAGTAAGGGGAGATCCAAGAGACGGTCGTGGCTCATTATACAACCGCGGGAGGTGGCGCGGTCTAGGTGGTCGAGGTGGCAGGGGTGGCCATGGAGACAATGCTGGGCAAGGAGGTGGTGAGAGATCCTATGATTTGTCGCATGTTAGGTGCTTTGAATGTGGCAAATACGGGCACTACGCGATAAGATGCCGCAGCAATAAAAAGTGCTTCAACTGTAACGAGTTTGGGCACTTTGCTTTGGATTGCAAGAGCAAGAAAAAGGACGGGGAAGTGAACCTTGCCAAAGACGAAGAAGAAGATGACGGAGAGCTAGTACTTCTCTCCTCATATGCTGAAAAGGAGTCGGTCATGGTGGAACTGAATGAGAACATAGTTTCAAAACTACACACGAAGGAAGGAAGCCATGATCACACGAATCAATGGTACCTGGATAATGGAGCAACCAACCAGATGACGGGAGATCGCTCCATGTTCCATAAGCTCGACGAGAAGGTTTGGGGTAAGGTCAAGTTTGGCGATGGCTCCACGGTGGAGATAAAGGGCAAAGGGACGATAATGCTGCAATGCAGGAACAGAGATAAGAAGTTGTTAACAGGATTCTATTATATACCAAGTCTATGCAACAACATACTAAGTCTCGGGTAGATGACGGAGAGAGGGTGCAAGGTGGTGCTGGAGGATGAGTTCTTGCGAGTGTATGACAAGAACAGAGATTTGTTGATGAAGGCGAAGAGATCTCGAAATCGGTTGTACAAGATTCTTTTGAAAACTTGTAAACATGTTTAGGTGGAGAGAGGCACAGATGAATGAGGTGAAGAGGCAGCAGGAGGCAAGCCTAGCGCACAAGAAGTTGTAACAAGGAAGGGGACTGAGTCGGCAAGGAAGCAAGACGGGGCAGAGGGCATGGTCGTAATGAGGAGCGACCACGGCAAGCATGGCATGGTCATAGCGAACGGCGCAAGAGGCGCGCACAGGCCTGCAGCCAACTCCAGACGAGGGCATGCAGGCAGAGAGAAGTGGAGCGACGACTCGGGTGGTCGACACAGACCACATGCAACAGGCATGATCGTGGCGAGCAGAGGCTCAGGAGGAGCTCTCACGCAAATAGCAGAAGGAAGTCGGAGATGGGTCCTGAGGTGGCGGGAGGAAGCATAGCGTGGAGGACAGTGGTCGAAAGCAATGGCACACGACAGTGACAGGAGGTGCTCGTGGAGGAAGCAGGAGCAGGTGCTCCAGCTCAGGCAGGCATGCAAGGAAGAAGCGGAAGCAAGAGAGAAGATCGACGTGATCAAGATGGGGAAACAAGATTAAGAAGGTGATTGTTAGAAGTAATCTTGTTTATGTTTTCTTGTCATATCCAAGTACGAGCTCAAGTATACGAATACGTATACGAGTTGTATACAAGTCTATATACGCTGCATCATTTCCGTTTCCGCGTGGGAGTATGAGTCCGTTTTAGGTTTTGAGTTGAGTTCATGTGAGTCCGTACGGAACATTGAGTCATGTTGTCGTGTACGTATTCTTGTACAAGTCCATTCCCGAGTGTGAGCAGAGTCCGGTTGCTAGTCACGTAGTCAGCATTTAAAAGAGCCATGCAGCCATGTAATTGAGAGCAAGGGAAGACGTTGCAGGAGTTAGAAGAGAAAGAAAAATAAGAAGAGAGAGCAGGTTGTGCCCGAGGAAAATTATACGTGCGTTGCTTTTTATTGATTCATCACGCAACAAGCAGGTTGCTACTCCTTCCGTAAGTCGGGTGCATGAACGTCTCCTCAACACGGAAGCCACGTCCAGTAGGAGAGCAGGCATCACGACGCTGACCAGGTGGGTCACAGGACTAGCGGGTGCCACCAAAGAGAAGACGAACGAACGAGCGTGATCCGAGAGCCAAAGGATAGCAGGACTTCAGAATATGCACTCTATTAGCGCGTGAGTTGTCTAGGTCCATGTTCTGGGTTGTCTTGCTCCTTGTGTGGGGTTGAGTAACTTAGATGTCGGATCGGTGGTTGTCGATAGAGGTGTGTATGAGTTATCTGTTAGGGGAGTATCTAGGCATCACTCCGATATTTTCTTCTTAATTATTATCTAAATTTATGATCTTTGGATTAGAGATCAAATAACCCCTTGTTTTTGAACAGGGGAGATTTTTTTAAGAGGGAGGGAGTATAATTCAAGGGGGAGAGAAAAGAATTTATAGCCATTGGATCTCTAATTCAACAGTCCTAAATCTGGATGATAGTTAGAAAGAAAACATCCGAATGATGTTTAACAAAACCCTATCTGTTATGTTGTCGTTCAGAGCACTATAGTTTTTTTAAAAAAAACTAGAGAGAGGAAAATTGCCCCAATAGTCCTAAATCTGGATGATAGTTAGAAAGAAAACATCCGAATGATGTTTAACAAAACCCTATCTGTTATGTTGTCGTTCAGAGCACTATAGTTTTTTTTTTGAAAAAAAACAGAGAGAGGAAAATTGCCCCAACTGTGTGTGTATTCATCTCTTCCAAATTGTCACGTGAGTTTGTGTGTCTTATTGCAATCTTCCTTGCTCTTGTGTAAGTGTGATCCAGGGTTCCTATCAATACGTGGTATCAGAGCCCAAATGCACAAGGAAATGTCGAAAGAGGTCGACACGAGCGGAAGCGATAGCAAGTTGCTGACCACACTACCGATCATGTAGAGGATAGTGGCCAGGGAGGGATTCGTCTCACTGCAGTACCCCCATGCTTTCGAGGAACAAATACATAGCGTGGGCCATCAAAATAAAGGTCTACATGGATGCGCAAGGCGTCTAGGACACCATTGAGCTAGCAGCTGGTGTGGCCGTAGAAGTCAGGAGAGATAAGATGGCGTTGGCTGTCATTTATCAAGCTATTCCTGAGTACATGCTACTGTTGATTGCCAAGAAAAGAACGGCGAAAGAAGCATGGGATACTCTAAAGATCATGCATCTTGGGGAAGATCAAGTGAAGAAAGCAAGAGTACAAACCCTGAAAACTGAATTTGAGGGTCTTTGGATGAAAGACAATGACAATATCGATGACTCCGCCATGAAGCTTACTACCGTTGTGAACAAGGTCCGTTCCCTAGGTGACAGAATGGAGGAGGCGTACGTGGTAAGGAAGCTGCTCCAGGTGGTGCCAGGCAGGTTTCTGTAGGTCATTTCAACAATGGAATAGTTTGGAGACATTGACAACATGTCATCAGAGAAGGCAATTGGGCGACTCAAAGCCCATGAGGAGCGCATCGACATTCTTGGTGACGACGATGGCTCGCAGCTGCTCCTTACTCAAGAGGAGTGGATGACGAAGATGAAGAAAAAGGAGGTGAATATTCTTCTGATACCAAGGTGCGCGGTGCAAATAGCAGCTATGGTCGCGGCCATGGCAGGGGACATGGTCGTGGACGTGCTAGCATCAAGGGAGGCAGCAGTGGCAATCCAACTCACCAGGAGGGTGAGGGGGGTCATGGCTCCTCTAGTAGCCATGACAAGAGCAAGGTGAAATGTTTTAACTGTGACATCCTTGGTCATTATACATCCGAGTGTCGCAGGCCGTGCCACAATCGTGAGGAAGTCAACCTCACTCATGTTCAGAAGGACGAGTTGACACTATTGATGGCCATATGATTTTTCTTTTCCCGTCCTCACGGCCTTTCTATCCTTCTAATCGAACTTGAAATTGGATTCAAAAGAAAGCGATTTGCTAAGGAGACACACAACCTGGCGTTATTGAATGACAGTGCAACTGCGCCAACATTGAGCATAGGCTCATTGAGTTAAATATGTGATATCTCGACAATGACGCGAGTAACCATATGACTGGTGAGAAGTCCAACTTCAAGAAGTTTGACGAGAACATCTGCGGATAGGTGCAGTTTGGAGATGGTTCCATGGTCCAGATTAAAGGCGAAGGCTCTATGCTGCTCAAGTACTATTCCATAGTCCAAATTAAAGGCAAAAGTTCCATGGTCGAGATTGATCAGCAGGCGCAGAGTATGCAGTATTGTTCTCGTGTGCATAATTTGCCTCAAATCTAGGTCAACCTATAAGAGTTAGGACATGGAACTGGAAGTTGCTAGCTGCAATTATGAATATCCAATTTTTCAAAACGGTTTTTCCACTTCTCTTGCTTCGATGATAAGATAGAGGTTACGGACATATCACACGCTTCACTCCTCTCGCTCTCGTGTCTCACACACATCTCTCACCCACTTTCATCACCGCTCGTCCTCTGCTTCTGAAAGTCACTTTTTTCAACCACTACTGTTCATTTTCAACCAAATCTATTAGTCACAGCTAAAATCCATTAGCCATAGCCAATATGAACAACCTATTTGTATATATATATATATATATATATATATATATATATATATATATATATATATATAGGGATGCAAACGGAGCATATACGGACAGATATTGCTCATCACATATCATTTTTCATATTTTTTGTCAGAGTCAGAGTCGGACACAGATAGTACCGAATACGAATACAAATGCGGATATTCTCGGTCACGAATACGGAGTGAATACATGCCGCTCCGAATACGGTTAGTTTCGGTCACGAATATTTAATCGGATAACACGCAAAAGCAAATTTCACATGGTGACAGGGACAAGTTAAGCAACTAGTAAATTCTAGTTAACAAAGTAGTAAGTAAATGATAGAGGCTAGTTAAACAAGTAGTAGTTAACTAGCTATATATCACATGATTCAAAAGTACGAATTGTTCATAGCCAAGTAGTCAAATACATCACTAGTTCATTTAACTTCATTACATTTAGCAAATGATTCCACAAGACCTTCGTGTCCAGTATCTGGAGAGGCCAGGTATCCGACTCCATTTCCGTATCCGGTAACTATCTGAAAAATACCCAGATAATTTCGTATCCGTCGGATAATGCTTTTTCCGAATCCATTTCCGTATCCAACAAAAAATATCCGATTTTGTTTCCGTATCTGACAAAACCTTCGGATATCTAAAAATTTGCTCTGAATTGTATTCGAATTAAAACGGACGGACAGACGGTCAGAAAATATTTACTCCATTTGTACCCCTATATATATAGGTGCAATTGAGCAGGAGAGAAAAGTATACACCTATGCATGCTCCGACACGAGAACTAGTCAAAGGATCACATTTGGATTGACTCTTTCCCGCGTTAGGATTACTCTTTGACCACCTTAAAATTGGGTTACTAGCACAAAAAAGTAATTACTCCTATATGCCACAAGGATAGCAGACTACTCCCTCCAGTCCAAAATAGATGGTAGTTTTGGTTTGCAAATAGACGTCGTATGTTTTTTTTTTTTGGTTATTTTTCACCAAATGACTCTATTAGCTCATGTACAATACAAGATTTTTTACATGGATGCTTAAGGAGAGGATTAATATAGCCATATATGCACGAGTCATCATCTGTAATGTAAAATTCACTACTACAGAAAGCCTAATACTAGACGCCAAATCACAGACGGTTTTGTGAAACCGTCTGTAACGTACACTATCACAGATGGTTTTAATTTGGAGGCCATCTGTGGTTGAAAAAAAGGAGTATCACAGACGGTTCTTACCTCTGAACCGTCTGTGATAATGGAATATCACAGACGGTTTTTATTATAAAACCGTCTTTGATATTCCAAATTATCACAGATGGTTTTTAAACATAAACCGTATATAATACTCCTTTTTCCCGCCACAAACACCACAGACGGCAAAAGTTCGACAAACAAAGATTCCCAGATTTTAATTCAAGGCAAATTTAATTTAGTACAAATCTAAGAGAAAAGGAGATTCCCAGATTTTAATCTTCTGGGCTTCATATGCTTCTTCTTCAACTTCTGGAGTTGGAGGATCAGCCGCTGAGTTCTCGAATGTCGTGAAGATTGTCCTTGCCCTCTCCACTTCCTCCTCTAGCCTGGGTAAATCATTAGCATGGCCCATAATCTCAAAGAGAATGCCATGATAAGCTTCAACAGAATCGGCCGATTCTGCTTGATCGGAAAGGTTATCTATCACACTCTGCACTTCCGCAAGAGTTTCCTCCGCTTTGTGGACATTGTAGAGAAGAACAAGGCTGAGGGCGGTTTCCTTTTCGTGAGCAGCAACGAGAAACCTCCGTCGACGGTGGATGATGAGGTCTAGTTGACGGACGATATTGGAAGCGAGTCGAGGAAGGAGAGCAGGCCGTGAGCGGAGGAGCTGCTCCAGACGTAAATTGTTGGCTGCCTGTGTAAGGTTGCAGCCGAACAACTCATGATGGATAGATGAGAGGAAGGAGATGAACAAAATTTTAGATGTCATTGTTGAGAAATGTGGTGATGATCGAAGAAGATGAGGGAGAGGACAGTTTAAATCGAAGAAATGGAATAGTGCGTGCAAATATAAGCATTATCACAAACGGTTCATATTCGAAACCACCAGTGATGCTTCGTATATAACCGCCGTCTCTTACATTAATATCACAGACCGTGACGCTTCGTATATAACCGCCGTCTCATACATTAATATCACGCATCGTTCAGAATCGTCTTATCACGAGCAGTTCGAGTTTAGAACCGTCTAAGATAGTAGGCTTATCACAGACGGTTCTAAACTTAGAACCGTCTGTGATAATCCCCTATATATACCCTCCGGCTAGGGTTTTCTGTGTATTCTACAGTTATTCTATATCTAAATCCCGATCTGCCTCCCCAAGCCGTCGCCGACGCCTCCCTCGAGCCCTCGCCGCCGCCTCCCTCGAGACCTCGCCGGCCGCCTCCCCGGGCCGTCGCCTCCCCGGGCCCGTCGCCGCCTCCTCCTCCGTCATCGTCGCCTCCTCCTCCGTCATCGTCGCCTCCTCCTCCTCCTCCGTCGCCGCCGCCGCCGCCTCCTCCTCCTCCTCCATTCCCGTCTCCTCCTCCTCCGTCGTCGCCGCCTCCTCCTCCGTCACCAAAACCCTAAGGTCATCAAATCCCTCCTCGAGCTTCATGCTTACTGTTAGGGTTTAGGGTTGATGCTTGATGCTTCATACTTAGGGTTAGGGTTTAGGGCTTACTGTTAGTTGCTTACTGTTATATATATGGTTAGTTGCATTCATGTATATGCTTACTGTTATGTATATGGTTAGTTGCATTCATGTATAATGTTGTCTGAATATATGCATGCTGAATATATCTCGATCTTGAGATTGTAGAGTTTGTATCTAGAGCTCAAAATACTGAAGATTGAAGAGTATATGATTTAGTAGCGGGACGGCCAAGATTAATCTTGTGCAACCCTACAATTTGAGAGCACAAATTAACCAATCAAGGAAGAGTATATGATCAAAGGGCATGAAGCAAGTAAAGCATTCTAGTGTATCCGGTTCAATGACCTTAAAACACTAGTTTGTGTGATTTGCTTCATAGAACTTTGTTTAGAGACCTTGTAGTAATAGTATATGCCACATAGACCTTCAAGGGGCATGAAGCAAGTTACACACTCTAGTGTATCTGGTTCAATGAACCTGATACACTAGTTTGTGTGATTTGCTTCATAGAACTTTGTTTAGAGACCTTGTAGTAATAGTATTACAAAATTCAAGGCAATTTTATTATAAAAGTTCAAAAAAAAAGACATTCCCAGATTCTTCGGTGAGCAGCCGACTTCTTCGCTGAGCGACTATCCATCTGCTTCTTCCCACTTCTTTTCTTCATCTCTGGTCTCTGGATCACGTACGCCAGTAGCGATGATTCATCTAACTGAAATGCTCCATGTATCCACCCAAATGCTTTTCTGTGTATATATATATATTCATGCTGACCGAAGCTAGATCATTGAAATCACCAATTAGTTTCCTGGACCCACGCTTGGTCGCCATTGATACCATCAACGAGGATGCATCCTTCGTCGAGAACTATATTACAAAAGCACTGCTGGCTCACCGCGATAAGGAATTTGTTCTTATGCCATACAATAAGAACTTCCATTGGATTTTAATTGTAATTATACCAAAATGGAACAAGGCTATATATCTTGATTCTCTAAGTAAGAACAAATCCAAGTACACAGCTATCGCCGAAATACTCGATAGGTAAGTACATTGTACATTGTACTCTTTCTTTCCTTCCGAATGACTAATCTAACTTTTTCGAATAACGAAGGTCGTTCGTCACATACGTTCAACAAACACGTGGCTCGACGACAGGGGCCAAGCCCTTGAAACATGCTCGCAATTTTTGGGTATTCGCTAGCTACACATTAATTAATCATATACAACACTTAGTAGTAATGCCTCTTGATTTAACACATTCTATTTTTGCGGTGCCACACGGTGGTAGGGCAACACGTGTGGATACTACGTGTGCCACCATATGAGACTACTCCTCGATTCCAGCAAGAACACTAATTTTAAGGTTTGTCAATCTTCCCACATTTATTTCATACATGTCAGGTTTTATATGTGTGCACGTTGATATTCCTATCTACAGGTTGCGCCCATCTCTAAATCTGCATTGGAACAGGCGGACTTAGCAAAAATTCGAGGAGAGTTCATTTGATTTTTGTGGTCTAAAGTCATAAAATCAGATGGAGAGTTCCACTGCCCAGATTGATTTTTTATTGCTCTTATCACTCTGTAATTGTGAATTTGTAAATGGATATTTTATTTCATTTCAATTAATTCATTTGCGAAATGGATGCCTTATGTCTGTGAATGAAATGTGATGTGAATTGGATGTTTGTCAAATGAATTGAGATGTGAATTGTATGTATACATATACTTGTTTATCTGCTTGTTTCAGATGGCATGACTAGCATTTCCTGAGGCTAGCCAATAAACAGAAATATATGTAGGGGTTGAAGGAAATATCACTGACGGTTTTTGAGTAAAAACCGTCTGTGATAGCTGACAATCACAGACGGTTCGAAAACCGTCTGTGATGACCTTCGGTTATCACTGACCCATAAATACAGACGGTTCATAAAACCGTCTGTGATGACGTTTTCGAAAACGTCATCACAGACGGTTTTATGAACCGTCTGTGATGACCTTTTCTGTAGTAGTGATTAAAGGTAGCTATATGCATGAGCGCTTGATAAGTACACGTGTGTACTCGAATATATATGCTACAAAATTAGCGCCTTATGTATCCTAAGCGGCAAGAAAAAACATTTTTTTTTTGGTAAACACCTCTCCAAATATATGCATTGTACATGCTCTGTGTTGTTTGTCCGTAATGGCGTTATAGAGATGTGTATAAGATCACAGGGCAAACTACGATAAAAACATAGTATAAACTCCTTTTTTTTTTGTTCTTTGTGCGCGGAGCTAAGGAGTTGTAGGGGAAAAATTCAAATCGGAAGGAGTTCTACAAATTTTCAAATCGGAAGGAGCAGTAGCTATTATAGAGTACCGGTTGACTGACTCTTATGACCGGATGGAGTAGTAACTAGTGAGATATAGTAATATGACTGCCAGTGACGCAGCATGTAACGAGTTGAAGTGACCAGTCAACGTTACCATTTTGGTACGCGTGCGGGTAGTATGCATGGCGATGTATACCGCTAAAATGCGAATCGATAAAAAAAGATATGTGAAAAAACTCAGAAGTTTCCAAAATCCTCAGAAGAATTATGAGATGTAGGGAACGATGCGTTCTATATCTCTACGAAATTCAAGAATGAATTTAACCGCATTTGCGAGATAAGAAAAGATAAGTACTTACTGAACTAGTGGTTATATATAAGCCGTAGCTGTAGAAAGCCATCATCAAATTGGTCTGCTATGGAATAGGTCGGGTCGGGCGCGGCTCCTCTGGCTTGACGATGAAAAGCTGAAATGATCAACACAAAGATAAGCAGCTCTCCTGCGTGCTCTCGAAAAAGAAACGATCCAGGGCCGAGTTTCATGGACGCGTACGTGAGATATCTTGAGCCGAAAGATTTTTGGGAAATTGATGATGGCTAGATCTTGACTGGAGCTGTGCATCACCCCTCTTTACTCCTTTAGTCGTCCCTCGTTTGCCAATCTCCTCCTCATCTCTACCTTCAACGACGTTGACAGAGATAATCATTGGACGGGGCCTGCACATAGCGGTAACGCCCTAGGTCCAAATCAGTTTAGATCTAACCACATTCCAGATAGATCACGCACACGTAGTAACTTGTTTGCACTTTCATCCTCGCTTCGCACAAAACGGTTAACCGGGGTGCTACTATTGGAACTCTTAGACTTATATGTAAGTGCTTCTCAAGGTAACTAGCAATGTGAGACTAATCTAGAAATTTATGTGCACACACACATGAGTTAACATGACCAGAGTGTCACAATAGCCGAATTGATGGCCAATGTAGCCCCATGCCACACCGTTCCACAGCCAAGGCCGCCGGACCTGTCGTTAAAATATGCCTACCCAGCCTGGCCTGAAGCGACCCGAGAGCTAGCCCAACATCTCTGCTTCGCCGAGGGACGGAGTCCACATGGCGGACGCGTCCGCTGTAGCACATCGTGGCCGTTTTCCGCGGGGATGCACCGGACGGAACGCCCGAGTGGGCGTGCCTTCCATGTCGCTGTCGGTCTTGACCGGTGTTGTTCTTAGAAACAGGCCCGGCGCACGGAGCGTCCCATCCCATCGGCTACGCCCAAAGAGAGCAAGGAATTGCGTCGCCTTAGTTAGTTACTAAACTTGCCTGTCTGCTAGTTAATTGTTTCTAGTGCTGGCCGGCGCTCCTCACCGAAACGATGTCTCCAAAGCCGCCATCAGCGCATACGTTTCTCGATCTCTTCTTCAACTCTCTCTCTCTCTCTCTCTCTCTCTCTCTCTCTCTCGCTGCGCGATCGAGGTCAACATGAACAATCTTCTGACGGTAATGTTCTTTACAATATTGTATCTGTCAAGACGCAGTTCCTTTTCTTCCTTGCATATGCTGTGTTCTTTGTGCGAACGGCATGCAGTAAATTAGAGAACAAACTGACGTAGTTGGTGGTTTCGTGCCAATTGATTTATGATTCCCCTATTTCTAGTTCCTTCATAGGTCAGTAGTTAGACAGGATGCAAAGCCCTGATTAATTTCCTGATAACTCTAGGGTAACAAATAAGGATCTCTAACTATGAAGACCAATTGTCCTTCTCGTTGAAAACTTCTAGTAAACAAGTCAAACTTATAATTCTGTCATCACTTCGTAATATGCTTTTTGGTCTATATTGCTGCTGATCCTTTCGATTCAACTGTAGGATTCTTTTGAAATGGATGAGAGGCCCCAAAAGGATAGGGACATTGAGTTGGGGCATCAAAATTCGAAGAATAAATCAGATTATGGACTTGAGCACTTTTTCGAAGAGGTCTGATATCCAATTCATGTACACCAAGATTTTGGTTCATTCTTATCTACAATTGTGTAGCCACAGTAGGTAGTGTTAACTGTACAAAATCATCGTCCTATCTTCTTATAGCAAGTTCTCTTGCTCTAGGTCAAGGAGATTGAGATGCTGCTGGACAAGATGTCCAACATAGTTCACAAACTTCAGGTAAATTTTTATTTCCAACATTGTGTCCCTAATATTAGTTCTACCTTGCAATATTTTCCTTACATTTTCTTCATCACCTTAGCTTTGACTTGTACTAAAGACAATTTATTCTTTCTGACCACCTGCAGGAAGCCAATGAGGAGTCAAAATCAGTCACTAAGGCTTCCGCAATGAAAGGTGCAAACTCCACCTGTTGACTATATGCTTACTTGCACTTCTGAGTGGTATGAATGATCTAACTGAAACATTCATCTGAAATAACTCACCTTCCAGCAATCAAGGGGCGCATGGAGAAAGACATCATTGAAGTGGGGAAAATAGCGCGCAACATAAAAGTGAAGTTAGAACAAATGGACAGAAATGTACTGATATAACTTATCCAGTTCTGCAGTATATGAATTCACCTGATAATATCTGGGACTAATTCTGTAGGGCTCACTCTCCTTTTTGGTTTTCAGAATCTTGAGAACAGAAAGAAGCCAGGGTGTGGGAAGGGCACGGGCATAGATCGATCAAGGATGTCGATGACCATGTAAGATCTTCATGTATTTCTTGAGTAATTTCAGTCATCTACAGGAAATTAAGTTACTAGTAACTGCTACGTGCTAGATAATTACTACTGGATCTTTCCTTCCTCTGCTTCTTCTGTAAGACTGTTTGCTTTCAATAAAGCTGGGCATTATCCTTGTGCCTAAAAAATATATACAATTACATATGTTTAATCTCCAGACAAGTTCAACTCGGTTCACCATTGATCCTTTAATCACCAAAAGTAATTTATGACAAATAAGAAATATTTCCAGGACCTTTCATCAGTAAACCAGAGTCCAAAATTATTTGAAGCGGTCAGAAAACAATCACGCAGTACTTTTGCAACAAAAAAAAAGTGAATTTTGATGGCTATCCCTTGGCTATTGCAGTGCATTGAAGAAGAAGCTTAAAGAAAGAATGAACGATTTCCAGGTGCAATTATTTAACTTACTATCCATCTTATATGCCAAAACAAATTAAAGATCATGCAGCATAGTAAACCACATTCATTACAGAATCTAAGGCAAACTATCCAAGAAGAGTACCGAGAAGTCGTTGAGAGGAGGATTTTCACTGGTCAGGAACTTTTTCAAGTTGCTTCGTTCTCTTTCTGATAAATAATTTTAGTTTGGATTATTGTATTACCGTTTCATGATAAACCTCAATCTTGAACTAGAACAGTCACTGGAACAAAGCCTTCTGATGAGGTGAGGATGATTCTAGTGCTACTACATTAGGTACGGTGAAATGGATTGCTCCTGATCTCATCACAAAACATGTAGGTGATTGACCGCCTTATTGAGACTGGCAGCAGTGAGCAGATCTTTGAGAAAGCAATTCAGGGAATGGGTCGAGGGCAGGTCAATTAACGTGTTTTATTTCACTGAGTACTTGTGTTGTTCACCTCATTCATTAATGCTGACGATTCTTCATGTTTCATAAATTGTACTTAACGTATAGATTGTCGCCACGGTTGAAGAAATTCAGGAACGTCATGATGCGGTCATGGAGATTGAGAAAAGGCTTCTTGAATTGCAACAGGTAGTTTTGGCAAGATTGCACGTTTTATTTTGTGTTTTCACGGTCTTTAAAACTTCAACTAATGCTGCTATTATTAACTAAGATTGCACGTTTGATTTTGTGTTTTCGCAGTTCTTCAAAACTCCAACCAATGCTGCTATTATAAACTAAGATTGCACGAGTACTTAGTAATACCACATAACCTGCAACTAACCTATAACAGGTTCACTAGTTCAGAGTTGAGCACAAATAGTCCCTGGACAAACTATATCCTGAATCCCCAATGTTTGCTTTAGCAATGACATACCATTTTGTTCAGATTTTTGCAGATATGGCAGCACTTGTTGACGCACAAGGAGAGATATTGGACAACATAGAGAACCAGGTTTGTGGCTTCCTTTTTTTCTTTTGTTTGCCAGTCTTACTACAAAGTAAAACTATAAAAACTCGTCAATGTGCCTGGAAACTTTGCTGCTTATGCTTGCTGATGCATTTCAACTCAGGTTCAAAATGCTGTAAACCATGTACAAACTGGTACTGAAGCGCTGCGCAGCGCGAAGAGCCTGCAGAAGAAGTCAAGGAAGTGCATGCTGATTGCAATTATTATACTTCTGGTCATTGCGGTGATCATCGTTCTTTCAATTTTAAAGCCTTGGGGTAAGTAGGGGAGAAAAGGAAGATACTTCTATGTTTTTCTTAATAATAAGTGGAGATATATTACTTATCTCTTCTTATGCTTTTAATGTTACTTTTATTAGAGATAAAAGTATAGAAGCAATTCTCAAAAAAAAAACCTCTTGTGTAACGTACTTTGTAAACATACTTCAGCTCTTGTAATTTGCGACCTTGAATTTCAGACTGCCTTTCTCATGTCCTTAACTGTAGTAATATGTAGTCGAAAAACAGTACCATGCTACCATCAATGTAGTTTATTGTGAACCAAATAAAATTTAGTTTAATATGCCGATATTTTTCTTTTGAAAGTAGAATCTGGAGCTTAGAGCTCTCAAAACTCTACTATGATAAAATTTTGCATCCCACAAAAAACACTTGCTTAATACTAGAAATATACTTGTTGCACGAGAAATCAATGCAACAAAACACACTGTTGACATCTATTTACCGGGATAAGCAGATGCCTTAAGACTTATGAGCTAGGTTACGAATACACTTCTTTTGGATGATTTTTTTTTTTTTGCGAGGAGCATTTATTTATATTAGAGCAATCAGCAAAAAAAACGAAAAATCAATACTAAAAGTATCCTGTACTTTCAGAAAAAACTAAAAGAATCATGAATTTTGTTGATCTTCGTAACAAGCATTAACAGGCAGTCTTACTGAACCATCCATTGAGTGTCTATGCATAACAGACTAACAGTACTCAAAATGAAGTGATATATCCAATTTCCAATTGATATGCTCGAAGATTCATATGAATACAGTTAAACCCAACTGTGTTCCAGTTTTGATTCATGACTGAATTCATATATAGCCACGTAATTGGTTGTATCATGCATGCCAATTATAGTTCAGTTTGTAAGGTATCTAGTTCCCGTAGCTGATGATCTGAGGGCACTTTTATTATTTTCAATTATTTTAGAGCTTTCCTCTGTATCATCGTCACATCCTGGACTTGCCAAGAACTTGTTGGCTGCTGCTCTCACTTCCAGGCCTAGTCCACGGGAAATTTTTGTACGGATAACCTTTTTTTTATTCGGAAATACAGAAATATACCCGCGGGAAATTTTTTTACAAAAATAGCCTCCAGTCGCCCAATGGGGGGCGACTAGAGTTTTTCGCCCACCCGGGAAGCGACATTTAAAGAATCTGCGAACCGTTGGGCGAATCAGCGATGTCGCCTGCACGTTGGGCGACTTAATTTAAGTCATTTGTGCGGTTGGATCGCATTGCGATCGCCAACGCTAGGCGCGAGGGGTTAAGCGGCTGCCCGGTGGCTCCCACTACCAACCACCTTTTCACTCATTCAGCAAACACATTCAGCGCACAGAGAAGAGGAAGAAGGAAAAGAAACAAGGGGGAGAAGAGAGGAAGGAGGGGAAGAAGAGGAAGGAGGGGAAGAAGAGGAGAAGGAGAGGAAGGAGGGGGAGAAGCCGTTGTTGTGGGAGGTGCTAGCAGCTCGGGCGGGCCGCATGTTGGTGGACATGATGAAGTTGCTCGTCATGAAGCCGATGCGGTACATGAAGGAGAGTTACAGCCGTCAAGCCATAGAGAGCCAACTGGGCAAGCCGTCAATTCATGACATGCTTAACAACATTGCACATTATTTCGATCGACCCTCGTACATACTACGGTACAACCATACACATCGTTACTTATATGCCAAATGAGCCTCGTGGCACCCACATGGAGAACTGCTGAAGTGGACGCCTCGGACGGGGCTGGCCATTGTGGTAGTGGCACGCACATATGCAACTTGGGTTTGCACAGCAACATGTCGGATCGTACGAGCTTCCTATGTTGACAACCTCCTCGTTTCCCCTCTCGCGGTGCATCTGTTGGCGGAGGTCATTGTTCTCCTCATTGAGAGTCTCCATTCGGTACTCCAAGTCCATTATTCGGTCCCATAAAGTACCCACATAACGGTCAATATACCGTTCATGAGGAGGGTCGATCCAGCGGGAGAAGTCGCATTTCGCCATCTGCGTAAAAGGACAGTAAACATGGAGGATCCATAAGCAATAACAAAAATGTACTATTAGTAATTTGTACCCCGGAGCGTGGGCATCGGAAGAAACGGCGCCCGCCATCGTTCGGCCCTTCCAGGACCTGCACGACCACGTACTCATTGTGTCTGCATTTCGGCCACGCTGGTTGCGCACGCCGGCTTGGTATCAAGCGGTACTGTGGACCGAACATCTCCCTCCTTTCCAAGGGAAGGTCTTCCTTCGGTGACCCATATTCGACTGGCCCCTCATCTTCCGCCATGGTATGTTCCACCACGAAATAGAAGGTACTTTTTTGTTCGATTTACAGGGTTTTCTGGCTACAACTTCATGGGACCTCAACCGTGCTATTTATATCGAACGGCGGGACAAAAGAGTGCTGCTTTGCCCAGAGACATGACAAAAGCGCTCAGCTTTACTCGGTGAGATGACAACACATGCCGACTTTACGCGGTGATATGACAAAGCAGGCAGCTTTGCTCGGTCGATTACAACACATGACGGCTAAAGCGCCTACATAAAGGCTACGATCGAAAAGCCTTCATAGGGACATTTATTGCTACACTGGAATCCCGAGGATAATCCGGGCCTATCGCTCTGAAACCAACAAAATAGGGCGTAGGGTGTAGCCTTTACGATGAGTGTTCACGTCATAGGCTGTATCCTTTCGGTGAGTTTTCATGTCACCTTAGCTTGTTGTTTGAAATTATGATTCTGGCCTCTAAGAAGGCAATGTTGTAGCACTTATTTCCTGCAAACGACTGAAAAGGCTACGTTGTACCAAATACATTGAATGGTCCAACCTCTGAAAAGGCTACGAACTATGAATTTATTACGAGGCTACATGCTCTGAAAAGCCTACATAGGGACATTTATTGCACCAGATCCTGAAAAAGCGAAAAGATTCGCATGTCGTCCTCTCCATGGACTATGCCCACTGCACCAGATAACCTGCCTACATAAAGGGCTCATATGCCTTCCATACTATATCTCCTCCTCAAGCCATCACAATACTACTACACAACAATGTCTTCCTGGAGGTCCGACCCATTTGGAGTGCCGGAGTGGCATGAGCGCCCGAAGTGCCATTGCAGCTTTAGGACGATGTTGGGAGTCTGCACGGATCGAGTACAACGAGCCAACTACGGCCGTAGGTTCTTCAAGTGTCGGACACGGATGGCGACTTCGTGGTAACGGCGACAACTAAATCATTTATTTTTCGTTATCGTTTTCAACTTGATCCATGACATCTACCACGCCACACATAGCCTTGCAAGTTCATCGAATGGGTGGATCGGTGCGCGGCATGGCCACGAACCGGCGGTGGAGGTGGAAAACAAAGGACAATACTTTGTCAAGATGACTCGAGCTCGCGAGGTGGAGCAGCGATACGGCTTGAGCAAGAGCGTCGCGTGAGGGTGGACCAAATCCGTCGAAGGGCAAGGAGAATGAGCCGCAAAGGAGGCGGGAGCGATTAAGTCTGCGTGAAGCGACCATCAAGCGTCAGGAGGAAGAGCTTCAAGCTCGTGAGGCAGTTCTCAAGACCAAGAGTGACCGGAACAAGGATGCAGCGGAGCCATCTTCAAGGCGCGATAAAAAGGGGAAACAACCACGCTACACCCAGTAGACAAAATGTAATAGACCCAGCAAGTTATATTTCCTAAGGCATGTTAGAACTAGTGGTGGAGTTCTGAACATTACAAGTACATAGTTCCACATATTACTAATAGTACTGTCGGAGTTGCTCTTAGTCGCATATCATGCTATATGTTATGCATGTAATAACAATGTACGCGGCATGTAACTCCCAACTGTATTATGAAGTTTATTTCTATTGACATAAGCTTATTATCTAGCATGTTCGCATTCAATGATTCAGATAGCAAGTCATACCGGTTCTCTCCGTAAACTATTTCTTAGCAACATCAAAAATATCACTTACCACTCTATGTATCTATCGTTCTACGGTCAATCATTCTTTAAAAAAAATTTGGAATTTTTTTGTGCACCTACAACATACAGTGCACATAAACTTTTATTACAACTATACCAGATTTTTTCTCTGTTTCAAACTACAAAATTGCCAAAACTCTACAAAAATCAGGGGGACTGAATGAAGTCGCCTACCTACTGGGCGACTGTATTACAAGTCGCCCAGCCATTGGGCGACTTCATTAAATCGCCCAGTGAGAAAGCGACTCCATGATGTCGCTTTCCCGTGAAGCGACATGAACTCTTGTCGCCTGCCGGGTGGGCGAGAGGCTCGAGTCGCCCACCCATTGGGCGACTAGAGGCAATTTTTGTAAAAAAATTTCCCGCGGGTATATTTCTGTATTTCCGAATAAAAAAAGGTTATCCGTACAAAAAATTCTAGTCCATGGGCCCTTGAAGTGCTCCAGTAACTCCTACAAAGCACACATCCAAACATTTAATTAGAAGATAAAAAAGAATATATAACATGAACAAATTAACTATGCAAAATAGGTTATTAGACCAACAAACCTCTCAAAATTAATGTGCAAGAAGAATAGTATGTCTAAACCATAGTCACTCGCCTTTGCCCATGGCTGCAGTTGAGGATATGCCACCTTGCACACCTTGCACGGTCTTGAGCACCCTGTCATAGAAGTTGGCGCCTGACCACTTCTGATGCTCCAGCGTCTCCACGCCATTGCTCCCCTCCTCCCTCGGGATCCTATCCACATAGGCCAGCATGCCACGCCAGGCAAGCGTGATGAATTGCCCCGCGCGAACGTGTCGGCGTGGAACCCGGCGAGCGGGATGAACGCCGCCATGTCGGCGTCCGTCATGCCGGACGCGTCCTAGTTGAACGACGGCGAGAGGTTGTAGGTCAGCATTGTCTCGGGGCACGCCGCCTTCACGCCCTCCGCGAAGGCGGTGCACCCAGCGATGTTGGGGCTTGACTCTCCATCCAGAACACGTCGGCATGCGGCGCGAAGGCGCGCCCGCGGTGTTGGAACACATAGGATGCAAGGCGTGAAGACACATACACTTCTGTACAAAGATTATCACAGACGATTCAAAAATATTATTACAGATAGTTTCATGAGTCGTCTGAGTTTATAGATCAATAATAATACAAGGTCCTCACAGACGACTTTCAAACCGTTTATAATGAAACAAAAACCGTTTGTGATAATTAACTATCACTGACGGTTTTTATTAGAAACTGTATGTAATATATTGATTATCATAGACGGTTTTAACTATAAACCATCTGTGATATATTAATATCACAAACGGTAATATATCATAGACGGTTTGTAGTTGAATCCGTATGTAATAATCAATATAATAAAACCGTCTATGATAGTAAACAATCACAAACAGTTATGAGTTAATAATTGTCTGTCATATTATTTTCTATCCCTAAATCTATTTGTATTTGTTGGCTAGCCTCAAGAAATGCTAGCCATGCCCTCTGAAACAAACTAGCAGATCAACACAATATATATACATCCAATTTGCATTCATTCATTTCAGAAACATGAACATTTATTTCACAAATCAATTAACAAAAATGAAATAAATTATCCATCCATGAACAAACACACATATGAACAATTAAGCTCAATATTATCCCAGTAAAATTCATTCTACATTGTGGAACTCCACATCTTCTTTTATGACTTTAGACATCAAGAAGTACGTACACTGTCCTCGAATATGTTTGAGGTCGACCTATTTAAATGGAGTTGTAGCGATGGATAGAACCTGTCAATAGGAAGATCAATGTTGTGTGTGTGTGTGTGTATAAATTGATAAGTATGAAAAATTATCGTAAGATTGATAGACATCAGAATTGTTTTTCGCGGAACCGACGAGTAGTTGTATATTGTGGCAAACATAGAATCCACATGTGTTGTTGCCCGACAGCTACTGGTGGCACTACAAAAATAGAATTTGTTAGTTTGAGAAGTATTACTACGAAGTGTTATATAAGATTAATGTGTACTAGCGAATACTGAAAAATCTATAACATTTCGTAGAGTGTTGATCCCTCTCTTGGATTTCTGTACCTTTGCAACGTACGTCACGAACGACCTACGTGATTTCAAAAAGTTAGCCTTAATCATTGGGAAGGAAGGAAAGACTACAATAACGTTATCTATTGAGGAAATATGTTTACCTATCGATTGCTTGTTGGATAATTGTGTAGTCGGTTTTGTTCCTCTTTAGGGAATCAATATATATTACCCTATTCCGTTTTGGTATAATTACAATTAGAATCCAATAGAAACTATACAAGTATGTCATGATCATTAAATTTTTGTTCGTGTTGCTTATAAAGTACAAATCAACAAGTATAGTAACTAGTGTAGCACCCTAGTTGTAGGGCATAAATATAAATTCCTTGTTACGGTAAGCCTCTAATGCCTTTGTCATGTAATTCTCAACGAAGGATTTATCCTCCTCGATGGTATGGTATCCATGGAGACCAAGCGTGGGTCGAAAAAACCAACTAGTGATTTCGATAATCTGGTTTTAGTCACCATGTATATATATACACACATACACACACAAAAAAGTAACGAGTTATATATGACATTTATAGGCATTACATAAACGTACATAAACAAATAGGATTTATGGCTTCTCGCAAATAAACAAATAGGATGGCTTCTTTGCCGTAGTTTTAGAGCTGCTTATCAAGACAATTTTTTCGAAGTGGCTTATCGGTTTATATGCATTCGGTTCATTCACATAAATTATAAATCATCAGCTGCAGTGAAAAATAATATGCCCGACGTCGCGATCGGTGTAGGGGCGCTTGGTGAGCCGAAACCTCCCCTCGGCGAGAGCATGATGACTTGGTGTTTGGTTGCTGGGATAGAGTGGGATGGGATGTGATGGGGATGGGATGAGATGGTTCCACAAAAAAAGTGGAACCACATGGTCCAGCATCTAAGAAGAATATTCTCTAAATTTGCACATGCTCATCCCACTTTGGACCATTCCATCCCACCCCATTCCTCAAACCAAACACATGGATAGGCTTGGTTAAGAGTGTGTTTGGTTGCTGGGATGGGGTGGGATGGAATAGGATGGTCCCTTTGACCAAGCCTATCCATGTGTTTGGTTTGAGGGATGGGGTGGGATGGAATGGTCCAAAGTGGGATGAACCTGTGCAAATTTAGAGAATATTCTTCTTAGATGCTGGATCATGTGGTTCCACTTTTTTTGTGGAATCATCTCATTCCATCCCCATCCCATCCCATCCCACTTCATCCCAGCAACCAAACACACCCTAAAGGAACCATCTCATTCCATCTCACCACATTCCAGCAACCAAACACACCTAAAGGAACGGCCTCGACGCCTCGCGCGGTCTCTCCTCAGCGTAGGCCCAATGGTGAGGACAGCCCGTACGTAGTTTTGCACGAGGTCCAAGTTGAGTTGGAATGGGCGCGGGCGCGGGCGCGGTGTCAGGACTCAGGAGGTCTTCACGTGCGGCCGAGCGTAACGCACCAGCCAGCCCAAGGGCGAGATAGGTTTCCGCGGTCCAGGCGGCGCGGACGAAGTGGACGACCGGATGGCTGATGATTAATTAGGCTTCTCCCTCGGGCTGTCTCTAAACTTTACCACACCCCGCGCACGTGTTTGATCAGCGCGCTCAAACGCAGGACGTAAACAAGTTGTCGAGGAAGGCCAATAGGCAAAGAGCGCACCAGCGTGCCAACGAGCTCGGCCCGACAGGCGGTTGACGGCGGCGACAAGCGCGCACAGGTAGAAGGGGCGAAGCGTAAGGCTGCTAATGGACTTGGACTGGACCAGGCTTTTGGATAAGAATGGCCTAAAATTTTATATGGATTGGATTATTTTGGATCCACAGTAGTTTAGGCAAGACTTAGGCCAGATTTGGGCTAAGCCTAGACCTTATGATTTTGTACTAACTACTAATTGCTCGTATCGATCCAATTGAGAGACTGAAACACTTGACGAAACTCCTCATGAGTCACCACTTCATCTATTCGCAACGTGAAGCAACACCACCGTCGACGCCTTTCCTGCCACCTCCTCCCCTCTCCCTCACTAGCGGCTCTTCCTCGCCCCCTCCCTCAATGCCGACCTCTTCCACGCCGCCCCTGCTCTCCCTCACCACTGGCGTCCCCACTCTCCCTCATCGGTAGCCATCCTTGCCCCCTTACCACTACTGCCATGGTTAGATCAAGTAGAATCCTATTTGATCTGAGCCATGGTTGTCTCCTCCTTTCCCTCTCTGGTCAAATCTGGCCATGGCGATGTGAGGAGGTGGCACTCAATAGAGCGGTTACACAAGCTTCCCAATCCGGTGCAGCTACGAGGAGAAGGTGGCGACAAAGGCATACTTAAGGACAGAGCGGCTGCGAGAGGGCTAGAAGTAGACCTGATGTGCATTGGTGAGAGCAGGACATGCACGACGATATACACGGCACCACCACCATTGTCCGCACCATTGATCCTTTCCCCACCATCAGCGTCGATGATCCCTCCCCCATCTACACCACCGTCTTCACCATCGTTGCCTCTACCATCACAACCGTCACCATCATCGCTCCCTTCTCTCTTCTTGCTTGGAGTGGGTGGGTGCTCTGCTATGGTCTGAATCCGGGTTAAACTAGGTAAGAAGAGATTGGATTGGATTAATGGAAATAATTTTCAGCCTTAGACTAGGCTTGTGCTGTGCTTCGGCCATTTGCACCCATAGCGAGGAGAGAGATAATCCTCTGGACCCGCAGCTAATGAGCTAAATACGGGACCTCAACACTACTAGGCACGTCATCTTGTCATCCATCATCAAGTAGTACTACGAGGAGATACCATGGCTAACTAGGAACCTTGGTCATGCAACGACCACAGTTTTCGCGGCACTGCTCACTAAAGTTAGGAAGGATGTTGAGGGCACACAAATAAGAGAAGTGCTAAGGGGCACTTAAGTGATTTTTAGGTTAGGAGTATTCAGATTTTGAGATGTTGGATCTCTATTTAACAAATCTCTCATATCCATCCAACGGGTTGGGACCAGTAATATTTCTGTATTGCTCTTCTCTAATTTAGAAAGGAAGATGAAGCATATAGTACGATATATATAGTTAAACAAGGTGTGCACATCAACTTCTCATCGAGGCCATATTTAGAAGTAGGATGTTTACAGAAATTTTACATAAAATAATATAAATTCTATAAAATTCTATTAGAATTCCTCCGTTCCAATCAGGATCTTATCAAGGACAAATGGTACGAATGAGCTAGCCAGGAAATATCTTGGGCATATGCCGACAAATTTTCCAACGGGACTACCATGTCAGTGACTACTTAGAATAGTACAACGATTATTGACGTGGCAATGGCATGCAGTAGAAGTTAAGTGAAACAGTACTACGAAACTGCTGGTTTTCTTTTGAACTGCTGAAAGTTTACCTCTAGTGTCAGATGATGTGATCTTTCGTTCGAAAAGGCTTTTTGGATCCACGGTCACTTTCAAGAGTCAGGTGGACCAAAATGTGTGGCACAGTTTTATTGAAGATGACAGTTTTGAACCATCATTAAGCCACCCTACGATGACAGTTTTGTGCCATCATTAAGCCTCCCTACGTCCCCCTCTTCCGTCGCCGCCCCGGGCGGTGACCATCTGCAACTCCCATCTCCTCCACCCTCCCTACAACCTCAACGCCATTAAGTTTAGCCCCATCAAAGAGTCCATCGTCTCGCACGAGAAGACCTGTCGATACATGACCGACATGATCACGCACGCCGACACCGACGTCGTAATCGTGTACAAACTGTCCAAGGACACCTCCATCAGCATCGTCATCATCGAGAAGTCGGTCTCCCCCGGCGACGGCGCCTGGCTCGGCGGCCAGCTCTTTTCCGCCATGGTCGTCTGCAAGCCAGCGCACCTGTTCCTCGATGAGCTCAGCGTCGCGTACGACGAGCAAGAGGACTAAGCCGTGATTGAGCACGCTGCGCTCTTCACCTCCACTTTGATGTCCCGCCACCTCGCGTGGCCAAACGTGAAGCTGTTCAATGCCGTCGCCTTGGAAGACCTGATCGTAAAGGAGGGCCGCGTCGGAGGCGTAGTCACAAACTGGCACTCTTGTCCATTAAGCATGACACCCAGTCGTGCATGGACCCGAACGTCATGGAGGCGAAGGTGGTTGTAAGCTCTTGCGGCCACGACGGGCCTTTCAGCGCCACTGGTGTCAAAACGGCTCCAGGACGTCGGGATGATGGACACGGTGCCAGGGATGCGTGTGCCAAGGAAAATAATTTTGGTTTAAAATTTTTCAGACCCTTCGAGAAATTCGAAATTCAGAAATTTCAAAAATTTCAGAATTTTTTTGGAAAAATTCGGTTGAAATATTCAAAAACATCATTCAAATTCAAGAAATACCATTCAAATTCAAGCAACGCCGTCTCAGAAGCACCCAAGTCGCAGTGCCATTGTCGCTTTCCCCGATGGCCACATCCACACTGCCTCCGCGTTCGTTACCGCCTCCCCTCCTGTAGCCAGCGCCGCCTCCCCCTCACGTAGCCAACACTGCCTCTCCCTCCTGTAGCCGGCGCGGCCCGCATCCGCCTCTCCTGTAGCTGGCGCTGCCCGCATCTGTACCTCCTGTAGCCGGCGCCACTCGCGTCCCCGCCTCCGCCTCCCGATCGACTATGTGTTTGTGGGTGGGATGGGGAAGGACAAAGGGGAGATGGGAAATAGGGATGGGCCGCCGTTGCTGAACATGTTAACGGGAGAGGATGGGCCGGACGGTATTTTTCAAAACGGGCCAAAATATTGGGCCAAATTGGACTTTTTTCAAGATAGGCTGAGAATACCGTATTTCACCGAAATTTGGGAAATTTGGCCTGAAAATGTATTCCCTGGCGTGTGCTTGACATGAACAAGACCGAGTACGAGATCGTCCGCCTGACCCATGAGGTCGTCCTCGACATTATCGTCTGTAAGATGGTATAGCAACAGAGAGATTGAATGGTGCCTTTAAAAATTTTCTGCAAGAATTTATCAATCCCTCACTCCAATAACTACAAAATTATAAAGCTTAGAATAGAAAGACAACACAAAACCCAACAAATCAAGAAGCTAAAAATCCAATGAATAAACAGTAAAATCGGCAGTACCTCGGTGCCAAATAAAATTTCCCCCTTGTATTTTGGATCCTTTTCTCAAGTAACTACAGGGTTACTAAGAATCAAATCCTAAGCCAAAAGAACACGGCAAAACACTCAAGAACACCAAATCTTGAATTACTAAGCCCTTAGAGGTCTGACCGCCAACTAGGGGCTGGTCTAACCACTTCTTGGCCATGACATTGATAGTTATTGTTGCGGTGTAGCCAAAAGTCGTTGCCGAAGTCCTCATTGTGGGCGGCCATGACGAAGTGGTCAAACGAAGTCTCGAAATTGGCAGCGGAGATGCGCTCCTTCCCGCACAGCATTCAGACTTGGAGTCGACGAAGTCGGCGACAACATGATGACTCGTGTGCGTGCGGTCCACTCCCACCCTTCGAACTAGGGTCGACGACGGCGACAGCGAGACAAAGGTATGACGCGCGCGGCCCATCCCCACCCTTTAGACTAGGCGTCGACGAAGGCGGCGGCGAGACGAAGCTGCGATGCGTGCAGTCCGTCCCCACCCTTCGGACTTGACATCGACGAAGTTAGCGGCGAGACAAAACTAACACGCACGTGGCCTGTCCCCCACCTTCGGTCTCATAGTCGATGAAGGCGACGGTAAGACAAAGCTCTGAAGTGCGCGTTCTGTCCCGCATCTTTCGGACTCGAGGTCGACGAAGGCGGCTGCGAGACGAAGACTTGCCGATGTGTGCGGCCCGTCCCCCACTCTTTGGACTAGTTATCGACAAAGTCAGCGGCGAGATGAAACCTTGCGCGCGCGGCCCGTCACCCCACCCTTCGGACTTATCATCGACGAAGTCAGCGGCAAGACAAATCCTTGCGCGCGCGGCCCATCCCCCACATTCGCACTCATAGTCAACGAAGGCGGCAGTGAGACGAAGCCTTACACGCGTGAGAAACGTCTACAACCCTTTGGACTTGACGTCGACAAATTCAGACTTGACGTCGACGATTTCGAACTTGACGTCGACAAATTCGGCAATGAGATGAAACTAACGCATGTGACCCATCCCTCATCTTCGAATTCGCGGTCGACAAAGGCGGCTGCGGGACGAAGACTTGCCAATGCATGCAGCCCGTTCGGCTGAAGGAGGAAAGGTCTTAGGAAAGAGGAGAGACCATGGACTGGGGAGATGAACTTAGGGGAGACTAAATTATTTTTTCTTGCTTAATGAGAATAGATGACAATGCTGTTCTTATATAGAGCCAGTCCTAACAAACACAATCTAAACCTTCCAACTAATAGAGATACTATTCTATCTTCTAAAGATAACGAGCCAGCCTTAGGAAGGTGTAGCTGTTGTTTCCATGTGTGAATAGTACCTGCACTCTGTTCATGTGAATAGTACATCTGCGTATAACAGCTTCTCCCTCCCTTTGTGACAGCTCGTCGTGGTGGCCATGGTTGCAAGCCTGGTAGCCCCACTTTGGTGAGCAATTGCAATGACTTGCATGGAAACTTGGGATAGTGTTAACAACGGTTGATGGCGATGGCGTGAGGTCCTTAATGCTACCCGATGTCTAGGAAGTTGCCAATAGTGAGGACAATCAGTGTGGGACAACAATGGTATGCTTCTCGCTAAAAGAAGTGACGAGGATGGGAGAGACACAACATCGCGAAATCTGAGACACCTCCAGCGGTGCAGATTGCACAGCAGCATCTGTCTATGACTTAACTTCTCCTTTTCTATCAGCTTGACCACCATAGCCGCCATGTCTACCAAGATGGCTTTCATGTCGTCTATGCTGACACTTCTCGTTGAAGGTGGTCCTCATGGCCTTGAAATTCTCGGTAGCAGAAGCTATAGTGTTGACTCTAATACCAACTAGTTATGATCCTTGTGTCACTATATCATTACAAGGGTAAATACCATACAGAGAAGGGCCAGCATAGCTCAGCTGAAGGAGAGATCTTAGGAGAGAGGAGAGACCATGGACTGGGGAGACAAACTTAAGGGAGACTAGATTATTTCTTCTTGCTTAATGAGAATAGATAACAATGCAGTCTTATATAAAGTCAACCCTAACAAACACAATTTAACCTTCTAACTAATAGAGATAAAATCCTAACTAATAAAAATACTATTCTATCTTCTAAAAATATCAACTTGCTAATCAAGTTGATACTATTCCTAATATAATCAGCCAGCCTTAAAAAGGTGCAGCTACTGTTTCTATGCGTGAACAATAACCATGCATTGTTTATGTGAACAGTACCTCTGCGCACAACATCATAATGAACTATAAGGATTAAGGAGGGGGTTTCCAAAAGCTAGACAGTTCCAAGATATGTATTACCCTAGGAACCTTCAGACTCAGGGAACAGGATAGAACTTGTTACAGAAGAAAGTTCCATGGGAAACCAGAAAGTTTCATGATTTGTAGAAAACGCTTCAACTAATTTAAGACATATTTTACATGGTTTACTAATTTTTGCAACATATATGACAAGAGCTAAAGTTTATAACATGTTTGTCAATTGATAGACATCTTTCTACTAAATCATGAAGTGCATATTTCTCCCATTCAACAGTACTTGAGTAACATGAGAATTTTGGCTTCCCCTTTGTACTCATTCAGGAGTCCGAGCAAACACAATAATTCCTAAACTAATTCTTTAATAGCAACTTGATCTGTACTAGTTGTCATGAACCGGGGTAAACACCACCAAGAAGATGGCCAGATGACATCGACGTAGAACGAGAGGGAGAGAGACTAGAGATTTAGACGAGGAAGACTATGATAATTCTCTGATTGATTCCAATAGCATGCGGTAGCCCTCTTTATATTAATGGGCTCCCCCTAACAGATCGAATCTAATCTCAACCATATCTCTAACAATATCATATCTCTAACATAAGGAAACTAATCTCTAACTCAAATAGAAACCAATCTCTAGTTCCTAATAATAACCCGACTAGGTCCAAGGTCCACCTCTATGACATTACACCCCTCCCGCACATGCAGCTCATTCTCGAGCTGCTAGGCGGAGGTCATGGCGCCAATGGAAGATCTCTGACGTCGATATAGAAGGCGAACGGTGACGGGGTCCTACAGCGGATGGAGACGACCAGCCAGATCCAAGCGGAACAAAGCTAGACAAAGTGTAGCACCTTCGGTTATATAATGCCTGCAAAATAAGTTTTTTACTGATTTTTTTCCTGATTTTTGTATTATTTTTTATATTTTGTATTATTTTTTATTTTTTTTGTTTTTTTTCTCTCTCTCTCTCTCTCTTCCTTCACCGGCTGCCGGCTCCCATTAAAGACTCTGCGCAGAACAATTGAAACAGAGGAGGCAGCGCGCATAAGCGTTAGCGGCCGGCGGCAGCGACAAGTGGCGGCGGCGTGAAGCAAGCGCCGGCATAGCGGCGGCCGGGAGCAACGGCCGCGAAGCGGCTGCGGCAGCTCGGCGAGCGGACCCGATGGCGAAGCGAGAGGTGGAGCGCGGCGGCGCGTAGCGGCGGCCGGCAGAGCGGCGATCGCGGCAGCGGCTCGGCAGAGTGTACCGGCGGCGGCGGCTGGCGAGAACTTGCAGAGATCCGGCGGCGATGGCGAACGCGGCCGAACAGCGACTCGGCAATGGCGACTACGGTAGATCGAGCGGTGGCCCTCGGGCGCGGCGGCTGGTCACCGAGTTGAAGGCGGGCGGCGGAGGCGGCGGCTGCCGGCAACTTCACGCGCAGCGAGAGGCGGCGGCTGGCGGCCGGCCGTAAAGAGCGCCTTACGGGAAGCGCGCGGTTGGTGTTGGTAGCGAGGGGCGCGAAAAGGACGAGGCAGCTGAGCGCGGCGCAGAGCACCACGAGGACGAGCTGGTGGTGGCTGGCGTCGGAGAGCGACGGGCGGTGGGCGGCCGGAGGTCGGACCCGGCGGCGGAAGTAGAGGCGAACCAAGCAGCAGCAGCGGCTTGGGCAGCGGCGATTGTGGCGCCGGGATGGCAGCAGAAGGACGGTCTGCGCGGGGTGAGGACGGCGCAGTAGCTGGTGGCGCAGAAATCTTGCCGGCGCCGACGGAGATGCCGAAAAAGGAGGCTGCGGGTGAAGCCCCCGATCCTTGGTCATTATCTCCTGACTGATCTGGTGGTCTATTGATCTGGGGATCTGGTGGTGGACGATGAGCCTAGCTCTTTGTCTCTTGTTGCGCCTTTTCTCTATCCGCGATCATCTTCTCAAGAATAGCATGGATGTTGAGGAAGATGTCTGCAATCTTTTTGTCAGTGCTGGTCATCTTGTCGGTGTTGGTCATCTTGTTAGTGTTAGCCTTTATCATGGCCAACGATTCGGCAACAGGACGAGTCGCAAAAACCATGGTAGCAGACGTCGTGGGAACGGATCGACTGCTCTGATACCAAGTTGTCATGACCCGAGGTAAACACCACCAAGAAGATGGCTGGATGGCGTCGGCGTAGAACGAGAGGGAGAGAGACTAGAGATTTAGACGAGGAAATCTATGATAATTCTCTGATTGATTCCAATAGCATGTGGTAGCCCTCTTTATATTGATGGGCTCCCCCTAACAGATCGAATCTAATCTCAACCATATCTCTAACAATATCATATCTCTAACTATATCTCTGATATAAGGAAACTAATCTCTAACTCAAATAGAAACCAATCTCTAGTTCCTAATAATAACCCGACTAGGCCCAAGGCCCACCTCTATGACACTAGTAGAATGTTCTGTACTAGAAGACTGGGTAAAAACACAAGTTTCTAGTGCCAATTGTGATAATTTGAAAACTGTACATAATTACTAATTATTTACTCCTTTTTTTGTGAAGCTCAAGTAACTGATGTTTTCTAAAATTTTAATATAGAATCTTCAAGACATTGGAACGAAAACAGCATTTAAATTTTTTAAACACAGCATGTGAATTAAAATAACACTGTAATTATATATTAGTCTAGAAGCAACACAGAGAATATCCTGCTACCTTAAGTGCACTGAGATAATCAACCAGATCGTTCTCAAAAGAAACATTTTTTATTAATATCCTTTGAATCTTTCCAGGGAAAATCTTGCATCCATAGTCCCTGAGTTTTGTTATTCCAGTCAACATATATCAAATTTGATGTGTGCACAACAACACGAATCCCTTGAAGATATACAAGCAGTATGGCCTTCGAATGATGTGTTCCAAATGAAATTGGGACCGGAGGCCTGTGAAGGACCCAATTTGCAGGCTTTGATTTCTGTCACCCAAGCATGAACATGAAATGAGAGAAAAAATAAATAAACAAGATGACAAATAATTTTAGCAACTTTGCCAAATTCAAAAGCTCCAATGAAACACCATCTTCTCCATGTATAACTAGGACATCTGGGACTTCCCTTAAAACTTGGACATGCTGCACAACGGAATATCTATTTACATTAAAAAAATAATGTAGATAATGAGGAAAAAGGGCACATTGATATTTCACCATATAGCATATTAAACACAAATAATCTGAGCACATATTGCAAATCTCATTAAGTAAAGACATATTGTTTAAACTAATAGCACTTTGCTAAGAAGATACAAGAATTATTGGGAAAAGAAAACAAGTGAGAATCATAATCTCATTTATCGCCGGGGGGGGGGGGGCGGCTCGGTACATGTATTGCTCATCTTGTGTGGCCTTGCAGATTAGCTGCAGCAGCTCAGACCAATGAGCTTTCAACATTCTTGCATAGGGAAGAACTTAGGCAAGGCAATAACACAAATGACTCTAGAAGCCAATAGACAATGACCACTCTAGTTGTCTGAAGTCTGAACAATAAAAATTACCAAATGAGCTAGGTTGTTACTAGTACGGTACCCACTATCAAGTAAATAAATCTATTCATTCCAATGAATAGTCACACCATAAAGAAAGCATCAGGGAAATTCGAGCAGTTAGGGAACAAATATTTCAGTGAAAATGTCAAGGCCTTGACCCACACCCATGACAGAAAAAATGTGAGAAATTTGCTTTTGATAATAGTGAAGAGACTACATTTCATCTTACCAGCCAATACACTGAACTTAAGCATTAGTTGTGCATCACAAACAGATATTTGCAAAATCTAACAAGTTGAACAAATTCACGCACGGTAGAGCCAAATAATAGAAGAAAAGCCACAGAACATAGTTGGATTCACCGTTTAATGTTCTGAATCTGCCAAGTGGCACCACATTTGTTTAAATCAAAACTTTATATTTGATAAAAAAAATCAGCTACCATCATATGAACATCAACAACCTTTATCATAAATAACTTACCAATGAACAACCAATCAATGTCCACCATATAATTTGAGAGTACAGCAAGAAGCACTTCACCCTAAGAATTAATTCGTCATGTAAGAACTAGTATTAAAGAAGGCATTCAAAGTTATACTAGTTATAGAGAAATTAAGCTTATTGGCCACACAATAAAGCTTTAAGAGCGAGTGATTGAGCACTGTTTAAAAAGAGTGACTAGTGTGATGAAAAACCAATTTGGTTTTATGCCAGGAAGGTCGACCACGGAGGCTAGTTTCTTGACACGATAGTTGATGCCTTGATGGAGAGGTATAGAGAGCAAAAGAAGGATCTTCACATGATGTTTATCGACTTTGAGAAAGCATATGATAAAGTGCCAAAAAAGGTCATGTGATGAATGCTTCAAAGGAAAAAAAATCCCAACAAGGTATATTACCCTAATTAAGGGTATGTATGAAGATGTTGTGTCTAACGTTAGAGTATGTGATAGCGATACTAATAACTTTCCTATTAAGATAGGATTACACCAAGGTCAGTGCTGAGCTCATACATTTTTGCTCTAGTGCTAGTTGATTAGAGTAGAATAGGTATTAATAGGAAACTGAAGTTGTAGAGGAAGGCTTTAAAATCGAAGGGTTTTAGACTTAGTAAGACTAAAACTGAGTATATAAGGTGTAATTTTAGCGATGCCAGGACATATGATAGAGATGTTAGTCTAGACGGATAATTAGTACCCAGGAAGAACACTTTTCCATATTTAGGATCGATGCTACAATGGGACAGTGAGATTGATAAAGACGTGAGTTACAGGATAAGAGCGGGGAGGATGAAATGGCGCTAAGCATAGGGTACTTTGTGTGATAAAAAAAGTTTCTCAAAAGTTAAAAAGTTCTATATTCTATAGGATGGCAATCAGACATGCGATGCTATATGGAGCGGAATGTTGGACGACTAAAAGACAATATGTACAGAAGATGAGTATAGCGGAGATAAGAATATTGCAGTGGATCTGTGGTTACACAAGGTGAGATCGAATCCACAATGATGATATATGTGATAGGTTAAGGGTAGCACCAATTGAAGAGAAATTTGTCCAATATTATGTGAGATGGTTTGGACATCTCCAACGGAGGCTTTCTGAGGCACCGGTATGTAGTGGAATTTTAAGACATATCGAAAACATAAGAAAAGGCAGAGGTCAACCACGACTAATGTGGGAGGAAGCAGTTAAAAGAGACTTGAGAGATTAGAATGTATCTAAAGAGTTAGCTAGGAGCGCATAGAAGTTAGCGATCCACGTACCGGAATCATGACATAAGAAGAAGGTTTAAAGACGGTGTTTTAAGCTCTCGGTTCAGATGGCAGGATGTAGGACTTAGGATTTTAGCTGTGTAAGTTTTCTTACAAGGTTCTCGTTTCTTTAACTTTAAAGAGGTTTCATTCCTACGCTACCCTAACTTAATTAGAACAAAAGGCTTTATTGTTGTTATTATTGTAAGAGCTAGTACACTTCTCAGTGGAATCTGGCAATGTGGGAATAAAGTGTGAAAATGATACACAACATTTTTTTCTAGAAGTTTTGCGAAATAACATGGAAGCAAGGTTCATTGAATATCAAGCAGACCAGCGATGTCCTTTATATAAAACTATAAATTGCTATAACATTTGTACCAAACAAGATATCATTGAGCACATAGTTATGAACTTCTTTAAGTTCCTACTAAGAGAGCCATCGCTTCTTTCAAATCAGCAGTCTATATGAGTATTAGGCTAAGTGATCAATCATATATGGATTGGGCTAGTGCGGCCTAAATTATGGTGGGAATGAGGCAATGATGAGCGTAAGTCCAGTCATGCATGCTTTTAAAAGGTTAATGAATTGGTTCTTATGCAACATTTATCCATTAACAGCTCATATCTTAAACAATGCTGTGACATGACATGTTAAACAAAATTAATTGATCGACCATGTAAGTTCCACTGAAGAGTTCATGTTGAATAAGCAATACCTGTATGACATCCTGAATGGTAACTGAGGAAGTGTTTGTCCATGATGCAAGACCTTGGGCATGCATGAGTCGAAAAGTCAACAAGAGCACATCTTTCAAAGGACCAACAGAGTGTGTTCTCTCATTGTTTCTCTCAGAAGAACCAGCACTATCAAGTGAACTTAATATTTGACCACAAGCAATGTCAGTAACAGTTGTAGTCTCTTCTGAAAAGCTTTCTTGATTAGAGTTCAGCAAAGGGTTCAACACCAATGTTTGTGTACAATTCAAACTCCACCCTACACTCTTTTGCACACAACATGTTTGCAATATCTCCAACAAAATGAGAGAGAACCTAACAAATAAGAATTATATATAGGGTACAAGGGTTTACCACTCACATATAAGGGGATGGTAGGGTACAAAGTACACACACTTTTGAGTTAAAGAAACTTTACGATTCATTTCATGCATGTTTCCACTTCTCCCTTTCATTTGTAGGGTAAGTGGTGAAATATGGACAAATGTGTTTGTAAAGTGCACAGGAAAAAATGCTTGTACCATAGTGGCATAGTCCATAATTACCATGCATATGCAATCATGATTCATTGCATTTCAAGAACATGCAAAATAATACAGTCCTATATGTACAAGGATAGTTTAACAGTTTAGCTATCCTCCAATCAAGAGATTTCTCATTAAACCTAAAAGTTAAAAGAAAACAACAATAACAATAGGGCATACATGGACACCATGTCCACCCCCACATAGTGTGTCAGAAAGACATCCTGAATCCCACATGTAACTCTTAAATAAGGTATTGTTACAATTGTTGAGTAAATATTATATCTGGACTCTGGATTATATGGATTAAGGTGTAAATTAATTTCCAATTAGAAGTAAACTAGCTGAATGGCCAGTGCGATTTGTGCGGCAAGAATTGATATAGTTTTGTTATAGTTATGCTATAACATAATAAATCTTGATATTATCAATATGAAGATTCCCAAAATATTTTGTGTATTATTTTTCTGAAACTCAATGTGCATCAAAATCACAACAACAAAAGCTAAATAAAAGAGGCTTGTTGAGCCAACGCAAACAAAATATTAAGAATCATCACCTTCATATAGTTGATGAGCTACAGTCATAAGACATTTACTCATTTGTATGATAAACCAATTGTTCTGGACTAATTGCTTTATTTTATCAATAGTACAAGGTATTCTAAGATTACATTAGCATTGGCAAGTTCCTTCTTTTTGAGTTTGCTCTGTCAGAAGATAGAATCAGTTTAAACACTCGAGCATTGTCCAGACAGAAAAGAGCCTGGTAATTGGTATTCTGTAAAAGCAGCTAATAACTATAGGAAATCACCCAAACATAATTTTCATAAATATCATGGATTGGCCTCATGAAAATTAAACAAACAGCACAGAAATGGATGTACAATAAGAACAGAACTAACCTGTAAAGTTCTTGCCAAAGCCTCATCTTCCATAATCTATCGATTCCTTTTGGCAGCTATGCTATCTTCCTCGTTGTGCCTCTTCCCCTTCTTTAAGTCACTTGAATCCATCAATGTGGAACTTTTATGTTCATCACCCATATTCACATTCTTCACGAAATAATCGCCAGGAATCAGCTCCAGGACATTATCATGCGCAATCTTGGCTCTCCCTTGAGCACAAACCTTCCTCCTCTGCCCCTCTGATCGGAAAACAATAGGATTTGGTCCTTCCTGCAAATCCATCAATATTGAACTACGACAACCTATTTTCAGAATCAAACGCCATTGAAACACAATCACATAGCGCCATCAAGTGATCCCCGTGTCTTATCACTCACCACAACAACTTCAACGGAGCCATCAGCCGAGGCGTGCAGGCTTAAATGCTTGCGGCTGACTCTCTTGTCAACAACCACCAAATGATTCCTCCCGACAACATTAGACCCCTCAAAGATGGGAATGCTTAACACAGAGCCATTCGATGATCCAGTGTTGTCCTTAACAAGGGGAACAAGAGTGCCAACCCTTACCTACAAAACCAACACACCACATATCACTTGAGCAAAAATGCACGCATTAACCATGCGACATGAGCAATTAGAATCAATCCGACCCCAAAATTTTCCAATTTTTGCGCCGCCAATGCCTATAATAATCCTAACCAAGAGATCACTTGCTGCATTAGAGCGATTCGAACAGGTTCCAATCACAAATACAATCAAAACAACTGCCCAGAAAAATTCGCACACACAACAAAAGAGAGGAGGTTAAAGAGATGACTTACTCGAGAGGAAGACGACATGAGAGAGGTTTGGGAGGAGATTTGGACTCCAAAGTCGGCGAAGCCAGGATGAAAATGGAGGGTGGGCTCAAAACTTCAAAGGACTAAGGTAGATTGACACAAATATAGTATTTTACTCTTGTGCAATTCAAATTCATATATAAATAGAAGAGAAACAAAACAAAAAGAGAGAGAAATAAAAGCTCACTATCTCATTGGCGCTCTGTCGGCCGCATCCACTCCATTGTCGATAAGTCTGGGAGAGGCTCAATTTTATCTGCAGTATCACGAATAGAGAACAGGATAACTCAAAGTGCACGGATCGTCCTCATATCTAAACTCAACAAAGTAACAGGGAAAGTCTACTACGTGAACAATTTAGCTGAGGCAACATTGTTGGAATCTGGTGCTGGTTGTTAGGAAAGTGCAAGAGTGGTTGAACTGTTTGTTGATTAATTCAGGAGCAAGCAATACAATGCATATATATAGGCAAGGATGTCTAGGGTTTGGCTAATAGAAGTATGGGCCAACCACGAGGATCTGGGCTATACTTAAAGCTAATCAACCACAAGAAACACATATGGGCCTAAAGCCAAGAGCCCAATATAGTATGTCTAACACCCCATGATCAAGCGTCCACACCCCGGACGTTGAGACTGGACCGAAACTCATTGAAGATCGAAGACGGAAGACCCTTGGTGAAGATGTCGGCATATTGGGAAGAGGTAGGAACATGCAGGACGCGAAAATCACCAAGGGCCACTTTCTCCCGAACGAAGTGAAGGTCAATCTCAATGTGCTTGGTGCGCTGATGCTGGACGGGGTTGGAGGACATATAGATCGAGCGATGTTGTCGCGAAGACACCGGGGTAGTCTGGCGAGGTGGAGTGTGCGGCTCAACGAAGTTGCGTAACCAGAGGCCTCGGCAGCGGCATTGGCCACACCGCGGTACTCGGCCTCTACTGGAGCGGGACAACGTGTTCGACGCTTGGAGGACCGGGAGACTGGTTATCTCCAAGGAACACGGCATAACCCGGGGACTTGCGCGTGTCGGACAACCCGCCCGATCGGCATCGAGTAAACCACGAGCGGCATCGTGAAGAAGGCGAAGAAAGAGCCCCAGTGAAGAGTGCCACGAATACCAAGAATCCGCTGAGGGCGGCAAGATGGGGCTCGCGAGGATCATGCATATGGAGGCACACTGTTGAGCTGCGTGGCGATGTCGGCTGGTGAAGGTGAGTCTTGTAGGGCCCCGCTAAAGCGCGAAAATCGGGATCGCCGCAGAATACCATCTGCGGTGACACCTTGGGATTGGTGTCGGCGGGGTGGTGCATGGTTTGCAATCCGCCATGCTGCGCGCTCAGGATGTCCGGCATATCTCGACGCTGTGAGAAGACCACCGCGACATACGCACATGAATCCCAAAAGTGATGAAGCTCACCGAGATCCTTCATAGAGAACTCATCTTTGCAGCGATGATGATGCGCGGAGAAGACCGGGAGGCGGTGAGGCGATGTCATCAACATAGAGGAGCGGTAGACAGTCTGAGCCGCGGTGGTAGACAAGCGGTGATGTGTCGATCTTAGCCTCAAGAAACCCAAGGGAGAGCAGATAGAGGCAAACCGGTTGTACCATGCACGAGGGCCGCTGAGACCATAGAGTGATTTGTTGTTGGCAGACAAACTCGGATGAGTGGAATCTCGAATCCGGATGGTCTGTGAGCAATAGGCATCTCGGACAAAATCCGTGAAGAAAGGCGTTCTTCACATCTAGGCGATGAATCGCCTTTATGCGGAAAGAGCAAGAGCCGCGATCGCCCGCACTGTTGTCGGCTTCACAAGCTGGACTAAAGGTCTCGGCGTAATCAATTCCGGGCATCGTGTGAAGCCACGCACGACCAATGAGCTTTGTACCGCTCGAGAGAACCATCGGCGTGGAGTTTGTGCTTGAAGATCCATTTGCGAAGCGACATTCGCCTTGGCGGGCGTGGAACCAAGTCCGGTATGGTTACGCAAGAGAGCGGTGTGCTCGTCCTCCATAGCCGCCGCCAATTGGGGTCGGCAAGAGGCGGTGCGACGCGTCAGGCACAGCGGCGATGGCGCGGCGTGGTAGAAGCAGAAACCGGCGGACTTAGCGCGCGTCGTCATTAGGTCTTTGGTTCCGCGACGGAGACACCGCACGGCACCGTGAGGCGGCATCGAGGAGGGTGCGCGCGCGGGAGGAAGGTGCCGGTGGAGCGCGTCGGGTGTAGGCGTGGCGAAGCCGTGGTCGGCGTGATCCGTGGCGAGGAGGAGGTCGGTGGTCGCACGAGGCGTGCGGCGCCGGAGGTGGAAGTGCCGCGCGACGCATTGACCTCCATTGTCATGCGTGGCGGGCGGTGGCGCGATATCCTCGGCGGTGTCCGGGCGCGCGCGTGGCACGCGCGCGAGGCGTCAAGACGCACGGACCCATGCGCACGGGAGGACTGCGAGCAAAGGGGTGGGCGGCGGGCCTATAGGCACCGCGACCGGATTAGTGTAGTCATCCGAAAAGCAAAATCGGTAGTGGAAGGAGTGGAAGGAAGAGTGGCAAAGGAAACGACGTTTCATCAAAGATGACATGGCGAGAGGTAGACCCGATTGGAGACCATGTCAAGACATCGATATCCCTTATGATGGGTGGAGTATCAGGAAGGTACACAAGGCGAACGAGGAGCGAGTTTGTGGGCGGCTGTGGCAGTAAGATTTGGGTAGCATTTGCACCCAAAGACGCGAAGATGCTCATAAGATGGTGGAGAGCCAAAAGAGCTTGATGTGGGGTGGAGAATTGAAGCGTCTTGGTGGGGAGGATGTTGAGGAGATAAGTGGCGGTGGCCAAGGCCTCAACCCAATAGGATGGCGGCATGGACGCCTGAAACAACAGCGGCGAATGACATTGTTAGTAGAACGAATGATGCGCTCAGCTTTACCATTCTGTTGGGAGGTGTAGGGACAGGACATGCGTAGGTGGGCACCATGAGTGAGGAAGAACGTGCGGGCGCTGGAGTTGTCAAACTCGCGGCCATTGTCGCATGAAGCGCCTTATCATCGTGCCGGCGAGTGGACACAAAAGAGAAGAAGTTAGCAAGTGTCATGAATGTGTCAGATTTGAGACGAAGGGGGAACGTCCAAAGATGATGCGAACAATCATCAAGAATGACCAAATAATACTTGTAACCCGAAACACTTTCAACAGGAGATGTCCAAAGGTCACAGTGTATTAGATCAAAGTTGCGAGAAGCACGAGATGCTGACATAGGGAAAAGGAGGCGAACATGGCGACCAGGTTGGCAAGCATGACACATAGAAGGACCTATGTTTTATTACATGAAGGAAGAAGCTGCAGAGCACGCTAACTTAGACAAAACTTCATGGCCAGGGTGACCAAGCGGCGATGCCAAAGAGGAGCGGAGGACTCGGCGAGAGGACTTGGCGATGGAAGGTGCGAGAGGGTAGAGCGGTCGGAGCTATCGCTTTGATGATCACGTTCGAGACCGAAGATCCTTCACAGAACAACGGTGGGGTCAAACTCAACAGAGCGGTCATTGTCGGATGTAAAGCGCGAGCGTAAATGAGATTCTTAATCGGTTTAGGGAGACAAGGACGTTATTGAGGCGAAGAGAGCCATGAAGGTTGGCTGTCCCGATGAGTTGTGACGGGAAGGAGGAGCCATTACCGACAACAATAGAGGAAGGAGCGAGTGCAGAGGAGGATTGAGAGAGGATACGGTCGGAGGCCATGTGAGAGGTAGCCCGAGTCGAAGTACCACTCGGTGGTGAGGAGGATGCGAGTCATGGTGGAGAAAGCGCGCTAAGGTCGTTACGATCCCACGCAGCGAGCCACTAGGAGCGGCAAAGAGACCGTGAGTCCGCCAACGGAACGCTGTTGAAACCCGTCGATCCTGCGCAGTTGTCCGTGGAAGCTGCAGGTGGCCGTGGAGGCTTGCTTGCTGCCGAGAAGACACGTGAATTGGCCGTGAGCATCGGGAAGAGTCCACGGATTAGGCACAGGCGGCGGCAAGCAAGGCTTGGGGCCGCGCGCGCCGAGGAAGAGAGGATCGATGAAGCGCCCTTGGCGCAGAGGAGGCGAGGGTGGCGGGACGGGCCACATCCGATGGTCCCGGTCCACGGGTTGTAGAAGCTGGGCGGCCGCCCTGCCCGAGCCACAGGAGGAAGAGGAGCTCTGGGCGGCTTGGCGGAGCGCTTGCCGCGCCGTCCGCGGAGTGGGAGGAGCCACCGCTACCTCCGCCTGACTTTGTTTCCCATTGGTACCACCGCCGGGCTGCTTGTGCGTTGAGGAAGATGGGCGCGGTTGGCGGGTGGCGCAGGTGTTGGCGCCGGAGTGGCGAGCGGTGGCGGGAGAGGACTTGCGATTGGCCAAGTTGAGTTCCTCCAAGAGCGAGTCGCACGCGCCTCAAGAAAGGAAAGAGCAGCGGCTCCGTTGAAGATGAAGGCCAATGGTCGAGAACTTTCGTTGAGGCCACGGATGATGTTGAGGACGAGTACGATCGGCGACCACCTCCCGAGATCGGCAGAGCGTCGCCATAGACTTGAAGCGGCGGCGTGAGTCGGCGATGGGAGCTCCCTGGGCGAAGTTCCCGAACTTCGGCGTCGAGGTAGAGGCGCGTGACTCGCTGCTGCCGAGGCGAGTTTCGACGGCAAGCCGTAGTGCGCGCGGTGGCTCGGCGTTCGGGGCGATCTCGGCGAGGTCGGTGGAGAGAGTCTTAGGAGCGGGACTTGGCGACACGATCCATGCGGAGCGGTCGGGAGGGTTGGATGGTGATCGTCGGCGAGCACGTGGTCCTCGAGGAGAACTTCCGAGGCGAGGAGGAAGAGCTCGCGCCATCGGGAGTAATGGCGGAGTTGAGCTCGAGGACCGGAGGAACCAAGGAGCGGATGTTTTGAACACCGACCGCTGGGCATGGATGTTGGCGATGGCGGCCGTGGAGAAGAAGAGCATCATGGAGAGGAAGAGGTGTTTCGTCCTCGAACTCTGCATCGGCGGCGTCTCGGTGGTGGCGGCGCGCTCGCGGCGCGGCGCTAAGCGGCCGGCGCTCGCGTTGGCGGGCGAGCTTCGGCGTCGGCGGCATCTCGATGGCGGGCTGCGCGCGCCATGGCGCGCGCAAGCGGCGCTTCGCGTTGGCGCGCGCGGCGACGTGGCGTGGCGGCGGCGGCCTCGCGCTCGGCCTCTCGGCCGCGCAAGAAGCGGCGGCGAGATTTTGCGGCGGCGGCGAGGCGCGCCATCTCTCTCTGTCTGGCGGCGGCTTCTTGACCACGGCGATGGCCTGCGGAGAGAGTCGGCGGCGGGGAAGAGGTGAGCGGCGGCGTAGTTCACCCGACATGGCACCGGAAAGCAGAGGAGACGGGAAAGCAGAGGATTTAGGGTTTGCGGTGGAAAGAGCAAAGCGCGCTCGATACCATGTTGGAATCTGGTCTTTGGTTGTTAGGAAAGTGCAAGAGTGGTTGAACTGTTTGTTGATTAATTCAGGAGCAAGCAATACAATGCATATATATAGGCAAGGATGTCTAGGGTTTGGCTAATAGAAGTATGGGCCAACCCTGAGGGATCCTGGGCTATACTTAGAAGCTAATCAACCACAGTAAACACATATGGGCCTAAAGCCAAGAGCCCAATATAGTATGTCTAACAAACATAAATGATTTCCTTCTATTCACCTATAGTCATCAAAATTTGACACAGAAAGCATGCAAATATTCTGATTATTCTAAGCAATCATGGATAGCACATGGATCAGAACGAAACCATGAGAGCTTTGAGGAACCTGTAATCAATAGCATTAAAAACAAACTCCCTACACCTAAGCATAGTACATCATACGAGTTTATTCAGTTTGTTCCAGCTTATTCCAAGCAACTTTAAAGTCCTTTAGCACAACCTAAGCAACAAAAAGTGCTACCACACTCCCAGCTGTAAATAAACTTAAGATGCCCACTTGGCTTCAATCCATGCTTCTCATTTCACTTCATGACATCCACTGGGAAACTACTACACCCGAAACCGACATAAACAACAAGAATATGAGTAAACTTGAAATATGAAGCCAAAACAATCATAACACCTCGACCGTTTAGACTTTATTCTTTCTCTGACCCGTTCCATTGGCGCACTACTATCCCATCACACATAGCACTGAACTGCGGCCTCCCTAGTCCTAGTTGACTTCCTGAGTTAGTTCAGTTCCCTCTCAATTTGACTTAAATCACAGCTCTAAATCCCACGACTCTAAAATCAGCAACCTTTACACTCATCTCCACTTAACCAATGTTGACACCACAAATCCACTCCAAGACACCCGCAATCTATGGAAAATAACTACTGATATTTGCACAATTCGCAACGATCACATCAGAATTCAGAAAAGAGCATTACCCTCGTCGAGCGCGAGCACGGGGAAGTCAATCCACGCCTCGGGCCGCGCCGCAAGGGCGCGCACTGCTCCCATGACATCATCTGCGACACTAGCAGCAGTGGGCGGCGGGGAAGCAGGCAGGGACGAAGTCTGCGGACAATCCGCGGAGGCGGGGAGTTGCAGGTGCTGCGGGTGGTCGGGGAAGGCCCGGAGGGAGAAGCCGCCGCGGAGGGAGCCGCTGATCTTGGCGAGGTCGGCGCGGAGGAAGTGGGAGGGCGGCGTGGCGGGGCGCAGGGAGGGGGAGCGGCGGCGGCGGCGGGTGGGGGTCGCGGGCGGGGAGCCGGGGAGTCGGTGTGCGCGGGGCCGAGCAGCGGGTGGAGGAAGCAGGCGATGTCGAGCAGGTGGCGCCCCAGCTCCGACAGGTCGACGCGAACGCCGCGCAGCCCGCGCGCCATCCGCCCGCCGCTCCTCTAGGTTCCTTCCGGCTCGGCTCGACACGCCGCGGGGAGGTGAGGCTCGAGCCTTACTAAGCCTCTCCGCTGGCTTCGCCAACCCTACACCTCTAAATGAATCCTAAACCCTAGCTTAACGACATGAGGAAGAAAGCTCATGCGGTGAAGGAATGGGGGAGGAAGACGAAGGCTGCAGCCCGCAGGCGGCGCCGTTTCCTTATTATTTTCGATCTGCGCCCTGGATACTATGTTTATGACATGTAGCTCCCTTGCAAGTCACATGAAAGTGAAACACTTGCGAACAAAACAATCCAAGGATATATACGTAATTACGCTTGCTTCCAAGGATAAATTATACTCTCTTGCATTCTTAGCCGTGCTTTGGAACCGGAAGGTCGCAGCAGGCTGCAAATTATCGCTTGGAACTGGAGGGCGAGAAGGTACGTACCCACCTGGACGAACTCTCTCCTTTCCCCTGTCGTTTATAGTTTACTGGTTCTCAGGATGTTTCCGTGATTATGCCTTGCCTAGATCATGATTTGTTCCGGTTTCTTTGGTCTTAGGAGCCAACCGATGATTTTTTTTTTTGGCTTGATTGGAACTAAAAGTAGGCTGCAGTGATTAATTTATTCCATAGTAGATTACCTTGATTTAGGATTGTTGGACGGATGTCTCAGAGACTCCGCTTAAGCAGTCAATAGGCAAGCAAGAATTGGGGGAATTCGTTCTAGTATTAAGCTTGAGGACCTAGGTTTCGGCATGTTTTTGTTTTAAGAGTCCTTTCACATCTAATTAGATAGAGGTAGCCTCACTCGTGTCAAGCACATCATACGTTGATTATGGCTGGGAATTCAGAGAGATCAGGGTGCTTTGTAAAAGGAAAAGAAAAATTACAAACTCGGAATTGGCTTTTAGGGAATGCAGTTTATCCTTATTTATGAAGCTCAGCTCAGCTACCACTGTATTTGGAAGCCATATGATTGATTTTCTAATCTTTTTCTGTAAATGAACTTTTGATCTGTTGAATCTTCTATCCAATGTTGAGGTTAATCTAAAACGAGGGATATTTGACTCTGAATTATGACATGGAACGACCGGCCTAGGGATTTTTTTTTTGTTGCAACCGCAAGACTTTGTTAAGCTCTATTTCACGTAATACTGATTTGGCTAGCGAAGGGTTAGGCATGGAGGGAGACAACAACATCCCTAGTTTCCCTTGATTGAGCGAGAGGAAGGAGGGCAGTATAATTATTTAGGGAACCCGTCAGTTTTCGTATGTGACATTTTAAAAAAAGATTATCTAGTCTTAATGAATCATTTGTATTTTCTTCATTTGATGTGCCACAAAATTTAGGTGATATTTTGGCGATTTTCAGTTTTCCTTCTTTTAATTTACAGCATTATTTGGAATTAGGATTTTTTGCCTATTTTTCTTAAGCATGTATTGATTGAATTTCTTATTGTGCAACATTTATTTTTGTTTATGAAGCAGGTTTGTTGGAATTACATTTTTTTGGGAAACTTTCTATTGATAAACCCAATTAGGTTTTTGTTCGTATCATGGATCAGCAACCAAAAGATGACGTTGATTTTCTTGAACCATCGGTACTCTTGGATGAGACACATTATCAAGAGGGTTTCAAAAATGGTTACCATGATGGCTTGCAATCTGGAAAGGAAGAGGGAAGGCAGGTTGGTTTAAAGATGGGTTTCCAGGTAGGTGAGGAGCTGGGTTTCTATCAGGGTTGTCTGGATCTGTGGATGTCAGTGACTCGCATTGATCAAGATGCATTCTCAGCTCGGGTCAGGAAGAACATTGAGCAACTAGCTGCATTGGTGAACAGCTACCCTTTGTCTGATCCGGAGAATGAGCATGTTCAAGACATGATGGCGAAGATAAGGCTGAAATTCAGGGTTATCACGGCAAGCTTAGGAGCAAAATTGGAGTATGAAGGCCGCCCCACATCATCAAAGCAGGACGTTGAGGATCTGTAATTTGTTTAGCATTACATATATCAAATGCGACATACCATGTTGAAACTAATTTTTGGTATCCATACATATTTGTTGTTGAAACCCCCTTTAGATTAATGATGTACTGTTCTGAATTATGTTGCTATTTGCTGAAGATCTGGCAATGAATTAATGTTGCTACCGTGATAACTGAGGAAACCTGCCTTTGGCCCTATTTGGGCAGCTGTAGCTTTTCTGAAAAACTGTTTTTGGCTTTCTGAGTTGAAAGATTTTGGCTTTCTGAGTTGAAAGAGGTTGTAGCTTTTCCTGAGAGGCCGTTTAGCAACTTGGCTTTTTGTTAGGTTGGCTGGCTGCTGCGGCTGTGAATAAATGATGAAATGTTTGAAATACTCTTGAGGGTTTTGAAGGCTTGTTTGTGTACTGATCTATCGTAAATATTGAAGTAGTTTTTTATTCTTTTTGCAGAAATATTCATTAAACGAGGGGGTGATCGGTTGGGCTTTAGTTTTTAGCTTCCGACTTATTTTTCACTATTCATAAATTTTGTCTTTTTCTGAACTTTTGGCTTTTTGTTGAGTTTTTTTGCCGGTTCTTTTTTTCCCGTATTTGTTTGTATTATATGTAATGGGCTAACATATTTTTTATATTTTTTTGATTTTTTAAAATTTAATTATGTTAAATAAGCCTCTGTCAGTTACAGTGTTTTTTCAGCCAGCTACAGTGCTTTTCAGCCATAAGCCACAAAAATAAGCCCAAATGATCACCACTTTTTAAGTTATCTACAATTGAGCAAGATTTCACAACATAAAAAATCACATGTAGAAGGTGAAATGCACATTTTATTTATGCAAATCAGTATGGGGGGCAAAAGGTGCAATGTCCACTATCACATAGCAAAACACATTCCTACTCTCTAATTTTTTGATGGAACATTCCTACTCTCTATTAGCTATCAAAGAGTCAGCAATAAAATCACGAAGAGCACATATGTCCCCATCATCCACTGATCATCTTCAGCCTCAATTGTTCCGTCCACAACATTCCAATATAGACCGGTAGCTGCATGCTTCAAGTGTAACTTTGCATCTCTCCCTGATTGGACATCATTTGCTACACAATTGCTACAGATATCTTGCATATTCCTCCATACAGAACTGAGACTTTGCATCTAATGGCCAAAAACAAGTTTATCGGAAAAAGTCCTGTAGAATGGCATTAACATCTTTCCTTTTTTGACTTGATGATAATGGAGAGGCGGCGGCAGGAAGCTTGAGCAGATGGGGGAGTTTTTGGCACATATGGCACTATTTGAAATCATATTCACAAAAATGTCAGTATGCGTGTGGTGTTAGCAAAAATATCATTTCTGCCGTCCGATGGCCGGATAGTAGCGCCGTAGAGCTGACACATGGCCAGTGCCACCAGGCGGCAGGTGTCGCCGCCCCGCCCACCACGCGGCCACAGATGTAACATCCCAAATTTTGGAATGTTCGAAAAATTGTGAAGAAATTAAAATTCTATTTGCATCTTATTAGCATTTGACATTTTTTGCCGAAACCTTATTTGGATTTTCCCAAGTTTTGTGTTGAGCAAATAATAACTGGAGTTAATTCTCGAGCACACAATAAGTAATCATGACAATAAAGGATACCAAATAATTTAAATGTGAGTTCAATCTCTAAAAACTTAAATTCAATTTAATTAATTAGAGCAAAGCTTTATTTAAAGATTAGAGAAAAGAAAATAATTAAAATCAAGCATTTATTCAAGTTTAGCTCAACCATCATACAAAAGGAGAGTATGACCTAAGAATTTAAATAAAGAATTGGTGAGTTCAATCATGAGGACTTAATTTGAATTTAAGTTATGAAATGGACAAAAATGCAAACTGAGATATATATATATATATATATATATATATATATATATATATATATATATATATATATATATATATATATATATATATATATATATATATATATATATATATATATATATATATATATATATATATATATATATATATATATATATATATATATATATATATATATATATATATATATATATAGATAGTGTTTCATGCACCATGGTGCCTAGGCACTATATCAATACAGTTGATTTGCTTTGAGATTATAGCGTTTGATGTGGGTATCTTCATATACCCATAAAAAGTATATTTGAGATGTCAAACTCAGAAAAATTAAATTCAACTTCAGTTTAATTAGTTTGAACTATTTTTATGGTATATACTCACTTTGTAGTCGCATTGAACTCAAAAGTAGTTCAAACTAGTTTGAACTGAGTTCAAAACTTACTTACCATAAATATATCAAGGGTATAAAACATTTCCATACCCAAACTCAAAATTATCAATCATACACGTGTATCGGACGGTTCTTGATGTTGGTGCCTAGGCACCAAGGTGCCTTACGTAATTTTCCTATATATATATATATATATATATATATATATATATATATATATATATATATATATATATATATATATATATATATATATATATATATATATGAAAATTACATAAGGCACCTGGATGCCTAGGCACCCACATCAAGAACCGTCTGATACACACGTATGATTGATAATTTTTTTGAGTTTGGGTATGGAAATGTTTTATACCCTTGATATATTTATGGTAAGTAAGTTTTGAACTCAGTTCAAACTAGCTTGAACTACTTTTGAGTTCAATGCGGCTACAGTGAGTATATACCATAAAAATAGTTCAAACTAATTAAACTAAAGTTGAATTTAATTTATTTCGGAGTTTGACATCTCAAATATACTTTTTTATGGGTATATGAAGATACCCACATCAAACGTTGCGAATCTCAAAGCAAATCAACGGGTATTGATATGGGTGCCTAAGCACCAAGGTGCATGAAACAGTCGTCCTATATATATATCCAAAAGTATAGCAAGAGATATCAGAAACTCATACTTAAGTAATTGAACTAGGATTCGCATTTTAAATATGATGCAAAACTTGATAAACCCTAATGTAAACTTGAAATCAAATTAAAAATCCAGATTTTAAAAGGTGCCAAGCCCTTCCTTTACTTTTCTCACTTTTTCTCATCTCCCCTCTCTCTTCCACACAGGCCCCGCACTCCTACCCTCTCTCCCCTCTCCCTTTCCCTGCCGCTGGGGTCCCCCTGGCCTCTCTCTTCTCTCCACTTCCCCTTTCTTCCACTACGGCCGAAGCCTCCCTTGCCTCACCAGGCTGTCGCCACAGCCTGCCCCACCGCCGCAGCTCGCCCTCTCACCGAGCCTCGCCTGGACCGCCAGTCGTGTAACATCCTGAAATTTTTGAAATCTAAAATATGAATTTCTTGAATGGTTTTGCAATATATTTTATTTGAGTTTGGATTTTTTATGGCATTGTTCTGGAATTTTGTGAGGTTCAAAAAAAATTTAATTAAGAAGCTCAAAAAGAAACAAACATTAGTAATGCCAAAAAGGAAATATGCAAATAATAGAAAAAAACCAAAATTTTAGATTCGAATCTGAAAAGATGATCCAGTATAAGGAGAGAGAAAACTGAGTTAAAATGTGAAATCTTATTTTGAAAATACTGGCATAATAGCAATAAAAAGTGAATGAATAAAATACAAACACATATGCATATATGTGTATATATATGTGTGTGTGTGTATACAAAATTGTGTAAGAAAGAGTTTAACCAGATAAGAAATAAACATATATATATATATATATACGTATACATATACATACAACCTAAATAATAATAGTACTGGAAACACTCATTCAATAGTTTAAAAAGAAATTGAAGTTTAAATTTCGAATGTCATACCAAAAAAATTAGTAAATATAAATAGCAAACTAAAACTTAAGTTAGAAAATAGAAATCCAAATTCAAGCATCAAAACTTCAAAAACTGCAAATGCTACTCATTCTCCTCTTCTTTATTTTTCTCTCAATTACAGGTGGGGCCCAAACCCCTTTTTCCCTCTTCCCTCTCCCTTTCTTTCCTCTCACTGCCTGTGGGCCTTGCTCCCTACCGATCTCCTCCTCCTCTGCGCCACACCCTTCTTTATTTCCCCTTTTTCTTCCTTCTTATCCTCCCAGAGCGCCGCGCCTACTTCTTTTCTTTCTTTCACCTCCTCCTTCCTGCGGCTGAGCTAGCTCCACGCCTCCCGGCCTCATCACGCGCGCGGCGCCATCATCACGTTAGATCTCCCGTGATCTCCCTTCTCTGCGCCGTCTCTCTGACAATCGCCGCGTCGCCAGGCTCCTCCTGTCGGGTCCCCTCCGCGCACCGAGCCACGCGCCCGGTCTTTGCCCGGCAGCTCCTCCCTCCGCCGCCCGGTCCTAGCGCCCACACCCGGCTCCTTCCCCCGAGCGCGCACGCCTTTAAGGAGCCCGAGCTGCCTTCTTTCGTTGCTCCCCGTGCCGCCCTTCCCTTTTCCCCCACCCTTTTCCTCTCTGCCGGCGGCGCCGCCGCCATCCCCAGCGCCGCCTCTCCCTCGGTCGATTTCCGGTCGATTTCAAGCGGTGAGAGCGGTGTCCCAGCACTCCGAAGCCATCCCAATTGCCGGCCAACACCCTCGCCGTCCGTACTTCCCCGGCGCCGTGCGCATGGCCGCGCCGCCGTGGGCTCTCGTCGCCGGCCAGCCTGGGACCTCCTCCGGCCCAGCAAACGGCTTGGTACGCATCTCTTGATCCGTCTTTAACTTGTGCTGCTACCTTTTCCCTTCTTCCTTCACTCCAGCGCCGGCGCCATGTTCGGCCTCCAACCCTGGCCACTTTCGCCGCCGCCTTGGCCAAGTTCGCCGCCTTAATTGGCTCCCCCTCTCCTCACTCCTTCCATTTCACTCTGTGACAATGGCTCTCCGGTCCTCCTTGCCGGCGGCGGCTCACCCCGGCTAGCACCGCCGTCTCCCGCGCTCAGCCTTCCTCCTCTGTTCCTTCCCCTCTTCTCCTGTGTGGCCGAGAGCAAGGCAGCCTCCTCCTCCCCACTTGTCTCTCTTCTCTCAATGTCATGTGGGCCCAAGGGCACTCAAGGTAATTAGAGACAGCCTTTGTTAGCTAGTTAAGGAGATTCAAAAACCAGAATGTAATGGCATATACATATACAAGGTTGTCTATGCAAAACAAGATTTGTGAAGAAAACAAGGAAGGGCTAAACTAGGAAATAATCCATAGGAACTAATAAGTTTAATTAGTATATAAAATAAGGTCACTTAAGGTCTAACACTTGATTGTCTATTTACTATATGAACAACTCATATAGCATAAGTATTTATTTGAGGTTTAGTTAACAATTAAAGGCATTAACAAAAATGTGGTTTAGTGTATAGTCCAAAATTTATAAGAATTCTAATTAAATAAAAGGGGAGATACATCCATAGGAGATACAAAATTTATTAGCATATACAAGAGCTTAACACGTGTGTAATCATGAATTAGTTATTATCATGTATGCATGACTAGTAATAGGATGTAAATGAGATTATTTAAGATTTCCTATAGGATTGATCAACATAAATATGGCTTGAATATTTATTTAAAGACTAATTATTAATTAAAGTCATTAATAAAAGATGACTTGGTTAAATATTCAAATGTAAATTAAAAGATATCCAAGTTAAAGTTAAGGGAATAAATTGGATATTATGTTTGACTATAAAAACAAGACTTTAAATTAAAAATTACCCTTGATTGTAATTAAAATATACGTCCTAACATTGAAATACCGCCATTAAGAAAATCTCAAGTAGTAAATTTAATTAAATAACAATATTGAAATATAACCCTGTATAGCAAGCTTGACCTCAAGTAAATAAGGGCGTGATCACGATTAAATTATGCCAAGCGCTAAGTAAAAGGATAAAGATGTTGATGTCACAAAGACTCTAATTAAAAGGCCATATTAGTGGTATCACCATTAGTGTATAGTAGTAGAATATAATAGTTGTGGGTCATTAGTAATTAAAAATAATCTCGCTAAAATGTAACCTGAAGTCCAATGATACCAGGCATAGCTAGGAGTGGTATTTTTATCTGGGTTATATTTAAAACCTAGAATAGTTCAGTGGTCACCCTAGAATAACTCAATGGTCGCGGGGCAATGGAAAATAGAAATCAGCTAGTGTTAAGCATTTAAATAACAGTGACTAAATAACCAGTTCCAGGTGATAATAAATTAGAGTGTTAATCATTTAATTAATAAATTGGTTATTTGACAGTGAAATTCACATAAAATATCACTGTGTGAAATGCCACAAACACAAACTCTGAGATTAATTCAATAAGTTAAATCGATGTACACCATGAGCGAAATTCATAACCTAATTCTTAAAAGATTGAGATATTGCTTTCTATCATTGGCTATGCCAAGCCATCTCCGGGTTCTAAACAGGATATTCTCGTAAATACTCCTTTATCATGAACCTTCCTTAACATCCATCTCGTCGAATCTCCTTGTTATCTGCCTCAAATCACCCAAATCACCCATTAACCCATAATAAAGCTAAATTGAGTTATTTGGACTTATTTAGACTTTTGAGTTATTTGCATTTATTTGGATTCAGTTGCTTAGCACGTAATTAGAAATTGGAAGTCGTGAAGATTCACTGGATCAAGTGAGATCAAGATCGAGGTGAAGAAAAAGACCAAAAGCCCAAGACCATCAAGTGAGAAAGCTTTGAGTGAGCTCAGGACCGTGGTAAACTGCGCAAGGCAAGTCAATACTTTGATCATGTTGAACCTACATTTTCTGCAAATTATTTTTGTTTAAATTATCAAATTGCATGCTGTTATTTTATGCGCAAATGTATGTTCGATTTCAAGATGCTAGTTATATACCCATTAATGGACTTGTTACTATTACTCTCCTTTGAAACCCTTGAATATATGAGCCTTGTCACCTTAGCGAAAATTATAATGCTAGAACTTTCAAAAATAAGTCTACGGTTATACGCCATACTTAGTAATGCTTAGATATTCGAGGGCACCGAGAATGCCCCAAAACATCACTTTCAACTATGAGAAACTGGTTTGGAGAGTCATGGTGGTAATGACTGGTATATGTTGGTATGATTATTTTATGATCCCAAAAATCCCAATTTCCTTAAATATCTAGGCGGATGGTCCAAGGGTGTGTGAGTGGTGTAGTGGAAGCACAAAGTGGCTAGTGGGAGAACCGCCTAGGTAACCCTAAGGACCAAATCTCATGATGATTTCCCAGTGTACAACAGTACAACCACAAGCTGGCAAAATGTAGGTAGAGTTAACTAATTTGTGTTGCTCTAAGGTGGTTATGTGAAGGTATGACCACGAGCAAAGGGATGGATGGTCTCATCCCCGCCTTTGCCTGTGATGGCTCACGAGAGACCCTTCTCGAGGGATGTACACATCCTACGGAAGATAGACCTTAGCAGGCATAATCATAGTAGGACTATGCATTGTAACAATCATGTGATAGTCTACTCAACCGCATAGCTAAGGAATCATGTGGGACAACAAGCAGATTTATTTCTAGTGGGTAAAGTATGCAAACTCTGCAGAGCCAAAAATTATTCGAATAGCCGTACCCACGGTCAAGGGCGAACATGAGAACTTAACTAGATATAGTTCTATTTCAAAAACTTTGTGGGCGGAATTGGTAAAGTGAAGGGCAGAGAAAGGCCCTAATTTGTGTTGCCCTGGGTGTCGCCCCAGTAATAAGGTAAGCGGTTATAACATTGAAGGATTAAGCATATGGTGCAGAGGCCATGTAACGGTGGATGGAATCTAGATCGCTATTACTATTGCATTCTTACACACATTATATTTTAGTGCAAATTGCTAGGTTTTAGAAAAAATTTATGTATCATATTTCAAATGCAATTTATGGCAAATAAAATAGATCGAGCCTTCCCTTGATAAGCCATGCATGTTATCTATTTGCATCCTGTGTATTGGCTCATGGAGCACGGTAGTTTGTGCTCACCCTCGCTCTTACAACTAATCCAGAATCAGGATTCAAGTCGCTACGCTTCGGCAATACAACTGGACATGATGACGAAGATGATGAGTTATCAAGAACTAGGTCACGAACCTCCAATTGGTTACCTGTGGGCATGTCCTGAGGGTCCCACCTGTGTGATTCGTTTCTGCTGCTGCATTCTATTGATTCCGGCCTAATCGGCCCATGAGTAAGTATATTATTATATTTACACTTCCATATGATATGAATTTTGATATTCAGTACTGTATCTGTGAGCACTACCTACTAATCCAGGGAATAGTGCGGTGGAATCACGGAGGATTCTAGATGGATAATAAATAGAGTTATAAGTAAAGCAGATAGATGTATGTGGTGAACCCACAAAAGCACTAGTGGATTTCAAGTCGATCATCGGAGGAAAACGATAGTGTGAATTTTGGAAGAATAAAAAAAAATTGGTGGAGCCTAAATAAATAGATCGACTAGATAGATGAAATAACTGATTTTTGGGGAAATAGGAAGTGTGAAAATAATTAATGGATTGCAACACTGATAAATTTTATAAATCCTGGGAGATGCTTACAATAATGGAATAGTTGGATATGATCGATTACTAGATGGATCAATTAAAATGTTGAGAATTCGGAGATATGATAACAACTATTGGAATGTAAACTTGATTAATAATATTCCTGGTGGATATTATGCCCGTGAATTAGTTAAAGATAGATAATGGAAAGTAAGGTTGAGTACTGGAAGAGCAAATTATGGTTTTCAAACAATAACAAAAAGGATTGATTTGTTAAAAAGTCTTGATACCGATGATACTGGTGGATTTAAAAATAATAATGTTGGATGAGCATTAGAATTCAGAATTGAAGAGTAGATAGATAACAAATATGAGATTGGATTATTAGGAAGTCATGATACGAAAGATATCGATGGGTTTAAAAATAAAGGATTCTAGATTTTCATTAGAATGAAGAGCGGATTAAATTGGCCATTAAAGAACCTGAGCTTGGATTTATAAAGATGTGGTGGAAATTCAGACTAATATAATAATTTGGTAACCCCGATTCGATTAATAAAATTTTGGATGATGCAATGGAAAAATTATATATTGGTGGATCTAAAGTAAAGGTATTGGATTTTCATTGGATTGTAGAATTGTCAAGTTGACACATAATGGATCTGAGATTGGGATCATACACATAGTGAAATATGATATTCAATTCACAAACTTATGTTGGAAGTTAAGGATTTATGCAAGGGTTAGATAACCAGGGCCGGATTAATGACATGGTGGATGACACAATAGAAAATGTATGAGCGGTGGAACAAATAAATGATGACACTTGCTGTTTGGAGTTTTAGGCCGCAATAATATCGTGATTAAATAAACGACAGAAGATAGCCTAAATGCAATTTGCAAAAGAGGAAATTTTCAAGGCCATTGGATTTTAGGCCCTATGTATAGAAATGATAAGGGGATGAATTAGTCCATGGATCGATAAAATGAATATCAGAAGAGATTAGAGTACCTTGGCAAAAAAATATATTTCAAAACAACTACAAAAAAATAATATATATATATATCTCCATTTTGCCACAAAGTTTCAAAAAAATGATGATAATACAAGAATGAGTACTGATATCCAGCAAATCACCTCCAAATACTTTCTTCTTCCTTCTATTTATTTCAAAAGGAAAATTTTGTTCCCCTTCTCATACCCCTGCTCCAAATTTTAAGGCTAGGAACATCGAAGATGTTCATGAAGGTAAGGTGGTTTCATTTTAAACGAACTATGCGGATGAACCCTATGCCCTGGAGCCTGGTGGCCGGGTGTAAATTCAAGTTCCATTAAATTGGTTTTTATGATAATGGTAAATACAATTGTGAGACTAATATGTTTATTGATTATGGTATTGATTAATCTCATTTGGATGAAAATGTGAAAAAACATAAAAGGTATGCATTTAATATCACATTCTTATCTTATTGCATTTCGCAGATCTGAAATACAGAATGAATTTCACCAAACAAGTCAAACTTGAATATGTGCATATGTTTTCATAATACATTCTTGTATGCACACATTTAGGGGAGTTCACTCTATATTTTGTGATTTCATTAGTATTGATCCATATTCTATTTTCACATATTAAGGATCTTTATTTTGAAATATATCCCTTGAGTATATATAACTTGTGTAGTTCATATATACTCATAATTGTGTTGTTTCTAATTCCTCTATTATGTGTTGATGGTTGGATGCTTAATGACATCCGGATGAGTAAGCTTTTGTTTGAAAGCTTATTCTACAGTATACAATTGTTGTGTACTCGCAACTCAATTTCTATCTCATTATTTATTGAGATTATCATGAATTACCAAAATGATAATATTGTAGAATCTGGTTTATCCATTATGAGTTAATAGTGAAGTTTGGTAAATGATGACAATTGTTTTGTGAACTAACATTTTTCATGAGTTGAATGAATAGGTTAGGCTCCACAAATGAGAAAGCCTTGGGATAACTTCATGTGTTGAAGATCATCAAGTCAAGAAGAAGATGTATCATGAGTTGATGCATGTCAAAAAAGAGATGATCATGTATTGATCATCAAGTCAAGTAAAGACCTATCATGTTTGACGGAGTCAAAGTAAAGGATGCATCATGAGTTGATGTATGTCAAGACTATGACTCAAAAGCAAAGGTATGGTTAGTTAGGGCTAAGAATGTGTTTCTAATATATTACCGGTCTTGGTGTTTTGTTAGATGACTGGATTGCTAGTATATGTTACCGTACTATTAAGAGATATCATGTCTAATAGCTTGAGTCTCATCATGTATTGATAGCTCAACCTCATTTGCTCTAGCTCTCCTTGGTATGAAGCTTGTATTTGCGAATGTGTTTTGCAAATAGTTGAAGCTCATATGTTGAATCATTGTAACATAGGACTATACATTACGAATGTGTTTTGCAAGTATGTGAAGTCTATATTTCCATTCTTTATAGTATGAGACGTACATTTACAAATGTGTTTTGCAAATGGTTGAAACTCATATATATAATCCTTGTGTCATGATTCTAAAAGTATGCAAATATATTTTGTAACTTATTGGGAATCATGGATAATCCTTATGTACATGATACTGTAGTTTGCAAATATGTTTTACAAAATCTGTTGTTATATATACTTCTCAGGGAAATCGGAACTACCATAGTGTATTCTGCGGTACTATCGCTAGTAGGAACTACCAGCGTTGTAATCACGGAACTACCGCATCTGTTGGTGGTCGAAAGACCTATGTGGTTGAGAACCATTGTGGTCAAACCACTATGGTCAAATACCTGTGTGGTCGAAGATCAATGTGGTCAGGAATCTTCATGGTCAATGCTGACGTAGTCGAACCAACGAGGTCGAAGATCGATGTGGTCGATGACATATGTGGTCGAAGATCAACATGGTCTAAGATAGAAGTGGTCGAAACCAACGTGGTTGGAACCGATGTGGTTGAGATCTGTGTGATCGAAACTAATGTGGTCAAGATTTGTGTCATCGAAGACCAGCATGATCGAACCAAGACAGTCGGATCCGATGTAGTCAAGATCTATATGATCGAAGACTAGTGTAGTCGAACCAAGACGGTTGGAACCGACGTGGTCGAGATCTATGTGATCGAAGACCAGCGTTGTTGAATCGATGTGGTCAAACTGACGTAATTGATACAATGTGGTCGCAAATGAATATGGTGGTCGAAGATCTATGTTATCGAAGATTAGCGTAGTCGAAAATTGACATGGTCAATGTGGTCGAGACTTGAGTGGTCGAAACCAATGTGGTCGAAGACCAGCCGCCAGCGTAGTAAGAGATCTGTGTGGTCGATCTAGACAATGTGGTTGAAGACCAGTGTGGTCAGAGACCAGCGTAGTTGAAGACATGTGTGGTTGAACCGGACAATGTGGTCGGAGATCAACATGGCCGGAGATCGGAGTGGTCAAACCATCCAACGTGGTTAGGGACCAGTGTAGTCGACAATCAGTACTTTCGACTAGCCCTGTGTGAGCGATCCGATCGGCTCTGTGTGAGCGGTCCGATCAGCGAGCGGTACTATCAGCTCTGTGTGAGCAGTACTTCCGATTTGCGGAACGTCCGACTTGTGTAGCAGTATGTTTTTTCCAGAGAGACACCTGTGTGGAGTCTTCTCGTCCCGAGGAAATCGGTAGTTCCGCATGAGTGCTGCGGTACTTTCGATGTTCGGTAGTACTAGACCTTGCATGATGGAATTACCAGATTTGCCTGCAATGACTAGTTTTCTGACCGTTGCTGAGGGGAGCGGATGTACCGTTCGTTTGCCTGCGGTACTTCTAAAAATCCTATTTTTCTATCCCAACGGCTAGTTTCAAGATGTAGGGTATATATACCCTTTGTAGCCGGTTGGAGAACAACTTTTGGCACTCCATTTCACTCTCTTGAGCTAATGTGAGGTCATTCTCTCAATTGTGCATGTGTTGCACCCTATGAGCAAGGAGGAAAGCTCTAGATTGTATGTGTTATATCTAGAGGTGGATTGTATATCCACTCGAGCTTGTGCATTCGCTACACGTGGTGAGAGTCAAGGCAAAGTTGTGAAGGTTGAAGCTCACCTACCCAGAGCAGGAAAGAGTTACCACTAATGGATTGAGGTGTTTCGGCTTAATTCGTGGAGCTGGTCCAATTCGTTTGGGCTAACCTCAACGTGGACTAGGGAAGACCGACAAGTCTCTGAACACCACAGTAAAAAGCAACCGTATCAATTGTAGTTTATTTTCTTATGCTTAATTTACATTTAAGCAATTTACTTTCATTGAATTAAATTGATTGCTTGTCTTTCTAGAATTGCAAACATTGACATAGACCTATCTTGTTGGTGCACTTAGGTGAACCCGATTGTTTTAGGCGTTATTTGTACTAAACCTTTTCGTGTTAAGTTTCTGCATTGTTTGCTTGGTTAGCCAAATATAAATTGATAATTAATTGAAGAAGATTTTTTAAACCACCTATTCATCTCCTCTAGTCGGACTCCTCGATCTAACACTAGGCTCCAGGTCATTAGCCCGTGCGATTAGCAAGTTAATTTCATGATTAGGAAATTTATTTGCGCACTGCTTGTAGAATTTTTTAGATGTAGAAAATGATCACAAAAAATACAAAATTTTTGTGGAGCTTTCCGAGGCAGCGTATTTCATTGTGTATTTTGCTTGTATTTTTTCCATTTCAAATTTTACTTGGAAATTCATCTACGTACACACACATACGCACATGCATACACATAATGGCAGTATAATACTATAAATTAAAAATTACAATGAAATAAATAATTACGTAAATACACACATATATATGTGTATGTACATATATATATAATAATATATATGTATGTGCACATATATGTACATCTATATACATGTACATACATATAATTGTAAGACAATACTACACATTAAATATTACAATGAAATAAATAATTACATAAATACACACACATATGTATGTATGTATATACACATATATATATATATATATATATATATATATATATATATATATATATATGTATATATATATTAACATATACATGTATGTACATGTACATATATGTATGTATATGTGTATATATGTATGTGTACATATACACACACATACACATACACATACATATATATACATATGTAACACATACATACATATAATGGTAGTACAGTACTACAAATTAAAAATTACAATGAAATAAATAATTATATATATATATATATATATGTGTGTGTGTGTGTGTGTGCTTGTGTGTTACAGAAGAATTACCTGCGAGACTACAAGAGTGTCTGCAAGATAGCTCGCAATTTATAGCGCAAGCGGGAGCGCAGCGCGCTAATGAAGCACCGATAGTGGCGTGAGTGAGCTATGTGCGAGGGACAGATAGACGTGTTGAATTTCTAAGTAAATTTTGGAATAAAAAAATACGAGCAAAATACACAATGAAGTACGTTGCCTCGGGAAGCTCCACAAAAAATTCATATTTTTTGTGCTCATTTGCTGCATCTAAAAAAAATTCTACGAGCAGTGCACAAATACATTTTCTGATCATGCAATTAACTAGCTAATCACATAGGCTAATGACCTGGAACCTGGCCACCGGGCTCCAGGTCTGTGGCCTTATGGTGGGCAGGCAGCATATGTCAGCTCCAGGGCGCTGTCACCCGATCACCGGGTGGCAGAAGTGGCATTTTTACTAATACCGTATGCATACTGACTTTTTGCAAAATACGGGTTCAAAACATGCTATATGTGCCAAAAACTCCCAACGCGGAGGGAGCCTCGAGTGGTGGCACGCTCTAGCTTGGGCTAGTAGTGGGGAGGGAGCTAGGGTGGAGGCGAGCTCTTGACCTGCCGAATAGGATGAGGCCGATCGAATGTGTACGGGTGGAGAGGGGATTGAACAGATCGGGTATTTTATCCGGTGGCACTTGGTGGGCAATTTCTTTGAAGTTCTAGCGACAAATAGATATTCCCTGTAACAGCTCAGCTGTTTATTTCAATTTTTGAGAGGAAAAAATTATTAAATTAAATTAATTTGGTTTAAAATAAAAAATAAGTATTTTGTTGCCTAAGATTTAATTTTGATTTGCCATGAATTTCTATTTTAAATAGGCTAGATTTGAAAAGTAATTTAAGTAAAAACCTAAAAATATTATTAAATAAAATGATATTTTTATTTTCTATAAAAATCTTAATTCAAATTAATTACATGGATTTATTTGCCTTTTATTTGGATTTTCTGAGTTTTTCTGGAGTTTAAAATATATTTTGAAATTAAAAAATATTGTAAGTATGAAAATATAATACCAACTTTAGTCGAAAATAATTTTAATGAGCCCCAAACTTACCAGGAATTTCAATGAATTTTCTGAAATTTTTGGAATTTATTTTATATTTTTATGAGCTTTAAATGCTTTTATAGTGTTTTCTGAAAATAAAATACCAAAAGTAAAATTTAAAACCCCGCCCCATCCCTCCGGTCGATGCGTGGACGGCTCAGATGCATCCACGTCGCTGCTCGCCATCCCGCCTCTCCCCTTCCTCCGGCTGACACATGTGCAGCCCAATCCCGCCCGTGTCGCGCCCTGGCCCATCTCCTGCCGTTCGCCCCTCTTTTCTTTTCTGGCCGCCCGATTCCCTTCTCGGCCACGCGTCACCATCGTAGCCGCCGCCTGCTCCCTCCCTCCGTCTCTCTCTGTGCCTGGGCCCCGCATGTCAGCCCGCGCTCCTTCCTCCCCAGCTTCTTCCTCCTGTGCCCGACCACCGAAGTCGCCGCCGCCATTTCCGCCATGCCCTAAATAGAATGGCCGTTAGAATAAGGATTTATCTTCCAAATACAATTTGTTTTAAATTCTAAAAATAGTTAAGAAAAATATAGAAAATTTTGCTAAATCTTTCTTCTCGTAGCTTTCTCATCTTATCCAAATTATTCTTTTGTTTTTTTATCTTGTTTGAAAATGACATATCTTTTAAATAAAAGTATATATTTTGAAAATAAAAGTTTTTGACAATATTTTAGTCATTAAGGTAGAACCAAAATGATTTTAAAATGTTCCTAAAACACTACACCAAAAGGCTTTTCAAAAATTCATTTTGAACTATTGCAAACGCTAATTTTAAATACTTTTTTGCATTGATTTTGAAAGCTATGACACGAGCTGAAAAAATATATTTTTGTAGCTACTTCAAACCACCTGTCTTTGTATCATGTTATCATGGTAAATTAAAAATTTTCTCCCACTCTTTCTAGGTACTTATCTCACTTCAAAACTTTAGTTAAGTAAATACGGAGGAGTAGTACAACCTGATTACGAACCACGGTAACTAACATGGCGGGTATCAATCCTTCGACATTCTTTTTTTTCTACTGTAGGTGGCATTTGTCTACGTTTTTTTTAATATGGTAGTATACAACGAAGATACTGATGTAGATAATGTATATAATTTTAGGCTCGAAAAATTATTAGAAGAATCTGTTCTAAAAAAATATCCTATTTATTTTAATTTTTGTAGAAACTAAATGACAAAAATTAAAAGCCAAACGCAAGAACATAGGTGGACGCAGCTGTGTGGCCCGCTTCGCATAGCTAGCAGTCTCGCGCGGCGAACAGCGAAAGGTATCGTCCCCACCCCACCCCACTCGACTCAATGATAATCGCGAAGCTCGTGACGCCGTCGCCGTCGCTGCTCCTCCCGCCCTCCCCTCGCCTCCACGGCCGCCGCCTCTCCCCCACGGCCGCCTCATGCCTCCCCGACGCCGCTCTACCTCCGAGCTCACGCTCGGACTCGGACCGGGAAGAGACTGGCTCGTCCCGGCCAGAGGAGGAGGCCGCGGCGGCTGCGGTCTCCTCACCCCCGCGCTCCCCCGCTCAGCGCGCGAGCTCGCAGCTGAGCCGGTGGTCTCGCGCGCGCGCGCTCCGGTCCGGGCGGCGGCTCGAGTGGCCGACTATTAGGTCGCGCGGGGCGCTCTCGGTGGAGCCGACCAAGTCGGCGCCGTCGTCAGAGGAGGAGGCCGCAGCGAAGGCGTTGGCGGTGGAGGAGGACGTTGAGGATGACGAAGTCGTTGGGGTCGGGAGGGAGGCGGCGGGGAATTCGATCTACATGGTGTCGGACGGTACAGGGTGGACGGTGGAGCACTCGGTGAACGCCGCGCTCGGGCAGTTCGAGCACTGCCTCGTCGACCGCGGCTGCGCCGTCAGCACCCACCTCTTCTCCGGGGTAACGATCCATCTTTCCCGCCGTTTTTTTGTGTTACCTTAATTCTTCACATTGGATTTTGGTCTCCGCTCTCCAGTGCGATATGCCTGGCTATTTTGTTCTTTGCTGTAAAGTGCCGCTGGAAATTCTTGTTGTGCCGTAGTGAGTAGTTACTGTGGGCTGTGGCAAATGTTCTACTTTTCAATCTAACTAGGGCAACTGTGAGAATGTGCATTGTAGCAGTAAATTTGTGCAATATGATAAATGAAAAGTAGAGAAAATCATTCAGTTGTGCAGACTGCGATGTTAAGTCGGCAGACCAAATCAAACAAGCAGGGAGCTTCAAGAACCAAAATCAACAAAGCTTAGAGATGAAATTTAGCATTTTGTTGGCATACAAGGGCAAGTGGGCAACCCTGCAAATTTTTTTTTGAAATATACAGCAGGGGAGGCCCCCACTGTGAATTTTATTAAAACAAAAAGAAAGACAACACTGAACAAAGGGAACACAACAGGGGAAGAAGGAGCTACACAAGAAGCAAGTCCTGGGAAGGCTGGAGAACTAGGCTAGAGGAGCTATACAGGAGAGGAACTCTAGACACTTTACATCATTGAACCTATGAGCCTGGAGCCTAGCTTCTTCACAGAAGGAGTTCTTCCAAGAGGTAAAAGAAGGCCGACTGCTATCAAAGATGAGGTTGTTTCTCTGCTTCCAAATTTGCCATGCCGCAATGGTGAAGAATTCCATGAAGAAGGGGTTCTGAGATTGGGTTTTAGCCTGCTGCATCATCTCGAAAAATTCTCTTGTGAAATCCCAATTAATTCCAAGGTGCTGCCAACAAGTTTGGCTAAAGGGACAGCTGAAGAAAAGATGGAAAGTAGTTTCTTCAATATTGTTGCTGCAGAGGACACAGTTATAGTTATTTCCTTCAAGCTTTTGCTTTTTCCTTCTCAAAATATTTCTTGTATTTAATCTATCCATGAAGAGCAGCCAAGAGAAGACTCTGAGCTTGTTGCAACATTTAGACTTCCAAATCCAGAGGAAGGGAGCTGGTGGCCGTATATTCTTATAGGGGAAGTTATAAAACTTTGAGGAAGAATACACTTTGTTTCCCCATATGTATTGCCAAGAGTCTTTTGAATTTTGATTGACATGTAGGGCTTGGATGAAATCTTTGCTTTGTGGTTAACTGGGATACTTTAGTTCACTGTCGTCTACCAGTTTTAGCTTTTGAAGAATCTGGGTTTAGTGTAGGCTTAATAGTGGGAGAAAATTGGAAGATTTGAGCTAACATCACACCATTACCTATTTGAGAATGAAAGATGTAAGATCCATTTTGATGCTAGTCACAACTATTGTGATAATGGCTGTTGAAATATGCTCACAGTTAGAATCAAAGGTTGCATGTATTCTAACCGAGGAAACACTCTTCCTGTATGAAACTTTGGATAAATTATGCAATAGATTAATCTGATATTTTTTTTAATAAAAACAAATCCACTACATGGACATTTGTGTGGATCATGCAGTTGGATAAGGCCAATAGTTTCATGTAAATTGAGAACTGCATGGTTTACATATCTTTTTGTTTCATTGGTGCAAATTTGCTATCCACCGCTTCGCACATTGCTAGGGTAGAAAAAAATAAATAAATACCAGGTTGTTGGGATATTCAGGCATGGACAAAGTATTGGAGATGCTTATTGCCAATTTACCATGACTAGTTTTTCTTTGTCTGTTTACTTGGATCATATTATTGGACAAAAGCAGGCAGTTATCTCATGTTCATGATTTAGAAACTCCTTGGTTAGACACCACTCAATAAGCTTTGCACTTGCATAGGCTAAGAACTAAAGTTAACTACACATCACTTCTTGGTACTAATCAGCATCTCTTACAAGTTGCTGCAAATTTGCTTTAGATTGATGACGTGGATAGACTCATTGAGATAGTAAAGCAAGCAGCAAAAGAAGGAGCACTGCTTCTATATACCCTTGCTGATCCTTCTATGGCTGAGGCAACTAAGAAGGCTTGCGATCTATGGGGTGTTCCATCCACTGATGTTCTTCGTCCTACTATTGAAGCCATAGCTTCTCATATTGGTGTTGCTCCATCTGGGATTCCACGAAGTTCTCCTGGCCGAAATGGTCAGCTTACTGAGGATTACTTTCGACGAATTGAAGCTATTGATTTCACCATCAAACAAGATGATGGTGCTCAGCCACAGAACCTTAACCGTGCACACATTGTACTTGTTGGTGTTTCACGCACTGGGAAGACACCGTTGTCAATTTATCTAGCTCAAAAAGGATACAAAGTGGCAAATGTTCCAATTGTGATGGGAGTGGATCTTCCAAAGGCCCTTTTTGAGATTGACCAGGATAAAATTTTTGGGTTAACGATAAACCCTGTGGTTCTTCAAGCAATCAGAAAGGCGAGGGCCAAGGCTCTAGGATTTCATGGGCACAAGAGCAATTATGCTGAAATGGAGCATGTGAGGCAGGAGTTGGACCATGCAAATCAAATTTTTGCTCAACATCCAATATGGCCAGTCGTTGGTAAGATCAGTTTTTGTCTCTATGGAGACCCTTTTTTGTTGTTTCTTATGCTACAAGAGTTGTTTTGTTTTGTTTTTGCGCAGAAGTCACTGGAAAAGCTATAGAGGAAACAGCAGCTGTCGTTGTGAGGATATACCATGACAGGAAACAGAAGTGCTCCATGCCACGCATATCAAAACGGTACTAGCAACATGTTCTATCTCTTCTATTGCTCCTTGTAAAGTATGTGTGTTTTGATAAGCTCCATGTCAAGAGCACCTTCACCCGCACTTCTGTGTTTTAGCTTTTACTATGTGTGACCACCTTCTAGGTGGCTTCTGTACGTAAAAGATAAAGATTCACAATATAGTGCAGCAGGAAATGGATCTGTTCTTTTGGACTTCTAAAAGCTGCTTTTCGGCTTTTCTACAGTAACTAGCTTTTAAATGGAGTATTTTTTAAAGATAGAGTCTACTAATTAATTGTAGTACATACTGTACCGATTTCATTTATATCGGCAAAAACCGTATGTGAGTTTCTGTTACTCTGTAATCTCTCGCACGAACTGCCCAAAAGCCACAAGCCGCAGCTAAAAGTCATAAGGTTCAGCCAAAAAGAACAGGCCCAATAAATGTACATCGCATGTTCCGAGTTTTCATGAGCCTAAATTGTTTTTAGTCATTTCAGCATCTCTAATTTGTTAGGTAAAACGCTAGGTTGGACTGGCTTTCTGAAATTTATTAGAAAAATCAGAGTATTATATTTATTGCAGAGAACTAAGATTCCCAACCATTATAAAATGGTTAATGTGGACCAGAATATCCTTCTTTATCCTCCTGAACAATCTTTCCTAAGACACTGCATGGAAAATCACGATGATTTCTTCCTTCTAGTATTGACCACTAGGGTCAGCAGATACTAATTTGCGGCTATTTTCACTCTTTTCTTTTGTTTATATCTTGTTTTCATTTACCTATTGAGTGTTGCATTCAGTTTGATGGATGTTGTTGTTTGGAACGATAGTTCCTCCTATTTTATGGTTCTATTTGAACTACACATCTTATCTTGTGGATATGTGGTTGAAAGTCCAGAACAGATTTCTGGTCAGACGTGCTTCAACCAAAATGTAGTTTATCTGCTAGACCAGACTTTTAGCTCTGTTCGTATTGGTTTCTAAAAACTGTTTTTTTACAGTAAATGGTTTTTCTACGGTACCTAGCTTTCAAACGAAGTGTCTGTTTAAGACAGGGTCTAATAATCGATTGTAGTACACACTATAATGACTTTATTTATATCAGCCAAAATCGTATGCGAGTGTCTATCTCAGCCCAGGCTTCTTTACAAGCAGTTACTATTCATAAGTCAAAAGTCAATATGAACAGACAAAGTCTGGTTGAGTTGATCCGGATTCTTGTTATATGGAAACTGCAGCAGCAGCCCAAGGGCTGATATATGGATCTTCAGAATGCTCCTAAGATAATCCTTGTTTGGATACTTGATAATTTTTTCTCATTTGGTACAAAGTAAAGATAAATTTGCAAGTCGATATTTTCAATTGACAAACTTCGTATCTCTGTATTTTCTGAGAAAATGGTATTGGACTAATGGCAGCTGTAGCTGTCGATCAACTACATGGTTTCTCTCTGAAAAATGCGGGATATGGTCCATGTTGTTTTCATTGTGTTGTTAGTATGATATTTTAAATCTTCAGAAAAAAAATGTTTATAGGTAGGTACCCTGAATTTGTCTGCATTGAACCGAATAACTTAAGAAATCTGTTTCTATTATTGCAGGGTGGCTCCAATTAGAATCTACGATTATCTATCAGATGGTTAACACTATCAGATGGTTAACACTCATGTTGAGTATCAAAATATTTTTGCTAGGGACTTTTAAGTCTTATTCTGCAGCAGTGAAGCGAATCCAAGAGTCTAGAGCCTATCCTATCGGGCATTTTCACGTGTTCCTGATTAGATTAACAGCATTGTGCATAGAGGATCCATTGTCTCATATTCTTTGTTCGTTGGTTTAGTTTTGGTTATTGAAGTCATGTACTCTTGTACCATCTCTTCAAGAAATGACATCCGAGCAAAGATTATTCTTTCAAATACATCAGTGTCTGTTTTTGTATGCTTCTTTGCAACATCAGTAAGGAAGAAAAAAAATCTAGTATCATCGCTCCAAAGCGACATGCATTGTTTTGAGCAAATAGAAAAAAAAAAAGAAGAGAAAGAGAAACAGAAGAAACCACGATAGAAGAGAACTACCACCACAAACTTCTCCATCAGACCCCAACCAGCCTAATCTCTTCACTGCCATTCACTCTATATGCTCTCCCGTGTGATCCTTCAGAGCATCACACTTTTTATGCCTGAATTCCGATAACATCGTGCCCCTCACGTTCTTTAAAAATCGTGCTCCACGGGCGGTGTTTCACCGGGCGTCGCTGTCAGCGCCGGTGCCATTTCCGGCGCCGTCCATCCTGCTCATGGATAGGGTGAAGTAGAGCAGGATCAACGTTCCCACACTGGACCTGGACAAACCAGAAGACGGCATCAGCACATCATGTGAAATTCAGAGTCATCAAGGCTCTTCTCTGTAGGCAATCAGAACATCAAGCCTCTTCTCTAGTTTAGCATTCAGCTGCACGGCGCCATCGAGCCAAACGAGGGCGGTTGGTTGGTCATTAATCTCCATCTTTTCTCTCCTGTCGCCGGAGGGAAGGCGATGCTGAAAACTAGTTCTGCAACGGGGACTTGCCAACAGAAACAACGGTCTGTCTTGTGCTGCATTTCTGCACGCGCGCATCGCCGCCTGTCGCGACGAACCTATTCTGAAGACTGCAAATTTAATGCGCCTAATGCAACTAATAGCGCCCTGTTCAAGGCCTATCGCATCGAAGTGATCAATCGCATTTGGTAGGTCCGGTTTTTTTAGAGGCGTTGTCCTACTACTCCGTAGCTAGTTAGGCACACACTGAATGCTGAACTGTGGTGCCAAATGATTCGGGTACATCGCGAATGGCTTTAGCCTTTAAGTACCACAGTTTTCGCAGTCACTAGCAGAAAATAAGAGCGTACTGCTACTGGTTCACGAGCCCTGCGTCAGTACATCACCTAGCAACTCACTAAGTAGAACGGGTACAGATAGAGTACTACCACTGCACTAGCGAACAAGCGGCACCTCGTTAAGAACCGTTCACACAAATAGTATGATAGCTATTTTTTTTTAAAAAAAAATTTAGCAGGCATCTAATTTTATAAATCTAGTCTTCTTTCTTGAACTCGGCAGAATACGCCCCAACAACGTATATTAATTAGTGCCAGGGGCGGATCTACCCTTCCAGGCGAGCACAGGCGGCGCCGAGCTCCCTCGCCGGCCAGACCCACTCCGCCGGCGCTAACCTAGATCTCGGCCTCCCGGGCGGAGGGGCGCGCGGCGGTGCCCAGCGGAGGAGTCGGAGGACGGCGCGCGGCGGCGCGCCAGCGGCTAGAGGAGGCCGAGGCGGGAGGTGAGTGGCGGAGCGCGGCGCGCCGCGGCCAGGCGAGGTAGAGGCCGGAGGCGATGGCGGGACGGGGAGGGCCGAGGCGCGAACAGCGGAAGGAGCGGCCGGCGGATTTGAGGAGAGCGGAGCGCGGAGGCCCGAGCGGCCGGCGGATTTGAGGAGAGCGAGCACCGTCGGCGGATTTGAGGAGGCGAGAGCGATCGGCGGGTGATTTGAGAAGCCATCAAGTCAAGGAGAAGCCGCCCACAGAGCGAGAGGGATGCAGTCGTTCTTGGGAATCCGATGCTTATAAGGATTTGGGTATGGTTCCTCTCATTTGCTTTGCATATTCGTGTGGATAGAAATAAGCAAGATGTTCTAATTTGGTAATCATGTGCTTTGATTGTGATACATTGCTGATAATTGATGGTAAAGTAGTAAAACCATGCAACTTATATCACATATTGATATGAGAAGCTTATATCCCTTTCGGGTATTGCGGCGAGCATTTTTAGAGATGTTGGCACTATCGTGTGGTGACTTTGACTACTAGAACGTATGTTGTGTAATACTTGCTTAGTGATTGTGCAAGAGATCACACATTACTTAGTAACTAATTGGACGCTAGTGACTTCGCCCTAGCTAAAATTTAGTCCTAGGTCCGCCATTGATTAGTGCTAATCATGAAACCTAATTACATGTCGAGTTTGGAGCCTCGGCAGCGTTCCTACTACCGGACGCTACCGAGCAACTATGTCTTGATAGGTGCTACCAAGCTCTTGTAATACGGTTTACTACACGTGTTGCCTGTTGTTTCTATTGAGCTTGTAGAGGGAGTTATATTTGTAAAAATAGATATCCGAAACTAAATTTTTTTTAAAAGTACTGCAGTGCCATTTTGTGTTAACAGTTCCCTAGTTGACATTCTGCTGCGTAAGCAGCTGGTGCAGTGATTTGGATCTAACAAACAAAGGGGGGAAAATCCTTACAATGTGGCGAAGAGGAAGACCACCCTCCTGGAGTCGAGCCACGGGGCGGGGCGCCGGCCGAGCCGCCGTGACTTCCCTCCTGGCGTGCCGGCCACCGGCGTGTGGACGAGCCGGAGCCCGTTCATCTCGTCGGCGCCCGCCACGTGGACGAAGAGCGGGGACAGCGGGGGCCTCTCGCCTGTCCCTGCACCGCCGCCACCGCCTGCACATGAAAGGATCAAATCAAGTTAGCACCATCCATCATCCAAAGACCGCCTTTCAACGACGTCACCGCCAAAGTTACACCCCGAACAAGCCACCCCCTCCCATTCGTCGTTAGAAATTGTGGAGTAACCCGTCACTTGTCACTAGCTTACTACCACCGATCTCTCAAAATCAAATTACCAGAGCACCACGGAAACCAAAAAAAAAAAGATCAGAAGATATCGACATCAAGATGTGAATTCAATCGAGTCCAAATTTTTTTCGAAGGAAAAATTGAGTCCTAATTGGACTGACCCGTGGTGCCATTGGAGTCGCCGTCGGCCGGCTTCGTTTCTCCCTTCCTTGACAGCGACCTCACCACCTTCTGTTGCGTTCACAGCACAAGCGCGCACAAGAAAGAATCAGCTTTGGAGTGAACGAAAGAGGATGGGCGGGCGCGTATCACCGTCGCCATCGATCGTCGTGTTTGAGACCGGGTCGTGCTTATCGACTTACGGGTGTCCGCGGTGGCGCCACTGCCGCCGCCTTGTCCGGGCAGTCGCCGGCGAGCGACGAGAGGGCGCCGACGTCGAGGGCGATGAACCCACTGCTTGCGGCGGCCTGGCTGGTATCCAAGTTTGATTGTGCAAGAACCTGCACATGAACAAATAAAAGCCACAGAATTAGAACTTTAGAAACCACTGTTACCACTCATTTTCCGACTGCAAGAACCTATCTGCATCGCAAGTGGTCGATCTCATATGTTGTTCCTATCAAAACTCAAGCAAAATCTCTCTCTCTCTCTCTCTCTCTCTCTCTCTCTCTCTCCAAACAAGAAAACACGGGCGAAATTCACTTGCTTGTAACGAGTCAGGATAATCAAGAACGTCGTGTGACAAGGGCAAATTGGCCGGCAGAAGATTGTGCGAGTTTACCAGGACGAGAGAGTGGAAGAGTAACGAAGAAACTTATTACCGATTGGTTAGAGGCAGCGTCCCCCATGTCTCGGCGATGCTTCGCGTGTGCAGCTGCTTCTTACTCCTCTGTTGTTGTGTCCGAGCTCTGCTTTGTTTGTTCGTTGGCAAGGAGGAATGATGGAATACTGGCAAAACTAGGAACCGGAGGAAAGGCCTGACACTTTGCTCTTTTTGAGGACCAAATATTCTCTCCCACTCCCCCTGGCGCGAGCATATGGAGCGAAGATGATGGCGAGTAGGGGTGATATCCAGCCAACTGCTCGTTTCATCAAACTTTTTCTAAAATTAGCATATTTTAATTTAATATCATTTTACAGATAATTTAAAAGTATTTTTAGAAACGAGCTAACGAGCCGAGCCGAACTTGAGCAAAATTCAAATTCATTTGAAATCAACTCATTTTAATGTTTAACTAATTAACAAGTATAATTGAAGCAATTTTGAACCGAGCCAACGAGCCCCTAATGGCGAGTAAGTTTTCTATATATATTGCCGAATATTTTTGCTAGAGACCCACATTGTTATTTGGACATTACAGTTGTGATTGTTCTGCGTTCTGCAACCGAGGCACTGCTGTATTGGCCTATTGGGGCTTAGCTTCCTCTATACTGGCTTCTTAATCGCCCGTTTGGTAATCGGTACGAAGAAATTTCACTTTTTTTTTAGGAATTTCATTAGAAACGGTATAATTTTATGCAAATAATTGAGAAAAATTTTGTGTTTCAAACGAGATCTTACATTTTGGAAAATTAGAAGGCAAACAAATCTCTGCAAGTCTGTCTACCTACAAGTAGTCCCACACCTGCAAATTCCAATGTTTCTCGGTGACTGATGCATAAAAAGAAGCAAGGAAAAGGTTCTGATTATTTATTCAACCGAGGGCGTTCTCGCGAGAAAGATTTGGCAGGCAGATATCCTCGTGCATTCGATCGATGGCTAGCGCTTTTCCTTCTCAGCAAGTGTGCGAGTATTTCCGCCAACTCCACCAATTTTCCCCTTTTCCATCGCTTGTCCCAGAACCAAAAGTGAAGGAATTTGATCTTAAAATAAGTAAAGCGATGTACGAATCTCAAATAGCACTAAATATCAGATGAATATAAAAAAGGTGGAATTGACGTAGTATCATAACGGCCAGGAAATGTCGAACTGGAGGTGGCGCCAAATATCACTTTCATAATTATGTGATTTACTCTGGAACTCATGTGAGTATGACTTTTGTGATCTTCAATGATTTCTTTGGTTACTATGTACTGATTTATTTGTGAGAAGTACGTAAAGTACCCCATATTCCACCTTGTGCATCATGATTAGGGGTGAAAATAGAGTTGGATTCGGTCGGATTATCCGGCTACTGAATCCAAATTTTTTGAATTTGGATACGAATAAAAACCATATCTGAATACGGATGCTAAACTGGTGTAGTCACGGATGTCGAATATGAATCCAGTATGACCTGAAATAGATTCAGATATCTAGATTTGAAAGATATAATAGCAGTAGCTAGCTAATACATATCTTTTGCATTTGACTTCTAAATTAGGCATATTATATATGCATTTCAATCATCTCGATGATCTCATCTTCATGGTGGACTCTAATTTAACATTTTATGTTTTTATTTTGGCACATCCCCTAATAAAACTTTTTGCATGCTCTTTTTAGCGAAATTTGATATATTTATAATTGATTTATTTGCAATATATTTAGAATTAGTTATGATTAGTTGCAAAATGGCACTAGTGATCAATGATTATGTGATAAGCTAGAGGAAAAAAGACATAAATATTACTATAAAACCGATATCAATTTGTTAAACTTCATTGTGCCGTAAGATATGAAGTTGTTCTCAGAAGCCGCATTATATAAATACGTGAGATGAATGATTCATTTATTGTTGTCAATATTTAATGCGCAATTACATGTTAGAGTCAGCTATTTATCAATTTAAAATGTTAAAATAATTTGGTGCCATGTTTTAAATAGGAAAGGCCATGAACAATTATTAGAATACGGAAATAATCGAATCTAATCCGATTTTGAGTATAATCTTATCCAAATTCGTATCCGACATTTGTCCAGTCCGTTTTCGTATCCGATGTTTGTCCGATTTGTATTCGAATCCCAGAAAAAATATGGATGCGAATATGATTCGAGCACTATCCGATCCGTTTTCACCCCTAATCATGATGGCACAACTTTAGAAATAAAATTGAGGGCCTAATTTCACTACTTTAATTCAATATAGTGCTTCACGATTTGTGCAATTTAACTTACGTATACTATTAGGGTCTCTTTGGACAAAAGAAAAGTGGAGGAACTTTGTAGGATTAAAATCCTAGAGAAAAATTCCTATGAGCCCCTTTAGAACAAAGAAATGAGCTACTTAAATTTCTATGAAATTCCTATGGAGTAACTCAATCCATAGGAATTTTGGAGAAAAATCTAATATGAGGTTCAATCTCGTGAAAATTTTCCTTTGTATCTATCTCTCTCTCCAACATCATGTACTCTTTTCATGTGAAGCATCCAAATAGCACAATTGAACAATTCCTGTTCCAAAGTATTAAACCGGAAATCTGGACACATTTGGACCCCTAAACACCCAAAATTCCACTTTTGGCCCCTAAATCAAAAAAATTCCGTTTCTGGACCCCTCCCGACCGCGCGTTCGCGAGCTGGTGCCACGTGTCCCGGGACGCGGTCGGGCGGCGCGCCTGGCCGGCCGGGACACGTGGCGCCATCTCGCGAAACGCGCGGTCGGAAGGGGTCCAGAAACGGAATTTTTTTGGTTTAGGGGCCAAAAACGGAATTTTCGGGTGTTTAGAGGTCCACATGTGTCCAGATTTCTCAACTGGATATGACACCTAATTCCTATGTTTTTCCTATTCTCATAGTTTTGGATTCCTACATTCCAAAGGGGCCCTTAATGTATTGTAAACTTATTGAATAGACTTGAATATATCCTTTTCCAGATTAGCAGTGGGCTGATATTATATATGCAAATATATGGACTGAGCACATCCTCTTCTCTAGAAATTAGGGGAGCTTAAAACTCACAAGATTGAAAACAAAGGATTGAACTGAAGAAATAAGGACGTTAAAAGGTGGATATTTTGAACGTGAAGTATACAAAGAAAAACTTTTTGAAAAATGAAAAAAGAAGGAAGAGAAAAGCCTTGTCTATCCCCTATACGTACATGTTGTAACCTTTTCTTCTTCTGTATGATGATGTGCCAGAAAACCATAGCCTGGTTACATTTTCGGACAGTAGCGCATGCGTGATCGACAGGTTGATCGATCAGGATAGACCAATTAGGCTCTTGATTTTTTTATAGAGAGTGAGAATGTTTATATGCACTGCACTTAGGGTAAGTTTGATTGGCAGATTCCTCTAAGAATTAAGAGAAATCCTTCGGTAATCCCATGAGACTATCTTATTTGGCAAAATAACTAGGAATATAAGATTATCTTGAAACCAGATTACCATCAATTTTAGGATTCAATTTCCCGTATAAAAGGGTGTCTATCCTAAATTACCAAGGAAAAAGAATCTTTGTTGTTGCGCTTTTTACCATTTGACTTTGATTCACCACAATCAAAATTTGAACTTTCAGAATTCAAAATCCAAATTATGATTTTTTTAATATTTGAATATCTGAATTATGTATAATCATTTTCAAAATATGATTTTCGAAACCAAAATATCAAATTTTGACTCCTAAATTTTGGAATCTTAAATTCAGACTATTTAACTTTCAAAATTCAAAATTTCAAATTTGGATTTTGAAAATCTATTTTTTTAAATTTGAAAATATCAAAATTTAGATTTTAGAAATTCAAATTCTAAGAATTTATATTTTATAAAATTCGAATTGTGAAAGTTTCATTTTTGAATTTCATGATTTCAAATACGTTGGAATCTTATTTTACTGGTAATATGTTTATCAGTAATCAAATTAAGGGGAATATTAGATTGCAGAAGAATGTGAGATTATGCATTCTAAACACACCCTTGACCCTTACGAATTTGCTAGGGCCATTTGTGGCATCCAATAGATATTTCAGTCTAACTCGATAACACAACTTGGCCTTTTTGAGGGTGAAATGATGGAATGATAACAAAGGTCAATCTTATCCCATAAGTTTTCAGAAAGAAAATCTTATCCCATTATGAAATTTTCTAATTTGTATGGTATAATAAAATGCAAAATTGCGATAGGTCAACACTCTTCATTTGGGCTTAGTTTACCACTACAGTATATTATAAGCTATGCATCTTTTTTCGATTTTGCTAATTTGAGATTACCCTCATCAATTCTTTGGTGAGAACCTCTCGTCACGACATGTGGTGCATCTCCTTTCTCCACTTTCTTTTCCCCTACTTCCCTTCCCCCTCAAATGCTCTCTCGTCGTGACACTTGGTGGCATCCCCTTCGTCCCACTTTCCTTCCCCCTCAAACTCAAAAAAGTTCTTATTTTCAAATTTCTTTGGTGTTTTTGAATAGGAAATGTTTTTAACCATGTTGAAAGTTTTCAAACCGAATTTTTTTGAATTGAAAGTTTTTGAACCAAAAGTTTTCAACTGAATGGAAAGTTTTCAAACCAAAAGTTTTTGAACATAAAGTTTTGATTCATCTAAAAGTTTTGAATCGAAATTGTTTCGTGTTAAAGGAGAAAGAAGATGGTGGGAAAGGGGAGTGAAGGGAGGGGCGCCATGTGGCAGCACATGGATGTATTCTCAACCAAAGGTTGGTGAGGGTAACCTCAAAGTAGTAGTACCCTTTTTTGGCAGTTATCAGTGATGGTTTACCCTATGGCAGATATCAGTGTTTTGATTCCACTTATCTCCAGTCCATGAACTGAGGGCATCTCCAATGTATCGAATCAATTCAGGTTCAAACAAGAATCGGAATTTTTTCTCCAACTTTTGGAATCAGATTCTCCTCTCTATGGGACCCATATATCAATAAAGAAATAGAAAAATTAAGAAGCAAGCAAACGTTCCTCTCATCTCGAATCATGATCCTCTCCACATCCTGAACCAATCCATGGACATCCTCCCACCCCCTCTCTTTCTCTAGATCCCCATCCCCTCCATCGCTCGGCCACCAACGACAGTTGATTCGCTGCCTCCTTCTCCTCCTCCTACAAGACGAGGGTAAACAGGCATGGGCATGGGTACACTCCACCCATATCCATCTCACTCGTTTACCCATGATATGGATTGATAGGTGGCGCAACCATAGCAATATAAGTGTAAAACCCTAGTCTCTAAGACTCCAGGTCCCCAACCTAACTCCCAAAGTCCCGATTCCCAGCTGCCACCAACACTAAAAAGAAGCGCCGAGATACCTCCCACTTCCTCTCCTCAGTCCTCCTCCTTCGGTCCTCCCCCACCCAACTGCCTACCTGCCTCCCACTTCCTCCTCTCGGCTGGCTTCCACCCCCTCCCGCCACCCGGTTGCCCCCTGCCCCACCCTGCCGTCGCTCCTCACGCAGTCACACCCATTGTTGTCCCTCACTCCCTCCTCACCTCTAGATTTAGATCCAAACCTGTGACCCCGTCCTCCGCACGGCCAACCATCACCCCCATCCTCCTCTTGGCTGCCGACCATCCTCATGGCCTCCAGCTCGGTAGTCTCCTCCCGCTCAGCCTTCTCCTCAACACTGGCCCGAGCCCAACCCCCTCCTCCTACCCGGCCTCCTCCTCAACGGTGGTCCGACTCCCTCCTCCTAGCTGCTGTCCCTCCTCATGTGGTCACGCAAGGTTGCCTCCTCCCGCTTGGCCTCGAAGGTATGTGCAATGACTACTGATTGAACTCAGTTGACCTGACCTACTTCACTAAAATTTACAGATTTGAAATTTATATAGTACTTCAGCTTCTAATCTCACAACTAGCATGTGAAAATATGGTCATGGCTTAATAGTTGACCTCAATTAGTTATGATCTTATCTGTATTTGGCCTTATCTTAATGCAAGAAATGTGGCCATTGGAAAGAATCTTGTCTGAATTGCTCTAATCAAAGCAGTGATGTCAGTGATATACCTGAATTGCTATTGATTGTTATAAACCTTTTCTTTTGCATATCTCTAATTGCTATTGATTGTTATAAACTTTTTATAGCGAAATTTTAGTTAAGATCAGAGTTGTTCTTCATTTCAATGCATTACACACGATTGTACTTCTTTTGTATTGAAACAAGGGGCTACCCTGCAGGAAAATATGATGTCATCATATCAACAACATGCCCTAGGCTTGATTATATTGTTGTTTATATAGATAAGATCCATGTCTTTGAGATAATCGGGACAATCCTTACTGATTGTAATTATGTAATTCCTCTTTTTTCGAGAACACACTTCATATGTTATTCAAAAATCGTTCTCTTTGGGGTACTGCACTATAGATGAAATAGGAAAAAAATATTAAAAAGCATGGTGCCTTAGAATGACAGATGAAATTTAGCCAATTATTGTTGTTGCTTTCTGATCAAACATTGAGTTTGTTAGATTTTCCCCTTGACTCATTAGAAGCACTCCTTGTTTGCAATTACCTAGTGCATGCTTGCTTGTACATGTGTATTTTTAATACTTCAATTAAGGGGGATCTTCTTCAATTGTGCAATTCCCTTCTCTATTGCTGTTACTTAAAACTAGGGGTGGAAACGAGCCAGCTCGAGCCAGGCTCGGCCAAGCTCGCACAGAGCTACGGCTCGGCTCGGCTCATTAAGATATCGAGCCAGAAAAGAGGCTTGGCTCGGCTCGATGTGCGGCTCGAGCCGGCTCGCAAGGGCTCATGAGCCAAGCTACCCAATACATCTTCTGCCTCCTCAATAGCTTCCATTTTCAAGACATACAATTTCCATTTGATTCTCAATGCAAATGGCTTCACCATGATCCGTTTCCATGGTGTCTGGGATAGCCTCCTTAGAATTGCCTTAGAATTGGGTGATGACGAAGGAACTGAGGCAGCTGAACTAAGCTGCTTTTAAACACAATACATAATTAATTAGTTACTCATACATGGGAAAAATTTAGGAGCGCTGAAGTATGATTTAAGATTGCAAATTACCCATCCTGTTCATCTCCCAAACGCAGAGAAAATATTACCACCTCAGCTGATTCGTCATCAAAATAGACATCCTGAAAGGGAAAAAAAAGAAGGAAAAACCAATCCACTCATGGCAGAAATACAAAAATCTCATTCTGGATACAATCTTTTCCGCTTCCAAAAGGATTTGATTTTTTTTCCATTAGTCAATAATTAAGATTTCGAATCACCATAAGATTTTACATCTATGAAACTAAAGAACGAATATCGCAACCAGACAGCAAGAACCAGATGTGATTGAGAGAGAGCGGCGCATACGGGATCCCGATACCTGAGTAGCAATGCCAATGGCGGCCTCTCCCTCAGAGCGGTTCGCCTCCCCAAAGTGACGAGAGAAAGGAAGGAAATCTATCAGCGGTTGTTCAGCAAGGAGATGTGGGGTGAGGTGGCCAATCGGTGGGCGGGCGAGGAGATCTACTGGCGACAGGCTGGGAGATCTGCCGCGGGGGGAGCACACGACGCCGGGGGGGGGGGTGAGAAGCACGGAGGGGGAGCAGGTGAGCAGCAACACGGTGGCACGGTGGGCGACTAGAGCGGCGCAGTGGATGGGGTGGGAGTGGCGCCATGGACGGGACATGGGAGACTATAGCCAAAGAGATGGAGTGGGACTCGGGAGACTTAATGGGCTGGGGCTGCTACGCGTTGGGCCGACTGTAGACACGAGCCAAATAGCTCGTGAGCCGGCTCGCGAGCGGCTCAAGCTCGGCTCATTTTTTTACGAGCTGCAAAGGAGGCTCGGCTCGGCTCGAAATTTAATGAGCTCGAGCCGAGCTGGTTATTCTCGTAACGAGCTCGAGCCGAGCCGCGAGCCTCAACCTATTTTTCCACCCCTACTTAAAACTGATCCTAGACTCTTTAGTTCCTGACTTAGGGGATAATTAATTTTCATAATAAGTTTGGAAAGGACCCTAGTAAGGAAATCTACTAGTTTGAAATTGAATTTAAACAGAACCACAAAAGATAGCTATTATATTTCCTTGCAACAACTGCTACTTATATGTATCTGTCATTAGTTTAACTCTCAGATAGTGACTCTTAGTTCGTGAGTAAACGGGCATACCCACGGGTGACGGGCATGGGCGAGGTCATTCACCCATCGTCCTTCGTGGGCATGCCCATGGGCGTAAATTGGGGTCGCGGGCATGGGTATGGGCGAGCACTACACGTGCCTGCCGTGCCCGATTGCCATTCCTATTCATGATGTGGAATCCATTGGACAAAGCTCACCAAGAATGGTAGAACGTGGTGGTTATAGTGGTCGGGTTCATCAGGGTTGGAGAAGACGACTCGGGCTCGGCTTCACAAGGCGCTAACTATGACATCAACTGAGAGAAAACATTAGGGAGGTGCAAGACGGACTTTGATGCGGATGTTGAGGGAAGACAAGCTCACCGACAGCAATGGCAGCTTGGAGCAAACTTATTGGAGTCAACAGCAATGGCACGTTCTCACTAAACTAGATAGCTAGGAGCTCAGGTTTTCATGAAAATGGAATGGGGGTGAGCTGGGAGGATAGTGATGTGGTTGGAGGGCTTAATTACTCATGAGAAAGGCACGAGAGAGTGATAACAAAATGGCGGCCACGGTGAGAACTCATAGCACATGCTCTCTCTCCGCCCGAATGGACAAGAGGAGGCGATAAAGCGGCTTGATGGCATTGCAGCAATTGGATGGGGTGAGGTGGAGGCACCAGCTGCGCTAGGCATTCAAACCACGAGTGGCTTGGTCTGAAACATATGCGACGGTGAACTGGCAACGACAAGGTAGGCGATGACATCTATAACGCGGGCCTGGGGACCACCAATCAGCGGCGTGGTGAGTCGAGGGCATCAGACAATGAGGCATGACATGAGGAGCTTGCCCACAGTGTCAAGTTGTGTGGACGAGAGGTGGGAGACGACCTTTGATAGGTGGGTTCCAATCCCACCGGTCAGCGAGAGAAAGAGAACGGTGAGAGAGAGAAGTCGTAATCAATGAGATTACTCTTTCATGTGGAGGAAACATCAAACGGAAGAGAGGGAGGCAGCTTTGGCCTGGAGATGGCACACGGGCCATTCGTGGGCGGAAGCAGCCTGGGCCGATGCTACTGTTTCGGCCCAAAAAGGTTTCCGAAATCCTAATTTGCTTTCTAATTTTTAAATTTAGGAAACTGTCTCCAAAAATTATAAAAATTCTTGAGGCTGTTCCTGACACCATCTAGTATTTAGCAAAATTATTTTGAAGATTTTTACAACTTGAAAATTTTCTAAAAAATTCAAACGCCGCTGCCTTTAATAGGGAAAATTTTAAATAAATAGCCAAGAATGCAGAAAATCTCATAAATGCATAATTTAATATTTTAAACATAATTCAATAGAGAAAACAAATTTTGGGCTGTTACAAAGATAAATCTACACATGATTTTTGTGTATCCAATCTGAACATTCAGAGACTGTTTGGTTCTCAGCCCATGTAAACCATACCAAAATTTGGCGCTACCAAATCATGGGCTCTTTGGTAGCAAATCAAACACCGGCCAAAACGTTGGCAAGCCAAAATTTGGCATGCCCATGATTAACCCACATGCCATTGATAGAAGAGATATAACCAAAATTTAGAGACTGTATTGTTTGTTACCCTTGTAAATCATATCAAATATTGGTAATGCTAACGAAAATTGACTGTTGTTTGGTTTGCTACCAAATTTTGGTAACATCCACAAACATTTAGTAATGCTAATGAAATCCAATGTCACAAGATAGCAATTCAAGGGCGAGAAAATCGCTTACCCAAATTTTGGTAACGCCAAAATTTGGCTTGACCACGATTCAAACAATAATCTTTTGTCAATATTTGATTTTACCTAGACTTTGGCTGTACCAAAATTTGGCTTGGCATCCAGGTTTTGCCACCTATGATTTTGCCTAATGTTTTCCCCATTTCACCCCGATCCCATGGGTTGACCAGCCCCAGAGGCCCTAACGTTAATTAACCAGCAAACTTTCTAGCTTTCTGGCAGCACATGAGATTTGCATGTATGTGCATGTTCTTTTTGGTTTCGACTTATAGTTTATAGTTATAACTTATGATTTTTGGCTATTTGTAAAAGAGTACTGAGTAATAGAAACTCGTATGTGGTTTTGGCCGATATAAATAAAATCGCTACAGTGTGTATTACAATTAACTTGTAAACTCCGTTTTAAAAGAATATTTTGTTTGAAAGCTAGTTATTATAGAAAAATTGAAAAGTAATTTTTAGAAGTTAGAAAAAAGGTCAAATGATGATATTGCGATCAATGTATTATTTTGAGTACACGATGAGTCGATGACTCGATTCGCGGTCGTATCTAGCTAGCATATACTAGTACATAGTTATCTTGCCTCTCGTGCGTCACACATCACGGGGCCGGGAGTGCCGCCCAAGCTGTTATCTTGCCTCTCGTGCGTCACACATCACACATCTTAGAGCAAGTTTAATAGTATAGATAGCTGCTATCTCCAATACATTTCTATGTCATCAAAAGGTAAGATATAGCCAACTCATACAATAAGCTGGCTATAAGTTGTCTCTACAAGAGCTCTCAATCATTTAATACATACATGGGTATTGGTCATTTAATACATGCATGGGTATAGCAGTTAGTTCTATTGGTACATGCATGGATAACGCCTCTTTTCCTGTGCTATAGCCTAACTCTTGCATGGGAGCCGGCTTGGCTCTCTCTCTCTCCTTTTCTCTCCTCTCCACATAGGACTATGCTGACATGGATTCCCTTATAGCTAGCACAGTCAGCTTTATTAAACTTGCTCTAAAAGAAGATCAGGTTTGTGCTTTACAACTGTACAATCGATCGAACAGGTCATCACAATAGCTCGATGACTGTATTATCCGGCGATATGACATGATAAAGAAGTTGAGATCTGACAAGTGGCTGGACGGCAGCCGCGTGTGAATTGTGATATCGATGCATGTGTGTGTTAGAATCGTATGGATCACGCACATGTAGGGATGGCAATGGTCCCGTTGACTGTTTCCGGCGGCGGGAAATTTCTTTATTAGAGAGTAGGGACGAGGATATTTCTTTTTCTATAAAGGTAAACAGTAAGCAAATTTATTCTCTGTTACGAATGGCGGAGATGAGGTTGTTCCCCTATCTTCCATATCCGTTCCGGGACCTTAATTGTTGTATATCATATCATATATCATCAGTGGCAGAGGACGGAAAAAATTTAAGGTATAGCGAAATCGATAACATATGTAACAAAGATTTCTGACTAAATTGGTTTATACATATATAACATATCATGATCGTCACCTACTATATAAGTATAAATATTTAGGATAGATAAAAAGATACAAGTGAAGTAAATTAATCAAACAAATTAAGTAATTAATCTATGGCCACTACGCTTATCTTTTCCTTTTGGATACATCCTTGACCTTAAATAATTTATGGCCACTGCGCTTCATCATAAATTAATCAAACAAACTAAGTAATTAATTAATTAATAATCCAAATATCACATAACTAATAAAAAATGATTAACTTTGGCCATACCTGATGAGTGATGACGGATGTTTTGTTTCAGGCCTTCACCGCTTCACGGACATGCTGCCGGCTGCCGCGTCACCGACTCAACGACGTCGACTCCAAGACTCGCGCTCGGCACTTGCGCCTCGCGGTGAACAGCGCGGCGCGCGCCGTGAGAGTCGAGAGGCGGCCGACGGCCGACGGTGAGACCGTGAGACGCCGCGCGCGGCGGGGACACGAAACGGCGATTCCGTGAAGTCGAACGTCGAGTCTCGTGAGACGCATCAGATACTCATCCGGATGGCTCGCTCCTAGTCCAGCTAGCTAGGAAGCGAGCCGCATCGCCATAGTCTGCATGTGCCAACAAAAAGGCCAAAGGCCCATAGGACCACATAACGGTTCGTGTAAGCTGCGCTTCTGTTCTTCCTCCGGCATCCGACGATGAGTTTTTTCCAGCGAAACTTCATTTTCTTTGATGTGCTCATGGTACAGAGTGGTTTGGGGGTAAAAATTCCTGGGAATTTAAGGTATGGCGAGCGCCATACCTTGCCATATTGAGAGCTCCGCCCCTGTATATCATACATGATACCTTATTAATACTTTGTAAAATCCTAAATGAAGAAATAAACAGTTATTTGAATTATGTGATGCATCTATTGTACATTTATTATGGTAAATTTATGTCAATTTTTTATTGATCTAATTGTCATATTATTGTTGATTATAATTATTTGCAAAGAGTTTAGGGTCACTTATTATCGGGGAATGGATCTCTATTAGAGCCTCGTTCCCCATCGAGGATGAGGTACAGGAGGAATTATTCTCCGGGCATGTAATCGAGGGCGGGGGCAGAGAATGGGGGAAGAATAGGGGATGGGGATGTTCCACCACTCTCCGGCGGGAATTCTCCGTTGCCATCCCTATGCACATGCCCCCACGTGATTTAGCACGCAACTTCGCTGCACTTAGTGCCCGAGTGGAGGATTGGGTGCTACAGTCACTTGATTTTAAATGGTGCATTCTTTTAAGGCGGGATTTATAAATTGATTGTAGTACATACTATACTGAGTTCAGCTATATCGGTCAAATTCACATACGATTATCTCTCACTCTTCATAATCTCTCTCGCGTATAGTCAGAATTCAAAACCCATAAGGCAACAGTCATAGGCCATAGCCTAAAAGAAACCACCTTTTGACTCTGAAAACTGCCAGAGAAGAATAGCTCCACTAGCCTCCAGTGTCGCTGCTATGGGCTCTCCCTCTCTTCTCTGTGCCGCTCTCCTCGTCGTCTTTTTCGTCACTGACCACAGCTGCGTACTCCCTCCTCTGCCTCCCCGCCCCTTCTCCCCTATCGGCGACCGGCAGTGACTTCGCTGCACCACTGTCTCCTCCTCCTATATTCTCATCCTGTTTAACTTAATATTTATTGCGTCATCGTCTCGCCGTACCATCCACTATCCTCATTCACCATCTATCGCCCTCTACTATCGCCCACCGTCTCCTTCTACAACAGGAAAAAAGGGCGATGAGCTCCACGGCCAGGGGCGGATCCAAAGAAGACCCAGTGAGGGCACAGGCCGCCACTCAATTCGCAGAAGTCCAGGTATATAACCCAAGATTTAATGCTAGTGCCCCCACTCAGCTCAACTAAAAGGCCCTCACTCATCTGTGATTTATCAAATTGATGAAGGAAGCCTTCATTTTGCCCTCTACTAAAAGGCCCAGGTATACTTGGCTTTGTAGGTGTGCCCCCTCTCAGATTTTGTCCTGGATCCGCCCCTGTCCACGGCGACGGCAGCACTCCTGTCGGCCGTCACCAGACCACCGTTGTGCTCCATCGACGGGCGAGTCAGAGAGAACAGCGAGAGATAACTTGCGATTCAGACAGGAGTAGAGAAGAGGTAATGTTAATGGAGGAATGTGTCAGGGGTTTAATTACTTCTTATTGCACGCCGGATCGGATGGCGATGTATCGCGATCTGATCTGAACCAAAATTGATTTGCTACATATACCAAGTACGTATTTCTTGATACTCAGCTTTACCTCCTTTACGTCACAGACGTCCCTCGCCAAAAAATTTTTTTAACGCGAAGATGAACACACACATACACAGACCTGCTCTTTACATAACCCATCTTTCAAACGAAGTATCTTTTCAATTCAGATATACAAATTAATTGTAATAGCCACTATAGTGACTTTGTCTAAATCGACCAAAATCACATGCAAGTGTCTCTTTTCGTACTCTTTTTCGCAAACAGTCAAAACCTATAAACCATAGTAAAAACATAGACATATATATATAGGACGTTGAAATGGGACACTATGCTGTCTGGGTACCAAGCCTCTCTGCTTTTAGATTGATTTTAGATATGTGCAAGTGCAATAATATGTAATATATTTGGTAAAGCCGTTAGCATTTATTAATTCGAAAAGACATCGATTTGGAAAGAAAGTCATTGATTTAATATGTTGAATCAATCATGAATATAAAATCTTAATCATAGATGAAAAATCTTAATTATAGAGCCCGATCACTATGGTACCTCTATTATTTATATATATATATATATATATATATATATATATATATATATATATATATATATATATATATATATATATATATATATTATAAATAACAGGGACACCATGGTGCCTAGACTCTATGTTTGATATTTTTCATCTATGATTAAGACTTTCCATTCGATATATTATATATTATTGCACTTACACGTATCTAAAAACAATCTAAAGACAGAGAGACTTAATACCTGACACTATGGTGACCTATTTCAGCGTCATATATATATATATATATATATATATATATATATATATATATATATATATATATATATATATATATATATATATATATATATATATATATATATATATATATATATATATATATATATATATAGTATAAATAGGAGGCACCTAGGTGTGCTGACACCTAGTCTCCTACCTTTGGATTGCTTTTAGATGCGTGCTAGTGTGATTGAGACTTTCCATCCATGATTAAGACTTTCCTTCCACGATTGATTTAGCATGCCTAATATATTACATACCATACATACCATTGCTCTAGCACGTATATAAAAGCAATCTAACGGCAGGGAGCCTAGGTGTCTGGACACCTAGGTGTCCCATTTCAGTCTATATATATATATATATATATATATATATATATATATATATATATATATATATATATATATATATATATATATATATAGGACGAGTGTTTCATGCACCATGGTGCCTAGGCACCAATATCAATACCGTTGATTTGCTTGAGATTATAACGTTTGATGTGGGTATCTTCATATACCCATAAAAAGTATATTTGAGATGTCAAACTTGAAAAATTTAAATTCAACTTCAGTTTAATTAGTTTGAACTATTTTTATGGTATATACTCACTGTAGTTGCATTGAACTTAAAAGTAGTTCAAACTAGTTTGAACTGAGTTCAAAACTAACTTACCATAAATATATCAAGAGTATAAAACATTTTCATACCCAAACTCAAAAAATTATCAATCATACACGTGTATCGGATGTTGGTGCCTAGGCACCATGGTGCATTATGTAATTTTCCTATATATATATATATATATATATATATATATATATATATATATATATATATATATATATATATATATATATATATATATATATATATATATAAAGTGTTTCATGCACCCAGGTGCCTAGACACCCATATCAATACCCGTTGATTTGCAACGTTTGATGTGGGTATCTTTATATACCCACAAAAAATTATATTTGAGATGTCAAACTCCGAAAAAAATTAAATTCAACTTCAGTTTAATTAGTTTGAACTATTTTTATGGTATATACTCACTGTAGTCGCATTGAACTCAAAAGTAGTTCAAAACTTATTTACCATAAATATATCAAGGGTATAAAACATTTTCATACCCAAACTTAAAAAAATTATTAATCATACACGTGTATCAGACGGTTCTTGATGTGAGTGCCTTATGTAATTTTCATATATATACACACACGTACACGCATGTACGGCTTCAATTGCGTCATTGCAAAGCAAAGTACTACTCCATTTGTTTTCTTTCGCATGGATGTTCCTTTAATTCCGATCTATTTCATCCCATGTTATCATGCTGGAACCTTTTATTGGAGCTCTTATTCTCTCTCCAAAAGCAACTCATGTTGGACTAGCTACTATCTTTTCCTTAAATTAATCCCAGCATGTTCATCTTGACACTGTTAACGTACTACTACTTGATAAGTTGCTTCTTGTTTATACTACAGTAACATCATCACTACTTCCGAATGAATTCCTTCCAGAAAAAAGGGATCATGTGAACAGAATATGCATGTCTCTGACGACGATACATAAGCTCCATTACTTCCATGCGCCAAATAGAGTAGTACTAGTTGTATCATCTGTTCGTTGCTGCGGATCTGATAGGGAATTTTTTGGACTGTAAATAAATATTATAAGAAATTCCTTAGATACCATCCGTGCGTTCTACGGATATGATAGAGAATTATTTTTGGGATTGTAAATAAATATTATAAGAAATGCCTTTTATATAAAAATCATGTGCTTCTTCATTTTCCCTTTTTTAGATGTACTCCTTCATTTTTCTTAATATAAGTCTAAGCACATGATTGTGACTAAGGAAACATTACATCTAAGCAATAGTTAATACAGTTGGATCATACATAACTCTATTAAATGGCATATCCATGCTGAGTTATAATTTTCTTTTCTTTTTTTTTTTGGCAAGGAGTTGTATTTTTCTAAATTGCACTTAAACTGAATCTTTATGGTCAATCTACATCATATGAGGTGAAGAGAAAATAAACACTTGTCAGATACTTTATAGTATTGTACTTAAAATGCAAATTGTTGTGTACTGTATAACAAAGTATATATGAACAACCTGGGAGAAGTCGAACAATGAGAACATACCGGTAAGATTATTGACACCCAAATGAATATGTAGCACTAAGCGGTCCTATTAAAAAGATTAAATATGCAGCATGATCCAAAGCTGTATCTTAAGCACATAACAAACTGAGAAGAAAAGGAGAGAAAAGGCTGTGCGTAAGTGTGAAAAAAATGGAGGAACCAAATGGTAGAAATTAACAATGCAAATATAACTCTCAGAGTCAAGACAGTGAAAATCTTTCTTCAATTGGTATGCTAGACACGAACTCTGAAATTTAATCAATATGGTGTTTCTGGGAAGCAATTGAGAAAACCGGGGGGGAAATATCACTGCAGTGTTGCTGGGCTACGCTCTCATCAGAGCTTAATGCTTAGATCCATGTGAGCTGCAACATTATCATATTTAAGTTCAACAACGGCTAAGGCAAGATGTGATGTGTTTACGATTTGCACATGATCATGTCATTTAGGAAGGATGCAATAGCAAGTAGGACGAAGGTACCTACCCTCTTGTATGAACTAATTAACTTGTAAACTGTAGATTGGAATATAATGGCCTAACAACAGGTCATGCAGGGCGCCGCCATCCTCCAACACAACACCCAGGAGGGTGGGTTGTTGATGCACAACAATGTTGCAGAAGTAGGCTCCTTGCTTCCGCCAAAGCAATCTCCTCCACTTTTTCGCTGCCACCGTATTCATCGTCATTTCATTGGTTGCTGCAATTGGGCGGAGAATCTGAAGAGGGCTGTAAGCATGTTCGTGTACTTGATGGGTGAAGGTGATGTCAAAACCGTTTTAACGAAGGGACCCGACTGTTCTTCAGGTAACATCCAGTTAAGGACGGCGTCGATGGTTCTACTAATTACTAACACGTGGGAAATATTGTTTAGTACTCTTTTTAGTCATGAATACATGTTGTTTTCAATATAGATGTAGTTAAATTCTTGAAATTTTGACTATCGATATATTTTAAAATATTTAAACTAGATATATGAAAATTATGTATAGATTTGTCTCGAAAAGTACTTTCACAATATTAGAATTTTATAAATATATTATAATAGAAATTAGTGGTCAAAAATTGTTTTAGAGACCGTGTTGATATCCAAAATGTACTATTTGTGACCAAAGGGTGTAACACTCGCAATCAAAATCTGAATAACCTGATTTAAGGCTGAAATTATTCACATTGATAATCTAACGGCTTGTAATTTGTTGACGATGTGGCTTAATAAGAAGGCATGGTTTGTAGTAAATAATATAAAGGAGAGGGACTGTTGTTCTGTGGTAGTTTGGCTGTGGTGCTATCCTAGTAAGAAACGGCAGGTATGTTCCAACGAACGGAAGTGCTCCACAACGCATACTATGGGTGGGAGGGGGGTAATTAAAAATAGGGATAGACTATTGCACAGGCGACTGAATTTTTTTTATCTTTCAGTCACCTAAAGTTGTACTTTGAATCACCTGAAGTTGCACATGTTTTTTTGGAGGGGGCTGTAATTTTAGTTGATTGAGAGTGCAATTTCAGGTCACCTGAAGTTGCACTCTGAATCACCTAAAGTTGCAGCTGTTTTTTTTAGAGGGGGGCTGCAAGTTTAGTTCATTGAGAGTGCAATTTTAGGTGACTGAAATATAAAAAAATTTCAGTCGCCTGTGCAATAGCAAAACTGTTAAAAATAACGAATACTCCTTGGTGTCCAAGCACTATAATCTAAAATAGATATATTCGTGTGCGAAACATTTTAAAATTTCTTGGATGTTAAGTTTAACTAGTTTACTAACTAGTTCAAACAAGTTTGAACTAAATTTCGAATTGTAGTTGCCTTTTTTGATGATAGTTTAATTGTAGGTATATGCTGATTATATATATAAATCAGCAAAGTATGTGATCTAAATTCATTCAAAACTTTGAATTTGAGTATATATTTTTTAAAACTTATATGTTTCACTTGAATTGTCATAGATGAGTATGTACTCTAAACCTGATAATCTCAAAAAATATACCCGAATTTAGAAGGAATTGATAAATTTGAAATCATGGTGCCCCATTTCAGCGTCTTATATATATATGAAAGAAATTGATTCAGTACTATGAGGAGTACTAACTCCTGGTTGCATGTGGACGGTTGACGGGGTCTACAGGCCGCGCACTATCGGGTTCAGTTTGTGAAGTCCTGTTTTGATACTAGCAGTATAAGCGTGGCGCCACACCGCACTAGCTACCATGTGACCAAAGTAAAGTGACGAAAATTCGTAAGAGTGGATTATCTGAAAAAGTGAGGACCCGTATGTATTTTCAGAGAAAACGAAGGGTTTATCCGCATAAAATCAAGGACCTATATGTATTTTTTGGAAAACCGTGGGGTGCTATCCTGCAAAAGGAGGGCCTTCATATAAATGCAGAGTACCTATATGTAATTTCGGAGAAGTGGAGGTGGGGTTTTTGGGGAAAACGTGGCAGGGGTCTTTTTGCAAGAACCAAGAACCTGAATGTGATTTCACAAAATTTGGAGGGCTTATTTGCAAAATCGCTAACGTGGAGGGCTTCCTTGGTGGCACTTCCCCCGGGTGTAATATAAGAGAATGTGGTACTTGGTAAACAGCCAAATTAGTTTACCGACTCTGTATTTTGGGATACCAACAACAGTAAAAAAAATAGAACAATCACTTTTGTGAACTATACAGTGCAGTATTAATTTTCTCCTACAAACAACTCTAGATTGAACATAGCACATCTAGGTACACGACATCAACGAGGATGCGATGCACAACACCGGTGCAACTGTCGCCTTGGTGCCCCGGCTGAACAGCAATTATGAGATGGCATCGTGCCCCCATCGCCACAACCATCTTGAGTGGTATCGCGCCCCTCCTGGTCTTGGCATGGACGTCGAATCCCATATCAAGCAGCAGCTCCACGGCCTCGACACAGTCGCCTCCGACAGCGAGGTGCAGTGGTCGGTGTGTTGGAATGAATCTTGTTTTTTATTTAGTCGTATCCAAGTTTGTAACAGCATTTGAGTCGAGTTCGTGTACGAGTCCGTAGTAGAAGTCGAGTTGTGTTGTAGGGTCTGTTTATGAGTCATATAACTAGCCTTTATAAGGCACAATCTAGTCGCGTAATCAGAGACAAGTGAACGAGAGCGATCGGCTGTGATTGAGAAGTTGAGGGAGAGAAATAAGAGTAAGAAAGTGTAGTGCTTTTGGCTCCTGGGAAAACAATCTATGTTCGAGGAGCTGCGTGAGGAGTCGAGGAGCTGTGCATTGAAAATATGAGTGCTCAGGGTATCAAGTGTTAAGCGTACTCGAAGGTTATGAGTACTACAACACTCATGACTTACGAGTACCACAGTGAAGAAGTTGAAGTGTTTGAGTACAGACCGATCGTTCCTGGAGTTTACGATTATCGAGTGCAATCTGCTCAGAGATAATGAGTACCAAGAGATTCAGAAGATTACGAGTAATTGGAGTACTAGAAGAAGTAGCAGAATGGTCATGGTCGAAGGCACAGGTGTTTGCAATCAAGTCTCGAGTACTTGTAATCCGCTGGAACTCAGTTACGAGTACATGCAAAGCACTCAAAAGGATTGGTCATAACAAGGTTGCGAGTACGTCAGGAAGGCGTGGTCGTAACACTCATCTCTTGAAGTGATCAAAACTTGGAGTGGTCGTAGCCAACACCATTGAGTGGTCGTAGCCAATACCACTGAGTGGTCATAGCCAACATTGAGTGGTCGTAACCAAAGTCAGAGTGGTCGTTTTCCAATAGTGGTATCAGAGCTTTAGCACACTTGAGACCTTGTGGTCCCAACCATGGCGCTCACCATCCAAGCAAAGGAATGCAGCGGCGTGCTGCATCAATACCCGATGTTGACGGCAATGAAATATACCACATGGGTGATCAACATGGAGGCAATTATGGATGTACAAGGTGTTTGGGAGGCAGTAGAACCTACGGTCGGAGTGGCCATAGACGAGAACAAGAACAAAGCGACAGAGTGTTCATCTTCCAAGCCATCCCAGAAGATGTCCTTTTGCAGATCACAAAGAAGAAATCAGCAAAGGAGGTATGGATGGTCTGAAGACACGATATCTAGGCGCTGATCGTGTGAAAAAGGCCCATATGCAAACATTGAAGAGTGAGTTTGACTCAATTCTTATGAAGGAAGGAGAGACGATCTATGAGTTCATCGGGAAATTGAGTGATATGGCAGCCAAGTACAACACCCTCAGCGCTATGTTAGAGGATGCCGCATTAGTCAAGAAAATTCTTGACTCAATACCTGATAAGTTTCTACAATTGGTGGCATCAATTGAGCAGTATTTAGATATTGAAGTGATGTAATTTGAGGAAGTAATAGGATGGTTAAAAGCGTATGAAGAACGAATCAATTGGCAAACTAATAACAATGCAGATGGACAACTAATGTTCTCCTAAACTGAGTAGGAAGCAAGGAACTCGAAGACAGAGAGAGGAGGGTGTCACAAGCGATGGTGTGAGTGAGGCGGCCAGAGTGGTCGAGGTGGTAGAGGTGGCCGTGGAGATAAGGCTAGGCAAGGTGGTGGTGCAAGATCCTGTGACACGTCATATGTCAAGTGCTTTGAATGTGACAAGTACGGGCATGTCGGAACCCGGAGTAACGACTCCTGGATCCTCTGTGTAAATCGCACTAGTCCAGGATCAGCTAGTGCACACAGTACAACAAAGATAAATACCAAGTACAAATGACTTCATATATTAAATAAAAGATACGGCCTTATGGCCAAGTCTTACATCAACGCTCATTGGCAAAACAAATAAAGGAAATAACCGCGGAAGCAAACTGATAAAAGCGAAGCCCAATCCTGCCCATAGGCAAACGACAGTAAGACGCGGCCTATTCGTCCAGATCTTCACCGTAGTTGACGTCTTCCTTCTCTGTGTGGAAAAAGCAAGGTGAGTACAAACTTGTACTCCGCAAGTCACACGGGAAAATGCACCATAATGATAAAGGCTTCAATGGAAGGCTTATAGGGTTAGTTTGCATAAAACAACATTTAAGAAATACAATAAGTAGATTGAAATTGCTGAATTTAATACAGTAAGTAAAAACAATACTTGTAATTGAAAATAATACCGTCAGTGCCGGCTCCGACCAAACACCAACCTATCCACGGGCATCCCACCCGGACCATCTTTTCCAAAAGATCGCGTATGGATTCCATCCATCCACACGCTTTCACTGTGCAACTCTGATGAACTCCATCCATCCACCAGGTTTCAATCTCTCACGGATTCCATCCATCCGCAAGGTTTTCATCTCTCGCGGGTTCCATCCATCCACAAGGTTTTCAAAAACATTTTGAAAAACAAAATCTAATCCATGAAAAACTTTTACTCAGCATGCTCATGACCGTGGATAGATTATACACTCTGCAGAGGTTGTACAGCTTTACCCACAAGACACGATCATCCCATATTGCCACCGGGTTACACACTTCCTTAGGTGTGCGGTGAGGAGTCGTGACAAGGCCTTTACAATGCAAAGCCTTCAACCTGGTTGAGCCAACTCTAAGGTTTCACCCCAGTAAGGAATCCACCAGACCAGAACCCCCTCTTGAGCCTAGACGAGACTTCTCATGGCTTAACCACGCTCGCCCAAGTGAGACTTCACATGGCACCAACCACGCTCACTTTCAACCTACAACATGACTCAGGTTGGGACTTTGCAAATTATTCAGCCCAGGCTGCTCCATACCAGCCATGTGGTAGTACGATAAGGGTTTTGCAACAGTAGCTCACAGACCGGTCCTTAATCTGACTTAGGCCCAACCACATACCCCCGTGCACGACAATCAACCACTGCGGCTCCAACCAACAGGGCATGCCTGCACCCACCACTCTAACCAATTGCCTAAGTCTAAACCTGTTTTATATTTGTTTTCAAAATAGTTTCATAAACCTCATTGACTCACCAAAGTCAAGAGTTCATAACAAAAGCGTATCATTTTATGTAAACAAGGTTATCATTTTATGCGAAAAGGTATCCCAAAAACAAATAATATAACTTCGCAGGGCTAAGCATTTGAATAAACTCTCTAGCCAACACTAATGTATTAACTAGAGTTTGAATCTAGGGTGACAAGGTATTGAGGAATTCAAATTCAATGGAGGAATTAACAAGTAGGCATTAACTATATTTGAAACAGAATTGAAATACGCTGAATAAAAATATGCATGCAACATAATTTAAATCAACATAATTTTATTTTGAAAACCGGGATCAATATGATCAAGGAGTGTGACTTGCCTTGCCCTTCAAACTTGTGCAAATCTTCGTCGAAGAAATCTCCCGAATCGTCGATGTCTACACGTGAAAATAGCCCACCAAATTCAAATTGATTTCAAAAGTTTGAATTGAGGCTAGAAATGGATAGAGGGAAATTTTTGATGAATTTAGAAATTTGAATGGGCTGAATCGGAGTTAAAACGAGGGAGAACGGACTCCGGGAAATTTGAAAAGAGGGAAAAAGGAAAAAGACTGATTTTTGGATTTATTTTTCTACTGAAAAAAGAATTTATGACGTCAGCCTTGCGTCAGCTCAGGATTTTTGATTTCGGCTGAAATATTTTCCAACGGAAAAATCTGGTTTATTGCGTCAGCATGACCTCAGCCCTGAGGCGGGCCGGCTGACAGGTGGGCCCTCGGTCCATATGGACCGAGCCCATGGACTCCGAGGAGGGGTGAGGTGGCATGGGTGGCGGGGCCGGGCTGGCGTGGCAGATGACGGGGCAAGGGGCCGGATGGCACCAACGTGGTAGCCACCGGGCGCCACTTGGGCTGCCACGCGGGCATAGGCGCTGACGTGGCCGGCGCCGGCGAGGGGTTGCTCGGAGCTACGACGGCGACGGCGCTCCGGCGAGCGGTGGCCGGCGGTGAGGGACGCATTCGGGAGAGGGGCGCACGGGGATTACGGGGGAGGGGCGCGGGCTCACCGGGAGTGACCGGAGATAGGCCGGTGATGAGGGAGAGGGCGGCGGCGCTCGGGTCCAAGCGGCGGTGGCGCTCCGGTGGCGGAGAGGGGCGGCCAAGGGGCGGAGGAGCTTCGCGGCGAGATGAGGAAGCCGAGGCGTGAGGAGCTCCGGGGCGGCCGGAATTGCTCGGCGGACTTTGGTGGCGGCGGCGACGGCAAAGCGCCTGACGGGCGCTAGGGCGCGAGAGAGAAATTGGGGTGGAGGGGCGTGGTGTGAAGAGGCGAGCTCGAGGGGTTTTATAGGGTCAGAGGAGGGGCGTGGCCGCGGGGATTTCTCACCGGTGGGTCGCGGGCGTGGCCGTGGTTGCGGAGAGAGGGCGGAAGTGGAGCGCGTCGTGCGGGAGAGAAGGTGGGGGGAGTGGGGAGTGGCGCGCGCACGGAGGCGGTTAGGGGCCGGCGCCGAGTAGGGCGGGGCGGCGCAACGGCCTGGCGGCGGCGCGCCGGGAAGGAGAAGGCGCGGGTATGGGAAGGCTCGACAGCCGGCCGGGCGCAGCAGAGAGGAGGAGGCGGCGCGCGGCGACGGGCGGGCCAGCGCGGGCGGAGAGGTGCGAGGCGGGTGACCGACAGGTGGGACCAGCGGCGGCGGGAGTGGGAGTGTGGCGGGTGAGATGGGCCGAAGCGGGCTGCGTGGCGCCATCGGCGGACAGTGGCGGCGAAAGGCGGGGTTGAGCGGCGGTGGAGATGCGGCGACGTGGACGCAATCCGGTCGTCCACGTGGCGGCCGGAGGGGGAGGCTGGGGTTTTTAATTTTTTTTGTTTTTGATTTAAGATTTTCAGAAATGCCCAGATAATTCAATATAGCTCAGAAAAATACCAAATGACCCCCAAAAATTCCAGAAAAATTCCTAGAATCTCCTGGACACTTTTTGGATTTAATAAAATTATTTCCAACTAATTTTGGTATTTAATTTTCATACTTTAAAATACTTTTAATTTTAAAAATAGGTTTTAAAACTCCAGAAAACTCAGAAAATCCAATAAAATCCAAATCACTCCAAATATTTACTTTGACATAGAATTTTTTTATACAAAATCAAAATATCATATTTTTAATAATATTTTAAGGTTTTTCTTAAAATGCTTTTCAAATCCAGCTTTTTCAAAAGTAGAAATTCAGGGCAAATCCAAATTTAAAATGTAGGCACAAAAATACTTATTTTAATTAAAATTTTATTTTAATTAATTTTTATTTATTATATTTTTTTTAGCAAAAAAAATTTGGGATGTTACAGGGCACTACACATCAGAGTGTTGTAGCCACATAAAGTATTTCAACCACGAGAAGTACGAGCACTACGCTTCGGATTGCCCAAGCAAGAAGAAGGATGCAGATGTGAACCTCATCCATGCTGAGGAGGATGTTGAGCCAACACTACTTCATTCCTTATGTGTTGAAGAGACGCCAGGCATGGTGATGTTGAACAAGAAGAACGTAGTTCCTAAACTACGCACGAAGGAAGGCAGCGTCGATCACACTGATTGGTGGTACCTGGATAATGGAGCCTGCAATCACATGGCGAGAGATAGCTTCATGTTCCATGAGCTTGGCGAGAAGATTTCGGGCAAAGTCATGTTTGACGATGGCTCCACGGTGGAGATAAGAGGAAAAGGATGATGATGTTGCAATGCAAGAACGAAGATAAGAAGTTGGTGTCTGAAGTTTACTTTATATCGAGATTATGCAACAACATACTTAGTCTTGGACAAATAACAGAAGAAGGGTGCAGGGTGGTGTTGCAGGATGAGTTCTTACGTGTGTACGATAAAAACAAAGATCTGTTAATGAAGGTGAAAAGATCTCCAAATCAGTTGTACAAGATTTATTTGAAAATATGTAAATCAGTTTGTCCGAAAAGCAGCCTGGAGGAGCTAGGCGACAACACGGAACGTGATGGCTTGGGTCAAGGCGGTGTGCCTCATGATGCAGACATGCATGTAGCTGTGGGCGGCACCTCCAGAGGCACATGCAGCATGGATGCAGGTGTGGCTAACACAGGAAGTCAAGGAGGTGGGCCTCTAGGTGGAAAAAGTGCACAAGGTCTAAGAGGAAGAATTGGAGTACAGGTTGGTATAGTTTTATGTGGTTTTGTAGAGAAAAACGTAGGAAGCATTAGAGACAGGAGTCACGAGAGGTGTAGCATCAGCTGAGGTGTACGTGGAAAAGTGGACAGACTTGCTCCAAGAGAAAGGAGTGGTAGGCTCAGGTAACGGTGAAGCCAAGGTAGTTGTGGGAGCAGGTGCTCTAGCCTAGGTAGGCGTACAAGGATGAGATCAGTCCAGGTGCAAAGTATGGCAAACATTGGTTTTGCATGGCTTGGGATGGAGCAAGCACGGGCAGTAGGGTGGTGACGGCCTAGGACGGAACGGCGCATTGGAGTGTAGGTTCAAAGGAAGAAGCAGGAGCTAGCAGCGTGGGAGGTCTAGGTGGACTGCATGCGCAGGCATGCACGGGACACAAGCGCTCTGCGGGTCATGGCGGGCAGATGGTTCAGGACATGTGTAGCAGATTGCAGCAGAGCGCAGTGGCAATATAGGCTGAAGCGGCAGTCAGAAGCAGTCTCACGTAGAAGAAGAGGTCCAAGAGGAGCATGTGGCACCAGAAGAGGAAGAATAGATAGGTATGGATGTCAGTGCAGTAGCAGGGGAAGATGAAGGGCGTAAAGTAGTAGATAGAGCATCAGGAGCAAGAAGTCGATGAGAGCTCCAGACATGGAAGCACAACAGAGAGCGTTCGAGCAGGAGATGTTAAACGAGTTGGGATGCAAGAGCGGGAGCAGGAGAGAAGATCGGCATGATCAAGGTAGAGAAATAAGATTAAGGGGCTGAATGTTGGAATTAATCTTGTTTTTTATTTAGTCATACCCGAGTCTGTAACAGCGTTTGAGTCGAGTCCGTGTATAAGTCCGTAGTAGAAGTTGAGTCATGTTGTTGAGTCTATTTATGAGTCCCGTAACTAGCCTTTATAAAGCGCAGTCGAGTCGTGTAATCAGAGACAAGTGAACGAGAGTGATCGGTTGTGATCAAGAAGTTGAGGGAGAGAAATAAGAGTAGAAAGCAGAGTGCTTTTGGCTCATAGGAAAACAATCTGCGTTCGCGTGTTTTACCTAGTGCATATCGAGGAGCAGAGGAGCTGCATGAGGAGTCGAGGAGCTGTGCATTGGAAATACGAGTGCTTGGGGTATCGAGTGTTCGGCATACTCGAAGGTTACGAGTATTGTAGCACTCTTACGAGTACCACAGTGAAGAAGTTGAAGCATTCAAGTGCAGGCCGATCATTCCTGGAGTTTATGAGTATCGAGTGCAATCTGCTCGGAGATAACGAGTACCAAGAGATTTGGAAAATGACGAGTAATTGGAGTACTCGAAGAAGTAGTGGAGTGGTCGTGGTCGAAGGCGCAGGTGTTTGCAGTCGAAGTCTCGAGTACTCGTAATCCGCTGGAACTCGGTTACAGGTACATGCAAAGCATTTAGAAGGAGTGGTCGTAATAAGGTTACGAGCACGTCTAGAAGGTGTGGTAGTAATACTTATCTCTTAAAAGTGATCGAAATTTGAAGTAGTGGTAGCCAACACACTAAGTAATCGTAGACAACATTTAGTGATCATAACTAAAGTCGAAGTGGTTGTTTTTGACCGCGGTGCCCTTCCATGTCCTCGCACTCAATGTCCATACAGCCGGACCCGGTGAGCAAGGCCATCACGTCGCAGTGCCCTTTGATAGCGGCCAAGTGGAGCGTGGTCAGGCCGTACTGGTCACGGCCGCGGCTGCCGGTGCGCTTCTTGAGGAGGGACTCGAGGTTCCGGAGGTCGCCTCGCCTCGCCACTATCATGACCACCTCCCACCGTTCCAGGATGTCCACCACTTCTTGCTGTACTCAGTAAACAACATTGTCGTTACAATCTTAGATAGTTTAATATTGAGAAGAAGAAATTGGAGGCAACGCTTCTTGCAAAACAAATTTGATACTAGATACTGATGAATGATGATACACACATACTCCTTTTTGCTTAGCCATATACTCCTCTTGCTCACCGCATTTTAATTGAGTCATTCAGTGGGATATACCTCTTTTTTGTTTTTTTTGAGGTGGCATACCTTTTTTTTTTTTGTATTTTTCTTACTTGAAATCCTGTACTCCTATGTATCCCAAAGCTCGAGTTTTTTTTTCACGTAATATACTCCATTTATTCATGTATACACCTTTTTGGAATACTCCTTTCTTAATTTTCTATTTCAGTATACCCATCTTTATGGTTATATCTTATTTTAGATAAAATACTTCTTTTCAGTATACACTACATTGAAGCATATTAAAAAAGAACGGATACCTACGTGCTAATACTCCCATGAAGCCATGACCAATGCATGAGGCAACTAACAACTTGAACGTCGCTTGATTCAAGGGAGCGCTTCTGCGTCCAGACGTAATAACAAAAAATTACTAATTCAACCGGATCAATGTAGTATTACCGCTACTAATGGGTATCCACATAGGAAGTCACCCGTTTAGTACAAACACATCTCACTGATGATGGACGGTAGAGAGAGAGAGGTATAGAGGTATAGGATTATATATTTCTAGGAGTATAAAATATATATTCTAGGAGTATAAAATATATATTATAGGAGTATATATTTTTATTTCTAATATATCCTTTTAATAATGTTGTTATGTCTCTTTATTTATTCGACCATACTTTGATAGAGATGCAAACAGATCGAATACGGACGGATAATGCCTCTACCATATTTATTTTCATATTTTTTCTCGGATCTGGGTATGAATACGGATACCTCAGATACGAATACAAATACGAATAATATTGAATACAGATACGGAGCGAATACAAATCAAAATAAATACGGTCACGAATATTTAACGGAACATAAAAACCCCTTAAACTATACATCCAAAATCAATGATAACACATAAATAATTTATCTTGTCAAAACATTAATAAAATCTAAATAAGCATAAGTATTTTTATCCACAATAGTCATACCATTGTGCAGATTTTAAATCTTCAAATGGTAGTTAATTTTTTCTAAAGTCCTAAATAATTCTTAATGTATTCTACCATTTACATGTAACTAATAAATTAATTAAGAATTTAAATTTGCATCATAATGATTTAAATGACAGTACATCAATTTAATCGGTACAAATTTTAATCTACCAACAATACTAAATTTATTTTTAATAAATATAAATATTTGCTAATGGGCTGGTTGCAAGGAAGATGAGAGAGGCTGGCTTGGGCTAGGCAATGTTGGGCTAAAATCTTGGATATCCATATTCATATTATCCGGATAATCCGTATTCGTATCCATATTTGCCGGATATCAGGCCTACTGTATTCGTATTCGTTTCCGACAAAAAAAAATCAGTATTTGTTTCCAGTCGGAGAATTATCCGAAGAAAATCTGATCCGACACAATCCATATTCGTTTTCATCCGGATCGATCGGACACTGTCCGATCCGTTTTCACCCCATACTTTAATAATGATTATAAAATATTTTAAAGTGAGATATATATATATATATATATATATATATATATATATATATATATATATATATATATATATATATATGTGTGTGTGTGTGTGTGT